>LR999991.1:10010000-12540000 GCA_905220455.2 Deilephila porcellus
TTTTTCCCCTTACAGTATAATTATTTATTGTTGTTAATAAATATACTAATATAGAAACGTAAGTTTTAAAAAAAAATGGGGTAATATTACGATTTAGCAATCAAATTATATCTCTACATCACTGCTTCTGAACAAGTTAACTCTTACAATTTATTATAATATTGCCCATAAAAATATATTATTGATGCCTGGCCACAATGTCCCTAAAAATCGGGAGAATGGATACAATTCAGCACACATAGCAACACCCACTGTGACGGTCACATACATTACATACATTAAGGAAAAACTTTAAAGTACCGACAGCGAGCTTTACAGCAGTATTTTTATAGTGATTATATTTTTAACGAAATCATTGGGAGAGGCCTATGTTCAGAAGTGGACGTCCTTTGGCTGATGGATGGATGATGGATGATATTTTTAACGGTTTCTTCCTCTTGTTGCTAGCTGTTTGTCTAATTGCCTTATGTTTAATATTGTTTCTAGTTTTGGGTATAAATGATATACGGACCTATGCGATTTTTATTATAATCTTCCGATTATCCATTGCGCCTTTACTCCATTAAGGTTTTTTATGTTGTTACATCATACATGTGTATCGATTAGTTAGTAATGTGGGTAGTATGTTCGGCTCTATTTACTAACTATTCCAAAGAAATCTTCTCTACATTTAGGAGATATATTGACACTAAGCCCGTGCTCGTAATTACCATCGCGTCAAAGTAAATAGGGCTTATTAATAATCTTATTACTGCGATGTGATGAATTCTTCATAAATTACTGTGTTTTATACATATTTATGTCTTGTTTTTGTTTTCGAGGTCAAGACCTGTTTTGGGTCTGTATTTGAGCGAAGTTAGTTTTATTTATAATTGGATTGGTAGTGCTATACGTTTTGAACAACATTAATATAAGCGCTATCCAATTTTTTGTCTTTTTTTGTTTTAAAGACAGGAAAACAGTTGAGTTTCCTTTCCAGTGTCTTCAGATCAGAAAATATATTCCAATCTCCGCAGTCTATCAGTCAGAAAGACTTACTAATATTTTAGCAGGGGTTCGGGTCAGGGTTAGATCTCCTATTCATAAATATGTCAGAACCAACGAGGGAGTTTCCAACTCCGAAACAAAAAATAGTCGATGACAGAAACATTTGTGTCGCTAGGGACGCGGCCTTCGCTTCAGTCAGCTTCTCGCCCTTTGTGAAGGTTCAATAATGTAGTAGGTCAGCAGTGTTGTTTACAGTTCACATCGTTTTAACGTCTGTTTTTAGTGATGTTTTTATTATTAGCGTACTTGATTCAACGGTAACAAAAAGTCTGTCCCAATCTCTTTTCTAGCTAGCGGTTTTAGGCGCTATGTACACAGGGCAACGTTAGTTGAAGAAAACTGTCAAATTCTGTGAAATTTACAATCACGGCACCTGAAAAGTGTTGCTGAAACATTATTTTTATTGCGGTGAATGGCGAGACGAGCCTGCCGTTCGCCTGATGGTAACCGATACGACCGTTCATGAACAGTGGCATAACCAAACAACACCATGAATTACAAAGCATGCTTGGCATTCCACTGCGCTCGCCATCCTGAGACATAAGATGTTATGTATCATTATGTCCAGTAGTTACTCTGGCTGCAATGTACTTCGAACCGGAACACAGCAGTGCATTTACACTGCTGTGTGGCGGGAAGTTTTACCGAAAACTAGTAGAATTTTCACAGTTTCCTTCAACTAAAGCTGCTCTGTGTGCACAGTCCCTTACAGTATTTCAAAGAGTTAGATGTTTTCTTGTACTTATGTTTTAATCTTGTTTTGGTTTCCTCTTAGATTTCTTTAAAAGATACTTTCTCGAAAAACCAGTGTTGTGACAAATCGGAAATGTTTTTCTGTTGAAATATCGCTAGTTACTGAGATAGCGTCGTCAATTTTTATAACTCAATCTTGTTGATTATAAGCCTTGTTGTAGAAAAGACTATATGTATCTAAAAATATCAAATTATTTCTTATTTCATAGAAATATATGTCTAAAACGTCCTAAAATACCATTAACCCTGAATTTTGGGAATTCGTAAATTAATCTTAAGTATTAATTTTTTTTTCAAATAATTCTAAAGAAATTGTTTAATTAACGACAACCTTTTTTTATTGCGATGAATAGCGAGACGAGCATGCCATTCGCCTGATGGTAAGCGATAAGACCGCTCATGGACAGTAGCAAAATCAAACAACACCATGAATTACAAGGCAATACTTGGCATTCCACTGCGCTCGCCATCCAGAGACATAAGATGTTAAGTCTCGTTATGTCCAGTAGTTATCGGGTATGTATCAACAAATCCAGCGCCGGAATCCATATGTAACACCAGCTACAATCTGCCATGTTGTTAGTTCATCTCGGCACGGTTTAAGCTAAGCAGTAAGATATATTTAGACGGCTCTCAACGCCCTCGTTAGCATCGCTACGGTTAATGATGCCCGCAATTAGTTTGACAACTTGGACCTGAAGAAGAGGGTAGAGGGGAGGAGGGTCCCCCTTACCCTCTTCTTCAGATGAATTATTTTTAAGCAATTGACATCCTTATTAATGCTTTAAATCCATAAGTATGTTCGGTTTTGAAACCTTAGTTACTCAACCTATCGTCATTGAATTTTGCATTAATTTCGAATAGCTATAACCATTAGAAGGTCGTAAAAAAAGACGGTGATATTAATACATTTCAACATAATAGATATATGAAATAGGTAAAAATCTTTTTATTTTTGTTATGTTTCTTACGAAATTCAATAAATGTATTTATTTATTAGCTTGCTCTATTTCTACAGCTGATATGAGCAGGCTTTATTCAAATACCTTGCTTACAAACAAGCTAATATGAATCTCATTCTCCCTCATTTCGTATTCCCTCCAATGCAATTGATTCTAGAGTAGACACACGTACAGTGCGTCGTGGCCTGTTGGTAACCAGACGCGGTTGCCAACATGTTCACGGTGGTCGCGGGTTCAAATACCAAAGCACACATCTGACTTTTCGGAGCTATGTGTGTGTTAATAGTCAATCACCACGCACTAGGACGGTGAAGAAAAACATCAAGGTTTCTATGATATGTAAAATCCGCCAGCCTGCATATACTAGCGGACATAGGACAATCGTACTCTTGATTGTGGATGAGGCCCGTGCAGTGCATTGGGACCTATATGGGCTGATACAGATTTAAACATAGTATCTGGTAAATAGTAACCGGTTGTGTGACGTCAGAGCTGTAGTTTGAACAGCTGTTGTTTGTGTAGGTGCGCAGGGGTCACTACGACCTCACCTCGCTGTTACATGATTAATGCAGCCATTAAATACCGCGTTGTTGAATATTTCTCGTTGCGCAAATCACTTTGGGGTCGTTTGTACCGTTGTGGATTTCGGTTAAGGGTTAATGTGAAATATAACCGTAATGATTAGAAATCATTAATAAAATCTTGTTTGTTCACATTTTCCGTTTTAGATACATATATAATCGTCACGCCTGTATCCCATAGGGGTAGGCAGAGACTATGGATCGCCACTTGCTCGATCCTGACATATTTCTTTCGCTTCATCCACTTCCATCAATCTCTTGTTTGTGTTTTTCAATCTTTTTTTGTGTTTATACGATTCAATAAACAAACACGATGGTGGTAAACAAAGCAAAATAAAGCAGCAGACCGGGCTCTGTCTGTGGCGTACCTTGGGAGAGGCCTATGCCCAGCAGTGGACTGCAACGGACTGATGATGATGATGGTGGTAAACCCTTCATAGTGAACCACGCATGTGTATCGTGTTTTGGGTATAGCCTGTGTATAACCGGATTCGAAAATGATATTTGTGTTGGGAAATGGGAATAGGTTATCCTTCGTTAATGGTTACTGTATTTTGATTGCACTGCATTTACTTTCCAATAAATTGTGACTGTCTCGTAACTGTTTTTGAAATAATGAATCCTTTAACACGTTTATGATACGTTACAACAACTTACTTATATTTATGATACGAACGTTTCAATTCGATAAATTATCACTTATGTCACTTATCGCATCAATCGAAATAGATTGCATCGCAGTATCACATATCTGATAAGGCATAATAATTACCACGAAACACGATAGTTCCCGCCTTTATACCGGGTATATTAAGACTGCGACCGAAAACGAAGCCAGGTGGTAGTTTTAGTGACTACAGACGCAATGCAACTAAAAATTGCGCTAAACAGCGGCAGATTTTTTGCAATTTTTTTAAATATCGTTGTGTTTGGGTGGTAAATAGTAAATACCTAGTTTTCGAAAATAGTTATTTAAACCCTTGCGTACCATTGCGTCTTTAAAAATAAAAAGGTGTACATTAATATTTTGGGATACTATGTATTTATTACCCAAATACGATGATAAGTACAAAAATTAAGATTTTTTGCCAAATTTCTAGTTGCATTGTGTCTGAAGTCACTAATACTGCCGCCGGGTTTCGTTTTCGGTCGCAGTCTAGATATACCCTGTATATTTATGTGACTAGCTGGTTCTTAGATAGTAGGGGAGACCGGGGTTGGTTGACCAGGTTTCAGCTTAAAGGTTTCTATTTCTATTTCTTTAGAGTATATTAATTTAAAAATGGGTTCAGTTAATAGCTTTACTATTAAGCTTTGCAAGAAAGTGGCAAAAAGCACGTTATTCGTTATGATGTAGAGTACAGGCCAGTTTTTGTATAATAAGAAAAACTGGTCAACCTACCCCATGCTCGGGGTAGGTTGACTATTCACCTGGGGTAACTTGACCTATGAAGTTGTAAGGGCAAAATCTACGAGGATATGAGATAAAAGATACAAAAATTTATTACGCTTTTTTTTATTGAAACCAAGGCGATCTTCCGCCATGTCAATTAAACACAATAAAATTCAAATTATAAGAATAAACAATCAAACATTTAAACATTAGGCAATTTGAGTACCTACAAATAAACAAAGTACTTTCTTATTAAGTATTCAAAACAAAACGAAATAATTTCTTATAAGCTTTAACCATTTGGTAACAAATAATCAAATTAAACAAAATGCTCTCTTATTAAATATTTAAAACAAAATGAAATAATTTCTTGCAATCTTTAACCATTTGGTAACAAATTATCATATCTAACTAATGTAATTATATCTATTATTCGGTAACAGTTGACGTAAGTACGTATATATGTTTAAATATAAATGTATGTATAAATACATATTATTTATATAAATTATATGTATAAATAAATATTATTTATATAAATCGTATATATGTTATAAGTATATTATTTTATTAATATATTAATTATTTTGAGATCATACTATCCAATCAGTCTTCTAAATCGGAGGTGCAATTTTTGCATTCATAGAACATTATGTTCCCGTTTACACATTTTGTGTGTGCCCACAACTTGCACGCATGGTCCTGAAACAATGATTTTTGGATAAAATTTCAAAAATACCGACTTCATTTTATGTCTGGAATACCCATAATAATATAATGGGGCTGGTTGACCAAGTGGTCAACCAACCCCGTTATACATTAGTCTACTAGCCCCGAACCACTTTTTAACTTTTAAGCACATGCCATAACCTCAAAACTGCGACAAAATCAAAAAGAATAATACGTAAAAGAACGAACATTAATCGAACATTCGTTTGTGAATGCTTTGACAATCAATAACCATGGATAAATAGGCATTATTACAAATAATATTACATCAGAAATAATTACTTACGTGTGTTGTTTTTCAATATTACGTTCCTTCTCTCAAACGACGTGCGTGCGCGACGCCGCGTTCCCGATGACTGAGCGGGGGGAGATGACGGACTCTTGTGTCTCACTAGTTAGCTCAAGGCTATTGCCTCGGACGAGTTTTTGATATTTAGTCAACCTACCCCTATAGTCAACTAGCCCCGGTCTCCCCTACATTTTAGTTGAGATTATTACCTTGGCGCGGCATAAACACGATACATGCCGTCCCAAAGAAACGTTGAAAAGAGAAATAAAGCATAGCTACAATTTGACGTGCATTTAGAAGAATATTCTAGAAAATTATGCTATAGGATAAAGTTGTAAATTATGCCAGTAGCCTCTGTGGGGCATTGACTAGTGTTTTCTTCTCGGCTATACTTCTAAGTTTCGTCAGTTCCAGTGGAACATTTTTAAGTCTCGTAATTTCTAACCCGCGTCTCAAGAAACGTATCTCAGTGTAGGAACGGGATCATGTGTGAGACTATTGGTTGTATGTTCATCTACATGCTTCTGAAACTTCCAAAAATATCGATTCCCACATTGATTGACTTGCTTGTTATTAATTTAGCTTCACTTAAGAGTTGGTATACTCCGAAGCAATGCGTTCTGCCTAATATTATCAGCATAATATTTGTATAATCTATTGATAAAAATAATTGAGTCATAACGCACCATATCACCACGCCTGATGAAATTTGTCCGTTATCATTGTTGCAGAACATTGTCCAGATTCATACTTTTATTAATATGATTAATTGGTTTTTGCCCACGACTTGTTATACAAAAACTATCTATCTATGAATCAATTTATCTATCCAAAAGTAAAGAACAGTTTAGAACGTTTTAAATTGATGTAGAACTAGAGATATGGCTGTTCGCTGTATTTTCCATTCCGACCTAGATTCGCGCCAGCTGATCTATAAACATGAGGCAGTCACCGCGACTGAACTCACTTCTACCATCCCTTATCTATCTATTACATGTTTCCACATATTTTGTTTTGAGTAGTGTGTTAGATAGATCATCCCCTTATTATACCACAAAGGGAACTATGGTAATCGAATAGGTTAGAAGATATTTCTTGACCGGCAATTCGCACCAACTTAAAGTACATGGGCGTTACTTTTTATTCAAGCCATTGGGATGAAATTTTCATCCTTCTAGAATTAAAGCTTTATCATAAACGTAGAATAACCACTTCACACCGTATCAAAATTTACCTAGCCGAGCACTTTGCATATAATTAGCGTGGCTGCTCCAGTACTTGTCCAACTTATTGAGAATTACGGCCAGTGATGTCATCTAGGAACTTATCATTTCGTTTGTTGAATCGTATCGTCTGTTTCGTTGCCCGTCCATTGCCGGCCTAGCAACAAAGACGAAGGAAGAAAGAACTCATTACAAGACCAATGAACTGCTCTCTGTGTATTTTGGACGAGTTACTAGAAACATGATTATCTCTACGGACTCTTTGAAGCGTTTCTTCTTTAGTCACAACAGAAATGTTGATGTAATATTATTTTGACAAATGGCGGCTCGCCGAATAAAAAAGTAACCACAGTCCATAGCTGCTAACGAATGGGCATAACTTGTATAGGTATAACTTGTATGGGATTTGTAGGTAATTTAACAGTCTTGTTATAATGGGAGAAGTGGTACTATCTCGTGACTAAATGAAACGGAGGAAAATTTACTGGTGGTAGGTTTAGGCCGACTGGGTGGGTATCACTGCAATGTCTATTTCTCCCGCCAAACAGCAGTGTAAATGCACTTTTGAGTTCCGGTTTAAAGGACATTGTAGTCAGAGTAAACTACTGGATATAAGGTTCAGACAGGTTGTAACAGATAAGTATGTTGTAGCTAAGGGCAAGGCAATTAAACTTTTGGATCTAAGCCCATTGTAACATTGTAACGTGAGAAATTCTGAGCACAATGGCTCCCTACCATAATTAAAAATGTGTCGTAAAAGCAACGCAAGAAACAATCAGCTATATTAAAGAAATGGTTCATATCCTGTTATCTTTTAAATCAATACTACTACAATATTAAATCCAAATGTATTTCGTCAATAGTTAATTCAGATTATCCGAAACTGAAATACCTTCTGAACCATAAAACCGTACATATCTGTAGGCTGTTTACTTTCAAAATAAATGGCAGTCATTGTCTGACTGTGAATGCAGCGTTGGGTGACTAAGAACGGCTGTTGGCCAATCAGCCTCCCTGTTACTTAATCAAAGCTTGTTGTTTGCGTAAGTAACAAGTTCTCTTTGACACAGACCTACCACGTCACTGTTTTTGCATTTATAATGAAGCAATTCACAAACAGATCCACCCAGTGACCTGTTTGCATCGATTTGAAGATTTTCATTCGTTTCCGACGCTTCGGCAGTCTAATTAGCTACCACGGTCGTCGCGTAGGGTCGGCAATGCTTAGATTAAAAATTTGAATTGCAGTTGTCGTTCTTGATGGCAAAGATATCGAGAGCAAAGCTTTTACCCCAGGCTGAAATCGAGTATCCGTTATTAATCCTTTGCTTGATCAAAACGACTCCTCCGAAGCGGATTTAAACTATGACTAATTTATTATCATTGTTTTTACCGTATGATAGATGACCACAACAAATTTTTGCATACTTTTTAATTGCAGAGCTCAAATAGACATGACTTCACCATGTTTTCCTTCAATATTAAACTAAGTAATATTTTACTATGAAAACTATAAATATATGTTGATGTTTTGTTAAGGAATGCTAAGTTTAGTTTCGTTTTTCCTTAATCGGATTGGCAGTTCTGACGTCATCCATCGTTTAATGACGTGGTCCATTAATATTTTCGATTTAATAGATTTGGCATCGAGGAAATATTGGTTAAGAGCAGTTATTTTGATTGATTTATTGCTGTATGAAATATGGTATATATCGTATTCAGTAGGACAGGGATTTCGTCCGATGATCAATAAAATTTTTAGAGCTTTGCACTTACAATTCTGTTAATGTTTAATGTCACGCCTGTAATTTATAGCAGTAGGCACAGACTACGCATACGAATATTGCTCATTTCTAAACTATTTTTGCTATGTTCAAAAGAAACTAAAATATCGACTCTGCCGTTAGTTGGCTTTTTAGTCTACCACGCCTCCTCAATATGCTTGGTGGACATACCTTCAAAATTCTTGTAGAGAACACACAGATATGCATGCTTCCTCACGGTGTCTTCTTTATTATTAAACCAAGCAATAATTTACTCAACCATTTTGTACTTTTACTTAAAACGCTGCATTCATAGGTTTATGTATTGTATACGTTCTTATAGCTTTTATGAGCTGGGTAGTTAGTGCTAACACTAAAAGGCCGTGTTTGCATCTTGATGTGTTGACACTTGAGCCCTTTCAGCACAGAATCTCTATTCACAAGCGTTTTTGTTCCAATTTGCTTCAACGTTGGTTAGATGAAAGCGGTTTAATTCAAGGAAATGTGCTCAATCTTGTCAGTTTTAGATGGCAGTTGCGTCTTGCATGAATGTGTGATTCAAATATAAAGAAATTTTCAAATGAAATTTTATATACTTACTGAATATTATGATCTACTGTTTACGTCTAAGAGAATCTGCTTAATATTATATCTAATATATAACTATGTATATATTTGGTTCCTCATATAAAAGAGGTATTTCTGTCTACATATTTAAATAGCCTATTCCACATTTAATAACGATACCAATATATTCTTCTAACAACCTTCGAAGCCATTTAAATTAAAAACGAATTAACCTCAAAACATAAATCCGTAGACATTCATTCTCAGCGTATTCGTAACATCGAAGTATGAAATCGATTTGTATTGTAATTAGTACATTATTATCATTAACCTCATGCTAAATAGAACAATAGATTATAACTCGCAAATTGATGCCATCTTGAAAACATGAGGTAGTTTTGTGTTTCAAATGATTGCGATACACGTAGTTCGTTTTTTGAAATAGCGACATCTAGTGTAAATCTCACAAACTTTCTCGGAGTATGAGGGTAACTGGATTTTTGTTATCACCAGGTGGTAAATACTCGTCTGGCCAGTACACTTACAAGATATACCACTTGGCGTCGAAGGTTCCCGCCTTCATCAGGCTGCTGGCGCCGAAAGGATCTCTGGAAGTGCACGAAGAGGCGTGGAATGCGTACCCTTACTGCCGGACTGTGCTCACGGTAAGACTTATCATCATCATCATTATCATAAGATGTCCAGCGTTGACTGTTGACCGTAGATCTCCTGAATATAATTACAGCGACTTGGTGGAAAGTCGACGGTCTGCATAAATCGACAATTTATTATACTTAGGTTGTTGGAAGCGGTTGGTAAATTTATTAATTAAAATCCTAATGAAAGCTATTTCGGGAATCGGGATCTCTACTAAAATTACTGTTAGTTTTCAATAAATTACTGTACCTGGACATTTTTATAATTCACAACTTATAATTATTATTGTTCTTCATGTGTTTAGACTTAATGCTTTATTTGTTCTCTTTAACGTTCGATGAAACAATCCCAGTTCATAATAGAAGTTGTTTTCAGAAAAGTAGAATTAAACTGAAAATAATTATCCGTATTTCATTATTGGTGCTGTTTATTCCAATTTCTCCAACTGGTTCTGAAAACGTTTATAATGTGCAATTATTCCATTTAAAAAATTATCACAATTTTTTTTCCAGAATTCCATAAAATAACACGATATTCACAAAACAAATAATGAAATAATGATTTGTCCTTAACTAATGTATTGTCTCTCTCTTATCTATATTGGATCTAACATCCCATCAAATCATAAACACTGTGAAATAACATAAAATAATACTCCCACTTACTTTGTGCTATCCAGCTAGATTGTTATCAAACTTTGGTATCGAAATCTCGAGACCGATTATGGCGCTTTGTAGTTTGTACCGCCCTTCAGTGATGCCAAGGCGGTCGTAGTGCCCTTGAGTTATTGTTGCCATTTTTTCTGTTTTGAGCGTCTTGACAACCGACCTGACCCTACACTGAAGGTCATTGTCGATGTTGTGGCAAACTAGTCTATATTTTTTTACTTGCAGTATAAAGTGTAGTTTAGTTTTAAACAGGAGTAAAATTGGAGTAATACATGGCTCTTGTGATTCGAATTATTAATAAACAATGGTAATTGCGCGGCTAGATCATTGTATTCTAGCATGAAAAGTAAGATAAAAATTTTGACAGGTTATGGTTCTATGTATCTCTTTTCAAAAGGAAATATACCGTTCTTTATCTCTCTCTATGGTCAACATAGCATGTTAAACATACAAGCCGTCGTTTATCTTATTACGTCATCTAACAAAGCTCGTCATATATTGTCATACACTCGTCATATATCCATGTTCATAAAGGTTGATATGACGTTAAAAAAAATTGTGTTATTTTTCAGAACCCTGGATACATGAAGGACAACTTTGTGATTTGCATAGAGTCACTGCACGTACCTGATGCCGGAGATCAATACAATGTAAGTTTAATACAATTAACTCTCGTCTGAAGGAACATTTAGCCCAACTAATTCCGTCCCAAGATAGGGGAAAGGGCGGGAGGTTATCGCCATGCCGGACGCAAATTTCAGTCTCGGGAAACTAAGAAAGTTATAAATACACCCAACAGTCACGTAGTACTGACCTCACATTAAGATCAGTTAAATCTTGTGTCGTGGATATCAGAAACTACGAGGTAGTTTTCGGTCTCACGAACACCCAGACGTATGCGTCGGATATTGCTGTGGATCGTGAGTGTTTGTCTGTGTGTGGGGATGAACCCCCGGTCTCTCGTTTCACAGCCGGCATCTTACCAAATGCGTCACGGAGGCTGCCAACTCATGAGATTCATAATGAAAAG
Organism: Deilephila porcellus; assembly: GCA_905220455.2. NCBI lineage: Eukaryota > Metazoa > Arthropoda > Insecta > Lepidoptera > Sphingidae > Deilephila > Deilephila porcellus. The sequence continues at coordinate 10,021,663 of LR999991.1, forward strand.
GTGTGAACTTGTTACAGTAAGACTCAACCAATTAGTATAGTGTTACAAAGGAATTCGTTAACGAACAATTTCCTCAGTCTCCCTAATTAAACTCAAGTTCTGAGATTAAATTTCTTCACTCAATGACCTTAGGGCTAAAGAAAATTGCCGTAAATAATCCACCATTATTCAACGAATGCGAGGCAATTTAGATTTCGGGGTATTTTAATGATTGGTTTTGGGGTAATTGAGTTGTTGACCTGGCTCGGAATTTTGGAGTATAAAAACTTTCATTCGTGTAGTATTTCGAATGTTGGCTTAATCTATACGATTTAAATATTTACAAGGGATTATTGGATGTATCACCACGTACTATAACGGTGAAGGGAAACATCGTGATGAGACCTGCCTACCATAGAGATTTGTAAGAATTTCTATGGTATGTAAGTCCGTCAACCCGCACGGGGCCAGCATAGTGGACTATCTGGCTGACCCTCTCTCAATCGTACTCTCGATTGTAGAGGAGGCCCGTGCCCTGCAGTGGGACGTATCACATGTATGGGCTGATAAAGATACAGATACCTGGCTATATTTGATTGCATTCGCCTGACGTCATAAACTGCACTGCATTAGCCTATAGTTGCCACTGCTCAGCAGAGGTCTCCAAAACAGAGAGTTCTATTGATAAGGGTTAGGCCAAAGTCCACCACGCTCACCTAGCAGGTTGGCGGTCTTCGCATACCATAGAAAACCGCAGGTATCCACACGTCATAAAACCAGAAAAACGAAGGTGCTTGACATTGCCACTACAAAATAAATCACGCACAACGTAAAAATTAAATTATGTAAAAATATAAATAGAAATGAATATCATCATCAAATAGTAATATAAACAGTAGAGTTAAATTCGAGTTAATACTGCGGTAGAATAGCGCATTGCCTCTAGATACAGCAAATGCCATTATCAGGGCTAAGGAAGTTGTCGTGTAGCAATCTTGTGTAATGTACCTATTAGATAACGACTCTATGAAGTCGGTACGAAATTTTTGACGATAATCATTTACGGTGACTGCCTCGGTGGCGAATCCCGGGTCGGATATTTCCATTAATGATCAGCCCGGAGTCCGGAATTTGGGTCCGATATGGCGATAGAATTGCCCCGTATCACATCGTGGGACGGAAAACACAAGGCGAAACGTGGGTATCTAGGTAGCACCACTGAAAATAAAAATGAAAATAATTTATTGAATCCATTAAAATGTTCAACATTATTTAGATACAGTCATTTTTTGAACTACCACCCGGTTCGGAAAGCGGTTTTCACAAGAGAAGAACGGGCAAGAAACTCTAGTGTTGCTCTTTTCAAAACCAGTTTTCAATGTAGTGATTATTACAAAAATTACAAGTTGGTTAAAATCAGAGCCACTGCCAACTCTGTATTCTATTTTGAGTTTGGGGTACCACTAATGTACCTATTGATAAGAAACATCGGACAGACGTGGCGCAGTTGGTTAGACGCCGGTTGTGAAATGAAAGACCGCGGATTCGATCCCCGCACCAAAACAAATATTTGAATGATCCACAGGTATTTATTTCTGGTCAGGGTGTCTGTCATATCGAAAAGTCTCGTAGTTCCTGATACCCACGACACAAGACTCGATCTTAGTGTGGGGTCAGGACTATTTATGTGACTGTTGGGTGTATTTATTTATTATCAAAATCTTGGAGAAGCCTATTCAATCTGGATTCTAATTGATAATAACAATACAGAGTAACTTTAATTTCCGTGAAGAGCTACTAATTATGCACAATTAATTGCAGATTGCACTACGCGACATAGGTTTCGTAATTGCAACTCGTGTAAGCTGTTAGGTCTTAGCATTGACACGCTATAAACTTGACGTTTTATATATTTATTTGTATACTGCCATGACAATGTTTCTAATGCACTATTAGTGCAGGGCAAGATATAGTTTATTTCAAAGGGAGATTATCTCCATAAATTATTTGTTTCCAACTCCTATTTGTTTTTTTTTTCTGATCAATTTCGATGCGCGTTAAAGACAAGTTAGTGTACCTAAGAGACTCGCCGAGCTCCGGAGCTCGGTGCCAATTCTTTGCGTGCTGTTGTTCCTTGCTCACAGGAGGTGCATTGGCCGGTGTGTGGGCGGGAAAGCCTCCATAAAACAAAAACTTGCTCTAACACATTTCCTCTTTTTGTGAAGAGATGATTAATATTTTATGATTAGCATTAAAAAGGGACGGGACCAATTTGTAGGGGTCACTTTTAAGCAGACGCATGATGTTTAAAACCTTATCGTGCAGATTTTAACTCCTGATATCTTTCTCCTGATATAAGTTGTATACACAGATACCTTCCCTGGTAATCAAACCTACGACTTCAAGATCACACTGTCATGTAAATAGGCGGTGACCATAATAGCAGATTAAAAAAACGAATGATACACTTTCTATCAAAAAGTTCCGAATTACACAATCTTTACAGATTTGCATTATCTACTTTAATTTGATTTTATTATTGACATTTCTATTCTGGTACAAGCGACAAACGCTCGCCCATTCTGATGCAACACCTCAGCACCTCTGGGATGGATCCGCCCTGTACTTGCTCGATGCCTTGGATGGATTGCTGCGGCGGGCCATCCGCATTGTGAATTATGCAGACATTACGGGCAACTTAGAGTCGCTACAGTTACGGAGGGATGTCGCCTCTCTAAGCGTGTTCTACCGTCTGTATCATGGCGAATGTTCTGAGGAATTGTTTAATTTAATCCCCTCCTCTCCCTTCCTTAACAGAACCACGCGTGTTGGCTTGCGGAGCCATAGCTTGACTGTTCAATCCATCTCGGCGCGAACCAAAAGGTTCTCTAATTCTTTTTTCTGTCGTACAGTCAAGCTGTGGAACGGTTTGCCATCGCACGTGTTCCCTCCTTCCTATAATCCTGGGTCCTTCCGCCGTAGCGTGAAGAGGCATCTCAGCGGGCCGGCATGATTGTATCGAATGGTATGAGACTACCGTCTGATACCATTCGATACTCTATCTGGACGGCATTAGCACTTACCACCAGGTGCAATGCAGTCACTTTGCCGTGCCAGTTAAAAAAGAAAAAAATAAATTAAAAAAACCAAGCGCCATTCGTGCATTCTTATCTAAGCACTACAAGCATTACTCTGCGTATCCTAGAATATTCTATATCCACACCGGCTTTGAATACAAGTACAAGTAATAAATGAACTCGACCATATTGTTTTACGATAAAACGTTATCACATTAAGTGATGGATATCGGTTATTGTTTAACTCGCTAGCATTTTATTGTGCACTAAATATTATCAAATGAATTTATTAGGAATTTGACGATGAAATATGTGCTATGTAATATGGAAAACATACTAGTTCCCTTTTTTTTACCTATACCGGGTATATCCAAACTGCGACCGAAAACGAGGCCAGGTGGTAGTAGTGATTACAGGCACAATGCAAATAAAAAAATCGACAAAAAAAAGCGACAGTTTATTTTGCATTTTTTTTAATATCATCGTGTTTGGGTGGTAAATACCTAGTTTATACTAAAATAATACTTTAAACCCTTTCGTACCATTGCGTCCTTAAAACCAAGAAGGTAGACGCTATTATTTTAGGAAAACTATGTATTTACCACCCAAATGTGACAATAAGTAAAAGTTAAGGACAAGCTTTTTCTTGCGAAATTTTTAGTTGCATTGTTTCTCGATTCACTCATACTACCATCTGGCTTCGTTTCCGGTCGCAGTCTGGATCATATGCCCTATATTTTGAAAGGCCATGCATCGACGTTTTAAAAGTCATAGATGTTCATGGGCGGCGGGATCACTTGACAATAGAAGACCTGTTTTCTTGTTACCCAGACTTATGCAATAAGAAAACGTTGAAAGCGAGAAAAGGTTTACATTTTGTTACTCCTTTTTACCCGACTGCGAAAGAAGGGGGGTTATTAGTTCTCAATCGTTATCCAGTTTGCGTTTGTTAATAATTATTGATGCAGTTAATGTTGATGGACTTTTAATGAATTTTGTCTAGCAACTAAACCGGTTGTACTTATAATAATAATATCCAACGTAATTATTATAATGATTTGTTAAACTGGTTTGCACGAAACTTGTATTCCATCAATATCGCTTAATTACGATATTATTTTACTCCATTCGACACCAGAATTCTTAGTTTCTGTTATACATATTAAGCTTTCTCGTGTTTCAATTTGTGTTGATTAAAATTGCATTACAATTAGTTCCGTACTTTTATAAGTAGAGGGAAACGATTTATTTTATATGTCTGTATCTGTATCAGCCCATATACGTCCCCCTGCAGGGCACGGGTCTCCTCTACAATCGAGAATACGATTGACAGGGGTTAGGCCGTAGTCACGCTGGCCTAGTGCAGGTTGGCGGAGTTTTACATACCATAGAAATTCGTCCGAATCGCTATGGTATGCAGGCGTATTTTACACTATGTATAAATGAGAATTAATATTAAAATGAGTAGCAAAAACTAGATTTATGTTGCATAATTAACGTCTAGGAAGCTTCTACGCCTGACGTACAATATGTTATGTTAATAAACATGATAAATTAATTAAACCAGCGAAGGGTATAGAATTATTAATCATAATTGGTTAGCAGCCCCTCTTAGTTGGGCCCGGGTGCTATTAACATCCCGTTTCAACTAAACAGGGTGTTTTTTATTTAGTGTAAGATAATTAATACATATTGATAAAATTATTTCATTGGTTATATATTTGTTCCGAGTTTTAGGCGGTCAGTGTAGTAACGCTATTAATGCGAATATTGAAAAAATTAATTGTTAAAAATAGAAGTTTGATTTCATTGAAATAAAACTAGCAGCGCCTCGTGACCACGAATGCTGTAAAGTAATCGAAACGTCGGGAAGTTAAAAAATGTAAAAATTAAACTAAATCCGTATATTTCAATGTGTAACATACGCGTAAATCTAAGACACAATAATTATAATTTGATTTAATTTAACGTTTGTAAAACGTAGCGTGGGACGTCCTCTGGCCAGATGGCGGGACGACTTGCATAAGAGGGCCGGCATAGACTGAATGCGTAAAGCAGACTGGGCTCGGTGGCGTACCTTGGGAGAGGCCTATGTCCAGCAGTGGACTGCAACGGGCTGATGGTGATGATGATGAAAGGAAACTAAATGAGACGTATGAAATGAAGACGATTCGAGTGTTGAGTATTGATCTGATTGTTGCAGGTACACGAGCTCCCGCCAGAGAAGCTGAAGAACCGCGAGGTGGTGCAGATCGACATCGCCAACGACCCGCTGTCGTCCGCCGACTACAAGCCGGAGACCGACCCCACCAAGTTCAAGTCCGCCAAGACTGGCCGCGGCCCACTCACTGGACCCAACTGGAAGAACGACGTCAAGCCCGTCATGACCTGCTACAAGCTCGTCACTGCTGAGTTCAAGTGGTTTGGACTGCAGGTATGGACTGATCATTCTGTACTGTATCAGCCTATATGCGTCCCATTGCGGGGCACGGGCCTCCTCTACAATCGAGAGGGGTTAGGGCAGTCCATCATCCTGGCTTCGTGCTGATTGGCGGACTCATACCATAGAAATTCGGACAAATCGCTATGGTATGCAGGTTTCCTCACCGTTATAGTGTGTGATTATTGAGCATCAATACACACATGACTATGAAAAGCCTAGGTGCCCTGGGACTTAAACCCGCGACCATGATGTTGGCAGTCGCGTCTGGTCCGTTACCAACAGGCCACCTTTTTATAATTCACTTTTCCTTAATGCAATGTTGGCACATAATCGGAAACGGCTGAGCACGGTCCTATATACTATCGAGAGTTAGATTGAGGGCTTGGGCTGTAATATACCACGCTGGTATATTGCGGGTTAGAAGTTATGAAAATATTGTTAAGATCTTCATGGTATGCAGGTTTACTCAATCGGTCGGCGTACCATCAGTATCTCGTTTTATAATCAGTTTCTCAACAGCGCTACGGAGGCTGTATTGTATTGCTTTTAAAATATTAGTTCATAAAATTTAATTTTAATCTACCAAAATAGGTGTTGATGGTGCCAATGACTCTTATTTTAGGTTTATTATTATCTGAAGGTCGTTAGCATATATCTAACATTATCAATAATGGATCTTAAATATAAAAACAAACCTGTTTCTCTATTTTAAATATAACCATTTGTAAATTATTAAAAAATTAGATTAACTTGAATAAAAGTAGACAATTTTAAAATTAAATCTAGTATTGGGTTCATTTGATTTAATTAATTTTTATTTAATTAATTTGGTGTCTTTTTTTTGTTACAGAGCAAAGTAGAAAATGTAATTCAGAAATCAGAACGGCGGTTATTCACCATTTTCCATAGGTGAGTTTTAATTTCTTTCATAGGACCAGCATACACATGGCCCTGATGGTAAAATATTACAGTTGACAAAATTCTACATACGTTGACGGTCTCTTAAAATAAGAGGGACATTGAAGAAAAAGATAAGGGATAAGAGGGGAAAATGGTATTAGGCATTCAGCAATCCCAGCATAGAAAACAATGTGTTTCTAGTCTATAGTCATGTATTTATCTTATTCCAGGCAAGTGTTCTGCTCGATGGACGACTGGTACGGAATGACCATGGCGGACATCCGAGCCATTGAGGACCGCACCAAGGAGGAACTCGAGAAGCTCCGTCGCGAGGGCGAGGTCCGCGGCATGCGCGCCGACAACGAGTAAGCTCCACTGAGCTGTACGCGTACGTACGTGCGTAGAAACGTGCGTACGTGCGTACGTGCGTATGAACGTGCGTACGTGCGTATGAACGTGCGTGCATGCGTACGTGCGTATGAACGTGCGTGCGTGCGTACGTGCGTATGAACGTGCGTGTGTGCGTACGTGCGTGCGTGTGTGCGTACGTGACCGCGTCGGGCGCGGCTCTCACTGTAAGCAACTTGACATAACCATAGCCCCATATTCGTTAATTAGATCTTTTAAAAATGCCGACAAACTTGAGTTTGAATTTTAAATTCAAACGCGCGTTGGTTTCGAGCGTGACGTTTAATATGATTTGTACGTCTCCCCGATTTCGTTTTGTATAGATTAATTGGCTCATTTTAACTTGTAATTATATGTATTTTTAACGGGAGATCTGCTTGACTCGGCCCGATGTGTCGGCGTTTTTTCCTTTGAAGCAATATGCCCTCAAGTTCCGATCTCGGCATTTTTCACGCTCATAATACCCGAGCCTCGAGCGTCTGAGATTGCGTTACCGCAGTGTTATCAAGAGTGACTGTTCCTATACACATGGAGTATTATTATTGTATGTCGGAGGCACGTTTACATAACTAGAGATTGAGTGGTACGTTAGCTCGGTAACACTGTGCACAGTGATACAACTGCTGGCAGTTGTCGCATTACTTACATAGCATTTAATATAGATATATTTTTATGTCGAGTCTGTCCATTTCACTTCTTGTCGTCCAGTGTTTTAGTATTTCCCAATAAAAAGTTCGAAAACATTGACACGTAGCGGTAGAAAACGTATATTTCTCTGCTTATGTATTATGTATAACTAGGGAGTTTAAGGCGATCTCAATTGACGCTTGGGCATCGATTCACCATTAGACAAAATGGAGTTGCGGTATTTAGATAATATTTAAACAAATAACAATTAAGTGGATGTAGTCAGTGATTAACAGGTAGTGTTCTCGTTACCTATTTATTAGTAATGTAATTCAATACAAACTCTTGTAACAAATGTTCAGTAGCAACGAGATTTGATGTAACTTATATCAGGTGGCGATTTAGCTCCGTGTTTTAACATTACATCGTTTAATATTAATATGTCCTGTTTAGTTGTGGTGGCCGCGTAGTGCGGAAGTTTTTTGGCTGTTGTGTATTTATATAATTACTATAAATAAATTAAAATATATATACATGTAAGTGATTTTTGCGCAATAGCATCGATATCTGGCACGATGTCTCTTGGATAAATAAATTTATTGGTGCAATATATTAGTTAAAGCGTGCTGCGGTGTCCGTATGTGCGTTATGGTGTTTTGGTCTATTCCGACGCGTTAGAGCGAAATATTGCAAGGGGAAATTAAACAGCATGTAAATATTTTTAATATCTCCTATAATCCTCGGTCCTACCGCCGTTGTGTGAATAAACAACAGCTGCCCGGCATAATTGTATCGAATAGCCTGGGTCGATATTTGCCTGTCGTCAATCGATACTCTGGTTGGCATTTCGCCTACTATCAGGACTTACTATGGAGTGTCGTGTTCGACCCTACAATTCCTCTCTCCTCGCCTATTACTTCCTCAAAGGCAAAACACCTACAATTAATATTTTGGATGTGTTTGGTTGCAGTGCCTGCTTACTATATTGGTAAGCTTGCTAAAAAAATATTAGCCAAGTAGAAAACTGTATGCATGACCATGCAACTCGATTCCTATCGGCTTCCCTTTTCCAATTTATCTAAACCAATCATTCATTCACGCGAACGTGCGGCCAGCTGATTTTTAATTCTTCCTGTCACTATTGTAACATTGATATCCGAAAATAATATGATAAAAACGTTTGTCCTTGCACTATTTCGCTCTCGTACTGTCAATCGGGTGTTGCAAGGTGTATGCTCACTGTTCTCTCACTAACTCCCGTTGGTGTTCGGTGGTACCTGTGGTGCTTATATGGGGATATCATATTATTTTTTAATTCGTTCCGGTGTATGTTGCAACACCCGCGGTTGTAGTGCATGTATATTTCTTTTTTAAATAATTAAAATAAGTTTTGTTGTTTAACAAATCAGTATTTTATATATTTGTGTGACATTCCAAACTGTGCCGACGGTAACATGATGAAAATTGTTTCTAGTATGATTTGCTACTTAATATTATTTCATTAATTTAAATAGCTCTCTTTAATGTTTCCCGGTGGCGTGGTATGCGTCGCCGCATTTGCATTCATCAGTACAATTTATGTTATCAAATTAGTTTTTTTATTGTGAAATATCGATTTCTAAAGTCAGTTATGTTCCTTTGTATTTGCGATGTTTGTGTTCAATCTCGCCGAGTCTCTTGCGGACTCGCAGATTCAATTCACTCAGATATTCCTACAGTACATTGAACTCTCCGGAAACTCACGAAGGAGACAATTTTATAACTGCTTAAAATGCACTTTGTTTATAAGTTTTTTACTTATGTTGTAATAAGTTTTACATCAAATACAGCGTGATATATATTTGCAGTAGTGTTTTTTTTTGTAGAAATTAGATTTTTTTGCTACCCTCATCAGTAAGGCTTGTTTTTTATAAGTTTTTTAGTTCACCTTCATGGTACCTCGTGTACTTACCTGTAGTGGTACTTTCATAGCTAGCGCAATTTTTCCCTATACATGTGGATATAGCGGAATCAGTCCGTATTTATTATCTATGATTCAATGTCAAAATCCATAGAATATTCTACAGCAAAACTATAAATTGTAGGCTTCTTTGCTTTGATGTTAATAGCTTATTTGTTTCAGTTACCAAATAAAATTACATACAAATTAGCAGATTATTTTTATTTGAATCTCCACCTTTAGATTGTCTGTGTGTACTGTTCTGTGTTAATGTATTATGACCTCATAGTGCATGATTGGTGTGTTTTGTTTGGTTCCGCTTGCGTCGTAGTTGCCAGCAATAAAAAAATGAATTTTCTACCCTCCTTGTCAGTATTCCATAGTTCTTAGTGGTGACGAAATGTGGTTTTCATCAAATATTAATAGTTACCTTATAGAATGCTAAAATTGTCAATTTTTAAATGTTTAGCTAATTAAACCTTTTGAAGTTCTCGCATTGAAAAAAAAGTATAATGTAATAATAACATTTGTTGTAAAATGTACTATGAATATTTTGAGGCCAACACAAATAAAATAATTTAATCTGTTATGATTTGTTTGGATTTTATTATGTTTTATGTATTTTAGAATTATTTTCATTACACATGAGCCTGATATGGGACGATATGTGAAGATATTGGGCTACTTTGCTCCATCGATCGTTCCACATCGAAAACCCTGAAGATCTCAGATGAGACTTCGTACATCAGGCTCAGGAAGATGACCGCACTGCGTCTGATGTACGTGGTCTTTTCTTTTTACCATCCCCTAAGACCCAATTCGCACTTACAGGGCATCGGTGCTAAATGACTTCATAATTTGGCTTATAATTTCACAAATAATATTTTCTAAACGTCTTACAGTCAACCTCGCTGCTTAGAAGGTGGTCTTACATGGACCTCCAATAAAACAAACACAATCAAATTGGTCATTTATTTCCAAGTACGACAATTATCAAACTAAATAATCCGCATCAAAAATCAAAAGCCGATGAGCGTAGAAATCCACGGAAGCATCAAAACATAATATCACAGAATTTGACAGGTTCCTCGCGAGTAGTGCTCCATGGCGCATAGCGATAGCTCTCGTGTACCCTTACACTAAATAACAGCATACTTAATATCATTTAACATTCATGTCGATACGACAGTTTACGCCCCTCACTTGTCAAGTAACGGAATTGTAAATTAATCGGACGATATCTATTCCGATTTATCGTATGTCGGATCCGACCGAAGCGGAAGACAATTATTACACGTAGCTATTATCCGACAAATGTGAACAGCGTTATACAACACAAAATAATGATCCAATCCGATTTTTTATCGCAAACTCTGACAAAACCCGACAATACCTATCGAAGATAAACGTCCGTGTGAGAATGGCTGCATAAAATAGCTACTACATCATCCGACATTTCGTCGGGCCCGACACCCGACAAGTGGTAACAGGCGGTAACATTCAATGTACATCCGACAGTTGAAGTATAGTATTAATTTTTACCCTTTCTATGTGTGATTTTATATTATTTGTTAGTAGTACCAACATTGGCGCCTTCTTACTCATTTGTAGAACAATTTTCAGTAAATTATGTTTATTATACTGGTACGACAATATGGCTACAATGCATATGACCCTAAGCACAATGTAATCCAAATAGGTTATCCAGCATCGAGGGATGATTATCCCTCGCCAGTGTATGATACCGTATTTAGACAAGCTGAATCGAAAACGCAACACACGCAGTGCCGAAAATAGGGCGGTACGAGCGGTGCCCAGGCTCAGGGTCCAGACCCTGAGGGGAGCAGAAGTGACTAGACCAGACCAGGATTTGGAGAGCGGCTATTGAAGCTCGCACCGAGCGTATAAAGTGCTAGATACAGTACTGCTTACATGTGCCACTTTAACGGGTCTTATACAAATGTGTACGTAAGTGGCTTGCCCATCGGTCACGACTGTCGTAACTACCGCTTATATGATCTTGGACAATTTATGTTTCTTCATAAAATATTTCATTAAAAATTGTCTTCTCTCCCTTAATATAATAATCATCGCATAGAAAGGGCTGACTACAAATTGTATTAATTACAAAATGTTTCTCACTTAATTTAGCAATAAAATAATCATATATACAAAATCATTAAAATTGACTTTGCATTAAGTTTAAAGGCAATAATGCAATATCTAGTGTTTTAAAACGAAAACATTTTTGATATGTATTTGGCGTTGTAGATGTCCGACGTAGGTAAAGCATTTATGTACTTTATTATAAACCAATAAATAATTAATATCTTCACATAACAGTCCTGATCACATATTAAAATACAATTCTTGTATCATGGATATAAGAAACAGCGAAAAAATTTAAAGTATTTTTACACCCAAATATGAAACAAAAATTTGTGAATCAATGTTGGAACAGTATTTTAAGTTCTTCGTTACACCGCTGTATTCTTAAGAAACAGCATTACGAGGGCGATGGACGTTGATGGAATACGATCAAAATCTTAGTTTAAAAACCTAGCATGTTTCTTTTCAGTATTTTAAATAACTACATGTGGTATTAACCCATAATATTCCACTGACGAAGACGAAGCTCCTCTAGAATTAAAAGTTCCATTGTCCACACATGTATAATATAATTAAATACTTCCCTTTTTAATATATTCATTGAATATAAAACTAGGAATAGATTGTAAATTGCTTCTTTATGTACAAATAAAATAAACGCAATTCACCATAATAAGTTTTGCCAACTCATCAAAATAAAGTATGAATGTAGCAATACCAATATATTTGTGGAAACAATATTGCATTATTACCAACAAACTCAAATACAGCTTTATGAAATATATTTAAATAACTTATGTCATTTATTATTTATTCAATACATCTATTCACAACAACACAATACTCACATTTTAAAATACCAATTCAATATCAATAAATATTTACATTTATCATATAAATCTCTCAGAATTAATGTAAATAAATAAAATCCTACAACGAAAATATATTAAAAAGAGAAAAATCTAGGCTTTAAGGTTGCCAACTGCTCTTTACAATATACTATCTTATAAATATTACTTACAGCATGGTTTACATCATAATTAAATTAATATAATAAATTATTTATGATAAAACGAACAGTACCTATATATATTAACATGCACATAGGTACTCACCAAATTATCACATTGATAAAAATGCTTTAATTTTCCCTAAAAATATGCAAGGTTTAGAGAATGTTGGCAACCCCAAACGACGAAGTGAAAAGACGCAGAGAAAAATCAAGCTCAAAGCAAAGAAGAAATTTCGAAGATAAAATACTCAAGATCTATACATTTATGAGGTCAATTTTGAGGTTTAAATATTCACGAATTAAAGGCGTAGGTACCATATTTTCAATACACTTTTCTCAGACTCTTGGAAATATACAGCGGGTAGAAAAAATCTGACTATAAAGGGAATGTATATAAAATCAGTAATCGTATTTAAGAAAATGGACAAATGCCAGAACTTTTTATAAAATTTATCGCCGTAAAAAAATTTCAATATCTAAAATTAGCTAGCCGAGTGTGTCTAAAATAATACACAAATGAATTGTGAGATGGCGCTTTTGCAAGATATAAGCGCCCTTTTTCTTAAACATTTTTGATGCATCAATGTTCTAAATATCCTAAAACATATGCATAGAACGTACTATCACTTATTGAGTTGTGAAATATTGATTTACCCACGTGGTATGCTGAAGCAAATGAATTAAATTAAATAATCTACATAAAAAATGTAGGTATTAATTGCTCAGTCGCTATGTCTTTCTAAACAGTGCTCAATTTAAGTCTTTATCCAGATCATTGCCATGTAAGTCTAAAAGCAGACCTTCCAGTCCATATAAACAGAACATATTTTTCAAAATAATCTTATGTTCAGTCATCTACTTCAAGTTCCAACTCTATATCGGCCAAGCTGATTCTTCTTAGCGTATTGATGACCATGTACCTGGAGAATAGAACGTACAGGTACCTGAACCACACCATCTGCGATGCGTGGCGTTTCATGGCTTGTACCACGCGACGGCTCTCTGTCCACCGGAGAAAGTACCTTCAATATACGCATAAGGTTATAAATATATGCTTGTAAGGGTAGGTAGAGCGCCGTCGTAAGAGGCGACCAAAAGGTCTTCGGAGTCGGGCGTACTGCCACAGAATACTAACACAAGTCAAGCTCCATACAAAGCGCGCTAGATCAACGCACACATAGACAGCGTTCACCGACACGATAGATAAATATATATATTTTTTTTTTCATATATTTGATTTATTATTCATGTTTTATTTTCAACAATCAATCAAACGATACTACTGCTATTACTACGATACTTGTTTTCGCCTAAGCCAGAGTAAAAAACCCTAGCGCGACCGCCGAGCGTAGTGTGAGTGTAGTGTGAGTGTAGCAACAAAAGTGAAGTACATACACAAGCTTAACTTCTGTTAGTATTCTGTGGTACGGCGGAGGTGGTGCGCTCCCACTAACTGCGATTAGCGATTAGGGCGTGGACGACCATAACACCTTAAAGGGGCGTCCAGATCTAGACGTAAGTGGGAAGCAACTTTGTTCCCCAGTGAGAGAACAGCCTGCATTCTGGTTCTGCGTCGAGCGATCATAGGGAAGAAAATCGGGGGTCTTCTAGCCCTGAGATATCCAGTGCTGTCTGAAATACGCGTGACGGCCACCGAGGGGTTTTAATCGGTATACTGGCGTAGGTTTTGTTAGATCCGGCTCGGCCTCCTCCGGGGTAACGAAATGGAAGCTTTAAAGCATTCCTATTGACACAAAATATAAGGGCAGGCAGAGGTGACAGTAGTGCATCCCAAACTTCGTCGAGCTTTTAGCTAAAGATGACACTAGTTACAGTTTGTTGTGGATTATAGGTTTACATACGATAGGAGCTAAGCCTGTAGCTATTCCAAGTACAAATTCCAATCCTGGCAACTTCTGATATTTGCTAAATTGAAACAGTCAAAGTAATTGCCTGACTTGAGATTCAAACTCAGGCTGTCCACTTGTAGATTACAAATATATGCTAACAAAGAATCCTATCCTAAATTTTAATGAAGCAAGTTTATATATTTATTTAATAACTAATCACTCACCTTTTGGAAGATAACACAAAGCTAAGTGGAAGGTCTAAGAAACCCAAATATTTCCTTAGTATATTTACTGAATCTAATGTGTACACTGTGCATCCTGAAACAAAGAAAAACAATTGATTATAAAAAGCTTTTTACTTTTTTAAATTGCTTCATGATTTGGGATACTTATTACCCAAGACATCTGCAAATAGTATAATTGTAACGTGATTAATTGATTCATAAATATAACTGCAGACATCATGTTAAATCATAAATGTAACAGATAATAATTAAGTAGTGCAATACTTTCTACTGAGTAATGACTAATATTTTTGTAATATACTTGTTAGTTAGAAAAAGATTTGATGTTATAATAAATCATATTAGTATGTGATTGCACCAACAATTACACAATAACATCATAATTCGCTGGCAGAAACACATTTTTTTCATAACATTATGATTGAAAATATCCTTAACCGATAATATGAACAATTAGCACTCAACCTTGATATCAGACATATGACCTATGTTACATAATAAACAATTTAATATCATGCAATCAGGTTTAAAGAGTTTTTACTTAAAAGGCTATAACCTTGTCAAGGTGAAATCACCTGACTTTAATAGGCCAAGATTTTATACCTTTATTACCAAACTCCCACCTGCCAAGGTTAAACAAGAATGTTAAATAATATCATTACATTTAAGTTAATTAATTCAAATTTTTTTATGTTAAAGAAAAATTCAATAAAAAATTACTTATAACCATCCATAGCTAACTCTAACCATAATATGTAAATTATAATTTATGAATGTAATTACACATAATCTTTTTGAAGTTTTTGTGCATTTACATTGAAGTGTCTAGGAAATATGCAAGTATCTCTTCTTTTCGGAAATACCCAAGTACTTCAAAGAGTATTGCACAGTCATATAACATACATTTACTAGTGGTAGATCTCTCATATGTGAGAGGCCGCTTGGGTAGGTACCACCGCAATGTCTACTTCTACTGCCACACAGCAGTGTAAATGTACTGTTGTGTTCTGGTTTGAAGAGCATTGTAGCCAGTGTAACTACTGGGCATAATGAGGCTTAACATCTTATGTCTCAGGATGGCGAGTGCAGTGGAATGCCAAGCATCGTGTTGTTTGCTTTTGCCACTGTCCATGAGTGATTGTATCTCTTGCCATCATACCAGGACCATGCTCATCTGGCCATTCATAGCAATAATATATGTATATATGCAATTAAATTACCGAAATATCAGTATAATAGAGATGGATATTTCGGAAAATTTACTGCGTCTAATATGTAGAAATGTTTTCAATACTCACTTTTTGGCATAATTTTTTCCACAAAGATATAAGCAACGGCATAAAAAACAGCAGAGTGATTAGCATGTGATGACACACCACCTCTGTCAAACGTCACGAGGGTGTCAATATCCAACGCTTCTATCTGGTGGTGTATTAACTTGGCCACCACTGGCACCGGCCATTGCGTTTTAGGATCATCCTTCAACCGTGTGTCTGTTATGAGGCATATATTCTCACCAGGCACTCCGAGTACATGGCATGCCTCCCAAAGTTCTTTCCGTCTGATATGGCCTTTGCCTTCATAATTTCCTGAAACAGATATTGTTATTGGAATACTTATATGTTTTAATATTTAT
The DNA here is from genome assembly GCA_905220455.2 of Deilephila porcellus. Classification (NCBI taxonomy): domain Eukaryota; kingdom Metazoa; phylum Arthropoda; class Insecta; order Lepidoptera; family Sphingidae; genus Deilephila; species Deilephila porcellus. Next base: position 10,037,888 of record LR999991.1, read on the forward strand.
TACATTACAAAGCTATGATTTTTTTACATTCAAATAAAATAAATTATTAAATACTTATTAATTTATCTTATATTTTCAATGCACTAAATGTAATTATGAATGTTTGTTTACTTTGCCCTTGGCTCACAGAGATTTTTATAAATGGTGATATCTTATCTCAAGTAAGGCTTTAGTGTTCATAAAGACGGATGATTAATAGTATTCAGATCTAGTTACATTAAAAGATATAATAATATGTCTTACCGTTGGATAAGCATAGCAAGTGAACATCAGCACCCTGTTCACACAATCTGAATATGGTGGGGCCGAAGAACATGCATTCGTCATCCGGGTGGGCTACCACCACCAAGACCCGCTTAGCACCCAGCGCGCCGCGCGTCCGAGTCGGCAGGCGCCTCGCGTACCGCCGGTACACCACGCAACACACCAACAAGTATCCCAACACCCACAAACATATGTACAACGCGAAGTTCCTAAAATACAACAACGATTCGGCCAAAAACTTTAAATAAAAATTGTAAAAAACCTCCAAGTTATACGGAGAGCCTATAAGTAACATTTCTGACTAGAATACGGACTGACGTTGCGAACAAAAGGGGCAATTAGTTAAATTATTTCATTTATAAACTCATAATGTATGGTTTTTATTGAATATTTAAGTCATTTATTAATAAAATTAATTTTGTAATTCTATAAAATTGTACTTTTAGGTAACGTCATTTTGACGTTTAAGACTTTATTGCCATACGTAAAATAGCAGGTGTTGTCTAACGATCCAGTATTTAGACTTTTCATTTCGAAAAAAACACACGCTCTATATTTACTGAAAAAATTGAATACACAATCATTAAGGTTTTAAGTAATAGACATTCAATAATCAATAATTATTACTTAATAAATAACCCTACTTTCGTAATTTATTAGTGAATAGTATACGATTGGCTGTATGGCTAAGGTGGGCTTAGTCAAATTCAGGTGTAAAAAGGAACCTATTCTGTCAATCTGACGTTGCCGTATACTTTAGCAATTTTGTTGTTTCTTTCACTTTGTTCTCTTATTAAACGATAATTAGGGAAATAAAATATTGTTATATCAATTCTATTGAAAATATACGAAGATGATTCAACCGGATTATCCATCAGCTATGGGGTTGTTGGCCCATTTGAATTCGGATGAGCTAAAAGAAATGTTAAACGACGATACAAAGTTTGACTCAGTGCTAAAGGATGTGAAACAGGTAATAAATATCAATCAATTTCACGAACAAAAACAACATAATACACAGCGTCTCCGCCCCGAAATCGATAACCCGATAACTCTACTTAGGAGCACTTATCTGATGAAATTACGGGATATTTTATTCGTCATTAATAAGGGTGACTCACGCCTAATTGAAAAAAAAAAATGTTTAGAACAAACAGGTAACACTTGTTAACAACAACTTCGTACTGATTGATAAGAAAACTTTCAGCAATTTAGGGCACTTTAGAAAATAGTAAATACGAAGAATAAAACCTGAGTGTTTTACCTACAAAATATTTGTATATTTTAAAACAATATATCTACTTACCTTTATCGAGACTAAAAGTGCTAATAAACTATGAATTATAAAGGATGCTAATTTATTAAAAAATATATAATTAGAACAGCCCATTTGTAGTTTTGATCATGACTAATAAAATTCAATTCTTTAATTTATCTTGTTTGATGGCAAAATACATCTGCCCCTTCTCCAATAATAGATAATGTGCAATTTTATTTAATCTGGAAAAAGCTATAGACCTTTTAACCTTTCAATGAAGAAACCTAATTAAGAATTCCATGTTAAGTTAGTTTTATTAACACATGAGCCTCAGATCAGTTAAATAGTGTTTTTGGTTGGTGTTTGTGTAAAATGTGTGAAATTAGAATATTTATAACTGAACATCATTATTATGTGTGTACTATACATAGAAAAAGATATTTAAATATTGACTAATTGTATATTATTACAAAGATTAACTCATTTGAAATATAGAGACATGTTTCTAACAAAAATATTCTTATAATCAATTCATTATTTTGTTAAGTATAATGTTTGGCATATCTATATAAATTTAAATAAATCAATTCTGATTATTTCACAGGTCAAGGACTGGGAGACAGAGAGAGAGATGATTATAGCAAGCAACAGGTCATTAGCAGAGTTCAATCTCGGCAAGGAGCCAGAGTTGGATCAACTCAAAGCTGATGTACAGGAGAAATCAGAAATGGGAGAACAACTTTGTACCAGAATTCAGGAATTGCTTGATGAGTACAGTAAGTATTATTATATACATTTATTGGTTTATTGCAATATGCAAATATTTGTAAGTATTCACACAGTCTAGACACTGGAATAATGCTGTGATGTAAGGCATATGATATCACATCAGTGGAAAATCTAGAATAAAACAATGTAGGATCAATGTAGTCTATTGAAAAAAATGTTTGTTCTACTTTGTTCACTTTTGCTTTTGTTTTGGAATTGAATTACAAGATCTGTTTAACTCGCCCTGTGATTTTGACATACCCACATAGCTTAAAAATAATAGTTATAACATTTCATTATCACAGTTTCACATTGTGTTAGGGCCAGTTAAAATGATATTTTATCTTGATTTTAGAAACAAAATCAGCTGGAATATCTCCTGACACAACTCAAGCTTTACTCCAAACAGCTGCAGCAGAGTCGGAAGAACAGTCAGAAAACATAGCACAAGATTTCCTCTCTGGAAACATTGGTGTTGACAAATTCCTGAAAGATTTTGAACCTCTTCGAAAAACGATGCACATAAGAAAGTTTAAAGCTGAGAAGATGGCAGATCTATTGAGAACCGGTAGCCAAAGTTCCTATGGTAATGGAGTTGCCAAACCATATTTACCGTACCCAAGCTATGGTCCTCCTCAGGGCATGCCAAATGTGCCATACCCAATCGGACCTCTGAATATGCCAATGCCTGGAATGTTTGGAAACCATTTTTGAAATCTGTAATACTGTGTTATGTGTTCATATAGCGGAATAAATAGGAATAAAAAAGGCAAATACAATACCATTGACATATTTCAGTTGTGAGTGGCCATGTGAAGCACTATTATGGATTTTTTTATTAAAATTATCGATTTTTAAATATGTATGTTAGTATTTCAATCATTAGGAGTTTTATTGTATGTCAATTGTATTTTTAAGTGAAATAGCTTATTCAGCACATTTTTGTTTTGGTGAAAAAAACTGTCCGCTTGATGTTGGTGCTTAGTAGATAAAAATGTGATTGAAAATGATTCTATTTAATATATCTTAGATTTGGTGAATTTTAGAATTAATGAATAATTCTAGAAGAATGGAGCACCAATGATATTTATATAAAATAATTAAATACATTTTAATGTAATAAAAATTAAATGGATGTGAATATTCAAACACGTACTTGGTTCCATCCTATTTGTATGGTTCAATTCCTTTGTTTTTAAGAACATATTAATTCATACCTTTTATTTTAAATTTGATATTGCTTTCAAATAAAAATAGCAATGCATGCTGTTGTTTTTATTATCAATTGGGAATTATCATTTCTATATTTGATTATTCTAAGAATACATATATTGTTTACAAATCCGTGTAAAAAAGGGATTCATCAGTACATGTATTTTAATGCAATCACTTTTTTTTATTATAAGGGTTTGTTAGATTGAATATAGTTAATTAACTTGAAGATTGTATTTAATTCTTAATAATAGAGCACACATAATAAACAGAATATCTATAATAGGTTGTAGATGAAAATAAATTCCTGTAAAGTTTATTTTAGAATTTTATGTTAAAATATAATAGACTATTTCCAGCATTGGATTTTTGTGGACAGGACAGTGATGAAGTAAATAGCTGATCAATCTGTGTCTTGTAAATTTCCAGTAGTTTCTTTGCATGTTGATGGAGATATGGCTTGGAAACCACATGGGAGTATGTCAACTGCAGTTTGTACGACAAACTTATTATTTAAATCAACAGATATTATACATTTTCTCATTTAATCAGAAAATATTTTTTATTTAGATGGGACGTAATTTTACATTCATATTATTTTGATGACTGGTAGCAGTTGTGTAATATATTTCCATCACCCTACAAGGAACGAAAAATTTTGTGGTATATACTGGTTGTGGGCATAAAAATAGTCTCAAGTCAAAAGTGCCATTATAAGCTGTAAGCACTTGTAAAATAAACACAATAATTGTAATGCACTTCTTTATTACATTATCACAATTCGTCTATATCTATAGAGGTATCTGATTTATGTACAATATATACAATGCGACAAGAAAATAAATAACTGAACTGTCTCCAAATTCTTTCACTCAGCGCATTTTGAATGCCCTGGACGTCAAAATGTTTGTATTACTACAATTTCAGCTACCTACCTAAAGATCCTATGTAAAGTAGTGCAGTCTATAACATTTCATTTAAGGAATAGAAAAAGAAGCATTTGATTTAATTTAATATTGATTTAACCTTTTTTGTGAATATTTTATACAAAAAAAAAATACGCTTCTTTTGCACTTTCAAGAATCACTACTTTACAGTATACATAATACATATATAATTTAATAATTCTAATTTAAAGAGTTATACTCTATATACAACACTATTAGTTCTTTCCTTCATTAATTCCATTGATTTCTCTCCATTAATTCTTTTACTAAAGATAACATTTTAAGACCGTGGCTATGAAACAAGAGGCTTAGGTTAGAAACTCCGCCACAAATGTTTGTTTGACACAAATATATTTGTTTTGGGTCTGGGTGTTATATAACCAAAATGTCTCTTATATTTTATGATATGGAAAGACTCGTAATTGGGAGTACTAATTATGTGACTGAGTGTTAATATAAATAATGTATATCAAAGTGAGGTGACTAAAAAACTTAAGACAGGAAATTTAAGTCTGGGATAACAGGCAAATAAGGGACAGTCACAGCCTTAATTTTTACAATGGAGATTATCAATTCTATTTTTTTTCGGATTTCTCACTTTCCTTTTTTATTCTATCTACGTCGTAATTAGTTGAGGTTCCAGATATTAACACGAAGACGAGACCTGTTAAGCCCAAAACTAGGTAGATGAAGGATTCCTGCTGCACTGACTCTTCGTTCCGCCGGCGCTTTTCCCGCTTAATTTCATTTAATTCTTTATCATATTTTTGTCTTTTAAATAGATCACCGTAATGCTCTTTCGACCTGAAAAGATATCAAATGTATTTATAGAGAAAAGTTCTTGTTGAGCTGGCATTTTGTTAATTTAATTTTAAACATAACGCCCTTTTTTGGCAATTATATCAAAATCATAATTTTATCTGCATGACAATGCGATCAAAAGGTTTAATATTTTACCAAGAGTCAAAGTCGTAGATAGGTCTGGTGCCATCCATAGTGGGCGTGATGTGACGGTGTGCGCGTGATTTGTAGAACTTGAGCGTGGGGTCCGTGGGTTCCGGCTCGGGCTGGTACTCCATGCGCGTGGTATTTTCCCGACCCACTAACAACCCTGAAATTAACAAAAACAACATGTACTTGTTTCCATCACCCCAGGTGACATTAAACAAAAATTGAAGAAATCTGAGCTGATTTAAAAAAAAAAAAAACATTCATTTTAAATGATTTTTGGCCACCACGTATAACTAGTATTTTTACCGCTTAGCTGTACTTTGATAGGGTCCAGGATGTTACCTGAGCAGTAAAATTACTCGTACCTATACAGTTCGATCAAAAGCCTTTCAATTCACGATTTTTGACAAAACTGCTAGGTTGTTTTTTTTTCTAACTTGGTACAATGGAATCTGACGTGATTAGGTTGACTTGTTGATTTAGCTAACATGTGGTTTAAATCAAATACCACCCAGTCACTATGTCAATATCACCCAGTATATACAATACATATCACAAAATCAAATATTTAAGTTTAAACATACCTTTATCATACATTTTTTTCAACTTGACATTTCCAAGTACCTCATAAGCTTCAGTTATAGCCCGGAATTTCTTTGCTGAAGCTTCATCCTGAAATAAAGTTTTATTTGATAACAGTCTTAATTTTTTTCTATGTAAGTTTTGATTAATACCTTTACGGACTACGTAGGGGTTCTCCAGTAAAATTGCACATTGCATTTTTTTTAATAGTAGTTTGTTATCACTTTGACTGTGTCATAATAATAATGCATGCACCAATGCAATTCATGAATTGTTCATATGCAAACAGAATACTTGTTTCACAATCAACATGTTACAGCAGCAAATTAATAAGTAATAATAGATTTTAGGGAACTCACAACCGCTCTTTAAAACCCTCCCCAATTTCAGACAACCACTGAGGCCACAACAAAAAATTAAGGTGTGACACTTAAGACATGGAGAGGGATTCTACCCACAATTAAAACATTTATAGTCTAAAATAGGTTTTTCTAATATTCTGTGACTTTTTAGTGGTACTTGGACTTCATTAGAAAAAGACTTTACTTGGTTCTATGACTTTTGGCTGCCATATTCATTTAATGGGGTTGGCACTCACAATCTCCTTACTGAGAAATCTATTGAAACGCAATATATTAATTATCACAATTCTGATAATAAAGTTATGTGTCACAGTGTTGCTCTTACATAACTTAATACTATTAATGCATGTGTCAGTTATTTTCTCCATACATTTGTAGTTATTTAAAAAAAAAATTATATTTTTTGTTATGTTAATGTTTATCTCAATTTTTCAAACATAAATGAAGTTGCTGAATATACTGTTATTTTTATGTTCGGCAAATATTTATAGTTCACTTAAAACATGTTTGAGACATTTGATTGCTAAAAATACAATCATTGTATTTTATTGTATTTACTGTTTTGCATTAGAATAACTTGATGTATGAAATATGAATACATCCATGATCTAATAGAATTATATAAGTGTTAAAATAGACTAAATAAATGTACATTTTGAATAACTATTTTTACAATGCATGTAACCTTGTAAATATTTCTTTTTCAATACTTACACTGGATATGTCAGGATGATACATTTTGGACAATTTATAATAGGCGGATTTGATATCGTTTTGTGTAGCCTTAGGCGTGATTCCAAGGACGTCATAGTGGCTAGCACTGGCTCTAGGAGTAGTGCTTAACGATCGTACCACCGAAGGCAACAGCTTCAAGCGACTATATCGGAGCATCTAAAAAAACATGTCTTAGCAGCATTTTTTATGGCGCAAAACGTTAGATAATAGGTAAACAAACATCACAGGTAACTTACTGGTAATATACCAATGTTATAGAGTCAGATAACGGTATAATTCATAAATTGAAATAAATTTAATAAATTATTGTATTCCGGGCCAATTTTGACATTTTGACTGCCAAATTCAAGAAATTTTCAAAAATAACTATATTTATTTTTTAAATTACTTTATTTTGGTAGATAGTCTTTTAGCCCAAAATAGTAACTGAATTTTTTGTATCATACCGGTTGTATCCCTTACATTTATAATAAATATATATATGTTTTCAAATGCACACGATTAAATTTTGTAAAGCCAACAACTATTGGTAATTTATAAATTGTTGAGTTATTTTTAAACTCGGATGTTTCAAAAACGTAGATGGAAATGGAATTTCATTGAAGAGTGTTGCTATATAAAATAATCTCATTTATTTTTTATGGTAACTATAAGGTGCGTTCAAAACATTCCGATCAACACCATAGATTTTTATCACCGATAATCGATATGTTTAATAGATTGTAACATATATGAAACATATGCGATTAGAATGTGCTTCTTTTTATTTAAACTGCTATAACATTCCAATATTTGGTCGTAATTTTAACCATTTGTGGCAGTAGACGAAGGATTTTTAAAGTTCTAGTATAAGGAAATTACAAATTACAACAGTTTCTAAACGTTTCCAAGTGACGTCAAATATTAGTCACTGAATAAAATAAAGTTGAATTTGTGTTATTTTCAGTTATAAACTGACGTTTTTTTAGTGTTTTCAACTTTATAAATAAACGTAAGTATAATTTACATCCATTGAACTTTTTAAAACCTTGTTATTTCGAGCATATGTTGTGTTGAAAATTCATTGCCTTGTATGGTAGTCTGGTGTGACTTGGTGTGCCCTAGATAAACTTCGTTTTAATACATCGAGAAGCTGTTTTGGCAATGACTCACGCTCTCATTAGTGACCGCAGGTGACGATAAGTTGTCTTTAAACGGCGGCTGCTTCATTAGATTTTATTTATAAACTACGTGCACCATCAAAATTTCATTAGCACAGCGATACCGTCCTGTGTAGATCGAGACAAAGCCGAGAATTATCGCAGGTAATTTTTGATTAATTTCCCTTAAAACAAACATGGGTGTAGCTCATTATTAAGATAATTATTCCTATACATTCAAGGTAGTATGTGTGGCACATTTATTTTACATTTGATAGCAATTGTGATGATTGTAACTCTTTTGTTGAAGTTAAACAAATATTAGACAATTATTTGTCACTTATGATTAGGTATGTGGAACAAAAACTTAGATTATGATCATTCAACTAAAGATTGTGGATGTTATTAATAAATCTTATTGGATGATTCAAAATTTCCATCCTTTTAAATATAGATATTTTAAACAATATCACTTATCTAATTTTTACCTTTACTAAACAGAAATATTCTGAAATGTACACTTATTTTGCATGAAAAATATTGTGGTGTAAAAGTTGGTATTAATATTGTCTAGATGGGTAATGCATGTAAGGCTATGTATTCCTTATTATAAATAGTCACTACAAATTCTGTGAATCCACAATCATATTTGATTTTACATTTCAAACAAATTGGCAGTGGCCTTAATCTAAAATACTGTTTAATGTATCAAAAGTGTAATTGGAAAGCATATCAGTCATAATGAAGAAGTACATTAACTATGATAATTAGGCAGTAACTTGTTATTTTCATTATAACTAACTTATGCAAAGATTAATAGTGAAATGGAGTGTAATGCCTTGTTAATTATTAGTTTATTATTAAAGTAATGTCTGGTCAGAAGTGCCTTTTCCATATTTGAAAATTTTGCTATATCACAAATAACTTCTTTAATTTATAACAAAGTAAGTATGAATTTAATGTTCAAATGGCTTATTAATAAAAATAATGTTACATTCTGTCATAAGTAACAGGAACATATTGACCGTGGCACACAGGTATTACATTTTTTTGTAAGCACCGTGTGTGTAACCAACACACAACAGGTAAACCTGAATAATATAATCTAATTGGCATACATCATGTGATAAGAATATAATTAAGTGTAGAAATAATTAATTAGTAGTAGAAGTAATTAAAAAAAGATCTTGTTAAAATTAATGAAAATGTCTATAACAGTGCAATTTTCAGAATGGTAGTGAATTTTAAATGAATCAGCTATGTATTCTAATGAAATAGCTAGTCATTCTTGTATTCACTAAATGACCTACATATTTAGAAAATGACATCATTAGCTCATTCTTTTTAACCAACTTCAAAAAAGGAGGTTCTCGATTCAACTATTGTTTTACAAATGATAATGTGCTTTGCTGCTTTATGTCTTCCAATTCTGGCTTTTTTATTATGATAATGTGAAAGTGTACCAAATAAATTCACTGTTGTATTTTTATTATCTTAATAATTGAACATCCACTCATATTATTTACACACCATTTGTAAAGCTCATTTGCCTCCAAATATTTTTATTACAAGCTTGTATGAATGGTCTATGCATACATAAAATAAAACTATTATGCATACTTTTATGTTTTATTTAAAAGCCACACCTAAATAATTATTGTTTGTCGTCGCTGCACATAACAACACTGAAGTAAGAACAGTCCTGACAAAGCTTGTACCAAATATTCATAAGAATAGCTCCTTCCGTTCTAGATCAGAATGTCGTCCCGCAAGACAGCAGGCCGCCGCGGCACGAACAAGAAGCGCGCCCAGCGAGCCACCTCCAATGTGTTCGCCATGTTCGACCAGGCGCAAATCGCCGAGTTCAAAGAGGCTTTTAACATGATTGACCAGAACAGGGACGGCTTCGTCGACAAGGATGACCTGCATGATATGCTGGCTTCACTTGGTTAGTATTTCATTGTGGTACATATATTTTCTGGCACAGGTATCTCAATACTTAACTAACCTTGTATTGTTGTTAAATGAATTTGGTTTATGAAATATTTATTTTATAGTATTAGTAGTTAACAATATTTGAAAGTAAAGAAAGAAAGATTTATTTATTGTTATTTCTAATTGGAATTGCTGTATGTAGTATTTCAGAAGTTTCAATTGTAATTCCATAATATGTACTATCAGCCCATAATAGCCCACTGCTGAGCACTACGCTATTCTACAACCGAGAGTTCGATTGAGGGCTTTGGTATAGTCCACCATGCTGGCCTAGTTCTTGTTGGTGATCCTCACATTTCATTGAAAATATTATTAAAATCTCTATGATATGCTGGTTGTCTGATGGTAATTTCTTTCACCATTAGCTATGTATGGTAATGGTAATAGTATATCAATACACAAAGGACTTAGGAAGTCAAGAGATGTGCCCTGGGATTCAAACGAGGCTAAAATGACTCTTGAATAATTTTAACTTGAATGCACTTTCTCCCAGGCAAGAACCCAACGGAAGATTACTTGGAGGGCATGATGAACGAGGCGCCCGGCCCCATCAACTTCACCATGTTCCTCACGCTGTTCGGCGAGAGGCTGCAGGGCACCGACCCTGAGGACGTCATCAAAAACGCTTTCGGGTAAGTACCTTTTAATAACAGCATGAAGGACATTGATATGGCTGGTATCATGGGCATCTTGACACTCGATTTTAGTTATAAGGCGTCTCAATCTTCTGTCGCCGAAAGCGCTGTTATCGAAATATTAAGAATAGTTTTCTCTCTCCACAATTTATTAAATTGGACTTGTTAATACTTTAAGATTACAAGTATAAATGCTTGATGTTTATATTATGAAAAATAATTCTCAAACAATGTGTTAAAGAGATATTTTTTAATTTATTTGTAGTTCCAAATTTCGCCACACGCTAATAGATGATAGATGACTTATAATTCCATCAAATGCCACCTTGGTCAAGTAGGAAAGAGATAAATTGTGCCCCATTATAGCGTTCAATGGTAGCAAAGTAATATGTTTTGGATCCTAATCCGAAATTTTTAAGGGTTAAGAATAGATTGAATTGTATTATAGGAAAAGGCAGTAAATTACAAAATAGCAATTTTGATTTGCATTTTGTTGAATCGGCAGGAATAATAAAGCACTGACTTCACACCGCTTATATCGTTATTTGAAATTGCACCTTTGTGTAGCATATTTGGGTTAGTATGGGCAGTGATCACTTTCCTTTCTCCTTGAGTCACTTGTTTAATATTTTAGAAAGCCAACAACAATTCGTCATGCTTTTAATATCGAACTATTCATTATGAATCCAAGCACTTGGAAAACATAATTATAACATATCTATTTACTAGTGTATAGAATTATCGTTACCTATTTAATCAAGTGATATTATTAGTGTGTTCAGGGTAATTTTAATTTAGGCCAAAAAATATTTTGACGTATATTGAAGGAAAATATGTTGTTGGGCCGACTAACGGTATGACAAAAATAGCTTTCAGAAGTGTACGAAATACGCAGGTAGCTATTTTTAACATAAAGGATGAATATGTCGCTCCAGCAAACTCATATAATACGTACTGTCTTATGTTAGCCGTCACCGGCTCTACATTTATGCGGCTTTATTTATTTACTTTGCGGCTGCACATTGCAATTTTTAGATTTATGATATCTATTTATCTGAATCTCCACCGCCGAAATTACAACACATATGAAATAGTTTAGTCGACTCTCTGCTAACGTCAATCATTTTTAAATTAATTTTTGGTCATCTTAATTTTGCATAAACCTGCTTTGCTCCATTTCTACTTCACCCAAAAGTAGACTGTAATAGAATGCCTCTGGCATTAAGTCCGCCTGTATACATTTTAGTATATAAAGCAAATAAAATAAATAAATAAATAAACTTTTATTTAAAAAAAGATTCTTATTTAAAAATTAAAAAATTGGCTTTTATTCAAAAATTGGCTCTTGAAGGTCCCTAAGTGGGACCGATCTCGAACCTCAGGAGAAAGCTAATTTCACGAAGATGTACTGGAGAGAATACTAGATAAGACTAATCCCTTCTTTCAGTTGTTTCGATGAGGAGAACAACGGTGTGATCGGCGAGGAGCGTCTGCGCGAGCTCCTGACCACCATGGGCGACCGCTTCACCGACGACGACGTCGACGAGATGCTCCGCGAAGCACCCATTCGCGACGGACTCTTCGACTATGTAGAGTTCACGCGCATCCTCAAGCACGGCGCCAAGGACAAGGACGAGCAGTAAACAGCCTACGAGCAGGCTGCCATCGATACAAAAATAAACTTAATCGATTAAAACAATCATTGATTAATCGATTCTAAAAATAATCGCGTCAATCGATAAAAAATCGAGTTAATCAAAATATCGATTAACATCGAATTTATTCATGAGCAATTTTACACTGGATTTTATTAATATCTTGCCATATAATTGATGTTTTCAATCGCCATAATGTACTTACGCAGCCTGCGAGTTTTTTTAAATATTTTTTTTATAACCAAACATGAATATTGGTGTAAGATAAAATTATGAATAAGTTAGTTTGATATGAATTTTCCGAATAATTATAAAGGATACTTAGGTGCTATAACCGCTAGTTATTTAGTTGCATTTGTAACAGTGATACATGCATTTGAAATAAAATTCCGTTTGGACCATTGCAATTGATTTAAGACTAACTCTGTATACGTTTTGTTTAGTTTCGTGCACACGTACTGTGTGATTGGCGAGAGTATTATCATTCCCTGAACTTATTGGAATCTGTTAGTTGTAGCGGCATGAAGTGTGACTAATCACTTTATTATAAATTATGAATTATATTACTATAATTAACGTGTGTTAGTAACTTAATCATGTATGTATTTTTCCCGAATAAATTCTTCAATCAAAAGTTTTTGTATTATTTTTCTGGATCAAACAATTTTCCCTTTAAACTTTGACTTGTATACGTAATAAGATATCTATAAACATATATATATATAAATCAACGGTTGTTATATTTCAGAAGATTTGATCGTCATTCTATTAAAATTACGAGGCATTTATGTGAGAAATAAGCAAGCTCGTCTAATGGCATCCTAATTCCCTATATTTTTTATTGCGAGGAATGGCGAGACGAGCATGCCATTCGCCTGATAGTAAGCGATACGACCGTTCAAGGACAGTAGAAAACCAAACAACAACACCACCATGAATAACAACAAAGCAATGCTTGGCATTCCACTGCGCTCGCCATCCTGAGACATAAAATGTTAAGTCTCAATATGTCCAGTAATTAGTCTGGCTACAATGTTCTTCAAGTTCAAACCGGAACACAATGGTGTATTTACACTGCTGTTTGGCGGGAGACATAGATATTGCGGTGGTACCTACCCAGGCGGCCCCTAACATTTGAAAGACCAACCAACAGTAAAAATTCTTTTCATTATAACAAACAATAGGTACCATGTAGTGGTAGTACCATTATGGTACATGCTTTGGTATTCAATAATGTAGGAATGTATACAGGTTATGAACCTCCGATAAATAAAACAATATTTAGGAACAAAAAACCATTTAAGTATCAATATGTTAATTACAAAGATAGCAAAAATAGATTGCTTTTAACAAATTGCCTCAACCGCACTGATACTGTTTTACGCACTTCTTCCTTTTCGGGCGAATTTGTTGTAGGTTTTAAGCGTTCTTGATGAAGTGAACTCCCCTTTCTGCCACCATCATGATAGCGCCCTGGGGGTTGCCGGTCATTTGACGAGGCATCACTGACGCGTCGATCACGCGCAATCCTGGAAACATTGGCCCATGTAGAGTATTTTTATTTTAGATAAGTGCAAGATGGTAGATTATCGCCAACCATAAAAATAAGATTATGGTGCGTTTTGGGTTAATGGAAGGATGAAGGACGAAAGTACGTCAGTAAGAAAGAGATTGGGTCATTAAGCTTTTCTTGTTGGTCCATTTGTTCCAGGAAGGAACTTCTAGATAGTAACGTCGCAACGCAGTTTTGTAGATGGTAGATGGTATATCACCAATCAATATTCTGGAAACCTTTGCACTTACTTACAATAATTCTTCTTACGCAGTCAATTTCGAGGCAAAAAAAATCAATAAATATACTACTCACCAGATACACCCATGACTCTTAATTCAGGGTCGACCACGGCGCCAATGGACGCTGTGCCCATCTGGTGGTTCTGAGGGTCTGTGTGAAGCCGGATCATGCACTCCAGCCAAGCGTCCGACCAGTACTCGCCAGAGTTGTCGCAGGGCGCTGTGTACATCAGGTCCAACTGAGCTCCCAGGCTCTTCATTGTCTGAAAGAAACAAATTATAAATAAATAAGAACAATAGCAAAAACAGTCACATACATAGTCCTGGCCCCACACTAAGATCGAGTCGTGTGTCGTCGGTATCACAAACTACGAGAAACTTTTCAGTCTCACAAGCACTCAAACTCGAAAAAATACCTGTGGATCACACCAATATTTATCTCGGTGCGGGGGTTAAAGTCTCCGCCTCTCGTTTCACAGCCGGCGTCTAACCAACTGCGGCACGGAGTCTGTCAAATTATAATAATCATGAACCGATTCAGAATGGCGAGACGACCATGCCGTTCGCCTGAGGGTAAGCGATGCGACCGCTTATGGACAGTAGCAAAACCAAACAACGACTTGAATTACAACGCAATGCAGGGCATTCCACTGCGCTCGCTATCCTCAGACTTAAGATGCTAAGTCTCATTATGTTCAGTAGTTACAATGTCTTGCAAACCGGAACACAACAGTGCACTTACAGTGCAGTTTGGCGGGTGAAATAGACATTGCGGTGGTACCTACTCGGCGGCCTCTCACATATGAGAGACCTGTCACCATAACACATTGCTGAAGATCCAATTTGTCTTACAGTCGTACATCCTTTAGGTGTTTTTCCTCTTCCAATTGGAGAGGATGACAACGCATCTATGATCTGCGTTGTAGATTCATGAGTTGGTAGTTACAAACTATGAGGTAAGTTTCTAGCATGACGTACAATACATTTGATGTTAAATGAAGCTCAGATAAAGTCCTCACGCGAATTGGATATCTCTTGCCGGTCGATACAGTTATATTGGTGCGATTTTATCAGGATATCACAGGAACCTCAAACGCCACACTCGCGACATAAAATATTCTTAACCGCTGTTTGCAATGGACATATCCTACCACCAAAATTAGATCAGTTTGCTGGCTCTACCCAAAAAAAATTAAAGTATCAAAACTTTAGAAATTCTTACATCAGTCTCCATGAGTTTCTGAAGGTATCTAAGTCCATCCTTAGCCATGACCAGGTCGTCGGGGTGGTCGAAGTAGTTGGGGTAGAATAGCGGCGGCTCCAGTGGGTCTGAGGAGTTGAGGGTCAGGTGGCCGACACTGCGCGGCAACAGCACGGCGGCGTTGGCGCTGGAACGTCATCACTAATGAATTACGGTTAACGGTGCTGATATTATCAATAAGTATTACTTTATTTCATAAATTCGAAAGTCAGTTGTGTGTTTAAACCCCCTATCTAGTCGACTAATCATTTTGCATACATGTCAGGAACAGACAAAAACAATAAGTAAGTACAATGTTCTCGAGGAAAAAACTATTAGACGGTAGAAAACTCGGCCTACCGACATGAATTAATATAATATAACAGACATAAAGAAAGGGCACGCATTTCACATAGTGTATTATCTATGCATTTCACTTTTCTCAGTCATGTGGGTAGTAATCTTAGTTGTTATTTTCAAAGCAATAGCAGAAAGTAAGCGTTGAGAGATTTAAAACCTAGATAATGTCTCGAGGTCAGTGTAGTGGCACCCAGTGGTTATATTTTTGTATAAAGTGGTGATGCTCTTGTAAAGCAGACGTGACTTTTATCATCAGGTGAGCGACTTTGTCACTATCGCAAATAAAAAGTATTCATTGATAGCTTTCATGGCGTAGTTGGTTTGAATAAGACTGTGACACGAAAGGCGCTGGTTCGATCCCCCCGCATTGAAACAAGAGTTTGTGTGATCCACTGGTTCTTTGGGGTCTGGGTGTTTATGAGACTGAAGAGTCTCTCGTAGTTTCTGATACCAATGACACAAGATTAAATCTTAGTGTGGCGTCAGGACTATGTGTGTATGTTACTGTTTTGTGTACTTATTTATTTGTAATTTGTTTCTTTCGGACAATGAATCATAGTATGGGACCTGACCTATGTATATGACTGTTGGGTGTATTTTTATTACAACTTACGAAATGTTGTATCCCTGTTGCGGGCAGTCACGTTCAACTAACTCTCCGATTTTGCCGGTCTTGGAGCACTCGGCGTAGAATCCGTTAAAGAAGAACTGGATGTCGGGCTGGTCCTTGTTCGTGGCGAGGCTTGAGTACAGGAACCCTGTCAACTGAAGTCATATAGCACCGCTATTAGCCTTATATAAATATACACGTTAAACGTGAGTACACCGCATTTAGATTGCTTATTAAGAATTAGAGTCTGCACCCGATGATTCAATGAATATTTTAAGACAAAAATATTTATTTGCGAACTTCAGTAACAGATTTCCCAGTCTGGATTTGGTCATGTTCGACTTAGCGTTAAAAATTAAGAATGGGCGCAGTTGCTAAGAAATTACCTTGTGCGTTAAAGGTTGCGAGTTTACCTTTCCACACGAGTTTGAAGGGATATACCCTTAAATAAGATAACACTAAAAATAAAACAAAAATAAATCTCATTCACTAACCTGAGTAATACCAGTTGAGCTCATAGGGCCCTCCTTGTTCAGTATATACGCCATCATGTTACTCCAGTTGAGAATTTCAGTGTTTTCAACATTCTCTAAAACGAAATAGAGGGTGGCACCGAAATGATTCCTCAAATTTAATCCCACGGGAGCGTCAACCAGGACGGGTATGTTGAACTTTTCTAGAGTCTCTTTGGGTCCAATGCCAGAGTGCAGCAGGATTTGAGCGCTGTTCAATGCTCCTGCGCTCAGAATCACCTGGAAACGAAAATTTATATATTAAATGAAGCTTATAGCAAAGTGGACATACTGTTTATTACTATGTACTCTTCAAAAAGGTTTTGTTATAATCTTACCTCTTTCCTTGCACGTACTGTCTTTGGCGTTCCAGATTTGTCGACGTATTCTACTCCGACGGCGCGTTGGTTTTCAAAGATCACTCTTGTGACTTGAGCGTTCAACTTCACGCTTAAGTTGGGGCGTTCAGATTTGGGTTTCAGGTAGGCCCTAGCCGTGGTGTATCGCTGTCCATCTCTAAAAGGATGGAAATTGTTTGAAATTGGTGCAAGTGGAAGGAGTTGAAGACGTGCTTTATACAGCAGTGAGATAGAATTTAATGCTGATTATTATATTCTTATCGTGCCATTCCGATCGAGACATTGCTACTGTAGTCTAAAGAAGTCTAGTAGAAGGTAGCAGAGCCTGCTACCTATACCTTATCAACAACATTTAATAATTTTCAAGACTACGCGACGTTTACTAATGAAGATGATAATACTCACGCGTTGAAAGTTTGTGCGATGGCGAAACCAATGGGCGTGTTAAGATCGTTGATGTCGGCTACAACAGGGTACCCCGATTCGTTGAGAGCTTTCATCAATATGTACACCTCAGGATTTTGGTAGTTGAACTGGAAATACAAAATGTTATAAATTTATTTTAAGAAACATTGAGTATTGGATTCATAAGTAGAGGACATAGCGGCTCGCTTAATGGTAAGCGGTAATTGCTGTTCTTGGCCTTTGAATGTTAAGGATAGCGCACTGCCTAGTAGCTAGCTGTCCACGTATTGGTATTTTTTATCCTGGATAATGGATTGGCAATGTAATTACTTTGCTGACTGTATCTTTTATTAGCGCAATTTCGTCGTCCAGATGTAATATCAATCGACAACAGAGAATTGTACAAAATTACGTCGGCTTGCACAACTTCTTGTTGACATTAAACGGAATCAGCAGACCCACAATTACAGCAAGGTGAACACGTAGGCTGGCAAACTAATTATATTTTAACTTTACCATTAAGACGACAATTATCTTTACTTAACCAATAGAAAGAGGTAAAGCTGGTTTGCTTACCGTCTGCACAGGCAAAGGTCCGGTACTGGAGTGGTATTCCGCCTTAACATGGGTTCCGATTTGCTTGTTGCCTTCAGTCATGTCGAAGAAGGGCAGGTTCTCTTCCCAGGACCATCCTTCAGCACCAGCAGCGACCCAGTCAGCATAGTCGGCTGGCCTGCCGCGGTGGTACATCATACCGTTCAAGACACTGCATCCACCTGTCAACCATTCCATGAGAGCAATTGAAGACGATTAGTTGCCTCTAAGTAGTGCATGGGGGTGGGTTGGTAACGGACCAGACGAGGCTGCCAACATGTTCACGGTGATTGCGGGTTTAAATCCCAGGGCACACGTTTTTCTTTTCGGTCTCATGTGTGTATTGAAATGTAATTACGACCCACTTTAAGGGTAAAGTAAAATATTGTTAGGAAACCTACATACCTATCAAATATGTTTTTAGAAATACTTAAATTCACGAAGAAGAATTTCGTGTTAATTTACGGCGTATCATAAATGTAAAATTTGGTAATCCTCAGAGCTCAGATAAGATTCGTTTGGTTACGATTTTACATTTTATTGAATCAGATATCACATTCGAATAAGATTGCACATTTGATATCTTAATTACAATGTAAACAATTAAAGTGCAATGAGATTATGTTCGCGTTTTTGGCGATTATAATTAACGCGGTTTGCTCCGGTCGTCTACATTTTGATAATTCTCTTCGGCAATCAGAATACAAAGGTATGGTCATGATAATTTTGCAGCAGTTTAATTGCATGTGAATCATGACGACCTTGCTTCGACATATAAAATCGGGTAATCCAATTTCCGTGAGTTTTTCAACGAAAATATGAGTTCCCCAGGTACTAAATAGTTCTCGAAAGCCATTACGATACAAGGCGACTACTATAAGTATCAGAAACTACAAGAAATAAAATAGGTATGCTTATTGATAAGTTAAAAGTTTGTCTTGGTGCAGACGTCGATCCTACATCAAAGTTTTATATTACAGATATCTCACCTAAAACTTTGCCTCTGGGCCACAAACATCCCTTGCCCTCCTGGTCAAGGCAGTAGTTGTCGGGCACGGTTCTATAGTCCCAATCCACTTCCTTGTTAGACCAGAACGTCCTGTAGTAAGAGGGAATGCGAGCAGTTGTGGGTTCTTGACCTCCTGCTTCAAACAGCAGGACCTGGGAAGAACCAGTTAAATGTAAAAAAGCGTAAATAGCTCCGTAGTCTTTTTTTTAGCTTATAATTTGCGAAGTTACATACATAAACTCACGCCTTTATCCCAGAAGGGGTTGGCAGAGGCGCCACCAGGACACCCACATTACGCCTTGTATGTTCCGTCCCATGATGTGATATATGCGAGCCTATCGCCACATCGGGCACAAATTCCTGTCTCCGGGCTGATAATGAATAGAAAAACCCAATATCATTATGCCCGACCCGGGATTCGAACCCGAGACCTCAGCTTTGTAGTCGTACAGTAGTAAAACTACGCCACCGAAGCAGATTTGAAAAGTTATTATCCTTTTTTTACTACATAGTCTTTTTAAATCAGGTTATGATTTTTACTTATACATAGGTATAATAAATACGTAATACCCTTTTTGTTCTCTCCGTGTTTTATGTTTCCGTAATAACCATATTGGCTTTTTGTACAAAGTCATGTCTTTTTCCTCTTATTTGCAAATTCTTCTGCACTTAGATATTCTTTTAAGAAGTAATTTAAAAAATAACAACAAATAACATGATACGGATACGAAAACAAAAATTACCCACATATATAAATGCTTTAGTACAGTCATGGTAGATGGCAAGATATTTTTCAAGTAACTTAATTAACGATTTTAGTTAATTACTGCTCTTTTAACACCCTGAAAATTAGAACAATATAACCTACTGGTAGCCTGAAAGTATACTCCCGAAAGAGCTGTGGGGCAGCAGCCAGCTGTATAATTATGAGTTAAGATTGAGTTGACCATGCATCATAATTTTCAAAATACTAGTCTGCTGTGAAGTTGACATACGGGAACACCATATACAATGTTCATAGCGCAGTAATAAAAAGATCACATTGGTCAAGTTGTTTTAAGAAGAAGAAGATAAAGTGTAGCACTCACTTCGTCTTTGCCATCTTCGCTAAGTCTGCCAGCAACAATCGATCCGGCTGCTCCAGCGCCAACAACGATGTAATCGTAATCCGATTGGAGTGTATCCTCAGATCTGACGTTCTTGCAGGGAGTGGCGATGTCACAGCGACCTCGGATGAACCCTTCCAGGAGCATCATAAACATGAATGTGCCGCTGCATATAGGAGAGTTGACCGACGAGATGCCCACATCTTCGAGGGGGCACCCACAATTCTGTACGAGAAATATATTAATAATTACGCGGCATCTGTGAACGGATGTCCTAAGTAAGATGCAAGGAGACGCTGGATGCAGGCCCCTCCCTCCAGGACACTATGGATATCCTCGGAAAAGGCCTACATATGTATAGCAGTGGATAATGTGTGACTGGTGAAAAAATATAAGTCATAATGAGTACGATTTTCTGCCCTTCATAATGTTTGATAAATAGATAAATACAATCACATACATAGTCTTGACCCCACACAAAGATCAACTCCTGTATCGTCGGTATCAGAAACTTGGAGAGACTTTTCGGTGTCACAAACACCCAAACCCGAAACAAATACCTGTAGATCACACAAATATTTGCCTCGGTGCGCGGATCGAACCCGCGGTCTTACGTTTTCAACAGGCGTCTAACAAACTAGTCTAAGCACCATGGAGCGTCGTATTTTCTGGTACCATATTCCATGACTTAGATTTTCTGCGTAATCAACATCAATGTACATAGGTAGTTAATAGTTCATTAATGTATTGTACAGATATGATGACCTCTGTCCTCTGTATTCCAAAGTTAAATGACGAAAAAGAGATACACGTTTTTTAGTAAAAAAATGCTAACAATATTTATCCTCGTCGATAGTTGTTGGGGGCAGTGTTTTGTATTTAATAAGTGACTAATACACGTTTTTTACATATTTTAAAGCATAAATGATTTGATATGATTACTTGTCGATACAATGAACATTGATTAATAATGTGCAAAAATGTTTAAAATGGCACTCGAATGTGGTAGACTCACATATTATCATTATTTTGTTTTCAAGCATTTTTTATTTTTTTATTTAATGTGATGAATACCAAACTATAACGTGTTAAATGATTTTACTGTTATTCTCAAATTAACGTACAGTTTTCTTTTTGAAAGTAGTCCGTAATAAAAAAAATACACAAAAAAATTTACTTCCCGGAAAAAAAAATTAATGCAGGTGATGCCTTTGGGACCATTATGTGAAAAAATTAAATAAATCACTACCTACTTACACTATTTCCTGGCCATTAGAATTTTGCACCAGGCCATTTTTAACTGTGCCGAAAAATGAAAGCGAAAAATAGCGTTGAAAACTTTATTTTAAAGTTGTACTCACATTATAAATTTAAGTCTAGCTTTATTACCATTGTAACAATAATTTAACTGGATTATTTTTCCATTCTTTATTTCATTTGGTTCTGCTAAATGCCGAGTAAAGAACAGTACCTACATATTTTGTGCGCCACTGAAACGTAGAATAATAGTGTCGAGAGTGAGCTACCTGTATTTTATTTGAAATGAAATTCGTTTATTGTAGGTACACGTAGGCAATTAAATAGCTCTTATGACAAGTCAATACATCATCTCTATCTATCTCTATATCAGCCCATATACGTCCCACTGCAGGGCACGGGCCTTCTCTGCAATCGAGGGAATCGATTGAGAGAGGGTTGGCGGACTTACATACCGTAGAAATTCTTTAAAATCGCTACGGTATGCAGGTTTCCTCACGATGTTTTCCTTCACCGTTAAAGTGAAGGAAAACATCAACGGTGGAGGAAAACACCGTTGATGTATACATACATCATACTTAACCGCTATTTACGAATCAGATTATGATATGATTTTATACGAATTATTTTAATACAAAATTAATTTATTTGGTTTTCGGTAGTCTTTTTGCTTATTAAGTTTATAACTTATATTTGATTAAATGTATCGTTTTGAAATAAATGAACATTTTTTATTCCACGGTTCCTTTAATTGACAAGCTTATTAAGTTTAATGTGCACCGCTAATAATTATATATTTTATTAATATTGCTTTTCGGCATAAGGCTAAGTTATACGATATTGGCTTGTTAAAAATAACAATATTGACGTAAATTGGTATGTTATGAAATTAATTAATGTTGTTGCTTAAAAACGTTTTGTTTTGTACTTTTTATAATTTAAAACTTCATTTAGGCACTGCAATACACATTATCCCATTATGTATTTATTATTATGTATAAGTTGAAGTTTTCTAGAATTAAAATTAAAATTCCCGCGCACCCTCACAAGGCTAGCGTGGTGGAGTATGACCGTATGACCTAACCACTCTCAAATGAACTCTAGATTGTAGAGAAGGCCCGTGCCTCTTATTTATGGGCTAATTATTAGTTAATTAATATAATTAAAATGAACTCGCCGAACTAGTATAGAAGTGCACCATTTTTTGTATAACTTCTTGCGTCACTGGCAGAATGTTTGCGACTATTTTATAGTAAACAATAAACGTAGAAAAAAATAATAACCATTGTTAAAATTATAATAGATTATTGTGTATAGATCATATAGTCGTTACGTACCTCTGGCGATAATATCATGTTGAAAACGCTGTACCACACACAGACCTGTAATAAAGAATAAAATTATTTAATACGATATTACTTCCTGAATATTCTTTAATATTATGACAAGAACGAATATTTTATTTTAAGCACATATCTTATTTTATTACCTTGTGCTTTCTAAAGACTGTGCGAAGTATGTAATAAGAAATTAGCCTCTCGATATTTATAAGAAGAGTATGATACACACATTAAGATTATTGTTTACACATGTCGCGGACATTACGACATTTAAGTCATTTCATGAAATTACTGAGCCAAGTAAAAAATTTACATTTTTGTGTCCAAGAGGAAAAGCTATTTAATTCCTGTTTCGGTATCCCGGGGAAGCCGAAAGGGGTATTTCAGTGTCACTGGCGTTCCAGCCCGTCACGCTGCGGATTGTGGCCGAGCACCGTCCACGACAGAGATTAGGCCATGCGCTTTATTGCACATCTTTGGGGTACAGAAATCCACCATTTAGTATAAATGAGAGCGTACTGCCCCCGCAGTTTGCCCAACAACCGGAGGCCTCTTTAGGTCGCCTCTTACGACAGCCAGGGGATATCGTGGCGGAATTCTTATACTCCCCGTAAAATGTTGACTAAATTAATTATAATTATTAAAGAAAGTATGTTTTTATTATATCTGTTCTATATCTGAGCTTATAATCTTTGATTAACATATTGTTTACAATCTTGTATGTTGTGTATAGATTTGTTCAGTTGCACTTAAACAATTAATTCTGCATAATAGTTTGTGTGTTTGGTAGACAGTACAAAGAGCCGTGGTTTTATTGATTATAATATGTAAGAACCTATTTCTTTTTAATCGTGTCAAGCATTAGAGACTGCGTAGTCACGTCGTAGGTACTCCAGATTGAATATTATAATTTGCCATAATAGTTTATTATCTAACTCTTCTTCCGACTTATGGGCGATGAAAAATTGCTTTTTTTATACATACATACATAAACTCACGCCTTTATCCCAGAAGGGGTAGGCAGAGGCGCCACTAGGATACCCACATTTCGCCTTGTATATTTCGCCCCATGATGTGATAGGGGGCGAGCCTATCGCCATATCGGGCACAAATTCCTGACTCCGGGCTGATAATGGATAGAAAAACCCAATACCACTTTGCCCGACCCGGGATTCGAACCTGAGACCTCAGCTTTGTAGTCGTACCGTAATACAACTACGCCACCGAGGCAGCTTTTTTTATTACCTACTGATATCAATTTCAATAATAGGGAACTTTTACAACGGTCCACTTTGACTAGCTACTTGCCCTGTCTTTATAATATCCTTAAATGTTTTGTCGGTAATTCTCCACATTTTTCTATTCTTCAATACCCATTCATGATTTCTCATTACCAGTCCCTTTATACGTCTTTGCCACATGCAGCCCTATCCTACTAGTTAAATAAATAAATAATAAATGAATACACCCAACAGTCACATACATAGTCCTGACCCCACACTAAGATCGAGTCTTGTGTCGTGGGTATCAGAAATTACGAGAGACTTTTCGGTTCACAAACACCCAGACCCGAAACAAATACCTGTGGATCACACAAATATTTGTTTCGGTGCGGGGATCGAACCCGCGGCCTCTCGTTCAACAGCCGGCGTCTAATCAACTGCGCCACGGAGGCTGTCAAAGGGATAAATATTAATTAAAAAAGGGATAAAGAAATAAATACACCCAACACTCATATTCGTAGTCCTGACCCCACTCCAAGATCACTATTCGTGTGTCGCGGGTAACACAAACTACGAGAGACTTACATACATACATAAACTCACGCCTTTATCCCAGAAGGGGTAGGCAGAGGCTCCATCAGGACACCCACAATCGCCTTGTATGTTCCGTCCCACGATGTGATAGAGGGCGAGCCTACCGCTATATCGGGCACAAATTTTTGAATTCGGGCTTAAACCACTCCGTAACCCTCGGCTAATAGTATAGCGGGTTAGTAACCTTCAAATACCTTTAAGATTCTTATCGATACGCTGATACGTAGGCCTTTTCGCGATATTACCCTTTTCTTTTATAGTACATTATTAATTAATCACGAAGAAGTAAAGCCACGCCTTGGCCGGCTTATTTTACAGAATAAATTAATAATTTCTAGGCGAAAACCACCACAGTAAACCGATATGACGGCATAACTATCTTGATTCGTGCTCTTAGTTTAATTACAGTAATATGGCTGACAAAATATCGTGTTTTTGTGTCCCCTAAAAACTGATATGTTAACAATGTAGAAGATGTGATACCTAATGTATTATTGTTTAGATTTCCATCATATAATTTGTGCTCCGTCCAGTGTCTTATTGATTATATAGGTAAACGAAGGTCGATTACATTTTCCGCTTTAACCTTTAATTAACACTTTCCAAGAGCTAAGTCAATTCACCTGTGGTGCACCCCACTCGCCAACCAACTTACCGCTTATTTAATGATTTCTTAGATTTACGCGAATGTTACACATTGAAATAAAACATCATAAAGTCAAGTCATTCGCTCAGTGACTGTTACAATTTAACTACCCTTCATAGCCAATTATTATATTTAAAAAAATATATAAATGATTAATACCTCAGTCCGCCCCGTGACCACGAAAGCTAGAAAGCAATCGAAACGTCGGGAAGTTGAAAAATGTAAAAATTAAACCAAATCGCGATAAAATCCGTAAAAAATAGTTTTATTTCAATACAGATTATGTTTTACTTTTAAATACAGGCAAAAGGACCAATTTGCATTAAATGATGGGCCAAAGTATAAATTTTTAATCGTAGAGGAGGTTAGTACGGATCTTTATATGAACACACGACAGCCTCCGTGGCGCAGTTGGTTAGACGCCGGCTGTTAAACGAGAGGCCGCGGGTTCGATCCCCGCACCAAGCGAAATGTTTGTGCCGCCCACAAATATTTCTTTCGCGTCGGGGTGTTTGTGAGACCGAAAAGTCTCTCGTAGTTCTGATACTTGCGACACAAGACTTAATTGATCATAATTTGGGGTCAGGACTATGTATGTGACTGTTGGGTGTATTTATTATTTATTTATTATGTACATAAATGTACTTATACGTAAATAGGCAACATAAATTAATGTTATAATGTTCGTATTCTTATTTCAAAAAGTCTGTTTGTCTAATACGGCATGCAACGATAAAAAACTCATAATTACAAATTCATCATTACACACGTAAACTTGATAATATTTGCAGAGTATTAAACTATTTAAAAAAATTAAGCAGTAAAACGAAAACAAACTTGCCAAGTTGCGCAATTTTTAACTATTATGACCCAATTTATATCGCCTATTTTATGAGTATTCTAAGAAACCAAGATCCTGGAAGTTGCCTTTAAAGATGATGACATCCTTTGAATGGATACAAAACTCCAAAAGATGCGAATTACGCGTAAGTACCTAATTTATATTACAACTTTTATTTGGTTCTTTGTAGCTTCCGATGGCCGATGCTTCGCTTCCTGTTACGTGGCCTGATTCTTACTATTACAGGAAGTTGCTGGATTAAAGCTGCTCTCAAAATTTTTACTGTAAAAGTCCTAAGGAAGATCTACATTCAGCAGTCGGAAGCCTATGGCTGAAGATGATAATGATGAATCAACATTCGCACCAGTTTACGCAGTATTGTTTTCAGGCTTACGGAAAAGTTTCAAAGTATCACCTATGTCGTGTTAGCATCACATCTCTTTTTATCAGCGTTGAAATCGCAATTCATGTTATTTTTTCCACGGTGCAATTCAGTGTTTTGTCGCAATGTTCTTTAATCAGTTGTTGTCCTCTAATTTTATCTCGTGATCCATAATGTTAACAAGTTATATAGTCTGCAATTGGATCAGTAAAAACTATACTTAAAAATGAGTTAAGAAAGACTAATGAATTGACATATAATTAGGTACAATATGAGTGATGATTAAATATAAAAATATGGAGAAAAATACCCGGGTACATTAATTTTATTTATTTGATAATTTAATATTTCTTATAATTTCATACGTATCTGCAGCATGAAAGAAAGAAGTGAATTATTAATATAATTTCATCCTCATTAATATTCTGATAATTATTTCCAAAATGAAAATAAATATTGATTACGTTCGCAGGTAACCAGATGCCAGAAATGGCAGAAAATGAACTTTCTAGAGGAATGAAAACATGCATACCTTAGCGATTTGTAAGAATTTCTAGGCCAGCGTGGTGGATTATGACCTAACCCGTCTCAATCGTATTCTCGAGTGCCCTGGCAGTGGGACGTGGACGTGGGACGTGGGATTATGGTAAATAATATTTATTTATTTATTTATTTATTCATTTAAATCGTATTGTACAGCAGTGAAAAAAAAATAATGATAACAAAAATGAATTAACATGTAAAAAGTATACAATGACGATCACTACCAGGCAACCTGCCATAGGATGGATAAGACAGAACGACGATTTGGGGGAATCACGAGGTGTACGAAAAAAAAAAAAACTATTATACTAAAAATTATATTATTTTAACAAGAAAAACACACACATATATTTCCATAAAATGTAAATACATATGATAACCCTATTTAATATATATGCATCAACACATTACATGAGATAGTTCGTGCCTTGCAGTATATGGGCTGATAATGAAAATGCACCGAAATTTCTAAACGTAGCTGTATTTATCCTTACTAATATTATAAATGTGAATGTAAGTTTGTTTGTTACGCTTTCACGCGAAAACTACTCAACCGATCATCATTAAACTTTGCACACATATTCTTGGAGGTATTAGAAGTAACATAGGCTACTTTTTATAAAGTTTAGTGTTCCCGTGGGTTGAAGAAGGAATTCCGATATATTTGCTACTTTTTTATACTCAGAAGGATGGGACTGGATTACATTCTATTAGTGAGAATGAGACGGGGCGGGCGGGATATAACGGGACGGGACGGGATGGGATGGGAATGATTCCATGTTTGATGCGGCTCTGATGGGCTCATGTATTGTAAGATGCTAAAATTGAAACGAGAGGCCCCGGGTTCGATTCCCGCGCGGTGACAAATGTTTGTGTGAACCTTAACGACCTTATTCATAAACAGTTTTAAAACCTATTTTAGTTATATAATATTTTGTGTTCTTCGCTCAAACTAAATTCAAAAGTTGTTTAAAAGGTACAAATAATAACTAAAATAGGTTTTAAAATTGTTTAAGAATAAGGCCGTAAGTATTTATTTCGGGTCTGGATGTTTGTAAGATTAAAAAGATTCTCGTGTGAGTTTTGAGTGTGTATTTTTTTATTTATAGAGTAAAGTTTCTAACACTCGTGGGCCCATGCCACCAGCCGTGTGGTGTCCGGCATCTGACTGTTAATATATTAAAATATCGTGTCACGGTGTTCGTGTTCAAACTTCTCCGAAACAACACCACCGAATATTATGATTTATGTAATGTACAGGGTATATCAAGACTGCGACCGAAAACGAAGCCAGGTGGTAGTATTAGTGACTTCAGACACAATGCAGCTAAAAATTTCGTGAAAAAATCGTCAACTTTTTTTGGTATTTTTTTACTTATCCTCGTATTTGGGTGATAAATACATAGTTTTCCTAAATAATGATGTACACCCTTTTTATTTTTTAAGACGCAATGGTACGTTAGGGTTTAAATTACTATTTTCGCAATAACTAGGTATTTTCTACCCAAAAACAAAGATTTTTAAAAAATTGCATAAAAAAATCTGTCGCTTATATTGCGAAAATTTTATTTGCATTGTGTCTGTATACACTAAAACTACCACCCGGCTTCGTTTTCGGTCGCCGTCTTGATATACCCGATATATTTGGTAGATATGAGAATAGTTCGTAAAGTATATTTTATACCGCTGGGTGATTAGGGTGTCCTTGCACAGATTTTTTTCTATTTCTACTGTAATTAATATTTTTTTAAGTCATCAGACTCATTTTACGAGTATTAAAATTAAATATTTCGTAATATGTTCCAAGAAAGAGAAACTAAACTCAGTGACAACAAGACACATGCACAGCTGTAACAACACCGAAATTAATGAACCGCGAAAATAAATAGGAAGAAAACCAATTATTAAAAATGAAATTGACTGTTCACTGGCTGAACAAACATTTATTTATTAAAAGGAAAAATTTCTCTTGCTTTGAAGATCTTTTCAATGTCAATTTAATTAGTGACTACAATGCCTCTAACAGCTAATAAAAAATACCGTCCTGATGGAGAATCACGTAGGTACCTATGGACTTCAGCCATGCCACTCGTATACATATCGTATACACTATCTTAACATTCAAAGTCTTTAAAAATGCTCTATCGTCAAAATTTCAATGATTTCAACACGCTGATTTAAATAAATCTTGGGGGGGGGGGGGGGGTCATTCATCATCATTAAAAGTCAGTTGA
The DNA here is from genome assembly GCA_905220455.2 of Deilephila porcellus. Classification (NCBI taxonomy): domain Eukaryota; kingdom Metazoa; phylum Arthropoda; class Insecta; order Lepidoptera; family Sphingidae; genus Deilephila; species Deilephila porcellus. Next base: position 10,067,440 of record LR999991.1, read on the forward strand.
AGTCCACTACTGCTCGACACGTATACCCATAGGCCTGTCCCAAGATACGCCATGGAGTCCGGACTACGTCTTTAAGCATTCAGTCGCTGCTGGCCCTCTTAGGTAACAAAAGTAACCTGAGTTTGAAGATGAATTAAAAAGTCGCAGGTGCTCTCAAAACTAATATCGTATCAGCCCATATACGTTCCACTGCCGGGCACGGGCCTACTCTACAATCGAGAGAATCGATTGAAAGTGGTTAGGCCATATAGTCCACCACGCTGGCCTAGTGCGGGTTGGCGGACTTACATACCGTAGAAATTCTTTTTAAAATCGCTACGGTATGCAGGTTTCCTCACGATGTTTTCCTTCACCGTTATAGTGCATGGTGATTGACTCATACCATCATCATCATCAATACACACATAATTCCGAAAAGTCAGAGGTGTGCCCTGGGATTTGAACCCGCGACCACCGTGAACATGTAGGCAGCCGCGTTTGGTCCGTTACCAACAGGCCACCTCGCACTAATAAATAGAACTAATAAATAGAAATTAAATTAACGACGACATTGCATGTAAATACGCATTTTGACTTAATTTTAAATAATAAAAGTTTTAAATTAAGTTGTACAGTGGTCATACATATTTGCCGTATTTCATTATATCGTTAATATAAAATAAAAATAAAACTTGTTTTACAGACACAAAATTACAAAGGTATAATAGTCGTTAGTTTCATCGTCATCTAACCAAATCAATGGCACCCTGCATAAAGGTCAGGTCAGAAGTACCCTAGGCCAATGAATAAATAAATAAATACACCCAACAGTCACATACATAGTCCTGACCCCACACTACGATCGAGTCTTGTGTCGTGGGTATCAGGATCTACGAGAGACTTTTCGGTCTCACAAACACCCAGACCCGAAACAAATATTTGTGGTTCACACAAACATTTGTCTCGATGCGGGGATCGAACCCGTGGCCTCCCGTTTCATAGCCGGCGTCTAACCAACTGCGCCACGGAGGCCGTCGATGTCGTCGGAATGTATAAAGAGATTGATGAAATGGTTTGAAAGTGATGTATCATTATCAAGCTTAGTGGAAATTCATAGTCTCTATCTACGACGCGAGTCTGGGGGTTACTTTATGATCCGAAACGAAGTTCGAACGTTCGACGTCCGAAGTTATATGTTTTCCACTTGTAAAAATCAAACCTATTCTGTATGACAGTTATTCACTCTGAACTTGGTCTATGGTGACGACGTAAATACAGGAGTGGAGAAAACTAACAACGAAACGAACAAGCGAGATATTACCATTTTAAATTTAATAAAAATTTACAAATAATAATAAAAGCGTGAATCTCTTATGTTCAATGTAACTTTTGGAGATATATGTATTTTGTATTAATTTTGTAGTATGTTCTAAAGATAAAATTCTTCAACGAACAGAAAAGCCAATTGAGTAAATTAAAAAAAAACATTGTATCGCCCATAGTATTTATGCAAGTATGATCAATTTTAATCAAAATATGTATGTTCGTACTTCTGGTCTAGTAGTCGCACATACGTGTAAATCATGAATCGTGAGGCTATGGGTTCAATTTAACTTTAAATACAATATACCGGGTATATCAAGACTGCGACCGAAAACGAAGCCGGGTGGTAGTTTTAGTGGTTACAGACACAATGCAAATAATAATTACGCAAAATAAGCGACGGATTTCTTTTTGCAACTTTTTAATCATTAAAAATCATTGTGTTTGGGTAGTAAATACCTAATTATTGCGAAAATAATAATTTAAACCATAACGTCCCATTGCGTCTTAAAAAATAAAAAGGTGTACATCATTATTTTAGGAAAACTATGTATTTATCAACCAAATACGACGATAAGTAAAAAATTACCAAAAAAAAGTTGACGATTTTTTTTGCGAAATTTTTAGTTGTATTGTGTCTGAAGTCATGAATACTACCACCTGGCTTCGTTTTCGGTCGCAGTCTAGATATACCCTATATAAAATAGAGGAATTTGTGCCCGATTTGGCGATAGGCCCGCCCCCTATCACATCGTGGGACGGAAAATACAAGACGACACGTGGGTATCCTGGTTTCTACCAGGGGAAACTACTACCCCTACCCGGAAAATTCCATTCCAATCCTCATTAAAACGCGATAAATATAAAACAAATAAGTATAAGACTATAAACAATCAAAATATGTTCGACATGATTTTTATCTTTACAACCGTTGTTTTATTGGAGCATTTATATTGCATGCCTAAAACCGTGTAAATATTACGTAAAATAACATTAATTACACTAAAGGTAACAATCAAATAAAACTTTATCTTCCTCAAATATTATTTTAGATAATTTACTCACATTTATTTAAACACACAGTTTTGCTTGAAAGTTTGCACACAACACACAGGCTTCTAATGATGACAGAGGAATAAAGGCCTTAAGGTAATTCGACAGGCAAAATTTACCAGAAAATCGGTGGAAACGGGTTTGTGTTTTAACAGCAAAATGTTAATAATTTATTATGCACATTTGCATCTCTAGATATTAAGGGGATGCGCCCTAAAGTTACTGTAACGCTTCCACTTCAAAACGAACGTTAGGACCACTTGTGTTATACCTTTTAATTCGTGGTGAATATTTTCAAGGAGTACCTAAGCGTAATATTATGTAAAACCTTCTTATCTATCCCATGGTTGTCGCTAAATAATTGCCTATCGCTATTTAATCTTTTCATTTTTTCTATATTATACAAATAAATAATTTATCGTTTCAATATCGGGCTTCAATATAAAAATATGAAATTATGAGTTTTAATTTTAATCTTAACATTTTAATTCATGTAAATATATGAAAAAGGTTTTTTTTTTCGAAAATTGTCTATTCTCACATGGAGTGTTAATTTTAATCCCAGTCAGATTAGTTTGACCCATATTATCTTTTATGTTTTAGGTGTAGTTATATGTTTTAAGTGTTAATTTTTTGGTTTATTTAGGCTGACACATTCGAGGTGACCCAGTATCGAAAATATTTGGATATTGTTTATCACGTTAGCGAGATTAGCGTACCTACAAAACACATTATATGTGAATAATTTAAGAGCTCTGGTCAGAATTCAAATAAAACCTTAAAAATGCTAATTTAATGGTAGATATATTTATCTTCACAGTTCAGCGATCTGTGGACAAGGGCGTAAGTGTTAAACAATGGCGTGAAATAATAACAATAGGAATCAATCAAAATTGATTACGTTTTATTGAGGAATGTTTGTCTCATTATAAGATTTAATTAAAACAAAAAGCAGTTTAAATTGAAAAATAATAACTATATTTTTGGGCGTCTACATATTAATTTATTTGACTAACCAACAATTTATAGTATTGCATGTATATATATACAAAATATGTAGATTACACAAACATTAGACCTTATATACATACATACTTCGTAATTCGATTTGATTTTAATATTTTTTTATTAATGTGTGTCAATATTCATTCTCTCTTTATACAGTAACAGGGCTCGCTATAGTTAATAAGTGAAATCCTGTGTGTCACTGTTGATTCTGGCCGGCGTGTCTCTCATTTATGAACTGGATCTCGTATATTTCTTTGCCCTCATATCTATTTACATCCACACCACTGATTTATTGAAACCAATGCATAGCAGTGTTCGTAGCTTTGCCTTTAACCTCATATTATTTTTTATCTTCGTCCGCATTACAAATAAAAGGTTTATTTCCCAACCTTTTTGTAAAAAAATGTGTGTAAAAACTGAGGTTTAGTTTTGAAACTTGAATTTATCCCCGCAGGTCGATGATCGCTTGCGAATCCTTAGGTGTCCATTTTCCTACATTCCTACTAAGTATTTTTTTTTTGGAAAATGTTGATATTCCCGATTTTTAAAGCCTTATACCGGCAATATTTCTGCGTATTGCCACATTTTACGTATAGGTATCCGATATATTCAATTTCCAACAAAGAGCCATTTTCTCAGTTAACATCCTTTGTTACCTTTAAATATGCTTGAAACAATTGCTCCAAGATTGACTAGCTTTGAAGTAGTCATAGTATACGAAACAGGAACAAATCGGCGTGGCTTTAGAAGATTCCCACATCGTTGTATTGTTATTCATTCAAACAACAATCATCATAAACGAACGTTATGTATGTTGTATGTAAATTCTGAGCGAAAAATCTGAATCATTCAAGGTAAATCTTTGATATATTGTGATGACTTTGATCCTTAAGTCGAATATTTGACCAGGTGAACATCCTACTATTAAGGCATGGCCCTCCTAAAAGATTAAAAAGAGTTACTTTTTGGGTAGTAAGTTTTTGTATTCTGACTAAGCAAAGTGATTGCACTGTAACTGGTGACAACCTAAGTCTAGTCTTTCGACAATCGACGCAATTACATCGGCCTGTTCCGGTACTTCACGTTTTGCTTATGGAACCCAGGATAATAGATATAAGTGAACACGTTAGCTGACAAACTGTTTCACCATAAAGAGAGGTAAAAATATGATCCGGCGAACGGAGAAGATGGCACAAGGCTTAAAAATTGTTCAGAGCACTCACCATCATTCATACGGTGGAGAAAATTTAAAGAGGCGACATCCTTCCGCAGCTGTAGGAACTCCAAGTAGCTTTTAACACCATCATTCACGATGCGGATGGCCCGCCGCTTCAATCCATCCAAGGCGTTGAAGAAATTACTAAGTACTTGGTGGAACCGTCCCAGAGATGCGAGCTGTATTGGAATACTGCCATGAGTATTGATACCCGGCCGAACCTGCGCTTCATGCAACATATCATTTACAACTTACTACTGCGCGTGGAAAAATCAACGCACCTCGTGAGTTTCGACCCTGCGGAAAGTTGCCGACCTTACCTTTCAAAATCAGGACCAAAATAAATATCCTTTAATCAAGTAAGTAGTTCTTTTAAGATCTTTTCAATCGGTAATTGCTAGAGCAATTAAGCCTATTTCCGCTTCAGAACGTGTCATAGCTGTGAATGAAAAAAGGCCTAAGAAACTCCCTCAGTAATGCATCTGTCTTCTTCATTCCTTTCTTTTCTTTGAAATTCTTGTTGAGAATTATCAGTTATATAGGTTCTTCTCGATGTTTCCTTTGGGATACTACTCCTACTACTTCTCCTTTAGGATTTCTGCTACTCAATTCCGATCCGACAATAGGACTTCTGTGATAATGATCCTGAGTATCAGAATTTGCCATCATATCATGCAACATTATGCCCCGATACGAGAATTGAATTTAGTACTTATAGTTTTAGAGCCAGCTTCTTGTCTGCCCAGTCACCACGGAGGTCCTTGATATCAAATGAGGTCTTTGTCAAAATAAACGATATTTTAATTGTATAATTTCTGAGTAAGATGACGTCACGCGGTCGTTGGGATAATCATATGCAAATTCTGCACCGGACACGAATCATGTCATTAACCTAATGTGACCTAAGTATGAGTATAATAGTGATAGAGCCACACTAGTTACTTCAGGCTACGTTTGAATGTGCTGGCTTGATTTTGGTAGCTACTACTAGTTTACTGAAAACCGGCGTGAAGCGACGGTTTTGTTGTCGTGTTCCGTTCTGTAAGTGACATTGCCTGGGGCTCAATGTATGACCAATCCCCCTTTCATTTCCTCGTTTTTTTCCTACTCTTTCCCCTCGTATAAATATAAATACTTAAATAAATACACCCAACAGTCATTCGGCGGTAATCATTTGTCAGCAAGTGAGCCGCTGGCAAATTTTCCGAGCTACCTAATAATAAAAAAAATTCCCATGATTTTTCTACAATAGTCTGTATTGAACGCTTAGCTTTCTAACACTGGCTCTATTTTAGGTTCTCTACTATTCTCTCTCGCTACCTTTTTCTTCAGCCACAAGAAGTGCTGAGTGTAGGTCTCCCTCTAGGATTTCCATAGCGATTGTAGTAGCGGCGTGCAATCCAACGACTTCCTGCACCCGTGGCATGATCATCTTTCCACCTAATAAGCGGCCGACCGATGCTTGATCACACAAAAATAGTCCATTTAAGTATAATGTGTAAGAATGTGGTTACAATACACATATACATAAACTTACGCCTTTATCCCCAAAGGGGTAGGCAAAGGCGCCACCAGGACACCCACATTTCGCCTTGTATGTTCCGTCCCTCGATGTGATAGGGGGCGAGCCTATCGCCATATCGGGCACAAATTCTTGACTCCGGGCTAATAATGAATAGAAAATCCAATATCACTATGCCCGACCCGGGACTCAAACTCGAGCCCTCAGCTTTGTAACCGTACCGTAATACAACAAACATATTTTTAATGGGGATATAAATCTGATACTAATAAGAAAACTTGTGTCGGATCATTATACTCGTATTTATGGGAACGTAAGTACTTAATGATCCCAAACGAGGCTATAAGGATAATAAGCTAATATTGTTAACACGGATAATTTGAAGTTAATAATACTAATAACATGGCAATTTACTCCACATAATACAGTCCTTTATTTACCTATACGTCATGGGGTTAGGGCTAAGGCAAAAGATCTAATAAAGAATAGATAAAATAAAGAAATCTTGAAGGACCTATTGATTTACATTCAAAATTTTTGTTTTGAACCTTTTGTACCTTTTAGGTAGGTAAGTATACAGGCTTCCCGACGATAGTTTTCTCGACAGGAATTTACGAAAACAGGTATTCTTTGAAAGTGGATGCCCTATTCTCGAACCAGCGATTATCATCTTAATTCAGTTCCCAGTTCCAACCAAACAATGCTTTTTTTCTGAGATCGGCTCAACAAGTAAATCATATTAATTACCAATTAAAATACCAGTTGTTTATAATTATTTTATTGGTCACAAACACTGGGTTTCCCTTCGTTCAGCAGCACAGCCCATTCCAGAACGTGGTGGATCCGTATGTGAGGGTTCTCGTTCTTAACTGAAACATAACAAATAGGCACATTATGAATGTTTCTTTCAAGGTGCAGGAGAAAATCCCAATAGTGCCATCCACCTTTGCCAAGCTTGTTTTTGTTATCCACTTTGAGATGAGTGCATAACTGTCATACAAGATTTGCGAAGGTGGGTATAAAAATTACAACAGACTTTTTCTGTCTCACAACCACCTAGACCCGAATCGCGAAAACCACAGGCGAAAACGTTTGTCACGGTGCGGGGATCGAACCCGCGGCCTCTCGTGTTACAGCCGGCGTATGACCAATTGCGCTACGGAGGTTGTCCGATAGTTGGTATTTAACAGTTAGTAGCAGTAGTTACTGTTGCTATTTTTATTACCTTGCGCTCTCACAAACTGTTTGGTAGGTACGTCGGCAATTTTCCACTTCGGTCGGCCGAGTCGGAAGTGAGTTGTCGCAGGGATGCCTTTGTGGACTTCCTACAAAAATCTCATATAAATAAAGAGATTTTTTTTTAAATGTTACTTTATAAGAATTTACACATAAATAAACAATAAAACATCATTTAAACCTTTAGTCGTTGCCTATTGCACGATAGAAAGAGAGTAACGACCTCCATTCCAAGTCACTGCCATGACCAAGTTGAGCAATAGGGGAGAATTCAGACGAGACATGTAAAATTATATAGCTAGTAGCAGTGGCGTGCCTAGGGTTTTGGAGTAGGGCAAGCCCAATATTATTTTAGGTTTAATACATATTTATTTAGAAGAACAAAAAAGACTAAGAACGACGAAATCGAATTTACGGCGCGGCGGCAGACCTACCACACAATCTATACAATATTAAGATTAGGTAATACAAATATAATATAATAGCTTGTGGTCATTGAACCGTAACTTTTTACTGCACTAACTACTGAGCACTTTTAATACCCGGCATTATACTAGCACAACGATAGCTACTATGGTCCCGTGTTTGACTGCGTAGTTAACCAAAATTGCGGACAGAAATTGTTATTAAGATTACATTAAGGTTAAGTTTTTACAAGTAATTTTAATTACAAGTAATAGCATGCCTTTTGAAAGGACCACAATATCATTAAAATCATTAGAATTAATCAAAACATTCTAATACACAAGTGTCCCTTGAAAAACATATGAAACTTGATTGTTTATTAACCTATATGAAGGGGAGCATGTAGAAATCGAATTACGTAGTTTAGTAAACTGAACCAATAAAATGCCTCTTGTGATTTAACACGAATTTAAGAAATGCACAAACTCGGCGTAGTTTTCGCGCCAGTTTCAATATAATTGTATTAAATTACCTTTATAACGGCAATGAACACTTTCACCATCACACTAAAACCATCACAGGAAAAAATACAAATCATTTTCGTATCAAAAAGTTTAAATAGCATTAAAAAAACGAATAATTAACCTATAACCGAACTATTTACATTTGCACAATATCAAAATACTCATGAAGTTGGTAGTAATTCGTACAGTATTGCTAGTAAACGAAAAAATAAACATTACAACATGCAATTATAATTTATGAAAAAAATAAAATAAAAACCTCATTATTTGTATTACAAAAATGATTAAATAATTTTAAAAAAGAACCAACATAATTTAATAACAATAAATATAATTTAGTTAACAAATAATGTTACACATGACGACTTTCAAACGTACGATGTTCAGTCAAAACAACTCTGTAGTCAAAAGCTGGGCTTTTGGTTTAGTACATTAATGCTATATATCAATATCTGTAGCTATACATTCGTAGTGCCGGAGTATAGCATTTCACCCGTAAATGTGAAAGAGATAGCATGCGTTGCCAAAAGCCTCGTAAAAGCACACGAGAGAGAAGAAGGCAGATATATGTTTTGCGCGTACCGTCTTTTAAAAAATGCGTGGAGCTACGTTCTACGTGAGAGGCAAAATTATTGAATGAATTTATTACAAGCGTTGCGCAGCGCGGGCGGCGCGGCGCTTCGTTGAAGAGCGCCATGCCGCGACGGAACGCGGTAAATTCAAAAATGGTAGATGTTTCGTAATTAATGTTTTGTATTGAATGTAATTGTTTCGTTCAGAATTTAGTATATACGTATTAAGTAGGGCAAGCCGGGCTTTTGGGCTTGTATGGAAGTACCGCCACTAGCTAGTAGTAACGCCTAGGTCAATGACCACGTGGTAAATAAGTTTTCCACCGTAGATAGTGTACGAATGTATTGGTAGATACGAATTTCCTGCCTCAACTCAACAGCAAAGCTAACAGCATCATATCGGTTTAATTGAGACAATAGTTCTACCTCAATGAAGCCGACTCATAAAAAATATTACAGTAGGATTATGGACCTTAAAACAACGCTCCACCGAATCAATTCTTTTCAAATTTAAAGTTCGTAAAGGTATTAGTTATTTCAGTGAAAATATTAATAATTTATTGAAGCAATTAAAATGTTCAACATTGTTTAGGTTCAGTCATTTTTTGATCTACCATCCGGTTCGGAAAGTATTTTTCACTAGAGAAGAACGGGTAAGAAACTCTAATGTTGCTTTTTTCAAAACCAATGTTATGAATATCCGCCGCCATACCGTCTGAAAGTTATAAAAATATGAATTTTAAAATAAAGGTCATTATTACTTGGTCCCATATATTTTTTCTTATGATATTCGGATCTTGGCGGTCAGACCTGGCTGCTTTCGGATTGTAGTCTGGCGGATGATACAGCTTATCGTAATCACATAACGGGGGCTCCGACTCCCACTTTGTATTAAAATACGTCTCTTTCGACACTGGTATTACCATTCCGGTTCTCATGAAATCCGGCGGAAACATTGTATTCGTTGTACAATTAATTTAATGTAATTTGACTAAAAATACCAAAATTAACACATTTTGATAAATGTGGTGCTAAATATTTGAATTTCTAGGTTATATTGATTTTATTTTTGAACCCATTTGACATCTATGTCTGAAAGCCGCCACACACGTGACAATATAACTTTGCGCAAACGCACTTGAACGCGTATGCCGGCCATTACCATACTCTTTGTAATAAGTTGTAATCCATTTATGCTATTTTATTTTCAATCACAATAAAATAGTCTGACCCTGATAGAAATAAACCTTTACAGCATAAAACTAATAAAAGCACAATGTCCTCGAATAAAATATTATTATTATCAAAACTTATTTTTATTAGCAATAATGTTGATCATTTCTGTCACCATGTAGGCATTGGTCGGAGACAAAGAATACTGGTTTTGCTTATCGTTGATCAAACAGGCGATTAAAATGATTAATATAGTCGCTCATCCTATAGAACAATGACTTAATTACGTCTTAGCTATTTTTCAGAAGAACGTTTTAAAAGTTTGAGGTTGAAAATATAATGTATTTCCAATCATTCTGATGAAATCTTTTAATACTTATGTAAGTTACTTTACTATCAATGATAATTTACAATAACTTCATGAGAAACTCAAGAAAACTTTTAAATAAGACATTCAAAAGTCATTTTCGACTTTTGTGTAATTACGTCGTTGTTCCATTGGATGAGCGATACCTACTTCTTCTTACTTCTGAAAATTGGCTGGGTCTAAGTATTTCTATAGCGACCTGTTCGAATCGGCCTGTAAGTTCCATGCAACGATTTCTTGTAATAATATTAGGTACACTGATTGGTTTTCTCAACCAGTAAATAGGCTTACAGGTACAAGGGAAATCCAATTTCCAACATATAATTATACAGGGTATATCAAGACTGCGACCGAAAACGAAGCCAGGTGGTAGTATTAGAGACTTCAGACACGATGCAATTAAAAATTTCGCAAAATCGACAACTTTTTTTTGTATTTTTTTACTTATCGTCGTATTTGGGTAATAAATGCATAGTTTTCCTAAAATAATGATGAAGACCTCTTTATTTTTAAACACTCAATGGTACGTAAGGGTTTAAATTATTATTTTCGCAAAACTAGGTATTAACCACCCAAACAATATGATTTTTAAAAAATTCTAAAAGATACCTGTCAATGTTTTGATGAATTTTTTATTTGCATCGTATCTGTAACCACTAAAACTACCACGTGGCTTCGTTTTCGGTCGCAGTCTTGATATGCCCGGTATGACTTGTATCACTTGTAGAAAATAAAAGTAAAAATACCTTTAGAAATCATTCCGTATTGAACCTAAAACCAAACCAACCCAAACCTACTTGTTAAATGGAATCAATAAATGTAGTTGTGACATTGCGATACAAAAATAAAAAAGCAATGCATTATGATGGCATTATGGTTGCCAAAATCCGTCGCCACGGAAATGTCGTTGCACATTAATGCATTTTCTTTCATATAATTGTATTTTATGTACATATTAAATTAAAAATGGATTACAGCAGTGTCGACTCCGAAATTATGGGTATACGATGATTTGATTTTGATGAAGATTTCGCGTGTGATGCTGAAATTATTTTATTTTATTATTTTTTTAGATTCGTTGGAAATTCTTAGACCTCGTGTGAAGAGATTGCACGAAAATACTCAAGTGGGTAATAACAACGTTTACCGAGGGAAGTTTCTGAATCCGCATAGAGACCACACTCAACATCGACCAGGGCATATAGCTTCAGACTGTGAAGGAACCGCGGGTTCCTCTACTTCTCTCATATTGAAGAAAACTTCACAAAGAGAGGCTAGTTACAATTAATTTAATATTGCAAACATGCTTATTTAACTGCCTCGGTGGCGTAGTTGTACTACGGAACGATTACAAAGCTGAGTTCTCGGGTTTGAATCCCGGGTGGAGCGAATTATATGGTGGGGCAGAATGAATTTTTCTTTTCATTATCAGCCCGAAGTCAGGACTTTATGTCCGATATGGTGATAGGCTCGGTCCATAACACATCGTGGGACAAAACAGGCGAAATGTGGGTGTCCTGGTAAGCACCTCTGCCTACCCCTTCTGTGACAAAGGCGTGAGTTTATGAATGTATGTTTGTATTTATATATGTATACGACAGACAGTAACTACAATTGATGGTAAGTGAAGTTTAAGGTGGACGAAAGTCCACCAGTTTGCAGTTCCAGTTGACAAACTGAAGAAATGGGTACGATAATTCCTTGCCTCAATGTCAAACTACTCAATAGCTTCTGCATGCTTCAACAAAAGCTCAATTTCACGACTAGGTACAATCTGGTGTAACTATGCATTAACAATATAAGAATTAGATGGGACTAACTTACAAACCTACGTAATCCCAACATGTTTATTTAAAACAGTTTTTAATACTTTTTATTTTATACTATTTCCGTTGTAATATACGTAATTTGCTCAAGTAAATAAGAAAACGATTACAGTATTTTACAACTTCCAACAGATTCTCAAAAAATACTCAATTTTGAGTTACACAAGCCTGTTGCGAGCCAACCGAAATCCCGGGAGTGAACAGACTGTAACAGCAAGAGACAAACCGCTCATTAAAGTTACAGTGATACCAAAATCACAAGGACAAACAAGCAAGTTGCACAGACGACGCAAACCAACAAAAAAGATTCAGAACAGCGTCTCAAATCACGAAAATTCTATTCACGCCAAGAACTTATACTTAGTTGTCGCTGGCCGAAGGAGGGAAAAAGTTTACGAAATCAAAACAACTGGAAGCGCTAATTTCTCCGCTGATGCATTAGAGTACCGCAATCATGATGATAATTCTTTAAGAGAAAGATCGAGCATAAAAGAAGTAATACAATCATTGAACATGGATAAAAAGAAAAGGAAAGGGAAGAACAGAAAAGACACGAAAAGAGTTGATGTACCTGAGACGCATAATCATCATGATTGCAGATGTTGGAATTCAGCTCGCGAAGATAGGAATATCGAAGGGAACATTCTCGAGGGAAGGAGAAGTCGTATCAGGATAATTGGAGAAGTTGGTCTCACTGGAGATGAAAGATATGTTTTGAAGTGCGATGCTACGGTCGACGGTGAACCAAGTAAGTTAACAATTTTAAATGACATTTTACGCTTATATTATATCCATGTATTTAGATAATCGGTAAACATTTCCAAATATTAGCTGTAAGCCACATGTTATTCGATGCTCAATTTTATTTTATTGGCCGTGTTAGTTATTTTGGGAACTTTGTCTTAAACGTATTATTCTTACAGTTATGAACAGATTTGACTCGGAAAAGACTAGAACGCCCCAATACAATGTAACTGACGCTAGTGAAACAACAAAGTGAGTAAAATTCAATTTTCAAAGACGTATCTCTTTATTTTTAATAATAATTAGTATTTTTATAGGTACCACACTAACTACAACACAATGGCTTGTTATGGCGGATATTGTTCAAATGACACTTATAGGTAATATTTTGGATGAAATATGGAAGTATTATTTCATACATTACATTAATCCTTATCGTTATTTTAGAAGAGATTTAAGAGATTCAAACGTTCAAGTGGATTTTGGAATTGATCGAAATGGAAATAAGAGTATGTTTCCAAGGTAAAATAAAACTGATCTATTAAAAGTATTGTAAAAGGCCATCTGCGGAAGAGAGTTTACCTTATTAACTATACCTTCATAACTTAGTACTTAAATAACTATATTATTTGTAACTGATAATAATTATAAATAGTAATGCTTTCCTTGTATATTAATCACATCTTTATTTATGCATTAACCGGTATAAATAAAGTAATCAATAGTGGTCTTTAATTTTTATTTGTATACAGTATGGAGAATCAAGGAACACAAGTGAATTTCAATGTATGCCCATCACGCACAATGTTACCTGCTAAAAAGCATCAGACAATACAATGCAATTACATGAGTATTACAAAGGCTATTAACAGTACTAGTGAATTAGACCATAAGCTGGTTCAGGGATGTCAGAGTCCTTTGGTTATTATATCTGTGTATCCTAAACAAGAAACATCGATTGAAGCGAAAAATGTTAACCATTACCCTGCTACAACCGCCTGTCCAAACTCTCCTACAAATATACCTTATAATAGCCAAGAAACGAGATCGCCTAGAAATGACCAGAACAAAAATGATAGGTCTCCCAAACCCAGCCGTACCCCTTCACCGACTAGGAAACATGTTGATATGCAGACAAGAAAAGATATAAATCAAACAGATAACAAAATGGTTCGAACACGGACAGCCAGTCCCACTCGCTCGCCAACACGTTTGAACAGACCAACACCAAATAATGAACGGAAAAAAGCAAATCAAAGACGTATAATAGACGATTCCGAAACATTTATTTGTAATAACATGAAGAAGATAAATCAGATTATAAGTTCTCGAGGGTTGAAAAATACGAATACGGAGATCAAAAAAGCTATCGTTGATGATTACACGAAAAGGATAACTGAAAGCATTAATAGATACGCCGAATCGTCGCCTAAACATGACACTTCAAAAGTAAAAATTAATATAGATAGTGAAAATGAGTATTACGATGTACAATTTGAACAAGGAAAACGTACAACAGATTTACAAATTAGAAAGACGCTTAAAGAAGCAGCTTCGCAGAAACACCAGCACAAGGAGCGCTCTGTATCTCCCGACATGTTTTTGTTGCCTGAAAGAGAAACAAAAGGAAAGCCATTTGCGCAGTGCAAACAAGAAGTAAGTACTTGATAACACTCAAATGTTTGCGTTAGCTGTAGTTAATTAGCATGATAAAACAGCGAATTTAAGGAGAAAGCTTGTCAATATTTCCACTAATTTGATATAATATCTATTTCCCGTGCACGTGATATACTGAGGCTTGGTAGACAGTCCTCTACAGTGGGCCGTATATCAGCCATAATTATTGTAGAGGAGGCAAACAAACGAGTGGTTGACATCTTGTAGAAGTTATTACATGAACGCCCACTATTTTAGAGAAAGTGTGAGTGCGTCCCCGTTAACACAATATTTTGACGTTTTAGTATTAATTTTTGTACTTATCTTTAACCCATACTTATCCAATGTCGATGGAACATGATTTTGCGCAAGTTTTGGAAACATTTCCAGTGCCGAATAAATCGTATTTTTCGAAATGAAATACCTACTCCTGAAAAATAGATTACCACTACAAGCAATACATGAAAATTGAAAATACTTTAATTATTTGTGGTCTTCGTTTCAGCGTAAGGATGATACTAATGTTGGCCATTCGAAAACGAATGTAAGGGATAGTATAGATATATCTAGGTCAGTAGGTGATTCCGTTTCTATAACATTTCCGTAAAACCAGTGTACATCAGCTAATTAATTTCAGGCGGGAATTTGGACCCAGCAAGAAAAATGTAAAAACACACAAATCGATCAAACAGAATGTATGTGTCAGAGACACTGATTTTTTCGGTAAATAATTTTACTTCACAAATTCATAGAGACAGAACATGATTTGCACATTTCAACCCAGCTTTAATTACTAGCTAAACTATCGTTGAAGTATGAAAAAGACAAAGTGAACAAGCGGCCAGTATGTATCTCGATATTGACAATGATCATCTTTTCTAAATATTCGAGAATGCCGATGCATGGGGCTAAAAATTCATGAGAGGACGCCATGTATTAGCAAGCACAGCGTTGCATGACATTCAATTAGGTAATATTGCAGAGATTTGCTGGTTGCAAGCCGATTTCAACAAGTAACTGTGGAAATCCTAGAGAGCCTCTAGCTATGGCTGAAGACTATGGTTTTGCTTCATTCTAAATTGTGTTATTACTTATTTGGGATACGATTGTGCACTCCATATTCTGTGTCTATAGATAAATATACCGTATTGCTTATAGTGAAAATATATTAAGAAATAATGTCGTTCATAGCACCAATCAAGCATTTTAAAGGAGATGATTGCGAACTGCCAAACCCCGTGGAAAGAGATAAACAAATAAAACAGTTACTTGGCATTAATAGAGTGAAAACCAGTGGTGGCACTAAACAGGTCGTTAGATTTGTAAAAGATAGCCCTGATTCATGAAATAGTTGTTATTTTTTTATTTATTTTTTAGAATTATGATTTGAGCGGTGCTGTTAATGATCGTGGTCTGTTGAATTGCATCTACAAAAGTGGCTGGTTATAATTTTGATTTTTTTATTAGTACTTAAATGTTTTTTTTAAACCCATTTGAATATGACTAACGTCAACAAAATGTGCTTTCCTTATTGTTAATTAATTATACTTATTGTCATAAACAACATTATTTTAACATTCAAGTAAATTGTTTATGTGCATATTATTCTTAATATCTTACAGCGAAAAGAATATAGAAACCGGAATTAGTCTCAACGATTTTGGTGCGTGTTATGAAATTACTCCAGCAAATAAAAATATTAAACCAAGCGTGACTCAAATAGAACCCCCTATAGAAAGAACTTCTCTGTATCAACAAGTTATTCTCAATAGAAATATACAAGTGTTCTTGCAAATAGAGCAGTTACCCAAACAAAAACCAATAATACTGTCGCGTAAACAGTACGACAAAGTAAAAAGGACGATCCAAAGGAGTGTAACGAAAAAAATAAGCCAAGAGAAACGCAAGAAACCCATTTATAAAAACAGCTTGGTTTCTGTCGGAGAAGTTAGAAAACGAAATAAACTCGAACCTCTGAAATATGAGTGCAATAAACACACGCAAACAGACTTACGGCAAGATGAATTTAAAGAACATATTGATCTTAATAAGAAAAGGAGAAGACATAAATCGCAACGTAAAACATCACGGATTGATAATCACGGAGATTTACCTGATGCTGAATCTCCGGAAATGAAAACAATAGTTCTTTTTGATTCCAAAGAAGCTAGATGTAGGAAGAAGAATAGAAACACTGAAATGGAACCACCACAGCCAGCCACGTCTAACTTTGAAATACATTATGCATCTGTTGAATACATGAAACACGTCACGTTCTCGTCCACGAATGTGGGAAGTTTGTCAACTTCGAGTATTCTACGACGAAATGATTCAGTGTTCACAATTTTTAAAGGTATTTTAAATATTCTATTACTTTAGTCTTTGCATTAAAAGTAAATATAATATTATAAGCATTTCTATGTCCAGTTTAGATAATTATAAACAGTCAAATATAGGTAACATATACAGGGGGTGATTTTCAAGTGGAAGTGGATGGCAAATTGTGTCTTTGAATAAATAGGAGTTTATGTTCTTACCCCTTTTACGGTGTAACCCCGATGCACTGTGAATTATATTTTTATTTAGGTAGTGCATATTTAAATAATTTAATCGTTTATTTAATTTTTCTCTATTTACCTATCAGACTTAAGTAAAAATATTTATGATTACCTACTATTACGATGACGGTTTATCTTGGTTTTAGGACGCAAAAGATCTGTAACGCCAAACTTAGGGACATCAGATATATCTCTACGTCCCAGAGAATTGAATTCAGTGTCTGTTAGGGACTACATGAGTCCCGAAGGTTCGAAGTTAAAGAAGCCGTTTCTGCGCAGACTAATATCTTGTTTGGTGATGCGATCAAGGACATCGGAGGTGAAAATACCTGAGAGAACACCTCATTTAACGAGCATAGACAGTTCTGTCGATTCGTATCAATTCAGCACATCGCTCGGGGTGAGTCTGAGATATTAAAAACATTTTTTTAGGTGTAGATTGTTGATAAATCGCCGTATTAGGTGTATATGTTCAGCATTGAGGTTATTGTGGCTGAAGACAACATCATCCATAGAATTTCCACTTCCAAATATGACCTCTCCTAAGGATTTCCGGAGTAACCTGTTAGAAATTATACCTACTTCCGGAGACCTCGTGCAGCCTTTAAGTCGTCCTTTTTGGCTTTTATCATCTACTATGCAAGTAGATTTTTGAATACTAGCCGTCGTCGCTTCAAAGATGAATAATATTCTATCGCACGCGTAAAAAACCCTAGAAGTGCTTGAAGGTAAAGAAGGTGCTTGGGTTTTTGATGCCCGTTGATACTGCCATACCCTTCAATATACCGTACGAGTAGTGAAGTATTTTAAGCTTTATTTCCTAAAAAGTTGCGTAGTAATTATGATTAACAGCAAAAAGTAAAATTCTGTTTGAAATAGGTATTAATTATTCTGTCACTTCTATGGAGTCATCAGCTAAGTAATTATTATCACTACATTGAGCACGAAAACACTATTATATTTGACTTTTCTATTTAATAAACGTCGTGCGTAAGAGATACAAACATAAAGGAAGCAGATGTTGATATTGAATTGTTAGTTCAAATGTGTTATATTTTGTACAATTATTTATATTTCACAACATCTTGCAACATTATCTTGAAATTAAGTAAGGGGAATGTTCGAACTGTTATGTTATTTGTAGACTCCAGTATTCATAATTTCCTTCACCGGTATAGTGCCTCTTTATTGACTATCAATAAACTGAGACTGAAAAAGTTCAGTCATCACATTTGACCCTGAAAATGGTATTTGAACCCGGAACCACCGTGAACATGTAGGCAGCGTCTGGTTACCAACCGGCCACCACGCAATTCTGCATCCTTGGGTATTTGACTATAATTAAATTCATTAATTTTGCAGACAAACACAAGTGCCATTAAAACAAAACATTTTTGTGAAAACAGTGTTAAAGCAGCTTGTAACATGAGGCAAATATTAGTATTTTAAATGAAAGAGTGGAGACGTAGTGGGGACATTTTACCGTCTCTTTCAAACCCGCACACTATAATGCATACTAAGAAATGACGTCACTAATTTTGTTTTGCATCCCTTTTCTTTTACCCCAACTAGTAGATTTAAAACGTTTTTGACTTGTTGAATTCTGAATGGATTTACAAAATTCTTTGATTGCTAGATTTTGGATATGGACATTTTTTAATGAATACAATAAAAAAAATAGTTAAATACCCTATTGCACAAACTAACTTAGTCTTTGAAAATTTCAATACCATACATTTGCAATCTCAGTTCAGTTCTTATTATTATGGCCTTTGCGATATTACCACCCCGCAATTCTGCCAGTGTCAAGTACTTACTATAAACGAAAAATTAAAATGATTATTTTTCCGACCCAAATATCGACCAATAGAATTGCACCATTCGACGTCACGTGGTACAACCTACATGGTATTATACTGATAATTTTTTGAAAATTTTCTCTGGTAGTTGCTATATATAAAAAACAAAACATGATCCAGTCAAATTAACCACACGTCAAACTGACAGGTTGAATTCAATTGTGAAAATTGGAGATTTTGCATGAAAATGAGTCGATTTGGAGTTTGTTCTCTGTCCACCATCGATAAAAAAGTCAAAGGAAATGTTTATTTGTTAACTGTACATTTCGTCTCATGGTGCAATTCTATTGGCCGACATTTGGGACGGAAAAATAATCCCCCGAATACCACACGAGCTTATAAGTGAAAATTGTGGAGACTATTATCCAAGATGACTTAAATCTGCAACACAAAGAGACAAACACATTTTCGACTTAAGTAACAATTTAATAGAAACATAGAAGTTTAAGAATTATACGAGGATAGAATTTGCAATCTCAGATACGTTTCAAATGTATGGCGATGACATTGAGAAAATTAAAGTTACGGTTAAAGTTAATCAACCCTTCAATAGACTTTTGACAGATGCGACACAATGGAGAACAATGGAGAACGTCATAAAATTTTTGATAGCGAGCCTCATATGAGCTCTTTGGACACCGGAAGGGTTAATGCAACTGGGCCTAAGTCTTAATTTGGCATGTTTACTTCACAGGCAGTGCAGATGACTTCATCTCTATACGACACGACGGCGTCGTTCTACACAAGTCATTCCGTCCTTCCCATAGTGAACAGCAAAATGAAACGCGGCTTCTTCAATTCCGTCAGAGGATTTTTAACAAATCGAAAGAGTTGATAAATTATTACAGTTTTGTCTCACAATTTACCATTTTTGGTGTATTGATTTTATATCGTTTTTGATGATTTTTTTATTTTTAATATGCGTTTGAGTGCTGTTGGGTGTTTTATTTCTTTGTAACTTTGATTAATATATCATTTTCATTTAAAACAGTCACTGCTAAAATCAGTTGCCCAGTTGGCGTAGTAATGGGCTATCAATGCACTCATGACACCGAAAAGTTAAGAGGTGTGCCCTGGGACTCGAATCCGCAACCACCGTCTTTTCAACTGCGTCCGATCCGTTACCAACAGGCCACCACGCACCTATTTACTTATCTCCTTACGTTTTGTAATTATTATTTAATTATTTTAAATTATTTAAAATAGGTCATAAGTCTATGTACAATTGTTATCACTCTCGTTTATAATTACAAAAAATCAATTATATTGTAGGTAGAAAATATCATAGAACAGTTATACATAATTATACCTATAAAATACCTAAATTATTATCTTTAACATCTCAAACTTCATAAAGAAACAGTTTTCGAATCAAAGATGAATTATTTTCAGATTAGTTGTTTATTAAATAATAATGAGAAATCAAGGCACTTCTTTAAGACCGTTTACCAAATTCCCGGGCTTCCTGCAAAGTCTCTGGTAGTTTTGCATTGAGCGTTTCCGGTAGATAGTACGATGATAATACTCCAAGTAGAGAAATAACACTTAATATTGCTGAAGACGCATAGGTCCCATATAGATGCCCCTGCAAGCCAAAAGGGTTTATACATAAAACAAATTTTAAGATTCAGGCACTCTCTCTCTCTCTTCAGCTTCAGGAAGTCGACTGCTAAACATACAAGATCAAGATCTCTACATAGTGTTGAAAGCGGCTTGCATCGAGCGACTTTCTGGAGGCACTAACTGCCGAAATTAATAAATGATCCCAATCTCAATCTCTGTTAAAGGATTGGTCCTGACAAACAATACCCGAGACAAATATTTGTGGGCCTCACAAACATTTGTCTCAGTGCGGGGATCGAACCCGCGGCGGTTTCACAACCGGCGTCTAACCAACTGCGCCACGGAGGCTGTCGTATAGACACATGATCAATACTCACAATGTGAAATATGTACGGTGCTATGGACCCCGCTCCGCCAGAGAAGACGCTACCTAAAGACATTCCGGATTGTCGCAGGCGCGTAGGATAGAGTTCCATATTGAACAAATTCACTGTGTAATACGCCACGGTTATTGAAAACCTATTAACAACGCCCAAAAACGTACTTATCCACGCATAATTTAACCACCAGAATGATTCTGTAAAAGTCAAACACAAAAGTTAGGTATATTATTGCCGCAACTCACGTTCAAGTGCATTTGCGCATACGCGAGTTTGCACCTGTCTCGAATCGAAAATTGGAACGAAATTTGCGCAGTTATTTGCCCACACATTTTCCAGTATACTGGTGCAAACTCAGACTTGCACAGTTATATCTATTATATTTTATTAAAATTGGTTTATACCTAATTGCTGCAAACCAAGCATTATCCACAGGATAGCTGTCAGCCCAGAAGACGTTGCGCCGGTATAACATCGACCCAGACGATCTACAAGCCAAGCAGCAAAGAAATGTGCTGGTACTTCCGCCAGCGCCTGCCACGCAAATTCCAGAAAGGGATTTCCATCCGTTTTCTCACCAGAAGTTATTAAGCTGACCGTGTAGCTTATAGATACAGAAACCCTGTTAAGAGTTGGAAAAAGACAGAAATGTCGGTCAATTAAGCGGTATTACTTAAACATGATAAAATATTATAGTATTTTACTTTTAGAATATAGGTAAAACTCCCTTGAAAATTGACAATATTTACTTTCATTCCTGTATCAGACCATATACGTCCCACTGCTGGGTACGGGCCTCCTCTACAATCGCGAGTATGATTGAAAGAGGTTGTCATAGTCCAGCACGCTGGCCTAGTGCGGGTTGGCGGACATTACATACCATAGGAATTCTTACGAATCGGTACGGTATGAAGGTTTCCAAGATATTTTCCTTCACCGTTATAGTGTGTGGTGATTGACTATCAATACTTGACACTGAAAAGTCAGAGGTGTGCCCAGGAGCGTTACTTTGTTATCCAACATGACGTTTGAATGTTCGAACGTTCGACGTCCTACGTGGACGTCGAACGTAAGTTTTCGACTTCTGAAAATAAATATTGTTAGGTACGACGCGAAGTAGGATAGAGGGTTCGAGCATTTTGTAGAGTAGTTACTACATTCATATCGTCATGGACGTGGAACGTTTGAACATTCGAGCGCCGTGTCGGAGCATAGAGTAATTCCCCTGGGATTTGAACCCGCGACCACCGTCAACATGTATGCAGCCGCTTCCGGTGCATTACCAACAGGCCACCACATACTGTCATTCCTGTTGCTTTTTATATCAAACTAAAAAATATGTTGTTTTATAATATAAAAATAAAAATATGTTATAATTACCACAAACACAACTGCAAAATTGTATTAATTGCTAATTCTCGGCTAGAAAATAATTCTAACGGTCCTAAATCAGCTTCTGTTTTGACGATCTGAGACTGTGTCAGAATTTTGTCTTTGGTCTCCCTTTCCAAGCTTGAATTATTTTCTTTTCCTATCTTCTTAAGTTGTTTTATACACGACGTGGATTTTCTGTTGACCCAAAGCCACTCAGGAGATTCAATAAGTTTCCTTTAAAATATATTTTAATTTAATGACAACCTTGAATAGCAACACAGTGATCATTACAGATCTACTCACCAAGAAAATATTAGGTAGGGAACCTGTGTCAATGTGGTTATGATTAAAAACGGCTTCCAGTCTTTTAACCACCAATATATTAGCGGCAGCATACAATTCCCAAAACTAGATGCGATCAATTGGTATTTCGTTATTATTGAACGCCGTTTAGGAGACGATGTTTCTATAGATATTAAAGAAACGCTTTGTAATGCTGAATATGATGGAAAAGCAGCTATTACACAGCCAATGACAAACAAAGTGTATGAATGACTAGTAAATACAGATAATACTCGTCCAAATATAAGAAGAGCCAGAGATATTATATAGGATGGTTTACGCCCGTATCTGCAATATAAAAAGTTATTTTTTGTACTTTATCCTCACAGAGAAGATACACAAAAATTAAAAAAAACATACGTGTCACCAAACCATCCAAAGACTAAAGAGCCAATTGTTTCACCCATCTTGGTATAAGCGAAAACGTTCGCCTGATAAATTTCATTTTCACAAACCCAATTATTTTGAGATGGTACAGTGCTTCCGTACCACGTAGTATCGTAAACATATTCATTACATTCTGAAAATTACAAAGTTTTTTACTTCATGGCTAGGATTATTGATCAGCTTAAATTAAAATTAATGAAAGGTATAAGTTACCTGCTGTTTTATTTTCGTTAACGTATGTTATAGTACATTCATTAAACCGAATGTTTTCATCAGAGATGGCAGTTCTGTTAGAAATTATTGAGAATTAATGAAGAACCATTATGAAATAAACAAACATCTTTTACTTAACTTACGATAATATTTGTCTCTCTTTGCCAATTGTAGAAACATTTTCATTTTTTTGTGGAAAGGTACACGTATGGGGAATTAATGTTAGTGCCAAAATAATATTGTTGTAAGCTATACACCACAACGAAGATAAAACTATTAAATAAATAATATCAAATTTCTTCTGAAATTTTCCATACTGTCCTACTTCTAATAGAGCACATTTGTAAAGTGAATCCGTATTCATTATTTACACTAATTAAACCCGTCCTAACGATACATTTGCGCTATAGTAATGACTTTAATGATAAAGACAACTAAAAGATAAGAAATTTATAATTGCCGAGAAAATGATATAACTAATATGTAACTGACACAAAAAACTTATCAGACATACATAATTCATATTGTTTATACGTCTTGCTAAACTGTTTTACTATTTATATAAAATCTAGAAAAAATAAAGTACCTATATCGTCTTCTATCAAATGCTGCGTATCGAAATATACATGCATCCCACGTGCACAAATAAATTGCATGTGCATTTGATTATAATAATTTAAGGCATGTGCCTTCGAGGAGGAGCAGCGAATTATGATTAAGAGAAAATGCGGATATAATTAGTAATAAATAAAATAATACACTTCATAAATAAGAAACTCAGTTACAAGTCTTGTTTAGTTGTTTAAAAGTGACGAGAGAATTTTCGATCTCACAAACACCCAGACCCTAAACACTAGTTGCTTAAGTGCGGAGATCGAACCTGCGGCATCTAGTTTCACAGCCAGCGTCTTACCAACTGCGCCACGGACGCTGTCAAAATGTACGTCGTTTGTATTTTCGTTTTACAGGTAGGGTACGTGTTGAATAATTATGTTTTCTTTTCATGTTTATGCGCTTTTATTTCTGTAAAATCTTTTAATGTAGCAATTAATTTTGCAAGGTTAATTTTTATTCAGAGTTAATTCAAGACAGCCTCCGTGTCGCAGTTGGTTAGATACGAGAAGAGAAAAAAAGAAACGAGAGGCCGCGGGTATGATCCCCGCACCGAAACAAATATTTGTGTAAACCACAGTTATTTGTTTCGGGTCTGGGTGTTTGTGTCGAGATGGGTGTGGGTGGATGGGTGGGTGATGGGTCACTGGTTCCCGAAGTGCTTGGTATCACGGACTACGGAGGGCACCAAGTATGTATGCAGTGCCCACAATATTTCTTCACGATGTCCTCTAAATATAAGGCTGCGTTTTCACTGCTACGCCAAGGAGTAGAACGAAGCAGAGTTATGTAGGAATCGCCCAATCACATAGACTTCACCGTCATGCCTAGCGGCTGACACATATCGGTCTCAATATGTAAAATATACTCTGTGCATATCTGCTTTAATGAATGCACACATTGTAATTAATAATTTTAATTAATGGGGTATTTTACTATAAGAAAAAATTATCTAAAAACTATAAATGTATATAGTAGAGCATTAAGCAATAAGTATATGTTAATTTCAGTTTATATTTCCAAGGAATGAATTTTATAATTCGTTTTGAAAATTTCAATTTTTTTATCTGTCCGAAAAGTTGTGAAACGGCTGCCGCCATGATGGATAACGATTCTACGTCATTCCGCGATTAAAATACCCCCTCCGGTGTCCAAGAGCTCTTAATATCACAGGTTGTTTACTGGTTGATTGACGTATCATTTTAAAGGAACATGGCGCCTAGCATTTTCACATATTTGCGCGCAAAAATTTAAAATTTAAATTTTAAATGGATTTTTATTGGACTTGCCGAGCGAATAAAAATTTGATATTTTTTTAAATAGTTTGTCTTAATCTTAGAAACAACTTAAAAGACTTTTTGAAAATGGGTAGAATACCCCATTGTATAACATTTTTCAGTAACTCACCCAATATGTGTATTTTTTAAAGTACATTTATAAAACTGTATGAATTAGATTTCTTTTCTTGTTTCATCTATTTTTAAAAAAGTTACATAACCTTAAAGTTTGACAATTTTGAGAAAAATAATGTTTTAAACGGAAATAAAATAATAATTTAAATAACACAAACTTGAACACAAATATATAGTATGGCTCTACTAAGACGTTGTGTCCCTCTTGTTGTTAGATTAAATAGTGTTCCTGTTACAAGCCAAGGTAAATACAACCTATAGATGCCATAAAATGTTTTACAATACTTTTCTTACATATTGTTTGTTTTTAGCCCAAAAAATCCATAGATGGGTGGCGCCAACTTTGCATATATTAAAGCTGAAGGAAAACAAGGTAGGAAAGAAAATAAACCCACGTAACACTTTCTTAGAATGGAATTTGGAAGCAGAACTATATGCTTTCGGAAAGCGATTGAATGAAGAATTTGACGCAGATCTTCTATTGCAAGCCTTCACAGATAGATCGTACGTTATAAAAGAGGAAATTAAACAAAAGGAGATGGGAATTGATATAACTATGAAGGATAACAGGGAATTAGCAAAGGAAGGTAAGCTATACCAACTACTAACTTGTTATCTGATGTTTATTAAATAAATAAACACACCCAACAGTCACACGCATAGTCCTAACCCCACACTAAAATCGAATCTTGTGTTGTGGGTATCAGGAACTATGTGAGAGATTTCGGTCTCACAGACACCCAGACCCAAGACAAACATTTTCTCGTTGCGGGGATTAAATCCATGGCCTCTCGTTTCACAGCCGGCGTCTAACCAATTGCGCGACCGAGGCTGTCCTTTCCTATTATTTGTACATTAGGTTTTCAACACTAATTTGCATTATACGTTAAAACTTTATCCTAACATTTTACCTTGTGTATTATAATTGTAATGTTGAAATATAGATTCTATCTTTTCATGATTCTAAAGTTCAGTGGTTGATAAATTATTTTGTTAATTAAAGTTGCTGATTATTTCAGGTGATAAATTCCTGAATGAATACATACAGTTGTACTTGGAAGCAGTTCTACCAAAGTTCCCATTAGAAGGCATTAAAGGGGTCAAGAAACACCTTGTCAGTGAAGACGTATTGGCACATGTGTCGACACATCTCGGAACTAAGGACATTATACTTGCATCGGTAACCATTTATCTTTTTTTTACATTAAAACGTATTACAGGAAGTACTAAGCTTAAAATTTTCATAGTTTGTGAGATTAAAAAGAATTTATGGTGGTTGTGCTGCCATAACTACAAGTTACTTATCAATAGTTATTTACAATAGCAGCTATGGTGTATTACGGATGGAAAATACTTCGTGCATATTGATGGGCCATAACAAATAACATTACATTCAACCAAATACAATGCATCCATGAGCTGCAATTACTTATTTAATATCCATGCTGTACGGGACCGCCTTCGAACAATCCCGTACAAGGGTGTTCAGGATACGTGCTGGTTGTGCGGAAATAATACCAGTGATTCGATTAGGCAGAAACAAATTTATTTCGCACTGAAAAGTACGTTTACACTCTATTTGACTAGCGCGGCGACAGCACGGCGAGTGACGACACGACGGTGACGTCACGGAGTAGCAGCGGTTTATACACGTTGACACGTTCACTTCTTTCTTGATGACTACTTGCTGACTACTTGCTGTTGCTTGAGGTTTTCTTGCTGACTTCTTCTAGTGCGCTTGGAGAGATCCGAACCGAACTGATTTTACCCGGCCCGGGGCTGCTATTTTTATTTGTAGTTCGGGCTTAATCCCCAGTGCCGGGTCCGCGCGCGACGGCGACGCGATCGTCCAATAGGACGCCTTAGTTCGATGCGTCGCTGCGTCGGCGCGCGGGGCGGTAGTTCGGTTCGCGGGGTGCGCGGGGCGTTACCCCATGTGTTCGTTTATTTACTATAAATATTACTATTTGACATTTTACATAACAAACACATAATACTACATAACACTGGTTAACACTTATTACAGTTCGTTTCTTTTACATAGTTAATTCTAATAAGATGATACAATTCTAATACACAAAGATCTACAATTCCAATAGTTCTAATACAATTCTAATAGTTCAATTTATTCTTATATAGTTAGCAATTCTTAATACAATGTTATTTATCTATTTATTTATATTTCTATGATCGCAGCCTTTATTTACTTAATGTTCAATCTTTCAGTCTTATAAGAGTGTAATACAAATAAGATTAAATAAGTTAAGATTTTGTACATAATTAAGACACTTAAGACTATAATGCAGTCGTCCTGCACATTTCTCCCGCCGTGCATCGTGTCGCGACGACGGTGCATCTTCATTGGGTGCAGGGCGACTGCTCCTCTTCGCTTCGGTGAAGGAGGATGATTTTCTTGGCTGGCCGTCGCAGCACGCCGCCCTTCGTGGCGACGTCGACGGTCCGCACGACGCTGTCCGGTCCCGGGTATGTGGCGCTGATGCGCCCACGCACCCAGGTGTTCCTCGGGAGGTTCTTGTCGACGATCCTGACCAGATCGCCGACTTGGAGTTCTAAGCCCCGTCCATGGGGCTCCCGCCGGTTGCGGAGTTCGGGAAGATATTCTTTGAGCCAACGCGCCCAAAAGGCGTCGGCGAGGGCCTGCGTTGCACGCAGGCTGGCGTACGGGCTTGCGCTGTGGTCCGCTGGCAGGCTCAGGGCAGCAGGGTGTCCCTGACCGCCCAGCAGGAAGTGGCTAGGCGTCAGGGACTCAGGATCGGCGGGATCTACTGACACATGTGTAAGCGGACGACTATTAAGGGTTAGTTCGACTTCTGTTAGAAGAGTGTGGAGAGTTTCCTCATTCGGGCTTCTTTGGTGAAGTACGGCGGTGAGTGCGGTCTTGACCGAACGCACCAACCTCTCCCAGGCTCCTCCCATGAACGGTGCTCCGGGAGGGATGAACCTCCATGATATGGTTTTCCTGGACGCCTCTTGTTCGGCGCCCCGAAGCAGTGTTTGGCGAATTTCGGCGTCCGCGCCATGAAAGTTGGTCGCATTATCCGACCAGATCTCCTGTGGGCAGCCACGGCGCGCGATCATGCGGCGCAACGCCATGACCGCCGATTCGGTGCTCAGGGACGACACCACCTCTAGGTGCACCGCTCGCACCGTGAGGCACGTGAATAGGGCGACGTACCTTTTCTGTGTACTACGTCCCACTGTGACTGTCAGTGGGCCGAAGTAATCCAAACCCGTATATGTAAAGGGCCGGCGGTGATGTGCCAGTCGGCACGCTGGCAGGTCTCCTGTGGCTGGCTGTGGTGGTGCTGCAGTTCTGGCGCGGCATAACCTGCAACTCGTTATTATGGTTTTGACGGTGGGTCGCAATTTTATTACCCATCTACACTGTTTCACTTGATTCAATGTGGCTTCGACCCCCGCGTGGTGTAATGACTCGTGCACGTGTCGTACCCACAACTGCGTGGCGCGATGGTTGCCGTCCACCACTGGGGGATTTTTTGCCTCCTCCGGTACACCGGTGGCGGCGTTGATGCGGCTTTTCAGGGTTATTAAACCATTTTTCAGTTCAATGCTGAGGCGAAACAGACGACTGTGTCTGTCGACAGTTCTTCCGGCCTCTAGGGCCTTTAATTCGACGCCGAAGGAGTCCTCTTGAATGCGGCGAATTATGAGTAGCTCCGCGGTTCTCTGCAACTCCGCTGTCAGAGTTGGAAACCTATCTTCTGGCGTCGTTCTTGGTTTCTGCATCGTAGTGGCGGGGCCTCTCCTCGGGTTGACTCGCCACTCGGGGTCGGCGCGCGGGCCCTTCCTGGTCCGCTTGTAGTTCAGCTTTTCTGAAATGAGACTTCGAAACACGGCCACTGCTTGCAAGACCCTTGCAGTGGCCCTTAAATATCGGGTCCATGATGAGAAACGTGTGACTTCGGGCAGTACACTGGTGCGCTCCACATGGCGCAAGTTGTGCACGCGCTCCTCACCCGATACCGGTGGTGTGCTAAGTTCTTCCGACGGCCATGTTACCGGATCCTGCCGCAGGAATTCCGGGCCCTGGAACCACCTGTGCTCGTTACGAAAATCTTCTGGGACGTCGCGGGTGGCATCGTCCGCGACGTTCCATCGGGTCGGTACCCAACGCCACTCTTTAGTTTGTGTGATTTCCTCAATCGCCGCTATACGATGCGCGACGTATGGTTTATAGGACCTCGCGCCGGTCCTTATCCATGTGAGTGCGGTACGACTGTCCGTCCAATATATAGTTGCGTCGGGAGTTCTGCTGTGTTCTTTCTTGACCGCTGCTGCCATCCTCGCGCCGAGCAAGGCTGCCTGTAGTTCGAGGCGCGGGATAGACAGCAACTTTAATGGCGCCACTTTCGCCTTGGCGGCCGCGAGTGCGGTAGACACGCCCCCGTGTCGGTTGACCGCACGCCAATATAACGCGGTCGCGTACGCCCTTTCGCTCGCGTCGCAGAATACATGTAGTTCCAGGCGCTCCGCTGTGCTGTAATCAGGATAAAGACGAGGAATGCATATCTGGTTAGTTTTACGTAATATGATGATCCATTTTTCCCAATGTTCTGCCAGGTTTCCTGTGAGTTGTTCGTCCCACTGGATTCCGTTTCGCCACACTTCCTGTAAAAGTTGTTTTGCTGCGATTGTAATGGGAGTGATTAGTCCGAGCGGGTCAAAAATGGACATTATAATTTTCAGTGCTTCACGTTTTGTCGGCGGCCTTTCGAGTAAGCTCGGCGGGATGCGGGTCGCGTCCAGGTTAAATTGGAACGTATCCGCCTGCGGTTCCCACGTCAAACCGAGTACCTTTTCCGCCGATTTGCCCTCGAAGCTTACGGATGCATTTTCTATTTCCTCGCCTATCCTTTCCAGAAGCTCAGGTGAATTCGATTTCCATTTTCTTAAGTGGAAATTTGCCGCGCTGTGTATTTTCTGTATTTGGCTGACTATGGTCGCGGCTCGTTGTACGTCGTCGAAACTGTCCAGATAATCATCCATATAATGCTTCTTTATAATTGCCGCCGCCGCTTCCGGGTATAGATGTTCGTGGTTTCGCGCGTTCATGTTCATTGTGTAAATAGCGGAGGCGGGTGAGCACGACGCTCCGAAAATAAGCGACTTCATCCTGAATTCTTCCGGTGGGGCGTCGTCTCTGCGATCCCCTCGCCACAGGTACCTGAGCGCGTCCCTGTCCTGTTCCCTTAATTGGACGCGCATAAACATTTCCGCGATGTCTGCGGTGACGGCGATCCTACGCTCGCGGAAGCGCATGAGTACTCCCGGGAGCGGTTGCAGGAGGTCGGGTCCGGTCAGGAGCATATCGTTGAGCGACACGCCCCTGGTCTTGGCAGCTGCGTCGTGGACGACTCTTAGTTTTTCCGGCTTCAGTGCGTTAACGACGGCGAAATGCGGCAGGTACCAGGTCCGTCCTGGCGTTTTTGTGGTTGGTGCCGGCTCCGCGTACCCTTCGGCGACCAACTTGTTCATCTCGGCGTTGTACTTCTTTTTCAATGCAGGATCTTTGTCGATCTTCTTCTCGACTCCGTACAATCGGCGGAGCGTGTTTTCATAATTGTCGGGGAGCGACGCCTCCTCCGACTTCCATAACAACGCCGTTTGATACCCCCCCTCGGGTAGCTGGACCGTGTTGGCCTCCAGTATCTGGAGGGCCTTTTGATCGGGGTCGTTTTCCGGGCGCTTTGGTGACACATAAGTGCTGTCGGCCGTGATATATTCTCGAACCATCTTCTCTATGTCGTCGTCCGCGGCGGTCTGGCCGACAAAGTTAACGTGATGTCCGAGGCTTCGGGTTCTGCTGCCATGCACCACCCATCCCAGTGGCGTGAGCGATGCCACCGGTTGGTCTCTTCTTCCTGACCGCGTCTTCGTGGCGATCAGGAGGTGCCAGTTGTCTTGTCCGATAAGAATCCTCGGTACCACCTGGCTTGTGGTGATGGTGTTCAGTACTTCTTTGAGGTGCGGGCAGTCACTAATCGCCTCCTGAGAGATTCGTTGCGCCGCCAGGCGCAGGTCAGGAACAGTTCGGGCGTGTATGTGTTGAGCGTGACGACCTCGCCCTTGGATCCTTATCTTCACATGGCGCGACGTTTTGTTCTCCTTGGTATGCCCGTCGTATGTACTGATGCGAAGCGGGTCATCCGGTCCGTCCGCGCCTATTTTGTCCGCGAGTTCCTCGTCGATGAGGGTTACCGTAGACCCGTCATCGAGGAGTGCGTACGTCTCGTGGACTCCCGCCGGTCCCGAAACTCGTACCGGCGCTATTTTTAAGTATGATACTGAAGAGTTCCACGCGGAGTTTACTTGTTCTTGATCCTCTTCAGTCTTGCGTGGTGCGCTTCTTGTTGAGTGCAGCAGTCGGTGATGCAGGTGCTCGCACCCGTCAATGTCGCACCTCTTTGTTTTGCAACTGTGTTGCTGTGTGCGGCGCCGTAAACATCGGAAGCATAATCTATTTTTCTTCGCCGCGTCCCATCGTTCATCGATGCTTGCTTGTTTAAATTTTGTGCACTCCATTATGGCGTGTCCCTCCTTGCGGCATAGGGCGCACGCAAAGTTCGGCTTGTGAGTGACTTCTGCAGCGAACACCTTCTGTCGAGGCTTTGGTTCCGGTCGGGGTGCTCGCTGTCGTTCGCTTGTGATCGCTTCCGCAGTTGCAAACGGGCTGCAGATTTGTGCTTCTTTCTGCAGGAAGCGTTCCAACTTGGAGAGGTCCGGTTCCTCTCTTGGTTGGACGGCGGCAAACTCGTACCACTTGTGTTTAAGTGTCGGAGTTAATTTCTCTATCACGGCGCGTGCGGTCTCTGGATTGTACATGTAGTACACGCACCTTAATGCTCGCAGTGTGTTTACAGCGTTGCTGATCTTCGTGGCGAAGGTGCACACGTCCCGCGGAGTTTCGGCGAGGCGTGGCAGTATTCGGAGCCGCTCAATTTCGGCCGCTGCGATGGACTCCGGTCGGCCGAAACGTATTTCCAATGTGCGCATAACACTGTCTGGATCCGCGTTAGTTATTAAAAGGCCTTGCACTGCCTCTCTGGCTGTCCCGCGCAGGCTCCGGCGCAGGCGGGACATGTTTTCCAAGTTCGTGAAGTTATGCGCGGATTCTTCATACGAGGCGCGGAACGTAAGCCACTCTTGATGGTCACCGTTAAAGAATGGTAACTCGACATACCTCGTTTGCTTCACTTGTGCGGCTTGCACGGCGTTCGTGATGGCTGCAGCCAGTTGCTGCATTTCGGTCTTCCGCTGCGGCACGGCGACTGCTTCATCCGGTGCGAGCGGAGCGACGGCGGGTTCTGTTCTGTTCGGCGGCGGCGGTGGCGGCAGCTGCGGCGGCGGTGCGGCGTGGCCTTGTTGCCACGACGCGTTGGCGGCTGCGGCAGCTGTGAGGCCGTCGGCGGTAGCAGCGGCGGCGGAGCCCCATGGCGCGGTTTGCGGTGGCGCTTGATTGCCACGCAACCACGCGGTGACGAGCGGCGGCGGCTGCGCAACCCCGGAGTTCGGTCGCCAGGACGCGGCAGTGGTCACTGGCGGAGGGGCGCGCGCTGCTTGCTCGGCAAACCAGGCGGCGAGGGCGGGCGGCGGCTGTTGCTGCTGTTCTTGATTGTTCGGCTGCCAGGCCGCGGTAGCGGCGGCGGCCGGCAGCGGGTGCGTGACGTCGGGGTTCGGCTGCCAGGGCGCGGCGGTGGCCGCTGGCGGCGGGTGTGCAGCGCCGAAGTTCGGTCCCCAGGACTCGGCAGTGGTCGCTGGCGGAGGCGCTTGCAGGTCGAGAAGAGGCGCGGGTGCGCCCTCTTCAGCCGACGTCGGGTGCGGCGGGTGTGCGGCAGTGACTCCCGCCGGTGCGAGCGCGGCGGCATCGGCGCGCGGTGGCGGCGTCGCCTGATGCGGCTCACTGTCGATGGCAAGAAGCTGACTATTCCGCAGCCATGTGCGGACACGGAGTTCTTGTTCCACTTCCGTGACGGTCGTGTTGTCATCTTCAGAGCTTGAGTCCGCTTCGATTTCCTGGACTCGAGCGGCGGCGAGCTCGACCTTCAGTCGAGCGAGTTCGGCTCGGGCGGCGGCGAGACGGCGTGACTTCGAGGTCTTCTTGCTTCTTGACGCCGTCCGCGATTTGTTCTTCTCCTGGTCTTCAATCCCGGCGGAGGTGGCGGGTTCCGTCACCTGAGGTTCGACCGCGGCGGGTTGTTTTGACTGCTCTGTGACTGTGGTGGTTGCGGTTTCATCGGTGCCGGTGACGGTCGTGGCGGTGCGCGAGGTACCGGTCACGTCCGTCGTGGCGGTGGCGGATGTCACCGTGGCGGACGCCGAGGCCGAAGCCGAGGCGGTGTGCCTTCCCACCGATCTAGTCACTGGCATTATTCCACACAAGTATCCGGCGAACTGGAAGGACCAGAATGTACGGGACCGCCTTCGAACAATCCCGTACAAGGGTGTTCAGGATACGTGCTGGTTGTGCGGAAATAATACCAGTGATTCGATTAGGCAGAAACAAATTTATTTCGCACTGAAAAGTACGTTTACACTCTATTTGACTAGCGCGGCGACAGCACGGCGAGTGACGACACGACGGTGACGTCACGGAGTAGCAGCGGTTTATACACGTTGACACGTTCACTTCTTTCTTGATGACTACTTGCTGACTACTTGCTGTTGCTTGAGGTTTTCTTGCTGACTTCTTCTAGTGCGCTTGGAGAGATCCGAACCGAACTGATTTTACCCGGCCCGGGGCTGCTATTTTTATTTGTAGTTCGGGCTTAATCCCCAGTGCCGGGTCCGCGCGCGACGGCGACGCGATCGTCCAATAGGACGCCTTAGTTCGATGCGTCGCTGCGTCGGCGCGCGGGGCGGTAGTTCGGTTCGCGGGGTGCGCGGGGCGTTACCCCATGTGTTCGTTTATTTACTATAAATATTACTATTTGACATTTTACATAACAAACACATAATACTACATAACACTGGTTAACACTTATTACAGTTCGTTTCTTTTACATAGTTAATTCTAATAAGATGATACAATTCTAATACACAAAGATCTACAATTCCAATAGTTCTAATACAATTCTAATAGTTCAATTTATTCTTATATAGTTAGCAATTCTTAATACAATGTTATTTATCTATTTATTTATATTTCTATGATCGCAGCCTTTATTTACTTAATGTTCAATCTTTCAGTCTTATAAGAGTGTAATACAAATAAGATTAAATAAGTTAAGATTTTGTACATAATTAAGACACTTAAGACTATAATGCAGTCGTCCTGCACACATGCTTCCATATATTTCTACAACAATTTCCCATTATATTCCTTTCAGCAATATCCAGTGGACAATTATATACTAGCAAATGCACTCAAGGCTATAGTGAGTGCGTTACTGCAGTCTACGGGTGAAGAAAGGGCAGCGCACTTCGTTAGAGATTTTGTCATCACACAATTGCAAGGTAAAGTGTGGTTCACTAACCCATTTTGTATTAATACAATGTATTTATATTAATACAATGTTTATTATACTAACACGAAATTGATAACAATGTGTCTGATGGAGTGGAGTGCAATCCAAATAAGAATATTGTATGAAATATGGGTGTCTCTTGCAGGTTGTCTCAATTATAATGGACTGCTTCTATAAAGGCTCAATTCCAAATGTCTCACATTTATGTAGGGTTATTATGTAAGGTTTTCCATTTTAATGGCAATGGAACACATTGTAAAAGACCACCAATCATTGTTTTATCAAAAAAGCTTTCTCTCTCGCTCTCTCTCTCTTCAGCACAGGAAGGCCACTAGTTACTGAACATAGGCTGGCCACTGGATCGCCACATAGAACTGTTCGAAGCGGCCTGCAGCTACTTTCTGCAACCTTAACCAGGTTTCTCTGGCTGTAAATGTCTTTATGCGAGGTTATTTACCTCTTTAGTTCATTGTTTTGTCACCCGCTTTATTAGGAAGGGAAGTGGACAATAATTTATTTCCAACTCCTCCTATTAATTTAACTTTTTGATTGGTTTCGTTGTGGGTTGAAGACAAGTTAGACATTCCCGGAGACTCGCTGAGCTTCAATGCTCAGTGTCATTAAAATGCGTGCCACTGTTGATCCTGGCTTACAGGAGTTGCAGTGGCGGGTGTGAGGGCGGGACAGTCTCTAACTTTAACCAGGTTGTCCATCCACCTCCACCCACGGCCTCACTCCAGAACCTTTCGGCCCCAGCGGCTTTCAGTTTTATGTGCTTAAAATAGCTTTGCTTTGGACTGAAATGGCCACCAAATAAACCTATAAGCCTCTCGTAGTTTCTTATACCCACAATACAAGACTCGGTCTAAGTATGGGGTTAGGACTATGTATATGATAGTTGAATTTTATTTATTTATTATTTATTCAATAGTATCTAAGCTGTATTTGTAATGCAAAACTGCTGAATAAAGGCTACTTCATGTGGATGGTCGTATCATAGAAAATTCATATAAATATCACCTTTCTTATATTGTAATTTTCAGTGACTTAAATCTATAAAATGTGATCCTGTTACAGGCAAAGATGTGAATGAATACTGGCAAATAGATGATCCATGGTCCATGCTAACTGGTTTTGTTGAAAAAGATGGAGCTAATATAGAACCCAGGTTGATTGGCGAGGTTGGGGCCAACACACTTCTCGCCTGCTACAGAGTGGGACTTTATGTCGACAAAAATATGATTTCTTCAGGTAAATAACTACTGTTAATGAAAAGTTTTATTTTATTGGTATCAAGTTTGTTATTGGCATATCGTGTTTTTTGGTATAGTGTTTATTGGTTGTAATGCATGTGTGTTGATCACACGCAGAGCTTGTAAAAATAAGCGGCACTGTAATGAAGCTATGGTTTTGACGTCAGGTTTTTTTTATTGCGTTGAATGGCTAGACTAGCATGCCGTGCCGCCTGATGGTAAACGATAAGACCGCTCATAGACAGTAGAAAAAGCAAACAAAACCATGAATTACAAAACAATGATTGGCATTGCCCTGCGCTTGCCATCCTGGGACATAAGATGTTATGTCCAGTAGTTACGCTGGCAGCAATGTCCTTCAAACCGGAACACAACAGAGTATTTACACTGCTGTTTGGCGGTTTATTCTTTATTGCTAATGTGATTTTTTTACAGCCTCTGTGGCGCAGTTGGTTAGAAGACGGTTGTAAACAATGTAATTCTTCATAATAAACTATGTTAATTTTCCAGGATTTGGTGAAACCATTGCCACAGCTAAAGAAATGGCTGCCAGAGAAGCATTAAAAAAGATATTTGGCACAGAGGACCACATGAAGCCTATCAATTTCAAATTAGAAGGTATACCAAAACCGATATCCCAGTCACGTTACCAAATAACAGCCAGTTAAACTAAAATATATCTAGTGTAGATAAAAATAAGGTAATATAAATAAAAATGCACTTAAATACAACGTCTTTTAATTAAATTGATATGTACCCTTACAAAACTTAAATATATTAAACATCAAATTATAACTTATAAAAAAATACTCAACAAATTGGCACACATTTAAAAGTACATTTCTTCTGTCAGAAATTGTCCTGCAATTTACATATCACTTGTATAAATATTTAATTTACACATACTTAGTATTAAAGTGGCGGAATAAAAAAAAACGATTGACAAGGCTAACGCAATATTCTGCAATAAGGGTTTCACTTATTTGGACAAAAATGATACAGTATGATTCTGTTATTTAATTTGTCTATCAAGATAAAAACTATGATCTTAGTAATTTTTGAACTCACTCAATTTAATACTAAAAATGCAACAAACAACTCCATTACTCTAAAAGGTTTACACAGACCCTGTTTTATCCATTAATCTATATTATGCATTGACATATTATGTAAAGAATAAAACGAGAAGTTTTTTACAAGCTTTAAGAATGAAATTTCTATTCTTAACATAATATTATATTGTTTTAAATGTATCAACTAAAATTCAATAATAATCAAGTTCATCAAAATCATAGTCATATAAATATGTTAAGTTCAGTGTACGTATATACTGGTTGAAAAGTCATGTCACCCAGGTGCAGAGTCCATTATAAGGTTCCCGTGTTTGTCTTT
The DNA here is from genome assembly GCA_905220455.2 of Deilephila porcellus. Classification (NCBI taxonomy): domain Eukaryota; kingdom Metazoa; phylum Arthropoda; class Insecta; order Lepidoptera; family Sphingidae; genus Deilephila; species Deilephila porcellus. The sequence continues at coordinate 10,104,895 of LR999991.1, forward strand.
AATCCGCACCCGCCCTGAAGCATACCGAGTTTCCGATGTCCCATCATTGTATACCAACTTCACTGTGCCATCTGGGAACTCACGACGCTGAAAAAAAATTAAGACATTTGTTTAGTACGGAAAATAAAAACTCATTAAATTGATTTTTTTTTATATCGTGTGAATTTATAGCGTGGGATGTTCGCCCACAATGGGGAAAAACAATTTGTTTGTTGCTAGAAGCTATGAATGCAAACCGCTTCGAAAAGATTACTGCTGATATTTTTGGAGGCGGCCTTGGTTCTGCTCTAGACTTCCTATGGATAAATATTTAAAAAAGATATGAAAAGGACTGGTATATCTGCGATATATCCGACTTCCATAATGGAAAGCGATCGTTGCGTATAAATATCCACCGCACTGACAGAATTGTTGACGCTTTGGCCAGTCATAAAATATAGAAGGTGTGGTGTTCGGGCATTTATCACTTTTATATGTGGGTAGGCTGGGAATCTTTGGAATAATGCCGCGTTGCGTTGACCGCCACTTCAGCACTCAGTGAGCTATATGTAACATATCGCGTGTTATATTTTTGATTTTCGCATAACTCAGGCCTGTGCTTCTCAGTCACACGTTGCATCCTCCGCTAGCCAGCTTCCCAAAAAAATGGACGGGAGGACCGGCTGGAGATTTACATTGGCCCACAAGGATCTCGTTCGAAGCGAGATCAACATTCAAGCCCATTAAAAAGTCCGTATTCGCACGGGCTTAACCAAGAAACGACTCCGCTTTTACGGGTCTTGTGGATTGGCTACAACTAGAGGGCTTAAGCTGTTGTTTTTACAACTTGGGGCCTCCTCAAGGTTCGGTTTTGGTGTAACATTGTGACTAGGTGTGTCTGTGCATCATCCAGCATTCGCAGTGGATATTCAGGTTAGTAGTCTCATAAGACTTGATGACAAATTCCAAATAATAGGGCACCGAACGCAACCAATACAGATTCTGGTATAAACATGTAGTGGACAAGCTATTAAGTCCCTTTATTCCGACTGCCTCGGTAGCGTAGTTGTATTACGGTACGGTTCCAAAGCTGAGGTCTCGGGTTCGAGTTCTGGGTCGGGCAAAGTGATATTGGATTTTTCTATTCATTATCAGTCCGGAGTCAGGAATTTGTGCCCGATATGGCGATAGGCTCGCCCCCTATCACATCGTGGGTATGTTCCGTACATACAAGGCGAAATGTGGGTGTCCTGGTGGCGCTTCTGCTAACCCTTCGGGGATAAAGGCGTGAGTTTATGTATGTATGTTTATTCCTACAAATCTGATTATAACTCGAGGAAGAATAGCTCATACAAGTAGCTGTAGTTATAAAATATATTCATAAAAAATTATATTTAGTAGTTACCTTATGGTCACTTGCGTGAACTTCCACCTGGCCATTAGCAAACACTATTCTCTGCTCGCCATTGGCTGAGACCGTGAGTGTAGCGCCATCGGGAAACCTCCATTCCTCGCGTACATGCTCGTTTTTGGGATCGAAGTACCGAACACTGCCGTTTGGGAGACGAATCTCCGTTGAACCGTCTTTGTAGCGTTTCTCTACTTGGCCACTGGAAGAGAAAAATACGATATTTTGAGCGGTGTAATTTTATAAGATCAGTTATTTATATGAAAAAAAAAATATTTAGATTTTTGTCCGTATGTCACAAAATTATCCTTTTCTCATTTTCTCATTTTCCTTTTTACATATCCATCCAAAGGTTGCCTGTAAGAAATTGCCTAGTGTGATAAGGCCGCCTCTTGTACTATTATCATGCCATTTATTTACTGTAAATGTCTCTTTTTGTGCAATAAAGGATTAATAAATAAATAAATAAAATTAAATCTTGGCGGTATAACTGAGGGTTCTAAGGGTGGGTTGCAGAAAATCTGACGTTATTGTTAACGGTAAAGTTAACTTTAGCAGTGACAATAACAATGACCACGGGATAGAAAATTCTTTTGTTGCACCATTGTCATAATTGTTATAGTTAAAGTAAAAAGAGTGACCAGTGAAATGATGCGATGCGATTTTACGTCGGAATTTATCAGCGTATTTTTGTAAATTGTTTTAAAGTACAGGTTATAATTCAAATCGATACACAAATGACAATTATCAATACAGAGAACACACACAAATAACGAAAGATAACCGTGACTTTAACAATAACCGCCCGAAATTGAACGGTTAATGTTAATGTTATACGTGACGTCATTTTAACAATTGTTAATTTTATGCAACCCGAAAATTGCATAACCGTCGATTTGACGGCTGATTAGCCCTTAGTTAATGTTAAAGTTATTTTCTGCAACCCACCATAAATATATTGATGACCGTGCGGTGAAGGATTCTACTTTCCAGGTCGGAAGATATTAGATATCAGATTTTCGCCAATTCTTTATGGGACCACCTGTGAAATATACTCTTTAAACCTAAATAAGAATTTTCGAAATCAGTTCAAGCGTCTTTGAGCAATCGGTGAACATAAATAAAAATAAAGATTAAGAATCTGCTCCTTTTTTGAAGTCGTTAAAAAGACTTTAAAATTACATTATTGTAAGTATTGTGAATAACTAATGTATGTTACGTGTTTGTGTCTAACCCGCATATTCTTTGCGACTGATAAATAAATTTATTACTTACTCAGGAAATTCAAGGACTTCGAGCCCATCCGGGTGGGTAGTGTGATACGTCTTCGTTTCAGCATAAAAATACTTAATCCTGCCTTCACTGTAGAAATTCTCTTTCACATCCCCGTTATAATAAACGAATTTACTATATTTCCCATCAGCAGTTATGAACTTAACATTACCATTTGGGAACCTCAGTTCTTTTGAGCCATCCGGTTTCCTTATTTCTGTAGGATTCAAATTACTCTTCGTTAGACTTGGTTTTGAGAACGGTTCGGGGCTTACCGTCATCAACTTGTCCCTGAATCGGTCGTTGTGTATAACAGTAACTGACTTCAGGTTTTGCGAAGAATAGTTACTAAAAGATACTGGTGATTTGGATCTTTGTGAATGATTAGATCCTCCAGACAGATTCGAAATATGTTCTGTTGACCGGTATGAATTTATAGGCGATCTATTACTCAGTCTGTTAGTGAGTATTGAAACTGGGGACTTTGATGTGGAACTGCTTGAATTTTGAGTATACGAAGCTAGCGATTCCTGGGTTGGAGACTTAGAATCTCTTACAGAATTGGATCTTGAATTGGACTGTCGAAGGAAAAAGTCGCTTACACTCTGTCTTTGTGACTTATTAGAACTTCTATTAGATATATTACTTTTCGGCGACGTTGATCTGAATGTTTCCAAGTACAGTTTTTCTAAATGATTTTCATCATCGTCAGGATTGATTCTGGAATCTATAGATTCTGCTTCTGATATGTTTACGTCTCTATCTTCTTCAAGACTTTCTATCTCTTCATTATCTGAACCGCAATTATCTACAGTCAGTTTTTCAACATTCACCAGGTCGTTTTGTTCTGTATGACTGACTGAATCTCTTTGGCTAAAATATTTTGCGTATCTTGAGGTCACTTTGAGATTGGGAACACTTTTAGCTCTAGGCCTCATAGTTGTTTTACTTGCAATCTCTCGTTTTTTACTTCTACTCTGTCTATCTATTTCAAAAGCTTTGTATTTAGAGTCACCGTCTACATCCACCTCCGATCTAGTTTCCCTAGATGTCATGTTGGTTAACTTCTTATTTATTTCTGCAAGGTATTTCATATTAGTCAGTCTCCTTGTTATGTCATTGCTATGCTGTATTCTCCTGTTTTCTTTCTTCAATTTTTCTATTTCTGCTGTCATATCTTTCTTTTCCTTTTCTATAATTTTTATTTGATTACGAAGTCTGGCTATAGTGGACGTAGACTTTGCGTCTTTAACTCTTATTTCTTCCTTTAAATTCTCTATTTCTTTTTTGAGATTTACTACTTCATCCCTATCTTTTTTACTTAATTTTCCTCTCATCTCTCTTACATAACGCTCATATGTTTGCTTTTGTTTAGTAATTTTCTCTCTCTCTTCAGCTAAATAGTATTCTGATAATATCTTATCTTCATTCAACTTTTGCTCAATTTCTTTCTTTTCTTCATAGAACTTTTGTCGTTCCTGGTCCATTTCTTCTCGTAATTTTGCCATGATAGCGTTTTCTTTTCTGAATGTTTCAATTTCATCCTCAAGTTCATGGAGTCTTTCTTTTAATAATTCACTTGTTGTTATTAATTTGGTGTTCATTTCTGCTATGTTGGCCTTCATAGCGTCATTTTCAGTGACAGTGTCAGTTTGACATTGATCAGTGTCTTGTACATTCACCTCTTTGCTTTTATTATTACTACTTTTTTTATTAGGTCTTTTTGGGAAAGATTCTTTTTTCTTGAGATCATTGCTTTGTTGCGTTTCAGAAGGTTCATATTTTGATTGGCAAGAGCAGCAACTAGAAACCGACGAACAGGCGTCACTGCAGCATTCTGTGTATTCACTCTGACAAGTGTCCACTTCACTATGTGAACAATCATTTCGTTTTCGATGTTTTAAATCTGAAACTATGTGTATTAAATTTGGATTTGCTGCAATGCACTTCTGCATTACCAATGGAGTGCTTTCTCCCGAGCATTCTAAATTGTTTTTCTTAAAAAATCTACTGAAGAATGAGTTCTCTAAATCAAAGCTTTCATGTGAAACTTTGTTTTCTAACAATTCAAACATGTTTTGCTCTGCAACTTCTCTCTGTTGTGTTAATTTGTAGAGGTTTTCATCACAACTGGCTTCAGATACAATGCTTTTTGCTGGAGATGCAAAGTTTTTGTAGTAATCACTTTGTTTTAATTGTGTTAAGAAATCATTTTGCTCTTTAGTCAGTACTGCAGCCCATGTTTTTCCTTTATTTGATACTAATGGATGTTTACCTTTAGGTAGATTGATAAGTGTTTGAGGGGGTTTATCTAGACATGAATCTGAATTGGTTGAATTAGTTATTTCACTGTCAGCATGGTTGCAATCATTAGTCCGTGATTTGTTTTTCTCTATAATTTCAGGTTTATTTATCTGAGTTATAATATTTCTATTAATAATGGCTGATGGTTTTGGTTCGCTTATTGTTATTTTAACATCCGGCACTTTATTTTGTGAACTAGTTGATGGTTTAGGAGATTGTATATTTTTATTTTTAAATGTTTGTGACTTCCAAGGCAAAGATTTTGTGTTTTGAATAACAAGATCATTTTTTCGTAGACCAAATCTAGCCATGCCCTCGCCCCGTCTTAAAAATGGCCTCTTGTTTTGTTTGGAGGATATGTTTTCATTTTTAGAACTTTTCTGTACTGTGGGTGGTTTCTCATTTTGGAGTTTTTCTAAAAGTAATGCTTCAAAATCTTTCTTAGGCGACAGTATAGGCATATCGTCCAAGGCTATGTGCTTTTTCGCTGGATTTTGGTTCTGTATACGTTCGACTGCCGGTTTTTCTTGACCTGAAGGCTCCATATTACCAGAAACCGATCCATGACTCTTGATAGAATTCGGTGATTTAATGATAAATTCGGATTCTTGTGACAAATTGAGCACCGAAACGCCGTCTATGAGGTCACGTTCATTAACTTTTTGCGAAATATCTGTATTGTTCACATTTAAATTATTTTCGGTATCATCTCGTGGGGATTGAAGTAAACTGCGAAATATATTACTACTAGTACTATTACTAAAATGGCTGACAATTTCCGTAAATCCTGACGAGTTTTCAGACGTCTCTTGGTACTGTAGTTGTTGTTTTTGCAGTTTCCCGCGTTGTAACAACTGCAACTGTCGTAATACTTGTAAACGTTCCAATATTTGTGTAGGTGAAAGACAAAGTTCGTTATCGGAGAATAACTGGTCCATTGTAACAATTTAAACTATATACAATATATTTTTAACACTATTTTACAATTTTATTTTATTACACTCGAAGATTCTCACGGATGCGAAGTTTTAAATTTGACATGCAAGTTCACTAAACTTTTGACAGTTGTGTGTTTTGATTTTTATGTTCGACGAATGCTTATCACTGTCATGAGTAGCGAACGTGAGCGAATGAAGCCAAGTTGGTAATTGATCGATATTCAACTCGATTAATCGCGCAGCTGCTAGAAGGGCTGAATGAAATGATAAGACTGTATAATATTTTAAAGCAATTTATTATACGCTTTGTTGGAGTTTTTACTAATTGATTAATTGTTTTTATCTTTACCACCTGCATCATGATACAGATCAAAATCGATATAGATATTAGTGGATTGATCAAGATTGGTGACTATAAATCGATAAAGCGATAATCGAGACCATTTCTCAAGAATTTATAAAAAAAAAATGCATTTTTGATAATTAAACGTACCTTTCTTTTGCTAATGACTTAGGACTTGCAAAAACAAAGTATGTTTAATTGATGGAAGTCAGTGTAGTTACCTGTTACTTTGGACTACAATAGGAATGAGCCGTCTTGATCAGAGTAGTACCTGTACTAATGTCCCCCAGAAGACCCACGTAAAGTAATGGCTTTGCAATAGAGTATCATTCAGTTTCTGACATAACTAGAGGGCCGTTTAGTTTTCTTCTTCCCACCCTTTTCCTTCTTTTTCCCGTCCCATTTAATGAGCCAGGAAAAGCGTCTGCGGTTTAAGTTTCGAATATATTCATTAGTGGTGGTAATCACTTATTGTCACGTGTCTTTTGCTGGATTACTGGATCTACGCAATAAAAAGTAATTTATATGTTTGACAATTATTGACATTACATGTAAAAAAAACTATGCTGTGTTTTACTTCCTGAAACGACCTATTACTTATATTAAAATATAAATATATTTATCCCAAAAAATAACTAAATCAAGTGTATACAATCGATTACTTTTCAAAAATCGATATAATGTAGTTTCGTCGAACATGTGCATATGTCATAAAAATTAAAAAAAAACATAATTTATGTCCCAATTTTGTACCATACTATTACACAAGTGTGTTATAAACTGTTTATATACATTTTTTTATTATTATACAAACAAAGATAAAGATACACGCAATTTATGTTATTGCCACAGTAAAATAAAATGAGTAATCAATAATCAATAGCTACACGTTTTTAAGCTGGCAGCTCCGGCCATAGGGAACAAATGTCAAAATTTTTGTCATATTTTATTCAAAATACATCTGGTTCTCTGCAAGCACGGCAGATACTTTTCACAATGATGCATAGACGTGGTGCATCAAATAGAACTCCCAAGTTCAAGCCGGAAGTTAGAGTGGTGGGCAATCCTTCCCGACAGGCGCCGAGTATGTCGCATAGACACGAGAAAGTGGAAGTGCTACCAGAACCTATCAAATCTGTCGCTGATAAAAAACTTTACAAGTAAGTTTGTTTTTTTTTATTTTTTCCGTTTTCGCGCCCAAATATTGACCAGTGACCCTTTGATATTTGTTTTCTGCACTAATATATATTAAGTAGATTTTAGAACCTATTTTCTTAGAAGATATTCCAATAAGTTATTTTATCTCTGTTCCAAATATTTAAAATCAAGTATCGCAATTAAATATGCTTTAATTAAAGAACCAATAATGATAATTTGAGTTTTCTATTTATTTTATTTTATTTATTAAGGTTTATCAACAGATAAAAAAAAACATGGGGAATTAAATTTGTGACAATTTCTAATTGTATCTCTAGGACCATGTACACATGTTTTTATAATAATTAGTGAAGAACTTAAGACAGCACTAAATTTGAGATTTACTTAGTATGATTCTTCTAATGTGTAAAAGTTTGACTTTAAAATAGTCTAGCTGTTATCGATAGGATTTTTTTTGGTCTGGGTATTTTGATCTGTAAGCTAAATGTTTAAGTAGCCGCTTTTGAATTTTTTCTATGTCTGTAATATGGACTTGGTAGTAAGGAACCCAGTCCTGACAGCAGTATTCTAATTTGCTTCTTATGTAAACGTTGTAGAGTGTTAGTATTGTTGATATTTTGTGAAAATCCCTACCTTGTCGAAGGACAAAATCTAATGCGTGGAAAGCTGAATTCGCAATATTGGTAATGTGTGGATTGAACTGAAATTTGGTATCAATCCCTAGGTCAAGAACCGATGATACCTCTTTTAAGATAATATTAGAAATGGAGTAGGCACGAATAGTGATATCTCGTTTTCTGGTAAATTTAATATGAAGGCATTTTGTTGGATTGAGGAACATATGGTTGTCGTTACACTATATAACTGATCTGTTTAAGTCTTCCTGTAACAGCAAGACGTCTGCAAAGCTTTGTAGATTGTTTGAGTCATTTGTTTACAAACAATATGGATTTGTTTTCACATAATAATTTTGTTTTTGTATCAAGGTAATTTTTCTATCCATTCGAGCCTGCTTATATGATTAATTATGATCATATCTTTTTCCTTTTTTTGCTTTATATAATCCCAGTTAATCTCTTCCTATAATTAACATCTATGTCATTCATAAGAAATGATTTGAATTCTTTTGATGAATCAAATAGTTAACTAATCTAAATAATATTTTTTATGTTTCTTTAGTGCCAGTACAAAATTATTCTAGTTATTTATTTAATCATTTATTGACCTACTTTCCAATTCAACATAAACATAGTGCCGCGATAGTATTCTAATAAATGCTTATTTCTTCTCTTTTTTTTTCCGGTTATTGCTAGCTGATATTGGTTGTTCATATCTGGCCATAGTGACCTATGGAAAATCATGTTTCTACTTTAGCCTATGTATCCTGTGTCGACCTTCCCAACATATTAGTGTAATGATCATTTCTTGTAAATGGATAGTCTATGTGGATAGGATTTCTCTTACCATCATGTGTGTTGTAAGTCTAGTATAAAAAATACAATAAAATAAATAAGTGTTTGTAGATATCATAAATAATTCTCCCAATGCAGAAATCAAACCTGGGAACTCTAGTCTTATAGTAGGTATCTTAATCAGCTTATTGATAAGAAAGGAAAGTTTAGGTGGACAAATTTTCTATAAAAAAATTCAGTATCAGCCCATATACGTCCCACTGCAGGGCAAGGGCCTACTCTACAATCGAGAGAATCGATTGAGAGTGGTTAGGCCATATAGTCCGCCACGCTGGCCTAGTGCGGGTTGGCAGACTTACATATCGTAGAAATTCTTTAAAATCGCTACGGCATGCAGGTTTCCTCACGATGTTTTCCTTCACCGTTACAATGCGTGGTGATTGATTAACAATACACGCATAACTACGAAAAGTTAGAGGTGTGCCCTGGGATTTGAACCCGCGACCACCGTGAACATGTAGGGAGCCGGGTCTGATCCGTTACCAACAGGCCACCACGCACTTTATGGCAACATTCATAAAAAATGATTTATGGCAACTGAACAAATACACATTGCACCGAATTAAATTAAGAACTTAGCATTTTGCATTCCTCTACTGGAAAAATAAAAAAGTAAACAAACACCATCCATTGTGGTATTGAGCAGCGTACATCCATCAGCACGCCGCCACGGTTGGTTCATTGTTTAGGAGGATGTTACATAGATATCGCGGGCTTAGGCTGAACCCGATGCGCGCCACACTTGAATGTCCGATAATCACTGGTGTTCTATTATCGTGCACGGAGGTCGCTATTGGGCCCGATACGGGTATAGCTCCCCACCGACCTCACCGAACGAAATGCGACGGCAAAACAGTTACTTCTCTCTATCTCCCCTCCTCCCTCTCTCTTTCTTCAGCCACAGGGAGTCCACAGCTCAACATAGCATGCCATAAAGATCTCCCCAGCGACTTGTTTACTGCTACTTCCAGTAAACTAAAACATTTTGTTGCCAGGACGATAAGGTTAGAGAACGGTCTCACAGCCCTGCTGATATCTGACCCGAGCCGGCCGGCGGACGTTGATGTGAGCGATGATGAGTCCAGCAGTAGTTTAGAAGGCTCTAGCGAGGAGAGCGATGGTTCGCAGTCAGAACATTCCCATAACAGCGACGACGTGCCCTTCGCGAGGAAAACAGACTTCAATGAAGAGAAATTGGTATGTATCATTTACACCTTCGAAGCCATTTATAGAGTGGACATGGTAAACAAAATCTATGCGCGCGTCAGTCAAGCGGGAATACAGTAGAGAGAGAAGGAAGACATTGTAATAGGGATGTTACCAATATCTAATTATAAATAGTATTTTATGATCACTGCATTTCCTTTATAACAAACATTACTTTCAAACAGCATCAAAATTGGTCGTAAAATAGCTAAGATATATGTTTTGTAATGCATTGGGGACACTCGCTTTATCTTTTCCATCCACGCGCCTTGTGCAAGATGACATCAGAGCACGTTAATTGTATCTTCTTCTGTTTCCACTACCACCAAGAAGTGTAATTTGTCAAAAAATCTGTGCGTATTAGGAACGCGGGAAATCAGTAGAGCGATATGGAGATATTGTGAGTGCGGTGGGACAAACCAAAAATCCTCCGTATATAAATTAATAAATACACCCAACATTCATATACAAAGTCCCGACCCTAAACTAAGATCCAAGTCTTGTGACGTGGTGATCAGAAACTACGAGACTTTACGCCAATGATTTTTCGATAGAAGCGTTGTTAATGCCGAACTACAGAAACACAGGAATCTTACGTCGCAAAGCATGTTTACCGCAGACATCGCCAGAGACAGATGACTTCGCGTTCGTGACTGGCATCTCAACTAATTGAGTTATATGTAACCGCTTTATGTGCAATACAATATTGCTAATCTTGTAACGAGTTTAACCGTGCGCAAATCAAGGACGTGAAAACTGTATTATAATATTGTTTATGCGATCTGGTTTAACGGAAACGAACGATTTTCAAATACATATATTCATTAGATGCGTGAAATAACAAACATTAATGATCATCATAATTTAATATGTTTTAAAACGCTATATTTTATTTTTGCGCGCTTTCTAATCGTATATTAAAGAATAATATTATACAGTTGATATTATATTATATGCGTATCGACCTGTCCGGTTTCGCTCTGGTGAAAATATGGGTATTGCATGATAGATTATTTGATCCCCCAACATCAGATATTTGTCTCACTGGGCGGATTGAACCGGCGACCTCTCGTTTCAAAACCGGGGTCTCGCCCACTGCAGCACAGAGACAATTGGATCAGTCAGGAGACAATTACTTGATTTAGGACCCGTAATTGAAAGAAACAGAATTATTCGAAAGGTGTGTTTCTTCTGCATCTACCGAATACCGTATTAAACATATAATTTTACATTACTTATTACACCAATGCCTTATTATGCCAGTTTTATGAACTAACAGCTAAAGGCTAAACTCATTTGCTGAGAAAGTATGTGCCCTCTCCATTGCTGTCGCCAAGCTCGTCACTGGTGGTAGTTCTCTCATAATATGTAAATAAATAAATATTTATACAACAATCACATACATAGTCCTGACCCCACACTAAGATTGAGTCTTGTGTCGTGGGTATCAGGAACTTCGAGAGACATTTCAGTCTCACAAGCACCCAGATAGTTTTAAATCGCGATTGAATCGCCCTTCGAATGAAAACACATGCTCATCTCTTTGGACTTATAATGCAATACACTAAAATTATATATACATATGCACAATGGCTTCAATCATACAACACGTGTCTTGTATGTCTTTATCTTTGCAACTTACAGCTCCAATCGCGAATGCATTGTGCATATTGTGAAATATTATTAAGCTAAATTTTCTATGTCAAGTTGTGTGCGGCATTGAACGACTATCTACAATGACCTTCACAGCTTCGTGATTTGTGAAAATTGCATAATTTTTGTATTGATCTGTCTGCCCTGTAATGAGTACACGTCGGTTCTTTGTTGTTGTTGGGCAACGTTGATACGTTTTGCTCTTGACATTTTAGAAGGTTGAAATTTTACGATTACAAAGCTTAGGTCTCGGGTCCGAATCCCGGGTCGGGCAAAGTGATATTGGATTTTTCATTATCAGCCCGGAGTCAGGAATTTGTACCCGATATGGCGATAAGCTCGCCCTCTATCACATTGTGGGGCGAAACATACAAGGCGAAATGTGGGTGTCCTGGTAGCACCTCCGCTTACTCCTTCTGGGTATAAGGCTTGAGTTTATGTATGTATGTATTTTAGAAGATTTTATTGTAGGCACGGCAAAGTGTCCGCCAAGTTCGGTAAACTGGTGCTTTCGTATAGTTTGTGTGTTTCATAACACAAACCTTTTCGAAATACTTTGGAACACCCTATAACTCTCACCATAAAAGCATTGAAACGTCGCATAACGAAATCACGTTTTTACAAATAATGTCTTGAAATAGTCAAAGAGGTAGATAACTGTAGAATATGTTGTGTGGACGGCGCTACAGTGCTCTTGCTACTAGATGCGTAGACAACACAAAAAAAGTATTATGAAAGTGAACTGACAGCCTCCGTGGCGCAGTTGGTTAGACGCCGGCTGTGAAACGAAAGGCCGCGGGTTCGATCCCCGCACCGAAATAAATATTGTGTGTTCCACAGGTATTTATCTCGGGTCTTGGTGTTTGTAAGACCGAAAAGTCTCTCGTAGTTTCTGATACCCCCGACACAAGACTCGATCTTAGTGTGGGGTCAGAACTATGTATGTGGCTGTTGGGTGTATTTATTTATTTAAATTACATATGAAATAAATTGCAAAACTGATTCAGTCTGGTTGTAGTTATCTTGACATGGCAATTAAAAATATAGCTTGCATATTAAAAGTACCATAACACATAGACATCAATTGTTGCAATTTACGTTATTGTCATTGAAAATTGTCTTTTAAGACCGCACTTGGTCATTTTCCGATTCTATTATTGTGTATGTGTAATGCTATTTTACATACCATTGTTGTTCTGAAGGACAATCGAAGTGACTAACTGTCAAGTGAATTGTTGCATATTTCGTACATAATGTACTACATATACTTAAACGGTGATTACATAGCCATAATTAACGCGCCTTTAAATAAGTAACTTTATATAAGTTATTCTTGGCAACTTTATAAATTCACGAACTTACCGGAACTATTTTTTTTAAGTACATAGACTAACGTCTGGTCTCGAAAATCTGTCTATTTGAGACATTAAAATGGCTACCATCAGTTTAAGTATGTTGAACCTTTTTTAGGTTTCAATAAATAAATATATGCTGTATATATATGTCGCAGAATCATACAGATTGCGATTTATATGGCCGTCGTTGCCGTCCGACATGATGATTCTTATTAATCAGTCAGTGCGCACGTTTGGCGCTGTTCCGGGCAAGATTACAATAGAAACCATTAAATATTATTAAACCGATCTCAGACTCTACTGACAGACTATTCAGCGTTACCAATGGCAACCGATAACTTACAAGACTTCAATCATGTCGGACTGTGTTGCAATTCCAATAAAATAAGTTACCTGTGTCAACATTGCGTATGGCATTCATCCTGCGTGTATCAAACTTGTGTGATCTCTAACACGGCCATTCTGCACCTCAACGCGCTCTCGCGTTGCTTATTGACATCAGAGCCAAGCTAGATGGAACAGCGCATAGCACACAAGTATAGTATTTACACAAACAGCTTTCAACCTCTCACACAAAGCAAAGCGTAACACGTGCACGCGCACGTGACTTCTAACGTTTAGCAATGCGTCGTAGCTTTCAGCATCGACCTTCAGTCAAAATAGATCAGATCCCAATCTCAAAGGAAAAAGCGTTAATGCTTTCAATCTATCCTGCAAAGCGAGGTAGCTTTCAACAAATCACAAGGATAAAGCGTTAATGCTTTCAATCCATCCATCTGCAAAGCATGATAGCTTTAAACAGATCACAAGGACAAAGCGTTCATGCTTTCAATCCACCCTGCAAAGCGTGTCAGCTTTCAACAGAACACAAGGACAAAGCGTTCATGCTTTCAATCCACCCTGCAAAGCGTGATGGCTTTCAACAGATCACAAGACAAAGCGCTCATGCTTTCAATCCACCCTGCAAAGCGTGATGGCTTTCAACAGATCATAAGGACAAAGCGCTCATGCTTTCAATCCACCCTGCAAAGCGTGATGGCTTTCAACAGATCACAAGGACAAAGCGCTCATGCTTTCAATCCACCCTGCAAAGCGTGATGGCTTTCAACAGATCACAAGGACAAAGCGCTCATGCTTTCAATCCACCCTGCAAAGCGTGATGGCTTTCAACAGATCACAAGGACAAAGCGCTCATGCTTTCAATCCACCCTGCAAAGCGTCATGGCTTTCAACAGATCACAAGGACAAAGCGTTCATGCTTTCAATCCATCTTTCAATAAAACATAGCAGCTTGGAGTTTCAATAAATAATTCAATCATCAATCAGCAACCAATATAAGATGTTTTTTTTCTTATCAACACACAGAATTACTACAGAATTATCACTAAAATTCAAACAATGATTATTTATTTTTTTATTTATTATTCAATTCGGTACAGCAATTCAATATAATATAGAAATGCAATTTAAATCAATACTAGGCACACATAATAATTAATAAATTTAGTTTGTTTTAATTAAATAAAAACTAACCGATAATGGATCCTAAAGGATCAACACAATCAGACAATTCTGATAGATTAGCTGGATATTTGCGTAATCATTACTGGCACACGTATTAAGCCTGTTCCTCAGATGGTTCAACAATGTAACGCTCAATCAAACATACTTTAGTAATGTTACATGGGCCAATTAACTTATTAATTATTCAGGAGTTTTTCTGAACCATTACCAGATCACCACAAAAGGACGAATAGTGGCTTTATTAGTCATAACGATTTTTATCTTTCGTCGCCTGCTCGTCCATCCTATTCTTATCTTATTCCTGGTCTTAACTCGTATATATCTTAGTTGCATCATTCATTAGTATTCCCTGACTGTGATCGACAATTACCCCTTCAATATCTTTGTTTTATTAAGTTTGCTAGAGGCCTGAACTTCCAAATAATTAATTCTGCTTGTCATCTATTTCTATGTCAGGAGTTATAAATTTCGTCATAGTCTGCACTAGGTCCATGTAGCATACAATTCCGGATATTGTTTGCATACTAACTAATACTACGCCCTTTTTGTTAAAGACTAGACTCCCAAAGTAAATGATGCGCGGACTGTCTATATTCGCCATTAAGTGCTGAATATGAACACGCATGCGAATCAACGAGCTTAAATTTATAGTACAGTTTAAGACTTTAAATTACCATGGCCAGTAATAAAGTGTAAAACGCAATAATCAATATTAATCCACCCATTCTACCTTATTAAAAAAAAAATGATGACTTCAAAAGAGTTACAGTCAGTCATCATCGTAAATGTCCGGCCACGGAAGTATTGTCTGAAGTGTCCAACTGCCTTTACAATTGCAAGAGTTACAGTTATTATTGTTTATAACGGCCACACTCCGAGCAATTAAGATAGTCGACAGCGTTCTACAACAGAAAGTTCATTCATATGTATCGATTATTGTAATTTGTAACCGCTGCTTTATTCATTCAAGAAATACCTTAAAAGTCGTTGGTACTTACCTTCACACTTTACTACAGCAAATTGACCAAAACCCGAACGTTGGCAAGCACGGTGTAGACTAGATGGAATATCAACTGGCACTATATGTTCCACTCTCGCCGATCGACACTACTATGCTGGTCCAATTACACACGGATAAACACGAGATGATGTCGATACGCTTACCTAGGAAACCATAATGGGTGTCTATCCACTATTCACTGTCGTAGCCATCCGGGCAGAATGAAAATCCTACCACTAGCAAAATGGCCTTCGACCATCTCACTCACATAATAATAATAATATTTCTACACGTCACGCCGGCCTTCTATAAGAAAATGGCAAAACACCATTCGATCCAGCCCTCATACTGCAGACCTGGCTGCAATGTGGCTTGTTTATGTGATAACACGATTCTGCTTACATCGTAGTTTTGCTAAAGTATGCGATAGGCCT
This sequence comes from Deilephila porcellus, assembly GCA_905220455.2. NCBI lineage: Eukaryota > Metazoa > Arthropoda > Insecta > Lepidoptera > Sphingidae > Deilephila > Deilephila porcellus. The sequence continues at coordinate 10,120,941 of LR999991.1, forward strand.
TAGTTTCATTCTTACAGGTTAGAACAATATAGCACCATAGCCCTTAGCAATGGCATCTGTATTAAACTTTACTAGATACTGTGCAATAAATATCATTTTAACTGGTTCACTTGTTAAGATATGATGCTATCTACTGCCGTGTCTTGTAGCAATTATTTGCCAATTTAATTAGACATTCACCGAACGCCAATTTATAAAGCTGAATCCATAAGAATTGATGAATTATGGACAAATTGTTTCATCTGTGTAAGAGTATTAAACGTGCTATGTGTTATAACTTGTGTTTACAGACGCCAACCTTGTCAGATACAACTAATGTGCGGACATGCTTATTTGAAAACTGTAATTCAAAATGTCGGAACCCAATATTATATTTTTGCGAAGATTCTTTACCAGCCAAAAGTGAAATACAATTTCGATGCTTAAATCATTAATTTCTACCTAACATAACAATTGCACAGTAGGTTTCGTATCGCTGTTGAACATATGACTTTTCCACGATCGAGATTTCGATTGAAAAAAAGCTAGGCCACAATCAACCATGCTCAGGCAGTGTACGTTGATTTAATTAACACATCATAGCAATTCATGCAGGTTTCTTGTCGATATTTTCCTTCACTATCAACGCACGTGACAATTCACATCAAGAAAAGCACCTGGCCAAACAATATCAATTCGCTTACCTCTTAACTTGCGACAGACTCTTTTACAAAGTGGTACTCAGCGCCAAAGTAAAAACCAAATAAAAGGTTTTAGTGTTTCGGAGAGCAGCTCGACCAGACATAATATGTCAACACGTTCTACAACAGATGTCGATACTGCGGCGCTGGACCCGTGAGGACAGCGACTCGCTATGTGAACTGACGAACCACACCTGTAACATACTGGCAAGCAAGATTGTTGGCGATAGCCAAAACTCATTGTTAAAGCAATTGATGGTATCTTAGTCTATTTTCTATACGTGACAAACCTTATGTCCAAGCTTATCGCAGGCATGACAATTGATCTACGATTGCGGAGTAGATTTTGGACGCTTCTCGTTTTGACCACAATAGGAACGTTACCAAAAGCGTCATAACCTTTAGGTACAATTCGTACGACAAAGTTATTCAAATGTTCACGTCATACCTGGACAATTTATCCGCAACAACCACATGGATCCTCTGAATATTTTACCAATCGCTATAACAAGTTGATACCTTTAAATAATTACTTCCACCAATTGCATGTTGATGAAAGCGTATCATCTTTTTCAACGTCAATTTGATTTATCAATCTTCTTTTCAATTCCAATGGAGTTTTAAATGCCAGAATCAACGCTCGATTTTGCTGATTTTGCATCTTAATAGATATTTGCCATCGTAAGCGTATAATTCTTGGCGTATTCTCCACATCCGTAGTTCTTTGCCTAGACGTCTGTGATTCTAGAAATCTCGATATTGTTAGAGCTGTCAGTATCTAGCCCATCTATCAGCGCCGCCTTGTTGGTAGAATACTCGATGTCCGTGGCCGCACTACTAAGCCTCACGTTCCGACCGAAAATATTCTTCAGTTTGGGTAGCAGGCAATGCGGTAGACACGAGGGATGATTTTGAAATCGATCCCACCGCTGCTGTCGCAGAATCATACAGATTGCGATTTATATGGCCGTCGTTGCCGTCCGACATGATGATTCTTATTAATCAGTCAGTGCGCACGTTTGGCGCTGTTCCGGGCAAGATTACAATAGAAACCATTAAATATTATTAAACCGATCTCAGACTCTACTGACAGACTATTCAGCGTTACCAATGGCAACCGATAACTTACAAGACTTCAATCATGTCGGACTGTGTTGCAATTCCAATAAAATAAGTTACCTGTGTCAACATTTATTTTATTTTTTTTATTTTTATTCTTTACTGCACACAAAAAAAAAAGCCATACAATATTTTACAGATAAAATTAAAGAGTACAGTTGGCGGTCTTATCGCCCTAGGCGATTTCTTACAGACAACCTTTGGATGGATATAAGAAGAGGATAAGAATAGAGGGCAGTATAGAATTTATAGAAAAAACAAGCTCTTATAAGGGAATATATAAACAAATTATTTATGGTGAATATATACACAATATATGATACATAAATACAAATAAATAAATACATAATTCAATAATACACTTAATATACATACATATATAAATATTTCTATAGATAAACATACATATAAATATACATGCTAAATATAAATTACTTATTGAGACGAAAAGAGGAAATAAAAACTTTTTTTAATGCAGCTGCTTATAGAGAAAGGTAATAGTCTTTAACCATTTTTTTGAAAGATGTCAGTGTTTGAGCTTGTCTTATGACAACTGGTAGCGCATTCCACAGTCGAACGGCTTGAACTGTATACGACTTATCCATGAAAGTCGTGGCATGCTCAGGCATTCTCAATTTCAGATTCTCCGACGACCTCAAGGACCTTGAATGAGACTCATGGAGAAATAGAAAACGTTCTTTAAGATAAGATGGAGTGAGAGGATTGAACAAGATATTGTAAAGAAGATTAAGAATATGAGCATTCCGACGAAGTCGTATGGGTAACCACTTGAGCTTAGCACGAAACTCGGAGACATGATCATATTTGCGCAGACCAAATATAAATCTAATACAGAAATTTTGAAGACGCTCAAGTTTATTAAGTTGGTCCTCGGTGAGATCGAGATAGCTGACGTCGGCATAATCAAGGATGGGGAGTAGGAGAGTCTGTGCAAGGGAAATTTTCGTGGCAATGGGGAGAAAACTGTGTAACCTCCACAAAGACCTAGCTGAGGCAAAAACCTTACGGCTAACTTCCCGGAGCTGAGGACCCCAGGTGAAACACTTGTCCATATATAGGCCAAGATTTTTTACTGTATCACTGTATGGAACAGTGATACCATCACAGGAAACAGATGGAAGTTGAGCCTGATCAAGTTTCGATATCATCCTGGGGCTGCCGACAACAATGACTTGAGTCTTAGATGGATTGACCTTCAGTCCATAATCATTACTCCATGAACATATATGTTGGATGTCAGTATTGATAGCTCCAATCGCATCAGTCATCTTGTCCAAGGATGCCCGAGTATAAATTTGCAGATCGTCAGCGTAAAGGTGGTAGGAGGAGCGAAGATTATTGGTAATAGAATTAATAAAGATAGCGAAGAGTAAAGGAGATAAAACGCCGCCCTGAGGTACACCAGCAGATACAGAGCACCAAGAGGAAAAGCATTCCTCAAAGCAGATGCGTTGCTGGCGACCATACAGGTAACTACGAAACCAATCAACTGCTGTTGGAGATATGTTAAGAGAACGCATTATGCCAAGTAAGACATCAAAATCGACGGTGTTGAAGGCATTACTGAAGTCCAACAATGCTAAGATAGTCAGCTTGCCTTCCTCCATGCCCGACCGAATGCCATCCGCAACATGAGTTAGAGTGGTAACCGTGCTATGCCCAGGACGAAACCCCGATTGGAGAGGATTAAGGAGATTGTGTTTCGAGAGGAATTCATTCAGCTGGATATGGATTAGACGTTCAAGGACTTTGGATAGAAAAGGAAGAATGGATATAGGACGGAAATCTGTGAGATTGGATGCATTGGATTTCTTAGGAGTTGGGATGATATGTGCTTTCTTCCAAGCAGCAGGAAAGATGCCGGAGGAAATAGAATCATTAAGGATATGGGAGATAATAGGAAGGATTTCGTCTAGGATAGGGAGAATCATATTGCGGCTGACACAGTCACTTCCCGTCGCATTGGATGAAATGAGCATAATGGTCTTTCTAACATCACAAGCAGCAAATTGTTTAATGACGAAAGCAGAAAAATCAGGAGTATTGAGGGTCGAAAGGAACTTAATAGTGTTATCTTTCTTCGCCTTATCAAAGAAAGGCGATGTACAAAAATGATTGTTTAAGGAATTTAAGTTAATAGACTTACAAAAGGACTCTTGTCGAGACTTCCCCACTCCCAGTGTTTTCAGAAATTTCCAAACCGTAGCTGGATCTCCGGTTTCAACAGAGTTGTGAATATGTCGGCGTTGAGCATTCCTACACACCTTACTGCAATGATTTCGAATCGAGACGTACTTCTGCCAATTCAACTCATTAGGTCTACGGTTGTACCGGGACTTGGCCAACGCTTTTTTAGAAAGCAGTTCTTTAATGTCAGGTGTTAGCCAAGGAGCCGGTAGGTGTTTGAGTTTTACAGGCCGGATTGGTGCATGCTTATTATAAAGGTCAATAATTATACTGTTAAAGATATCAACTTTGTCATCGACATTGCTAGCAAGAAGAAGCGAACTCCAGTCAATGTTGCCGGCATCCTTGCGAAGATCCACAATATTCATACCCCGAAAATTTCTTTGCAAGAGGATTTTGGGTAGGGCTTTAGGAGGACGGAGACGATAAGACAGGAATAGCAGGTCATGGGAAGAAAAAGCATCAGCAGGATATTGTCCATGCTTAGACACATGGTTTAAGGAGGAAACAAAGATAAGGTCTAGGAGAGAAGGAGAACAGTTAGGAGCGTGGTGGGTCGCTGAGAGTGGAAGAATGGAAAGATTACAGGATTTAATAGTATTAATAAGGGAACTTGAACGACGGTCATTTTTAAGGAGACAGGTATTAAAATCACCCATGATTATGGTTTGACTGTACATAGGAACAAGATTTTCAAGGATAATTTCAATAGAAGAGAAGAAGTTAATGTGGAGCGAGGGACAATAATATACACCGAGTAGAACTTTTTTTAGGGAGAATTCCACCTCCAGAAAAAGATGCTCACCAGCATCGGATGGTGGGGGTTGCGGAGATGCGCTAACTATCGTATAACGGAATTGAGATCGTAAATAAATAGCAACTCCGCCTCCACCACGCGATGTACGATCGTTTCTGATGAGGTGGAACCCCGGAAGTGAGTAAGCGGAAGAGGAGAGGCATGGTTTCAACCAAGATTCAGACACTAAGATAGCATGGATATGAGTACAGTCAAAACTAGCCAGCATATCTGGGAAATGAGCCGGAATACTCTGGGCATTGAGATGTACAACATTAAAGTTCCTGGGGACATCGGAGAACTGAGCCGTAAGATTATCAGTAAGTGATGGAACACTGACGAAACTATCATCACTGCACACTGAGTAGTACTCACTGTCACTACTATCAAATTGCAAAGACATCTCAATACGTAACTAAAATTTTTTATATAATAATAATAATGTATAAGTAAAATCCTAAACTAAAAATAAAGTTATAGCTGTAATATAATAAATTTGAATAGTTGCAAAAGTAAAATCTGACGAAATGACACAAAATATAACAACAATAAAATAATAAAAATCATCCATCTGCCGGTTGTGTTAACAAAACACTGTCTTATTAAGATGTAAATAAACATGAATATTAAATAAATATAACTAAAAGCAAGTAAAATTTACAAAATCATCTAAAAGAGAAAAAAAACATAAAAACAGAATTAAAGTTAAAAAGTTGAAATATATCAATATTTTAAAACACTGCCAGTCCAGGCAACTAACTACAAAGTTACCACAAGTGAATGAGACAAAATGAATTTAAAATGAGGAATAACTAAACGCTGTCAAGAACATATGTCAAATTGAATGTATGTTCAAATGAACATACATTGCGTATGGCATTCATCCTGCGTGGATCAAACTTGTGTGATCTCTAACATAATATATCAGCCTACATATGTATATTAAACCTTCCATTGCAAGGCACGGGCCTCACAACAAGAGCGAGTTCAAATGAAAGTGGTTAGGCCATTAGTCATATAGACCAATTAAAGATAGATTATGCCTTATGTCGACTGGCTCCTTAATTCTTAATGCAAAAATTGTTGTTTCATTCAGTGTTGCGTGAAAGAAATGTAAAAAACACACTATCGCATTTAATAAGAATTATCTTTATAAATAATATTATAGCCACATCCATCATCGTACACGCATCTCGTAAAACTATTGATTTCTTTTTGTCTCACATCATCACCTAAAAAAACAATATACCTATACGATATAAAGTTCATTTTTTGTAAACGTAGACGCCATTGATGACTCTAACACCGCAATATTGCCAGCAGTATTCAATCTGCTTTTTTTAGTAACATGTATTATCTCACTCCAGGGAAAAGGTCTCCCTGAACTCCTGTTCTGGATTCTGTTACTGAGAAATCATTTTAAATAATATATTAAAACACGAAGACAATCTTGCGAGCATCACAATAAAACAAAACAACACGTATTTCATAATACGAGTAGTAGGTGTTTTTGCAAAACTTTCGAAATATTGCCATGATGATGTTGAAGATGTTTTGTTCTGAACTTTGCTACCTTAGCGTGGAGCGAAGAGCATTTGCGAATTACACGTTTATGCTTAAGACAATCTGCGACTGTTTCGTCTAGCAGTACGACTAAGTTTTTCTACGCTGGCTTTATTTTATATATATCTCTCTCTCTCTGCAGTCGGTCCATCATGACTGAGGATCGTGTTCAACGTTGGATGTACCGCATTTAGAGTAGATTATTTGTCTCCACCGGTTTCTGTTCATGGCCTCTGCCACTAGTTTGTAGAACCTGGTGGTAGACGAGTTCTTAATCTGGTCTGTCCATCGGGTTGGCGTTCGGCCTCGAGAGCGTTTGCCTTCGGTTTTGCCAACAATGATAGTTCTTTCCAGATTCTCGTCGCCTTTCCGTATTACGTATCTAAAGTATGCAAGGATGCCCTGGCGACATATGGTGGATAAACGTGTCTTTATTTTGAGCTGTGAGAGGATCGACATGTTAGACGTTTGGCGGTCCATGGTATCCTCAGCATTCGCCTTCAGCATTGATTATGTGTACAGTAGTTACTCTGGGCGCGTCTGGTTCATTACCAAAAGGCCACCACGCAGTTTTCACACTATAATCTATATAAAATTGCCATGAAATAGAATTTTATATTTAAATATTAACTTTAAAATGTTCAATATGAACAATACATATTATTAATGCTTGATGTACACACAGTACTTATGCCTTCACACCGATTTAACTGTTACACTGTTATTTAAAACAACAGCCACGAGACATACATAAATCTTGCATTTAAAACATTTCATTCTATGTATTACGCCACGGTCCGGTGAAAAATACAATTTTCCATTAAAATATAAAACAAGTTAATGTTGAACAGAACTTCACAGTCCAATGGTTTATTGGGTTGTGTTAAACAACGCACTTAGTGATCGAATGAAACTATTTGACAGGTTTTCATGTTACGTGGATGTTTTAGGTATTTTCCATGTTTTATACTTTAACGTCTTTTTTTACCAATTTTTTTTTTACGCTAGGCGTCCACCTATTCGGATCGTACGTAACGGACGGATCGCATTTAACGGATTGTTATAAGGCTAAGTGATGGTTTTATACTTTCATCAAGGAAAGAATCATAACTTAGTTACTATATCAGTTACTCTAATTAGCCTTTCAGTATTATTAAGAAAGTCTGAAAACAATAAATTAAAATTAAAAATCAAATTGTGGTTTAACAGGAAACGAAACGCGCACGCACCATATTTAGAATAGCCAAGATGGCTTATAAGAAAATGTCTATAAAACGTTGCAAGATATTCTTTAACAACTTGACTTTCGACACGGTATGAAGTATGATAATTTTTTAATGTATTGATTTGTATTGCTTCTGTTGTTTGTGGTAGGTATATTAAGGATTTGGATGTAGATAGGTAGGTAGGTAGGTACTAGGTATGGTAGGTAGAAAGCTAGGGTTGAGTAGGAGAACTAATGTTTCCATTGATTAACTTAATTGCATATTTGAATACGTTTTCTTTGATTATTGTACTGGTTGTTAAGAACTGTAATTATTGGGTAATAGGTAATCGTTTCCAAAGCGATTAGTTTTACAAGTTAAAATAAAATTATAAATATTCTTATTTTATAATTGCCATTAAAAAATTACCACGATCAAATCACTATATTTTTTTACTGGACTCATGTCTCAGAGTAACCTGATTCCCGGGTGTAGGAGAGTCGCGCTATAATTGGGTGTATTTATTTATTTAATTATTTAATTTTCATAGCGCAGCAATACGTCAAAACTTTACATCGGACATGTTGTTTTGCGGTGACTGTACATTGGAGGCACCTTATGCCATTATAAAATAAAAAATCATAGTTGTTTATAGTTTGGTAAACATGTGGCATAACAAATATCGAGAGTATTTTGCCGGCAACTTTCACTCGGCGAAAGTGTCCGACCGTTCGAGGAACGGTGATGTGTTATGACGCGTGCTTATTGGCAGCAAAGCGTGTAATTCGTACTGCGATTGCTTCCCAGTTTATTCACAACCGATGTCTGCGACTTCGCCTTACAAATAATTGTTGTAAAAACTATTTTTCAGCCTCTTTGGTGTAATTATTAAAACGCTGGCTGTGAAACTATAGGTTGTTGGTTTAATTTAAACGCTGAGATATTTTGCTTCAAAACCTGATGCAAGGTTTTTGTACTTTCTTCGCTTATTTATGTTTTCTTACGGGATATCAATAACATGCTTTAGTTTTGTTGTTAGTCCACAGGCCTTAGCCCATAATGTCCTTATTTTACGATACTCAAGACGTATGTTACTATGTTACTTGTTGGCTATATTTATTACCAAGTTGTCGATATCATAAAATGAGTTACCTCGATAGGGAAGCTCTGTAACTCGTTGATAGATTTCGCGGAAATTGAATAACGATATTGCGTCCTACATGCGAGAGAGATGGAAGACGCAGCCTCCGGGACAGGATCGATAAAGGCATAACCTAGTTGTGATGCACTCGGCGGCCTAGATTACCTAGATAGGTATATTAAAACCAGTGGAGGTGCTGGCGAAATTATGTTATAAAGTAATCTCAGCGTCAATGTAACTTAACCTATCGCCGTATTGGACTTGTGGAACTTTCTATGAGGTCCTGAATCCAATTCCAAGCTTTACTTTGTGTATATAGATTATAAGAACCGTAAAATGGTCCTTCATTGCTCCAAAATTTGCTCCAAATTCAGGAAATTATGAATTATTCTAAACTATTGATTATAAAATAAACTCAGAAAAATGTATATAAAGAACAACATTTTATATACCACATTTTTATCGGTAAATCAACATTACGAAGTATTTTATTGTACATAAATCAAACACTGAATAAGGAGCCAAAGTTCACCATTGACATGGTATCTTTGCTCCTAGATACAATTGTCAACTGATCTCAACTGTGAAAATATTTGGAGCAAATTTACACTTTCCTAATTCTGACTATGCTTCAGTATTGATACGACTCGCCTTTTTGCCATTAAAGATTGACCGAAAACAGGTAAAATGATAAAAGTAACGTATTTAAAAAAAAAAACAAAATAATATATTAATATTTTTTGTACAATTTGTTACACATATTAGGCGATAAAATATTTAACAGGATTGGAGCATAATTACCCATAAGGGAGAAAAGTAGGACCATTTTACAGAATCTCATGCGAGTTCCTCGGGGCATTTTTTGAAGAGAAAGCACCTAAGGACATCCGTTATTATTCGGTGGAGGTAGTAAGATGTATCGTTCTCTAGTGTTGTACCCGACGGAATTTTGGGTCGGCATGATGATTTTTATTCATTATTCTATCACAACATAAGACGAAAATCAGCTGGAGAATTGTAAGTTGCATAAGTATCATTCATTCTATAATTTCCTTGCAGGTTAAAGACAAGTTTGATATAGGTACCAATACATTCACTGACTTCAATGCTCGGTGTCATTAAAATGGTGATCCTGGCTTACAGGATTAGCAGTGGCGGGTGTGAGGGCGGGAAAGTCTAGAAGTCCTAGTGTCGTGAATTTACATTACCTATTCGTATGTTACAAGCATTTATTTAGTTTTTTTAATGGTCTTAATAAAGTAGTACTCGTATTAACTTTGGTTACGCTATTTGAATAGTTGTGATGCAATCGTTCGCATCAAGTGTTGTTTTCGTATTGTGTCGAATTTCATATTTTTTACTTACATAGACGCGAATACACAAACGCGCTCAATTTGCTAAATTGTTGTTTATTCTTCCTTGATTTTTTTACACTGTGTACAGTATCTTTATTATAATAATGTTCCGTCTCTTTTTTCTTCAAAGATTAAATACTGGTGCGGTTCGATTCAAAGGCCATCGGGTATTATGAATATCGGCTGCTTTAATTCATAAATACTTTCCTAGCGAAGTCGTTGGATCTGGGCCGCATCTAACAGGTCGCTGTTGAAATCCTTGGGGTAGGTCTATGTTCCATACTGCTGGGAGTCCACTGTTAAGAATGAATAGAAAAATCTTTATTTATTCATTAAAGCATACATACACTGATACTTAACTAAAATAACTAAATAACAAACCTACTATTACAATTTACAACGGACATAAAAATTAAAGATAAAAGAGAAAAAAATAGTAATAATAACAAATACAAAAAAAGTGTAGCAGCATGTTTGTTAATGATAACATTTTTGTTACCTCCTATCCTACATTTGAGGTCTGTGAAAGACCTCAGCACCAACATTAAGAATGTCGCGGAGAATTTAGCTTATCTCCCGCCAAATTTTCGTCTTTTTTGCTGTCGCTTTCGTACATTTTTTTCGTAAAACTCATAAAAAGACTTGATGATGATTTCAAGGGCTACATGCATTTGATTATTTATTCAGCTGAAATAACTAATACTGAAGAGGAATGTCATGGCAATTAAATATGTCGGAACGTAATATTGATTCTGCCAATTACACGACAATATTCACGCTCTTTTACTTAATTAGAAATGCAATATTTAACTATTTGTTTACCAGTTATGAAGTCACTATTGATTTATTAGCTTTGTTCAGTTTCTTGGTCTATTGGCAACATGATGCATTAGTGTAAATAGACGAGTACGAATTGAACCTTGGGCTGCTGCTTGCGATTTCTACTCGCCTATAATCTGCTGACTTATCGTATGATCTGCTGAATTATCTGTATGTCTGGTACTCTAGCACAGATTAGCCAAATCTTGTATTATGAATTATTTGACGGAGGCTCCGTGACGAAGTTGGTTAGAAGCGGGCTGTGAAACCAAAAGCCACGAGGTTGATTCCTGCACCGGAACAATTTTTTGTGCGAACTATAAGCATCTGTTTCGGGTCTGGGTGTTGGTGAGCCGGAAAAGTCTCTCGTAGGTTCTGATACCCACGACACAAGACTCGATCTTAGTGTGGGGTCGGACCTATGTATGTGACTGTTGGGTGTATTTATTTATTTATTTATTATATAAATCATAAGGGCATTTACAAGGTATTAGAATCAACAATATCGTCGATTGACTAATAGTGCACCGACCCCGCAGTGAATGCTTAGCATTAAATACGAATGCAGCCAATTACATTTGAATGGCTTGTTTAAGATTTATTTATACACATATACTTTACGATATATATTGTGTTTGATAACCTAGTGTCTCGCTGGCAATCGTCATAAAATCTCGGTAGGCTGATGCCTGCACTAAATATCCGATTGATAATACAGGGACCATCCGGATTGTCGGATGCTCATCGGATGCACCTCTTCCTCTCGCTTTGCCACTTTTATGTTGAAAGATTGGTAAGGCCCCTGTGATCTTGCAGTATGCGCATGCGAGTCTTCCCAACCCAAATGTGTGGAACAAAAAGAACGGTAATTTTATCTATATCTGCCACTTTGACGCAGTAATAAAATCTTCCTTATAGCTCCTTTGGGTTCCTGCCGTCTTGGTACATACAAAGGTCTAATTTAGCAATGGACATTGAATCTTGTGACGATTGAGTCCAATTAGTAATAACTTCAATTCTAAGTGGTAGAGCCACGCTGTTGTCAGTCATGACTCAGTATAAATGGGCAGGCTCCTCCGGGGCGGTACCACGGTCTCACAGGAGATCGATGTGAAACGACAGCTTCGCTGGCGCATTTCGTTCGGTGAGTGAGATTGCCGGATGCCCTATACCCCTTTCCTCTTCCCATCCTCTTTCCTTCTCCCTCCCCTTCCCGCTCCCCTTCCGATGTTATGGGCCGGCAGCACATTAAGGATCCAAGCGTTGTGAATGGTCATGGGCGGCAGCCGACAGTGACATTTACCATCAGATGACCTGTTTGCTCATTTGCCGGACCTATTGTATATTAAAAAAATACTAATAAAAATACTTTCGAACTCACGGATCGGTCGTATACTGAGAAATCGAGATGAGAGAACCACTTGCAATTTTATTGCGGATTGTACCACTTTCTTTCGTTTATGTTCGGCTAAGTACAGGTTTCGATATCGATTGCCCTACTTCACTGGTTGAAAGTATTTTATCAATATGCGATACGGATCTAATGTATCTCACATTTTATTTAATATCAATTAGTTCTCGACAATTAAAGCACTTTAGAGGATATGCTAAGCAATCTCCATAACAAGCAGTAATAGGCTCATACGGAGGTAAGAAATCACAGTCGCCCATAAACATTAGAAAACTTGAATCGTAAGTTATCGGCTTCTCAAAATGGAAAGGAAGGAAAAGTACGGGAGGAGAAAATGGGTATACGCAGTTCGTTAATCTCACTTATCGAAAATGTGAAAGACTGCGGTGCGCCCCGGTTGTCTGCCCGTTCCTACTCTACTACTGTGTGACTGCAATTACTGTTAGTTTTTTGTGCGACAGAAGCACCCCGATGATTGATTGATGAGAAGATTATTGAATTCATGCAGTGTTGCGTATTTTCCAGAGTATGGCGGATCTCTACCATACTATTATTATTTTTATATTTTTTGTTGTTGTAGGCAGCATGCGCCCTCTCAGTTGGCGTGGGCAGCTACAGCGACCCTCCAGACATGCAGGGCCTGGCGCACTTTGTCGAGCACATGGTCTTCATGGGCAGCGAGAAGTACCCCAAGGAGAACGACTTTGACGCCTTTATTAAGGTAAATTACACTTAAATACTCGTATAATAACGGGGGTTAAAAAAACACAAAGTAAAATTAATTTTGAATTATGCTGTACTCATTAGTACGCAAGTATGGGTGTGTAAAGATTTTTACATACATACATAAACTAAGCATTTATCCCGGAAGGGGTAGGTAGAGGCGCCACCAGGAAACCCACATTTCGCCTTGTATGTTCCGTCCCATGATGTGATAGGGGGCGAGCCTATCGCCATATCGGGCACAAATTCCTGACTCCGGGCTATAGATTTTTATTATTTTTAATAATCGGAGATATCTTGTATAACTTTGATGTCGATTTCTATTAATGCTACAAAATAAACAAGAAAACTCACTCACACAAATATACGATAATAGACACACGCCCTTATAGATGTGTGTCCATAAGCGCATACGCATATATATAGACAAATACGTACGCAAACACGAAAACACGGGCGCACGCAGGTGGATTTATTCAAATTTTGATACAATGCTACCTGAGGTGATTAGGAACATGGAATAAATTAATGATCACTCATCAATATACAGTAAATAAATAATATAAAGTAAATCCCGTATATATTTACCATCAAAATACAAACCCCAATAATTATAGAAAAAAGGCGGTTCCGACAACGCGTCAACCGACTGCGAGATGACGACGTTCTACTTCGAGATCCCGGAGAAGCATCTGCCGCAAGCGATGGACATGTTCAGCCAGTTCTTCGTCAGCCCGCTCATGCTGAAAGAGGCTATGCAGAGGGAGAGAGAAGCTATCGAGTCTGGTGAGTTGTAACGTCAAAGTTGATGATGAATGAAAGAAAGATAAAGTAATTTATTTGTAAGCTATGATACAGAGAAAAGCGCAGTACTGTCAAATGATCATATTCGTAATTCCGCCAGCAATTATACAAACAGTAATTATGCCTGCAATATTTATTTACGCTTCGCTTACGACACTTCCGGTTACAATTTTGAAGATGCTGGAATTAAACTAAAAACAACATTAAAGGTTATCTCTAATATGACATATTTGTGTTGATTGCACCATGACTAACTTACGATTTGACAAAAACCACAAAGAGCGGGACAGATATAGTCAAGCAAAACATTCTGCGAATTCTTTTGTTTTTATAGATTGAAGAACTAGTTATATGCAACTGACATGTAATTTGTGCTATTATGAACGGTTATAATTGCTAGTTTAGGAAATTAAAATTGGAAAATCCGTAAAGCTAATGACTTTTGTTATTGGTTTCCAAGGTTTTTAGGAATTACTTATAGGATATATGGTATACGTATCCACTTGGATAAGTAAACAAGATCCATCCAATAGAAAAATCAATCATAGCAAACCAGAAAAATGAATCGCGTTTCGGATTTGTGTGTATTCGGTTTCGGACGGATTTAGAATTTTGTCGACTGGCGAGAAGTACACTCGAAACAAATTGATAGCTTTGGCGCAGTTGGTTGAGAGCTGGCTGCAAATCGGTTGGATAGACGTCGGCTGTGAAACGACAGGCCGCGAGTTCGATACTCGCAACGAGAAAAAGTTTGAGTTCCACAAGTGTTTGTTTCGAGTCTGGGTGTTTGTGAGACCAAAAAGTCTCTTGTATATTCTGATACCCACGACACAAGATTCGATCTTTGTGTGGGGTCAGGACTATGTATGTGACTGTTGGGTATTTATATATTTATGTATCCATCAAAACGGAGACATTCTGGAATGCTTATTTCTTTCGAAGATCCTATAAAAGCATAATGTTAATAATAGCACGTGTATAACTCACGTGCTTCACTTATAACGCAGCCATTGGAAGCGGAAGGTGACAAGCGGGTTCCATCAGCACTCATTATGTTCATTAAATCATACGGCACTTACGACATTACGGCTATTGTTAGGTCGTGAGCCAACTGCGTAAACAACTGAGCGGTAATTTGTTAAATTGTAATTTTATTTCCAAATTGTTTCATTAATTTAAAGCTTCAAACAAGGATTTTTTAGATTACATCTAAATCGTACAACAAAAATTAAAATTTGTGGTGCCATTTTATTATAGTGACATCTAGCGGCAAAACCTAAAACTATTTTGTATTGAACTGCAATTCCAGACTATAAGCGTTACCATTATATCAAGTATTTGTATTCTTAATGTTGCCCTCAATAACCTAAATAAAACATTCTTAAATTTTTAACAGAGGTCTATGATTAATAGTTGAAATCTTCTGAAGTATTCTGGAATCCATATTACATTACCGCCATAATAAATTTCTAATCACCATCAGAGTTCGCGATGGCCCTCCCCTCGGACTCGAACCGGAAAGACCAGTTGTTAGCTAGTCTGTTCCCGGAGGGGCACCCCGCTCGAACCTTCACGTGGGGAAACCTGCAAAGCCTGAGGGACAACATCGACGATGACAAACTGCATAAAGCTGCCCATGAGTTCATGAAGAGGCATTATAGTGCGCATAGGATGACTGTTTCTGTGCAGGTACGTTGCAACATACCCTACCTTCATTAATATACAGGGTATATCAAGACTGCGGCCGAAAACGAAGCCGGTAGTTTTAGTGGTTACAGACACAACGCAAATAAAAAAATAAGCAACGGTTTTTTTTTGTAATTTTTTAAAAATCGTTGTGTTTGGGTAGTAAACACCTAGTTATTGCGAAAATAGTAATTTAAACCCTAACGTACCATTGCGTATTAAAAAATAAAAAGATGTACATCATTATTTACGGAAAAATATATTTATCACCCATTTTTTTTTCGAAATTTTTGGTTGCGTTGTGCCTGAAGTCACTAATACTACCACCTGACTTCGTTTTCAGTCGCAGTCTTGATATACCCGGTATGTTTATCTCTCTCCCTCCCTTCCTTACTTTCTCTTTCAGCCATAAGAGACATCCGTTCCCCAAGAATTGCCATAGAGGGCTAATCATAAAACACAAAATCTATATAATTAGTGTATTGTAATGTCTTCTGGTAAGGATGAAAGGAGGAAGTTTGATGAAGCCCTATCAACCTTAGAATCCCCTGAAAATTAACTCGATACAGCCCACTGATACCACAACAAATATAAACACGGGAAAGTGTAAATTCTCCGCTAATATAACAGACAAAAAGCTTCACCAAAGCTGTTAATTTTCAGCAACACTTGTTCAATTTTCTGTGTATCATTATTCTGTAAAACTTTTAAGTCTTTATTTTTTCATATTTAATCTATCATACTACTATGATCTAGTTCAATTTCATCATCATCATCATCATTATCATCATCATCAGCCTGTTGCAGTTCACTGCTGGACATAGGCCTCTCCCAAGTTCAATTTATGATAATATAATATCAGGAACCGTCCCACCATATGACATCATTCATTACATACTATACATACATACTTAAAGAGAGTACTATCCTTAAGGTAGGCAGCGACTTTGTTGTGCTGGACCCCTGGCATTGCGAAGGTCTATGGGCAGCGGTAGCCGCTTACC
This sequence comes from Deilephila porcellus, assembly GCA_905220455.2. Taxonomy (NCBI): domain Eukaryota; kingdom Metazoa; phylum Arthropoda; class Insecta; order Lepidoptera; family Sphingidae; genus Deilephila; species Deilephila porcellus. Next base: position 10,137,455 of record LR999991.1, read on the forward strand.
ATCAGGCGGGCCGCTAGCTCGTCTGCCTATACGGCAATAAAAAAAAATAAAAAAAAATACTAGTGTTTTGTTCCCAGGCGCGCATGGATCTGGAGACGCTGGAGCAGTACGTGGTGAACACGTTCGGGCGCATCCGCAACAACAAGCTCGCGCCCGACGACTTCAAGCCCTTCCACTTCCGCGCCGACATGCTCACGCCGCAGTTCAAGAGCTTCTACTATGTCAAGCCCGTTGGGGACACCACTGAGGTGAAAAGAAAATAAACATATTTATTACCACAGAATACGAAGTACAAACATACATTAAAATACAGAAAATAATAAGAAACAACATCTAATTAGTCTAGCAGTTTGCGCGTCGCGAGGACTAGCTTTTAATTTCCCATCCCGAACCGGGCGGGTTGTAACGAGACCGTTACAACCCGCCCGTCCGGTCTCGTTCTCACCCAAAAAATGTAATCCAGTCCCATGATGGGATGTGCCCTTTGAGAATAAAAAAGTAACATATATCGGAGTTCCTTCCTCATCCTACGGAAACATTAAAATTTTCGGGTTAAATAGTAGCCTAAGTGATAATCCAGGGTGACAGCTACCTCCATAATAAATTTCATCGAAATTCGTTAAGCCGTTTCTGAGTTCATCGCGCACAACCGCACAGACAAACAGACAGACAACATTCTAAAAATCATTGTTCTATTACGTTAATACAGACCCCCCCGTATTAGTGTTTCTCATTTACCTTCCATGTACAGACATCAATCAGTTACAAATTTATTATATGTATAGATTATGGTCATCTTCAGGGAAAACATTATAGGCATAATTGATTATATCAATCATAAATTAATCTTTAAATACTAAAGGATTTTATTTACTACTTATTTATTATTTATAAATAATTCTTTCAATTATGAAATGAATATAATCTTAGTAACATCAGGTTTATATGGAAAATTTCATCAAAAAGAATTTACTAATTTTTTCATGATTCCTGATACCAGAAAAACGTAGATGAAAAAAATATGTTTTCGTGTCTACCGTCAACAAAATATGTCTGTTTTTTGTATATTTAATTAATTATTTTATGTGTTACAATATTTTCTTTATGTGTTTGTTAATCACAATTTATTTAATCGACAGGTACACATCACGTGGTGCATGAAGTCCTTGATAAAAGAATATGACTCGAAGCCGCACCAGTACATATCGTTCCTGCTCGGACACGAAGGGAAGGGCAGTCTACTCTCCTATCTTAGGAAGAAGTAAGTTGTTATATAAATTATTATTATCTTCATGAAACTGAAGACAGAAAATAGGAAATAGAAGGTAACAAAGAGGGAAACAGCTATCTACCGTCCAATAGTTATTTTTTGTCTCTTTCTCACACGCCTATAAAATTCCCTAAGCATTCAGGCTTATATTCAGCAGTGAACTTCCTGGGGTTGAAGAGAGAAGTTAGATGTAAAAAAACTAGAAATAATAGGTTTGATTGTTGTTGAACAAATTTTTAAAAAAAAATCGAGTTCCTTTTTTTTGGATTTTTTTATTTATCGTCGCATTCGGGTGATATTTACATAGCTTTCCTAAAATAAACATGTAAACCTCTTTATTTTTAAACACGCAATTGTACGTAAGGGTTTAAATTAGTATTTTCGCAAAAACTAGGTATTTACCACTCAATCACGATGATTTTTAAAAAATTCTAAAAAAATATCTTTCACTGTTTTGGAGAAAATTTTATTTGCATCATGTTTGTAACCACTAAAACTACCACCTGGCTTCGTTTTCGGTCGCAGTCTTGATATACCCGGTATAAAACAGATCATATAAAGTACTTATATATTATGAATTCGGCAGGGTGTGGGCTCTGGGTATCTACACTGGTAATTCGGAGAGTGGCATCGACTACACGTCCATGTACAGTCTGTTCTCCACGCACATCGTGCTTACACAGGCGGGACTCGAACACGTGGAGGAGGTAAATATCACCAGTGTTACTCAGACTGTCAAGTAATCTATACGTTCTATATTTGTCTTTGGCAGACTATCATCAGAATTTTGTTTCAAAATTTTTGGTCATTCAAAACTTTTCTTGGTATATATTATTCGTATTTATTGTATATATTATCTCGAAGTTTTTATTGTTATTAAATTTTTAATTAGTTGTATAATATAGGTTTGTTCGAAAACGAACATAATAATTTTCTATAATAAAATAGAAGGTTAGATGCTTTTTAATCTGTATGTTTGTTACCTAGGTCATCGAAGCTATGTACGCATATTTGAAGATGTTGAAACAGTTAGGACCAAGCAAACGAATATTTGACGAAATAAAGGTAAGATGTTTTACTTGTTTTTTTATCAGTTCTCCTAGGTCAAGTGTATGCGTCCCATTATTTCTTGGATGCTATTGAAGGTAATTGTGAAGTACTAACAATACCAAAATATACAAAGTTCATCATCCATCGAGTTCCTTTAACCCTACATTATTAAAAATAAGTATTGTTCCGCAGTCGGTAGAGGATACCAACTTCCGCTTCGAGGAGGAGATGCAGCCGGCGGACTACGTGGAGTCTCTCTCCGAGAACATGCAGTACTACCCGCCCGAGCACTACATCACCGGCGACAAACTCTACTTCAAGTACGACGAGAAGGTACCTCACTAGAGCATACTACCCGATTACTATCGGCTTACTAAAGGAAACATACTTTCGCTTCGAGGGGATGAGAGTTCCATATAAAATCTTAACAATTCAAGTATAAAACAACTAAACAAAATTCACTACACAGCCTCCGTGGCACAGTTGGTTAGACGCCGCCTGTGAAACGAGAGGCCGCGGGTTCGATCCCCGCACCGAAACAATATTTGTGTGATCCACGGGTATTTGTTTCGGGTCTGGGTGTTTGTGAGACCGAAAAGTCTCTCGTAGCTTCTGATACCCACGACACAAGACTCGATCTTAGTGTGGGGTCAGGACTATGTATGTGACTGTTGGGTGTATTTATTTATTTATCATCATCATGAGCCTTTTATTGTCCACTGCTGGACATAGGCCTCCTCCAAATTGTGCCATTTACCATTTCAAAAAATTGTATTCACTTGCAGGCGATAATGGAACTGCTAGAGTACATGACACCCGAGATGGCGAACGTGATAGTCCTGTCGAGCCGCCGCGACGACCCCATACACTACGACCAGAAGGAGAAGTGGTTCGGCACCGAGTACAAGGCTATGGGTGAGATATTTATGTAATAATAATGAATACTCATACAGGGTATATCAAGACTGCGATCGAAAAAGAAGCCAGGTGGTAGTATTAGTGGCTTCAGACACAATGCAAATAACAATTTCGCAAAAAGTCGACAACTTTGTTTTTGTAATTTTTTACTTATCGTATTTGGGTGATAAATACATAGTTTTCCTAAAATAATGATGTAGAACTCTTTATTTCTAAACACTCAATGGTACGTAAGGGTTTAAATTATTATTTTCGCAAAAACTGGGTATTTACCACCCAAAAAAGATGATTTTTAAAAAATAAAAAAAAATAAAAAATAATAATAAATATCTGCCGCTGTTTTGGTGAAATTTTTATTTTCGTCGTTTCTGCAACCACTAAAACTACCACCTGGCTTCGTTTTCGGTCGCAGTCTTGATATACCCGGTATAGGATAACATAACATATAGCGTCATTAACTGAGTGTATTGCACCTAATGGTGAGAGCATTGCAGTTGGAGTATGCAGTTTGATCGAATTATGAAAACCTCAAAAATAATATCGTGAATTTATTATCGCAAAAAGTGACAATTTACGACGTGTGGATTACAAAGTAACACGGGTTCAGTGTCCTGGAATGTCATATTTTGTTTTTTTATGGTTGCCAGGTCGATTTTATTTTCTTTTTAGTATTCATGAAGTTAGCATAATAAAAAAAAAAATATTTTTATTAGTTGCATTTTTAAAAGTTCAACAACACCTTAATTGATGAAATATTAAACAGACGTGCCCAAATCCTGGATGACCCGCTGGATGAACGCGGAACCGTACCCCGACTTCCACATCCCGGAGAAGAACATCTACATCACCACGCGCTTCGACCTCGTGCCTCCAGCTGAACCATACCTGCAGGCTGCACAGGAACTGGGCGTGGACCTCTACTCCACCACCGCCAAGGACCTGTACAAGAAGGTCTCCGAAGCGCCCTCCACCGCCAAGGTCCTGAGGCGGGGAGACCTCATCGCCACTGTTAATGACTTCAGGTTGGTACCGAACGTTTTGCTAATATCATCTCTCATATGTTTTTAAAGCAAAATACACCGTTATGAGACCTGAATACCGCAAAGATTAAATAAATCACCCAACTACCACATACATAGTCCTGACCCCACATTAAGATCAATTAAGTCTTGTGTCGTGGGTATCAGAAACTACGAGAGATAATTGAACAATTTCATGCTCAGCCCTTCGCTATGTTATGCGGACTGCGGAATATTTCGTTACTTTCACGTACAATCAGTAATCTTTCAATACTTCAGTTCTACATATGCCTTATTCAAATGCCTTATTCATGCCTTATTCAAAAATGTCATAATTAACTAAACTTAATACTATAACAATGTTACAGAATAGATCAGCCGAACCTGCTTCGTAAGAACCGTCAGATGGAGCTGTGGTACAAACCGGACTTCAAGTTCAGATTTCCCACTGCGCTGCTCTACTTCTACTTTATCACGCCGCTCGGATTCAAAGCACCACGAGAGTAAGTTTTCATTTCATTTTATAATGGAATCACATGGGGTGACGGTATTACTTGGATGCTACCGTTGTAGGATAAATAAGATTTATGGGCTTCTATTAATAATATGATTTCGCAGGGCGTGTCTCCTCGACCTCTGGACTGACGTCTTAAACCAACAACTCAAGGTACGAGAATTGAAATATTTCATTCAATCTTGAATCGTATAGTCTTAATTAAGGAGCACTCTAGAATATTGTCGACTTATATTCGTTATATCACACCTCAAATATTTCGTTTCTATATAGTCCCGCTATTTTAATTGATGCCGACTGAATCACAAGTGTTCGAAATAGTCCCATCACCATTATCGTCTCCAACCATAGAAAGTCTATTGCTGAACATACTCCATCATTTATACCGGGTATATCAAGACTGCGACCGAAAACAAAGCCAGCTGGTATTTTTAGTGGTTTCAGACACAACGTAACTAAAAATTTCGTGCAACATAATCGTGTTTGGGTGTTAATGTCTTATGTCTATTTTTTTCGAAAATAGTAATTTAAATCCTTGCGTACCATTGCGTCTTTAAAAATAAAAAGGTTTACATTATTATTTTAGGAAAACTACTTATTTATCACCCAAATACGACGATAAGTAAAAAAAATACAAAATAAATTGTCAATTTTTTTGCGATTTTTTTTTTCGGTCGTAGTCTTGATATACCCTGTATATTAGGTAAGAAAGAAATAAAAGGGAAAAACTGTTTATGACATAAATATCTGTTCCCGCAGGAAGAAAGCTACCCTGCGCAAATGGCGGAGTTGTCACAATCGATATTCGTCTCGGACAAAGGCTTCACGCTGCGGATCAACGGTTACAGTCAGAATTTACACGTAAGTTGATTATTATTAATATACTATGACAGCCTCCGTGGCGCAGTTGGATAGACGTCGGCTGTGAAACGACAGGTCGCGGGTTCGATCCCCGCACCGAGACAAAGGTGAGACCGAAAAGTCTCCAGTAGTTTCTGATACCCACGACACAAGAATTGAAAATTAGTGTGGAATCAGGACTATGTAAGTATAGTACTGTCGAGGGTATTCCATTAAAAACAAATGCGTTGCAAGTAGTGTTACATGTTGCGCGTTTCAGTTGCTTGTGAACCTGGTAATGTGCAACATAGCATGGGTACCTCAATAAAAATAAATACACCCGACAGTCACATACATAGTCCTGACCCCACACTAAGATGAGTCTTGTCTCGTGGTTATCAGGAACTATGAGAGACTTTTCGGTCTCACAAACACCACACATACCTGTTGTTCACACAAATATTTGTTCCGGTGCGGGGATCGAACCCGCGGCCTCTCGTTTCACAGGCTTTTTTTAACCAACAACGCCACGGAGTTCGTCAATATCCTTTAAGTTATTAGCAAGTAATGTTGCACGTTGCGTGTTGCAGTTGCTGGTGGATCTCGTAACGCGTAACATGTGCACGTCGGTGGAGTCGTTATCGGAGAGCATGTTCTCTGCGGTGCGCGAGGTTCGAGCCCGCGCGTACTACAATACCGTCATCAAGCCGCATAAACTCACCAAGTACGTATTCAACTATATTATTTTATCCATGGACATAATTGCATAAGAATATCTTAGCCTTTTTAAAAGTTCGATGCTCGTAACCCGTTAATTTATGAGTCGTGTGACCTATCAGAGTATGGAGCATATGTAGAAAATGCTGCCTCGGTGGCGCAGTTGTACTACAGTACGATTACAACGCTTAGGTCCGGGTTCAAATCCCGGGTTGGGCAAAGTGATATTGTAAGGCTGGAGTATGGAATTTATGCCCGCATCACATCACATCGTGGGACGGAACACACCAGTCGAAATGTGGGTGTCCTGGTTGCTACCAGGGGAACCTCTGCCTTCCCCCTTACGGGAAAAAAAGCGTGAGTTTATGCATGTTATGTATGTGTCCACCTCTATTCCTGAAGACTTGTATATTGCTACCTCCCAGAGACCTGCGCATGAGCGTTTTGCTGGAGCCGTACATCTCTCCTCGCGTGAAGGGCCCCGAGCTGGCCAATGTTACCCTGGCCGACCTCAAGGACTTCGGCAGGAGGCTGCTCGATAAACTATATGTGCAGGTAACTAATAACTATACAGCTTATTATTTACAAGAGAGCACGCGTACAAAGCTTTGTTACTGACTGACAAAAAAAGTAATTAAAAAATCTATTTTCGGGTGAACTGGACTGACCGAAATAGCTATATTATGCTAATATAATATCTTATTAAATTTTGGGAGGGAAATAAGCTAATAAATAATATTCGCATGTTTTTAATTAGTCTCATCTAATAAGAGTTTAATAGTGTTTTGATTTATATCATAATCAAAGTTGTGTACGCCTATAATAGGCATGCATATTGAAATGTATACATAAGGTAACAGAACATCCTATATGTAAATTATAATATGTTATGCTGTTAGTGAATCATAATAATAAAATAAAATAATAATAATAATAAAATATGTAATTTTTCTCTTGTATTATTGATCGTATGTCTATGCGTCCTGTTTTATAATCTTTACGACATTATATAGTACTTTGTGTATTTTGTGTCTTAAATCTTATCTTTCTCTACCATTCGTAAAAATTACAGACGACTATAGTCTATCTAAACTAAGAAGTTCCATTTGACATTGGAAAATAGGGATGCTGTCAAATAAATCGGTTCTTACAATATCCGATTATTTAGAGATATCGATAGTATTTCTTGATCGATTACAGTTTATATTTTCAGTTTACATCATTTCGTTTATTTTTTCATGAACATTTTTATTCTAATGAGACATCAACAATTGCATGTCACTTTACTATTTAGGAACAAAAGGAATGATTTATGTATTACTAGCGGCCCGTCCCGGCTTCACCCGGGTGCAGACACTTTTTCGAGTCCAGTCAACATCACGCACATGCTTGTGAACACATGATACATACATACAATACAATACATATACTCCAAAGTGAGGAACCTCCTCACTATGTGTGGCGTATCCTACAATACTGCCTTCATTTCCATTGTAATATCCAAATCTATTAATTAATGATAAATTAATTCATATTAATATTATTATTTCACTATTTATTGATGTATGTTCGTTGACAGCATACCTATTATTAGCTGAAAGTTTAGTATTTTTAAAAATTAAAAAACAACTGTTTTATATCTGCTCGATTATTTAAATATTATTACCGATTATGCGAATACAAATGCATTTGAATAGTTTCGACTCTACCGGTAAAAGACCTAACGAGGTGACTTTGTAATGACGGCTAGAAAAAAAATATGTTGTTTAAAATGGTTATTTTGCTTTATTTAAAGAATTCTAGTTTAAATTTAGTGATTATGGTTTGTATATCTAGTGATAAAATAAGAATAGCTTCATAATTCCATGGATTTACGGAAAGTGTTATTGAAATTGTGTGGGTTACGTCTGCACAAAGTTATTTACGTTAAAAATATGAAACGTCAAATGGAACCTGTTAGTTTAGATAGACTATAGTAGGTTAACTAGCTGTCTGTATATCCTGATATGAGGACGTAAGAGTCCAAGTTGCCTAACCCAGCGACAAATCCGACAGAACCCTGCACTGACATCTTCATATTCAACTGATATACAGCCTCCGTGTTGCAATTGGTTGGACGCCGGCTGTGTAACGAGAGGCCGCCGGTTCGATCCCCGCACCCAGACAAGTAATTGTGATACTCACAAGTATTTGTCTCGGGTCTGGGTGTTTGTGAGACCGAAAACTTCTGTTACCCACGACACAAGACTTAAATGATCTTAATGTGGGGTCAGGACCAAGCGCGGATCCAGGGGGGAGATCATTGGGGTCATGATCCCCCTGGGCTGACTCCAGATTGACAGATTTTCTTACATATATCGTTGATTTTCACTTAAAAAAATCGTAAACATATTCACTAATGCTGTAACAAACTTTGAAATAATCACTTTTAATTGTATAATCGAATTTGAGTACGTCCAGTGTTCTGACTAGAACTATATAGTTCTAGATAGACCCCCCTCCTGACTTGAAAGCTGGATCCGCTGTTGGTCAAGATTATGTATGTGACTGTTGGGTGTATTTATTATTAATTTATTTATACTTCGCAGATGTTGGTTCACGGGAACCTTGCGTGGTACGAGGCCATCGAGATAGCCGACAACATGTACAACACTATCAAATGGAAACCCCTCGAGACGAACGAAATGCCCGTTGTAAGTATCACATATTTATAAACGGTGGTAGAATTAGAATTTCAGGACACATTTTTAGCGTTTTTTAGTCATATTGTCAGTTACCCCATTAACGATGGAGGATAATATCTTTAGAAGAATTTCTAGCGTATTTAAATTCCGCCAATGTTCAATATGCCTATGTATGTGGTGTAGGGTCTATCAATGGAATCACAATGAAAGAAGATTCTTATTCATCCATGTACTGTACTAGCCCATATACGTCCCATAACAGAGCACATGCCTCCTCTACAATCGCGATTACGATTGAGAGGGGAGGCTATATAGTCCACCACGCTGGCCTAGTGCCGGTTGGCATGTTCATCCATACTGTTATTGTTTTTATTTTTTTTATTGCAATGAATGACGAGACGAGCCTGCCTTTCGCCTGATGGTAAGCGATACGACCGCTCATGGTCAGTAGCAAAACCAAACAACACCATGAGTTACAAGGCAATGCTTGGCATTCCACTACGCTCGCCATCCTGAGACATAAGATGTTAAGTCTCGATATGTCCAGTAGTTACTCTGGCTACAATGTCCTTCTAACCGGAACACAACAGTGCATTTACACTGCTGTTTGGCGGGAGGAATAGACATTGCGGTGGTACCTACCCAGGCGGCCTCTCACACATGAGAGACCTACCACCTTAATTATAATGATTTGTTTATTCAGATAAAAGTCCACCAGTTGCCCCGCGGGGAGCAGACCCTGCGCGTGATGAGTATGAACCAGCTCTCGCCCAACAGCATGCTCACCAACTACTACCAGGCCGAGCGCGCCAGCCTCGCCGACACCGCCACGCTCGAGGTCATCATGGTACGTACGCACACACATACGAAATAAATAAATAAATAAATACACCCAACAGTCACGTATACAGGGTATACGGGCAAAATAAATTTCAGTATTTTTCGCTATTCCTTATAGTTTCGGTTTTGGCCATCCACGCCCACTTGAAAAACTCACCCTGTATTTGTGACTGTTGGGTGTATTTATTTATTTTGCCCGTATACCCTGTATTTGTGACTGTTGGGTGTATTTATTTACATACATACATACATAAACTCACGCCTTTATCCCAGTAGGGTTAGGCAGAGGCGCCACCAGAACACCCACATTTCGTCTTGTATGTTTCGTCCCATGATGTGATAGAGGGCGAGCCTATCGCCATATCGGGCACAAATATCACTTTGCCCGACCCGGGATTCGAACCCGAGACCTCAGCTTTGTAGTCGTACCGTAGTACAACTACGCCACCGAGGCAATCAAAATAAAGCTTATTATAATAGAAACGCGTATAATTATTTTCATTGTGCACGTATAAAATAAATAAAAAACTTTATGTTTTTCGTGTTAGCTACATAATATTTTTATTTTCGCACCAGCTTTAGCTAATTTATATGACACAGATACGGCGTTCATAAAAGACGGCGAACGCTCATCAATATATTAGGGTCATTAACCTTGCGCATCACTCAGCTGATTTTTATTTTGCGGTTTTACTATTCCATTTTGTATTCTACTAGAGGGGAAATTACGAATGAAATGCGTATAGCACGTATTATAGGCACGAATGAGAGAAAAGATAGTGCCACCGCGTAGGAGTGACAAAGACAGATACATAAATAACGGTACAATAACGCTGTTTTTTCCTGTTGTTCACGGTTTCCCCTTTAGCACCTCAACAATATAATTGATTAATGTATAGACTTATACGGCCTTTCCCTTACCCGCTCCCCTCCCGATTGAATAGTCCGGCAACACATCTATTGTGTTTGTGCGTTGCGGATGTTCATGGGCGACAGTGATCACTTCTTTTTTTTTTGTTTATTAAATAAATACACCCAACAGTCACATACATAGTCCTGACCCCACATTAAGATCGAGTCTTGTGTCGTGGGTATCCGGAACTACGAGAGACTTTTCGGTCTCACAAACACCCCGACCCGAAACAAATACTTGTGGTTCACACAAACATTTGTCTCGGTGCGGGGATCGAATCCGCGGCCTCTCGTTTCACAGCCGGCGTTCAACCAACTGCGCCACGGAGACTGTCAAATTACTTACCATCGGGTGATCTGTTTGCTCGTCTGCCTATTGTATAAAACAAGACTATGTTAATGATGGAAACTGGCCCCAAGGTGTTCAGATATATAAAGTGTGATTGTAGATGCAAATGGAGGAGCCGGTGTTCGATTCCCTGCGCACGAAGGAGCAGCTGGGCTACAGCGTGTACAGCATGATGCGCTACACCTTCGGCGTGCTTGGCTTCTCTGTCAGCGTCAACACGCAGGTCAACAAGTTCAGGTACACTGACCAAACTATCATTTTATACTCTCTTTTCTAGCACAACTAAGTGCGTAGCCTGTTAGTAAAGAACGGGACGCACCTGCCAAAACGGTAGTCTCAGGGTATAAATCTGACCTGTAGTATCTAAACCTGTATTATCTGGCCTTAAAGGATTTGGCGTTGTAGAGTGATAGCATAACAACTAGTTCGTTGTAAACTTGACATTCGGGTGTATAGAGTAAGATCCCAGGGCCCCCAGACGTTACTTATTTTCTCATAAAAAATATAAATGGGATAAAGTAGTGTTAGTACGTACTTTGAGTGTGTGCATACCTGCTAGCTTGGGTCGACGGCCAATTCATAGGTACCAGGTGCTAAAGGTAGATAAATACAGTACTGATTTTTCTTAAATTCTCAGTGCTGATTTTTACATATGTTTTAGATAATTTTGTTAAAAATTAATAATCATTATTGCCAGACACTTTCCATCGGCGCTTATCCTTACCAGACGCTTTAAAGCTTCAAAAAAAAAACCATATTTTTACTTATAATCTCACTCTTGATTTTTATATATGATACTTAGGGAACTATTTGAACACCCCTGGTCAGCAGCCAGACCAATTGGAGGGGTCAAACATCCCCCCAGACACACATAAAGTGTCGCTATGTGTATAAGCGCGAGGTCATTATTTGTCGGTTTCGACGAGCTAATTACATCACTAGTCTCTGGAAGAATGCCCATATGAAGAAAATTAGTATTTTTAGTCCTGACAATAATGGGTGGACGTTGGAAGACAATAAATATCATTTTAACTGGTTCGATAGGGACCAATTGCCGAGCTTTGTCAGTGAATCGCTTCAAGAAGAATCAGGTATTATACTTTAACTTTGAATAATTGATATAACCGTGTAACTCTTTGATTCTTAATTATGTTATTTTTGTTACAGAAAATGAAAGTAATAAGGATGATAATGAAAATAGTCAATGCCAAAATTGGGTTGATGATGACTTATCAAACTTAGACGATAATGACAGTAAAGATCACGCTGAATTGTAAAATGTTCAAACTACAAATAATCCGAAAGAAGAAAGACATGTATAGCTTTGTGTAATTTTAAGATTGATTAAACATATTTTTTTTTAAATAGTAGTATTCAATTTTACTCGATGATAAGATATAAAACATAGGTTAAAGAAACTTATATTTATTATTTATAAAATTTTCTCAATTCAGATCACTTTAAAATACCTTGTAATCTTCAGGTTCGATTCTATTTTGTATGTAACGAATCTTTAATCTCTCTTGATTATATCGAACAGAGCAGAATTTTAGAAGATATCGTTGTTCCATTGTGTTTACAATATTGATTCTGATAATAGTGCATTACACACCACTGATAATTTTCTTCTTAAATCTCAATCATTTTTATTACTTCTCTAACGGCACATAGATATCTCTCTCACACTCAAGCGTACAAATAATGACCTCGCGCTTATACACATAGCGACACTTTATGTGTGTCTGGGGGGATGTTTGACCCCTCCAATTGGTCTGGCAGCTGACCAGGGGTGTTCAAATAGTTCCCTAAGTATCATATATAAAAATCAAGAGTGAGATTATAAGTAAAAATATGTTATTTTTTTTTTTGAAGCTTTAAAGCGTCTGGTAGGCGTAAGCGCCGATGGAAAGTGTCTGGCAATAATTATTATTAATTTTTAACAAAATTATCTAAAACATATGTAAAAATCAGCACTGAGAATTTAAGAAAAATCAGTACTGTATTTATCTACCTTTAGCACCTGGTACCTATGAATTGGCCGTCGACCCAAGCTAGCAGGTATGCACACACTCAAAGTACGTACTAACACTACTTTATCCCATTTATATTTTTTATGAGAAAATAAGTAACGTCTGGGGGCCCTGGGATCTTGAACTAGTAGGGGGCAACGCATATCCAAATATATTTGAAGTGCAGCAATACGACAAACGGGTCTACGGTATGTAAGTCCGCCAACCCGCACTAGGACAGCGTGGTGGACTATATGGCCTAACCCCTCTCAATCGTACTTTCAATTGTAGATACCCGTGCCCTGCTGTGGGACGTATATGGGCTGATACAGATGCAAGATACGACAAAAGTTCACATCGAACAAATTGTGTTGCGTTGACAGAATAGGCCCTGACCCGAATTGTGATATTTTAGCGTGAGTCACAGTGAGTTAATGAAAAATAATGTCTTTCCCAGCGTGGGTCACGTGAACAGTCGCGTGGAGAAGTTCCTCAAGCAGTTCGCGAAGTCAATGCGGCGCCTCTCGGAGAAGGAACTGCGAGCCGCCAAGCTGGCGCTCGTGCACATCAAACACACCGCTGATGTCGAGATCAAAGAGGAGGTAACCACCATCTACCATGTACCACCTACCTGCATTATGAGCAGGGATGAGTCAACTTGGAAGAGAAAAGTAAAAGTACAATTTATGAAGGGGCTGTCGAAGAGCCAACTCCTGGAGGGTTGCGGATGCAAGCTCGCGCGAATCCCGCCCCCCTCCTTCAAGGGAGATCGTGAAATACCACGGGGTTTTAGTCGGTAGGACGGTCTCATATATTAGACTATTGGTCTTACACCGGGTATATCAAGAACGCGACCGAAAACGAAGCCGGGTGGTAGTTTTAGTGCCTATAGACACAATGCAACTAAACATTTCGCAAAATAAGCGATAGATTATTTTTTACAATTTTTTAAAAATCATTGTTTTTGGGTGGTAAATCCTTAGTTTTTGCGAAAATAGTAATTTAAACCCTTACATATCATTGCGTCTTTAAAGATAAAAAGGTGTACATCATTATTTTGGAAAAAATGTGTATTTATCACCCAAATACGACCAAAAAAGTTTACGATTTCTTTTGTGAAATTTTTAGATGCACTGTGTCTGAAGTCACTAATACTACCACCTGGCTTCGTTTTCGGTCGCAGTCTTGATATACCCTGTATATTGGAGCGGTGAGTCCGACATACCATCATGGATCCGTAAATGGATTTCCTCGTGTAATAAAAAAAAGAAAAAAAAGGTATGAGTCAACTTATCATCGTAACCAAGTTGAGATGACGCATTATAAGTAGGGGTGATGAGTTAGCGAATCATCGCCATAATCAAATAAGAGTAATTTTCAAATACTAGAAGTCCACAGTTGAAAATAACCTTATAAAAAGTATCTCTTGTGTGTGTTAGACCAATTTACCACTTGTCAAATTTTGTAGGTATGTTAGCAATGTGTCGGTAGATGGCGTTAAATATGTTTTGCAATTGCAGCTGTTTTTAAAAAGTATCTCTCGTGTCTGTCCGTTTTCTGTGTCTATGCTATTTACAGAGGTTTCCAAATGTGATATTATTTCAGGCTGAAAGGCACTGGAAGGAGATTGTGACCCAGGAGTACAACTTCCAAAGGCTTTTCATTGAGGTGAGAATTTATGATTATTTTGTTATTATTGAAAATTTTAATGTAATCTCTCGTTGATATTTTAAAATCTATTTATAATTAACGTTTAAGTATTTTTTTTGCTTTTTTTTCTGATTAGGTATGTTATTTTTGTGTACAATAAAGATTTGAATAAATAAATCAATATATTTAAAAGAATTAATTTCATGCAGATACGTAACTTGCTTAGACTATGATTATTAATAAGTAATTATTTCGTAATATAATTATAATAAAAGTGATTGTTACTATTATAAAAAAAAACCTTGTAGTCATTCTAACAGCAAAATAGCCTTAACAGATCTTATTTGAAATTGTATGCTTTACATATAAAGTGTAGTTCTAAATATTAATTCATAAGCATATATTTGTATAGGCCGAGGCGCTTGAGATGGTGACGCAAGCAGACGTGAGGCGATGGGTAGATGACCACTTCTTGAGCGGCAACGGGTCTGCCTTCAGAAAATTATCTGTACAGGTATGTAGCATTCATATTTACATTTATTTATTCTGTTATTATTTGGAAACAAATTGTTTGCTACACATTGGCCACTGTATGTTATAAATTTCATATTTTTGTCAATCTGATTCACGCAAAATAATTGAATAAAAATTTTCTTGCAATTTATATTTTATATCGTTACGAATTTAATTGTAATTCATCATCATATTGTTATACATCAAAATTAATTTTTATTATTCGCCAAAAATAAAAATTATGCCACGTAAAATATCTCAATTTATAAACCTATATCCTTTTTCCTAGTAATTAAAGCCCGGAAATCCTTAATATATTATCTTCATTCAATAAATCACCTCAAAATTTATACCCAGGTGGTAGGCCACAACCAAAACACCACAGAGGAGAACCCACAACCGGCCCCTTTGAACCCAAAAGACCAATACTCGTTAGTGTTCTTCAACGCCAACGAACCACCAGGCGAGAACAACGACAATGACGGACAAGAGTTTATCAAGGATATCGACAGCTTCAGATCCAGCCTGCCTGTTATACCCGTCGATAAAGTGGAGCTGGCTCAATGTTAGACCAATTTACCACTTGTCAAATTTTGTAGGTATGTTAGCAAGGAATGTGTCGGTAGATGGCGTTAAATATGTTTTGCAGTTGCAGCTGTTTTTGTGGTTTGATAAAAAAAATATTAAAATTGGTTCATCCATTTAGGAGATACAATAAAGACACAAGTGTTAAACTTATAACCTCCTTGTTTTTGCATCAGGGGAAAATTAATATATGGCAATTCTTTTTTATATGCGTTTTTGTTCATTATTTATCAAATTAATAATTATGTATTTTCAATTCGTGGATAGGTATCCGCTTTATACAATTAACATGAAGTTATATTTACGACAAAATATTTCGTATATTATGTTAGTATTATAACGAAATTATATACAGCTTTAACGCCACCTATCGGTATGATACGGTATCACTAATCATTTCAATTCATTCATGTGTGTAAGTTTAGATAAATTGTTTCGTAAATCAAATAACAGATGACGCTTTCTCAATATGGCAACAGTGACAGATCTTGTTTTATTAACTTTCCGCCGCACTGACACAATTGTGCCAAAATTGAAAAAGGTGCTTATTTCAACTCTAAATGTTTAGATGTTAAATCGGTGTTTGATGTCTAAATAATAATATCTGTGCAAATAGTTACGTATCTATTTAAAAACATCGCTTAATTAATTATTTGTGAAAGGTATTTGGTGGAGTACAATATGGTTTATTAGTCATGTTAAATTATTGCAAAATGGCTGAAATTATGACCTAAACCTTCAATATCCCTTGCAAGTTTATCAGCGATGACCTTCACTCCACCCAGCCACACATACTATTTAGTTCAATAATTTTTCTGAATCTGTCCATTAACATTTGAAATTATACAAATCAGTATAATGTATTAGATCAAGAACCTTATGTTATTTCACTGACTTGCTTGCATTTCGCATAAAAGTTTATTATTTATTTGTTCATATTTCAACCATAGACAATTTGACGTGACTTGACCATAAATCTCAGTTGATAGATATTTTTAAAATTTATGCAGTATTTAAAGTATTTAAATACTTTCCAGAAGTGCATAAAAGATTGTAGTGTTAAAATGGATATATTTATTTATTTTTTCATTACCTCATGTTATTGTTTTTTATTTATTTATACAAAATTGACAAGTTTAGGAATTTATTATACTTGTATTGCAGGATGAATTGTATACTCAAACCATTATATCTTAATTAAAAAAAAAAAATCTCTGTTCTATTTGATGAACAGTGCTGCAAGATTACGAACAAATTTATGATAATACAAAGACTACTTTATATATCAGTGAAACACTACACTTTAATATCTTAACAAAAAGTGTAAAACAATGACCGAACAGAACAATTTCTTATTTGTCAAATGTTCTTAGAAATATTTGATTTAATTTCAAAGTCAAGTCTAAAAGTGTTTTGACATGTTTTGCCTTATGTAAAATCTCTACATACAAGGAACATACAAGGCGTAATGTGGGTGTCCTGGTGGCGCCTCTACCTACCCCTTCTGGGATAAAGACGTGAGTTTTTGTATGTATTTATGTATGTATGTAAAATCTCTTCCGGTTTGGGTATACCTTGCAACCTATTAGATAGATGTAGATAGGCTAGTTGAATAAAAAATTGTTGTAACGAATAAACTTTCCAATTACCATCTTGACGTGGAATAGTAAATGTACCGACTGTACTGATGTATAGAATTTATTTCGTTGTATGACAAGATTGTAAATAATTATTTTTCTGAATAAAGACTTGTCTTTATGTCGCATTTTTTTATTAATCCTGTTTATGGTGTGATTTTGATAAGCAGCGAATACATTGGTGTATATCAAATAACCAATAGCAGATGAAGAAGTTCGCATGTAAACGACGCGTGTGTTGACAAGGATATGTTATCTTCCAGTGGATCAAAAATTGATCTTTTTATTTAAATATTAATACAATAATATGTCCTTTTTTTATCAAAATGCTTGGTATTTTAAAGATTTTTCCCATCTTTGTGGTAACCAAAGAATAATCTGTTTGCTCTGCTTATTGATGTTACGATGTATTGTAACTAGGCCAGCGTGGTGAATTATGGCCTAAACCCTCCCAATCGCACTCTCGGTTGTAGAGGAACCCCGTGCTCAGCAGATCATTGTGGGATGATACAATAAAGCACGTAAAATGCATGGGATGAAAATTAAACATTAATATAAATAAATAGATATATTAATAAACGATCTGTATGCGTCCGTCAAAGTCCTTGGCGATTTTCTGCTGTCGCCGCATGTAGCGCTGCAGCATTACGTAGTCCACGTCCACTACTTCCAAGTTCTCACGGTTTTCCGATAACATCTAAAAAATAGTGTATAAATTACAACAGATTATTTTAAAAGACGATTAAATCTATACTAATATTATAAAGAGGAAAGATTTGTATGTAAGTATGTTTGTAACTAATTGGCTCAAAAAGTACAGAACCGATTTTAAAAATTCTTTCACCGTTTGAATGCTACATTATCACTGATTAATATAGGCTATTTTAATTGCAAGAAAAAAAAGGATTCCTACTAAAACTACAATAATGTTACCCAAGGTGTAAAAAAAATTCCTATAAAATTTTCATCGCATGCGCTGCGAAAACTATAATTTAGGTTGTTGATGTGAACTGGACTGAAAATTTATCTACACCCGGGCGAAGACGGGCTGAGCCGCTAGTATTAAATAAAGTGTCGGTAGTCGCAATGAAGCGACTAGTGTATTGTGGCATCGTCTGTCGTCTATGGAGCTTTCAGCTTCGATTCATGCCGTTTAGTATCAATTTCCTGGTAAAAAAATATCAGAGTAACATAATGAGACTTAACATCTTATGTCTCAGGATGGCGAGCGTAGTGGAATGCGAAGCATTGCTTTGTACGCCATGGTGTTGTTGGTGGTTTTGCTTCTGTCCATGAGCGGTTGTATCGCTTACTACAGGCGAATGACATGCTCGTCTCGCCATTCATCGCAATAAAAAATAAATCTCATATGGGTTGCCCGGGGTTGATACAGGTACAGGGGGTACAGCTCAGTACAGTACAGTAGCCATATTGCAGAAATAGTTTTAGTTTTGATATGGATCTCGTTTCTAAAGGGCATCCCTGATCAACCAAGAATCTCACTCTGCTCGTTTTTGTAACCACTATACAATAACGTTTTTGTTCAAAACAGCCACTATAGCAAATCCATTGCCCCGTGATAAAATATCTCTCTGTGCTGGTTTTATTTAGCACGTAATTTGTGCCTAATATCAATCATGGCAATACCCATTATAAAATTTCGTAAGTAAAAACAAACTCGACAAAACATACTGTGTATCCGCCGCCTCCATCGCCGATGTAGTTTTGCGTGAGCACTCGGTAGGTGGCGTTGGGGTCGAGCGGCAAGTACCGCGGCACGTCGCAGTCGATGCAACGTATTGTAGCGTTTACTACCCTCGAACCTATCGGGGCACTCGCGTTGTACACGTTACGCATGCCTGTGAAATATCATTAGTCTATTTAATAATATGTTTATTGGTCATGTATGTTAAATATCGCTTATATTAGATGTTACAGAAATAGATACAATACATAAATCGTATAATCTTCAATATTACTAATTTTTCTAAATGTTTTAAATGTTATAATCTTTAATTTGATTAATCTCTAATGCGTATGATAGTTTACGAGTCAAACAATAACATTAGAAAAGCCATGATTTAAGTATACTGTAATTTAAACTAGTGTATATAAACGTTAAATCCGAGGGTAATTTTATTATATGGATAGTTGACAATAGAAAACCCGCCGCGGACTGTCAAGTGAACAGTTTGATTTTAACCCTGGCGTCGAAAACGGTTTATTTTTGTGTGTATGTGACGTGACATACTATTACTACTCATTTAGTGTAGGAAATAACGTGGAAGTGATTATGAATATGCCGATGGTAACGAGTAATTAGTAAAGAAATATTTCTTTGTGCAAGAAAACCTTCGTTTTTCGTATACCTTTATAAAAATCATACTTTGAAATTTTGAATCACGATCATTCGTAGTGCTATCAATGGTAATATGGTGTAAGTGATATTGTGTGATGTCTACCGGGTACTACATTTAAGTATTTGCATTCTGTGGAGGAGCTACGCAGTTTGCAGTCCGCAAGTTTAAGACAGCAGTACTACAGAAGACTGCCAAGTAAGTGTGCATGTCATCTATTCTCATTTTTCGTGACTCCACTGTTTTAATTATTTCACTATTTTATCTATAATAAGTATAATAAAACCGTTTAGGTTTGTGTTACCGCTTTAATTTTTTACCGCTTCGCACAGTTTTTTTGCCAAAGTGGGTGTTATCGTGTTGAGCGTAATACCAAATGGAAGCTTTCAGGGGAGCAGTAAAGGCTTAAAGAAAGTCAAAGAGCTTTAAAACAATCTATAGAGGCTATGAGAGTCAAAGAGAAAAGATAAAAATTCTAGTTAAGGGTAAAAAAATATAGCGGTAGCCAATTTTACTCAAATTACAAAATGGCCGATAATAATGAAAATATACATTTAGGAAACTATATTTTTTAAATAAAGATTTATATGTTTACGCAACAATAATAAAATATGCAATATTTAAAAAAACACATACATTAAATTAAAGTAACACGTGTGCCCACATAAATAGGGATTAACGAGCTATTACACACAGCAATATAACTTTATCCTATGACGTGTCTGCCGCTAATCCATACTTTATCCAGACGGCATCAGATGCAGTCACTTTGCCAGTTATATAAAAACTGTTCATACATACATACATAAACTCACGCCTTTATCCCCGAAGGGGTAGGCAGAGGCGCCACCAGGACACCCACATTTCGCCTTGCATGTTCCGTCCCACGATGTGATAGCGGGCGAGCCTATCGCCATCCGCACAAATTCCTGACTCCGGGCTGATAATGAATAGAAAAATCCAATATCACTTTGCCCGACCCGGGATTCGAACCCGAGACCTCAGCTTTGTAACCGTACCGTAATACAACTACGCCACCGAGGCAGTAAAAGCTGTTCAGTTAGTAATTACCTCCAATCTGCAGCATGCGTCCGCTGTAGAAGGACTCGGGGTCGCTCTGCGTCGCCCCCACCGAGAACTCCAGCGCCTCCAACAAGTACTCGCCCCTCAAGTCGTACACTTGCACGTAGTTCTCGAACGGCATCGCCATTAGCAGACTTTCTGTTGTCACTTCTGCAAAAACAATCATTTTTACATCAGCCATGACGCAGAAGGTTGTGAAACAAGGCGTGTTCCCCCGTCCCCGGCCCGAGATATATGTGTTATTTATTTATTTACACTTTATTGTACATCAAAAAATAAAATAAAAATACATAACAAAACACTTAAACTAAAAGTACAGTACAACTGGCGGTCTTATTGCTATCGGCGATATCTTCCAGACAACCTTTGGATGGACTGGAGTGAATGGAAGTAGGAAAAAAAGTAGGAAAACGGGGGTAGACAAGGCAAGAAATTAAAATAATAATGATAATGTTGTGTTATATGAGGCGGTCACGAATATTTTCGGGTCTGGGTGTTGATAAAAGTTTCCCGTGGTCTCTGATTCCACTAATACAGGCGTTGTATGTTAATATGGGGTTACGTCTGTATGTGTGACAGTTGCGTGTATTAATTTATTAAATAAATAAGCCTAATTGTGCCGGGCGTGTGTGTGTGTGAATCGCTATTGTTACGGATGATTTTTATAAGCGATGAGTAAACCAACCTAATTCTAGTATGACTATGGTGCTGGCCGTTCTATTAAGAAGAATGGAGTAAGGATTTGAATATAGAACGGAGTTGTCAACGGCTGATGTGAAGGATAGCCGAGTCGGGAATTACGTTGTGAATGTTCTAGAAGAAACGTAGTAGGCATTTTAATATGCGAGTTGTATTTTGTAGAAAGCTCCCTTGTATTGATGAACATGTTGTTGGAAAAGAATACAGGAAATATGATTACACAATCGTCGTATTATTTGGAGTTTGTTATACTATTAAAATTAAAATTCGCGGGAAATAACCGTCTGCTACCAATAATGAACCACGTAATTGGGCTAGGTATGAATCTTACCACCACGCGCGATTTGACTTCGGAACCCTCCAGCATTGATCATGCACACGTGTACATCGTGCCACGCTGAACCCGTTGCGCGCGGCATCACCTGATAACAAAATACTGTAATAAACATCGCTTTGGTTGTATACAATTATGTCGCTAATTAAAGAAAGGCAACATGGGATCCTCATATTTTTTTAAGTTTTCAGGTGCTATCAACTCATACGTATCATGGACAAGCCATGAACGGTAGAACAGTTAGGTACCAGTTCAAGGGCGGATCCAGGGGGAGGTCATGGGGGTCATGACCCCCCCCTGGGCTGACTCCAGATTGACAGATTTTTTAAAATATATGGTTGATTTTCACCTAAAAAAATAATATAAATATTCACTAATCACAGGTGTAACAAACTTATAAATCTATATCTATATCAGCCCATATACGTCGATTGAAGGTGGTTAGGCCATATAGTCCACCACGCTGGCCTAGTGCGGGTTGGCGGACTTACATATAAACTTATAAATCATTTTTAAATGTATAATTGTAATCTAATTACAGTACGTCCAGAGTTCTGACTAGAACTATCTAGAACTATATACCCCCCCCCCCCCCCATGACTTGAAAGCTGGATCCGCCCTTGTACCAGTTGGTCTGCAATGTACGAATTACGCACAAAAATATTTATACTAAATAAGGCCATTAAACCGTTCTGTCATTATCCAACAGATATGGTGTATTCTGACCTTTGGGGCTAGTAGGTATTCAAACACGATATCCCTGTGTGTGATAAAAGGCGTGCCATAGGGGCTTTTTGATGCACTGCATTATGACGAATTGGTAAAGTACCAAGGCACACATCTGACGTTCCTGAGCCACGTGTGTACTAATTCATCATCATCATCAGCCCTTCTGCGTCCACTGCTGGACATAGGCCTCTCCCATAGCACGCCACTGGGCTCGATCTTCAGCCCATCGTCGCCAACCGCTACCAGCCACCCCACGAATATCGTCGCTCCACCTGGCTGGACTCCCAAACCACTTACCTCCTCAAGGAACCCGTCGCAGGCCCAGCTGCCGATGTTACACTCCCCCGTGTAGCAGCCCCTGTTCAGGATGACCAGCGACTCGCCCAACACCTCCTTACCCACCGCGTCCACCTCCTGTCTCCATGGCTCCAACTCCTCGAGAATACGAGGGTCTAGAATACGGAAGGCAAATGTAAATAGTGAATCCTTATAATTCGACATGATTTTCACTTAACCGTTTGTTTTCCTATCTTTGGGCTTCAGTTCATTTATTAATTTGTATTGGCAGCTCAACGGAAATCAAGTATAATGGGATCGTTTGTAAAACTGAATAGAAAGACAATTGTTTAAGTAGTAGTTTAACTAGTAAACTTCCATTCAATTTTTAACTAGGTCAGAGAGCAATTCGCAAAACATGCAAGTCATGTTTTTGAAAATATGTAGATAAATAATTATTCAAATTACCCTGTACTATAGATGAGCCCAGGAATATAGGCAGGCCCTCCCACCGCTGTACAATGCCCTGGTCGTCAATGAACAGCTTGATGTTGCCCAAATACCGCGTGTAGCAGGAGGCTTGTACTACTGGGATCTAAATGGGATTTTAACATTAAATCTTAGCTGGTCCTGATAGCATCCCTGACGTATTTGATTAAGAAAGAGTCTGTGAAACGAGTAATACGACTTCCATCCCGCACCGACATAAATGTTTGTATTGGATTGAATTGTATGTTGTATCAGCTCATACACGTCCCACTGCAGAGCACGGGCCACCCCTACAATCAAGAGTACGATTGAGAGGGGCTAGGCCACATAGTCCACCACACTAGCCTAGCGCGGTTTGGAGGACTTTACATAGCATAGAAGTGATTACAAATCGCTATGATATGCAAGTTTGCTTACGATGTTTTCCTTCATCGTTATGGTGCGTGAAGATTGTCCATGAAAATACACATTTGCCGAAAAGTCAGAGGATAGGACTCTGAAATTTGAACCCGCGACCACCGTGAACATGTTGGCAGTCGCGTCTGGACTGTTTACCAACATGCCCTTGTAATTGTTTGTGCGACCTAATTTATTTCAGGTTTGGTTATTGAACGAACAAAGTCTGTCACAGTTTCTGTTACTGGCTGTACTGTACTAACCACGCGAGACCTAACGTATCCTATTGTTAGGACTATGAAGTATGAACTATAGGGTGTATTTATATCTACTAATTGGTCGTTACATTAACACATTATTGGCTTGCGTCGATAAATGGACATCATGTAATATTCGTATTTGATAAAAATATCGCAAAAGATAAAGATACGTAACACGTTTAAATATTATTGATGCAATGTAGCCTTTAATCTTAATAATTGCTATTAAATTGGTCAAGCTCCACTTTATTCTGATAAGTTAAATATGACCAACAGCATAGTTTTAATTGCCGCTCATCGGTTTATTTTTAAACAAGTTTCTGTTCACCTGTTGGTAACAAACCATATGTGGCTACCGACACGGTGCTCGAAGGTTTAAATCTTAGGGCACAGGTCTCTGATTTTCAGACTCATGAGTGTTCATCATTATCATCATCATCATCATCATCACCATCATCATCATCATCATCATCATCATCATCATCATCATCATCATCATCATCATCATCATCATCATCATCATCATCAGTCCTTTTGCGTCCACTGCAGGAGATACGCCTGAGTGTACCTATAATTAGTCAATTACCGTAACGGTGAACGAAATTATTGTGGGGGAACCTGCATATTGTAGAATTTTCAAGAATTGGCCAGTGGACTATCGTTTTCCGAATCCCTCTCAATCGAAGTGCCGATTGTTGAGAAGCCCCGTGCCTTACAGTGGGCCTCCGGTATTGGTTGAATATTATTATAATTTAAATAAATTAAGTATTATTAGAAAACTTACCCGGTGTCCATCATCTCTCTGAACAACAGTAGGGTATTCTCCAAGGGCCGTATCTCCACTCGGAGTGTCTCCGGTAAAGAGCAGCGTGTGGGAGTGCGCGCCCACAATTATGTCCACTTCTGGGACCACACGCCGAGCCAGATTCCTGTCAGAAAAAATACAATTATAGACCAGTACTTATAAGTATGTGGTAGGTCTGTCATATGTGAGAGGCCCCCTGGGTAGGTACCACCGCAATGTCTATTTCTCCCGCCAAACAGCAGTGTAAATGCACTGTTGTGTTCCGGTTTCAAGGAAATTGTAGCCAAAGTAACTACTGGACGTAATGAGACTTAACATCTTATGTCTCAGGATGGCGAGTGTAGTGAATTGCCAAGCATTACTTTGTTTCATGGTGTTTTTTGGTTTTGCCACTGTCCATGAGCGGTCGTATCGCTTACCATCAGGCGAATGGCATGCTCGTCTCGCCGGTCGCTGTGAAATCCTTGGAAGCATATTTACAGAAGTTGACTTCTTATGGACAGGAATGACTATGATTAAAGAACAACAATCACACATACAATATGTGGGCGCAACAAAAACTTTTGTATCATACAAGTATTAATTTAGGTGCGGAGATCGAAAAACTGCTTCGGTGGCGTAGTTGTACTACGGTACGATATCAAAGCTGAAGTCTCGGTTTCGAATCCCGGGTCGGGCAGGGTGATATTGATTTTTTTTTATCTCCTATCACATCATTGAACGGAATATACAAGGCGAAATGGGTGTGTCCTGTCGGCGCCTCTGCCTACCCCTTCTGTGATAAAGGCGTGAGTTTGTATTAGATCGAACCCACGGCCTATCGTTTTACAGCAAACGTCTTAACCATTTGGACCATGAATGCTGTTCCCCTAGCCGGAACATTTTGCAGTATCGTAATAGAATAGTAATAGTAAAATTTTGTATGGGAATTTAAACAGCGCCATTGTGAGCGTATTTGGAACTAAAATTTCACAGCGGGAAACGTTTACTTTACTATACGAGAATTACTATACGATACTTCAAAATGTTCCGGCTAGGGGCACTGTAGTTTTATAGACCTTGCATAGTTGGGGATCTTTGCTCTTTACTATTCGGTCGATTGCGAATATAATTTTTGATGATATACTCGTTTATCATTATAGTCAGTTTTCGTGGTATTTGTTACCTACTATTTCGATAGTGTATGGATGAAACTTACAAATCACTGGTGTATCCGACGTGTGACAGCAGTATGATGATGTCCACACCCTGTGCTGTTAGGATAGCTGCCTCGCGGTTAACGGCTTCCAGTTCATCTTCCATAATCACACCTCCGATAGGAGCTGAAAACTAAGGAATTAGGATTATTATAGTTATGAAAATTAATTGTAATATTAGTTATTACTTCCGTAACGTTAGTACTACGTAACTATTTCAGTTTCTTTTTCTCTAGTATCCTAAGTAATAAAGCTTGTATGACTTTTATCATTCATAAATAGAAGTGTCAAGCCTTTAGAATTATTCTTTTCTAAATCGTTAATTATGTCTTAAAGTCTATCATCTATGACTTCTATCGTCATACTTGCCAAAATTGTGAATGGTTACCACAAAAAATATTTAAATCATCCTTTAAACCAGCACAAATCAAACTCAGTCAATCACATCTTACCACTTGCAAGAGCACGCCAATGATGCCAATCTTCCTGCCCTGTCTCTCGACTATGATGTGGTTATGTATGTAGGGCGTCAACGAGGGCTCGCGACTGGTGTTCACGTTGGCGCCCAGCATGGGAGCTTCGAGCCGCTCCAGGTACGGCAGCAGCCCTTCCACGCCGTGGTCGAACTCATGGTTACCTAGCACCTGGGGAGATTAATAATATTTTTTATTTACTAGTGCCTCGGTGGCGTAGTTGTATTACGGTACGGTTACAAAGCTGAGGTCTCGGGTTCGAATCCCGGGTCGGGCAAAGTGATATTGGATTTTTCTTTTCATTATCAGCCCGGAGTCAGGAATTTGTGCCTAGGCAATAGGCGATAGGCCCGCCCCCTATCACGTCGTGGGACGGAACATGCAAGGCGAAATGTGGGTGTCCTGGTGGCGCCTCAGCCTACCCCTTCGGGGATAAAGGCGTGAGTTTACATATGTTTGTTTATTTACTAGTGAAACATTGTATTTACTTCGACTCGATTTGTCGGTAGGTCGTCTTATGTCAACAGCTTTCATAACGTGGTATAATGAGTACTATAACTGCCACTATCATTGAGTACCTACATTTCAGTGGCTACCATTACCCCAACTCCATTGTTGATGGTATAATCAACTGCTTTTTGTTTGCTTTTTGATCACATAGGCCGTGATAATATATTTATTTACTGAATGACACACCAACAGTTAATAGACCACTTCGACTTAATTTCCACTTTATTTTGGGCTAGGATTGCCAGAATCGAATAAAAGTATATTTTTCTCCTATTACTCACATGTGCATCATGAGGCAGCTTATTCATGAAGTGCTGGCTAACGTTCCATCGTAGGAAGTTGTACCAGATGGTCCCTTGGAAGGTGTCCCCGCCGTTCAGCACCAGGGACTCTGGTTCAGCCTCCTTCAGCTGCTGGATGGCTGTGTACAGCCGGGCGTAGCCTCCGATGCATTGCGTGTCTGATGGATTGCATATCGTACCTTGCAAGGTTATTTCGTCGAAGCTGGAATCATTTTACACATTTCTTTTATCAATGGGTGGCAAATGAGACATTAGGACCATATAAAGGGAAAGTACCGACAACTATTAATCCTTGAAGTCTACTAGGACGTGGAAGGCACACACCGATGCTTATCTAGAAACCTCATGTACCAATTTACAAGTCAACAAATTTTATCAAAGTCGTAGAGATTGGGCCAAACATTTCCTATCTATTTGTGTATTTACTGCTTTATATTTCTTCAGTAAAAATGCACTCTTATGTCTCTTCTTAAAATTCTGGTTAGCTTAAACCACAAAAGTTCGTGGGGGTCTGTTGCTAACGGACCGGATGCCGAGACGGTGGACGTGGATCCCACAGCACACCTCTGGTTTTGGCCTAATTTCTCTTAATCGAACTCTCGATTCTATATAACCAGTATTATAACTCAGCTTCTAGGAGCATTATAGAAACTGAATTATACACCTAACAAAAGAGCACATCTGTTTGCATCTTCCTTATTGCAGCCCTGCTGGTAAATAATGTAGATGGGTAAATCAACTTTTTCTTGCTTTGGACAACCGTACCAGGTCCCAGATTTGTATTAATATAAATAATACCAAAACGTATTTTCTTTATAATACATAATCAATGAATACACACTTAAATCAATGTATTTAAGGCAAAAATATATTTTTTATTATTGTGTCACCTTCATTTGAGAGTGGTCCGGGGGACATTTGGGTAATTTTTATGTCAAATTCTGTGTCCCCTTCACCACTTCTAAACTAGAAACTCATCTACACCGAAATAAATCCTCAGACGCAGTGAATATAAAATCATAGAACAGATATTTATGGTTTTTATTTTTAGGAAAACATTTTATAAAAACAAAAATGTTTTTATTTTATCTATTTTTTTGTGAATTGTTCTTGTCCCACAAAGTTAGTGCATTGTACTGAGTCATTCGGACAACTAGTCTTTGATTACAAATCCAAAACAGAGATGGCCCTGTAGTATCTGAGATAACAAGTAAGTCAGTCTAGTAAACAATAGTTCAAGCCGCAATGTTGAATTAACGTCAGCGAAGGCGGCAGGCGGCCGAACATCGTGACGCGGAGTGGGTGTGTTTATTGTTTGTCCCCTGGACCGGCGCGAAAATTGAGTAAGTAGATTAGTTACATTAATCAATTGCTATTGATCAGTTCACTTTAGTTCTGCACTTTATGTTAACAATGTAATCAAGCACAGTAAACAAATTTCCTTTATGAAAAGACACATAATTTAAAAAATGTCACTCGGACAACCAGTCTTTTGGACAACTAAATCAGTTGTCCGTGGGACTTTAAAAGTTGTCCTTAGGACAAATACAAAACCATGTACCCAACACGGGATGATCGGTTTCTTGTGAGTCGCGCATTGAGAAATCGCAAGTCTTCGTATGTGTACCTTAAGAACAACCTCGAAGAAGTAAGAAATGTGCATATTAGTCTATCGACGGTCAGGAGGAGGCTTGTCGCGGCCAATATACGCAGTCATCGCCCGGCCCGCGGCCCTACGTTACTCCGTGAGCACAGAGTTGCCAGGCTTAGGTTTGCTCGAAATTGTGAGTCATGGACTCAAGAAGACTGGAATAGGGTATTGTTCTCCGATGAAGCCAGGAAATCTCTGTTCGGTGAAGATTGACGTCGGCGAGTGCTACGAAGACGAGGAGAACGCTTTGCAGAGGCTTGTTTTGAAGAAATCACACCTTATGGTGGGGGCTCTGTTATGTTTTGGGCAGGAATAAATTCAATGGATCGTACAGAGTTAGTCTTCATTGAAAACGGCTCACTGACTGGACATCGATACATAACGGAAGTTCTAATTCCTCATGCACAACCCGCATTGGCCGCTTTAGGCGAAGACTCAATTTTTATGGACGACAACGCTCGCGTCCACCGGTCTGGCGATGTGGAAGCGTATGTGCAAGAGGTCGGCATTCGTCGTTTGGATTGGCCAGCTCGAACTCCCGACCTCAATCCTATAGAGCATGTCTGGGACGTTCTGAAACGACGCGTGAGATCAGTACAACCGGATCCGCGGACCATCAGAGAGCTGAAGAATGTGATTACCGTGGAGTGGGAACGTATTCCGCAAGCAAGTATCCGGGATATCCTCGCTAGCATACCCAGACGAATTCAAACTGTGATTTCAGCTAGAGGGGGTCACACTCGATACTAAACATTTATCTGCTTTTACTTTATTAAAGAAAAATCAAACAAAAATCTTTTTTTTAAACTTTTACTTCACGAGCATATGCACTACTAGCGAGCATACACTACTAGTGAACTTAGCATTAAATACATTTTATCAAAATTTTGTTATAATACTGACGAAAACGATTATTTGCTTATTAATTTACAAAATTGTGAAAGTAAAACCACCTATAATTATCAAACAAACCAATAGTAACATTTGAAATGGTTCATTGCTTAGGTGCCCGTTTTTTTTGCCAATGAGTTTATATCAAACCCAATTTTCCTATGGACAACCGAAAGTCCATCGGACAACTATGATGTCCCCATATAAAAATGGAATCAAATCTCAAATAGTTTTATTTTAAACATTTTATTATGTAAATTTCATATATTGACGGGTAGCTAAGTATAAAAGCAACATAAATATATATATATATATTTAATATTTTCTGGTTTAATACTATGTAAATTAAACTTTTAACGTCATACAAAATTGATGGTTGTCCAAGAGACACTATTTCTTAAAATATTAGGAGTACTATGCGTAATATCTCAAATTGACTACTTTGAAATTTAGATATACACCCGACTTGATTTATATTTACAGTGTTAAATTACAGATAAAAAAATATTCACACTAAAAAAAATATTGAACTAGTTGTCCAGGTGACTGATTTTATAAGACTTCAGTGCGCTTACAAGCTAAAAATAGCCAATTCTGAAAGAAAAGTGCTCTGCTGTATGCAGATTCGTAAAGTAGAATATATATTCTAACTTCTGAAACTATTAAATATTTAAAAAATCAATACTTGAAAAAATATGGCAAAATCATAACCTGTGCACTAAATAGTTGATTGACCCAGATATCTGAATAACAATGTACTTACTGCGCATGGAAGTCATTGAAGTGAATAATATTGAGCTCGAACAATCCATCTGGCGACTGTCCCAGCACGACTCCACACAATATCAGGCACAGCACATGTTTCATCATTGTGACACTGTGGCGATCTGCGTGGAGAATGTATTTGCGAATGAATAGGATCGTATCAGCGTTATAACATAAGATTAAAGTAATAAAAAAGGTGATAAACTGCCTTACGCTAATGTTCATGATCGTTTTATCAACTGATATTCCAATATTTCCCAAAAGGTGCGTGGTTTCGCATGCACACATGCGTGTTGTTTCGTGATTTTGTGCTTACCATGGCAATTGGCTCGAACCAATGTGAGTGGCACTAAGGGGGTAAAGGCATACGATTATGTCGGTATATTCGCAAATTATTGTAGTCAGTACCTATGTTCTAGCACAATTATAATGCTAACATGGTTTAATTTAAGTAGGTCTATGAAACGACAGAGCCTTAATGTAATTCGTAAATACAGTAGATACCAATTGGTTAGACCAGGGTGCTGTCCGCCATCCTGTTGCGGTTTTGTTCGGCTAATGATATAACCAGATAAATTAACAGGTTTAACTATTGCTAGATTATTCATATCCGCCAAAACGCAAATAAAACGCAAAGACAGACAAACATATATTTTTGTGCATAAGGTTACTTTATCAATACTTGTAATATATTGTTTAAATACTCCGATATGAGATTAATATAATTTATCGCCTTAATTCTCATAAGTTTTATTGCTCCTGTACGTATCAAATGATAACAATATCTGTACTTTTTAGTAGATCATTTGATTCCTTAATTAGGGTTTTCAATCATTTTCGCGACTAATTAATCAATGATGGCAATGAGAATGCCGTTATTGCATTTATGTTTAATACTCTTTGTAGAAACCATTGATAAAATAAGTACCTAATTAAACACGATTGTAAGATATTCGTAAAACAACAGTCGTACGCTATGGCGGAAAACACGTCATACTGACCCATGCAAGTATGTCGTGTTTCACGTTCGGCCTGAAATAAACGGTTTTGAACAGTCCGGCTTATTTATGTGGACCAGCGATAAATAACTAACTCTCGACTCTCTCGTTCATAATATTCTTTAAAATTGTTCCACTGCAAATGCGTATTTTACTTAGGGCAGGTAATCACGATACACTTCGCAATCACTTTAGTTTTTATTCTACTCTTCCCCTTTGATAATAAGGGGCAAATGAGCACACACAAAATCAGAGCAATCACTTTTAAAAGGCAGTCCCCCACACAATCATTGATTCTTATGTTGACGTAGTATGTCGAAAACTACGAGTAAGATTTCGGTCCCTCGACAGTCAGAACAAGACCCAACAAATATTCGACCACGTACAGAGTGGGTGGAGGTATTTAACCTGTTACACGTCTTCACGAGACGACGGCATTACGGTGTAGATAGTTGAGTCTGCTAGTAGATAAAACGCATTTTGTATTACTGCGCTTGAGCATCATTAACGGTTAACATAACAACATAATCTTACACCTTGGGAAATACTCCGAATTCCTCTGGACTCAGTACCATCAGGAGCATTGAAAAGCCTTTGTAATGCTAGCACTTTAATAAAACCATATTTTATTTTCTTCTAAATTTTATTTGTATATTTCTCTACTCTATTTGAAGCACCAACCAACTAATGACACATTTGTTTTATTTATGGTAATAATATCTTCAATTTAGTACGTTTTCAATGTCGTCAATGTATTAATGAAATAAATAAAAAATCTGACTTACATATATACGGAAACGTTATTTTCCTGTTTATATTGAAACTCTCTTTACTTTTCTGTGCATAGTTAATAAAAGTCTGTTCCAACAGCACTATTAACCAAGCGAATGTGAAAGTGCTTCTAAACTTGACACACATACATTATTATAACTTTGAAAGGAATATACCGTAAAGCGTTACTAACAATAATTGTAGATTATTTATAATTACTACACTTGGTTTTTTATTGTATAATCTTTACGACATACTGTGGTATGATGACACAATATGTGCGTAAACTACTAAACGTATGAAGCCTATTGTCCACTTAAAAGGCGGGAAATTCTTGAGCTAGGTCGAGATGAAGAAATTTATATATCGTTTTACATAATTATCTATTGACGACGACCGACATGGCGCAGTTGGTATAGACGTAGGCTTGAAATGGAAGGTCGCAGTGTCGTTTCCCGCTTGGAGACAAATGATTGTATTGCTCAATTATGTTTTAATTATGTCGGTCTAGTTATTGGAATGGTGAAAAGTATATGTAGCTGTTTCAATGATATATGTTTTTGAGCTGCTCTTCTTCAAAATTTTAAGTATTTTGATGCAAGAGTAGATGATATCTTTATGGTCTTTTCAACTTCAGGTGAACAATAATTCTTAGTTTCAACCCACGAAGAACTTCGGCATACCAGTGTTTGTCCAAAATCCGAATAGGGTATTCATTACTAATTAAAAAGTGTATTATATTTTTAAAACATTTATTCACATAGAGATCTAAAAAGTGAAAATACATAACTACGTGTTCATATTTCTTAATTTAATATTATACATAACAATGCTTAGACATTACTGTAATTAGTAAGTGTATTTCAGAGTAATGCATTGAAATATTATAGTAGAGGAAACATCGTGAAGAAAATTAGCATGTAACCATTTATTGTCCCTTGTAAATAAAATAAAATAAAAATGCACGAAATGTGATTCTATATACCGCGTCTACCATTAGTTGGCGTGTGGCGAAATTTGGAACTACGAATGGGTGTAAAATATCTGTTTGACGCTGTTTGTTATATGCTTTCATAAACAAAAAGCATTAATACTTTAACTGTCTTATTCATAGACAATTTTAAAACCTATTTTAGTTATCGAATGTTTTATCCCTTTCGAACGACTTTTGAATTAAATTTGAGCGAAGAAGACAAAACATTCGATAACTATAATAAGTTTTAAAACTGTCTATGAATAAGGATGTTAATCTAATAGTAATAACACGGCCACTGTAATAAAAATTGAAGAGTGGAAAACTATTCTTATTATTTTGCACAACAGCGCTACCGGGCAGACGATTGCAGACGATTTATAACATAATTTCTGTGTCTTTGTCACTCCTACATTGTCATACTATCTCCCTTCTCGCTCCAGTGGTTTATGATGCGTGCGCATATATTTTTGTCTCGATGTCCTTTCTAGATATAATACCTCAATGAAGTAATTAAACATTTCGATTTATATTTATGACAGCCTCCATGGCGCAGTTGGTTAGACGCCAGCTGTGAAACGAGAGGCCGCGGGTTCGATCCCCGCACTGAAACAAATATTTGTGTGATTCACAGGTATTTGTTTCGGGTCTGGGTGTTTGTGAGACCGAAAAGTCTCTCGTAGCTTCTGATACCGACGACACAAGATTCGATCTTAGTGTGGGGTCAGGACTATGTATGTGTCTGTTGGGTGTATTTATTTATTTATATTATGTGATATTTAGGAACGTTGCAATGAACATAGACGTAGAGTTTACTGATGTTCCGTGTATTAAATAGTTTTAAGTGTGGCACGCAGTTCTTTTTTAGGCACATCCAAACTTGTATTCTCAGTTGCATCAAGTAAGTTTAAACACAACTTTGACAAAACCATAAATGTTGCATGTCAAAGATAGTCATTGTCAAAAGTTGAGGCAACTAAGGCTTAACCGTAAACGTATATTCTGTTAAAGTTATAAGGGTAATTAAGAATTTGTTTGTTGGTCTATAACACATTCATTCTCTATTGGTTTTGGATAAAATTTAGCATTCGGGTAGACCATATTTTGGACTAACGTATCTTTTATTCTCCTGTGGGATGTTTTAATTCCATACCCTTTTACTGCGGCGGTATATCTTGTCTAAGCTCTATAATAGTCATTTAATGCGTGCCATAAACACGTGTGTTAATTCCAAGATTAATAATTTCCATAACGTGTTTGGGGTCATTCAAAAACGCACATAGTTATATTATAAATGCAACATTTACACATTGTCTTGTGTACAATAATAAATACCCACATATGTATATATTGTACATAAGAGACGATAGATTATTACAATAACTTCCACTACCGTAGAGTTGCCATGCATAATTTTTACCTTATTTTTAAGGGAAAAATCTCAGAGTGGAAGGTAAAAATAATAATAATAAGATAGTTACATTATTACGAAGGGTTTAGTAAAAAAACCTATTTTATTATACATGAATTGATGTCTGTTACGAAAACTATTTTTGTACATAATTTGTTTATTATGATGGCAACCCCACAATCTAATAAAATATTTATTTATACGAAGTGATATCGATAGACACAAAGCGTGTTACTACAAAGGCACTTTATTATAACATCTAATTATATTTAAGTATAAGCCAATTATATCTAAAGTGGCCTCTAGGCTGGTTAATTTACTTTATCATACTAGTTGAGAAGGGAATCGACAGAAAGACTGTGGTCGCGGGTTCGAGCCGGAAACAGGCACATTCGGCTTGTTGAAATTACGTGTGTATTTGAAACTATTGCTTTCTTTGGTGAAAGGAAACATAACGGGAAAACCTGAGTATGAGAATCTTTGTTTTGCCTTTTTGGGGTTTGTAACCCTAAAATGTTATGTTAATAATCCAAAAACTTGATTTACTGTGTTAATAAGTCTAGAGACAACTAAAGTTGACATTTCTATAATACTAAATAGGTATGTGAAACTATTACCTATTCGCATATTCCAATATATTCGGACTTCACAATATTAAAATTTTATTTCAGATTTAAGTTAGTACTTGTTTTACTTTTAATTATGATTATAAAAACTTTCTCGATTCCTTCTTCGCCTAAGATTGTTAATTCGAGTAAATAAAAACAGGAACAAATTATGAATTTGGTGAATTTACAGTCTCAATAAGAGCTTTGTCCGGAACCGATGTCGCCTTTTTATAGAAACAGCCCTTCGGCAAAATTTCGTGGTTTTAAATTTATCTCGCCCATCGAATTGTATCATAAATAAAACTGAATTATAGACTAGCTACTTGGTGCGCGATTCTCCTGAAATTAAAGGACAAGATTTGGCGCAAGCAGAGAAGGAAAACCTGGGCAATTACGTTGTTTGTCTCGTTATAAAAAATACGTATAACTTCCCCCCCCCCTCCCCCTTCGCTCCTCAGGAAGGTCGCAAATTAACATATCGATTTATATTTGAACTTAAATGTCGCATAAAAAATGAAGACATAAAAAATAAGTTTAATAAGCCAAGCTCTTATGTAATAAGTGATGCTAGCAATAACTAAATACTAATAAACTCGAAATTCGTTAATTTTAACACATGCACATAAAATAAAAATACTGAAAAAATCAACAATAAACAAATTTTATCACATACCAATACAACATGATCCTAAATTAAATATAGACAGCATGGACTATCCTAAATTACCACTCAATTTAGAAAGAGACAAAGTTATTTTGCGTTATTATAAAGAGGCTGCGGGTTCGATTCCCGCACCGAAACAAATATTTGTGTGATCCACAGGTATTTGTTTCGGGTATGGGTGTTTGCGAGACCGAAAAGTCTCTCGTAGTTCCTGATACCCACGACACAAGACTTAATTGATGTTAATGTGGGGTCAGGACTATGTATGTGACTGTTGGATGTATTTGTGAATAAATTCAGAATACTGGCCGCAAGTTCGGTGTGTCTCTTTCACTCACACTTTCGCTGCAACATTAGATTGATAACCAGATAGGAATACGCAGCCCATACTGTCTATATTACATAAATGTATTTAAAAGTCTACGAGTTTTAATCTCTGTTATTATTTATTATCCGTAATAATAAATATTATTTTAAATCGATGAGTAAAATGTTTAACTTTGCGGGTATTTCCACAAAGTATTTCACTGTAAGATTATGGGCTGATATAACCCGTCGGAAATATCTGGGGACCTGAATAATTGACGTTATTTGAACATAAGTTCAGCAAATTCAAAATATAGGTTAAACAAATTGAATTAAAATAGAAAAAAGAATAAAACATTGAATTTGCATCCATCTCAAAACGTTTTTAATGTAAAATAACATAGTAGATAGGGGAACCCAAAAAAATGAAATGTGAATCGCATTCCAGCTAGGTTCACAGATATTTCCGACAAGTTATACAGTGGTGTACACAAACTTTATATGCGATTTCAATCAATGTTATATATCCACCATTTTGAATTACTCTTTGATTTTTTAGAGTATTATTTATCCAATATAGCCACGAAATAAAACTTTACATACTATTGATGTTTATTTAATTAGTTTGTGTAGCTTTGGCGTTGACACGAATGCAATATTGTTAAATCTGTCATGTTTGATTTCCTTGGCGCAAAAACAGCTGTTCCTTGCGTGTGACGTCACGTTTAAGAGTATGGCGTTCGCGGGTTCACGTTGATCATCTCCGTAGTGCTGGAAATAAAATTAAACATTTTATTTCTTTTTCATATTTTGCCACATAAACTCACGCCTTTTTTCCAGAAGGGGTAGGCAGGGGCGCCACCAGGACACCTACATTTCGCTTTGCATGTTCCATCTTACGATGTGATAGGGGGCGAGCCAATCGCCATATCAGGTACAAATTCCTGACTCCGGGTAGAAAATGAAAAGAAAAATCATATATTACTTTGGCCGACCCGGGACTCGAACCCGAGAGACCTCAGCCTTACAACCGTAGTACAACCACGCCACCGAGGCAGTGTGATATTTCATACTTGATATGAATAAGAATGTATATTCTTCTTGAATTTGTATTTCCTTCACGTGAAAAGGAATCACAATATATTTTTAGAAGTAATTGATTTTTAGACTGAAGACATTGATTGATTGATTGACATAGAATTACACAATCCCATAAAATTACACAATTCCTACGGGGCGTACAACAGAAAACGCGGAAAAAAATTTAAACCTAAAATACAAGATTTCATACAATAACTACTAACCAATAATATCTAAATTTAAATACCCAATTTCTTAAATATAATTACTGTTTACTTCTTCAAAATAAAATTATTTAGAATACACATTTATTTAAATTTTCTAATATTCTTTCAATAATACTTCTACAAATACCCTATATACAGTAACTAAGATTTACATCTCGAGTCTAGAACAAAGTGAATAGAACAATATTTAGAACTCATATTGTACCGCAACTCGAAAGTTTATACCCTCATTTTCATTTTAACAGTTGGTTTATAAAGTGCGTGTGTCGGGTTGGTTTGGCACGTCTGTAGTCGATATGTACAGCATTAGCACTGAGCTTGTCACATGACTGCAAGAGATTAATTAAAACACTTTTGTACTACCCATAATGGTTTCTTAGATTTACGCGAATGTTACACATTGAAATAAAACTAATTTTTACGGATTTTATCGCGTTTGGTTCAATTTTTACATTTTTTAACTTCCCGACGTTTCGATTGCTTTACAACTTTCGTGGTCACGGGGTTTCGTGGTGACTGTTACAATTTAACTACACTTAATTTACAATCGAAACGTTAGGAAATTTAAAATATGTAAAAATTACACCAAATCCGCGATAAAATCCGTAAAAAATTGTTTTATTTCATTCTTGTACCATCTCTTATTCTTTAAATAAAAAAAAATCTTTTTATTTTTTGGCGTTAACCAGAAATTTGCTTCTGTAGCCTTAGCACGAAAAACTATCGAATTCGTAACGTAAACGTATCGAGGACTCGATACGATAACCAGATTACGACGGTAGTCCGTAGCACGAAGCACATTCCGTCGTTTATATAATTCGAGTTTTGTTTACGTTACTTCTCGATTACGATACGAAAGTAAGATAAAATAATTCGTACATACATACATACATAAACTCACGCCTTTATCCCCGAAGGGGTAGGCAGAGGCGCCACTAGGACACCCACATTTCGCCTTGTATGTTCCGTCCCACGATGTGAT
Source organism: Deilephila porcellus (assembly GCA_905220455.2). Taxonomy (NCBI): domain Eukaryota; kingdom Metazoa; phylum Arthropoda; class Insecta; order Lepidoptera; family Sphingidae; genus Deilephila; species Deilephila porcellus. The sequence continues at coordinate 10,176,198 of LR999991.1, forward strand.
AGGGGGCGAGCCTATCGCCATATCGGGCACAAATTCCTGACTCCGGGCTGATAATGAATAGAAAAATCCAATATCACTTTGCCCGACCCGGGACTCGAACCCGAGACCTCAGCTTTGTAACCGTACCGTAATACAACTACGCCACCGAGGCAGGCATAACATTCATCCTTGTTGTAAAAAAGATTAAAAAAGAGTACCAACCTCTTAGAGCAGCGGACATGTATGACGAGCAGCACTATCCCCAGCAGCAGGCACAGCGTGCCCACCACCACGTACGCCACCCCTAGGAAGGGGTTCTTACCCCCCAGCAGCGACGTCGTGGATATTATGAACGTCTTCCTGCCGTCGAAGTCCACCACGGGGTAATCTGGGGAATAATGAATAATGGTAAGTAATCTGAGGCGTAGAATTTTTCCTGTTTAATCATGAAATCGTGCAATGGGCCTTGGTTAATTGCTGTGTTCAAATTTGTTTCGATTGACGCAAAAATGTAACACAGCGTTCACTAAGAGATTCACTAAGAAGACCTGCGATCGCACGTATCGCTTTGTGTGTTCACACGATGTGATATTGCCATATCGGGCATAATTTTCGAAGTATCTAGTGTTCTTGGATAATACCCTTGAAAGTGTCTGTGAGGTGGAACTTAGCAGGCCCTTGGAGTAGGGAGGCCAGTGTCATCGCCCTAATTATTTATCCCCCGTATAAGGGTAGCTTAACATCTTACCTCTCGTCACAAAACACCTAGTTATAAAGTGAGGGTGGGTTCATACTCTCGATTTTAGAGACCTGTGCCCTGCAGAGGGACGTATTAAAGACTGTCCCACCCTCATACCCGCCACTGCAACTCCTGTGTCGCAGGATCAACAGTGGCACGCATTTTAATGACACTGAGCATTGAAGCCCAACTAGTCTCTGGGAATGTTAACTTGTCTTTAACCCGCAACGAAATCAATCATAAAGTTAAATTAATAGGAGTTGGTAATATTTTGTCCACTTCTCTCCAGAGGGACGTATATAGGCTAATGCTTTACAATTTATTTTTATTATAATATGAGGGTAGTTACTATATTGCACGATAAGGGTGTAGGGCCCGCGCGCCAGTCCGTCAGCGAAGCCCTCCTGCGTGTGGTTGACGCGGCGGTACAGCTTGCGGAACGTGGGCAGGGCAGCCGTGCGCATCCACACTATCAGGTCCTCGTTCTGAACACAAAATTACATGTACTGTACATGTTGGTAATGACAATTTGGGATAGCGCCATCTAGCGGTGGTTGAAAACTAAATAATGCAGGTATCTGATGATTCTAGCGCAAAAAGGAGTAAATCGAAACTGATCAAGAGATATAAAACTGGTCATGTACAAACTGTGACATATCACATATTTGTATTGGAAATAATATGTATTCTTCCACATTTCAGAAACACTAACTGTTTCTTGCGTGAATAAATATAAAAGCATGAATTCATAAAAAAAATGACTACCTATTATTTCTATTCACTCTTGAGTTTCGATCCACCTCATTTTATCGCTAAAAACAACTAATAATCGCGCCATCTAGCGACAACTTCACAACTAAATAATGCAGGTAAGTGAATAAACATTAGTACCTGGAATCCGTTGTTCTCTGTGTTGTTAGGATCAAGTTGCCACACGTGCACACGCCAATTCACCGGCTTTGTGAAGTTCGCGAAAGCTGAAATATTGTTCAAAATATTATTCAATGTATTAGGAAATCAATGTCTTTATAGAAACATTCCGTACTGTAGAATTTGTAATTACCAAGCTCTTTACCAGTAAAGGAAACCATCGTGAGGAAATCTGCACTCAATAGAAATTTTAACAAGATTTTCTATGATGGTTTCTTCGATTTACGCGAATGTTACACATTGAAATAAAACTATTTTTTACGGATTTTATCGCGATTTGGTTTAATTTTTACATTTTTTTACTTCCCGACGTTTCGAATGCTTTCCAGCTTTCGTGGTCACGGGGCGGACCGTAAAAAAAATAGTTTTATTTCAAGATTTTCTATGGTATATAAAGTCTGCCAAACCACAGTAGCTTAAGTTCTCTTAGTCAATCTCTTGATAGTAGAGGACCCCGTGCCCTGCAGTCGGACGTATATGAGCTGATACACAATTGTGGATTCATTCTTATAGTTCTAAGCCCTTTCAATGGAATTCTCGATTGTAGAGAAGTCTTATACCTTGCAGTGGGCGTTATGAGCCGATACATTATGTATCTGACTTTTTGGAGTTATGTATGTGTGTATTGATATTCAATCACCACGCACTTTTAACGGTGAAGGAAAACATCGTGAGGAAACCTGCATACCGTAGCGATTTTAAAGAATTTCTACGGTATGTAAGTCCGCCAACCCGCACTAGGCCAGCGTGGTGGACTATATGGCCTAACCACTCTCAATCAATTCTCTCGATTGAAGAGTAGGCCCGTGCCCAGCAGTGGGCGTTATGAGCCGATACATTATGTATCTGTATCAGCCCATACACATCCTACTGCAGGGCACGAATCTCTTCTCCAATCGAGAGTACGATTTTGAGAGGTACAGTACAGTAATAGATTGTTGTTCAAACTTACCAATTTTCAAATCGCCAGACGGGTTGCGGAACTTGATATCCTTATCGGAACTCCAAGCGATGCCAGTTCTGATTACAGGGACATCCTTGTTCTGATCTTGAGAGTGCAGTGTCAATGTATCTGTTTGTAAAACATTTATAGTTAAACACAATTCGTGCCTGGCATGGTGGTAGATTCACCCTCTATCAGATCTAAGCGTGAATATAAACGAGGCGTATTGTGGCTAACGGCACTTCTGTCTAAATTTAAGAGATACTGCCAAAAGCTTATAGTATATGTTTATGTATGTAGCCAGAAAAATTGATTAGATGAGTATTATAAATTGTTGGTTAGATTTCAATTATTTTATACCTAAACATTAGTTCTTATCTGAATATAAAATTAATAACAACAACACTATCTTATATTAAGTTATAAAGAAAATCATACAGAGAAATGATAACAATTAATTTCAAAACCACATTATTAAAATCATATTAATTTAAACTATATTTGTTTTGTAAATTTTTTAAAGGTCAAAAGTACCCTGAACCGACGAGAATGCATGAAGAGAATGATGAAAGTGGATGAAGCGAAAGTTGTATGTCAGGATAGAGCAAAGTGGCGATCCATAGTCTCTGCCTACCCCTATGGGATACAGGCGTGATGATTATGTACTATGTAGTTTTTTTACTTGTAATGACAGTCAAAATATGACACTCACCATTAAACAAAGAGTTGGCAATAGCACCGCACGGAGCAACTGGTTTCCTGACGCCATTCTCCTCAGCATACGCGAAGGGGTCGCAGTCAGTCGAGGGAGTCAGCGACAGCCGACCCAGCAACTGATTGTCATCCCTACATAATAAACATTTGTCAGTTTAATATGAAGTTATAGGCTTATGAAAATTTTCCACTATGTAGCTTATGTTGCTGTATCCAGGCCATTTCCAACAAATTGCCATGGAAATCCCCATGAGAAGGTTTATGTTCAGTAGTGGCCTTTGTCTCGATGACAAGACAAGAAAACAAATGGGAGGAAAAAAAGAGAGGGAAAATGAGACATGGAGAGATAATGGGGAATATCATTAGTATCAATATGCAGATACATAGTTTTAGTCACTTATAATACATTTTATCTTGTCGAGGCCATCCCCCAAGTAGTAACCAAAATAAATTAATATGTAAACACAAATATTAAATTAGAACACATACAAAACTTAATACAAATGGAAAGAAAAATAAACAAAATATAAGTATGTCAGCATAATGCAGTCATTTTTGATAAATTGTATTACTTTCAAACCAATGTTTAAATTGGAACAAGGTTAATGACTTGGTGCAGTGGGCATCACACAGACCACTTTCCTATAAATTACACAATTAATGGGTTTATATTCCCTGAAACTAGTTGTAAAGTCACGAAGAGCAAAACAGTGAATGTGAAGACATTACTCAAATAGAAAACCCCACATAGATTATCTCTCTGACAAGCCAATAAAAGCAGATTAATTTTACACAGCCAGTTTATCAAATGCTGTCACTTTTTATGTCTGCATGTTCAAAGTGCATTATTTATAAAAATAGGGTATTTGACTCATTTTTTTTTATTGTATTAATCAAAAAGTATCCATATCCAAAATTTTGCAAACAAAGAATTTTGTAAATCCATTCAGAATTAAACAAGTTAGAAATGTTTTAAATCTTGTTGTGGGGGTAATAGAAAAGGGATGCAAAACAAAATTAGTGACATCCCTGAGCATTATAGTGTGCGGGTGTGAAAGAGACGGTAAGATGTCCCCACTACGTCCCCACTCTTTCATTTAAAATACTAATATTTGCCTCATGTTACAAACTACTTTAATACTGTTTTCACAAAAATGTTTTGTTTTAATGGCACTTTTGTTTGTCTACAAAATAATACAAACATTTGATGATAGTCAAATACCCTATTGTTGTATCACACTAACTGAGGCTATATTAAATGTGTGGTTTTATTGCTATATTCATGATCACTTTGAAGTTGCACATACAAACTTTGTGTCTGTAATAGCGCATTTACTTCAATTAATACTAATTTCAAACAACATGTGGGTTGTGTGACCTGATCTTCATAGAAACCAATAATTTCTGCACCCCACAAGCAAAATAATCTATTAAGTTCCAGCAAGTAGATTGTGGAGTATATGTCAAAGATAAACAGTTTTTTTATTGCAATGAATGGCGAAACAAACATGTTATTAGCCTCATGGTAAGTATTACAACTGCTCATGAACAGTAGCAAAGCAAACTGTACCATGAATTACAGAGCAATGCTTGGCATTCCACTACACACACTTTCCTGAGACATAAGACGTTAAGTCCCATTATGTCCAGTAGTTACTCTGGCTACAATTATCAGCCAATAATCTCACAATGCAGAGTATGGGATTTAATTGGCTATTTGATTTTAGTTATCAAATTATAGTTATCTTCTTCGCTCAAACTGAATTCCAATGTCATTTGAAAGAGACAAAACATTTGATAACTAAAATAGGTTTTATAACTGTCTATGAATGAGGCCATTACACATAAATAGCCTATAAGTAATTATGTAATTCACAAATAACATACCTAGACTTAACATATCGCCTATGATTCTGGTAGTAGTTGCTCAGTCCATAGTAGAAGTACACATCCCCCTTAAAGTCTTCAGTGAGAGTCAAGTCAAGACGACAGTAACAGGGCTCCATGGAGTTCTGTTTGATGTGCTCGGCACAGGTGATGTTCTCATCTTCCTTGAGGCACATTGTGTAATCTATTACATGTTCTTTTACCTACAATTTGAAAAGATGGATAAAGTATGCTACTTTTTAGTTACTGTCTCTCTTCCACTTTTAAGTTTGCACCAATCTCGATTCAAAAGTTGGAACAAAGTTTGTGCAGTTATTTGCCCACATATGTTCCAGTATACTGGTGGAAACTCAGACTTGCACAGTTATTTTGTTACATGTAGTGGCCATTAGGATTTCCATAGTGATTTGATTTATCTATGTATTGAAATATCTAAATTTTACCTACTGTATACAATAGTGAATGTATGGGAACTTTTGCATAAGTATAATTGGGGTAACATGACTCACTTCTTATGATTTATTCTTGTTTTTTGCTTTCGTATAAATACGTTATGCGGAAAACACGTACCTAGCTATAAATATCGATAAGTTTTAAGAGTTAAAACAGGCAAAGCGGAATCCATAAAGACTAAGCTAAAACTTAGCCTAAATTATCTTTATAAATGTCAGCTCTTTGAATACCAAGGTGTGCCATTTACAAATGTAAACAATTACGCGACCCAATTAGCATGACAGACATCGTCGCTCCCTAATCGTTGCACCTATTTGTGGACACCTTACCTCATCAGAGAAGTAAAGTAAACCAATCCCAACAGGTATGAAGGCGATGCCAATTACGAAAAACGTGGGTAATACTGTCCCAGCAGTGAGAATAGGCTGCCAAGCAGGCAGACGCTGCTGTTTAAACGCAGATTCTGCGGAAAAACATGAAATAAACAATCAATATCGACCCAAGGACGTAATTTGTTCAATACGGATAATGAAAATTTACCTGCAGGCCGCCTCGATTTCACATTTTGATCAGACGTATCACTAGAAGTAGCCATTATTAATTGTTTCGAGATTTAAATCGTTTCAATAATAAAATACGATTAAAAATTAGTCACAAAAGTCATTTTACTTTTGACTATTTGACAAATGGAATAAGGAATACACGAATATAATGTGACCGAGTTCAGATATAATAGGAAAAGTGAGAACTGAAGGTAAACGTCATTTTTAACGATTGCTATTGGCTAAAATTCATAAAAAATGAGTACAGCGCCCCCATTTCTTGCCATTCGTTATACTATAAAAATTGGCATCATAATATAGAGAACAAGTTAAGCAAAGGACATAACATATACAGCCAATGATACAAAACATTTTGTTTGCTTTAACTTTAAATTATTTATTAATAATAATAATAATACGACATCAGTAATATCTTTAATAATCGTAATGATAAAATATCATAACATCGATTGGAATAAAACGAAAAATAATTTTATTGACACATTAGACGGGGAAATAACGATCGGAAGAATAACGTTTTGTTTCCCTTGCGTTGTCAATTCCATAATCTGTGGTCAATTCTACTCACAACTGCGGGATTATTCGTTTACTCGTTTCCGTTGCAAATTAATCAAAGACAACTCTTACTGTAGTTACGCATGATTGGTAAATTAATAAAAAGTACTGTAATATTTGTTTTCTAATTATTCATGACTTCTGCTGTTAGTTGCGTGACGGTTTAATTGTGGGAAAGAAATCGACAAGATCGCAAGATGTCCAGTGAAACGGCAAACAAAAATGTAAGTACACAGTTTTGCTTGTTACCTACTTTTTGGAAAAGAGGGCTGGGCTGTTCCCGTTTCTGGCCTACCGGCTGTGGGATAATGTAGCTATAATGGCGGAGACACAGTCAATACTCTTACGCAGGCAACTACTTACCTGTGTGTCATTTTACACGAATGTAACAAAGGGAAAATTGTAAATATCCGAATTATCCGTCGGATGTAAAATCGATGCTCTTTCAACAACAGACATTACATTCCACGAGCGAATGTTTATTTTTAAATTCCACTTTTCCATGACTCATACTTATCAGTGACCACCACCAGTCTACAATAATAATGCATAAGGAGACAAACATAAATCAATCATGTAATTAACGCTGATAAAGAAAATAAACACGTTAATTGACTCATACATTAAAATTGTATGAATATAATGATTTTTTTTTTTTTTGTTGAAGTATAATGAGCACAGACTTTTCTATGTATTTTTTTAATTGAATTAATTGTATAAAAATACAAACGAAAATTATGAAAAGGTCACATACTTATACAGCCAAATTGACAACATCATTTTATGTGAATAAACTAAAAATGAAATCTTAAATGTTGTGTATGTGGAGCATTAAAAATTGTAAATAATCCCAATTTCCTGTTGCATGAGTCAGCTTACACAGCAACATTCTTGTCATGCCTAGCCGCTGAAATCTAAATAAATCAGTACACGGTAAATTAGTGTGCCGGTTTGACCGCTGTGAATGGTTGCATGTTGAATATTAAATTTTTGTGTCAAATGTAACTTGTGCATAATAAGCTTAACCTGCTTTGGTTTGCCACTTTTGGAGTTTTTAACTATTGTTGCCTATATTTGTCTCTGTGTTTTTAAAGCTAATGGACTGTAGCATCATATGAATACAAATAAGTTTAATTAATTAACATAACTATTTAAAAATAATTTAATAATTATATTGAAAAATATCATAATATTAAATGTATTTTGTTAGGTTACCAATTTTCTTATAACATATTATATCTTGGATAAATAATTCTTGATGTACTAGTATACAGCTTTTAGTAGATGAAATAAATAATGTTTATTTAACATTAGTCAATTTGATAACAATGTCTGGGAATGATAATGTGTTATCAGTCAAAACCCCTACTCTCAGTCACTTTAAAGGAATTTCTAAAATCCTTATTATGAATCAGCAAAACATTTTTAGGGGAATTTGTAATTAAAATGTAAAGGCCTTACTCATAGACAGTTTTAAAACCTATTTTAGGTAGTTATCAAATGTTGTGTACCTTACGAACAACTTTTGAATTCAGTTTGAGCAAAGACAACAAAACAATTGATAACTAAAATAGGTTTTAAATCTGTCTATGAATAAGGCTGTAAGAATATGCATCAATTAAAATAACTATTAGTCTAATTATAAAAAGCCAATTTAATTCGATTATAAGGCAAATGTCTGACTAATTTCTCCACTGTAACATCTTTTTAGCAAGCATAAGTGATTTCATACAAATATACACAGCAAAAGAGTAATTTTAGTAAAGTGTGCTAAAATAAGATTCATTCCACTGTTATCAATGAGTGTGATGAAATGTAAAAACCTGGTATGTTACTCATTTGTAAGTATATTTATTTATATTAGTGATTTTATGTACCTAAACTCAGCAAGGAATTAAAAAATTCTGTAGTTTTGGTCTTATAATTTACCCTAATTTCATTATCAGATTGGTATATTTCTGACATGAATGAATGGTGAATCATGAATTACTTAGATTCCCAGTTAACGTAATTTCATATTATGTGTTTTTAAATTTTTAAGTCATTTGTCTAAATTGGAAGATGTAGTAGTGAAATGGCGAAAATATAAACTAAATATTTCTTTTATTTGCATGAAAATGTTCACTGCATATGTAAACTCAATGAACACTATAAAATTATGAATCACAATAAGATATAACAATTTAAAATTATTTTTCACGAAAATGCAGATACAATTTAGTTTTTTTATTTCCTTAAAAATATATGGAATAAGAAAAATATTTGGTACAAGTAGCATAATCATGTTTGTTGCAGTTCTCCAACCTGGAGACCCCAGGGTATGTGGGCTTCGCCAACCTTCCCAACCAGGTGCATCGGAAGTCTGTGAAGAAAGGCTTTGAGTTCACACTCATGGTGGTGGGGGAGAGTGGGCTTGGCAAGTCAACACTCGTCAACTCTCTGTTCCTCACTGATTTGTACCCGGAGAGGGTTATACCTGATGCCATAGGTTTGTATTTTATTTTTTAAACTATCCTTCTAATCCAGGTTCGTCGCTAGCTCATACTAAAATGCCACAGATATTATTGATAGAAAGTTTGGTTTCTTGTTATACCTAACGTAACCAGGAGACTAGCTCCTTATCAAATTGTGTATTAATTAGTTTTGATCTACAACATTTTTAATACAAGTATTTTTGGAATAAAGTTTTGTATCATCAATTATTTTGTCGTGACAAAATCATATTGCGCCGCCCTCACGTAAGTGTCGGGTAAGTACAATTAAGAGGCAGCAATTCAAGCCAGATTAATCAATAACAGTTCCCAAAACAGTTGACAGCCTCCGTGGCGCAGTTGGCTAGAGGCCGGCTGTGAAACGAGAGGCCGCGGGTTCGATCCCCGCACCGAGACAAATGTTTGTGTAAACCACAAGTATTTGTTTCGGGTCTAGGTGTTTATGAAACCGAAAAGTCTCTCGTAGTTTCTGATACCCACGACACAAGACTCGATCTTAATGTGAGCTCAGGACTATGTATGTGACCGTTGGGTGTATTATTATTATTAAAACGACAAAAATAGCAAGAGTGAATACGGAGGACCAAAATCCTTTTGTTTCAGAGAAAACAAATCAAACAGTAAAGTTGGACGCCTCTACTGTGGAGATCGAGGAGCGCGGCGTGAAGCTGCGTCTCACGGTAGTGGACACGCCCGGCTACGGCGACGCTATAGATAACACCGACTGTTTTAAAGTGAGTACTGCGTTGATAACCCTAATCACTGAGGGCATTTCTGAGAAGGAATGTTGTAAACGTAACTTATAGAAGAGTTAAAGTGAAACGAAAACCTAATTCGAATATGTGCTAGATGGTTTTTGTATATAATTTATAATTAATACACTGAAATAATACAAAAAAGCGATGAATATCAGTTTTTCAGTGTTTCGCAAAAAGTGTCACAACGTAGGGATACCTGTGTGCTCGAGTTTTGCTTGACCTATTTTATGTCATTTCGCGTAAGTCAAATTTGTTTGATAGGCATAAATTATATTTGTTTGCCTGTCATGTAGCGAGTAATAAATACCAGAATGCACGGACGCAAAAATTCCTTTGAAATTGTGTGAAAGCAATCGGCATATCTGATTCATCGAATATTACACAAGAAACTTTTTGAAGCAACGAGCTGCGCTTGTAAATTGCTTTTTTGTTTGAAATTATTTGCCATACGAACAGTTAATTAATTTTATGCCTGATATTACATACATTCATAAACTCACGTCTTTATCCCGGAAGGGGTAGGCAGAGGCGCCAATAGGACACCCACATTTCGTCTTGTATGTTCCGTCCCATGATGTGATAGGGGGTGAGCCTATCGCCATATCGGGCACAAATTCCTGACTCCGGGCTGATAAAGAATAAAAAAACCCAATATCACTTTGCCCGACCCGAGATTCGAACCCGAGACCTCAGCTTTGTAGTCGTACCGTAGTACAACTACGCCACCAAGGCAGTCGATATTACGATATCAAAAACAATGCTCTTTAACAAATATACTGCGGATGTTATGATAGCCAATAACACAGTTTCAAAAATCTACATAGAAGGAACGTAATAGGCACCAATATGACAGACTTCGCGATTATAAAACCATTTTCTTTCTTTCTTACTGCCTACTGGTTATTATAACTATATATGAATTGAAAGTGTCTAGACAACCCAATAAGGTATACTTATTCATATTTTGTGACGTTTGTGTGATTTATTTTATACTCGCACGGCAATAAACCTTATAGTAATTGGCATAGTATAGTCCACAAAGTGTATTTACATATCGACATAATAATGTCGGCCAGCTTCAAGCCAGATACGGAGGCTGAACCCAGAACTTAATATCTAACATAGTATATTATAGCGGGTTTTACTCGTGTGTTATGGTCGATTTCCAGACGAATATAAATATCCTATCCACACCAATTAATCCGACACAAATAACATCCGATACATTTGTACTTCTACCCATCAAAATATTTTAAACACAAATAACAATTTACATATCATGTGACAAAATACATACTAAATTGATAACACGCTGTTTGTTTGTTTGTAGTCGATAATACAATACATCGACGAACAATTCGAAAGGTTCCTGCGCGACGAGAGCGGCCTAAACCGTCGCAACATTGTTGATAACCGCATACATTGCTGCTTTTACTTCATATCGCCTTTCGGACATGGGTAATACTACTAACTTGTAACGCAATGTATATCAATCTATTACGTATGAACGTTGGCTGGTTTAACGTTTTTTCAGTTGCTCATGATTTAGTAGCAGTCCATGAGAGATTAATTATTTTTTCAAAATTAAAGGTCCAATTACTAATCCTACCTACCTTTACAAGCCAACAACTGTGATACTACATAACATAAATATATCACCTCGATTTCTTGATGTAACTTTGCTCACCCCTTCAAAAAAACAAATATTATATATAGTCTTATTAGATTTCTTCATATTTAGGTTGAAACCCCTCGACATAGAGTTTATGAAGCAACTTCACAACAAAGTGAACATCGTGCCTGTCATAGCGAAGGCTGACTGTCTGACCAAGAAAGAAGTGCAGCGACTCAAGTCCAGGGTATGTAATTATGCATCATGGAGGTACACCGAGCAGACATTGTGAAGGAAATATATAGAGTGAGAAGGATAGATAGTGTTACTGTAGGATAGAAAGAGATAAAGATAAATTACGGTACAATACTAGCATATTGGTCGTAGTGTCATGTCTAATGTAAATAAAAATATATATGTTTACCAGGTGATGGAAGAAATTGAGAGAGAAGGCATCAAAATATACCCCCTGCCAGACTGCGACAGTGATGAGGATGAAGACTACAAAGAACAGGTGAGAATAATTCTTTCAATGTTTTATGTGACAATTGTTTGTCTTTCTCGTGTAAGGATTTTGCAAGTAGTTCATTATCTAACTGGTGATTTTCTTGTTTTTTTTTTTAAGTTAAAGATTGTACAATGTCATAAAAATATAAATAGAGATTTTTAGTATCTTCGACGAATATCTGATGTCTACAATTCACAGAGTTACCTCAAGTACGTGGGCGGAGCCGAGACCAATATCTACTATCTAGTAAATAATAAACACTTTTTGAATAGTATTATTTCGAGATTTACCCTAACATTGGTTAATGGTTTTGGTCTTGCAACACAAAGTTTAAATATTATTTATTATTCATTAATTCATACTTAATATCTTAGTTCACTAGATAATTGGCAAGCTATTGCATAATATGTCAATGGGCGTAAATGATGACGGTCATGATAATGATGGTAAATACATTCTTCATAATCTGGTTCTTTAGACAGAGAGCTATTGCATAAACTTCACTGATTGATGATGATGATGATATTCTAATAATGATGGTGATGATGTTGGTTCTAATAATGATGATGATGATGATTCTAATAATGATGGTGATGATGATTCTAATAATGATGGTGATGATGATGATTTTAATAATGATGGTGATGATGATGATTTTAATAATGATGGTGATGATGATTTTAATAATGATGGGGATGATAAAGATAATGTTGCTAACGATGGTGGCGCTGCAGGTGCGGCAGCTGAAGGCGGCGGTGCCGTTCGCGGTGTGCGGCGCGGGGCAGCAGCTGGAGGTGCGCGGGCGGCGCGTGCGCGGCCGCCTCTACCCCTGGGGCGTCGTCGAGGTCGAGAACCCCGACCACTGCGACTTCATCAAGCTGCGCACCATGCTCATGTAACCACACACTACTGCTCACTGCATGAACTCACCACAATGTAACAAATATGGTCCCTCGCCGTACAAAATGATTCGGAATAAAAGAGAAGGAAAAGTTTGAAACAACCTTCAATTTAACTATTACAAAATATAGCTTGAATATGGATACAGGTAACATTGACCTTAACGCGTAAACACACTTCTGCACACATCGCAGTAAGTGACCAGCGCATGCTTATTGTTTAACTAAGGCAAAGGAAACGGCGCTAGCGCAAAAAGAAATAAAAGTTTCTTTGAAAGGACTGTAAAGGGTATTTTTAAGTAATAAATAACATAATTCAGTAACCTAAAAAATAATAAGAATTCATAATTTTGTTCAAATTTAAGGTCGAAATGTTCTTAATTCCCTTCATTCAACAAACCCCTGCAACCCCCCTGTATATTACACTGCACTATAACACAGTGTATTCTCCTGTTACAGCACCCACATGCAGGACCTGCAGGAGGTGACGCAGGAGGTTCACTACGAGAACTACCGCTCCGAGAGGCTCGCGCGCAGCGGACAAATGCCTAAGCGACACACGTAAGATAATATATTTATACGTATTACCCATTCAATATAAATAACTATTAGGCCTGATTTTTCAATCGTCACATAAATCCATTAAATAATTTTTAAGGTGACTGTACAAAATTGATCCAATTGGACAATTTGAAAAGAACGCGCTGTAAGGCATTTATTAGCAGTCAAATAAATTATATTCATGTACCTGACAAGAATGTTTGATACTTGGGAATTAATGTTAGTTAGTCACCACGTAGAAATGGCATATTTTATATTACGTCGTTGGCTTTATAATACTTTCTAGTTTGCGTTTGTTTTCATCCTTCTGTATGTTTGATTTGTTTTGTAATTTATTTAATCGCTATTTAAAAATAACTTAACACTTCATTTATTCAAACAAATTCTATTAAACAATTGATAGTGATTTTGGAATAAAAAAATGGATAATTTGTAATTTATCAGGTCAAACGAGAGTGGTCTGAGTGAAGCGGACTCGAACGGCATGTCCAACGGTAATGAAGACTCCACGGAGAGGGAACGTGCGCTGCGCGAAAAGGTACACCTTTTTAAGTAATTATTAAATTTGTAAGTATTGAAGTGTCTACCAAAGTTAACAAACCGGCAAACATCAAACTAATATAGGTGATTTAGTACCAGATGTAAAAATATTTTAGTTTATTTTAAAACATTAATTTTTTGGAGCACTCCACAATTGTTTATCTGTCCCCGACGATCCCTTTATATCGCTCTTATACCATATGTTTGATGGTGAATATGTGGTCAAACATGAATCCTATGCATCTCAAAATAACTGACGCGACTGACATCGCACCGGTGCCCACATCGAGATCACGCACCAACTCCGTTGGAACATTTTGAGATCTCACCGCCATGTCTTTATATTTGAGTCAATGTTTATGTTTGTTGGCGATTATTGAACGTGGATAAAGCGAAAGTGATATGACATCATCATTGCGTATGGCATTAATCCTGCGTGGATCAAACCTCCATGTCTAGGTTCTTCAGCCAGCTTGCTGCATCAGGAGTGCATTTGTGAAGTTCCGAGATTCCACCGGGGAAACAGCGAAGTGGGCATTCGTTTACGACATGAGACAGGGTCTGGTCGGGTGCTCCGCAGTCGCATTGTGGTGACTCCCTTAGACCCCATTTATGCAGGTGGTGGTTAGTTTTCCCGTGGTTGGACCGGAATCTGTTCAGCCTTGTCCATGTCTTGCTATGATGTGACATAATGTTGTGTTTCCCAGGAGGCGGAGCTGCGGCGCATGCAGGAGATGCTGGAGCAGATGCAGCGCCAGATGCAGCTGCAGGCGGCCGGCGCGCCCACCACCGCATAGTGCACGCCGCACGCACAGGTACCTGCACCCATACCAAGCCACACATTACTGTCTCCACAGGCTACACATCATAAAATATCATGCATCCCTGGACATTATCTACTACCAACTGCACCCATACCAAGCCACACATTACTGTCTCCACAGGCAACACATCATAAAATATCATGCATCCCTGGACATTATCTACTACCAACTGCACCCATACCAAGCCACACATTACTGTCTCCACAGGCAACACATCATAAAATATCATGCATCCCTGGACATTATCTACTACCAACTGCACCCATACCAAGCCACACATTACTGTCTCCACAGGCAACACATCATAAAATATCATGCATCCCTGGACATTATCTACTACCAACTGCACCCATACCAAGCCACACATTACTGTCTCCACAGGCAACACATCATAAAATATCATGCATCCCTGGACATTATCTACTACCAACTGCACCCATACCAAGCCACACATTACTGTCTCCACAGGCAACACATCATAAAATATCATGCATCCCTGGACATTATCTACTACCAACTGCACCCATACCAAGCCACACATTACTGTCTCCACAGGCAACACATCATAAAATATCATGCATCCCTGGACACTATTATCAGCTGCTTCTAGCCTCTACATATGCTAGTATTGTATATGTATGTTCGTCGATATCTCCGTCCCCTCTACACCGATTGTAATGATTCTTATTTCATGTTGTTTAGTATACAAGGTGATTTTTTTTTAAATGGGATTAAAAATACCTTTAGTTTGCAGTAGGTAATTACTTCCCCAGAATTTAATCCCTATTAGCGACATTATCAAATGGTATAATAATACAGCATGTTTTATATTTTTCAAAATAATTGGGTACGATTCCTCGCTAGCAATATTGATTTATCAAAATTCAAAGTATACAAATTTAGTCCTCATGAAAATCGGGCTCGTGACTCCTTTCAAAATATTTCGTTATTTAAGTTTCGGATTTGGCCATCCACGTCCACTAGAAAAATTCACCATGTATAATGTCATGTATTTATGTATTGTTGTAGTTGGACGTGAACTTCGATTTCCACCTGCCTGCTGGCAACAACCTGGTGAACTCCATACTGCGCGCCATCCCTTACTGCGTGACTTCCAATTGACTTGTACTCTGTGTATACTGTCACTCTGTCATGAACGCTGTCGGTGTGGGTAACTATGTAATTATTGACACATTACGACATAACTTTTGGTTATAATAAACTCAGTATTTTTAATGAACGCGTGACACAGTAGTTGTCAGTGGTGGTTTGTAAGATCTAAGTTCACTTAAATATACAACAATGTACTGCATAAATAATGAATTTTTGGTATGCTTGAATATATATCAGTCAGCCATTATGCGCATTTACACACGAACTTCTGCATTATTTGGTGTGAGCGATACTTGATGACAGTTTGACATTAAATGCAATTATTACGTACTATCGAAATAGCGTGTAAGTGTTGTTACGGTATTCTAAGCCTAAATATATGGCATGTAGATCTATATTTCATTGGCTTCAACAATCGTTTTAGTCGATATTATTGTATTCCTTTAAATGTCTAGATAATATGATGTGACAACACCCCAAAAAACAATTAATTAAATAGTTAAATCACACCGACAAGTGTTTCTATAAGTATTAAGTTTATACTCAAATAATTATTTTTTATTATTTTATAAGAATTTTAGTTTATAGACATTATATTCAGATGTAAACTCTCTATAGTTTTAGATGATGCAATATATGTGCGTAGTGACTGGCCTAAGATCAAAGTAATATTCTTCAGAAGATTTGCTGAACATATTATGCTTATCTATAGACTTAGAAGACACATACATTGGTATGTATAACAATAAATATTCAATTATAAAATAAATAGAAAAGAAGTATAATAATAGCCCTAATATACCCGGCTGTGTATTATTAGAAAATTCCATTTTTAATAAGAATTTTACATCAATTTTCTTAAGTAAAATCATCCTTGAAGGTATCTGCATTTGAGAGTTACCTTGAGCATTAGGCTATAATCTACCACACTAGCCTAGTGCGGGTTAGTAGACTTAAGATACCATAAACAATCTTGTTTTGATCTCTATGGTATGCAAGTTTCCTCACATTTTACTTGACCATTAAAGTGAATGGTAATTGACTATAAAATTGATGTTAGACTGGCCTGAAATTAAAACATAGTACAGGAATAATGTCCCATATTCCATTATAATGAATATAACTAGAGTAGAAAAAAACGTGCATATAACCACACAGTCGGGTAAAATAAGATGAATTAGTATTAAGGTATTTCCAATACTTGTGAAGTAAATTGAAAAACTATAGGTTGTTAAATGTGGCCTCTTTTTATTGATCTGATATGCATTTATTCATTGTCTCGTCCCATTCTGTTGTCCATGTCTCATCTTAATATAGAGATCGGATTGTAGGCAATGCCCTTTTCAAACGAGTTAATGTTAATACAAAAAAATGTAAAATGTGTTATGTAATAAAAAGTTTATTTTTATATTCAGAAACAATATGAAAATTCATAGTAATATATTGAGGGTAGTTTGTTAGTGTAGCGGATTTGAGTTACAGCGCCCTCTAGTAAAAAACAGATGCATTCGGTTTCGATCTGGCTGATATAATAGTGTCGAAAAGAAAACAAAGTCTAAAGCCTTATTTTAATACCAAAATTTTTAAATATTTAATTATATTGAAGTGAATATGTTGACCTTTTAAGAGGAACTACTATATAAATTCTCGCATACAATCCGATCTCTAATAAATAACATAATTACATTATGCACAAACTTTATGTTTACTTTAAATGTATCACCTTTCTATTGTTCCTGCAATGTGTATATTATACATAGATATTAATATTATAGAAATGACATTATAAAGTTACGAGGTCATAGACTAATAGAGATATCTAGACTACTGTGCTTCGTCCGTCTTTTTATATATTGCAATATTTTATAGACCTTGTTCAGACGAGGCGAATTACTCGCGAATGGTACGCGAATATGCCCCGTACAGACGCGTTCAACGCACGACTAAAATAAGCGGCGATTTTCTGGTAAGGGCGTGTGAATTCGCGTGCGATTCGCAGCGTATTCGCCTCTTCTATACATGGTCATAATTCCAGTATTTTTCCTAACAATTTTTTGGTACTGATTATTTGAAAAATGTGTTTGTTTTGAATGTGAAATATGTGTATGTGAACGAAATTTTGTATCGATTGGAAGGCTGATGTATGCCGAGCGGTGTTAAATTCTAACTGTATTAGGTACTTAAAGATCTTATCATTGTATTGTAAGAATTCATTCCCACATTGGTGCATTTATATTTTTTTATTATAATGTAAAATACGAAGCAATTGATTAACGTGTTGAATCGCTAGATTATTCGTAATGGTAGATGTTAAATTGGTGCCAAAGCCGCGATTTGTTGAAAAGGAGATCAATTATTTGATTGTATGATCGGTATGGTTTACACGTATGATGACGGACGTATTAGGTACCTAAAATGTGTAAAAGTTACTCCTATGTAATCATATTTTTATAAATAAATATGAAATATAAATGTGTTTTATTTCCTTATAAAACAAGACTACTGGACTTATTTAGGCAGGAGAGCGCTGGATGCAAACCGTCTCCAGCCAATACATTTTCTGCAGTGGGTTTCCTGCGCCGTATGATGCATTATTTTTGGGGTGAACATGTTTTTTTTATTACCTGCGATCGGATCGTTATGATTCACATCCGAGATGGTGACCAGTCATAATAATTGGTCAAAAATAATGTGTTATTCAGAGAAATTTCAGTTATCAGTCAATGTTAGGTCACCATGGAATAATAGAACCAGTGCACATTAGAAAACAACAGGAGCTATATAAAGATTTGCAGAAATATTGAAGTCGTATAAATATTTATTTAAATTAATAACAATAATATCAGCCCATAAACGTCCCAAAGCAGGGCACGGCCCTCCCCGAAAATCGATAGATTGCGAAATGCGAGGGATTAGGCCATAATCCATCATGTTGGCCTATTGCGAGTTTCACGATTCACATACAAAAGAAATTCTTGAAAATCTCTAAGATATGCAGGTATCCTCACGATATTTACCTTCGCCGTTAAAATGCGTGGCATGGAATTAGTGGTTTTACATGCTGCGAGATAATTAACTATCAATACACACATGGCTCAGAAAAGTCAAAGGTGTGCCCTGGGATTTGAACGATTTGAACCTGCGACCACCGTGTCGCTAGCCGCGTCCGTATTTCAATGATTTATAATAATATATTTTTTGATAGAAGTGTAAAGAAAGGACTTTTCTGTTAAAATCAACTTAGATGTAAAATTAGAACTTTTATTTAGGAACGTTAAAAAAATAATAGGTTTAGAGGGATTTTATGAAAATAAATTAGCATTATTGACCTACGCTCAGATTTTGTAAACTGGTAATTTGGTTAATTTTTTTGTCAACATGACATCAATAGTAACCGTATTTCAAAACCATCTCACGGAGATGTGTGAACTAAGAATCTACTGTCTCTTTCTTTCTCATTCAAATCCTAATAAGTTGTTTCAATATTATGCTTAAGATATAGACGTGTTGTTATGTATCACGCTTGTCAGTTTGAGTACCACTGCGTCCGCCATATTTCTTTGCGGAATTTTGTTATCAAACAGCAGTTTATTGAAAATACTTTTATAGACTATTATTAGTGTGTAGTGTGGATGATACACAATGGCAATCGTTGAGGACGAGGTGCGAAACGAGAGTGAAGAAGAAAATGAGATAGAAGTGGTCGTGGAAGAGGATGATGCTGACCAAGATTCCGACGACTCAGATGTGAGCTAAGCATATTGTATCTTTTTATTCGATTTAATGAGTCTGTTAAGCGTAAAACATAGGTTTTCCTCGTCTTTGTCCTGTTTATCGTGATGCGTGGATGATAGTTTCGAGTTTATATTTGATTGAAGATAACGATGTACCTATTAGTTGAGGTCAAATGACCCGTTTCAAACAGACGAAACTGTAACAAGTGCAACATTGGTGTGATCAATAAAAATTATAAATAATAGTAGTTATTATTCGTTGCCTGACTGTGCTGAGAGCAATGAACTTAATGTCTTATGAAGTGGCTAGTGGAAATACTGGTTTTTATTTACAAACAAAATAAATAATCGTCATGATATAAATTCAACTCTAAATTCAATGGTCGCCACATTGGTCTAGAATCAGCGCATGTGCCTTGTGAAATGTTAGGTTCTGGGTTCAATTCCCAGGTTTGACACACCATTTTAATTATTTTTTTATAAATTCTTTATGAAACACCACATACACAAAGAATTAAAAAAAAACTGGTTTATATAAAGGTGAAAATCGGCGATCTTATCATTTTGTGTGAGATTTAAATTAAAAATCTCATATGAGTTGCGCAGGACTAGAATTTATGGCTAATATGACAATAAACTTGTCTAAGCTTGAAAAACGGAGTGATACTAGTGGCATCTCTACCTACCTTCATGGATATTCACAGCTCTGAGCTTAATTATCTATCCTCATATAAACTAAAATATAACCCATGTTTGGTACATGTGACAATGTAATTTGTATGCGAAGTCTAGTTCAACGGCTTTGAGAAAGTTTGTCGCAAGCTAAATTAGTCTGTCTCATATTTCAGTTTAGAGCTCTAATGAGATTCTTAAAAAGAATATTAAATAACTAACTGGATTAAGTACTTATTAATATTTTGGCTACAATGTTAGCTAACACTTTAGGCTATAGGTAATTTTAGTAAATAAATGTATAGGAAAACTTAGCCTGATGAAGTGTTTTCATACTAAGAAAGGAATCAAGTAATTCAGACTAGCAGTTTCATGCTACAAAAGAATAAACAAACTGATTATAGAAAGACATGTAATAAGAGATATTCAATGTAACACTGGTGGACAAAAGAAAATTTTCTTTTGATGCAATTAGTAAATGATGTTTATTGTAATGTATTGGAAAAAACATACTGTAATCATGCTATGAATGTATCAGGAGTACACTTTCCTTTGTATCAGTCACTATGGAGTGCTACCCACTAGTCCATTCAGTCATCACCCATTAATATACTACCTTAAAATCATTGTATAATGAACATTACTTCATTTCCTCGTTATAACACTCCACAGTCATGGAATGCTGCAGTATAGAGTTCAGAAACCCTCAATATACTTAAACCTGGTTTTTACTTCTGCTAGGATGATGATGATGAAGAAGTGCTGGAGAGGAAGGTGGCTGAGCTGGAGCGTCGCATAGCGGAAGACCCTTATCACTATGATGACCATATCGAGCTCATCCAGGCTTTGTGGTAAGGCTATAAGACTAATATTTCAGAAAATATTTGGTACTGCCTCCGTGATGCAGCTGAATTAGAAGCTGAATATGAAACTAGTTGAAATATAATTATGGAGGCCTACATACCTGCTCCATTCTACAGAGGAAAGACTGAAGGAGGGAACACATCTGTCAAATACATAAACCAACTTCAAATTCGATAAAGCAATTATCAAAATAATTGCATTTTTCTGACAATCTTCATGGCGTAATTAGTCACGACACCTGTGACACGAGTGGCAGTGGGTTCGATCTCCCGCATAAATGTATGTGTGACCCACAAATGTTTATTTCGTGCCTGTTTTTAAACTAAAGTCTTTCGTAGTTTCTGTTACCCACGACAAGACTTGGTATGTTAATGACAATATCGGAAGCCTCGATGTCACAGACTTGAAGAAACTTGAAGCCGCGGCTTCGATCCCCTTACCTAAATATTATGTATATGTTTGTGTTGTTTCGGGTGTGGGCGTTTTTTGAGACCTAAAAATGTCTCGTAGTGTTCCAATACTCGATAACACTTGGTTTTTACTATGTGTTTTTGTGTATTTGTTCTCAGGGGTCTATCAGAGCTGGACAGATGGCGCGAGGCGTTCGACCGGCTGCAACAGATGACCGCGTTGAAGGCTGAGCACTGGCACCTCCGCTTACAAACAGAGGAGACGCTAGCTCACTCGCAACACTCCAGAGAACGCATGGTAGAGCTGTTTCAGCAAGCTACGCTGGATTGTTTTTGTGAGGGTTTTTATACATCTGTCTCAACATATTTCGAAAAGTAAATAATTAAGATTTATTCATTGTTATTTTTTGTAGTTGCAATTGGCGACAATTTTTGAATAGAAGTTGGATGCAACAAACTGATGATAGGGTGAAAATAAACACAGGAAAAGGTTTACATCCAGCATTGGACTGTAGACTAACGATGTGGATGAACCTTTTAATAAACTTTAAATTTTTTGTTATAACAGTTATAAAAGTCGGCAGTAGTATTACGGACAAAATTTATAAGCGATCCCAATCCCTATCTAAGGATCGATCCGGAAAATAGACCAATCAGAACATATCAAATGTGAGCGTGTCGACGATACCTTGAGCCTATTGGTCTATTGTCACGATCGATCTTTCGATAGACATGAAGATTGGTAATTAATCTCGGCCATTAGTTAGTAATGTGACAACACTGCTACAATAAATATTTCGAACAGTAGAGGAGGCCCTACAATGAAATGTATAATATGAGAAAATAGTTTCTTAGATTTACGCGAATGTTACACATTGAAATAAAACTAATTTTTACGGAAGATTTTAAGTAATCGAAATGTCAGAAATTAAATTTTAAAAAATTTAAAATTTAAACTAAATCCGCGATTAAACCCTTATAATTGTGTTTTATTTCAATATGTATATGAGGTATATGGTATTGGGTTTTTCTATTCATTATCAGCGCAGAGTCAGGAATTTATGCTCGATATGGCGATAGGCTCGCCCCTATACAAGGACGGATCCAGGGGGAGGTCATGGAGTCATGACACCCCCCCCCCCCCTAGGCTGACTCCAGATTAACAGATTTTTTAAATATATCGTTGATTTTCGCTTAAAAAATAAGTAAACATATTCACTAATCACAGGTGTAACAAACTTTTAAAAATCACTTTTAAATGTGTAATTGTAATTGAATTCGTGTACGTCCAGTGTTTTGGTTAGAACTATAATATAATCCCCCCCTGACTTCAAAGCTGGATCCGCCCTTGACGGAATATGCAAGACGTAATGTGGGTTTCCTGGAGGCGCCTTTGCTTACTCCTTTTGGGATAAAGGCGTGGGTTTATGTATGTATGTACGTATGTATGTATGTATGTACGTATGTATGTATGTTCGTATGTATGTATGTATGTATTACCGGTCGGAAATATCTGTGGACCTGAATAATTGATGTCATTGGAACATAAGTTAAGCAAATTCAAAATATAGGTTAAACAAATTGAATTAAAATAGAAATAAGAATAAATAAATAGCATTCGCATCCATCTCAAACGTTTTTAATGTAAAATAACATAGTAGATAGGGGAACACAAAACAATGAAATGTGAACCGCATAGGTTCACAGATATTTCCGACAGGTTATATGTATGTATGTATGTATGTATGTATGTACGTATGTATGTATGTATGCACGTATGCATGTATGTAATGTGGGTGTCCTGGTGGCGCCCCTGCTTACCCTTTCCGGTATAAAGGCGTGGGTTTATGTATGTATGTATGTATGTATGTATGTACGTATGTATGTATGTACGTATGCATGTATGTATGTGTGTGTGCAGCCATCCCGATCCTGACGGAGTGGTGTTCGTGGGCGCTGAGCGCGGGCGACGTGGCGCAGGCGCGCGAGCAGCTGGGCGAGGTGCTGGCGCGCGCGGGCGCGGACCCGCTGTCCGGCCGCGTGTACTGGGACGCCAAGCACGAGCTCGAGAAGGCGCATCTCGACACCATGAGGTACTGTCGTGTACATACACTTTTTTTTATAATAAAAATAGTAATAGACTGCCTCGGTGGCGCAGTTGTATTACGGTACGGTTACAAAGCTGAGGTCTCGGGTTCGAGTCCCGGGTCGGGCAAAGTGATATTGGATTTTTCTATTCATTATCAGTCCGGAGTCAGGAATTTGTGCCCGATATGGCGATAGGCTCGCCCCCTATCACATCGTGGGACGGAACATACAAGGCGAATTGTGGGTGTCCTAGTGGCACCTCTGCCTACCCCTTCGGGGATAAAGGCGTGAGGTTATGTATGTATGTATGTAAAAATAGTAATAATTTTTATTTGAAATAAAACATAAATGCTTAAATCTTGCAGCTTACTTTCAGAGTATCAACTAACTTGAGATAGCCACAATTCCAATTTATTGATAAATGTTCCAAAGTAATAAATCTTTTCTAATTACTTCATCTAATTAAATACTAGGTTACAAGTAAATATATTTCATGGCGAATTGATTGCATCTCATCTGATGGTGAATAGGATGTCATCTAGAAATAACTGTGATTTGCAGACAGAATATAATCAGTGCGTAGTGGCCTGTTGGCAATGGACCAGACGCGGTGGTCTACATGTTCACGGTGGTCGCGGGTTCAAATCCCGGGGTACACCTCTGACTTTTCGGAGTTATGTGTGTATTGATAGTCAATCACCACGCACTTTAACGGTGAAGGAAAACATCATGAGGAAACCTGCATACCGTAGCGATTTTAAAGAATTTCTACGGTATGTAAGTCCGCCAACCCACACTTGGCCAGCGTGGTGGACTATATGGCCTAACCACTCTCAATCGATTCTCTCGATTGTAGAGTAGGCCCGTACCCTGCAGTGGGACGTATATGGGCTAATTCAGTACAGTACATAATGATTTACTCCTTGACAAAATTATATCTGCTCGACTGGTTGTTTACGCTGCGTGTACGTTTTACTTATGTGTCCCTCCCCCTCGCCCAGCCCTGAGGATCCGGACTACAAGCAGCAGCAGGAGCGCGTGGCGTGGTGCGTGGAGGAGATGGCGTCGCGCCCGCTGATGCGCGGAGAAGATACTTTAGAACACGTGGATAAACTCGCCGAAACGCATCCGGACCAGGACTTTATAATCAAGGTAGCGTAACTATACAGGGTGTATAAAGAATGCGACCAAAAACGAAGCCAGGTGGTAGTATTAGTGACTTCAAACACAATGCAACCAAAAATTTGGAAAAAAAATCGACCATTTTTTTTTAATTTTTTTTTCTTCTCGTCCTATTTGGGAGATATACAGGGTGAATTTTTCAAGTGGGCGTGGATGGCCAAGTCCGAAATTATGAGGATAATAAGGATCAAATTCTGGGAAGTAATGTTAATTAGGTTTCACAAATTTAAAAAGTACTTAATAGTGGACCCTGCAATGCACACCAATATTAGAAGAGAGGGACAAACTGTTCCTTTAATATTAAATCGAATAATGTAGTAATTTGATAAATCTGTATTTTTTTATTTCAGGTGAAGAAACAACATGAGGCAGCTACGGAATTTTTACAGAAAATAACACCGTATGAAGACAAACTATTGACTATAGAGTGAGTTAACATTGAATTTATAGATCATCACTCCCCATAGACATCCACGCAATAACGACATGAGCTTGAAAAGTGTGTTATAGACTTTTAAAACTGATGAAGGATTTTTTTTTTCATTTAATAAAACTGCCTCGGTGGCGTAGTTGTACTACGGTACGATTACAAAGCTTAGGTCTTGGGTTCGAATTCCGAGTCGGGCAAAAGTGGTATTGGATTTTTCTATTCATATCAGCCCGTGGTCTGGAATTTGTGCCCTACATGGCGATAGGCTCGCTCCCTATCACATCATGGGACGGAACATACAAGCCGAAATGTGGATGACCTGGTAGTATCTCTGCCTACCCCTTCTGGAAAAAAGGCATGAGTTTATGTATATTAATAAAAAAATATGGGTGGCGTTCCAAGTAGGCCGAAAATCTTAGTATATTTTGGTATTGTTATTATATGATTGGAATTTCAGTATATTCTGCATAGATAAAAATTTAATAAACAAAAATTGCTCATAAATATTGGTACAAAATTGCATGTTAAATCTATGGAACGATAAAGTTCTGAAATGTCTTAAGCTCCTTGGTGTTTGTTGTAGTAACCCAGATGAGAGGTTGAAAGTGTTCCAGGACTACATAAAGACGTTGAAGGAACTATCGCAGGATGATAAATACTCTGAGTGTGATTGTTCTGGCATTTTAAAGGTTAGTGCCATTGGATTTTTTTATTTTTTTGTATTAGCTTTAAAAGGATCTTTTGTGGGCAAATTTTTACCAGTAATATTTTAATTTAAGAAAACAGAAATAGTATTCTGTAATAAAATAAAATTCATGAAAATTAAGAACCATATTTGATTTGGATGTCATTTTAACAAGGGGGTTGTTGAATTTTTGGTAAATTAATATGTATGCAAATCAGACTTATGTGTTTCACTTGTAGGGGTGGGGGGAATGGTGAATGGGTTATTTTGTATAGAAATGTCAGTTTTCTAAAAGACCTTAATTTCTTTTTTAACTATAATAGTAAAATACCTCAATAATGAATAACAGTAGCATCGTCGTCCCCAGGTGATGTACGACCGCGCGACATCGGACTGCATGTGGTGTCCGGGGGCGGAGTCCCTGCTGGTGGCGTGGGCGCGGCTGGCGCAGCAGTCGTCGCGCCGCACGTACTGGCGCGTGCTGCACGCCTGCGCGCGCCGCGCTCCGAGACAACACACGTTCTGGACGCTGCAGATGCAGCAGGCTGAACACGAGGAGAGGGAATTTGATGAGGTAACCGCAGTGTCATATATGATCTGGTGATTTTTGAGATGCAATTAAAAATAATTACTGTCATTCGCTTTGCATTGCTACTTTCGTAATTTGAAGATGGAAAGGATCTAATAGATCCTGTCATAGACAATCAATAAGTCATAGACAAAAAAGACTTGTTGAAAAAAATGGATTTTTTTTTGATAATGGTTTCTTAGATTTACACGAATGTTACACATTGAAATAAAACTATTTTTTTTTACGGATTTTATCGCGATTTGGTTTAATTTTTACATTTTTTAACTTCCCGACGTTTCGATTACATTACAGCTTTCGTGGTCACGGGGCGGACTTAAAAAATGTAAAAATTAAACCAAATCACGACAAAATTCGTAAAAAAAAATTGTTTTATTTCAATTTTTTTTGAGTTAAATTTACAATTTTTCAAATAAAACCCAAATTTACCAGGAATCCTTACTGATAAAGAAAAACAATAAAATACTAATTGTATATTCTAATTATTCTTGAAATAAATATCCAGGTCTCATGCCAGCGACATGGTACAACTTCGTCTTCACACGCGTGTAAAAAACAAGTTATTCTAATACAAAGCTCATACATACCTCTTATATTTCAGGTGAAGTCGATATTCGAGAACGCCCTAAGCAAGGGCATGGAGTCGTACAAACAGGCGGAGTGCCTGTGGATGAGCTACCTCGAGTACATCCGCCGCCGCACCGACTTCAAAAACGATGCTGATGTGGAGAGACTGCGCAGGACCTTCAGACTCGCCTGGGACGCTCTCGCCGCGGTATGTAAAATATGTATGGTAAAGATATACATACTGAGAATATATACTTTGAAAAATCATTAAATATTGTGAATTTGGATAGTGGCTTATAAATAAATGGGACATGGCTTCTGGAGACATTTGTTGCGGATTTAAATCTCAAAGAACACTTCTGGCTCTTGGCATTCATGTGTGTATAATAAATTACCACACATTTTAATGGTCAAAGAAACCTTGAGAGAAGACCTTCGTACCATATAGATTTATAAGATTTTCGATGCCATGTGAAGTTGTTAATTCTGCACTCTAGTCAAGCGTGGTGGATTGTTGCTTAAGCCATCTCATACGAACTGTTAGTTGTAAAGGACACCTGTTCTTTGAATTTTGAAATTGTTGCAATTTGAAATTATTGAATTAGGTATCACATAAACAAAGATACATTTTGAAAATTATCCCCCTCTAATACAATAACACTTCTTTCAGATATCAGAATATGGTGACAGTTAGCAAAAAAATATTCACGCAATAGAGAATAAATCAATATTGAGAGATAATTTTACTTTACTGTCTACCCTGTTCCAGGCGTGGGGTGAAGAAGCCAACGATTGCGAGGTGCCTCTGTACTGGGCGCGGCTCGAATACAAGTACATGAACGATCCTAAACAAGGCAGAGAGATCTTCGAAGAGCTGTTCAGTGAGTACTGTGCATATGTAAAAACGATTGTTACACAGACACTGACACTGATAGTCTCCGTGGCGCAGTTGGTTAGACGCCGCCTGTGAAACCAGAGGCCGTGGGTTCGATCCCCGCTCCAAAACAAATATTTGTGTGATCCAAAGGTATTTGTTTCGGGTCTGGGTGTTAGAGCGAATAGTCTCTGGTAGTTTCTGATGCACACGATATAAGACTCGATCTTAGTGTGGGGTCAGGACTATGTATGTGACTTCTGGGTGTATTTATTGTTGTAAACTACATTATGATACTTAATTTATATAAACATTTCACCTTTCAGAGTATGGCGAGAACAAAACAATGTGCAAGTACTGGGAGGCGCTGATCCAACTGGAGTTGTTCCGTTCTACCCCCACTAATACCGAGGCAGGTTCCAGCGACAACAAGCTGCGCGCCCTCATGAGGCGGGCGCTGCGCAGTGTGCGGGACTACCCCCCCGGCGTGGCCAGGATATGGACCGACTATGAGAGGGACTGCGGGATGCTGCATACTGCTCGGGAATGTTACGAGGCTTGCGAGGTAAGCTGTTTGTGTTGCATAATTGGTTTGAGGTCGTTTGGAGAATTAAATATTGTTAAAATTAATGTTAGGTTGTTTTGTTTTGATGTGTAAATCAGTATGTGAGAGTTGGAAATTAACACATTTCGACTATCTGAAAGTCTCAGGACGTGAGACAACCCTCGAACAATCTCGTGGTTCTGTAGAATTCAACATTTTTTAAGATATAAGAATCCATATATTTTTTAAGAATGTAATGATGTAATATGTGCGTGCAATTGATGTGTAATGTACCTTATTTTTTAAGATTAATAATTAATTAAAGATCACAGAAAAGTATAGCAAAATTCGTTAAAAAGTAAGAAAACTTATTTATATCAAACTCTTTTTGAAATAGATACTTGTCCCTATTATCTCCTTTCCTCACAATCACCTTTTAACTTTACCTATAAAATTAATTTCAGCTAAAGATTAAACAATGGCGCGATACCTACCAAGCGTTGAAGGACAGGTTGAGTGGCAAGCCGAAAGGAAAACAAGGTGACAAAAAGGCAAAATTCGACAACAAAAAGAACAAAAAAGACATGAAACAGAACAAAGGAAAGAGAAAGAGCGATGGCGCGGACGAATCAGGCGACGTGAAGAGAAAGAAAGACTCTATGGAAGTGGATGAGAGTGAGAAGGATAGCAATAGCCAAAACGGAGTTAAGAGATCTCATGATGAAGATGATGAGACGGGTGAGTAGATATGGTGTCTGGCTTTTTTTGTACTGACACAACTCTTTTTTTTTGTGAGGAATGGCATGTCACTTGCCTGTTTGCCGTTGGTCTGTTTTATTATAAGATAAAGATACTTTGTACTGTTCAATAACGACAGTTTAGAATTTGTACTGTACTGTATCAGTTCAATACGTCCCAACTCACGTGGTGGGACAAAGTTACCCTGATTGACTACTCTGTCCAGTCGTGAAAGTTTTGAAGAAATTCTATAATGATTCGCAGAGGCGGAAGCGAAGCGTCAGCGGGTGGAGGCGGAGCCCGCCAGCAGGGACGCCTGCACGCTGTTCGTCAGCAACCTCGACTTCAAGTATGTACACACTTCCTAATTTGACACTTTGACAGCCGAAACGAGAGGCCGCCGGTTCGAGACAAATGTTTGTGTGAACCATAAGTATTTGTTTCGGGTCTGGGTGTGTGTGAGACCGAAAAGTCTCTCGTAGTTCCTGATACCCACGACACAAGACTCGATCTTAGTGTGCGTTCAGGACTATGTATTTGACTGTTGGGTGTATTTATTTATGTATTTAAATAAAACATCACTTACGTTTGCAGAGTAAATGAAGATATGTTAAGGCAGAAGTTATCGGAGTTCGGCGACATCGTGTCCCTGAGATTGAAGAGCGGCGTGAAAGCGTTCGGCGGCTCGATATGCTACTGCCAGTATAAGACTCCAGTAAGTACGATTATTGATAAAATATATGTGATAGGGGCCGAACCTATCGCCATACTGGGCACAAATTCCTGACTCTGGGTTGATAATGAATAAAAAAATCCAATATCACTTTGCCCAACCCGGGTTCGAACCCGAGACCTCAGCTTTCATCAGCCCGTTGCAGTCCACTGCTGGACATAGGCCTCTCCCAAGGTACGCCAGGTGTGTGACGACCTCAGCTTTGTCGTACCGTAAATTTGGGCGGACATTAGTAGTATTTGACTAACTCAATCACTAACATAATTGTATCTATATCAGCCCATATACGTCCCACTGCTGGGCACGGGCCACCTCTACAATCGAGAGTACGATTGAGACTTTAGACTAGCTATAACCTATAATGCGTGCGTGCGTGGTGGCCTGTTGGTAACGGACCAGACGCGGCTACCTACATGTTCACGGTGGTCGCGGGTTCAAATCCCAGGGCACACCTCGGACTTTTCGGAGTCATGTGTGTTTTGATAGTCAATCACCACGTACTATAAGGAAAACATCGTGGGGAAACCTGCGTATCGTAGCGATTTTAAAGAATTTCCACGGTATGTAAGTCCGCCAACCTGCAATAGGCCAGCGTGGTGGACTATATGGCCTAACCACTCTCAATCGATTCTGTAGATTGTAGAGTAGGCCCGTGCCCAGCAGTGGGACGTATATGGGCTGGTCCATAACCTATAATTGCATTATAAAAGAACTCGTGTCAT
Organism: Deilephila porcellus; assembly: GCA_905220455.2. Classification (NCBI taxonomy): domain Eukaryota; kingdom Metazoa; phylum Arthropoda; class Insecta; order Lepidoptera; family Sphingidae; genus Deilephila; species Deilephila porcellus. Next base: position 10,207,100 of record LR999991.1, read on the forward strand.
CTCAAAAGTCGCCACTCAAGTTATTGTAACATTCCAGGCGTCAGTAGACGAAGCCCTGAAGCACGACCGGAGCCCCCTGGACGGGCGGCCGATGTTCCTGTCGCGCTACTCGGCCGGCAAAACAAAGCCTACCTTCAAGTACCCCACCACAGCGGAGAAGAACAAACTGTTCGTCAGGAACCTGCCGTATTCCCACTGCAACAGGGAGGCGCTGGAGAAGATATTCGAGCCGTATGGGAAGATTCAGGATATTAGGGTTGTTACTTTTAAGTGAGTATAGTCTTGTATTTTTTGTAGAGAAATACTTCAATATACTTGGTTTACCATGGTGTTATTTAGTTGTTCAGTTTGCATAACTGTAGCGCACACGCACATTGTGTTATTTTCATTCTTTATATTTCCTAGCTGCACTGTTGAATAGTTAATTTCTAGCAACTGTAAATTACTTTATTTTTTTTTAAAGGTAAAAACAATTTGGCAATTACGTTTTAATAATTAAAATTGCATGTCTAAATCTTTATTATTTTATATTTTCTGATATTCAAATGCACTAGCCACTACCATATAGTAATATTGATTTTCCTCTTAAATTTCCCACATCCAGCCTAAATTAATCTTCCAAATTATAAAACAAAATTACCTATGTCCTATCACATATTCAATTGCTCACAAAATGTATGTAAATGTTCCAGGGACGGCAAACCGAAAGGCCTGGCGTACGTGGACTACTCGGACGAGCAGGGCGCCGCGGCGGCGGTGGCGAAGGCCCACGGGCTGGAAGTGGGCGGCAGGAAACTCCACGTGGCGCTCAGTGCGCCGCCGCCCCGCGCCGCCGCGCCGCCCGCGCTGGGCCTGCCCAAACGAGACGCCAGCGGCGGGATGTTAGTATCTTATCTTTATTGGGGTAGAGGTGTATGTTGACAATTCGATTATTGAGGACTTCTGATTATAATTTATGCCAGGAGCTGTGACCCTTTGTAGTAATTTTGAGGCCTCCAAGGGTTTTGTAGGCGTGATGTACAAAATTCTTGATATAAGGATAAAGGATATAAAAAATAGATGTTAGATTCCTAAAAGACAATGTCGATTAACCAGAAGAGCAATCAATCACAATAATTCAAAAACTAATAAATAGTAAAATATTTATAATATACCTAAAATCAAACCATTTATTTCCAGGCGGCGGACACAACTCAGCAGCTTCATACCGAGCGTACTACAGAAACCTTCGACAAGTAAAGAAGCCAACGGTAACCATAGCAACGGCAATGACAAACGACCACTCAGCAACAGCGATTTCCGGACCATGTTGCTGAAGAAATAGCTTGTACACAACTAATTATGGGAGTATATAGGTGAAATTCATCGGAGGAGCGCGGAAGTGTACAGCCGGCTAGTCAACGGGAAGGCGGAAGCGTTGGCGGATGTAGTATTCCCAGTGCATATTGTTTAAAACCGATATATTTTGTTGCTGAGAGTGTATGGAACTGTAATAGATAATTGTTTTACTATATACTGTTTTATTTATTCACTAGTGGCCCGATCCGGAGAATGTATGTGAATTATAGCTTATATGTTATCTAAAATATAATCTATAATACTGAAAAGTTTCATCAAAATCCATTCAGCAGTTTTTGCCTGAAAGCATAACAAACATCCATCCAGCTTAATAAACTTTTATAGATTTTACGATTTTTGACCGAAAACCAATATAAATATTTTCGTAAGTAGTAGTTGTTTAAAAGGGTATCTTAGAAAACTTGACAATTCTTCGAAAAGAATTCAAAAACTAAAATCTCAATCTAAATGTATTTGGACGAAGCATCTTTGAAATTAAACGGTTTCAAGTACCAGGAACACATGAAGTTGGTGGAGATATTTTTATTCATAATAAAAAGCCAACTTCCCATTGGCTACACCTAACGTATGTACCAGTTTAAGCCACGCCCACTAACTACGAAGGACCAATCAGTGTCTTCTTATTGTAACAATAATCTAATTTCCTATTGGCTACATCTGATGCTCCTAGCAGTAAAAGCCACGCCCACCAACTACCAAGGACCAATCAGCGTCTTCTTATTGTAACAATAAACTGATTTCCTATTGGCTACACCTGATGCTCTTAGCAGTTTAAGCCACGCCCACCAACTACCAAGGACCAATCAGCGTATTCTTATTGTTACGTCAAACACGGAGGGAGAAAGAACATCTTTGTTTCATGTCGCCCTAGTACTTTTTAACATTGCTATGTCATGAAAATTTAACAGAAAACGGATATTAATTATAATTAATTATTTTTCTACCCTCAAATTATTAATATTTATTTCAGAATCATGATAGCGAACATAATCATTGAAAAGTACTAGGGCGACTGAAATTGAAGAAGTTCTCTTGACAAGTAACAAAATTAATTATTTTGCTACCCTCAATTTTTCATAGAAAGAGGAAGTCAAACTAGGTAATATTATTGATTTGAAAGTCTTCGTTTTAGTGTGTTCTTTCGCACGTATTTCTGCAATTACCATCATGTTATAAAGAGAATAAAACAACAAATAAATATAAAACAACATTTATTTATAAAAATACATTTTACTCTTTACAATCTCAATAGAGAAATATAATCTTATTTACACGTTCACTACGATAAAAATCTCTAAAAGCATTGCACCATATCTTCATATATTAGTTCCACAATCATGGATATTGCTCTTTGTATAGATTTTGAGCACTAACTACAAATCACAGACCGGAAAAGACTACATTAAGTTTTTTGCGGAGTAATTTCGTCGAAATATTGCAAGTCGTGAAGTTTCTACATGCCTCTATTTAATTTTAAAAAGTGTAACTTGATTAGGGAATATTATTATTGGGGTTAATAGTCCTAAACTATATAGTTGGCTTATGATAGATATTTGACCTATAGATTTTTTTCTAATGACACCATTTGATAGAAGAGTTGGTCAATTAACAATTTTATTAACATGGGTTAACTACAGTAAAATCCTACATTTAATATCAAGGCTTCACAATAATCTTTCGAGTTTTTCGATTCAAAAACCATGATATATACAAGTCTTGATCATTTTAAGCTCTTTAGTAAAATTGAAAGGCCAATCGTATTGTTACATGTGTTTAACATATTACTGCATCAACTCTAATGACGGAAATCGAATCGATTTTAAATCTGTCTGTGAATAAGGCCGCGTATGTTTATATTTAATTAAAGGCCTGATTTAAATATTGAAAGACATAGATATTTAAAATCGGCATGGCACGAAACCCGGCTTTAAATTATGACTAGAGATGTACTCCGTATATTTGACACTAGCTATCCGCTTTCATAAAATTTGGCAACATTTGTAAACAATTTTCAACAATGTAAACCCAAAAAAGTTTACTAGTCAACAAACTACATTCGATGTAACAAATTATATAATAAGGATAACTGATGTTAGGTCTAAAAGGCGCTGTAGTTTATCTATACTAAAAATCCCGGTTTTTATAAGGGGCCACCTTGTAAACTATTATAATATAAAACATTTGATTTTTCACATCAGAACTGGACCATACGCGTCTGTATCCTGCAGAGTTATTAAGATCGAGTTCAAACTTCTAGAAGTAACCATGATTTTAAAACCCAAGCTCTGAACATTTTTTTTTCACAAACATTTCTACAAGTACCAGCTGGTTGCTAAATTCCCCCACAAAGACTATAATTTATTCCATCTTTTCTATTATATACGTATCAGGCCATATACGTCCCACTGCATGGACCTCCTCTACAATCGAGAGTACGATTGAGAGGGGTTAGGCCATACAGTCCTCCACGTAGCCTACTGCGGGTTGGCGACTTTTCTGTAACTACAACTAAATATTATGCAGATATGAAGGTGGCCCCTGCTCCTAAACTAAACATTTTGTGCGTAAATCACAAGATTAGTGCGTATAAAAGTATGTTTGTTATAAATACTGAGCAATGGAAGAACTGGGTGGTATTGCACAAGTATCGTATGTCGAAGTTACGGTTCGATGTGCTTGCCGTCTTTCCACTTCTTCTTCGATCTTTCGAACGCTTCTATTATGCAGGACCTGAAATGTATCAATTAATTACTAATTTTTTTTATCAGTTAAGCTATTGGTACACTATTGACTGTCCTCTCTTTTATCCTTCTCTTATCTCCATCCCAAGGTAGTCGGTAAGACATTGCTTTGGGCGACACGAACGGCTTTTGTACTGCTATCTAATTTAATGGTTTTTTGCTAAGCTTATGTAGTGTACAATAAAGGATTTAAATAAATTACTTTTTGGTCAAAGTTTCAAAGAAAGTGAGGCGAAGGTGTAAAGTTATCATAGTAGCTTATGTTTTATAAGTAAGACAAAAAAAACGGTTTAACAAAAGTGATTATCTTAGTCCATAAACGCATTATTTAAAGTTTAAAGCTACACTGCAAAATGTTGTAGTGGACGAATGAGAGACCAGAGGGTCGAAAACTACATTTTTGGGTCTCCCCCAAAAATGATGAAACTATTAGTAGCATTCCCGAACGAAACCCAAAAATTTGTTTTCAGTTACTGATGTTTAACGCAGGCTTTCAAATTGTAGCATTTCAGTCAATGCAGATTACTCATAACACAGGTAACAAAGCTTCAAAGAATTTCAAATACTTTGCAGCCTTAATGGTCACGGAGCAGACTAAGTTGTTAATTATGAGAGTGACAGTTACAACGGCTAGGCTACTTTTGTTTCTCTCTCTCTCTTCAGCCACAGGAAGTCAACTGCTGAACATAGGCCTCCCCAATGGCTCTCCACATAGACCTGTTGGAAGCGGCTGGCATTCAGCGACTTCCTGCGACCTTCACAGGTCCGTCCATCTTGTAGGCGTCCGACACTTCAACTTTTGTTTAACGATTATTAAATTTCAGTTTTATGTTGGTTTGTGTCTTGAGATGTGTACCTGAACATGGACTGGTGCAGTATGTAGGCGGACACGTGGCCCGCGTCCACGTAGCGAACCTCCGCGCCGGGCCAGATCTCCTCCAGCGTGCCCACGTCGTCGCGCGGGACGTACGCGTCGTGCTTCGCGCACACCGCTACGAAATCATCATTATTATCATCATCATTTCTATCACCTTCATTATCATCCTCTATTACTATTAGTTATAAGAGATTCACTATCTTATTAATATTATAATGCTTTTTACTGAACTCAAAGCAAGTTCCTTCCCGCCGGTCATGTGATAACTCACAACTAATTATCTAGCAATTTTCATCTCTTAAATTTTAAGTTATTTTATGGGCTTCGTCTGACAACACAAGAGATAAATGTCTGGAAGCTAGAATGGAACAAACCTGAAATTATTTGATATTAATTATCTTACGGCCGTATTCAGGGACGTTTAATGTCAATTAAATTGTATCTTAGTATAGATTCTCTTTGTAAAATTTACACCAAGTAATGATTTATTTGACAGCCTCCGTGGCACAGTTGGTTAGACGCTGCCTGTGAAACGAGAGGCCGCGGGTTCGATCCCCGCACCGAAACAAATATTTGTGTGATCCACAGGTATTTGTTTCGGGTCTGGGTGTTTGTGAGACCGAAAAGTCTCTCGTAGTTCCTGATACCCACGACACAAGACTCGATCTTAGTGTGGGGTCAGGACTATGTATGTGACTGTTGGGTGTATTTATTTATTTATTTATAACATTAAATGTCTCTGAGTACGGCAGTTAGTCACACCATAGATCAGTATTAACTATTAGAGAAACAATGGCTTCTGAACTTGTCTTTACCTGCCAGAACCTTCTAGCTTTCGAAGTTTAAAAGAATTCACAAAGTATTTTTCCACCGCTACATCCACTAATGTTTATTACTACACATAGAGCCAAGTAAAAGTGTCGAGTATCTTCCTTCGATTCCACAAGTGAAAATAAAGTATCTAGTAACAACATGCTGGTTAAGTAAATGACATCAAAAATTTATCCTGCCCTGCCTCCCGCTGAAGTGTCGACGTATTTTTGTTAATGTGTTACTGTAGCGTCGTGAAATCTACACGTGATGTTACGGGTGACTTTAACTGATGACAAGCCTACTTGACGCTTTACTTGAGGGTAGTGGACGAGGCCCCTAATCTAAAATCAACTCACCTATAATCAACGAAGTGTCGTGCGGTATGGAGAAGTTGCTTAAATGCGTGCACTCGTCCATAATCCCTCTCATAAACTGTAGTGCCTCTCTGTCCCTCCAATGTATCTTGGCTATGTCTATCTTCTTCCCACTCGACTTCACGAACGGCAGATTCAACCACAAGTCCGACGTCAGCTCCGATATACTCCATGATTTACTTTTACTCGTTGGTACTACTTCTGTTTTGTCTTTGTCGGGATTGTCTATGGTTTTCTCTACGGGTATCGCTGTTGTTAGGACTCTCTCGTCTATGGTACTTTTTAGTAGTGCGTGGTCTATTTTGTGCGTTACTTTCTGTTTTTGTGTATGTGCTTTACTTTCTTTTGGTTCTTCTTTTACGTCTGCTGTAATTGTAAAAATAACAGACTAAGCTTGCGTTGCTATATATTTAACTAGAATAATACACTTTCGAATGTGAAAGTGTTCCGCATAGCAGGATATATTTATGAAGACATAAATACATCTAAATGTCAAATAAAATAATAGCCGTGAAATCAAATTAAAAGTTTGCATATAATTTCACAAATTCTAGACTGAGTTGAGGGTATGTAGGCAATGAATTTAAAACCATGAGCAAGACGTATCTACAACAACACATAATTATGCAACACCGTTGCGCTGATAAAAACGAAATCTCAACAAAATTCAACATTTCCCGAAAAAATACGTAACGAAACAAATTATCTACTAAATGACGCTGATTACTACACTTACCAACTTTACATTTCAAAATGACTTCCTTCAAACTTTCCTCTGTCAATTTGTTGATGTTTTCGATTTCCTGCGGTCCCAACTCAAATTTTTGGTTCGCCGATAGCTTTTGGTACAACTCTTGACTGATTTTCTCCTCAGCCAGCAGTTTCTTCAACTCCTCATCCAATTTCTCCGTGTTAGCATCAGTTCTCTCTACTTTAGGCACTGCGTTCTTCAATATATTCTTATTAACATCGACTAAATCGTTAGCTTCATTCTCCTTGTATGTTATATCTAATTTTTTATCTTCTTTCGCAATGGTTTCTGGTTTTGGCTGCGTCGTGTCTATTGTTTCCGTGTATGTGCGAGCGAATTTCTTCCCTGCTAGGAATGCCTCGTCGACAATGGTCACCATTTTGGACAGTTTCTCTCTGTACTCGCCGTCCGAAAGGTATTGGTCTTCCAACAGATCCCAGTTGATCGAATGTGACATAACACCCTAGAATAATGTATCATTGTGATACTTATGTCCAAAGACTGAAATCTATTAGTCTATAAAACTTTATTAATTTCATATTTTTGGTGATTCCAGGGTATTCATGAAAAAAATTGGTGCATGCTTGATTAATGAAAAATATTTGTAGGACCTTGTTATTTCAGATTATAATGAGAGGTAGAAAGAAGTCAAGAATTAATGTCTCTAGTTTTTATCAAACATTTATAGTATACTGAAGAATTACCAATATTGTGATTAAAAATATATCAGGATATTTATAAACATACGTTAGTTTCTTTTTTAATATGTGATTAAAATCTTTGCTTAGTTCTCGCTTACCTGTAAAAATACTGCTGACGCTGTCGACCAAGACAGACAGGGGACGAGCACTAAAGGTTTTGGCCAATTCGTAGCTGCCAACGACGCCATCTAGAAGCACAGAACCACCAACATTATACAATCACTAATTAAAAATAATTATATCAATGTGCAGAGCACTTAGCACAATACTGATGACTGATGGGCTCAAGAACTTCAGGGATGACCACATAGATTGATAAGGTTAAAAAATGAAATAGGTAAATAAGTAATAATCTCTTCAATGCCAAAGTTCGTCAGTACAGTGTTTGTTGCTTTTTCTATTTCTGCAGCCAAGCACCAGTATGTGTGTGGCATTAAATATAACACGTAATATCTCGTCTTGACGAGTGCATTGCCATGCATTGTTTAGCAATAAATTCTGATTGGTAATATTCAGGTTTATAGGTAGGGGTGATACTCAGCATTAGGCAAACGACCTGGCGTGACGTAATCTCGTAACTCGCTAATAATACAAAAAAATACAATATGAAAGGTGTGTAAACTCACATGTCCGCCCATAGATAGTCCGGTGACGCCGAGCGGTCCCAGGCCGTTGCGCTCGCACCAGTGGAACAGCACCAGCGACTCCAGGATGAGACAACCGCCCATCACGAATATGTCCGACACGTTGTGGAGGGCTGATCGACTGCCCACAACATTATCACAAATTACTGTATACTGTATCAGCCCATATAGGTCCCACTGCAGGGTACGGGCCTCCTCTACAATCGACAGCACGATTAGGGGTTAGGCCATATTCATCACGCTGGCCTAGAGCAGATTGGCGTTTTACATACCGTAGAAATTCTTACAAATCGCTATGGTATGCAGGTTTCCTCATGATATTTTCCTCCACAGTTCCAGTGGACTACAAATTTGGCATGACTCCTTTCAATCGCACTCTCGATTGTGGAGCCCCTTGTCCTGCAGTGGGACGTATATGAGCTGATACAAATTACCATTACGCTATAAAGCTCAAATGTTTTGAGACAACACTCACTTTTAACGAGTTTATCGCGAATTTGGTTCAATTTAACATTTTTGAACTTCCGAAGTACAGGGCGGACTGGGGTATTAGTCATCCGCTCAGTGAATGTTACAATTACTACCTCCATTTTATATTTATAAATTAAAAATTTTGCATTTGGTAATCCGATCTACGAATGTTGTGAGATAAATTGTCTCGGTAGTTTCTGATACCCATAGGATCTAATCGACATAAGATTTAGTATTTTGATGATGATGTAGAATAAAATAAATAAATGTTCTTCTTGATGTGTCCGTCAATGGCAAATCTTGTCATTTCCGGAGATAGAAGTGAATATATTAAAATTCCAAAATGTACATATGTAATAACTTTCGATAAATAGTACTTTATTTTAGCTGCATTTTATTCCTTAATAGAGACAATAAGAAAAATGTTAATGGACATATTCTTAGACATAGTCTCTTTATAAGTTTAGGTTAGATTAATATAACTTATTAGTCATAAGACTAGATCGTTATTTAAATGATGTATTACGCCAGAGTACATCATAATACTAAAAAAAATATATACCAACAGGAACACTGTAGAAATTTTGACGTGCAGTATAGAAAAACCTTTAGTAACCCAAAAATCGAATTACACATCTCTGAGCTAACTGCGTAGTAATAAATCAAAATATTTGACAGACGTACAAGGGCGAGACTTTCACTGGCAGGTGTACATGATGGCGCGTCGGCAATGCAAACCGATGCCAAGGAATCAGGTGTTGGCGACAATCGTTTGTTGATCACGCAAACATTTGTTTACTTGCAGACACGAGTATTTTTTCGTGGATGGGAAGGGGGGGGGGGGGTTTAAATCCCCTCTTCTGTTATATTCTGGGGTATTCCAGTGTCCTTGAAAACTTCGGCCGAATTTATGCCGACATATTACCTAAACTCGCACTACGTGAACGTAGTTCACTATGTCTTAAACTGTCTCAATCGAACTATCGGTTTTAGAAGAAAACCGTGCTCAAGAGTGAGCGAATATAGGCTTACACAGTACAGTAATATGACAGAACCTTTTCGGTGGCCGTCTCATATCACGAGGGACACCAAAAGTGCCAAGGCGAGAAGCGTACAATACTGGTCCTTTTGTTACGAGTAAATACTGACACGGTTTGTTTATAGTTTTTTGTGGATTCGAATATTAAAATTGAGAAGTGTGCGTTATATCTAATGGCATAAGCTCTAAGTTCCTTTGTAGGAAAACGCTATATAACATATGAGTCACGTAGGTCCAATGTGTTGTTATTAATAAATTGCAACATTGCTGATTTCCTGGGGTGTGGCTTATACCTACGAATGGACGTCCTGCAACTGTTTCCTTTATTCTGTCACGATAAATACCAGTTGGTTAGACCTGGCTGTGGAAGGAGGGGACGGGTTCGATCCCCGCACCGAGATAAATGCTTGTGTGATCCACATATATTTGTTTGTGTGGGTGCTTGTGAGACCGAAAAGTCTCTCGTAGTTTCTGATACGTCACAAGACTCGATCTTAGTATGAGGTCAGTGCTATGTATGTGATTGTTGGGTGTATTTATTTATTTAATTATAACTCACATTTGGTCCGTAGGTTTCCGCAGTCCATAGAAAGGGTTCTCCAGTATGATGCCGCCTATCCCCGCCTCTTTTAGCAACGGTTTCACCATCAAGTTACGCCGCCGCCAAAAAAACTGCAACAAATTTATGCAATATAATAAATCTTTAAATAAATAAATAAATACACCCAACAGTCACGTTCATAGTCCTGAACCCACACTAAGATCGAGTCTTGTGACGTGAGCAGCAGAAACTACGAGAGACTTTTCGGTCTCACAAACACCCAAATCCGAAACAAATACCTTTGAATCACACAGATAATTGTTTTGGTACAGGGATCGAACCCGCGGCTTCTCGTCTCACAGCCGGCGTCTTAACAACTGCGCCACGGAGGCTGTCAATTACTTTATGTTGTTTTAACGGTGAAGGAAAACATCGCGACGAAACCTGCATACCGTAGCGATTTTAAAAAGAATTTCTACGGTATGTAAAGTCTGCCAGCCCGCACTAGGCCAGCGTGGCGGACTATATGGCCTAACCCCTCTCAATTGTTCTCTCGATTGTAGAGTAGGCCCGTGCCCAGCAGTGGGACATATGTGAGCTGATACAAACATAATAGAACATACTGCAAATAATAATCATTTAATTATTTAACATTATTTTTAAAACTCAATATGTACATATTTGGAACGAAATGAGGTCCAATTAATCTGACGTAGGACCGTCCGAAGTATGTACTAACCAAATTGCGAGAAAATCATATACCTACCGCGATTTGTAAAATATTTTATACGTTAGGCGTTAAGTTCTTACTGGTGGTAGGTCTCTCATATGTGAGAGGCCGCCTGGGTAGGTACCACCGTAATGTCTATTTCTCCCGCCAAACAGCAGTGTAAATGCACTGTTGTGTTCCGGTTTGAAGGACATTGCAGCTAGAGTAACTACTGGACATATTGAGACTTAACATCTTATTTCTAAGGATGGCGAGCGCAATGGAATACCAAGCATTACTTTGTAAATCATGGTGTTGTATGGTTTTCTACTGTCCATGAGCCGTCGTATTGCATACCATCAGGCGAAAAAAAGGCGCCTGAAATGGAAACGCAATACTTGGAAAACATAATATGTTTTTTGTTTGGCGATATTATCGTCAATATCCATATCTGCCCTAAAAATAATCTCTCTGCATAGGCCTCTGTTATTCGGGCATTGGCTCTTTGATATTTTCATCACTATCAATCATTGATAAGGAAAATTCCTCGTTGGGTGTTATCTCATGAGTTTTTTCATTAAATATTACTGAAGTTATAGCGAGGGAACATAAGCAGCTTGTAAACTATGACGCCCATGTATTCCTTTCTATGTTAGGGTCATGGATTTTATTTTTTCGATTTATTAGACAATTATTTTTCGGTATTTTGTGCCGCGTATTATATTATGAGGTCAATAAACAATATTTCTAACCCCTTACTAAGATAGATCTTCTGCCTTAGGTATCAGAAACTACATGATACTTTTCGCCCAACTCAATTTATACTCACCACGCAAATCTACACTTCTTCGATGATAAACCACGTCACATGTACACCGCAATTGCGATATTTTTTGATAATATATTAAAAGTGCAATGACCAAAACTAGATGATAAGTTTTCGATTATTCTTAAATTTTTGCTTACAAAAACATAATATGTAAATTGCCATTGTTATATTTTGCTATCTAGGTTTGTTTAATATTATCACTATTTTGATGTTCTTTATTATAAAAAAATTGGAATAATCTTTAAGATTATATTATTGTATACAATGTCTATAAGAATTGAAGTGTTCTAGCTGCATTTTACTTGCAATAAATAACACCTAAACCTGAAGCACATATTTGAACCTCACAGAAACATGCGGGGATCGAACCCGCGGCGCGGCATATAATTCCACTGCTGGCTTTTTAACCAACTTTACCGCGGATATGTTAGAATCATACAACATATGCAAGCATTCTGCTGCACTATTAATTTTATCATATTCAAAAATCCATGATACAGTTAAGGTGTACGAGAAAATTATATTAATAATTATAAACCAACTTGTCAAGTAAAATTGAGAGATAATAATTTGTAATTGTAAACAAGTACACTGGTGTGAAATTGGCGTGTGGCCACGATAAAGCCGATTATTCAGCGACCAGCGTCAGCACGCGGTCGTGACGCTAAAATAAACGACACTCAACACTTAAGTATCGGAATTCTGATGACAGTTAAAATATGATGCATTTTTATTGGAATAAGTGTGACAAATAAGCTAAATGTACTTGACTCAGAAATTTATTGTAATAAAAACTTACATTGTTCAATGCAAATTTTGTTGTAAATCCATTAAGATTTAACAAAGTTAGAATTAGAATTTAAATCTGGTTATAGTCAAGTAACTGAAAATGGATTTGCAGCAAGAATAGTGAGGTCACCATCACATCGCACAAACATTTTCACTTGTAAAATACTAACAAATGACAATATTTTACTAGTTATTTTAATACTGTTCAGACATTAATGTTTTGCTTTATTTATTAATTTTGTGTATATGCTAATTACATAATAATGTATGATGATAATGTAAAATTAATAATATGAAGCCGCTTTTTAGGGGTAGTGACAGATTGGTGGTTGTCTTCAAGAATCTGATGATTATGTACACTGCTGTATCTCTATTGTGGCATGTTTTTAGAGACAACTATATCCAGCAATGAACAGCAATATGCTTTAGATAATAATGTTGAATTATTTGACACATACATGGTCTCCAGTTCCCGCCAAATGCAGGCAGACAGGCTTGCATCCCGGATCGGGCCATTGTACAGGAAGTATAGCTTGAAAATGCGCCTTCTGTGCTATCTCGGGAACAATACCAGGCAGGTGCCGTTCCAGAGGTGATGTGAAATATCCTTCAAGCAGTTTGCAGTCATTGAGGTTTTGCTCCTAAAATATAATAATAAATTATGTGGAATATTCTTAAACATATAATAGGTATAAGTAATTAGAATGGACTTTATAGACCAATAACACATGAATATCAAATAAATCTGTATTTTTAATTACAATAAGTTGTGCCTTGTAATGTAATGTATTTTTTCTTATTAACCAGAAAGAGTGAATATTACTAGACTGACAATTGATAATTACTATTAAGTACTGCAAGGTTTAGAGCATATTAAGCATATTATAATTTAGTTAAAGTAAACATTGTCAAATAAATCAGAGCTTTGTAAACAGATTACAGATGTGGGTGTCATTTCTTGGTGCGCTTGCCAATAGACTCGGCACATAGAATGACAATGTTTTATTTGTGACTTAATATTTTAATATGGTGTATATATTATTTTATATAATTATTTATATGATCTACTTGTTTTTAAGAAAATTAACCTAACATATTAATGTGGGATTATTTTTATATGGTGAGTACAAATAAAAGGAAACTTAAAGCAAGAATAGTTAAATTAAAATATAAATATTTTACCTTGGTTATGGTCACTGGGTAGTCTCTGTCAACTAATTTGAAACATTCTTCGCGGTTCGAAACAATTTTCCTGAACTCGAATAACCTAAAAAATTGCAAAGTTTAAATTCACTTGTTATGTCATTCGCACGCCTGTTGTTATGGTTTAATGAACAGAATAAAGTTACACAACACCACCTATCCACAGGTAGGAATTCTAACCTTCTTAAATTCTCCGGCTTGCCCCATCCTTTGGTAAAAAACTTTGTCAAAAGTATACTCCTGTACACTGCGTCTAACTTACTAGCGGACATGTTTCGTGGAATGGGCGGATGTTTAACAGGGTTACTGCGATGTTTTAGTTAAAATAATTTAGTTATCGTCGCCGTTTACGACTTGTTGTCAATACATTTTGGTTGAAAATGAAACATGTCAACATATTTTTCAACTCGGTCAGCTGTTCCCGGTCACGTTCACAATCTGCTGCATAAACGTCCTGCTTTGAAAATAAAGTTGATTATATTTCCAAAAAAATAAAATATTTAAAAATACCAATGATAAGTCCGTTTCAATATTTTTCAATCGTAAACTGTTGTTTATTTAATTTATAAACATTTATTAATTCAGAATTATTGAAATATATTATAGTGAAAATTCTTCCTATTATCTATTACCTATTACATTTGTTTCTTTTTGTAGTTTCTTAAATGCATATTTTTAACAATAATATTTTAATAATGTACATTTATATTCACGGTCTGTAAAAATAATTAAATCACTTACCAAGTAAGGATGTATGATTTTGATTTCTTTGACGATGTAATGAAAAAAACAATAATTGGCGGGAAAATTACGCCCATATTTCGTTCCGCGTTCGTACTTTCGACTTCGTTCGTTTCAGCCACAGTTCTTCGTGCTATATATCCGACCCGACCGCCGCTTCATTATTTAAATATTCTTTTAACCCATGAACAACAATGCGCAAGTGTTTTAAAATCAAGCATTAGGTAATAAACACAAATGTAAATGTAGCAGTAGTAGTACGTAGGTAGAGTAACGCGTTTTTTCAGCAGTATGGTAAGCGCATCGTAATTCGTATCTATTTTCGCTATCTACCAAATATTTCAAATTACAAAGAATTTCATACCCCATAACGGTCAATGCCGAAACAAATACAATTTTTAAATTCCACTATCATTTTTGCCATGTATCGGCAAGCTTAGTGATGAACGTCTGCACTCTGCTCTCAAAGTGGACGATCTAATAAAGATTACACAAAAACCCAATATGCTTCCAAAATGTAGGTAATAATCCCTGGTGGGTATTTAATATACTTCCTTTGACGGAAGATGATGAAGGTGATGACAATCAGTTATTGCGACGCGGGGTTCAAATTTCGAACTACCGGTCATTCGTTTCATAGCTAGCTCCTGTTTGACTAGAATCTGTCAAGTATCACGCCATGGAAATGGATCAATTTAAGTACTACAATATTGAATAATTGGTAATAGCGGCGTCAGTAAAAGTGAAACTTTTTCACTTTTAACATTGCTCTATAATATGCTAAATGCGGTCTTTAAGCCCAAATTAATATATTGCCGGTGTTTACAAGGCAATGCAAAAATATAAAACTAAAGAAAAGGGTGCGAAATAAAGCTCCGGTGTTTTTAAATGAATACGCCATTTTAATCAACATACATCTTTGCATTTAATTTCAAAAATATACACCACAATCTTGTAACAAACATATATCTATGTATATATATAGTTATATAACGTACGCATGTATGTACAGTCTAACATTAAAGGGATATCCCCGTCTTACATTACTTTCTCATCTATTCAAAATGAACAAAGCTAAGGCATGCGCGAAAAGTGTAATTTACCTAGAAAATATAAATATTTTTGATGTATTATTATTAATTTGACAAAACTATCTAGTATTACAAAAATCGCACTCTCCAGTTGACGAAAAAAATCGTCCCCCCGTTACATTTCTTTTTGTTACGTTTTATCACCCTAAATTTTCAATTTAAATGTACATCCGAATTAATGGTAACTTTGTCTTTGTCGTGTGTATACCCGCCTAATGTGATAAGTAAACTACACTAAACGAACTAAACATAAAACATTTCAGACAAATTTTAAATTAACAAATACACAGAAAAGTCGAGACCATTTGCGCCAATCAATGACAAAATATCTACAATTTACAGGTCACGCGCCTAAATTCAGGCCACAGATGAAATCGATTTATTGAACACAACTAAAGTAGAACTGGTGTAACGGTGCGCGCAGTTTTTGTTTTCAGGGAGCTACAGTAAGAACGTGGCCGCAAACTGGAGAGTACCACAAGGCCATATAACAATCGCAAACTAGACCGTACACGAATAGTATTACAATAATAATTATTATACATAATGTCATTTTATATTGGATTTATGAGGCAATGTTAGTCAAATGGGATAGACAGGTCCAAACCATGTACATTTTAATAATAAGGTGATCATATTTCGCAATTTAATTATTTAAGGTATTCAAAAAAAGAATTATAATGAGCTTTTTAATCCAAAAACATGTTATATTGTTAAAATCGATACTATTTGGCCCGACTTATCCCATTTGACCGCATTCGTTTTTTGAAATATATTTATGATAGTATAGACTAGAAAATCTTAAACCGATAGAGTAGAGTAGCGCTTTCCACAATAATATTTTTTTACAATGTCACATACATTATGATTATGCTTATATTGCACAGGTCACGACTAATACACATACAAGGGGTGTAGGCCGACTTAATTACTAAGACAGAAAGTGTACAGTACAGAATCTTGTAGGTATTCAAGCCTAGCTTCAGAAGACAGGCTACAGGTTCTTTTATTCAAAAATTACTAGCACTGTCTTGATGAACCTTACTTAGCTGCGTCGATAAGATTCGTAAAAATATGGACTGAGAAAAGTAGAATCAAATTGTAATTTAACTTTTACGTTGTGACTAATCTGGAGCCAAGAACATAAAAAAGTCGCTTCTACATTTAGAATTGTAAAATTATTAGCTATGTTTAATATTTTGTCACTTCAAATATGTACAACATTCATGTTGTGATTATCTTGTTACCTTTCAATAGCAATAATGGATATTTTTATACCGGTCCGTAATTATGACTGGAGTTGAAAAATTTGTGATGCAATTCGGATTTAGTCCGTAAGCATTCATACAAATAGTGTTACAGAATTTCGCAATTTCATTTCTCGAATTGAGATCTCAAGCACTGAGAAACTACACCGGAAAGGACACTGAGAAAATAATCTGTATTCATGCACCAATCAGGACCTCGAGAAGACTGTGGAACGAGACAGAAGATTTCATTACTGCGTAAGATTGAGAGAGACAAACAAAAACAAAGGTACATGTACCGCTCTTTTTGTTCGTATGATCCCTTCTAGTTTATTATCTCAATGCCTAAAATGAAATAGATCGGCCTGTTACGGAATCGGTTAAAATACATGCATGAACCTTAAATGCTACAATATCGCAATACATACATCGATATCAATGTTACACTAGATAAGACATTCAGTACAAAAAATGTGTCCCACCTACTTGCGGTGCACGCGCCACACATGAATCAGTTTGCTTCGTGACAATGACAGTGCAGTACGCCTTAACGCATACCTACGTTTAAAAGTAATAAATGAATGTTTCGTCGCCAAACCGTAAGCAAATCGTCTGAAGTTACAATATTTTAATAAAATACCAGGTAAGCGATGTAATATTGCAGTGTGCTTTTAAAATACGGGGGCACTTTATTTCTTTGACGTGTCTCGTCTATCGGTAAAATAATAATAAGTCAATGAATACATACTATCAAGTGAATGTTATCAGAATGAATCAACCAAGCAGAGGGCAGATAATCTACGGCTTACCAGAATCAGATAACGAATTTACTGCACTTAAATATGCGACCATTATGTTCACGAGAAAGTCGTGTGCCATCTTTTAAGTAAGAAATTAAGCATGACTTGTTGGCATAGGTGAAACATATTTAGGTACTAACAATTACTTATTTTCATTTGCGTATGTAAATTATGGCAAAAGTACCGTTTCTTTAAAAAACCACCTGTGGCTTATGAAATAAGTCATTTGCGCCAATACGCTTCTTACAAAATGTGCAACAAATTAAATTACAAATAATACTTTCATTAAACACATACACAGCGCTTATGACCTTCTTTCACAATGTTTCATTGCTCATTGTTTTGCAGTGCTACGAGATCAAGATAAGTTGACGAATACATCGTAAATCAATTATTAACTGCACAGTATATATGCAGCATGTTTTAAATTCTACATAACTATTTCTTACAGAATATTTTTTGTATCAACTTTAAAAAAATCCTGTACTAGGATTAAATATTATGTTACTTTTAGTAAATGTGGGTGATATACCAAATTACATGTTTTTGATATAGCTAGGCACATGGGTGAGAAAGGAGCTTTTTAGTTGCATACTTTTAAATGCAAAAATATTAATGTTTTTCCCAAATGTACCCAATGTTTCCCAAATGTATGTAATTCATAAGATATTATACTGTTTTATTAAATGGCAGTACTTTCTTTATGTGTGCATATAAAATAATTAAGGCCCAAAAAAAACAAAGGAGCAGACTTATAATACTTAGGAAATATTATTATTACAATCATAAAATCTTTTATAAATGTTAGATATTTAAATTGCCTCCATTTTCCACAACAATCACCCAAAACATACAAGCATAAACTGCATAGGTACTTTTACATACATCATAGTCTTTATAATCGCAAGAACATACATCTAAGCTCTAATTTCCCGAAAATAATTTGTGCAAAGGGAAACCTATTGAAATCAGACCCACATTTATAAGTATACCACAAAAATTACCATTACATTCAAGGTTTATTATAAAGCCTTCTGTAACTAATGCCATTGTCGCAGAATTCATTCATTATTATCCTAAGCAGGAATAAATGGAACACCACAATAAGCACTATTATAGATACCCAGAATAACGGGTTTAGTCCACCTAAGCTGTGGCCGTGCCTGTGTAGTGCTATAATGTGGTTCTCATGAGGAGGGGCTTCTACAACCTCCTTAACATGTATTGCGTGTCTCAAGTCTTCCATATGTTGTTTGTCTGCAGTAACATATAGTATAGCAGTTAAAGGCTCGGTTAACTTCACAGGGAAATATTTTCGGTAAGGCCCAAGCTGCACCGGAGAGTCCAAGCAGCCTCCATCACAGGCATAGTAAGTCTTGTCAGAACGATCCAAAGCTACAAATATTGCAGCCTTGTTATCCTCTTGAACTATCACACTGATGTTGACATGTGTCATGTTGCCATAGTTAATGCGTCTGAATAAGAAATCTCTGTGCAACTTAGATGGGTGGATGTTGTATTCTAAATGCTGGTTGCTAAAACGTAAGCTTCCAAAACTAAGTATCATTGCTTGGTTCACCCCACTAGCACCAGCTCTCAAAAGATTATGACATCCTTGCTTTTCTAATGTTAACAACCAAACACTGGCCACTGCATTTAAATTTCCCAAGCTATTCAATGGTTTCCACAAATTGTATGCATCTAATGTTGAGTGGCCTTCATAGCAACCTTCAGAATATGTCAATGTCCTGAGTATGTCTGATTTGGTTGTAGGTTTAATGTGTTCTTCGTGTTCATAGCTGCGCACTTGTGACAGTATTGCATATATTGTAGCATTGATACGGTCCCCATTGATAATGCCTTCTACTTTGGAGTCTGAGATATAAAAGCCAGTGTACCAAAGTCCCTGCCACACCCTGACATGGTTTTCTTTCAGTTTTTTAACAGCTGTACGGTCTCCTGTTAGTGCTATTGCTTTCTCCATCTCATCAATAGCTTGTTTTTCTATAACATCTTTTTGTTTTGCATATTCTGATTTTTTTATAGGTTTGCTGTACTGTACCGTTGTTAATATTAGCAAGTCTACACCATCCCTGGCTTCAACTTGTATTGTGTTGCCTAGTTTGCGGCACACAACAGCAGCGGCAAGCACATTTTCACTTTCAGGTATTGGTATCATTCCTGTAACAACTTCATAATCTTTTGTATCAACACCTTGGTGTAGTTTAACTGTTTGTTTCACAGCTGTTAGCCATTCTGATATTCTTGGCACAGACATGCGTAATGTCTTCTCTTTATTGGTAGGATTGTTTATCCAAATTTCTTGAACAAACAAAGATGGGATTGTCCTGTGAGCATAATATTGATAAGAAATATGTACACCAGTGTTGGAACACTGGAATCTATTGATTATCCCGTTTTTGTAGTCTGCAACTGTGAATTCTTTCATCTCGTAATCATCTACTATGTACAGAGGGTGATAGTAGAGTGGTAAGGATAGGGTTCTTCCATGTTTAATGTTCAAATGAGAGTCATGTTCTAATGCCATTCCCAGCAAGCCGTTCCCGACGTAAGGCACATAGTTATGGCTCAAAGAGGACAGAGTAGCCGACGTCTCCTGCCTCAAATAGGCGTCGTATTCGCCCAGCGCGGCTTCGTAGGGAGTCAAAAAGTTTTTCTGACAAACATTTTGGTGACTCGTCGAGCTCTCCGTGTAGAAGAGCCAGTTCATCAAAGAAGGCCCGACATACAGCACTAGAAAGACAACAACAAGCACTATAATTACCAACTTTTTTCTAGTCATCGGACCGTCGGCGATCCGGTTGATTCGCCGCAAAAATTCACCCGCTCTGCGACTCATATCGGAATAGTCACTCCTAACTTCCATTACAAAAACACAGACACACACTTTCCGTATACCTGCAATCAGGTTAGGTCGGTAATAATCATCGTAAATGCATTGAAAAAATCGCACTTCTTTCACTTTAATATTCGTATCACACGAAATAAATAAATGTCACTTGACTTAGATTCGCACAGATAATAGAAAATAGGCCACGAAGTATAGACAATACATGGATCTAACAAGTAAACAGGATTGCCAATAATCTATGAGGATTGCGCACTGATGGCTAAAAAACGGTCCGAGCGAAAAGGTCGTTAGGCGGTAGTTCGGTCCTTGTCTAGTAGATTGGCCATGATTTTATAATTGTCAACGCAATATTTACTTTATTGTTTTGCATATTTTATGCTACTCGTTGTAAAGTACGTCCGTAAAATTTCAAAAGCATTCAATATTTTTTTTCTACAAGGAAAAAAATGCTTATTGCTTATTATGTCGCATGCGATCTGTTAACTTCACATAATCCGAAATAATAAAATAACATGCGCGATATTATAATAATATTAAGTAACAAAAAATCTACATAAAATAAAACATTCAGTTATATTATTATTGTTTTTAATTTACATTAATATAATGACAGAGAAAATTATCTGACATCGTCGTTATATCTAATACCTTTTTTGTTTTTAGTAAATACTAATTTTTTATGAATATTCAAAAAAATATTATGCATCATTGACTTTACCTCATAAAAATTAT
Source organism: Deilephila porcellus (assembly GCA_905220455.2). Lineage (NCBI taxonomy): Eukaryota > Metazoa > Arthropoda > Insecta > Lepidoptera > Sphingidae > Deilephila > Deilephila porcellus. Next base: position 10,228,424 of record LR999991.1, read on the forward strand.
TGCCACAGATACACAGATACAGATACACAACACTTTATTGAACACCACAAAGTACAGAGAGGATTAAAAAATATAAATCTTAAAAAAAAAAGTGTACAATTGGCGGTCTTATCGCTATAAGCGATCTCTTCCAGACAACCAAAAACGATAGAATGGATCGTACGACAAGAAATAAATAAAAGTAGGCATTTGTAAGAAAAAGTAAAATTAAAAAGTGTGTGCGTAACTTATAACGGCAATATTATACTACCTTAGTACAAGGAAATTAGATAAATGAAATGATAGATATGAAATATAATATATTAAAACATAATAATTATATACTAACAATGAATTTAAACAATGAAGCGCAAAACATAAAACAAAAACAAACAAAGAATTTAAATATAACACATTAAAAAATTACACTTAAGATAATTTAGAAAGAAAATGATTCTTCACCCTATTTCTAAAGGCATTAAGCGAAGGCGCTTGCCGAATCGCCAAGGGAAGTGTGTTCCACAGGCGAACGGCCTGGACGGTAAAAGATCCGTCAAAGAAAACACTTTCATGACGAGGTGTCTTCAATTTTAGATTCTCTGACGATCTCAGAGCGCGGGAATGAGAATTGTGGAGGAAATCAAAACGTTCCTTAAGATAAGTGGGAGAACTAGGATTAAATAACACATTATAGAGAAAACAAAGAATATGTGTATTCCGGCGGAAGCGAATAGGGAGCCACTTGAGCATAGTGCGAAAAGCAGATATGTGATCATATTTGCGCAAACCAAATATAAGTCGTATACAAAAATTTTGAAGCCGCTCAAGTTTATCAAGTTGAACTTGAGTTAGGTCGAGATAGCAGACATCAGCGTAATCTAGTACAGGATGAAGTAGAGACTGTGCAAGCATAATTTTAGTGGCAATGGGCAGGAAGTTACGGAGTCTTTTTAAATTATTGGCTGACGCAAACACCTTACGGCTCGTGGCTGCTAGCTGTGGGCCCCATGACAAAGTCTGATCGAAGATTACTCCAAGGTTTTTTACAGTTTTGCCACATTTTTTTTAATAGAAATTAATAGTTGTTTTAAACTATCTATTCTAATTTTTCTTCTATGTAGCTTTTGCTCAAGAATTTTTACTTTTCTTCTTAAATTCATTGTTTCTGGGGTGGAAGTTCTTCTTGTTTGAATAGCTGTATTTTTGTATTGGGGTTTACAACATAGTTGTAACGTATTTTTGGATGTTTCAGCTTGAGGCTCATAGTTTTCTTTTTCATTGTATAAAGAAGGTATTTTAGTCTGAAACATAAAAAAAAACAGTAATAATTATTATTTGAGACTGGAGAGTAATAAAAATAAACGTCAGTATGACGTTTATTTTACATAAAACATAAATTGTGAGTTGTAACTTACCTCTCTTGTATCAAGTCTCGTTTTTTTAACACATGGTTCATCAGTGATAGCATCATGCTTCTTATAAGTTTCAATTGACTTAATGTTCTCTTCACTAGCTTTAATTGTCAATTGTGAAATAATGTTAATATTGTCTTCTTCTAGCTGGAAAACATATATACACAGAATAACATATAACTGAATTACATTAGCAGGTATCTAATGGAAAAAGCTTATGGGATCTTACCACGAAAGAAAAAATAGACGGGACAGCGCTTTTCTTTAATGTTCGTCGTGCGGTGTGATTTAGAAAATCATCTGGTTTGAAATGATTACTGCACACAACTGAATATTTTTTGACATTTCCCGGTAACACCGCTAGCCACTCTTGTCTACGTTTTGAATCTGTTGGTATCCTGAAAATATGAAGTTGTATAATTTATGGCACTAAATACACCCAATAACATACATAGTCCTGGCCCCGCACTAAGATTGAGTCTTGTGTCATGGGTATCAGAAACTACGAGACATTTTTACGTTTCACATACACCTAGACCCGAAATAAATAACAGTGCATTACACAAACTTATTTTATTCTGATCTTGGGATCGAACCCGCGGGATTTCGTTTCACAGCTGGCGTCTAATCAATTGCTCCACGGAGGTTGGCAATTTAAAGAAACTAAAATGAATTATTCGGGTGTCCAATTTCAAAACCTTATTAATGTAATATAATTATCATTATATTATTATTACAATAAAAATTAAAACACAGATCCATGGTTTCCATTGTTTCATTTTTTTAATTTCACCACCGGGATATTGCAATTTAATAACATTTTGTTTCGATTTTCCTACACAAATTGTGGACAGCATATTAAAGCCATAATATAAACAAACAAAATTGCTTACCTATGAAACGAAATTCCGGAATCGGGGCGAAATTCATTATGGCACGAATTCACACAACAACTTTGCACCATTTTAAAAATAAACTAACTTATCCAAGCAACGTGAGATTATTTTGTGTGGGATTTTAGATTCGGTTGTAACATACCTAACCTCTTAACAAGATGTTTACAATTTAGTAGTGTTGCCAATAATCAATATATAAATCTACTATATTGTTAGTAGAAATATGGTAGAAACAATGACGAATTACGAAATATGACAGAAAACTTACTTATGAATTATAAACTTATCGAACACTAAATTATTTATTAATGTAGGTAAGAAATCACGCTTAAAAGATTATTTGAATTTTAGAAAGTATATTGTACTTTCTACTACGTTGAAAGAAAATATAATTGGTATACTTAGACAGAGATAGCTTTACCTTATGCCAGAGCGAGAAAGTCAAAACCGAAATTCGCTTGCGTAAAAATGTAGTTGAATATAGTTTTTATGCATTGGACACAAGGCTTATATTTGCACATACATTATTGTTAAGTGCGCAATCTTGTTATTTTATTATATCTATGAGACAATATAAAGGGTGAGTGAATGATTATTTCATTCAAAAAGTTTCAAATGCGTAACTAAGGCGCTTTAGGCTGCTTTTGCATAACAAATTATTCAAGTGAGATGACAAATAATAGGAGTTGAGATGTAGCATCGCAATTCGTAGCTTCCAAATATACATGAATCAATAATGTACTCTTTTTATCAGTTCCGCAGATTTTCATGAAATGTGGCAGATGTACTTGGTTTATGATTTTATAAACAGTGGCGGCAGGCCACTATTTAAAACCTACCTTTTGAGATTATCCATTTAGTTTCAATCCAAAATTTATGATGACGTCCTAGCCGTTTTCGGTCTCGGCGACAGTTACATTGGACAGACAAATTCTAAATAAGATGTCGTTGCTCCATCGTAAATGTAAAAATTATGCACACACTGGAAGGGCTATGCCTTGAAATTTTACTCGGGTAAGGATCATAAACGATGCAGCTAATGTTGCCGTAACTCGCTGGACTCGCAAGCCTCTTCAAATAAGTCGGTATGGAAATCCTCAGCAAGGCCTACTAATATGTTCAGAGGTGTACTTCCTGTAGGTGAAGGCAGGGAGAGGAATTGCAATACAAGGAAAATGCATCACTATAGACGCCGTCAGGAAGCTTATACACAACCGATAAACATTTTAATTTGGATAATTTAAAATGATTCAAATACAAAAATTGAAATCTACCCTTCATATAAAAGACAGTTGAAATACCAGCTAAAACTTTATTTTTAAGTGGCAACATCAAAGTATATTACAATATTATTTTTATTGGTCTTGTCGTTTTTTATTATTGATCGAATCTAACGAGATTTAAATATTTCCTAATTAACATTTTACATAATATTTTTTAATGGGTAAGGAAGAAAGGAAGGTTAATAAAACACAAAAAATACCTACTACAATTGTTATTATTTACTAAATACAATACAAACTATCACAAACTTACAATATAAATATATAAATAAACATTGTAAATTTTGCAAAATCGCTACAATATATAAGCACCATTTTTACATAAATATTAGGTACAATTTTGTAAATTCGTTCTAAACTTTCACATAAAAAGTTATATTGCTTTAATAGTTCCTTAGGAGATTCGATATATAATAATAATTTATATTAACATTTTTAATCAAATAAGGCTCACTTGAGCACCAAATGATATGCAAAAGGTTTCCTTCGAACATGAAAACATTGTTTTCTTGATCCTTTTGCTCTTTAATATATTTCATAATTTATATGAGGGTTAGTGAAAAAGAAACAATAAAGAAATAGTTTTAAAAATGAAGATAGTATAAGTAATTAAAAGTAGAAGTGAAGGAATGTTCATAATCAGTCTATAAGAGTAGAATTTGTTTTAAATATTTGCATCAGTGGTTTATAATCACATTCAATGTATATGACAGAAAATTATTTCATTTAATGTTTTTTTCAAATAAACTAAGACTGAAAAATTCAGTTTCAAATTTAATAAATACATTATAAAAATAAATTATTATTTACTCTTCTGGTGACCGGAAGTAGACATAAATTAGCGGCAAGTCAAATACTAACTACTAAGTTAATCACAGCAGATATTAGAAAAATCTATAGAACGTAATTCTCTTTAACAAAATCGACATATTGATTCCTACCCACAGTTGAAAACTTGAAATTATTTTCTTATTGTGGGTCTATCTGTTATTATGAATGAAATAGAAATATGGAATGCGTAGAAAGAGTACCAATTAGAAAATGGAATACATTTAATACTGAAAATGAATTGGAGATCTTAGTTCATAAAATAGTTAAATGAATAACTAATGTATAGATAAGAGACGCCATATAATAAAATAGAGCTAGTAATTATCGTCCAACATTATGCATAAACTTTATTTTATAATTTATTGGTCCAATTACATTAATACATCGAGCACAATAAATAAGGCAAATATTGTTGAGCATTCTCCAATAAAATGGAATCTCCGTGGACGGAATAAACTTTACAATAATCGATTCATTATTACATATTATTCAATTAATGAATTTAATTTTAATGAATTCAGAATCTTATTTGAATTTTGTAAAATAGAATTGAAGTAAATAATTTGGGAGCATCGAAAAAATGGAGCAAGTTTTTGACATCCCAATATAAATGACAGTTATGTAGAATGTTGCTAACTACAATATTTTATACATCATTTTGAAAATTATGCAAAATTGTGATTAATTTTGTGCTAGACCATAAGTTAAATTATTGTAAACTAATTCGTAAAGTTCTTCATTATGTATTTAAAAACTACCCTATTTATTTCATAGCAGTGAAGTATAGGAATTTTACATCTTGCTTAATTTAAGTAAAATTAAGTAGTAGATTTTAATGTGAACAATGTAATCCACATAGACTCAAGCATGACTAACAAGACTTTCCGCTCTTAATTATAAATATTGGGATGTAAAATAGGTTAACTTTACTATTGAAAGTTTTTAAATAAACTTATTTTATACTCCCCTTACATATTGCCAAAATACTGATCAACTAAGTAGATAGTAGAAAAATACATTTATCAGTGGCAACACCAGTCTTACAAATCGCCGCCATTGTATATTTATTTAGTTATTATTTAGTTTAATCATTGGAATAGAGCATGGAGCGAGGTACACATCTAAAATCAATTACTCTAAAAAAGACAACCGATTGTGCGGCCAATGCAGCTTGACAGACGTGTTTTCATTTTGTCTAGCAATTCATGATCTATTCTCAACATACAAATTAAGATTTTATTAATTTGCTTAAAAAAATATCTTTTCTGTCTATGATACTAATAGTCTATGAATCTATCTACCATAGACAATTCAAATTCTCTGTCTTTGTCACCTTAAGCTGACAGGATTGCCGCACAAACCCCAAATAAAGGGAAAACCCATGCTCTATCCGTATTATATGAATGAGATAAAGTTAAAAGTGATGAAGTTACTTGTCTACTCTTGGGCCACGTTCTTCCAGTCTCGGTCGGATCTGAGTAGCACTACGTCTTCTTCAGAATCTGTTTCTGATGGAGCCAGTTCTTCCTCATCGTAGTATGGTTTTCGGACTAAATCTATGGACAGAATTATTTATACAGTTATAAATTTATTGAAATGTGTCTGCCGTCTACCCATAACTCAGACAAATGAGTTGGTAAATGTATAAAACAGTAGCTGGATATAAGTTATTTGATAGTTAACCACAGTAAATCAATGTGATTTTTTTGGGTGTCTTTTTTTGGTAGTGGCACGAAAAAGACACTATGCATCTGATCGAAAGTTCAATACAATTCATATAGAGTATGGTGAAATATGGTTATCTCTCGCGAGTCCACACAATTGTACTATTTACATACACGCAATTACGCTCGCAGGCACGTACGTACATACGCACGCAAGCACGCACGTACATACGCATACAAACACACATGCACTCAAGCACGCATACACACATATAATCTTAATTCCAAGTTACCGTAGTTGGTATCGTCGCAGAGCGGTCTCTTGTCGTCGCAGGGTACTTGCGTGAACAGGTACTCGCGCCGGGACTCGCGGGTTCGTTCCCGGCAGCTGAAGCACCACGCAGCTAGCACCACCAGCGCCACCCCCACCACTCCTGGGGAATGATATTATAAATAAATACACCCTATAGTCACATACATAGACCTCACATTAAAAGATCTTGTGTTGAGAGTATCCAAAACTACGTAAAACTTATCGGTCTCACAAACACACAGACACAAAAAAATACTTGTGGATTGTACAAAAAGTGGTCTGTGAGTAGGTACCGTTGCGGATCACATTGCAGCTGGCGTCTAACTGTGCCACGGATGTCTCCAACTAATATTCTTCTTTCTTAGTCACAAAGACTCTACTGCTGAAGAAAGGTTTCCTTCAAGGATTTCCATAACGACCTGTCATGGTAGTTAGAAAATAAACATTGAGATCGTACCTGCAAGCATGACGAATACAAGTCTCGGCATGCCCAAAACATTGTCATCACCTTCAAGCTTGAACAGCACGTTCGGAGTCAAGTTTTCAACGCTGTTAAGCTGAAAATAGTAAAAAAGGCTATGAGTATTTTTTTATTCATATTGAATGAACACAGCAGTTTTCTCCATGGATAATAAATTTAATTAATATTTGTCTCGCGAGTGTGATCTGAGTCGGATTTTTTACATGTAACTCATTGACTGCGGCGAACACACATGTTGTGTTTTTTGCTCAAAACCCTTAATTAAGGCCATTACATGCCAAGCATGGTTTTTGATTGTGGGGGCTACTTGCCAGGTGTGTTATTTATCTGCAACATTCGAGGTATACTAGAATAATCGAAAAACAACTAGTCGGCTGTACAGTGCGTTGTCGGTAAAGTAGTAAAAAAAACAGGAGAAGGGGGACATTGAGCCAATTTATAATTCCTATTCAGCCACAGGACGTCCACTATTGAACATTGGCCTTCCCCAAAGATTTCCATTATGACCAATTTGGAAGCCTGCATCCAGCGACTTCCTGAAACCTTAACCAGGTCCGTCCACCTTGACCAGGCGGGCGTCCGACACTTCACTTGCCTGTACGTGGCCTCCACTCCAGAACCTTTCAGCCCCAACGGCCATCAGTTCTTCGCGCTATGTTGCCACTACTACTTCAGCTTGCTAACCCTTTGGGCTATGTCTATAATATACTCACAACAATATGCCGCTCCCTGGTGATGTAGGAGTGGAGCGCGGTGGCCATGAGTACCTCCTTGCCCTTGTACTCCGCCGGCAAGCTGATGAGGAACCGCCCGTTCACGTCGCTGGTGTTGGTGGCTATGGTAGACCTGGCTCCAAGTTGTCGCACTGTCACCACCGCGTTGGGCAGGGGGTTGCTGTTGTGGTCTAGAGCTAGACCTGGGAACAGGGAGGCAATATTGTTTAGAATTATGATATGCGTCAAGATCTTAAATGAAAGCAATGCCAGTAAAAGTTTATAGAGTAATGCATGGCACTGTACTGCACTCGTCTCCTCTAGATATTAGATTAATTTTTACGATGCGCGCGCACACCGACAGCCAAAAAAGCGACATGATGAAGCTATTTGTGTCGTAATGCCCAGATATTTCTAATTAGAACTGTCTTCAAAAAGAACTGTATTGAACAATCAATTTCAAAAAATGTAAACTAAACGAAGTTAGATAATGAAACTTATTGTAAATGCATAAGGACTTATTCTTAATTCTACTTGTACTAAATTTGGACTCGCTGGACTCAAAAATATTTTTTTTATTTCATCTTTTAGTACATTTCATTTGTGTCAATTAAATAAGTTTATTTTTGTATTTACCAGTAATATAAACGACGTTTTCGTTCTGATCCACGTGTATCTCCTCGAACTGTCCCCCAGGCACGCTCTCCGAGTTGATCCTCTTCATGACGATGTCTTTGCGTTTTAATACACCGTCCACCACGCGCCATGTCACCGTCTGTAACAGAAAGTGAAGTTTTACGCTCAACACAATTGGAAATTATGATGGTTTTGATGATTTTTTTCTTTCTTTTTCTTCATATTGATACAAATGATTATCGGTGCTTAGCTAGGCATTGGATATACAGCAAGAAAAAGTCAATGAAAATATATTAGTGTGTCCAAGTTTACAGTAATATAATTGAGGAACCACATGTGGAAAATTGTGTTTATATACCAATATAATGGAAGCCGTGATACATAGGGTCATTTACTGGCATACTAGCGAAATGTAAAGCATCCGCCAGCAAAGTGGACAGATAACCTAGCAGATGTCGCATGAAGTCGCTGTATGCACGCTGCTTTTCACAACTGATTGTGGAAATCCTAGGAAGAAACCTATATCAATCAATGTTTTTCCAGTGTCTGTGAGAGAGAGTGAGCCTGTGTGTTGAAGAGAGAGAAAGAGAAAAGAAGAAAAAAGGGAGAGGGAGAGAAATAGAAAGAGAGATGAAAAGATACCTGGTCAAGGTAGTTATGCGCGCGGATGACAACTTTGTATTCCGCAGGCGGGAGACTAAGGCGGAAGTGCGCCATATTGCGAGACACGGTTTGTTGTCGCTGCACCCCACGCACTGTCAGTATCGCGTCGCGGACTGGCTGGCCCATCTCGTTCTTCACGAAGCCTACCACGCCTGGAGAAATAAATAATATATTTATATTTACACAAAACAAAAGAACAAACACAATGGTAAATTGCATAAGTCATAATGGTAAGTACAAATGGTACTTTTATCGGTCAAGCCAATGTCTTAAAGATTATTATGGTTAAAATACAAACAAATTGTGAAAAAATGTTTATATAGCTCGATTCTCACAGGCTACCCTTTTGAAAGTAATATCGCCATTGCAAAACGTAATAATAATGTCAAGGGCCAAGCTTATTAGACACTATTCACGTTAATTTTTACAATATACAATTAATTTTGCATGTAAGCACATTGTTAAATATTTTTTTCAAATTTAGTTTTCTACTTGCAAATCTAAACTGGCATTCTAAAATAATCATAAAACTATAAAAAATATATACCATACCTGTATTGAACTGCTCGACAAACTTCATAATTCCCTGCAGGTTATTCCTCCAAACCCATCCGATTTCATCCTCAGTAGGCATTTTACAGCAACTCAGTCCAACAGAAATGACCACCGTGTTCAGCCTCTCACACAACACATCTATAAGGTCTCCATGCACGGGATTAACATTAACCGCTTCACAATTATACTTATCACTGGGAGTCCTGCTATCCTGGTACTTCTTCGCAAACTTCTCGTATACATTCCTCCCTAATTCTGGATATGAAACGTCCTCTGTCCCCGAAGCTAGTTCTAGAATCATGTCATACTTTTCAGCTTTTAGTAATTCTACAAATGCTTTCTCCCTAGTATAGTTAGTTAGGGGGTTCAAATCTTTATTAGTTATGTAGCTGTAAAGACTGTCACCAAATTGTTCTTCTAAGGGATCTATGGTACATCTGTCTGTACCGTTGAATTGCTTCAGTATTTTCGGATATAGCTCGTCTATGTTTGGTATGAAATGTAGTACTGTGTTTTGGAGTAATCTTTTGTGTATGGGTTCTCCTATAGTGTAAGCTGTGGCGATGTGTCGAGCGAAGTTTAGTAGCATTTCTTGGCCTAGCGGTTGGGATGCGTAGAACGAGCCCATTATGGCCAGGTGGAATTTCGTTTCTTCCGGTGAGCCCACCTGAAAAAGTATTAAATTATTTTTCATATCTACACATAAATAAGCTCACGTCTGTATCCCCAAACGGCTAAGCAGAAAAGTGTCTATTGTGGAGCATTCCTCACTTTAAATCTCAAACAACGAGATCTACACTAAGTGGTTAATTCATCTGGAAATCGACCCCTGCACTTTACGATTTATAGTTCATATACGCTGCCCCTGGATGGTTCAAGTTTGGTCAAGGCTCCAGAGTTCTGCTTACCAACCTTGGTCGAGGGCAATAGTAATTACTTGGAATAAAAACTAGTATTCCACGTCACCTGATCAGTCATCTTGAGCTGGTGGAACTTGGAGGTGAGCAGGCTGTCTCCGGCGCGGAACTCCGCGATGTCGGGGTACTTGTTCTCCAGGTCTGAGAGCAGCGCGTACAGCTCTAGAGGCTTGTGGTAGCGCGTGTTCATTATGTTCTCTAACACGCTGTGGGTAGGAAGAAAAATAATGGATTTAGTAGATTTTTTGGTCACGTGATATTGGTAGAATAGAGGCTGTGTTCCTTCAAGAGCCATTTAAAATAATATTGTCGGCAACCTCTGTGGAAGAATGAGTAATAAGTCAATTGTGTACAGATATATTTAGATCAACATTATTTTATCGAATTGTAAAAAACTTAAGTTCATGATAAAGAACTTAGGGTAGATTTATTGGATATATACTTTTAACATTTACCAAAGTAAGTAGGTCCAGGTCAAAACCAGGTCAAAACCTGACGAATTTAAAGCCACAAATGTGAAGTAATTGTAAATGTAGATTAAAGATGTTAGACCAGAAGCTCAAAAAACCTACACAGGTGGCCTCTCAATTTTCAAATATGGGAGACCTACCACCAGTTTAAAGTCTAGGTGATGCTTTTGTGTGTTTGTGGCAAGGTTATAAAAGAGTGGATGAGTTAAGTATAAGATTGTGTATCAGAGATAGTTATTAAGTTAGAAAACACAGACAGTTAGTGAACAAATAACACAAATGTTGCATGTGCGATAGTTTTAATGAACAGCGTGCATTGTTAGCAAGGAATGTACAATAAATTATGAATAACATTTCATGATAATATTAAAACACATTGAAAAAATGAATAAAATAAATGTAAATATAAAAAAATCAAATTCAAAAAAAGACAAACAATCATATTATACTTAAACATTATAATATATTTTATCTAATAAATAAAAACACAGAATAAAACTAAATATAAACTAATTATATAATAGACAAAACAGAAACAATCATATAAAAAAGTGTGATAGTTTATGTAAACACAGATATATGAAATAATAAAAGATAATGTGATATGACAATGGAAGTATGTTGAGCAGAAATGATCCCATCGAAAACTGGGTTAAATTAAAATGGTGTAATCATTAAAGAATGATCTGTATTCTTATGATATTATGACTTATTTTGTTTTGATAACAGTTCTACAGAACAAAATAAGTCTTCATTCGTAATAACATTTTCTGTATAATACGATCCAATTATTAAGTTAAATATAATGGTATCTTTATATTTTCTTACTGTAAACTGATATTAATCCCAGCCATAATCAATGTTCTGTCTTAATTGATTTCATTTCACCAAGCTCAAATAATGATTTTATTGTAAGATGCACATGCATTTGAAAACTACATTTGATACATACGCATGCTCAGACAATATAGCAACTTTTAATTGACGTGATTCAGGTATTACTGGGAGTTCATAAAATATATTTGTTGTGAATCTTACAGAAGGCTCGGTAAATCGTACATTGCGTATAGACAGATAATTAATTTAACTTAAAAAACCATATATACTATATGAAAGCAAAGGCTGTACCATTTTTTACAACTACATAAATGTATGTTCCAAAACCGTCAAAGTAAAAAAAATACCAACTACCCACAACCAAAAAAAAATATCAAAAAATTCCTAACCAAATAACTCTTCATTTCTCACCCGGGCTGATATCGATAAAAAATATTTAAGTACACAGTTGTTGTATAATATTGTAGATTACTTACCGGAAGTCGTACGCAGAAGACCAGTGCTGCGGATCAGCCGCCATTAGAGTGAAGTTGAGGCTCACCGAACCGTTAACTGGAACCGTTACTTCTTCTGTTATGCTTTCATATCTGGAAACAAAAGACAAATAAATAATTTATAGTAATTATAAGTACATGTTTGTTTCGGGTCTGGGTGTTTGTGAGACCGAGGTCTCTCGTAGTTTCTGATACCCACGACACAAAACTCGATCTTAGTGTGGGGTCAGGACTATGTATGTGACTGTTGGGTGTATTTATTATTTAATGTTTGACAGAGTAGGTAAGTCTTTAAATAGCGTTAGATCTATAGCAGATCTTTTTAAAACTAATATACATATACATTCCACTACAAGGTAAAGGCTTCTTCTGTAGTCCTAAGTTTGATTGAGAAAGGTTAGGCCATTATGTTAATAGTCCACTATGCTTAAAAGCTCGAAAAAAAGGTCGAAAGTTTGATTGAGAAAGGTTAGGCTATTATGTTAATAGTCCACTATGCTGGGCTAGAGCGAGTTGGCGACTTTATAAACCATAGACATTCTTGCTAAGTAAGTAAATTTTCTGTTGTAAAGCAGTCAATATCATATCCTCAACACCTTGTGTACGGTGCACCGCACATATCTTAGTCAGCACACTAAGATTATTGCCTTTCCGTGGCTGACCGAATTTAGCATAGTACGTAAGCATAAATCACCGCGCGTGCTCCCTCGCTCCTTATTTAACAATTGTGATCGCGTAATAAATACTTATAGCAATAGGGTATTTTACTATGATCGACTTTTTGTATTATTTTGCGTGCAAACACAAATACCATTAAAATAAAACATTTCTGCCAAAACAGTATTAAGGGAGCTTGTAACATGAGCCAAATATTAGTATTTTAAATAAAAGAGTGGGAGCGTAGTAGGCACATCTCACCATCTCTTTCACACCCGCACACTGTAATGCATAAATGAAATGAAATGAAATGAAAATGAAATGAAAATATTTATTGAACCCATATCAGGACTAGTGACGTCAATAGTTTAGTTTTCTATCCCTTTTCGTTTACTCCCACTACAAGATTTAAAACGTTTCTAACTTGTTTAATTGTGAATGGATTAATAAAATTCTTTGTTTGTTAGATTTTGGATAAGGATATCTTTTAATAAATACAATTAAAAAAATTGAGTAAAATACCCATCGATCAGTTATACACTAGATACACAGTTCCCTGTAAATGTTCTTTTAAAAAGTGGCACCGGTGCATTGAAACAAAAAACTGAACAAAAAGATCACAAATTAACACAAATTTCATCTTATTCCTGGGGCTTAAAGTCCCTTTTTGAATGAGACGTCCTCGAAAGTAATAAAATTTTATGACTTTAGTTGGACAGCGGAATAAAGGCGCAATGGAGTCGAATTGTTGCATATTTTTTCTATGAATTAACATGAACATAATAGTCTACAATATAATAGGTAAAGTTATTACCTATTATATTGTAATAATGAAATATGATATGTAAAATGTGATTATTTTGTAACAATGATAATTAAAAATAATAATATCTGTTTTGGTTTTCTGTTTCTGTATGTTATTTTTCTGTGTACAATAAAGATTTAAATAAATAAATAAACTTAAGTTTATTTTTCTTTTACATTATGTTAAATGTTGTACGAACACGGCAAAATCATGAACAAATGAAACAAAAATCGTAGACACACAACTATTTTTTTTTATATTTGCTTCACAATGTCTCCTTTGAATATATTTTAACATAGTCTGTACATAATATAATCAATTCTGTAATCAGTAAAAAATATTTCTGATGTTAATTTTTAATATATAATAAGTTTAAATTATTTAATATTACTAACTAAAAAATACAAAATAAAACCACTCCATGTATATTCTGTTCCAAATCATGACGCTACTCATCCTTGTCTATTAAAGCGTGTCGAAAGAGACAACTGCGAAGCAGCGCTTGTTGATTTTAGGTTGCTAAATTATTTTATATTTAATTATTGGTACTCAATTTCACATATTGATTAAAGTAGGAAGCAAGTAAATGAATTTTACTTATCGATAATACGAAATCCCGTGAGTTTTAAGCTTCGTAAGCGTGTTGTTTTTGTACTTTTTTACGGAGCATTTAGGCATTGACACAAGCAACGGTCGGCACGCGACTGAAGGCGAAAGAGTGCTTACTCGTGATTTAAGCACTCTTTTTCGGTGCCATTTTTCAAGCGCTCATGTTGTATCTAGTGTATAATTGATCGATGAAAATACCCAATTCAGTCTGCATTAATTACAAAATCCTACACCCTGTATAGTGTTACCCGTGTTGCACGGCAGTGACGTTGTAGGTGCCGGGCGGCAGCAGTCTCCAGTAGTCTCCGTCTGCAGCGGCGCGCACGCTGTGCCGCACGCCGCCCACGAGGACGCGCGCGCCGGGCAGCGGGTTGCCGATGTGGCTGTGCACGAACCCGTGGACTCCTATATGCACCTGGGGACAAAAATATTCAGGTAAAATCTGGTTACAAATTATTTACGGTTGAGCGTGTTGAAACTGTGATAAGTATTTGTGAGTGACGGGGCGGTTAGCGCGTGTGAAAATACAGGGCGCACCTTTTTCGGAGTATTGTGTTTATTTATACTATTATAGCCATACACCAAAAAATAATGTGTGAACCTGCATATCACACGAGATATTTACAAGAATAAATAAAGTAGCAGGTTGAAAGAGTCGTATAATTAAGAAAGAAAGAGAAATAAATAATTAATTTGTCACAAACTTATACCACCTACATATTTAATCAGCTGATAACAGTTATAAAAAATAATGTTGGACCTGCTCGATGTATTCCAGCAGCGCCTCCCTGTTGTCCTGCCAGTAGGTGGGCAGGTCGCTGGCGGGCGGGTACTTGTGGCAGCCCAGCTCCAGCGTCAGCTGCACGTCGCTCGTGTGCAGGTAGCTCCAGTCCTGCATGCCGCCCGTCAGGACGTACCTGAAGGCCAATCCACGTAATTAAATAAGTTCAGTTGCAGTGCAGTTGCAGTTAAGTTTCGATCAATAGTATATTGAGCAACAAGTGCGACAAGTGAGTGGGTAATCGACAACGTCGCACTTGTTGCACATACTATTTTGTATTACTCATGCGGGAAAAGTAGTATCTTGACTAAATTAAACTGTCAGACGCGTCAACCTCAATTCAGTTTTAATATGTCGATTGTGTTTTTTTTTTTGTTATTATTTTATTTGCGTGTGACAAGAAATAATTTACGTGCGACAAGTAAACTTGTCGCACTCAAATAACATACAATAACATAAAATGGGCAAACGGCTCTTTTTCAAACGCAACAGCGACCGTCAAGATACTACTTTTCCCGCATGAGTAATACAAAACGGCCCTTTTCGTATTCTCGTAATTTAGACGACCGCTGTCAGATACGCTCGCGTCAAGTTCGCATCACGCGAGCGCTTTAGCGTATTCTACGGCTGCGCGTTTTATACATGCGTGATTCAGATCGCAACCTGATTGGTATTTACCTATTCATTTGACGTCTCCAATGACAGTTTAGTCCCACCAACGTGCAGCATATGCGCAGTTTATGCATATCTTACGCGCAGCTAAACAACATTACAAGAATACCATTTTGACGTACGTCCGATTAAGACGTAAACCTAATCGAAACTGCATCGAAACTTGATCGGCACGTCAATAAATTACGTGAATTAGCCTACAGAGCAGACATTTGTACACCATTCAAATTATATTTATTCTCAGTTGGTGGTAAGAGTCGGATGCCCGCCTACAAGGACGGAGCTGATTAAAGTTGCAACAGATCGATGTGGAGATCCTTGGGGCCTGTGTTCAGCAGTGAACTTCCTGTGGTTGAAGGGAGAGAAAGAGAGAGAAAGAGAGGGAGAGACAGAGAGAGAGAGAGGGAGAGAAAGAGAGAGAACTGGTGGTACTAGGATATTTGGGAGAGCTACCTCAGTACGAAGTCGTTAAGGACCCGTTAAAATGCCCGACATAAGTTTACCACGTTCTGGGTTTATCCAGACAATATCTAGACACAATCCGGCCAGCATAATAGTGTAGAACGGAATGAGGTAACCGACTTGCGAATGGATGCTTTAATGGTTTCTTAGATTTACGCGAATGTTTACGTTATGTTGGATGCTTTACTTGAACTGCACTTTTGTTACTTTTTTGTATGATATTTACGTACCATTTAGCGCCATTTGTGATTCCTTCGGGGAAGATCGCGTCCGAGAATTTTTTGCATGGTTGGCCTAGGTGCATTTTCAGATGTGCCTGCAATGAAATTAGTAAGCTGTGTGTATTGTTATAAGGCCCAGAATAAGCCTACTTGTTTCTTATATCCGTTATGTCAATGAATTATGGGGCATTATTTCGATTGATTTGCAATAAATTATCCATGTGTGTCTTAAAATTAGTCATTTGCTGCAGGTCACGGGGTTCCCCTGCAATTGAGATTTCTATTGAATTGTGTAAGGCCACGATACTAGCGCGGGTAAGCACATTCATAGTACAATTATAGGTAAAAATTGAGATCAACATTATTTTTACAAAATTACTAACATAAAAGAAAAAAAAAACTTACATCAGAATAGACATGCGCGAGGTGCACAAACAGCGGGTTGTCGGGCGATAAGTACTCATCCCCCGTATGCATTTGAGGGTTGCCGTCGTAGGGGTAGTTAGCGACTAATGCACCCCCGTGCAGGTTGGCTGACAGGACGAACGGGATTGATAGGGACCAGTTCATCACAGCGGCTACTTCTGGCTCCTGGACCATGTTCTCCTGAGGAATTGTTGTTTTTATTTTATTCTTGTATTTTTAATGTGGTACCTAATCATCATCATCATCAGCCCGTTGCAGTCCGCTGCTGGACATAGTCCTCTCCCAAGGTACGCCACAGAGCCCGGTCTGCTGCTTTATGTATCCAGTCGCTGCTGTTATAGTTATAATATTATTAGAACGTTAGTTTATAGCCAGGTATGATTAAGCTGTAATTAGGCTGCCTAATATTTGCCGTGGCAAGACAAAGTTTGTATGTTCTATGTGGCATCAATATTTATTTGCGATAGGTGCTGTGAAATTATAAAGTCAGTAGCGTGTAATGCATGAAGATGCGTACGCATAAGTTTTTATTTCCGTATGTGTACTCATCTTAATACAAAATAACTAAAGAACGGAAAGTGTTTTAATTGATAGAATTTCCTGGTAGATTTTAATAACAGCCTAAATACGTTCTGAAGAAATGTTAATTTTAATAAACAACCTCAAAGATATTTTGAAACACTATTTTAATTTGTTATTATCTTTTGCTAGATAAATTATTATTATTATTATAGTGTAGATTCACATTTGTATCCTTTTATTAATTGAGATGTAGAGGACTAACATTTACGGCCATATTCATAGACAGTTTTAAAACCTATTTTAGTTATCGAATGTTTTGACTTTTTCGCTTAAATTAATTTAAAAGTCGTTGCAAAGGGACAAAACATTCGATAAATAAAGCAGGTTTTAAATATGTCTATGAATAAGGCCATTAAACTATCAAAACACCTACATTTACAAATAAATTATTTTAATTTGAATTTAATTTTCATTTTAATATCCAGTTGTTTACTTTTCATTAGTAGCAAAGCGTCATCGTGGTTATTGGCCATACACACCATAATACCCACAAAACGCAAATAGCCACAAATGATTGACGTAGAAATACCCACAGTAATCAACTATTTCCGCTAATAAAAACTGTATTTACCTTGTTAGTCTCGAACTGGTCCGGGAAATTTCTATTCAGATCGATCTTGTGAGCGTTTTCTCTGCCTTTATAACCGCGGTAGTCGCCTGAAATTATGCTTGGTCTCTCTAAATGTTGTTTTGGACTACTTCAATATTTATCCTATGTCATATTATATTAACAGCCAGTACCAGTTGCTTAACAAATAGGCCACAAAACGCCAGGTCCCTTTCAAATAAATAAATAAAATACACCCAACAGTCACATACATAGTCCTGACCCCACACTAAGATCGAGTCTTGTGTCGTGGGTATCAGAAACTACGAGAGACTTTTCGGTCTCACAAACACCCAGACCCGAAACAAATACCCGTGGATCACACAAATATTTGTTTCGGTGGGGGAATCGGACCCGCGGCCTCTCGTTTCACAGGCGGCGTCTAACCAACTGCGCCACAGAGGCTGTCAAAATTTCAAGTGTCAAATATTTGTGAGACCCAAATCGTTTCTTAAATTTACGTGAATGTTACACATTGAAATAACTGACAGTCCGCCCCGTGACCACGAAAGCCGTAAAGCAATCGAGAAACGTCGGGAAGTTTAAAAATGTAAAAATGAAACCAAATCGCGATAAAATCCGTAAAAAATAGTTTTATTTCAAAGACCCACAAATATTTGCATGTGGTGTGGAGTTTATGAGAGCAAAAAGTGTCTTGTAGTTTCTGATATCAAGGCTTGGTATCTTTTTTCGGGTCAGGTCTTTGTGTGAATATTGAATGTAGTTATTTATTACAATTTATATAAGTTATGTGAGAATAACTTTCAATTTGATCACAATAAATTAAGTGTGAGATAAGAAGAACATAGGGCCTATTTTAAAAAAACTAATATAGAACTAAATTCATTTTTTAAACCCTTCTAGGTTACACTATATAAAGTTGTCACTCACCGACAGAAGCCTTCTCGTATCCATCAGGGTTCATACTAGGCATCAGATGGATCCTGGTATTGTTGAGCATTCGTTGAATCCTCTCATCTCCGCTGGTGTACTGTTGGCACAAATACTTGGCCAGGAGTAGCAACATCTCCCGCCCCACCACCTCATTGCCGTGCATGTTGGCTATGTATTTGAACTCGGGTTTGCCTGTTGGGACAAATTTTTGGTTAAAATGAACCGTAAATATAATCCGTCGTAGCATGGGTGTATCCAGCACTTGTAGTAGGACAAAATAAAAAGTTATAGGAATTTGAAAATGCTTTTCATTACTTGACCCTTCCCATCCTTATTTGGCAATTGATTGCCAGTTTTAACAAAATTCGATCAAAACTTGAATTCCAATGATTCAAATTCAATGGTGCTGCAAACGCCCCATCTTGCTCCAATTTGGGTACACAAAACCCATATTTTTTTTTATTGCCGTTATAGGCAGACGAACTAGCGGCCCGCCTGATGGTAAGCGGCTACCGCTGTCCAGAGAACTTCGCAGTGCTAGGGATCCAGCACAATAAAGTCGCTGCCTACCTTAAGGAGAGTACTCTCTTTAAGCCTCGTTTGAAGAAGGAAAGGTCATAGCGCTCAGGAAACACCGATGCACTTTATACGTTTTTTATTCTTTAAGCTACTGAACTGCACCTGATATTAAATGCAACGCAGTCACAATCACACATACCCTACCCAGGCACCCAACATTCACCCATACTCACCAGGCACATGAACTCCCGGGTCCCTGGTCACCTCCAACACATACAGCTCTCGGTCCTCCACAGATTTGCCGATGCTACTCAGCCGCGTGATGTTGGGGTAGGCGGCGCTGAGGTCTCGCAGGAACGCCTCCATCTTGCCGTAGTCGTGGTGAACGAAGTCCTCTGCAGAAATACCGTCGATGGCGTGACGAGGCCTCCTGTTACTCTCTGGAGATTTGCCCCCGATTTAAAAAAAGCTTTTTGTAATTTTGTGCAGTGTTTGTTTTGTAAAATCATTTTCTTTTGCAAAAGATAATTGTGTTTTGCGTTGCTTAATGCAAACACACGATAAATTTAACTTTGGGTTTTGTGGTAGAATAAAATTTACTTTTAAGCAACACTGGTATTTAAAATAGATACATTAATTTTCATAAAAATAATGTTTATTAATATTAGGGTACATCAAATTATACATTTGATATACCCTAATATTTAGTTATTTTTATATACAACTGATTCTTAAGCTAATTTCGATATGTTATTAATCTCTGTCTTTGTCAATATAGTTACAATTAATTGTTCCTGTGTTTGTGTAATTTTTTTTCTTATTGATAAGCGATAATGTATATACAGTGTTTTAATTTTAATTGAGAAAGAAAATTACTAAGCTTAGGAAAGAAACGGGCAAATCAAGAGAGAGTAACTGAAGTTATAAAGAAGATGCCAACACCAAATGATTAAAAACAAAAGCCAGACCCGTGGAAAAGCAAAGCAAGATTCATTACTTTAAATAAAACTAGATGGCGCTAAAACTTTAAACATTAACCATACTACCCTCTTTAAAAAATATTAAATATAAATAAAATGAAAATGAATCTTACTTTTAGTGTGATCGGTGTTAATTAAAACAATATTTAGTTATACACAAGTTTACAATTTTATTGTAAATACTTTACATATAATATTCAATGTATAATCCAACTACCCAAAAGCAAATCGTTTGACACAGAACACGTCCCAAATTGTTTGATGCAATAATAAATGACAAACGAAGTGATAATAAATAAATTGTTAAAATGTTGATGATTTGTTTTTTATTAAATTATCTTTATATTCTGAAAATTTTCTGCGTCTAACGAAATACCAATAATGCAAAAGTTAAACCAATACCACTCGAATTCATAATTTACACAAAGAAGTACCGCAGTAGGAGCACTTAAATGAATAAATATGTACTAAAAATAATTTTACGGACACTACAATTTAAAGGACAGATTTAGTAATTGCAAAACTTCATGTTATCTATATTAACTAGAGTACATAATTCGTCTTATAATATGTATATTAATGAATAATATACTCATAAGAGGGTTATGACTTCTGAATATCATTACATTTTATAGAATACAATTTTATGGTTTTAGATATATTCTACAACTATGCAAACTTATGACTAAATTAATGCGTGATTTTCGTATTAACAATTTCAATTATTGTCATAATCAAGATTTGATAATTTTATTTGCTTTACATCTAGTGAATATCACACGAGTAATAAAATTGCAACGTGACCTGATTTTTAAAAAGTAAAGTAATCAATTAGCTCTGATTTTCTAATGCGGGTATTACTTAGTAAAATAATTTTAAAATATTGGGATCTTATACTGGGATTTTAGTCTTAATAGTTGGTGTCTTACAAAAAAAAATAGATGCTTTGCGTATGTTTAAATTTAACTAATCTATAAGATTATGATTACCAGTTTATATTGAAATCTATGTAAATGGTGGTTTGACATTTCAATGGTAATTACAAAAGTAACACATGTATCTATACACTACTTTTATATCCCAAAGCAAACATTATCGATATTTTAATTCGGAATTATTTAAGTTATTTTAATTTCTATTAGAAGTTCTGCAGCCTACCAATAGTAATAAACAAGTACAATAGCATTTTTAAAATTTCTTATTCCATACATAGCAGCTATAAATTCAAGGAATTATTTAAAATCTATTATATTTTTTTGGCACTGATGTTAGTTTCCAATTGTTGATACACTTTATGAATAACCTAATCTACTATTTAATTATTATTTCGAGGATAATCCGATAATACAACCCAAATAATTTATTTTCTGTAGTAAAAATATTACAATTTAAAAATATCTTTTGATCACAATTATAAATACTTCATTGAATAATTTCAAAGTCAAAAGAAGAAAATAAATAACCCATTGTAAATTTAATTTTGAGATCAGATTTGGAATACATCTTACAATATTATAGCAATTAATAATGAACACAATTATAATAATAGTAAAAAAGATTAAATAATTTTAAAATACTACTTACATCTAAAAAGGCAAGAACATTATTTAAAATATAAATAAATATATCTACCAATAATCACTGGAAGTCAGTACTTTTAAAAATTTAATATGGTAATTAGAAATATTTTAATATTCGACTTTACTATTTTAAATATTCTTATAGTCTACATTGTAAATTTTTGTCTAGACCTCACTACCTATTGATAAAACGGGTGTTTCAATAATAGTGACAAAAGGCGATAACATGTTCTAAAATAAAATTTCTTTGTATAAAAAAATGTAATATGCAAATAAATAAAATGTGATAGATTGAGTTCCAGTTAAAATATTGACATTATTGAAAATTTTAATTATCTCTTAAATGTATTATTGCTGTTTTGTGAGCATTTTGTTATTTCTATTGAAAAACTTATTTGGTCAGATTCAATAAAAAAAAACACCATTAGTACTTTTGAGGAATTGATGTGAAATGCACTCAAAAGCTTATTATAATAAATGTGGCGTTTAGAAACACTCAAACATCAAATAAAACTTGCCAGATATTCTGTAGGCACTGGAAGAGCCGACACTGTGGCCCAAATTGGCAGTCCTCACTCACTGTGTCATAATATACTGTGGTATTATGTATTTTGACTTTAAAAATAGCCATGTCATACATTTGATATGAATGTACGATTTGAACATCTTCAAACATTAATTAATTTAAAAGAGTCTTGGTGGAGTACTCGCAAAACAAATAGTCTGTTCTGAAGTTGAAATTTGTGTGTAGGGTGGCGCCACTGGTGCCCTAATTTGTTCGTAGCGCAGCAATACGCCTCGTGTTCACATCAGATCATTTGTTTTGAGTTTACTTTGAACGACTATAATATAATGCCAGATAAATCACTAAATATAGTTGTGAAGAATTGAAGTGATTTTTATAGATGTTTTATATATAGAAACAAAGGATTAGACTATGTTATAATTGCTTTTATTACTATATTTAAAAAAAATGGTTGGTTTTAAGTTTTTACGAGCGTCTAATCATAGCGTTACCTTTGTTAGCTTTACTAAAAATGTTTTTGTTTTTCAATATACCAATATACTTGCAAGTCTTTCGTTTGTCTTTTAATTATTAAAATTTTAATTTGCACAGAAAACTTCTTTGACACTTTTGATATTGACTTATTAATAAAACTAACAAACGCAAAGCTCAGTATAATTTCACTATAAATACGGTTATTACCATTAACCACTTAAGAAATATTAAATTAAAGAATATTATTATACTTCCTACATTGTTTTTAAACGTGTTTTACCGCCACCGTTGACATTAGTTTTATTGTCCGACTTTTGATATTATTAAAAAAATTAATGCCAAATTGAAAATAATTTTAAAATAATAAATATGACCAGATTATTTTCTTAATACGATATTTAAAAATAGTGTTCGAACAATAAAACGTTTTAGTAGTAAGAAGGTTAGTTTGTCAGTACATTCAATGGTGTTGATAATTAAGTCTTTATTGAAAAGGGAAAAACGTCGAAGATGCAGTTGGGCATCACATACAACGAGTTTAAACAATGTTTTGGGCAATGGAATAAACGATTAGACAAGTGTATTAGTGATAGGGAGAGTACTTCAAGGAATTGAAAGGTTTTTATTTAAAAATTACATACATAAATACACGCCTTTTTCCAAGAAAGGGTAGGCAGAAGTGCTAGCAAAATGATTGTGTTTAAAAATGAAATCCAAAAAATAAGATTCGGTTTCTTCTGGATACAACCTCGTACAGTTAGTACAGTTTCAACACCATTGAACGCTACTGAAGTGAAGTGAGTCACGCTTCGACTAGTACAACGAACACAACGTGAAGTGCAACCACAGCGAAGTGCGTTAGTGCGGTGACGGCCGCGTTGTCGTGGTAGGGGAGCGGCGCGGACTTACCGTCGGTGGCGCGACGGTGGACGGTTATGTTCACCACTATGGCGTCGGTCTGGTGGTCGGGGACGGTCACTGTGATGGTCGGTGCTGTGTACCTGTGGACAAATGTGATTTTTTTTGGGGAATGCTGGCTTACTTTTGACAATCGATTTCAGTAAAACGAATTATTACGGGGAGTTTGGGTCCGCCCTGTGACCACGAAAGCTGTACAGCAATCGAAACGCCGGGAATTTAAAAAATGTAAAAATTTATCCAAATCGCGATAAAATCCGTAAAAATTAGTTTTATTTCTATGTGTAACATTTGCGTAAATCTAAGAAACCATTAATCGATTTTGTTGTCGATTGATTTTGTAGGTCGATTTGGCATTTAATAAATTGAGTGTGACTAGATCATCTCAGCTCAATATTTCGTTTTTTTTTTAAATGAATTATCCTAAGTATTATTCCTTTGCTGAAGCCATCTGTCGTACGATTAGAATCCTGAAGAAGCTTCTTCATTCAAGCGTCATTTTTTTACGTTAGTTCAATTTAATCGCTGGTAGAAAGCGCCCTACAGCCGGGATGAAATACTGCTCGCATCATTGGGACGGCTCCAGAAAATACTTGCTCGATGGCTTCCTTGAAGAAGTAGTTATATAAACCGGCATCATTGTGTCGAAAAGGAAGATACAACAATCAATTTCCCGTAGATTCTAATACTGCATTATAATTTACAGTTACCATCAGAAGCAGTGCAATCACTATTCTAAGAAAGAATTTAAAAAATACTGTCCTATTTCTATTTTTTAATGCTATTTCCATCAGGTTCAAATAAATATAAGCAGTGATAAATTCACAAGATGGGTTCTAAATCCTACGTAATGTCTACTAAACATATGTATATTGTGTGGAATCTTGTTCTAAATTCACTATGACGTACAAACGCATGTTTGCAATTGTTTGTTATTGCACAGACGCGCGCAACCGTGAGACCATTACTTGAATTACTTTAAACATTTGATCATACCGTTTAATATTATGATATTTGATATCACTAAAAACAGAGTAATAAATATGGGAAACTTGGTTTTAGAAATGGAAGGTGAGGGATTCAATTTTTTTTTTGTGTTGCCCTAATCTAAGATTATTCTCCTATTCTGGGTACGTTCACAAAACACATTCAGATGGACTCTTTTCTATGTTTATAAGGTCGCAATTTAATATAAAAAAACAAATAAGGATTGTAGCCTTCAATCGTGTAATATGGATGAAATAAATTAGGCCAAGATTATTTTTCAAACTGGTAACCAAGATTCCTATCAGATTTCAGCAATAATATTATACCTTATAATGCGTATTAATATATAATCCTTTTAGTGTGGTCAAAAAAATGTTTTAATAGACATTCTTCCGTACTTACCCAGCTGCAAACACGGTAACATTGTATTCTCCGGGCATGAGAAGTCTCCAGTAGTAGCCGTGTTCTGTGGTCCTTACGGCGTGGTTTATACCGTGCACCGATATTTCTGCGTGCTACAACAAAATATGGTATTTTATACGATAGGCCGTGACGTGTGACCTTAGTTACTTCTCGATTTCCCGGGTTTTCTTGGATGAGTTTATTTACAACCCTTACAATCTGTAAAAGTAATGTTTTACCGAGAACGCATTTTTTTTGTGTGAGACTTTGATTATTTTTTGCTTACAGTTATAGTCTTTTGTTATAGTCAAACATAATATCAACATGAATTAACAATTGTATCGCAACTAATTAACTAAATCACCATTCAAAATTCTTTTCCCTAAGTCAAAGAAAGAAAACCATTAGATTACATAAAAGACAACAATACTATCTGGCCACTATTCCAAAAACCTCTTCTAAATCGACAAAACAAGCTAAAACTTCATCAAAACCGACACAGCAGTTTACAAACTTAGTACTCACCTTGACAGGTTGCCCGTCATCATCCACAACAATTCCTCTAATACCCAGATGCGATTGCTCTATAAAGGCTATCAGGGGCTCCTTGTTCACCTTCCAGTAATGAGGCAGTTCTGCAGCAGAAGGGTACTTGCAGCACGACAGCTCGAAGGTCACCTCGAAGCAGTTGGAGTTCACGTAGTTGAAGTCTTGCATGCCACCTGGTGGGAAAGTTGAATTGTTTGTTGTTTTTTTTAGTAATAACCCAACCCGCGTTGTGGTGGACTATATGGCCTAACCCCTTTAAATCGTACTCTCGATTGTGGAGGAGGCCCGTGCCCTGCAGTGGGACGTATATGGGCTGATACAGTACAGTAAGTAATAAATTAATAATGTACCACTTCAAATTAAAGGGAAGAGAATGCCAATACATAAAATAATATAATATACGTTACATCGGCAATATTAGTAACCGGAACCCGCAAAATAGAGTAAACTTCCATTGAATAAAAACAATTGTAAAAGTCAATTGAATATAGACCATATCGCCTTATACTTGGGTTTGAAATACAATGGCAACATATTTGAAATACTACAAGATGCAATTTTGATTCTACGTAATAATTCCATGACGTCATATCAAATTCACAAGCAGGAATGGTTCCAATGGCACGTAAGTAGGAACCAACAATACACGAATATCGCGCGTAAGGCCGCGCCCACGATGGCAGCGGGACGGCAGCGTCGAGCGGGTAGGGGGGCGCGGTTGACGCCTGAGGACCGCGCCCCCCGACCCGCGCTGCCGCAGCCGCCTCGCTGTCATCGTGTGCACAGCCTTAATGACACATGCTGATCGGCTAAAATATTTAATCGCATATGAAAAATCCATTATATGCCTATAACTTATTTCCACTTAGTAAAATTCATACCTTTTACAGAGTACCAGTAAGCACCATTGGTGATCCCTCCCGGGAATTTCTCTGGGGGGCATTTGTCCCCCGCCAGCATGTCAGGGTTGTTCGAGGCGTATACGTTGGCCAGGTGTTTGAACAGCTTATCATCCGGACTTCTGCTCTCCTCGCAACAATCTTTACCGGACCTGAAATTATAGATGATGGTTTGAAGAGTACTTAGGTGTTAAAACACCCGAAGATAGAGATTGGGCTTTAGATGGTCAATTGCCTTTTAGATTTTCATCATCATCAGCCCGTTGCAGTCCACTGCTGGCCATAGGCCTTTCCTAATCTACGCCACAGAGCCCAGTCCGCTGCTTTATACCCTCTTGTGCAAGACGTCCCGCCATCTGGCCAGAGGACGTCCCTCGCTACGATTGTCAAGACGCGGTCTCCGCTCCAGAACACGTTTACTCCAGCGTTTATCTGTTCTGCGACATATTATGTATTATGTGGCAAGCCCATTGCCACTTCAATCTACGAACTTTCAGATAGCATTTATAAATCAAATGCTCAGTTTCTAAGATCTGTACACGTCATATTTTTCTATCTAGCAGTCTGTATTTGTGACAAAGGTTTTTTCAAAGTTTCACCATGAGCGTTAATTAATGAAGATTTGGCAATACTCTTCTATCCACCACGGAGGCCCTTTTATTTATCATCTTAATATGCTAGATAGATATACCGACAAAGCACGAATTTTTAGTTTTTCTTTCTGTCTTCTTAATATTGTTAGTGAATACTAATCCTTTAGCTCTATCTCTGATAACTCAGTAATAATACAAATAGGGATGGGCATCGACTCATACAACCTTAGCCTTCCCCTTTTTATACCACACTTATAAATATATTTGGATTTTTCTATTAATTACCAGCCCGGAGTCGGGAATTTGTGCCCGCTATGGCGATAGGCTCGCCCCCTATCACATCGTGGGACGGAACATGCAAGGCGAAATGTGGGTGTCCTGGTGGCGCCTCTGCCTACCCTTCGGGGATAAAGGCGTGAGTTTATGTATGTATGTACTTATAAATATACTAAATGTTACATGAGGCTGTAATTAAATACTGGATGCATCGCTCTCGTTTAACGTGGATATGCTAATCAACGACACTGCTGAACGGAAGTTCAACAAGCTTGTTACGCCGTTCATTCATTACTACTGCATTCAAGTGACCTACATTTCCCTTGGCTGATGTTATGCTATTGACTTCAGTGCGTTTTTAAAGTGAGACTGACGGAGACGAGTAGGTCACTCGATTGATGGTAGCGTCACGATTGTACAAATTAACAGCGGTGTTTTTGTTTATAAGGTTGGCAACAGATTTACAATCGTGATCGTAGTCAAATATAAAAAAAAACGAAATCCCAGAGCAAAATTCAGGCAATGTGTCACAGATTTACCATTAGAATTTAGAGAGATTAAAATGTAAGACAAGCAGCAGACCGGGCTCTGTGGCGTACCTTGAGAGAGGCCTATGTCCAGCAATGGACTGCAACGGGCTGATGATAATGTAAGAAATATACAGTAAGTCATAATAATAGTGGCCAGACAAAACCGATCCATTAACACCCAATAAAATAAATTAATAATTGTCACTGACTCAAATGACCAACATCCAGAACTAACAATTCATTGGAAAAACCATAGATGTAGCATAACATAGATCGGCAATGTGAAAAAGATAGAATGATTCAAATCATACATTAAAGCGAGAAACATGATGCGACCATGCGTTTACACGGAGAGCTTTCTATAGTGATTTGTGTGAAAATATGTCATTTAAGCGAACGACAAATTTCGCTTATTTTCTTGATTTATTTAATATTTCAGTACTGAGCTACTTTTATTAAATGTAATTTATTATGGTGAGTTGTCCAGTGCCTGGATGTGATTGATTTTAGTGTAAAAACCCGAATAATCATAGTTTTTCATAAGATCGTATCACTTTTTTCAATGTTGTTTAGTGACAATATTGCAGATTTGTAAGACAAACCTTGTATGTATATCGGTAGAACAGAATGTCCTTATTCATTAT
This sequence comes from Deilephila porcellus, assembly GCA_905220455.2. Taxonomy (NCBI): domain Eukaryota; kingdom Metazoa; phylum Arthropoda; class Insecta; order Lepidoptera; family Sphingidae; genus Deilephila; species Deilephila porcellus. The sequence continues at coordinate 10,257,161 of LR999991.1, forward strand.
TTAAATGCGTAGAAAGCATCCATTGCCTATATAAAATGATATCATATACGTGAATTTATAATAATTTCAACCAACATTTGCTAGAGATTGATTGACAGTTTCGATCAATAATATTATGTCGATAAAAATAGTCAATGACTATAGAGGTTTCACTTCATTTTATAATCTCGTAGTATAACATCAATTCTATAATAACAGTTATTACTTCACTTTATTTATTCACTATTGATATTTGCTAAATATTAATTAATATTTCGTGTGCGTAATTTACCATTTCTGAGCCGGTTTCAAATTAACAGTGCCACGGAGGCTGCCATTCTAATAAAACAATAGAACATTAGATATTATTATAAGGAATGCTTTACAAAACTTGTCAAATAAAATTATTCTCAAATATGACGATTTATCTTTATTTACTTGTGTTTACGTATGTGTGTTGAAATAAACACAATCATTATTTTTCTGTTAAAATACCATGAAATGTCTCATATATATCTATAAAATTTTATTTTATTGGTTGGGCCGTTAGGTATAACGATATGATAGTATCGACAGAGCATGGCGCAGCATTATCTGTCACGCACACATGCAAACTTCACGCACACTATCATATTCTCGTTTTGGTTTCACTCAAAATGATACATTGCCGATCTATGTTATACTACATCTATGGAAAAAACAGTGTAAGTGACAATTACAGTCGTGAACCATCAGCGTTGATAATTTGTTTTGATGTGTTCACCGCTGTCTAACAGGTTTTTTTAACTGGAGCAGTATTCAAGCGGCTTCCTCCATCACGCCGAAAGATTGGCAGATGTTATTAAATAACTTGTATTTTTCACTTATATGGTTATCGCGACTTATTTCGAGTGCTGCTTGGTTTTACATAGTGGATTACGGTTAAAGTATTTCTGATGTTGAATTGCTTACGATTAATTGTGTGTTTTGCCCACTTTTTATGTAGATATGTTGTATCAAGTAAAACTGAAGTATCAGACTGCGTGCTATGTATTTTCCCAAGATTATGTCCTTTGAACCCAATTCTATTCTTATTTTTTCCTTTTGTGAGCTAATTGTGAAAACAGAGCCATGAATATTGGAGTAACTATATACATATACGGCCATATTCATAGACAAATTTAAAACCTATTTTAGTTTGTATGTTTTGTCCTTTTCGAACGACTTTTGAATTCAGTTTTAGGGAAGAAGACAAAAGATTCGACAACCAAAATAGGTTTTAAATCTGTCTATGAAAAAGGCCAATAATATTTAAATAATGTATTGTCCAATAACCTAAAGATAGTTGTATAGTTAATTAACACACAGGCAGGAAAGAAGGTAGAATAACTGTATATAGATTTTTGAGGATTTTTGCTGGACAATCAGCATATAATTTTAAAGAAAGGATGTCTGCTGAACATTGGCCAATGTTGCCAACATCCTTTTGCTGATAACGATGAATTCTAGACTAATGCACGTGGCCTGCGAAGAACAAAGATGAATAAATCCTTAAAAATCGTCAGAATAACTAACCGCTTTTGTTACTCGCGCGTCTAACGTAATTGAATTTAATCGATCATAATTGACCTCTCCATCGATTTTATCTATTGGGATTTGCTAAAGTAAAAACACAATTATTCCTCAATTGGTTTATCTAAATAAAAGTTAATTACAGTTATCAACGCCTTATAAATTCAAGACTACAATTATTGTAACGTCCATGCCAGACAATGGGACAGTTATTAATTCCAGAGCTGTTTTACTAGAAATAACATCTACTGTTTCGGAAGTAAACTGCTCCGAAAAGCAAGGAGATATGAAAGCATATAATACATAGGTAGCTAACGTATGCAAAGGGAATTACAACCACATAGGCTATTTTTGCCGCCAAGGTACAGTGTGTACACTATGTCGTATTTCCGATGAACATTGCAGCCGGTGATCGCTCAACATTAAAGTGAAGATTTCTTAAGACCTAACACCAATACTTCGTGGGGTTGCTGCTATTAGTAGCCGGGAATTATAAAATAATTAAAAAGCAATTGAGTATCGTTCAATCTCACCTCAAATCATCATACGGATAGCTAGCCACAATAGCGCCTCCGTGCAGGTTCCCCGACAGAACAAACTGCTTGCCCAGGACCCAGCGCATCAACGCCTGGGTCTCGGGCTGCCTGTTGCCGAAGATGTACTCGTTGTCGCTCGTGCGGTTGTGGTCGAACTGGTCCGGGAAGTCACGGTTCAGGTCCACGCCCTTGGCGTTGTTCCGCCCTAGGTAGTCGTTGAGGGACTCGCAGGAGCCTTCCTGGGGGGCAAAAGAAACATTACTGTATTATGGTATAAAGATGTCAGCGCAAATTAAATTTTGATACACGGGAATATTTGGGAAAATCACTAAGTAAAACTTTCATAATTAAAGCTTGATAGCGTGATCTTTCAAAGTCCTTTTAAGTAGTTAATAGACAGACAATAAGGTGCAAATAGAAATAAGTAACTACAATTTAACACTCACGCCCGCAATTTTGTAGAGCTAGGGTGTAGGTAAATGTACGCTATAACAGCCTCATATTCGCTTACTGGTGGTAAGTCTCTCATAAGTGAGAGGCCACCTCGGTACCACCGCAATATGTATTTCTCCCTCCAAACAGCTGTATAAATGCACTGTTGTGTTCCGGTTTGAAGCACATTGTAGCCAGAGTAACTACTCGACATGAGACTTAACATCTTATGTCTCAGGATGGTGAGCGCAGTGGAATTCATGGTGTTTTTTGGTTTTATTACTGTCCATGAGCGGTCGTATCGCTTACCATCAGGCGAATGACACGCTCGTCTCGCCATCGCAGTAAAAAATAGTCTCATATTACCAGTAGTTAATCTAGACAGTACTGCATTTTGGGTGCATACTAGTCATATTACAGTGTCATCATATTTGAAGCCACCATAACTTTCAACTTCGACTAATGACTGCCGAAACGTATAAGTCATAGCTCGCAGACTTTCTCTACCATTACATGCTGTGGAGCATAATGTAGCGTGACGGTAAAATAAGGGTCACACGAGAGGCAGTATGCAATAGATTGCACGAAAATCTATCATCAATCATATCTTGCGAAAGACATAGGCATAACGAACTGCCTGTAGACATCTTTGCTCGAGTTTTCAGGAATACATTGAGATTCTGTGTTTCAAAAAAAAATAAAAAAAAAATTGAGGAATATTGCAAAAAGTATTGGGAAAAGTAGAACCTATTATACAGATACTAATGTAACAATTTTTGATTTAATTTAATGATACAGCTGTGAAAAAATATGTTTCTTTTTCGTTCCCAATTTTTCCCAACAGTTCTACTTAGCATCTTCAGAGGTATTGAAATTATAAATAGCAGATACCAAGGATGTTTTTGTTTAAATGTCGCATTACTATGCAAACGCATATTATCAACAGTGTGATGCATATTGTAATATGTACACTGTAGTACATTCGTCACGCTTCATGGGCATACGATGACAGGACACAAGATATTTACATGAATATCGATATAAAGCGACTACTACACCCTCTCAATCTAACTCTCGAATGTAGGCGAGTCCCATACTCAGTATGGGGTTATTATGGGCTGATACAGAACTGTAAAATATATAGAAAAGAAAGAAAAGAAAAGAAAAGATAACCAAAAAATATTCAATACAATGTCTAAAACCTCATCCAAATTATGGCAGCACTTTTGGTAATATAATGGTACTCTATACTCTCTTCAAAGCGTGATTATTATGGAATGGTGGAAAAAGTACATATACATACATACATAGGAAGGCAGAAAACGCGGATCATTGGCATTAAAATAGTTATTATTCCAATTGCAATATCTATATGAATGAAATGTCCACTATAATATATCAGAAATACTAGAGCGGTCACCGTAAATAAATAAATAAATACACCCAACAGTCACATACATAGTCCTGATCCCACACTAAGATCGAGTCTTATGTCGTGGGTATCAGAAGCTACGAGAGACTTTTCGGTCTCACAAACACCCAGACCCGAAACAAATACCTGTGGATCACAAAAATCTCAATCGATTCTCTCGATTGTAGAGTAGGCCCGTGCCTAGCAGTGGGACGTATATGGGCTGATAAAACAACAACAAAAACACAAATATTTGATTCGGTGCGGGAATCGGACCCGCGGCCTCTCGTTTCACAACCGACGTCTAACCAACTGCGCCACGGAGGCTGTCAAACCGTGAACAAAATCTTTGCGCGCATATCAGGGGCGTTACTCTATTCTCTGACACAAAGTTCGAATGTTAAACGTTCGACGTCCACGTATAAGATAAAAGTATTCCACTTCTAAAAAACAATACTATTCTCTATGAAACTTATTCACTCCAAACTTAGTCTTTGGTTACGACGTACCATAAAGGATTCGAATAATTTGTGGAGTATTTAGGCACATTTGTACAGTCTTGCGTAAGACGTTCGAATATTCGTCGTAGTGTCGGAGAATTGAGTAACCCCCCAGGCACGTGGGAAATCAGTGGAGTGCGACGGAAGATACCAAAATTGCGTAAGAGTGATAGAGACAAAAGCAGACATTTTGGTACTCCGACATAACAAAACGCCATTTGGACTGCACTGCAAATACCATCTACTAATTGGTATGGTAGTCAGTTCATTGTTTTAGTAAAAAACTACTCGATTTTTACATACATATATAATTATTATTGGTTTCTTATCTACAAAAATATCACGACTTCTCCACCAAATATAGTATAAAGTAATAAAGTAATAATTACTTTTATAACTACTATGTTGTCAACGAAACATTTCTCGTAAATTAAAAAATCAAATTATATAACAACATTTTCAGCCATGCAGACGTAGTCCCAGAGTTATGCTGCACGTGTTTATACGTTTGTCCTTTCATTCTCTAATGACTTTCTTTATAGATAGTCGGCCGTATAGACGTAAGTAGCTCCTATTAAATTGTTTTGAATCGCCTCCAAAACTAACCTAGTTGCAACTTCAATACATTTTAGGTCTGACGAAACAATGACCTAAGGGTCCCCAAGGAATTAGGGAAATTATATTTTTCCTTCTCTTTCCTTTGCCCTCATATTTAAAGAGCCCAGCAATGCTTCTTAATCCAAGTGTTGTAAACGTTAATGGGCGGCGAAATTCACTTGCCGTCACGCCCATTGCAATATTTTTTAATAACTAAAAATAAATGGTTTTTAGTCCCGACTGCTTTAGAAGAACCCTGAACCGATGAGAATGAAGATATTAATGAAAATGGACGAAGCCAAAGTGATATGTCAGGAGCAAAGTGGAGATCTATAGTCTCTGCCTACCCTTATGGGATGCAATCGTGACGGTTATGTATGTATGTGTATACCAAAAAATTGTTTTGAGGGAAACCTACTTATGTCTTTGCTTTGGTGTATATTGTATATATAATATCAAAACAAAATAAAGTCACATGGCTAGAACTTTTCTTTGTTTGTCTGCATAATTAAAATCCTTTGAATGAGTTCAGAATAGAAAGTATGCGGGCTTGAACCACGTGACAGCGTTACGTGACAGCCGGCGTTTTGTTGACCTTGATTGGCCAATCGCGCGAAGTCAATGATCGCTTCAATGGAGGCTTTATACAGATTACAGACTGCATAATGCCTGTCTGTTGTTATATGAACGTGGGATTGAGATGGAATGGGATTTTATAGTCGGCGTAGGATGCATTTCGCATTTCCAAAGGACAGTAACAGCCTAAGCTATTTGAGGCCCAGTTGTGCCAATAACTTTAAATGTTAATCGCGTGTGTTTCGTATTCTTATTCCCGGTTACATCAAGCAACTTTCATCGTAACCTTAACTTTGATAGTGTCAATGCCATACATTGAGCATTTCAAGTACAGCGTTAACATGGCTCAATTTAAAGTTTGTTCAAAGTTATTTGAAGCAATCGAGCCTAAGCCTCGTTTAAAGAAGACCAGGTCAAATTACTCGAGGAACACCGAGGCAGACAGTTTAATCTAAATCTTAGATGTTTATGTCAACATAATAAAAATGAAGAGTGTTTTCTATATCACGGGCAAAAGAAATAAAATAATATGCTATACATACATAACATATTGAGACTTAACATCTTATGTCTCAGGATGGCGAGCGCAGTGGAATTCCAAGCATTGCCTTGTAATTCATGGTGTTGATTGGTTTTGCTACTGTCCATGAGCGGTCGTATCGCTTACCATCAGGCGAATGGCATGCTCGTCTCGCCATTCATTGCAATAAAAAAAAAAAAAAAAAAAAATGCTAATATGCGAAACACGAGTAAAATAATTGCCCCCGAACGAAGCCGCGAGCCACTAGTAAACAAATAATGAAATACGTAGAAGATTCACACAGTTGCAACCGCACAATGAGATAAATTTATAACATAAGGTTTGAAGGACATTGTAGCCAGAGTAACTACTGGACATATTGAGACTTAACATCTTATATCTCAGGATGGTGAGCGCAGTGGAATGCCAAGCAAGGGTTTGTACTTCATAATGTTGTTCGGTTTTCTACTATCCAAGAGCGGTCGTATCGCTTAACATAAGGCGAATGGCATGCTCGTCACGCCATTCAACGCAAAAAGAAAGAAAAAACGATTTCGTAAGCATCTAGGGGACTTTTTAGTACCCCATCCAGACTGGACAGTTTTGATAACATATATCAAAGTAAATTAATAAAAAACCCACTTACAAAACGTAAACATTTGATCTCGACCTTGGGAACTCCCGCCATATTCTGCCATACTGAACTCGTTTATCAATTTAACCTCTTTACGTAGATTTCGGTTTAGTTTGCTACGCTTAGATAAATAAAGTTTATTTTTTAGAAGCATTGGAACAAAAACAAACAATGCTAATAATAAATACACTCAACAGTCACGTACATAGTCCTGACCCAAAACTAAGAGCATTAAATATCGTGGGTATCAGAAACGACGAGACTTTTCGGTAACACCCAGACTCTATTTATTTTAGTACGATTTTTTCTTTCTGTTTCTATCCGACACTTGCATGGGGTTTTTACAACATGATTTTTACAAGCTATTATTTATTTTTTTTGTATTAGGCAGCATGATTTGTTACGATAGCGTCCGCGAACAGTTGGTCAATACACCAGCTGTGAAACGAGCGACCGTGGGATCCCGCATAGAGCTATTTGTCTGAGTGATCAACAAACATTTATCTTGGAACTGGCTTTTATAAGAATGGAAACTATCGACCATGCTATAAGTCGTCAAAGCTACAGTAAAATGGATCTACTCCACTGCCTCACAAGAAACTACTGGTGATGGGTCTCTCATAATCCTCACTCTCTCTGTTCAGCCACAGGAAGTCCACTGCGGAACATAGGCCTTCCCCAAAGATCTCCACATCGACCTGTTTGTAGCGGTCTGCGAAATTTACTACAGTTCTAGTGCTAACTAAAAAGTGCGTGGTGGCCTGTTGGTAAACGGACCAGACGCGGCTGCCAACATGTTTACGTTAGTCGCGGTTTCATATCCCAGGGCACACCTCAGACTTTTCGGAGTATGTGTGTATTGATAGTCAATCACCACGTATTATATCGGTGAAGGAAAACATCGTGAGAGAACCTGCATACCATAGCGATTTGCAAGAATTTTTAAGGTATGTAAAGTTTGCCAACCCGCACTAGGCCTGTGGTGAACTACATGGCCGAACCCTTCTCAATCGTACTCTTGATTGTAGAGGAGGCCCGTGCCCAGTGGGAGGTATATGGGCTGATACAGTAGTGCTAACTTAATTCAGTATTTGTCTATACCTAGATATAACTGGGATGCGTACATTGCAGTTGTTTATCAAAGGCATTGCCCTACGTCCACGGACATTTGCAATCGGCTGCCCTGTGTATCGCAGGTCGAAGGCGATAACTCGTTTGTTAGTTGCTACCATCACACTGAATACCTTTCAAATGACACCGTGTCGTGACTTGCGGCATTAGCGCAATATTGAAAGATACATACATAATCGTCACGTCTGTATCCCATAGGGGTAGGCAGAGACTATGGATCGACACTTTGCTCGATCCTGACATATTACTTTCGCTTCATCAACTTTCATCATTCTCTTCATGCATTCTCGTCGGTCCAGGGAACTTTTGACCTGACCCTTGTTGAGGGTATCACCGATTTGGGTGGTGTAGGTACGGTGAGGTCGACCCCTACCGACTCTCCCATCCACACTCGCCTTGTATATTTGCTTGGTTATTCTGCTTTCATCCATCCTCTCTACATGACCAAACCATCGTAACATTCCTTTGTTTATTCTTGTCACTACATCCTCTTTCACTCCACAAGTTTTCATCACCACGCTATTCCGCACTCTGTCACGCAAACTCACCACACATTCCCCTTAAATATTAATACTGAAACACCACTTAAATATTATGTTACACTTAACTACGCAAGTCCCGCTTAAATGTACTCCTTAAATGGGACGAGCGTAGATAAGTAACAACCTAATATTTAAGTGGCGTTTGAGTATTCGGGCGTAGAAGCTATTAAAATTGTACATCAGCCTTCGCTATTGGGATTGGTGCTTTCTAATTGAATTCAAAAGATGAGCATTAATTAACTTACTCTAATTATTCGTAGTTTAAAAAAGCTGATGTATCATGAATTTAATTGTGGTTAAAATGATAAAACGTGTATTAATAAGTACATATAGAAAAAGTATTCATAATGATATTAAAACTTGTTTACTAGTCATTTAATTGCAATTATTTCAACATTGTAAACAAGAGCTACTTGCTTAGACCCCAGATTATTGGTCTTTATAAAATTGGGTCATGTCTATCACAATGAAAGAACGCCTCTGTTGTCTCCATCACATTAAACTCAAATAATGGAGGATGCAGTCTATGAACTGGCCAATAACCACAGCTTGTTATGACATTATATTAAAATTGGCCTCGAAGCTACGTGTGGGTGAAGTATATTTTACGAGGCCCTCTGGTAGTGAACGAGGCCCTTTTTTATTACAGCAGCCTCGCGTATATTCTTTTATTATTACTGCATCAGCTCATAATCACTAACTACTGAATATGGGACTTCTTTAAAGTCCAGAGTTGGTTTGACTACCTTATTACGGATTAGCTGACTTAACATTCTATAGACATTTTTGTCAAGATCCGAATGGTGTGCAGGTTTTCACACGATGTTTTCCTTCACCATTAAAGAAAGTTGTAATTGAAATGCCGTTACAAAAGTAGGATGTTTGCCCTGAGGTTTTTACCCGCGATCAACATCCCGGTAGATTACATCCAATACGTTACTAAAAGTTATTTTCTCAGTATTTTAGGTACTTTGAAATAAAACTATTTTATACGGATTTTATCGCGATTTGGTTTATTTTTTACATTTTTTAACTTCCCGACGTTTCGATTACTTTACAGCTTTCGTGGTCACGGGGCGGACTGTTTTATTTCAATGTGTAACATTCGCGTAAATCTAAGAAACCATTATTTTAGGTACTCTGGATAATTAGGTGTATGACTGTTGTGATTATAATTATAAGCCACCTTTAGCTCTCTTATACTCATATTTGTATATTTAAGATATGGACCTGGAGGTCTTTTTGTATATATTTCCTCTACTATTACGTCTTTTGTGTCCTTAATAAATGAAAAAAAAAAGAAAAAAAAGGTGACATTGGTCACCACGCATGTTATTTTTGTTTCTTGTGAACTTAATAAATTTTTTGTTATACAATAGGTCCGGCAAACGAGCAAATAGGTCACATGGTAAGTGATCACTCTCATGAACATTCACAACAAATGGATCAAGAAAGTGATGTCAGACTATCAAATTGAGAGGGGAGCGGGAAGGAAAATGAATGGGAACAGGAACGAGGAATTGGGTATCATGTGAAGTACTCGTATATTTCTAAGTTCACGTGATCAAACGAAGAGATACATCGAATGAAGCTTCTTTTACAATTTCTATGCTTTATAATCAATCGCACTTCGTGTCGTTACTGCTCAAACGCCATTTTTATCACAATGAAAAATTCTATTCGATTTGAATTGAAAAAGAGTGGTCGAGGAAAAAATAAAGCAACCTTGAGTTTATATGAGTTGATTGCAACTGTTTAAGTAACTTGTAAGTATGCTGTATTACAGTTCTATCTCAGACTGATAATAACTTGAATGAAGTCTTCTTTGAAATTGAATTTTTAACTAGGATCTTATGAATTTGAAAAGTTAATCTAGAGATATGAATCTTACGAATAATACAGGTTTAAGGGAGTAAAATACAATTTGAAATATCTTATACTTTCAGTTTATTATAAATTTTTAGAATTTGGAATTCCAGAGAAAGTGGATTATCTGACTTGGGGCTCGAACCCAACACCTCAACGTTCTACACGCTTTTAACCAGCTCATGAGGCATTTAAAATATATGTGACGTCATATGTATAATATGTCAGCTTATATGTTATATCCTATTCTGACTAATAATATTACCACGCAACTTATAAATTAGCGAATTATTCCACAACATGTACAAAATACCTATATTGTAACACCTTTTCCTAGTTGGCAAAATTGTGAACAATGGAGGCGTTTTAAAAGATTTGTTACCTAACAATATGCATAAGGGCAAACGTGTTTAACACCCGTATTCTAAGACGTGTCCTCCAATCTTCCTCAACCTTATCTTAGTCGAGGTGACTTTACAAATGAATTGGAGGGACCCTCGAAAATGGTATGCTTAGTTAAAAAAATACCTTTACTAAAGGTTCCTCGAGTGAGGTTGAGTCAAGGAAAAACGTCATTAATTACGTCATTGATGTATAGATAAAGTAGAGATTTAACAAAAAACCTTTGAAAATAGTCTATGATCACTTGAAAAGTGACAGTCAAATGTCATGTCAGAGTGTTTACATAGAATAATATATAATTATTGACCTCAAAATCTTCGGGATTGTGACTGGAAGACAAATATTTAATAGTGGCGGTACTTCCATACAAGCCCAAAAGCCCGGCTTGCCCTACATAATACGTATATACTCCATACTGAATACAAACTATTACATTCAATACAACAGTCATTTATTAAAAAACATCTAGCATTTAAATTTTTTGAATTTACCGCGCCGCGATTCAATGAGACTAGACGCCTGCGCCGAAGCGCTGCGTAATATTCATTCTTTAAAACTATATTGAACTTGAAAAGACGGAGCCCACAGCACATATATCTATCCTTTTCTCTCTCGTGTGCTTTTACGGGGCTTCTAGCAACGCGCGATCTGTATGGGAAAATGATATTACTCGATCGCTACGAATGTATAGCTATAGATATTTTATATAGCAGTTTACTCTACACGAAATGCCCGGCTTCGGCCTTGGTGATGTAAAAACATCGTGCGTTGTATGGTCGTCACGTGATTATTTGTTAAATCAATTATATCTATTGTTATTAAATTAAGTTGGTTCCTTTTAGAAATTATTTATTATATTTTTTTTAGTACAAATAATGAAGTTTTAATATTTCTTTTAATAAATTGTATCTTTTGTATTGTTTACTTCACGTTTACTGGCAATACAGCACATATTTCTACTAACTTCATTTGTATTATGATTTATGAGTTGTGAATGTGTTTTGTTTAAGGTTAATGCTTAGTTTTTTATGTTATTTAAACTTTTTGATACTATTATGAGTTGTATTGTTTTCTGTAATGGTTTGAGTGCGATGGTGAAAGCGTTCATTGCCGGTAAAAAGGTAAATTCATTCAATTATATTGAAAAATAAACCGGCGCGAAACCTATGCCGGGTTTGTACATTTCGTAATTCGTGGTAAATCACAATAGACATTTCTTCAGTTCAGTTTAATAAACTACGTACTTTTATTACTACATGCTCCCTTCAAAGCTATTAAACAATCGTGATTCAAATGTTTTTAAACGACACGTCTTGTGTGTTAGATTGTTTGGATTATAATGCTTTAAATTTTCATTAAATTAGGTTGTCCTTTCAAAAGGCAATCTATTATTTTAAATTCAGAAAAAATATTGTAAACATGAATGCGTTAATAGTAATTTCTGTGTGCAATTTCGGTTAACCTCGAAGTCGAACACGGCACCACAGAATAGTGAAGGCACTATAAATGCAATGAAAAATTACGGATGCATGTTTCCAAGTAATCTATATTAATTGTTTTAATCTTAATATTGATTGTGTGGTAGGTTTGCCAATGTATTATAAATTAATTTTCTTCGTTTATTTCTAAAACAATAATACTTAAACGTAAAAAAATATTCGGCTTGCCCTACTCCAAAACCCTAGGCACGCCACTGATATTTAATGAGTCGGAGAAAAAAACGCATGCAGACAGGAGGAGGGTCATACCATCCAACCCGGAAATTTCGAAGGATATTCTTATGGATGAATCGTCGTTCGGGATATTCGTACGGAGTATCGTACAAGTATTACAGGAACTGCCGGAAATCTTTAATAACTCGTTTAAAATAATAAACACTGTTTCCAAACCAAAAATCTTTGATTAAATGAAATAAAGAGTAATGTTTGTATCATTCACTGGGACAACGTGTAAATCTTGTAGAGGCACCCACCTCAAAAAATTGTTGGCATATTTAGGTATTTAAGAATTTTAAAAGGACTTTATTTCTCTCTTTTAAATTACAATTTTAAAGTAGGATTATTTCTTTTATTTCTTCCTTAAGGTAGGTCGCGACGTACCTTGAGTTTGACAGTTGATTCCTTTCCTCGTGACAGGAGTTTTTTTGAGTGACGTTGAGTGGAGGAGATTTTTTTCTACTAAGAATACGGATTTCCTCTAGTAACGTCAAGTGGAGTCGAGAAAACGTCTTAGAATATGGGTGTAAGTCACTGACCTTTGTAATATACGCCCGGAAACTTTGACGAGCAGATGTGTATCATTAATGCCAAGTTGAGGTGTAAAACTTAAGAGCAGTACACACCAAAATCGCCAACACGCCGGCCTATGTCGGCAACTTTTTGTTGTCGACATAGGCCGGCGGCTTCACTCATTACAAGTCGGATAACTTTGTCGACGACATGGCAACTGAGCAGAGCGCTTGCTCCGCCAAAATGTCGGCGGGCAACACGTGTAGGCGCTTGTTGCCAACATGATTCTTTATAGGGCGCCGGGTTGTGTAGTCGGGCTGTGTCGCCGGGCCGACGGCTTTGTTGTGTAATGCGCTTTACTGTGATTAAATCTTATTGGGTGTGTCATTGTACTCTAAATGGATAATGGTGGAAGTCGTCTACCAATACCTAGCACCTCAGTCTATCTATGATCTGTCAACATGGTATTAAGCCCGAGTAGCTCCGAGAGTGACTCACACGAATGTAAATGGCTTGTTTTGTAATAGTGTAAATCATAATATTCTGTAAGCGACTACAGGATGTCAGAAATGTAGCCGGCCTTAGCTTTTTGTTTTCCACAAAGGTTTTTATGGAAGATAGGGTGCGCCATAGCATTTTTGCCCAGCTTTCCCAAGCAATCCCACCCAGGGCTTGCTAGACATATTTTCCAATGCACTGGCAATATATACCCGAACTGACAGAAGACAAGCATATTGCCATATCAGGCAGAAATATTAAATGCCACGCAAATATTGAGACATATAATTATTTTGAATCACTATTATATTTTGTTTATATCATGGGGCATCATTAATTATTTTACATTATCTAACTGACTAATAAGTATTGATTAGTAACCACACATCTTCATATTTTATGCTTCTTCTCAAACAATTCTGCCTACATTTTTGCAACTTAACCCTTAACTTGGCAAGAACGGAAAAATAAGAAAACAAATATTATTTTGACAAATATTAATTTAGTTACGGTTAGACAGCATGGGAAAAATAAAATAAAAAATCTAGATATCCTAGGTTACGAGAAAACCTATGTACATCACAGTGTACATTGCCAAGTACGCGGAAATCTTCATGTGGTTTTGTTTGTACATTGTGATGCACATTGCCAGCTTCGTAATGAAATACATTTGCAATATTTTATTCTATATATTTTAATAAAAAATACAAAACACAATGATAGCCTCAATTACTTTGTATGAAATTTTCGGAAATAATTATATTTTTGAATCCCGGTCATCAAAATGCAAAAATATTTGTCATTTTTACACACGACAGTTGTCCTACCACTCTTGCAACACTTGCAGCGCTATGTTTAGGCTCCTACTTCCGGGAAATGGGTTTCCACTTGTTCAATTAAAACAAATAATGTATTTACTCTAATCTAAGACAAAATTTGAAGCAGTGGTATGAGTCTTCTAAGCTAGTACCAGCTACATGTATATGTCGACATATTTCTCGATATTCTTTATGAGGCATAAAGTCTGTAATTAGCAGGTATCTTGATCCTTCTACCCAATTATGAGGATAGACAGGCATCTACGCTCTACCCACCATGATCAGAGTGGCTAAGAAGTTCTTTGTTTCATCTCCTGTCAACGATGTAGGTCATCCTAGCTTTTGCACTATCTATAGATTTGTGCTATGGTCAGTGTCTGAGATAAAGTCTAGTGAAATCGGTAATATAAACAATCTGGTGTTGTATTTATGTCAGTTTGATGAAAGGCATATTACATTTCTTAAAAACAAGCTGTGTGACGAAGTACGGCTTTGTAAGAATCTCATAATCTCGAACAAATTTCATAGCGTTAACTTTTTTGGCTACTATTTTATAAGCTGTTATGTTGTGGCTTAGAAGTGGTAAGTTGTTCCTATTGTCGACTGGCATTGCTGGGTAAAGTGCCTGATTATTTAGCAGTTGTGTTTTGTAAAAATTGTAAGGGTTCCAAATAAATATCATGTAATATCTGCTCGTGTTCGGCGTTGGGAGATTAGTGAGAGACTTATAGAGACACTACTGTATTCTTTATTAAAGCCTGTCAAACTATTTAATTTAAATTAATTCGTTAAAGTTTATATGCCTATGAAAGTAAATCAAAGGTTATGGAGAAGATTGTATGCAAATAAGAGGTGCTCTACCGGACGTAGAGTTATCCTCAGAGTTAATATTTTCACAACAGTTAATGCCAATATGTTATGCGAGTTAGTTAGTTTTTTGTTCTATAGGCAAAATATAACAAATAAATGTCAAAACAAACACAAATAAACGAAACACACACAAATTAACAAACGAATACCCGCAAATTTATCAAAACCCAATGTTCTATAAACCTGGCAATGTACAGCGTGGTTACCATAGTTTACCATTGGTACTTTATCGCGTTCTTGGAAATGTACATTGTGATGTACATACACTTATTTCATTCGAATACAAGAGCTTGTTTGTAGTTAGCTACGTTAAAAGGCATTTATTGAATAATTTAAGCTTTATACATAATAAAAAACAAAACATATTGTCAAGTTTATATGAAAAAAGTTGAATAAAGCTAAAATAATATCACGGTGTCGCGAGGATGAGCTCGTGGCTTTTTGTTTTTTTTATTTAGACATTTATATTACAGTGCAGTCTCGACAAAATAATCGTCTAGTGATTCTACTGTATATAACAATATATTCACAAAAAACGAGAAGAAAAAATATTCAATAAACAAAGAGTAATAATTTTTGAAAATGGATGTACAGTGGGATGTACGGTGCCAAGTTAAGGGTTAATGGCTGAACTAATGTTGATGAAATTTAGCAAATAAGCAATTTTTCATTACAAATACATATTATATTTATTCTTTTTCTTTATTAATGTTCTCAGAACAAAAGCAATGCAAGTTCTATAATAGTCATGTTTCTATTCACATTCAATAGAAAATAATATTTTAAAAAATTTGCTCTCAATGTTATACAAAGCTTTTCAAGAAGAGAAGAACAACTGGAGTGTTTCTTTTGAAAATGAAATTTTTATGGTCAACAAATGGCTGGCTTAATACTGCATTATGCTTCATAAAAAAAGAAGCAGTTTTAAATTTTTGTTAATACTCTATTGTTACAATGTCTCAGTATGTTTGTTATTGTTATTCAACTTTTATGAACACAGCCTTGTTTCAAGGTGACATTGGAACTTTAATTTTGTCCATTAAAAGTATTTACGCATCTGTAGAAATAAATATGAAGTTAAAAAGAGGAGAAAAAATTTAGGTATATTGATATTTAATTTTAATAAATTGAACATTTTCTTCACATAATGTCAGCTGCTCTATTAAATTGTAAAACAGTTTACCGATCCCACATTTTGTACAATAAGCAATTTAACATCAGGTGTAATTTAAATTTAAATTCCGTGTATTGAAATGGAAAAATACAGTATAAATAATAAATTTCTTGTATACTCATGCTCTATTTAAAATGCATTGCAAATTCAGGTGCAATTAAGTCACTTTTCCAAGGCATGTTAAAAAAAATAATGATTCACCAATAAGAGGAATTACACAGTGTCTAAAAATATGTTGGCTGTACATCAACTTTAATGAATTGGTTTTATATATTGACATAGGATGGAGTTGTAGTATTTGAAACCGAAAAGTCTTACAATTAAAGATAATAAAGAATAGGCAGAATAAATAGTATTGATCAGCACACTCTGGTGCAGGTCAGGATAACATAACACTAGGTAGAACTGAAAATTGTTATACCTCAGTGCCAGCCACCAAGTGTGTCTTAGATAAGTATTAACATTTTCTCACCCAAAAATAGATACAATCATTCCAGCTAGACAGTAGACTAACCCTGTTTGATTTTAAAACTGAATACACTTTCTGGTGGCTCTCAAAATTGTTTTAATATTTTTATATCTGACCTATCTGATGATCTATGTCATGTGTATCTATTTTAATAACACATAATAAAAAAATATGTGTATTCCTCATGTGTCATAAAGTATATTAATTGTTAGAATGACTTATATGGAAATTAAGGGTATAATAAGCTTACAATACATAATATATTGAGTTACTGAGTGGGTTAAATATATAATATTGGACACTAAAAGACCTAATCTTTTTCATCAGTGCTATTCCAATAATTCTTTCAATTTGTTTTGGCAAGATTCATATGAAATCTTACTCTAAACACATGTTTACATAAGAGAAAATTGAAAAATCTTACCCGAGCTGCTTCAAATCCATCAGGGTTCAGTGAGGGCATCAGATGAATCTCCGTGCTGTTCAGAAGTTTCGTCACTCGTTCATTTTTCCCGTAATTCTTCAGGAAATAGTGTGCCAAAAACACGACCAACTCTCGGCCGACAGCCTCGTCGCCGTGCATGTTCGCCACATACTTGAACGCCGGCCGCTCTGGGTGCGCCACACGGGCATCCCCGGTGATTTGTAACACCAATAACCCACGGTCCTCTACAGATTTACCTATAGAGTACACTTTTGCCAAATCCGGATACGTTTTCTCGAAGTTGTCAAACAACTTGACCAAATCATCGTATTTTGTGTACTTTGGCGCGGAAAGGAAGCTCTCGTCTTCATCCTCCACGGAACGGAGAATCGATTCGTTGATTAATAAAGAAAACAAGATAATACACGTGCACGTATACCAGCCCATGTTTGCAGACTGATCACTCATCACTGGTTTAGAGTGCGATTGTAAGCGCGGTTTTTACCGTATTCACTCGGTGTGCTAATGTAAACAACACTTTATCGTCACAGACATTGTAGGAACACTTTGAGCGAGTAATTATTTTGTACAATTGATAACAAATAAAATTATTGCCGTCTGATTCACACCCTGACAGCTGACTGACAGCGAGACAAAGCTGATGTTGCCATATTAAAAATCAATTTTACCCATTCGTCTTGTAAATTATTATGGATAAAATTAAATAGTCATAAGATCGGTCGTATTATTATCCCTATTTCATAAAATTCAAGTCACCAAAATATTACCTGTATAGTGCAGCTGTAATATGGCAGGACATTATGTTGTAACATTAAAACTACATTTATTAAACGAATCCACTTCGACAGACTTTACACGAGCAAATATGATTGTAACTGGAGATTCTTATTAGATTAAGAAATAGAAGTGTTGCTAGAAGAAATAGTGTTGGATACCGGAAGAAACCTCGTTATGGAGATCATGCAGCTGCAGGAGGCAAACGAAACGTTAAATTTTTATGCGTTATACTATTTCATCATAAAGTAAGTTAGACACAGAAAGTTTTCCGTAAGTTTAAGGAAATCTTTGGTTGATATTTATTTGCTAACTAATCGGGAAACTTGTAAAAACAGCAATACTGAATTTCAATTTGACGTGTCACAAACTGTATCTCATTTCACACTTGTGCACACTTGTGAACGCAAACAAAGCTAAGTGGGAAATAAAACATTTTCACTTTAATAATCTACGTATTCAGGAAACTTCAATATTATGTTCAATATTATTAATTTAAATATTTTGTACATAGCCATTAATTATGCGAACTAGGCCAATATCCGAATGGTGTAATTTATTCCTATTGAATTATGAAAATAATTTCCCATTAAGTCAGATTTTGGTGGAGGTAGGATATTCGATTCCGGCCGGATAGCGATCACTGTACATGGTGGTTAAGGACCCGTCATGTTACCCCACGTATAATGGGTTATCTTGTGTACGTATCCGAGTTCATTCTGTTGATCGACGAAACAAAACCATCTCGCATTGTTGGATACTCTATCCTGGCTCTACTGCACTTATCAACAGGTTCATTGTAATCCCATTTATGTCGAATAGCATTATAAATAATAAATACACCCACAGTCACATACATAGTCCTGACCCCACATTAAGATCAATTTAATCTTGTGTCGTGGGTATCAGAAACTACGAGACTTTTCGGTGTTACAAACACCCAGACCCGAGACAAATATCTGTGGGCCTCACTAACATTTGTCTCGGAATCGAACCCGCGGCCTTTCGTTTCACAGCCGGTGTCAAACTAACTGCGCCACGGAGACTGTCGTTAATAAATTAAACTTATACAGGTAAAGAAATAAAAGACTACATTGTAAAAACGGCGTTTACTTCAACTGAATCGTGATCACAAAACAAATATTTTGTGCTTCAAATCAATATTATTCATATAGCTACAGAAGAGGAACTTACTATATATTTAATAATTAATTACAATAATACCCAAATGTACATTCATAAAAATCTACTGTAACTATTATGGAATTAATACTTGCCTATCTTCAATAGTTTATAGCTAAGGCAATGGTTGTAGACCATATTAGAATATCCTTGAAGTGGAAACAATTCCCGATTGTAGTGAATACAACTGAGGATTGAAATATTGGAAAGATTTCAATTCCTCTATTAATTTTACCAGGGCCGAGTACTGAACACGATGGAGGAGCATCTTATGTGGTCGCAATCCTCAGCAGTGAGAAATTATGAGAAAGATGAACCATAGTACTATTTGATTCATTTTGTTATACATACAAAAACGAACTAGACGTTCCTAAACACTTGCAGAGCTTCAGTGCTCGGTATTATTTAAATGCGTACGATCCAACCTAGTGTACAGGAGTTGCAATGGCGGGTGTGAGAGTGGGACAGTGTCTACTATATTTAGTAGGACTCAAAATATATCCGAACAGACTCTGTGGCGCAGTTGGTTAGACGCCGGCTGTGAAACGAGAGGCCGCGGGTTCGATCCCTGCACCGAAACAAATATTTGTGTGATCCACTGGTATTTGTTTTGGGTCTGGGTGTTTGTGAGACCGAAAAGTCTCTCGTATTTTCTGATACCCACGACACAAGATTCGATCTTAGTGTAGGGTCAGGACTATGTATGTGACTTATTTATTTATTTATATAAATACACTCAACAGTCACAATTCACATACATACATAGTCCTGACTCCACACTAAGATCGAGTCTTGCCTCGTGAGACGAGTAACTACGAGAGACTTCGGTCTCACAAACACCCAGACCCGAAACAAATACTTGTGGTTCACACAAACATTTGTGTCAGTGCGGGGATCGAACCCGCGGCCTCCCGTTTCACAGCCGACGTCTAGCAAACTGCGCCACGGAGGCTGTAATAAATTTATTTCTCTAGGTTATATCTTTAGCATCCTATTTAAATTTATCAAAATACTGCGTCCTATAGTGTAATAAAGGTAATGAATATATAAAAACGCTAGGAACACATGATGGATGAACAATGATTTTATTTAGTTGCTAGGTTAGTAAATACTGAAAAAACAAAGTGAATTTTACAGAAGTGTGTATATTTTTGTCTATTTCAATACTGGTACAATGAAATGACAATACAAACGATAACAAGTGCAGGCCAGCGCAATCCGAAAAGAGAGATGACCTTCCCCTATCGGGCACACAAATCCCAGTGAATTACTTTTCCACTCCGTCACATCTCATCAATATTTATCTATTACGTATAGAAACAAGAGTATAAGACAAAAATAATTATTCCCTTTAATTACCGAAGCAATAATGTACAATATAAATAATTTACAATACATTAACTTAATGAACACATTACGACAAATAACGCGCTTCACTTATCACTAAGAATTAAATATATTGTAATAATACGGTACATGGACACTTTCTTCTATGAATTTCATGAATAACATCCTGAAGTGTAGGAAATCAACTGTAAAATAACTACCTATAGGAAGACCAATTATGATCTTAGGCCTGTCTCCAAGATTTATAGAGCAATCCGGTGTAAGAGGTTTGTATCCAACATCAAATCAAATATACATATAGTTGTTTTTTTTGTGCGTAATTATTGTTAAAAAATCTATTAAATAAAAAACAAGCTGAATTTGGACCCAATTAAATTTTATAATTCTTTCTATATTTTTCACAACTTCAAAAACATAGAAATTTGTAGAACCAATTTTTTTTAATTACTAATCATTAAATAAAGAATGATACATGCCTTTTAATCTCGGTTCGTGCTTCGTATAGAAAATAACATCCATGTACAAACATAAAACAGAAATAATAACATCAAATACTATTTTATATCACAGGATAATTTTATAATTGAAGTTTAAAATGTTTCTAGACCAGTCATATTTGAGGGTAAATCAGAATTAGAAATGCTACAATTAGTATATAACTAGAGTACATATTTAAAAAGTTTGTGCGGGTAAATGCATCATAAGAATAGGAAATATTAACCATAAACATAGATAATGGACTAGCCAACTTCATTACAAATAATTATGTGTTTTTATTTATTTATTTATTTATAATCTTTATTGTACACTACAGAAGCTTGACAAAAAAAAACATTATATTAGATAGCAGTACAAAAGGCGGTCGTATCGCTCGAAGCAATCTCTTACCGACTACCTTGGGATGGAAATAAGAGAAGGATAAAAGAGAGGGCAGTCAATAGTGTACCAATAGCTTGACTGATAAAAAATACAAATACTAATTATACAAAATGTTCGGCAAATGAATAAACAGGTCACCAGATGGTAATGATCACTGCCGCCAATCAACATCCAGAACGCTTGGATCATGGATGTGTTGCCTGACCATCAAATTGAGAGGAGAGCAGGAAGGAAAAAGGACGGGAAGAGTTCAGGGGTATGGTCTACAAATCTGATGAATAAAATGGTTGTTTTTTTTACTGGCAAGACTTAATGCCTGACTGCCTCGGTGGCGTAGTTGTGCGATATGACTATAAGGCTGAGGTCTCGGGTTCGAATCCCGGGTCGGGCAAAGTGATATTGGATTTTTCTATTCATTATCAGTCCGGAGTCAGGAATTTGTGCCCGATATGGCGGTAGGCTCGACCCCTATCACATCATGGGACGGAACATACAAGGCGAAATGTGGGTGTCCTAGTGGCGCCTCTGCCTACCCCTTCTAAGATAAAGGCGTGAGTTTATGTATGTATGTATGCAAGACATAATGGGTAAATGCATCTGACAGTAAAATGTCTGATGGACAAAACCTGGAATTATAGCCCATATCCTAGATCCGACATACAATTTTATACCTAATACATCATGTATAAATCTGGTATACTTAGTCCATTACCTATGTCCATGATCGTAATATTATCTTACAGTCCCAGAATATTATTATATATAAAACCACTGACTCGTAACAGGAATACAATTACATTATCAAAATTTATCAATCTGAAGAAATATAAAGGTACAATAAGTTTTGTAGTACATTTAAAAATAAGGCACCAATATTTTTTATATTTAAAAATTGGTACAGTTTACAGCAAAAATGTTGCATAATTAATAATTATTTATTTTACCTTGTTATACGAAAATACTTTCAATTTTACACTAAAATTCACACACAACACTGTCATTTTTAAATTAATGTAAAATGCAATAATGACTGCTTTTAATTCGGTAGATTTTTATCCCCACAAAATCCTAAAATCTTACCAGATTTCCATCTACATCGTATTACAAAAAATACCAGCCAGTGTTGCCACACATCTTCCAAATATTACTAAAAAAACTCACTTACATAATACATTTACACGTAATAATATGGCAATACTTACATAGGACGGCGATAGCGCACATTAATATTTACTGAGTTTTATAAAATTACAAAAATATTTTCCAACCCTTAAAAAACCTTAAGCTTGCAACACAGTTTACTTTTTAAAATATATATTACACATTCAGCGAAATAAAAATCACACCAATATTATCAAAAATATTACATTATGGCGACAGATACACACACATTTAACATTACGAAGGCACAAAGCCTAGGATACAATTGTATATAAATAGAAACATGTAAAGTTATATACAATGAGGAAAAGGCCAGTGGATAAAAATCCTTATTTATACTTTATGTGAAAGACCTAACATTGACCATTCTGTCTTTTACAATCATCGACTTTAGTTCACTTATGACACTTGTATATAATAAAAAAATATTTACATACTTATTGAATGTGCGTAATTATTTTACGTATTTTTTTTCTTTAAATCAATGTCTCATTTTGTAGCGTTTTTGGATAAGGAAATAAAACTAAATATAAACATTATTTAGTAAAGTGTTTTAACAAAACTTACAGCACACTTTGGCGACAACTTTACTGCATGATAACAAATATTATACAATTTGTTTTTATTTTTATTTCGGTGGTTTTTACTATTGAAAATCTCTAAAATAATTGTTGTAACACTGTAATATAGCTGCCAATTATCATTTTGGTCTGTAAAATTTTGGTTTAGCAAAACTTGTGTCATAATTTGGGGTAATTTTGAAACTATTTATTTTATCATTCATTCAATACTTTAAGACGAAAAATTCAAGCCTTAATTAACGATTTTCAAAGTCAAATCGAGTCATTCGAATATTTGTTTCTAACACCCAAATTAATTGCATAAATGCAAATTGCGAGGGGTACATTTTTACAGTAATTTATAATTTAACCCCCGGAATTGGACAACCGAGTAGAAGTTACATTACCCTTTCAATTCCGTCATTTATCCATCACTATATTACGCTAATCTCAAAATAATTTCAAAAACACCCCAGATGTCTTCGAAAATACCCTAAAAAGACCTTAAACATCAACACTAAGTTACTTAAACCTCGTAGTCCAGAAGATGTTGGCTAAGATCCCGGCGACCATCAGGGAGCAGTAGAGCACCACCGCCGCCCACCACAACCGCTTCTCCCACTTCCGCTTCTCCAGGTTGCGAAGCACACCGATGCCTACTAGAAGACCTGGAAGTTTAGAATACCATATTGTAAATATATTTAAACAATGAAGGAAAACATCGTGAGGAAACCCACACACCATAGAGACCTTCTACTGAACTACAACTGAACAAGAACTTCTATGGTATGTAATATCTGCCATCTCGCGCTAGGTCTGCGTGGTCTTTGGCCTAACCCCACTCAACGGAACTGTTGGTTGTAGAAGAGATCCGTATCAGCAGTGGACCGTTATGGGCTCATACCGTACAGTATTTTAATTGAGTATTCTTTTGACTACATTGCTTTAATTGTTTAATCCGTTTTGTGTCGCAATAAATGATTGTGTTGGGTACGTCTAGTCAGTGGAATTGGCAGAAGGAAGAGAGAAAGAGAGAGAAGTAATTGATGGTAGTTTTTCAGATTATTGTACAACCAGCTCAATCAGCTCTACACATCACAGAATATGGTATGAGGCTACCGTCTGATACCATTCGATACTCTATCTGGACGGCATTAACACTTACCACCAGGCGCAATGCAGTCACTATGCCGTGACGGAAAAAAAAACACGGTTTTGTTGTCGTCATAGGCTCTGTGAGAGATTTCCGGACGTGCCGACCTTTCCTCTTCCCGTTTTTTCTTCCTTTCCATTTTGCAAAACCGCTAATGCACGTACGAACCAAGTCTTGTAATTTTCGGTAGGCAGTAGTTATCACTTGAGATCAAGTGATCCATTTGCCAGTTCACCGGACCTATGAGTAAAAAATCCTTGGCGAAGACTCACCAGCAACAGCGCCGGCCAAGTGCGCCACGTATCCTATGTGCTGGTCCAGGTGCCTCCAGTAGCGGTCGTACACCGCGGTGCCGATGTCCACGCCCGCCAGCAGTAGAAACACCAGGAGCTGCACTATCGCGAACTCCATCTCTGCCCAGTTCTACAAAAAATATGACACGAATTTTAGCGTTGTCCAATAAAACTTAATAATAATAATAAATACACCCAACAGTCACATACATAGTCCTGACCCCACACTAAGATCGAGTCTTGTGCCGTGGGTATCAGAAAGTACGAGAGACTTTTCGGTCTCACAAACACCCAGACCCGAAACAAATACCTGTGGATCGCACAAATATTTGTTTCGGTGCGGGGATTGAACCCGCGTCCTCTCGTTTCACAGGCGGCGTCTAACCAACTGCGCCACGGAGGTTGTCGAACTTGGAGAACTTGGACTCTTTAGTTGAAGATGACGTCATTAATTTATGCGTTATACAAGTTACAACAGATAATGGACTACTTATAAGTTAAATTGACCATTTGTTCGGAAAGAAGCGAAGACTTGATTTGAATAATTTGACAATGTCTCAACAATTGTCCCTATCATGCAAATAAAAGAGGAAGAGCCATGTTGTAAGCTCGTTAAAAGCTACAGTAAGTACCGTCTACCGTAGGTACAGTAGGTACGGACTCGAATCCACTGGGGTGGTAACACAGTCTCATAGAAAACAGACGTGAAGTAATACTATGTCGTTTCATTCGGTGAATGAGGTTGCCAATGACCTACCAGTAGATTTGGATTATGCTTACCAATCTCACCATCAGTTGCATTATAGTCACGTCGTATCAGTATGAAAAATACTTGAAAGCTTTATACATAGTTTATTTTCTGCGCTATAGGAGAAGATCCCAATACCCTCACCATAATAATAGTAGCGATATGAGCGGCGACCAGCGCGTAGACCCCACCAGAGGCTCCAGCGAGGTACACCTTGGGGTCAGTGAGGCTGGTAGCCAGCGACCCCGCGGCGACCCCCGCCAGGTATACTAGTGAGACGCGCCACCATCGATGCACCATCTCTAGCGGTACACCCAAGAAGAGTTGCACTAGGAGGTTGACTAGGAGATGTACCACGCTGAAATGTAGTTTATATTTACATGATTATAAAATTAATTGCTATTATCATCATCAATTTTAGGAATACAAAATCTTTTACAAACATAGTGCTTCTGCGAAGATTATCATATCAATATGTTGAAAACTGTCCAGCGATTTTCTACCTACATATTCGTTACGGCTGTAAACCCTGGGATTAAGGGTAACTTGCAAGATGCTGACATTTCATTTTGACAGCCTACGTGGCGCTGTAGGTTAGACCCCAGCTGTGAAACGAGATGCCGCGGCTTTGATAGGGAGAGTTATTTTTTTTATGTTCTGCACAAGTATTTGTTTCAGTTCTGAGTATTAGTAAGAAATACTAACGCAAAAAGTTACTCACCCAACATGCACCAACATATAAGTGAGGAACCGCCACGCTTCCTGCCTCTTGTTTGGATTATAGATGAAGATCTGTGCGATGGGCCCGTTGGCTTGCGTATTCCCCTGCGCGGCATCGTAGCAGAACAGGACAATCTCGACCAAGGAGATGAGGATCATGCACAAAGCGGGCGGCCAGCAGCTGTACTCCTCCTCGTAGGTGCCGTCTGTGTATGTGAAGTAGGCTTTGCTACGGGCTATCGGGACTATGACGCAACACAAAATATCAAGGAGTGGGAAAGGAAGCAAGGTAAAACGTTAGTAGATGTTGGATGTTAAGACATAATGGAGAATAAATTGCGTTGGCAAAGTTCAGATGGTAGAAGTGAAAGTCGATTGGGAAGAAATAGAGTTTCGAGATATTTTTATTACCAACATTCAGATCAATGATGAAGTGACAGATAATAAAGAAGAAGTAGGAGAGGTTTTAGAAAATGCAGTTATTATTTGGCATGTTATAAATAGATGACAGTGGACAGAAATAGATCACGTGCCGCACGAGTGACAATGCATTCGTTGTTGCGACAGCGGGCAGGACGTATTAATCAATTAGACCACGACGTGGCGACAAAGGGCAATTGACGTTAATTTGAACAGGACCATAAGGTTTGCGAAAAATTGGACATTTGAGAATAAAAATTGGTTGCAATACAACAATAATAATTATCATAAGTGTTTTAGTCAAGATTGATGGTAAAGAAATGAATGGTTATTCAAGAAAATTTGAAATTCATAGAATGGAAATATTTCATAAAAGAATTTAGATTAATAGTAATTGTAATAGGCAACAAGAGGAAGTTGGACGAACATAACACAACAGAAGGAAAGGGGAAAAAAAGAAAATAGAAATATAAGTTAGTAAGTTAACCACATACCCAGTAAGATGTTATTTTAATAAGTATTTATAGCTAGTCAAGTAAGCAAGTTATATTTTAATTTTTTTTATACTCTTCTTTTTTTTAAATGAAATTTTGATGTAAAAGAAAAGTTAAATAAATAATTTGCAATACTTCACTAGCGTTAATGTCTAAAATGAAGAATAAAATAAATATACCATTAAGTATATACATTTAGAAATTAACTAGATATATCAAAGCAAAAAACGTATCATCAATTAATTACGTAACAGAAATGGCGAACTTTTCCACGCGTAAACAACGAAAGAGTCAAAGAGTGGCCCTAATATTTGAAAATTATTTTTTATCATTTAATAATATTGAAATTATTTACTTTTTATATAACAGTTAATAGATTCGCCATCTCTGTCTTATACATGCAATTGAACATAACAAAAGCGTATGATCTTAAATCCTTTTACATTGCTAGTTGCTACCGAGTCCTTGTATAAAAACACGGACATTGCGACAATCGATCGATTCAGTTAATAAGACATTTGATCCAACAAATTACGACCAAGGGCAAAGGCTACCATTCTCTATACAATGTGCGAAAACACTTTTTTTATTAAAGCTGTTTGTTACTTTGTCGATCCGGATACAATCAGGCCGGCATAATTGTATCGACTGATATAATAAAACATAATTGTAGGGACTGCCTCGGTGGCGCAGTTGTACGATTACAACGCTGAGGCTGTGGGTTCGAATCCCAGGTCGGGAAATGTTATATTGGATTTTTCTATCCATTGTCAGCCCGGAGTCAGGAGTTTGTGCCCGATATGGCGGTAGACTCGCCCTCTATCACATGTGGTACTGAACAAAGCGAAACGTGGGTGTCCCGGTGGTACGTCTGCCTACCCCTTCTGAGAAGGGGGAGTGAGTTGATGATTATGTGCATGTATGAGAGATGAACATCTCTCGTTGTTTGAGACTCTTTCTAGACTTCACTGCGCTTATTAACAGCCACACTGAATGCAGTTAGAAGAGTCAGTATAAAAAAAAAGGACTTCCTATCATTGAATATGTAATCGTGTTCGTAATTATTAATTATATAGATATTTGTTTCTGTATTATAAACACACATCCTGGTTGCAATGATCTTTTGTTACAATTGCAATCTAGTTTATATAATCTGTTGTTTTTATTATTTCCTACAAAGACTGTACAAATATTATTATATTATACCAGCCTAAAAGATCCCACTACTGGGCAAAGGCCTCCCCTAAGTTTTTCCATAAATCTCTGTTGAGAGCAATTTTCTTCCAGTCGTTAAATTTATTGAGATCGTCCCGCCATCGCCATTGTACAAGTATATTGTGCATCTTTTTAGACACTTACCTTCTTATTCATAGACAGTTTATAAATCTATTTTAGTTATCGAATGTTTTGTCCCTTTCGAATTAATTTTGAATTCAGTTTGAGAGAAGGTATGCCTGGGTAGTTTCTATTTCTTCCGCTAAATAGCAGTGTAAATGCATTGTTGTGTTCCGGTTTGAAGGACATTGTAGCCAGAGTAACTACTGGACATAATGAGACTTAACACCATGTCTCAGGATGGAGAGCGCAGTGGAATGCCAAGCATTGCTTTGTAATTCATGGTATTGTTTAGTTTTGCTACTGTGCATGAGGCATGCTCATCATGGCATTCATTGCAATAAAAAACAACTCAATACTAACACGACAAAGTGACTCAATGTACTTTACATTTAGAAAAACAACGTTCAAATAAATTATGGGCGAACGACAACCATTTCTTGACACGATAATGCCGGGAATGAAACTGGATGAAGGATAGACTCTACACTAAACTATATATTCAAAGGACTATGCTGCTACTGAACTATTGCTTCGACTCCTGTAATAAATGCTTTACGAATTTTAAACATACTAGCCTTATTCTTCAAGCCTCAACGAAATTAATAAGTAATAACAAAGATAACCAGCGAATTGTAAACAATTCTATCTATCTATATCAGCCCATATACGTCCCACTGCAGGGCACGGGCCTACTCTTCAATCGAGAGAATCGATTGAGAGTGGTTAGGCCATATAGTCCACCACGCTGGCCTAGTGCGGGTTGGCGGAATTACACACCGTAGAAATTCTTTTTAAAATCGCTACGGTATGCAGGTTTCCTCACGACAATTAATCTGCTTCAATTTTACTTTATAGAGTCCCAACCTGGCTTCTCTTTGGTTATGATTTAAATATACCCTGTTTGTTATTCTCATTCTTATTTTATATTCTATAGTACTGAAATGTTTCATCAAAATCCATTCGAAATTTACGTGAAATAAACAAATACACTCAACAGTCACATACATAGTCCTAACCCTACACTAAGATCGAGTCTTGTGTCGTGGGTATCAGGAACTACGAGAGACTTTTCGGTCTCACAAACACCTAGACCCGAAACAAATACCTGTGGTTCACACAAATTTTTGTTTTGGTGCGGGGATCGAACCCTCGGCCTCTCGTTTCGCAGCCGACGTCTAACTGCGCCACGGAGGCTGTCAAAGTGTAAAAAATATCCATAAATCTATCAAACTTTCACAAACATCAGTAGAACTCTAAGGATTATTTTGACAAAGATTAGTTACTATCGCATTTATTACTAGTACGTACCAAAATACTTAATAACATGTTTTACACACTTCAATGCTTTAGTCCAGCCCTTCTCACATATCTTCAGGTAAACAGTCTGTTCTTTCAAGATCCTGTAGCTGTAGCTAGTCCTTTTGAATGTCTTAAACCACATATCGACTAAAACTATAAAATTACATTTTGTCCAGTATTAATTGACCTGTGCAATCCACTTTGTTCCACAATAACAGTGATAAAAATCCGATGTAAGGTTTCAATTAAGTTGGCGATTTGCAGGTGTTCTCGTAAGAGGTCACAAACTGACGTGCACGAGTCTCGGCCGCGTATTAGGAACTATGGAGACTCGGTGGCTTAGCGGACCGCGTTATGCGCGGATGAACGCAGCTGTGACGTCATAGGCCATTACTGTTGCACTGTTGGATAATAACGATACGGTTGACTTCTTTATGTGTTCAGTTCGGTTTATTTGTTGTTTTGTAAATGTGTTATATTTTCTATAGTTTAAATTCAACAATTGGAGTCTCCACCATCACAATCACAATCAACCACAATCCACAATGTGGCCTCCCACGGGGTAACGAAAGGGGAGCATAATCGCTTTTCTTCTTGGACACAAAAAAAAAATAAACTAACTCCACCATCACAAGCAGCAGCTTTTAGAGATTTTACTTAATATAACTAGCAGTATCAAAATCCGATAGTGGGAATAAAGAAAATAGCAACGACATACCAAAGAAAATGTTTGATTTTCGTGACTCACTTATTCATCTACTCCTATCCGATACCATAACAAATTTAAAGCAATATGAATTCATTAATTGTTCGTTCATTGAAGTCGTTCGTCTCAACTAATCCATATGCCAAGTTGTATAACAATCATTGCTCCAAAGTGGAAAAGCCTGGCATGGCGATTGAACTCAAAACTTCACGGTCCTCAGTATCTACCAAACCAGTGAGTTAAAATGGACGCTTGTAGTTGCAACTGGTCCGACAACATTACAAAACACTAATGGAACAACGCATTACATTCTGTTACGTAAAGTAATTATCTACTAACAAGGAAGATAGGAAAACATTTATACATTTAACTATGTGTATAAAAAAATATTTTTTATTTTAACTGCGTTATTTATTATCTTTGGCGCAGTTGGTTAGACCTGCTGTGAAACAAGAGGCTGCGGGTTCGATCCTCACACCGAGACAAATATTTGTGTGATTTGCAGGTGTTTGTTTCGGGTCTGGTTGTTGGTGAGATCAAAAAGTCTCTCGTAGCGTTTGATACACACAATACAAGACTTAAATTTTAATGATTTATTATAAGGACTATGTATGTTACTGTTGGGTGAGTCTATACCGGCGCGACAAAATTAATGCAACTAATGGTTTTGACAACCTCCGTGGCGCAGTTAGACGCCGGCTGTGAAACGAGAGGCCGCGGGTTCGATCCCCGCACCAAGGCAAAGTTTGCGAGGCCCACAAGTATTCATCTAGGGTTTGTGAGCCCAAAGGTCTCGTGGTTTATGATCTTAATGTGGGATCAGGACTATGTATGTGACTGTTGGGTGTATTTAAATAGATACAACTACGCAAACAAAATAGCTTTTTCACGCAGACAAATGGACCCAGGAGTGTAAGAATAGGCTTATGTTACGCAGGGAAAACCTCAAGATTTTCTTACATGAGTTTTCCCCGTTGACAACGAACTGGAAAACCCCGCGGTCTATTCAAACGCTTACTTTATGTAACAGAATGGTTTCTCAGGTTTACGCGAATGTTACAAATTGAAATAAAACTATTTTTTACGGATTTTATCGGGATTTGGTTTAATTTTTACATTTTTTAAATTCCCGACGTTTCGATTGCTTTACAGCTTTCGTGGTCACGGGGCGGACTGAGGTATTAGTCATCCGCTTAGTGACTGTTACAATTTAACTACCCTTAATTTTTTATTCTTAAATTAAACAGTTAATTTAGTTAAAAAATGTAACAATTATACCAAATCGCAATAAAATGCGTAAAAATTAGTTTTATTTTTATGTAACAGGTTACACAAAGTAAGCGTTACAGGTTAGGTTAAATATCCACGCACGCGAGATGGCTATTTGCTTCCCATTTTGATTTACAATTAAATCGGGACGTCATTTTCACGTATTGCATAACGCCGTCCCGCAATTTCCCCGCAATCAGTAGTGCGCTAGACAAATTTATTGCTCCTTCAATTTA
This sequence comes from Deilephila porcellus, assembly GCA_905220455.2. NCBI lineage: Eukaryota > Metazoa > Arthropoda > Insecta > Lepidoptera > Sphingidae > Deilephila > Deilephila porcellus. Next base: position 10,288,919 of record LR999991.1, read on the forward strand.
TTGTTACAATATTTAAATGGAGTTTAACGACCTAACTGTAATAGCTTCGCAATTCGGAAATATGGCGCAAATAATGCGATATGGTTTTGTTTTTTAAATAAATAAATACACCCAACAGTCACATACATAGTCCTGACCCCACACTAAGATCGATTCTTGTGTCGTGGGTATCAGGAACTACGAGACTTTTCGGTGGTTCACACAAACATTTGTCTCGGTGCGGGGATCGAACCCGCGGCCTCTCGTTTCACAGCCGGCTTCTAACCAACTGCACCACGGAGGCTGTCAAATGAGGTAAATTTTTGAAAAGTAAGCTGTGGTAATTTTAGCGAGAAAAATCATCACCACACTGAAATCTATGTCCGACAGTGGGATGCATGTTTGTGAACTTATAATTAAAATATTTTTTTCAAACCGATCTCTAGTCCTATTGGTTGATGGTTGGATAGACAAGCAGAAGGTCGTGGGTTTACCCGGACATACACCGCTAATTGTAGCTATCGAGCCCCACTTTTCATGATTCTTACAATGACTTCCGCTAGATCCGTGTTCATAAGTAGTTCATGTTTTTTCGTTGGAACAGGGTACCCTTACATAAATAGGTACATAAACTCACGCCTTTTTCCCAGAAGGGGTAGACAGAGGTGCAACCAGGACACCTACGTTTCGCCGTATATTTTCCGTACCACGATGTGATAGGGGGCGAGCCTATCGTCATATCGGGCACAAATTCCTGATTCCAGGCTGATAATGAATAGAAAAATCCAATATCACTTTGCCCGAACCGGGATTCGAACCTGAGACCTCACCTTTGCATACCGTAGTACAACTACGGCACCAAGGCAATCCCAGGGTACCCTTAATCTGTCATTAATTACGGTGTCATCAGTCAGCGACTAGATTAGCAAGGGATCAGTACGACCCTTAGCGACTTTTTCATTCATATTCCCTTTATGTTTGTTTACGTTAATCTCTTATATTCCATCCTCACATGTCCAAACAATTATAAATGTCAATATTACAACCTAGAAATTAATGAAAATAATTAGATTATAATTTACTGTCTATTAGAGCCAAACAAATTTAAAGTGACGTAACAGTCATTATTCAGGCCTCATAAAGACACAATTATCTGACATAAAACAATCATTGAATACGAGCCAAAATAGTTTCTGAACATCTCCATTAAAACGTGTGTAATGACGTCACAGGGGATTACTACTAAAAGATATACGAGCCAAGATACTACGCTGACATTGGAATTCGGATATTTGCTATTATTTTAAAAGCTTTTGAGTCAGATGTGACGCATCTATAAATTTATTTTCAGTGGGTTTCGCCTGAATTTGGGTTGCTGAACGAATTTAATATAATTCATATTTAATTATCATCATCATTTAAGCCACAGGAAGTCATCTGCCGATCATGGGTCTTACCCAAGAAGTTCCGCAGTAACCTATTGCTTATAGGTATACCTAGTCACGACAAAGGCATCACAAGGAGCCGTATGATAAATTCAGTACAGCTAGGTGGTACAGCGCAGATAAAGACCAACCGACGCGTGATAGCCTTCTCTCATCATTCGAAACAATAGTGCTGGATTGATCGTACCGGGAAATACCAGGTGAACCCAAAACTCGACATACTTTTCCTAATTACTATTTCGAATATTTTACTACCAGCAAAATCTGTTGAAAATGATTTGTATCTACTTTTCGGACAATAAATCAAATCCACTTAGTTATTAACTCGCATATAAAAATGCAACTGTAGAAGTCAGATGTTAAGCGCCACTAATCTGGCTCTTAATATTCACGTCAATCTACGTGCTCGATGACGCCTCATGATTCAATTAAAACATTACCGAGCCGAAATATTTCGATGACGTTGCAACGCGTATCACATCAGTGAATGATTCAGAATTTAGAGCGCCGCGCCGTGACTCATAATGATTACGAACAAATTCCCGCCGAGATAGTTCATGGGAAAATACGTAATCCGTGGGAGGTAATAAGTAAGGATTTTTGGATGATGATGGATACGTATCCGTGCCATCAAAATGATCCACGTGGGTCGCGTTAGAGTTCAGCCTGATGCTGCGTATATCGGTTCTTTTTATTGCGATAAATGGCGAGACGAGCATGCCATTCGTCGTAAGCGATACGACCGCTCATGGACAGAAGAAAACCAAACAACGCGATGTATTACAAAGCCACTGCGCTCGCCAGCCTGAGATATAAGATGTTAGGTCTCAATATGTCCACTAGTTACTTAGGCTACAATGTCCTTTAAACTGGAACACAACAGTGAATTTACACTGCTGTTTGGCGGGAGAAATAGACATTGCGGTGGTACCTACCCAAGCAGTGTTTCGAGCGTACATACATACATATCGTCACGCCTACATCGTATAGTGGTAGGCAAAGACTACGTATCTCCACTCTGATCAATCCTGACAAAACGCTTTCGCATTCTCGTCGGTTTAGGATACTTCTGACCCGAGTCTCAAGTCGGTTCAATTGAGTCGAACGGCTGGAGGTAATAAACTCATTTTGCATGGCACCCACATAGACCCATTCGATTACTCTGGTGATATAGATTTTCAATTTTCATTGGCAGCCATTGCTTTCATTACCAAGTGTGTCGACTGGTCGTTTTTCTTTTTTTCCAAAAAGTCTTCAAAAATGTTTTTTCTGGTTTACTTTTGAATTTAGTTTAGTTGTTGAATACAGCCGGATCCTTATTTAGTCAATATATCTACCAATTAATGTCGTGCTGATAATTGTCGCGACAATTACTGCGGTCCACTTCGTAATTAGCTTTTCATGTAGAAACCATTAAAGTTCTATTTTACCTCAAACTTTTAACTGTTGTAATTAGTAATTAGTTTTCATTTTTTTACTATTTTACAACATATTATATTCTAATTATACACACTGTAAAACTAATATCATAATTACCTACTTAAAAATAGCCAAGGGCCAAATCCCTGTCAATCGATTTGATTCAGAATACAGATACTTCAAAATAGCACCAAATAAATTATAACTAGAATTAGTAACGACAAACTAATCAATTTCAAAACAATATACAACAATTATATTAGCACACGACAACACCACACAGAACGGGTAATGCCATCTATGGAACATGGATTGAAGTTATGTTATCTACATCTGACGCGAGATGGCGTTGTTAACACATTTCTGACTATATTAACTGCGATGAGAGGCTAGACTACTGTGACGATGAAACATCATTACCCACACATCGGTACGTCTGGTGTGTTTGTACCTCTTGACTCAAATGCATTGAAGCTTTGCATAGTGACCGCTCTCTCTTGCATTAGAAAAATTGCGGTTTGGTGTCCATTAGAAACTCTTGGTCTTCCTACAAACATATTTAATATATTAAAATAATAAATATTTTAGATGAGGAATAGGAGACGCAAAGAATGATAGTTGTAACACGTAGGGACAATAACTAAAATGCAAAATAAAAGATGTTCAAGTTGCTACAAATTCAAACTAGCGACATCTAGCGGAAGAAACATAAGCTATGAGTATGTAAATTGGCCATAGAAGTAACGAAATAGTCTATTAATGAGGTTCTTGACGAATTTACTCTTCAGTTCTATTGCCAATGTTGTTTCATAATTTGTAAGACTTTATAATAATGAAGAGTATAGAATAAGAGAAAACACACTGTATAAAGAAACATGATAATAATAATTACAGATTTATTGAACGTAGTTGTTAATGTAAAACAAAGGCATCTAATCTCGGGATCAAACAATGTTATTGTTTATTTACAGTGCTAACCCGGGTTTACATAAACGGCATGTGCACTATGTAGTGTTCAAGGTCGCGATATAACACGAGTATGGAGTTAAAACTTCTTATATGCGGGTTTGTTTATATTTCTACTAATAATTAGCAGAGTAATTAGGCTCATCTGGTGGTATTACCATCTTCTATAATTCCCACGGTAATAAAAGAAAATTCGTCAAAATATTTTCAGTTTATGTCGGAATAATTGCTGTAATGTACCTGATGTAAAATGAAGTATCAGATTAAATCGCTCTAGGTTCCCGTGTACTTGGCTTACCAATACACGTCATATTTTAGTTTTAAGCTTTTAGTTTACAAAACGAATCGATTGCCAAATATGTGCATTAAATAAGGAAAAAATATCCTATGTGATGTACAATTTCATTTTTGGGCCCGTTAATTTTATATGTGGCTTGCTCTACATACGAGCATATGTTGTCAATAAAGAGTGACTGATCCAAATATTGAATAATGTTAGTTTTTATAAGAAACAAAGGCAGACGCCCTGGCAATCCACTCGATGGTAAGTGATAAATGATAATTGTCTGGAAGAGATCGCTGTAAGCGATAAGACCGCCGATTGTCACCTTTATTTAAATTAGTTTTAATTCTTTTTTTATTTTTTTGTATGTATGTGGTGTACAATAAAGAATTTATAAATAAATAAAATAAATAAAAAAATTGTAGCCTAAGGACGTTGATAATGTTACGGGCACAGTCGCATAGCCCAGTGGGCTGTCCAGCAAAAAGGATTTGATTTATTCCTCATTTATATCTTCACAGGCAGCCTTCGTGGCGCAGTTGGTTATACGCCGGCTGTAAAACGAGAGGCCGCGGGTTCGATCCCCGCACCGAGACAAATGTTTGTGTGAACTACAAGTATTTGTTTCGAGTTTGGGTGTTTGTGAGACCAAAAAGTTCCTGATACCCACAACACAAGATTCAACCTTAGTGTGGAGTCAGGACTATGTATGTAACTTTAGAGTGTATTTATTGATTTATTCACCTCTCGTTTGAAGGACAAGGTCAACGACCGATTGTAGATTGGTCTAAAATTGTCTGTTGATGTATCTTTGTGTAAATTAGATTAGCATGACTGATGTTTAATGTTTTGCTTGGCACCCGTGGCGCCATTAAAGCAATGCAATTAATGGTTGTCGGTTCTCTGGCGATAAACCCGACTAATTTGAGTATAACGACTTGTAATCAATTAGTTTATTGGTAGGTTTACCCAGCCAATACTGATTGGCGTTTACCTAGACTATCTATTTTTAGATTGGGACGATACAGTGTCTATAATGCATCCAATCGTAAGCCTTGCAACTCAAATAAGTATCCGCTGGTGGAAGATGGTTATTTCACACCGATCGACTCAATTCTGCCGGCTGAATCCGATACGCTATCTACCTGCTTGGTCGCAATGGTCCACCAGGATCCACAACCTTGTGTGGTGGTCGCAGTGCTGAAACTAGGGCAGTGAAAGCAGTACCCAGGCACAGGGCGCAGACTAAGATGTGACGCAGAAGACCAAGATATGGTAGATTATGGGCGCAGTTATAGAAGTTCGCACCGGGCGTATGAATGGCTAGTTCTTCTTCTTCTTTTAATTAAAGAGTGGCTCCCCCGTAGTATCGGAGATGTTGCCCATGTCTTTGTTGTGGAGATATAAATTATATTTTCAAGTAGAGAGGTTAAACTAATAGATGTATGTCATATCTTGTACGGAATGGCTAGTTAATGGTTATGATTACAGCACTGGTTGGTCGTTTTGTCACAGTGGAACGTAATATAAAAAGATATGCACACATAACAGGTACTGAATTAAAGGAGACACCAATTTAGACCTGCATTATTAAAATTTGGTAATTGATACTATGTTACCGAATAGAGAATACGGTATACTCAGTGACGTCATAGATTAGTGTCACGGTCACTCATACTTTATAATCATTCGTTTCGTTATGACAGGCACTTCGGGCGACCTGTACAAGATGGTAACAAAAAGCCAAGATGAATTCAAGGTAAATTCAATTGCTGCTTTCGGGCGAATTTTACATCGTAATGACCACGATAATATATTCAATATTGTACACAAATGTAATTGATTATATAGAATAAATTGACACTGTTGTACAAGGAAGTGTTATGTAATGTAAGTTTCAATGAATATTCAATAAATAACTTGATAGATATTTAGACTAACGAAATGCCTCAGGCAAGTCCACCTATACATACCTATTTATAGGAAGTGTAAATAAATTATTACCACCTTATTCATAGACAGATTTAGAACCTATTTTAGTTACCGAAAGTTTTGTCTTCTTCGCTCAAACTGAATTCATAAGTCGTTCAAAAAGGACAAAACATTCGATAACTAAAATAGGTTTCAAAATTGTCTATGAATAAAGCTGTTAGAATATATTTAGCGTGAGGTGGTTGGCACTATATCACAAAACATCTTCAGGAGACTGTCCCGCCCTCACACCCGCTACTGCAACTCCTGTAAGCCAGGATCAACAGTGGCACGCATTTTAATGACACTGAGCATTGAAGCTCAGCGAGTCTCCGGGAATGTCTAACTTGTCTTTAACCCGCAACGAAATCAATCAAAAAGTTAAATTAATAGAAGGAGTTTTAAAAACCAAATTGTTTGTGGTACCAAAAATCTAGTAAAGTGTTCGCGAAGTCCATCGGTTCTCTTTACATTTAAAACTATTGCAAACATTGTGCCATAGTATTTCGGTAAGAATCTTGTTTACACACATTACAGCGATATTTACTTTGCGTTAAAACTATGAACATTCCTCGCTTACATGATTCACTGGCAGTCGTATAATGTTACAATGTTTTTATAAGGTTTTAAAGGTCGTCTGCCTCGGTGGCGAAGTTGTACTACAGTACGATTACAAAGCTGAGGTCTCGGATTCGAATAGTGATATTGGATTTTTATATTCATTTATCAGCCCGGGCGGTGTTAGGAATTGTGCCCAATATGGCGAAAGGCAATCACCCCTATTACACCGTGGGACGGAACACACGAGGCGAAACGTGGGTGTTCTGGTAGCACCTTTGTCTATCCTTTCTGGGAAAAAAGCTTGAGTTTATGTATGTACATATGTATAAAAGTCGCTGTTTCTAGTGGCTTTCGAACGGTGGTTATGAAAATCTTCTATTATCAGCAATGGACTTCTTGTGGTTAATGATAATTGAAAATATTAGCCAACTCAAAATACGAGGTTGTGTATACTCGTACAACCCGTAGCTGTATTTAAATTCATGATTTTTAAAAGCTACTGAATCGGATGTTTTTTAACACCTAAAGACAGCAAACCAAGTCATCTAATAGTTAAATGGTCTCTTCTTGACTGAATATCCATAACACAGAAAATGTTTGTATTTTATACTACTTTTTATACATAGGTCTAACAAGAAACCTCGAAGATTAATTGACACGGATATAGAGTAATCAATAGGATACCAATAGAGCAAAGACCACAATAATCTAAACACGCCATAGTGACCCACGCAATTGTCGGTTTCCGGGTTCGGGTGGATACCGATTTTCCTGGTATTCATTTAATTACAACCCGAGAACTACTTCAATTTTTGAAGTTGACTCAACGCATAAGACCATTAGAATTTAGGTAGTTTTCCGAAAGGGACAGACTAAACCTTGTCAAAACTTCCCCATAATTATATCCCTGGGAGAGGCCTATGTTTAACAGTCGATCACATTTGGTTGAAGGTAATGAGGATATCAGTAGACGTTTCAATTTAGTAAATAAATAAATACACCCAACAGTCACATACATAGTCCTAACACCCCACCCAAGCCCACATGAAGTTCAATTAAGTCTTATGTCGTAGGTATCAGAAGCTACGAGAGACTTTTCGGCCTCACAAACATCCAGACTCGTGACAAATACTTGTGGGCCTCTAAAATATTTGTCTTGTGGGGGGATCGAGCCCGCGGCCTCTTGTTTCACAGCCGGCGTTGAACCAACTGCGCCATGGAGGCTGTCAATAAATGCTTCATCTTCACACATAAAAACTATCCTTTACCGATCCAACCTAGATTTTTTTTGTACTTTCACAATGACATGATGGTGAGTACAGTACAATCCGTATAAAATATCCACTTATAACATAAACATACATAAACTCACGCCTTTATCCCCGAAGGGGTAGGCAGAGGTGCCACTAGGACACCCACATTTCGCCTTGTATGTTCCGTCCCACGATGTGATAGGGGGCGAGCCTATCGCCATATCGGGCACAAATTCCTGACTCCGGACTGATAATGAATAGAAAAATCCAATATCAATTTGCCCGGCCCGGGACTCGAACCCGAGACCTCAGCTTTGTAACCGTACCGTAATACAACTACGCCACCGAGGCAGTTATAACTCAATTTATAAATATATATACTTATATCCGAATATGCAAAGGATCTAACCAAAACGCTGCACACGTGTAAGGACAAACAGAACAGTAAATCCGTATAATAAGTCTCCTAACAATAATACCGGTTTTTACCAAGTCTCCGTTATCTGAACTGATACGAGTTATCACGATAAGGGGTAATAATGACATAACTGTTGAAATGTATGTCGATGAAGGCGTGCTGTATTAGAAGTATTAATGACTGAATCAATTCAGCTTTTGTCTATAGAAACGCAATTATTACGTATTAATAATATATGTGGCAGAGCCATGCTGTTTTCAGTCATGACTCGGTATGAATGGGCAGGCTCGTCCGGGCGGTACCACGGTCTCACAGAGATCGTCGTAATAATAATAATAAATACACCCAACATTCACATACATAGTCCTGACCCCACACTAAGATCGAGTCTTGTGTCGTGGTTACCAAGAACTACGAGTGACTTTTCGGTCTCACAAACACCCAGACCCGAAACAAATATTTGTGGTTCACACAAACATTTGTCTTGGGGGATCGAACCCGCGGCCTCTCGTTTCACAGCCGGTGTCTAACCAACTGCGCCACGGAGGCCGTCATACTCCTATCCTCTAGTTCCTATCCATTTTCCTTCCCGCCCCTTTCCCAAATTTGATGAATGAGCAACAGGCATAAAAGTATACCTTTTCCTTTTATCATTAGTATTTTTTCAGTTGATTTGGCTTTTAATTGTATGAATGAATTGCACGACGTTTAGTTTTGTGTTGACTTGTAATCATTTCTGTGGTAGTTAAAGTCCGCCAAACCGCACTAGGCCAACGTGGACTATATGGCCTAAACCCTCTAAATCGTACTCTCGATTGTAGAGGGATTCCATCCCTGCAGAGGGACGTATATAGTCTGATACAGTACAGTTAGTTTTGAGGTAATAGCTAATAAAAAATCAATCAATGCAAATGATCTCGCGGCTTTGCTATGATAAAATCGCATTGGTTTGATTGTCGCCACATAATGGCATGTATCGGCTGTCAACCATGAGGTTCTGGGTTCAAACCTAAGACAAGATATCTGCTTTGTGTGATTTTAATTTTGAAGAATCTGGAATTCGTGCCTGAAATAGCGACAAGTTCGCCTCCTTTTCTACCACAGGACGGAAATAATTGTGTAGACTAAAGAGCTGTAACAGACATGTCACTTCAATTTACCCCTTAAGGGCAATGACCGGAGTTTATATCCATTTAAGAAAAAAAAAGCCACGATTAAATAATGACTAAAGTACCACAAACTCACGCCATTAACAAGCAAATGATTCAACTGCCTAAATCATTTACAAAACATTTGGTTTAAAGTATCCTCGTTGTGGTAAACAGTAGTACGAACAAAGAAACAACTCGTTTACGTCTATTCTTATTATTTACAATTCATACTCTGCGGTTAATTATTTTAACCTTTTGTTTATTTATCCATTTTTGTACACTACTGCATCCGCGGCGTAGTTGTGCTACGGTACGATTACAAAGCTGGGGTCTCGGGTTCGAATCAAAGTGAAAATATCAAAGTGATATAGGATTGTTCTATTCATAATCAGCCCGAAGTCAGGAATTTGTGCCGTATATGGCGAAAGACGCGCCCCTAATCACATCGTGGGACGGAACATACAAAGCGAAACGTGGGTGTCCTGGTAGCACCTCTGCCTACCCCTTTTGAGATAAAAGCGTGAGTTTATGTATGTATGTATTATGATGAAATCAAAAGTAAATACAGTCTAAAATAATGTAACCTACTAAGTACTAACACATGGGAAATCGGAACGAATTTGCAAGAGAATCGTGACGAAAACGGTAAACAATCCTAAACTGTTTAAATATTAACTGATGATGGTGCACACGTTGTGTACTCCGAACCACGCCAAAATATTTAACAAATTCCTTTGTAGAGAGGAAAAAGAACCAGCTAGTTCTAATAGAATAAGCAATTGTTGCATAATTTTTAATACCAACATTTGTATGAATAGAAAATCACAGAGCCTTGATATCAATTTTACTATCAGGCGAACGATCTACGCGCCAAGTCTTTATTTTTAATAAAAAAACACATCAACTAAATGTAGGTTGTTCTTAATTGGAAGTTAAAGTAAGCCCTCTGGCTTTTCAAGGCTTTTCCTCCAATTGACATAATTATTACCAGGAAAATACATCCCATACATTAAAAATTATTAATATCATCATCCTCATATACAGAAATTCTACAGCCTACCCAAGAATTAAACTGAACTAAACTGTTCGAAGAGGGCTGCATCCAGCGACTTCTTATAACCTTCATTACATACATAAACTCACGCCTTTATCCCAGAAGGAGTAGGCAGAGGCGCTACTAGGGCAGCCACATCTCGCCTTGTATGTTCCGTCCCATGATGTGATAGGGGGCGAGCCTATCGCCATATCGGGCACAAATTCCTGACTCCGAGCTGATAATGAATAGAAAAACCCAATATCACTTTGCCCGACCCGGGATTCGAACCCGAGACCTCAGCTTTGTAGTCGTACCGTAGTACAACTACGCCACCGAGGCAGTCAGTAACCTTCATTACATCATGATAAAATCTTAACATTACTTCAAACGAAAATTGATATGACCAGCGTATTTTACATTGCATCATATTTATCATACATCTCCGAAAGTGCTGATCACGTAATGGGAGATAAGGCAGATATTACTTCGATCTTGGCCTGTCCTTGCACCTTGGGTAATTGGAGAAATAAGTAAAATTTGACGGCCTACCTTCAGGGATGACCTTTGGGCTAACAATGTTCAATAACGTGCTTTGAATAAAAGTATAAGATTTGTAGAGACGAGATTTGAGACTTATGGTTTGAAATTAAAGTTTTGTTGAAGTCAGTGCCTATGGTATAGACAAGACAGAAGTAATTTTTAGTATTGAACATTTATAGTGCTAAAAGCTTTTAACCAAATAAACACACATAAACGATGTTAGGTATTAATCGAAATCGCAATTTAAAAAATCAATATAATAGGTCTTACATAAATTATAATGAACATGCTCGACCTCAAAATATTTATCTGACGACTGCAATCGATCGATTTTAAGAAACATCGATGAATTCCGAAATCGATTAATCGTAACATCACACAAACCATATGCAACCAATGAAAGCACAGCCCGACACAAATGGCGGATATATCCGTGAACGGTGAATTTTGATAATGAACAAGCCAATGGTAAAAAATAATAAAATAATAATACCGCCATCAGTGGTGGTCGACACGGCTCGGAAACCTGTCCATGTGCCTAATGGACAAAATTAGTGCGTTATTGCATACTACACTATATACCATGCATTTGTACATAATAAAATTGGAAACGAATTTACAAACATACCAAGTGTATAATATAACTAATTTACAAACATACAAAAAGTAGCGACATTTCTGCTACTAAATCCCCGAAACTAGCTGTAGCTTTCAATTTTGTATCTATCCCACGGATACCATGCATTTTTCAGGATAAAAAGTATTCCATATTATTATCCAGATCATAAGATATCTTTATGCCAAAAATGTAGATAAACCGGTGCTTCATTGCTACGTTAAAAACGAGCAAACAGACACATTCTTACATTTATAATACTACTAGAGTAATTAACAAATCCATATAGAGACATGTCTGGATACTTTTGATCCCCTACAAATGCGTAGTTATCCAAGGACATTCACTTTATTTTACTAGTCCGGATATCAGCCAAATTGATTTTATATCTGATTCCAAATACACATTATTTACATGAAAATGTCACTTCATACATTTATTTACCCATAGATAATACTAAGGTTGTTGATTCTCATGCTTTCAACATATCTCGAACGACGTATTTATGCAAGTGTTAAACTGGCGTTTTAAAATCGCAAAGGGACATAAAAATACCATAAACAAGTCGCACGATTTGCTTTTAAAATTACATATAAATGGATAGAACATTAGAAATTTAACTTCTGAAATTTTTAAACGATTGCATGCAACAGCAAACATATTTTGCTTGTACACAGCTATTACAGAATAGAAGCAAAACAAAAACAATTATATTTCAATTAACGTTTGAGCACTTGATGATTAATTGACAACTTCGTTGTATTGATACTTATAAAAATAGACAAGATAATAATGATTAATTTGATTGAGATTCATAACATTTTGTCATATGATTCATAGATTATAATGATATAGAAGAAGAAGAATTAAATTTGATAGCCTTTAAGATATGTCGAATGCTTTTAAGAATCGCAACCTTTATCTAAACAATCGATATCATTCACAGCATTTTATAAAAGCACTACTATACCCCAAAAATACACAATCAATACTTTATACATATTATGTACAATTTTTCTGTGACCGTTAAACGGATCGCTTTGAAGGTCGGCAGATAAGCTGATAAGAGAGCGGGTATGGTCTTTGTAATCGACGATTTTTGATAAGGATTGATGACTCAAGCTGTAAACGAAGGAATGGTATAATGGTTTCTTAGATTTACGCGAATGTTACACATTGAAATAAAACAATTTTTTACCGGTCTGCCCCATGACCACGAAAGCTGTAAAGCAATCGAAACAAGTCGGGAAGTTAAAAAATGTAAAAAATAACCAAATCGCGATAAAATCCGTAAAAAATAGTTTTATTTCAACGAAAGAATGGTCTTGTAATATTCAAACTACACTTAAGGTGCCACTGCATTTATGTATGTAAAGTCCGTCAACCCGCACTAGGCCAGCGTGGTGGACTATTTGGCCTAACTCCTCTTAATCGTGCCCTGCTTTGGGAAGTATATGGGCTGATACAGATACAGAAATCAAAGTGTCTACAAATCACCTGACGGTAAATCCAATGCTTATCTACTAGTAGAAAAATTAAACTGGATCCACTTTTTTGGGTCACTATAGGTTTTCAGCCATAGAGTATGGGTAGTTGCTAACCCGGTAGATAGGTATATTATACCATCAGCTATTAAACTATTTCACTAATACTAAAATGTAGATTGAATTCGTTTGAAAATTAATGACACGGGCGTCGACATTGAACGTGATATTCAATCATTTTATGATTAACTCAATGCTACAATTAATTATGTAACCTTTGATAACTGCATTTTTTAAATACGAATAATGAATCATTATTAGTCAACCCAATTGTGAATTAAATATTGGAGTCAGTACGGATGTAATACAATGCACAAGATGATTTAGGATCACTACGATCATCAGTCAAAATTTTATTATACTAAAATCCGACTTAACTCATACGTGTAAGTTGAAGGTATAAGTAAAACACGAAAACTATTTTAAAGATATCAATTTTCAAATAAAACAAAACGATAACCTAACAAACCATACCATTACGTATCATTAAACATTTGAGTATCAACCAATTTCACTCCAAGATCAATTAATTTCGTCACAGTAGACCAAACCCCTCTTTTTCAGCCTATCCAAATGCCACATACCTGTTGTATCCACAGGGTTCCGGTGCGGTATGATCGAATGGATATACCGGGCCACGAAGTGTCCAAAGACCGCTTTGAGATCAGGATGGTGCATCATCGCGACAAACTCTGCGAAGTCCAGGTAGCCTGAGTTATCGCTGTCTGCGAGACCCATGATCTTGTCGACCACGTTGTCTGGGAGATCGTGGTCGTACTCCCTGGACTCGATGATGCCTTTGAGCTCGACGTAGGATATGCGCCCATCGTTGTCTTTGTCGTACTGGAAAGAAGGAAACAATAAGAACAATTTCATGGTAGCCTTAATGGTGGATAAACTCCAGGAATGAGATGTTTCAGTCACGAAAACTACATGTGTAGTTGAACATGTATGTCTCGGCCTACATATTGCAGAACATATGCTTTGAGGTGGACTAAAAAAATGCTGGCTTGACGGCAAGGAAAATTTGGAAGCTTTGGTTTAACTTTCAACTACTTATGCTAAAGACCGAAATGGCGAAGGGTGAGTAGAAAAGTGGATCCTGACACTGACCGGGATAACACTACGTAGAAAGAGAGCTAATTTAGATCAAGGACATGGTCCGCTTACAAAAAGTAGTTTTGCACATATTTGAATATTTCGTGGAATTAAATAAAAAATAGTCACGAGGTCATATGATTACAAATGCGTGCCCGGTATTCAAAAGGTTAGGGAAGACAAGAAAGAGGGGGCGAAAGAACTGTCGGGTCATCGAACCACCACACTGATCTAGTTCAGGGTTAGGCAAAAAGAAAACAAACAGATAATATAGATTGGTGTTGTAATCTTTAAAGTTTCTTTCATAAATTCATTTATGATAACCATAATTTCTATGTGCGTATTTAATGCTGTATCATCAATAAACGCAGGAAGCCATTGTAAATCATCACCGACATATTTTTTTACATTACATAGTTCAATATGACTCAATGTTTGTATGTATATAAGCGTTATGACCTCGAGGCCCGAATGGTGAAGTACAATAAACTATTAAAAGTTACAAGGACACGGAAAATGAGAATTTAATTAGGCTTTTTTGTCGTAATTTATGTTTTGTAATATATATTATTTGTACGAATTTTAGAGATATTAATGACATGGCTTCAAATCTAATAAAGAATACCTAGTTATTGTTAATTCCTTTTTATCTCGCACAGATGGTACTTCGTAAATACTATGTTTTTATTTTCTCGATATTAGCGGTCACCCGATTTAGAACTGATTTTTTTGACAATAGCTAAAAATGAATTTTGGGTCTCATTGAAACGACTAAAATAAACCTAGGAAATTATTTCGAGCGTCAGGAAGCGTGTAATAACGTAGTTATTAGCATCCTGGTATTCTTTTTTACACACATTAAACAATTCAATTAGGACATTATGTACTTTCACGAGCAATTTCTCTACACGTTTACTAGTATTTAGCATATTTATCCTAATGAATTTGAAAAGGCCTTGATTCTTAAGATACCAAATCTTATTTCTACTATGCTATACAAAATTGTATCGTAACTTAAAGTACCTACCTGTGGTAATTCCCACTATAAAAATATTCAAACAACGTAACTAATCTATGTAAATTTTATTTTGCGAAATTCCGTCTACGGAAAGCCTTATGTGTTGAATCAGGTTTCTCTAAAGAATTTTCCTTAATCAAATACCAGTGGGAAAATCAGTTACATAAAATAAACATCGTTTTAAATTGCATTATGTTTTAAGCAAAGCTTGAACACACAACTGAGCACGCTATAATTCTGAGAACTAAAGAAAAACAGTCGTATTCGCTAGTTGATATGTGGTTTTCATAGCGTAACACGTATCATCAGATCCAGAGCCTAGCTTCAAGAAAATGACTTCATATAGCAAAGAGAAAAACACAAAGTTGCCAGACTCTAGATAGGTGCAACCAGGACACCCACGTTTCGCCTTGTATTTTCCGTCCCACGATGTGATAGGGGGCGAGTCTATCGCCATATCGGGCACAAATTCCTGACTCCAGACTGATACTGAATAGGAAAATCTAATATCTCTTTGCCCTACCTGGCATTTGAACCCGAGACCTCAGCTTTGCAAACATTCCGTAGTAAAACTCCGCGACCGAGGCAGTCGAGGTAAATTGAATACATTGTTACTCATAATAATACGGTAAATTTTACGGCGTGAAGCTATAACGTTATACCCACTTTAGGTGATATTTGTTTGTTTCCTATTGTTGGTTATGTTATTTATTTGCACACGCAGGGCTCACTCTGCAACTTGCGCCTGCGACGGCGTGTACATCGCAACTAGTACTAGAGCATTTCTCAAAAAAAATGTACTTTCATTCTAAATCCCTGTCCCACAAATTAAAATATTTTTTTTATTGTATAAGTTAAATAAACTAAGTAAAAAACATTTACAAATTAGAATTATATTAATAAATTATTTACTATAAAATACTTTGATAATCGGTCTAATCTAGTTGTATGAAAAGTGAAGTGTCCCACTTTCATACCTTCCCAAATAATTGATTGTATTTGAGAGGCCTGGCGAAAATTTTAGAAACAACTTATGTATTTATTTGGAACTGTAAGATCACAGTTCATTTAAAAAAATAATATTGTGTCGTATTAGAACAAATGTATTTAATAAATAAAGGTTTTATTGAATCACGTAAAAAGTTCCTCTATGAAATTCCTCTTTTGTGACCATATATTTGAAAATTATAGCGTCAATATAGTATAAAAATGTTTTAGGATAGTGGCAAAATTGTTAAAATCGGCATCCATGTTATTTTCGCTTTGGCATTTCTTTTCGTTCCATGTGCGCGAACAGATGGTTGTCCATTAGCGTAGCGGTCCAAAAAATATCCAATTTTTGTTACCCAAAAAACGCAGGTAAGCTCTAAAGTTATTATTATTTCGCATGTAGAACTATTAAAGCTCTCAATCTTGATTTCGTAAGTCAAATGATAAACGAGTATTAGTTTTAGTTCTATGCGTATACATTTTTAATAGTTTATTTAACTTGATTTGTTACCTCCTTTTTTGTTACTTTTGAGGGGTAACGTATAAATGGAATAGAAGGTAACAAAATAGGAAATTGTTAGGCAGAGTATTGACTATGTGACCTTTAGTATAATAATTACGACGAAGTTTTAATTAAATATAATATTACCTATATTGAACAAATTTTAGTAGGTAATGTGCGAAATTGACTGGGAGCTTTGTTTGCTTGTGTTTCTATTTTAAATTATTATGTAGTAAGATTATACAAACAATATTTTGTTTCAGATATTTTTTTATTAACCAAAGGATCATATAGAATCAGAAAAATGATACTCTTAGATATAACAGATTTTTTGCGTAAAGATGAAATAGATAATCTTTATTTGTTCGAGTCTGGAACATTTGCATGAGCAATTTATGCTTAAAAACTCACGACACAAACTAATTCTAGTCTAAAGCATGTTTACCAAAACATAACCATACCAAAATACACCGCATCTAGGTATTCAATATTCTAAACATAAATTCTTCAAAAATGGTCTATTTTCTGGTATAACCACGCATTACGATGCAAGGATGAGCCGGCGTTAAACTATTCAAATATTAGCTTACGCCAAATGCCTTTAGACTTGTGTAGGTAATCACTCGAATACTCGTAAGTAGGAAGTAAATAATTCGGTGCATTTTGCAGTTTTAATATAACGCATGGTTATGTCTGGAGTAGTTTGTCGGCATTGTTTGTGTTTATGAAATATTTAAGTATTGTTGAATTTTTATTGCAAAGGTCCGGCAAACAAGCAAACAGTTCGTGCAATGCAAAGTGATTACCACCGTCCATGAATATCGACGACACTTAGACTATAACTGGAACAACGTGTTCTTGACCTCTCAAGGAAGAGGTAAACGAAGGAAGAAAGGTATTGTATCTGTATTTGTATCAACACATATGCTTTCTACTACAGGGCACCGGCGGAAAGCCTCCTCTACAATCGAGAGTGCCATTGAAAGGTTTGGCTTTCCGCAATCACACATCGAACGAAACACGACAGAGTAACATTCGCTTCACATCGGTTTCCTGTAAGACAGTAGTAGTCGAACGAGCCGGTATTTCTACGGTAATCCATACATACATACATACTTACATACATACATACATATATACATACATACATACATACATACATACATACATACATGTAATCCGAGGTAACTAAAATGTGGCTTAAGGTTAAGCTGTGGGTAAAGGCTCTACTATTGACAAATACTTTACGTAGAGATGATATTTTTGCACAAATTAGGTAAACATACATACATAAACTCACGCCTTTATCCCAGAAAAGGTAGGCAGAGGCGCCACCAGGACACCCACATTTCACCTTGTATGTTCCGTCCCATGATGTGATAGGGGGCGAGCCTATCGCCATATCGGGCACAAATTCCTGACTGCAGGCTGATAATGAATAGAAAAATCCAATATCACTTTGCCCAACCCGGAATTTGGACCCGAGACCTCAGTTTTGTAGTCGTACCGTAGTACAACTACGCCACCGATGCAGTCTATATAGTTATTAGGTACTCAATTGTAAGTGTCTTCTTAGCTTCACTTTATCTTAGTAGCATGATTAGTATGGTAAATATGAGGTCAGCCAACTAAACCTCCCTGCTGCCGTAGAAGTGACGTTAAAAATGTTACAATCTTATTCATCCAGCGAAAACAGTCTAGACAAATGTGAAAAAATTGTTCTTACTTCCAGTTGACTCAATTTATCCACAGGTTGTCTGGAAGAAATCAACGTTAGCGATAAAGCCGTTAATTAACTAAATTAATATATAGATTTATGCTTTTGTTTTCTACTTCTGCCCTACTGTGCAATAAAGCATAATTAATTAATAGACCGGCTTAACTGATGGTAAACAGACCATGAAGTATGAACATCTAAAAATCCGGCCGCTTCGTAAATACGCTAGCGAATATTTACTTAGCCAACCGAGACGTAATGTTACGTGACAATAATATTGAATAAATTTTAAAATAAAATACTATGCAAGGAGACGAATAAGAGAGTAACAAGGGCGTCGATAGATGCAGAACGCTTCACACAGATCATTGTAGAAATTCTTGAACGCTTAAGTCCAACATTGCTGAATATGACGATAAAACACCAATCACTTGACAAATAATCACCATGGAATATTAAAATCTACAAACCTAATAAACACGACTATTTCTAGAGGTGTTGATTAACATGTACATGGTCATATCTATCGTAGAATCTGTTTAAACACCAGAATAAGAGACTGCAATTTGAATAGCTTCTTAATTGAGACGAAAATAAGAATGACGGCACCGGTGTCACACATATTGCTACATATTCGTAGTAGTGTCCTATTTGTCTCAAGCATATGGGCATGACTTGGTCAAAGATGTCTAAGGACAATCTTTTTGGACGACCTCCCTGCTGCATGATTTAGCAAAAACACAACCTAAATAACGACATTAAAACGCCATAACCTGCTGAGGTATTTACATTGATTCACTTTTAATTAACGTTTGTGGTTAGTGAATAAATTTACATCGACTCTTTATAAAATGTCCATTGTTATGGAGCATACATTGCGAGAGATTTTTCGGTCTTACAATACTCTGTAAAACAAATAAAGATTACATTATAGGTATATATTTGTTTACGTGCATGGTAAAACCCGCGACCTTTCGTTTCACTTCCGGAGTCTTAACCAACTGCCCCAAAGAGGGTAGCGGTTATCATTTTATAGGTAATTTTAATGATTTCCCAGAAAGCTATATAAAAATGCAGGTTTCCTATTGACAATCTGTGTTTACAAAACCAATTATCCATTTTCTACAATTCGTGACATATTCCTGTAGGGATGAAAGGATCGAGTAGTCTGTAAAGAATTTAGTATTAGAGAAGAGTTGTGCGAGCGTGAAGTATGAAGACGTTAAGACGGAACGATGCTTTAAATAATAAGACGAATAACAATAATAGAAGTAAAATAAAGCCGATTTCTTTATTCCAAATTCTAACTGTATGAATTTGTAGGTAAACTCCGCAAGTTATTTAGTTTGTTTGAAGTAAGATTAGGTGCGTTTAACATGCCCCGATGACCTGAATTTTGTACAGTTATCCGGCAAACAGTCAACAGACGCCCGCCACCGTAATGTGTTTTCAACGACCGCAAGGAAATAAATAAAGTAGCTTGTACTTTCCACATTACTTCGATACGAATATAGAAAAAATTGCAATCATGTTTTATCTTATGACATACCTACATAAGATGTTTTGGCGGGACATAATTTTATATGCTTTTACTACGAATTTTACAAATAGGCAGACGCCTAGCGTCAATCCTTTCGGGAAATTTATACCAATAGTATTTAGGTTTCTCACCACATATGATGATTATCGCAGTTATCTATCGATAATTTCCTAGCGGGCTTATTCATAGACAGCTTTAAAAGCTATTTTAGTTATCGACTGCCTCGGTGGCGTAGTTGTATTACGGTACAGTTACAAAGCTGAGGTCACGGGTTCGAGGCCCGGGTCGGCCAAAGTGATATTGGATTTTTCTATTCTTTATCAGCCCGGAGTCAGGAATTTGTGCCCGATATGGCGATAGGCTCGCCCCCTATCACATCTTGGGACGGAACATACAAGGCGAAATGTGGGTGTCCTGGTCGCGCCTCTGCCTATCCCTTCGGGAATAAAGGCGTGAATTTATGTATGTATGTATGTTTTGCCTTCTTCGCTTAAACTGAATTCTAAAATTGTTTGAATGGGACAAAACATTCGATAACTAAAATAGGTTTTAAAACTGTCCATGAATAAGGCCGTAATTATCAACAAATGTTTAGTGAGATATGTTTACAATCCTTTGTTCAATACAATAATGCCGGCTTACTAACCAAATGTACACTGACTGATCCCGCAACGCATACATAGAAACATAATCGTCCCGCCTGTATCCCATAGGGGTAGGCAGAGATTATCAGAATCTATGAGAGACTTTTCGGTCTCACAAACACCCAGACCCGAAATAAGTACGTGTGGTTCACACAAACATTTGTCTCGGTGCGGGGATCGAACCCGCGGCCTCTCGTTTCACAGCCGGCGTCCGACCAACCGCGCCTCGGAGGCTGTCAACATCTATTACTTTTTACTTTTTTTTTCCATTTGTGTCTTATACGAAAATAGTTGCATAGTCCACTCATAACTCGGTTATCAGTCATTTTGGTCATAGTAAAAGCATGACTGAACGTACTAAAAATAACTGACATGACGTGTTTTATCACCGCATACCTTTTACTTGAGAAACGATATCAATTTATAATTAGATGGATAATTTAGTATTCAGATACCATAAAGATAATCGCACCTTGTATTAATGGTATACATATGTATTACATACATACATAAACTCACGCCTTTTTCCCAGAAGAGGTAAGCAGACGTGCTACCAGGACATCCACATTTCGCGTTGTATGTTCCGTCCCACGATGTGATAGGGGGCGAGCCTATCGCCATATCGGGTTTAAATTCCTGATTGTCAACTAAAAGGGATGTATCTCTACTTTGCTCTGAGTTACTTATTATGTTTCGTGGTAACTCCTACTTGTCTTAAAGGTGACTTAGAGACCTTGAGGGACAGTGCAGACCTACGACTGTTACTGAAGCTCTATCCAATTTCATCTGAGCTATAGTATTTAAACAATTACGCTTTAAGGGTTCTTAAACAAGCCCGCATCGAAATTAAGTGTTAAAAGTACAAAAGAACTTAAAACACTTTGGTGTCTTCGGTCTCGAGCATTTTAAGTGTCCTTATTTTCAATGAAGTTTCAAAAGCATCAGACAAAGGCAATCTCATTATAGATTACTTCATATATTCAGCCATAGGAAGTCTACTGTTGAACATAGGCCCCATTCAAGGACTCGAAATTACAATATTTGTGTTGCTATTACGTAATTTTTCTCGCTGATGATGCTTATGTCGGTCTTCAGCCTGTAATAGGCGAGACGAATGATTTTCAAATTATATTCTAAAATATGGGCACACATTTATTATATACGAAAAAATCTATATTTTAAGAATTAACAAAGGCTTAACACAGTTTTAAGCCATTTTTCTAATAATTTTTCAATAGTGCACCAAAAACGCTAGTAGGTGTCATGGCGTCCGCTTTGATGTCACTACTAGGTAAACATGTCATTGTGTACTACTTAGTCTGTGGTCTATGCGCAGCGAATGCGTCATGTTTGCATAGGCGTGACATCATACGTTGTGAAGAGCGTTTTTGTCAAAATGGCCAATTGCTATATTTTGTACTATGATTTTATTTAAAATCTTATTAATCTCCAAGTATAGATTAAAACTGAATTATCATTTGAAATCCTTGTAATACGTATTTTCCCTTAAAAACATAAAATCTTTAATTTTTTGATACTGTCGTCTCGCCTATTTAGGTACACCTGATGTCTGTGATGATTATCCCTCACGCTTGTTCCCAATTATACCCCCTACCTTATCTTATCAATCAGGAAACATACGGACAGGATGGACATCACACATGGGTGCAATTTACAGATAACATGAATCATACGGGGAAAAACTTGATGGAAAGGATACCGTCTTAGTCATTGTCATCGGCAATTTGTAATGTATGTAGAAATGTACTAGTGTCTGACTCACACCGAATTTACTTTTATTAAAGTGAGTAGTTGTAACCAAGGGTCGGATAATTGATAATTGGACTGTTTTAGATCTATGACTAACCCCAATCAATTCAATGCTTTGTTTTTATACTGGCAAGATTCTGATGCAAGTAAGAAGAGAGAAGAGGAAGACAGAAAATATATTCTTGACGCAATTATGTATATCTCGAACTTTTCCCTCCGTTCTCCTCTCCCCTTCCATTTTAAGAGACAAAGCACCTACGCTTTAAGTCATAGATAATACACTTTATAGGAAAGTATATAAAGTATTAAAGAAAATATTAAGTCTCATAGATTCTAATGTAATTGATCTCGTAAGAATTTACGCGGCGGTAATGGCTTTCAGGTGAACCTTTTTATCGCTTGCACATTTGTAATAAAAAATATTTGAACAGATTATTTAATATCGATGCCTTTCTATATTGATGGAGCATGTGCCAGTACAGTAATTAAAACATGTAAACTAATAACAGGAAGTCATGAATTTGTGCCCGATATGGCGATAGACTCTCCCTCTATCACATCATGGGACGGAACCTACAAGGCGAAATGTCTATGTACTGGTAGCACCCCTGCTTACCCCTTCTGGGAAAAAGGCGTGTGTTTATGTATGTATATAAACAAATAACGTAGCTATAATTTGTCATGGAGTGTCATTTACATTGCATAACAATAATGAACATTGCTACGCCGGTATTGAATGTTTACATTTTTTAAGCCTAGTCATTTTGTTATGTACACTCATACTTTACATTATAAACTGTGAGACATATAGCCTGGAGTCTGGACCCGATAAAAACAGACTATTGTCGTGGGCATCAGAAACTACGAGACTTTTTGGCGTCACATGACCTACTCAGAACTGAAACTACTTAATATTAATTGTAAGTACTGAAATGGTGGAACCATAATGCAACTTGGAAAACTACATATCAATGGGTCGGGTCCACAAGAGTGGAACCACAGTCTTGTAGAAAACTAACGGAAAATAGAACTTAATTATCCAGTTTTGTTCGATAACTGAGAATTCTGGATATAACTAGTAGTACGATATTCAAACAATTGGAAAACCTATCAAAGTATTCCAGGCACGAGAGTTGTATTTCAGTTTTAGCCGTGCTGCTGACATACCTGTGTCGATCGGAAAGACTTACACCCATATTCTAAGACGTTTTCTCGACTCCACTTGACGTTACTAGAGGAAATCCGTATTCTTAGTAGAAAAAAATCTCCTCCACTCAACGTCACTCAAAAAATTTCCTGTCTCGAGGAAAGGAATCAACTGTCAAACTCAAGGTACGTCGCGACCTACCTTAAGGAAGAAATAAAAGAAATAATCCTACTTTAAAATTGTAATTTAAAAGAGAGAAATAAAGCTTGCCTTTTAAAATTCTTAAATACCTAAATATGCCAACAATTTTTTGAGGTGGGTGCCTCTACACGATTTACACGTTTTCCCAGTGAATGATACAAACATTACTCTTTATTTCATTTAATCAAAGATTTTTGGTTTGGAAACAGTGTTTATTATTTTAAACGAGTTATTAAAGATTTCCAGCAGTTCCTGTAATACTTGTACGATACTCCGTACGAATATCCCGAACGACGATTCATCCATAAGAATATCCTTCGAAATTTCCGGGTTGGATGGTATGACCCTCCTCCTGTCTGCATGCGTTTTTTTCTCCGACTCACTAAATATTTGTCTTCCAGTCACAATCCCGAAGATTTTGAGGTCAATAATTATTTATTATTCTATGTAAACACTCTGACATGACATTTGACTGTCACTTTTCAAGTGATCATAGACTATTTTCAAAGGTTTTTTGTTAAATCTCTACTTTATCTATACATCAATGACGTAATTAATGACGTTTTTCCTTGACTCAACCTCACTCGAGGAACCTTTAGTAAAGGTATATTTTTAACTAAGCATACCATTTTCGAGGGTCCCTCCAATTCATTTGTAAAGTCACCTCGACTAAGATAAGGTTGAGGAAGATTGGAGGACCCGTCTTAGAATACGGGTGTTAAACTATTTCGACAGATTCCTGACGCCGGGTATTGACTCGAAACTATTAGTCGTGGACATATCAAATTGACGTCATCCAGCTGAGGCTACAATGAGGCCCACAACATCAAAAAGCAGATCAAGACATTCGTCAGAAATTATCGCACGTGATAATTGGCTAAAATATATTCTTATGTATCAAAAATACGTCATCAGCGCAGGATCATAGTTGCTTATGCAAATGGTACAACAGCACGATCACTGTACTAATTCGATAGCCCTTGTCAATTTTACTACTACATTTAATTTTACTCTAAAATAATAATATTTTCTGCATATTTCGCCTATAAAAGAACCAGTATTGAACAGGTAAGAAATGGCATAGTACTCTAACTAGTTTAAATGCTAGCATGGGTAGGTAATTATGATAATTAGGTACAAGCGTGCGGTTACGTCAAACTTGTTCAGTGTTCTATGAATATTCTCACATCTGTAAAACAAACATTTTAAATGGAGAAATTATGTGTTTTTTTAAATGGTTCCACTTATTGTCTTTTACATTAAAGGAATTTTTCTTGTTTTTGCTGCATGGAAACATAATAATATGATTCGAATTTAATAATGTAAAAATAATAATGATACTTAAGATGTCAGTATTGAAATCAATGCAGTGTAAGTGGTGATAGACTGTTTCTTAATATTAAACAAATTGTGTGCAAGGATTATTTGAGACTTTTTTCAGTAGGCAAATTCCATTGTTACTGACATGCTAAGTGCTTACCACGCCATTTTCTTAATTTTGGCTAAACTGAATTTTCGTCTGTGAATAAGTACCTATTGCATTATACTAATATGTGTGTTATTCGTAACAAGGAATTCATGAGTACATTATTGAAAAACCAAAGCACTGTTTTTTACAATACCAGGTTATATAACTGTGATTGAAATTATTTTATAAAATACATTTTTTTCTTGACACATCATTAAAATGAAAATTGGATGAAAATTGCTCTCAATAGAGATTTATGGAAGAACTCAGGGGAGGCTTTTGCCCAGCAGTGGGATCTTTTAGGCTAGTATAATAATAATAATAATAGTCATTAATTACAGTATGGCAGTCAACTCTATAATACTGTTACATAATCATGAATACACAAAATAACCCTAAATATAGCAAATAAGTAGCTAGACTTGAAGAGGATTATATTGTTATTATCCTAATTTATCTCAAAAACTATAGTTCATATGCTGGATATTTCCTTAAATATTTTATCTGTAAATGGACATAATTTAATTTTCAAATACTTTTATAAGCTGCCAAACAGTAATAAAAATATAATTACACATTGTTGTCTGGAAAATATATCAATCATATAAACCTTGAATGTTGGTATCAGTAGTTGTTATAAATGTGAATTCCTCAAAAAAGTGCATTACAATGCTTGTTGAAAAATATAGTTTCATTTATGTTTGATGCGAAATCAGTAGACAATGTACATTTTATGCCTTGAAACTATGCCAAATGTAAATGTTATATAACTGCATATAGCAAACCGAAATAGAGTTGTAATGTGTTCCGTATATTCGTAAATGAGTATGTGTTGAATTATCTATTTGAGAATAGAAGCAATGCATTATTTATTTTCGAGATAAAACATAATACAACTATATTTGTGTACTAGTATTTCTACTTGTGATAGTATGAATAGAAATGTAGCAAAAAATATTGTTAGTTTAAAAAAAAAACACATATCTTTGATTCATTTAATAAGCTATGGGTTTTACAGCCCTGTTGCGAATGTCCATGCAAAGAACAGAAAATACCTTTCATTTTGTGAATATCGCACACGGAAACCGAGAATAATGAATGAAATTATAAAGTTAACTGAAACGATACTTTAATACACCTAAAACGGAGTTTAATTAAACATTATTTCATTAACGCAAACTCTCACATATGTATAAATAATACTTTAATATTTCACAACGTTCAACAAGCAACAAAAACAGGTTTTTACTAGTAATAACATGACTGTACTTTGCAATTTATAGCTTTCTTGTTACTACTACAATATGACTACGATATTTTACAAAAAAATATTCTTGACGTTTATTCAATAACATTGAGCCGGTAGCTGTACACGTAAACTTTCTAATTTTAAATAATTACCTTATTAAAGATCCGTCTCCAATACAAATCGGTCGGCGTCAACGGCATGGACACCGAAGTCTCCCTTTGTAAAGCAGGCATTTTCGAAAAATTACGCGTGTGTACAAAAACCAATATTTTTTTTCGGCAACTAACACATAACATACACCTCTACTGTTCACTGATGATTAAGCATGATCGATTCGTTCAAACACGATAAGATAGCGTCTCCTAGAAACACTTGATATAAATTTATAAATTTCGTCCGTATTTACATTAAATAAGAACGGAGAACATCATCACTCGAAGTACCGTTAGCAACTGAATTCCGGATTTTGTTTGTAGATGGCCAAGAGATTGTTTCCGAACAACTGTCATATAATATAATCAGTTTGTTCTTTATTTCAGCGTTCATTTTGTACAGAATAGAGCTGTTTGATTGGTTGTTTTACTTTACAAGCAAAGTCATTAGCCAATCTTATGTCGTGCTGCGCGGCAACGCGTTAAAACAAATATTTATAAAAATGCGTTCATGTATGTATGATGCTGACCTAAGTAATCTGTGTATGATGCTTTAAATGAAATGAAACTACAAATAACTCTATTCATGATTTATCTTTTTCAATATCCAAAATTTTTCCTATTAATGAAAAACAATATTAAATAATACCTGAAATATAAATTGTTAAATATTGTATTGATATTATTCAAATTGAAATTTTAGAACGCAACTATTGTTGCCATGGTGATGTATTTATACACAAAGTTATATCAGATTAAAGGACATATTTTTCCACATCGAAAAGTTTTACTATTCGTAAATATGAATGACTTCCATAGAAGTAATAAGTTATCTGGAGTCCATTGGCTTCAAAATCCGGTGGAGGATTTAAGAATAATGTAAGTCCGCATGTGTAATCTAAATTCCTTATTTTTAATATAGGACTCTGTTTTCTTTTAAAACTAATAGATAACTTTTACAGGTTTATCATTTATTTATGTAATTCAACATTTACTAATTACAGGATTAAATTGAAACCTCTAGATGGAATTATAACTTTACCAAAGTTTGAAGACTACATAAATGGGACGAACACAGACAATTTAAGTTTGGAACAAACTGCCCAAGTATGCGTTTTTAAGTGGCAACAAAAGAGTTTTAGCAACTGGGAGGCAAAACACTTTAGCCAGACTGTGAACTGTAATACAGAAAAAGAACTGAATTACAATGAAATGCTAAAAAATTCAGACTTTGAACCATCTAAAGTTTTCACTTACATACATAATGATTTCTATTTACCTTTGCCTGAAGACAATAAAACAATAAAATCAAGTTTTCTAAATTTGAATTCTTGTATGGAACGTCTCAATATTGAGGAGACAATAGGACAAGTAGTAAGAGGCAATATGGAGCCGACTGTCTCAAAGGCCAATTTGTTGCGTAGTGAAGAGAATCTTGTCACTGAACAATGGACTGGGATGCATGTTCTTTATGATAATTCAGATTATGATGAGTAAGTGTGTAGATGTTTATAAGATAGGTAATCAAAAATAAGATTTTTAAGCACTACAAAGACTGCTTCGTTGGCATAGTTGTACTATGGTATGGTTACAAAGCTGAGGTCTCGGGTTCAAATCCCAGGTCGGACAAAGTGATATTGGGTTTTTCTATTCATTATCAGCCCGGAGTCAGGAATTTGTGCCTGATATGGCGATAGGCTCGCCCCCTATCACATCGTGGGACGGAACATACAAGGCGAAATGTGGGTGTCGTGGAGGGGCCTCTGCCTACCCCTTCTGGGGTAAAGGCGTGAGTTTATGTGTGTATGTAGATTTTTAAGCAAATATACCGCCACAAACACACTTGCATCAGCATACTGACATAACACCTTTTTAAAAATATTCTCTCCACCACAGCAATAATATTTTTTTATATTAGGGATTCTAACATTATCATCAAGAGGGAAGTAATTCTGCTCTCTCTGTTTCACAACACTCCACACAACTACCTCATTCTATCTCCAGATAATAATGACATTGGGATGAATCCATACATCATTGAGAATGAATTGGGACAGCCTCTGAAATATAAATATGAGGTGTGTGTGGACTTTGAAGAAAAGGAGGGTGGAGATGAGCTTATGACTGTGGTATGTAATAGTTCTGTTGATAATTGTTTTACACTAAAAAAAGTAGAAATTCTTACAAATCTCTATGGTAAGCATGTTTCTTCACGATGTTTTCCTTCACCCTGATAGTGCGTGGTGATTGAATATCAATACTTGCATGACTCCGAAAACTCAGAGGTGTGCCATGGGAATTGAACCCACGACCCCCTGAAAATGTCTAGTCCGTTTACCAACAAGCCACCAAACACTCATATAACAAAATATGTATACAATAAAATATAATATATTGTATATTTAATATATACCTAATCAATGAATTATTTCGAGCAGAAAACCAAGTGTATAAAATTTTGTTGCACTTTCATTTAGTCATAACTCAAATTCCAATTACAGTTAAGCTTTAGTTAAGTAAGTAATTGATGCAATCTCCCTTTCATTTTCTAGTTAACAAAACTCTACAAGAAATGGGAGAAGAAACACAGAAGCCTGGTGAATTTCATAATGCCTCCTCTTGACAGGAGAAAATACTATGTATCACTCGAAATATTAAGCGCTGTTGATTTTGAAATGGACAATCTCTATATTGAGTATACTATTAAGGTGTGTAGTAAATTAAAAAAAAAATGTTGTTCGAACTTCGAAAGAATGTCGATAGATGTCGCTATCTATATCTATATCAGCCCATATACGTCCCACTGCAGGGCACGGGCCTACTCTGTACTAATATGTATTTATTATTTAGGTTCGCTTTTGTTGGAAAATAGCAACATAATTCTTAAATAGGTTGTATTGGTTTTATATGTTTTTAGAATGTGCCTGTGTAATGTTCTGTGTCATGTAGTAGCTTTTGTTTGAGTGTTTTGTCTGTCTACCGAGTAAAACGTTTTGAGTTAAAGTTCTCGATATTTTATTTAATTCCAATGATTTTTCCTCAATAATCTCAACAGGTTTATTTTGCTTTATCCCACATTAATCGATATGATTTTAGTAATAGTAATACTTAAAAAAATAGAATTTCTTCTTGGCATGAACACCGCTATATTGTCTTATTACAGATTCCAGAGAGCATACAATGTGAGGAAACTGTCCACGGCAGAACCCATATTAGTGAAGCTTTGACACTCGATGAGACCGAAGTATGGAAATATGGTCACATTATTGAACTTAACTTAGAGACGAATGTTGGAGCAGGTAAATAAATAAATAAATAAATATACCCAACAGTCACATACTCACATAGTCCTGACCCCACACTAAGATTGAGTCTTGTGTCGTGGGTATAAGGAACTAAGAAAGATTTTTCGGTCCCGCAAACACCCAAACAAATACTTGTGGTTCTTACAAACTTGTTTGGGAGCGGGAATCGAACCCGTGGCCTCTCATTTCACAGGCGGCGTCTAACCAACTGCGCCACTGGGGCAGTGGCAAATGGTGTGAACCACAGATATTGATTTCGGGTCTGGATGTTTGTGAGCCCGAAAAGTCTCTCGTAGTTCCTGATACCCACGACACATGACTCGATCTTAGTTTGGGGTCAGGACTATGTATGTGACTGTTTGGCGTGTTTATTTATTTCTTATTTTTAAAATAACTAATTCGCGTGTAAATGACGACTAATTAAAAACTTAGGAAAACAATGAGATACATAAATACATGAACATTTTTTTTACTCATTTCACAGATCCTCCTCCAATAAAAATATTCTTCGAAGCGATATCGACAGACTGGTGGAGCCGACATCGCACAGAAGGGTATGGCTATCTCGCTCTCTCACTACAACCAGGCCATTATACAAAGCAGCTGTCCTGCTCTAGGCCAGAAGAGAAGGACAAGATGGAAGCAGATTCTAGGAGGTTCTTTGTTGGAGGATGCCATCTGATCAAGGATTTGGAGGTTTTGGCAGAACCCCAAATTGTGGTTAGTTTTGTTTATATTGTTTGTTGTTACGTTATTGATTTAGATTCTTGGCTCCCGTAGCAGCATTTACAGGCTGTGGATCCTAAGGTCCTAGATTTGATTTCCAGGATGGGTAATTCATTCTGTGAGGGCTATGACCCGTATACCGCACGCAAAAAAATCAGCTTTAATACGTTGTTGACTAAGGGACGAAAAAAGTTCTTGAAAAGCCAGTAGTTAATTTATAATCAGAGTAAAGAAAAACACATTATTTAACAACAATACAACACGCACACTCTCATAACATAAATGAACATGAAAATAAAAAAATAAAAAACCAAATATAAAGAAGGAGTTTGTGCGTCGTATCGGTGCTTATTAGGGATATTAAATACCTTGAAAATTCCACACTAGATTTACAAACTTCACCAATAAAAAATAACATTAATTATTTCAGGACGCAAACTTCATTTACAAAACCACAGGCACCATTAGCCTTCGTTGGAACATCATATCCCAGTCCCCGATTCCCGGGGCGGTTAGTTTGCCGGCCCTCCCCGGTACCAGTTCAGCATCAGATCTACTCCTGGGCGCGGAGGCAGCGCTCAGAAAGTACAGGAAGGCCAGGGCGCGACTCGCGGCTGCTACGAAGGACTTGGATGTGAAGTATGAGGATGTGGGAGGTGGTTGAAGAGCTGAAGACTTTAGACAATTGGAGCATTGGCTGCTTAAAATTTGTTTGCATAGATACAACAAACTATGATCAAAATACCAAGATACTTCGCATGGCTCAGGGCCAGATCTACTCTGTAATTGAAAGGGGTTAGGTCTTAGGGACCCCTGAAATTTTTGTGAAGATTCCTCACGATGTTTTCTTTGGAAAATTCATTATCTACAAATGCAAAAGTAACTAGTAAAATGAGACGTGTGTTTTGAGCTTAAATCAGCTGGTTTAAGTTCTTCTTAGTATCAATAAGTGAAAGGAAACTAGACTGAAATATTGGACTAAAACTAAGCAAAATGAAACTTCACTATTCTTTAGTGGCTGGAATGGATGGCAGGTTTTGACAAACAATAATTTGAATATTCATAATATTATTTAAGTCTTTGTAATGAGTTTTCTGTGTTAATCTGCAAACACACAACAATAAAACAAGATACTTATTTTAATATTTATTGTATTATTTGTACTATTCAGACGAGTTGAATATATGCATAATATTTCTTAATGTTTTATAAATAACAAGAAATTGATTGATTTGTCGCTAAGTAAAAATACTTAGGGTAAGTCATGAAACTATCTAAACTATGTTAGGATTGACTCTCAAAAAAATAATTGTAAACTAAATACAGTGAGTACACAAGAATTGACCGTGTATAACTAACAATCATATTTGGTTATCCTTCAGTGGTCTTAAATAACAATAAATTAAATCACAACCCAATTTGCACTACTAAACATCTTCCAAATACCAACACTACGTTACATAGACTACGACCTACCGCTTCTAACCGCTTCTCTCATCTGAGCGGTAATGGCAGCGAGTTTCCTCGCTCGTCTGAGCGTGGTTTCTCTAGCGCGAGCGATCCGAGCGCTCCGAGCGTCCGTGAGCGCCGCGTGCGCCGCATGTTGGGCACGACGAGCTGACTCCACCGCTGTCACTTCTTGACGTAGGAGAGAAGTCTCCCAGCTGCTGAGAGCGTTGGATATTGCTAGCCGCTGAAATAATGTAACGTCAATTTAAATATTTTGTTATTCTCTAAATTGAAAGATATTTATGGTGATGAATATTTTTTGTTAGAGTAGATCGAGGCCATCCGCGGCGGTCTTACAAATAATAACTATATAGGACAGACGTATATAAAAAGAGTAAAAACTAACAAAAGAGGTACAATGGTTGCCTGTCTCAATGGGATAGTGCCTCACTTAGGTATGCATAAAAGCACTTACTTGAGAAGCGTCTCTGAGCAAAGCGCTTCTTCGTTTCCTGGCATCGTTTGATTTCTTCTCAGTGTCTATTAGTTCTATTTGCTTTTTCCATTGTTCTGCTTCTAACATCCGAATCCGTCTGTCAGCTGCCAGTTGTGCTCTCGCTTCTTCTTCGATTGCTTTATCTACTATTTCAGTTGCCTGTGTAGAAAAGTGTTTATGTTTATTGCTTAACACAAGCGTTTAAGTTCGCTAAATAATAATTGACTTAGTCGTTCATTTTGATTTGTAAAATTGTGTAATTCTTTATTCATCTATTCTGATTCAACATGCTTCACATACTCATTAGTTTTGGGCACAATAAGTTGTATACCTACATTATACATAGCCGTTCCCAAAAAAAAAATACACGGTGATCTCAAATATGACCCAAAATTTTGTTTACCTTTTTGTCATCCCTCCAAGCGAGTAAATCTCTGCTCCTCCGCTCTTTATACTTGATGCAGTCAATCAGCTGCCCCGTCTTCATCTGTTCCTCCAATCCCTTCTGGAACCTCTTGTACTCGTGCCACGATCGCTCTTGTTGGCGCTTTGCGTGGAGGTACCGTTTGTACTGGTCTAGGGTTTCAGCTTCTACCTAGTATGTGTTATGAATCATCATCATTATTATCGCTTTTAACAGGGAGTCTCTTTAGTCTCCGTTGAATACAGGCTTTAAAGGTGATAATCATAAACTTCAGCTATATAGTTCGGGTTTTCGAAAAATGTCATCAGTTATTTATTTAGGAGAAAACAGTGAATGAGCTATATATCATGGCGGTGCATAAATATTATTAACTTTGAGGAAACTGTTGCCGCTTCGATTTTGCAGGCGTTTTGAAATAGGCAGGGTGACAGCGGCAACCTTAAATTCATTAAATAGCAATGACTGTGGCAAAGCAACAGTTGCTATTAATTTTATGAATGGCTCAAGTGATATTACTCAAAAGTCAAAACACACAAAAGGAAACAGTATAAGTATTATTTATATCAATAATTATGATCCTCATTTTCAACCACATGAAATCCATTGTTTGGGACGCAATCGCTCAAAACTTACACAGCAATCTCTTGCAGGTAGTTTGATAGTTGAATCATGCATCGGTTCTATGTTTATTAGAATAAGCAGATATGTATTATATACAGGGTATATCAAGACTGCGACCGAAAACGAAGCCAGGTGGAAGTCAGTATTAGTGACTTCAGACCAAATGCAACTAAAAAGTTCAAAAAAATGGTCAATTTTTCTTTAATATTTTTAATAATCTTCATATTTGGTTGATAAATACATAATTTTCCTAAAATAATGATGTACATCTTATTAGTTTTAAAGTCTAAAAACTAGGCATTTAGCAATCAAACACGACGATATTCAAAAAATTGCAAAAGAAATATGTCGCCTTTTTTGCGTAATTTTTATTTGCATTATGTTTGTAACCACTAATACTACCGTCTGGCTTCGTTATCGGTCCCAGTCTTGATATACCCGGTATAATATCACAGGGTACAGCATTGGGGTAAATCCTGTAACTGGTATTTGTAGGAAAAATAAATAAATAAACAAAAAAATATATCCCAATCACATCAACTAAAATGCTTCTCCTACCATCTCCCTCTCTTCTTTCTCTTTCTGCCACATCTTTCTGAATTGGTGGGCGAGTTTCTCCCTTTCGTCGTCTTCCTCTCTCTTCCTAGCGAGCGCTGCGAGGAGTCTCCATTCTCGCTCCGGAATTGAGTCGAGAATGCTGCTATCTTCTTCATAGTCGAAGGCGCTGACGAGTTGTGATAATGAGCTTGGGACTAGAAGCAATAATATATTTGAAGATCGATGATCGGATACGAAGTTTTAGAGTATTAATGATAATGATGGTTTAGATGTATGAAGGCGAGAAGAAATAAGGAACAGTAGCATTAATTAAAGGCTCTGGATATATTGGGTGTGACACCTTGGGCAATATAGATAGATCCCCTGAGTACTAAATCAGGTACTAACCTGCACTTATTAGAACCCATTGAGATACAAATGATAGTAGATGAGGAAAAAAGACATGATAGGATCGGGATGAGAGGGTTCTCTTGGTAATCCTGTTTGATTTGTTGTGCAAACGTCAGAAAATAATATTTTACCATGCACCTTCAGAAAGAGTTCTAAACAATTTACATTTATGATCTACTGTTATGCTGTCATATTATAAAAAAACGAAATACTTGGGTGGGGCCCATGGTTAACAGTGGCCTTCCTGTAGCTGATAAAGAAAATGTATGGAAAAATGAAGTAGGTATGAGGGAAATATACATAGACATGGGTTTCAATCCTATTGAGTGGATAGAATAGACTGCTGAATCTCCTTTATAAAAGTACATTTCGTGTAAATAAGAAATAAGTTGCATAAAAGCTAATCGGTTAATAATTCTATTATTATTATTATTTATTTATTTATAATCTTTATTGTACACTACAGAAGCTTGACAAAGAAACATTAAATTAGATAGCAGTACAAAAGGCGGTCGTATCGCTCGAAGCAATCTCTTACCGACTACCTTGGGATGGAAATAAGAGAAGGATAAAAGAGAGGGCAGTCAATAGTGTACCAATAGTTTGACTGATAAGAATAAAAATACTAATAATAAGAGGCTTAAAATTTAAAAAATTTAAAATAAAAAAAAAACAGTAAATTTAATAATACATGTAAAATAAGCTACATACTAATTTAATAATAATATAAACATACAAACTACGTAATATATACATAAATAAATACATACATTTATATACACACATAAGTGCACACATATATGAAGTACAAAGATAAACAATCAATCACTTGACTAATTAGGCTGTTAAAGGGACAAGTAGTGTTCTTTAACCATTTTTTTAAAGGACGACAGTGTTTGTGCCCGTCTTATGACATCAGGGAGTGCGTTCCATAAACGGACAGCTTGGACAGCAAAAGACTTGTCCATAAAAGTCGTAGAGTGCGCGGGCATTCTCAACCTCAGGTTCTCCGACGATCTCAGGGATTTTGTATGTGAATCATGCAGGAATATGAAACGATCTTTGAGATATGAAGGAGTTAACGGATTAAACAAGATATTGTAAAGAAGAAAAAGGACATGAGTATTCCGACGAAGTCGTATGGGTAACCACTTGAGCTTAACACGAAATTCGGAAACATGATCATACTTGCGAAGGCCAAATATGAACCGTATGCAAAAATTTTGGAGACGCTCAAGTTTATTAAGTTGGTCCTCGGTAAGATCCAGATAGCTGACATCGGCATAATCAAGGATGGGGAGAAGAAGTGTTTGCGCAAGTGAAATCTTCGTGGTGACGGGTAGGAAATTGTGTAACCTTCGCAAAGACCGTGCTGAAGCAAACAACTTTCTACTTAATTCACTAAGTTGCGGGCCCCAGGTGAGGGATTTATCTATATGCAAACCTAAGTTTCTAACATTATCACTGTAAGGAATAATGATACCATCACAGTATATGGAGGGCATCATATCCCAGTCTAGTTTAGACATCATCCTGGGGCTACCGACAACAATGACCTGAGTTTTGGATGGGTTAACCTTCAACCCATTAGCTTTGCTCCAATTACATATGCTTTGGATGTCAACATTAATTGCAGCAATTGCATCAGCTAACCTGTCCAGGGGAGCCCGGGTGTAGACTTGGAGATCATCTGCATAAAGGAGGTAGGAGGAGCAAAGATGATTAGTTATAGAGTTGATAAAAACAGCGAAGAGTAAAGGAGATAGCACGCCGCCCTGAGGGACGCCAGCATTCACAGTGCACCAAGAGGAAAAACTTTCCTCAACACAGATGCGCTGCCGACGTCCATACAGGTAACTTCGAAACCAATCAACTGCCATTGGAGATATGTTAAGAGAACTCAGAATGCCAAGTAAAACATCGAAATCAACGGTGTTGAAGGCGTTACTGAAGTCCAGCAACGCTAGGACTGTCAGCCTGCCCTCTTCCATACCTGACCTGATGCCATCCGTAATATGAGTCAGAGTAGTAGTAGTGCTATGTCCGGGACGAAATCCAGATTGGAGGGGATTGAGGATATTATTTTCGGATAGGAAACCATTGAGTTGACTGTGGATTAGGCGTTCAAGGACTTTGGACAAAAATGGAAGGATGGAAATAGGACGAAATTCGGAAAGTAGAGAAGCATTTGGTTTTTTTGGTATAGGAATGAGGTGGGCTTCTTTCCAAGCAGTCGGAAATTTCCCTGAGGAGACGGAATGGTTTAGGATATGGGTAATAACGGGAAGGATTTCGTCCAGGATAGGAAGAATCATATTACGGCTGACATGGTCACTTCCCATTGCATTTGATGTTATGAGCGAAATGGTTCTCCTAACATCACACATAGCAAATTGTTTGAAAACGAAACTAGAACAATCGGGAGCCTTACGGGTAGAAAGATGCATTAAAGTGTTATCTTTGATCGTCCTAGGGAAATAGGACGGAGAGGAGAAATGATGGTTCAAAGAATTCAAATCAATGGATTTGGGAATAGAGTCTTGCTGAGATTTACCCACTCCCAATGACTTAAGAAATTTCCAGACTTTAGCTGGGTCTCCGTTTTCAACAGAGTTGTGGATATGTCGGCGTTGAGCGTTCCTACACACCTTAGTGCAGTGATTCCGTATAGCTACATATTTCAGCCAATTTGTTTCGCTAGGGCGTCGGTTATACCTGGACTTAGCGGTCGCTTTTCTCGCGAGCAACTCTTTGATTTCGGCCGTTAGCCAAGGCGTCGGTAGGTGTTTCACCTTGAAAGCCTTAACTGGTGCATGTCTGTTGAAGAGTGTGGTTAATTGACTATTGAAGATCTTAACTTTAGTGTCAATGCTATCTGTAAGAAACAATGGACTCCAGTCAATGCTGTCGGCATCTTTGCGAAGGTTATCAATATTCATACCCCGAAAATTCTAATTCTACTGTTGTGATTCGAAATCAAATTCAAGTTAATTTCAAACACAAGCAGACTGCTGACTAATATGAAAGTTCACAACTTCTATCGACTTAACGACAAGCAAATCAGTCTGAGTCTGGACTGCCTAATGTAGATAATAATCAATTCTATTAGCCATAAGACTACATAGTTGTTTCAAAATCCTAGTACCTAGTTCTCTACTACAGTAAAACTCTAAACGAAACGACAATAGAAATTACAAACCATTAGAAACTTTGGCGGGCGATCTCTTCCTCGGCGACGCACAGGCCGACCGGCGCGGCGTTTCTGTTATTATTTTATAACAAAACACCATTATTGCACTTCCTCACAGTTGGTTACAATTTAAATAACCGTGGGAACTTTATAATTGACATTCACTGCAAATTACACACCGACTAGGCAACGCTTGGGAACATTCTAAGCGCTTGAATGGATGTTGTAAGCTAATTGGAGTTCTCAAAATCGAGATCAGCTTTACCCTTTAGCCAATGTAATCATTGGTTGTTGTATTAATTAAGCTTGTGACGTTTGTAATATTATGTGAAGACTTCGAAGTTGGTGAGGTAATTCTTTAAGTTCGTTTGAAATTGAAATATCATTCAATTTTATAATTGTTAAACGTGTATGACTGGATATTTTTAATATGTTTAATATTTTATATTGCCACGATATTGATTTTGGCGCATAAGTTTGGGAAATATTGTTTTAGTACAACATTAAGGTACATCGGAATTAATGTATATTATACGATTTTATCACATTTATCACAACTTTACGCACATTAAAATATACATTAGAAGATATCAATTAAGGTTAGGTTATTACTAGTCTACTTATTATGTTCATTGATAAGTCTTTCCATTTAGATTTTGTTTGTATTCACTGTTTTGAGCACAGAAACACACGGCACCAGTTCCGTCGTCTGGGGGTATTGATCAAATTATTTCAAGGTTACCTTCTTCGATACCGTGTATGTGTTTATATGTATCATGTATATTGATTTTATAATTACTGAATAATACTAATAATCTTTTTTATTCTGTAAATTGGAGAAGTGCATCGCCTAAAGTTGTAAGATTTGATACTAATAGTACCTAATATGTAGTTTAAGCTTGTTCCGCGAGATGTCGTTTCGTTAAAAAATATTATGCCTAAAACGCCAATATTGAGATAGGTAGCCAAATTATCAGTATTCAGTTCGCATGAAGTATGTACTTCGAGTAATATAAGTTACCTATATTAAATACATGTCTTACATAAAAATATAATAGTTTCGTTTTTTCCTGCTTCGTAATAAAACAAACGATTATTAAACAATATCAAACTCGTTGGAACCCCGTAGTAAACAAAGAACTTTCTAGACGGCCTAATTTGATTTACAACCTTCCACATTACACTGATTCATTTATCCTGTGCTAGAAATACTTAATCGGGATGTTACGTACACATTACGTTAAGTACCACAATTGCATCAACAGCTTCCTTGCAAATATCTTCATTTACAATAGCTAGTTTTGTAAATACTGATATCAGGCAAAACACAAGAGAGAATGTCATCATTATCAAACCGCTTATCAGGTAGATAACGGGCGCGATAGTGCCAGTCGACAACTTACAGCGGGGCATGACGAACGCCGTCATGGAGAAAGATAAGCCAAAACCCATTGTCAGAAGACCGGAGGTGCTGAAGAAGATCAACACAGATACACTGCTAATGATAGAGAGCAGTCTGCTCAGCGAACTACCAGCTAAACTTAAACCACCGATTATACAAGTCAGAGGCGAATCGACAGAATTAGACGTCGCCAGACCGTCGGGATTCCTGTCTTCGTGCCTTCCGGTCATCGTTGACTCACCACCTTCAGAAAGGCTGTCATCGTATGACGAAGAAGTGTCTCCGCTTAAAAAATCCTTCAGCTTCCGTGATAAGTTCTCTCGCATAAGCTTCTTCGGGAAGGACAAAGAGAAACCGAAATGGAAGACGATTGTCGAAGACGAAAAGAAAACCGAAGCAATTGACACTCGGCAATCACCCCAATTTAAACGCGAAAGCAAAACCGAGTCCGATATCAAAGCAAACAAACGCTTTTGGTTCTTTAGGAACAAGGAATTGGAGAAAAAACATTCTCCTATATACCAGAGGAGTAAAAGCTTCGAGTTTCTCCCAAGAGCGGCGGAGGAAGAAGGAAGAGATGCGAAAAATAAGAAAGTTCTACCAAAGAACAGTCAGTCTTATGCTTTCGGGAGCAATGACACAATGGGAGAGGCATGGACGTCCAACGAAAGCTTAGAATACTACTCCAACGTCTACTATGACAAAGAAGATGGAGTGTTTTTAAAGAGCATAAAAGAATACCCTTCGGAATCATCAAACAACAACTCAAGCATGTCGACTATGACATCAGCATCGAGCGCTAACGTGGACAATATCTTCAAAACAGCTTCAGTGGTAGATCTACTCGAACAATTTGATAAAGCAGTTGAGATGTTCAGTGAAAACTATTTGAGCGATTGCGAGCCGTACACGAAAACTCCTAAAATACCTGTAAGGGAGAAAAGGAAGAGTTCATCGTTCAGCACGTTGCCGTCTCCGAAGATAGTGCATGTGAAAAAAGACACAGAAGTGAGTGACGATTTTAAAAAAGAGTTGTCAAGGGTGCTAAGTGTGAAACGTGCAAGTGCAGTGCCTAGTGTGAGGACGAATCGTCGAGGTTCTGTGACGGATTGGTTCGTGCTGGAAGACCAGGCCGCTGAGGCCAACAAGCAGGCCAGCGAGATGAACAAGTACAGGAGAGGGAAGAAGAAACCCATCAACAGGGTTCGGAGGATCAGCTCCACAAAATATGTGAGTACTTTTTCAAATTATTTCTTCTGCATACTGATTCAAGGATGTAAGCTGTGAAAAACATAATATTTTCAAAAATACTTTGAATACTTAAGTTACAGCATTTGTTCCAAACAATATTTTTAGCTCCGATAGAGTGCAGATTAGATAACTGTTCTGTAGGCGGCTATACCAAATTGTATTTGTTTGACAGATGTGATAATCATTTAAAAAAAATCTCTTTATATTTGAAATAAAAAGAGACAGATAGGTAATGGTTTCTTAGATTTACGCGAATTTACACATTGAAATAAAACTAACTTTTACGGATTTTATCGCGAAAAAAATTAATAAATATTGTAAAAAAATGTTTTATTTCAAGAGACAGATATATATATACCTCTAGTTCCACGAAGATATTCAAAGATACAAAAAAGGAAAGTAGATATTGCTTTATTGTGAGGGTGTCCCGTCTTTTAGTAGCACAATAAAATATTTAGCCAAACTAGTCCTCATCTGGCAAGATACTTTATTTTATTATACGACTTGCCCAATTTAACGTGCACTATTTTCTAAAGGTCAACGGTACATGTCGTTTAGGTTGATATTATTCTTGTTTCTAAAGTCTAACAACCAACAATTGAGAGCCTTCGTGGTGTGTCAGGCGAGGATCTTATTGAGAAACTGTCGTTAGATTTGTACCTGCACTGATACAAATAGTTTCCTTGTCAAGAAAAAGAAATGTTTTCGATATGGGTATTGTAGAAACGAAAAACCCTTCGTCGTTTTTATACTTTTGACATATGTAAGTCGCACAGATTTGACCATCCTACTCAGAAATTAATAAGGTAATTCAGGATTTCATTCACTACAACGTTTTAGGTGAATTCATCTTTCGAATCAAACCAAGGATGTTTTTATTACATTAGCTACCATTAGACGAATATTCTCTTCAGCTAATGTGTTTCTGATAATCGCCAAGTTTGATAGGAAAGTTGGTGAGCTCAGGAAGTAGTTTCTCTTCCTGTCAAGTGACTACGTCATCTCTGCGATGGTTATCTTGGCTCTGTCGGTGTCCAAAGCATCTTCCGCTACCTATCAGGGTCTACCGTGAAATGTTCTAATTGGCTAAGCCCTCAGAAGGTGTTGGTTACAATTCCTTACTCTTCAAAGCCCTTCAAACTCTAACACACCTATACACCGCGAGCAGGTATATTCGGCTTAGCCCCCAGGTGTTGCTTAGAACTTATTACACTTCAGAGATCCCAACAGACAAATAGCGCAATAGTTGAGCTTCAATGCTCGAGAATGTGAGGAAGGACAGTCTTTAAAAAGACCCATAATGCTTTATTCAAGATACAGAATTATTCAGTCAGTTTTCTGTCGCTGGTAACTAAGTGAATGACCTCAAATAATGACTTTTATTGATTCACACCGATCTTAAAAGGCGGATATCGACCGGCCGGCGTAATAAGGATATGAAACGCGTGTGGGTTGTGTGCAACATTAAAACTGTTCGTGACTAACACTACAGTTAGGATAACCTGTTATTTTTAATTTGGGTATATGTGAGACATCTATTGTTTAGTTTTGTAGAATAGTTTAATTTCTATATATTTTTGTATTACCCTCGCACTCCACAGTGACTACAATGCATCTGAATGCAGTACTGTCCAGATAAAGCGTCCACTGAAGTGAGATTGCGATCTCTGGACGGTCGTCACTTTTATGTCACACTGATTGTATCCGGATATAGACAGACTAGCATTTGCCCGCAACTTCGTCTGCGTTTTTAAGATAATGTAGACGTAATATTGATAGAACTATTCCATTGTAACCTCTACGTAAACTTATAACAAAAATCAACGCGCAGCATTTCTATTTCCAATTCTGACTCTGAATTTAGATTATCGGATCAATGGGTCCGTCAGTTATCGATTCAGAGACCAATCGGATCAATAAATAAAAAATTCAAAAAGACGCCCAAAATGTTCAATTCTGAATGCAAAATATATAGATTATCGGAACTAAAATATCGACTTTGAGACCAATCGGATCAATAGATAAACGACCTTATTCATATCATATACAGATTTAACCTATTTTAGGTACCTATGGAATATTTGTTTTCTCGCTCAAACTGAATTGAAAAGTCGTTCGAAAGTTAAATTTTCGTAAGAATAACTTCAGCAGTTTTATTTTACATATATATTTTTCAACCCTTATTTTTACTCCTTTAGGGTTAAATTTAAGTAAACAGAGTACGCACTTATTTTCGGTTTAAGATGAGTAATTATAGTGTCAAGTTTGAAATCTGCAACTTCAACGGTTGCGGTTTTCCATACAAAATTATTTTACCCTTTTCACCCCCCTTAGGGGTTGAATTTCCAACAATCTATCCTTAGTGCTACCCTACGTTATAAAAGAAATCCCTGTGTAACATTTAAAGTTCCTAGCTTCAGTAGTTTCGGCTGTGCGTTGATCCCGCAATTGGGTTCTTCAAAACTTCAACCCTTAGTTTCGTCCCTTTAGGGTTAATTTTAGATACACAAAATATGCAATTATTTTTGTCTTAGAATTAATAACTTAAGTGCCAAGTTTGGCAATTGTAACTTTAACGGTTTAAATTTTCCCTATATCAGTTTTTAACCATTTACACCCCCTTAGGGGATGAATATCCAAAAATCCATCCTTAGTGCTACCCTACGTCACAATAGGAATCCCTGTGTAAAATTTCAAGTTCCTAACTTCAGTAGTTACGGCTGTGCGTTGATCCGGCAGTTCGGTTTTACAATACTTCAACCCTTATTTTCTCCCCTTTAGGGTTAATTATAAGAAAAAAGAGTATGCAGTTGTTCTTGTTTCTAGATGAGTAACTAAAAAGTCAAGTTTGATATCTGCAACTTCAACGGTTTCGGTTTTCCATACAACAGTATTTTACCCTTTTCACCCCCTTCGGGGTCGAATTTCCAAAAATCCTTCCTTAGTGCTACCCTACGTTATAATAGGAACCCTTATGTAAAATTTCACGTTTCTAGCTCCAGTAGTTTCGGCTGTGCGTTGATCGGGTAGGAAGGAAATCACCCAGTTTCTAAATATTTCAACCCTTATTTTAACCCCTTTAGTGTTAATTTTTAGACAAATTAAGTATGCAGTTAGTTTTGTTATTGAATGATTTATTAAACTGCCAAGTTTGACAATTGTAACTTCAATGGTTTAGATTTTCCATACAACAGTTTTTAAACCTTTTCACCCCCTTAGGGGTAGAATTTCCCAAAATCCGTTCTTAGTGCTACCCTACGTCACAATAGGAATCCCTGTGTAAAATTTCAAGTTCCTAGCTCCAGTACTTTCGGCTGTGCGTTGATAGGTCAGTCAATCAGGTTCCTCTTTTATATATATAGATGAGTCA
The DNA here is from genome assembly GCA_905220455.2 of Deilephila porcellus. Classification (NCBI taxonomy): domain Eukaryota; kingdom Metazoa; phylum Arthropoda; class Insecta; order Lepidoptera; family Sphingidae; genus Deilephila; species Deilephila porcellus. Next base: position 10,332,779 of record LR999991.1, read on the forward strand.
CAATGGCATATAATCTTTCATATTTTGGACATGTGATCCAATCTAATTATAGGTATATTGCCACCTCTGTAAATATTATTTCCAATTGTCTGGACATGATCTTCCTCTAAATATGGAGATGTGAATCTCTATGCCATCATAATGATTTGATTCTGGTTACCAGTTCCCAGGGACTTCTTCCAACCCTAATTAAAATTACCAACAGAATAAAAAGAAAATCTGTTACTTAAACTGACTGAACACTAATACAAATACTAGTACTTTAGTATTGCTAGTATTCCTTTTGATTAATGACTGATAATAAATAATATTCCAGCCCATGTACATCTTTTCCACTGTATTGTGAGGGTCTCCTCTACGATTAAGAGGTATAAAGTCATAGTCTACCACGCCTCTAATGCGAATTGGTGGACCTCACATACCATCGATTTTTATAAACTTCGGTATGTAGGTAAGACTAGAGGGGCAATGAAGAAGCTCAAGATTAATGGATGAATCGTAACATAACAAAGGCCACTAAGATCAAGCTCGTTTGGGCACTTTTATTTCCCATATTTAGGCCGTTAAAACATGGACGGTACGAGAACTGGAAAAGAAAAGGAAGCCTTGTAGAGATGTGGTGTAGGAGAAGAATACTTGGAGTATCATGGACCGAATTTCGCATAAATGTTTCCATATTTCAAGAACTCGACATCAAGCAGCATCTTTGCGACATAGTACAGTCTCGTTTACTCAGATTCGTCAGTCATGTCTCACGGCGAAATAATGACTCCATAGAGCGCTTAATCGTTCAGGGCAGACAGAGAGAGATGGAGAGAGATCGTGCGGCGCGCAACATCATAGTCAGAAAATAAAACATAGTAACCACGACCGCTTGCCAGGAGTGTAACGACGAAGAAGAAGATGTAGATAAACTAAATAACAAGCCAAAATATCCAGATTACGAAACGCAAAGTTTAGTCATTACCACATAACCCGAGGATCAATAAGTTATCAGTGTTGTTGATAACAGGCAGGCGAATAGCGCTTCAGGTGATAAGGTTTAGTATACATTACGAACTACATTCACAACGTCTTATCTATCGGTAGTAGATTGGTTTCAGTTTGAACTGATATGTAATGTGAGCGCCCTAATTTGATATTAGGCGGGATTGCCCATGGTAAACACACTCCAAGCATTTGAATTTGTTGTTGCTTTATATTGATATATTTAACGTAATTTCTATTTCTAGAATCAAGCGACAGCCAATTTTGTAACTTTATCTAAATACACCCAACATGATTTATTTTACTATGATTTTATAATTAATATGATTTTTGTGAGGGGAAATAAAGTTTATTATTATAACAATTATATATATAGCCCCGACCTTCAACATGCCACAAGCTACCAATAATCATATCAGAAACGACGGGACTTTTTTGTACAACAGTATTTCGAAGTTCATATGATTTGACCGGCTCGATGAGGTTTCTGCTACTGTTTACACAAAATTCATGTTATACTGTACTGGCAGAAAACGTAATTTATACTACACATACATACATACATAAACTCACGCCTTTATCCCAGAAGTGGTAGGCAGAGGCGCCACTAGGAAACCCACATTTCGCCTTGTATGTTCCGTCCCATGATGTGATAGGGGGCGAGCCTATCGCCATATCGGGCACAAATTCCTGACTCCGGGCTGATAATGAATAGAAAATCCCAATACCACTTTGCCCGACCCGGGATTCGAACCCGAGACCTCAGCTTTGTAGTCGTACCGTAATACAACTACGCCACCGAGGCAGTCTACTACACATGATAGTCATTATATTCGTTACTAATATAAATGCGAATGTTTGTTTATTTGTTACGTTTTCTTGCCTTTTCTTGCCTTTACTATTCAATCGAATATTATGATATTGCCTATGAGTTCCCAGAAATGGAAAAAAGTACTGTTTTATAGGGACAGGAAAAACTTCATATTACGAAAGTAATTTTTGTGTTTAGCAGCACTCAGCACTTTCCTACCTTTTAATATTAGATGGATAAAGCTAGGTAAAGAAGTGATGTTTAATCCTTGGGCATTAACGAAATTATTTCTATCAATATGTCATATGAATACCCTGAGGATTTTATTTCGATCACAGCGATATTTTCGTTCCCTATTACTACTGGACATCATTGGACTTAACACGTTAGGACGGCAAGTGCAGTGGAATGCTAAGCATTGCTTTGTAATTCATGGCGTTGTTAGTTTTGCTAGTGTCCATGAGCGGTCGTATCACCATCAGACGAATGGCATGCTCGCCTCGCCATTAATCGGAATAAAAAAAAGATGTAAGGATGAAAATGTGAAAAAGAAATAATTTATTCAATAAATCTAGTTTTTATTTGGTAATATAGAGAACTTTCGCCCGTCGTCTGGTAGATAATCACATGACGGATGTGTTGTGTATCTAACGAGATATGGCACAGATGAGAGAGATTAAAATCAGAGAGCCGCCTTCACTGATCATGCGAGTGTCTGAGAAAAAATTTAAATAAAAATTATATCATCGTGATAACTACGTGCGTGGTGGCCTGTTGGTAACGGACCAGACGCGGCTGCCTACATGTTCACGTCGGTCGCGGGTTCAAATCCCAGGGCACACCTCTGACTTTTCGGAGTTATGTGTGTATTGATAGTCAATCACCACGCACTTTAACGGTGAAGGAAAACATCGTGAGGAAACCTGCGTACCGTAGCGATCTTAAAGAATTTCTACGGTATGTAAGTCCCCCAACCCGCACTAGGCCAGCGTGGTGGACTATATGGCCTAACCACTCTCAATCGATTCTCTCGATTGTAGAGTAGGCCCGTGCCCTGCAGTGGGACGTATATGGGCTGATATAGAGAGATAACTACGTGGGAACGTGCGTGACCTGTTGGTAACGCACCAGACGCGGCATGAACATTTTCATGGTGGTCGCGGATCCAAATCCCAGAGCACAGCTCTGACTTTTCGGAGTCATGTTTTTTTGATGATATTAAATTATCAATGAAAATGCACTATAACGGTGAGAGAAAACGTCGTTAGGAAACCTGCATTGTGCATACAAAAGCGATTTGTAGGAACACAACAGAACATTTACACTGCTGCTTGGCGGGAGAAATAGACATTGCGGTGATACCTACCCAGGCGGCCTCTCACATATGAGAGACCAGTGAAAAGATCTTTTAAAACTCGGAACTGCTAATGCGTTAGCGACGAAAGATGCAAGACAGTTTGCACTAAATGAAATATCTGTCTTATGTTTAATACTTAAAGCTTAAACGTAGCAGTAGTAAGCAGTAGAACGTATGTAGGCTGATAGAGATACATGTATATATACGTGATTACTGCAAAGAGGATGATAATAGCCCATGTTACGACGAAGACAGTTGAAATCGCGGATTTTTAACATTTTGTAAATCTTTAAATCTGTTTAAACTTTAGACAAATCTTTTCGATAAATTAAGTTAGTTTATTTGACATATAACTGATTTAGAAGATAGACAGATAACAAAGTGACCCTCCATAGGTCCCCTCTTTACATTTTAATGTACGGACCTGTTATAAATATAATAAATAATAAATATGCAATAGTATCGTGTATGCTATAGCGTATCTATGTACTTATGGGATTATTCATGGACAGTTTTAAAACCTATTTAAATTTTCGAATGTTTTATCCTCTTCCGATTACTTTTGAATTCAGTTTGAGCTTAGAAGACAAAACATTCCATAACTAATTTTAAAATTGTCTATAAATAAGGCCATTTATACAGGGTATATCAAGACTGCGACCGAAAACGAAGCCAGGTGGTAGTATTAGTGACTTCAGACACAATGCAAGTAAATTTTTTTTTGTATTTTTTTACTTATCGTCGTATTTGGGTGATATATACATAGTTTTCCTAAAATAATGATGTACACCTCTTTATTTTTAAACACGCAATGGTACGTAAGGGTTTAAATTAGTATTTTCTCAAAAACTACGTATTTACCACCCAAACACTGATGATTTTTAAAAAATTCAAAAAAAATATCTGTCGCTGTTTTGGTGACATTTTTTTTTTTTTTATTAAGCTTCATATACAAAAGTATACAAGGCGGACTTAATGCCAGTGGCATTATCTCCCAGTCGACCTTTAGGTGATGTAGAGATGAGCTGAAGTAGGTGTATGAATACTTAAACATAAGGAGAAAGAAAAAAAGAAAATATATGTACAAGTAGATAAATAAGATATTATATATACAATTACATAAATGAAAGTAAATATATATATAAATTTACATTTATATGCATACATATATACAGATTTATATATAAATATATATATAATATACTAGCGGCCCGTCCCAGCTTCGCCTGGGTGCAGATATCTTTTGATATTTTTATTTGCATCGTGTCTGAAACAACTAAAACTACCATCTGGCTTCGTTTTCGGTTGCAGTTTTGATATACCCGGTATATTTGGCAAACTTCGGTATAATTAGCCATCTGTCCCATGTTTTACTAATAGGTAAGTACCGACAAACTTCTAAAAGTTGCAGTATCATAAAAAATCGCAGTTGTACATTGCCTTGCAAACACAGCTTAAAGGCGTCCACATATCCACACATGCTTCGGACGCATCGCATCAAACTGATTGTTCACTCCAGTATGATCGCTGCTAATAGGGACGATCCGTCCGTTACGTAGGATCCAAATGTGGCCACCTTCCTTTAGTACGGCCCTGCGTTACAAATCATAAATAACCGTGTGATATTTGCGGTGCAACCACACCCTGCGGTCACGTTTCCATCTAACCACTTTTGTTTACCCGGTCACGTAGTGCGTTCACCCGGGCTTTGAACCTATTATTATAACTTCCCTCCGTGGCGCAGTTGGTTAAACGAGAGGGCGTGAGTTCATTCCTAGAGCGAGACTGTTTGTATGATAAATATACCGGGTATATCAAGACTGCGACCGAAAACGAAGAAAGGTGGTAGTTTTAGTGGTTACAGACACGATGCAAATAAAAATTTCACCAAAACAGCGACAGATATTTTTTTTAAAATTATTGTAAAATCATCTTGTTTGGGTGGTAAATACCCAGCTTTTGCAAAAATAATAATTTAAACCCGTACGTACCATTGAGTGTTTAAAAATAAAGAGGTCTACATCATTATTTTTGGAAAACTATGTATTTATCACCGAAATACGACGATAAGTAAAAAAATAAAAAAAAAAGTTGTTGATTTTTTTTTGCGAAATTTTTATTTGCATTGTGTCTGAAGTCACTAATACTACCACCTGGCTTCGTTTTCGGTCGCGGTCTTGATATACCCTCTATTTGTGTCAGGTCTGGGTGTCTGTGGGACCTAACAATGTCTATAGTTTCTGATACCACCGATGCAAGACTTTATTGCAGTGGGTTTAATGGTCATCACACACGTAACGATATAACTGTGCAAGTCTGAGCTTGCACCGGTATACTGGAACGTGGGTGGGCAAATAACTGCGCAAACTACGTTATATTTTTCGATTCGAGACAGGTGCAAGTTGCGTTTGCGCAAACGCAGTTAACGTGAGTGGCTTCTAGACATATGACTGTGTTTCTAGAAAAAAACTCTACGGGCAGCAGCAATTTTTTACGTTTTTCTATTTAAAATGTATGTTAAATATTATCTTTGGATCATCTGTAGGCATTTACATCACCGGATGCGATAACGTAACGTCATGTTTTCTTAAGATAATTACGGTTAGATCATTTCTTTACGTATTTTAAACTATTATTACGATACAAAGTGATTATGTGTTAACAAATCGTTGGTAAAGCACAATAACTATATGGGTTAGTTAGGTAATATTCGCAGTTCTAATTTTTTTATTGCGATGAATGGCGAGACGAGCATGCCATTCGCCTGATGGAAAGCAATACGACTGTCAATGGACAGTAGACAACCAAACAATACCATGAATTACAAAGCAATGCTTGGCATTATACTGCGCTCGCCATCGTGAGACATGAGATGTTTCAATATGTCCAGTAGTTACTCTGGCTACAATGTCCTTCAAACCGGAACACAACAGAGCATTTCCACTGTTTGGCGGGAGAAAGATATTGTGGTGCTACCTACCCAGGCGGCCTCTCACATATGAGAGACCAGTGCCGTAGGTCCCTTCCATCAGGTTGCTATGAAGTTCCTTAGGATAGGGCCATGTTCAGCAAATAATTTCCTATGATTGAAGAATCCATAGATCCTATCATCAATGATCAACATTTTTAGACATGCGGTTATATTTTCCAATATGCATATTTTCCAATAATATTTACTCATATATATATTTTCCTCCACTCCAGAACGCGCTTGCTCCAGCGGTTGTCTGTTCTGCGACATATGTGGCCAGCCCATTGCCACTTCAACATACTAACTTTCAGAGCTATGTCGGTAACGGTTCTCAGTTATTTTTATTGCATTTCTTCATCTTCCAACTACTGTTATTGTATGCATGTATGTTAAAACAGTCTGTTTGATTATCGCATGAGTACCAAAAGCTACGGGCGGTCGTTAGTGCACGGTATTGTTTACATCACGTAATTATAAGATATAAATATAAACAACAATGGCGTGTTGCAACGACGCCGGCTGATGCACGGTAGGGTTACCAGCTTGCAAGATGAACATTTGCGGTTTTTTTTTTTTTGGTATTTTGATAGAAAAATATTATCATATTAAATGATTTGTCATTAGTTATGTGTTTTAGTGATAATTAAATAAATTGTTGAAATTCTGTAAAGGCAGTAATTTGGTGGTAAAATCTCGACTCAGTTCATGTCGCCTATTGCACATTTAATTAATTGTACCAGTCCATATTCTCAACAAGCTTAGATCGAAAACTTGAGTACTAAACTGGATTCTAACCAATAAATCTACCAATTGGGAATAATACGCCAGAGCGGGTACCTCTAGACACTTTTTGTGTTGGTTCGTTATCAATTTATCTAGGGTTCTAATAAAGTAGTAAGGTGAGTACATGGTAATAGGATACTCCTATCCGACATCTCTTATCTACATAGCAACCAACATATACGGTGGTACAAACCGGTCACTGACTCTCGTGTGTATCGCGTAACGCGTTTCTCTCTCTTCAGTTGCAGGAACTGCAATGCTGAATATAAGTCTTGCCAAAAGATTTGCCGTAAGCCTGATTGTAAACGATACGACCGCTCATGGACAGTAGCAAAACCAAACAACACCATGAATTACAAAGCAATGCTTGGCATTCCACCGCGCTCGCTATTTTTTTTAATGTCCTTCAAACCGGAATACAACAGTGCATTTACACTGCTGTTTGGCGGGAGAGACATTGCAGTGGTACCTACCCAGGCGGCCTCTCACATATGAGAGACCTACCATCAGTAAAAATTCGTTACAAATTCAGTTACCTGGTGTAAATTCAGTTTGGACCAAGCCGACATAGCTTTGGATGCTTTATTTTAATTTGCCTGTAGTAAGTGCATTGTAAGTTAGTCGCCATTACCTGACAACCCCACGTCAAACGCACGCTTCTCTCGGCAGTGGGTGAAAGGAGCGCGTTCCGCACTGAATGGCTCCACACAACGCTTTTACTAACATCCCGGCTCGCTGCGTAGGGCCTAGGGTTACTATTTAACTAAACCGGTGTTTTCCTACTAAATGCTGAGAATAGAAAACCTTTTTTTCTATTTGACAGCCTCCGTGGCGCAGTTGGTTAGACGCCGGCTTAGAAACAAGCCGCCGCGCGGGTTCAATCCTCGCACCGAGACAAATGTTTGTGAAGCCTATAAATATTTGTCTCGGGTCTGGGTGAGACCGAAAAGTCTCTCGTAGTTTCTGATACCCACGACACAAGACTTAATTGATCTTAATGTGGGGCCAGGAATATGTGTGTGACTGTTAGGTATATTTATTTATTATTTATTTATAATATTTATATTTTCGACAATTCACGGACGCCAAACTGACGCGTTCAAAATAATCAAAAGCAGAGTTTCGCGCGTAAACGACACACGTGGTTCTTTAAAATATATTTCTGAGTTCACAATTTCGTCATTCACCAGGCAGACATGATACGGGTATCCAGTGGCAGTAAGCGATTATTTCCCGCCACTCGACAAAAACATTAATGTAGAGGATTCATCCTTTAGGAACCATTTCGACACACATATCCGTTCTGTTTCGCGTGTTAATTGCTAGAAACCTGACAATTACTCGGTGACTGTGACATTACACGTGTTGTGCACCCATTAGCCATGATCATAGGCCATTTGGACTGAAAACTCAGTGTGCGATCACAATTGTACTGTTAGCGATGTTTTCTAGTACTTAAACTAGTTTAATGTTTAGACGTTCTCCAATTAACCAGTAGATGTCACTATGTCGAATTCACTGTTCACTTTGCCAAATTCATTTAAGTTTGCAAGCTGTAAGATAGTCGAAGCAGATACTTTCAATGAGTTTACTGGTGGTTCTAGATTTTTTATATGTGAGAGACCGCCTGGGTAGCTACCACCGCAATGTCTATTATTCCCGCCAAACAACCGTGAACCGTGTAAATGAACTGTTGTGTTCCAATTTGAAGGACATTGTAGCCAGAGTAACTACTAGACATATTGAGACTTAACATCTTATCTCAGGATGGCGAGCGCAGTGGAATGCCGAGCAATGCTTTATAATTCAGGGTGTTGTTTGGTTTAGTTCCTATCTATGAGCGGTCGTATCGCTTACCATCAGGCGAATGACATGCTTGTTTCGCTATTCATCGCTATAAAAAAAAGTCCTGCAAAAATATAAGACGCTCATCTGATGATAATTATGGCCATCAATACTTGGATCGCACGTACGTGGCCAGTCAGTCTATTGATATGTGGAGGCAGGAAAGGAAAAAGAACGATATTAGGAAATCGGTAGCGGAAATCACACTTACTGAACGAAACACGACAGCAATGTATACGACTATATTCTACAGCTCACTGTGGAAATCATTGGGAGAGGCCCATGTTCAGCAGTGGACTTCCTTGGCTGATGGATGGAATGTATAATTCTAGGAAGAGATACTGCAACATAGATTAGACAATCACTCTGGCGTAAAATAAGTTGCAAGTTATATTTACACTGGGACAACAAAGTGACTACAATGTACCTGAGTGTATATAGAGTATGATTTATATCGAGCAGTGATTTTCAATCTTTTTGAAAACGCGATCCCTTTATAGATTGAAATCTACTGGCGACCCCCTTGGGCCATAGATAAACAAAAAGTTGGTACTTTAGAAGACTATGTTTATGATTTTCTCTATTTTGGTACCTATATTTATTATAAAAACTAATAAGTATAGGTCGCGACCCACTGTTTGAAAAAACGCTGATACAGAGCATTCACCGTAAAGGTAGAGTCAATTTAGCCTTTTTGAAAGAGGGTATGTTTGTATCGTCTCATATGCGTATACGTCCCACTACAGGGTACGGTCCTCTCTATAATCGAGACTATGATTAAGAGGGGTTAGGCCATATGTCCACCACGCTGGCCGAGTGCGGGTTGGCGGACTTAATATAGGTACCATTAAGCTGTATTCGAAACTTGTTGAACTACGAAGTTTTAAAACCATCAAGTTCTAAGGTTTTTATTCGAGCGGATACGAATGTCTACCTATCAACAAATATTACAAAATTGTACCAAAGCGAAGCAAATATTCAATTACAATTTCAAATCATTTATAACTCTAGTTTTTCTTGCCGTCCTGTTGTTGGTAAACACAAATAACTATTAAACGCAATTTCGAACAATTAACTTTCGAATTGATCTAAATAAAAACAAACAATTCCTTGTAATTATAAGGTATTATGTTATGCTACCTTTGCCTCATATAAAAAACAAACACGTCACTTTGACAGCGTTGAATTCGTTCTGAAACCTGCGTAATAATGACATAATTATACCTCTTCCTCTTTTTTTTTGGTTTTTATATAAAATCCAAATTACATAGGTTTGCTATTGATGTGTTTTTTTTTCATAATTAAAATGAAGAACATTAGCTACAAATACAAAATATATTTCTCTCCCATTCTCCCTCTTTTCAGCCCCTCCATGGATTTCCACCTGTTGGAAACGATCGGCCTCCAGCGACTTCATACAAACTTAACCTCAAAAAAATTTTTACTACCAAAAATATAAGTTATTTAAATCAAACTGGGCCATTTTTCATATAATTTACATTTTGAAGCAAAATGCGAGTAACAAAAAAAAAAACATTTTCTAGTCGCTTTACTATCTCGAACACGGCAGCGAAAGTGTAACATTATTGGAGATAATGGTCTTGCAAATAATGTGTGAATGGTAGATCGCAGTTTGTATAGACAATGAATGAATCGGTTTGTTATGACTTGTAAGGAAAGTGGCAACAGATTATGCAAGGGTGATATAATGTTATTTAATTACACTTTCAAACCAATTCTGGACACGGGCCTTGTCGTATTCCCATCAGATTTTTAAAAGAATTGACACAGTGAATAAGCTTGTGGGTGGTCTGAATATATCAAAACAATAAAGGTTAAGTGTTAATACGGAATTTCCAAAAAAACAGTTAGACACTGCAAAATATGATATTCCGCAAAATGCACAATTCTTCCACAAAATATTACCTAGAGTTGATTAAACCACGGATGTAATAGTAATTTATATAATTGCAATATTAATGGATCTGAGTCTTCACGAAACATTACCCTGTTTCCGACATACGAGCCGATCGATGTGCGGGTACATAATAATGTCATTAAAATCTCATAACGCATACGCAACCGATCAGGAACGGCGGGCGACACGACACCAGGGGGACGGCGGCAGTGCTGGCACAAGGGAGACGTGACCCCCGGCGTTAATATAAGGCTACAGTAACCTTAGCACGAAAAATGATCGAATTCGTAACGTAAACGTATCGAGGACTCGATACGATAACCAGAGTACGACGGTAGTCCGTAGCACGAAGCACATTCCGTCGTTTATATAATTCGAGTTTTGTTTACGTTACTTCTCGATTACGATACGAAAGTAAGATAAAATCATTCGTGCTCGCAAAATTAGTTCCTTTTACGCACGATAGAGGCGCTGAAGAAATTTCATACAAAATTTCTCGATTACGATACGAATACTTTTTCGATAGCCGTTCGTGCTAGGGCCACTGTCTACGTAGTGTCACTTCATGCACAAGCTTTTATCATTTAACACCTTTACTGTTTGTACGCTTGCTTATAGCTTACATATTAACAACTTAGGTCTGGTCACAGATAAATGACGTTTGCATGCAACTACGCTAATGCAACAATGCCGTTCTTCGTTCTATCTTCGAGCAATACTGTCTTACGTATTCCTAATCTACGATGGACATGTTTTGGTTAATACTCATACAGTTCCGTTTCTATTCCGCGTACGTCATAAGTTGTCATAGGTTGCTATCTGCTTTGCTTATCTACATTTAACGTTGGAGCGCCGAAAAGTGATTATAACTGTACGCTATACAAGTCGAAACTTGTCAACGATTAAAACGTTTAGTACAAAGTACAAACATTTACTAAAAATAAACAATAACATCCTTTTTCATAGACAGTTTTAAGACCTCTTATGGTTATCGAATGTTTTGTCCCTGTGTGTATTGATATTCAATCACCATGTACTATATCGGCGAAGGAAAACATCGTGAGTAAACCTGCGTACCATAGGAATTTGCAAGAATTGCTATGGTATGTAAAGTCCGCCAACCCGCACTAGGCCAGCGTGGTGGACTATATGACCTAACCCCTCTCAATCGCACTCTCGATTGTAGAGGAGGCCCTGCAGTGGGACGTATATGGGCTGATAAAAGCCTTCAAAAGCCCCCAATCCCCGAGTCCACGCCTGCACGCTACGTGAAAGTAAAAGTCTGTACAAAGTCGTGAGAACGAGTCACGGGCGCGCGGCGAGCAATGAAACGGAATCACGAGCCACGCTTGCAACGTACGTGCATTGTGATACGGAATAGTAGGACTTAGGTCTGTGGGTCTACTCATGAAAAACAATATCAATATAGAACCAATTTATTTACAAATTGTTATTGGCAATGAATAATGAATTGTAATAGCTGTTTAAAGAGGGATAGATATAAGTACGAGGCTGGAAAAGGTTTAGAAGACACTTTGCAACATTGGTTGTTGTTTAATGATAGCAGTGTTATAATTATTTCTAACTATACACCACACAGAGACGATCTGGTCCACGTAACCACCACTGTAAATCCCATAAGTCAGGATGGTTAACTCAAGCGTCAGAATGTCTGGTAACGCTGTAGCTAAAGATCAGGATGTAATGCTACCAATAAGGCAATGAGCAATATGGGCTCTATCTTTTAGTCCAGGGTTTCCCAAAGTGTGCCCCGCGCCCCAGCGCCCTGGTGCGCCGTAGAGAGCGAAGCAGGGCGCTGTAAAACAATTGTCTCTCTCAATTTTAATCTTACCTAACCAGAATCATTGTACCTATCTATTTCGACCAGCTAGATAAGTAAGGGCGCCGAAACTAAATAATAAACATGTATAGATACACACACACACATAAACTCACGCCTTTATCCCCGAAGGGGTAGGCAGAGGCGCCACAAGGACACCCACATTTCGCCTTGTATGTTCCGTCCCACGATGTGATAGGGGGCGAGCCTATCGCCATATCGGGCACAAATTCCTGACTCCGGACTGATAATGAATAGAAAAATCCAATATCACTTTGCCCGACCCGGGACTCGAACCCGAGACCTCAGCTTTGTAACCGTACCGTAATACAACTACGCCACCGAGGCATGTATAGATAAATATAAATAAATACACCCAATACTCACATACATAGTCCTGACCCCACATTAAGATCAATTTAGTCTTATGTCGTGGATATCAGAAGCCATGAGAAACTTTTCGGTATCATAAACACCCAGACCCGAGACAAATACTACACCACACCACAAACATTTGTCTCAGTGCGAGGAACGAACCCGCGGCCTCCTGTTTCACAGCTGGCGTCTAACCAACTGTGCCACGGAGGCTGTCAATGCATGTGCGCCGCGTAATAAAAAGATTGGGCACCCTTGCTAAACTTCATGTTTGTAGTCTAGCGGTGTGCGTGGCAGTCAATTGGTGATTGTGCGGCGCGTCCCGGGCGCACGTGTGTCCGGGATGTCCCACGTGTGATGTGTAACTCCCTTTGTAAACCTGGAGGTATGGTGCACCGGATAGCGAGTAACAAGAATTGTGGAAATCAGTTTTTAAGTACCTATTTAGTCTTTAATTTGTCTACATGATTAGACTGTAAAAGATACGTGTAAATCGCACTGCCGATTCATGATGCTATTTTTGGTTTAATTGAAATCTGTTGACTTTGGAGTTACTTTTCTACTTTGTGCCTTTTTCAATCTTTCGCTCATTTACGTCGTCAACGCAAAATCATTGTTATAGATGATGCAGAATCATTTGTCTTATAGGTTTACGTTCAGGTCACCACTCGGCAAAGTAAGGTTTATAATGTACGTACTTCGGACTTTGGACAATAAACAAAAACCCAAGCTAAAACAAATTTCACAAATACATACGAAAATAAACTCACGCCTTTTCATAGAAAGGGTAGACAGAGGAGAAACCAGGAAACCCACGTTTCGCCTTGTATTTTCCATCAGTATCGAGGAGCCTATCTCCATATCGGGTACAAATTCCTGACTGCGGGCTGATAATGAATAGAAAAATTCAATATCACTTTGCCTGACCCGAGATTGGAAAGCAAGACCTCATCTTTGCAATAATACCGTAGTACAACTGCGCCACCGAGGCAGTCAAATCTCATACACAACTTCCACAACTTGTACATCTTATAAACCAGTATGAGAACGTTACAAATACGAATGTTATGACATAATTGGTAACAATCCATCTCGATTAGAAATTTGATCGTCATCGGCGCGAGTTACTGCGCGCTGTCATGCAACTCCACGCGAGCTGTCTGCAACTTTGCAACTTATACAATGAATTATTTGTGAGTAAAATATTGACTGCCTCGGTGGCGCAGTTGCACTAAGGTATGATTGCAAAGCTGAGGTCTCGGGTTCGAGTCCTGGGTCGGGCAAAGTGATATTGGATTTTTCTGTTCATTATCAGCCCGGAGACAGGAATTTGTGCCCGATATGACGATAGGCTCGCCCCCTATCACATCGTGGGACGGAAATTACAAGGTGAAAGTGGGTGTCCTGGTTACACCTCTGCATACCCCTTCTGGGAAAAAGGCGTGAGTTTATGTATGTGTGTATGTAACATATTGACGTCTTATGATATAGTAGAGGGATCTTTATCTAGACTGTTAATTTCTGGGGTACTGGTTTATATAGGTGATTTTTTTACATCTTGGGACGGAAATAAACTTGCAGAATATGAGTGGCGCTAGTTACACCTCGGCCTACTCCTTTAGGGACATAGGAGTTAGCTAACAAGTACGTAAAAAAGCATTTAGTATTTATGAATTTTATCGGTTCTAAAATAAATACAAAACAAATAATATTTTTCACGCACACATTAGTCTTGAAGCCAGAAAATGAAACTACAACTGTCCATACAGAAGCACATTATCGCCCATGTATATCTTCTTAATATTTGATGAAAAAGAGTCTTATATGTACTCTGAAGCATTATTCTCTCTTCAGGCAAAATAAGTCAACTGCAGAACATAGGTTTATCTCTCCTTTCTCTTATATCCACCCCAAGATTATTTCTAAAAGATTGGCTAGTGCGAAAGGAGCCATTTGCGGTTTGTTTATATCAAATTGTAGTAATAATGTGTTCTTGCTGCATAAAAAAGGATAAATAAATAAAATGAGTCCCTAAAGTATAATAATAAGTAAATATCGCGTTTCTACAACCACTATGATAGAACCCCAGTAGGTCGAGTGGTGAGGAGCGGTCCGCGCGTGCCGAGCATTCAAAACCAACACATTAATTAAACCCTTTTATGAAACTTCATGTTATGCACCGTGTGAATTTATGTCTTCATTAAACTGCCGCCAAATTGGATGTAAATTACTGTGCTTGGTTGTTTAGCAATGCTGAAAGGAGGTCTTGGGTTCAAAACCTAAACGTTATTTGTAAATTGCCATTACACCGATGTTTTCATAGTAGTTTTGCCTTTTGGCGGAGATAATTTTACTTACCTCTTTATTATTTATTGTTGCATTATAATATGAAAATGCCTGGTGATTTAATTAACTATATATCATCCACAACATCAACCACTACATGTCCATAGTTAACTGTCTCCTCAAATAATTTTAAAGTGACCTACTAGAAGCTTTCCAATAAATACATGTACCACAGTATTTTATCCATTAAATACTCAATAATTGAATAATCTGCTTAATTTCCTTACAGTTAAACGCATCCATTAACTGTAATAACTATCTGTTTTGGATTTTAAATCGCGGCGTCAATATGGCTTCGAGCGCGGAGAAGCCTTACAAACGCATAAGTAGGGTAAAAGGAACAAGTATTGATCATAATAAAGGAGATCGGTCGTTTTCCTATGAATATTGGGCCTAGTAGTGGAAACATGGTGGAGACAAATGAGTACATAGAATTAAATAATAAGGATTTTTTATCCTTCAAATATAACATAGTCTTCTTGAGCTAGGATACGGGGTTTTTAAGATTTATCCTCTTAAAGATTTACAAAATCTACCATTTTCTACTGTCTGAATACGTAATATCATAGTTGGCTTATATTTTAAGTTTGGGATGAGTATGAATATACATTATTATAAAGTACGTAAGCTTATCAAGGAAGACAGAAAAACACATTTGAATATTTAAAAGCATATTATTTTGATATCAGGTTATTGTATGTAGTTAGTCACTTTTTCATGCGCTAGTTTAAAAAATATCTGAAGCTACCGTACACAATAATGAAAAGATAAAACAATGATTGAGGATGAATCCATTCAGACATTACAGATCATGTAAGCCTTTGCGCCTTTACGATCGGTGTCTCGTAGTTGTTGGCTTCAGGCGCGCATCAATGATTTCCCGTAGTTTTTGCTTACATGACGATTATAAACATTTTAACTTATTTATATGCTATAGTATTGTTGGATCGAGGTATGCAATTGACTGCAAGGGATGCCGTAGAGAATAAACACAACACCC
Source organism: Deilephila porcellus (assembly GCA_905220455.2). NCBI lineage: Eukaryota > Metazoa > Arthropoda > Insecta > Lepidoptera > Sphingidae > Deilephila > Deilephila porcellus. Next base: position 10,349,012 of record LR999991.1, read on the forward strand.
AGCCACAAAACGAAATTATATGATTTTCAAATTAATTCAATTTTAAATACACATTAAATAGTACGCGACGAAATTATACAATGCAGTTTGACAGATAACAGTCTCGGGACAGATGTCAACTCTATGAATGTTGCTGACAAATACAAAAATGGTAGAAATATTTCATGATATCCTCATTTTTTTGTAAATCTAATTCCAATGGCGTAGGATAAAAGTAAATAGAGAAATAAATCTAAAAAAATACGCCAAATTTTTTGGTAATAATGAATTTCTTGTTCACGGTTGGACCAAATCGACCGATCTCCTTTAATTTAAAATTTTTGCTTGAACACTGAATATTATTAGTTGGGATAGCGATCTTCGTACATGATGGTGGAAAACCGTCATAGTGACATAAACAAGTCATACATACATATTATATGCACTCACGCCTTTATCCCAGAAAGTTTAGGCACGATGTGATAGGGGGCGGGCCTATCGCCATATCGGGCACAAATTCCTGACTCTGGGCTTATAATGAATAGAAAAATCCAATATCACTTTGCCCGATCCGGGATTTGAACCCGAGACCTCAGCAGTAGTTCCTGAAACCCACGACACATGGCTGGATCTTAGTGTGGGGTCAGGACTATGTATGTGACGTTTGGGGGTCTTTATTTATTTATTTTGATAATCCAGCCCACATTATATGTTTCACTGCTGGGCGCGGACCTTCACTGCGAATATCTTTTAGCCATCTCAATTTATTATTCAATCTCAACCACTGAAAGTTCTGGAGTTTCTCTTAAATATTTCCACAGAGATTCTCTTTTTTTTTTCACTGTTCCCTGAAAGTGCAGTTTACCTAACGCGTCCGGATCTGATTGAACGTCTAAATGTTAATGCCATAAGTTTTATGGCTTCCGCGGTTATATAAGCACACAATTAATATGCGTAACAACCATTGTATTTGTTAATTGCATTTTAATTTCTTCGAATTCAGTTTACGTTCTTGTTATTTTACCCAAACTCATCTTTGGTCCTTTTGTTTTATAATTAAAATATAAACATTATTTTATTATTTTATGGTAGTAGATATTAGTGTTATTTCCTCTGTCTGAATCAATACTGTACTTTGTACTTGTATATTTATATTTTTATTTATGTATAGTATATATATGCCAACCCGCACTAGGCCAGCGTGGTGGACTATATGGCCTAACCACTCTCAATCGATTCTCTCGGTTTTAGAGTAGGCCCGTGCCCAGCAGTGGGACGAATATGGGCTGATATAATATAATATAATAAAATAGTATATATGAAATATGTATATTATGTTTGTGTATTTATATGTTTTATTAGTATTATTTATATTGTATTCTGGTATTTGTTGGTATTTATTTTGGGTCTGGGTGTTTGTGAGACCGAACATTCTCTCGTAGTTTCTGATACCCACGACACAAGACTCGATCTTAGTGTGGGGTCAGGACTATGTATGTGACTGTTGGGTGTATTTATTTATTCTTTATTTTAAATCTACACTGCCCTTTATTTCTCTTCGTAATTCCATCCATTACATTTACTTTCACATTTAACATTATCGTAATAAATATCCACTACTAAACACAATCATCTTAAAACGCTGTTCCGCTCTCAACTCCCATATATTATGTTTTACTAATTCAAATATATTTGTCACAAACACAAATTTATGTTTCCTCGTAATTTGACCTTCCGTTATAATGATATAATCACAAAAAATCACATATATTAAGAGGGGAAATAATTTCGCGAAACTAGCGCAGGTCAGCGAACTATTTGCGAAACTTTTTGCATCAACGATTAAGGAAGACGAGTTTTAAGATTATAGTTTACTAGACACTGCCCACGGCTTCGTCCGCTTGCTTAAGATAACTCGGACACTGTTTTTTCTAGATCAAGATACAACAAATTACTATTTCTGACTTTTAGACATTACGGCTTCTTAGATGTACGCGAATGTTACACATTGAAATGAAACTAATTCTCACGAATTTTATCGTAAATTTTATATGGTTTAAATTTTTAGACAATATATTACGTACATACATAAACTCACTCATTTATTCCAGAAGTGGTAGGCAGAGTCATCACCAGGACACCCACATTTCGCCTTGTATGTTCCGTCCCACGATGTGATAGGGGGCGAGCCTATCGCCATATCGGGCACAAATTCTTGACTCCGGGCTGATAATAAATGGAAAATCCCAATTCACTTTGCCCTTCCCGGGATTCGAACCCGAGACGTCAGCTATGTAGTTGTATCGTAGTACAATTACGCCACCGAGACAGTCAGTATATAGGCGAGCTTATGCCTATATCAGGATCGGCCATAGCGTCTCGCGTGGGTATTTGGGCGATTGAAATGATTTCACAGACAGATTACAAACAAAGTTATTTTAATTCGGAAGTATTGTTATTTTGCAAGGAACTATAGCGGTTCGTCTGAGTCGTGGTGCACAGCTTTTTCACAATCCCAATTTCACTTCTCCAGAATCATCCTAACGCTTCATGACAACGCTCCATCGATCAGACGCTCCGCTAGACTGACAACTGCCAATCTGGTTCCTTCACAACTCAACAGATGGCGCCAAGGATGCCAGCGCCGTCAAGTATATTATAATTCACATTCTGGTTGGTTCGGTGGTTAAGGCCTGAAAAAGCAAAATACTAACACACTTTCAGATTTATAATTTAGTAAGAAATTTTGTATATAAACATACATTTCAATCGTTGATTAATAATCGTAAAAAAGAGTCTTTAAGCGAATTCGCATTGTTATATTGTCGGTTTTATTTGACATAACTGTAAAATAATTCAAAAAGTTTAATTATCAAATTTCTACATTTAGATTTGGCTATCGCGTATTGATTGAGATGATGCAATTTTAACGACTCCATGTAAAATATGAGATATGTTAAGACGCATACGAGACAATATGTTTCAAGGATATGTGTGTGAAGACGGGCAGAATATATTTTTATTGTTCATTATCTACTTAGGATAAATAATAATAATAAAAATGTAGGCTAAATTGGTATAGTGCATGGTAATTGCAAATGCCGTCCAGACCGAGAATAGAATGGCATTAAACGGCGGTGCCATTCGATACAATAATGCCGGCCTGCTGAAATACTTCTTCACACTCCAGAAGGACCCAAGATTATAGGAAGGAGGAAACACGTGTGACTGCAGAATATGCCACAGCTTGACGGTGCAGCACAAAAAGGAATTGGCTAACCTTTTAGTTCGCGTCGAGTTGGTTTGGACCATCAAGCTATAGCTTAGCAAGCCAGCAGGCGTGGTTTTGTTAAGGAAAGGAGAGGAGGTGATCGAATTAAACAATTCCTCAGAGCATTCACCATAATACAGACGGTTTATACAAGTAGCGTCGAGGATTTTATGCCATTTGACATTTCAGTTGCTAATGAATATGGAAATATTAGAAATAAATTTGATCGATTACTCACATACAGTTTTTTTTACAATATCTCTCTTAAGTATCGTATCTTCACCCACTTAGCTTTTTGTTCGGAAATAAAGTGTTATACACCGTTACCGTCATACAAATATGTTATTAGTGTTCGTGTGAATTTGTGTGTGTGTTCATTGCAACTGGGTTACCGCCGAAACTACGAAAGTTGAATCCTTTGTGTTTGATGGAAGATAATATTTTACTAGTAATAAGTTACTAGAAAACTGTAGAAGGAATTTTCGCAGTTCGATTGGCTAAGTCCTGGCCAGCTAATTGGCTAAGTGGATAATTAGCCGGTAAATACAATGTATATTATACCGGGTACATCAAGACTGCGACCGAAAACGAAGCCAAGTGGTAGTTTCAGTGGTAACTAAAAGTATTGCAAAAATACCCTTACGTACCGTTATGTCTTTAAAAATAAAAAGGTGTACATCATTATCTTAGGAAAAATATGTAGTTATCACCCAAATACAACGATAAGTAAATAATTTCAAAGAAACAATTGCTGATTTTTTGCTAATTTTTTAAATGAAATAATCACCTTCGTTATCAATAACCTTTTGCCATCTAGTGGGCAAACTTCCAATCCCGGATCGATAAAAATCAATTGCTTTTTGATTAACATATCCCGAGATGGCATTTTGGACATCATCCACATTTTCAAATTTTTTGCCACTAAGAAAGTGCTGTAGCGATCGGAATAAATGGAAATCCGAGGGTGCAATATCGGCCGAGTATGGTGGGTGAGGCAGTACCTCCCACCCCAATTCATTTATTTTTTCTAGTGTTCGCCTTGCACAGTGCGGTCTAGCATTGTCGTGTTGCAGAGCTACGCCTTTCCTGTTGACAGTGGCGGCGTAAGGTAGGTTGGCACCCTGGGCGGTTTTGTATTGAGCACCCCTATATAAAATACAGGGTATATCAAGACTGCGACCGAAAACGAAGCCAGATGGTAGTATTAGTGGTTACAGACACAAAGCAACTAAAAACATGATGATTTTTAAAAAAATGCTAAAAAAACTGTCGCGTTTTTGCAAAAAAATTAATTTAATTGTGTCTGTAACCACTAAATCTACCACCTGGCTTCGTTTTCAGTCGCAGTCTTCATATACCCGGTATAATAAATACTAAATATGCCTTCCCCGGACATTTCGTGCTTATATAAGATCAAACTTTGTTTAGTGCAAAAGAAAAGCTATTAATCTCCCCTTTCGGTACCGCGGGGATGACTGAAAGGGGTGTGTCTGGGGTTCCAGCCTGACAGTTTATGGATGTTGTGGCCGAGCCGGGGCCCCAAAAAATAATCATTGCTTGTGCTTCTATCATAGGGGGCCCGGATGCCCCCCCCCCACTTACGATTGTTTTTGGGCGCTGGCTTATGATATTATGGGCGTCAACAACAGAGTCGAGGCCATGCGCTCTGGCACAAATCTCCGAGTCGCTTTGGTTAAGGACGCACCACCACCGCAGTGTGCCCAGCGATCCCGGTAAACCCCTTTTGGTTGCGTCTACAACGGGTAGGGAATACCGTGGCGAATTTATTGCGACCCCCACGACAGGGTAGAGGCGCCGGCGAGCGGGATCCGCTCACGATTCCGGTTCACGCTCCGCGCCTGCGAGATCACGATCTCGCAGAACGAAAGCATTGCTTGCTACGACCTTCGACTTCGACCATGGAGGAAATAACGGCTGAGAGCGACAGGTCTACTCTGAAGGCTGCACGGAGTATTCTGCGCTCGTCCCCCCAAGCTGGGCACTCCATAAGAGTGTATCAATTGCCACAATGGTGACAATGATGGTTCCTTTCATGCTTCCCATCACAGGTATCAAACGATGCAGCCGTGCTCCGATAGGACCATCTAATGGACCGTCAACACGCCATGGCGCCTGTTCGGTGACTGGTAAAGAACAGGACTCACTGCTACAAAGGTCCACTCACTAGCACTGGGATTGTCCATCCTAAAGTTCCACTCCTCCATGACGGCCACTCTCTCTGTCTCTCACTCTCTAAGAGTTGGTAGTTCCTCTTGACGAAACGCTTCCTCCCACCATTAATAAACCGACGAGAGGGCTTTGGCGTCAATGTCCCAGGGAAGAAAACCAGCCACAACGCAGGCCGCCTCCTGGGCGATCATACGATATCCCCTGAATCGTGATCATCCGGTGCCATTCGAGAGAACAGAACAGTGTCTCAGAGATTCAACAGAAACGGGAAATCCGTTGGAATTGACCTCAAAGAACTTTGGTGTGCTCAATAGATCGAGGCTATATTTCACGTCTGGTCATCGTCTGCAACTTTATAAGGCGCAGGTACGCCCCCACGTAGTATATTGCACCCATCTTTGAGCAGGGTCAACCCAGTACCAGTTTCTCACTTTCGGCCGATTTCAACGTCGTGCAGCTCGAATCATCGACCAGCGAGTTCTTACCGAACGCCTTGTAAGTTGGGCTTTGCGTAGAGATATAGCAATGCTCTGCATTCCTTATCGCCACCTCTCTGCATTCTTATCCTCTCTATGGCAGTGTTACCCAAACATTGATCTTCCATGGCTCTGTAATTTTCAACTGCCTCTTCGTGACCCACTTAATACTTTTAAACTCAACGCTGCCCTGTGGTTGTTGCAGATGTTCATGGGCGGCGGTGATCACTTATCATCAGGTGAACCGTATGCTCCTTTGCCCCCTTTAATATAAATAAAAATGCGTAAACAGGAATTGATCGCACGACTCCTGCGTACAATCTCCGGCAAAGGATGCCGGCACCTTCGAGGTAAAAAAGCAGCTAGACATTGCACCTGCTTCGTTAGCTAGTTTCTTTAAAAATGGGCATGTACGTTCCACCAGCTATCCATGAAAACGGATAGCCTCTAGATTTATGAACTTCCATTGCGAGGCCCAGCCGCCGTATTGCCCTTACTACTTTGCCAATACTCAACGCAGCACGGGCGGCGGCGCATAAGATCAAACCAAGCGCAACATAAATCCATTCTTTTAGGGAATTAGCAATTATATTTACAAAAGTGAATAATTATTACAATGGTAGGTAGTTATTTATTTATAAGTCTTTAAAGAGGTAGATTTTGTGTGCTTTCTTTGGCTGTACGAGTGAGTTGTCGGTGTCACTCCTTGAGGCTTGGTACCCGGGGCGGACCGCCCCCACCGCCCCCCCTTTACGCCGCCACTGCCTGTTGACAATTGCAGGATACTTCTCAACTTCACATGTACTAACACACTCAGCAGAGAAACGAATCACTCCCCTATACGAAAAACAAAGGCAGAGAAAAAAAAATTGAGATCCTGTTTTATAAAAGATGCAGTCATTGTGTGGGAGGTATAGTCTAATACAATAACATTCATCGTTCCACCAACCAGAACAGTTCTTTGCAGATCTGTTAAATTCCATTCTATACCGGGGAGACCGTACAACGTCAATGTCAACGGCTTTCCAGCGCAGATAGTCTTTCCACACATCGTTGATTATTATGCATTTTGTGCGGCACCAAATTTGCTAGGGCTAGCAGTGCCCTGATTTTCTAAAAGTAGTAAAACTAGGGCTGACTCTTACACTAACAATATGTAGGCAGCAGGACAAACGGGGCCGAAAAGAAATCAGAATATTGACTTTATTGGACTTTATTTTACTTAATCATATGACACACTGACTGATAGACAAACATTACAAAACTGGTTATAAAAATGATTGCACAATGTAGAACGGTATCGCATCTAGACCACAGTTGACCGCTAGATTTCGTTTATATCTGGGCCGTGGTGACGTAATTGTACAATGACCGCTTATCTGATATCAAACGTGACGTGTTGATGCTGGCTGAGATGTTGAGAAAGATTTTTGTAAAAATGCATGTATTGTGTTTTAAGTTTTAAAGGAAATTTCATGTGACAAATGCAAGGGTATCGCGTTCGGGGATAAGCTGGTAAGGATGGATACAACTTACAAGCAGGCTGTCATAAATGTGTTAGCTTAGGTAGATTTAGAATACTAGGTCAGTTTAGCGTATGTCAGCCTCCGTGCCGTAGTTGGTTAAACGCCGGCTGTGAAACGAGAGGCCGCGAGATCGATCCCCGCACCGAGACAAATATTTGTGTGTTCCACAGGTGTTTGTTTTGGGTCTGGGTGTTTGTGAGACCGAAAAGTCTCTCGTTATTCCTGATATCCAAGACACAAGACACGATCTTAGTGTGCGGCCAGAAATAGTCCTTTCCCCACACTAAGATCGATCACATACATAACATCACATCGATAGGTATGTGGCTGTTGAGTTTTATTTATTTATTTAATATTACGACCTGTTGTCTGTCTGACATCAACCCTTTTAGAGATATATCTTAGTTTACCACCGTGCTGACCTAGTGCGGGTTGACGAATTTTAAATATCTTGGATATTTTTTTGTATAACGCTGAGATATACGATCCTAACGATGTTTTCTTTCATTGTAGTAGATAATTAATAAATACTGCAGACAAAGAAGTACTTTAGCTAGTTTTAACCGCAACAGAAAATTTGAAAACAGGCTACTTTTCCTTCGATTAGCCAATAAAAACAGCGGATGATCCGTCATCTGATCAGCCACAGTACATCCCACGTGTCGTGTATCGTATCGTGGTATCGTGTTGATCACATCCGGTGCTTTGTTCGTTTTTTAAAAGTCTGCTATAGGTATCAAAGGAATTTCAACTACATAACTTGGGTGTAAGGTAGTGAATTGCAAAGCTCCGGTGCAAGGAAGGTAAGTGCAATTCGATCATAGTGGAACGGAAGTATCATATGTCTCAATGTTTGCTATTTACTATTGTATTGTAAAGGCCTTTTGTGTATTGCTGTTTAAATGTTTGATATAATATTCTTATCGTTACGTAGATAAGATCTCCCATTGGTAAAATGTTACAATCTGATCCACCAAATTATGAATTTAAAGTTTCAATTATGATTATGCTTACAATTTTCATTTCCTATTTGAAATCCTGAGGGGGCAATTATAGTGGTAATTGAACTTATCTGTAGTATAGAGAAGTCTTGTGTCAAATATTGTATTCTAGAATCTAGTCTCACCGCATTAAGCCTAGCATTGTCAGACTCTTTTGAGTTTTATAACTTCAGAGCCCACTATTGGGTTATGACTTATGAATGATTTTCACCCCTAGACCATACTATATCTCCTTATTTACGTCATATAATCTTATAATAACAATAACAAATAACAATAATAGAGCATTAAGATGTTACTAATAAAATAAAATATCGATGTATAGATTTATCCATATTGTACGTTATGCAAGTAATGACTTGGTGGTTAAACGTTGTGTTTTATACGTAAGACTTGTGTCATGTGCTCTAACATGATGGGGACCGCGGTATACTATAATAAAACACTAAGCTCTTTTGCCAGAGTGGTAAATGGTGGTAAGGGAACTTATTGTTAAATGAGAGGCTGTGGGTTCAGTCAATTTTTTTTTTTGTAATTTGTATCGTCAGTATTTTTTTTGGAAACTGATAGTCTATGAATGATATCGCTTAAAACCCTAGGTATGTATGGTATGATAGGTATGCTTATGGTAGTAATGCCTATTCGCCCGGAGAGCAAATACAGCAAACACCATTCACGATGGTGGAAAACTCGACAAAATGAACCATGCAAATGTACCGCTTTTCGTGTTCGCCTTGTATATATCCGGTTTCGACCATTATTATATTGCTGGATTGATGTGCATTTACCCTCAAATTCCTTGGAGCCACTTTGTTGTGCCAATGCAAAAATGTGTTGGAGTCTGTCCCACCCTCACACCCGCCACTGCAACTCCTGTAAGCCAGGAACAACAGTGGTTCGCATTTTAATGATACTGAGCATTGAAGCTCAGCGAGTCTCCGGGAATGTCTAACTTGTCTTTAACCCACAACGAACCATCACAAAGTTAAATTAATAGGAGGAGTTGGAAATAAATTATTGTCCACTTCCCTTCGTAAGCGGGTGATAAAACAATGATCTAAGCAAAAAAGTGTTCTGTAACACGGATTTTTCACCTTGTTAGAAGCCAAGTCTCTCTGTATTACAGTCTACTATGTTATCCAATACTTAACACTCCCGGAACAGTGTCTGTCGCAACAGCAATGCAATTGGTATCATATTAATAAGCATTACGTGTGCCATCGTCTCTGCTTCCGAACGCTTTCACTGCCCATGCGCCGATCCCGATAATTATACGAATTGTTAATCTGTTGATAGAATTTTTGGGTTGTGGGTTAGGGTATCAGGAAGGGCACTTACTGTACTGTAATGTACTGTACTGTGTCAGCCCAAATACGTCGCACTTCAGGGCACGGGTCTCACCTCCTCAAGGGCACTCCACACGGTAATTAATTTTGATATTTTTTCCATCTTTAATACCACGTTTTTGCTTTAGAGTATCCTCAATATGTTGCAGGAGATTCCCAGGTCAGGCACTTGGTGTGAGCTTTCTGGTCAGATAAACCTCATATTCGTTGCCTAGGCTCGGAATTAATTACACGCCCCTAACATAACACCTTGCAAAGGGAAAAGGGTTAGTAGAACTGAGAACATGGATGGTGTTAGTAGCGCCTCTAACAAGCGTATGTTGTCAATTGGTTTTGGCAGCGCGGCTCTGAAACGTTCTGGGTTGCATTCCCAATCAGGCAATTCTATTTAAATGATTTACTACTTAAATTACAAAAGTCAGATTAATGACTTGTATTCGTTTGATATCTTATATCTTTTCCCACATTCCATGTAGTGGAACGTCAGAAAAAATTGCAACTGTCAAGTGCGCCGACCCGAGCATCGAACTTGGCACCGCGCGTGATTTTATCTACTTCGCCATTGTCAATAAATTGAATGGAGTTTTTGCAAGCGCTAGCCATGTAATCATTTTTTTGTGACATTATTAAGTAAATGTTTAAAGTTTGGATTGTTCAAGAAAATAAAAATTATATACATAGGCCGTCTTATTAGTTTCGTTTAAGCATTTATGTATGGGCTGTAAACCATGAGGTTCCGAGTTAAAAATCAAATCTCAAGAATTTATTCCCGATGTGGCGATAGGCTCATTACTTATCATATTGGGACGATAAGCTCGACGAACTGCGAAGGTCGCCTCTGCCTACCCCTTCGTATGTATAGACTTAAGATGATGTATGTATGATTATAAATAAATTAGGGATAACCCAGACTTTTCTAAACGAATGTATTATTTCTTCTCTATAAAGTATAAATATCACACAAATACATCTTTGTACAAGACCAGACCGGCCGGCAAAAAAACTAGATTTTATGAAAGGCAAACAGAACAAAGCCACCGAGAAGTAATAAAAACGCGGTGCAGTTTATTGTGCAGTTATGTTGCCTGGTTGTGTCGCAAACGGTCGGGTGGCTAGAAACTACGATTGAATGAAAAAAGAATCGATTATCGATTTAGTAGACAAGAATATCGATTTAGTACCTGCCCGGTTTTGACTGAGTGCTCAAACCTGGTATCACCTCATTGAGGTAACATATTAAAAATCGGTGATGAAAGAATTTTCGAATCAGAATGTGTGTGACATTTCATGCTTCGTACTTTGAAAATATAACGGTGAAGGAAAACATCGTGAGAAAACCTGCATACCGTAGCGATTTTGAAGAATTTTACGCTATGTAAAGTCTGCCAAGCCGCACTAGGCCAGCGTGGCGGACTATATGGCCTAACCCCTCTCAATCGTACTCTTGATTGTAGAGGAGGCCGAGCCCTGCAGTGGGACGTATTTGGGCTGACACAGATGCAGACTTTGAAAATGAACGTATTTGCTCAGTGGTAGAACCGAACTATAGTTGCTTTATAACACAGTAGAAATAGGCTGGCCAAGCCAACGACCGGAGTTGCACCTACCAATATCCCATGGAAAACTGACGTGAAGTGCACTCTTTATATAAAACCACGTAAGTACGTTTCGAGGTAAACTATTCACAAAAAAGTGTTTTTAACTAATGAAAAATGGGTCAGTTTGCAAAAATCACGTTCCATAGTATAAATAGCCATAATACATTTAATTAAACCAAAACTAGAACAAACCCAATTTAATACGGGTTTTTAAATATCTCTATAATCTGCTTTAACATTTAAATTGTTGATTTTGTGACACTAATGGTTGCATTTTTATAACGATTGCGTAAGAAAATGGCGCCAACATATTAAGGCTTTGCGGTCACCTCTGCATTAAAATGTATGCCATTTTTAATAAATAAAGTTTTTATTTATAATTATTAAAAATGTATGTAATATATTTGTTTTACTTTTCGTTTCTGGCACGACGTAGTGACTACAATGTACCTAATAATAAGTCCAAAACACCGCCGAGAGATACTTAAAACCTGATATCTCAGGGTGACGAGTATAGAGCAGTAGTGACTCAGTAACAACTTCATTGTATTAACCTGCTCATAAAATTCTTGCCAAAACAAAGACCAATTTTGTAACTCCATACTCCACAGTCACAATATAAATTGCCGCCACAAATATCTCACTAACGAAGTGATAAAAATTCATAGTTTTTCACAAGCACGACGTAGTATTGTATTGTTTTACGTAAGCCAGGAAATGGATGATCGGAGACGCCCGCGTCACAATCGCAGACGCGAGACGGCGAGAGTGCCCGCGCAACACTCGCAAGCAGTTCGTATAGATATTTGAACCATAGACACGCCACAGTTTAACGGTAAAGATAAATATCGAGAAACCTGTATGCCATAGATATTTTGAAGAGTTTCTATGGTATTGTCGGTCAACCCGCAGTGGCTAGTGGATGCCCAATTTAAATGAATCGATCTCTTCGCCCGTAGCATGCAGTAGGCTATATGGCGAGGAATTATTATTTATTATTATTAAATCTGAAGGCCATAAATTTGGAATTGAATCTGCGCTCTCTCGTTTCACAACCGTTTCGTAATTACTGTGCTTCGGTGACTGTCAGTATATTAGGATTAAAAATTATGATAAATTAGATCACAAAATATGCATGTATAATACATATAAAATTAATTTAAACAATTACGTAGAATTACTAAAAAATAAACGCATTGTTTGACAGAAATATGTTATTGAATTATCGGTACCTATATTTATTTAAGTTTCCTTAATAATATGTATAACTTTGTCAATAACGATGAAGTTTTTAGTTCTTTTACAGTACAGTTTGTAGTATATTTTATCTGAATTTTAAAATACATATTATATGAAACACATTTCCAAATATAATAATGTTATCCCGAAAAACTGCCTCGGTAGCGTAGTTGTACTACGGTACGACTAAAAAGCTGAGGTCTTGGGTTCGAATCCCGGGTCGGGCAGAGTGATATTGGGTTTTTCTATTAATTATCAGTCCGTAGTCAGGAATTTGTGCCCGATATGGCGATAAGCTCGCCCCCTATCAAATCATGGGACGGCACATACAAGGCGACATGTGGGTGTCCTGATGGCGCCTCTGCCTACCCCTTCTGGGATTTATGTATGTATGTATGAAAAATTTGGTCTGCAAGCGTCTAAAATGATATTTCGAATAATTTTACATAATACAAAGGGAATCAAAGATTTAAAACCTGTTTCATTGTCATTAAAATTTTACTTGTTTAAAAATAAACACATCAATAATTGCATGTTATAGAATAGTTATGACCTCTTAGTCGTGTTTGGTTTAATTCCTAATGTTGTTAGCCTTGCTGCTATCTACATAATGGAAATTATATTGTAAGTTCAAGATTTGTTATTAGTTTCTATCTTTATATCCTCTTTGGTTTATTTGTATCATTGTTAAGGTATAAGAAACAGCAGAATTGTTATAAACTAAAGCGACGATAAAATCGGCTGTACTACCTAGCATAATAAATGTAGGCCCCGTTTAAAATTGTTTTGAATGAGGATTTTAATATTAATGTTATAAATAAATGTTTCAATTATGCATTGGATTTGTATCTTGCGATTAAAATAAACTTTCAACGTGTTTTAATCTTTGACCATCGCGTGGCGCAGTCGACTCGCGCATTTCAGTTGCGTGCAGACTATGGCGGTGGGCGCACGTCCGTTCATTCACCGTGACATCGCGACAAAATTGTTTACGTGAAACATTTCCTTTTCATTGTTGGCAAACCATTGTGTCTGTGACGATAAATGATCCCATAGTGCTTGTGTTGTGTTAAAAATGGCTAATCTAACGCTGCGGTACCTGGATGAGTTGTCTTATGTGTTGAACAGCCGGAGACACTTGGCGAGCCAGGCGAAAGCATCTTCTGTTGGCGATCTTCTTAACGCCGAAGAAGAAAGGTTCACACCGGTACGTTGGCACACGTTTCACATTCACATAATTTCGAAAATTGTTGCAAATTTTAACACCGCAAAAGTCACTCGGTTGATTTCTGGGTTTACGTCAGGTACTGAAATGATATAACTTTTTTTGTTGTTTTTTTAATAAAGCGTAGACACGCGTGAAAGGAAGCGAAAACCAGAAACAAAAATTGAGGCCGTTTTAGCGTTCGACCTTTTACAGTTTGATTGCTGAGGCTTCATTCATTTTTGTTAACGCTTAGCTGAGTTTGCTATATGAAACATCGTGTGCAATTACTGACAGAGTATTAAATCCTATTTAATATTTTTTTCTTTTTAATTATGCGCTCTGGTTGGGAAATACCGTCTATGCTATGTATAAATTAAAAATGTCCTTGTGCTTTAGTCTTAACTAGCCGCTGGACACAATATAATAAAACAAAAACACTGGTTGTTCGATTACATTCTGTAGATGATAAAATGATCTGGTGATGATGTTCAAATCTTTACAAATAAGGTCTCTACTATCAGATTGACATCGATTTTCGCCACGTGATGAATACTGTATCTCATACTCCGCCTAGCTAACACCAGGTAGCAACTTTGCCAAGCCAATATTGAAGAAGAAATGTCATTTAACAGTCCCTATTACCTCGCTGAAGGACCCGGCTCATCTAAAAAATACCGCTGCATTGCCTCCTTCAACATTAATGTGATTCTCGCGTTTGGTAATTTTTATACTATCTTTATTCACTTAAACTCTTTGATCTTCATGCCTGATGTCATATTATTATCAATGGACAATGATTTATAATTCTTAAATTGTATTCATTAAATTAAGGGTTCTTAACTTACCCTTGTTCATCGCGTTTCGGCTTCCCTACTTTAATCTCCTCCTTCTTGCGTCGTTCTCCTCAATTCTGAGAGACGTGACCTCCTCTCACCATACATATTCGATTATTAAAGTTGGGTTTAAAACAGTCTAGATATAAGGCTGGTAGTTTGCGGTATCGTGATATAGCTTATTTTTATCAAAGGAACAATAACGACAAATGGATTTATCTTCTATCGGCAATTTGCTCATTAATCAAAGCTCTTACGTTCTCTTATTTTATGAAATATTATATTTAAATTGCTAGTGTTAACCCCTCAACACTAACTACACTGTTAAAGTGAGATTCATCTCGTAAATCTGTATAGTTTTCTCGAAACAATGGCTAATGTATCATTTTGTTTCTACTTTTTTATCACGCTTATAAGTGTTGCTATAAAACTTGTGTGTATTGTATTCTCATATCTACAAATACCACATTTGAAAAGATCAAAGAAATTGAATTTTCGTTATATCAACTATTCTGGCCACCTCGCCATTTTTATTTCTTTTTTGCCCTACTCCGACATTGGCTAAATCATCGAAAACCGATGGAGCCACACACCTTAAAAAACAGGGTTCTTTATTATCTAAGTAAAGGACAGACAAGATGAATCCAGCCGATTAATACATGAAGAGATTGATGAAAGTGGAGAAGCAAAGAGTGATGTTAGATTTAGGGATCTATGAATCCTAATATTATGGTATTTGATAGTTCTGCTTTTGCAGGATATATCCAATATAGGAGACAGAAATTATGTTACATAATATCAGACTATTGGCGAAGTTCGAATAATTATTTCCTCAATATTTACCGAGATGACGCACGCAGACTATTTCGATCGTATCGTTCATTATGAAGGAACAGTCTTTCTATGTAAATATCGTACAAAGAAAGTAACAACTTTCATTCATTTTGTGATACACATCGTTTGAAATGTCGTTTTCTATGTTTGTAACAAAGAAATGTATTTCTTTGTTAACGAAAGTCGCTTTTGGCCTGCGTAGTAGGTTTCGCCTTAATGACTACTGTTATGACATCTAAAATCGACGGCCTAATATGTTTTTCAATCATGTTTTTATCGTGAATAAATAGATAGAAAAGGAAAAAGAAAATAAGGCAGTTCTTGTTGCTTAGGATAAATCATCCGTTGTTTTTTGTCGAATAAAGATGTTCCGAAACAGTGGTATTACCTACTTAACGATTAAAAGAGCTCGTGAAAGACTCTTTTAATAAAAATACTTTGATTTCAGTTGACAAAAATAGTTAATAAGATCATAGAAATAAAAAAAATACGTAAAAGTTTCCAGCTGTGAAGTAAATTGGAGCGGAAAAGTGTGAGAAAGGTAAAACGTTTGTACCAGATATTTCTTTTTAGCATTCTGATTGGTCCACATCGCAGCTTCGTTGCGGATGTATTAATGATTCCTGCACACAAGATACGTGAACCTATTGTCCAATAGTTCTGTCTGTTACTGCAGGATGGGCAATTTTGTGAAATTATTGCTTAACCTATTTTCTTGTTTCTGGATCCGGTTATGTTACTGGAGAATTTTGTCATTGCGTATTAAAATTTGTGTTTCTTCATATTATTATGCGATACTTTTTTAGAGCGGAAATGAACTATTTATATAATTTTATGCCAATCCGACTTACAGCGCTCCAACTAAAAAATATATTTTTTGCACCCTGCTTCATTGATCTATTAATGGACAGTACGCCGTTGCCTTACATGAATCTCGATAAGAGTCTTATCCAAACTGAGCGATGAAGTACCGTACCGTTGAGTCTACAGTATTTTTTTCTACATGCAATCAACTCGAACAGAGTGCAGGGATGCAAAAAGCGTATCTCAGTAACATTATATGTGCGCTGTAACGAAAAACCGGTATCGATACGGTCACCGGTTCTACGGTCCATTGATGAGAATCGATTATTTATCGATTCGCTGTTTTGTTTGTTGGTGCGCTGCTTTTTGAAATTGGAACTGGTGCATTTCAACTACGAATATAATTTATGTTGTAGTATTGGAAAAAAACTAAAGGTCACTGAACCTTGTTAATCGTGTGTGTAAAAATAATTTATGCTTGGTTATCATATCCACGAAAAAATATAATAAGAGTCGATATGCTTAATTCAATAATTACGATCTGCAAATATTTTGCTTAGTTTATCAAACGTTTAGCTTCCAACGGAATGCGCCATTGGCATTACGATTAAGTAGGTACAATATTTTTTCCTTTTAAAACAAAACATATTAAAACAACGATAACAGTTACTTAACCGTAAAAATATGAACAAGAATATATAATGAGAGCCACATAAATATTTAAACTAATGATGCGTTTCTGCAGCCTACATTGTGTTATTGTAATCACTTGATAAATCGAATGTATTTAACATGACGGTAAGTGCATTCCCATCTAAAGTTTTAATGTTCAAATAGGATAAGGAGAAGGAGGATCATTCAATAAGGATGTTATTAAAATACATAATAATTTTCGTAATATAAGGTTTAATTATCGTGGGTTAGATTTCAAATCCTCCACGCTGGAGCGCATATTGATATCTGTAAATTTCGTGTGAAGATTTCATAGATATAGTATTTGCTTAAAGATGGGTCACCATTACAATGACGATTAATGATATCAAATAAACACGTTACTTTGAAGAGACTGTGTGTACCAAGTGCCCTGGGATCGAACCCGCAATCTCTGCGTCAACAGTCTAGTCTCTAAAACTAGGCTATTACTACTTAATTTACGCCTTACTGTTTTAATACATTTATTATATATAAAAAGTTGAAATAAATACATTATTATAAAGTAAACAAACATTACTGACTTTTTTCTTGAAAATTTCTATTTTGAGAATCACGAAACTTAACCCATCTTTTTAAATTGCCTGAGTAGGTACCACCGCAATGTCTATTTCTCCTACGAAACAGCAGTGTAAATGCACTGTTGTGTTCCCGTTTGAAGGACATGGTAGCAAGAGTAACTACTGGACATATTGAAACTTAACATCTCATGTCTCAGGATGGCGAGCGTTGCCATGAATTATGGTATTGTTTGGTTTTGCTATTGTCCATGAGCGGTCGTATCGCTTAAACCATCATGCGAATGGCATACAAGTGTCACCGTTCACCGCAATAAAAAAAATTGCGTCAATCCGATAGTCGTGACGTCAAATTTGTAAGCAATATGGCGGGTGCGATCGAAATCCATTATAATTATGACAGTGACGATGCACGACCCGCTGTTGTTTCCCGCGTTTACTCAAGCTACAGTATGGCCATTTGTTATTTATTCTTATAATAGAGTTATTTTGAATATACTATCTTGGAAGTTTATACCTTCCAGACTAAGAACCATGAAAAACAGATATGGACTGGTTTCTTAGATTTACGCGAATGTTACACATTGAAAAAAAACTATTTTTTACGGATTTTATCGCGATTTGGTTTAATTTTTACATGTTTTTAAAGCAAAGATTTTTACATTTTTGGAAAGTAATCGAAACATCGCGTTTCATAGCCGGCGTCTAACCAACTGAGCCACGGAGGCTGTCGCTGTAATCCAATATGAATATAGGAGGTACATGCTCTAATACTTTAATCTTCTTCTGCGTTGTTTCTTGAGTAAGTTACTATTATATTGAAATTGATTTATGAAATAAAATACAATTGACATACAGTAGAGCAGTAACATAATTGCCGACCAGTTACCAGTTGGCATTGTCCCATTGTAGAACAATGATGATGATTTCCATTATTGCCACAGCAGTTAAAGATTTCTCAAAGCTATTCGTATTGTTGTTTTTATTTTAATTCACTTTCAATGCTGTTTGGGTTTATACATTACACGTAAAAGGAGACGGACTATATTCTCTCTCCCTCTCTCTCTCTCTCTTTTCAGCCATAAGAAGTCCACTGCTGCTTCCCCAAGGATCTTCAAGGACTCTATTCAGTCTTATCATATTGCTCTCATATAAAATCATTTTTCCCGATATTGTAATGTTAGATAGCATAATCGATGTATCCATAGGCAAGCATCCATAGTCTTTCGCTGGTTGATGTAGCTGACCAGATAGAAACTTGGTAACCAGATGTACACAGACTAAGGCCGAAACGCGACAATTACGAGGGTCCTTAGTTCTTACGTCAAGTATATGTTTGTATATATATGTATTGTAATTCTTATCGTAGTTGACCAAATGTGACATGGTTAGATTGAACGACAAATATAATTCAAGTCGTGGAATGGAATACCCACTATTTACATAAACGTTCTACAAAATACAGGATATTGAAAAACGTTACGCGATTCATAAAATTAGATCACAATGAAACAACTTATCGCCTTCGCTTGCATTGGGTGATGTAAGCGCTATGAAACGTAATCTGGGATTAGATACTGGAAATCTCCTGTTTCTACAAGGTCTCTGTGATCTTGTAAAGCTGTAAGGATAGGAGATTAACGAGAATATATTTGATTACGTACTATATGAGTTGACAGTCAAAGACAGTTCCTGACAGATGCCTGGGTCCGCTTTCCAGCATTATCTCTATAATTTTTCCCAGTCTTTAGCATTCTCGATCATGACGATTGGCACTTATATCTTCCTTGACGACATTAAACCAGTTCTTTTTTGGTCCTTTTCTTTCCACTCCGCTGTAAAAACTTCTATACTCTATATTGATTTTTAAACAACGTTTTAACTGTAGCGTTTCAAGCAAACTTACGAGGTAATGTTTCATACTTTACTCAAGTCTTTGATTAATCGTTGTCTCGCGAAGTAGGGAAGCCATTTTCAAATAAGTAAGATGAACTGACCCATTTAAGTTGGATAATTACTCAAAGTTCCCCAATGGGATCGCTCCTACAATGGACCATCTTTATTGTTGCTCGACCGGCGTGACGTCGTCGATTTTCTTTATGAGAATTTTATTATTGTCTCGTCGGTGGATGGATTCTAGGTACCTATTTTACAAGATTATTTTTTAAAATTTATTATTTATGCTGGAGGTATTTTGTAGAATATTTTTATGAAACTGGATAGCTACCGCGTTATACAATAGTGGAAATTTCGTAATAATAAATAATAATCCATGTGTGTCGCGTTTCGAATTCCGACTGTAGGCTGTGTTTTTGTACATCTGGTTTCGAGCAAATCGCTATGTCGGCCGGTGAGATATGGTTACAATCAAGTGCATTATGATATCATTTTCCTTATTATACATATAACAACTACCTAAATAATTTATTTTTGCCCTATGTATTTTATGGCGATGTAAAGTGCCACCTATACGTCGCTGAATGCAAACTGCTTGCAACAAATCGCTGTGGAAATTATTTAAATAAACTATATTCAATATGAGACTCCCAGTGGCTAAAGAATTTAATTTTATTAGTTAAAACAATATGTTAACGGAAAGTATACACAAATATGTAGGTATAAAACATAACATGAATAATATGAACCGTAAAACAATAAATAGTATCCGCATGAAGTATGAAAAATGAATAACTCCTGATAAGCATAAATAAATAAATGATGCATACAATGTAAATTAACAATGTAAATTATATTAATACACAATTATTAAGTGCTTATTATGTAGTAGAATGATAATATGTGTCTAATACAAGCATCATAGAACGCAGCCCTGTTTTACTCGGGTACAATAAATTTTTTCACTCCATAATTATTATTAATGATAGATACCAAGTAGAAAAAATATACCGATATAACTAGTTTTCCACGGTCTCCTAAACGGTTGTATTAAATAATAAAAACTAGCTTACATCTTAAGGTCCTATAGTCTATCTAAACTAACAGGTTCCATTTGACGTTTCATACTTTTAACGTAAATAACTTTGTGCAGACGTAACCCACACAATTTCAATAAAACTTTCCGTAAATCCATGGAATTATGAAGCTATTCTTATTTTATCACTAGATATACAAACCATAATCACTAAATTTAAACTAGAATTCTTTAAATAAAGCAAAATAACCATTTTAAACAACATTTTTTTTTCTAGACGTCATTACAAAGTCACCTCGTTAGGTCTTTTACCGGTAGAGTCGAGACTATTCAAATGCATTTGTATACGCATAATCGGTAAAAATATTTAAATAATCGAGCAGATATAAAACAGTTGGGTTTTAATTTTAAAAAATACTGAACTTTCAGCTAATAATAGGTATGCTGTCAACGAACATACATCAATAAATAGTGAAATAATAATATTAATATGAATTAATTTATCATTAATTAATAGATTTGGATATTACAATAGAAATGAAGGCTGTATTGTAGGATACGCCACGCATAGTGAGGAGGTTCCTCACTTTGGAGTATATGTATTGTATTGTATGTATGTATCATGTGTTCATAAGCATGTGCGTGATGTGGACTGGACTCGAAAAAGTGTCTGCACCCGGGTGAAGCCGGGACGGGCCGCTAGTAATAGATAAATCACTCCTTTTGTTCCTAAATAGTAAAGTGACATGCAATTTAGATGTCTCATTAGAATAAAAATGTTCATGAAAAAATAAACGAAATGATGTAAACTGAAAATATAAACTGCAATCGATTAAGAAATACAAACAAATATTATCGATATCTCTAAATAATCGGATATTGTAAGAACCGATTTATTTGACAGCATCCCTATTTCCCAATGTCAAATGGAACTTCTTAGTTTAGATAGACTATAGGGTATCCCAATTTCTATCTAGGCTAGACCAACTTCTTTTTCATAAATTCAGGTGTAATAACATAATAAACAGTTTATATACCACTGTTGTAATTGTAATAATTAAGTTTTTTTCAGCAGCTCTGAATAATTGTGTCAACACCAGAAAAACAATTTTCCGCCTGTACAAACTGTCTAAACTACACTGCCCTTACCATAAAATAATTTAAATACATATCCATTTTATTTACTGTTGGTAAGTATACACAATATCTATTTCTCCCGTCAAACAGCGGTGTAAATGCACTGTGGTGTTCCGGTTTGAAGGACATTGTAGCCAGAGTGACTACAGGACATAACTTAACTTAACATCTTAACATGTTATGTCCCAGGATGGTGAGCGCAATGGAATGCCCAGCATTGCTTTGTAATTCATGGTGTTGTTTGGTTTTCTACTGTGCAGAAGCGGTCGTACTGTATCGAGCATGCCATTCGCCGTTCATCGCAATAAAAAGAAAACAAAAAAAATTTGTGGTTTCATATTAATGTAAAAGCAATAGACACACATACGTAAACCGCGGACGTTGCAAAATTCTAGTATTGTTTCTAAACAAAATAGTTTTGTGTTGCATGCAGATATATCACGTAACGAGTCGCGGTTACTGTGTGCTTTGTTTCGTTGTTATTCACTTTAATACAATGTATTTAATTTATATTGTAGTTATATTAAGTGCTCGGTTGCAAGTTGGCCGGGTTCAAATTTCAGCGCACATCTCAGATTTTTCATTTTTTTGTTGATTATCATGTCAATTATCATGTTATTCAGCTTCCGTAGCGCAGGTGGTTAGACACCGGCTGTGAAACTAGAGGCCGCGGGTTCGATCCCCGTACCGAGACAAATTGGTGAAGGCCGTATTTGTCTCGGGTCTGGGTGTTTGTGAGAACGAAACGACTCTCGTTTCTGATACCCATGATATAAGCCTTAATTGATCTGAATGTGGGATCAGGACTATGTACTTATGTGACTGTTGGGTGTATTTATTTTAATGGTGAAGGAAAATACGGTGAGGAAACATGCATACCATAGATATTTTCAAAATCCGTCAATTCACACTACGCCAGCTTGATGGGCTATGACCTAAGCCCTCTCAATCGATCTACCGATTGTTGAAAAGCCCGTGCCCGTGCGTGCGACTGAATAGCAAACATATCACGTAATGGTGGAAATTTCATTATTTTGTTATTCAGACGGCAGACTTAATTTAACTTTGACTTTTGTGAATTACGTGTTCTCATAATACCAGCTCATTTTAACTGCAAGAAAGTTTCGCAAAGAACCTTGAAAGTTGTAAAGAATTTCAAAGAGACGTCGTTTTCTGCCACGTATTGAAATATAAAATTCTAGTACTTATAATGTGGGGTAATTCTGCCCAACAGTGGGGTTTGGGATTTTAGATATTTTTATACAATCCATTCGAAATTCAAATCGATCACTCGACCAAAACAGACGGCCATACGTCACGTCAAATCATTGCCGTTGCATCCGCGCTGAGATTAACGT
Organism: Deilephila porcellus; assembly: GCA_905220455.2. Classification (NCBI taxonomy): domain Eukaryota; kingdom Metazoa; phylum Arthropoda; class Insecta; order Lepidoptera; family Sphingidae; genus Deilephila; species Deilephila porcellus. The sequence continues at coordinate 10,371,972 of LR999991.1, forward strand.
TATTGCTATTGCATTATGCACCGTGTGTCGTTGTGTTAAGGCCGAGGGGGAAGCAGGAAAGGCAGGGGAGCATACAGGATGTAGCCAATTGTACGGATTGCCCTTGTGGCGGAATCATTCTGTCGACCCGACGCCGATTGCTTGAATGTGACTCGAATATGATTGTAACTGACTTCTTTCAGGTATCTGTTTCTAAAATAAGCAATATGTTCGTAATTTAGAAAATGAATTAGATTATTGTTTACATTCCTATCCATACGTGATTGATGAAATGGTTTTTGAGCGACAAAACAGTCAAATGTTGCAATTGGTATTGATTTTGTTCAAGCCGATTTTAGTGACGTGAATTATTCCCGATTTTTAACCGACTTCATGTTATTTTATTTTAATCCATAAGGATCAATGTCAATCGAATTCTGCATGCATGTTTTTTAATGTTACGGCTACTATATCTGCATATATACATAGTCATCACGCTTGAATCCCCTAAGCCCAATCAGAACCTATGAATCGCCACTACTCCATCTACGTAGTAAAAAGCATTCAATTACACTTGTAATTTTTGACTATGGAGTGCACATTCTAGGTAGATGGATAACCTAGAAAAAAAACAAAATACACTTGTGGTTGCCTCAAATCTGGTTCTGAAATCTGAATATATATACTAATAGACATCTCTATTCAGTCCAATGGTATTCGAGTGCGCTACGCTCGCCAAAGCTACTACAGCGAGTCGAGAGCTCTCAACTACTCGTACGCTTGTTAATACTTGGCTGCGTTTGTTATTTTATTTTACTCTTACGGCTTTATTCATTGACAGATTTAAAACCTATTTTAGTTTTCGAATGTTTTGTCTTCTTCGCTCAAACTGGATTGTAAAGTCGTTCAAAAGAAGCAAAACATTCGATAGCTTAAATACGAGTAGGTTTTAAATATGTCTATGAAAAAGGCAGGTATTCTACAAGAGTCGACGAAACACTGCGGTTCTAAATTGAAATGTATTTTTTTTTCAGATTTTATAGCAGTTTTTGGGTTATTTTAAGTAATACCTGTGGTAATACTTTTATTTCATTGTGGAACATTCGCGTATACTTATGAAATCATTATTGCAATTGTAAGTAAAAGTAAGATTAATTCTCTATCTGTATTAGACTATATTACCTACGTTTTGTTGCGTGGTACGGGCCTCCTCTACAATCAGGAGTTCGATTAAGAGGGGGGATACGATGCCATAATCTAAATATTTTTTAATAAATAAATTACAGTGGTCGTCCTGTTTATAGGAATATCAGTTATTAAAAACTGTGTCTCATAACACTCAAATAATGGTCTTAAAAATCAGTTATCAATACCATATTTTGAGTTTTTAGAAACATGAAAACTGGATTAACATTGTATCAATTCTGTACTTAATTATTGTTTCATTTGAACTTGCTAAATTAAAACGAAATCCATGAAAAAATAAAAACAAATATTTTTTTATTTAAATACTTGATTTTATTCTTGGTACATGTCGTTACAATACAACTATGTACTATTGTGGTTTTCAATGAATACATCACAGATACCAACCACAAAGCTGCAGTATTCTGCGGTTGTTTTATATGTTTAAATACTAATGTACAATTGATACGTTGTGAGGAAAGTCCACTGATCCACTTATATAAAAATAATATTTGTTCTATCGTTTGGGTGATAATTGCAGCAATTTGGAAGCAAATAGATACACCATGTTGGGTGTCTTTTATCGTAGGTATGAGATACTACGAGAGACATTTCGGTAATACAACACACACACATTGGAACAAATATTTGTGAGCTAAACAAATTCTCTCGGTGCAGGGATTGAACTTCCGACTTCTAGTTTCATACTCGCAAATGACTCAAATGTTGCAGATGCTCATGGGCGGTGGTGATCACATACCATGAGGTGTACCGTATGCTCGTTTGCCCCCTTTTATTTATATAAAAAAAAAGACTTGAAATCAACATAAAGAAATAATGATTGAATCGCTGCCACGACCTTTGAGACGCTTTCAAGGGAAACCCCACTGAATTCACGTATTCTAAACTAATAAATTGTGAATAATATGCATAGTTTATTTATATTTAACAATTGATAAATATTTTTCCTCATTTGATTTATGTTACAATGTCCACTTATGTTCACCATCTTATTGTATCAGTATAATATATATACGAAATCATTATTTAGTTGAAAATTCGTCGATTCTGCATCTGTATCAGCGCATATACATACGTCCCACTGTAGGGCACGGGCCTCCTCTACAATCAAGAGTACGAATGAAAGTGGTTAGGTCATATAGTCCAGTAGCTAGCCTAATATAGGTTGACGGACATTATATTCTTTGATTACTTATTGAAAAATGAGGTTATTGCGTCATCGAACAACAGTCTGTTGTAATTGATGTTGCATTATTAAACAGTTACCATGACCCGCCAGCTTCAGTTGACTTAGAAAATCGATGGAAGCGGCAATTTATTCTATAAACGAATAAACGTTGAAACGTGTCTGTCTTTTAAAGAAAATTTAAATTAAAAACCAAGTACTTATAAATAGCAAATTGCTGCGAACGTCTGAAAAGTTTACACTAAAATGCAGACAAGTGGTTCTTTTTTTGTTATTCACATTAAAAAAGTGTAAGGCGTAGGCGCAATATTTATTTAACTTGCATATTGCAGAAAGAACTGGCTTATGACTCTATCGTTGATAGTCTGACGTCAACCAAACCAAGGTAAACCACTTTTCCAAATTGAAAAGCTGATCTATCTCAGAACCAAATTCCTGGTTTCACTGTTTATAATACTTTTCATATTGATACGCTCTGTGGGTACGCCTAATGATTGCACCTTACAGCACATACTGGGCAGTTTAGGTATAGAATGGATAGGCTTCATTTTGGCAGCTAATACGGGCTGTGAATGTGAAAAAAAAAAAAATTAGTTCCGTAAAACCTCATATAAATCGTCAGGGGCTAGATTAAGTGCCCCATAATGTCTTGCGATGCAAATTAGCGCAGCGTTGATGTCTTTAATGATACTTCTGCCTATTTCCTGGGGGTTCTGATCGTGATTCTATGCACTCAAATCATTGAAAAACAAACAGGCACAGTTAATGTAGCAAGAAGATTTAATCACCATTTTATGGTTTTTGAAATCAGCATATGGTACGCTTTACATAACAGCTTGGTGTAACGGCACATGCCATGCGCGCCGCAGTAACTGCGTAATGTGTTTCAACACATGCTAATGTTCCGACACCGGGAACACATTACTCTTACGTGGTGGTAATGTCAATAAAAAAAACCTCGTATCCAGGTGTGGCGATGATTTTGCAGTCTTTATCTGGTAATATTTGAATGGTGCCTGAATGTGGGACTGAACTGTAAAGAATTGATATGTAGTGTCGTTATTATTTTTCGTTCGGCGAATGTCATTCCGGAGGCCAAATACCCTTATTTTTCTCACAGCCTTTGTTCCTTTCCCTATTTTGATAGGTTAGCAACTACGGTCCAAGGGTTATAGATGTTCATAAGCAAGAGTAATCGTTTACCATTGTGTGAGTCGTGTGCGAGTTTTGGCAGACCCAAGCAAATAATGCCTCTATTCTAATACCTAAGACACAAGAAGGCTTGTTACTTACAGAGATAATGCTTTTTACTACTGTAAGGCGTAATAACATTGATGCTATAAATTGTTAGATATTGACCACGAATCACAACATCTACAAATTAGTAATGCATCACAATATTTTTAAGTTTGGTTCGAATACTGCGGTTATCAGTGAAAGAGTGGGTCTCCACGAGTGGAATCTGTGTCATTCCAACTAATTAAATTACGAGTGTCATACCACTTAAATTGTTTGAAAGTTCCAAGTGTTGGACGTTAAATGGCTTGATTGTTTTTCCCTGAGTGTTGTACAAAACGTATGTATATGTATAATGCCAAATGAAGTTAACTTCTTCATAACGTATGGGTTGATCATATAATTGATAATCTTGGGTGTAATGTTTTCATTAATAACATTGTCTTAAACCAGGATATCTTTTAATAGTGCGTTTGTTTTTTCAAAATCAGGAAAAATCATATAACTTCCGCAGAGTATGCAAAAAGTACATTAGAAGTGCCGATTGGTCGTTTGCTTATATCATTTATGGATACCGTGAAAAAACACTTGTGTTCTTGTGTATTTGTATTAATAACTCTCGCAGTAGCTTCAAGAATGTGGTTTACATCTTGTAGTTATTGCACCAGTTTCGATAATTTTTTGAGACATTGTCTTGTGTAACAGTTGTCATTTAGTCGTCAGTTGTGTCTTAACTCTTCCGGTACCGTATACACTAAATTAAGTAACGATAAATTTAATAAAATTTTTTCACCAACTTGCTTTACGTCAGTGCGATGAACTAGGGACTTATTGCCCCCTTCCGTAAATTGGGGGGTAAATTGGTATAGGATGTTTCAGTTTTGTAATATACGAAATCATTCTGTTTTGGCTGAGATTGCCAGGGACACAAAAGCTGGTGGCAGGGTAAACCTGTCCTGTCCTATCAAGTGTGTTGTGTTGATTTTGAACTATCAAAACTCTATACCCAGTTCAGGCCGGTATAATTTTCTTGACCGGCGAAAAATAGTCATCTCAAGCCGCTGGATATTTATGTGATTGTGTTGCAATTACGATCAGGTGCTTTGTAGTTTCATCATTCCATTACTTATAAGATAAAATACGTTTCCGTAACACTAAGCTAGTAATTATCGAAGCAGAGTAAAAGTATGAAATCTCCATTTAATACTAGTTGAGTAACGCAGGTTTCTTCATATGTTAATGTATGGATTGCGATTGTTAACGACGAACCATTATATTGTAATGCTCGTGAAGCGATAATGTTCGCAAAAACTTAAAATGCGAGTGTTTCTACATTCCGTTTGTTGCTAAATCTAGTTTGAAATTATTTTGATGATATTGACGATAATTATGTGGTTTTTATTTTGTTTGAGGCACCAGCTTTCTCTACATTTTGAGAATTTCTTATGGTTTCATCGAACATCAGTCCGGATAATTCAGTATGTTTCTTTTAGTAACAATTATTGTTTTTCCCACGGTTTTTTCTAACACCCTTTCATCTATTATCTCATATTATATCGAACTGATTTTATTTTTATGCATATTGAAAAAGATGGCCTACTAATTTGACAATAATTTTTATCAGACACTCAGATTATAAAAAAAGTTAATGACTGATAATTAAAAAACAATTATTTCATGATGAAGACTAAATACCTACTATGGATTCTGCAACTAGGTTACAGAGAGGATTAAAAACTGCAATTTATTTTATTGAATCTAACTCTAATACAAAAAGAAATACTTCTAACTGGAATGAATAAGTATTTTATGTTATACTTTCTGTTGGACAAAAAACATTTTACTTAAAATGTAAGATGACGTAAAACCAAATTAGGTTAGGTCAGGTAGACGCAACGAAACGTAAACTTGTAAAGTAAACACGACAGAGTAAACAAAACGTTTTATGTCTGACAGCGCGTCTGTTTAATATCTTGTCACTACCTTACTGTTTATAAAGGGCCACAAAGAGACGATGTCAGTTTTTATATATTACTTTTTGATATACTAAATATAAAATTTAATATAAAATTATTTGGCATATCAGGTTCATTTTTATTGACACGGTATAAATTAATAAATTCTAACCGTCACATACATAGTTCTGACCCAAAACTAAGATAGAGCCTATCGGGGGTATCAGGAACTACGAGACTTTCCGGTCTCATAAACACCCAGACCCGAAACAAATACTTGTAGACTACTGTTCATTTCAAAGTACAGTAATGTTCAGATACAGCATTGATCGATGCTCAATTACAAGTTACAATAACGTACGTTAACGAAGCTGAATACACAATACTCAAGTCTCAATGTCTTTATTGCACTCCGCGTGTTATAAAGATCATCATCAGCCCGTTGCAGTCCACTGCTGGACATAGGCCTCTCCCAAGGTACGCCACAGAGCCCGTTCTGCTGCTTTACGCATCCAGTTATCTTATAAAGATGTTACAAGTTTATAGGTTACAATGTGGGCCCTGCTGGGCACGGCTAAAATTAGGAGAGAGGAGGAAGCCATAGTATTAATAATCGCAATGTACGTAAATGAATGGACTCAGAGTGACTACAGAACGCTATATACTTGCGTCGAAGACGGATTTCCCACCGTTGTGGCTTCGGTCGCTATATTTACATACATACATACATAAACTCACGCCTTTATCCCCGAAGGGGTAGGCAGAGGTGCCACTAGGACACCCACATTTCGCCTTGTATGTTCCGTTCCACGATGTGATAGGGGGCGAGCCTATCGCCATATCGGCCACAAATTCCTGACTCCGGACTGATAATGAATAGAAAAATCCAATATCACTTTGCCCGACCCGGGACTCGAACCCGAGACCTCAGCTTTGTAACCGTACCGTAATACAACTACGCCACCGAGGCAGTCGCTATATTTGGAGGCAGTTATTCTACCACATACCACTAGTATTTAATTATCAATTCGTTGTTGGTTGTGATGTCAATAGTCGCAAACCGTGAATGTGGAGAAGATATATAACTGATAGAATTAGGTACCTGTACTATTTTTAAATAAATATAGTCTAAATAAATATATGACAATCAGGATATAGCCATACTGCCTCGATGGCGTAATTGTACTACGGTGCGACTACAAAGCTCAGATCTCGGGTTCGAATCCCGGGTCGGGCAAAGTCATATTGAGTTTTTTTATTCATTATCAGCCCGGAGTCAGAAATTTGTGCCCGATATGGCGATAGGCTCGCCCCCTATCACATTATGGGACGGAACATACAAGGCGAAATGTGGGTGTCCTGGTGGCGCCTCTGCCTACCCCTTCTGGGATAAAAGCGTGAGTTTATGTATGTATGTATGTATGATATAGCCAACAACCGGTGGTAGGACAATTTTTTTTTGCCCGAATAGTGATACGATTATGAAAAACTCGTGAGTAACTGACGGTCGTTTATAGAATTTTGAATATGGCCAGTTTCCACCAAGCTGGCATAATGATGTCGACTAGCGAGACTCTGACCATCTCCCCATGGTTATTTTTTTATTGGTAATACACTGTACTTACCATCACTTTTATTACCATATTTTTTTGTGCCAGGATAAAAAAATATTTGGTTCCTCTGTACAATTTCGTGCTAGTATTCAAATAAATATAAAATAAACGCCCAGCATTACACAGCTGATATAAATACCGTCGAACAGAGTCGTAAGTAAACATGGGCGTTTTATGTCCCTGCCTCGTCTGCCGTGACGCGTGTCGGCGTACCAGACACGTTCCGAAGCACGTGTGTGAGACTTATTTACCATATAATTAATATTGATTTATTATTTAATGAGTTGTTATTTAATTGCAAGAGAGACTGATAAGTTTCCAGGTTAACTCTTGCATTAAGTCAAGATATCACTTTTTGAAGTTATGTGTGTTGATCATTACCGTCTTTGTTACAGATGGTACCTAAATACTAACTAGGATAAGTATAGAAAGAAAGTAATTTTAAATGTGCTTCATAGTATTTAGGAAGACTAGCCCCTTAGTGGAGAATTTAACTTTTTCCAAGAGCCCACATTATAGTCTTGACTAGCTGAGATAAATTTTTGACAATCAATGTCATTACTTCCAGATCTATCTCACGAGCCTGCATCAATTATTGAGTGTGGTATTACTGCAACAATATAATATAATCAGTAAAATGACAGATTTTCGGCCTCACAAACGCCCAGAACTGAAACAAATACCAGTGGATTACGCGAACACTTGTCTTGGCTTTACAATTAATCTGAGCATTTTTAAATGGAACATTGCACATTTCTTGAAAAGCTAATTTGTTGCACGTCCACCCTGTCACTGAATTAAGAAACAAATAACCATAGTTCAAATACTATATCGTCTGCATGTTTATTGAGAGAGCAAACATTCACGTGTATTCATTATCTCCATTAGCACATGTTGCGTCGCGTGGACAGTTATCACTGTTTGTCTCGACGACCTTTGCCGAGACCATGGTTATTAGATACTTAGTACTACTGTTGTATGGAAATGTGAATTATAAAAGGAAAATACATACCTACATACATACATAAACTCACGCCTTTTTCCCAGAGGGGGTAGGCAGAGGTGCTATCAGGACACCCACATTTCGCCTTGTATGTTCCGTCCCATGATGTGTCCCAAAAGAAAAATATAAAATACCAGGTATATCAAGACTGCGACCGAAAACGAAGCCGGGTGGTAGTTTCAGTGGTTACAGACACAATGCAAATAAAATTTTCGCAAAATAAGCGACAGATTTATTTTGCAATTTTTTTTAAATCTTTGTTTTTGGGTAGTGAATACCTAGTTATTGCGAAAATAGTAATTTAAACCCTATCGTACCAATATGTCATAAAAAATAAAAAAGTGTACATCATTATTTTAGGAAAACTATGTATTTATTACCCAAATACGACGATAAGTAAAAATGACCAAAAAAAAGATGACGATTTTTTTGGCGAAATTTTTAGTTGCATTGTGTCTGAAGTCACTAATACTAACACCTGGCTTCGTTTTCGGTCGCAGTCTTGATATACCCTGTATAAATATGAAATATTGTGTGAGGTTATTTTAGCTAATAATAACTGGAGTCTGTGAGCAATTAAAGTTTTCGTTTTTTTTGACATACTTTGGGTTCATTCACTTTCATCAGTCTCTTCATGTATTCGTCTGGGTTCAGGTCCGATCTTTTTCAAGGTGTTCCTAACATTACTAAGTACTGATATCTGCATCTACGTTCGCTTTGTTTATGTGTTTTGTAAGCATCTTTTTCCTAAAGTTCTAGTCTAAATTATCTTCTATACATATAATAAAAATGTAAATGGTCGATGTCTGTACATGGAAGATATTTGAGAAATTTTAACGCGGGGGGTCTTTATAACAGCAACAGAAGCCAAAACAATTTTTTTTAGAATTTTTGTCTGTCTGTCTGTCTGTCTGTCTGTCTGTCTGTCTGTCTGTCTGTATGTTTGCTTGCGCATCACGCAAAAACTACTGCACCAAATGAGATGCGGTTTTCACAGTTGTATTTCTGCAGGTTCAACTTAAAAACTGGTATATGTTGCATTTGCATACAGGGTGTTTCTTTTTGTTTGCTTGCACATTACTCAAAAACTACCGCACGAAATGAGATGCACTTTTCACAGTTGTATTGGTGCAGGTCCAACTTGAAAACTGGTATATATTTCATTTACATACAGGGTGTTTCTTTTTGTTTGCTCGCACATTACTCAAAAACTGCCGCACGAAATGAGATACAGTTTTCACAGTTGTATTGCTGCAGGTTTATCTTAAAAACTGGTATATGTTGCATTTACATACGGGGTGCTTCTTTTTGTTTGCTTGCACATTACTCAAAAACTACCGCACGAAATGAGATGCAATTTTCACAGTTATGTTGGTGCAGGTCCAACTTGAAAATTGGTATATATTTTATTTACATACAGGGTGTTTCTTTGTATTATGGACGATAAATAAGAAAAACTAATATTCCCCATATTAACACTGGATTAACACTTAGGCTACATTTTATCCAGATAAATTAAGTGTTCCCGTGGGATGAGGACGGAAATCCGATATATTTGTTACTTTTTATACTCAAAGGGATGCGATGGGCGTGGATTACATACCTTGAGTGAGAATGAGATAGGACGGGCGGGATATAACGGGACGGGACGGGACGGGATGAGAAATACCAAATAATCTATACATGTATATTTTTTTAAACAAAGTTAATCACGCAGACGAAGTTAGCGGGCAGAAGCTAGTAATATATTAAAAATAGACCTACGGCTAAGTTAATGGGTCTTCTTCTACCAGTAGGCAGCATAATACAAAGCAGTGTAATTATAATGTTGCCTTGTTCAATAATAACCAGCTTAAATTGAGAGCATCGGCAAGGTCGTACTCGGCAGTTATTGGAAAGTATTTTAACACAATTCCCGCATTTTCATATAAATACGAAGATGTAAGCGGAGAGCGGTGCGTTGCCACTTGCCGAGGACAAAGCGCTCACTCGCGCCGCGGCGCAACAATCACATACGATATTATTCAATTATCCTTCACATCCTTTTTCTTTGCAAGGTGACTTACATATAGTCAATACTGGTTTAATAATAGTTATAACAGCCCTGTAATTGCGCTGTGAAAATACGTATGGTTATTGCATCAAGTCTAATGTTTATTTGAATAAAATAGAATAAATAAAATAAATAAATACACCCACTCATAATAATTATACACAGTCCTGACCCCACACTAAGATCAATTAAGTCTTGAGTCGTGGATATCAGGAACTACGTGAGACTTTTCGGTCTCACAAACGCCCCGACCCGAAACTGTAGATACCACCAAAGCGGGCTTTACTTATTGTAAAAATTGTGGCTATTCAAGCGGATGTCAATATCCTACCAGTATTTATATTACCAACACAAATCACATACCAAAAAGATAAAACTCTCAATACACCGCAGCCTACATTAGTTCAAAGTATCACACTTTCGTAGTGGCGCCGTTGCCTTATAGGTGCACTAGCAGCGCAGATGGACTGCTAATCACGAAGACCTGGTTCCAATCTCTGGCCGGCCGATGCTTTTTGTATCACATTGTTTAGAAGTATACCTCAAGTTATGTTAAAATCTTATATTTCCGCAGTATCCGTAGAATAAAGCTAAAACATGAATTTTTCATTGCTCATTTATCAATCGTTAAACAATAATATTTCTAAAATAAAATACAACAATTAAAACTGGCCTTTAAATTAGTAAAAGGGTCCAATTGATTCACTTTTAGATTCAGCGTATAATTTGTTCGATGGACACCTTTTGTCTGATAATAATTAAAGACCCCAAAACAAATATATAGATAACCGCCTGTAAATGCACTGTTGTGTTCCGGTTTGAAGGACATTGTAGCCCGAGTAACTACTAGACATATTGAGACTTAACATCTCATGTCTCACGATGACGAGGCAGTGGAATGCTAGATAAGCATTGCTTTGTAAGTCATAGTGTTGTTTGGTTTTCTACTGTCCAAAAGCTGTCGTATCGCTTACCATCAGGCGAATGGCATGCTCGTCTCGCCATTCATCGCAATAAAAATAAACCTAACGTTTGTATTTTCGAAGTTAGTTAGAAATACCACTAGGGCCACCCACAGTCTACCGAGCTTATTAGTTATGTCTCAAAATTATTTAATATTACTAGGTATAACTAGTAAATAATGGTTTAATATAGTAAACAGTTAACTGTTGATCAAGTAAGTGGGCAAGCGCAAACCGGTCGTGGGTTCAATGCGATGCAGTCAAGGCCCTAATTATTGTTCGATTAGCATACAAATTACTTGGTATTGGAAGCCTCGAATACCGGATTTAATTACGTTTTTGCTTGCACTTATGGTTATTTGTGTACCTAAAATGCATCTTTGCTAAAATATTTCTTTTTAGACAACATCTTAACCCGTTTCCTCATTTTACTTGGAATGAAATCAGCAAGAACTATTTTCATCCTTATACGAGCGAATAAGTATATTCTATCTACTGCAATTCTCTTCCATCTTCTGTTTCTGTAACTACAATTAAAATACTAACTTCACTAAACCAATAAGTGGATTCAATGCCTTCTACTTATAATAGCGGGGTTTTTACACTATCAGCATTATTAACAGACAGTTTTAAAACGTATTTAGTTATCGAATGTTTTGTCTTCTCCGCTCAAACTGAATTCAAAAGTCTTTCAAAAGGGACAAAACATTCGATAACTAAAATAGGTTTTAAAACTGTCTATGAATAAGGCCCTATAAATACTATTAGTTAAACCTACTATGGCGTGTGTCTCTTGTAGTTTTAGTACTATGTCCGACATCGTAACAATTTACATGTAGTTGCAAATTTGACATATTTAACACTACATGCTCGTTTCTCAACCATTACATGCGTACAACATCGATATCAAGGTAGAATATAAGTCAATGGCGTACAACTGATGTTAACCAGTAGATATTATATTATATCCTATTAAAAGACAAAAATTCCTCACCTACCCTTTTCCTACACCTGAATATAGTTGGTGCAATATGAATATTTATCCACGTTGCAAAATGGTGTGATGTCTATCTGACATCAGCCATTTTAAACATAGGTTTTTAGTTTTTACAGTCTCCCACACTGGTGTGTAAAGAAAAAAATAATCTCGCGAACCTAATATGAATGCGCTTTCGACAGACAATTTGTTAAATATATTCAAAAGCAAGATCCAATTTGCTTTCAACAGCTCTCTATGAAAATCTATGGGAGATTATTTAGCAGTGGATTTCCTATAATTGCTGATAGTGTTTATAATATTCTAATAAATCTAGACATAATAATATCTAAATTGCATCCGTACTCAAAAGTAGTATAAGTATGTATCACAAAATACCTCATTGAAATAAAACTATTTATACGGATTTTATCGCGATTTGATTAAACCAAATCGCGAAAAAATCCGTATAAATAGTTTTATTTCAATGTGTAACATTCGCGTAAATCTAAGAAACCATTACAAAATACCTCAGTAATACTGCTTCGGTGGATTAGTTGTACTACGGTACGATTACAAAGCTGAGGTCTCGGGTTCAAAGCCCGGGTCGGGCAAAGATATATAGATTTTTCTATTCATTATTATCAGCCTGGAGTCAGGAATTTGTGCCCGATATAGCGATAGGCTCGCCCCCTATCACATCGTAGCGTGTACAAGGCGAAATGTGGGTGTCCTGGTGACGCCTATGCCTACCCCTTCTTGGATGGAGGCGTGAGATTATGTATGTACCTATCACAACATACGCACAAATTAGGTGAAAATGCCATAATTCAATTCTCGGCACGTATGTGATTAATTCAGCATGTTCAGTCGCTCTGTGTGTAAACTATGGTAAACTTGGTTTTGAAAGTGTGTCGGTGTTCGGACATTCGTACGCAAGGTCGTTTTATAATGCTTACATAAATAACTCGATGAATGCGTTTCATGTGTTGTATTTTGGGAAATGTGTGGTCGTTGGATTCAGTGTCTTTTGAAAGTATATAATATGAATTATTTCATTACTCATGTGTTCTTATGGTAGAATATATCTGAAATTATCCACCAGTAAATTTCAAGTCGGATGTGTGTTCTAGAAACATACTACAATACTATCTTTGCAGCCAATGCCATATATTTCTCACAATTAATATAATAACAAGAAGAAAGTCATTGAATAAATGCTGAAATAAAATTCAAAATATCATTATGTTAACCTTTTAGTCAAGCATTTCTTCATAAACCAAATATTTGCGAACTAATTCTGACCGTACGGTCGGAATTAACTTGACGAGTTAGCTTTTGTTAAGGGCAGGAGATCTCCATTACTGACCGAGTTGTTCTCTCAACATGGTTTACAAAGTGCAATTAATGATGAATTGGCTCGATTATTCGTATTGTTTCAAATGACTCACCTCTAACTGCTAAAGTGTGATGACCTTACCCACCCGCTTCCTGATGTGTCGTTGACACGGATATTTGGGGATCTGGGGATTAGGTGGAATTGCGGGCGATAAGCGGATTTAAACGCAAAGAAACAGAACTTCAGGGGTTTTTGGGATATAAAACTATGGACAAGGAAGCGAAGACAAAAAATTATCTTATACGAGGTAATTACATACATACATAAACTCACGCCTTTATCCCAGAATGGGTAGGCAGAGGCGCCACTAGGATACCCACATTTCGCCTTGTATGTTCCGTCCCATGATGTGATAGGGGGCGAGCCTATCGCCATATCGGGCACAAATTCCTGACTCCGAATACGAGGTAATTACCACCAATAAATGCAATTCTTACTTTCTATTCAGTCACAGGAAATCTACTGTTGAACATAGGTGAATGCCATTATTACTTGGAAAATTAAAGTTGTCTTGGATGATGTAGTAACTGAGAGTTACCTATATTTTGCAGTGATTCTTTTAGTTTATTTTAATCTAAGTTTAGACGAGACTTTTTAAGTTATCGCAATTTCCGGCGCAACTAAAACACCACCATGAGTACAATTCCTTGAAAGTGTTACTAAAAGAGTTATCTTAAATTTTAAAACTATCCGTTTGGTTTTGAATCCACAGTTGTATAGCAATGTTTTATAAGCTGAACAAAGAGCCTCATATAAAAATGTAGTAGAAATTAGTGCGCCGACCTTACCCGCCGTCGGCTTCCTCGTGCGCCGCCGGTGGTTTTGTGTTATCCGGACGTACGGATGTGGTTGCATTGCGAGCGATTACCGATTTTACAACAGTTATTATTTTTACACATTTGTTTTCATTTTTATCGCTCGTTGATGCACTATTTGCACGGTGGACGGCAAAAAACTATTGAATGCATTATAATCATTTTGACAGCCAGTGTGAAAATGAAATTAGATATTTTATTGATTAAATTATTATGTTTATTTATTCGAAAGTTAGCCTTCTTAAAAATGCATTGTTACCTTCGAACAATTGTACCAGTAACTAATAACCACTTACCTATTTACATTGCAAAATACACCTATAATTTGGAGCACAACTTTGTACTTCTGCATAGAAATGCTTTTTAGAGTGTCCATTATTCGCAACCACACAGATCTAAACTAATTATATCGACTAAACTATGGGAACCTTCCGTACCATTAGATACGGGTGTAACGACCTTACCGTTGCGACCGCGGCAGCTAGCAGCTTAGATTGTTGGCACGGCTTTGTGTTATCTACACGTCGAGATGGGGGCTTACTGTGAGAGAGCGGGTACGAGAGCGATAAAGATAATGTATTTTAGAAGTTGTATATAAGTAGGGTAGTGTGAATGAGAAGTGTGGCGGGAACCTTAAAAATTAAAAAAGGATTTAAGGGCCATCGCACGCCGGAAACGCATGGCAAAAGACTTCATTTTTAAACAAACGATATTCAAAGATATCTAGTAGGAATACGACATAAATTCAAATGTTTTAAATTGATGACGCGGCATCGAGAAATCCCTTTCGATTCTGATGTATTTTTTGTTCTAAATCGCTAATCGCTATGAGTATAGCCCGTTCGGCTGCAGCCGAGCATTAACCCTGCTGCAGGTTGCGTTATCGCGCTAATTAGCGAAACGTTTCACACATGTACCAGCCAACTACAAAAGCTCTGTGATCTAAGGTGAAATGCCTCTATAACATTATATAGGTACATCATCACATTTATACGGTGGCGTAGTTGTACAACGATACGACTACAAAGCTGAGGTCTCGGGTTCGAATCCCGGGTCGGGCAAAGTGATATTTCGTTTTTCTATTCATTATCAGCCCGGAGTCAGGAATTTGTGCCCGATATGGCGATAGGCTCGCCCCCTATCACATCATGGGACGGAACATACAAGGCGAAATGTGGGTGTCCTAGTGGCGTCTCTGCCTACCCCTTCTGGGATAAAGGCGTGAGTTTATGTATGTATGTATGTACCACATTATCATTAATCATCATCTGCCTATAGCTGTCCACTGCTGGATATAGGTATTGATTTTTATTGCGTTCTAGTGCGAGATGAGCATGCCATACGCCTCGTGGTAAGCGACACGACCGCTCATGGACAGTAGAAAACCAAACAACACCATAAATTACAAAGCATTGCTTGGCATTCCACTTCGCTCGCCATCCCAAGGTGAGATGATAATAAAAAAAGATAATCTGGTTTATGTCTTACGAAAAGAAAGGAAAAATATTCTTCTTTAAGTTAGTAACACCCGTATTCTAAGACGTGTCCTCCAATCTTCCTCAACCTTATTTTAGTCGAGGTGACTTTACAAATGAATTGGAGGGACCCTCGAAAATGGTATGCTTAGTTAAAAATATACCTTTACTAAAGGTTCCTCGAGTGAGGTTGAGTCAAGGAAAAACGTCATTAATTACGTCATTGATGTATAGATAAAGTAGAGATTTAACAAAAAACCTTTGAAAATAGTCTATGATCACTTGAAAAGTGACAGTCAAATGTCATGTCAGAGTGTTTACATAGAATAATATATAATTATTGAACTCAAAATCTTCGGGATTGTGACTGGAAGACAAATATTTAGTGAGTCGGAGAAAAAAACGCATGCAGACAGGAGGAGGGTCATACCATCCAACCCGGAAATTTCGAAGGATATTCTTATGGATGAATCGTCGTTCGGGATATTCGTACGGAGTATCGTACAAGTATTACAGGAACTGTTGGAAATCTTTAATAACTTGTTTAAAATAATAAACACTGTTTCCAAACCACAAATCTTTTATTAAATGAAATAAAGAGTAATGTTTGTATCATTCACTAGGAAAACGTGTAAATCGTGTAGAGGCACCCACCTCAAAAAATTGTTGGCATATTTAGGTATTTAAGAATTTTAAAAGGTAAACTTTATTTCTCTCTTTTAATTACAATTTTAAAGTAGGATTATTTCTTTTATTTCTTCCTTAAGGTAGGTCGCGACGTACCTTGAGTTTGACAGTTGATTCCTTTCCTCGAGACAGGAACATTTTTGAGTGACGTTGAGTGGAGGAGATTTTTTTCTACTAAGAATACGGATTTCCTCTAGTAACGTCAAGTGGAGTCGAGAAAACGTCTTAGAATATGGGTGTAAGTCCTAAAGAATGAAAGTATTACGAGTGAACATAACTTAAGTTGGAGTCGAGACTATGTGTCATAGTCATGATGTATATTTTTACAAAAATAACTACGTAGTATTTCCATACATTTATTTATTTTGTTTAATAGGTGTTGGTGATGAAGACTGCATACAAAATATTTTTGAACCAGTAAATACTTTAACAATAGTTACCTGTCGATTATTTAATTCTTATAATTATTACTTTAAAGACCATTTCGTGGAACATTAATCAAAATCAAAAAAGCGTGAAACTCATTTAGATAAAATAAAAACGCAGCGCAAATTAAGATGAATTTTAGCGTACACTATAGTGGTATTGGAATCATTGGGCACTAAAACCACGGTATTTTAGTGTATCACAAATCTGTTATAATACATAATATAGGTCTGCCGCGTAACCTCGTCACGTGTAACGCTTCGTTAGATATCAATACATCTAACCATAAACAAAAGCATAGCACTCAGAACGTATTACAATATTGTTAAACAATTGCAAATCATTGGCGGAGGCCTATGTTCAGCAGTGGACTTCCTTTGGCTGATGGATGGTTTTTTTTTAAGATGTACCCTGGCGTAATACATCATTTAAATAACGATATAGCCTTATGACTAATCAGTTATTTAAATCTAACCTAAACTTCTAGAGACTATGATGGATGGATGAAACAATTGCACTGACATGTAAGCGATGATTCTATCTATATATTCAGCCACAGGAAGACAACTGCTGAAGATGGGTCTCCCCCAAGGTTCTCCACACCGACCTGTTGGAAGCGGCCAGCATCCAGCGACTTCTTGCAACCTCATAATCCTGCGATGATTAGATGGAAAATATAACCGTTGGGTTATTTAAGTGTTTTTTATTGCCTAGAAAAAGTGATGAAATTCACCTGCTTGAACAGTGTAATACCAAATTGACAATCTACTAGCGAAAGACGGTGTCAATCAAAAAAACAAATGACGATTCAGTGCTTTACTCCTAAATATATTGATCCATTCAACCAGATGCGTAAAGCAGCAGACCGGGCTCTGTGGCGTACCTTGGGAGAGGCCTATGGCCAGCAGTGGACTGCAACGGCCTGATGATGATTATGATGATGATGATTGAGCCAGAATGATCAATTGTCGGTTTAAAACATGCACAATAAAACACCCGTTTAATAAATCCAGCTCATATCACAAATAATACTCCCATTCACAACCGTAGGTAATGGATCTGCGTATCGCGAGTTAATCCGGGGGATTCTGCGCTCTCGGCAAGGTCAAGGTCGGGTTGCACAACCTTGGCGCGTTGCAGCATCCGCCCCCTCTCCTCCCCTCCTCCCTGCCGCACCACCCTGGGGAGAGAGGGGTTGCCAGCTTTTTGAAGTGCCGAGCTCTGTGGAATTTTAAGTTTTAGGTGAAGTGATGTTGCAAGTTAACGGTAATTATTTCAGCAATTATTAAATTAATTGCGAGAAAACCTACAATATCATAGAAATATTTACAAGAATTTCTATGGTATAAGAAGACTGTCAACATGACTGGCAGAAGCTCGTGCCCTACATTGTCTGCAGCATCAGCCCTCCAGCTCATATCTGTCGTATCTTCACCGATTAAAAGAGGGGAATACGGGAAGAATCTGCCAAGGTTGGCAACCCAGCCCCATTCCAGCGCGAGTGGCGGGCGCTCGTATAAGCTCTTAGCGTACGATCTATTTGTGGAATCGTCGACTCGCCCAAGTCGGGAACACCAGACAGTAATCAGGGGGATTTGTGGGGAATGATGACGTCGTCGTTGAGTTACAATACTGGATTATTCAAGGTCTGATTAATGAAACTTTTCTTTGTTTTTGGCACTGATTTTGTTTACTTAATTGAATTAAAACAGGTTTTCATATTGTATATCTACATGTATCGTAGATATGATACTGTGACTGTTGGTTATTCAACTGTTCTGTGGTTGTCTGTGGTTTGTTTCGCAAGTACTGACGTAAATGGGCTGTTAATTTTGAGGTCTCAAAATTTGATTTTCAGCCCAGGCAATCCAGGTGATTTTATCTGTCCGAAAATTCTAACTAGCGATAAATTTGATCCCTAACACACTGGGTTTTAGACTCGAAAAATTGAGGCCTACATTTTCGTCCTCAAGATGTAAGCTAAAGTTATGAGTTATGACTTAATTCGGGTCAACGCTTTATACTAATAAGTTGATGCAACAAGGTGCACGCGCACTTACACGGTGAATTCCACTCGCCAGTCTCCTGGTTAACCTTTACTCCTGGCCAATTGGAGCTGCGGAGAATAATAGCGCGAGAATGTATGTGAAAATGGTACGGTACTCGCTATGTATGGTACGGTTGCTCGCTTTGAGAAAATGGTTATATTCTTGAAATGAAACTAATAAACGCCGGGAAGTTAAAAAGTAAAAATTTACTCCAAATTCGCGATAAAATCCGTAAAATTAGTTTTATTTCAATGTGTAACATTCGCGTAAATCTAAGAAATCATTACCTACAGTATGCAATTAAAACTGTGTTATTGGTGTTAACTGCATTATCAGAAGCGATATCTATACACAAGACACGACGAGCTATAGCAAATTCCACCGTGAAATATATAAAATAAATTATTAAATTATAATTTTTAGAATTTATCATATATACATTTGCAGCATAACTAGTTTCACATAGAAATTTGTTCATTACTTTGTGAGAATAAGGATGATTTTATAACTTTTAGCTTGACATTTCACTGCGCTTCCACTCAGCGCTAATATGTTACCCATTAGGCCATTACCAAAGTTACCTAACTCCAATATCGTACACAAAATAAAATCTAATAACGTCATCTAAAGTCAGTTAGCAGTATTTGCTTCCTGCGTTCGCAAGACTTCCTCCCAAACAACATTAGCTGAGGCGGTGAAATGAGGATGCAGCCATTAATACCTTGTGTGCTTATAAATTGTACGTTTACATACTCAGACTACAAAGGCCAGCAATATATTTACAACTACTCAGTAGGTACATACAACTTCAAAATATATATATTTACGACTCCTCAGACCTCAGGTGTTTTATCATGCGCCTTTGGTGGTTAGAGGGTGTTGTAACTGCGCCATAGTAACCCCTACTCGTAGGGGGCGACTTAAAGGGTCGTTGTAGTCGCCCTAACCGATAGAGAAAGTGATATGGCCGGCAAAGCGCGCAGTCTAAGTCTGTTGTGAACGCCCATAGGAGTTAAAATGGGCGTTCAAATTAAAACTGTTTAATAGTGCGCAGCTAGAAGACAGATTACACCGCCAAATCCTTTCCCATCTTCCGTAAAATACTGTTTTATATTACTAAACCCATACCTGTATCAGCCCATATACGTCCCACTACTGGGCACGGGCCTACTCTACAATGGAGAGAATCGATTGAGAGTGGTTAGGCCATATAGTCCACCACGCTAGCCTAGTGCGGGTTGGCGGACTTACATACCGTAGAAATTCTTTAAAATCGCTACGGTATGCAGGTTTCCTCACGATGTTTTCCTTCACCGTTAAAACCTATACACGAGTATATAAACTGGATTTAATTTAATTAAAAGTAATAAATTACGAAATTACATTTCATTACGCCGCTACCGAGAAGATGAGAAGCCAATTGTAAAATTAGGTCGTGTTATTAATTTCATTGCGAGTTTCTCTTGCGTAACTTAACAAGTGGACATTGAGGTAATATCTACCTTATGGAAGTGTGACGTAATGAGGTTTTCTTTTATAAAACTGCATTAGATGTGAAGTGATAACATTGGGAATGTAGAATATGTAGAAATATGGAGATATTTGCAAAAGAATTGCAAAGATTAAGTAAAATCTTTCAATCGTATTTGGTTGATTAAAATGCCTATTCCTAATGACCTCTACTTATACAGATTTAAAACCTATTTTAGCTATCGAATGTTTTGTCCCTTTCTAATGACTTTAGAATTACCACCAATATCTAGAGTTGAGTGTTCGATGCAGTTTTAGAATTTGAAAAACTGACCTCTTGAGGTTCACTCAATGGTGTTTATTACGATGAGTAAATTCTCTAAACTTTTTTGGCCCTATTCATAGACAGTTTTAAAATATCTTAAGTTATCGAATATTTTGTGTTCTTCGCTCAAACTGAATTCAAAAGTCGTTCAAAAGGGACAAAACATTGTCCATAAACGGCCCTTAACGTCACCAGTTAAGAACACCCTCTTTTTACACAAATCCACACCAAGAAAACTACAACAGTAAAGCGAACTATCTATATATTATATAATTAAAACAGGTATATGCAGTCAGGTGACAATGCACCGGCGCGGCGGAGCGGGTTCCTGTTCCCGGGGGGTACCGTTACCGAGTAACCGAATACCAGGGCAGGGCCGGAGCAGTGTTACTAGGGGGGCATGACCTCACACAGTCTGTGGGATTTAAGGTGTAGGGGTATGGTGGGTGGTAATGACAGTTTATTAGTGATTTTGATTATGTTAATGATGGGGTTATTTTAACAAATATCGTCTTTATCCTAACTCAAAACTAAGCTTGATTTATATATTTCTTATTAATATCTATTTTAAGAGGATAATATAATAGTGGTGCTGACATAATACTTACGCACTGTAATAATGGAACATATATATATAAATATACAATGCTGTTTGATATTACTAGACAATTGAACTGATGGCCGTACATTAATAAACAATATGTTATGATGTTTTTGTACATAAGCTAATTACATAATATTAACTCATATAGTAGCGATAAACAAAACCGCACTTCCTGTGATTAAACAAGTCATGGCTAATGTTGTATCGTTTGGAACTAAAATATTGATGAGATTTA
Source organism: Deilephila porcellus (assembly GCA_905220455.2). Classification (NCBI taxonomy): domain Eukaryota; kingdom Metazoa; phylum Arthropoda; class Insecta; order Lepidoptera; family Sphingidae; genus Deilephila; species Deilephila porcellus. The sequence goes on from LR999991.1 coordinate 10,393,625, forward strand.
AATAAGAAATTCATACATTATGAATTATTGTTTATCGAATTCTGCATTCTATTAAGAATCATTTTCTGGTGTTTAAAGTTAAACCTACATTACTGTAAGGTGATAAATTTCTCTAAAGACGGAAAAACTCTTTTCCCTTCCGGTGTCCAAAACTCTCATATGAGGGTCGCTGTCAAAAATTTTATGACGTTCTCCATTGTTCTCCAATTGTTCTCCATTGTGTCGCATCTGTCAAAAGTCTATTGTCTACACATTAACACCTGAAGGGGTATTGCAAGAAAAAAGAGGTATGATTTATGTTGGGAAATTAGAGGTTTCAAAAAAAAATCAAAATCTGTTTAAACAAAACTCCGATCTCAAAAAATGTGATTTTAGCAAGATTTCCATCACCTAATAATATTTTTTAAAGTGTCAAGAGACCGTTATATATTTTGCGTTATATAAATTATTTTTCACAGTACTCGGTGTCATCTCGTGATGCTCGGAGTCAGTGGAGCGAGAAATGTCGGTCGCTCGTACAATGTTTATTTTGGCGCGGAGACCCCGATTTGTCTTGACTGTTACAAAATTTATACAAAAATATTCAAGCACGCAACTGTTGCATAGTGAATTTGATTCATCGCCTCATTAAATTATACTTTTATCTCGGTTATTGTCAAATTTTAACACAGAGATATTACAAAGAATATTGATTCTTCGTGCTGCCTCGATGCTGCTATACGGATTTTAAACTCCGTTTTTATACAAATGGCCAATCTATTTTAGGATATAATAAATTTTTTCCCAACATACGGTAAAACATTGGTTCAATATTATAATTACTGACGTAAATAAGCTAATCGAAATATGGATACAGATAGCGGCGATTTTATCTGCCCTTCCAGGAATCATTAGTAATGTACTTGTATGTCATGTAGATAAAGCAGGCCGTATTATCCTCCGTTAGATATACCCAAGTGCCCCTCTGTTTGGTATCGGATAACAGCTTTGTATTCGGTAACGAATATCGCAGTACCGCGGCACTTTCTCCCAGCGTTTGTGCTTTTTAAATATTATTGACCTGCATGCCGTGAACTCATCATTGTGCTCAACCTACATACATTTGAGTATTAGTTGTGTACTTAAAATTGGAAAATATTCGCTGTTTTCGTACTTCAGGCAAAAATGCTTAGATGGTTTAGGTTATTTTTAATTCATTTGAAGCCCTAAGGGTACATACGAAATTGCGCCGATGGCTAATAGCTGATAGAGCCGAAAACTTCACGACCTGGGCAGCGTTGGACGTCCAAACATAATGTGAACAGATAATTCGACAAAAGTTACAAAAAAATCGCTGGATGCAGGCGGCTTCCGACAGGTCGATGTGAATATTCTGCGGTTGAAGATGAAGATGATAAAATAATAAAATAAATAAAAATATCTTTATTACTTTTACAACCATTTCATCTTATTTTCTAGGTGTGGTAGCCTCCTTTTAGGCATAGGCATGCCTGTGTTAGGAGGCTACGCTCTTCCATAACTTAATAAAAGTATAAAAAAGATAATCGCACAAGGTATCGCGCGTATATGTGTGTGTGTGTGTGTGTGTGTGTGTGTGTGTGTGTGTGTGTGTGTGTGTGTGTGTGTGTGTGTGTGGGTGTGTGTGTGTGTGTGTGTGGGTGTGGGTGTGGGTGTGTGTGTGTGTGTGTGTGTGTGTGTGTGTGTGTGTGTGTGTGTGTGTGTGTGTGTGAGAGTGTGACTTCAAATTATTAATATAAACTAAATTTTTATAAGATGGACTCGGTCTCTTTATAATTTAATTGTTTTAGCCATGTAGTTAACTCACATTTGCATCCACGGTAAGTTTTAAAAAATATATTTATCTCTTTGTTTATCTTATTATAAAGTTGCGCAGCACGTTTTTTAAACTGGATCGTTGCGAAAGTGGTTTTGGTTTTAGGGACAGGTACAACGTCCGGTTTCCTTCTTTTTGATGTGTCAACAGGACTGAAGGCAAGTGACTTATGAAGTTTCAGAATGGTTTGTAATATGTATAGTTTTCGAACTGACATTAGGTCACTGATTTGATATAAGTTTTCCGTAGGATAAAGACGATTCTTAAAGTACATGATTTTAAGCAAACCTCTTTGGGCCCGCTCAACTTCAAGGAATCGCGTTTTTGAGGCTCCCCCCCATACCGGTATACAATATATTATAACGGATTGGACTAATGCGATATATATCCTATTTAGGAGGATATTTGGGCTAGATTTATTTTGCGGTACGATATGTCTAAGTGTAGAGAACATCCAATTGAGTTTTCTTATTCTCATTGAAACCAGCTCAACTTGAGGGTACCAGGATAACCTCTGGTCAATTATAACGCCTAGATATTTTGTTTGATTGACTTTTTTTAAAATGGGACAGGTACATTGGTTTTAAGTTACACAAGTTTGGTAATGTATTTTGATATTAAAGTCTGTATCGGGTTGAGTGCGGTTGTTAATGCTGAAACTAATGTAGTTTGTTTTAGTTATGTTTAAAGTGAGGAGATTATTTGTAAGCCACTTAGCAACCTGGGTCATACCTTTTTCGGCACTGCTTTTAATAGTATTCCAAGATGAGCCATAAAACGGGATGGCAGTGTCATCGGCATAGGAAAATATTTTTGCTTGTGGAATAGCCATGTTGCATAGATCGTTAATATAGATTAAGAATAATGTCGGCCCAAGAATGCTGCCTTGGGGAACCCCAAAAGTAATCCCTACCTCATCACTGACATGCTCATTTAGTTTTACTTTCTGAGTTCTACTTGAAAGATAGTCTTTGAAGATATCCAGCTGAATATCTCTAATTCCAATTTTCTGTAACTTGTGTTGGAGAATGGGCACACAAACCGTATCAAAGGCTTTCTTTAAATCTAGAAAGATAGTTAGACATTTGTGACCCTTGTCAAGTTGTTCGGTAATTGTAGAACTTAGGGATATTACCGCGTCCTCTGTAGAAACACCTTGTCTGAAGCCAAACTGGTAAGGTGACAATAAATTATGTTTATTTATGTATTTTAATAGTCTAGAATTTAATAATTTTTCTAATATTTTAGATAGAGCCGGTAGAACCGATATAGGCCTATAGTTGTTTATGTCTTCTTTAGCCCCACCCTTAAACACGGGGGTAATTAAAGATTTGATGATAAGAATGATAATAACCTCACAATAAATAGCTTTATTAGTTTCTCTGCGATGTCATGGATGTTGTAAAAAATATACATATTTGGGTTCCTTAAACCGTGGATAATCAATGGAGCTGATGAATGTAATTCTATGGAATAGCGAATAACAATCGTCTTCAGTCTATAGTTACTATATCTGCGTTGCAATGACCATCAGGCGCTATGAAGTCACTTAGTCGTCCCGGAATAAAAAAGGACTCTAAAATTAAAGAAACTTCAGTGTTTCGATAAGCAAAAAGTTCTAAAAATAGCCATGTTGAAGATGTTTTAAAGCTTCCAGTTAGTTTTAAAGTTCCGCATAAAAAAATGGGAACCCTTATAGGATCATTTCGTAGACCGTCCGTCTGTCTGTCTGTCTGTCTGTCTGTCAAGAAAACCTAAAGGACTACTAAACCACCCATTGGCTCAAAATCATGATAAGCGAGTAACAAAATATTATACTCGTTGTATAAGTACAGTAATAAATCCAGAAATCTTAAAAATCCCAATAATAGTCGATAAATTGTGGTAATATGATAAAATATTTACTGGCGATTACAATTTTACATTTGCAGTTTTATAGGTACGGAACTGTGAGCTCGCGCGTCCGACTCACACTTGACTGGTTTTTTAGTATCCTGTGTCCATTTAACGAATAGCTATATTTATTACCTTCAAAACTAAGATCCTGCTCACGAATGTTTTGGTACGGCGCCAAAGCGTCTGCCCTACATACTGTTGGTTTTATTTGACGGCAACATCCCGTTGCCTCACAAATATGAACTTAAACTCAAATGAATAGAGTCCATAATCGATTATCTAACTTCACCTTAGTTACTTCTATTTTCAAGATGTCCGAGAAATTATTGTTCGAAATTGAACTGTATTGCGTTAAGATAGATTTTGATTTAGTTTGGCATTTAAAGTGGTTAGTTCGGGGTTGACATTTCATAAAATTAGTACTGTATCAGAAATAACAGTTGCCAGTCTAAAAATTACTTTGTTCCGAATATCTCGGCGTCTTAATGCAATTGCAAGAATTCTTGGACTATTTATTTGAATTATTATTAAAAATGTCCAAGAAAATAGTACTTCTACGAAACTTTTTATTTAGTTTCGAGAATTTTGCCGGAACATCTTTAAGAGCCTGCAAGAACCATTATTGTATGTTATTAATATTTGATTTGAAGTAGTTTTAAGAAGTTATCAAACTGTCCATGTCTAAATCATTAGTGTAGGTCGCGTGTGTAGACTGCAGGCCATGTGCATAACGTCCTGGGTCCAAATACCAGGTCGGTCAGTTCACTTAGAAGTAGCTTTGAAAAAGATGTATAATATACTTGAGTCTAGATTTTGTGCCTATTTGCATGGGGCTTGACAAATTACGGATAACACTCGTTAGTGCCTGCTTACCCCTTAAGTGTATATTATGTGAACTTATACATACATGGTGGTAGGTCTCTCATATGTGAGAGGCCGCCTGGGTAGGCACCACCACAATGTCTATTTCCCCCGCCAAACAGCAGTGTAAATGCACTGTTGTGTTCCGGTTTGAAGGACATTGTAGCCAGAGTAACTACTGGACATATTGAGACTTAACATCTTATGTCTCAGGATGGCGAGCGCAGTGGAATGCCAAGCATTGCCTTGTAATTCATGGTGTTGTTTGGTTTTGCTACTGTCCATGAGCGGTCGTATCGCTTATCATCAGGCGAATGGCATGTTCGTCTAGCCATTCATTGCAATAAAAAAAAATACATATCGTCCCACTGTTTATATCCTGTTATGAGCTGCAGATTTTTATAAAGAGTGATTACTCAGATTTAAAATGGACGCCATGAAAGTTTGGAAAACAGCAGTGTAATATCTGACAAACTCCTATTTTGAGCGCAAACCATCTTGTTTATATTAAAAACGCAAGGTCGTGACGTGTTATTAATATATTTTGGACTAGCCGCCCGGCCCGGCTCCGCCCGGGTGCAGATACCCTTTTTTGAAAATATTCTATCGGCTATGTTCATTAGGGATTATGTAGGATTCTAAGGGTGAAATAATTTTTCAAATCGGTCCAGTAGCTTCAGAGCTTATTCAATGCAAACAAACAATCAAATCTTTCCTCTTTATTCTTTTAGTACAGATAGCAGCGACTGTAACTAAAAACAATTTAGAATAATTATTGTTGTATTTTTTATACTGGCATTACAGAGTGACTAAAATCCCTTAGTTGTAAGAGCATTGTACTTAAGAAAAATTGATTCTACACAGAACTAAGATCGTTTTAAGCCGAAGACAGGGTGAAGTGGCGCTATTTACTCATAAGGACAACTGCGATGCACCATGCAGCGGTACTAATTCCCCGTTAGATCTGCATTTGTCATGACCGTCCACAAATCCCAAGGGCAAACTTTCGAATTTGTTGGGGTTGACTTAAAGTCAAGTCTGGTCTTCATGCATGGCATGTTAAATGTGGCATTTTCTAGAGTTATGCGACCAACTACGTTAGAAGGGAATACATCTTCCAAATGAAAATCCTCGACATACCCGCAATATAGTATTTTTTATTTAAATAATCAGTTCATATTTTTATATTATTATGGCGATAAGATCGAAAAATATCTATTAGAAGAGGTCTATGTCCAGCAATGGGCCTATGTACAGCAGTGGACAACTATAGGCTGTTGATGATGATGATGTAAGACCGTTATAGATATTCGGTCACCACAATTATTGCCTTGCGGTATCTGGATGGACCGAAAAGCGACACTAACGTCGCTTTGCAGGGATTTTAACACCGCGTACCATAATCATTATCTGAGTATACAAATACCCTACCACAAGAAAAAATCTAGATTTTATCAGTAAAAAAGCAATAATATTCAATCACTGCACGTTACCTGCCGTCCCAGTTCCCACTGCGTCATTAACCCAGCTGTGGGCGAGCGTGGGCGCACCACCGATCAATGTCAATGCTTTGAGTTTTTATTATCGTCTGCACTTTTAATGGTAATCGTGTTCGGTTATAAATATTTCGCATTAAAGTAATATATCTTGCCAGGATTGCAAATATTTATATTTTACTCATATAAGTGTATAGTTCAGACTGATAGTTTTTTGACGTCGAAGATATGAAAGACAATGGTCTTTTTCGAAGAACGCTTCACATCATTCGAAGTGAAGACTATGCAGCATGGCAGACTCTGGTATTATCCAGGAAAACACTTTGTCCTATCTCTTCTTTCTTTCATGTCAATCCAAATATTGCCTAGAAGAGATTGCATTGTGCAATATGGCCGCCGATTGTATTATACTTACTTTAGTTATAATCTCTGTTTTTGAATTCCCGATGTACATAAAGAATATGTTTTACATAAGCAAGTACAGATAGGTTATTAGGTATTCCATTAATTTACTGACTGAAATAAATGCGACATCAAATCTAACAGACGGTAATAGGATCCCTATTGAATCATTCCTTTCAAAAAGCGGAAAAATGATCTACCATTTATTAAATTATTGCAGAAAATATTTTGTTGTAAAAAGTTGTACATACATATGTATGTATGTATGTACATATGTTCCGTCCCACGATGTGATAGGGGGCGAGCCTATCGCCATATCGGGCACAAATTCCTGACTCCGGGCTGATAATGAATAGAAAAATCCAATATCACTTTGCCCGACCCGGGACTCGAACCCGAGACCTCAGCTTTGTAACCGTACCGTAATACAACTACGCCACCGAGGCAGTCAATTCGGTAAAAAGTTGTTTACCGAATAAATCACCGTTCAAAACGCCATGTAATTTTCTGTCGCACAGTCAAGCTGTGGAACGGTTTGCCATCAGACGTGTTCCCTCCTTCCTATAATCCTGGATCCTTCCGCCGTAGCGTGAAGAGGCATCTCAGCGGGCCGGCATGATTGTATCGAATGGTAGGAGACTAACGTCTGATACCATTCGATACTCTATCTGGACGGCATAAGCACTTACCACAAAGTAAAATGCAGTCACTATGCCGTTCCAGATTTAAAAAAAATATATATTTTAAAAGTAAACATAAAATGTAGGTCTCGAGATAAGACTCTCGTTTTGAATGCTTCGTGCGCTGATGTGGGTGACTCGGTCGGCTTATCTGTATGATAGCATTGCTTGTGTGCGCTGAGAGAGATTTTACTAAGATGTACAGCTTCATGACCTCAGCCACATGAACTCCATGCTGAACATAGCCGTAGAGGCATGTCAATAGCTACCGAGATTATACGTCCCACTGCAGGGCACAAGCGTCCTCTACAATCGATGGACGATTGAGAGGGGTTAGGCCATATAGTCCACCACGCTAGCCTAGTGCGGGTTTCATTTATAGACCCGTATGAGGTCGCCTGCTAACCGTATTAGCAAACACACCACTGCATTTGCTACGTAATTGTTTAAACGATTACCGATATCTTCATCATTAGCAAGCAATAGCAATTCACTTTTGGGCATAGAATATCGAGACACTTGTTGGTTTATCTGGTTGGTTTATCGATATAGTCTGGAAAACACTTGTAGCTCATAAATAAATAAAAACAAATAAATACACCCAACAGTCACATACACAGTCCTGACCCCACACTAAGATCGAGTCTTGTGTCATGGGTATCAGGAACTACGAGAGACTCTCGTTCTCACAAACACCCTTAAAAATACTTGTGGATCACACAAGTCGGCGTCCAACCAGCTGCGCCACGGAGGCTGTCAGTAAATATCAAGTAAGTTACGACTAAATTTATGGTCTCGTACATAATCAAGGCCTAACATCTGAATTTCGACTTACTACTGTCACAGAATACTACCTGCATTCGTAGTTAATCAATGCTCACTTTAAGGTTGAACAAAAATATTGAAAGAAAACTTGCATACGCGATAGTTCTGCTTAAGAATTTTAAAGGTTCGTCAAGTCTACTAACTCGCACTAGACCAGCATAGCATAACATACGTAGTAATGGACGCCAGTTTCCAGCTGTGGGACATCAGCTTCTGTATCTATCTAGATATATGATGATTAACTCGCTCACGTCCCACATTTAATGTTGGTAAGCAATGAAAGTTCTGTCCCGGACATGGCTCCATTTTGGGCCATCGACGCGCTTCGCATAGTAAGAGTATGAATAGAAATCATGGTGTAGCGTCAATTTAATTACGATATTACATAATTCTAATGACTTTTTGAAGACCTTTGCTGTAGCTCGTTAAAGTGTACCCGTGCGTCGACTATGATGGTGGTAATAAATAAAATAAATAAATACACCCCACAGTCACATACATAATTCTGACGCCACAATAAGATCAATTAAGTCTTGTGTCGTGCGTATCAGAAACTACGAGAGACTTTTCGGTCTCACAAACACCCAGAAAACGTATTATCTCACATTTTTTTATTCTAATGTAATTTGTATTCGTTGAAAGTGAGATTTTCATCCGGCCAGTGCTTCTTTACTCCATAATATATTAGATAACTCTCAATTCCTTATTGAACCTCTGTAATTGTATCAGAGGGTCCGGGTTGTAGCTAAAAGCATTTCGTTTAAAATGGATCCGCGTTGCGTCTCTTTTCGAATTCAATTTCAACGACAAAGAGACTGTTAAATATTGTCTGTAGCTTCTTGATAGATTTTCTTGAAAGTAATGCTATCAAGTATTTACATATAGTTTATAGTATTAGTATAGCAGTAAAATCTAGGTAGAGAAGTAAAGTTACTAGAAATTATAAGTTAGAAAGACAATTTAAAGAAATCAGAGGCTCGTAAGAATTGTTAAAAAAATTATGACTAACCAATTAAAAGGCTTCCGAGTCTAAGGCTTCCGTTTATTTTTTTTTACAAATACTTACCCTAAAGTAATTCTGATAGTACTATTGGGCAAAACAAAAAATTACAAAATAGGTAGGTAGGTACCTACTTACTTAAAGAAATAGTTATACGACAAACTAAATAGTGTTCTCTATTTATGTCCAGTGTCCACATTAGTTGCTACTTAATTTTTTTCTGCATCAGCAACGAAGGTTACCTCACTACAAAAAAAACCCTAATGCCTAAAATCGGTATGCTCGTATATACCTATAATGTATTCCACTAAATAATTCTGTAGTCGTCTAAAGACAGTGGCGCCATCTAAGCTGCATGAGTAACATTGCAATTCAAACAAATCGTGTTTGTATTGACCTCGCAAGGTCAGCCATTCGTCGAACAGGATTGGTTTTTAGGCCAAAGAAAGTCGTATAAAGATTGTATAATTTGTAAACCACAGCTCAATTATCAAGTGCAACCCTATAAACATTATGAACTTGATTTAAATTTTTATTGTTCAAAGTAGTACATTCTACGCGTTGCGTTCAACCTTCACTTTATTATCGTAATGATACTTATCTATGCTCTATTAATTAACACTTCCTTCTAGTAATTAATGCCTGTTTGATGTTTATTACATTAATATTTATTTTGTTTGTGTGCCTTTTCTATTTGCACAAATTGTAAACATTATGATAAATGTTACGCGTAACGACATCTATCGGTTTACAAACAACATTACGTGTTGCAATTCCGTACGTACTACGTACTGACTATAGTTTTGAAGTGGTTCGACGTTTCACCGGTAGATGTCGTTATGTAACATATGTATTGCGTTTTGAAAGTGCGTTAATTAAAACTTGATATTTAACTATGTACGATTATCGGAGAAATAATACATGTTGTAGTTTCTATTAAAACAATATCAGAAAGATTTTAGTCTCAAGAAATATTTTAAATCACATTATAAGTGCCGGACAAAATGAGTTGTTGCAAAGGGATTTTCTTGTCTGGTATTCGCTTCATAGCTACAGCACGTTCCGTAGCGGAGGTAGTATTAATTACCAATTTAACATAATTTAAGATACTTGAATAAAGAATATTTGTTTTGTTTTATTATACAGAGAATATGGGTATCCCGTTAGTTTCTGAGCATTACCATTGAACTATTGGACTTAGGAACCGAACAAAATATATTGAAGTCAATCCACACACCATGGCATTAACATATTGTAGAAGTCGATAAACATTTGAATGATCATATGGTCGTACGGTTAATAGCTAGACTAATAACCCCTGGTTCCGACCCGCTACGTCACTTCCTATGTGTATCCATAAGTAATAAATTATGCGGACACGTGCAGCGGACGTGGGTTATTTATATCCAGTATTTTTGTGAACGAAATCAGATAGCGGATAGATACGTCCAATGTTGATAGGATGTCGTCAGTTTGACTACTGATTCGCTGTTTTGTTGCGGGTTAAAGAAATGTAAGTTTTAAAGACTCACTAAACTTTAAGGTGTTAAAAATTGTTCGCGGTAGATGCGGTTTGGTAATTTAAATCTCGGAGGAAATAAATAAAATTGATTTCGCGATGTTACGCCAACCTAGGAACTTCTTCTTCTTTGAGTGCCTCTTCAGGGTTGAAGGTTGGCTGTTCGCTTCTTCTATTCTTCCTTGTCATTAGCCAGATATCTCGCATGTCTCGGATGTCTCGCAGCCACGATATTGTTCTTTTTTCCTTCCTAGGAACTAACTGTTCAAATTACAAGTTGCTATTTGAATAGCTTTATATGACGAGCATTTTCGCTTGCTCTTAAACAGGAGCAAAATGTACACATTGATTTAAAATATTGATTTAAATTATGTCAATGGCAATACCACTTACAACTTATTAAGCTTTATGGTCTCATCAATTTCATGATAACATTCCTATATTATTTTCAATCATTCAATTGATGTAATTTTAAGTAGATACTCGTTAATTTATGTTAATAATCTTTTTACTTTTCAGGTAAGTTGCAGTACACATTTTGTAAGGCAAGTTTGGTAAGTCCGTTCAGAGGTTCATATTTGTAATAGTTTTCATATTACGGGGATGAATACAGACTAGAAGGTCTTTTAAATTGTAAGAGATGTTCAAGTAATAAACTGAACAATGAATTATTTTTTTTGGTAAATTAAAATATCAACCATTTATGCTTATTTCAATATTAAAGTACACAACACTCAAACCTAGAATATAAACAATCATTAATCTCGAACCCGCGTACTCATGTCTTACCTACAGGTTCTCGCTCACTATACCATAAGGTTTTATGAGTGAATATTTAAAGACCCCTATCCCTATAATAAAGATAATTATTAGCTAGAACGTGTCGACTGTCGCCCACCTTCAGCGTATCAATCATTTGTCAGAGACAACATGCGGGTGCAGCGAGGAATTAAAATTTAACTACATGCTGGCAACCCTTTGACTACTGATACCTCAATTAAAAAGCTACTTATGTATATCGGTTATCTATACATTAAATAAAAAGGAAAATCAGTACATAGTACATACCATTTTCCCTCTCTATCGAAGCTAATTTTTGTCTTTCTTGTTTTGTTTAGCCAACAAGGAAAAAGTTGTAGCCGCCATTTTGAACTTTTTAGTTATAGCTCCGATTGCTCTCTTAATTATTTTGAATCTTCGCAAAAATGTTAAGTCACATGACAGGCTGATGACGGACACAAGCGTGACTTTTATAACAACAAACGAGACATAATTATTGCATTGTAAATGCAAGTCATTTACATAGATGACTTACATAAATACGCGATGGAAGCGTAAAGGAAAATATCGTGAGGGAAGCATATTTGAGAATTATCTACCTGAATTTCAAGAGATGAATTTCAACCTGCATTGGGTCAGCGTGGGAGACTGGGCTTCAAATACACACGTGTCACGTGTCCTGTAGTGAGACTTTTCAATACAAGGGTAATAACATTATTCATCCTATACAGTATATCTCACTGCAACGCACGAGTTTCCTATACAACTAAGAGGAGCTAGGTCGAGTTTGACCACTCTGGCTTAATACGGGTTTGAAGACTTAACATATCGTAGAAATTCTTGTAAATATCTATGATATTTATTTGTTAATAAAATGTTAGTTTACAGATTTAATCCAAAGTACTTATATTCTAAATATTAAAAGACTAATTGCTTAGGAGAATAACAAAATATAAAATCTTAATTATTTTACAAATAACCCTGTATATTTGACATTGACATTGAGGATATAGTATCCTCACCATGTTGTCTTCCGCCTTAAAAGTGCGTAATACTTGACTATCAACACATGACTCTAAAAGTCAAAGTTAAAGCCTGGGGTTCGAACCCGCGAGCATCTCCTGTCCGGTCTGAAAAGAAGCACTTATCTCATCGACCTATTTTCAAATGATGTAATGCATCTCGTAATGACGGGTTGCCAGTTCAGTTCCCGGTTGGGCACGCGTGATCGGCCGCCACGTTCCAGTTCGCGCGGACGGACAGATGCCGCGAATGATTTGTTTTTTATAATAATAGCGATTGTTCACGCAATTGTACATTGAATTGTTGCGTCCTAGAATTTATTAATATTTATTAGTATGTGTACTCTTTTTTGATTGGTTTGATGCACTGGCGATTGCGAAGTGTTAGGTTTAATTTCCAAGGCTAGTATCTGTCGATATCTATATCAGCCTAAGGTAAGTTTTTTAATTCAGTAAAATATGGTTTGCTATTTGTGGTAGAGTCTCGAATGATGATGTAAATTCGTAGTTGATATAATCTGAATAAAAACTTTGTTGCAAACATTCCAGCTAAAACTAATATAACTTAGTAACTAGTAATTAGTATAACATACCTAAAAAATATTTTTTGTAGTATTAGTATTATACGAGATATAATACTGGGTTCTGTATCAGCCCATATACGTCCCACTGCTGGGCACGGGCCTACTCCATAATCGAGAGAATCGATTGAGAGGTTAGGACATATAGTCCACCACGCTGGCCTAGTGCAGGTTGGCGGATTACATACCGTAGAAATTATTTAAAATTACTACGGTATGCAGGTTTCCTCACCATGTTTTCCTTCACCGTTAAAGTGCGTGGTGATTGACTATCAATACATCGGAACTCCTAAAAGTCAGAGATGAACATGTAGGCAGCCGCGTCTGGTCCGTTACCAACAGGCCACCACGCACTTACTATAATTGAGAAAGAATTATTTTCTCAAATAACTTGCTAAACGTCGTCGGTAGAATAGAAACAGGTCGGATCTGAGCTGTCACCGGATTTAAAAAGAGACGCCGATAAGTAGAGATTGGAACAGATATTCCTCAAATAATTTATTAACCGTTTCGGATATAAAATTATTGAATTCAAAGAAGTGTTCTAGGAAAGATACAAAGAGAAGTTTTATATAAAACTGACATAAATATTTATTTTGATTAATTTAATGTTTGCGACGATGTATTCAGTATGGTGTAATAAAAATATACTAAAAGCCATCGATATCGATGTTACACTAAAACAGAGTTAGTCTAGTGAGGGTGAATAGAGAAGTAAGACGGCAGTTGTGGGTTTCTACATCGGTCTAGGCATGAATTAAGGACGTTTCGAAGATTTATTACTATTACGGTAAAGGAAAACATCGTGAAGTAATTTAAAATATCGGTATTCTATTATTTTAAAGACCATCATATTTCTATCGTGAAAAATTAAGACATTTTTAAAGGGGATGTGAAAATAATTTTACTGGTAGCATGTCTCGGGGTAGATACCTCCGCATTGTCTTGTTCTACCTTTAAACAGCAGTTTAATGTACTGTTGTGTTCCAGTTTGAAGAACATTGTAGCCAGATTAACTACTGGACATAATGAGACTTAACATTTTATGTCTCAGGATGGCAAGCGATGTGGAATGCCAATGAATGAGACCGAAAAGTCTCTCTTCATTCCTGATACCAACGACACAAGACTCGATCTTAGTGTGGGGTCAGGACCATGTATGTGACTGTTGGGTGTATTCTTTTTTTTTATTTATTAATTAAATTGTCAATTCCTGAGGCCAAGAACCCTGGCCGTTAACCAACTATTGAGCATCAAAATAGACTTTACGATTTCATTTTTACAGTATTCTCTGTGAACGGAGTTATTTTGTTAGCACTCGCCCGCAACTTGAGAGCTCGTCAATAAATATTTAACGATAGGATTGATGTTTTAATGCCGGGTGTAAATATATCGGGTACTGCATCCTCCATAAAAATACTTAATAAAAATCAATAAAATTCAACGTGCTAGGGATTGGGTGTTTAGTGAGGCACCAGTGAGGGTTATTCGTTTAAGATGTTTTATTTGGGTTTGGTAGAATCATTGGATTATCAGGAGGTATTTATTTATTTACATACTTTATTGTACACAGTAAAAGAGAATAACACAGTAATAGTTAAATCACTTAAAGCTTAAAACATGTTTACAATACCTAGGGTATTGGACTCATTTTTTTAAATTGTATTAATCAAAAAGTATCCATATCCAAAATCTAGCAAACAAAGAATTTTGTAAATCCACTCAAAATTAAACAAGTTCGAAACGTTTTAAATCTTGTAGTGGGGGTAATAGAAAAGGGATGCAAAACAAAATTAGTGACGTCACTGTGCATTATAGTGCATTGTAGTGTGCGGGTGTGAAAGAGACGGTAAGATGTCCCCACTACGTCCCCACTATTTCATTTAAAATACTAATATTTGCCTCATGTTACAAGCCACTTTAATACTGTTTTCACAAACATGTTATGTTTCAATGGCACTTGTGTTGTCTACAAAATAATACAAACATTCGATGATAGTCAAATACCCTATTGGCGGCCGTATCGCTACCTGCGGTCTCTTCCAGGCAACCTTTGGATGGATTAAATCATTAACATATAGAATTATGGGGTAATATTGATCCAAGTATGTATCCATGAATACTAACAACAGTGGCAATGTTTCGTTCTTATTCAACTATTTCAGTTCAGTGCTATGTTTACAGTGTCATCTGAAAGTATTTATATACAACTTTTATAATCGTCTTTCTCTCCTTCAGGAATAAAAATAGGAATAAAAATTTGCCTGTGTCCTTACTTATGGTTTCATCTGTATTAACCAAATTCCATCAAAATCAGCAGTTCTGAAATATAAACAAACCGGTACTCTTCCAGCGTTTTCTATAGTATGTAAAGTAATTAGCCAGAGTAACTACTGGACATAATGAGACTTAACATCTTATGTCTCAGGATGGCGAGCGCAGTGGGATGCCAAACATTGCTTTGTAATTCACGGTGTTTGGTTTTGATACTGTCCATGAGCGGTCACATCGCTAACCATCAGGCGAATGGCATGCTCGTCTCGCCATTCATCGCAATAAAAAAGTCCGCCTAGCCGCACTAGGCCAGCATGGTGGACTCTTAGTCGAACTCACAGTTGTAGAAGTCCCAGGCTCGATAGCCTGAGATTATGAGTAGATTCAGTACATTACAACAAGAGGATAAGGATTGGTTGGAGAGGAAAGAGAGAAAGGAAGGAAGGAGATGTTGAGGCAGAAGATGAATTATTATAGGATTTTTAGGCGCCTTATTAAAACCACAAGTAAGAAATAAAAGATACATAAAAGACAAGTTAATACAGGTTAAAAATTCGCTTTAATATCCCTCGCAGCCCGACGGTCCAATGTCGTCCAATTGAGACAATTTACAGCTGACTAATATTTTACTAATTGCGACCAATGTGGCTCAATTAATGCCCTAGTGTTTTTTAACATGGGGGCTTCGCAGCTGCCTTCAATATTGATAGTAATTGATGCCAATAATGCAAGTATCTGTATTCTATCGGTGGTATATTGTTTCGCTTTGTATGATATTGGGGCTGGAATAATACTTTTTACTTTCTGACTATGAACCTTGTCTATTGTTTTGGGAGAGGTTAGATGTAACTCCATATTTTCGCGTAAAGTGTTTTGAAGGTCTCATAACCGTGCTATGAAGGTACCAGTAAAAAATCTTCGAAGGGAACGGTCTGATAGGCAGCTTTCTAAGTTCCTATACCTACATCAACCAAAAAAATCGAAATTAAAATGTTAATGATAAAACATAAGCGCCAGTACTGTACTAGGCGTATAATAAATGATAATTTCCTCTTTTTCTACAATCTATGAACTGATTGCATATTACAAATGAGTTGCTATACGTTTCCACCCATCCACAAATCAACACATGCGTGAAACACTGGCTTTCAACGCGGCAAAATAAAAAAACAATTACATATAACTACAACCAATTTTCAACTCTATATCAATAGATACAAAATTCAAAATCATACATTCAATATCTATCTAACTTGATAACTATATTTTCAGTTCTAGATTTGAAATAATAAAGCTCGATATTGCTTGCGAGTCCATGAAATACATAATTGAAGAAAGGAAATTAAACATTATATTGACGCAGTAAGGTTGATAGTCAATCGTCAGTGATAGGCAGAGTTTTGTGAATGGCCATGTTTCATAAGGTTTGCGGATTAGTTGCGACCACATCAAGCATTCGATGTAGGGATTTAGCAGTATATGCTTCCCATGCTCAATGCAGCCGTTTGATTAATCATTAAGGAGTTTTGTGTGGTTTTAAACCTTTTTAGACTTATACTTTTTTAAATAGGTCTTGCAATAGAGCAAGCGAATCAATCATTCTTTTTATTTATATCTAATGTAATATTTGTAAATTTTTATTGTACAGTTGAACACATAGGCAAGCGATATTGCCACTTGACTCATGAGAGAAAGAAATGATATGTATTTATTTAATTAATTATTTGTAATTATTATATCATGTTGTTTTAGCTTGTTTTTCTGTGATTCATTTTGCGGTTAGTGAATCAGGGTTGAAATTACAAAAATATGGAATCGGAGAAATATTATGCTTTTTAATGACTTTATTAGAAATATGAACGTACAAAATGGAACAGCACCAGAAAAATAATAGCAATTGTTTGAGCTTAATTAAATGATATTGAAACAGTATAAATTACATTTCAATCGACTTTAAAATATTAATGAAGGTAAATTAAGCGGTTTTTTTTATATTATGTATCGACTATCGATCTTTTTATTGATGAGTCATGGTGGAGGGTCAAAGGGGAGGGGGTATCAAAGGCACCTTGAACTGTCCATTAAGTAATATTAACGTTTAATGATTTTTAATTAAACTCCAAACATAATTAATAACCGAACTGACGACATTGCTGATTATTTAATGGATTTACTTGGAAACAACCGTTGAACAAGTGTAGTGAGTAATACTTGTAACGTAGCAATTTTAATTCATTAAATATGTAGGAAAAAATGTGGCTGTATGTTGATTGTCTCTAGATCTTTGCGGCTACAAAAAAATAAATAATCGTGAGTTCGTGACTAAAAAAAAATTAACCAAAGGCAGCAAGGCTTGCAGCCTGGCCATAAATTATGTTATGAAAATAAAAAGAGTGAAATTGTTATGAAAACTAATCACACTAATAAAACATACATATTTTCTTAATTTTTCGTGCATTTTAAAATATTCCCCATTAATAATATATTAACGACTGGGTTACACAAATTGACAATTGTGCATCTGATATTTTTCACAGATCTAACAACATCTTCAACGCAAACAACGTAGTGTGTTAATCACAAGCGAAACATTAACGTGCTTGCTAATTTGCATTCAATATCCTCATATTGGCAGCGAGGCGAGCGCCGGCTAGCATCCTGTTGTGTTCGCAGGACTCGCAACAGGAAAACACGCGTCTTTACACGCTACCTACCACGTAAACAGTCGCTCCACGCGAGTACGATTCACTTCAGGGAAATATAACATTACAACCACTAATTACATTTTGACGGCTGATTTGAGCCTGAGGTTCTCAACGCAGGAGGCCGTACATTTTATTGAGCACTTAAAAATGTTAAATAGCTCAGCAGGATAAAAGACATGTTAATGACCCGTTAAGTGACCAACACTGGGCCTTTAAGCGTGACTCATTAAAAATTCACGATTGTTCCAATTCGGGTGTTCAAATGTTGGGAACCCGCGATCTACTCATTTATCTAATGCACGTTGCATTTGCTTTTAGTTTTTAGTGGTGTTGCGCCACGCACGCGCTCGCTGCGCCGGCGCCACAGAAATAACGTGGAATATCGGTCACACACAGCGCGGAATGAACGCATCGGTTTAATTGCCGCCCGCCGGGTGCCGAGCGCCGAGCCGGACGGCGCAGCGGCGCAGCACTGTCGGCCTGGACGCTGGACGCGCCGCGCGCCACGCTTCCGTTCGACATTTAAAAATCGGGAGAAAAAGCGCGCGAACGCGACGCGCATTGTTATTGTCGCCCCGCGCCCGCGCCGCCGTCGCGGGAATTCCAAATATAATTTTTAATTTATTTTTCCTTCCACTGTGATAGTTAAGTGTTTTTAATTATTTGTACATTGCAAATAATTTTTGTTTACATTAAAAAATAAGCAAAAATATTGTCGCTATCGCAAAGGTCAGTGGATGAGTTCGTCGATGTATAATTAGGAAGAAACGTGATAAGCAATCGCGGTGGAGTGCAAATGTCGCCGATATGATGCAGTGCGGAGTGCGCGGGCGCTGCTCGGCCGTCGCGTCGTGCCACTACAATGGAGACGTCAAGCGCACTCCCTTCGCGGAATCCCGCGCGTTGAATCACACACCGGTTATCGCGTATTGAGCGGTGAACGGCACGATGTCGTGTGAGGTCGCAAGTTGGATCCCGCTCGCGGTGGCGGCCACACTGCGCGAGCGCTCCGCGCCTTCCGTCGTCGCGTGGCTGACGCTGCTGCGCGCCTCCATCGAGGAGTACGACCCGCTGGTCACCGTGCGCCCGCCCTCGCCGCACGCCGACACCGACTCCCCCGACAGCGCCTTCGATGAAATCCTCTCACAGCTCGGCAAGGAGATCTTCAAGCTCGACGAATATCAAAGAAACCTCGTGCCGGCGGAGAAAGAAGTGTCTCTGAGTATCCTGAACATATTCGACGAGTGCTTGGAACACATGCGGGACGGCCGCGAGCCCCGCGCCGAGGAGGAGTGCAGTGACTGTGAATCCACCCTGTCGGACGTGTCGTTCATGACGAGCACGCCCGCTAGGAGTGCCCGACCCACTAGTGACATCAACAGTATATTCGATAAGGGCGAAGGCACGCCGGTGCCGCCGAGACGGGCCAAGTTAAAAACACCATCGACATCTTCATCGATTTACGACAACATGGAAGTATCAACCGACATGAGCGTGCAGCTCGCCAAGCGTTTAGAGTCCGATAGCGACTCGGAGAGCACCTGCTGGAGCTACAAGGAGTGCAGTGTGGACGACATCGAGCAGAAGGGAACCTACGCGGCCGTGTGGTCCCACTCGACCGGCTTCCACAACTCCGACGAGATACTGCGTCGCGTGCTGTCGCAACACCACGCGACCATATCGAGACTGTCGTTCGACACGGCAAGCGACTTCGAAACGCCGCGGTACAGTGTGTACGCGATGCACGAGGTGGGAGACAGGTGCGACGCGCCAGTCGCAGCCATGACGCCGGACCGGCCGACCGACGACGGCTACGAGTTGGTCCGCGACGCGATCACCGACGAGAACATTTACGAGGAGATCGACTATGGGTGCAATTACACCGACGAGGGCTGTTCTTGCGGCACCAGCGTGGAGGTGGAGAGTTGCTCCATCAGTGCTAGTTCCGAGGGTGTGGGCCGCGACAGCCCGCTCTACGCGAATCTGCGAGATCACGACGCGTACGCGATCCCCGCAGATGTGATCTACTGGAAGAATCAACTCCTGGACCCTTTCTACAACGAAGACGAGGAGGACGAAGTAAGTTTAACATTTGAAGTGCGTTTTAATTGAATATTTATAGTGGCTTGTTATGGCGCGAGGACGCTACGTGCGTAATCGTTCACAATTGTTTAAAACACACTTCGATTCGAAGCTTTCCTTGACTCTATTTCAACGTATTTACTTGAATAAGTGTAGGTTTAAGTCAGAAAATCATTGAATTTTATCAATTAATGCGCATATTTTTACTTCAAAACTGTCGAGGTTATCTACATTCGTTTTGTCGTGACAGTCGTTATCAGCGAGTTAAAACATTGCAAACTCATCCGAAAACATTACTGCCAAATAAAATTTCGATATTAAAATCAAAAACAATAGTGCACTTCCTTTAAGTATAACTGCGCCAAAGCAACTGCTGCGAGTCGCACAAACTTCCTATGATGCATGCGGTCTCGCATAATTATCATGAAAATAAATTAACATTGCACGTCAGTCAGTACATAATACTATTAACTTGACATTCCTTTGCATTGTAATTAAAATAATCTATTACTGATGATGTTGAAACAATTAGGACACAAATACATCATTTTGTTATTATATTTTAATGTTTCTATATATCTGTTCGTTCCGAATATTGTAATGCCACGTAAAAACTATCCACTCGTATAGATTCGTGCCTATTTTAAATATATTTATTTATTTATTCTTTATTGAACACCACATACATAATTAATAAAAAAGAATTAAAACTAGTTTAAATAAAGGTGACAATTGGCGGTCTTATTGGTTATAGCGATTTCTTCCATATAATGTGCAACTTAAAGAAATCATTAAGTAAAGATTATTTCATCAACATCGGACGAATAAATCTAAAGATATTAAAGTTACGGCCTTATTTATAGATATTTTCAACCTTTGTTAGTTATTCAATCTTGTGTTCCTTTCAAACGACTTTTGAATTCATTTTGAGCGAAAAAGACAAAACATTCGATAGCTAAAGGGGTTTTAAAACTGTATGAATAAGGCCATCGGACGAATAATTAAAGTTTCAATTTCTTTTCTGCCAGACTTTCCATATAAATACTAAGAAAGATACATATTTCCTTATGTTTTTATGTACCGTTAGAGACAATACATAGAACGCGTCAAAAGACAAAAATTATGTAAACAAAACGCACATTACTCACAACCGGTTGTCAAACTACATAAAATACAATTTCTATTTAATTACGTGACTAATACACCGCAGTATTATTATTAAATGGTCTCTTAACGAACAGCTTACGTCAGCCATTTGTTTTGTACCTAAGGCAAAATGTAGATTATGTACCGAAGTTGACTTGTTTATGTTATGTCCTTTATTCAGCTTGTGTGCTATGGTATATGAATAAACAATGTCAAATGACTGTCTGGTAATGTTTAAAACTGCTGGACTAATTGTGACGAAATTTGAGACATGAAAAGCAATATTAAGATCTCAAGTATTTTTCCTATTTTCCCAGAAATTTCCTAGGGTTGAATCAGAAAATAAAACCGGAAATATCTGCCTTAGATGTGAGTCAAAAGATTTATTTAAATATTAATAAATTTTTGGAAACATCCTACACGAATCAAAATAAAAGACGAAATAAATTAAATAACCACAAGAGTACCGGTTTTTTATTCATTTTATTGTCTTAATATATACTTCTTTTCAATTTTCCCACGTTTTTATATTTCGAAACAAAAAAGATTCACTAATCCTTTCAATACGTGTAAAGGATTTTGTTTAATGGTAGGTACTATTATAAAACAATAAACAAAAAGTGGTTGGTATCTGCTTAATGCATATCTTAACGCCAAGAAACAATTATGGAATAACCTATTGCTATTTACGTTAATGAGTTTTTTCTTGGAATATATTATCCTAGCTAGTAGCCAGGTAGGTAGCCATTGTAAAGATTATTTCTAAGGGTAATTATGTGTTAATTTTAAGATTCACTTGTTGAGTGTTAACATGATAGAAAGACAATTAGAAAGAAAATTTTACTTTCATTGGTTAACTTTTCAAGTATTATTTTGTATATTATGAGCAAAGTAAACTGACACACAAAGTTTATTAAGCCCTGTTGCGTCAAGTACATTCTTTTAGTTTTTTCTATTTTTAATCAATAAAAATAAGGAGGAAGTTCTCAATTCGTCGGAATGTTTTTTTATGTATGTACGCCGATTACTCAAAGACGCCTGAACCATTTTGGAAAATTATATTTAATATAGGTAATTAAGTTATGCTCAGTTACTTGATGCATCTGTAGAATTTTAACTATAGAAATGGCCTTTCTCGAACAATATGTCGATTTGGAACTATATATTCACTGGATGATCTCAGAATGCAAAATAGTCGCGTGAAATGACACGTTTTACCATTTATACTTTGCCATGGAGAGGATGCGGACGTCCTGCGAGATAATCATTCAATTAATGTTGAGAATACCTCGCGTAGGATCTAAGTTAATATTTTATTCTTAGACGATTCCGTCACTATCGATGTGTCATAAAGAAATAAAGTTAGTTAGGTTCGTTTGTTGTTATGGAATATGCAATAAGGTAATAAACTTATTAGGTACAATTTTTTTTGTGTAAATACACATATTACACGATCTTAAGAATACACCGTGATGTTATCTTGCACCTGTCAATATGTTATTGTTTTAATTAGGATTAGAAGATGTTTGGCTGGTTGAATTACCTGTAGAAAATTATAAAAATATTCTTGCGGCACCCAAAAAATCAAGTAGCGTTGAACTCGTTTAAGTTTCAAGAACAGGATGAAAAATAATGAATTACGCTAACTGGAAAACGGATAGGTAATTTTTTTTTAAATTTAAATCAAATTCACTATGAACTAAAGGAAAATTTACCAAAGAAGAATATAAATTTCTCTTGAAACGAGCGCATGGATTTTAAAATATCCCACAACGGAAATCAGAAGTGCGGTTTCTTCGAATCCAATGTAATGTCCATTGACAGAACATTCGAATTATAATATTTCAATAATATATGTACTTCGAAAACAATAACAAAAACGGAGGAATAACATTGGAAATCCAAAAAAAATCCCCATCCAAAATAAAATACTAGAGCAAAATAATATAGGTAATAAATACATGTTCAGCTTCACTAGCGCCACCTATTCTTTAAAAGGCGCTGCAGAAACAGCAGGTAAATTGTAAGTTATACTGACGTCCACCTACAAAGCCGAAATCCCGCTAGAAGGCGCAGGAATTTGTTGGATTCAGGTCGCTTCCAACAGATAATTCTCCAACAGGATCGGCTGATGATGATGAAACTCTTAAAAGAATAGACGTTACAACGCAGCCAGTTAATTAATATATTGATTATAAAATGTAATGTTTGCCCGATAGCTCTCCACAATGTTTTCTGGGCACTCGAGATAATGGAACTGGGTCAATATTTACGATTCTAGTTGGCTCTTGGTAAAGGCGCCACAAGATATTATTTAATATTGTCTCGTAGTTGAAAACAGCTTTTATTTAAGTTGAATGCTTATACCTGATTACATAATATGTATATTGTCTTCATCATTTCTGATCACAGCAAGTCCACTACCGAATATAGATTTACGTCATTTTCATCATTGTTTGCCGTCCACTGTTAAACTATACTTCCACCAATGATTCTTATATATACATATAAGAAGCTGGATTTTTTTAAAAATACAATCAATAAAATTCCGCTTTGAAATTGGCCTAACCTGACCTATTGAAAGTACTATTTTGTAAAGTATATAATAAAAGTACTATAGAAAATGGTTTTAAATGCATTTTTTTGTGTTGGAGGTCGGTAGTCGCTCGGTACATACTAATAACTATAAGCGGCAGTGTCCAATTATGATTAGGTAAACAGCTTGTTCGTTGGCCGGTTCAAGACTATAAAATGGCAATAAGTAACTTTAATGTCGATAATTTGCGGTTGACGATTGCTGTTTCACATTTAGCTACATAAAGTCTCATTCCAAGATATACTATGTCGATTTCGCTAAAATAATAAACTACAGCCCTCTGTATCCACACATTTTTCTTTCCCTATCATTTTGATGAAATTCACTGTTCATACGCCTCCCCAATGGATCTCCACAGCTTTCTCTTAGAAGTGGTCGGTAATTAAATAAATAAATACACCCAACAGTCACATACATAGTCCTGACCAAACACTAAGATCAATTAAGTCTTGTGTCGTGGTATCAGACACTACGAGAGACTTTTCGCTCTCACAATCACCCAGACCCGAGACAAATATTTGTGGGCCTCACAAACATATTTCTTTTACGATTTAGACTGCCCTTTCTTTTTCCTATTTATTAATCCATCCCATGGTTACCTGTAAGAAATTACCTAGTGTGATAAGGCCGCCACTTTTACTATTATTTGTATTGTATAATTTTGCATTTGTATATCTCTCTGTAGTGCAAAAAAGAATTAAATAAATAAACATTCGTCTCGCGGATCGAACCCCTTGTTTCACAACCGGCATCTGGCCAACGGCGCCGCTGAGGCTGTTGAATTGATGAGTATATGCTTCAAACTCCTGGGCAGTGTAGTATGACGTGGTTCCCACCCATCTTACCCACGCCAGCCAAGCGTGGCGCATTGTCTTCCCGTCATCGACGGGACAAGGACATGTGTGAACGAGGGTTTGTGGTTTAGTACGTAGAATAAATAAAATAAAAATCGTCTTTTTGTCGTGACTTTAGAAGTGAGGAGTAACTATTTTAATGCCAGAATATTATAGTGTTGCGTTAGTATTTTGAGTAGGTATGTAAATCTTGTCTGTTCCCAAATTGTGGTGTTGTATGCGATCTGTTCATTAAGTTTATTACATATCCACTTTGTACAAAGAGATAACCATAAAACTATTTAAAAGCTATAGGTTACTAATTTCAGCGCTATTTTCGGCTTCGTTTTCGGTCGCGGTCTTGATATTCCCTGTATAAGAAATACAACAACACAACGTTTTGCGTTATTACAAAGTAAATTCATTAAATTGCATCACGTTGATTTAAATGCTGTATGTATGTATTAAGCTTTTACATCAAACGGAAGTGACTACTTGACGCACACGCTTCAACACGCGCACTTATTGCCCAAAATAATACCCAGATAATATGTTAATACGATAACTTGTAATGTGTGTATACGTAATCATGTGTGATATAAACTTTCCCTTTGTTGTTAATATTATAATGATAATAGAATGCTTTGACAACCTCTCTGGCGCAGTTGGTTGACTTGTATCGTGGGTAACGGACACTACTAGACTTTTCAATCTGACAAACACACCTGAAACAAGTGCTTGCAGGTCTTTCAATATCACAAACACCAAAAACAAGTGCTTGTACACATAAACATTTGTCTCAATGCGGAGGACAAACTCGTGGACTCTAATTTCACAGCCAGCGTCGAACCAACTGCGCCACGGAGGCTGCCGATATTACTGGGCATTAAGATATTATTTATTATAACTCATATTGCCCCGTAGTGAAGTGCAGTGTAGTGTCAAGTACTTAGTAATCGGACGAAAGTAAAAGTATGTAAGTGTTTAATGTTTATGGATCCTGTTGATAGACAAGCCTAAACTGCTAATCACATCACACTTGTTAAAAAAGTACACAAAAAATAATCAACGTTACCAGCGCTGGTTTTTTACAGTTTTTTATAAACCTATTAAAAATACTAGATCAGTGTTGTAAGCTTTCGTTTTCATCGGTGCATTGAAAATCGGTTTTTGCACCGGTGCTCACTTAACCGACTTTCGGGACATGCAACGCGCCATTCGCCTTCGTTGCCTAACTAGTCATAATATACGCTTGCGACACTCACGACCTATTCCACATTATGTGTTTCAATTTTATTGTATGGCTAAGTTATGCTTTGCAGTTGAAGACGACGTTAAAGCCAGTGATTTCTTTGGCCTAATTAAGGCCGTTATCAAAATTTTGAACTCTTTTGCTAAAATATAGATGGAACTATTTACGAAGGTGGAAGAATTCTTACTTTCCCTTTTTCCTGTCTTCCCTTATTCATTTTGAAATGATAAAGTAACTATATTTCCATGTATTCTGATTAATGGAGCGCTGAACCCTTTACTATAAAATATGCTTCCTCGTCTCTTGGACCTATGTTAAAATGTAACAATATAAACCGATAATATACTGTAGATCTAGTTAGTAGTCAACCAAATGGGTTCATCTATATTTGAAAAGGTAATACTAAACTCACTAGTCACATTAAGACGGCCTCCTTTCCTGAGTACCAGAAAAGAGCAATTATCCGATCCTACAAAACAACCGAAAACAAATGCTTGCATGTCAAACCAACTTTTATCTCATAACCAATCAGCAGTCTCTCCTGTTACAATCGGCGATTTATCAAACAGAAGCTATAAAAATGTACTAGCTGATTCAACAAACTAAATCACAATACGGAAGTCCCATACAAATCACAATATAAAAAAATATTTCGCAATTCCGTCCGTGTTAACAGTCGGCGCTTGTGGCACCGCTTCCTGTCCTTGGGCAATGCTCAATTGTCCGGAACATCGGCACCGATGCATTATTTTGGCGGTCTAGTGGCTACAGGCTCGTGTTATGTGGATTTGACTAGGACTTGCTTGAAGATTTACTTGTATGGACTGTAGTTACCTATATTTGTCTATCAATGTTTGCAGCTACAATTTAGACTTTTTGGTTAATCTTCTCCACTTGTTATTACTTAACTTTATGTAATTTATATCTGGAATAAGGCCTTTCTGGTTAATCATCTCTATTTGAAACTATATCTATGTATATTAACCGTTATTTCAATTGTTGGTGTGTTCCTTTTAGTAAATTGTTGGCGTTGATGGCCCAAGCTAACAATTATGTGACTTGAAGTAATAACTATCATTACGTTTTATACTAAATGGTTCTACTCAAGGCAAAGTTTAATGTGGTTTTCAAACAATGAATTAATGATATTTGTCATTAAATACTTCAATAATACAAGCTTTTATAGTGTAGTGATGTAATTCATTGAAACACCCAAAAATCACTACAACATCCGTTGGAGCAAAATGTTTTAGGATTTAATTTTTGAGTAATATTTTTAATTAATATAAAATGCTATATTACCAATGCATATATAAATTGAAGAATAATCGAAAGAAACTAAAACTAAAAACTCAAGAAGAAACAGTTCGTCAAACTGCTCACGCCCCTAAAGACAATAAAATTAATTTATACCTATAAATAACACCCAGTTAAAAATCCACCTTATAAAAGAACAATTAGAAATCTAAAGCAAACAAACCCGAGGTGGAATTATGTATATTCTAATGTAAATCGACTGCAATACGGAATGTTAAAGCGAGTATTTACGAACGAAGCACGCTCGTCGTTTTTACGTGTGTTGCGTCTTCAGTGATGCGTCTTAAATCATTTTCTATCTAATCAACATTGTAAATGAGTTCAAATTGATGGTCAAAGGCCTTGTAACGAGCCTCTCTGGTGATTTAATTGGTAGGCACGCTATGTGCTTGCCTTTTGTTGGGTTCATCAACGTTTATATAAGGTATTTTCTCCTTCGCTTGATTGTTTTGTGGAATCAAATTGGTTCGATGTTTCCGTAGAATACTAGACTGAGATGGATGGGATTGCAGAGGTTTTAATGATGATACCTATGGTCATCAATGGAAAGGTGCTAATATTTAAGAAACATCTTTAAAAATTTAATAATTTCTTAAACCATACGGATTCTTGATACCTCTATGTGTGCTTCTTGTTCATTTGCCCAAAAATTTATAAAGATTTACTCGGTATTAAAAAACAACTTGCAAAGAGTGTCGTTAAGTTTAGAAAAATATTGATTTTAGTAAAATTAGTTTAAACCTGAATGTTTGTTCAAACGAGGGACATAATAGACCGTTCTAGACCAAAGGTAAACCAATTTTATCTAAACTAATTACTTGTTAAATGACATACTACAAAGTTCCATAACCCAGCTGGTATTTTGTGGGCGTTTAACTATGATTGAGTAACGCCAGCCGATTAGAGACATCGTCGTTTTTGTAGTGTTTTCTTTTATGAATGGATGTTTGTGATTGTTTCATTACGTAAGTGTTTTTGTGATGTGTTATCGGATGGGCCTGCGGGTATAGATTGTGTAGTATTTTATGTATTTCGACAAAGTGACTACAATTTAACTGGTGATATTTTCTGTGCAGTTTGTTAACTTAACCTTCTATAGCAGATGCGTACCACGTAGGACTCATATGAGCTGATATAGATAGAAAATGGCATTTTGTAATTACAATAATATTCCCTATACTTCATAGTGCAGAGCTTCTCTACAATCGAGAGTTTCAAGCAAGCTGGCTTATTATAGGTTGGTCCTCTACAATCCAGAATACCATTGAAACAGCTTAGACAATAGTCTAACAAGCTGGTTTATCGAGCATTGGCGGACTTAAATATTCCCAGTAAAATAAAATAATTATTTTCTTACTTCAATGACACATCAAATATGCCGTCACACAGATATTAAAAACGTAGAGAATGAACGGCTTGTTTTGATCGTTAGTTGTTAGTTGTTATCTCTGTGACCGCATTACGTCACCGGTGACACACTGTTGTGACACAAGGAGATAGATGTGTACGGATGCGTACCTATTTGAATTAATCACTTTGTTGGTGTGTAGGTTAGATTCCCAGAATAACTTTATTATGGCTTTTTGAACTTAAAACTCATAATTAAAACCAGAACTGCGGAAGTGTGAAATGATGTTTTGGGAATTTTTCTAGTACCTACCCAGTAAGTCATAATTTGTAATAAAAACTTATGAAGCGGCAAATCCTACCCAGGCCAGGACAGTCTAACCCAGGATCGCATGTCTGCTCATGTCTCATGCCAATAGACTTACAACCACGCTTTTATTTTTAGCTTTTACATAATCTCAAGTTTCGAAAAAGATTAGTGCAATATTTTAATAAATTATTATGTAGGTCTTATTCTATTTACGGTACCTGTGCATTTGGGGGGAATGAACAGAATGACATGTTTTATCCAACTTCTCAGATAGAGTGGTATCTCAATTGCGTTTTGTGCTTTTTAATTATAGCTATCTATAGGGATAAATGAAGTAGTCCCATACTTCACTTATCCCTTCCAGTTTCCAAAGAGCTCATATGAGGCTCGCTATCAAAAATTTTATGACGTTCTCCAATTGTTCTCCATTGCGTCGCATCTGTCAAAAGTCTATTGTCTACACTTGGACACCTGAAGGGTTATAGACCAATAATTATTATATGCCGAAGGATGACGTAGACGTTTCAACCCGAAAAAAATAGCTAGACAGCCACTATTAGTTTTAATTAAAGCAGCCGGAATAGACTTGTTTGCCAAATACAGGAGCAATAAATTTCGCAATGTATTTTCGATGGCTGCCGCTATAGACATATCCAAATTCGCCAACTGTAATGTGTCCGGTGACTAAATAAACGGCTGATGACGCGTTTATTGACAATGTTGGTTTAATCCAATGATCTTTGGTTGGGATCTTAAATAAATACACCCAGAGTTACACATTGCTGAAATCACTAAGATACCAAGTCTGGCGTCGAAAGTATCAGAAACAGCTAGAGACGTTTTTATCGCACATCCATTTTTTCTTGCGACGAGCATGCCATTCGCCTCATGATAAGCGATACGACCACTCATGGACAGTAGCAAAACCAAACAACACCATGAATTACAAAGCATTTGTTGGCACTCCACTGCGCTCGACATCCAGAGACATAAGATGTTAAGTCTCAATATGTCCAGTAGTTACTCTAGCTACAATGTCCCTTAAACCGAAACACAACAGTGCATTGACAATGCTGTTTGGCGGCAGAAATAGACATTACGGTTGTACCTACCAAGGCGGCCTCTTACATATGAGAGACCTATCACCAGTAAAAAGTCTATACTAACATTTGTCTCGCTGCGGGAATCGCACCCGTGGTTTCACACCCGTCTCTGAGGCTTTTATTAATTTCATATGTTGCAAATATAAATTTCATGTCAAATATACATTTCATATTTTGGAAAAAATTCTATTAATTTTGCGTCACGTTGAATAAGTGCATTTTCGTTTAGGTGGTTTAATTCAAAGCTCATTTCTATTAAATCTAACGACATCAAACGCCTGCTAGAGTGCCATTACCCTCATACGGAGTACGTACTAACGTTTATAGTGGCACATTGATAGGACACTGGCCAGCCCTCACAGATGCCACTCGCGACAGATAAGCGCAGAACATGCTCGATTTATCTATCAGTTCAATATTTATTACTAGATATTATATTTACAGATATAAATGTATCTGGCGCCTGTATTCCAAAGGGGTAGGTAGAGGTGACATTAGTAAACGAAATTATTACATCCCCTATTGACGAGGAAGAAGCTTGATATATACAATAAACGAATCAATCATTGTTTCCTGTAGGGATTAAAACGAGCTTCATCTCTTCTTTTTCCTATATAAAAGAATACCATAATGACCATTGACATATATTCTACCGATAGACGAGACACGTCAAAGAAATAAAGTGTCCCCGTATTTTAAAAGCACACTGCAATATTACATCACTTACCTGGTATTTTATTAAAATATTGTAACTTCAGACGATTTGCTTTCGGTTTGACGGTGAAACATTCATTTACTACTTTTAAACGTATGCGATAAGGCGTACTGCACTGTCACTGTCACGAAGCAAACTGATTCATGTGTGGTGCATGCACCGCAAGTACGTGGGACACATTTTTGTACTGAATGTCTTATCTAGTGTAACATTGATATCGATGATAATGACTTATCGTGAAAATATTTTATTATGCGCATGTTCCGTGTTGTGAAACTATTTTTTCCAATCAAACAACTTATTAAAGTTTTCTTAATCCGGGTGTAAGACCTCAATATCAATGATAATTTACAGTAAACACTACAATGTTTTTGAACTAAAAGTAAAGTTGAATACCTATGTCCAATTTAAATGGATAATAAAAATGTTACATGGAAGTAACACTTTTAATTATGAGGTCGAAATATAAGGCCGTATCTTTTCTGAATTGATCTAAGTTGCGTCTATTACCTTAGCTGATTGCTGTGCGGAACAAAATGATAGCAATGTTATTCCTGGTTGAACACAAATTGATTTTATAATGTCGTCTATTGTCATGTTAATTTCTGTTATGTTTTAAAATTTACTCTTATAGAAGAAACCTAATACCTAGACTGCCTCGGTGGCATAGTTGTACTACGGTACCGTTACAACGCTGAGGTCTCGGGTTCGAATCTCGGGTCGGGCAAAGTGATATTGGGTTTGTCTATTCTTTATCAACCTGAAGTCAAAAGTTTGTTCCCAATATGGCTCGCCCCCTATTACATTATGGGACGGAATATACAAGGCGAAATTTGGGTGTCATAGTAGCACCTCTGCTTACAATATTTTGCCCTTTGGAGGAGCAAATTTAAAGTGGACAATTATTTGTTTCAAATTACTCTAATAAACTTTCTTTCTGATGATTTTGATACGGGTTGACACGAACCTAGTGTCTAAGAAAGTCGTTGAGAGTCAGTGCTCGGTGTGATTTCTTTGCGCGCTGTCTGGAGTTGGGTGTAGGTGCGAAAGAGTCGTTAGGCCTAAGATAACTTATCTTAATGTACAGAGCTGTCATCATCATCATCATCATCAGCCCGTTGCAGTCCACTGCTGGATATAGGCCTCTCCCAAGGTACGCCACAGAGACCTGTCTACTGCTTTACGCATCCAGTCGCTGCCGGCCCTCTTGTGCAATTCGTCCCGCCATCTGGCAAGAGCTGTATAAGTCCATAATTGTCCATTGCGGCGAGACTCGATACAAGCGAGTGCTCGACAAAGAGCGGTTAAACCATGATCCTCCACGCTAGCCTAGTGCGGCATGGCCAAATCTTTGCGGCGCTTACCATCTGGAATAGTCACAAATAATAATACTTATTTGTTGTTATCCAACAATCGCCGTGTAACAACACAATTGTAACAGCTGACATTTGCGGCGCAGATGTGCCGCGGTCGCGAGTCGTTGCCAATTGTCGGAATTCGCGTGTTTATTTGTATTGCACAAGTAATATGCGATGTTCGCGGAAATTTTATCGCGGTTTATTTGTTTGGAGAGAGAAATTGGTGCGATTAAAAACCTTATTCCCTCATTATTTTGCAGATTGTAATATTAGGATTTTAATTTTAAACACATATCGACAAATTAGGGGGACTTTTTGATCTTAATCAACTGAAATCAAATATATTTTGTAGATTACACTAATAGCTGTACTGATAGAAGTGAAATACATATGATGTATGTAACTCCTTTATTCTTGATCCTTTCAGGGTTTAGCTGAGGTGTTATTAGTAGCAATCAATTTTCAGCCTCCGTGGCGCAGTTGGTTAGACGCCGCTTGTGAAACGAGACGCCGCGGGTTCGATCCCCGCACTGAGACAAATGTTTGTGAGAACCACAAGTATTTGTTTCGGGTCTGGGTGTTTGTGAGACCGAAAAGTCTCTCGTAGTTCCTGATACCCACGACACAAGACTCGATCTTAGTGTGGGGTCAGGACTATGTATGTGACTGTTGGGTGTATTTATTATTTAATCTCACTATTCCATGATGCCAAAAGGGGCGATCTTGTTAAACTTAACAGTGATTTAAGCCTATTAAAATGAGTATAAATGTCCCACTGCTGGACAATGGGCTCAATCTATAATTAAGAATGGATTTCACCTTAGTCCACCACTCTGGTCTATTAGGTTGAACTTCAAATCCAATCTATATTTTTAGACAGATATATTTAGATACGGAGCGAATATGTATCTAAGGACAGATGTAGAGGATATTTTTAGCTTTTGGTATTCAAATCAAGAGCCAAGTAGGTCACTCTGTGCTGAGAAATAAATAAATTGCATTTCTTCCAAATTGATGAGGTCGTTGGCATACATTTGGTGGGAAATATAATTGTAATACTAGATTGGTTATAAGTGTTATTAATTATTATTACATTGAACTATTCGTTTTTTTGCCTAAAGCTAAACACTGCATTTTGAAAAGATTTGTGCTCGTAAAGGTAATATCTGTTGAAGCCAGAGAACCTATATTTTTATGCCTACATAGTTATTAGCATCTAATGGATAAAGTCCTGCCTAGGAAGGATATGGACCGATCACAGTTAATTCACATTTGAGCAAGCTCGTGCAACTATTAGCAAAAGACAACATTGTGTGACAAAATGCTTCGCGATTACTATAGGAATCTACAAGAATTTCTACGCTATATAAAGTCCTCCAACGCACAATAGGCAAGCGTGATGGACTGTGGATTAAACTCTCTAAAAAACTCCTGTAGCCTTTGCACGAAAAACTATCGAATTCGTAACGTAAACGTATCGAGAACTCGATACCATAACCAGAGTACGAGGGTAGTCCGTAACACGAAGCACATTCCGTCGTTTATATAATTCGAGTTTTGTTTACGTTACTTCTCGATTACGATACGAAAGTAAGATAAAATCATTCGTGCTTGCAAAATTAGTTCCTTTTACGCACGATAGAGGTGCTGAAGAAATCTCATACAAAATTTCTCGATTACTATACGAATACTTTTTCGATAGCCGTTCGTGCTAGGGCCCATGAACAGAAGTCTCGTGCTCACCACTATAAGCTACAGTATTTATACAATAAATAAACAGTGTTAGATGATAATACGTCTTTGTTTACAACAAAGCGGCTATTCGCCTGCCGCCAATCACGTCCACAACACCACACAGACAGACTCGCGGACGCCCTAACCAAAGTACTCTATAAGGCGCATGTGAACACCGGGCAACGTCTGCAGCATTCGTAATGTGCGGCTGGGGTTGTAGTTATAGCGGGGAGGCATAAAAAAATGGAAGTAAAACGCATCTTGACTAAAAAAATCCATAAGAGAATAAAATGAATTAAAATTATTATAGGAATTGACTGTTGACATATATGTATATAAAAGGCTGGTGGATATTAACTTTTTTGTGATGTTCACTCGATTGTGAATCAATACAACACTGGTTTAAGTCGCAGGTTGATTCATCGATACAATTTTTTTTATTGAATTAGTTTTCAGTTCGAATTATTTTCAACCTCAGACGCTAAAACAGAAATAAATTATTAATTATAAATAGCTTTTAGTATGCAGGTTTCCTCACATTATCCTTTACCGTTAAACAAAATTAATAATTTACAGATATAAATACATATGCAATTGCGCTGTGTAATCAGGATTTTGACCCCTGCATTGACTGTCTGTTTTATAATTTTTAACTTCAATACGTAATGCATATTCTATGAGAAGTGAACGTTTTAACAATAAGGTCTGTCGCAACCGGAAAACCACTGTTATATTTGTATCTCAGGACTTTACTCGTAAACAAAACACTAATATTTGGGACAAACCACACGCAAGAGTAATTAATTAAAATAGCAAATTACAGTACAATAATTATTGATGAACTTTTACAATTCTGGTAATTTTTATAGTAATTTTTATTATTTTAAGGAAAAGAAAATCATCTTATAACCATTTGTCATAAGAATAAGGGAATAGAAACCTTGACATCAATATATGAACTGTCCTATGCGAAGGTGTCACGCGACCAATAAGTTAACCTCAATGTAAACCATCAATCACATTTCTATACGTCACGACTTTGGAAATGTCTTGAATTAATAATAAGCAGACCCAAAAGCCACACAATTGACAGACTCCGTGGCGCAGTTGGTTAGACGGCGGCTGTCCAACGAGAGGCCGCGGGTTCTATTCCCGCACCGAGACAAATGTTTGAGTGAACCACAGGTATTTGTTTCGGGTCTGGGTGTTTGTGAGACCGAAAAGTCTTTCGTAGTTCCCTATACCCACGACACAAGACTTGATATTAGTGTGGGGTCAGGACTATGTATGTGACTGTTGGGTGTATTTATTTATTTAACAAATGCTTTGTACCAAATACACATTGCATCAATAAATTAATTCCGCTACCGCTTATCAATGGTCGCTGCCCGCCCTCACTCCCACCACATCTCAGACATTGACAACAGTGTTTAGGGCTCGCAATAACACATTGAATACTAAGTCGAGTCCTTAAGTGCTATGCTAATGAATCATTTGTGTTATAATGCGTCGTTATTGGTCCGCGCCGCTCGGTGCAAGCGTCACTCATTGTTGGCAATACCACGCCTGTAGTTTGCTAATGATGGATATTGGGTCGAATGTTTGTGCAATGTTTTTGTACTTGCACAAAATGACTACGACGCAGTGGATTGTAGATATGGTATTCCTTGATGTGAGAAGATTAAATATCAGTTGATGTTATTATGTTGGTATATAATCGGAAAATAGGAATCCAAGACTTCCCGCTTCATAGTTTGTGTTGAGCTCCCAGACTAATGACTGTATTAAACGCTACTACAATTCTGAAAATAAATTTAAAAAAATAGTGCTATATTACGGTTTGTAATATTTAAACACATATGTATGATAGCAAGGGTCATTGACCACACAGTCCACAGAGCGATTGAGAACCTCATGGCCTTGTTAATTTATATTAGTACTAATACGCAGTTACATCGAGTAACTTTGACCATAGCTTTAGCCTTTAACCAAATTAACTCCATATAGAATATTTAGTTTCATGCCATATTTTTGTGCAAGTCAATAACTTTGTTTCCCGTTTTTTATGTTTCGTTCTATTAATGTCATCCTCATAAATATACGTATTTAATATGGATACTATAGTTCACTTTCAAAAGGCTTACAATTCATATTTTTATCCGATTGTCCTCTCTTTGTTTTAGTTATTTTCTAGTCGCAAACAATGGACAAATGATTCATATAATTAGTACACACAGATTTCGCGGTAACTTCCCTTTCACCAGTTATATTATTTCTTATTCATGACCTGGTGCAGAAAAAGTTATTTTATATTTCTTATTTATATTTGTTACTGCTTTAAAACATGATAGAGTATACACGCGAGAAGGATTTAACTGTTAAGTCGATATTGTTATACTGGGATTGTATCCTTAAATTCAAATTCAAATTAAAGTGTAGTTACTGTATGAATCCTAAATGCAATATTTACGTGGTTCACAATTACGGGTTCTTTACCTGTGTGTATAATGCCTGCAATCCGAGCTCTGCGTTCAGCTGGGAATAAATTGGTTACATTTTGTTTACATATAAGTGAAACCTATTGAATATTATTCATACTTTTTATTTGTTTTATTTTTGCGTATGAAAACGTGAAATATTGAAAACTAGCTTCTGCCCGCAAACTTCGTCTGCGTGATTAACTTTATTTGAAATTAACCTTTTTGAAATTTCCCATCCCGTCCCGTCCGTTATATCCCGCCCGTCTCGTCTCACTCTCACTCAAGGCATGTAATCCCGTCCCAACCTATTCCTTGAGTATAAAAGAGTAACAAATATGTCGGAATTCCTTCCTCATACCATGGGAACACTAAATATTTCGGTATAAAAAGTAGCCTAAGTGTGTCAGCTACCTCCATACCAAATTTCATCGAAATCCGTTAAGCCGTTTCTGAGTTGATCGCGCACAACCGCACGGACAAACAGACAAAAAAAAACTAAAAATCATTGTTTTGGGTTCAATACGTTAATAAAGACTATTAGTCTAAATCTAATACGGAGGGTATTAGATTTTCGCATTTATCTGCCATGTATAGACATCGATCAGTTACTTATTATATGTATGGATTCGTAAAGCCATGAATCGGTATGTAAATAAGCCCGCCACGGGACTACACAGTCCGGTACTAAAACACCGTAATGCGCAACTTCCTTCGATGTAAACACAAACAACGCTACCATTGCAACTCGCTTTTATTATGTTTACTAAGGAACTTGTAAAATATGTGATATGCGGAAATATTTGTGCTTTGTTGTTGGTATTACCTAGCCAAGTCCATGGTTTTTTTTAGCTTAAGTTCGTTTGTTGATATTAATTAAAGGATGTAATAGATTGATTGAAATGATAACAGCGTACGTTGGAGCCCAATTATTTGATCATGAGTTTGACCCCTATATCGTATAATCCATGTTTTACGATTTTCTATACCTACATAGCCATGGACATCGTAGGCAGAATACTGAATAACTACTAGACATATTGAGACTTAACATCTTATGTCTCAGGATGGCGAGCGCAGTGGAATGCCAGGCATTGTTTTTTAATTTATGGTGTTGTTTGGTTTTGCTACTGTCCTTGAGCGATCGTATCGCTTACCATCTGGCGAATAGCATGTTCGTCACGCCATTCATCTCAATAAGAAACAAAAATTCACTCTTTAAATTTTACTGCTGTTAATTGTTACTACTTGCGTTTACTATAGGAGGTAACGTTCTGTAGTTAATCGAATTTTCTATTAAGTATTTAATTATTTAAATGTAGAACGACATCGTGTGGGTACATTGTTGAATTACTGTGGCATTTGAAAGACATCATAATATCGAGAATCAAGTGAATATAGATCGAGTTCCACTAGTAGCGAAGGTTGTCGGGTTATTGCCCCACAGGGCCAATGGTACATATTAGGCCCTTACAAACGTACTACAAATTAACATAAGATTCATAATCAACGTTACAACGGCGCCATTGACTCGATAATAATGTTTTGTGAATGAAACGTGTGTTGCGAGTTTTTATGTATTTACAGAGGTAAAAGCCTTGTTTTCGTGTTTTGGTATTATTCATACTAAGATAGATACTAAGATATAGTGACCAGAGTACATAACAGTAGAAAACTGTCACAGTAACCCACGCAACTGTCAGTTTTTAGGTTCAGCTCATGTATATTCGGTTTTGAACAGCACGGCAGAATTGTTTCGACCAACGAAAACGACTTTCACTTGTTTTGTCTTCTTCACTCAAACTGAATTCAAAAGTCGTTCGAAAGGGACAAGAGACTCGATAACTAAAGCCCTGGTCTGACGAACGGTACGTGCGGCACTGCGGCAAGCAACGGAGTTCAAGCAACTAAGGAGGTTTCACAGATAGGTTTCACTCTGCGTAAATCCGTTGACCAATGGGAGGGCCGAAACTTGACAACAAATGTTATTATGACAATTTTGCATTGAAGTCTTCACGGGTCTCCATGACAACGGATAACAATTATTTGAGTTCAAAAATATATAAAATTATATAAAAAAATTGTTTGTGCGTCATTCTAAACGAAGTCGGTAAAAAGGCACATAAGACCATTTTCTCAAATATTGATACGTGACATAATTAGTTTATATTTTCTCATGTAAATTAGCGTGCTATTAACTATATTATTTTATTTTTTCTGCTAATAAACCTATTCTTTGATCAAGTTATATTTCACTGGACTTGTATAGATACCTACTCTTAAATTATCGCCGATTGTACCGTAATTTGATAAAAACAAATTGTATTATTATTAGAAAATAAAATAATTTTGTTATAAACGATCACAAGCAAAACCTGGATCAATACTAATGGACACTTTCTACAATAATCATTTAATTGTACTTTTTATCTAAATTCACAATACGGAGCTCAAATAATAGACGTAGGTATAGGTAGGTAGTTGGTATATATGTATCTGCACAACCTCCAGCACATCAGCAGTTCTTGATCCTAGGTTTAACTTTATTTGCATACATAAACTCACGCCTTTATCCCAAAAGAGGTAGGCAGAGGCGCCACCAGGACACCCACATTTCGCCTTGTATGTTCCGTTCCATGATGTGACAGGGGGCGAGCCTAACGCCATATCGGACACAAATTCCTGGCTCCAGGCTGATGATGAATAGAAAAACCCAATATCACTTTGCCCGAGCCGGGATTCGAACCCGAGAGCTCAGCTTTGTAGTCGTACCGTAGTACAACTACGCCACCGAGGCAGTCTTAAAAAAATGTCGCACTCCGTTCGCACTGGTTCGCACTCTGTAAATGTAAATGTCTCTGAAATATTGCAAAAATCATTATTTTGATATAGAAGATGTTATAGATCTCAGTACATTTGTTGAAATCCGCAGGTTTATCAAAAAGGAACTAAATAGTAGGAGTTAAAAACAAAGAATCGTCTATTTCCCACGTCATTACAAAGTGAAAGACAATTAAATATTGAATTGACCGCTCAAAAATACGGGCTGGGGAAGCTAGATGTAAAGCAACACGGACTAATATTAACAAGGGTCGTATGGTACAAGCTGCGAATTTGCTTTCTATAATATGTACGGAAAAATTTAAGAAACATTTTTCAACTGTAATATATTATTATAAGACGCTCATCGGATGAACTAGTGATATTTTCCTAATTGCTCCGACCACCGTACACGAAGGTGGTAAACTCGTCAATGACACATGCAAATATTTCGTGTTTCTAATATCGGTTTCCAAATATGCTTTCGAGCAGGGTAGCATAATAGTGTTTGACGGCAAGAGCTGATTATTTCTTGCTGGTGGATATTGTAATTGGATTAAAAATTGTAATACATCAGATGCGTTGCGGTTACATTTTGGTGCCAATATGAAAAAATATGGGCACACTTCCATCGGAGATTTGTTCCCTTTTAAAATGTTAATGTGTTCTTTCTATCTTGATATAAAACACAAAGGCTCCTGCTATTATTTCTGTCAAATTATCGACAAATAAATCCATGCCGCAATGTCGCACGCCGCGGCGATTTGACGAGAATGACTGCGCGCTGTGCGGTGTATTTTCATATAAATCTGTGCCGCTACCGCAAACCGCTGTCAGTTTCTATCAAGCGACCAAAATGTTATAATGGAGTTGACCCTTCACCGTGCGCGCTGGTTGACGCATATCGCAATAGAACAAAAGACAAATGATGACGTTTTTCATACAAAACCGAGTTTGACATCGCATTGCGTGCAACGCAGTGCCGCGCGTACCGTTCCACAGACCAGGGCTTAAAATAGGTTTATAAACTGTCAATGAATAGGGCCGAGAGAGTTTAGACCTGTTAGAAAAATGTAGTTTTGATTTCGCCTAAGAAAAAAAACCAATAACATTTGTAATTGGGTTTCCCAGAGATATTGTAATAATTGCACAAAGATTGTGCCGTTTTTGTTTTGTTCCATTCAGTGGCGCGGAATCCTTTTCACATCGCAGGAAATATTTGTATAGTGATTTTGACTGCGAATTTCTGACGTCAATCCTTCTGGGAAACCTCAATTTCATAGAAACTGAATGTTTTGTACTGAATGCAGTGATAAACCCATCACGCAGAATTTAATTGCTAAATATAGTAGTACAATTTTAGACTAGGTTTAACTTCAAATATCTTTGAAGAATATAGATACACCCAACAGTCACATACATAGTCCTGACCCCACCCTAAGATCGAGTCTTATGTCGTGTATCAGAAACTACGAGACACTTTTCGGTCTCACAAACACACCCGAAACAAATACCCGTGGACCACACAAACATTTGCCTCGGTGCCTCGAACCCGGCGCCTCTCATTTCACAGCCGGCGTCTAACTAACTGCGCCCCCGAGGCTGCCAATATACCAGAAAATATATTTTGGTGTGCTAATGCCTATTCAAAATAGACGTCATATCGTCAGTGAGTCATATAGGAATGTATCAATGTAAATATCTGATAAACTGATAGTGACGTCACCACACACTCATTATAGGCGCCGCGTCTGCCCATTATTAATTTGATGACAAATTATGGCGATATTATATTATTTAATATGTACTTTAATAGGATGTTTGGTCTGTATGGAATGATCTGCAGTTTTTTTTCGTGTTTCAATTGTAAGATATTTCCGTGAATCCTTAATTAATTTAATTATATTTATATATTCTTCAATACACCAGTTAATAAAAAGCAGAGATTGTAACTAAATTTGAAAATAAGTACAATAGGCGGTCTTCTTGCACAAGGCAATCTCTTCCAGGCAACCTTAGGATGGACATAGAAGAGAGGAGAGAGAAAAGGAAGTCCAGTGTGTATAGTGAGATTTGATGTTATTGAAAAATTCCCTTAATTAAAACGTGTGGTTGTAGTTTTTCATCTCGAAGGTCGTCAATTTACTTTATACGAGTTCATTTAGATCCTACTTTAGAATTTAAAAGCTAAATCTGTAAATCTTTCGAACAAAATAATTTACCCGGGGTGGAAAATGCTGAAAGAATCTACATCAGCTTATACATATTCACATATTCTAGTCCAGTACTAGACATAAGACTCTCCAATTAAATAATCTTAAATCTCGGCTTCATATCTAGCTAGATTTTGTTAAGTTTGATTTTCACATTTGCAAAATCTAGCTAAACTGGGGTAGTCTCTACTGGGTCCTGCCTCTACCTACCCTGAGAGCCTCCTAAATATTTGAAGAGCTGTTTTTATTACAATATTTTTATTATATTTTCCTTTTAATATGTTGCTAACAATGAATTGTTCACATAGTCAATATTATAGCAATTTATTTCAGCTACACTACATAATGTCTCACAAAATAAACTATATGTTTCTGTGGTCAGCGTTTGGCTATGGAAATTCCGGTTAAGATGACCACATTTCAAAATTAAGAGCATCTGTGCTTAATACGACAACACGAATAATAAATACACCTAATAGTTATTTTCTTTTTTTGCAATGAATGGCGAGAAGAGCATGTCATTTGCGCGATGGTACGCGATACGATCGCTCATGAACAGTAGCAAAACCAAATAAACACCATGAATTACAAAGCACTGCTTGGCATACCACTGCCCTCGCCATCCTGAGACGTAAGATCTTAAGTCTCATTATGTCCAGTAGTTACCCAAGCTCCAATGTCCTTCAAGCCGGAACACAACAATGCATTGACACTGCTGTTTGGCGGGAGAAATAGACATTGCGTTGCTACCTACCTAGGCGGCCTCTCACATATGAGAGACCTACCCTCAGTAATTCATGTTATACATGTAGTCTCGACTCCACTCGAAGATACAAGTGTTGTGTCGAAAGTATCAGAAACTACGAGAGACTTTTCCATCTTACAAACACCCAGACCCGAAGTAAATATTTGTGGGTCACAAAAACATTTGTTTCGGTGCGAGGATCGAACCCGTGGCTTTCGTTTCACAGCCCGCGTTTAAACCTATTGTTCCACGGAGGCAGTCAATCTTACTTATTGGTTTATATTGTGCGCCCACTGATGGTGCGTGGGTCTTCATCCCTGATATTGTCTGGACTCTGGGCTCGAGTCAAAAAATATCACATAAGCATAAATATCTTCTAGTCATTAGGAGTCCGTAATTATATCGGCAATATATTATGATTTACTGACAGGCGTGACTTTATCGCTTCGGTGGCGTAGTTGCACTAAGGTACGATTACAAAGCTGAGGTCTCGGGGTCGAATACCAGGTCGGGCAAAATTAGCATTGGATTTTTCATTATCAGTCAGGAATTTGTGCCCAATATTGCGATAGGCTCGTTCCCTATCACATCATGGGATGGAACACATCAACACACAAGGCGAAAAGTGGGTGTTCTGGTAGCACTTCTGTTTACCCCATTCTAGGAAAAATGCGTGAATTTATGAATGTATATATGT
Source organism: Deilephila porcellus (assembly GCA_905220455.2). Classification (NCBI taxonomy): domain Eukaryota; kingdom Metazoa; phylum Arthropoda; class Insecta; order Lepidoptera; family Sphingidae; genus Deilephila; species Deilephila porcellus. The sequence goes on from LR999991.1 coordinate 10,436,245, forward strand.
ATGTGACTTTATGAGAGGAACGCCCTGATCTTGTCATAATAAAATTAAAAAAAAACTGTTTGTAAATCTGTTTATTACGGTAGCCGTGGCATGGTTTGCCCACATTTTCCCCCATTTTTCGCATTCCGTGTCTCTTATACAACTATAAATATACCTGAAGCACTTATCCTTGTTTCTATGGATGGCTACAGCTTCAATATTTATCTTCAATTAAGGAAAAACCTCCACTTTGTTAACTACGCATTTAAATAGGAGTTCGAAGTACATTTGCCAATATTGTATTGATTTAATGTAAATATTTTTAGTTCTGAAAATGTAACTAGATGGCGCTGTATGCCTGTTGGAGAACAGAAATGATAAACCAATTATATATTTATTTTTATAATAATATAATATTTGTATTCTACATACAGAATACAAGATAATATTTCATTTTATATTGTAGCTCTTAGGTCACTCAATTCCTGTATGAAAAGGATGTTATTATTGTGTATAATTTAACATACTTTGCAAATATATATATACATAATTAACTGATACAAATCCGTGCATTACCAAATAATAAAGCGTCGGTATTAAACCACGAGCTCGGCATAATTATTTTAAGTCATAATACAAAGCTTTCCTCTTGCTACTTGTATTGCATAGTACTTTAATGCTTCGACTATAAAAGGCAAACTTTTAACAAATGCTCGACCGTAAATCATGTAGTTTACGTAAACTTGTCGATGGATAGGCCGCACGCACCCCACCAGTCATCTGCCGTTGTTTTACCAGGGGAGATTGTACTGCAAGTGTGATGAGAATAATGAATATAGCGGTTGCATAAGTAATACGTCTTTTTGTAACCTTTGTGGTGAAATAACGCTTAGAGATTTACGATAGCCCGATAAAACTTTTTTTAGTAATAATACAAGGAAGTGGTTGATAGCATGTGATGCCAAAATGAAAATGCCAAAAATTAACATGCCAAAATGAATTGCTAATGGATCGGTCGATAGCGATCTAGAAGATGGAGAATGGGAGGTAATAGGAAGAGAAAGGTTGGGAATATCACGCTTTTGACAGGCAAGAGTTCGAACGATACGTTACAGTAATCCTAGTACTTTATACATTGGTTCATATGCTGTATAAAGAATAGTGTGTGAGTCTATCTCCTATACATGTTATTTAAACAGCATGTTTTCTTGTCACCTGCCTATCCAGGTCATTATATCGCCTGTCTATTGTTTTAGTTTGGCGAGGAAACTCACTACTTTAGAAGGGTTACTTCTGTAGTTTAGTAGTTTTTTCAGATTAACGATACTTTTAAGCCGGAAGAAAATTATGGAAAAGAAACTAAACAATAATTTGTCTTCTTATTTGAAAGTAAAGAGAGCCAAAATAACTTTACAATTATGAATGAAGTTTTAGAGGCATCAAACGCAAGTCATCGCCAATGATGAATGATGATGACGTCGGTACACGCATAGTAAACAACATAACCAGTGGCCCTAGCACGAACGGCTATCGAAATAGTATTCGTATCGTAATCGAGAAATTTTGTATGAGATTTCTTCAGCGCCTCTATCGTGCGTAAAAGGAACTAATTTTGCGAGCACGAATGATTTTATCTTACTTTCGTATCGTAATCGAGAAGTAACGTAAACAAAACTCGAATTATATAAACGACGGAATGTGCTTCGTGCTACGGAATACCGTCGTACTCTGGTTATGGTATCGAGTCCTCGATACGTTTGCGTTACGAATTCGATAGTTTTTCGTGCTAAGGCTACAGTAAGCTAAGACCTAGATTACCAGCTAGTAGTGAGTAAAATCTAGTCAATTATACAGTTGGAAATTGAATCATAGGCTTTGTGACGTAATGTGATGGTTACGTATTAATGTTATTAAAATTTTCCGTTTAGTTGAAGTCTTTAAGTTAGGAAAGTACTACAGTACCTAGCTAGCAATACTACTCTTAATGTTAAATTGATTCTAACTTCCAACTCTTCAACTTGCATATTTTATTTTGAAACTTTCGAGAATTTGTATCTTAAATGTTCTCAAAAGAACTGACTCCAGGAATTTAGAGTTTACAACATAATAACGCTACAATAATGTGTGCTCTTATCTATTATATTAATATTCATTCATCGAATACCCTATAACATATGTAGAACACGAATGCAATTGATTTTTAACGTGTAATTAAACATTGCTTCAATTAAAATTGTGTAATTTATAATTTCTACATTAGTTACTTAATAACCACGGTATTTATATGTAGGTTTATACGGCTTTATCTTTGGTTTCTCACTCAGTAATTGTGTCATATTCTTCAGTGTTAATAATTTCTACATGTCGTATATTAGGTACCTACCTGCTAACAATAATATAATTCCACAGCCTCCGTGGCGCAGTTGGTTAGACGCCGCCTGTGAAACGAGAGGCCGCGGGTTCGATCCCCCCACAAAGATAAATGTTTGTGAGAACCACAGGTATTTGTTTCGGGTCTGGATGTTTGTGAGACCGAAAAGTGTCTTGTAGATCCTGATAACCATGACACCAGACTAGATCTTAGTGTGGGATCAGGACTATGTATGTGACTGTTGGGTGTATTTATTTATTTAAAAAAATCATAATTTAAGTGTTTTTTTTTTCCTTTTTTTATATGCAGTTAAGAATAAATAAAATAAAATAAATAAATAATAAATAATTTTTACTCTAAGGACCTCCTCTGCCATTATGTAGAGATGAGAGTTTAGTCGCTAGTCGCCACGCTGACATAGTGCGGATTAGCACACTACACATGCCTTAATATTTAACCTTTTTTTTTCACACTTAATTTTTTTTGGAAGTCTCTAAGGCATGTGGGTCTCTTCGGCGATTTATTTTAAACGGTCTGCATCCAGCGACTTCTGGCAACGTTCATGAAGTACAAGGTATATCAACACTGCGACCGAAACCGAAGCCAGGTGGTAGTATTAATGACTTCAGACACAGTGCAACTAAAATTTTCTCAAAAAAAAAACAACTTTTTTTTCTATTTTGTTTTGTTTTCGTCGTATTTGGGTCATAAATACATAATTTTCCTAAAATAATGATAAACACCTTTTTATTTTTAAAGACGAAATGGTACGTAAGGATTTATTTGCGAAATTTTTAGTTGTATTGTGTCTGCAACCAGTAAAACTACCACCTGACTTCGTTTTCGGTCGCGGTCTTGATATACCCGGTATATTAATATTAAAAACACGAGAAGCATAAAAGATAATTTCTACACGCATCTGTAACCGTATCATGGGTTGAATCACTTGATTGACCTTAGAGTCAATGCGAATGACTCGTTCATTCATCTGTGTCGTTCTCTCTTTCTAACACGTTTCTTCGTATTAACGTGGGAGCAGGACAGGCGACACCAAGGAAATGTCGTCAATGAGCCACAATTAACAGTGGGACTTCAAATTGTCCACAATTGTTACGTCATAATTAACATGGCCGACTGTTTGGCGGGAATTTTTCTTGAGACTAATAAGATTTCAATGTCCAGCTAAACTTACATTTAAGTGTCTTTCGGCCTAGAGAAGCAGAGGTAGCTAAATTGCAACATAATACTCGTAGTCTGTTTTTTTTTTTAAACAGGTAATAAACATATATGGAACGGTTGAGAGGCGATACCTAATGACTAAAGGTCCGTTTATTACAATCTTTTTAAGCGACATTTTTTAAACCATTCACAATTTCAATAACGTAGTATAACAGTAATATAGGTAAGGCAAAATGTGGGTGTCCTTGTAGCACCTCTGCCTACCCCTTCTGGGAAAAGGCGTGAGTTTATGTATCTATGTATCTAAGAGTAATATTTCGAAGTTAATTGTTTTATTATTACGGATTCTGCAACGTACTGGATTCATAAAAAAGAAGTGACGAAAAATTTATGTTTCGTCAGATCTTTTTAGTTAAGTGCAAAGATGCATCGGTCCTTGTTAATAATGCATTTGCATATTCATATTTCATATCTAGCCAAGTTATTCTTTTCTATATCATACGATTGATGAGTCATTATCATCAAGGAGACGGCCCCGGATGTGGGCAGAGAAGTCGATGACGTGGGCGCCTTGACCTCCTATTGATTCAAATGCAATATGAGTTATGATGATACCTACCGTTTATACAGCTTTAACACTTGCACTATCGTTCTATGTTCATTCATTACTACAACTCTTGTAACAAAATCAACAGTAATTATCATTCATAATTGGATATATTTGCCTCATCACTACATATTTATCGGATTTTTTTTGCAATGCTGTTGGAATTAGATTTTAGTTCAATCTACTAGTATGTGTAGATTCCTTTATATTGTATTTACTGTTAATATTTAATTACGCTTGTACCTGAAAGTTAATTTCTACTTTATATTCTGCCAAGAACTTGGTAGGTTGTGTATATCTGTTGTATTGTATTGTATCAGCCCATATATGTCCCACTGCAGGACAAGGGCCTACTCTACAATCCAGGGTACGATTGAGAGTGGTTAGTCCACCACGCTGGCCTAGTGCGGGTTGGCGGACTTTACATACCATAAAAATTCTTAAAAATCGCTATGGTATGCAGGTTTCCTCGCGATGTTTCCGTTCACCATAAAAGTGCATGGTGATTGACTCAATACACACATGACTCCGAAAAGTCAGAGGTGTGCCCTGGGATTTGAACCCGCGGCCGCCGTGAACATGTAGGCAACTGCGTCTGGTCTGTTACCAACAGGCCACCACGCACTTAATGTATATCTCTTAATGTAAAATATTCATATACAATGTAACTTATAGTTTTTCCTCATTAAAAAAAAATAATAATTGCAACTCGTGACGGCCAGGATCAATATGCAAAGAATTGATATTCATCGATGCTCAGCGAGAATCCTTTTGAATGACAATTCAAGATACTCAGACTTTTTTTGGTCATGTATATTATTTAATTTTAGCAATTCAGGATTTATACCGTATAATTTATCGTCTGCTAGACGTGTAACCATAAAGTCTTTTACAAGTGCTTTGCAAACACACCGTGTCTTTGAAAAATAAATCGCAGATACCGAGAATCTCTGAACTACTTACACAAATATTTACCAGTGATATAAACAGCCTTTTTAACCCAGATAATCAGTAGCCATGTATCCCAATATAATAATCAAGTATTCATAAGGATATTGTGCCCGATATGGCGATAGGCTCGCCCCCTATCACATCATGGGACGGAACATACAAGGCGAAATGTGAGTGTCCAGTGGCGCCTCTGCCTGTCTCTTCTGGGATAAAGGCGTAAGTTTATGTATTAATAAGAATTGTTATTAATATCTTGTTCGACACTCGTAATTTTTGATGACATTGAATAGTTTTAATGAGATGTAATATATGTTCATTAATACATGGCTTGCTGAATTAATTAAGTTTGTGTATTGCATTAAAACCTCTTTACTTTAATTTAAATTCATAATTATTCTAATCATATGAATAGCATTAAGAAACTGCATTTTCATTAGGTCAAGGACGGAGATTTTTTGCTAAACGAATTCACCTTTTACATATTTAAATATTTGTTGCAGTCATGTATTAATAACTTAAGTAATTATATTACTAATTCTGCTTGCTAACCATGTGTATATGTATGTACATATATTCTGAATAATTTCTTTGGGCTTGGTAGTTCACTCTAATAGCATTTATTGGTACATTTGAATACCAAATTTTGGTGTTTGAATTTACGATGATTTTAGCAATAAGCAACTTCTGTTATTTACTTTACCAAACTATACAAACTTAATCGGTTCTCCTCATAATACCTGGGACCTACATTGTAGCCAGAGTAACTACTGGACATAATAAGACTTAACATATTACGTCTCACGATGACGAGCCCAGTGGAATGCCAAGCATTGCTTTGTAATTCATGGTGTTGTTTAGTCTTCTACTGACCATGAGCGGTAGTATCGCTTACCATTAGGCGAATGGCAAACTCGTCGACTCTATTCACCGTTCAATGTCAACATATTTAAAAAGTTACAAGATAAAAAATATATTTTATTTATAGTTGTCTAAATGTCCACTAATATGAATCATATAATGTCTATATCCGCGTTTCTTTGTCAGCTCCGTTCACCAAGGTGAACCGGTCAAGGTATTAGAGGCTAGATATTATTGAATTGTTTTTGTTTTAGTGTTAATTAACTGGATTATGTGGCTAAATTAATAAACTTGATTTTGTACTTAATTTTGATAATTAGCATACTGATAGCTACTTTTTCCCGAGAGGGAAGCTTTTACGCTCCTTTTCCGGTACCTCGAAGGAGGATTATATAAAAGGGCTATGTTGATTTCGTTAACTGAAACTTGAACAAAATTCATTAGATCACAAAAATATGTGCCTGTGCGACGATCGAAATGGCAACTTTTAACGCAGAAGCTCAACTGCTCAAAACTTTCTCGATTCCGCTAGTGGTAGAATATTATCTTTTAGGACAGCGATTATTACACGCAATGGTATTAGTAAAATGAAGTTCACCAAAATGAACCACGCAAGCAAGCCGCGTTCCGAGGTTCCGAGATCATCCGGTTTCCGGCGGGGCCAGCATAATTGTCTCGGCACCTCATTTTCGCATCCGCAAAAACCACAGACGACTCATTTTTGATTATTTAAAAAGATGTTTGAATAATCCCTGCTTCTACTTAGTCACGTACAGGTTATAAGTTCATTTCCTATGTTGCGCAATCGGAAATCATATTGTATGTACAATCTACAAGCTCAATACGAGATTCTTTGAATGTCAATTTTTTTTACGCATCATTGAGTCAAATTGTTAAAGCTATTACATAATGTAATAACTGTGGTTAAATTTTACCTCATTTGGTATAAAGTGCACGACCTTATGTCATAGCTTGTTGCTTGCTCATTAAGTTTTATATTACGTTACGCACAGCGCCATCTGTGTTTGGAAAGCGGAATTAACTGAATTGTTAGTTGGTGATTTGCGTTTTTTTTTAAATATGCCATGGATTTTTACTTTGTGCTTAAAAGTGTTAGCAGTTCTGAAAACAATATACACAAAATTACTATCACATACTTAGGTTATAGAACTACGAGTAATATATGTAACGAAATCAACTACTGAATCGAATATAAAATTGCATATTACGTATAAAATCTCCTTTTAGAACAGTTTCCTATCATTACCAGCCACTGAAAGACCATTAAACAATAAACATAGACTGCTTTTACTGCCTTCTTTTTGTACACACAAGTTTAATGTACTCATCTGTTTGTTCACAGTGGATCACTCCAGAAGAATGCGCGGTGTATACCCGAGAACAGAGGCCGCCGTTGGTGATACCCAGGATCACGCAGTACAGGGCACCTCGACGGGAGCCGAGACTGCAGATCGCACAGTCTTATCCAGAGGTAAGGTTATTGGAGATAGATCAATAAATAAATACACCCAACAGTCACATACATAGTTCTGACCTCACATTAAGATCAATTAAGTCTTGTGTCGTGGGTATCAGAAACTACGAGAGACTTTTCGGTCTCACAAACACCCAGACCTGAGAATAATATCTGTGGGCCTCACATACATTTGTCTCGGTGGGAGGATCGAACCCGCGGCCTTTCGTGACAGCCGGCGTCTAACCAACTGCGCCACGGAGGCTGTCAAATAGAATAGGAAATAGGAGATAGAAGGAGGTTTAATTGCGCGTGATGGATATTATGTATGGGAAGTATCTTGGTAGTTGTCACAGGAACCAGGGTTAACACGAAATAAAGGAGGATTAACATACAACTTGATAACGGTCTATATAAAGAGCTTTTACAAATGTAGTAGTTGAGAAAATTCAATACTTCCATGCAGTAACAAACATGTACACGTGACTACGAGAGGTTTTTATGTTTTTAACCGACTTCCAGAGGAGGTTATCAATTCGTTGGGTTTTTTATTTGCCTCGGTTTGACTATGGAATTTGCGGACCCTAGATTTATAGCTAGCTATTAAAGTTATGATCATCATCATAATTTTTTGCCACAATAAAAAACGTTAGCCTCCCGAATCATTCCCACAAAGACCTGTTAAAAGTGGCGACTTCCTGGAATTGTCATTAGGTCTGTCTACGTTGAGGTTCGACAATAGCTAAATAAAAAAGGCGACATTGTTCAAAATTATATAAACGACAGCGCAATTACTCCAAAGATCACCGCCACCTCGAGGAAACGGTACACTCGCATCAAACAATGCGCGGGCTTTCCCAAAAACAAAACGATGGGAAAGGTACAATTTGCAAGTCGAAATCTGATGACTCAAGGCCCGGACGCACCATATTTTTGTGTTGATGCCGTCCATTACACTGGTTCAATTAATTATGCGATCCAATGTGGCGGCGCGCGCATCCGGCCGAGGCTCAATGTCCGTTGTCTGAATGAATCCATTGGCGAAAATTAAGACGGTTGAATGGATCTTGTTGCTTGTGCTTTGATCATTAATTTTGTTGGGTAATGTAATATTTTAGTATAGAAGAAGCTCAGTCGGAAGGCGGACCCTTTGCAATAGCCGGGATTAACACCAGGTAGAAGAATAATGTAATATTTTGGTATATTTAGAAAGATGTATTGTCAGATGTACATCTCAATCTGGAGGACTCGTTTTGGAGGTCAAGAACTACTTTAGGTCGCCCAGTCAATGAATTTAGTAAATTAATGTCTAATCTTAAACAGCTTCAATAGTTTTCTAATAAGTAATTTATCAACTCTTGATTGTATCTGTATTAGCCCATATACGTCCCACTGCAGGGCACGGGCCTACTCGACAATCGGGGTACCGACTGAGAGGGGTTCGGCCATGTAGTCCACTGTAAGTCTTGGTTATGTAAGTAATATTCACCTTCTATGCGGTCCCCTTGTGCCTCTCCTATGACAAAAAAACTTCCGGGTCTTTCATGTCCACTTTGAATTTTCAATACGAAGATTTCAACATCTTCTGCGCTCTTCACTCCTGACTATAACTATATCACTGTCTCCCTCTGTTTACTTATCTCGGTTATCACAAGAGGTTAACACATGCGTGTATAGTATGTAAATAAACACAGCGAGTTGATGTTAATGAACTTCTAGTGTTGGTTTGTTCGCAAGTGTTAGTAAACTTAGTAATAATCAGTGTTTTTTATACCGGGTATAACAAGACTACGACCAAACAAAGCCAGGTGGTGGTTTTATTGGTTACATACATACATAATCGTCACGCCTGTATCCCATAGGGGTAGGCAGAGACTATGGATCGCCACTTTGCTCGATCCTGACATATTACTTTCGCTTAATTTATTACTTTCTTATTTATTGGTTACAGACACACTGCAACTAAATATTTTGCAAAAAACGCAATAGGTTTTTTTGCAGTTTTCTAAATATCATCAGTCTTTGATGTATCACTGTTTGGATGGTGAATACCTAGTTCTTGCGAAAATAGCAATTTAAACCAGTTATTGTCTTTAAAAGTAAAAAGGTGCACATTATAATTTTAGGAAAACTATGTATTTATCACCCAAATACGACGATAAATACACTTCTTAGACTTTAGCTTACCATGCTTTACTAGTGCGCGGAAATAGCCTTGATATACCTATTAATTTCATGTACAGAACTCTTAGGTATGCGTTTCCTCTCAGTATTTTCCGTCGGTTAAAACTACATCTAGGTGGCTATAAAATAATTTGTTCAGCGATGCATGAACTCGTAACCAACAATTCTAATGTTACACGAAGTCGACGCTAGATGGCACTAGTTGTATTGAAGTTAAATGTAAAGTTGTGACACAGAACTCAACTCTTCAGGAAAATGATGAAATAATTGTCGAACAGCGAGCTGTGTGTTCGTGGACACTTAAACCATTTATGCGATGGTACATTAAATTGGCTAAGTATTAAATAATTACTTTGATACACCCAAAAGTCATTTGTATAGTTTCGACTTTCGATCCCATAGTAAAATACTTGTATGAAGTTGCAATGCACTCATATGCTGTTGTTTGACAATTTGAAAGTAGATGATTGCGAGTTCGATTCCCAAATCGCGAGCAAAGATTGTGTGACCCAAAAAATAATATTTCGGATGTGTGTGCTGTGAGACCGAAAGTATCTCCTAGTTTCTGTTACCTCCTACAGGACTTAGGACCTTATTCATAAGCAGATTTAAAACCTATTTTAGTTATCGGATATTATGTCCCTTTCGAGCGACTTTTAAAATCAGTTTGAGCGAAGAAGACAAAACATACGATAACTAAAATAGGTTTTAAAACTATCTATGAATAAAACCGTTAGTATATTACTGTAGGATCAAGACTAAGTGTGTTTTGGGCATATTTAGGTCGAAATTTGAATGTTCAATAAATGAATTATTTGAATGAAACGTATTGTTTTCTCAATCAGAATCAAATGCACAGTTGCTATAAAACGAACAAAATTGATTGATAAAAATATCCAGCACGTGTCGATTGAAAAATAAAAGTATGAATTACAATTCAACCTCGATTGTGAAAGGTTAAAGTGAGTTGTGACGTGTTTCGTAATATAGATAAACAAATAGTGTCAATTGATTTTGGTGTAAAAATATGTTCAAAACATACTTAGGAAGAGCTTTAGAGAGAATCATTTAATTAAAAAGTTAATTATTAAGTATTGTCTGAAAAAGATGTAAAAGGATGCAATCAAGGAATTATTATTCAATATCCGTGTAATAAAATACAATGATTAGAATCGGAACATCAAATCCAAATGTAACTCTTTGTTGCATCGAAAGAATTGATGAATGGAAAACATTCGATCTATTTTCGATTATTTTTGTCATTTACACGCGTCATCGCAATCAATGTACACGCAATGCCAATAATCATTGTCGGACAATAAAGCGTTGTGATAAGGGACACACACTTCCTAACGAAACCACGACGCGATAAGGGCCCGCTAGGGATGGCCTTTCGACGTCGCTATCAGTATGCTATCGAGTTATCGATGGGAATTGTGCCGAGGACGATGTGTAGTGTAGTTGGTAAATGTTATTGATTTTTTGATTACGTGTGTCTTTGCCAATTTTGCTGTATCATAAACGATAAGGTTTGAGTTAAATAAAGTGCATAATATGACTTCTTTCTTGTTTTGATATGGCTAAGTAATTCCAATGCTTTTGATAGTGGGAACAGTGATATCCAGATAGAGTACAGACTGCTGATAAATAAATATCTTATATCAGTCCGTTAGGAATTCAATTTGTATTAACCTCAAAATAAACACCCTAATTCAAGCTAAGTTTCTATCTTCAGTGTTATGTTTAAAATCAGACTTATTTTATGATCCAGGCAATGTATTGTAACAAGATAAAATTATGCTATTAAATTAACTGATTTGATGAATATAAAAATGTTTATTGATTATCCTGTTTACTTTTGCGGTATTATTAATCCTAAAAAAAGCTTATACGATTTTAAATGGTCGGAAAAAATTAAAACAAATGCGTTTTCACTTTAATTCAGATTGTATATATATACATATTACTGTATACTAAAAAGGTTATTAAATGTTATACATTCACATAAACACCTATTTAAACAATAATATTGTTTTAAAACTCAGTTTTATGGTTAGCAATAGGAAGAATTGGTTATAATACGTGTAATATTTAGTCGATCGTATTGTGTCCGTAATTAGACCACAATTCACAACACTTTTTCCTGCTCAATGTTTCAATTTCAATGTATTTCAATGTTCTTTCGTGTTTTTTATACAGTGAAATTAATAACAATTGCTATATTTATGAATACCAAGTTGTGTTAAGGCATGTTTAGTATATTTAATATGATTTGGAAAAAAGAAACTGACGTTATTCAGCTTGCCTCTGACATTACTTGTAGAATTATTATGTATATTTTAAAAGTGTTATAAAACACCCATCTGATAAATAAAAGCTTGTAAGTTATTGAGATCTTTTTTAGAAGGTGCAATATACAATACTTCAGTAGATATAAAAGAAATATTACATTCTACACTCATTTTTCAAGACAATATTTTTTTATCTTTTAATTACCTTTTCCCTATCACAATTTCATTTTTATTAATAAACGTAAATTGCCCATTAAATTATGTTGACCAATTATTTTTAGCATAATATTCGTAGTAAATAAATAACATTAACAAGTATGAAAAGCCGTGTGTAAGCATAATGTAATAGAGCAGGACAATCGCTCCCATTGTGTTTCAATTACTCACGGGCTGATGGGTGGTCGTATAGGTGGGCTTATTGGCACTTAGTGATGTTTTATATATTCGTCAATGTACATATTATAATTTTATTTATTTGACGATATGAATTGCGAAATTTTACACATCTATAATAGTGTTTTTTTATATTTAGTGTCGAAATTGTTTTATTTTCTCCATTTTCAGTTCATGTTTGTGACAATTATTCTATTATTTTTTTTTATCATTTTGCAAAACTAAATCTAGAATTGTTGTACCTGTTTGTAGTATTGTTTGTTTTTTTATAAATATATCTGGATCTTATTGCTGTATTTCCTTTTAAAATTGTACTAGCAATATATTTACTTTAACGAACATGTGTGAAATTCTCGCAACCCGAGCAATTACAAGTGTAACACGATGTAATAACAGTTTTTACATGATTATTATAATAATAATAGCTTTTGTAACATTTCATTCCTTAATGCATTTTTTCACGCACGTAACTTGTTAATCGTAACGTATTACACATGTTTTTTATTGATTCCAGAAAAATACTTAAGATTTTTCAAATAAAGACAAAACATTAAAACGATTTCTAAGGTTGACAATAGCCTTAATAAAAATTTAATAGATTATGTATAGCTATGACATAAAATCTAACTCTCATTTTGTTTTTAAAAACCCAGACAGAACCACAAAACTCTTTCAAAACCAATTTAATTATTAAATTCAATTGCCATATTCATTCATTTAAACAAACAGTAGAAGGAAAATTAATTTCGAAACGTATCGATGACGCAACGTTGCAAAACATCGACACAGGCACGTGTCACATCACTAGTGCAATATAGTTTTGTTGTCCGGCGAGCCAGTGTGCGCCGCGCTATGAACGCTCGCGCCATTTTCCTTACAAATTATTATTTAAGTGCAGTGAATATGTATTGAGTGATATAAGTGACAATTAATCTGGAGTTATGAGTATTTTTAAACTGAGGCGGGAGAAGACATGGTTTCGTACGGTAGGTTTTTATAGTGACGTCATTCGGTTTCCGCTGTTTGTGATCGAGTGGTAACTGGTATTTGAGTTATTGGTGTTTTTAACTTGTACATTCTTGATTTATTATGTGTAAGGCGCAGTGGATGTTTGCTGGGATGGACGAGCGGGTTTGATTCCCGCACTAGGATAAATATTTGAATTGTATTTTTGGTATGGGTTTTATAACACCGAAAAGGGCTGTAATTTGTAGTATCTGATATGTATTTTAGTATTATGTAGTTTATTATTGTGACTGTTAGGTTGTACTATATTTAATATACTTGAGTATATTTACTCAAGGAAAAGAAACAATAAATTAACTCTGTCAGCAATACATTTTAAGGCATATATGAGTAATAAATATGTACAACAAACGACGCCCATATTAGTACATAGGGACTTAAGTTCCTCACTTTCAATGATAATGGTCAACGGTACATACGAAACAGTAATTTATTACTTAACATTTCTACCAGCCATAGAAAGTCCGAGTAAACGTGTTCTTGAATGGAGACCGCGCATAGCGTAGTGTAGGATGCCCTCCAGCTAGGTGGAGTGACGATTTGGGAAAGGTCGCTGGCAGATGTCGGATGCGACAACCCGAAGACAGGGTGAAATGGCGCAATTTTGAGGAGGCCTATGTCCAGCAGTGGACTAATATAGGCTGATGATAGAAAGTCCAGTGCTGAATAGTCCTCCTAGATTTCCATACAGATCTGTTGGAAGCTGCCTGCGTCTAGCGACTTCTTGCAACCTTTTCCTTCTTAACCATGTTAGTCCTTGAACTCATTACTAAATAACATCTAGTATTGGCTTACTCTTTAGTCCATTACAATCAATACAGGTTGGGTGAATAGAGCAATAAATAAATACACCCAACATTCACATACATAGTTCTGACCCCACATTAAGATTAAGTCTTGTGTCGTAGGTATCAGAAACTACGAGAGAATTTTTGGTCTCACAAACACCCAGATCAGAGACAAATATCTGTGGGGCAAACATTTGTCTGTGTGCGGGGATCGAACCCGCGGCCTCTCGTTTCACAGTCGGCGTCTAACCAACTGCGCCATGGAGGCTGTCAAGATCAATGAAGGTTGCAGTCGGATGCAGGTCGCATCCAACAGGTGGATGTGGATATCCTTGGCCTATGTTCAGAAGTTGGTTTATTGTGGTTATAGATGACGAAGTGTTTACTATGCCGGTCAGAACAAAACACACAAACAGGCGACACACTTCCGTGGGTTCTTTGACGGGTCTACCACCATCGTACGTGGTTGTCGCTGCCAGGGCGAACACAAAGTATACTACTGGATTAGGAGGTGACAAGAACTAGAAATGAAATCTATAACGTTTTGAAAGATGGAACAGACTCGAAAATGTCACGAAATATGACGACTTGCCCTCGTAGATTTTAATATAAACCACTCGGGAACATTAATGCAATTACAGCCAAAAAACTTCTATAATAAATTGACATAATTAAATGTTGGATTAACCCAATATGCTTCAATATAAAGTACATAAACATGGGCCGATGAAGGAAAATGTTGCGAGGAAAATGGCGAGTACTGACACACTAAAATGTATTCCGCTGGCATTTATTATAGTTTGTATTCGTTGAAACGGCGGGTCTAAGGTTCAGTTCCGGGGCAAAGATTATTCTTAGACTGTGTTTTATGACGGAAGGTTAAGATTAGTTTAATGTAAGAAGCATTTTTGAGGTCAATGTAAAAGGTTACTTTTCCTAGTTCGTACTCGTATTTTTATGTCTTTGGGTTTAGTAAAGATTATTACTAATTGGTATTTTGATTTTGTCACTGCCTACAATAAACATTTATTATTAGTAATATGTATATATGTATTAGGTAGGTACACAAAGGGCGAAACGTGGGTGTCCTGGTAAAACATCTGCCTACCCCACTGCAACTCCTGTAACCCAGGATCAAAAGTGGCACACATTTTAAGACACCGAGCATTGAAGCTCACCGAGTCTCCGGGAATGTCTAACTTGTCTTTAACCCACAACGAAATCAATCACAAAGTTAAATTAATAGGAGGAGTTGGTAATATTTTGTCTATTGACAGCCTCCGTGGCGCAGTTGGTTAGACGCCGGCTGTGAGACGTGAGGCCGCGGGTTCGATCCCCGCACCGAAACAAATATTTGTGTGATCCACAGGTATTTGTTTCGGGTCTGGGTGTTTGTGAGACCGAAAAGTCTCTCGTAGTTCCTGATACCCACGACACAAGACTCGATCTTAGTGTGGGGTCAGGACTGTGTATGTGACTGTTGGGTGTATTATTATTATGTATTACTTCCCTCTGTAACAAAGCAGGTGCCAAAATTAACTAATAAAATAGGTTTGCCGGCATGTCTACATGGATACTCTACCTATCCATATTCTCCTACTATCACTTTTCATAGTAGTTTACCATTTCAATATAAAAGCCAGAGTAACTACTGGACATAATGAGACTTAACATCTAAGTCTCAGGATGGCGAGTGCAGTGGATTGGGCATTGCGTTGTAATTCATGGTGTTTGGTTTTGTCTGTCCATGAGTGGTCGTATCGCTTACTATCAGGCGAATGGCATGCTCGTCCCGCCATTCATTGCAATAGAAATTTATACCACCCTCCTTTCGTTCGTCCACAAAATATGGCAACATCAGAAACATTTTAGTTTGCCATTCCGTAGAGGAGAGGAGAGGAGACAATAGTAGTCTGATTAGTTTTTTTGTAAAAGAGGTTGTAACGTCTGGTTTTTCTGTAAAAGAGGAGCCGAGACGAGTGAATGCACCAATTACGGTGCAATGCCTAAGAAGGTTATTTATGACCTTCTCCATCCATCATCCATCCATCAGCCAAAGGAAGTCCACTGCTGAACATAGGCCTCTCCCAATGATTTCCACAGTGACTTGTTGGAGGCAGCCTCTCCTAAACAGCAATTCGCAAATACCCAAGAAACGGGCGTGACGTAGGCTAGGCATAGTATCGCAGTTCTTTCCTGCTGATACAGACAGCTGTGAGGTCGCCGACCCGCACAGCTGATTGTACCAAACTAGTGGTTCTTATTTCTTATGCTAATTGGTTTGAGTTTTGTAGTAGTAGCAGGGTTGTAGCGGTTGCATATACGAGTACGTATGCTGATAGAATCTTGTAAATTGTGACAAAGACATCACCACCATATATCACGGAGAAAAATAGTTTTATTTGTCTGTCTGTTTGCCTGTATCAACCCATGTATGTCCCACTGCAGGGCACGGGCCTCCAATACAATTGAGAGAACGATTGAAACGGGTTAGGCTGTATAGTCCATCACGCTAGCTTAGTGCGGGTTGGCGGACTTTGACATAGAAATTCTTCCGAATCGCTATGGTGTGCAGGTTTCCTCACGATGTTTTGCTTCACCGTTATAGTGCGTGGTGATTGACTGTCAATTCACACTCTTGTTAGTATTGCGATACTGGTAATATTGCTTTTTATTTTATAGTAGGTAATAAGCACAATATTTTATTCATTTCTGTTCTTATTGTTCAGTTTATAGAATATTACCTAGTTTAAAAGACGCGTAAATGTGCTTTGTTTATATTGCCGTCACATAATCGCCACACGTTGTTTGTGGTAAAACGCCCACCACACATAGTTTTTATTCCGATAATATGATACCCAGGCTACATAGTACATTTTGTATTTATTGCGCTTAGTTTAGTATATATGTATGTAGGACATTGTTGAGAATAATCATGTTATGCAGTTGTAAGAAGAACTGAAAAACTGCTGAAAAGAATAAGCAAAATTATAATTTTTTACTCTTCGAATTTAGTTAGTTCTCAATTAATAAATAAATACATCAAAAAGTCCTAATTTATGACTCAGTAGGTTAGTATACTAAGGTATAAAATACAAGTCTTGTCTCATGAGTATCAGAAAATATCAGATACTTTTTGGTCTCACAAAAACCGTGACCTAAAATAAATCTTTGTGTGCCTCAGAAACATTTGGCTCGGTGCGGGCACCGGACCCGCGGCCAACGGTTTCACAGCCGGCGTCTAACCAACTGCGCATCGGGGGCTATTTATGGTATTTTTATAGAGGTTACATACATACATAAACTCACGCCTTGATCCCAGAAGGGGTAAGTAGAGGCGCCACCAGGACACCCACTTTTCGCCTTGTATGTTCCGTCCCATGATGTGATAGGAAGCGAGCTTATCGCCATATCGGGCACAAATTCCTAACTCCGGGCTGATAATGAATAGAAAAACCCAATATCACTTTGCCCGACCCGGAATTCGAACCCGAGACCTCAGCTTTGTAGTCGTACCGTAGTACAACTACGCCACCGAGGTGTAGAGGTTACATTATAAAGTTAATTATTAAAACGTCGTCGGAAAGAAGACAATAAGTTGAATTGAAAACAACTCATTATTTATTCATATAAAAGCAATGTACAGCTGTTTTCCACATATTGTGGCAATCAATATTACGCATAAATTAGTTTAAATTACTATTATATTTAATATTATTTTTTTAACCAATTGCGTAAAACAATTCATTAAAATATTTGAAAAATCTCAGTGTATAAGAACTTTTTCTTGTAAGATATTTGTTTATATGTAATTTGGTTTATTTATATTTGTTTTTAGGTTTATATGTCCAGTATAATATTATTTATGTTTACCTTATCTTGAAAGCTAAAGTTTCTTTGAATTTCCAGAAAACCCAACACTGTATCACAACAATTCAATTTTATTGCACTGTTGTGTTCCGGTTTGAAGGGCATTGTAGCTAGAGTAACTACTGGATATCATGAGACTTAACATCTTATGTCTCAGGATGACTAGCGAAGTGGAATGCCAAGCATTGCTTTGTAATTCATGTTGTTGTTTAGTATTGCTACTGTCCGTGAGCGGTCGTATCGCTTACTGATCGGAATGCTCGTCTGCCATTCACCACAATAAAAAAAGTACTTGTAAGATTTAGTGCGATTACGCCTTATGTGTTTTGATAGAGTTCACATACTTTTTTCCGTTAACCTGAAACATAACGGAATCCCTTAACTAATGCTAAGTTCTTGAGCACACATGATGCCCTTTACAAAGATGAACATAAATGCCTTGTGTATTAATTAGCGTAAAAACAATTAGACTCGCGTACGCTTACTTTTCTTTGTTATAAAAAACTGTTTCTTACTGAAGCTACTGTTTATTTATTATGAAACAAAGAACAGTTCATGATACCTGTGTTTGTTTTATACTAGAAAAGTGACACAATATCGTAGTTAATATAATACTGTTCAAAGAATACAGCATACATATATAAAGTATATACATCGGGGAGAAATAATTATTTTCCAGTTGGAAATCTGTTCATTTAAAGAAAATAATTTTAGTACATATTCGGTACACATTTTAGTCCTGCGTCCCCTTAATGGAACTAATTACTAAATAGGTGTGTAAACATAGAAATAAGCGTACCCCAAAGATTTTTAAAGCGATTTGTTGAAAGCGGTCTTCATCCATCGACGTTCTGTAACCTCTATTAGGTTGAATGTCCTTGGTGTGCGCTAAGAAACTTCTTGGGTGCTGTCCATTAATCACGTGAGGCTTGAAAGGGGGGGGGGGGGGGGGGGGTTTAGCAGAAATCACGAAATATCACAAGGGGCGAGGGTTAAAAATGCTAAAAAAAATCACGTGATTAATGGACGGCCCCTTGGTTAAACCTATGTTCGGCAGTGAATTTCTTATGGCTGACGATGATGAAGAAACTCAAATAAAATCAAACTCCAAGTAATATTTAGGTGGTATTTTAATTTAGCGTTTGCATTTTGTAGTTATTCCAATTTGGCTGGCGTGGGATGTATGCGTTGATTTCCTTTGCATATCGGATACGGTGCATTATCTATATGGGCTGAATATAAAATTTAAGATATTTTAATTGCCAGTGGGCTTAAATAAATATGAATTTAGTTCAACCATACACTGAGTATTTTTACACTTCCACGCAAAATCTGCTGCATGATTTTTTATGTAACATTACAGTATTGTAAATTACACATCAAATTAAAATTTCGGATATAATTTATTTGTTTCCAATTATTTAACACTGCTCCAATATACATTATACCTATGACACATATATAATATGGTCATTGACATGTCAATTATATGGATGAAAAGTATGAAAGTTGCATGCATTTTCCGTGTTCTCGCGGCCACAGATTTATACTGAAAAACGATGACATTTTAAGTAACTTGTTACGTCTATGACACATTGCCGTAAGTTCAAATCATTATAGTAACTTTAGGAATAAATATTTATTCCATATACATTGTTTAAGAAGAATATTGTTATGTATCAGGATAGTAATGGTTGGAGTACATTAATTCTTAAAACCGTAAGTCGATACTGTATCTAGATAAAACTGAATCAACAAAAACCTAAGTTAACTTAATCTACATAATATACGCCTCAAAATTTAGAGTGATACTAATAAAAACAAAACAATATTAAATACACCCAATAGCCACACACGTACTCCTGACCTTCCAAAAAGCTACAAAACTCTTGTCGTAATTTTTTGGATTTCACAGTATCAAGATCCGAAATCCATACTTGTTAATCATTTAAGTATTTATCTTGGCGAATTGAACCCGGGGTCTCTCGTCCTTCGGCCCAAGGCCGCCCCACGTCTAAATGATAGAATAAATCCATACAATACAAAACGAATTCTCAACAAGGCAGTATTTATTACTATAGACACTCATTCGACAACCGCAAACGTTTTCCTCATGATGAGCAATCATATGCTGGATGCGACAAACCGAAGACAGAATGAAATGGTGTGCGTTGAAGGAGGCTTATGTATAAGAGACACCTAAAGGCTGATAGGATAAGATCGGCGAATGTTACTCGTACTTTTAAGCTTTTTATATTTCTTATTACTGTGGAGTACGATAAAGGATTTTTATATAAATTAATAAATGAAATGAAGCGAAGTGTCAAACGCCTACAAGGTGGACGGACACCCTAGTTTAAGTTGTAGAAAGTCGCTGGATACAGGCCTCTTCTAACAGTCTTTTTGTAGATCCTTGGGAGAGACCTATGTTCAGCAGTGGACTTCGTGCAGCTGTAGAGATAGCAGGGGTGGATTAAATGAAGGGAGAGCCCTAGGCAACCACCTCAAAGGCGCCCCTCTAGCAGCCATATTAGGAAAATTCTTCAAAGGAACGAGGAATCATCTTATTGAATAGTTGGTGATTGTACTATTATATGAATGAGTGAAGAACATCACTTCACACTGCTATATTAAAGAAGACACAATTTCAGTCACTCTAGGTTATTTTGCGTAGAAACGAAGATATTCGAAATCACGCGCGCCCCTTCGTAACCTCGCGCCAATAGGCACGTGCCTTGTTTGCCTTGGGGATAATCCGCCACTGAGAGATAGAGATTTATATAAATAAATGATGCTGATGATGATGATTAATTTCCAGGAGCACATTCCGGAGGGAGGTTCGATGAAGAGCTCCCTGCGGCAGTACGAGAGGCTCAACAACTGGAGTCCCACATCAGAGCGGAGCCAGGCTGACATCGACCGTAGCTTCAACAAAGCCAACTCTGATAGCCCTCCGTTCCCGAGGATCAATAAGAGACTGGGTAAGGAAGTATTGTAATGTTATTAATGAGAATATGCTAACGAAATCTACTCCAACAGCGAAGAACATTGTCTGCCGGTCGTAATGTTGTGTTTCGAGGTCCTTGTTTTTACTTGTGGTTTAACCATTGATATCTAAACTTGCTCATAGTGAAGTTGGTGGCCATGGGATTTTTGCCGATGTCCTGATAATTTCTTTTATAAGCAATTGAAATAATTATGTAAGGAAAATATGGACACCACTATTGTAATTTTTAGCCTGCAATATATTTTAAACTAACTCCTCGATTCTTTATACCCTATTGAAACTTCTATCAATAAAATATTTAATTGATATCTTAACACCCCAGGTGGCTCCACGGAGAACCTACTCCTCGCAAATGTCCGGAGGCCGAACCACCTTCAACTCCCGGCGTCCTCGTCCGGGGACAGCCTGGACATCGAGATCCGGGACCGGGAGCCGGGGTATGCGCGCAGCAGGAAATCCCGGTCGATGGTGGCGCCCAAGCATCGCATGCGGTCGCCTGTGCCAGCGCCCAGACTGCTGTTGCACCAGCAGGGTTCTGAGGTGAGGGAAATTACCTTTATCCATGGAATACTATGTAATCCACCCACAAGGTGGTCAGTCGAACTGGTAAAGGTCGCGGGACGTCGCTGGATGCGGGCTGCCTCCAACAGGTCACTGTGGAAATCATTGGAAGAGGCCTATGTTCAGCAGTGGACTTCCTTTGGCTGATGGATGGATGGATGGATGGATGTAATACTAAATCATCCGTGACTTTACAGGCTCAATACGCCTTCTCCTTGTGTCCTTTTTTCTTTCCTTTTTTTACTCATTTTGACAGGCCAGATTTACGATTCTCATGTTGTAGATATTTATGAGCAGCGGTAACCACTTATCAGTGAGCCTTTTCCCGGAATTAGGGAATAAAGAAACATTACCTCGTGCTTGTGTCTCAGAAATACTCAGAATAGGTTAAATAATTATGGTACAACCACTGATGGCAGAGTTCAATTTCATCTCAGGTTCCGAAATACATCGACCTGGGCTAACCATATAAAAATTTTCGATACTGATCAATAGATATCAGCAAATAAAATATACTATAATAAAGAACCCACGAATACGTTTCCAGTCGTCGGTGATAATGGAGCGTCCAGTGAAGCGGACGAAGTTCTTCGAGGGCGGCAAGAAGAGCAAGAAGAACTGGACGGACTGCTACATGGTGCTCACCACCACCAGCCTCAGCTTCTACAAGGACCAGAGGACGTATAACGCGACGGTATGTCACTTTACATACATACGTACATACATAAACCCACGCCTTTATCCCAGAAGGGGAAGGCAGAGGCCCGATCAGGACACCCACATTTCGCCTTGTATATTCCTGAGACTATGAGCCTATCGCCATATCGGACACAAATTCTTGACTTCGGGCTGATAATGAATAGAAAAAACCCGACTTTGCCCGACCCAGGATTCGAACCTGACACCTCAGCTTTGTAGTCGTACCTTAGTACAACTACGTCACCGAGGCAGTTACTTTACTGTTTTTAATATTTCTCGATGTCCCAGCCATTATAACATGTCATTATGAATTAGGCAATAACGGTCTTATGTGCAGCTCTCTTTACTTATCGTACAAAGTTATTTTTGCTTAATACGTTAGTAGCATGGTCATGAAGGAAGACAGATACCTTCAATTTTAATTAATACATAAATAGACGTGTCACTTTAGCTGCTTTCGTATAGATTTGTTATAACATTGCTTTCAAAAACTAGACATTTACTATAATTTGATGTCATTTGAACCAACTTATATAATTTACGATCGCATGGTACGAATTCACCAAAAAGTTTTTTTTTGTTTTTTGCAAAAAAAACATCCATATTAATGAAAATAGTTTCTTTCATTCTCAATATAACTTATGAATAGTGTAAACAGCTGAATATTCTGTCGTTACAGAAGGGCATAAAGCTGGGCACGCCATCCAGCCCGACGGCGCCGCGCGTGGAGTTGGTGCTGCCGCTGCAGAACGCGCGCGTGCTGCAGTGCATACCCATGCACACTAGAAGGTAAACATCTTCTTCACAAGAAGTATTGAAATCAAACTATTTTCTACGGTATTTTTCGCGATTGCGATCGCGATAAAATCCGTTTCAATGTGTAACATTCGCGTAAATCTAAGAAACCATTATTCATAAGTAGCCAAGTAAAATATAGACAAAGATCTTTGAGATTTTTCTATCTTTGATGTATGTATAAACATATCATATTAGTAGGGTTTTTAGATTACATTCTGATGAAGATTAGGGATGGCTATCAAGAACTCCAGAGAAGAATCTGTTGAAAGTTCAAAAATCTTTGTCTATACCGGGTATATCAAGACTGCGACCGAAAACGAAGCCAGGTGGTAGTTTTAGTGGTTACAGACACGATGCAAATAAAAATTTCACCAAAACAGCAACAGATATTTTGTTAGAATTTTTAAAAATCGTCTTGTTTTGGTGGTAAATACCTAGTTATTGCGAAAATAATAATTTGAACCCTTACGTACCATTGAGTGTTTAAAAATAAAGAGGTCTACATCATTATTTTAGGAAAACTATGTATTTATCACCCAAAAACGACGATAAGTAAAAAATCACAAAAAAAGTTGTCGATTTTTTTTTGCGAAGTTTTTACTTGCATTGTGTCTGAAGTCACTAATACTACCACCTGGCTTCGTTTTCGGTCGCAGTCTTGATATACCCTGTATATTCATATTAGTAGGGTAATTAGATTATATTCTGATGAAGATTAGGTATGGCAATCAAGAACTCCAGAGAAGAATCTGTTGAAAGCTTAAATTTGTCTATATATTTAGCGACAGAAAGTTTTGGCAATCATTTACCACTGGTAATTGACATACCCAGTCAGAAATCAGTTGCCAGAAGCTAAAAGATACTTTTCACCATTCATCCATCCTTCCCCTTCCTTATATTTTGTAGTGTTGTAGGTTTACATCAATAGCCATGACCATTCGCCTTCAGATTTGCTGTTGGCCATTAAAATGTATCCTATAAAAAATAACTTTAGCTAAAATTGTAGTGACGCCAAGAGAAAGTGTAGTTAGTTGTATGCAGAATAAAAAAAATAATAATAAAATCACACCATTACAATAACAAATAAATAAAATAATTAAATATACCCAACAGTCACATACATAGTTCTGACCCCACACTAAGATCGAGTCTCGTGTCGTGGGTATCAGACACTACGAGACACTTCGGTCTCACAAACACCCAGACCCGAAACAAATACCTTTGGATCACACAAACATTTGTCTCGGTGCGTGGATCGAACCCGCGGCCTCTCGTTTCACAGCCGTCTAACCAACTGCGCCACGGAGGCTGTCATATAAAATTACAATAACACTAACTATTGAATGCTGTGTCTGATTTAGTATAATCATGTACTTAGATTTAGTTTTTTTTTTATTGATTTCTTTTCATATTTTAATGTATTGGTATGTGATTGTTAGTAGACCTAATAAAATAAAATACATACATAACATACATAATCTGTCGCCTGTATCCCATAGGGGTAGGCAGAGACTATGGATCGCCACTTTGCTCGATCCTGACATATTACTTTCGCTTCATCAACTTTCATCAATCTCTTCTTACATTCTCGTCGGTTCAGGGTACTTTTGACCTGACCCTTGTTGAGGGTATCACCGATTTGGATGGTGTAGGTACGGTGAGGTCGACCCCTACCGACACTCCCTTATATAAAATATAATAAATAAAATAAAATAAATAAAAATATTGATAGTCAATCACCACGCACTTTAACGGTGAAGGAAAACATCGTGAGGAAACCTGCATACCGTAGCGATTTTAAAGAATTTCTACGGTATGTAAGTCCGCCAACCCGCACTAGGCCAGCGTGGTGGACTATATGGCCTAACCACTCTCAATCGATTCCCTCGATTGTAGAGTAGGCCCGTGCCCTGCAGTGGGACGTATATGGGCTGATATAGATAGAGATAGATAGAAATAAAAATAAAACCATTATACTCCAGACACGCAAGGTCTCTGGTGCTGACAGTGGACTACGACCAGTACCTCATCCAGGACGACACGGAAGAAGGCGCCCGCAAGTGGCTCCAGGCCATACAGAAAGTCATATACACTCTCGTGAGTATTGCCACCAAAATACAGAATTTGGTTTATGGGGAACTTTATGGAGATAGTTGAAGACAGGAGTGAATTTTTATGGTATTTTAAACCTAATTTTAAGTTGATGGAATTCCTTTGTAGGATATTTGTACAAAATTTATCCTCAATACTCAATACTTTATTGCACTCCACATGTTATAAAGATGTTACAATTTATTGTATGTACAATGTAGACGCTTTAGGGTACGGAAAAAAAATTTTTGGAGAGAAGAGGAAGCCATAGTCTTTATATTCAGTCTTTATTTATTTAGGTTTAATATATTTTTACCTTTGCTTATATTAGGATGTTATTCTCGATGGGATAAGTAGAGGGTCCATTAATACCACTATATTTTGCCAAGGTTATATCATATCCATGGGACATTTTTCAAATGTAAATATTTTTTAGGTTACTTTAATTATTTTTTTGGGTACTCAAACACAATCTTACATCGTAGTGGGCGGGCCTTTATTTGTCTTTACCTAATTTACTTTTGTATTTTAATACATACTGCCTCATTCATTAACCTACTATCACCCCCAGTACCCAACAGTGGGCGAGAGTCCGATGCAACAACAGAGCAGTAACACGGACCTAGAGAGTCTTGGACGCACCCCTCCCGCCGCGCGACACGCCAACAGGAACAAACCTAAAGGTATGTATTATTTACATATATATAGCTTTTATCCCATAGGAACCTAGCTAGGGAACAGGTGACGTATAAAAATTATTTCAAGTGTGTAGCTGTGTCGCTATAGTAAAAGTTGGTAGATTGGTTGGCAATTTATTTGGTTGGTCCGACCGTTGGCAGAATTTAGTTGGACCAATGGTTGGTGCTATGAGGTAATATTACAATTTAATTAAATCCTAATTCCTTAGATCCCAAAGAAGCGTTATTAACAATGTGTTGAAAATTTTAAACTATTCTAATTTAACAAAGAAACCCAGTTGTTTAAAAATCAATGAAAGATATAATGTATGAATTATTTGCACACTGTAATTATATGCTTCTAACTATCGGAAAGACGTCGACAACATATGTATCTTATTAATTTAAAACTGAATACTATTCGTACCCAAAAGGCCAAAAGACCTTAATTTGACTATTATTGGAGATCAATTGATATGTTAGAGGTTTTGTCATGCGGTGTTTGGTAAAGATATGATAATTTATCGATCCAATATTTCCAACTGTTTTACTAACGACAAACTATAATATCAATGTGAGTTGCCAGTTATTAATAAATATTACACAGTCACAAAAATACGGCACAACTATTAATATTTAGTGCTAACAAAATTTGATGTTGTAGCCAGAGTAAATACTGGACATAATGAGACAATACACCTAATGTCTCAGAATGGCGAGCGCAGTGGAATGCCAAACATTGCTTTTCTAATTCATGAATCATAGTGTTGTTTGGTTTGCTACTGTCCATGAGCGGTCTTATCGCTTACCATCAGGCGAATGGCATGCTCGTCTCGCCATTCATCGCAATAAAAAAATGTATTATTAAAATAAAACTTAATTAGAAGTTAAGTGATTTAAATATGCAATGTTAACCTCAAAATCTTGAGTTTGATTCTCAAGTTGTGCAATCAAGTTAGTAGTTTTTTGGTTTAATAAATGTCATGGAACTCGAAGGGAATTGAGATTTGTGCTCGCCATGGCATAAGGCCCGCCCCCTATCATAATGGAACCGGAAATAAGTTCGTTTCTATTTATGGACTAGTCTCTTTAGTGATTTAGTGTCTAATCTGGGCGACGTCACACAATTGGTAGAGGTTTTTTTTTAAGTAGATAAGTAATTACAATTGTAACTGGTTAGTTTAGTTACAAGATTCAAATTATTCGTCAGAATATATTATCTATATTACGGCATTCACAGACAGATTTAAACTTATTTTAGTTACCGAATGTTTTGTCTTCTTCGCTCAAACTGAATTCTCAAGTCGTTCGAAAGGGCATAATATAAGCCTTTAATATAAGGCTGTTTTTTATTAGTTTTTGTCTACTTCCCTAAGACAAATAGGAGACTAAATAATTAACAATAGACATAATACCCCGAGTAAAAACGAAACAGGGTTTTAAATTCTAGCATTCGATAGTCTTTGGACTTTGGTAAACACTCTGTCTACCCTCTAAAGGAATGTGGTATTATGCCAATATTACCCGCATTGTACGACCGATATCTAGCATAGATATTACATCACGTATAACTTATCAGATTATTTATATAATGTGCAGATAATTATTTCTCACGTGTTGTTGTAGATAATTGACTCTGTTTTTTTGTTTGCGATAATAAAGCCTTGGATTTATTTTGAAAGAAAGCTGTTTATGGCTTGCACAGTGAATATTGAAAGGGTATATTAAGAGTTACCTATTTTTCTTTTTTAGGAGTCGTTGAAGATTATTTTCTATGTCTTAATGTAGTATATGTAATCCTACAAAATGGAATAGGGAACACTATACCAGGAGTTACTCTAACAAGTAGATGAATATAACTGCTAATCGGTTTTACATTACTGGCTGGATAATCCTAGGCTAACATTTATTTCCCACATTAAAATTAAGGGAAGTCGACAATTTTTTCCTACTCCAATTTTTTTTTACTTTGATGATTTCATTTTGCGTTTTATCTTTTTGTCCATAACAAAAGCAGCGTCGTTGTGAGATGGAAGTTGTTTCCATGCTACAGTTTACTTAGACTTACAGGAAAGTCTTTGAAACAAATCTAATATTTGCAATTATTAACATTTAAATAATGCATTTAAAAAACGATCAATATATATAATATTAAAATGGTATTGTGCCAAAGAATATGTTTTTGTCTCTGTTTACCCCGTGTGGTAGGGATTATCGGTCGAGTTTACAGCATGACGAATTATTCCCGGTACTGTAATTCTCACATCGTTTTTCCTTGTATTCGCTCTAAACAACATGACATTTGTAAACGCGTTGCCATTTTGAATATACGTTTCGTTTCCGCGCTCGAAAGAGTTCCACATTTAAATTAACTTTTTAAAAACGTAAGTGAAAGGAAATCAGTTAATGCCAGATTGTGTTTGTGTTGTTTTCATTCAATTGATTTGTGTGTGTTTTAATGGATTTTATGTTTGATGGAAAATATTTGACGTGAAAATGATGATGTCCATGTGTGGATGTATACCAGATGGATTTACGAGCATGTGTAAGAAATTTTGATTTTTCACACAGGTTTTGTTGGTTCATTTTAATAACAATATAAAACAATAAAATACTTTGACTAGCTTTTTGAGAAACAGTAAACATTTATTTATTTTGTAGCACGTGCCGTGTTTATGTATAACTATTGAGTGTATATATAATTTGGAAAATGTCCTCATAGGTCTCATAACAAAACGGGTTAAACTGGCTCTGAAATGAATGGTTTTAGGTTCAATCACTGTATTGATTGTGAGATAAAGATTTTGTCCGCATTGTTTAAGGGTTTCCTTCTATAAAATATAAAAGTTTATTTACTTTGTTGATTAAAGGTATGCCTAGCTCCATTACAGTTATGTCATCAGGACTGTTATAGGTAAAACAATATTTTCCTTGTGTAAAAACTATTTTACCGTAATAGACCGAGCTTCAAAAGGGTGGACAGAGAAGTACTTTGATAACATTGTTTCCATTTATTGTAGCTAGTGATTATTAGGCATTAGGAGACTTAACACATAATTTCTTTGTAATCCAAAGAAAATTTTAATCCTAGCCAAAATTACGAGAGCTCGCCGATTATAGGGTTATTAGAATTTAGTGTCTTATGATAATTGGTCTCCTTTTATCATAAGTCCTTTTATTGGCCTAGTCTTGAAATAATATAAAAGTTTACCAAAGACGGCCCACGTCACACGACAGTCACCAATCGTAATTATTATGCCGTCCTACGCAAACATCTTGCTGACGTAGTTGTAAATATTACGCATTTGTGGATTTTCACAATTCAAATTTCGTCATGAGTTTCTGTTTTCCCTTTTCTAATGTTTTGATCAATTGTGAATCATGTGAAATTGTGTAATACTACGTAATAATAATTAATAACCACATGGTGCTTCTGTTAGGTTTCCTATAGTGGTGGAAAATTCGATGCTAATTACGTAAGTTGTACAAAACAAAATCGTCGGGTATAGAAGGCTCGAATAGCTTGATGATGATGATGAAATTAAAAATACATGCAATAGTCACATAGTTCTAAATTTACAATATGATAATAGTAATGTATCGTAGGTATCAGAAAATGCAAGAGACCTTTTGACTTACACCACCCGAAATGAAGATTTTTAGGTCACAACACAGTATAAGAAACCGCGGACCGCGGTCTCTCGTTTTATAGCCGGCTCAGCAACCACCTGACTTATAGAGGCCGAGTGTGTAACAACTATGTATAAATGTTAATTCCTTTTTTTAAATTTTTATGTTATATTAGATTTAGATTTAGTCCTTTAAATGGTCTCACTAATTTGATAATTCCAATTTGTTAATTGTATTCGGTATCCCAAGTTACAGGCGTTGCCCAGTTTGGTTAACTTTGGTAATGCTATTTGTTTTGTCATAGTATTTAAATAAAGATTTTTTGACCGACTTCAAAAGAGGAGGTAATCAATTCGACTGAATTTTTTTTTTTTTTTTGTATGTTTGTTACTCGATTACGCTGGTATTAGGGAACCGATTTCAAAAATTTCTTTTTTGTCGAAAAGCATGATATACTAGGTTGGTACCATAAAAAATTGGTGAAGACCTGATGAATATCTTCGGTCCTAAAGAACAGAACTCTTCAAAATAGAACGGTACAGCTATAATTCTTTTTGCATCTGGTTCAGTATAAGTGTATTACTACAAAGGGGGGCTTAAAAGGGGGAAGGGGTGCAGGGGGGGGAGAAAATAGGTACTAATGTAAATACTCAATATCACTGGCAGTACTTAAACGATTAAAAATAAACTATTTCGTCGACAAGTATGATATGTTAGATTGGTGTCATTAAATAATGGTGAAGACCTGATGAATATCTTCGGACCTGAAGAGCAGAACTCCTCAAAATTGAACGGTACAGCAATAATTCTTTTTGCATCTGGTTCGGTATAAGTGTGTTACTGCAAAGGGGGGGTTAAAAGGGGAAAAGCGTGTAGGGGGGGGGGGTTAGATAATAGATACAATTAATTTCAGTTTTCAATATAAAAGCTTTACTATAAACAGTAGGTGAAGAAGAGGGAGAGTGAGAGAAATAGATACGTAAATTACCGACGTAAACTAAGAGAATCCGACCTGGTCAGTGTCTAACAATAGCGGATATCATGCTTATAATGACTTACAATCTTCTCATAATTTCACAGCAATAATATCATGTTTGGTCTGAAGAATTCGTAAATTTTAAAGACATCGTTTTGATTATATCATGATCACCTTTCTCATCATTACGATGCCTATCAAAACTAAAAAGGGACAAATAAAATAATTTTTAATAAAAAAATAAAAACCGACTTCAAAGTGCCACTATAAAGTAACAAATAATATATATTTCATCGTACTAGTACCCAATGATTAATGTTCTTATTGACTTGACTAGCTAACAAATCTTAAATACGTAATATTTTGAAGGCGGGTCGCTAAATATCAAACACGTATAAATTTAAGCAAATGTTACACCATTTGATATTACATGTAGATCCTGCAATGTTGGCTCAGAAAGGCACATAAGTAAATTAAACACAAATGAATATAATGTGCTAATCCTACGTGTAAATTTATTGAAGTTTTGATAGAATTTCTATGTGTCTTACATGTGTGTGGTAGCCTGTTGATAATTATCTAGATATGATCCACGAGACGGTTGACCACCGTCTCGGTTATAATTCCAGGGTATACACCTCCGGAATTATCGGAGTCACTTGTGTGTTGATGATATTCAATTACCAAACTCTTTAACAGTGATATATTTCAATCATAGTCAGGAAACCTGCATGACATAAAGGCCTTTAAGTACAAGAAAGGGTATGTTGTGTCCCATGCTCAACAGTGGACGATTACGGCCTGATATATTAAGGCAAATTAATATTCCGTGTAAATCTTGCGTGTTTTTCGCTATAATTACTTACACAAATTAATGTTAAGCTTAAGGCGTACATGTTCGGCACTTAGCGACCCGCCTTCAAAATATTACGTATTTAAGATTTGTTAGCTAGTCAAGTCAATAAGAACATTAATCATTGGGTACTAGTACGATGAAATATATATTATTTGTTACTTTATAGTGGCACTTTGAAGTCGGTTTTTATTTTTTTATTAAAAATTATTTTTATTATTGTCATTAAAAAAAAGATCGAACTCTGACTCGTGGCAACACCTTTGCGTCTTGTTAGTTTCATACAAAAACATGTCAGGGTCTTTTCACACACATTTTCTTGTGGGATCGGGAAATACATCTGTATTACTGCTTTAGATCTACCCGGGGTACAAGAAAGGGAGCTTAGAAGTTCATCCTAGTGACAAATATGAATTTTGTGACTACTTTTGTTTTTAAAGAAGGTCGAAATAATTAAATTCGTAAACACTTGAATGCCAATGTCCTACATAAGTGTGAATGTAAAGTATGTCTTGATATTGGTACAGGATAATAATAATCGCGGCGTCCATTGTTTTCATATTGGAAATGTAATTATCGTGATAAGGGTATCGCAAAGCGTACGCCCTATGATTCGTATCCGCATCGTGGACAATCGCGCATGAAAATGAATTTATTTAACCGACTTTATAAAAAGGGGTTCTTTATTAGAACCCCTATGTATGTATATTTGTATGTCCGCGTTTTATAAAGAACTATAGATTTAAACTAGTAAATTGTTATCGCCGATGAATTTTACAAAGAAGAAATCCATGCAAAAACATTTAGCTTTAGAGAACTTCTGGTGCTAATAAACCGGACAGGAACTGTCGACGCGTTTGGGAGTCATGTTTTACCGTTTGTCGACCACTACGCAACTAAAAGGTTAAAAAAACATCGTCAGAAACATAAAATAGGGATTTTACAAGAATTTCATTGGTATGTAAAGCTAGTCAACCCGCACTAGACCAGTGCAGTGTGATGGACTACGTCCTAAGCCACAGACATACATACATACACAAACTCACGCCTTTATCCCCGAACGGGTAGGCAGAGGCGCCACCAGGACACCCAGATTTCGCCTTGTATGTTCCGTCTCACGATATGATAGGGGGCGAGCCTATCGCCATATCGGGCACAAATTCCTGACTCCGGACTGCTAATGAATAGAAAAATCCAATATCACTTTACCCGACCGGGACTCGAACCCGAGACCTCAGCTTTGTAACTGTACCGTAATACAACTACGCCACCGAGGCAGTCACGTTCTAAACCATCTGAATCAAACTGTCGATTGCAGAGGAGTAATGTGCTCAGCAATGGTTTAATAATTATTAAATTAGACTTGATATAGCAGAGTACCTACATTTGTCGATAAGTAATTTTATTAGCAAACAAAACGGTTGACGTGACACGACTTTTAGGAGACTGTCCCGCCCTCACACCCGCCACTGCAACTCCTGTAAGCCAGGATCAACAGTGGCACGCATTTAATGACACTGAGCATTGAAGCGCAGCGAGTCTCCGGGAATGTCTAACTTGTCTTTAACCCGCAACGAAATCAATCAAAAAGTTAAATTAATAGGAGGAGTTGGAAATAAATTATTGTCCACTTCCCTCCCTAATGACACGACTTGTCGTAATTCGTTTTCACCAATATACAATGACGTAGTTTTGTTATAATAATGTGGTATCATCATTGGCCACTGACGTAGTGAATATTAGTGAATCATGTAGCTTTTTATTGATTTATTGTAAAAACATCACTGTTCCAAAGTGTCTATACGTATTTTTTACAAATTGGAGGAGCTAGCCACAATACTTTGCTGCGAAGTAAAGGAATTATAAGTTATCAATTAATTATACTTAACTATACCATTTGTGGGCCTACTTTAATAGCTTATCTTTATCCCTCAAAGGCATAAATTTGAAGAAACCAAAACGGACTCGGAATTCAATATCCATGCTATTAAACACATACAATTGTACTCGACTGTACATTGCTATCAGATAATGGCCGATAAACAACACAAGGTGCAATTAAACGTGGCTATTGGTCCTTCAGTCTTGTGCCATCATTGTGCAAAGTTATCCTTATATCTAATGCACATCCAGAAACAGACAGTCTGGCTTCTTCGGAAGTCCTAACCTTTGATAAGTGGCTAGTGACATTTTAGTACCTCATTATAGTGAAAAATATTTGCAGTGATGACGTTCTAAATTTAACTTGTGCTGTAAAATTATTGACAGTCTGGTACAATCAAATACAGTGCGTTTAGCGCAGTGCAACGTAATACAGTGCAATACAATTGAATACAATGTCGTTTAGTGGGTGATTTGATTAGTGAAGCACTACTTTTGAAAATGGAGTCTCAGATTATAGAGGCAGTATCCCATTATTGGATTTCTGGCAGCGGCGCCGAAGTGACCAATGGGAGACGAAAGAGTAACAACGGCAAGAACGACAAGAACGGCAAGAACGACAAAAACGACAAGAACGACAAGAGCGACAAGAACGACAAGAACGACAAAAATGACAAAAGCAACAATAACGGCAAGAACGACAAAAACGGCAAAAACGACAAAAATGACAAAAACGACAAGAACGGCAAGAACGACAAAAACGACAAGAATGACAAAAACGACAAGAACCATTTGAAAGCAAAAAAGCATTTTTTCGGGTCCCACCACGCTCTGCACGTGTTGCACAAACGTATGATTATGAATTTAAATAATGATTATTTACAGTTCAATAAAATAGTAACAGGAATTTGATTCGAATGTTGAAAAATTGATTTTCTATTTATTTTCTTGTATACTGGCATGGCAAAGTAACACTGCACTTAATAAAGTATAGTCTTATAAGATTTGATTATCTCTCCAATTAAGACAATGTTCACACTCGAAAACAATTTTAGATATTGTGGCTGATCCGAGACATACATACATAGATTCACGCCTTTATCCCGCAAGGGGTAGGCAGAGGCGCCACCAGGACACCCACATTTCGCCTTGTATGTTCGTCCCAAGATGTGATAGGGGGCGAGCCTATCGCCATATCGGGCACAAATTCCTGACTCCGGGCTGATAATGAATAGAAAAACCCAATATCACTTTATCCGAGACATATCTTGATCAATATTAGGGCGAGTATTACACCTATGCTTGTCGCTATCCGGCCATTTACGAATACTATCATTGTACGATGTTTATCATTGCCAATTTAATTTTTTTTCGAAATTGTATCAATCGAGCACAATCAATGTATATAGAATATACCTTAAATATAAGGAATTTTATCAATATTTTCATTGCGTTGCGACTTGCAAATCGTATAAAACTAGCGCAATGATTACAGATAACTAACTATTGAGCTCGACTTCGTGTCTATGTATTTATTATCTTATTAGAGCGTGGTAAATATTTTGCACCACACTGTAAAATAGTTTCGAAAATCCTTAAGAATTTCAAAGGTTTGTGAAGTCCACTAACCCGCACTAGGCCAGCGGGGTGGACTAAGTCATATAATTCCCTCATTCGTACTCTCGATTGAGAGGAGGCCCGTGCCCTGCAGTGGGACGTATATGGATTGGAATTATTATGCCTGTATACAATTTAATGAAGCTCATTTCCTTAATAACATTATCATTAAATGTGTAACGTATTTTCCCAACTGAACTAGGATTTCACGACGTGACGCGTTATAACACTGATTCAAGCGAATTAATTAATAATTTTGTTTTAATTGCGTAATTATTTAATTAAAATGAAAGGATCTATACTGATTATTCACAGGTACAATCCGTTGCTGGACGTGGTCTAATTGATTTTTTATGGGATTTATGAAATCGAAATCATCCCATTCATATACACAGAATTTAATATGTTTTGCTGCTTGCATCTTATATATTACCTCATATCTAGATAAGATTTAGCAAAATTCTACCTTAGTTTCTATATTAGAAACACGAGAAGATTATATGACGAATTTTATGTGAAATTTCACATTTTATCTTATAAATAAACAGATAAATAGATAATCGCATAATTATATATTACATTAGCAAGTCTCATATCTTTGTCCACAGTCTTATATGCGATGAATCTAAGATACTTAACAATTTTCTTTGTATTTCAGTCAATAAACAAAATTTCAATTCGATTAAAGACAGATTCTAAACTTAAATAATTAAATATCCGAAAACATGTGTGTTATGTCGTGGGCTTCATAAACCATAATACCTAATTTAATAATACCTATTCAGTCTCATTGTTGAGCAGACCTTCAACCTCAATTCTGTGCTATTGACAACCAAGTTTTCGTGGAGTTAGTATTAACATGTCTTCGGTCTTCCGTGATGTTTTCGAACTAAAAACAACATAGCAATTTTCGCCGCAACTGATTAGATGTGTTGATTGTTAATCGCTTTAGTAACCATAGTTATCACATTCTAATGAAACCTTCAGTAGCTGAATTTTGAACGTATCATCTGAAATGTTGGCCTATATAAAAATGCTACTGTCTGGAGGGCTATTACAAACAACGATGTTGTCTGGTAAAAGCGAAGTCACTGAGAGTAGATTTCAACACGAAGAATCGCACGTTATATCGAATAACGGGTCACCTAAGTAGAAGCCCCTGGTTCTAATGTCATATGCGTCTCCAATAGTTTTGTGATAACCTGATTAAGTTTCTGATACCCACGACATAAGACTCGATCTTAGTGTGGGGTCAGGACTATGTATGTGACTGTTGGGTGTATTTATTTTATTGACCGCACCGTTGTTCCGTATCGTGTAGTTATTTGTGTGGATATTAACAAAGACTCGGTATTGGATAAACTTTATCGAACACTAAGATACCTTATCGTTTTATCATTCAACTAGGTACTTTATACAATACGTATTTTTATGCTCTATTTTGTATGTTTACAAGTTTATTCCATCGTGTCTGAATTTAGATCGCGTTTTGAAAAGATTAAACCCAGTTTATAAATTAAATTAAACCTAATTTAAAAAATCGTGATGTTAAAGAAATTATAAAAAGTTTAATTGATTAATGTCGAATAAAAAATATAGGATATTTTGAAATAAAATTCATTATTTTCTTTTTTTTAAATGAATTTATCTTGATGCACTTTATTTTGAAACTAGTTGGATCTTATTTGGTTTAATTATTTTTGAATTTAGAATGAACAATTAGCACGTGCGTGTTTGAGTTTAAAGCATGAGTTGAAGTTTTTTAATTGAGTTGATGTGAAGAGCCGGCGATGTTAAGGTAAACTGACATAAAGATATTAATTCGGCTTGTGTATGTATGTGTCGTGTTGTTCTAACTTGTTCTCTTCGATTGTGACGATTTTGTGACTCAAGTGTTTTTATGATTCATAATGACAGATGATTTATAAGATTTTATACTAATATGTTATAAAAAATTGGTAAAGTAAACGTTATTTCTATTAAAAGCATGTTTATGTTTTTTATCCTATAAAAGTGCAAATATATTGAATTAAAATAAAAGGTGTTTTAATTTATTTTATTTTAATTTTAGTTTAATAAGACTATGATAAATATAATAGTAAAATGTCTATATTTATGGCAATACATGTAATCTGCCTGTTTCCTTCTGCATCTCACTATAAAGCTCTGTGGTTCGGGTCTCTTCATTTCATCTCTGGCCTTATCTGATTGCTTAACCATCTTTCTCTTCTTCCTGTATCTTTTTGTTTCTTTTTTGTACTATGTCGCATCTTTTTTTGCAGCCGGCGGCAGTAGCAACGAGGATCTGAGCGATTCCACTGAAATTTCGATACCAAAATCGCATGTCCGAAGTAGATTGAGGAAGTTCTTCGCGAAACGGCCCGCCATGGAAGTGTTGGTGAAAAAGGGAATATACAAAGGTTGGGAATTTCAATAAATTGGTGTTAGATGCTTTTTTGCATTATATATAGCACTAGCATTGGTTGAAAATCGAGTGGTGTAGTTTTTTTGGTGCTTAACAATTTTTTTTTGTTTTTGGTGTAGCTTAGTTTTAGGAAAATTTTTACTAAAGGGTTTTTTATTTTACTAATGTTTTAAAATAATTTTGGGTCTAGAGTTTGTAAGTGGCTAGAAAAATGGCAGTCTGACAGTAAACTGCTACTATGTTGCTCAGTAATTTTAAAAATGTATGAAAAATAAGAAAAAAAAAACTCCGTATGTTAAGATCTAATCTTTATCGTTTTGTTAAGTTTTATTTTTGACTTAGTTCTTTTTTTATATTTTTTCCTTTTTAACAAATCGATTTTGTTTTGTCTTAAAATTAGAAATAATGTCAGTTAATTACTTTATTCATTGTTTTTGCATTCAAGTATTAGATAAATCTGAGAAAATATATATATTAATATCTTCATAGATATTTAGATTTCACTGCACTATTTTTACACATAATTAGTTGTTTTTTTATAAGTGGCTACTAATAGGTTAATGGTTTCTCATTAAATATAGATCAAATGCTGCTATATTTTTCCTTCATGAAAATTTGCTTTATGTGTTAGCATAATACGTATTTCAATAATAATTATTACGCTAAGTTAAAAAAAAAAAACAAAAAAAACATATTGTGATGAGTTAACGAATTTATTTTTTGTTTTTTTTTCATCAATAACACCAAAGATACTTGTGCCATATTCTTTAGATGTTTTTAAAGGTAAGTCCTAAATGTACTGAGCTTGTTTTGTACTTTTTATATTTTAATATAGTTATTAATTTGTATAGTAATAATATAGTGTTTTATTTGTGTAACCTTACCTTTTAGTTTGCGGTGGATGGTTTTATATTTTAAAAGTGGCTTGGAGTTTTATTTTAGATTTTAGAAACTTTTTGCTCTGGTACAATTTTTATAAAAACATTTTATTCCACAAAACAACATTAGTTCTATATTTTTACTATGTATTGCCGTTTCCCAGCGTGGTGGACTATATGGCCTAACCCCTCTAAATCGTACTCTCGATTGTAGAGAAGGCTCGTGCCCTGCAGTGGGACGTATATGGGCTGATACATTGTCTGCCTTTTGGCACGGGTTTCTACGAGTGAATGGGTTTTTACTTCACTCTATAAATCTGGTCTAATGTGGGTTGGTGAGCTTCACATATGTACAATTGACATTTTGCAAAAAAAATTACAGGCTGTGTTATAAAATAAAATACATAAATACATAAAATATTATTTAATTGTATAATTGTGAATTAACATAAAGGCAATAGCTTTATGTTTAGTTGGAAAATGTGGTTAATTATCTTGGCATATTGGGACGAAGTGAAGAATCTGTATTAAAAAAATGGGTTGCTTTAACGCAGAGTAAAAAAAATAGGAGTATTTTGTCTGTTGTTATTATGTAGAGCTATTTTAAAGTACTTTATAGTGTATTTTTTTACAATTGCATATATTATCATGATTTTTCCACCCTCACATCCATCATGGCAACACCTATTTAGGAATTGTATTTCTAAAACTACCTAAAACCAAGGAAAACGCTTAAGAAATTTTTGGTTGAAGAACTATCACAAATGTATGGCGCTTTGGATGCAAAAAGAATAAGTTATAAAAGAAAGTGATAAGTTTGATACGGCTACTTTTGGCAGCTTAGACAAGAAGTTTAGCCAGAAATTGACAATATGAAATCAGATTGAAGCAAAATAGTCCGTCCTTTCCGGTTGCCTCCTTGTAGTTATTTAACTACAAATATATAGGGACTATCGTACGGTTATAGAGAAAACTCGTCGTAGCGGTATTTCGGGTTTAGCCTCTGTATGTCCCCTTTTAAGCAGACTGTTAAAATTGTGTCCAAGGGAAAGATACTTTTATTGCTATTTAGACATGTATAGTAATTTTGTCGTGCCAGTGTAAAAAAGGTGCAAAAGTAAAAAGAACCTGTTACATAACCCTTTCATTATTAAACGTAGTTCAAAATATTTGTATAATTACTGTATATATTTTTGTACTATAATTAAATTACACTATAATCATTTTCATCACCTTCATCATCCACATTACCTATGTTTTCTATTCTTAAGTATGTATATTCTATATTATATTTCTGTATAGATGAGCCAGTGTTCGGTCGCAAGTTGGACGAGGTGTGTCCAGCGGCGAGCCCGCGCGTGCCCGAGTTCGTAGCGGCGTGCGTGCGAGAGATCGAGAGTAGTGAAGAGAACCTGTGTACCGATGGATTATATCGAGCCTCGGGGAACCTCAGCCAGGTGCAGAAGATACGGTTAGAGGTGAGCTATTTTATGTCTTGTAAGACTGTAAATAAAGTCCATTTTTGTAGGAGAGGAATTCATGGTTGATGCTTCCCTCACACTTTTGTTTTTTCCTTTTGCTATCAATTTTAAAGTACAACTGAATTGTTCAGTGCTGTCACTGTTTATCTTGCATAATTTTCATCACACGAATCCCTAATAAACAATATATTTTATTTCCCTGTCTCCGTCTTCCTATCTTAAATCAGGAGTCTGAACAAACGATCCCCCAAGATTTTCATGGCAGCATTTTAGGAGTGGTCTGCGTTCAAGGTTTTCCTGCAACCTTCTTTTATTTGAAATGTAATAATTGTCTTTTCAGATCGACCAGAACAATCTGTCAGTGATCGAGAACAGCAACGACATCCACGTGCTGACGGGCTCGCTCAAGCTGTTCTTCAGAGAACTCAAGGAGCCGCTCATACCGTACGCCTTGTTCGCCAGGGTATTGGCTGCTTGTTGTGAGTATATTAAGTATTTTATTGTTAAATTATTATTCATCATCATCATCAGTCCACTGCTCGACATAGGCCTCCCCAAGGTACGCCACAGAGCCCGGTCTGCTGCTTTACGCATCCAGTCGCTGCCGGCCATCTTGAATTATTATTGAATACCTACATGTTATTATTGTTATATCAATTTATTCAAATAGTCAATGAGTAAGGAAAAACAACACAGTGTGTTAGTTGTGATATAGAAAGACAGTTTTGATTGTAGGAATTTTACATACTTGTTCAAATTGTGAAAAAGGATTGAATATTTAAATTTAAATTAATTCCTTAAAAAGTAAATTACAATTTCTGAAATTATTATATAGACCTTGTGTACTTGTGCAATACATTTTGTCTTCACTATACTTTACTGACATCAAAATTAAGAAGTGCTTAATTTCGTTTACAGCCATAAAACCGCGAGAAGCGAAGATCAAGGAGTTCCAGAGCATAGTGCAGGCGCTGCCGCAGTGCAACAGAGATACACTCAAGTTCTTATTAGAACATCTGTTAAGGTACGTACTTATAACAATAAGGGCTAGACCATTTTAAAATATTAGGTTTTAGGTGGTCGCAATTCGATCGCAATTCCTTATTTTTTAAGTTTAACTTTACTAAAGCCTTTTTGACATAAAGTATACCAAAAACAAACTTGGAATTCAAAATTAACTGTGTGTGTACCACTTTTAGACGTTAGATATAACTTGATTAACATTTTTTGATACACCAAATAATTTTAACACGTCAAGGTCCAAGGAAGGAAAACTCAATTAATGTGTAATACTAAATTAATATTAAATTAAATCAGAAGCATAAATATTTTAGGAAACATTATGTTAATAACAACAAAACAATTTACAGGGTAACAAAATACAGCGAACGCAATCGAATGCACACAGCTAACCTGGCTATAGTGTTTGGTCCAACCCTCCTCTGGGCCCCTCCAGAACAAGAACACAACATAGCAGTCGACTGCATCCAACAGAACAACGTGGTGGACATACTTCTCAACGACTTCCACGACATATTCGAAGACAAGAACAAGAAGAAGGCGTGACTCAGCCCACTGCGTTCCGGCACACGTAAATATATTGTTTAGCATTTCTGTTACGGCTCTGGACGCGTGGGTATTGAGCAGACTGTAAAAAAAAATACGGCTAGTAGTTTTTTATTGTTTTCACAATTAAATACAAATTATTTCTTTTGATAGAGGGTATTTTTTTGAGGTTATATGTTGGTGATAATTTTCTAGCCGTACATTATAAATTACATCTGGTCTATTTTAGTAAGTGATTGTGCAGTCTGTGCTCTTTATCAACAAAACGTTTCACGTCAAAAGGAAATATAAATATGACAGGAACGTTCCAGGCCAGGGCCCGCGAATATATTTTGACATTTCTAGCATTTGATTTGAATGCACCACTGTTAACGCGGTATATTAATGAAATTTAATTAAGTTTATATTATTATGATAAATATAGCAATTGGTGAATGAGACTGGATAGATGGTGAAATCAATGGCGTAAATCATGGTTATTTGAATTTTAAAAGGAAAATATCTAAATCATAGGTAATGATATAGAGGAATGCATCCACACTCGTATTTAGAAACCTAGGTCTTAGGTTTTATTTGTAGCCTAGTCTTTTCATTTACGCCATTGGTAGTACAATGTACTAAAATGAGACTCTTACTGTGTTTGCTGAAGTTACATTCAAAATGCAACATGAATAATGCATTAGTATAAAAATATTCAAAAGACAATTATATTCACTATTTACTTATATTATTTCTCACTTAAAAGCTGTCTAGAAAATCTACGTGTCAATTTTGTCTTTTATTAAAATGACAATTTAAATTATATGATGAGTGTAATGGCAATAAATTTGTTTTTAATTAAATCCGATATGTAAAGTGCAAAATATCCTTTTATTTCTATTTTAAATGCAAAGTTTATCATATTGAAAGCATGAAAAATTTTGTAAGTTGTATTTTATCAGGAAAGTACATAAAAAGTATAAAGACACAAATATATTATGATCTCTACCGCCATATAAAAATTTGTTCATAATAATTGGTGGATATGTCCAAAAAAATGCACGTCTGTTTGTGTTGTGATCGCAAAGCAATATACGCGAAGACTGTATGAGGCTCTAGTAATATATAAAATTTGCAAAATTTGTCTTATTTTATTCCATATAGTAACTTGTATATAAATCGATATAACTTGAAACATCTATTTATATACTAAACTGCTTTTAATCGATATCATTTACCTTAAATAAATGATCGATTATACGATAATCGCGCGATCGATTTTTGCATGACTAAGTTACAATCGATTTTAACGAATAATGGTAATAAAATAAACAAATTGTGCGCCAAACAAAAAATATATGTAGAGAAAATATATAAAGAAGAGATATATTTATAGTACATTAGACGTTGGTGTGATGTAGAAATGTTAGAGTATGAAATATTTTGACACCGTTATTTTTGGGGCCAAATATGTATATAATGTGTCCTACAGTTGTAGATTTAGGCTTCAAGCCGAGTGTATACTTTGTGCCTTAAGTTGCGCAGTTTTCGTACAAACATAACCTTATTTTAATAAAAAAAGTAACCACAAAATAACTTAGAAACGTAAAATTTATAAATCTTTAAAATATCGGTCATGCTTAAAATGTGAAAGAACATAACCCTGGAACACAGCTCGTCGAAACTAAAATTTTGAGGTTATTTTGTACGAAAACTGTAGATCGATTCGAATTGTAAATATTCATCATAGATGATCATTTGATTTGTATTATGTGATAAAGGTCGGACGTCGTACCTAGTTCATATTGTTGTATTACTTTATAAGTTTATTGTAATTGCTTGCAATCGCCGTCTAGTCCTTCAGTTTGCGGACTTCCAAATTAAATATGCTTATGTGTAAATACTCAAAACACCAATTTACATCGCGAGTAAGCTAGTAACCAAAGTTTTGTATTTCCGCTGATAGAGGATACGTCGTATATCGTTGTGTTATAGTATATTATAGTTATGTTACGCCAATAACGCTTTAGAATGAAGTTACATCAAATTAAATATGAGAACAAATTATTTGAAAATGACTTTTTATTTTTTTCCTACCCTCTTAATCATAATTTTTTTATTTAAGTAGATACAAACATTTTGCATTTGTCAGTTGTCAAATAGATTGTTTAATAAAATATTACATTTATAGTAAAATCTTATTAAATTCCACTCACTATATTAACGTAATAAATGAAACAAAATATTATTAGATCACAATATTTATTATTACCTTCAGAAAGATTATCTTCCTCCTGAGCAAATGTCATCAGCAATTAAAATCCTTAGAATTAACCACACCACAGGGTTGCGTTGTAATCACGCGTTGATCATAGAACTTGCAAAAACCTCCACAATATTTAAAATATTAACGTGAGATTGGTTCCCCTCAGGCCAAAATGAAAGAAGACTGAATTAAATCTCTTCAGTAAGTCTATAACATCCTTCATAGTCCATGCAGATCTCTTATTGCATCCTTCCGCTCTCAAACATCTTAAGCATTTATTTTGTAACCCATTTCCACTTTAGTAATTTCATTCGTCATCTCTTTCTTACAACCGCGTTCTATACCAGTCATTCGTCTACCGTTTCATATTTCTATCCTACATTGACGAAACGCTGACTGGTCCTTCGAAGTTAGTGGGCGTGGCTTGAACTGGTAGAAGCATCGGGTGTAGCCAATAGGAAGTTAGCTGCTAACAATAAAAATATCACCACTAACTTCATGCCTTCCTAGTAGTTGAAAGGTGAAAACTGTTTGATTTTAAATTGATGGATGTATCTTTAGATAATATAATAGAAAGTTATCTGCTTAGAATAAAAATATCTCTGCCAACTTCATGGATTCCTGGTACTTAAATAATAACTAACTTCATAATATCGCCCTTTGGCTGTCGTTGCGCAAAAAAAAATCCCAGCGCGCCAAAAGGAGTATAACTTTAAAATATAATAATTGTCCATGTTCCTGCTCAATGTTATTGATAATTAGGGGTCTAGGAAGTACAAAACACAGAGCCTATACACGCATTCACAACACATACCACGTTCAATGCCAAGAAAAGTCCAGCATGGAGTGTTAATTATCTTGTCACAAAATACAATGTGTGAAGTCTAAAACAACGACAAGGTAGTGCAAATGTTACAGACACGATATTATTAAAAATTACGAAAGAGCTTTAAATTATTATACAGAGTAAAATAAAGATTAAATTATCGTTTACCTAAAATAATTATGTACACATTTTTATTTTTAAAGAAGCAATGGATAAAGTTTAAATTACTATTTTCGCAAAAACTACGTATTTACCACCCAAATACGACGACTTTAAAAAAAATTACAAAAAAAAACTCGTTTTTTTTTTGCGAAATTTTTAGTTGTATTGTGTCTGTAACCACTAAAACTACCACCTGGCTTCGTTTTCGGTCGCAGTTTTGATATACCCGGTATAATACAATGGTAGTGTCTTTGGACGTGGGACGGAAAATACAAGGCGAAACGTGGGTGTCCTGGTTGTTACCAGGGTAACCTCTGCCTACCTCTTCCGGG
Source organism: Deilephila porcellus (assembly GCA_905220455.2). Lineage (NCBI taxonomy): Eukaryota > Metazoa > Arthropoda > Insecta > Lepidoptera > Sphingidae > Deilephila > Deilephila porcellus. Next base: position 10,480,921 of record LR999991.1, read on the forward strand.
AAAAAGGCGTGAGTTTATGTATGTCTTTGGATATAATACATATGATTGTTTATTACAACAATCACTTAGGTAGGTATACATATTTTTTTTAAACGTAATGTTTTTTGTACACATACCATTTAGAGATTACCTAAAATCAAATAATAATAAATAAATAAATACACCCAACAGTCACATACATAGTCCTGACCCCACATTAAGATCAATTAAGTCTTGTGTCGCAGGTATCAGAACTACGAGAGACTTTTCGGTCTCAAAAACACCCAGACCCGCAATACATATGAGTTTAATTGCCAATTAAATATTACTGTCTATTTACATTAAGATAACAATACACATATTTACATAGGTACTTATATGATATAACTAAAACAAACATATCAAAATAGCTTGCACCATACAATATTTATATTGTTGTCTTCCTGCTACACTATCGCTTATCATTACAATTTATACACAAATGACGTCAAATAACATCACAAATACGACATATTCAGGATGTGCAGCTGTTTCTTGCTGATAACAACTTGCGTCATAGAATCATAATGATTTACCTACTTCACTTCTATTTTGACACCTCCGTGGCGCAGCTGGCACACACCGAAACAAATATTAGTTTGATCCACAGGTATTTGTTTCAAGTCTGGGTGTTTGTGACACCAAAAAGTCTCTCGTAGTTTCCGATACCCACGACACAAGGCTCGGTCTTAATGAGGGGTCAAGACTATGTATGTGACTGTTGGGTGTATTATTATTTTGTGTCAAATCAAGATAATAAAACTAGTTAAGAAAGCCTTTATTTAGGTATCGCATCATTCTTTTAGTGACAGCATCTGTGAATGTGTATTTATTCCAGTTTCCAGGACTTTTCACCATGGTATGAAATTAGGCTTGCCCATAACACATCTTGATGTAGAAATAGCCTCGGCGACGTTGAGTGGAGTTGTACCGCCTCTGCTTCCCCCTTCGACGATATATGTGTATTATAATATATGTATCAAATAACCGTACATATCCTGTACAATGAGCTAAATATAATAGGTCGATGTGGTGATCTCGGGAAAGCTTAAGTACAGCAGTTGACTTCTTAATGCTGGAGACAGAGAGAATCTTAATAAAAAGTGTAAAATAGATAAAGTTAATATCGATTCTTTTGTTAGTTCAAAGAGACCTACACTAATAGGTCCGGTGCGGCCGACCGCTTTTCTTCTATACCTTTTATTTCTAAACCAATTAACGGTACACAATACAAGCTATTATGTTTCTAATAACACACAGTTATACAAATACATATAGTTTCCTTTCTTTATTAGTTAAAAGCTACGCCTACGTCTAATGGAGGCGCTATTGATGTTCAATTACTGAGCGCTCATACTGCCGAGTATTGTACACCTTTGCACAAAGTAAGAACCTTTTAACTAGTATGTAATAAGTAGATCTAAAATTAGCAAAAGGTCTCTAAGGGTAACAGCCTATAGTCTAACCATATAATTTTAATTTATCAGGTTATATCTAAATTATTTACAGCCTCCGTGGCGCAGTTAGTTAGACGCTGGCTGTGAAACGAGAGGCCGCGGGTTCGATCCCCACACCAAAATAAATGTTTGTGCGGCCCAGAAATATTTCTTTCTGGTCTGGGTGTTTGTGAGACCGAAAAGTCTCTCGTAGTTCGGATACCTGCGACACAAGACTTAATTGATCTTAATGTGGGGTCAAGACTATGTATGTGACTGTTGGGTGTATTTATTATTAATACCTATTTAAACTTTAATCTGTCTATTATATACTAAAATGTAAATAATGCTCAAAAGCGAGTAAGGAAGGTACTGAAACGGACATGGCCGGCTTGAGTCTAACGGCGAATGATAGCACTAGACCTACCCTTCAGGTGTCCCGGTGTTGCCAGGTAACTTTTGACAGTAGAGAACAATTGGAAAACAATGGGCAACGTCATCAAATTTTTGACAGCGAGGCCCAAAATGAGCTCTTTGAACACCTGAAGTGCTATGTGGACCCCGATATATTATAAGGACAGATTAATCTACATGAATGACGCAAGTATGTACCTTCAAATGTCCTTCATTCCTTCTATTTGGCGATTTCCCGGCCGGTGTCAGGGTCCTTCCGGCTGAGTCTCCTCCATTTCGCCCGGTCTTCGGCATCCGCAATAGTAAGGCCATTGACTCTCATATTTATTTATTTATTTACACTTCATATATGTATTGTATAGGTGGGCTTAATGCCTGAGGTATTCTCTAACAATCGAACCTAAGGTACATCATATCTCCCTTGATGACATCTAGCGAGCGTACCTTCAAATGTATGAAAACAAAACATATCACTTTTGTGTTATTATCGGTGGCATCACAACAATGGTCTAGTGATGATTTTGTTTGAGTGAAACCGATTCGAAGTTTATGCTATTACCCGACTGCGAAAGGAGGGTTATGTTTTTCGAGTGTATGTATGTATGTATTTGTATTTCTTTGGTATGCCCTAGTATTTCTACGGCATGTAAGTCCGCCAACCCGCACTAGGCCAGCGTGGTGGACTATGTGGCCTAACTACTCTCAATCGATGCTCTCGATTGTAGAGTAGGCCCGTGCCCTGCAGTGAAACGTATATGGGCTGATATAGATGCCCTAGTTAAGAACCTATTAATCGCATTGTAATGGAATAAAAGTTGAAAAAGGCAGAGTGCGACGACAAGAAACAACGTTGAGGTAAGTTAACCTAAAATGTTGACAACTAAACCGTTTACATAGTTACGTCATCTATTTTTAATGTTGTCTGTAAGTCCACAGGGTTGGTGTGTCCATGTAGATAAAAACTCTGTCAAAATTAATAAATTAAAAAAAAGTCCACACTTTCATCCATATAAACCGCTGTCAGATCAGACTCAAGCTTTATGTATGACTTGGTTAATGTATTTTATAATTTACTTTTAATTAGACTAAGAGAAATATTCGATGGTGTCATAATAGCAAGAAGTCGCTGGATGCAGACCGCTTCCAATAGGTCGACGTGGAGATCCTTGGGAAGTCTATGTGGACTTCCTGTAGCTAAAGAAGTGTTAGAAATCAAACAATATAATATAATAATGCAATAACTGTAATCATCGTAAACATAGAAGACCACTATTTGTTTATCAGCTAGTTTTTTTCATAATTTTTTATGCAGTCTTATTTATTTTTTCAAAAATTTCTCATCGGACCGTTTTTAATTACACTTCGAAGGAATGTTTCTTAGTCATAACGTGGGGAAAATAACTGTTACACTATAGCTTAACTGTTAGTCTAAAACTTATATTAATACCTATGCGGTTGTTGAAACCAAATTCAGATCATTTATACTCCAATATTAAAATAAAAAAAAGACATTTTATAAATTAAATATTGACATTAGGAAAGCAATGTATAAAATTAGTAGGAAAAGTAAATAATTTCTAGTAAAAACCGTATAACACCATTTCGATCGGAATTTGGTTTCTACAACACAGTTTTAACAGAAACATGTTATTATTGTACCTATAATTATTGGTTAAACACTTATATAAAATTAAAAATTTAACACTTTTCACGTAATTAAAGTTAACATTTATCAATCAACAAGTGAGACATACCAAGTATCGTAAGTAAGTTTATCGTCGATAGACATAAATGTTATAAAATAAAATAATTTCCAAAACTTTATGTTTAAATTCCTTTGTCTGAGATACAAAAAAGTACACTTTAAGGCCATAAATTAAACATAAAATATCATTTCCGATGAGATTCACAATAGGTTTTAAAGAAAAAGAAAAATTATTTCCATACTTCCTAGTAATTTCGGGTATATTACATTTAATATCTTTACTGGATTTCCGTACAATTTTGTATCATACACCCTGTATTTTTTAAAACAAAATTTGCACATTTACTCTACATAAACTTAAAGTTTATTACATGGACTAATTGTTACAATGCGATAACAAAACTTAAAAAATATCAATAGCATTACATAAGGACACTCGAGAAATATAAATCCATAGACATGTTATAAAATAACATTAAAAAGCAAAGGGAAAAAATATTTCAAAAATAGAATACTGCTCTTTTGAAATTCAAATACCATTTTAATCAAACATGGCGTCCAGAGAGCCTTTCATTTAGATAATTTTTCAGTCAAAATAACATTTTACTTTTACGTTAAAAGTAGAAAATACTACGTTTTTGTTAAATTATACTGTGACCTCGCTAGTGTCCTTATGTACTTAGTTCAAAACCGCTCGACTAATACAAAAGCTAGGCTATAATTAAAGTTACCAAGCTCGTGTTTATGTGACACAGTATATTCAATCGATGGCCCAGTGACATCACTACGAGGCGTGGTACAGACGAGACTGCTTACTTTTTGGTCCAGAGATTCTTGCCATTTTTGTAGGCACGGCAAAAGACTACATTTGAAGGTGAGTTCACTACTTTTATAGAAGTTCAACAGTGACAAAATGTTAATCTAATGATGCCGACGATAGTAATTTCAAGAATTAAAGGTATTTTATAATAACATGGAAACTAGTTTGTATAGAAAAGGTTTCTGAAAATTAACTAGATCGAGCCACCTATTGAGGCTAGTACCTAGAAATTATAATTCACGCCTGTCTTTCATTTTGGCAGACAGGCAAAACAGAGCGCATAATGCTACTTTCGGAACACACCAATTAACTTCAACTGATTTTAATCTCTTTATGCCAACTGTTATATTTATGCCCGAAATTCGATATTTTTAAATGACTTGAATGGGGGTGGATTTCAATTCGATTGAATTAGCTGTATTATTGTTATGTTTTTAATGTAGGACTAGCCTGGAAATTTTAGACTATTATTCACTCGCATTTTAAATAAACTTCCTCTTATTTATTTTTATAATAAAAGCATAATCTTTATACAATTTTATAACGCAACCAGGGGTTATTGAACCATAGTAAATTAAGCTATAATCCATCGTTTAGGGCATGAAAAATCGTTTTAAATAACGCCATTAACTTCTTGGCAACACACCTAAACTAAGCTTAAATTGGGTTTAACACGCCACACGCTTATAATAAAGTTTTGATTGGTAATCCGTCAGTTTTATGAAAGTTTAATAACGTAGGTGATGTTTGTTTTCCTCAATTGGACATTCAAATATATTTAGGCATAGTGTTGTCATTGGACAAAACTTTTTATTAATTGCCTAGAAAGAAGAATGATACCAAAATAACGCAATATTAATATGGAAAAGCGTACATTTATTATTTACAAACAAATCTCTTTTTGATAAAGTATTAACAAATGGACCTATTTGTTTACTAGATAAGATGTTATTGTTCACAAAATGAGAACCAAATCTAGGACTACTGTGAGCCTATTTTTGGAATCTGCCTGGATACTCACTGTGCCATCGGGAAATTTACTTAATTACACATCTATGTACTCACAACATGACGTACAAAATATTCACGGATGTACAAATATATAAAAAGTGCATAAAATGTTCCAAAACATGTCATCATACGTATTAATGTCAAAATATACCCTCACAAACCTAATTCTTGACTTATTTTTACACCAACAAAACTCTTGGATATTGAAAGGTTTTGTTTTAAGTAGCAGTGTCAAAATAAATACACCCAACGGTCACACATATAGTGCTGAACCCACACTAAGATCGAGTCATAAGTTGGTATAAGAAACTACGAGAGACTTTTCAGTCTCACTTTTTTAACATTTGTCTCGGTCTTAATTGAAACCGCGGGCTCTCGTTCCACAGCCGGCGTCAAACCGACTGCGCAACGGCTGTAAAATTTACGATAGTTGTAATATTTATTGAAAAATAGTAACAATGTATATTGGGCATATTTTGACAATTATTTGTATGTTTTCAACAAACAGTTGCCACCGCCACTAACAATTAATTCGATGCAATCTGTCACGAAAAATATCATAAAGCTAAAATGGAACATGAAAGAATTAACATAAATGTTATTTGAGTGCACTATATTGATTTAAAATATTAGTAGCAAATCAATACATTGTGACACACAAATACATATTTTATGAACGAATAACAATATTATCGCAAAAAAATGACTTTATTTCTTTATTGAAACCGAAACTTCATAGTAATTAGTATTTTTTCATAAGACGTATCATAAGAATAAGCACACAATACTTTGTAAATAAAAGAAAACATGTTATAATTATGATTATAAAAGGTTTTAAAACGTTTTTCTGTCGAAAAATAAGGATAAAATATTGAAATAAAACTATTTTTTTTCAGGGAAGTTAAAAAATGTAAAAATCAAACCAAATCGCGATAAAATCCGTAAAAAATTGTTATAAATCAATGTGTAAAATTTGCGTAGGTACATCTAAAAAACCATTAAGGATAAAATAGTTATAAACTTACATTATTTTTTACAATTATTTTAATATGCCACTTTAATATAGAAGGCAGCGACTTAATAAGATTTTTAAGTGACAGATTGCATACAGCAACAATAATATATTAGCAAATAAAGTATAAATCTACTTGTATATGGTAGATATATTATATGTTCACTAAATGTATAAAGCTCTATCATCTTACCGCTGACACTATTTTACAAAATTCTCGAAAGAAATATTGCAAAATATTCTTTTACAATTCAAAAAAGGAATACATCTGTATTGCCTAGGCATAATAAAAAAATCTCAAGTAAAAAAAAGTCGAATAAAAGTGTATCAAATACGTTTGGCATTTTCTTAACAGTAAATAATGTTATTACAATATTTCTTTCAGATATTTTTGTGTATATAATTTTATTTATTGGAAAAGCTGGAGCAACATTTATTTTCATAATATAAATATTTTTGCGAATGTACACAAAATAATTCTAGATTTTTTTTAATCTATTTTGTAGATATTAAAACCGTATTTTCAATGACAAAATCAATACCTACGTTAGCCATAAAAAATCACGTAACGCCTTGTTGTTAATTGCGGCCCAAGATTATCAAAAACCACCATAAAAATATCTAAAATAAACAAAAAAAATATTACAATATTAATACCTACGCGCCACTGTATTTGTTCATGAAATTGTCACACAACCATTACTAAGGAATAAAACACAAGTTGCTAGGAACAATGTTTACCAATGGACAGTATTTAAATTTCATACTTTATGTCATTTAAAATTAGAGTTGAATATCGCACTTTCAAAATTGTTTTGTCATCAGAATATTATAATTTTCTACCAACGTTTTTGAACAGACGTACACAACTAGCCTTGCGTCATCTAGTTGCGTGTCATACTTATTATTCGGGTATCACTGTATTTCAAACATAATTTTAATTTCAAAAACTTTCACATGACGCCAATTCAAATTGTTGTGACTGTATTTTCATTTTAAAACAATCTGACTTTTTAATTCCGAATTCCGATTACCGACCCTTTTTCCTTTGAAACACGTTTCCCTAGCTTGCCATTGGCGTAGCACAGCAACAGTTTGCTTGTAGCCAGAAAGAACAGAAATAAAATATGGTATTCTGGCGCCATAATTTCAAGGTAATTAATAATAATTTTTATAATTTTAATTTTTATTCAGGCCTAAAAATGTCTCATATTACGCGACAGCTCAAAAATATTATGTTTTTTTGAATCATGTTATTGATAGATTTCTTTTTCAAGATTTAGTTTACATTTTTTAAATATGTATTTTTTTCTTACCCATGTTTTAGCCCATTTAAAAAATCTATATTATGTGTCATTGATCGAAAATATTTATTCCATGCCATGTTTCACTTCATTTTAAAAAAATACTTCTAAATAATCAATGATATTATAGTCTTGCGTTTTCGCAGTCTAGTCTACGAGTGGTTAACTTGAATTATAATTATTTGATTGGATTTACTGGACTAATTCAAGGTCAAGGTGAGAGGGCGACCTTGAGTGTGTCACGCGATATGCTAATACCCATCATCTGTCGGCATTTTATTATTTTTTCAAGTACATTCGAATTGTAACGGTTTTTTATAGTCGATCGTATAATAGGCGTTTGTGATTTTTATTGGAAATTACTTTGAAAATTTTGATAAAAAATATTAATAAGTGGTTTATTTATTTCCTTTTTCTTTTTTTCTATATCAAAACTAGTAAAATCTTTTAAAATGTTCTGTAGATGTTCATTACGGTGATAAAAGTCCTTTGTTAATTGAAGCCGCAACTATAATTGAAAGAGAGTGTAATTAAAGGCTATATTTCAATAACTACCTACATTTAAGTAGCCGTTAATATGTAATTAGTTTTATATACATTAATACCTATTGATTTCTGCGTACTTAATAATAGACCTTGTTATAATTACAATGGACGTTAGGTGTCTTATAACGAGGCAGGGCAACCACTGACCCAAATATCTGAATAGTTAATACATTTTTAACGACTTCCGTTTCAAATTTAGATGGCCCGAATTTATTTAACCGAGACAAATAAAATACTAATGAAATAATCGATATTGGAAGCAGACAATAGTACAAATGTTACTCCGTTTTCCAATACAACCGCGTGCTACTTACGTTCAAGCGGGGTTTGTACAAATCAAATGATTCACAACTAATTAGGAACATTTTAATACAAAAGAAACATATGTCCTTAATCATCTAAATAACATTCTAATTTTTCATTTACTAAAAGCACAATCAGTCTGGCACCATAGTTTTCAATGCACTAATTTACTTGGTGCTATATTTCGTCTGAGTCCGACCTTATTGAGTCATAGTTTGATGTCTTGCTCCTCAACATCCTGAGGAAGGAACCGACGGCGAATATCGTTCGCCTGTGCCTGTGGAATATACCCTGGTACAGCGCTTCTCTCAGCGCCTTCCTGTCATCAGTAATGGACGTCTGCGTGCTCAGAGTAATGTCTGAGTGGGCCCCCACCGCCTTCTGATGCTTCAGGCCCCCGTGCTTCTTCTCCAAAGACTTCTGGTTGGGTAAGCTCATCGTCGACTCTATTGATGAGTTCTTCGTCTTTCTCAAATTGAGTATTTTCTTCCCGGATGACTGCGTCTCTGACGACGACCGCACGGGGGCTAGCTTCGACCTGTGCAGCGGATTGTTGGACCCTTCCGGATGGACCATTATCTCGACGGATTTCTGGCTAACGGCGCTCGATCGCGTCAGCGTTCGTTGCTGCGAGGAGGTAGGCTCTTGTTTAGGCACGCGCTCTTCTTGTTTGGGCATGGGGTGTTCCGCTTCTATAGCAATCATTTTGGTATTGTTGTATAGTCGATTATCCAGATTCAATCGGACAACAAGATTACATCATCGGCGGGCGCGACTCGTTTATGACCTCAATGGAGGGCACGGCCAGGTGGATGTCCACGTCGGTATTGTCCGGTAGATTACTTTTGGCGTAATTGTCGCAACAATTGCTGAACGTTATTGTTGGCACTTTAGCATCGCTGTCGATTTTAACCGAGTTTAAGTTCTGTGTTATACAGTCCACGTTGTCACTCTGTGAGTTGTGTTGGTCATCGGAGTTTGCGCTCATAATCGGTGCAAGCCATTCCTCCTCGTTTTCTGCTTTGTCTACATCAGGCGAGAGTTCGTAGTCATCGCGGATGGGGGAGCAGGCTTCCCCTTGCACGTGCAGGCCGATCAGACCGGCCAAGTTGACATTGAATAGTTTATTCCGCTGGTTGGATCGCTGGCTCTCGACCGCGGCTACTTCCTCGGTGACGATGCGGTCGGTTATAGTCTCTACCTCCTTCCTTAACGCTTGGTCGTCTTCGTAAAATTCGGATAAGTCTTGCAGATTCTCGAACCACTTGTTGTTACCTAGCAGGCTGGTGGGAGGGCAGGCTTGGTGGTCGTCGACGGCGGCCTGGCGGTACTCGTCGATGAGCGGCTGCAGTGACTCCTCGTGCTGGCGGAACAGGTAGTGGTAAGCCTGGCTCACGGCGTACAGCGAGTAGGCGGAGCGCGGCCGCGGGAGCACGGATGCTGAAGGTTTGAGAGCGGCGCCGCAGCCGCGCCACACGTGCCTCTTGGCTCGCTCGCACAGTATTGCATTAGTATTAAGAATCCTTTCAAAGTCAGCCACTTGTTCGGCTTCCCTGATCTGCAACAACAGTTTGTTCTCCGTCTCTTTCCCGCAGCCTGTGGTGTGACACAGTCTCTTGTTGCCGCCGACCTGTTTAGGAGGATTACGAGACTTAGTCTTATTATTATCGACCCGTATGTTATTACATAAATTGCGAGGCGGTTTGGAGGTTGAATGCCTAGGTTTCGGATTATCGGCGTATTTCATGGGTATGGACAAGGTCTGGACGGCGACCGCGCACGGGGTTTTGTCGACTACGCGTCTGTTTTGCTGTTTGACAGTGACGGTTGACTGTTTGCGTTTAATTTCGACGGTTGATTGGCGGTGGATGAATTGTTTGTCGGGGTATCGGAGTCGGTTTGGATCGGCGCTGCGTACACCGCGTACATATTTGGACCGCGGTCTCTCTGCCAGGCAGACGCTTTGAGCGCGGAGGGGTATAACTTTATCTTTGGTGACGGCGGCCAGTTTCGCGTTGTAGGAGCACGTCATGGGTGGAGACGAGCGGCGCCCCCGTATGGGCCGCCGGCACTGATTGCAATGCGCTTCTTCGATGCGAAGTGAGCGTAAAAACTAATTTATCGCGATGGCGTGCCCACCATGATCGATCCTTTGTGCCGAATCACTGACTGAAATAAAGATGCGCATAAAATTTGGCGAATGTTCAATGCACGGTACGGCCGGGCGGCGCGGCGTTTGTGATGTGCTCGCGTTTTTTTCACATCGACTGTTTGTTGTTTGCATTTGTTATATGATTTTTATGTTACGGCGGAAGTAAGAAGGTTGGTTTTGCGTGCATTGAAGTATGCGTGTGTTTGTTTCGTGATCTTTCTTTTTATAATTCGCATAGAAATGAAATGTTTATTGGGTTATGATAATATAGGTGAAGGTTTCAGCCCACGTATCGTATTGTGTTTAAAAAATAGTGTTTAGTTTTTGCAAATACTGAATTTTACGAGGTATTTTTATTGCTGTCTCGGTGGCGTAGTTGTACTACGGTACGACTACAAAGCTGAGGTCTCGGGTTCGAATCCCGGGTCGGGCGAAGTGATATTGGGTGTTTCTATTCATTATCAGCCCGGAGTCAGGAACTATGTCCGATATGGCGATAGGCTCGCCCCGTATCACATCTTGGGACGGAATATACAAGGTGAAATGAGGGTGTCCTGGTAGCACCTCGGCTTACCTTCTGGGAAAAAGGCGTGAGTTTATTTATATATGAATTTAATAGTCACAAAGATATGCAAAACATTCAATCCCAATTTTATATATATTAAATATCTGGAATTTGGACTGATTCATAATAACCTCACTGAATTCCATAATATTATTAAACGGAAATATCTGGGTATAAAATCATTTGTTTGTTAATATTACCAAGATAATTATAGAACGCTCCAGTGCCGTCGCATTTCATTAAATATCCTGATATGTCGAGAATTGGTTTCCTCTCGTCAGTCGAAACTATAATGCCGACTTATTTTAAACCCAATACAATACGCACTATAAGGATGAAGGAAAACATCATGAGGAAACCTGCATACCGTAGCGATTTGTGACTATTTCTATGGTATGTAAAGTTCGCCAACCCGCACTAGGCCAGCGTGGTGAACTACCTGGCCTAACACCTCTCAATCGTACTCTTGATTGTAGAGGAGGCCGGTGCCCTGCAGTGGGGCGTATATGGTTTTATTCGAATGTCCTAATACCAGTCCTTAGTTCTTTTCTAACTAAATTATACCGCCATCCATTCTTCAAAGTCACAATGGAATATTCCATTCTCGCAAATCTGGGTGGGAACAATATTGTGTTCGAATTTCAAATCCCATTGCACATTCGAATTTCGAATATGAATTCTAAGAATCAGATTATCCGACATCTATCGAAATTGACAATTCTCTATTGTGAAGCTTTATTTGTTGTATGAGATCTGGGTATGAGATTATTCCTTTAATGCGTTGTATGGCTAGCTCTTTTATGAAGAAAACATCGTGAGGAAACTTGCATACTATAGAGACCGCAACAAGATTTTTATTGTGGATAATAATCCTAGCAGTTGCCGATTATCGACTCGTTATTTATTTATTTCTTTCTTAGAAACCGTAGGATAAACTGTACGGCTAATAATATTTAATTCGAATGTTGTATCCATTAGTAAATATCTAAAACTGAATGACAATTGCCTGCATTGCGCATTGGTTAAAACGAGAAGGCCTAGTGCCCTCTCCTTTAAAACCTATCATAGTGGACTCAGGATGTGAAACGTGACTCGAGAGACTGCGGGTTCGATCTTTACACCAAGACAAATATGTGATCCACAAGTATTTGTTTCAGGTCTGGATGTCTGTGGGACCGGAAATTCTCTCATACCTATGTAGTATCTGATACCCATAACACAAGATATCTTACTCTCAGGTATCTATCTTACTGTGTCAAAATTTATATTGTATTCATTTACTCCAAGCACCGCCCTTTCAGAAAGTGAGTTCCGGTGAAAGCAAAATTTCCTCTAAATGCACTTAGAATTGCAGTAGTTTGCTTGAGGAAGCTGGGAGAATTCAATTTCCTTCCCGAGTAATCGAATAAGCGCAATGGCGAATAAGGGCACCTGGAACCAAACACAATGCATTTTAATGAATAATAATGATATTTACATTGATCTCTACTGTTTCTGATTTGTTTACTAATTGCCGTCTTTGTAATTAATATTTTTACCAATTGCAACCGAAAAGCACACAAGAAGTGATTTGCCTTAACAGAAAATCGAACCTACGATCTCACTTTTCAGTCTTTACATCCACCGCTAGATAACTTAAAAATAATACGAAGTTTATTCATAAAATACGAGCAAAATTCATGTTTGGATTGAAGGAGCGGTTTCAGTATTTTCTTTTGTCTTGCAAAGCAATATCTGACAATATCTATTTAAATTCGCAATGTAACCTAAAGTTGAAGTATTCGAAATATGTAAAAGGATGTATTAATTGGATACGTTGTCTGTCTAAGTTTATTGCCTTTGTTTAAACATGAAAAATTGTCAAACTTCGTAAGCTATGAAATTAATATTTTAAAAGCGGGTATGTATGTTTCATCACGATATTTTCCTTCGTCCTTATATTTTTTAAACTAAAAAACTAATTTATTATTTACGAAAACAACAGGTCTATCATTTTTTTTTATTGCGGTGAATGGCGAGGCGAGCATGCCATTCGCCTGATGGTAAGCGAAATGACCGCTCATGGACAGCAGCAAAACCAAACATCATGAATTAAAAGCAATGCTTGGCATTCCACCGCGCTCGCCATCCTGAGACATGAGATGTTAAGTCTCATAAAGTCCAGTAGTTACTCTGTTACAATGTCCTTCAAATCGAAACACAACAGAGCATTTGCACTACTATTTGAAAGAAATAGACATTGTGGTGGTACCTACCCATGCGGCCTCTCACATATGAGAGACATGTCACCGTCCTTTATTAATCTAAACCCTAAAAGTCACTCTAATCTATTTATCTACACTAATCAAGTTAGTATTTTCACGGTAGCACCCAGTGGCGGATTATCCCTAAGGCAAACTAGGCACGTGCCTAGGGGCGCGAGGTTACGAGGGGGCGCGCGATGATTTCGGATATCTTCGTTTCTATGCAAAACCATCTTATGTTACAATTCGACAGCCTCCGTGGCGCAGTTGGTTAGGCGCCGGCTGTGAAACGAGAGGCCGCGGGTTCGATCCCCGCACCGAAACAAATATTTGTGTGATCCACAGGTATTTGTTTCGGGTCTGGGTGTTTGTGAGACCGAAAAGTCTCTCGTAGTAGATACCCACGATACAAGACTCGATCTTAGTGTGGGGTCAGGACTATGTATGTGACTGTTGGGTGTATTTATTATTATTTATTTAATTATATTACATACGAATCGCATTCGTTCGCTAAATGAACTATACAGTCATGTACTCTATGTATAGTTTTTAATATGGCTGCTAGATGGGCGCCTTTGAGGTGCTTGCCTAGGGCGCTCTCAACATTTAATCCGCCCCTAGCAGCACCTGTTTAGGTAGGCGTTTGCCCAACAGACTAGACAATATTTAATTCAACCCTATTGATTTATTTTAAAAATGTATTGCTCTTTTTTAGATTTTAATGAGAATTCTATGATAATAGGTTTGCAACTGAAACGTGGGAGCCGTCACGTGCTCAATAGCTAGCTATAATTTTATATTAATAAATAATGACCTGACCTGTAGCTTGAACATTGCAAAATTTCTATCAAATTGGCTTGAAGTTAATTTGTTATTGACTGAATGAAGGGTTATTAGTTGTCATGTTACCATTTTTCGATAGGGAAATGCTAGATCTTTATAGAGACACCATTTTGCCTTATTAGTGAAGAATTAAAACGAGATATACGTACACAATATAGAGACTAAATCAGAAACGCGACGCAATTTCGTCTGTCACTAAATATGATTTTTCCAAATTCGTTTACGGCGGCCAACTTCTGGTACTTACATATACATACGTATAAATACCCAACCACGGTTTATTGGTATTTTAATGCTTTACTTTAAAAACGATTGGACATCATTGTTATGGGTTTAACTATGATCACTACCCGTTCGAAGAGGTCAGTGACCTACAAAACATAATGAAGATATCGGGTCAATTTTGTGTAAGAGTTTTTTGCAAAACTTGAATAATCAGTAAGCAGGGGTCTACACATAATCAAAAGACGTTACAAGATCCAAAGACAAAACACTTGAGGAATTCGACTCTATGTTAAAAACAACATTGAGAGCGAAACGTCATGTCGCTCCGATTAATACATCCGCGGTGAGCGCAAATAATATTTACGTCTAAAAATATGTAAATACGCAGATGATTATTATTCAATACGCAAGATAAACAGGAAATTTCGAGTTCGTACGTCTTATTTACTCTGATTATGTTCTGAGATATCCCGCTAGGTGGCGGCGTAACCCAATTTTATTAGGTGAATTATCAAAATTTCAATTTAATGATTATCATTCTCACAATATGGGGAAATTAAAGACGGTGGACGATTCGACCAATTAGCAGCAAAATCTTTGAATATAAGGCATTCTGACCTTATTCTAATAGAAACATAAGATAATACTTACATTTTGTTTAAGACACACTCATCATACCTAAATAAATAACTATAACAGATTGAAAGCAAAATTAAAAAACCGTAAAACAGCTACAAACATACAAAGAGTTACATACCACTATGAGTAATATTTAATTTAGCACCGTGGCAGAGCGACTTTGTGCACGCGCGTGTTTATAAAAACAAATATTTGTATCGCCAACATAAAAATAATAAGTTTGAATTATACCTAAAAACCTTTTCCACGAGTAAACCCTTCTATTAGTCTATACCACATTACAATGCGATCTTCAATTCTAGAGAAAACCGCGAACAAACCCAGAATTCAAACTAAAATCGACTTCTCAGAAATCAGATAAAAATAATATTGCGCGTTAAATAACGACTGCCATAGTAGAAAACCGAAGTATGTCGCTTGAGTTCAATCTGTGTATACCCTATATCGAGTAGGAATCATAATCTCGAAATGCAAGAGATCTCTATCCTAATTAGTAATTACAGTTACCAATTACACTTTATTGGTGGTAGGTCTCTCATATGTGAGAGGCCGCCTGGGTAGGTACCACCGCAATGTCTTTTTCTCCCGCTAAACAGCAGTGTATATGCACTGTTGTGTTCCGGTTTGAAGGACATTGTAGCCAGAGTAACTACTGGACATAATGAGACTTCACATATTATGACTCAGGATGGCGAGCGCAGTGGATTTCCAAGCATTGCCTTGTAATTCATAGTGTTGTTTGATTCAGGCGAATGTCATGCTCGTTTCGTCATACACAGCAATAAAAAACCATCTGATGCATTATAATCTTTATATTATGTAGTAGATATGTCTAGAATAAATCCAGCTTGCAAAACACTGACCTCTTTGAATTAGTATTCTGTATCGCCGAGTGCAAGTACCTGAACACCCCCATTTCACCCCCACCCCACGAACGATCAATGGAGGCTTAATGCATTATTCATGAAATAATCTATAAATAGGCTGTGTCGATGACATACAGGTCAGCCAGGTGTAATTGTTAGGAAAAATAGGTTTATTATTATCTACGTCGCCTATTTATGAGCGATTGCTGGGTATATTTAAGCAGTATCGTAACTAGTCATTTATATGAGCGGTGCGAGCTTCTATAATTGCGACCCTAATCAACTAAATTTTAGTACTTTCTGCGCCTTTCTTTCTTTCTATAAGTGAGAATATATGCCATAGTCTACCAACTTAGCGTAATACGGAATGATGGACACCTAATAACAAAGAAATTCTTGAAATATATTTTCCCACTTGTTTTCCTTTAAATAAAAATATGGTGGTGACCAGTTAGCATACGCTCAGGTCCCGAAGCAATACTAATAATTGCTATGTCGTGGATATCAGAAACTACGGAAGACTTTCGTATCTCAACACCAAAATCCGAAACAAATACTAATCTCACTAATGTTTCTCGCATTACAATGAAGAGCCCGCGTCCTTATGTTTTAAAGCCAGGTTTTTCACCCACAGCGTTATAGACACTGTCATGTAAAGGACAAAACAATTATATTAAAGACATGCAACATGCCAGGTTTTACAATTAGCATTCGCACGCCCCTTTTCGCATTAAGGTGTGACGGCTCTTCAATGACATTGTGAAAATTATAATTCATTACATTAAACTAATTTAACAAAAGAGACGTTATTTGGCGAGCCAAAGTTCGTTTGGGCTAGGAAATATGTACTGGTGGTAGGTCTCTCATATGTGAGAGGCCGCCTGGGTAGGTACCACCGCAATGTCTATTTCTCCCGCCAAACAGCAGTGTAAATGCGCTGTTGTGTTCCGGTTTAAAGGACATTGTAGCCAGAGTAACTACTGGACATATTGAGACTTAACATCTTATGTCTCAGGATGGCGAGCGCAGTGGAATTCCAAGCATTGCCTTGTAATTCATGGTGTTATTTGGTTTCGCTACTGTCCATGAGCGGTCGTATCGCTTACCATCAGGCGAATGGCATGCTCGTCTCGCCATTCATTGCAATAAAAAAAAAAAAAAAAAAAAATTTGCAAAATCTATTGTGTTAATCCGGTTTATTTCTTTAGTCCATGGCTCATTATCATCCATGTTTATTTGAACGGTTGGATCTTCAATATTGTACTCAAATTACTCTTTAATTTAATTTACCTTATTTTCACTCCAATAGGTTTTCTGTTTGTACAATATTCAATATTCCACGAATCCAGTAGAGGCGAGGCTATTATCTCTAATTAAATGCGAATATCTCTCGCTTTTATAATCCCGTTTCAAGGGAACATTAATTAAATGGATACATAATTGGATTTGTATTTTGCTAAATCAATGAGCTGATATTTTTAAAACTTGTAATATTTTTATATTTACTGCTATTATTACATCTGTCTGTATTACATCTGTGTGGGCCTCCTGAACAATCAAAAGTAAGAGGTCTATCACCACGCACTATAACGGTGAAGGAAAACATCGTGAAGAAACCTGCATACCGTGGAGATTTGTAAGAATTTATATGGTATGTAAAGTCCGCCAACCCGCACTAGGCCAGCGTGGTGGACTATATAGCCTAATGAATATACTCGTATATTCTATTTAAAATGTGATCGTTGGTAAGTATCGTTTTGTTACTCTCACGTAAAAACTACTGAATGGATTTTGATTAAATTTGTTGTGTGTGAAGTGTTATAGATTAGACATCAGAATAACATAATTATGATATTTTACCAAAATCCCGGGCGAAGTCGCGTCGAGGCGTTAGTATGAAATCAGATTAATTTATTGTCCCATTGATCAAGTGGCATTGTCCAGGTTTCATTTACGTTTGTGTAATATATTTAGGAATGTTTTTGATTTTTGAATAATAGCGTTATTTTTAAGCATCCATAGAAAGGTTATGGTTTGAAAATTGTGAAACTTGACTATTACTTCTTCTATAATCTATATAATATACCAACAACATAGCAAATCATCTTCATAATACACGGAAAAATGAAAAATCTCTGCCTACCAGTGGGTTAATATGACACCTAAATAATACAAGGGTTTGCAGATTTCCTAAGTTCAGAGAACGAAAAGATAAGAGAATGAAAACAGAAAAAGAAAGATTGGCTGTAGTACAAAGTTGCAAGACATTACAGATTTTTTGTTTACATAACCATAGGCATTTTATAAATACGATAATACCTGGTAAATGATTATTTAAAATTATAGTAAAGTAGCTAAGGTACTAAACACGATTTTAATTATAGAAAAGAATATTAGCATTATTCTAAGATTTATGTAGATGTCCTCTTTACAGTATTGAAACATACGTTGAAAAGATTTTTTCGTTTATCTTTCATTTAAGCATTCAAAATAAATACAGTTTATGCCATTATTTTTCAACCATGTGTTAAAATAACAGCACTCGTAAAATTTTATGAAGACAGAAGCAAAAATGTATTATTAAAATATGAATTACGTAAGAAGTATATGGTATATTTAGATTTTATATCGTACTGTCTGATATTGCGTGTTTAAATATTTATGCGAGGTCGTCCGGACGTATTACAGAAAGGATAAAGACAATATTCAAGGAAAATGTTTCAAATCTAATTTATTAGGATGTGTAGGAAAAACCTTGGCTTGTGACATGTTGTTGGAATGTTAAACGCTCAGCTTTGTTATAATGTTGTCAATAATATTATACATGTTATTTATGAGGAATCCATTATCCATAACTTATTATTATTTTGGTTATATGTATTATATTTTTCAATTTAAAATTAGTTGATAGTCGTCTAATTTTTCAGTCTACGCTCGGTAAAAAAAACATAATGTTTCTAAACTCTGTCTATTAAGTCTTTTAACCGATCGTGCTCGGATTTCGACCTCTTTTTAGATCGTTTAAGTTAGCATGTCTTACTTGATTAATAGACCTACGATGATTTAACGAAAAATGTTGAAAACAAACGTCGCGTCGGTAAAGCACCGTGCCAGGCACTGGCTGGACCCAGCCGAATCAATAAGTGATAACCTCTTCCGTAAACAAGCATTCAACCTCCGAATACAAAACCTCTTTGTTGCTATTTACCGCGAAAAAAGAACTGTCAAATTTTGAAAAACGAACGTAGCCCGTGTTCTTATCAATAAGTGACCTACTTACTCACCGCGTTATAAAAACAATTAACACTCGTCGAAGGCACTGTTATTTTTCAATAAAAATAAAAAAAATCACTTCCACAACACGTTACAACGGAGTCTGATGTGGTTATATACAAAATTAACACACTGTTGCTTGGAAAATCGATAAGGCCGCCATACTTGAGCCGGATGGCTCGGACTCGGCTGTTCATTCAATACTGGGAGAGGACTGAGGCTCATGCGTACATCGGCACGGGACGCGGTGACGCCGAGCGCGGGAAATGTGCCGTTTTGTTTTTTTTATATGCCTCGAGCGAGGGCGACACGCGCAATGTTTTGTTGCGCTTAATGACTTTATGATAAGATATCAAGACTTATAAATATTACCATTAACCGGAGACGTATGACTCGCGCTTTTCTTTAAGTAATGATATTCTAGTCTTCATTTGATTTTTTTATAAAGCTTTTTAAATGGATATAATGCAATAAATTGGTTTTCATTAAAAAGTAGATTAAAGAGTTTGTCTTTTATGAAATAAAACAGACATAACTAGGTACCATAATTTAGTCTATATAACTAGGTACTAAGAATACTACAAGCATGATATATATTGATCTTTTTCTTGATCATCAATCTACCATCTCATACCAGTCAAGTCAGCACTTTCTTAGTGCCAGTAAAAAACGACTCTACATTGACTCTATCATTTTTCAAAACCACAAATCGCCACTTATGGTTGATTTTTCTAAGCTTTGATGTAAAAATTAATTTGATAACAATATATTTTGCGTATTAACTATACGTTGCTTTGTGCTGATTTTTCAGGCATCACATCAAAGTTTTTTTTTACAATACTTTCTTAGGTTTACATTAATAAAACTAATTTTTACGGATTTTGTAAAAATGTTACCGGATCCGCGATAAAATCCGTAAAAATTAGTTATATTTCAATGAATTTTTTTTTGTCAATAAAATGTTCTATTATCTCATTTTTTTCGATTCTAACCTAATTTCGTTTATCAAGATAATGAAAACCAACCAAAGTTGTAGTTCGATTCCAAAAATGAAACGTAACAAAAGCATTATGTACAAATATTAATTTAACAAGTTTATGTAATGAATCTAATGCCATCCCGTCAATGCCATTGAGTGGCTATTGATTACTCAGTACAAGAGCGCAATAACTTGTCTGTAAGAAATTACCGCCATTAAACAGATTTATAACAACTGATCTGATTTACAGGGACATGAAGGTGCGACCATTGGAAAATGGATTGGTTTCTAATCGTGTATTAATTTGTTAATTAATAATGGATACATTGGGAAACGAGTGAAATTTCTGTTTTCAATAATACGTTATATTTTCTGTTTGGTCTAGCAGTATGCAAAGTATGAACCGCACGGTCGCGAGTTGCGTTCCCATGTCTTTTACTTTGAGTGATGTTCTTCCATCAGGTATGTCTGATGCGGTCATTTGAAATTATGTGGAGAATCATGAGATATGTAGGTTACATTGAACCTTTTGCTCACTAAAAGTAATTCTAAAATAACTACATTGGAACTTAGGAGACAATAGCTTGGAGTGATGTTTAATTCCACCTGTTAGCCATTATTTATATTGTAAATTTGATAATAGTTTACCGGCTATATGGGGAGATAATCTTAATACATATTTACCTCAAGATATACGGCGTTATTAATAGATTTAAAACCCGTTTTTGTTATCGAATGTTTTGTCTGCTGCGCCCAAACTGAATTCTAAACTCGTTCGAAAGGGACAAAACATTCGATAACTAAAATAGGTTCTAAATCTGTCTATGAATAAGGCTGATAGTAATTAATGAATGTTACTCGCATTATTTCTCACTTACACAATTGGATTAATAACCTCTTATCTTAGCTGTACGCTTGTTCCTACACAAAGATGTTTATTACATGTCTATATTAGAGATGTAACGGAGCTTCGATTCCGGTTCCGTTAAGTCGGAACTTCCGATTATTATTACACTTTCGGTTCCGACTTCGGTTCTGATACTTTTATATCGGAGGTTAATCGGAGGTTGGACGAAACGAAGTGAGCGGCGCGCGACGGCCTGTGCCGAACAGGTTCATACATGTCGCGCGGGGAATCCCCCGACCTCCGCTACGTGCACTTTATGATCAATTATTTTTTCACTTGTTGTTATTATTTGTTACGCTCACGACATTTAGGTTATAGATAATTGTTTTAAAAGACTATAAATCATGTTTTATTTGTCCTTAAACAAACTGACCCTGCCTCCGATTCCGATTCCGATTTCGATTCCGATTCCGATAAGTCGAATTTGAAAACTCCGATTCCGATTTCGGTTCCGATAAAACTACCTCCGTTACATCCCTAGTCTATATGCACAATGACTTTGTGATGAGCTTAGGCTTTTATTATGAGGGATATTGTGCTGTATTCCACGACGTTTGCTGGTGAAACGGTCTTCGTATTTTTCGAAAATCGACCACACTTCAGTTTCCTGAAATCTGCGAACGAAATGCAACAGCAATGATGTTACTTCTTGTCGGTTTTCAGTGAGATTTCGGTCTAGCTGATACATTGTGTAATATTACTTTAACGATCTGTGATTTAGTATAAAGCTATACAGGGTGTATCAGGACTGCGACCGAAAACGAAGTCAGGTGGTATTATTAGTTACTTTAGACACAATGCAACTAAAAATTTCGCTTTTTTACAATAATAATGATGGTACACCTTTTTATTTTTTAAGAAGCAATAGTAAGTAAAGGTTTCAATTACCATTTTCACATAAACTAGGTATTTACCACCCAAACACGATGCATTTTATAAATTGCAAAAAAAATGTCGCTTTTATTGCTAAATTTTTATTTGCATTGTGTCTGTGATCACTAAAACTATGATCTGGCTTCGTTTTCAGACGCAGTCTTCATACCGGTTCATACAGTTCTTCATACCCGGTATATTAAAGTATCTTAGACACAATATAATCAGTGTATTATCGAATATTCATTTCTCTCCTAAACACCTGACGTTACAGACCTGCTCACAATTATAATTACAGAAAGAAGGTGAGTGTAAAAAATGTTAAAATGCTTCATTAAAATTCACTTATGATAACAGCCTCCGTGGCGCAGTTGGTTAGACGCCGGCTATGAAACAAGAGGCTGCGGGTTCGATCCACGCACTGAGGCAAATGTTTGTGTGAACCACAGGTATTTATTTATGGTCTGGGTGTTTGTGAGACTGAAAAGTCTCTCGTAGCTTCAGATACACACGACACAAGACTCGATCTTATTGGGGTTCTATGGGACTGTTGGATGTATTTATTTAATATATTTCACAGATGCCGTCTTAAATCATAATGACGAAAACCCCATCCAAATCGGCTCAGGCATGTTTCAATAAATTGCGGACATATAAACATATTTATTTATTTATTTATTCATATTCTTTATTGTACACAAAAATGTAACAACAGGTATATAAAGACAACAAAACAACAAAGTACAAATGGCGTTCTTACGCACTAAGGCAATCTCTACAAGACAACCATTGGATGGATTTATGAGAAGGAGAAAGAAAGGGCAGTGTATAATAAAGGCAATAAAAGCTCAAATAAATAATACTATTTATACATAAATATACAAAAACAACATAATTAATGTATATAAACATACATAAATACATTTATATGTAAATAAACATACATATATAAATATATAACTAATATATTTAAATAAAGGAAATAATATTAATCAGTAAATCTGTTTAAGAAGAAAGGTAGTGCTCTTTTACTAGCTTCTTAAAAGATGGCAGAGTTTGAGCCTGCCTCACCACAACGGGTAGTGCATACATACGGGTCGAATACAAAACCTCGTTTTTAAATCTACATACATTAACTCACGCCTTTATCCTAGAAGGGGTAGGCAGGGGCGCCACCAGAACACCCACATTTCGCCTTGTATGTTCCGTCCCATGATGTGATAGGAGGCGCACCTATCGCCATATGGGGCACAAATTCCTGACTGATAATGAATAGAAAAACCCAATATCACTTTGCCCGACCCGGGATTCGAACCCGAGACCTCAGCTTTGTAGTCGTACCTTAGTAAAACTACGCCACCGAGGCAGTTTTTAAATCCAATAAGAACACAAGCTTTAAATTCATCGAATAATTAATGTACTCCTATAACATTTAAAAATGATTAATCTTGGACTATGCTAATGCTGTTTGACAGCCATGGTTGATCGCTTCAGGTGGTTTAATTGACAGGTGACACCAAGTCATGGTAGATCGTGTCATTTGTTACTCGGCGACACTACAAGATTATACCGCAGGTCTCTTATAACGATTACATGTAGATTTATCGATAAAAAGTTATATGAAAATATAGATAAATGCCTTGATTATGTTATGTTAAAGTATTCAATAATATTATTTTAGTTGCAATATCTAATAATATATGTACACCCAAAAGTCACACATATAACCAGCTCCGAAATAAATCCTTGCGGGTCTCGTTGCGGGGATCGAACCTGCAGCCATCAGTGTCACAGCCGATGCGACGTCTAAACCAAACACACCGTAGAGGCTGCCCGTTTTAACAATAACTACACATTTTAAATTAGATATAAAATAGTATTATTAATGGTGTAAAGCAAGAAAACTATTAAAATCAAACTAATAGAAGCATATAAAGATTAATCCAATTTTTACAAAAAACTAATATTTTTCGTAGACACTTCCAAATTTAAACCAATACACATCTACATTATATAAAAAGAAA
The DNA here is from genome assembly GCA_905220455.2 of Deilephila porcellus. Lineage (NCBI taxonomy): Eukaryota > Metazoa > Arthropoda > Insecta > Lepidoptera > Sphingidae > Deilephila > Deilephila porcellus. Next base: position 10,505,079 of record LR999991.1, read on the forward strand.
CATAGATTAAAAAGTTACACTAAACGTAAAGCCTAGATTTGCACGGAAAAGCGCCGTCTTGCATAACAGACGACAGCGTCAAAATTGCAAATGCTTTTAGGCTGTTTGGTTGGGCCGCACCATACCCTCGCTGACCCGGATCGCCGGCTATCGACCTGCCAAGATACCACCCCATATATTACCCGCCCTCGGGGGTGGACAAGTAAAAATACCAAATATCTGGATTATTATCGAAAAAAACATATGGAGAATAAAATTTTAACCGCAACTTGCCAATGATGATGACAAAGGTTTATTTTTAAATTCATTAAGCTGAATAACGGTTTTTCGTATTTATGATTACATTTGTGTGTTTTGCATTCAATCTACCAATAAAAAGTTTATATTATTTAGTGTCAATTAAGCGGGCTAATACGGTTCAGCATGGTCTTAAATACTGTGGGGTCATGAAAAATTTCATAAAATTTTCCAAATTAAATTTTTCAATTTTTCAGAAAAATTAGAAAAATTTCAGAATATTTTTCCGATATTTTTCCATTTTTAAATTTCGAACAAAACGTAACTTCCTGAAAAACGGAAACTCAGGGAGAAATAGAAAAAAAGTGATTGTTTGTTTTATCATGTTTTATGAACCAAATTAATTATGTTTTATTTATAATTAATGGTTTATGACTCTTTTTTCCAAATTGCAGCCATTATATTTAATCCCTACCACGAATTTGGACTTTACAGTATTACAAATGTATGTATTTTTACTTTATTAGCAAGTTTATTACGAATATAAAAGAATAAAATCAATTTTACGATTAAAAACCTACAATTAAGTAAAATAATCGAATTTTTCCATTATATTTCCAATTTGAAATTTTTCCGAAAAAATTCCTGAAATTTTTCCGAAAAATAGAATTTTTCGGAAAATTACACAACGCTAGTCTTAAATATTAAACGGATTCGGGAGATTTATTTTTCTACAATGTTATATTAAAATAATAGCCGGAAAAACATCAAAGCTAGCAACACCGGACAGTGACTGCCGTAAGTCCGTACGAGAGAACGACGCCAGACATCCTGACCTACACTGCCAAGAATTCCTTTCACGATGTTTTCAATTTATTCAGATCGCACGCTTGTTTTTTGCCTTTCCCGAAATAATAATCAACATCGATTGCATTTCGTCAATCACATATTGTGTATTTTCTAAACGTTTTTAAAAAAGTCCAATTTTAACTGCGGCTCGTGACCGGAATCTTCTGTTCTAAATTTAAATTGTTTCTTTAATATTGAGCATTGTTTTGTTTATTGTAATGCTGCGTTTTCAGGAATAACCCATTTATTTATTTTTTTATTTGCATTCACAAAAAGGTTGCGTCCAAAAGGTACAAATTAAAAGAGAATTTACATAAAGCTAAATCTACCTATAAAGGTTTAGTTATTTATAGGGCATAAATATAATGAAAAAAAAAACGATAGTCACATATATAATCCTGACCTCACACTAAGATCGAATCTTGTTTCGTGGGTATCACAAGCTACGAGAGACGTTTCGGTCTCACAAACACCCAGACTCGAAACAAATACCTGGTGATCACACAAATATTTGTTTCGATGCGAGGATCGAACCCGCAGCCTCTCGTTTCACAACCGACGTCTAACCAACTGCGCCACGGAGGATGTCTATGGTCTATTTTAGGACAAAGTTTCCGGTCCCTAATCACCTAGACCCGAATGAAATACTGATTATAATTTTGTCTCAATACGGGATTCAAACCCGCAACTTTTCATTTCACAGACTACTCCTCAACACATAGGTACCTACTCCGTGGAAACTATCAGGTTTGAATTAAATTCCTTATTCCAAAATTGAATTTTTCCTTTGACGGTTATGTTACGTTATTGAAAACATGTTGCATACAGCCAAGCACCATCTTATCACAATGATCTTATGATCCGAAGGAGAAAGGGGTTCAAAGATATTACCTCACATTCCAAATACCAATGTTATTCGAGCACACATCAAACAATATGCGGCCTATTACTAACCAAAATAGTCAGGTAACATCGAAACAGTAGACATGGAGTAAATACAAGCGCTTATATAATCTTAGAGAGCTTAGTTATTGTGAACAATGAAATTGAAATTATATAAATTTAAAAAGAAATGTCCCCTCAAGATAGAATAATTTATATTTTATTGACAGCCTCCGTGGCGCAGTTGGTTAAACGCCGCCTGTGAAACGTGAGGCCACGGGTTCGATCCCCGCACCGAAACAAATATTTGTGTGATCCACAGGTATTTGTTTCGGGTCTGGGTGTTTGTGAGACCGAAAAGTCTCTCGTAGTTTCTGATATCCACGACACAAGACTCGATCTTAGTGTGGGGTCAGGACTATGTATGTGACTGTTGGGTGTGTTTATTTATTATTTATTATTATTTTTACTGAACCAATAACCACAATAATTTATTCTTCGTAAACCATATCTTTTTAACGACATGGATTGGTATATTCATATTTTTGAAATATTTATGAAATCATTTAATTTTAATATCATATTATTAATTCAATAGTACAGCTACAGTTTCACAATAACAGATTAGAGGTAGTTTTTATATTTTTACCTTTAACTCGAATATAAATCAATAGAGGGTAGTTTGTCGTTTGCCGGTCACTCGGATTGTCATTATTGTCAGTCTTGTGTGGGTTTCGGAACGCATCGCACGCGTTCTGGCGAGCTGAATATTCGCTCCTCGGTCGGTCATAGTAGTGTAGTAGTCACACAAGTTGTGTGTGTTGGCAGCATAGACCAGCATTGTCGTCAGTGCCGACCTTCCAACTTCAGGAGCGGGACTCCGGTGAGATGATTTCAATAATTTACCTTTCGCATGAATTATTGTTCTATTCATATTAGTTTCGCCCCTCTGTGTTTTTTGTTTTGAGTGTTTTTAGGCGATCGTCATTTATTTATTTATCTATTACGTTACAAAATACTCTTCCATCAGGCAGTTAGCGCGATCGTCGACTTTCCTCTTCCATTCCCTACAAATCAGATCCCATCTCTACATTTTTCACGGTAAATTAAATCCAAAAAAACGTTTGTTACAACCCAATACCTTCCTTAAGCGGTCTACAAAATTCAGTAAACATAAACACCTGACTTCCTTCCCAATTACGATATGCCCAACCCTTTCCGAGAAGCCCTGTTTCGAGAACCTAAACACAACGGGTAATTGTGGTGTATTGCAAGTCAAAGCTAACATTTGCCGTGTACACGCCCGCGGCGACTCGACTCAATCAACTGTGCAAATACCTTATCGTAAACAAACTTTACTCGTGGTTTTACCTGCGTATACTGAAGATATTGCCGGGTTTAAAGACTATCTTTTGAGTTGAATTAATCTAGTGGTAAAATCCACACTTTGTGACCAACAGATATCGATATTTAAAGCACGAATCTCCAATATAAAGACATCTAACAAATAATTGAGTATTAAAATAATATCTTCAGAATCTATAAAGACCCATTTACACAGGGTGAGTTTCTCGCCTCAAAGATACGATTAAAGAAAGAATATAAAGAAGTTGCATCGTGTAAACCTTGTCAGAACACGATAATCTTATGGCGGTTATGTCATGCGATAATGGCATACGATTCTCGCCGCGAGAAACTATTCCCGCTAACTGAAATCAGCTGCCTTTTCATTTATAACAACTGATTATCACGCTGCAAAAAAATGATATTAAAAAATACATACACAATATTGCGAAAAAGTCTTAACATTTAGATACATGTAGAAATAGATCCTAAGATCTGAATGCAAATTCAAGTTTGCGCGTCGAAAGTTGTCAAGAGCTAGTTTCAACTTTCCACTCCTTTGAAGACAGAAATATGTAAAGTTTTGTAGCTGTACTCAAAGTTCCCTTGGACACTGGAAGATATTAGGTTTCTCGAACCTTCTATTTAACAGAAGTTGTAATGGAAAAGTCGCTACAGTAAGTACTAGGTACTGAAATTCGAAATAAGAAATGGTAAGAAGGATTTTTAAACTAAAGGTAAAATGTTTTTACCAATACTGTAAGATTGTAGGACAATGAAAAATCATCATAGAGATGATATGATGATAACTATATAGCAGCTCAAAATTATTTCCAGCCATTTCGTCTGTAGATATAATTCATTATTTATTGATTTATTGTACTCGTAATGTGGACCTGACGCGTGTTTTATTGGCAATGTCGTCGTCAATAGATTTTGATTGCATTGATTTTTAGTTTGACGCCATACGCTCAATAGTTTCAAATTGTACACTTGTTCGTTTATTCCATTTTATAGTGTTCATTTCTTTGTTTAACATTGATGGATGCGGCGAATTGATTGACGTTCTGTGCGTCGATTGCTGGGTTCGATACCCGCAAGGATAAATATTGTTTTGGAATAACGTAAAAAAACTCATTCACTGATAGGATTCCACTGTTGAATCTAAATATAAGTCACAATTTTAAATATCTTAGTACACACGTATATGATTACTGCTATTTATTTATTTTGTTCTATTTGTAGGACAATGACGAAACAAATTAATGTACTTTAGAGTTTGTGACAATAAAACAGGGAGCTTTGATACTTAATTGTTATCCGACATCAACAACACCCCCATATTAGCAATAAGGAACATACAGACTATGAACGTGAAAATATCTTTCCCATCTTTAAGGTGTGCCGCAAAATGTTGCGCAATACCCGAAGTTATAGAATGCAACAATCGCAACGACAGGAAGATGTCGCACGTCACAAGCCTTGTAGCAGACGATTAGTCTATTGCACAAATATAGAAGCCACGTGTTTGGGCCCATTATCCAATAAACTTGCACTGCGCATAGAATTGCCCCAAGGTTGAGCGGAATTGCAGCAATTGTGCCTTTTGTTGCATAAAGATGTAAAGCGATCCTTGTATTTCTATTGTAGAAGGCAGGGCGTTTAAATTACTGGTTTTGTTGGCTCTGGGATTTTGAATTTAACGGGTGGCTGCACGCTCAATGGCAATCTATTTAGTACTTCATTACGGAGTAGATAAAATTGCTTTTCTAATTAAAAATATCTACGTAAAAGAGCGCGTAAAAGTGCGTGGTGGCCTGTTGGTAACTGACCAGACGCGGCTGCCTACATGTTCACGGTGGTCGCGGGTTCAAATCCCAGGGCACACCTCTGACTTTTCGAAGTTATGTGTGTATTGATAGTCAATCACCACGCACTTTAACGGTGAAGGAAAACATCGTGAGGAAACCTGCATACCGTAGCGTTTTTAAAGAATTTCTACGGTATGTAAGTCCGCCAACCCGCACTAGGCCAGCGTGGTGGACTATATGGCCTAACCACTCTCAATCGATTCTCTCGATTGTAGAGTAGGCCCGTGCCCTGCAGTGGGACGTATATGGGCTGATACAGACAGACGTAAAAGAGCGACGCGGTAGTTGAACCCAGGGCCTCATGTCATATAGCCTAAGTTGCATATCAAGAACAATAAATTGGTAAGTCATCATGGGTTCGTATGTTATGAATTACCATTCAAAAAAACGTTCTGAGTAATTAAGGAAATTTCTTTATCTTAAGCATAATTAACACAAAAACATAGTCGAATAAATTGGTGAATGTTAAGTAAAAAAAAGTAAGTTTTAAAAAATATTTAATACAGTAAATTACAAGATTTGGACTTATTAGAGACTAGCTTCTGCCCGCTAACTTCGTCTGCGTGATTAACTTTATTTAAGAAAATATACATGTATAGATTATTGGGAATTTCCCATCCCGTCCCGTCCCGTTATATCCCACCCGACCCGTCTCAGTCTCGCTCAAGGCATGTAATCCAGCCCCATCCCATCCCTTTGAGTATAAAAAGTAACAAATAGTCAAATATATCGGAATTCCTTCCTCATCCCACGGAAACAATTTTACAGGATAAAAGGTAGCCTAAGTGTTAATCCAGGGTTTCAGCTAGTTCCATTCCAAATTTCATAGAAATCCGTTAAGCGGTTTTGAGTTTTTCTCATTTATCTTCCATAATACAAAGAAACACCCTGTATGTAAATAAGTCATATACCAGTTTTCAAGTTGAACCTTCACCAATATAGCTGTGAAAACTGCATCTCATTTCGTGCGGTAGTTTTTGAGTAATGTGCAAGCTAATACAAAGAAACACCCTGTATATAAAGAAGACATATACCAGTTTTCAAATTTAACCTGCACCAATATAACTGTGAAAACTGCATCTCATTTCGTGCGGTAGTTTTCGAGTAATGTGCAAGAAAACAAAAAGAAACACCCTGTATGTAAATGAAATATATACCACTTTTTAAGTCGAACCTGCATCAATATAACTGTAAAAACTGCTTCTCATTTCATGCGGTAAATTTTGAGTAATGTGCAAGCAAACAAAAAGAAACACCCTGTATGTAAATGCAACATATACCAGTTTTTAAGTTGAACCTACAGCAATACAACTGTGAAAACCGCATCTCATTTGGTGCAGTAGTTTTTGCGTGATGCGCAAGCAAACATACAGACAGACAGACAGACAGACAGACAGACAGACAGACAAAAATTTTAAAAAATAATGTTTTGGCTTCTGTTGCTGTTATAAAGACCCCTCACGTTAAAATTTCTTAAATATCTTCCATGTACAGACATCGACCATTTACATTTTTATTATATGTATAGATACCAGATTATTAAAATAAGGCAATCACATTCGCGATATTGACACTTAATCTAATACTTCTTTCTTTACCCTCATTTAATAATAGTCTTAAAGATAAGGTTCTTAGGTACTTGCGATCTAGGACTTAGTAATAAATAAATAATAAACTTAAGTAAAAAATCACTGATTGATTTTGGTATAAATAGGCAAGAAGTGTTTATATTTTATACATTAAGTACATGTAAAATGAGCCTTTTTGAATGTCATTGGTTTTCATCACATAATTATATTATGCATGTTTTAAACCGACTGAGGAGTTTAAAAATTATGCGAAAGTTTCGGGTAGGTCCTAAAATAAATTACAACCTCAGGAGTCAAAAAGCATATACAATAGTTTGAGATATCAGAAATTTAAAAATGGGCTTTACAGTCTTTTGTCTGTGGGGTGCTCAATTGACCATTAGTCTCGTTGCGAGATTTGAACCCGCAACTTCTAGATGCATAGTTAGCTTGAAACCTTGTGAAAACACTTTGCATCAAGTTGACAATATTGACAACTAGCTATATAATTTTAAACCAAAATATATATAAAAAATAATAATTAAAAGGACTTAAAAAATTCTAAAACGATTACTCCATTGAAAATAAAGCCTTATATATTATAATACACATTACCTTAGATTATATGCACGTCACACATTACAGTCATTTTAAAATCACAGATTTACAAATAAATTACGCACTAACATAGTTCTAATAGAAATTTAAGACAAAAATATAATATAAAATATGTAAAACTTTGGATTTAATTTTGGATTCTGGCAAGTCATGATAATTTTTCAGCTGATTTTAAGTGAAAACTGAATAATTATTACAAAAACCTATGTAATAAATATGCTTAAATAAAATAAGTGTAGGTACTACGTTTTCACGTAAATAATGCTATGACATTACAAGAACCATTATTTTTGTAACAATTTTGTTCTTGGCACCCACCACAATTGTTAACTATTTTCATGATTCTTAATGTTGTTTTCATTATTATTTAAAATTATATGTAAGAAACTCATTCATAATACTGAATCAAATATAAAATGTAACATTTCTGAAATGTGTTATTCATCTCACATATTTTGCTGCAGAATTTTCCGTTCATTTATACAATTCTCTAGTTCATCATGATACTTATCAATCTTCGAATCAAAACCGGGACTTTGTACGTCATAGTCGAAGCTATCTCCTGTGATAACTTTCTCCTGGTTCAATGTTGAGTCAAACCTAACTTTCTTCCCTGGAGTATGAACCTTATTCTGTGAAATATCCATCACTTCATTAGTCCTTTCTCTTAGTGGAGTGACATTTGCATTTAGCCGAGTATTCCTAATAGTTTTTATTGTCTCATACTGATGTTCATCATCAAAGATCTCTTCAACTTCAATCTCGTCAGAATTATCCAAATTAAGGGCTGGATTTTCGATACCGGAATCTTTTGGACTTACTTTTTGCTTAGGAGGTTTCCTTGGAACTTCATAAGGATTTAAAGTGACATTGGTATCAGGTTTGTCACCTTTAAAAGTCTTTTTCAAAGTTTTAAATACCCTTTTGGACAATTTACCAACTTTGAAATATTTTTTCATTTCTTTTCGACTATCATTTGAATCGTTAGAATTGTTTGCTTGGCTGAATTTGTTTAAGTTCATAATATCCGCTGCTGTGAACCTAGATACGTCACAACCTAAGATTTTGCTTTGTTTATCATATGCTACATCGTCTTCATTGACGTTTTCATAGATAGGACTCTCCGCTCTGTACTCATCAATATTTTCGTACTCATTATGACATTCTCCGTTAATAGAAGATTCGTTTACAGTAGATATAGTACTGTTAGTATCACCAGCAAACAATTTCCTCGGTACAAGATTAGTTATATTAGGTATTTGAGTTTCTACTGGTCTGTTCATTGCTTCAACACTATATTCCTGCTCGGGAAGTTCTAGAAAAGGATTAGGTTTTACTTCAGCATCGTAATTAATATTTAAATTCGGTTCTAGGAATGGATTTGTGTTTCTTTGTGGTGTAAGCCTTTTCTTTGTAATCACCGTGATAGTTTTGATCTCCATAATGTTACTTTCATTCAGATCATCGTCCAAATATAGAGATTGGTTTGACAGATTTGGCGAGTCTAAAGTTAGCCTATCTATGAAACTCAGGCTGACATTATTTGGATTGTGTATAAAAATGTTATTTACTACATTAGTTTCTATGTTTGTTATGTTTGATACATCTACATTTTGTTGAATAGTAGAATTAACATTCTTCTCCAATATAGATATTCCTGAATCCGTTTCACTTCTGTCTGCATAGTTGGATGGCATCACATTAATCTCTTGAGAAGTGTTATTTGGTATACTGATACTTTTAGATTCAGCTATGATACTAGTATTAGCATAAATAGGTTCTGTTCCAGTAATTTCAGTGACATTATCTAGAGAGTCAGTCTGAAGATTTATATCAATAGTACTTTCTGGTTGATATTCATTATCAAATTTACAATTTTTCCGTACATTATTCAGTTCTCTTACAAGAAATTCATTCACAGCAGCCTTACTTATCCCCAGATCCAAAGCAGTGTTCTCGAAAGCAGCAATGTCATTCTTCACTTGTTTACGTTTCTTGCTTGGTACTATCTCCATAGCGGTGTTGCACATAGGATCTTCGTTGGCTAACAGATCTAAAGCAGGGTTGAGGTATACGTTGGAGCCCGCTGTCAATTTCCTTTTACTGTTCACCGGCTTGATTTCAAATTGATTGTTGTTTACTGGTTCCATATTATTCTGTAAATGAGAATATGTCTATTTTAAGTTTTATTTTAAGATACAATCAGTAACTTCTATAATACAGTCTAGGTTCTTGGGTATCAGAAACTACAAAAGGTGTTTATGTCTCAGATTATCCAATTCTAAAACATGAGAACATTTGTTTAGTGCAGCAATTGAACCCGCAACTTTTTGTTTTACAGCTAGTGAAATACTTGGTGGGCCAAGAAATGTAATGAGACTAGTAACCATTATAGTATGTCCTATGTTATAAATATATGCTATGTGCTCTCTGGTATAACAACACTTATTTATTTTATTTAACACTAAATAAATCTTAACAACTAAATGAATATTTAATATTAAAGTACAAATGGTGGTTGTGTTGTTCGAGGCAATCTCTCTAACATAATAGCCATATAATTCTATTTTTATTAATATTCCTGTTATTACAGCATCTTCCAATAATTGGATAGTAAATGAGGCCCTATATTAGTGTTGGCTCATCAATGAAAAATTATTAGAAGAATATTGAATTATCTGCATGTATTAAAAAACCGTCACTATGTAATAAATATTATTTGTTTTTCTATACATCATTCTATAATACTTCTACATCAATTCCTCAGCAGGCAATGGAACTGTTTTCAAATAATAATATTACTACTTAATAATTATTGTTTTAACAAATACAATATCTTTTTACCTTTTTAAATATTGTTAATTAATATTTATTAAAGCGAAATAGTCCACAAACTTTAAGAAAAATTGTAGTTTAAAGTTGTAAAGACTATAAAACTATTATGATTGCAGCTGTTCGCAAAGCGTGTTTTAGATCCTATTTTTTAGTAATAACACTATTTTCATGCTATTAAATTGTATCAAAAGCTGCGTATACAACATACGATTTATATGTACTCTTATATAGCATGAAGTATTGATCAAATAAAGTTCTTAACAAAAATAAAATAACAATATTACCAAGAACAATGACCGATTTCTTACCTTAAATTCCTCAGTATCACCCCATCTGTCACAATTGAAACATCCATTTAGTATTTCGCCAACTCATATACAATACTTTTTAATTCATAAGTCGTGTGTTGGAGCCACGTTTAATTCAACATTTCCTGTTTGATAATTGTAAACAAAACGGACGGCAGGTGTTCCGCAGTGGTCTCGAACGTCATAGAGCGAGATCGGTAGAGTTGCCAGCTAAAATCGGTATATTTCTACCCAAAATCGGTATTTGAAAAAAAAAACACAATATTCAATCTAGTTCGTTTATTTTTTAAAAAACTTACATACTAATTTATAACAATCACGCTTATGTATAATTATTTATTATGGTACCAATATTCTTTGGCCATAGCCGAGGTCATCTTGGAATTAATTTCAAAATCATAACAATTAGCTGTATTAAAGAGTCGTTTTACATCATTATTCATTATTTTAGGAAAACTATGTATAAAATTATTTTATTTATTACAATTTTTAGTAGAAAACAAAATAATATAAAAATATAAGTAGTGAAATAAATTACTAAAAAAAATTACCTTGCTTAACCAGTATATCAGATTTTTGAGTTTTGGTCACAGTAAATGATGATATCTTCGGTTGTGATTTTATATTCTTTGATGATACTGAGTGTGCTTGTGAAGAACTATGTTTCTTTATAGCGTCTTTTCCTGATGTGATGTTGATATCTTTATTACAACTCTTACAATAGGCATAGCTTTCGCCTTTACGGCTATCTTGCAGCCAACCTGGAAATTCTTCTTCCCATTCTTTTCTATAATATTGTAAATATTTTTTTCTTCTTACACTCGTACTTGTGCTTGGCTCCTCGTCAGACATTTTATTTTACTTTCTGATTTTGTAGGCACTCTTTAAGTTAGGTACTCTCTCTTCAAAGTTAAGAAATTTATTGAAAAAATAAAACCGTTATTCCTGTTTATATAGACTAGACAGGTAAATTCCCGAGCGAGAAACCCCCTAAAACATCGAATTGTAGGACACAAGGGTATTCCCCAAAAAATATGATTTACATTCTGCACTAGTTCCATATTATTGAGGGCTTCCCCGTAACATTAAACATACATGAAAAGGGTTGCCAGCTTGAAAGTGTGAAATCGGTAGAAAAATCGGGAGAATTTCCATTTATACTGTGAAATCGTAGAAAAATCGTTATATTTCGGTATTTCGGTAGAACAGAGCTCATATCGGTAGAAATACCGAAAAATCGGTAGGTTCGAGATCACTGGTGTTCCGTAACGGACGGTTGGTGATTTGACAGTTCTTTAGAGTTGCCAGCGTGGAAAAAAATCTACTATGATTTTTCTTACTAAGACTTGATTTATTTTTTGGAAAATTAAAGTTATGATGATTACGAAGAGATTATTTAAAATTGATTTCAACACTCCAGCCTAGTACAGGTTGTGAACAAAGCAAACTTTAAAATTGAAGGAAACATCGGTTACTATTTTTAAAACGATTGCAAATATATTTTTTTACTTTAGATATTCAGCTATATTTTACTGAATGTATTGAATAACAAATAGAGCTTTTTAAAAAAATTGTGGTAGATTTAACTACGATAAATTTTTAGAGTGCTTGTAAAATAAAAAGAAAAAGTTTAAAAATAACTAATTTATTTTGTAATCTAAAATCACAATTTCCGGCTCTTCGAACCAAAAACACATACAATACATTACGATACAGACACATGCATAAACTTATAAATTGGATGGAAATAAATGTTAGTCCCCCTTAGACCAAGAACTGTTTAACCAAAAATATATTTATTAAATCAATATGAAAGTTACCTTAACATCTAGGTACACTGTACAACACAAGAAATTATGCAAATTATAATGCTCATATGAAATGGATATTATTTGTGGATATTAGATGTGTATGTAAATTTTAATTGAATTAAAACCGTTTACATAACTCCCATTGCATTACTAATATTATTTTTAAATAAGTTTATTTATTTATAAAAATAGTCCACATCTTTGTCACGGGTTGTTTCTTTTCTACCATCGTAGTAGGTTTATATAAACGATGTCACACCGATATTTATACGTTTTTTAAATAAAAAATAGAATTATTAGAATATTTCATTAATTATTCGGTCCAAAAGGGTCAAAACTATCAACACGATATTAAATATACAAAAAAGCTTAACAACACTACCGCCACCTATCACTAATGACTAATGTCGAAACTCTAGACATCTAATCGGAAGAGAAATACTGAGAAGTTCTCTTATAAATACAAATTGATCAAGTTTCTGTTTAGATTTATTTTGAACACATCTGTTATAGTTTTGTAGTGCTTATTTTGAAGAAGTTGCTTTTTGAAAAATTTCCAAACCAACGTAATTTTTTTCCTATTATAAATACAAGTTAACAACAGCTATTATAAACACTCAATAATGTATGATGAAAATGACACGTAGAATACGTCCAGAATTTAACATTTTTGTCAACAAAAATCCTTTAGACACGTATTATAATTTTAATCAGGTCCCCACACTTGTCATGGTTATAAAAATTGCTAAATAAATAACTACTTTTCACCAAATAGCACTTTATGAAGTAGAGAAAACACCATATTTTCTTTATAATTTGAACAACAATATCAAATAATTATTCACACATCTCGAGGTACGAGGGTTCACAGAGATTTCACGAGTTTTGTACCGGAATAACGTTTTAACGTTATTGTATATCTTATTAAATATGGAATAAATCCTTATTATACACATACTGTGTAATTTTATTTATTTAAATTATGTCGCAGAAGAGAGAGAGAAAGCGTACAGTGTTGACCAAATAACCGTTTTATATTGTTCATCATATAAATATGCATAAAAACTCTTTATTTTGTGAAAAGTGTGCATGAAATATAATATTCTATTTCGAAAATATAATAAATTTGGGTCCAGTAATTTTGGATCCGTTTCCATTTATTATTGAATTTGTACGTAAGTAAAATGAAATGTTTTAAATTTTGTGAGATTAAGGTACGCAGTCTTTACGTGGCCGCATGTTCTTCTTTTCTCTCCCATACTTCTGCGCCATATCCGAGGTTTTATACCTAAAGGAATTACGTTTTGGACAAAAGTTGAAACTTGAACCAAAACTTTAGTAATTAGTTTTTTTTTGTTATTTTTAATAATCACAGCAGTTTTAAGCATATCGCTTCGAAACTCAAAGGGCGTTTAGCACATACTGTAAAATACACAAATCCAAAACTGTGGTACATTTGAGACTTTGAGCCCCGTATCGATATTTTAAACATTATTTTCGTTTACTAACACGTAAAAAGCTATTCATATTATTAATCACAATTTTGAGAGCTGCCGTAAACAGACTTGTCTTGTTTCGTTATAAGTAATTATGTCGATATAAATGGACAAATCGAAGCTATAATATCTATATTTTTCATTTAAAAAGTCACTCTTAGAGTCGTGGATCTTGTGGTATAAATTACATAGAGTTATTGAAGAGGCAAATAAATAAAGTGTTAATTTTTGTTTTCATGCCAATCTAGGAGAAAATTCAATAACATTTTGATTTTCTGAATGTACTAAAATATCCTTCTAAATAATTATACAGAAATCCACACGTTGTTAAAAACTGAGTTTTGTATATATGTTGTAGTTTTTATAGTGATAAATCTGATCTATTAAACCAACTAGATCCACGCTTGAGAACCAACTATACGAGCAATAGCACAGCTTAGGAACTACTTCTAAAGTACTCTTTTAAAGATTTATAGACATTAAATATCTGAATAACGTAACAAAACACTCCGACATCGAACACCAAGCATTATACTTATGAAATGCAACATCAATATAACCTTTATACATAATATAACATACAGAAATATATTAGGGCCGACTTGTTTGATATAACAACTTATACATTCCAAAGACAAAAAATATTATAAAAAATATTAGTTCAGATCTTTAAAATAAGTACCATACTTGGAAGTTGGAAGAAACACAGATGAAAAATAATGTCTTATTTTGAAAAAATAATTTTGTGGGTACGAATGTAATGTAATTTGAAAGTTTAAGTGGCTATGAATATAAATAAAATACTATTCATAGTATATATTTATAGTACTAAGCATTGGCCATTTTCTTAAACTATCAACCCTGCGTTTAAAAGAAAAATAACCTATAATATTTATTATGTGCTAAACAAACTTACAAAGCACTTATTAAGAAATTTACCAAAGATATTTATACTTTAAAAAAATCATTTTAACAACAATCAAGTCGACCCCAATCCACCTTACAATCTTAATCTATATCCAGGTTCTTAAACGCTTTCTCCATCTTCTCCCGCTTCTTGTCCGGGAGCGCTGCGATCCTCTGCTCCTCTTCAGCCCTGAAATACGGCTCCAGGAGTTGCAGCTGCTGCATGCACTTCTTGTGCAGGGTCTGGGTGTCCGGCAGGGTGCCTCCGTGGTCAGGGGGCAGGGAGGACCTGGGTATCACGGTCTCGTAGAACTTCTCCAGGTCTTCGTTTTTGTTGTGGAGCTTTAGCTGGAAATTAAAGTTTAGAGTTTAGTGGGTGTTTGATGGATATCTCAAATTAGATTTGTTGTTGCAAACTGGGCAGCTTCCGTATCGAAATGTTAGACGCTGGTGGATACAGGAGGAGCTACTTAAATATATGCCCAATCCTGCACCAAGACAAATGTTTGTGAGATTGACAAATATTTGTTTCGGGTATATGTGTATGGGACCGAAAAGTCTCTTGTAGTTTCCGATACCCACGACATAAGATTTGTACTATGAATGTGCCTGTCGGGTGTTGTTTTTTGTAAGACTATCTATACCTGTTACATCGTGGGACGGAACATACAAGGCAAAATGTGGGGTCCTGGTGACGCCTCTGCTTACCCCTTCGGGGATAAAGGCGTGAGTTTATGTATGTATGTATGTACTACCTATACTCCAGTTCTCTTTCAACATATAAATCGTCAATTTTATCTTCATCAGCTAGTAGGGCATTCGATTCCGACGGAACACGTACTCGATACTATAGAGGAAAAGCCGTCATAGTGACCAACACGTTATCATGGTTTCGGGTTCAACCTGTTCTATCTACATATGTAGACCTGTTCAACCTGTTCTATTTACATATGTACATAGAACAGGTTGAACTCGAAACCATGATAACGGGTGTGTTGTAAATCAAAGATCAAAAGAATCTGATCAAAGAGAACTGGAGTATAGGTAGTACATACATACATTCATGACAGCCTCCGTGGCGCAGTTGGTTAGACGCCGCCTGTGAAACGAGAGGCCGCGGGTTCGATCCCCGCACCGAAACAAATATTTGTGAGATCCACAAGTATTTGTTTCGGGTCTGGGTGTTTGTGAGACCGAAAAGTCTCTCGTAGTTTCTGTTACCCACGACACAAGACTCGATCTTAGTGTGGGGTCAGGACTATGTATGTGACTGTTGGGTGTATTATATTTATTTATGCATACATATATAAACTCACGCCTTTATCCCAGAAGGGGTAGGCAGAGGCGCCACCAGGACACCCACATTTCGCATGTATGTTCCGTCCCGCGATGTGATAGGGGCGTACCTATCGCCATATCGGGCATAAATTCCTGACTCCGGGCTGATAATGAATAGAAAATCTCAATATCACTTTGCCCGACCCGAGATTCGAACCCGAGACCTCAGCTTTGTAACCATACCGTACTACAACTACGCCACCGAGGCAGTGTAATAATCTATCTGTGTATATTTGAAGTACGCCAGTACATTAATAATAATGCTTTGCTTCCGGCAACTTTTCAATCTCTATATTAATGGCCCCAACCCTTATCTGACCAATACGATCTATTTTTATTTACAAAAACGTCACGTACATTTAAAAAAGAGACATGACTCAAGGCCACGCATAAAAACCTCAACAGGAAAACGGCAGTGGTTAAAAAAATGTAATTTACGTCATAGCTTCGCATACGTATTGTTCCTAGAAGGTAATAAACTGGTTCGATCGGTTGCGATGTATCCACTGGTTTATAATATATGTATTTCGATACATTGTGTGCGTATATGTGATCGAAGGCATTCTATAATGGAGTCCCAGGTTTCGAACTCAGCACCACACAGTTCTCAATCCCTTATTCTTCTACGTTTATATAAAGCACCGAGACAAATATATTTATGATTAATTAATATTATGTATTTGTATCTAGTCTGTTTAAGGAAAGATCAAAATTTTCGTCACAAATTTTATATTTACTAAACTCGATTTTTTTTATAAGGTGTATGATTATTAGGTTATTTATTTTAAATTGGAATGAAATATTTAATATTCATGATATTCGATTTCCTGTCCCGTACGCACATTTGAATGTCTAATGTAAATAAATTAAGATTTTGTAATACAATGATCAAACTGCATTGACCTGCGTAATAGAGGTCATAGAAATAAACAATATTAGGAATTACAGTTAATAAGATATTTTAACCGAAAACGTGATTTGAAATAAAACTATTTTTTACGGATTTCTCACGGATTTTGGTTTAACGTTTACATATTTAACTACCCGACATATCGATTACTTTTACAGCTTTCGTGGTCACGGGGCAGATGAGGTGTTGGTCATTTCTGATACCAGCGACACATGCCATCGATCTAAGCGTAAGGTCGGGACTGTAGTCTGACTGGCTGTTGAGTGTATTTATTTAGTAAAATCATACCATATCGAAGAACTTCTTGTCCATGAAGGGCCTGATGAGCAGCATGAGTTTGTCCATCACAGGTTCAGTGTTGAGCACGTGTATGGCCTTCATCCTGACCGGCATCGCCTCTTGGACGTACTGGAAGAACTTCTTTAGGGACCTGCAACCATAATATAGAATATTTTTGTACACTTTTTACAGCACGAAGTTAAGCAAAGGCAGAATGTTCAGTGAGTTTTCATTCAGATTGTATATTTAACAAAATCGTGACTCGTTCTACATCTTAGACCACATTAATCCACGTCTATAATTATAATTTCCGTGTTTTTGTTGATAATACCAAAAAAAGGTATTAACATCTACGTCAAGAAGTTAGGATTGAAAAAAACTCCTACGCTGATGACTCATTAGACCAATTAGTGCGTAATTTAATAATTATTCAATAATTTGCCTTATTTTGTTTGCGATGAAATTAACTTCAATACACGTAATGTATATTAGCGATAAATTATCTTTGTTGTTTGTCTTTCTTTGGTTTTTCAGGGACACGACCTACAGTAATAAAAAGCTGTAACTTCTATTACGAGTTTAGAAGTTTTGATTGAGGTACGAAAACCGAAGTAATTCAACACAATCAAATTACTTAACTCTTAGACAGTAGTATGAAAGAACAATATTCTGTAAAATCAGAAAACCGATGGCGTAAGAGTGGAATATGTATATTTTGCAGCTAAATTTATTTTGTTTTATGGCGATAGGCTCGCCCCCTATCTCATCGTGGGACGGGACACATACGGCGAAACGTAGGTGTCCTGGTTGCACCTCCGCCTACCTTTTCTTTTTATCTTTTAGCAAATATACATGGATCCCGTAGGATATAAGGAAATGGGGGTAAACGAGTACCTATTCTATCTGGATTTTGTATATTATGAATGTTTCTAATAACAATATTACTTCTAATTCCTTGATATTTATAATTATTTTACTGTATTACGATAAAATAAATGATTAAAAACATGATCATGAAATGAAAAAAACATATAATTCAAAAACATTACAACAAATATTTTGGTTGTATACACACATCGAAAATGAAAACAACACATCATATATTTTGAAATAAAATAAGCTGACACAAATCAATAACACAATACATTTTTTAATTTTAAAAATATTATCTACGACAACGGCCACAAAAAATAAAAGAAAAA
This sequence comes from Deilephila porcellus, assembly GCA_905220455.2. Lineage (NCBI taxonomy): Eukaryota > Metazoa > Arthropoda > Insecta > Lepidoptera > Sphingidae > Deilephila > Deilephila porcellus. The sequence goes on from LR999991.1 coordinate 10,523,533, forward strand.
TATGATAAGTTTGCACGCCTTTTACCTCTGTCTGTCCTTTTGAAAGCTACAAACAAATATTTACACATATTACATTCATAAAAATATTAAAATGCATATTGGAAAAGACGGCAAGGTTTCGAAATTAATAAATAAACTTAATAATTAATTAATAAAATAACTTACGATAAGCTGACTCGCGTGAGATGGCCGAACCTTACGCCTCTCATGTCGAACAGGAATATATACCCAGTCTGTGGACCACGTTTACTTAGACATGCATCTGGAAATTAGATACAAAGTATGATTAAATAGGCTGTACAGTTTGCGATTCCTTTACCACGTCCATTTGAAAAAAATATGGATGTATTGGCGGGAATCCTGACAGGTTTTCCGACTATGTTTTTTTTTTCGTTACATAATAAGAGGGTCTCAATTTGAAACAAGTATCAGGATTTCAGTTAATATATGTATAATGGAAAATCCAAATTCTTTGAACATTTTCGTCAACAGGTATACTAAGATTTTTTTGTTACTTAAGTTCCATGAAGGAATTCCATTTAGGTTATCGTACTTGGTTGGTATGAATAAATATCAAAGTATTAAGATATTTTAGCACGGATATAATACACCTATTATATGTAAGTAAAATGAGTCAGTTCTCACTTAGATACTTGGACTAAACATCAGTCTATCAGCGATGACGTAACATTGCAAACACTCATCCATGACATTGGCATTAAACGTAGTGGAACCGGCAAATACAAACACTTGGCAAACTCTTTAATTAAGATAATAACTAAACACTACATTGAGCATAAATAAAAGCATATAATAAAACTGAAAATAACATACATCCTAGAAGATTTATCCTTCATAATAATTAATTGTGTATAGTTCAATAACCTGTGTGGTTTATTACAATTATTATTTAGGCATAATAAATAATTTATGCAAAAAATAAATATTAGAGAAATCTGATAAGCCTACTTTTGCCATTCCTCGACGTCTGCTTTTCGCCGACTAAAATACTACATGGTGTTTAAACTAACAGTTGTATTGACTGCATTCATAATAATCCAGGATTATGCATTTTAATTATACGAAATAGAATGATAACTCTAGTTTCATTAAAGCCACAGCCTAAAAATAGAGAAAATCGTACGCTTATTGTAGCTTTCAATATTTTTTTATGTGTTTCACTGCTAGGCAAAGACCTGCCTTTTCTGCTTGCACTCGCATCGTAGCCCTACCATACCCCGCCAATTACCAAAATATATACGATCTCAATCCTAGACGAATTAAATGGAAAGTCAAAACCGGGCCCACTGATCAGATCAAATCAGTATATACTATAGCTAGAATAAGTAAACCAATACTACCACAACATCTAATAAGGAAGCTAAGACAACTTATGGCCGAGATTAATAAACGATCTTCATTTCTATCTAAAGATCGATCGTCAAAATAGACCAATGGGCTCAAGGTATTGTCGACACGTGCACATTTGATGTGTTCTGATTGGTCTATTTTCCGGATCGATCCTTAGATAGGGATTGGGATCGCGTATTAATTTTGACCGTTAATAAATTAGTCTAGCCTAAGTGGTCTGTTCAGAAACTGACGCAAAATAACGACATTGATGTTGCTTCATGTATTTGTTTAGAGCATATTTTTTGTGGCGAGAGAAAGACTGTGAAGCTGTCTTTTCGGTACCCCGGCGGAAGCCGAAAGGGGTATGTTAGTGTCACTGCCCTTGCAGTCCCCCACGCTGCGTATAATCAACACTCATAAATAAGCGACATGATCACTCAGTGAGTTCATTAAATCATTGACAGCTCCGTGGCGCAGTTGGTCTGACGCCGTCTGTGAAACGAGAGGCCGCGGGTTCGATCCCCGCACCGAAACATATGTTTGTGTGAACCACAAGTATTTGTTTCGGGTGTGAGAATGAGACCGAAAAGTCTCTCGTAGTTCCTGATGCCCACGACACAAGACTCGATCCTAGTGTGGGGTCAGGACTATGTATGTGACTGTTGGGTGTATTTATTTATTTAAAATGAGACACTTATGTGATGCATCTAATATCTGTGGGTTGGGGATGTAACGTGTGACGTTTGAGTATATTTAGGAAGATAGGTCACTCGAAGCTAGAGGCGGTCTTGGCTGGTACCACCGCTTTATCTGTTTCTGCCGTCACGCAGTCACTATGTATGTGACTGTTGGGTGTATTTATTATTTATTTATTAAGAATAAAAAAAAAAACAATTCGAAAATACGTCTAAATCTAAAGGTGGGTACTGAACGGTGTTACGCGGTGAAATGTTACATTCGCGGCAAGCATTTATATTACGCCGTGTGCTAAAATCGTTAGTCATAATACACTGTTGGTGCTCGTTTCCACGCATGAATGCTTGCTTTATAACATGTTACATTATGCCTCGTAACATCGGTCAGTTACCACCTTTATACATACAAAAAACTAGCCAGCGTGTCTTGATTTATAACCGCAAAAACATATAGACGTGATAATACGCTATAATATTCAAATTTTGATTTACATCTTGATAACATTGTAAATATTCCATGTTGTTTACTACCGACGCGACGTTATGGAAAAATCTAACAATGGAAATCCAAATAAATAAAATATGAACGCTCATTTAATTATTATTTTAATTAACCAAACACGTGTTTACACGACTGGAGTTTTTTACTGTTATCGTCAGCAAACGTTATGTATTACATTTATTTGTTAATCTATATTTAAATTTATTAACCGAAGGATTGCGATGAGCTTAACGTATATAGACATTAAGGGACAAAAGATGCTGTTCAATTCTTTATGCGATGGTAGAAATTTTATCTTATTAAAGTGTTAATAACTGCCTCGGTGGTGTATTTGTACTACAGTACGACTATAAAGCTGAGGTCTCGGGTTCGAATCCCGGGTCGGACAAAGTGATATTGGGTTTTTCTATTCATTATCAGCCCGGAGTCAGGAATTTGTGCCCGATATGGCGATAGGCTCGCCCCCTATCACATCATGGGACGGAGTATACAAGGCGAAATGTAGGTGTCCTGGTGGCGCCTCTGCCTAATCCTTCTGGGATAAAGGCGTGAGTTTATGTATGTATGTAAACTGTTAATAATGTTCAGGCTTTTGTCTTATTTTTCCTAAACCAAAACCAATTGGTATGTCAGAAACTGCTTGACATTCATTGGTCTTACAACACAAGAACATTTGTAATTAATACAAACAATTTTGTTGGTGCTAGAATAGTACCCACGATCTCACGATCTCATTCCAAAGCCGCTTACCATCTGCGCCACGTGGGTAGTCTTATAGAACGCTAAATTACTAATGTAATTTCCTATTGCTTAGTGCGATTTCTGTCACAAATAATTCACTGGGCATTGCTTCGTAAAACCATATATTTTATTTAAGACACGTCTTTTTTAATTATCTAGTCTTTAAATTACCGTAGCCTTGTACAAGTGACTGTGTGGATTCTAGCGGATATTAAACAAAAAAGGCATATTTTATAATTAGTTACGATAAAAAGATAATTTTTATGATGAGGTCACTCGCAAACTGGTCAAATTAAGGAATATTAGACTTCCTTATGTAATTAAAATTATGTTTATATAATGTTGTTTTAAAGAGAATATCCGTTTGTTTATTTTGTATATTGATAATGCCTTTGTCTTTAAGTAGGACGATAAGCGATCATATGTTTTGATATAAAACTTGAGACGCCAAGTGCCTTGAAAAGCACGGTAAATAGAATTTCTAAGTAACTAAAACTGAGTGTCATACCATGCATTATTAAGCAAGTTAGCGGGGCAATATATTTGACAGCCTCCGTGGCACAGTTGGTTAGACGCCGGCTGTGAACGAGAGGCTGCGGGCTCGATGCCCGTACCGAGACAAATGTTTGTGTGAACCACAAGTATTTGTGTCGGGTCTAGGTGTTTATGAGACCGAAAAGTCTCTCGTAGTTTCTGATACGACTCAAGACTCGATCTTAGTGTGGGGTCAGAACTATGTATGTGACTGTTGGGTGCATTTATTATTTATTAATAAGCAACATTAAAAGGCAAACATAACTTGTTATCATTTAATTCGCAAGTATAGCTAAATGGCTGCAATGCGCCTTATTGTTAACGCAATGCTATCCAGGGTATCGATTGACAAATAGCAATTCGACAAATTATTCATTTAATTAATTCACGCAATGGTGTAAGGGCCCAGAATTTAATAGAGAATTTACGTAATATATTGTTCCATAACTTATGGGTGATGTAAAATTATGACTTGAACCCCTTGGTTAGGTTTGAGATGGACGAGACTACAAAACGACGTCTTGTTTTGAAGGTATAAGATACTCGGAAGTTTGTAGTCATAAACACACTAGCGTAAACCCAGATTACGACTTACTAACAATCTTTAATGACAAAATAAGCACTGGAAAATCAGACTAGCCATCATAAAACTGTAAGCCAAACAATCTTAACGAGGCTAATAAATATTATCAATATCGAAGCCAGACATTAGGCGCCAGAACACCCCTGTTTTATGTATGTATACCTAGCAGCTTTGTGATCTGGTAAATCAATACACTGGGCGGTCTATTCATAGAAATTGTAGGTCGAGTGTTGCTAATGAAAGAAAAACTACCATTTTAGTAGATTTTTTATAAATGCAAGACATATTATGGTCAAAATGACAGTGTACTGTAGTAATTTTTAAGTAATCGTTTTAAAATCTATTTACATTACACTAAATTTAAAGGTTTATTGGTCGTGAAAAAAATCCTCACATTAAAAACAATATGGTTTACCTAAATCTATGATGACGTCATAAAACATTAAATATGCCAGTTATTGAAAGCTGTTAAATTGACTTAATTTAATAATTAGATAAGATTTTTTTTGTGTTCTCTAAAAACATCGCTAAATGATCTGAGATGGTTTCCAAGAACCCTGTGATATTCCAATGAAAATTCCACGCATTTTTGATAGCTAAAAGGTTTTCCCCTATAAAGTAACAAATCTAAACACGGAATATTGTTCGCAACTAAATAATAAATTGATTTCTGATCCCGTCGTTCCCGGAACATACATGTTGCCAATATGAAGGACATTTCATATATTCATTGAAGAGGGATTCGTCGGCCCTTATCAACCGGGCGAGGAGCGTCTAATTTTATTTTAAGCTTTTGGGAAATGGATCGATATTTCAGTCCTGATTATTGCCACATTTCAACCTCGGCAAGATACTACAGGTTTAAAGGCAAGAAAATTATATCTAAAATACTCGTTGTGAACCATATCTTTGCTGTGGGAATCATAATGTAATTTTGATTAATAAAAATTAGTCTATGTTAGTATACGTCCCATAAATTATATAATAAAACATGTGGATAACTCTGTTACTATGCGAATGATGAATAAAATAAAAACACTTTCAATTTGTACACGACTGTTCAAAACCGCAGTGAAATATCTTAAATATTAGTAAAGTTAATAGAATTTCCAAAAAACAACAGAGAAAAAGAGTTACAAGAAACGCCACAATTGTGTAAAATAACAAGAAGTACGAGTGAAAAATTCGCAACATTGTATAATATTTTTCTAGACGAAAGGAGATGAAAATTTTGAACCATAAAATATTTTATATTCATATTTCAATTCTGCTGAAAATACATACACTGCTTTGTTAGGAACGTAAAAAAGGTTCGGTTTGCGTTAATTATTCAAAGCGAAAAAAGGTAGAGCCGTCATAGCTCGGTTACGCAATTTTGTTGTATTGCGGTGTATGACGAGATGAGCATGCCGTTCGCCTGATGATAAGCGATACGACCGCTCATGGACAGTAGAAAAACCAAAGAACACCATGAATTATAAACCAATGCTGGGCATTTCACTGCAGTTCGGCGGAAGAAATAGACATTTCGGTGGTACCTACCCAGGAGGCCTCTCACACATAAGAGACTTACCACCAGTAAAACAACTAAAATAGCGCAAACGAAGTCAAGTTCGTAGTAAAATATTGGTATCCACCCAGATAGTGACCACCAGTCACCACCCATAGAAAATAATTATAAAAGTTGCCTTAGCGCCCTGCAAAAATGTGTCCTTTTTAAATAAACAACTGGTTTTGAATTACAGGCCGGCAAAATTTTGCTAATGACCTTCCCAGTCTAGAGCTATATTGTATACGAATGATATCAGTTTTAAATCTATGTCAATGTATAAATTACATAACGGATAATTAATAGGCAAAGTAATAAACAGTTTTATCGATTATCTATATATACTCGTACATATAATAAATTTGTAACCGATCCATGTCTGTACATGGAAGATAAATGAGAAAAACTAATATGGGAGGTCACTATTAACGTAATAGAATCCAAAACATTTAAAAAGAAATCAAACTGTTACAAGCCTTTTTACAGAAGGTCGATCGCTTCTTATATGGAAACTATGGTTTCATTACAACAGACGAAACTTACACGAATCCATTCTAATTGCACAACATTAGGGAAACACAGAGTGAGTTAATATTATAATAATTCGTGGAATACTTAGCGCAATTTTACCTTAACTTTCTATGCGGTAATCTGGAATTAGTTATTACAAAGTTAGGAAGGATACAATAGATAGATATACAAGATTTTTTTCAACTAAGAATACGGATTTCCTCTAGTAACGTCAAGTGGAGTCGAGAAAACGTCTTAGAATATGGGTGTTAGAATGTGTTAGATCTTTTAGTTAATACATACATACATAAACTCACGCCTTTATCCCCGAAGGGGTAGGCAGAGGCGCCACCAGGACACCCACATTTCGCCTTGTATGTTCCGTCCCACGATGTGATAGGTGGCGAGCCTATCGCCATATCGGGCACAAATTCCTGACTCCGGACTGATAATGAATAGAAAAATCCAATATCACTTTGCCCGACCCGGGACTCGAACACGAGACCTCAGCTTTGTAACCGTACCGTAATAAAACTACGCCGCCGAGACAGTCGAGGCAGTTGTTAATACATATGTCTAGAAAATACGAAAAGTCTTGCGTTGGCGGCATCAGACATGACCTTTTGATCCTAAAACTACACCTGAATAAATTATCATCATCATTGGTAATTTACATGTACGTAAGATGGTTAAATAGCACTTGCTATGTGTTTGTTGAAGATGTTAGTTTAGGAGAGTGCACCTACGTTTGTGACTTATTAGACCGATTCGTGCGTTGCAAAAACGGCCACAGTTTGGGCAGTTAAGCCCTGTGCCTGTATGTGATTGTGGAGGGGAGAGAAAGGCTCGATAATGCCGAATTTAGAAATATAATAACAAAATAATAAACACAAAATCAACAATTCTGCTGTTTTAAATAAGTTTATTTCAGTCCTTTTAGAAGTTCTTTTTTGAGATATAAAGAATTGAACCGGACCCAAATCACATTTTTTTTGATGTTACATAACTTACCGTTGTGTAATTATGCAAAATGCAATTTACCCTTATAATTTTGGTTTATTCACTATTGTACAATGTATATTTTTTATCAACGCTTGGACCTTAAAATGAGCTTTTCCTTTTCAGCTTTGATTAATTGCTGATAGACTTTGGAATGCATTACCTGTCTCAGTGCGGCGGGCAAAGTCCCTGCCTATATTTAAAAGATTGCTAAAGGAGCATTATTTCTCCTTACATACCTGAAGACATAGCGTAGTGTATTCTTATTATTATATTTTCTTGCTTTGATGTAATGTGTTGATGCATATATTATATAGGGTTTATCATATGTATTTATTTATGCAAATATATGTATTGTGTTATTCTTGTTAAATTTAATTTTTTTTAGTAGAATAGTATTTTTTTTTTATTACTGTTGTTATTTCCTGTATTTATTTATTACTTTTTTTTTCGTACACCTCATGATTTCCCCAATTTGTCGTTCTGTCTTATCCATCCTATGGTAGGTTGCCTGGAAGAGATCGCCTCGAGCGATAATGCCGCCATTGTATACTTTTTTACTTTTTGTTCATTTTTGCAAATTTTTTTTTTTGTTTGCCGGTGTACAATAAGTTTTTAAATAAATAAATAATTTACGTATTGCTGACGGTTCTAGCATGGCCTATAATTATTACATGGAAACAGATTCCAGTAACGGTTCGCAGCATATGATTATGTCTATTGAAAAATTCACTAGCACAGCTCAGTAGCTGTTCTACCGATCTACGACTGGACGACCTTGCCGCACGCGAAATGCCTACTCACGAAGATATTAATAACAAGCTAACAAGCTTCTGCCCGCAAACTTCGTCTGCGTGATTATCTTTATTTGGAATTTCCCATCTCGTCCCGTCCCATCCCGCCCCGTCCCGATATATCCCGCCCGTTCCGTGTCATTCTCAGTCAAGGCATGAAATCCAGCCCCATTCCATCCCTTTGAGTATATAAAAGTAACAAATATATCGGAATTCCTTCCTCATCCCACGAGAACACTAAATTTTTTGACATAAAAAGTAGCCTAAGTGTTAATCCAGGGTGTCAGCTACCTCCATACTAAATTTCATCGAAATCCTTTAAGCCGTTTCTGAGATCATCGCGCACAACCGCACAAACAGACAAAAATTCTAAAAAAATATACCTCTATATTCTATATGAACTGCACTGTGGTTGTCTCTAGGTGAATTATTCACTTCGTCGTGTCTATAAGAAATACAGTAAATCTCAAAATTGTAACAGTCACTGAGCGGATGACAAATACCTCAGTCCGCCCCGTGACCACGTGAAAGCTGCAAAGCAATCGAAACGTCGGGAAGTTTCAAAACGTAAAAATTAAACCAAATCGCGATAAAATCAGTAAAAAATATTTTTATTTAAATGTGTAACATTCGCGTAAATCTAAAAAACCATTAAACTTTCTCTAATGTCTTAAGGTAAAATTTTACTTCCCAACAACATCTACAATATTTTGGAATCAAATTACGATAGAACTTTAAATAGTACACTACCGATAATATGTAACAACCATATACCTTGAGGTATTGAACAAAAACATGTTTCTTTTCGCCATCAATTATTTAGTAAAAAATATGACGGATATTTAACTATGATAAATGATGTTTTATCATAACGTTTAAAATCATGCTTTAATACATCAGACTTATGTCATTTAATTATACAAAGTTTGGTAAATAATTCTATGTATAATTTAGTAGAATTAGACCATATTTATACCGAGATATATTGTTTCCGAAATCGACCGGAAGCGAAGTGGTAGTTTTAGTTACTTCAGACACAATGCAACTAAATTATAGAAGGAGAGCTTGACAGCTTTCCTCTTGCCACAAAAAAAGGTAGAAATGCATGAAGAGATTTATGAAAGTGGACGATTCAAAAGTGGTGAGGATCGAGCAAAATGGAGATTCATATTCTCTGCCTACCCCTATGGGATATAGGCGTCACGATAATGTATTAATACTTATAATATACGACAGAATTGTATGCCGAGGCATAGTAATACCACTAAAAGAAAATTCAGTTTAAAAGGCATAAAGATGCTGGTTGATAGTGACATTCCACAGTAACAGATCAATGTCTAAAATTTACCCGGATTTACGGGCACGAACTGAACAATAAACTATACAAATACGTTACTTAATCATTGTTTTAAATTGTGCTTTAAAACTACTATGAATATCCGGCAACTCTGGCCCCTTTCCCCATTGTACGCGAATGTGGATTATAGCGAACGAGGTCACAAAAAGGGGCATGCGTTTGAAGCTTCTGTTAATCTGTCACTGGCAACGTGGCTCCGAAATTGATGCCCTATTTCTAAGCGTTTGTTTTTTGTTTATTATTTTAGGTTTCTTTTTATATGCCAATTTCATACAAAAACTATGTATTAAAAACATCAACAGTGTTAAAGACGTGTTTATGAGTAGCAACGTTACAAAACATTGCAAGAACTTCAAATTAGTCACAGATACACAGCTTACAAAGCCGTACAAAGTGTTCTTTGGTAACAAACACGAGATTGCCCATAAAAGATTATGAAATCGTTTGACGTAAAGACGCATCTTAAAAGGAACCGGTTCTTGTACATTACAAAATTAGCATCCCTCTATTACTTATATGTTAGTCATAAACACGAGGATGTGAAATCTAGACATAGACACTAATAACACCCGTATTCTAAGAAGTTTCCTCGAATCTTCCTCAACCTTATGTTAGTCGAGGTGACTTTAAAAATGAATTGAAGGAATCCTCGAAAATGGTATGCTTAGTTAAAAATATACTTTTACTAAAGGTTCCTCGAGTGAGGTTGAGTCAAGGAAAAACGTCATTACGATCTCCTTTGAGGCAGCGAGCCTCCTAGCCGGATCCTCGCCCTGGGACCTCGACGCAAAGCTCCTCGCGTCGCTCTATTGGTGGCGCGTGGAGGCAGTCGAGAGGGGCGAGCGCCTGGTGCCTCGACAGGTAGAGGCACGCAGGGCAGAGCTCCGCCAGGTCTTAGTGGCGGAGTGGCAGACGCGCCTAGCGCAACCCACGGCGGGGCACGCCGCTGTAGCGGCGGTAAGGCCCGTTTTAGAGGAGTGGCTCAACAGGAGCCACGGCGCCCTAAGCTTCCGGCTGACGCAGGTGCTTACCGGACATGGGTGTTTCGGGAAGTACCTGTGTCGACTAGGCCGGGAGCCGGCGTCCCAGTGCCACCATTGTGGTGATCGCCGCGACGATACGGCGTTGCATACGTTGGCGGAGTGCCCAGCTTGGGCTGAGCAGCGCCGTGACTTGGTCGCGGCCGTAGGTGCTGCGGGAAACCTCTCGCTCCCGGCTGTTGTGGCTACAATGGTCGGGAGCAAGTCAGGGTGGAGAGCTGTCGCCACCTTCTACGAGTTCGTGATGCTCGCAAAGGAGGTGGCGGAAAGGGAGAGAGAGGCTGCCTCCTCTCTCCCCTCCCGCAGCAGACGCACTGGGCGTCGTTGGGTGGCAGATTTTCGGCCACCGTAGGGCGCGGCCTGTGGACGGCAGACTCGGGGCGTCTTGCCGTCCGACCAGCAGCAGGCCTTGAGGCGGCGGCGTCGTGTTCCGCGCGCGCCTCGTAGTGGAGTCCTGCGGCCGGGGTGACGGCCGCAGTGGGTGACGGGGCCCGCCTGACTATGGCGGGCCAATACCCGTCGGGGGGTTGCGACGAATGCTTCGGCGATACCCGACCCTCCGACACACGGGTACGAGAGGAACACGGGTTGGTTTTTAGTCAGTAAGAGTCTGACAGTCCCCTCCGCGCCTCCCCAGGGCGGAGGATGTCCATGAGGATTTTCCAACCCGATAACAAAAAAAAAAAAAAAAGGAAAAACGTCATCATTTACGTCACTGATGTATAGATAAAGTAGAGTTTTAACAAAAATCTTTGAAACTACATTATGGTCACTTGAAAAGTGACAGTCAAATGTCAGGTCTAAGTGTTTACATAGAATAATATATAATTATTTAACTCAAAATCTTCGGGATTACGACTGGAAGACAAATATTTAGTGAGTCGGAGAAAAAAACGCATGCAGACAGGAGGAGGGTCATACCATCCAACCCGGAAATTTCGAAGTATATTTTTATGGATGAATCGTCGTTCGGGATATTCGTACGGAGTATCGTACATGTATTACAGGAACTGCTGGAGATCTTTAATAACTCTTTTAAAATAATAAACACTGTTTCCAAACCAAAAATCTTTTATTAATTGAAATAAAGAGTAATGTTTGTATCATTCACTGGGAAAACGTGTAAATCGTGTAGAGGCACCCACCTCAAAAAATTGTTGGCATATTTAAGTATTTAAGAATTTTAAAAGGTATACTTTATTTCTCTCTTTTAAATTACAATTTAAAGTAGGATTATTTCTTTTATTTCTTCCTTAAGGTGGGTCGCGACGTACCTTGAGTTTGACAGTTGATTCCTTTCCTCGAGAAAGGAAAATTTTTGAGTGACGTTGAGTGGAGGAGATTTTTTTCTACTAAGAATACGGATTTCCTCTAGTAACGTCAAGTGGAGTCGAGAAATTTTCGAGGAACGTTTTAGAATATAGGTGTTACACCCGTATTCTAAGACGTGTCCTCCAATCTTCCTCAACCTTATCTTAGTCGAGGTTACTTTACAAATGAATTGGAGGGACCCTCGAAAATGGTATGCTTAGTTAAAAATATACCTTTACTAAAGGTTCCTCGAGTGAGGTTGAGTCAAGGAAAAACGTCATTAATTACGTCATTGATGTATAGATAAAGTAGAGATTTAACAAAAAACCTTTGAAAATAGTCTATGATCACTTGAAAAGTGACAGTCAAATGTCATGTCAGAGTGTTTACATAGAATAATATATAATTATTGACCTCAAAATCTTCGGGATTGTGACTGGAAGACAAATATTTAGTGAGTCGGAGAAAAAAACGCATGCAGACAAGAGGAGGGTCATACCATCCAACCCGGAAATTTCGAAGGATATTCTTATGGATGAATCGTCGTTCGGGATATTCGTACGGAGTATCGTACAAGTATTACAGGAACTGCTGGAAATCTTTAATAACTCGTTTAAAATAATAAACACTGTTTCCAAACCAAAAATCTTTGATTAAATGAAATAAAGAGTAATGTTTGTATCATTCACTGGGAAAACGTGTAAATCTTGTAGAGGCACCCACCTCAAAAAATTGTTGGCATATTTAGGTATTTAAGAATTTTAAAGGGTAAACTTTATTTCTCTCTTTTAAATTACAATTTTAAAGTAGGATTATTTCTTTTATTTCTTCCTTAAGGTAGGTCGCGACGTACCTTGAGTTTGACAGTTGATTCCTTTCCTCGTGACAGGAATTTTTTTGAGTGACGTTGAGTGGAGGAGATTTTTTTCTACTAAGAATACGGATTTCCTCTAGTAACGTCAAGTGGAGTCGAGAAAACGTCTTAGAATATGGGTGTTAGAATTTTAAAAGGTATACTTTATTTCTCTCTTTTAAATTACAATTTTAAAGTAGGATTATTTCTTTCATTTCTTCCTTAAGGTAGGTCGCGACGTACCTTGAGTTTGACAGTTGATTTCTTTCCTCAAGAAAGGAAAATTTTTGAGTGACGTTGAGTGGAGGAGGTTTTTTTCAACTAAGAATACGGATTTCCTCTAGTAACGTCAAGTGGAGTCTCGAAATTTTCGAGGAACGTTTTAGAATACGGGTGTTAGTGTCTATTTCTAGATTTCACATCCTCGTGTTTATGACTAACATATAAGTAATAGAGGGATGCTAATTTTGTAATGTTTAAATTAAATACGTAAATATGCCAACAATTTTTTGAGGTGGGTGCCTCTACACGATCTACTCGTTTTTCTAGTGAATGATATAAACATTACTCTTTATTTCACGGTGTCCTAAAGTGTGCCTCCTGGTGCGCCGCGCCGTAGAAAGTAAAGGAGGGCGCCGCGTAGAATTCCCTCTGTCTAAATTTTTAGTTTTGTGCTTATTTACCTAACTAATATCACTGTACGTTTCAACCAGCTAGATAGATTAGGGTGCCGAGACAAAATAGTAAATATGTATGTGCGCCGCTGACTGAAAAAGATTGTGACCCCTGCTCTATCTCAAAAACTGCAGAACCGATTTCGATTCAACTTATACGGTGCAGTTCTGACAAAATTACATACATACAGCTCGAATTGGTGATCTCCTTTTTTTGAAGTCGATTAAAAAAAGATTTTTCGTTTGGAAACAATGTTTATTATTTTAAACGAGTTATTAAAGATTTCCAGCGGTTCCTGTAATACTTGTACGATTATACTCCGTACGAATATCCCGAACGACGATTCATCCATAAGAATATCCTTCGAAATTTCCGGGTTGGATTGTATGACCCTCCTCCTGTCTGCATGCGTTTTTTTTGCAGCCACCATTTCTCCGACTCACTAAATATTTGTCTTCCAGTCATTATCCTGAAGATTTTGAGTTAAATAATTATATATTATTTGTAAACACTTTTGACATGACATTTGACTGTCACTTTTCAAGTGACCATAGGCTAGTTTCAGAGATTTTTTGTTAAATCTCTACTTTATCTATACATCAGTGACGTAAATGATGACGTTTTTCCTCAACTCAACCTCACTCGAGGAACCTTTAGTAAAAGTATATTTTTAACTAAGCATACCATTTTCGAGGATTCCTTAAATTCATTTTTAAGTCACCTCGACTAGGATAAGGTTGAGGAAAATCTTTGAAACTAGCCTATGGTCACTTGAAAAGTGACAGTCAAATGTCATGTCAAATTGTTTACATAGAATATTATATAATTTTTTAACTCAAAATCTTCAAGATGATGACTGGAAGACAAATATTTAGTGGGTGCAAAAAAAACGCATGCATACAGGAGGAGGGTCATACCATCCAACCCGGAAATTTCGAAGGATATTCTTATGGATGAATCGTCGTTCGGGATATTCGTACGGAGTATCGTACAAGTATTACAGTAACCGCTGGAAATCTTTAATAACTCGTTTAAAATAATAAACACTGTATAAGTTGAAACGAAATTTTTTTGAGGTGGGTTCCACCTCAAAAAATTGTTGGCATATTTAGGTATTTAAGAATTTTAAATTATTCATTTCTTCCTTAAGGTAGGTCGCGACGTACCTTGAGTTTGACAGTTGATTACTTTCCTCGAGAAAGGAAAATTTTTGAGTGACGTTAAGTGGAGGAGATTTTTTTCAACTAAGAATACGGATTTCCTCTAGTAACGTCAAGTGGAGTCGAGAAATTTTTGAGGAACGTCTTAGAATATGGGTGTAAGTTATTTTAGGTAATGAAGTAGATTACGGTACAATACATTAATATTTATGGTAATAAATTATGTAAATAGAATTCTGTTCCAAATTTTATTGTAATTGAGGCGAGGACTTATACATATAACTAAGCTTTTTTGACTGTGTTTTTTTTTATCTCCATTTATAATTTCTGGAACTAATTTATGTGTGCATACCCGTACATCGTCGCACCAATGCGGAATAAAACCCGATTCTAAATATGACGTTCTTTTCTTTTTGTATGATTGGAAAGATGTATACCCTACTGTACTATCATAAAACTTATTTATTTCGTGTTCGATATCGAACCCACTTACCAACAGTCATGAACAGTAGTTTGACTCCAGCTTCCAGGTTATACTTGGATGGTTCTGTCTCGTGAAGCCGGTGATAGATGATGGCATATCCGTCACAAGATCTGCCGGGCAGGTATGAGAACTCTCTAGAACAATAGAGGAGAAAAATATGTTATTTTCTTGGTAACAAAAAGGTTTGAGTGCTTAAAAACATCGTAAAATATTTCCATAAGGGCATTTTAAAAGAACAAAATACCCTAAAAAACTCATCATACGCAAATATATTTTACAGTGGCTAAGTCGGTTGCGAGACCGCTGTAAAACGAGAGACCATGGGTTCGATCCTCGCAACGAGAAAACTGATTGTAGAGACTATCTTCAAGCTTAATTCAATGTTGCAAATTATTAATAAAATTTTGGAATCTCTCTTATGTATAGATTTAGCGGGTCTTGGCACAATTTTAATATTTACGCTCAAAATCATACAACAACAAGCGTCTATGACCTAAGGTTAAGTATCAAAAAGTTATGCTTACATAACCACACCGAAGGATTTCGTAACACAGAAGGCATGTCAAAACAATATATTTCATTTGTTTGTGTTTCAAAGCCTCGTAACGTTCTTTTACCAATTTGGCAAACCAGTAAAATGATAATATGTTTTTTATTTTGCTTGCAAAAATTCGATATTGTAGAGGGCAGAGTTAGCGTAAAAAAACGTAAATATATAATATTATTTTTACCATTATTGAATAGGTAAAGTGACAGTGCAGACTGGTACCGACTGGTAACATACAAATCTCTATTCATTTTATTGCAATCTAAATATATCGTAATTCTACCAGCGTTATAGTAAAAAAGCTGAATTTTATAAATGTTATAAATGCCTTCCCGACACATTGAAAATGATATCTGTCAAAGCAACCGCGATCCAAACTTCATAATTGCTGATCGTGTGATGCCTGTGTTAGACGCCTGCGCAGGCAGCCCCTCAGCTTATATAAAATGACTAAGCCTCATGGCCGCCACACAAGTTCAAGTGCGTTTGCGCAAACGCGAGTTTGCACCAGTCTCGAATCAAAAATCGGAACAAAGTTTGCGCAGTTATTTGCCCACACACCTTCCAGTATACTGGTGCAAACTCAGACTTGCACAGTTATATCGTTACGTTTATGGCGGCTATTACTCTAACGGGCGCACTCAGAAACGTTTATTGTCAATTAAATCGTTCCTTAGTATATCTATACTTAATCTTTGTAGATTTTACAAAGAGAATCTTCTCTTTGTAAAGGCTCAGTTGCACGAACTAACTTTGCCCATAACTTTGACTTTAACAATGTCATCTCCATATATTTTTGACGTATTTGACATTGCTAATGTATGGGATTGACGTTTTCAAAGTCAAAGGTATGGGTAAAGTTAGTTTGTGCAATTGGCCCTTAGTAATGATTTAATTGACATTAAATGTCTCTGAGTACGGCAGTCAAACTAACATTTGTGACGTCATAACAACAAAAAATAGACAAAATAGACAGTGAAGCCATATCTCGGCAACGCGTGAGCCAATTATCCGCACAATACTTTCGTAAGTCATTGCCCTTGTGGAACTCTTCCCACAATCTATTGAACAAAGGACGGAAGGAATAAATACTAATTAAATTACGTAACAATCTGTAATAAGAATACTTAAAAACCTTGTAAATATCCTCGTTCTACGGAAACAGCAATGACTCGAAACAATCACTTTTTAATTGTATAAGATCAAGTACAACCTCATTATCTTTTTAATTGTGCAGTATTTTTATTTTTACTGGAGCATTAATACTAAATAATGGTAATTGCAGTGCAGTTTGTATATACCGGGTATATCAAGACTGCGACCGAAAACGAAGCCAGGTGATAGATATAAATTTGCAAAAAAAACGACAGGTTTTGCATTTTTGTAAATATCATCGTGTATAAGTACAAGTCCCGCCATTTGGCCAGAGGACGTCCCACGCTACGTTTGCCAAGACGCGGTCTCCACTCCAGAACACGCTTACTGCAGCGGTTATCTGTTCTGGGAGTTATAGTCAGAGCCATGTCGGTAACCTTGATTCTTTGGCGGATCACTTCAAATTCTTATAATTTAGAGTCCCACTGAGAGGGCTTAAGATATTAGTAGAAAGTAAATAAATTTAAGAAAAAATCTATTAAGTTATACATATAAGTTATTTAAATATTTCTTTTAGCATTTTTCCTTCCACGTGGTTACAAAATATTTAACAGATGGCGCCACTTTCACAGCCATCTTATTGATGCTCCCAATGTACTGAAGAACCTACAAGTTAAAACAATTGTTACAGTGCTCCGAAAATCTAACCGAGAGAAACCTTGTAACTTGTTACTTTACTTGTTTTTTGCTGTCCTACCCTCCGAGTCAAACCGGCTTCATTATGATACACATCTAGTCATGTTAAAACATATTAACACGAAATAAATCAAAGCTTTGAACCTGACACGGCCTTATTGCGTGTAATAACCGTACTATTACTGGCTTTAGGCAATAAAATGGTTATTATGTTGGTACAATGTCATACAAACTAAATACGTTTTTTTATAGTAAAATATTAATTTGCGCTGATTGTATCATAATACGCAGATTTTATTTTATTGATTAAATTTAGAGAAAACCGTTCACTTGATGATAGGTGAACATCTACATACAAACATACATACATAAACTCATGCCTTTTTTCCAGACGAAGTAGGCAGAGGTGCTACCAGGACTCCCAAGTTTCGCCTTGTATTTTCCGTCCCACGAGCTAATCGCCATATCGGGCACAATTTCCTGATTGATAGTGAATAGAAAAATCCAATATCACTTTACCCGACCCGGCACTCGAACCCGAGACGTCAACTTTGCAATCATACCGAGGCAGTCGAACATCTACATTGGTGAAAATATTAATAAATACACCCAACATTCACAAACATAGTTCTGACCCCACACTAAGATCGAGTATTATGTCGTAGGTATCAGAAACTTCGAGACTTTTGGTCTCACAAACAACCAGACCCGAAACAAATACCTGACCTGATACACCCGTTTTACCACCAGCGTATAACCGAGATATACGAGTATAACCTGCTCAACCGAGTTCGTGAAATAATAAGAGAAGGAAAGATAAGAAACTGCCTCGACTGCCTCGGTGGCGTAGTTGTACTACGGTACGACTACAAAGCTGAGATCTCGTGTTCGAATCTAGGGTCGGACAAAGTGATATTGGATTATTCTATTCAATATCAGCCCGGAGTCAGATATTTGTCACCGATATGCCGATAGGTTCGCCCCCTATCACAACGTTGGTCGGAACATACAAGCCGGAATGTGGGGGTCTTGGTAGCATCTCTACGTCTTCTGGGAAAAAGGCGTGAAGTTTATGTAGATATGGAAAGATAAGAAAACAGTGCTGGAGGATGAAAAGCCTGGACACTGCCACGCCCTCACCCCCGCCACTGCAAATGCTGTAAGCCAGGATCAACAATGGCACGCATTTTGATGACACCGGTAACTGATGAAAAGTATATTACACCTTCGGCAATATCACCGAACGAAATCCGACAGCTAAGCCGTCACTTCGCGTCTATTTTTATGAGATAGTGGATCCCGAGCCTAATCCTTCTGTAATCCGAGGTTACACTGTGGCTCCACCAAGTTTAATATAGTCCAAGCAGTTACAAAACAAATAAAATTGGTCGCACATGGCACCGTAATTTTGTTACCTAAATTAAAATACGTAGAGATTATATTGTTTTTTTATAGATTAGATGACAGTCTATATCCATATCTATATCAGCCCATATACGTCCCACTGCAGGGCACGGGCCTACTCTACAATCGAGAGAATCGATTGAGAGTGGTTGGGCCATATATAGTACATACGTTAAATAATATTAAAAAGTATGTAATAATGTTTTGTTTTAGTGTATAAATAAAATTTAATACATCCAACAGTCGCACATGCAGGCCTTATATACTTATTATTTATATACATATCTAACTACTAACATTAATAAAATATAATCAGGATGTTATCTATCGACCAATCAAGTTAAACATTTGTAAATACACCCACATTTGACGCATTTATCGGTAGTTTGTTAATTTTGCCCTTTTAAGTATAAAATACGATAGATTTCAATTCAACACCCAGACCCAAAACAATTATTTGTGTAGTGCAAAAAACATTGTCACGGGCAGTCGAAGCCGTGACCTTCCACTTCGATGTGCGTACTGCGTAAACAAATAAAAATAATTGTATTCTGCGTGCAATAATATTAAAATTTAAAATTAAAAATATTGAAAGGTTTTTAAATAACAAAGGACGACCTTCATTGACCGAAGTGCTTACTTATGACGTCACTATCGTAAAAGACAACAACCTTGGCTTCAGAGAAAGCGGAAATATTCATGTATGAAGTCTTGACTCTTGTGTAAGTAATTACACAGGAAGTATGGAACCGTTGGTCTTTAAGGGCTAAGATGACAACAACATAATGTAACATAAGAAACATACGAAAGCTCAAGTCTGTATCATCCAAGGGGTAAATACATACATAAACTCACGCCTTTTTCCCAGACGGGGTAGGCAGAGGTGCTACCGGGACACCCACATATCACCCTGCATGATCCGTCCCACAATGTGATATGGGGCGAGGCTATCGCCATATCGGGCACAAATTCCTGACTCCGGCCTGATAAGGAACAGAAAATTCCAATATCACTTTGCCCGACCCGAAATTCGAACCCGAGACCTAAGCTTTGTAATCGCACCGTACAACTACGCTACCGAGGCAATCAAATACACAGGTGCCGATATATACCCGTCCCATGATATGATAAGAGGCGAGTTAGAAGCTACGTCAAGCTTTAATTCCAATCACGATAAAGAGGCTAATTATTAACATTTGAAATTTTTAAACTGATACTAAACAGAGTGGGTCCCATTTGGGAATCGTATCCAGGACTTCATGATTTATACTCTTCATATTTTTATGCTGTCTCGTTAAGGACCAGACCATATATCGGTTGTATAACATAGTCATCAACCATCCGAAAAAACATAATATTATACGGATATAATATCATTGAATGCTGAGCATTGAAACACATTTCGCTCTCATCAACATCCAATAATCCACTACTTAATCAACTTCGAAATTATCTCAAACCTCGGCAAACAATTCACTTAACATGCATGACGTCACAGCAGCATTGCAACGTTTGACGTCACAAACATGGTTACGTTACATTTGTCCCGGATCGAAGTAGCACTGAACTTTGGGAGATTTGGCTGAATTCCAATTCCCGACTTTAACCTCATATATATGTCACCGGAATTTTTGTTTGAAGTTCACCTATTTTGTGTGCATATATTAGTCAAATTGTCCCATAACGTTTTTCCTACTTCCATATTTTTTTATGAAATAATATAATTTAAAACTTTTAGTTGCTATTGTAACTGCTTTATACAAATCAAAATTTAAAGAATAAAACTTGATCAGATTTGGCTTGTAATATATATTTTTGTAATATTAACGATGATGATTACCTCTGCAAACAGCTGGTAGTAATGACCACAGAAAAACATTTTTATTATTGCAAGAAATAAAGAACTTTAATTGCCCTCTATAATTCATTTTTTACTTACATTTATATAAGTTGATACATGTTCTTAATAGGACAACTATAAATATGTATGTTATATTTGTAAAGCATTCAGCAGGCAGCCTCCGTGGCGCAGTTGGTTAGACGCCGCCTGTGATACGAGAGGCCGGAGGTTCGATCCCCGCACCGAAATAAATATTTGTGTGATCCACAAGTATTTGTTTCGGGGCTGGGTGTTGTGAGACCGAAAAGTCTCTCGTAGTTTCTGATACCCACGACACAAGACTTGATCTTAGTATGAGCTCAGGACTATGTATGTGACTGTTGCGTTTATTTATTTATTCATTCACTATGACAGGTTGTAAGCCTAATATAATCGAGAATATCTGACAACAGCTGACTTTTAGAAAGTCAGGTATACCTTGAACTAGAACCCTGGACAGTCCGATAATCCACCAATTATCTCTCACCTTTCAATTTATTTTTCTACCTTGCCCCACGTGTATAAAAAGAACCTTGGCCCGGTTACTCATAATCGGATCATAACATCGTCATCAAAGCCTTTGATCTTTACAGTGACGCGAAACTATAATCGTTATATGACAATATTACTTAGTATAGTGTTATAACTTAGGTAACCTAACAATAAGAGGTGGTAATAGCCGGCTGTAATACGAGAGGTCGCGGGTTCAATCCCGGTAGCGTAGTGGCATTCACAAATGTTTGTTTCGCGGTGATTGAAGTCTCACGAAGTATTTGATGCTCAAGGGTTGTATCTTACAATGTATATAAATGGATATACATATAATTTGTGGCAGGTCTCTCATATGTGCGAGGCCGCCTGGGTAGGTACCACCGCAAAGTCTATATCTCACGCTAAACACCAAAGTAAATGCACTGTTGTGTTCCGGTTTAAAGGATATTGTAGCCAGAGTAACTACTGGACTCAGGATGGCGAGCGCAGTAGAATACCAAGCATTGCCTTGTAATTAATGGTATTGTTTGGTTGTACTGACCATGAAAGATCATATCGCTTACCATCAGGCGAATAAAAAAATACAGGAACTCAAAACCTGACACTTATGTACATGAATCACCATGTCAAACATAACACTCAATAAAATCCACGGTATCCGAATAGATAATTTGATAATTTTGATAAATTAATACACCGATATAAATAATCGTGCGCGTATAAATCACGCAATTTTAGATAAATTCAAATTATCATTATAATTTTGATAATTATATAGTATTTATATCAGCAAGTGATGCTTGTGGCGATATATTCTTTAGATTTGAGGAAACATAATCAAAATTTGTTGCTGGTTGGCAACTAACACTTTTGCGGTTTATCATTACCTTCCCTGACAAAATATAGCCGTGAATTACATAATATATAAGCATTGTTTCACATTTTAATAATTTAAAATAGTCATAACGACTAATGCAAAAAGGAGGTGTTAGAAGTTTGACATGTGTATCTGTGTTTTGTGGCATCTTAACTCCATTGATGAACAGATTTTGATGTAGTTTTTTATTTGAAATATGGACGTACGCAAAAATGAGGATTGGTGATCTTTTACTAAACGTTTCCCGCTGTGAAATGTTAGTTCCAAATACGCTCACAATGGTATTTGTTTCGGATCTGGGTGTTTGTATCAGCCCATATACGTCCCACTGCTGGGCACGGGCCTACTCTACAATCGAGAGAATCGATTGAGAGTGGTTAGGCCATATAGTCCACCACGCTGGCCTAGTGCGGGTTGGCGGACTTACATACCGTAGAAATTCTTTAAAATCGCTACGGTATGCAGGTTTCCTCACGATGTTTTCCTTCACCGTTAAAGTGCGTGGTGATTGACTATCAATACACACATAACTCCGAAAAGTCAGAGGTGTGCCCTGGGATTTGAACCCGCGACCACCGTGAACATGTAGGCAGCCGCGTCTGGTCCGTTACCAACAGGCCACCACGCACTCACTGGGTGTTTATGAGACCAAAAAGTCTCTCGTAGTTACTGATACCCACAACAAAAGACTTGATCTTAGTGTGGGTTCAGGACTATGTATGCGACTGTTGGGTGTATTTTAATTTATTTATTATAAAGTTCTCCTTATTTAAGACAATATCACCCCTACTAAAACAGTAACAATTCATAATCGACTTATCCGTGTGTACAAACAAGAAAATAACATGAACTTTGACATATATAAAACAGGTCAGTTTTATGTGACAACTAACGATATCTAGTAAATGGGTTAAAAAGTTTTTGTGGGAATAAAAACAGATATAACCTGTCGGAAATATCTGGGGACCTAGCTGGAATATATATCCACTATGTTCTTTACACTAAAAACATTTCGAGATGGATGCGAAATATATTTTTGGTATCAATATTTTTCCTATTTTAATTCAGTTTTTTTAACCTCTATATTTTGAATTTGCTGACCCTATGTACCAATGACGTCAATAAGCCAGGTGCACAGATATTCCGACGGGTAATATAAGTAATGGTATAACCGCCGGCACGGATCTTGAGCGCTCGGCGACAGAGTGGGGATTGCTTTGCGCATCGTGAACTTAAGGACAAAATAAATGTATACCGATTTATTATTATTAATTTATTCTTAGTTACTTATATATTATTATTATTTTATTTTATGGGATGAAAGCCCTTCATACCCCTAAAGAGACCCAAAAATCGACATCTGCGCAAGTAACGGCCAGCGCTCAAGATCCGTGCCGGTAGTTATATTTGCCGCTATGTTAAACTAGGGCTAAAAAGTTACGGTATATTTTCATACAAACCATCTCAAGACTGCAAGAGGATGCCTCGGGCTTTAAGTCCACTGTGTCATATACATTGTATGTGAAGATAAATAAAAATAAAATACTAAAGTCTTAGGCCTACAGCTTCAGCCTGCAGCCTTCTAGGCGACCTAATATTGAATATGAACTAAAATAAGAGTAATGGTTTCTTAGATTTACGCGAATGTCACACATTGAATAAAACCATTATATTGCGGATTTGGGTTAATATTTACATTTTTTAATTCCTGACGTTTCGATTACTTTACAGCTTTCGCGGTAACGAGGCGGAATAATACCTCAGTCCGATGAATTCCGTAAATATTAGTTTTATTGCAATCTAAAATATGTGCATTAAAATCAAAACAAACGTATTAAACACATTGCACGATGATCTCTCAGGCCCTTGACATGGTTTAGCGGCGCGCGTGGCTCATGACGCAACGTCGACAGTTCGACTTCCGGGTCGGGTTATATTGTGGAGATTAATAGCAAGCAACGCAACGTACGCAACGCTAGCGTAAGCGTATTGAAAAATTGAATTTAAGTAGAGAAATAAATCATAAAAAGAGCTGTAACTCGTTTGATACTTGCTCTAACACAAATATTTGTGCCATTTCCTAATATTTGGATTTCGTATTGGATCCGGATTATATTTGATGTACTTGTTTGTGTATAATAATATCAAAAATTTTGTTTCATATGGTGATAAAATTGTCGCAATGGCACAGTTAGAAATAAGCGATGGAAATAATGTTTATATCGAATGATGACACGCAGAACATTTTATCTGCCCTGTGAATCCAAATAAATTTATCTTATACGGTATCTCATACAATATCTCAGTTCATATACAAAGCCACTTAGATAAAGCTATGACTATAAATGGCAATAACCAAGTTCTTTAATATATTGCGACATTCGAATCCCGGGTCGGGTAAAGTTATATTGGATTTAGCTATTTATTAAATATCAATGTTAGTTAAAAAGAAAAAAATATCTGGAAGGCGGTGTTTGCTCCGTAGCGGAACTATTTCGCTTTAATAAATTAATTATAAATACCTAACTGCCTCGTAAAAAATATAAATTAAAATTACTGCGTCGATGGCGCAGTTATACTACGGTATGATTGCAAAGCTGAGGTCTCGGGTTCAAGTCCCGATTCGGGCAAAGTGATATTGAATTTTTCTATTTATTAATTATCAGCCGGGGTCAGGATTTTGTGCCCGATATGGCGATAGGCACGCCCCCTATCCCATCGTTTAGCGTCCGACGAAAGATGAACATCTCACGCTTTAATACTCTATCTGCACTGCGCTCACGTAAGGGAAATTTTTGACACATTGTCCGCTTAGTATAAACAAGTCATATCTAAATTTGTAATCGATGTCTGTACATAGAAAATAAATGAGAAAAACTAATATGGGGGGTCTGTATTAACCTAACAGATTACAGAACCCAAAACAATGTTTTTTAGAATTTTTGTTTGTTTGTCTGTGCGGTTGTCCGCGATGAACTCAGAAACGGCTTAATGGATTTCGATGAAATTTCGTATGGAGGTAGCTGGCACTCTAGATTAACACTTAGGCTACTTTTTATTCCGAAAAATTTAGTGTTCCCGTGGGATGAGGAAGGCATTACGATATATTTGTTACTTTTTATACTCAAATGTATGGGATGGGACTGGATTACATGCCTTGAGTGAGAATAATACGGGGCGGGCGGGATATAACGGGACGAGACGAGACGGGATGGGAAAATTTCAAATAAAGTTAATCACGCAGACGAAGTTTGCGGGCAGAAGCTAGTTGCAAATATGTTTTTAAGACGTCGCAACAGTGAGTGGCGACCCAGATACACCCAGATCTGTTAGATCTCAAGGCTATCTGGTGACTGACGCCCGATCTCTTTCATAGTTATTTTACTATGACTGTTTCGGTGGCGTAGTTGTATTACGGTACGGTTACAAAGTTGAGTTCTCGGGTTCGAGTCCCGGGTCGCGCAAAGTGATATTGGATTTTTCTATTCATGATCAGTCCGGAGGCAGGAATTTGTGCACGATATGGCGATAGGCTCGCCCCCTATCACATCATGGGACGGAACATACAAGGCGAAATGTGGGTGTCCTGGTGGCGACTCTGCCTACCCCTTCGGGGATAAAGGCATGAGTTTCTGTATGTATATATGGATGCAGTTAATTTTTAAAATTTATTTTGTATAAGTTTTTTGCTACTGCGACAAAGCAGTATACATAGGTACGATCTGATGCTAGGTACAGGGTAAAGTACATACAATATCTAACGGCTAGAGATCCTTATATCGATACAAATATGCCGGCTTATTCGTAGGTTTCTAGTGACACTAAAGTTTTTTAGTTCATGGTGTTTAAGTCCTGGTTGAAGGACCCTCCTTATGTACAATTTAGACTTTAGAAGGTCTATTATTGGACACAAATGCCACCAAATGCCAAGCATTGGTTTGTCCTGCCACCGTTTTCTGCTATGACCTCATCGAAGCTTTGTTACAGAAAAAACAATAAAATAATTTTAATATACTAGGCTCAGAAGGCACTTATAAAGGCGAATGAAAACATCGTGAAGAAACCTATACACCATGAAGACCTTAACAAGAGTTTCTGACAGAATGACAGGTTTCAGATAAATAAATACACCAACAATCACATACAAAGGCCTGACCCCACACTAAAATCGAGTCTTGTGTCGTGTATCAGAAACTACGAGAGACTGTCGATCTCACAAACACCCAGACCCGAAACAAATACTTGTGGATTACGCAATCGTTTCACAGCCGGCGTCTTACCAATTGCCCCATGGAGGCTGTCAAAGATCTGAAGTGTATGTACCCAAAGTACGCCAGCGTGGTGGTCTCCTGCCAAACCCAGTCCGTGACCATACGCTGATAACATAAAGAAATCGACGTGGGAGTTGGTACTTGCGAATAATTTTCTCCAAATAAAGCATAAAAAGCCCATTATATAGAAAACAATCGTTACATCCCGTTCTATGTTTGGCAACGTTATTGCTTATTGTCAATATGTGACGCAAATCATATTAGCTCGTTCAAGTCATAGAAGTTAGCGGTTTTTACAAGGTGGTAGGTCCCTAGTAAGCGAGCGGTTGCCTGGGTAGGAACCACATCTTTGCCTATTACATACATATACTCACGCCTTTTTCCAGAAGGGGTAGGCAGAGGTGCATCCAGGACACCCACGTTTCGCCTTGTATTTTCCGTCCCACGATGTGATAGGGGGCGAGCCTATCGCCATATCTTTGCCTATTAATATCGCCTATTAAACTAGATGGTAGTTATACCATTGGGTGAAAGCCGTCAAGCAGCGTTAGATATGCACTGTTGTGTACCGGTTTGTAGGGTGTTGAAGCCAGAGAAATGAGCGGGGATTAAGAGTCTATTGAGTCACGAGGTGTCAAGTACAATGTAGTTTTATAAATTCTAACGGCCGTATTCATAGACAGATTTAAAACTTATTTTATTTAACGAATGTTGTGTCCCTTTCGAAAGACTTTAGAAATCAGTTTGAGCGAAGAAGACAAAACATCGACGGATTAAATAGGTTTTAAATCTCTCTATTAATAAGGCCGTATGTGGTTTGAATCGGGCCAGAGTGGTCTTCAAGCACAGATAGAGTTAATCTGTGTCTTCTAGTCTAGTCATTTTTGCGAACAAAATACCAATCGATTCAGCCCATAGACTATGGCCCAAAATAATAAAATACATGTATCAGTATTTTCAATAGGCCAGCATAATTGTTAGCACCGGTCGAGAGATATTGTCTCGCCAGTCGACACTTTACTTGAACCGCAGTGAATGTACCATCATTTCAGAGCGGACACTTTGCCGTTATTACTACGTTTTACTTATTCACGGTTGTCGCGGGTTCAAATCTCAGGGCACACCTCTGATTTCTCGGAGCCGTGTGTGTATTAATATTTATTCACTAAGCACTATAACGGTGGAGGAAAACATCGTGAGGAAACCTGCATACCATAGCGATTTATAAGCTATGTAAAGTTCGCCAACATGCGCTTGGCCAGCGTGTTGGACTATATGGCCTAACCACTCTCAATATTACCCTCGATTGTAGAGTAGGCCTCGCCCTGCAGTGGGACGTATAAGGGCTGATACAACACTTGGCCGTGCCAGTATAAAAATTACTCATGTAGGTATAGAAAAGTATTACTACAGTAAATAATAAGCACGTTGTTTGTCCACTATGCAAAGTTTGTTTACGTTAATAATATTTGTCACGTACAAGGTTTATGTACGAATATATTTGCCAACCAAATAATATTGCGGAAGTGATTTTTGTCACAAATGGGACAAACATTACTATTTGCTCAATCATTCTTGGCAATTATGGAATTCCCACTAATCAACATTGTCGTCTTTTTTATTTTATTTTTATTTTATTTTTTTATTTTATTTTATTTATTCGAGGACATCCAACGGCAATTACAATGTTTTTAAATCTAATACATAATTGATTCGGCATCATGCTTAAAGCATTGCCTGCAGGTGTCACAACATGCATAATATAATTTAGGAGTATTAGACAGACTTAACATTAAAATTAAGGTGAAATTAACAAGGTAAAAACGCAAACTTAAAAACTCTGTGAATGACAATCATACTAAACATAATATAAATGTAACAAAATGACATACTTCTAAAACAACATAAGTCCACTACCTAAGTGCTAAGACTTAACTAACTACAAAGATCACAGTACTAGTAATACAGTAACACAGCAATATAAAATCAACAAAATCATAACAGAATTAAATTAAATTATTAATTAAATTAATTAAATTAAATTAACAGAATTAAATCAAATTAGCCATAGAAATTGTATGACATTTTAATAAAACTTGAATAAGACAAAACAAAAACAAGAAACATAAAATTTATCATTTAAATTAATATTAATATTTTTTCTGTTAAGTTGAAAAATACGTGCTTCTGGAAACCACTTATATCTTTTTTATGAACCTATATTGTCCCACTGCTGGGCAAAGGTCTCCCTCAACTCTTTCCACCCCATCTTCTGCTGTTGCCGTCCACACTTTACTAAAGTTTATAATTAATATATGTAATATGTTTTATTTTTATCACCTCAAAATATAGCGAGACGTCCAGATACTAATTATACCTAATTTTTATCTCTCTCTTTCTTTCTTCAGGCACGGGTACTCCACTGCTAAATATTAGACATCCTGGGAACGTCCTGCAACCAGCGACTTCATTCAACCTAACTTTTCTGGCCCTTCCATACTCAGAAGCTGACAAGGACCTACGATTACATAAGGGTATGGAATGCTCGCATTCAAAGGTGATCACTTCTTGCCACATACTATAAACCGCTCCACGTTTACCGCGCTTTTACTATAAACAATCAAATGATAAAACTAACCTCTAGACTCGCTCGACTTGTCCGCCAACCCGCACTAGGCCAGTGTGGTGGACTATATGGCCTAACCACTCTCAATCGATTCTCTCGATTGTAGAGTAGGCCCGTGCCCAGCAGTGGGACGTATATGGGCTGATACAATAGACTCGCTTAAAATGACAGTATTTTTTTTCGAACAATACTAGTTTCGATCGGCATACGTAATATGTTCGTGTCTGATCCACGTATCTGCATAATTATGCATAGTGCCTACGATACACTTCATTATATTAGACATTTAAACGAATTTTCAATCTGAATGTAAACAGTCCGATTCCGATCTTGATTTTGCGAGTGATCACAATGATGGGTTTTACCATTGTGTAAGGACCATCTAGGTTTATACGAACCGTATCTAGCCTATTATAGTCCAGTGCGAGCTTCTATAACTGCGACCCTAATCTTGGTCTGGTTTAGTCATTTTTGCACTCTACCTGGGTCAGTAACCTGTGACTTATCGCTCGCAGTCCTAATGTCGGCACAGTATATCAAACCTATTTTATTATAGTAATTACTAAACAATCTTAAAGCTACCAATAAACCAAAGGAATAGTAATTTCGAAGCCACACCTAGCATCTTGGTTATATGTACGTTCTACGTTCGTAAAATTTCTTTTTCCTTCTCTTATGACCATCACAAGTGTCGGAATGAGATTGCCTCAAGCGATACGACCGAATTTGTACTGCTTTTTATTAAATTGTTTTATTGTTCAGTTTTATTTGGTGTACAATAAAGGATATAGGTAATATGAATTTAAAAAAATTACCGTCTTAATAAGTGTTGCGTATTAGCAACGCAAACTATTGTAGTAAACTGCATATTGTTCACAGAAGTGACGCAAGGTAGATATTGCACCTAGCTAGGCTTAAGTTATGGGCGGTAGCGGTTTGTATTAAAATATCCAACGTTAAAAAAATTGTACTTTACACCAGTAAAGTACAAATCTACCATCTACCACCAGGTAGGTCTCTCATTCGTGGTGTGGTTTGGTTTTGCTACTGTCCATGAGCGGTCGTATCGCTTACCATCAGGCGAACGGCATGCTCGTCTCGCCATTCACCGAAATAACAAAAAGACTTTTGGTTTCATATTTCAATCACTATATTAGTTTGCTTTGACTTAGATCATTTCGTTGACGGTTTGGAATATTTCATATAAAATGTTCAGTCATGTAAAATCAGTCCAGGTTGACTGGAATTTGTACCAAACAAATGTCGGATGGAAATAATTTCGCCAATTTGTAGATGCCATTAATAATATTTCTGACTACATACATTGGGATACAGTCATGATATTACATATTTTATGTAACTATGTATGTAACAAATTAGAGACTTAAACGATTACTATTATAACAGACACACCATATTTATCGTTAGCACACGCCTTATTTGGAAACGATAATTCTCTGCGTAAATACAAATTTACTATTTAAAAATTGCAAAGTAAGTGCATTCAAGGTTACACAAAGAAACCACATCCGCCGACCAAAGTATTTTCCACAACTAAAAATATTTCAAAGCATTTTTAAATTGAAATATCTCGACCTTAGTCTGTGCAAAAACAATGTTTTTACGTTTTGCTAATTTTTCTACGCTTAATGACCGTGCTTGGGTAACTCGAACAGAAATTATAATTAGACATACGTTAACGATCCAATCCAATGCGTGGTGGCCTGTTGGACCAGACGCGGCTGCCTACATGTTCACGGTGGTCGCGGGTTCAAATCCCAGGGCACACCTCGGACTTTTCGGAGTTATGTGTGTATTGATAGTCAATCGCCACGCACTTTAACGGTGAAGGAAAACATCGTGAGGAAACCTGCATACCGTAGCGATTTTAAAGAATTTCTACGGTATGTAAGTCTGCCAACCCGCACTAGGCCAGCGTGGTGGACTATATGGCCTAACCACTCTCAATCGATTCTCTCGAATGTAGAGTAGGCCCGTGCCCTGCAGTGGGACGTATATGGGCTGATACAGAACAGTACAGGAACGATCCAATCATATTAGCTATTGAAATGGAAAAATAAAATAGCTCTTAATGGTTTCTTAGATTTACGCGAATGTAACACATTGAAATAAAACTATTTTTTACGGATCTTATCGCGGATTTGGTTTGATTTTTACATTTTTAACCTCTCGACGTTTCGATTACTTTACAGCTGTCGTGGTCACGCGGGCGGACGTAAAAATTCGATTTACATCAAAATATTCTTTTAACGAAATATTTCAATCATGAAATAAAATGGAACGTAATGCTCATATTCATTTAAAGACTAATAAAATAAGAAAACCTATATATGAATAAAGAATTGTACAGCCGAACATATTATGCTACTATATTGAAATAACATTCTGGAAATCTAGTTTCCCATGAATTATACCACAGTGGGTATTATACGTGTATACATCGCGAACTCTCATACGTAACATAGTTTACAAACATAAGTTGAATTTTCCCACAATTTCCATATAAAATCACATCATTTCTCGTGTATCTTTATTTCAAAGTTATGGCATTGTATTATATTTAGAAAAATCTAGGTTATTATTTAGGTATACGACAGCAATGGTGGCGAAGTTGTGCTACGGTAAGATTACAACGCTGAGGTCTCGGGTTCGAATTCAGGTTAGTGCTAAGTAACCGGATTTTTATATTCATTATCAGCCCAGAGTAAGGAATTCGTGCCCACTGCCCGATATAGCGACAGACTTCACGCCTATTATTCACATCGTGGGACGGATCGTGGGTGTCCTGGTACCACCTCTGCCTACTCGTTCTTAGAAAGGCGTGAGTTTATGTATGCATTCTGAAATTTAGGATACAAATTATTCCACAGTGGGAATTATATGTTAATAATCTCATCTCTATCGCGAAATCTCACACATTACATAGTTTACAAACATAAGTTGTAGTTTTCCACAATTTCCATATAAAACTGCATCATAAATGCAAGCCTCCTTGAACCACATGCCTTTACAGCATATGTATCAATTTATTTAAAAGTTATGGCATTGTGGGCTATATTTAGAAAAAATCTACGTCATCGTTGAGGTATTTTACTTGGCCGGATACCGCTCACAATTTTATTTAAACAGAAAATCTAGGTTATTTATTCTGTGAGCCCTAACATTAATCGAAGTTACAATGTATATATTTATACAATATATAAACAAATAAAAAATATAAAATTGTATTCTAACAACCTTGCGACCGCCAAATAACTCATTGCCAATTTTTTATGATTTTATAAGTTTAAATTCAGATTACACATTAAGAGTACTAAAAATATAATTAGCACTGAAGTTAATTATATTTTAGAATTTTAATACCGTGGGATTTTATTTTTATGTATATTTTAATTACTGATTACATAATTTCATATAATTATGGCTAAGAAGGAAATAATTATAACTTATAATAGAGGTTGGTGGCCTGTTGGTAACGGACTAGACGCGGTTGCCAATATGTTCACGGCGGTCGCGGATTCAAATCCTTGGGCACACCTCTGACTGGAGTCATGTGTGTATTGATAGTCAACCATCACGCACTATAACGGTGAAGGAAAACACCGTGAGGATCTGCATACCATAGCTATTTGTATGGTATACATATTTGAATTTCTATGGTATGTAAAATCCGCCCGCACTAGGCCAGCGTGGATTATGGCCTAAACCTTTTCAATCGAACTCTCGGTTGTAGAAGGGTCTCGTATTCAGCAGCGGGCTATCATGGTCTGAAACAGTACAGCTATTTCATGGATTCAATACACGAAAGCAGCTGTTTATACATTTGATAAAAAAACACTGATTCCGAGGTTATTGACCCGACAAGGTTGACACTTTCGATAGTAATAAATACAGATATGTTTCTAGGTCAATATCTATTTATGACTGCGAATAAATCAATGTTTATTTGAGAAATTCTTAATATTATAAATGCAAATATGAGTTCATTCATTTCTTAGTTACTACTCAACCAATGGCTATGATATTTTGCATATATGTTGTCTATATCAGCCCATGTGCGTTCCAATGCAGAAATAAATAGGCTGATAGAAGGCGGGTCTCATCTACAACCGTAAGTTCGATTGAGAGCGGTTAGGCCATATAGTCCACCACGCTTGCCTAGTGCGGGTTGGCGAACTTAACGCACCATAGAAATTCTTACAAATCGCTATGGTATGCAGGTTTCCTCACCACGTTTTGCGTCACCATTATAGTGCGTGGTGATTGACTATCAATACACACATGACTCCGAAAAGTCAGGATACAGAAAGCACATAGAGTACCTTTCATCCAGGAGAAGCAACTGTTCATAAGGCTTAGAATAGGTACTTAATCTTTGAGAGAACATGAATAAATTTCAAAGTAATGCCTGAAATACAAAAACAAGAATATCCTGGACGAAAATATGATATTAAAATCCGAATTATTAAGCACGCAATAAAATCCACGATAAGAAATATTATTCTATATTTATTAGTTTTATAATATCGGATAATCTATGTAGGAAACCTCCTAAACTTGGAATTTGATTAAAATTCCACTAATTCAAACATGAAGCAACGTAAAATTGTCCTTGGCAGCTCAGTAACTGGCTCTTGTGTAATAGACCATTAGCCATATTTCATGGCCAATTTGGATGAATTATCATTTAATTAATGACCACTAATCAGGAACACGTCAGTATGTGTCAGAATGTGCAAAAAATATACATACATATATATTATGACTGCCTCGGTGGCGCAGGTTTACTACAGCACGAGGAAAACTGAGATCGCGGGTTCAACTCCCAAGTCGGGCAAAATGATATTGGGTTTTTCTATTCATTATCAGTCTGGAGTTAGGAATTTGTGCCCGATATGACGATAGGCTCGCCCCCTATCACATCGTGGGACGGAAGATACGTAACGTAGTAACGTGATTGTCCTGATAGCATTGCCTACCCCTTCTGGGAAAAGGGCGTGAGTTTATGTATGTATGTATGTAAAAAAAAATTTTAAAAACTGTGTAATCGAAAATGTATATCTTTGTAACGTAGTTTTATCCTAGTCCTTAGTCATACACTGTTTTGTTAATATTGTTTTGAATAAATATTCACGAGTAATTGTCGTGATTGCAATGTAATAAAATTGATTGGATTCATAATAATATGCAACTTGTGTCATAGTTATCCTCCATGACGCAAATTGAAATTGTATTCTAGGATATTGTGTGTCGACTCTCTGTCGATGCTGCTACATGCTGTGAACCGTGATATACTGGGTTTGATATCTTGGATCCGAATCCACGATACTACTCAATATGACTTTTTCAGCTTTAAAAATGTCTGATATTGTTCGAGACTGGAATTGTCTGGTATATAGATTCGTCCTTTATCACATCTCTCTCTCCCTTTTCAGCCATATGGATACTAATGAACATAAGCCCTCCCCCAAAGATCCCTACATCGACCTGTAAGAAGCGGCCTTCATTCAGACTCCCTGCTACCTCAACCAGGTCTTGCGTCTACCATTTTTGACATATTGGAACAAAAAATTTACGTGTCATGCTATAGATAGATGTAGTGGTAAATACTAAATGCCAACATTAATGCCATGCAGTATTTAATCATAATAAGTCCTGGGACCATGCCCCTAGCCGGAACATTTTGCAGTATCGTAATAGTTCCGTTAATAGACGAGCGTAACGCTTCACGCTTAACATCAGGCAACTACTCGTCTCGTCATCCATGATAATTATAATACACAAGATACCGAAAATGGGCATAATTTCGCATTTTACCATTATTTGCGTAAATTCTACAAATTTACGTTAGATGACTTTCGTAATTTTTTTGTAATTATATCATGAAGTCTTTATGGCTCTATTTATGTGTGGATTTATGAGAACGAGTATAGTTCGTAGGTTCAATTATTATTGGGGCATATCATAGATGTAGTATAACATAGATCGGCAATGTATCATTTTGAGTGAAACCAAAACGAGAATATGATAGTGTGCGTGAAGTTTGCATGTGTGCGTGACAGATAATGCTGCGCCATGCACTGTCGATACTATCATATCGATATACCTAACGGCCCAACCAATAAAATTAAATTTTATAGATATATATGAGACATTTCATGGTATTTTAACAGAAAAATAATGATTGTGTTTATTTCAACACAGATACGTAAATAAAGATAAATCGTCATATTTGAGAATAATTTTATTTGACAAGTTTTGTAAAGCATTCCTTATAATAATATCTAATGTTCTATTGTTTTATTAAAATGACAGCCTCCGTGGCACAGTTAATTTGAAACCGGCTCAGAAATGGTAAATTACGCACACGAAATATTAATTAATATTTAGCAAATATCAATAGTGAATAAATAAAGTGAAGTAATAACTGTTATTATAGAATTGATGTTATACTACGAGATTATAAAATGAAGTGAAACCTCTATGGTCATCGACTATTTTTATCGACATAATATTATTGATCGAAACTGTCAATCAATCTCTAGCAAATGTTGGTTGAAATTATTATAAATTCACGTATATGATATCATTTTTTATAGGCAATGGATGCTTTCTATGCATTTAAATAATGAATAAGGACATTCTGTTCTACCGATATACATACAAGGTTTGTCTTACAAATCTACAATATTGTCACTAAACAACATTGAAAAAAGTGATACGATCTTATGAAAAACTATGATTATTCGTGTTTTTACACTAAAATCAATCACATCCAGGCACTGGACAACTCACCATAATAAATTACATTTAATAAAAGTAGCTCAGTACTGAAATATTAAATAAATCAAGAAAATAAGCGAAATTTGTCGTTCGCTTAAATGACATATTTTCACACAAATCGCTAAAGTTAGCTCTCCGTGTAAACGCATGGTCGCATCATGCATCTCGCTTTAATGTATGATATAAATCATTCTTTCTCTTTCACATTGCCGATCTATGTTATACTACATCTATGGGGCATATATCAGACCGCAAATCGGTGGGTTCTATAAATTATTCTGGCAATCGACCACTTACTTCGTAAATTGCAATATTTAAAAATAAAACATAATAAACTAAAGTGCATAAAATTGTATCTTCTTGCACGCAAAAAGACATCTTATTTTGATACTTATTTTTATTTTGTTATGGATATATTTTTCTACTTTGCGATACGATTTCGCACTTTGGATAAATGGAAAGGAGTTACGTAAAAAGTCCATCAAAACATTAGTTACGTTTTGTAGAATTATCAATGAATACTTATAATTGTTGTTTCTTGTCATCATAATCACAATCTTACTGTGAGATAATTAATTTCGATGTATTATCATTAATTTTGACTTAATTTATTGACCTAATTTTATAAGTAGCATCTTAATCGACTTTTATTAAATCGAGAGATACATTAGGAATATTAGAGCAATACGATATTTAGTACTATACATATTATATCGGTTTCAATAAAAAACAAATATTGAGATGTTAATTATACGTTGAAATTATACGTTGATATTTTCTCTATTTGATAATGAAGAAGCGGGCGTTGTCGCTAAATATTTATTTAGAGTACTTACAGGACGTCTTGTGCAGATTTCATATCTGGCGTATTTAAACTGCGGCTGTCGAAGAATTCTGGCGCGTTCTTCCTACAGGAATAATACTTCTCCATACACGCCTTAGTTTTATCCATGTCTCCGTAACATGCGTTGTAAAACAACAACAATTGTTTGTCCGTCAAATCTTTAGGAACACATTTCGATTTGTCTAATTTCTCCGACCACGCTCTGAGTTCATTAATATCGTCCTGCGAAAATTTGTCCATAGACGCCGTCGCCTCCACATAATCGAACTCTAATTCGACGGGCATTTTTATTTATGAATTTACGTAAATAAACACGATTTGTTTTGCGATTGGACGTACATCCAACCTCTAAGGCTATATTTTGACAACTAAAGAAAATTTTATCAATGTAATGACAGCTTGTGCCGGTGTTGCCACTTGTGAAATACAAATCTACTAAATTGTTGTAAATATACTACTTGTAAAATAATTTTAAAACCATCGAGATTATGCATAATATAATATATCCGGCATTCGTGTTAAATGTTATTAAATATTTTTTGCGGCCTAACATTTAAAATAAAAAATGGATTCTGATACGTCGTAAGTAAAAATACGATTAATATGATATATCGTTTCAATATGTTAAATATGTGATAAATAATAATAACTTGTTATTCAAATATTGCAGGGAATCTAATATTTTAATATTGACAAGCAGAGATCGCTTTAAAATATTCATAAAATTATATTGGAGGACCATTGTGATGTTAATAACTCCATTAATTTTTCTACCAATACCTTTAGTTTTTGTTGGTGAAAACAACGTAAGATAACTATTTAATATTATTTTTCCTATTAAATAAAATTTATGTGTTTTTCGCTTTTTTCATGTTTTTAAGCCTTTGTTGAATGTTATTTATTTTGCAGGCCTACATCAGTTTATATTTCTTTGTAGTAACATGTGTGTATTGGGCAACAGACGTGTTGCATCCAGGTGTTATTGCGATGATCCCAATAGCTGCTTCTTCAATAATGGCTTTTCTGGGACACGGGTTTATAAATGAAGTGAGTTTGCTAAAACCTGAAGCAACATTTACTACACTTTTAGTAATTTTATGTTATTCAATATAAATAACTCTTTCCAGATGTATATTCGCAATGAATTATTAGACTGTGTTGGAGTAATGATGTTGATTATAGCGATAGAATACAGTCAAGTACATAGAAGAATTGCTTTGAAAATGCTTCTTTTGTTCGGCTGTTCGCATTACAGGTCAAAACGAAATAATATCTCTTTAAAAGTCAACATTCCACTGCTGAATATAGGACTCTCACGAAGAGTTCCATATAAGTGCAATTGCTGCCCAATGAGAGAAACGATGGCGATTTAAGGATACATGAATAGCCATTTCAGAAATGGCATAGCCAATTCACAGGCTAATGAGGGTCCGCTGCGACATCAGCGCGAGAATCCCTACCTCTCTCTCCATATTGGAGACGGCATAGGTCCAGCAGTGGAATCGCCAAGACTACAGATGATAATAATATGTATGTTAGTTGATCTGAATTTGTTGCAGACTAAGTTTTATACTGTTCTTCATAAGTATGTTCTTGTCAATGTGGATAACAAACGTGATCGCCTGCGGTCTCATGATGCCCGTTGTTAAAGCAATACTAGTTGAACTTGAAAAGGTAATTTATTATGTTATACATACATAAACTCACGCCTTTTTCGCCAGAAGGCGTAGGCAGAGGTGCTACCAGTACAAACACGGTTCATCTTGTGTGTTTCGTTCAACGACCTATTAGAGGGCGAGCCTATCGCCATATCGGGCACAAACTCCTGTACACTCCTGTCCACAAACATATTTTTGTGTTACGTTTATGATATAACACATTAGCTTTTATTATCATTATCATAATGCCCTTTCTTTCTCCTCATAAATCTATCCCATGGTTATCTGGTAGAGATTCCCTTAGAGCGATAAGACCGCCGCGCCATGTGTACTATTTTGTTTTATTATCTTTTTAAACTGTTATATGTATTGTGTAGAATAAAGATTAAATAAATTGGAGAAAATTGGTGATTGTTATCACTAAACGGTATAGAATCTAGCAGAAAATATACGTGATAGTTCATCTTAAAATTCTTCTCTTCAATATCAAGAAATTAAATGTTTTATCTATATATCAAGTACAGCTGCATCATAATTTAACTGTTTTCACCCCGCATAATGCATGGCAATAATTGTTCAACACATATTTCCTCTTTGTATTAAATATAGATTGATAACTACGCAAAAAAAAAACTGGTCTTGCATAGTTCCTAGTATAAAATCCGGTAATTTTGTCGCAATCGCGTAATTATAAGAAAAACACGATATGCAACCTTGATCAGAAATAATATTTTTATATTTTAAGCTTCTTGGTGCGAAGGTGATTTAAAATAAAAAGGCCATTGTATACCTACCTAAGAGACCCTCCTTTAAGAGCGTTGCGAAAACATTTTACTGTGAGGCAAAAACAGAGCTATATCAATGAAGTCGCTGTTTTAAATACACCAAAAATCGTCATATTAACTATCAGAAACATAGAAACTTTTGAGTCCTTTTTTATTGCGATGAATGGTGAGATGAGCATGCCATTCGCCTAATGGTAAGTGATGCGATCGCTCATGGACAGTAGTAAAACCAAAAAACACCATGAATCACAAAGCAATGCATGGCATTCCACTGCGCTCGCCATCTTGAGACATGAGATGTTAAGTCTCATTATATCCAGTAGTTACTCTGGCTACAACTTCCTTCAAACCGGAACATAACAGTGCATTTACACTGCTGCTTGGCTGGAGAAAAAGACATTGCGGTAGGCGGCCTCTCACATATGGGAGACCTACCACCAGTAAACAACAATCAAAGCAAGGACAATTACAGTCATGTAAAGAATACTTTTTGTTTCAGATGGGAATATTAGAAATGTATCAAATCATCGGAAAAGCCAGGCACCAGTCGAGTAGGCACGAGCAGAAGTTAGTCTACATACTAATAGATACTTATACTTGATAATTATTTTTTATGTATGTTTTTAATTCTGGTAAAGAGATATCTTACGTCAGTCGAAACAATCATGTCTAGTCAAAACCCTATTTATATCATCATCGTAATAAGATGCTTGCTAGCCCAGCGAATAGAAACATTTTACCAGCTGAACACATCGAGCTTACTTAACATACTTATACCAAGCCACAAGACCCTCGTAATTACTGATATATTATATAATATTTCTTTACAGTGTTCCAAGGCCTACGGATTTCACAGTGTTTTATTTTCTCGGGATCGCCTACTCTTCCTCGATTGGTAATATTTTATAGATCTAACATTTAATAAGGCGTTCTCTCTGATGAAATGTCAACATTGATTTTATTGTGTTCAAAGCACAGATTACATAGTACTGTTCAAAGTATTCTCTGTCACCAGGGATCGAGGATTTTTTAAAACTGTTTCCATAGCAAAACAATCACTATTCGTCCGGATTCGTGAATTTTCATGAGCAGTGTTGATATTTTACTATGAGCTGACTTGGTAGTTACTAATGTTATCACTACGGGTTACTAATGGTAAAAATATATAAATATACGGTTATACTAATAATGCAGTTCTTTAGGTAGTTACATCAACGGTCCAGTTAAATGCGTCGCTTAGGTACTCAGATTTTTACAAAATTTTAATTGTTTTTGAGTATAAGGTCCATTGAACTTTTACTTACAATAGCAATTCGTTTCAGGTGGAATGGCGACTATCACGGGAAGTCAGACTAACCAAATATTCAAAATATATTGTGAACAGTAACTATTTTTTAAATATATTATGGCTATACAACTGGACCTAACATTTACATTTTAATTTAATTTGCCAGTTTCTAATTAATTCCTGTTTATAACGGCAGGCTCCGGATTCAATTACCATGCCAAGACAAATGACAGCGTGATTGTCATATATTTTTAATGTTGGGTATTTTTTGGACCAAAAACTTCCTCTTTATTTAAGACTACCTTTGAATACCTACGCTAGAATTTGGGGGACAACACAAAGTGTCAGAAATAATAGGGCACCGTAGGCCCTATCTCTCGCATGAGTTAGGAAGTAGATTGTATAATATACTCGTAGTCATTTTCTTTCAATCTTTGACTAGGATTTTTCCTGCATCACCGAAGATAGAGTTCCCTCATTTCATGTTACTCAACCTACCAGGCGTGCTTGTAATGGAGGTGCTCCTGTATCTCTGGATGAATTTCTACTTCCTTGGTATGTTCAGGTAAGAATACGAGGGTAAATCATTCAACAAATTTTATTAAAGTCTAATATAATGAATTAAACATGAGACGTAACATCGATGATGATGATGATGATGGCGAGCGTAGTAGAATGCCGAGCATTACCTTGTAATCCATGGTGCTATTTCGTTTTTTCTACTGACCATTGGTAGTCGTATCGCTTACCATCAGGCGAATGGCAAATGGCATACTCCTCTCGCCATACATCGCAATTAAAATAAATATAAAGTTTTATATCTGTCTTAGGTCCCAAAACAGCGTAGATTTAGAAATATCTCTAACTGAAGAGGAAACGCAGTTCGTAAACGCTTTACTTACAACGCAATATCAACAGTTGGGCAAATTAAAATTTCACGAAATTGTAAGTTACGTATTAAAGGATTTCGATGATAATACTTTTATATATGTTACCGGAAATGTATGAAATTTAGGAATTGTATACATTTCCTAGGAAATGTATACAATTCCGAAGCTATTTAGGAAATGTATAAAATATTCTTTCAATAATTATTTTATACATACATATCCTAGGAAATGTATACATTTCCTAGGCATTGTATACAATTCCAATATCGTATTAGGAAATGTATAAGAATAATGGTTTCTGTAATAAAACACGTTGTTCAAATGAGAGTAATATTTTTTATCACAGGTAACAATCATAGCGGTAAATTCTATAATACTCGTATCTTCATATTACCTATGTTACCAATTAAAAATAACCCTTCCGGTGTCCAAGAAGCTCATTTCGGGCTCCCTGTCAAGATTCATGTGACATTCTCCATTGTTCTCCAATGGTAGGTAGGTAGGTTAGGTTAGGTTAGGTTAGTTTATGTTAATTAATATCTTAAATACTTACATTTACTTACATTTCCGATTACTATTTAGGAAATGTATAGATTTCCTAGGAAATGTGTCTAATGTAATTTATTTTACACATTTCCGGGCGATTTTAGGAATTACATACATTTCCTAGGAATTGTATACAATGACGGATTACACACATTTCCGTTAACATAATATAATACAAAGTAAATTATATTGGACTTCATGGAGTATTGGATGAGAAAAAGGACTAATTTGTTGCAGGTGGTCATCGTACTTATTGTGGTAACGGGTATATTACAAGTGACAGTTAGTGTCGCTTCTATAGACACCAAAGAATATTCGTATCTTCATAGGTATGCCCCACCACCATAGCTCACTTTAAATTATATTAAAATCGAAGTTAACTACATAGCTTGTCTTAAAATGCTTATTACAGCTATTTCAGAGCGTCATCGCCCTGCTTTCTGTCTGTCGTGGCATTGTTTATATTGCCTGTGAATTCAAGCTTTCTGACGTTCTTCAAAAAATCTGGTAGGTGATAATTGGCAACGTATTTTGATTTTGATTTCTAAATAAATTCATAGAGTGATACAAAATGCTTATTTATGTCAATTATACCGCTTTTTTAACTAAATGTT
The DNA here is from genome assembly GCA_905220455.2 of Deilephila porcellus. NCBI lineage: Eukaryota > Metazoa > Arthropoda > Insecta > Lepidoptera > Sphingidae > Deilephila > Deilephila porcellus. The sequence continues at coordinate 10,565,989 of LR999991.1, forward strand.
TCAAATATGCTGCAAACAACGCCATGTAAGTATATTTCCAGGATCCAGAAGGAATGTCTTACCAAACAGTCCAACCAAGGCTTGCTTGAATTGGGAAATCATAAAGAATAATATGCATTGGGAAGTTCTCTTCATTATTGGTAATTTCCAATTTATTTAGGTACCGTTTAAGAACATTTATTTACTGTTTTCTCGTTTCCTGTAATACCTACCTACATAAAACTTTGTTACACAGGCGGCAGTGGAACTTTATTCGAATCATTAAGAGATACAAAGATGACAGTAGAGATGGAGAGGTTTCTGCTACTCTTCAAGGGCTGGTCGCCATGGGCTGTCGTCCTTATGGTCATCTTGTACACCAAGATCCTTACTGAATTTGCTTCCAATTGCAGCGTGGCTCATTGTATTTTGCCTGGCATTGCTAAGCTAGTGAGTTACCTCTTAATTAATGACTTTTGTAGTCGTTAGTATGGGAATTTTTAGAGGGCTTTGTTTATATCAACAATAGCCGAGTACGACGATTGCACCTACACGTTTTGCAAAATTAGGTGAAGCTTAATTAACTGACTATTTAATACAACTAATACCAAGACTCAGCGCACGTTTTAAAATGGTAGATCTTAAAGAACGAACTTAAATAAACATAGTGAACGACCTCCTGCTGCGCGATGGAGCGAGCGACGGCTTGATAACGGCAGGGAGTAGCGGATGTATGAGGGCTGCTCAAGACCGGGCTGGTTAGGACCTGGAGAGGTCTACGTCCAGTAGTGACCAGCGGCAGGCTAAGTATATTTTAAAAACATGGAGATTTGCAAAGAAGTTTCACAGACTCCTGACCACGGTTAGATAATTAATTTACAAGTTACAACTTATTTAAATTTTAGGGTGTTCTAAGCCACGTGAACCCTCATAACTTGATGATGGCCAGTGCGTTGTCTTGTGCTCTTCCGTTCCACCTTGTAACTGGATCTCCCGTAAATGCCATAGTGGGTGCTTATATGCACATACCGCATTGGAGAATAGTTAGTAACATTCATGTGAGAACTCTTAATTTTTGGAGTTATACTCCTTTTTTCTGCTGAATAAGAAAGTAAACGGATTTATACATAACCAAGAAAGCCGACAGTAAAACGTGAAGCCGCGGCTCGGATGCCCGCACCACGTGAAATGTTTGTAATATCATATCAGGTAATCCTAACGCCTTAAAGTACTTACTTAGCAAGTTAAAATAATCTTTTCAATCTAAGCGTCAGATTGTCTAAAAAAAACGAAAACAAAGTGAACTTTTGTAACCAGCCTAACTAACCAGATATTAGTATTCTATGCCAGATATAAGAAGAGTTAATTAATAGAAAGTTTGAGTTTGTGTCTTGTATTTGCAGTGGATGTACCGGGGAATCATAATGTATTAGGAGGTTGCTCGTTCCGTAATCGGAGGGCTCAGCGTAACTTGGTACCAATCAATAAGTTTATACAAAGCAGCTTTCCGTCCAGTATATTTCGACCCTTCGAAAGAGACAAAAAAAACACAATGGGTTTTACATTTGCTTTCTCTTTCCCACTTATTTTAATAAGAATACGTGATTGGTTAATTGGTGGCGGGGCGTACAGAAGGCACGAGAGGAGAGTAGGGGCGACCAATGGGATGTAGGCGATTGTCGTAGACAGAGAAACCACGCTCTCTCTGTCTACCTCGGTTGTATTGGTCCTTCAAGTTTATGCACTCCTAGTATTTATTGTCGATTACATTTTAAAACTGGACGTGTGTGGCTTGTCTCTTTTGTGTGTTTGGTTAATTAAATTATTATCGAAGTTTTTGTTGGTAATAAAAGTGTAAATTGTAATAAATGTTTCTTGGTTTATTATTATTTCAAACAATTATAATATTATTCAGAAATAAAATAACGGAGTTACTGACAATCAGTCTGAACAGCTCATAGATCAGGGAAAGTGGGAATTGGAATATGTTGGGTAACAGGTTGGCATTTGACGATTGATGAGATGGACATGAGTGGGGTGTTGTAGTCATTTAATTGCAGTATCATTATTATCCTTGAGCGTGTGATCCCGTTATTTCTTGTGGTTGAGGATGAACGATCAATACAAATATTTATCTACTTTTACAGATGAGTGCAGGAATCGGTCCGTCCATAATCAGCATTCTGGTGGTGTGGTTTACCATCACAGTGTGGTCTACCGCCGCTTGGAGCGATATTAACCTGGACCCGACGTGGTCTAAAGTCAATTTGTACAGCATACAACGCATTGTAACTTAGACTTGACTAATAAATATGTCTAAAGTTTATAATTGGTATATTTTGTTTTAATTCTGGTTAAGGTAAATGGTGAAGTAAATATGGTTATAACTAAAAAAGGGTTTGCCCGACCCGGGATTCAAACCCGAAACCTCAGCTTCGTAGTACCGTAGTACTGCGCCACTGAGACAGTACCTAATCATTTTAATACCACTATTCATAGAATTAGTACCTCAATATTTACGAAGATATTCAACAAAAATACTGATCCTCTTGACGCGTCAAAAATATAATATGTGGGAATATAGGTAATCAAAATAAAACAGCAAGTCATATTTCCAACGTGTTTATGTAACAACTAACAATTCGATCATCACTCTATATACATGAGCATACTCTAGCGGACCCCTGAGATGGGGCAATATAAATCCGCTGCATTTGTGACAAAAAATAACAATCACAACCTATATTGGATCATTCCTTCGCCATCACAATCTATACATATAATATATCCACTATAAAGAAGAAATAAAATAATAATCAAGATAGTAGTTAAAAAGAGCTATTATAGGTCTTAGTTCAAACTACGAACAGATACCAATATGTCTGTGACAGATACCAACCTTTTAACCTACATTTAAGATTAGGTAAAAATTATAAACAATATATTAAAATGAAAAATTATAATAAAATAATATCAGAATAAAAAATACATAGGGTAAATATTCAGAGTATTACCAAATTGGCCAAAATTTCATAGACAAAGAGATTGTCTTGTCAATACAAAGATAAGTGACCGCAGTTTGGTGTCGTCTCTTTCACCCCACAGCCAATTTCTGAACTATTTGTCAGTGTATATCTCTGTTGAATAACTCAGGAAGATCACGACAGCACAAATAATTTATGTGCGTATGTAAATGTGCATTATTTCTTGTCCCAAATTAATTACTTATCTAATAATACACATACACCAATATATAATCGGGAACCTAATGTGGACCACGGTTACATCTTATTGCATTATCGGCGGTTGTGCACAAAATATAAGGCTTTTTATAGGATTCGAGATTGTCCAGAGGCGAATCGCGCGCGAGTATTTCGCGTGACGCGAACGATTTCGCGCGAGTTATTCGCAACGAATTTATCTCTTTTTGAAGTATAAATCCTGCCAGACTTTATATCATATTTGAGAGTTGGAGGAATAGGGTTATGCCTGTTCCAGAATTTCCTTTTAACACTTTCGAGATTAGGCCTTAGAAATAAGGAGAAATTTGTAGCAAAAATACTAACAATTTTCTTGATTAAAGGACTGGGCCACTAATAGTAATTTTAGACACTTTTAATATCATTGTATGCTCTTTTCCTGTAGTGAGAAATGAGGATTGTCGCTTAAACAGATGTCACCTGGTAAAATAATTGTAATTTGTCGTTAGTTAAAAAGAGAATAAAATTTAATCTAGGATTGCATTGTAAAAGTAGAGTAAAAATAAAATTTATGAATGTAGGGGATAGTTACAAGTTTTAAAATTATACATAAACGCCATATCTTGAATTAAAACATGAACTTATCACTTGACGTCACGCGTACAAAAAACACTTTATTTTTTAACATATTACATTTTTAATAGCATTATTAATTAAACATCATATTCTACAAGCCTTTTATTTTGTGTAGAACCGCCTCGAAATATCTAAAACTAATTTGCACTTTCACTCACACACACGATAAAATGCTTTATTTAAAATATACATTTTGTTCAATAAATTTATATATTTTGTAAAATACAGCTCAATGGAAATGAGCGGTGACGTCGATTTTAGTACAAAGCTAGATCGCATCCTATACAACTTCACTTCAATTTGACTACCATGAAGTCAGCAGTTAATGCCTGCCCTTAGCCCATACTTACATATTTCCCATGATTTTGAATTATTTAAGAACTGTATCTAACCGCCATCAACCATTTTGGTTATTAGCAGTTAATTACTTGATTAATATTTATATTTAGTAATGCAATATATTTGGCACAATAAATTACTATCTCACAAAGATTTATTGTCATTAATTGGGTATTTTACTATAAGAAAGAAAAAATCTAAAAACTATAAATGTATATAGTAGAGCATTAAGCAATAAGTATATGTTAATTTCAGTTTTTATTTCCAAGGAATAAATTTTATAATTCGTTTTGAAAATTTCAATTTTTTTATCTGTCCTAAAAATATGTGAAACGGCTGCCGCCATGATGGATAACGATTCTACGTCATTCCGTAAGTAGAATACCCCCTCCGGTGTCCAAGAGCTCATACAAACACAGGTTGTTTACTGGTTGAGTGACGTATCATTTTAAAGGAACATGGCGCCTAGCGTTTTCACATATTTGCGCGCATAAATTTAAAATTTAAATTTTAAATGGTTTTTTATTGGACTTGCCGAGCGAATAAAAATTTGATATTTTTTTAAATAGTTTGTCTTAATCTTAGGAACAACTTAAAAGACTTTTTGAAAATGAGTAGAATACCCAATTGAAAAACTATTTGTTGTCTACAGAAACTTAAAAATAAGCAATATTTTTTCTGATTGTAATCTTAAAGCATCGAATATCATAACCATCAATTTATATTTCAATTTTATCATTAACCATCCTGAAAATTTTTCCAATATTTATTCACAAATGTATTTTATTACTCTTACTGCTTTGTACTACAATCAACATAATTCGATTACATTTAAAGCACATAAATATTACAATTCAATGCTTATCATAGCGAAAGCCAAGCCTTAATTAATGGAACATATTTATTAAACTACCTTGAACATCAAGCGAGCGACTTCGAGTTACGAAATCGCTTTACATGCAAAATGGACGTCAATTTATTGCCTTTTGGAAATGATACATTATTATTTATTAAATTAACATTTTTAGCTTGAGTTTATAATACCTCATTGATATTACGATCTGGCTGTATGTCCTTTGAGCCAATCTGACAATCCGCTTGGGTATATTTGACCACTATAAATATAATTGTTTTATCAGATTAATGAGTAATGAAAATATTTTTACTCAAGCATTGATCACGGTATATAAGAGATGTATGTACCGTAAAAATAGCATTTTTACGTCATAAGCCTCCTATTTATACTGCAGACTTCAGTACATTTAAAAATAGCATACAAATAAAATAAATGTCGAAATATATTTTAAACCCACAATGTCAATTCAATTAAAACAATATATTTTCACATATTATTTTTATATACTGCATATAATTTACCATAGCCGGCAATACGTCCACTCACATACAAACATCACACGAAAATATCAGATCATAATATTAAAACTAGGAACATCCTTGTAAGGATTTTAAATATACGTTATACATAAATATCAATACAAAATAAGTCCTCACCCGCATTATCCGCTATTATGTTTAAAATACCTTTATAAAAATATTTATTGTAAATTTTATATATTGAAATATTGGATGAACGTTTTAATAATGTTATTATATTATCCATATAGAGTAAGATCTATACTGTATAAGCCCATATACGTCCCACTGCAGGGCACGGGTCACCTCTACAATCAAGAGTACGATCGAGAGGGGTTAGGCCAATTCACCACGCTGGCCTTGTGCGGGTTATCGGGCTTTACATAGCATAGAAATTACAAATCAAAGTAAGATCTCCGAGCCCACAATAATTGTCTAGAATTTTAACATAAACAATCTGAAAGGCAAAAAACACCCTTTTTAAGGTAGGAAAGCTAGTTACCTTTCATATACCTCAGGAGGGTGAAAGGGTATGTCTGGTGTCACTGGCCTTCCAATCCGGCTTACGATTGGGCTACTTATTGGTCATGTAGGCAATTAATTGTCTAATTTTTTTTGGACATATAATAACACCTATATTTACTCAGTTTGTTTACATAATTGTAGGCGTAAATATTTATATGAAATTTGCTATAAATTAATAAAATACGCCAGTAAAGTACTCGAAGGAATTTACCTACTTTATTGCTTAGTTTCGCATTTGCATTGCTACGAATTTCGCTTTGTAATATGCAGTTAAATTTAGCACAATTATTTACGGCCTTATTTATAGATAATTTTAGAATCTGTTTTATTTATCGAATGTTTTGTCCCTTTTTATCGACTTTTGAATTCAGTTTGAGCGAAGAAGATAACTAAAATAGGTTTCAAAACTGCATACGAATAAGACCGTTAATATTTAACAAATGAAGTGTGTAGTTAGAGTCTCAATTTTATAACATTTATGAACTCATGTGCTTTTCTAATCAACTTTATACCCCAAATAGAGATATTTGCAAGACATGTACATTATTCATCATTGGCAACATACTACTCCTAAAAAATAATTGCTTTTAAATACCACAGTATAATATGTTATATCATTTCATATGTTCAAAATCGATTGTCCTATTCAGACTCCAACTACAACAGGAAACGGTACACAATAGTGTAGAAATACATTCGGTGGGGCGACCACATCGATGCGTAAATGCTTTACATCCAGAACAAATGCTTAATATATTATGGCAGATTAATATATCTTTATACTGGTAACATAGCATACATTAAATAAATTAGAGAATACCATTTATACTAAGTCCTGGAGGGGTTATTAACCGTGGGATTAAGGTTACAGATTTTTTAATAATTGTATAAAATATTGTCTTCAGGAATTACATTATAATAATATTTGGTACTATGCTGAATAATTTGGTACATGTAAAAATAGTACACATGATTTTTCCTTCTTCAATGTATTTATATGCGTAGAAAAATATCTTGAAATCTTATGAAACTTCTAAATTTTTCATAGACAAACAGTAATAATACTCAAAAACTTTAATTCCTACATGATTTGACTACAACTCAATCCCACATCAACCCCTTCCAATCCTACTTAGCTCTTAAAGCACGTGTACAACCCTTTCCCTACCTCAGCGAGTCCAGGCAGGGTGCAGTTGAACTTGTCTACATGTTGCAGGGCGCTGTAGGCTACACTGCACCCCAGAGTCACGTTGCCGGTGGGGACCGCGGAGGTGGCGTTGGCCACCAGGTTCAGATTCTCCATGGGGGGGAAGATTATGGAGCCCCAGGTGGGGTAGGCCCCCCAGACGATGAGGGTGGTGATGATTTTCGGTCCGATACCGCCGACCGCCTGTGAATTTTTAATTATAAGTGTAATGCAATAACTTGAATGAAATATTCGGTCAATTAACTAGATTTCGTGATCTGATTTACTGATAGTTCTAAAATTTTTATTGATGAAATTTAATATGAATAAAAAAACAGATGACCTTAATAAATCGTAGCTTTGTAATTTCATTACATAAATTTTACACTGTAAATTTACAATATGTCAAAATAAGAACTTCCTTTTTCCTTATTGCTTACATTACTCAACATACAATTAATTTCATATTACAAATTTTCCTAGCTCATAATGATTAGCTTAATAACACCATGAATTATAAAGCAATGCTTGGCATTCCACTGCGCTCGCTGTCCTGAGACATAAGATGTTAAATTTAATTATATCCAATAGTTACTCTGGAATATGTATAGTAATAATGTGCATACCATCTTGGAGGTGGGTATGTGCGCGACGCCGGCGACGATGGCGTTGGGCGGCGTGCCCACCGGCATGTGGAAGGCCATGGAGCACGCCAGCGTGGCGGGGATCATCAGGTAGCGCGGGTCGATGTGCAGCACACGAGCCTGGAATGTAGAGGGGGTTATTTATTTATTTAAATCTTTATTGTACACAATTACAAATGAAAATACACAATACTGAAACAACAACAAAAAAAAAAAAAGTACAAATGGCGGTCTTATCGCTCTACAGCAATGTCTTACAGACAACCATGGGATGTTATGGATGGGGTTAGTGTTGACAATAAATAAATACACCCAACAGTCCCATACATAGTCCTGACCCCACACTAAGATCGAGTCTTGTGTCGTGGGTATCAGAAATTACGAGAGACTTTTCGGTCTCACAAACCCAGACCAGAAACAAATACCTGTGGATCACACAAACAATTGTTTCGGTGCGGGGATCGATCCCGCGGCCTCTCGTTTCACAGCCGGCACAATCTAGTATAGTGACATCTAGCGACACTTGGATGTACTGTTTGGGTTTCAAACATGTAATAATTGTGTACTAATGAATTATTTTAAAATATTTTGGAACTTCACGAACAAAACTATAATAATATTATACTAAAATGACTGTAAAAATTGGTCTATAATTTTCAATAAGAACAATGGTGATGATGCATAACATTTTGATGTCAATGAAATCCCTAAATTTTTGTGAGATACTTGCATATGTTCCGAAAATTCGGTATAATTATTTCCATTAAATAACTTATTCAAGCAGCATAACATAACAACACAATAAAGTCTGTATTTAAAGTTACCATATTGAAAATAAAATATTTTTTACGGATTTTATCGCGATTTGGTTTAAATTTTTCATTTTTTAACTTCTCGAAGTTTCGATTACTTTACAGCTTTCGTGGTCACGGGGCGGACTGACTCTAAGAAACCATTAAACTTACCATATTAGCCAGCACCGGCAGTATGAGGTTAGCTATGGCCACATTGGAGGTGAACTCGGTGATGAACTGCGTGACCAGCACCACCACCAGCAGCACCACGGCGTCGTGCAGGCCGTGCAGCCCCTGCAGGGAGTTGCCGATCATGGCCGAGAGACCTGTCGCCTTGCTGCCTTCAGCTAGGGCGAAACCACCGCCTGGAAAAATGTTATTTCTTTATTTATTGGTCTCGTAAGACTACATTCAACACACATTCAATAATCTACATAATTTTGTGAATGAACACTGTGCATCTTAAATTACAGGATGACATTATTTATTGGTCTCCAACTAAGACTACATTTAAATTCAATAATCTATATAATTTTGAGAATGAACACTTTGCATTTTTAATTACAGGATGACACATCTTGCCCTAATGGGGTATTTTACTATAAGAAAGAAAAAATCTAAAAACTATAAATGTATATAGTAGAGCATTAAGCAATAAATATATGTATGTTAATTTCAGTTTATATTTCCAAGGAATAAATTTTATAATTCGTTTTGAAATTTTCAATTTTTTTATCTGTACTAAAAAGATTTGAAACGGCTGCCGCCATGATGGATAACGATTCTACGTCATTCCGCGAGTAGAATACCCCCTCCGGTGTCCAAGAGCTCTTAATATCACAGGTTGTTTACTGGTTGAGTGACGTATCATTTTAAAGGAACATGGCGCCTATCGTTTTAACATATTTGCGCGCAAATATTTAAAATTTAAATTTTAAATGGATTTTTATTGGACTTACCGAGCGAATAAAAATTTGATATTTTTCATTAATAGTTTGTCTTAATCTTAGGAATAACTTAAGACTTTTTGAAAATGGGTAGAATACCCCATTATGGGAAATAGAATACAATAAAAAAAAACAAGGAAAAAATAAAAACATTTGAACGAAATATTAAATAGTAACAACAATATTATAGCAACTTAAAGACAATGTAGAAATAAGATAAATATACATACTTGACTACAGACAAATACTTGTGCGCCTCACAAACATTTGTCTCGGTGCAGTGATCGAACCCGCAGCCTCTCACAGCTGGCGTCTAACAGACATTTTCTCAAACACGTTTCTCACATTTTTAGCTATATTTGCTTCTCTTCCAACGTGGTTACAAACACTTACCCAGCAAGAATAGCAGGCCCCAGGGGATTTTCTCCTTGAGGATGTTCCACGTGACAATGCTTGGGGATGGTTTAGACGCAGCCAATTCTTCATCTGCAAACAGATTTTTTTTATTTATTAATGACCATCAAACGGAGAATACAATTAACAATTGGTATACTTAAACATGAATATAGGTATATTTTCATTGTATCTCTTATAAACAGTCCCAACATGAGTACTATATAGGAGTAGCAAAGCACAAAAAACAATTAAACAATATTACAATAATTCCAACAGAAAACAAACAAAAACTAAAACCATAACAAAAATGAAACACATACAATAGAATCGTTAAACTAAACATTATTTTATTTATTTTATGTATCATTACTAGAATATTTTATCCAAGTTTTTAGAGAATGAATATTTTTACATTTTTATCATAAATACAATTTGCGGTTGTTCTTGCAAAACGATATAAACACACATTTAGGCAAGAACCATAGCGATTAATTCTACAAATGTTATATTTACTAACAATTATTTAACTTCTTGTATTACAAATTGGCAATTTATCATGCCTTAATGTTTTATATAAATTGCAATGTTAATTTGTTACATTTTGATTTCATAGTGTATATTCAAGGTTTGACTTACAAGAGGAGCTTGATGAGAAGAACTTGAGGAAGTCCACAGACATGGGCAGGATGAACATCAACACCACAATAAACATTGATGTCACACCATCCTTCACTTTCCTGCAAACCAAGATTTAATAACATTAGTCCTAAAATTGCCAACCCGCACTAGGCCAGCGTGGTGGACTATATGGCCTAACCACTCTCAATTGATTCTCTCGATTGTAGAGTAGGCCCGTGCCCTGCAGTGGGACGTATATGGGCTGATATAGATATATATAGTCCTAAAAATAACTATCCTTGTTCATCTTCTAATTAAATAACATAGATATAATAATTCTAACATGAAGATAAGTAGGAGCACAATCCCTCACGGTGCCATATTGCAAGTTGGGAGATATTTTTTACTAACTTAACAAAGTTTCTAAAATTCTTCTCATGGCAATGCAATATGCGTTAGATAGTTTTATATCTCTTGTCGGTTGTTGCAATTATGCTAGCATACTTAACACGAGATGCACAAAATCCTGTGATGATATACTCTACCGTTGTGATGCTATTCTCTTCAATTATTTTATACAGTGGTTTCTACCCAAGCTGATATAAATCCTACCACCATCGATATCAATGTTACACTAGATAAGACATTCAGTACACAAAACGTGTCCCACCTACTTGCGGTGCATGCACCACACATGAATCAGTTTGCTTCGTGACAGTGACAGTGCAGTACGCCTTATCGCTTATGTTTAAAAGTAATTAATTTTGATCTTCGCCGTCAAACCTAAAGCAAATCGTCTGAAGTTACAATATTTTAATAAAATACCAGGTAAGTGATGTAATATTGCAGTGTACTTTTAAAATACGGGGCACTTTATTTCTATGACGTGGCTCGTCTATCGGTAGAATATAAGTCAATGCCTACCACCAACTTTTGCTTGTGTTCATGGTAGATATATAACAATTGAAGAATATTAAAATACTAACATTGTGGTGAGCATGTCAGCCCAACCAGGCATGAAACCGGGCCTTCTGAACGTGTACAGGAACACAGCAAAGATGAACAGCAGACCGGAAGACTGTAAACATAAAATTTAGTGCTTATATTAGTATTTTTATTACATCTTCAAAAATGCTTTAAAGTAGGTTAAAAGTACTTCGTTTACTCCCCACAATGATAACAATACGTCCACGGACCATGCATAGTTCATTGAAACGTGCCTCTTAAAATTTTTATATTTTAAGTTTAAGAGTGTAAGTATTTATTGGTGGTCCACTGACAGGCTTTTTTTTTTTATTTGGGAAAACAAACAGTTACATATTTTTAATAAATAAAGGGTACTACTGGCTTACTAATAATTCAAAAGTTTGGACGGTGACAAGAATTAAAGTAAGTATGCAATGAGTATTGATTTACCCATTCGTGGAAAGTAGCGGGTCCGAGGTTCCTGTAGCGTTCCTTGATGACTTTCATTGTTGTAGCTGAGCCAGAGGAGGCTAAGTTCACTTTCTTAGCCGCTTCACTGTTTGGTCTGTAAATATACAAACATACAGTATGTAGCTGGAGTATTAGATGAGACAAATGGAAGCTTTCGAATTATCTATTGTATCATACCACTCTGGAAGTATAGCGGCATATCATTGTTATAATATGATATATACAGTATAAGCTGCGTCTCTGTTGTGTTTATATTATTGTTGCAACATATTATATTTTTACTTAATATTCAAAAACAATGAAACCTATTTACACTATTAAATACATTTTAGATTGTGTCAATTTAAATATTTCTTTACATTACAATTTTTTTATTAATTGTTCTTCCAGCAGTATGTTTAATTTACCTACATGATCCTGAAATACATGGCGATGTAAATACCTGAACATGCCCATGAAGGTGACCTGCAGCGCCACCCAGATGAGCAGCTGCATGAGCAGCATGGGCGGCGTGCTGTACGCCATGAACCAGAAGAAATTCACCGAGCTCGAGTACTCCGGGAACTCGCTGCGACACATTATTATCATTAGTAACAGGAGGTATCATCATCACCATCATCATCATCACCAACATCATCATCATCATCATCATCATCATCATCATCATCATCAGCCCGTTGCAGTCCACTGCTGGACATAGGCCTCTCCCAAGGTACGCCACAGAGCCCGGAACGAGGTGATCCGCCAGAGAACCATGATGACCAACATAGTTCTGGAAGTTAGTAGGTTGAAGTGGCAATGGGCTGGCCACATATGTCGCAGAACAGGAGGTATGCTACTAAACAATTATACTATATACAACAACCGTTAGGTAGCACCATGGAAATCATTTTTCTGTGTTCTTTGTATTGCAAAAATGATATGTATATATGATTATTGCTACTCATCAACATCAGTAACACTTACATCGTTCAGGTGTAATACCACAAAGAAAACTAACGTGAAACGGCTTTGTTATTGTTTCGTTTATTGCAATTACTAGGGATGTAATACCCCAGTTCGTTCTTCCATCCTTTTTTCTTTTAATTTAAAACGCCAACACATCTAGAATCTATCCGTATCTTATTTATTAGGTCCAACCGCGCTGCATATTATTTTGCGCTATAAACGTTCCAGAGGTTATAGCTGGTTGGTTACCCGGCCTATGTAATTAATATAACCTCTTTCATTACATTCCCACTCCACAATGAATACAATCCTCGATATTCTCATCCCTAATCACCCACACTAAGGCTCAGTTGCACAAACTAACTTTACCCATACCTTTGACTTTCAAAACGTCAATCCCATACATTAGCAATGTCAAATACGTCACAAATGTATGGCGATGACATTGTTAGAGTCAAAGTTATAGGCAAAGTTAGTTTGTGCAATTGGCCCTAAGAATATAAAGTACTCACGAATCAAAAATGCCCTTGAAAGCTGAGTTGGTGGCTGTTCCGACGAGGGTTCCGCACCCTCCGATAGTCGAGGCGTAGGCAATGCTCAGGTAGTAGCAAATCGTGATGTCGCTCGGCATCGGACTCCTGCGGGAATTAGTGGAAGAGTTATTTACATGATAAAATGTTCTAAGAAATTAAACTATAGGAATTATTCCTCTTTCCTGCCCTACTTTGACATTGGCAAAATCATCGAATGCCGATGGAGCCATACAACTTTTAAAAGAAGAAGAAGAACTATAGGAAATAAGTAGAGGATTAAAATAGCTTAAAGCCGCCAATGTAGTCTATAACGCCTTGGTCGTATTAGTTCTTGGAAAGAATATGACGAAAACTTTTTCTATAATCTGAAGTAAATGCATAATATACAGGGTATATCAAGACTGCGAAAGAAAACGAAGCCAGGTGGTAGTATTAGTAACTTCAGACACAATGCAAGTAAACATTTCGCACTTTTTTTTTGTAATTTACTTATCGTCATATTTGGGTGATAAATACAGTTTTCCTAAAATAATGATACAGACCTCTTTATTTTTAAACACTCAATGGTACGTAAGGGTATAAATTATTATTTTCGCAAAAACTAGGTATTTACCACCCAAACAAGATGATTTTAGAAAATTCTAAAAAAATATCTGTCGCTGTTTTGGTGACATTTTTATTTGCATCGTGTCTGTAACCACTAAAACTACCACCTAGCTTCATTTTCGGTCGCAGTCTTGATATACCCGGTAGAATGCGTATACGTATGCGTGTACGTATTTTATTAATAACTTTACTATGGCGCTACTCATTGCAACGTACCATGGATTTTAAACAAAGATTTTAATGGAACATGGCCTAAAAACATGATATATTAGTTTAATAACTGAATAGCAGATTCATAAAAAATATAACACAAATGACTTACTCTTCATCCACATTCTTAGGCGCATTGGCGGGCTTAACTTCCTTTCCATTCTCCGGTAGTGGGTTCTTCTTTTTGTTGGTGAAGACATCGCCAAGGCCTTGCTGTAAAGAATATTAAAAATAAATAAAATATAGTGAAATCGGAGTCTTCCTTTCTACCTAGCGTTGTCCCTAGCAAGGTCCTATTTCCCGCACAATGTTCAGCATTTGACCCCGTCTTTAGCTATAAGATTGATTAAATCATAGACTCTATTTTTTTTTTTTTGTATCAGCCTATATACGTCCTACTGCAGGGCATGGGCCTACTCAATAATCGAGAGTATATTTGAGAGTAGTTTACGCCATATACTCCACCACGCTGGCATAGTTCAGATTGGCGGTAATATAAATACAAATATAATATAATTAATTATTTGTATTTATATTACTCCCTACCCTCTCATTGCAGTGATTAGTCACTGATTTTGTGCGAATTGGTATAGTTTTAAAAAGTTATAGCTTGACCTAGTTTCAAACCGATATACAGTGACTATTTACTGGATATTTTATTTATTTCCTACATACCTGTTCCAACACTTCAAGAATGGCTTCGACGATAGGTACCATCATGGTGGTAGCCGCTGCGTTGGACACCCACATAGATATGAACATCGTCACGAACGTCAGACCGAAGTTTAATCTGAAAATGCATAATATGTTATTAGTGAAATATTTATTTATTTATTTATTTTTATTTATTAAGTCTTTATTGTACACAACAATGAAACACAATATACAGAAATTACAAAAATAATAAAAGTACAAGTGGCGGTCTTATCGCTCTAGGCAATGTCTTACAGACAACCATAGGATGGATTTAAGAGAAGGAAAAAGAGAGGGCAGTGTAGATATAAAGTTAAGTAATACTAGTTTAACATTTAAATACACAAACATAATATACATATTATGACTCATAAATACATAAATAAAAATATAAATGTCCGTAAATATTGTGGTGTGCACGGGCATTCTTAGCTTTAGGTTCTCAGACGACCTCAGGGACCTCGAATGTGAGTCATTAAGAAAAATAAATCTATCTTTAAGATAAGAGGGGGTGAGAGGATTAAACAAAATATTGTAAAGAAGAGAAAGGGTGTGAGTATTCCGACGAAGCTGAATAGGTAACCACTTGAGCTTAGCACGAAACTCAGAAACATGATCATATTTGCGGAGTCCAAATATGAATCTTATGCAGAAATTTTGAATACGCTCAAGTTTGTTAAGTTGGTCTTAATTTATAATTGTATAAATATAGATGGATTCTTATGCTCTGTGGTATAAATTGCTTATATCTAAATATTCTTACACTACATTGATATAGAGTTTTCTAACATGATTGGTAAGGCAAATATGGACTTTGATTTTTTCAATGTCACCGCTAGACTTCCTGTGGCTGAATGGAGAGAGAGAAAGACAGAGTAGATAATGTTTATCCGTATTCCATACATTAAAAAACAAACCTACATGTTATTAAAATTATCAAACGCTCACAGAATTGCACTTTATCAATGGAATTAACATTGCAATTTTTGTATAATTGACAATGGCATTATTTCAAAACAACACGAAAACCCGTTTCAGCAGAAACCAATTAACAACAGTCACAATAAATCGAGTTCAAAGCCATTTCGTTTTAAACGAATCATATATTTCTGAGAAGTGTGGCCGTGATGTGTCCTCGCCTCGAAAATTTAATTGCCGTTCTGAGAGATATGACTGATTCACGTCAAATATATCCTTTAAAGTTTAAACTTTTATTGCGATGTGTCCCATTTGCGCGTGCCTTCTATCATATTGCATGAAAGCTTAAGTCCACGTTATTCTATGGTGGGTAGTTTTAATATCCATCCATCCATCAGCCAAAGGAAGTCCACAGTTCAGTTTGTTCAGTTTTAATAGCTTTTAGAACATTCATATCTACTTAGACCTCGACCATCGTTTATGATGAAATCTCTGTCAATGTGGCCCATGCAAGTCTCAATTCGGAGTAAGCCAGTGCATATTCATTATTGTGTTGCCTCAGTATTAAAATCATTCTTCCGTCTATGAGTACTCTATTTTTCATAACCAGTATTTACCATCAACTCCATTTAACCATACCATTATAAAACCACAAACTCTCACCTCCTATGTGAGCATCCGACAACTTGCACAGTCCACAACGCCACTCTTTTAGGCAGCTTCGAATGCTGGACTCCAGCTGCTATCATCAGCCCACCCATGAACATCATGTTAGTCTCCTTCATGTACGCTGCACAGGTCTTGTCTGAGTCCAGGATGCCCATCGTTGGGAACAGGACTATGGGCAGCATCGAGGTGACCGGTAAAGGCAGGAGTTCCAACACCCAGTATATAGCCATTATAAGGACCACATACATGCATCTGTAGGCCTGGAAATTTTGAGAAATTAGTATTATTCATATGAATTATATCCTATGTGATATTTGTATGTATAATCCGTAATACTGGAAAGTCTCATCAACATAAATTGAATAATTTTTGCATGAATGAATACTAAACATTCCTATATATATGCTCAAAATTTGCATGTTCATAATATTAATAGAATTTGAGTGATAGGAATCCAAGTGAATATTGGTAGTTGCTCAAAGTTTAGCATTTTATTTATCTAAAAAGTACAATTGGGTGGTCTTATGGTATCGTGTTTCAGTTTACTATGAAAGAATAAAATTCTTACAACTGATAAGCCAGTTAATTACCAACAAAAAAACCACCTATCACAAATTAACTCCATTCTATTCACAAAAGTATAATTAAATACATAATGCTCACCGGTCCATCGTTCAGTATAGGTATGGGTAGGAACACAAGTGGAGTGAGGACCACTATGATGGATTTCCAGTAGATGGACATGAACAGGCTTAACCTCTGCCATGGTGATGCCGACGAGCCGCTGCGAGGGAAGTAGTAGATTTGACCTCTGGAATGAGAAATAAATATTTTTGAATTTTATTGACAGTTTCCGTGGCGCAGTTGGTTGAACGCCGGCCGTAAAACGTGAAGCCGCGGGTTCGATCGCCGCACCGAGTGAGATATTAGTGTGATCCACACATTTGTTTCGGGTTTGGGTGTTTGTGAGACCTAAAAGTCTCTCGTAGTTCCTGATACCCACGACACAAGATTCGATCTTAGTGTGGGGTCAGGTCTATGTATGTGACTGTTGGATGTGTGTATTTATTTATTTATTATTTAATAAATATGTACACCCAAAATTCACATACATAATCATGATCTCACACTAAGATTCAAGACTTACGTAGTGAGTACGAGACTTACCGCAAAACCAGACACGAAACAAATACTTGTGGAGGGCATACATTTTTGTCTCGGTGCCGAGATCGATCCCGCGGCCTCTTGATTCGGGACCGACGCGACGTCTAGTCTCGACTGCCTCGGTGGCGTAGTTATACTACGGAACGATTACAACGCCGAGGTCTCGGGTTCGAATCCCAAGTCGGGCAAAGTGATATTGAATTTTTCTATTCATTATAATCGGTGTTAGGAATTTGTGCCTGATATGGCGGTAGGCTCACCCCCTATCACATCGTGGGATGGAATACTCAAGGCGAAACGTGGGTGACCTGATAGCACCTTTGCCTTCTGGGATAAAGGCGTGAGACATCCGTAAGATTGAGTGTATGTAGAGGCAAATAAATATAATATACACTTAATATAACGGACCCCATATTTTGTTAAGTACAAGTTTTATTTCGTAGGTATAAAAAACTACGAGAATTATCGGTCTTAAAACACCTAGACCCGAAAGAAATATTTATAAATGACACCTTACACAAACATTTGTCTTGGTGCAGGGATCGAACCTGCGGCATCAAGTTCTACAGTCTACATTTCCTATTATAAAATGTACTCTGTGAGTCTACAGTTATCTTTACAAAAGCACTGCGCCGCGCCGCGAAGGATATCAAAATATTTATTTAAATCTATGATTTAAATGCACTGTCAGCAGAATAATAGTTTCCATAAATAAAAAATAATTAAAAGACAAATCCATCTGAATATAAATATAAAATTGGAGGTGTGTATCTGAAAGGGTATTTCTATTTCCGCAATGAAAACTTTTGCAGCTGTATTTTTTGTTTCATATACAATCGAAAAATACAGGAATATAACTAAATTTTATGAACCTAATAGGTTTATTTAGGTACCTATAGCATCCTCAACATACAATAATAAAAAAATGCATCAGACGCCTAATAAACAAGATGGATGGCCCCTTGTAAACGATAGGAGGGGAGAATTCGGCAGAGGCGATTGGCCGGAATATCGGGACTACATTTTTACCACGCTTGTATCCATGCGCATGAAGATAAAAGAAATTCCATTAGGTATAACCTTAGGTAATACCTTCTAGTAAAATAATGGATGTGATCTATAAAATAGAAAATTGAACGATGTTTGTATAGAACTACCCGCACTTGGAAAATAATATCGTCGCATGTTGCGAATAACAAAAACAAAAAACAACCTATCTACGAGTAATAGTGAATTAAGTTATTCAAACAAAAATGTATTAACTCACCGCGTCTCATCGTTTATGTTTTGACCGTTTTCAACAACAGCTGCAGACATCGTGAATATAATTTATTACTGTAAACTTCTTCAAAAAATATTCTTTCTTTTCCTTCTTCGGTGTGCTCACATTCTCGTCAGCATCTGAAAGAACATGCACGAGTGAGTATCTTTCTTCAGCATCAGCGTATCACATCACAATCTTTACTAGTTTTGAAATTACCACGTTTTATTCAAACAAAACGTAAAATTGTGACAATTGGCAGGATCTAGCACGATCAATCAAATACAGCGTAGAATGCCGACGCGCGACGTCATTTTAGCCAACATTCAGATAATTTATGTCTATGGTCGCTGCGTTGTCGTGTAGAAACGCGTATAGGCGGAACGTGTTCTGAATAGTAATGAATGTAATGAATGCATATCAAAGGGACTATTTACTCATTTCGTTCTTAATCAAGTTGAAAATTTAAAATTTCATATTAAAGAGCTAATCAATAGACCTGGAAAAATTAAATTGGACTACTGGAAAAACAAATCATACACAAAAATAACACATTAAGTTGTGATTTTGTCTATGGTTTTCTGAATTGAGATTCAAGTATGCCAACCACAAGGAATAATATGTCAAACTTCAAAGTCATAGAATTGTTTACAAAAACAGCTGATAGTGAATTACATTTTTCTGTTTTTCTGTACAATATTTTAATTTATAAGTTTAAATAAGCATTTCTGTGTCAGTGAATGTGATATTATGTTAGTGTCTCTATAAAGATGTTGAAACAAGAGTTCAAAAATGATGTCGAAGGTGAGTTTTATCAATGAATATTTTAACACGTATTTACAAACCAGGCATTGTATAATTTTGCAAAAATATTTCCAATCATCTATTTTAGATGTTCTTGTGAGATTATTCGGTGGTATAACGAGAAATTACTTGAAATAAACTCCTGAAATGTAATCTGTTTTATAGGTTAGAATTTTAACAACAACTCATAAGTCTTGTAAAATGCGCTTTAATTACGTAGCTCTAATGTATATAACTTATTATTGGTAATATTTTTTACGATCCAAGCTATTTTTAGAACATAAGTGTACATTTATACTTTGTCGTTATGATAACCTCTTCACCTACTAGATAAGGACTAGAATAGCATTATTTTTATTACAAATGCACAATAATATTATATCGTTTATATATCATGCCTAAACTACATTGTAATGATCGTAAAATTCATTTAAAATATCACATACACATATCCATTACACCGAAAAGTATATGGAAGTTAATATCACTTTATTACAAAATTATTAAAATATATGACACACCCTTAAAATATTTGAAAGACAATATAAGCATTATTATATTAAGAAATAATTTAATTATCAAATCACAAAGTTTTTCTACTATTGTAAAATTATGTACTGTTGACCGCCGTTATATTCACATTAATTAAATATGACGGTTACGCACATCCATAAACGTGCGTGCGTCATGCTAGCTCACATGTGACTGAAACCATGTTATTCCGCTTCAAATTCACAACTGGTTCGGTTCTTAAGCCATTCAATCTGTATTTGTTTACAAACTATGGAAACTTATGGAAATAACATTAAGGATATGCACAATACATTTTCTAGTACCACATTCCATTAGTATACGTAATAAATTCAAATGTTTGCTTACATAATAAATACACCTAAAATACAAGTATTTTTTTGTGAATAACTTAGATTCAAAATATTATGTTAATCTGGGTTTGAGCAAACTTCCATAATTATGTGGACCATTAAGAAAACCATGTTTTGTGGTGGAAACTCTATTAAAATTTCACATTTATTATCGGGTTCATTTTAGTCAATTTGTTGCACCTTTTAATATAAAAGCATTTGGAATAAGTTGTTAATACATTGTTCTGTGCAGACAATAGGTGTGTGTGGTTTAAACTCATATTAGGTTAGTCTACATTTAAGTAAAATGGTTTCTATTAATACTATTTGCATTTGTATAAAATCAGTAATTACGTTGCTGATCAACAGATTTGCAAATGTTCTCTATAACTTAACATACTACATTGTACTAATAATAAACATGAATGGCAGTGTTACATATTGCAATTTCTAGCTTTATCTAAGGTCTGTGGGTTATTGAAACATAGGTTTGCAATACACCGAACAGAAAACGAAACACAATGAAGATATCAATATTAACTAGTAACCATATTGACATATTGGTGCTACCAAAGCTCTCAACCAAACCTCTTTCGCACTATATGTCACCTGAACTGCAATACCACATTTTAATGTGGATTTTAATTTTAATACATTTTGTTAACCTTTGCCTGAATGTAGCACCATCTTTTGAAAATTTATGAAAAGATGTGACCCCAATTAAATTAAGATTGAAATATTGCCTGGTTCTCTGCAAAATATAATTCCTACATCCAGTTAAATAGTTGAATAAATAGTATAAAGTCACTGTATTACTACCATTTACATGTGCAAACCGTTGGACTGACTTCTTGCATTGTATTGTTATGACAATTATTGCTAACATTGTGACTTGAATGTATAATGTTAAAATGTCACATTGCATAATAGATTATGGTGAATAGTGCAGTATACATCGAATACAAAGTAATACAATAATCTGAATAAATTTATATTTGAATGAATTATGAAATATTCCCTTATATCACTGGAAAGTGTGAATGGAAAATTTGGTAGAGGGCTGACCCCATCGGCCCTGCCTTAATCAGATCATTGGCACCTCAGGCAAGGGCCAGGTTAAAAGTACCCTGTACTGACGAGAATGCCTGAACCGATTGATGAAGTTGGACAAAGCGAAAGTAATATGTAGATTGAGCAAAGTGGAGATAATCTATGCCTACCCCTATGGGATACAGGCGTGACGTTTATGTGTGTATAGCCATATGATTGCACTGTTGCACACTGTATAAGTCCAGTTATTTTATGGTGTCAGTATAAAATATAGTATAGTCAAATATTATATAATTTTCAGTCCTCCTAATAGATTTAGGTTCAAGGATCCTTTTCCTATTAGCATTTTTATCAACGGAAAGTATTTTATACAATATTATAGTTATCATGTTTGGTAAAAAGTAACTACGTCACATCGCACCTTTGGTCGCGCGGATTCGATCTTGACCTCAGGGGGGGATGCGTCACACCAGGAAGCTCATTGTCTTTAATACTGATAGGCTAGATTTCATCTATTGACAATTTCGTTTGACGCACGCAATGATCTTCAATGACAATGTTTTTATTAATACATTGATGGTATTTAGGCTTGAACAATGAATTCTGACGGCCAAAATAAATGAACGATCTTAGTTGCTATCTAAAGATCGACTGTGAAATTAGACCAATCAGATCAAAGATGTATCGACACGCCTACATTTGAATTTTGTTGATTGGTTTATGCTCGAAATCCATTCTTAGCCCTTAAGCATCCGTGATCCAGGGAAACAATATTATTGTATTTGGTGTTTATAAAAGTAATTTCATTTAAAAATCAATTTACCTTTTTTTGTATGAACTTCTTACATTGCGTGCCTTTCGAAATATTACGTGGAGTCACTTTATCTACAAAAAAGCTCTCGAATGTATATTTTTGCATCGTAGATATTTCGCCTCGGTGGCGTAGTTGTACTACGGTATGACTACAAAGCTGAGGTCTCGGGTTTGAATCCCGGGTTGGACAAGGTGATATTGGGTTTTACTATTCATTATCAGCCCGGAGTCAGGAATTTGTGCCCGATATGGCGATAGGCTCGCCCCCTATCACATCATGGGACGGAACATACAAGGAAATGTGGGTCTCCTGGTGGCACCTCTGCCTACTCCTTCTGGAAAAATGGCGTGCATTTATGTTTATATTTCGCTAGTCCAATATTTGAATTTCTGACTATAACAGTCCTCAGTTTCGAGTCGACGTTTTGTAATATTCGGATTATGTTAGGAATTATTATCAACTGGTTTATGCCCGCAAACTTCGTATGCGTGATTAACTTTATATGGAATTTCCTATCTGCTCCCGTCCCGTCATATCCCGCCTGTCTTGTCTCATTCTCACTCAAGGCATGCAATCCAATCCCATCCCATCCCTTTGAGTATAAAAATGTATCAAATATATGGGAATTCCTTCCTCATCCCATAGGAACACCAAAATTTTCGGGATAAAAAGTAAGCTAAGTGTTAATCCAGTGTGTCAGCTACCTCCTTACCAAATTTCATCTTAATCCGTTAAGCCGTTTCTGGGTTCATCGCGCACAATCGCACAGACAAACGGATAAACAGAGAAACGGATAAAAAGATAAGTCTAAAAATCATTGTTTTTAGTTCTACTACGTTAATACAGACCCCCATATTCCTTTTTCTCATTTATCTTCTATGACATCGATCGGTTACTATTTTTTTATATGTATATAGAAAACCAAAGTGAAGCGACGGTTTTGCTTTCATATTTCGTCCAGTGCGTGAGATTGCTAGAGGGCTATTAAACCTCCTCCTCCTCCCATCCTTTTTCATCCCTTACCTCACCAATTTTGAAAAACTAGCAACTTAGCTGTGATCCTAGTGTTTTATACAGGGTATATCAAGACCGCTACCGAAAACGAAACCAGGTGGTAGTATTAGTGACTTCAGACACAATGCAAGTAAAAATTTCGGACTTTTTTTTTGTAATTTACTTATCGTCGTGTTTGGGTGATGTATACATAGTTTTCCTAAAATAATGATGTACACCTCTTTATTTTTAAACACGCAAGTGTACATAAGGGGTTAAATTACTATTTTCGAAAAAACTTGGTATTTACCACCCAAACACGATGATTTTTAAAAGATTACAAAAAAATCCATCCCTGCTTTTGCGTAATTTTTAGTTGCATTGTATCTGTAACCACTAAACCTACCACCTGGCTTCGTTTTCGGTCGCAGTCTTGATAATACCCGCTATATTCTCTGGTAGTCACAATCAGGTGAAGGATTAGCTCGTTTGCCGGACCTACAATAAAAATATAACAATACATTATACTTACATAGAGTATCGTTTATTGCCGACGTTTATGACTACTAAACGATGGAATAATGAATGGCCCCATTACAAAGTCGCGTAAACAACATTTTATTGTGTCACAGTTAATTATTGTCAGTAATATGTCTAGTTTTACTAAGATTGTTTATTTTCTGTATATCAATCAGGTAAAGTAAATATAGAAATGAATATTAATAAATAGGTGTCTTAAGATATGACAGTTCTAAATTCGAGTATCTACTATAAACGCTTATACAACTATGAGCGTAAATAAGCGTTGTTATTTTATTAATACATTATAATATTGTAAGTAGTGTTTAGAACTGTCGATTAAAAATCCAAAAGTTCACTGAATTTTTAGCTTCCATAAAGATTTATTACATACTTATATGTAGACCTCACGGAATACAACATTTTTAACCTTATTGGAAATGACATTTTAATTCGTACCATCTGGCGAAACTATCCCCACTGCTTAACCTCGAATTGGCCACGAGACTTTTACGTATAAAATAAAAATACTTATACAAAATGATTTGAATGCCAAAAAATAATGTTTGCGATTATTATTCCTGTCAAGGTGCGTAAACCAGATGCCTCCAGTTATATACCGAACCGGATCACCTAAACTCACTTTACATGATATTATTCACATAAACGGCAAATGTAATATCGTCAGTTTATAATAAAAATTAACACCACAAAATATATTTTCGTGACTCAAAAATAAGTTGGTAATATGTACATCACGAGTGGTTCGTGTTGTAGATTTTAACAGCTAGTGTTTTACCTTTGCGAGTTTCATTAGTCTTGAATGTCAGATGAATTTTATAATTTTCATCAGATGATTTTTTCCTGGTTTCGTGGTACTTTTACTTTAATGATATGGTTTGATATGCAAGATGCAAATCAAGTCTAGTTTTGGCTTTACCCCTTTATCTAAAGGAAAACGATACGTAAAATATTCCAGCCAAAAAACATATTTTGTACGACATATTTTAAAATATCTTTTAATTTCACACTAAGATATGCATATTGTGTCGCAACTATAAACAACTTTTGGTTCTACAAAACCCAAACCCGAAATAAGTGGTTATTTTACACGATGCAAGAATTAAAAAAAAACTTTAAAATTCTGTATTCTGATGGATAATCTGTCTAAATGTTCTCTATGAGAAAATCCGTATATGTATTAAGACTCATAACATACGAATTATGTATTCAATAAACACAGTCTATTAGACAGGCTAGTCACTGCGTTCCCAATATAGAAAAGTTGCGTTTTTTTCCGATAGTAATTTTACTAGCGTTAAAGATTTTAATCAAGGCTTTCATTTCTATTACTTGACCTTAGTTATTTTATCAAGCAATAAAGTTATTAGGTTACTACAGTACCCGTGAAAGACGTCGTCAACATCACCCATTTTTATATGCATTAGCACTTATCAATGTACGCCATTTAACTCGATCTTACTATAAATATATTATAGCAATTATTTGCTCCATTGAACAAAATGACACATTGAATCTCAACAATTGCTCTTCTAAGATCCTTACGTAATATTATTGTACGCTATTTGCGTAGTATTTTCCCTTTCCTTGCAAAAGTTGGGGAAATAGGCGAGACGAATGATTTTCAAATTATATTCTAAAATATGGGCACACATTTATTATATACGAAAAAATCTATATTTCAAGAATTAACAAAGGCTTAACACAGTTTTAAGCCATTTTTCTAATAATTTTTCAATAGTGCACCAAAAACGCTAGTAGGTGTCATGGCGTCCGCTTTGATGTCACTACTAGGTAAACATGTCATTGTGTACTACTTGGTCTGTGGTCTATGCGCAGCGAATGCGTCATGTTTACATAGGCGTGACATCATACGTTGTGAAGAGCGTTTTTGTCAAAATGGCCGATTGCTATATTTTGTACTTTGATTTTATTTAAAATCTTATTAATCTCCAAGTATAGATTAAAACTGAATTATCATTTGAAATCCTTGTAATACGTATTTTCCCTTAAAAACATAAAATCTTTAATTTTTTGATACTGTCGTCTCGCCTATTATGCGTCATTACTAAATAACTATGTTATTAATCTCTTTAACGTTTACGGAGAACATCTTGAGAAAACTTTTGAGATTTCTTCATAACAATTTCGAGAATAATGTGGAGTCCCCTAACTCGTAATAGGCATTGACTTATATTCTAACCAATAGACGAGACACGTCAAAGAAATAAAGTGTCCCCGTATTTTAAAAGCACACTACAATATTACATCACTTACCTCGTATTTTATTAAAATATTGTAACTTCAGACGATTTGCTTTCGGTATGACGGCAAAACATTCATTTATTACTTTTAAACGTATGCGATAAGGCGTACTGCACTGTCACTGTCACGAAGCAAACTGATTCATGTGTGGTGCATGCACCGCAAGTAGGTGGGACACATTTTTTGTACTGAATGTCTTATCTAGTGTAACATTGATAACGATGGTAATAGGCCATTTCTTCTTTAGTCCCAGGAGGTCCACTGATGAACATAGGTCTCCAAGAATTTCCACAGCGTCTTCTTGGATGCGGCCTGCATCCAGCGACTTCCTACTGAAGACTGCTGGTCCAAGGCTAAGTCCTCCCAATCGCAGAAGAAGCCCACACCCAACCACGTGATACGTGTAAAACGTCACGTATGTAACTGAAGCTTGGGTACTGGTCATGTGCCTTATTGCACATATTTGCACAATATTACATTAATTGACAGCGGTGACGAAACACATGCATCATTCATAATGCAGGACGATTCATGAACTGATATTTGTAATTATTTGCACGGAGATATTGGCTACTTCCAACCACGTTGTGGAAATCTTTGTAAACATTAATTTCTAACAATATCTTCAGAAGAGAACTTCAGTAGAGCTACAATATTCAGGTATAAATTTAGGCAATGCTGTTACCTCTTTATGTGATCATACATCTATCGAAATATTGGAAACAAATTCAATAACAAGCGAAGCATCTTGAGTTAAATGGTCAATAAAAACATCCAATAACCTTTTCCACTGTAATGGAACCCAATACATCACGGCTGATAATTTGCTATGGATGAACGAAAAGTCAATAAATTCCTTTATAATCGAAGCCAGAATCCTCTCATTCAATACACGTGGAAAACTGGCGTCTATTTTAAATCGAATCTCATAACTGCCGGCGCCAGAAGAATAATTCCTAAGTCCACGGCGTAGACTGTAAACCCAACATCCGACGCAGCTCTGACGTCACACTCCACATTTTCATGTGTTTGGGGGCGCGTCGTGCTGACGTCAGCACGAAGGTCAAGTTCGTAAAACACTGAAATATGCGCTTTACTGGTTAGTAACGCGAAATTCAAGTTCTTTTTGAATGGAATATTCCTTTATTTCACGGCTTTCTCGCGCTGAATTCCTGAGACTTCCTACATGACACATTCAATTGTTATGTATTGTACGTAGTAATGTGTGTTTTGAATTCTGGGATGTCATTCGAGTGTGTTTGGCCTAAATGTTTTTGCGTTTTGTGTTAGTTCGACGCGTTTGATCCAAGCGCTAAGTTTCAGTAACAACGTCTCGTGTTTGTCTTTATAAAACTGCGTGAACCGTAAATGCCAAATGGTATTAGTTAAACAAGATATACTAATATCAGGTATTGTTATTAAAGATAAGGAGAACAACAGGCAAGATTTCAAAGAGTTTAATTGTCAATATCCTAAATTTATTAATGTCTGAACACATTGGTTCTCATTGATTCAAATCTGTGACAAAAGGTTTGGTCCAATCAGCTGAAGTGTTCTTCAATATTATTTACATATTCAACCACAGCCAGATCTGAAAGCGATAAAATTTCACAACAACAAACTCACCCAATAAAACTGAATTGAAAACTGGAATCCTTCATATAACCCCGTTTTTATTAGTTCTGGAACCCACGTCACAAAATCACATGCCTGCTTACGTACAAGGCATCGGAATATGACTGCTCTGTCTATTTTGAAATTTATCTGACTAATCGAATAATATTTTAATATATCATAAGTCAAAATGTGCCAACTGATATGTTAATTGAAATATCTGAAAGAACGGAAGGATATATGGAGAAGAATATTAAAACAGCTATTTTATAAAGTCGAGCAAAAAGACAACACAACCAATCAATCTTTAAAAAGATTGAAGTAATTGAACTGGATGGATCAAAATGAAGCAACTGCAGGTATTTTTGATAAAAAGATATGTAAACATAAATGCATCAGGAACTTATTCTAATTTTCTATTTTGATTCTTATTTTATTTAATGTTTAATACAACCAACACAGTTGCGTGAATTTATTTGCATGAAAATTGTACTTCTCCAGTCAAACAGCAGTGTAAATGGCCTGTTGTGTTCCGGTTTGAAGGACATTGTAGCCAGAGTAACTACTAAAGTCAGTTATAGCAAGATATTTCGTAAAGACTAAATAATTTGACTTTCTTCAAGTATTTTGCTTTAACAAATTATCGCCTGGAAAACACACATAACATGCGTAAGGATTGAAAAACAAAATCGTAATTTATATTATTATGCAAAAATATGTTTTTCTATTATACAAACATACGCAAGTTGCACTGTGTACATATTATGTGCTTTGTTATTACTAGTCGATTAATGTAGAAAATGCATTAGTTATGCAGTAGTGTTTATTACCTTTAATTAATTAT
The DNA here is from genome assembly GCA_905220455.2 of Deilephila porcellus. Classification (NCBI taxonomy): domain Eukaryota; kingdom Metazoa; phylum Arthropoda; class Insecta; order Lepidoptera; family Sphingidae; genus Deilephila; species Deilephila porcellus. Next base: position 10,594,853 of record LR999991.1, read on the forward strand.
TTATTGTCTTTTTCATGAAGGCAGTTCTACATACATACATAAACTCACGCCTTTACCCCAGAAGGGGTAGGCAGAGGCGCCACCAGGACACCCACATTTCGCCTTGTATATTCCGTCTCATGATGTGATAGGGAGCGAGCCTATCGCCATGAAGGCAGTTCTCTTCGAATCAATTAATAGTAACGTGGATACAATAGCAGTAGTTTTAAACATATTGGTGATTTTTCAGCAGTAATCTACAAATTAGCAAATGAAATATTATTGTAAATGATAACTTGCTTATAAATTAAACCCTTTAAAAATCAGTCTCCGAATATTTCGCTTAAGGGGCACAATTATTAATTTACTAAATTATACAACAGATCCTTTGTATAAAGTCGATTAATATTGCACTCAAGACGACAGCGAAGAAGGTAGGAAACTTCTTATGGCCACCACACACGGTAAAGTTCCTTCGTCGCAAACGCAAGTTGCACCAGAATCGAAAATTTCAACGAAGTTTACGCAGATATTTTTGCCCACACACGTTCCACTTGTGCAAACTCAGACTTGCACAGTTATATCGTTACGTGTGTGGCGGCAAGTAATTTAGTCTCAGTTAGAAGTCTTGAAAATGTCTGTTATCGTAGAAGTTAGCATTTCTAGGTTGTATAGAACGACGCCGTCTTAAATTAGACTAAGCTCTTTAAATAAAGATTTAATAAATGATGCCTTGTCCAGTTATCGAAAAAATATAGTATTATGTATGTCCAACCTCTGATTAGCATTGAATTTGCATAACCAGTGTCACAGGGTGAAGTCTATGTACGGCTTCAAATATTTACTTTACAAATAGATTGCGCACTGTATAGTTTTTCAATTTCAATGTATATTGAATTGTTATGCCTATTATAATACTACAAAGAACTTAATTCTAAGTTATAGTTTTCTATGATCGTTTGTTTTTAATCCTACGTCTTTGGAACTGAAAATTGGACATTAAACTATATTATTATTATTATGCAATAAAAGGTTCAAAAATATTTAGATGAACACAAGTGTGGAAAGATTTGTTATGCTACAAGAGATTTAAGAAATGCTATATTATGTATAATGCTGAAATTATTAATTGAAACAGCACTAAATCCAAAGAGAATTTAAATAGTTGACCTCTTTCAATTACTTAAAGCATCATTGGTAAATCTGTTCGTGATATTCTATTGAAATTATGTGATTTAATTGATCATGAAATCTAATCTATCCACTTCTTGCCTTTGTTAATAAATTCATTAGTTTATAATTATTCTATTACTCTGTTTTTTTTGTAGCTACAACGAATGGGATTTAACCTTTCAATTAGTCTGTTATTGGATCTAAATCACTGTTTCTTTATCTTACAACTAGACATCAATCAACCTACAAGGATTCGTAAAACACTTCTATCTATCTCTCTATCTATTCAACCGCAAGAAGTCCACTATTGAACGTAGGCCTCATTAAAAAACACGTACAAAAAAAGCAAGTGTTTACTTAGGTCGTAAAACACTTACATTCATTATACAGTAGTGGCAAACAAGTCACCAACATCGATACGCGTCTAAACGATGCAAATTGTCTTGTTTACCGATCAATTGCGATACGCGATTATCGCAATTTGCGCGTCACTGAACTTGATACGCAAATGGTCACCCAATTGTACCATGGTCGCTTTCCGTTACTAATTCGAGTTGTCCATCAGACCAATTGCGGCATCCTTGAGATGCTCAATGCTTCCGTGGTTACTTGCTTTGTTAATGCAAGCTAATTGCTTGTCTAGTTTAACTTGTATATTATGGTTACATAAGATCAGTTATGTTATCAATTATCAGTTGGTCTATGTTTAGCCCTGGACTTCCTGCGACTGAAGAGAGAGAGAGAGGATCAGTTGTTTGTTTTTAATTCAATAATAGGGTTGTTGAAACCGTTAAAAACTGTGGTATTAAGTTTAATTTATTCATTGCATGATTCATTCATTCAGGAATTTGTGGCCGATATGGTGATAGGCTCGCCCCTATTACATCGTGAGCCGTAAAATACAAGGTTAAACGAGGGTGACCTGGTAACTGTCAGGGGAACCTCTGCCTACCCCTTCCGGGAAAAAGGCGTGAGTTTAAGCATGTATGATTCATGATCGAGGTGTGGATTGGCGTTCCCCATGTTAAAGTCCCCGAACGGCGGCATGCGATTACCATCAAGAGGGTGGCTAATTATTATGAAATAACCAATTACGTAAGACGATGCGTCAATAAAATGTTTGTAAATATGTTTCATCACATGAGTAAAAACAAACATCTAAACTACGTCTATTGAGCCAACCAATAATTCAATTTAATATGTTTCCGCGAACTTTTTTCATGTAAATACATGTGACAGTTTTCTTACGAACACAAACACATTATAACTAATGTTAGCTTCTAGAAAAACACACGTGATTTGCGTACACAAATAGGCTGGATGAAATGAAAACAAACCACAAATCGATATCCTCCTCCGCTTTAACAGGATGGTCGCGCGCGCTTATTCAGTCTATAGTTTAACGGCCTTGTTCATAGACAGTTTTAAATCCTATTTTAGTTATCGAATGTTTGATCTTCAGCCAAAGGAAGTCCACTGCTGAATATAGGCCTCTCCCAATGATTTCCACAGTGACCTGTTGGAGGCAGCCTGAATCCAGCGACGTTAGCGTTGTCTTCTTCGCTCAAACTGAATTCAAATTTCGTTCGAAAGGGACGAAACATTCGATAACTTAAATAGGTTTTAAAACTGTCTATAAATTAGGCCGTAAAACTATACAGCGAAATGCTATTCCTACGAGAGGTCGGATAATGTCTCGATGTAAGTGTGTCTATTGATAGTATGTCATTGAATTAAATTATTCTTAGCTATTTTATATCATTTTATATTTAGTCTGATGTTATTTCCTCTTCACCATGACACATATTATTTTATGCGGGCCTTAATATCCATCTCCACGGAAAATTGAGTTTTTTCGTACAATCGTAGTATAATGTACTCCGTAAATTAGGTAATATCGTTGTTTACGCCAATAAAATTCTAAACAAATATTATATGGCTTAAATGTTATCAAATTATATGACTACTTTAGGTATATCATTGCTTATCTTTACTTCTCTCGTGCCTCCCAATATTCCAGTGTCAAATATCAGTAACAGACCTATGATTCTTTATGTTTCGTAGGTGTTGATAAAAGTGATCACTGCATCAAATTTCTATTTAAAAAGACGATCCTGATTAGGTTTAAGTATCATCATCATTGACATAATAAGGCAACAGAAGCCAATTGCTGCATATGACATCTCCAATTGCAATTTACGATGTTCTGTTAAGTTTAAAATCGTCTGTGTAATTTCTTTTTATAGCGTTGAATGGCGGGACGAGCATGCCATTCCCCTGATGTTAAGCGATACGACCGCTCATGGACAGTACAAAACCAAACAACACCATGAAATTACAAAGCATTGCTTCGCGCTCCACTACGCTCGCCATCCTGAGACATAAGATATTAAGTCTCTCATTTATGACAGCCTCCGTGGCGCAGTTGGTTCGACGCCGCCTGTGAAACGAGAGGCCGCGGGTTCAATCCCCGCACCGAAACAAATGTTTGTGTGATCCACAGGTATTTTTTTCGGGTCTGGGTGTTTGTGAGACCGAAAAGTCTCTCGTAGTTAATGATACCCACGACACAAGACTCGATCTTAGTGTGGGGTCAGGACTATGTATGTGACTGTTGGGTGTATTTATTGTATTTATTTATCAAATATGTCCAGTAGTTACTCTGGCTGCAATGTCCTTCAAACCAAAACACAACAGTGCATTTACACTGCTGTTTGACTGGAGAAAAAGACATTGCGGTGGTACCTAACCAGACGGCCTCTCACATATGAGAGAGCTACTACCAGAACAATAATAATTGGATATTTTAGGCAATCCGTTTTTTAGGACTTAGGTAATATATATAAACGGTTGGGACACCTACGATTCTCAGTACTTGTTAGCATAACAATAAAGTATTTTTCCTTAACCGCAAGAACTAATATTTTATATGAATACTCGTCGAAACTGTGAGTTCAGGAAATTCTTTGTTTTACCACCTAATTTGCGTAGGAGGTGATAATTGATTAGGATGTTTCGTGTTAAAGGTTTCCATTGAGCATGGACATTCATGGGTGTTTGAAGGCAGTATTTATTTGTTATGTAAAGTTTTAGTTCAAAGTAATTTTGGATGTGATTTATAGTGATACAGAAATAGATTTTCATGGACATTCTACTTTAAGATAGCGACATCCGGTGGCAAAGGCTGTAACTACTGTATTGTCACCTTGATAAAGTTCATCCCTAAACAGCGAATGTAGAGATGTTGAATGTGTACTGTTTTTGACAACAAAAGAAGTACTTTAAGGTGCATTGAATAATTGTATTGTTTAAAAGTTACCACGTAATTTATGCATTCAATTATCAATGTACAGGAAATAAACAATGCAATCAAACAATGATAATAAGCGTGTATTACAAACAATGATACACCGAATACTGGGAATCTTGCAGTTTGTACTCATATATGGCGCATTTTTGTTGGGAAATATATTTATGAACTTAGTTACTTTTACTCTACCAGTTATTACTCCTGAGAGAATTACGTCCTTATATCAAAATAAATTTAATGACTATTCATTTAATAAATTAACCCAAAAAATGCAACATAATGTGTGTCTATGTCGTGGGTTTCAAAACCTACGAAAGATATTTTGATCCCACATTAGTCGGATCGGAAAAAAAAGTGTATCGATAAAAAATTGGTCTAGGTTTAACTATTGAAACCATGTGTCACACAGATTAACCTACACAGTACACACTGTGCCTATACATGAATTTGGATTTAAAATGATTTTCTAGAAAGTGTCAATTGTCATCAAGTATTCAAAACTGCTGCCTGCAGTATTTACAATTTTACTACCTTAGTTCCTTATTTATTGATGTCATTTTTCATACCTGAAACAAACCAAAGAATAACATTAGTATTACTTATTCCCATATCAACATTTATATAACATTTGCGAAACATGACTACGACGCATGCACCATAATGATTTCCCGTATATTTTTATAAACACCTGATTGCGTCAAGTCATCCAGATTTGGGCGAATCGTGGTTGTCGAATGGACAAAACCCCAAAAAGTGAATTCGCCAACCTGAGTTGAACCCATGTCCACACATTTACAGCCCCTACCAATATGGGTCTCGAGCATCGATGACCAAATACAGCTCTACTATTTAAAATTAATTAACCTGAATCTCTCTATAGACCGCTAGATTGATTCTAGCCGTCTATTAAAAACCTTTCCTTTTAAGGTACTAATATCCTATGCACTTCGTTCATTGTCGACATAGGCACGTGCGGTTGTATATGAGATATGAATTGCTTGAACAACTAAGGATGATTAAGATGAACTTGTAGATGTAACACACCTTATGCGCTAGATTATATGAATGTACATGTGTACACTGTTACTACAGATACTCCTATTTTTATTCATTATTTATAAGGTTAGACTATAAAGGAAAACGATCCTATTCGGTGAATACTATTAATAAATACACAAATAAACTTAAGAGTCACACACGTTGTCCTGCCGCTGAGTTACGTGACTGGTGTCATGTCAAAAACTGCAAGAGACTTGTGGTCTCATTAGTTCAGAAACCAATATTTGTTTATACCTAAACATTTGATTCCTGAGCTAAGATGCCGTCGATTTAAAATTACTTAATTCTAATCAAAATCTTGCGTAGTCATTACAACAAACATTTTCAATACAAAGAATCTGATAGGGCGGCCGCGAAATACCACGCCGCTAATATTTAAAGCGATTTGACACGCACATAATAAGGAAACGATGAAATTAACCAATGACGTAGATGCAAGATTCGTGAATTTCATTAATGTAAATAAGCCTGCGTATCTGTTTGTCAACGAAATAATATTTGCTGTGTGTGTAAGGATTAAAATAGTTGAATATTTGCGTGAAATTGATGTGAAAGATCGCTTTGAGCGGGGCTGAATAAAAAATAGATGTGGAATAAAAGACATAGCTATTTATTGATGAAATAAATCCTGGATATTGACTAATTCTGGTGATGTAACGATTATTAATCAAGTAATGGTTTATTCGTGTATATTTTGTTTTCTTTTTGATTTTCTAAACATGACTGGCTCAAGAGAAGTCAATTTACTGAAAGAGTTTAAACAATCGGGAAGAAAATAAAAATCTAATCATTCTGCAAACATGCATGACATATTAAATTGTGTAGATCCCACGGTATTCATGATAGGAGCTGAAAGATTTCTTAAGTATTATTTTTATCTTTAAAGTGAATGGGCAGATGCTATTTACATAGTAATTTTGTCTCATCATATGAGATTTGGTGAGAATATTTTTTATCACCACTTACAAAATCCGAATATGTTGCATTCTAAATTATGTGAAAAACTCAACAAAAATGCAACCCGACTAGTTTTTATCAGAACAGGAAAGGCAACTGCGTACTATGTGCCGATAACCGAACACATTCTGATAAAACGCTACCATATAAATTAGGCAACTTTAATTCACGTAAGTAAGTAGTATTATAACTGTTAACTTGTTCTATGAAGTTTTACGATTAGAATCATCATTTCCAAAGCTGTATTTATACGATGAAAAAATACTATATAAGCTGTACCCACAAGATCCTGTTTTCAAGCCACTTACAACAAATAGTTATCAAGATAATGAGAAAAGCAAAGATGAATATTTTCAAAATTTAACTTCCTGTTGCTGAGGACAAAGGCACTTTTATCATAACAGTAATGTATACTAAAGAAAACACGATCAATCAGTGTTATTACATTAAAACTATTTCTCATGAAACATAGAATGATGGTAGAGAATATCGGAAAGTGTAAGCTTATAAGTAGAAATCTTTAAATAGGTTTCTAATAACATCTACAGAACTGATCATAGTCCAACAGCTACAACTTTGTAAATCCGTAGTTCTGAAATACTTCAGTCACCACGTGGAAAGCAACGAGCATTTGAAGAACAAAGTAAAAGTTAGGGAGCGAACAGATCTCTCCAGAACAGAAATAAATTGTACATGATCAGGCGTGTGTATTTTCATATTTGGACTGGTTTATTTCGATCCGCTGTGAATTAGAGAGAGCACGGTGTGATGCAACAGACGATCTAGCTGCGCTCATGCTGGTGTAATTGCAATTAAAGCATTGATACTATGTAAACAATCCACGACGAAACTCAAAACATTGTTGGTAGTTCGCTATTACGTAATATCACTGCTGGAATTAAGTCAATTGAACTGTAAGATCGGAAAACATCGAACTTGATCTCTGGAATCACTATGGATGATGTCAAAACACTGATTCAAGGCTGATCAATATCTGCATGCACCCGTCGTCGTGCACTAAAAGCTTAAAATATCTTTGCAGAATCAAAATTAATTACGCGCAGAATTTTTAACAACTTCTTTCTCGTTTGGAAAAGGTTTATTAACCCCTCTTACTTCTCTGTAGTTTAATATACTTGACAATAGCCTTAAACAATATTATCTAAAGACTTCACATTTGTGGCCGTATCTGAGATGCATTGTTATAAGCTTGATCAAGTATATCTAAATCTCATTGTTTTGCTTCGATGAAATGTTATCGAAATCTGTGCAGCCATGATCTTGTACAAAAAGAAATTGCAAGTATTATACCTACAACTGATATCCTCGTAAAGAAAACTATTACAGAAATCTTATATTAATACTATTGGCAAACGTCGGTGTATCTGTTGGCGCTACCGTTCCCGAAATAACCAGTTAAATCAAGGTTCCGCCTTATATTTAATCTTACGTGAGAAGCGCAGCATTTCCGTAACGTCTCGATACTTTTCAATTTTGCATCATTATACCGGTAATTTTAGTTAATTATCGCTCACATTTACGTTAAGGAAAATTTTGGGACATACGTGCTTCGGGAATCTCCACTAGAATTTAAAACTTGACGAGCGTTGTGGACCATGGTTTAAACCCTTAATGCACTCAATTCTAGAGGCCTGTGGTTAGGAGTGAGACGTGTCCGATCTAAAATAAAAATATTCCGGTATATTTTTTCTTTTTGTTAATTGATGACCTTTGCAATGTGATAAGGGCGATGCTCTTGCGCTTGGCAACCGAACAGGAATACAACGTCGAGAGAAAATATCTTTTAACAAGAGGTAGTAATAGAATAAAGGACGCTTCTCAATATTATTGTGCCTGTAACCTAGAGACGAACTATTTTAGATCTAATCATTAGTCTGATGTCTCCTCTGTTTGTTACTTATTTGTACTGTCAGAGTAAAATTGCTTTCAGCGTCTGGAATATAACAAATATGTCTGCAACTGCATACTAATGGTGTATATTGCTGAAAATGCTGATGGAATCTTGTAAATAGTGACAAAGACATCACCACCATCTTTCACGAAGCAAAATAGTTTTATTTGTCTGTCCGTCTGTATCAGCTCATATACGTCCCACTGCAGGGCACGAGCCTCTTCTACAATCAATAGTACGATTGAGAGGGGTTAGGTCATATAGTGCACCACGCTGGCCTAGTGCGGGTTGGCGGACTTTACATATCATAGAAATTATTGCAAATCGCTATAGTATGCAGGTTTCCTCACGATGTTTTCCTTTGTTTTATTTGTATATGGATGGAATACACCAGTATTATTATAACCTCAATTAGATTGAAGACGAAGCTATCAACACTTGAATCGCAAATAAATAATAAAATACTTGATATTGTTGCAACACATGAGTTTAATGAAGACGCATTTCTTCTTCTGACGATGGATATGTTTACTCGATTTAGTGAGCCACTTATATTCTTAGACGATGCACTCATTCACTACCAGGTGTATTGGATAATTTTAACTTATACATTCAATTAACTCTTTAGTTTGTTGTACCGAACTCAATGGCAATAAATTCAATGTATTTGTAAGTTTACTAGATGTCGTAGCTTTATCTACAAAGTTTGTTTGTAGAGCACTTAAAATAATTCTAAAAAAACACAGTCAATAGAAGCAGATTGTGATTTTACCTAGTAATGACCTCTAACTAATCAGGTATATACCCGGCCCTCAAGCGTATTATCTTCAATGACTACACACTTGCAAGTATATTAACCCGATGACATTGGTACTGATTGTTTTCAGTGCAAATAATAACAATAATCGTCATTAGAAATCTATTGAAGACAGCTGTTGTGAATTGTTTATTTCCATTTCTAATGCTTCGAGTACCTCTTATGATTATATTTTTGCTAGCCCTCTACACTGTTTTAGAATTAATAATACAGTAATACCCCGCTTAGCGCGACCCCGTTACGCACGGTTTCACTATAACGCGAATTTCAAATTTCGCGCTCAAATGCCTCGCATTACGCGAAAGAGGGACATATTGCAGAGTAGGTATAGATAATAATTATGACCGTGTCTTGACCGTGTGTCAAACAATTAAAAACAGTGTTGGGTGTTATGAACGTATTTTATTTACAAGGACGTAAACAAAACGCTACCCAAAAGACAATAGATGTATTTTTCCGTAAAAAATAAGAGTATGTATTGCATAAAGAGTTCTTAGAATTAAAGTCATTGATTAAAATGATTTGTATTTTTTTGTATTAAATTTTGACTATGTTTAATCATAAACCTCGATATACGCGAATTTCAGATAACGCGATTTTTTTCGGAACGTATCCCTCGCGTAAAGCGGGGTATTACTGTATGTTGTATATCCAAGACTCACCATGGTGTAAATGAAATAATCTCGGGCTCCTCTGTATGTTTATTTTTGTTTTGATCGTCTCTTTTAACTCCTACAGTAATCATATTTAAAATTCATGCACTTTTTCTATGCAAGCGTACAATGCTTTTAACTACCTATAATGGTTCCATCAGAAATCAGCTTTTACTATTTCACAATAAAAATGTACGAATGGTCGAATATCTAGATCGATCCAGTTTCAATAAAACCGATAATTACCCGCAATATAAACAATAAATTAGTAATTGTATGAGATAACCTTTACATGACATGATCAGTGTGTAAATATATGATGTGCTGGACTCAATCAATACAAAGAATGGCAAGGTGCTGCGGTGAAGTGCATCAGGTCGTTATTATCACTATACAAGAGGACGTTGCAACTTTCAAGAATGATGTTTTAACTTATCTATCTATATCTATATCAGCCCATATACGTCCCACTGCAGGGCACGGGCCTACTCTACAATCGAGGGAATCGATTGAGAGTGGTTAGGCCATATAGTCCACCACGCTGGCCTAGTGCGGGTTGGCGGACTTACATACCGTAGAAATTCTTTAAAATCGCTACGCTATGCAGGTTTCCTCACGATGTTTTCCTTCACCGTTAAAGTGCGTGGTGATTGACTATCAATACACACATAACTCCGAAAAGTCAGAGGTGTGCCCTGGGATTTGAACCCGCGACCACCGTGGACATGTAGGCAACCGCGTGTGGTCCTTTACCAACAGGCCACCACGCACTTCTTTAACTTATCTAGTTTTATTTATTTCTATTTTAATTACTTTGAGTTTTCGAACAAGGTTTAAGCGAGCAGGTATTTAGCAACTATAAAAACATTTTCCGAAAATGTGAAATCAGGCATATTTTCGCAACAAAATTGTTGGGATGACTTTGGGAAATATTTATAACGAAAACCATAAAATGTATAGATCAAGACAATGATAATCTATAACTCTAAAAACAAGCATAATTAAAATTAATGTAATATCAGTTTTATAGACTTCTTTAACTGTCATACGAATATGCGAATCTTGATCCTTGAAATATTAATAAACTATCTGCCACTTGACAACTGGATTTTATCATGCGTTACTGCATCTTTGAACCCGGACGTATATATTCATTTTATAAATTTTGTGACCTCGCATATTAAGATTTTAGTGCATCGAAGTAGTAAAAACTGATAAATATTTTATATAATTATATAATTTCGTATGTGAGGGACAGTTTCTTGGCTAATTCTGATTTAAGATTTTTTATTTTTTCTTGTTAAAATATGTAACTGTTTAGACATATCAGACCACGCATCTTGTTGTCGTATAAAGATTTGATAATTTGAGCATCACACTTCTGTCGCTATCTGAAATAACATTCCGTCACAAACCTTCAAAATATTACGCACTTTCTTCAAGCCGCAGATAAATATAAACAAACGCAAAGGCCGAATATAAGTTTAGAATCTAAATAAAAATTGTTTTGATCGTCGATTTGACTACGCATTGTATCAAGGCCGGCTGTGACTTCCGTCAATGAAACCCATAAAAACAATGTTTTCGTGTGCGTCCACAAATAGACCTGCTTCTCGATGTGGGACAGCGTATGTGAATTAAGTAGGAGCACGTTTATAATGCTCTTCAATTGGTACAAACGAAGTATTATTAATAAAAAGTTTAAGTGTATTGTTAACCTTACCGTTGGTACTTGCAGTGCCCTGATTTGTTTTTGAATATTTTACAGTTGATATGTATAGCAAGGTTTGTGTTCAGAGATAAGTTGCCTTAGAATTATTATGGTGATGTAAGAATAAACAATGATGCAAAAATATTAAAATTCATCAAAACCATGATGTCATGCACATACTTGAAAAAAAACAACATAGCTGTTTTCATGTCTTCCTTCATTCCAGTCATGATGATTTTCACTTAGAAAAACAGTAAAAAAAATTAAGATATCTACACGGATATGTTTAATTATGAATGGGGATATCTGAATTTAATCATCAGATCCGACAATTTACTTCGTATTGCACCTCTTTTTTCGCGAGCATCCGTTTAAAATATGTCATGTGTTCACATCACGAAAGTGCTTTATATTTTATTATCTACAGATCTTTTAAGCCGGTGTAAGTTGTAAGTGTGTCACTAATATTCATATCATCGATAGTAGGTCATTATTTATTTTTACCCCTAGCTTTATTTAATCTTATCTGATAGGAAATGCGAATACTTGTATGAAGGATAGCATTATCTAGCGTCTCCTTAACTGACGTATCACGCACACCTCCACGCGTCATCGTAGATAAAATTCACATTTACAAAGCCATTACGTTACTGACAAAAAAAATACAAACGTTTTACTATCTCACTTAAAACTTAATTTTACTACGCGGAAATCCATTATTACGTAATGTCTTTGAAGTCCGGCGTAATTGTCTTCATCGTTTATTTTTAGCGTATTGTTAGCATATTTGGTAGATGCATAATTAGAAAATTTTCATTGTGAGGAACATATTTGCTTTTTTAGGTTATATGTCAAATTCCCTACACAGAGTTATTGCTACTTGCAGAAGGTTGTATTTTAGGAAATTGGTTGAGACAGTCACGTTAAGGAGTATATCTATAATCTTCTTTCCAAATGTTGCTTCGTAATTCAAAGTAATTTTGCTAATATTATTTGCAAAATCCCAATTCCTAAATAGACTGACATTTGGTTATCCTATCTTTAATCGTTTGTTTTTAATTTACTTTCTTACTATTGCCTGGGATTTCAAAAAGGTTGATAATTTAAATTCTGCGTTAATTCATATGCTCAGGCATATGGGGTGACGCTCATATCTCTCGGGTCGAGTTTTTTTTTGTGAGATAAGTGACTGTCATGGGGCGAATAACCCTGAGGACAGCGTCCAATGTTAGCTGATGTCACTGTGTTTGATTTCTTTGAGTCAGATTACCGTATCATTTGATTTTAAACGTTTGCTATGTGGCGGGAAAACATGTTTTTAAATTAACGATAGTCATCGCTCAAGGTTTATTTGTAGGCATTTAGATTACAAACTCAACACATTTTGGTTATTTTACGGCTCATGTCATGTCAATTGAACTGACCAATTCGTACTTTTTGGTAAAATAAAGAAAGAGCATTGATTTTATTTTGATACAAATGAAACAGAGCATTTTCTAAAAGATCCAGTGGATAAGGAAATAACAAAACCTATACTTATATACACTGTGAAAGTACCAACAAATGTCGCCGCGCTGCCTTGACCTAGCATAAATTCATCCTGATTCGGAAGCATTTGCAAGGATTACAGCAAGTATACAAATCAATTCTATGACGTCTAATATGGGTCTTATCCAATGACTGATGATGATGCCAGGCTATCAAATGGCGATGATAAGACACAGCATAATGCGAAAGATTGACATTACCAGGTTTTCATATCAATTGATAACAATGGTAATTAATAGACAAAAAAATTGCATTAGGCAAATATAGGCTATAAGTATAGGAAAAATTATATCCCATTTGTATGCATTATCAAGTGTAGAACAACATTAAGATGTAAATTATATACAATCTTTCCTCAGAAAAGCTAACTTTGATATTGCGATGACTATCGGTAACTCACCATTCATCGTACGATTGTCACACTAGATCGTGGTTTTAACGCATTTAGTTATTAATACTGCCTCGGTGGCGTAGTTGTATTACGGTACGGTTACAAAGCTGAGGTCTAGGGTTCGAGTCCCGGGTCGGGCAAAGTGATATTGGATTTTTTCTTCATTATCAGTCCGGGGCCAGGAATTTGTGCCTGATATGGGGATAGGCTCGCCCCCTATCACATCGTGGGACGGAACATACAAGTCGAATTTTGCGTGTCCTGGTGGCGCCTCTGCCTACCCCTTCGGGGATAAAGGCGTGAGTTTATGTATATATGTAACATACATTTATAGATTATATAATAGACTAACAGACTTATTCATAAACAGTGTTAAAATCTATTTGAGTTATCAAGTGTTTAGTCCCTTTCGAACGACTTGAATTTAATTTGAGCGAAGAAGACAAAACATTCGATAATTAAAATCTTGTCTATGATTAAAGCCTTAATAGATCAATAGGCATTGAAATTTTATTTCCAACATTGTTTTTATTTAACATTGATCCGTGCAGAATCACGAATTCAACACACATCAGATTTGATTACATTAGATTTAAATAGTTTTTTAGGTTTTTGTTTTAGTACCTGTCGCTTTTAGTGCTTTAGTGTTCTGAATGTTAATCACATCGATTAATTTTTAGTTATACTTTAAGATTTTAACAATGCCTAGAATATTTTTTACAACGAACGAGTACCTTGAATTAGCATCTACAATTGTACAAATAGATAAAATGATAGAGTCACTTTTAAAAGCCTAGTCTTGTAGACGGCTTTGCGTACAATGATAAACCAAATCATTCTGCCACAGGCATACTAATAATCTTACAAGGAATAACAACTATGGATGGGTTAAGAATGTTCTAGAAGAATGTCCTAAAACTTTATGAACCAATTGTCACCATTAACAAGGGCAACGAACGAACTATAATTAGCTTTCAACAACGACTCTCGCTTCCTTGAATTCACGCGGTTGCAATTGTTTGACATTCTACAGTCCACAACTGGTTTTGCAGTAGTGTCCTTGCGCGATGTTTGATTGCAATTCCTTTCCTGGTTTAGCGCTTTTATTTAGTTATAATAGACATTTAGATGTAGCGCATAAATTACTAACAAAAATGATCTCATAAAGCGGGTTTGGACCCATAAGAGGAAGAATTAAAGAGCTAACTAAGGCCCTAAATTGAAAAGTGGATAAAGTATCTACCCATTGTGTAGTAATCGTCAACCTAGTCAATTGGATTCTGGGAAACGACTCAACATTCTTTGAGAAACCAAACGACAAAACTTTCTCATGTGTTATTGTTTGTATGTCTGACGACTGTAAACTACTGTTATTTGTGGCTCAGGTAAAGGAGTGAGAAATGGCTAGTAAATTCAATTTGTGTCTAGCAAAAATAACGGCCATTATTTACTTTATGTTTTGGGGTAATGAGAGAGATATCTCATCATTCTGATCATAATAAAAAATTTGGTTAGGAAGTTGTATGTCTTCTAGAATCACAGTAACAAAACGATGCATCGTCATTAGGAGTCAAAATTTTAGATTAATGAATCACGTTACATCTTGGGGCGTATGGATGCTGGTGATGGTAAAAGGTGGATGTGCAGATCCTTGGGGGAGTGGACTCAACAGTGGACTTCCTGTGGCTAAATAGATAGAATCACGTTTATTGTTTTTGTTTAAAGTTTTCATATTTTATGCAATGTAAAATTTTTTGTTATGTCTAGAAATCCAATTCATCATAACCTTCGGAAGCGAAGATGGATATCAGTCTGTGTGCCGTATGCCAATTCGCCAATCTTAGAATCCAGATTGTTATCGATGAACGAAATGCTTTGTTTGCCTGCAAGTTATTGATAGTGAATCGCAAAATAATGCAGACAGATATGTCAATACCTAAACGATTATTATCGTTATTTTGAGGGCATACTGGTTATGTTAGTATTCTGTTTATAGTGATAATGCACATAAAGTACCTTGACCTAGATCGAGTAAAAAAAAAGCTAAGATACGAAAACCTGGTGGAGTTTTTGAAGATCATTATCAGTTTGAATCGTCATGAATATTTCGTCGCGTATTACTTGGATCCTACAGCATTGGACCCAAATACCCAAGCCATTGTGCAATTGTGCGCACTTAAGTGCAATTACAAGTGCAATTGGTCTGCTGATTTGTAGTAATTTATATTTGATTGAATAAAAAAGATTTTACATCAGGCATAATGGACTTCTTTCTCTCTTTTACAAACATCTTAACGATATTTTAACAAGGTGTAAAGAGTGATCCAGGAATCTCACGGTAATTCCTTGAATCGTATATATTTATTTATTAAGCTACATATACAAAAATAAACAAGTACTTATATTACTTTAGTGGCAAGGCAGATACACTATAACTGTTAATAAATGAAATGCTGTTCAAATAACCATCAGCTAGAAATCTCTCGCCAATGTACGCGATCGCAAATACCTTCTGATTAATCTTCGAACTTGGCACAGTTTCCTAAACCTCTGTGGCGTGTAATACACCTTTGCAGTGCCTATGGGAACTTTTATTCCCATCTTTAACGGAAATTTTCTCTTGCAAACCTGAACGACCGATTCAATAATTCTTCTGGTGCAATGCGCAGTTCAGGATGCGTTCATGATTCAGCAGGATACACTATCTAGCGTTACTCATCGCCAGTGTCCACTATCACAACAAAGGCACTCCCACACTACCGGCGTTTTAGGGCGTTCGTGACGCTTCGGTACGGGGCTTCGTAATTACGTCCATTGTCTTGCCGCATCAAGGTTAGCGCTGATTATGTTCACAAATCGTTAAGCAACTATGAATGGCCTAGTTAATAAAGGAGCTGTGAGTTGAATTAAAAAGATTTTCATGTATCAGCGCTGAAAATGGTTTTCAATTAAATGTATGATGTTTAAAAATGGGCATTGTACTCAGTCAGTATGCATTTTATGTTGAACTGGCGTTGGTTTTAATTTAAGTTACATTAAAATTGTGTTTAATATTTAAAAATACATTAAGTTATCGAACCCAGTCAGCCTGTTATGTTCTTACACCCATATTCTAAGACGTTTTCTCGACTCCACTTGACGTTACTAGAGGAAATCCGTATTCTTAGTAGAAAAAAATCTCCTCCACTCAACGTCACTCAAAAATTTTCCTATCTCGAGGAAAGGAATCAACTGTCAAACTCAAGGTACGTCGCGACCTACCTTAAGGAAGAAATAAAAGAAATAATCCTACTTTAAAATTATAATTAAAAGAGAGAAATAAAGTTTACCTTTTAAAATTCTTAAATACCTAAATATGCCAACATTTTTTTGAGGTGGGTGCCTCTACACGATTTACACGTTTTCCTAGTGAATGATACAAACATTACTCTTTATTTCATTTAATAAAAGATTTGTGGTTTGGAAACAGTGTTTATTATTTTAAACAAGTTATTAAAGATTTCCAACAGTTCCTGTAATACTTGTACGATACTCCGTACGAATATCCCGAACGACGATTCATCCATAAGAATATCCTTCGAAATTTCCGGGTTGGATGGTATGACCCTCCTCCTGTCTGCATGCGTTTTTTTCTCCGACTCACTAAATATTTGTCTTCCAGTCACAATCCCGAAGATTTTGAGTTCAATAATTATATATTATTCTATGTAAACACTCTGACATGACATTTGACTGTCACTTTTCAAGTGATCATAGACTATTTTCAAAGGTTTTTTGTTAAATCTCTACTTTATCTATACATCAATGACGTAATTAATGACGTTTTTCCTTGACTCAACCTCACTCGAGGAACCTTTAGTAAAGGTATATTTTTAACTAAGCATACCATTTTCGAGGGTCCCTCCAATTCATTTGTAAAGTCACCTCGACTAAAATAAGGTTGAGGAAGA
The DNA here is from genome assembly GCA_905220455.2 of Deilephila porcellus. Lineage (NCBI taxonomy): Eukaryota > Metazoa > Arthropoda > Insecta > Lepidoptera > Sphingidae > Deilephila > Deilephila porcellus. Next base: position 10,612,313 of record LR999991.1, read on the forward strand.
TTGGAGGACACGTCTTAGAATACGGGTGTTAGTATTTGAAAAGCAAGGGGACTTCACATTTTGATTTAAACTTGACAAGTCCACTACCTTTCTTTGTTAAACTGGAATTCAGAATTATTTTATAAAATTATGTTTTCATTTATTGTCTCCCTCCGGCCATCGTTTGTCTCACAGAAATGAAACTTAGCACAGTTGTGCATACTCCCGCGAAGGTTACTGACAATTGTAGTTCCCTTATTAAAGTAGAAGCTGAAGAAGCCAGATGCTTGTACATTTACATACATACATAAACTCACGCCTTTATCCCAGAAGGGGGTAAGCAGAGGCGCCACCAGGACTCCCACATTTCGCCTTGCGCCTGCCTGGTATATTTATATGATTTAACAGCATTTATTCATTCTACAGCTGAATTTTGAAATTAGAGGCAATAGACAATTTAATATTTTATAAATTTAATTAGTCTGAAAGTCGAGCACGATAAAGACCGGTCGAAATGTCAAAGTTTGAACCGGAAACCGGACCCCGGCTTCGGCCAGAATAATGCAATGTAAAATGAAGACGAAAGAATGAATTGGTTTAATAAAATACAGACGTTACTGAACTTTAGTGACTAAAAAAACCGTGTCATACCGGCCTTCAAACGAAACTTAGTGTACAAGTATCAAAATGTTTTTTTTGTGATCATGGTACATGTGTTGGTGGTCACGTAGGCATGTCGTTGCGGTGCACATAGGTGCAGATGGGTGCAACGCCCGTCACCGACCAAGCTCAGAATGATTGATAAGTCAATAGATATCGGCTGGTATTGATGTGAAAGTGATTCAGATAGATTGAAGTATAGTGGGTGGTGTCTCTCGCCTTATTCGTTGCGGGTTTGATTCCAACGTATGGTACATCTATCATCTGCTTAATACGATTCGAAAACAATAGTCTGGATTTTGCGTAAACTCTTGATTGAATGGCGGGAAGGTGAAAAGTGTTACAAAATCATAGAAGATATTTTTAGATAAAAAACATAAATAATGTGTTGTCTGCAGCAAGTTTACAATAAAAATAGATTCCTAGAGTTTTTTTGTATAAGAATAAAAAATATTTTAATTCAATGTTTTTTGGTATCAAAATTAATAAGGAGTAAAAAAGCTAAGAAGGTATTTTAAATTCCACCGGCGAATGACCAATTTAGACGTTATAGACCGAATCGAAAATAACATAATGTCAAACAACATTGACATGTATTATTGGAGTTTTATAAAATACCTTTTTTATACCAAAATAGATACAACATTTGTGTTGTTTATTTTTACCTTGCTTGCAGTGCGAAAATAAACACGTACCTGCAAATAAAAAACCGAATTAGTACATTTGTCGATATTAGTTATAATTATAATTAGGATATGTATGTACAATGAGTAAAATTGCTGCAGCGTCTACAATCTTCTTTTCCCCACTCTATATTCTTAAAAGCGAAAACTACCTATGAGCTAATAGCCCAATCTATCTCGCTGATTGCGGCTGGTAAATCTCACAAACCTCCTAAATATCGGTGAAAACCTCTTCGATATAACCCTTCAAAATTTTTGAGAAAACTCATATTTTGTGAAATATATGGCGCGTGACCCAATTTCTAAACCACGACCACCGGTTAAGTAAGCTGGTGCCTCGTTCAGAAAAATAATCTACAACCACTTCACCTTATTAATTCTAGCATAATCTTAACACTTAAAAGAACTCGGTTTCTAGATCTCCAAGCACCAATGTTGCACAACTGTTGCATTATTGATAAGGATCACCTGAGCATGATAGCGTTGACCTGGCATGACGATGTCCACGCGAGACTGCCCACGCCCGATTTGATACGTAGGGTCGTGGGTTTATCGGTTTCATGTTATGGCGTGTGACATTTTGTAGATAGCTAATTACTAATTAGCTTTTTGTACGTGGGAAAGATATGATGCAGTCATGAGCTGTAGGAATGGAGTCAAGGATGAGGTAACGATGTTTCAAATGTGAAGTAACGACTTTGTGGTGAAACCCGATATAAAACGAAACGCTTCAGATTTGTTTAGCAAAACACATAGATTTGTATAATCACTAAATATTTGTTTTGGATCTGAATATGATGGTACAAGTTCTCTTATATTTTGTGAATCGTACGGCATAACTCTTCGTTTCTTTCTGAAAAGTCGAGTTTATTTGATTAAATGCATAATATCTGCGTTATTAATACAAATCCAAATAATTATAAATCCAATCTGCTCCTTAACAGGGTCACAATGTCAGCCATTATGTAATCAGGCGAAACCAAGCACGCGCAATCGTCTTATCGACGCGTAACCGATACTTTGAAAGTCTTTGCCAATGACTTTAGGGTCGCCGCTCATGTGATTGTTATTACTAATTACGTGAGAACACATAATTACTGAGTATTTGATCTATGCTTGTATATGAAGCTGAAGAGTTTGTTTGTTTGGACGCGCTAATCGCAGGAACTACTGTTTCGAATCAAAAATAATTTTGGTGTTGGACACTGAATTCTTCTAGGATGGCTATAGGGTAATTGTAGTGTAGTTTCACTCCATTTGTTTGTAAATTAAATTATATTCTAGCGATATTTTATTACTCAGTAAAAATCCGGAAGCGATCCAATTATTTTTTATTTGTTTTAAATTGGTACAATACGTAAAGTTTTGGTTTTAGTTACTTTATTCAACAGAAAATATCGCCACTGCGTATTTTGTTTCTTGAATATTGTAGGCATCTCTGGTTTTGATACCTCTGTTTCACAGAAAACTAACGTGATGTCTTATTTCATTTGTAATTTTATTTTCATTACTTCTGACCCCATATCATCACTATTATCTAAATCTTTACCTCTGTCTTCAAGATCACACGTCATCTAAAATTCTTAGCTTATTTATGGTCGGTGAGGGTCAATTTTCTATTTAAAAACAAATACTAACAATAACAATGTAATAGATAATATTAAAGTGTAAAACAAAGAGGCAAAATATCCTGTTGTTGTAGATTGCGTGACCCAATTGGCGGCAACTGGACCAACATTTAAACTTTGGATCAATGATAAGTACACATCTTTTTGAATTTCAAAATTATATATGTATATGTATGTGATATTTACATAAGATCGCATTTACGTAATCACTATTTACATTTGTAAGTTTACGGTGAAGTGAAAAATTCGATTTTTAAATAGTTTTATTTTTATTTATAGTCCTCCATTTTAATCGATAAAATTCCATTAAGTAGGTTTGATTACACCATCGCTGTGCTGCATATTTTATGTAAATTACTATATGCAATAAAATGACGTTTACGCGTCAGACACGCTGGGAGATTCCTTTATGCTAAGTGCCAAGTGCCGGCGCTCAGGCCAGGTCTTTGTCCCTTGGTGAATCATTGGGATTACTCCCGACGCAATTACACTTATTATAATTATTTGTTTATTTTGGTGGGGTACCTATATGTAGTGTTTTATTTTCGAATATTTGAACAGAATTGTTTACTGTCTATGGTTGCGAGGACAGTTAAATTGGCCGGAATTGTGACAGTTCAAAATTGTTGCAAATAATGCTATTATGATGTTCAAAAAATGTCTGTCATATTATATTAATTATGTTGAGTAAGTTAATTTTAATAAACAATTTCACTATGCATTTTATACAATAATTATCAAAGAGTTACTCGCGAACAAATATAAACTGCATAGTGAAGCCACAACTGTGTCGCATTTATAGTACATCTGCTTTTAAACTATCCAACATAATCGATCAGCGGCAATATTGCATTTATCGCAGTGTAGTCAATTTGTCATAAATACAAAAAAGTAACAGTAGAAATTGTTTAGTCTACTGTTGGTAGGTCTCTCATATATCATAAGCCGCCTGGGTAGGTACCAACGCAATGCCTATGTCTCCGCCAAACAGCAGTGTGAATGTACTGTTGTGTTACAGTTTAAAGAAAATTATAGCCAGAGTAACTATTGGACATAATGAGACTTAATATCCTATGTCTCAGGATGGTGAGCGCAGTGGGATGCCAAGCATTACTTTGTAATTCATGGTGTTATTTGGTTTTGCTACTGTCATTGAGCGGTCATATCGCTTACCATCAGGTTAATGGCATGCACGTCTCGCCATTCATGGCAATAATAAAAAACAATATAGGTAATTATCAGACTATAAAACGCTACGTTAGTTTTTAAATAAGCGTCAATTTGTAATAACAGCATAGTTTTCATTCATTCATAACTTTATTCAAGTATCAAGAAACATAAATTCCAAAGATGCACTAAGCTGATTGATGATACTTCCATGAAATACACCAAGGTGCGCTGCACCCGAGTCGGTCAGTAGCCTGCCTTATTTTTTATTCTTATTTCACATCTCAGAGTTTAATAATTGCACCTGCCTTGGGACTCCGCGAACATTCATGATCAATCATGGCGGGACATGAAATGGTATATTTGCAAAAGATTTTACTAAAGAAAACTGGATTGTAGGGACAATCAAATAGGATTATTATAAAAATACTTTTTAGTTGGATAAAAATATGCGTTTTAAGAATATTTTTGACTTGGTTTTGAATTTCGCAACAAATTGTAAAAGTGTCTGCTGTTGACGAAATAATAAAGGCGTCAATTTAAAACAGAATAGGTTTATAGTTTTACATTCTTGAAATTAATTACTATAAACTAAGGTATGCCCTACTTCTTGTTTAAACTTGACCCTGCACAATTATTAAACACGATACGGTGTGTAAACAGTTTAATACCAATATTCTCAAAGTAAATATAATAGAATATACCGCGCACAGCCTGAGCATACAGATTAGATCTTTCTAGAAACCTTGATCTGTTTGTCTATTCCACGTGGATGAGGTTCTTTCCCGTTGACAGCATAAACAACGAATGGGAATATTAAACTAGAGGAGATAATCAAAACAGAACGGTAGTGTACTGCAATTTTTGCTTTGTCTTTATCGCTCCCACGCATTCACACTATCTTCTTTCTCGTTTTACTGGGTTACCCCGTGTCTTATGGATTGTGTTGACAGCCTCCGTGGCGCAGTTACATACAGGCTGTGAAACCACGGGTAGCAGGTTCGGTCCCCGCACCGAAACAAACATTTGTGTGATCCACATGTATTTGTTTCGAATCTGAATGTTTGTGAGACCGAAAATCTCTCGGGAGTTTCTGATACCCACGAAGACTTGATCTTAGTGTGGAGTCAGGACTATGTATGTGACTGTTGGGTGTATTTATTTATATGTACCTCAATGGGTGTTAAGTATATCACAATAATGCTGAGAGAAACTCGGAGGGTCTATGAACTACAAAGTACGGTGTACTTTCTCTTACGGAGGGCCCATTCGCGCTCAATGCGTTGCAAGAACTTGGCCTCATATGGACCCATTCATATAATTGTTATTTCGTGGTGCCAGACGCGAGATTATCATACGATATTTTTAAACTATGAACAAAATTATTGAGTCACGATTCGCGACGTGCTTGTTTTCCTGAAACATGTGATTTTAATGTTGTGTAATAATGTGCTTTGGTGAATTCCTAGTTGGCACAATGTGAGCGTGTTATATATTTTGTCTTTTTTTTAAATGTTATGTACCGTTCTTTTTAATTGTTATTTCTTAAATATATATTTTTTCTTTCTTTTCTATTTATTGTCTCAATATTTTATTTTTAATTTTCTGTACATTCCATGTTGTGTCAATAAATCGTTTTTCTTTCTTTCTTTCTTTTTTTCAAATTCAAATTTCGTCAATGAAATCTTTATAATCCATTTAATGCTTTGTAAATCTTAGTTTGATATACATAATGACGATGATAACCATATTACAATTTTGGTTCTTCTTCATATTATCACTAAAGGGATCATTAATTTCTTTCCACACTCCAAATATACCTCTATAATAAATGGAAAAGACCATAATTTTTCATCAAAACATTTTAACGCATCAAAATCGATTAAAAGTATCGTGAACGTGGTAGAATCGAGAGCAACGTAACCCATTGACCTTTCTTCGCGCAGCATTTACAATTCACGACTTACCGAATTGAATTTATTCAAACAAAGAAAATGTGGTGACAGTGAACTTTTAGATTCTTAATAGGTGATCTATATGTATCTCGTTGACCTGTGATATGAAGACTAGTTTATTGTCTAAGTTTAATTTACATAAATTTAAAACTGTCAATTCTTTACGTTAAGTAGAAAGTATAGATCTATTCTTTGCTCGATCTAAACAAACTTGGACGGCCTTATACAGTTTTAAAACTTATTTTACTTATCGAATGTTTTGTCGCCTTTGCTCAAACTGAATCCCAATGTCGTTCGAAAGAGACGAAACATTAGGTAGCTAAAATAGGTTTTAAAACTGTCTACGAATAAGACCGTAAATATTTACGATCCCTAAAACAATAAAAATATAGGGTTTTAGCGTAAACGGTATAATACTTATTCCTAAAAATACGATAAATAAATAATTGATTATGGTTTTTCGATTCTCATATGTTCAATTATTATCTGTAATATATGCGTTTCAGTTTCTTACTTCATCTTTTTATATTAATTTTTAGTTTAATGTATACTTTCATTAAGCGTATATTTCATAAGTGTCAGACGCGTCTGTTTGTCCAAGTGTTTCGTAAGCTTGTAACACGAGTGGTTCGGTCAACACAGCACCATTTTATTGCGCGCGTAGTGAACTATTGTAATATTCTGTCTGTGTTTGCAGACCACGCCTATCTCAATGCTTGTGAGTATATCAAAATTACTGATTATATTGATGACATAAAGACTTAGGATTAGAGAATTCAAATTTTTGTTGAAATTGAGTATCAGCAAGATATAATATAAGATATTGCTGTATTGCTGTGTTACTGTATTACTATTACTGTGATCTTTGTAGTTAGTTAAGTCTTAGCACTTAGGTATAAGTGGACTTATGTTGTTTTAGAAGTATGTCATTTTGTTACATTTATATTATGTTTAGTATGATTGTCATTCACAGAGATTTTACGTTTGTGTTTTTTATTGTGTTCTAAATAACCTTGTTAATTTCACCTTAATTTTAATGTTAAGTCTGTCTAATACTCCTAAATTATATTATGCATGTTGTGACACCTGCAGGCAATGCTTTAAGCAGGATACCGAATCAATTATGTATTAGATTTAAAAACATTGTAATTGCCGTTGGATGTCATCGAATAAATAAATAATTATAGGACAATATTAGATGGTAGTTGCAAGATCGACCTCAAGAAAGACTCCTCTAACTTTTCCACATTAACGGCCCTTCCCGGTCTTTTTCGCTCAAACTGTATTCTAAAGTTCTTTGAAAGGAACAAAACATTCGATAACTAAAATAGGTTTTAAATCTGTCTGTGAATAAGGTTAAGTATGTATCCATAATTAATTATTAGTTATGTTAACGGCGAAGGAAAACAGCGCTAGGTGACCTGCATACCTAAGAGACAAGCCCTTAAAAGTTGAGGTCTACCAACTGCTCTAGAAGCGATGAGAAATCAATGCAGACTAGAAATGAGCAGGATGATGAGTATTGAAGGAGTCTCATGCTCCGTTTTATAATATTTTGCTGCTGTAGACGTAAATGATTCATTAATAACAAAATTAATATTAAACAAGTGAAGGTTTTAATGAAGGGCGGGTTTGTTTTCCTCATCAGTTCACATTTTCTTAATCATACTTACCCTTTACTTTGTAGATTCTGTTTCCCAGAAATAAATATGTAACTTGTTGACATGTGTTAAAGCCATACTATCCAAGTACTGTATTTTCCTAGTATTCTGGAAAATGTATAGTTTCGAGAAATCGCCTGCTCATCGATATGAATTTGTTATCATTATTGTATTTTGTGATGCATCTTTTTACTCATGCATGACTAAATCCTAAGTCCGCTCAAGCCCAGAAGCGTGACGAAAGTGATCATTAATCAGAAAAATCCGACATCACTTTGCCCGACCCGGAATTCGAACCCGAGACTTCAGCTTTGCAATCGTATCGTAGTACAACAACGTAACCGAGACAGTCTCTATTCAAATATTTTAATAAATATCGTCTGTATGTTTATGCTGGATGCAGGCGGCTTCCAAAATATCGATTTGAAGATCCTTGGGGAGTCCTATGTTCAGCAGTGGACTTCCTGTGGCTGAAGAGAGAGCGAGAGAGAGAGAGAGAGAGAGAGAGAGAGAGAGAGAGCGAAAGAGAGGGAGAGAGAGAGTATGTTTTTGGATAAGCTTCTTAACCTCTAAAATACTTTATCGCTACATCTCATTGAGCATTTATATATTTGTGTGGGTTTTAATCAAAGTGCTGGTGCAAGGATTTTACGGAATGGTCGACGGCAGAGGGCAATCATCGTTAAAAATGGTAGAGCCATGCTATAGACATACATAATTGAGGTGGCTCGAGGTATCATTGTACGAAAATATAACGACGTTAACAACAGCAGAGCAAATGATTATCCTTTATCCTTATATACTAACAACGCTCTTCTAATTTCTTCGACTATATGTAAATGAATAGAAAGTTAATTGTTATCATGAGTGACTTTTACTTTGTAATACAATATTACATGAAAGTAAGTACAAATTTTTACAACATTTTTCCAGTTGACGTATTTAAAATGGTATTTATGTCAATACAAAACTAGATATACTTTACTATACGGGCATTACAGACTGATAACCATAACCAGCGTTAAATACAATATTCATATTTAAAAATAACTACCCAAGTTATTACATTACATATCCAATTACATAATATCGAGAATATGTTTCAGGAGTTTGTATATAGAAGACGTTTATAATACCAAGATAAAGAAATCCAATAGGCTTAGTAATGTTATTATTTTCACTGGTGGTAGGTCTCTCATATGTGAGAGGCCGCCTGGGTAGGTACCACCGCAATGTCTAGTTCTCCCGCCAAACAGCAGTGTAAATGCGCTGTTGTGTTCCGGTTTGAAGGACATTGTAGCCAGAGTAACTACTGGACATATTGAGACTTAACATCTTATGTCTCAGGATGGCGAGCGCAGTGGAATTCCAAGCATTGCCTTGTAATTCATGGTGTTGTTTGGTTTCGCTACTGTCCATGAGCGGTCGTATCGCTTACCATCAGGCGAATGGCATGCTCGTCTCGCCATTCAATGCAATAAAAATAAAAAAAAAATCCCCACAAAAATCCTATCATACATAAACTTACGCCTTTTTCCCAGAAGGGGTGGGCAGAGGTGCTACCAGGACACCCAAATTTCGCCTTGTATGTTCGGTCCCACGATGTGATAGGGGGCGAGTCTCTTAAAATCCTATCAATTGATTGATAACATCAAAAACACTCCCTTTTGGGCTACTAATACTTGGGAATTGTTACGACGCGACGGTTTAATATCTCTTATATTTTATTAATCTAATTTCCATTGACAGCTTTATGCAACTATCTAGCGTATTTTTATTCGAAAATATTATTTTTACAGTTAGGATCCCAGATATCTTTCTAGTTTCGTCATCATCATTCGTCTATGTTCTCATTAAGTACTTCAGTGGTAATGCGTGTCTTAGAACATCATTCAGTCAAGCAACGGGAACTCTCACATTACTTACGTCAATTTACCTCTTCCAGTCTGGAATACATTTATTAACTTTAATAGTTTTTACGCTTTATAAATATCCACTCACTGGTACTTATGCGTATCGTAAAATATTTTAAACTGAATTCTCAACCCACTCAAGCTTTTGAGTCTTCAAGTAATGCTTCAACTACTTCAACTCGTAGTATAACTGAGAAATTACAAGAATTTCCTCCAGAAATACATACAAAAATGGTGCCATGATTGGAGAGCATTGGTCGCAATCCCTATATTGATACTTTCATACAGACCTGTCGATTGTATTGCCAATATATAATATAAAACCTCGCATCTCACAAGTCCCAACCCAATTACAATACCCTTCATTATACTCAGGCCTTTTTGTCACTGCCACTTAAATTCTATATTTATTTACTACAAATCTTATTACATACTACATATATTGAATAGATCTATTAAATCAATTCCACGCTTCACGTCAGCGTGAATAACGGCCCAATAGAGTGATTATAAAAACAATTATAGTCGACGATAAATATACTCGTTGAAATTGAAGCTGTTGGTGATCATTCCACAATATATTTTATTACAGTTTTATATTTCCAAAAGGTTAAACAGATATTAAAATCACTTAGTTCATACTTCAACATGTCCTTGTGGATGTTTATGGATTAAGCTTATGCCCAACCGTAGAAACTAAACATCATTTGGCTCAAGATAATAATGGAAAGATGTAGAAATCTTTCCACAGATCACCGTGGGTAGTTCTGCCTTCCAGCATATCCATCATAGATTTAAAGTGCTCCCAAATGTGTAGAAATCTTCACGATTTATTAGTCTGTACATTTCAATGTGCGTAGTATATATTGTTTTTATGACAATGTTCTGTAGGTTTTGTTCCGTAATGATCACAGAAGTGTGAGTAAGTTATTCGTTTGTTACGTTCACTCACGATTCCGTTATTTTGTAACGTTTTATGATCTAAACTGTTTATTCCGCTCACCAAAATTCTCATTGTTTTAAGTTACTAAAATGCGTTGCTGTGGCTAGAGCATTTGCCAGCCTCCGTGGCGCAGTTGGTTAATCGTCGCCTGTGAAACGAGAGGCCGCGGGTTCGATCCCCGCACCGGAACAAATATTTGTGTGAACCACAAGTATTTGTTTCGGGTCTGGGTTTTTGTGAGACCGAAAAGTCTCTCGTAGTTCTGGATACCCACGACACAAGACTCGATCTTAGTGTGGGGTCAGGACTATGTATGTGACTGTTGGGTGTATTTATTTATTTATTTAAAGCTGTAATAAATTTCCATTACTCTACCTGACAGCAAAGATATTAAAATGAAGACTAAAAGCAATTAGCCAGTCTTTAATCTCGAGCGCATGAAATTCGAGACAAAATATACCCTTCGTCATTCGTTCGTCTGTTACCACGCAAGGCACATATTGATTGTGGTGTCGATTTGCAGTCGCCCTTGCCACGAGTTCACGCAACACGATTCCTTCGTAGACACTTGACTAATTATTTGCTCTTTAGATTTGAATCTTAGGTTTTCTGGCCAACCCAGTATACAATCAAACGGCTAACTTGATGGTACCTAAGTGATTACCGCTGCTAATGAATATCTACAAAATTCGGATTGTAAGTGCGTTGACGTAGTCTAAAACATACATACATTCATAACTTCACGCCTTTTTCCCAGAAGGGGTAGGTAAAGGTGCTACCAGGACACCTTCATTTCGCCTTGTATGTTCCATCCCACAATGTGATAGGGCCACATCATATCTATCTCAAATTCCTGACTCCGGGCTGATAATGAATAGAAAATCTAATTTCACTTTTCCTGACCTGGGATTCGAACCCGAGACTTAAGCTTTGTAATCGTACCGTACTACTACGCCAATGAGTCAGTCTAAATATGTGAGGAAGAAGGCAATTAAAATGAAGGGAGAAGGAAATAGTTACTGGACCTCAGGCAATAGCCAACAGTAGGTGAAGAACAGCAAGCAACCTCATTACATTTTCATAGAGGCTTCTATTACCTCAGCCGGCTCGTTTCAAATATTGATATGCCATCGCTAGTTTTGTTCACTAAACCAGAAACTCCCTAGCATCTTTAGTAGGCAATCTAATGTTACTTGTTAATCATTTTCGCAGAATATCTGACGCGTCTCAGCCCAATTTAATAGTGTTTAGAATCGACGACTCAATTTGAGAGTTGGAGAAGTTGCCAAATAATGTAATTACTCTCCATTACCGTTAAATTTTACACACTAATTGGCAGTTATGCGCGACTATTATTTAAAGTATGTTTTACATCTGCCTCGGTGCCGTAGTTGTACTACGGTACGACTACAAAACTGAACTACGAATCCCGGGTCGCGCAAAGTGATATTGGGTTTTCTATTCATTATCAGAGTCAGGAATTTGTGCCTGATATGGCGATAGGCTCGCCCCCTATCACATCATGGGACGGAACATAAAAGGCGAAATGTGTGCCCTGGTGGCGCCTCTGCCTACCCCTTCTGGGAAAAAGGCGTGATTATGTATGTATGTTTTACGGCTTTAAGAGTTATTAAAGGTAAGATCTTCTCTCGATTTTAGTAACATCTTATGAAGCCATCCATCTTGTGTAAACTGGTTTATAATCACACCTTTATGTGTTTATATTGTGTGAACTGTACATTTAAAATCATGTTTGTCTGCCATCGTTTACATTCGGGCATCGTTCGTGCAATTGAGTTGAAATTTTGATACAAAATGTCTGCACTATGTTTGAAGATTTCTGTCAGAATATCGACTTACAATAAAGTGGTGGAATTTGCATAGACTAAATGTATTCTTTTATGCGCATCAAAATGAATTTCGTGTACGATATTTTACGGATTACAATATTTTTGAAGCTCTTTTGTAAACCAGATACTTTAATGTATGTTAAAAATGTGTCTTTGCTGCCAATTCCCAATGCATTTAAATATTAACCATTGCTAAGCTGTATTGCACAACTGAATCAAAACGTTTTTGTACAATGCTCTTTGTGCATTTGAATGGGATGAGACGAAAATTATTATCCGGTTCCAGTAACTCAACGTTTGCAAACACTTTGAATGTTTTGCAGAGGTTTTCCTTGTTTTATCTGAGGTGCTAGTAATACGAGAACGATGTTACAATACAAAATATTTTAGGGCATAAAAATGAAATGTATGAATACATTTTAACCACATTATCTGTTATGGTATCGCGGTATGGTGCGCCGTGCGAGTAATATGGAAATACTGTTATAATTATATTTTGATATCTCGCATTTTCTGGTACCTATAATACTTAGGTATTTCCCGCTCTTTACCTATTTCCTGCATTGGCCGACATTTTGCAATGCGTCCAGCACTACATATTCATGTATTACCAAAATTATTATGTATATTGAAACTAAATTGCTATTTTAAAATTCTAATTATGCACCTATCGTAAGGTTGACCCCTTCGTTGAATACTAACTAACAACTGATTGTGAATCGTGAAAAAATAAAAGTCATACATTATTGTATGCAAAGTGGTTTACCAATAGAAAATTCAATATGCAGTTTTTTCGTCACACACAAAAGTTGTCACAATTTCGTTCAATATTTTATTGCACTGGCATTTGAATTTATTTAACTCAAACTTGTTTTAATATGCGCCTCGCGAGTTTTATTGTCAATGACAACACACGTAAAAAGTTTTATAGACCAGCCCACTTGTTTAATTGAATATGCATATTATGTCACTCGTCTACATCCGAGATCTTTGCCATAACCAAGGCTGTACACAATTTTGAAATGATTAATACAATAATATTGTACAAAAACACTCACCTATCTGGGTCAATATCCTTAGTATCCTCACGAATACAGATACAATCAAATTGCGATGCAGACAGAAATAACGCACTATATAGAGAACTTTAAAATTCGAACACACTTCGATAAATGTGTTTGGCGGGAAATTGGAACGGTCGCACAAGCGTCCTGCTCGCGACGCGGGTGCACACTGAGCGCGCTGGCGGCCGGCCACTGGTTTTTTTCTAAACAGTGGCTCCAGGTCGCGGGCACGGAGAACGTGTCGTACGGCCTAATTATTCTTCACATTTGTTGGTTCGAAGGCGTGTGCCGTCCGGATGTACTCAGGTTAGTGTCTGGCTTTGTCTGATACGTAAAACGCAGTGTTGTTATCAACCTTATGATTTATTCGTATTTATAAATTGTTACGTTATTTTGAGGTTATAAATTATAATGTTTGGATTTATGAAGCTTCTTACCCGTGTAGGTACTCAAAAACATTTTTATTTGTTCGGTGTATTGAGGTTCTATCACGACGAAGAAGTCGATGATATCATTGTCATCTCATCTGATAGAGCTGTATTATTACTGACTTAAGTGACCAGTTATGATCTTGTTAAAATCTGGCGCTTGGTGTCAATGCACTGAACAGATTGACGTTATCCGGCAATAGAAGAAGGGCCTGTTACCCAGTGCATGTGTGCATTCTGTCCTACTTTATCTGCATATAGAAAACTTTGAAGTTTTACTGCATTTGAAGCGTCTGGGTTATTTACACTAAATGAGAACAAATTATTTTGAAAACCTTGGGTAGATATGTTAAACAATCAGATAAAGAAGCCTTTACTCTAAAGGTCTCAAAAAACGTCATTAGTTTTTTTGGTGGTGTTTGGTCATTTGGTAGCGTTTACCAAGTATTCAAAATAAGTTTTGATAACCACGTGTTAAACACTATCGTATTTATCACTTCATGAAACTAGTTACCCGTAGTTATCTTTTTGGGGAAGACAAAGTCATTGAGAATTCACATTGTGCATAAGTACTTCAAAATTGTATGCAGGTAATACCCAGCCGATGCGACAAGTCGAGTCTCCTTTATGTAAATAAATTATAAAGAAGAAAACTTGCTTGTCTAATCACCTGCAAAACCTGTTCAGAAAAATTATTTTGCCAGTCTCGCAAATTAAAAAATTGTGAATACCGAATTCGAGTTCGCTGCGTTCACATCACTAATTATTATAAACATTGTAAGCTGTAGCGGAACCAGTGTTGGTCAGTTCGCTCTAGTCTCCATCGGATTATTGCACCACGATATAAATTCTAACGGTTTATGTAACAAACTCAACACTCCGTGACGCAATCAAATATGTATATGTATCAAAAATATTTAAGTATACCATTGCTTTTTGTTTTCCTTGTAGTACAGTTTTAATGCAAATTGGTTGCCGATAACAATTCGCGATTGTGTGTTAACTGTGGTTAAGCACCCATCGTATTTTAATGTAATTTATAGTTATAAAAATACTGTTTTGAAATGATGCGGCAGTGTGGATAACGGCTTTACATATTTTTCCTTCGTTTATGGACAATGTATGAATTATTAAACACCTGCAACGTGGCACCTATACATTCCTCTTCTAAATTTGAATTTGACATTCGAATTTCAAATGCCAAGTAAAAATTGGCCCGAAATTATGATACAATGCGGGCGTTTAAACATATCTCTTTTTATGTCTTAATGATAAAATTTGTCAATTTATTGCATAAGCCATCAACCAATTAGTGTGGTCTTTTTCGAATAACGAAATGGGACATCTGAAACACCGCTAAAATATGCGTGATTTTTATCAAATTTAGCAATGTCAGCGCTATGTAGCGGTGGTTTGAATGGCGCGATGTGACGTCAGCGGACACACCTCCAGCGCAAGCGCATAGACAACCACACGCCATCTGTATTCATGTATGTGTGCCGTTTGCAATGCGATCATTATTTTAATTAACTCCGCAGTGTGTTATGTAAGGGATCAAGATTATAAAATATTGTGTAATCTGTAAACTAAGTTTTATTGGTATGAAAAAATCGCATACAATACATTTAGCATAATCCATACTTTTAAGTTTTCACACACTCTTATTATAAGAAGGGAGGTGTTTTTCTCCTTACTTCTCCTTCCTACGCCGTTATTTTCTTCTCGTTGATACTATAGATGAAAAATAGAACGATCAATTTATTACAGTCTCTTAACTGCATTTGCAACACCTTTTGGTCTCCACTACCTACCGCGTCCAAAATTCAACTACTTCTATAATTTAAATATAGTCAGGAACTTCCTTGACCTAAACATAACATATAATAAACACATACCTAGATTATATTAGGATACTGTAGTATAATTTACCTATTTTGTAGCGTATCTGGAATGTATTGATGAGTAGAAATACCCATGCAAGTACAAAACTCTAGTGGGAACTTCGACAGATAACAATTTATTTACCTATTGAATAAGTTTTATTTGGAATAACATTGCCTCCTAACATTAAATCTTTATCAGCTTACAAATCCATTGAGATATTATACATAAGTATATTATGATTAATAGGAGGGAAATTTTGGTAACAAGATAACGACCAGAGGCAGATTTGTAGGTTGTAACGTCTGATTTAGCTAAGCTAATGTTTTCTATACTGAAAATTATGAGATCGGTTTTTAGATTTCATATTTTTCCCTATGTTTATCTATTCTTTACTGAACGTTTAAATAAGGTTTTGAAATCTACAGTATGGAAAGAGTGACAGTGGTACCAGGATTACATGAGCTCTTAGGGACTTCGGATAATCATGTTTGGAAAGAAGCTCTTAGCTGATGGTCACAATTAATATACATTGGCTTTATTAAATTAACAGTTTCGATTTGCCTTTCCGTTGATCGGTAACCGAATCCGTGACCACGTTTTCGATCGTCACGTACTCAGCAGTCCTCATATATATAGGTCTTTGCTAATATAGCAAAATAAACCTTTAACTTGATTCAATATTTAAGGATACCTTTTCCAGCCAGTGCACATGTGCCAGTGGTGGACAAAGGCCTCCTTTTTCTCCTTCCCCTTGCTATGTGACCCTGTGATGTACGAATATGGATTGAAAGCATTAAGATCCTTTTACCATCTGTTTTGAGGTCACTCGCATTTTCAAAAGGCATTGTCATTTAAATAAAAAAAGTACTAAGTAGAGTTAGCTTAGCATTAGTAAATTGCAAATCAGGCAGAATAAAAAGAAAAAGGTAATGCCAATGGACGTTATAAAATATAAGGAATTTCATTCAAAGAATTCTACAATAAATTGAATGGTTTTAAGTGACCACGAGTTACATATAAGAACACATACAATAACAACTGTACTTCCTATTCTAGATAAAAATATTACACGGTATATGAATTTCCAACTTGTAGGTATTCGTCTCGTGTCACTTCCTAAGCGTATTGGATTGGCAAGACCATTTGTTGCGTCAAGTTTTACAATGTTTCCACGTATATGTTTAACAAAAATGTAATTCAATGTGAAAAAATAATAATAATGCTTGTTGATCTAGGAAGTAATTTTCGGAAGTACATTGAAATGGTCAAACAAAACGACCTCGGTGGACAAATTTTGATTGTAATAAGTATTTTTCGACCTTTAGAGCACGGCTAGCAAGTATCAAAACGAGGGAACGCAAATCTAATTCTTACATATAGTAATATAAATGTACACTCAATATTAACACACATAGTCCTAACCCTGAATTAAGATCTATGAAATCTGATGACGTGGAAATCAAAAACTAGGAGAGTCTTTTCGGTCTCACTAACACCCACACCCGAAACAAATACTTGTTGATCAAATAGTAGTCTTGGTTCTTGATCCTCCATCAAGCCCGTGGCCTCTTGTTTCAGAGCCGGTTTCTTACCAACAGCTCCACGGAGGCTATCAAAATGTATGCTAATAGAAACTTGATGCTACAATGTAGACTGCCTCGGTGGCGTAGTTGTACTACGGTACGACTACAAAACTGAGGTCTCGGGTTGGAATCCCGTGTCGGGAAAAGTGATATTGGGTTTTCCTATTCACTATCAGCTCGGAGTCAGGAGTTTGTGCCCGATATGACGATAGGCTCGCCCCCTATCACATCATGGGACGGAACATACAAGGTGAAATGTGGGTGTCCTGGTAGCGTCTCTGCCTACCCCTTCTGGGATAAAGGCGTGAGTTTCTGTATGTATGCTACAATGTACCTTATCTACTTGTATTTTTTCAGCTTTACTGAAATGACGTAGGTCTGTCGGCCGAGACTAAGAAATAATATACTTGTTTACTACGAATGTGTCACCATTGATATCAATTGGCAGGATTAGATTAGATCCTAGATCTTAATCGATTGCTGGCGCACAATTTTAAACATTTAACACATGAGATAAAATGTTATTTACGCTTCACTCATATTTTCCTTCTATCTGGTTATCCCGTGCAGACTTCGACGCAATTTGTTATGCGTAGAGTATGAGGTTATTTTATACCTAGACAAAAGTAACAGTTAATATATTGAAGTGTTGACGAAACTTAAGAGGATAAACATATTAAGTACTCTCTTTTCGATGTGAAATTTGTACAAAATACTCATATGATTGCTTCCACGGTAAGTTATTAAAATATAAATACTGATTCCATACAAACATGCATTCATAAAGCAGAAGGCGTAGGCAGATGCGCCATATTTCGCCTTGTATGTTCCGTCCCACGATGTGAAAGGAGGCGAGCCTATCGCCATATCGGGCAAAAACTGATTCCCTTTCTAAAATTCTTTACTTTGAAAGTTATTACCTTATGTGGTTCTTTGGACTAAAGAATTAGTAGATATTCAAAAGATTATATTTCTTTATTTTTACATCCAACGCGTTCTAAACGTAGTTTATTCTAAAACCCACACTTGAACTTGATTTATGTTTAACTAAAAGCTCGCAAGGTCAACCAGATAATACGAAATAACCTCAAATGTACGTCTGACCATTCAACTGTGGGTGTGTCCGAAACAAATTACGTCAGAATATACATTCTACGTGCAGTTTCGGATGTTTTTGTCCCTTTCCAACATGCAGATGTTCTGGTATGAAGAAGAGAGAGCATTTTGTAAATTGAAACTTATTTATCGAATGTGAGTCGAGGTATTCGTTTGAGTTATGCTTTTGTTTTTGAAGACGTATCTTCTAAAAGTAATTTATTGATTGAAAGCGTTATCGGAATATCTTGGTGCAGCTCATGAGTCTATCGATATATACGCAATTCCACGATACCAATGCTATGTATTGACGTCAGTTCGTGGCCAAGATTGAAAACAACTAGGTATACGACAAAAAGTCTTTAAATATTGATTTCAATCAGCATATATTAAGACTTCGATTGCGGTTGTTTGACACTAATGTAATCATGTTTTTTTTTTCATGTATATTCTATGTCTCCAAACGAGTTAGCGGTTTGATAAATGATAAGCAGTTATCATGACTGGAAAATGCCAGAGGTATGGACAAGCCTGGTCTCTTTTGAATGCTCTCTTGTTCGGTCGTTATTTTGACCTGTTAATTTGATCTCAGTCAGTTGTTAAGTCCGCCTTTCTGAATAGTCTTTTCCAATTGCCCAATTTCAAACGCCTACAGTTATAAGACTATTGACTCCTATATATTTCTTGATGACCACAAACCGGCGATTAAAGTACACATCGCGACCCCAAGAAACTTACGTGTCAAGTTGTAAAGAGCTAACCTTTCGTTTAATGAGGGATAGATCCTGCGAGCGGCACTTCTCGCTTTGGAAATTCCGTAAAGTAAATCGGATTGGAAAGATTGATTGTGGATAGAAGAGAATTTTACATTGAACAAATAAAAACATGCATTGCCGCATCTAAAGCTAGGGATGGAGATCCATATGACAATAATATTTTGTTTCAATCGTTTTCACTATCATTATTCGATTCGTGACCAACAGGATTGTACAGACACCAGATTAGCAATCCACACAGTTAAGTACGAAACCTTATATTTGCATTATTCAATGCTGTATAAAAGGAAACTTTTACTCGGCTGTTGCGTCAAAAATGCAAAACTGCGTGGAAACCAGTCTTCGGCCTCGACATGAAAACTTGGCCTTCTTCGAAACTGTGTAGATGTAGGGATTTATTGCAGCCACTATTTGCATTACAAGTGCATTTCAATATCAAAAATTTGCCTGTAGCCTTTGGCTCGTGGATACAGGTCTCTTCTTATCCAAACTACTGATCAAAACCTTTAACTCATCGTGGCTAGTTATTGCCCATTTTGACTGGTCGCCAGGCCATTACAACATCAAGTTTCCTAAACCACCTTATCCTCCTATTGTCTATCCTCCTATTGTCTATCCTCCTTGCGCCGCGCCACCTCCACTCGAAATCTTGCTTTAAATAATATCTATCTCTAATCCTAGAAACAGAACAATTTTAAGTTTAGATGCTGCCGATCTACCACCCCTCTATGAGTAGTTGTCGCTTTTATATTTCCCATGACATTTCTTCTTTAAACATACACAATTTTTCTTTGGCTTTGTATAGCAATGTTACTACACAATGACAAAGTATCGTCAACCGCATGGTGTTCCCTGCTAAACATATCCCTATTCTCTATGTAATAGGACAATAATTTATAAACAACTTATAACAAAATTGTCGTGAATTATTTAAAGATAATATGAGCCACCTGCTGGATGGCTGAAAGGATGTTGCTGGTTGCAGGCTGAGGCCTTCCTTCCAACAACATCCTTTGGTCATCGCTTCCAACTTGTGGCTGTTTATTTAATTATTTTATATAATAATTATATAATAATTACAGACAACCATAGGATGTGAGAATAAGAGAAAGACAGGGCAGTCTAAAATAGAATAAGAAATAAAATCTTCTACCAACACAGCAAAATGCAAAACCATTTAATAAACCCTTTGCTTGGCTCTATCAATATCGGTAACACATTCAACATTAACAATTTCCTGCACAGCAAACCGGTTGATAACGGTAAGTCGTCCTTCACCGTACGCGTCTAGACAATTCGTGACTTGCTAGAGGAAATCACTACAGCACCGGATCTATTGCATTCTCTTCCGACTAAAAATACATCGATATATTATAATTGTGTTGTATTTACAATGGTTCGATAAAGGATTTTTTTTAAAGCTATTTATCTACTATGGTTTTCTCCTCTTTAAGTTTTTGCCGTCGCGTCCCCAACAGGGACCACAATGTAAAGTACACTGTTCTATAATTAAAACATCTTTATGATATTTTGTTAAGCAATAACTCAAAGGCAAGAGATGGTTTTCTCTCGCTGATGGACACAATTATGCAGGCCTGGTCAAAATCGGATAAACACTGGGTAAATACGGAACGCGCTATTGTGTTGGTCTATGGCTTCTCTATGTAAAGGACTCGCTATAAGAGCGGATATGAACATCCTACAACCAGTTTTGGCTCTTCGGCATTCTTAGTCATCAAACGTAACAATAACATAGCTCATTCAAAACGGTTTTCTATGAGACCTTGGGCATACCCCGGCGGAGCCAACACTTTTCTATTATAGCTGTAACCCAGTAGATAACAGTGGAATGTGAACTATAAGGGTCAGCCAGATCGGGACGCCATGGCAAGGGATTTAATTATTTACTAAAGGATATTCAAACTTATCTGGTAGGCATCGAAAGGGATTTCTCGATGCCGCGGCATCAATTTAAGACATTGAAATTTATGTCATATTCCTAATTTTACTTTTATATGGCAAAAGTATCATCTACACAGTCTAATTTTGTTCTAATAAATTTCGTGTTGTAATACAGTTTAGTAGAATTGCGTGGTGGCCTGTTGGTAAGGGACCAGACGCGACTGCCTACATGTTCACGGTGGTCGCGGGTTCAAATCCCAGGACACACCTCTGACTTTTCGGAGTTATGTGTGTATTGATAGTCAATCACCACGCACTTTAACGGTGAAGGAAAACATCGTGAGGTAACCTGCATACCGTAGCAATTTTAAATAATTTCTACGGTATGTAAGTCCGCCAACCCGCACTAGGCCAGCGTGGTGGACTATATGGCTTAACCACTCTCAATCGATTCTCTCGATTGTAGAGTAGGCCCGTGCCCTGCAGTGGGACGTATATGGGCTGATATAGATATAGAATACAGTTTTGCGAGACTACGAATGATGAGAGGGGCGGAGTCTAACGTTTAGTCCGTGGTTTAGTCTACGCAGATAGCTACATTATATTATGCAAATCGATAGAAAAACTAAATATTTACACACTCGAACAAAATTGAATTCCTCCCGCTGAAATAGAACGATTTAACGCAAAAACAAAATTGTATGCACATACACATTTTACACATTTTACTGGTGGTAGGTCTCTCATATGTGAGAGGCCGCCTGGGTAGGTACCACCGCAATGTCTATTTCTCCCGCCAAACAGCAGTGTAAATGCACTGTTGTGTTCCGGTTTGAAGGACATTGTAGCCAGAGTAACTACTGGACATATTGAGACTTAACATCTTATGTCTCAGGATGGCGAGCGCAGTGGAATTCCAAGCATTGCCTTGTAATTCATGGTGTTGATTGGTTTTGCTACTGTCCATGAGCGGTCGTATCGCTTACCATCAGGCGAATGGCATGCTCGTCTCGCCATTCATTGCAATAAAAAATAAAAAAAAAAAAAACATAATATTTGATACTAGCTTCTGCCCGCAAACTTTGTATCCCGTCCCGTTCCGTCCTGTTATATCCCGCCCGTCCCGTCTTATTCTCACTCAAAGAATATAATCCAGTCCCATCCCATCCATTTGAGTATAAAAAAGTAACAAATATATCGGAATTCCTTCCTCATCCCACGGAAATACAATTTTTTTTTCGGGATAAAAAGTAGTCTAAGTGTTAATCCAGGGTGTCAGCTACCTCCATAGCAAATTTCGTCCAAATCCATTAAGCCGTTTCTGAGTTCATCGCGCACAACCGCACAGACAAACAGATAAATAGACAAAAATTCTAAAAATCATTGTTTTGGTTTCTATTACGTTAATACGTTTGCCGGACCAATGCAATAAACAAATCTTTATAAGGTCAATGGTCCACCTTATGGTAATCCGGCTTCAAGAATCCTGCAGTCAGCACAGGACCTCCTACAGCTAAAGATGATGAAAATATTCTCATTGAAGATTCACCACACATATAAAAACAGGGAAAGTTAAAGCGGAAAGTACAGCCTTGTACTCTTGTTCAAGGCAAAAAAAGCGGGAAAAATCAATATAAAAGATTACATTATTTATTACGTAACGCTTCATCAATTCAACACCTAATGTTAGTATGTATGTAAATTAATAGTAAGAAGTTACCGTAATCAGAGCCATAAATTCCTTATTACTAGGTCAACGGATATCTTTACAACTGTATTATGTATTATTCTTTTGACGAAATATAGTTGAATACTCGCCGAGATAAAATCATCATCATCATTGGGTAATAGTTGGTAATCCATTTTATTATATTACGAGTAACTTTTTTGTACGAGACTGTAGAGACCTCAGAATAAATCCAAGAAAATATTTGCTTGGTTTTGATATGAAACCTTAAAGAACGTAAATTCCGATACGAGTGAAATTGCGTCACAAGATACGACAAAGTTTTTGTAAAGCTACCAAATAATAATTTCTTCTAAAATGCTACACATTTTATCTTTGTGCGAGGATTGAACCCGTGACCTCTCGTTTTACAGCTACTGGACCCATAGCGCCGTCATCAATTTAATTCAAAAATGTTTGTACGTTGTTGACCAATAATAGTAAATTAATTTCTATCATTAACAAGACGGAATCAATTTAAAGCAAATTAAATTCAAATTACAGATAAAACATAAACATACTAAGATGTTTCTAATATTACTTATATCAGCAGTGAGTAGCGCTTATATTAAAGGGTTAGTATATTGACTTGGCCAAATGGTACAAGAGGGCCGGTTCTCGGTAGCGACTGGATACATAAAGCAGCAGACCGGGCTCTGTGGCGTACCTTGGGAGAGGCCTATGTCCAGCAGTGGACTGCAACAAGCTGATTATGACATCGACTTGACTTTACGAATATTTATTGAATAAACTTATTGAAAACAACCTGTTCAATGCCGTATAATCGATTTTAATCGCCTAGTCATGCTGACTTCACTGATTACCAAACAAACCACAATGTGTGTAGGTAATGTTTTTGCTTCATCTATAAATTAGTCTGAATGGATTTGCGATGTATTTGGCTTGAAGACGTCAAGGAATATATGAGAGTCAATGGCCTTACTATTGAGGATGCCGAAGACCGGGCGAAATGGAGGAGACTCAGCCAGAAGGCGGACCCTGGCACCGGCCGGGATAACGCCTAAGCAGAAGGAAGGAAGGAAGGATTTGCGATGTATTATAGACACTAGACAGTCAACAATTTTTGCTCAATTATACTTAGATATTAGAATCTATCCGGATAGTAACCCCAAGATACTTGAAGGAAAGTTACAAATGAATAGCATTAAGGAATCAGATAGTGTTAATTAGGATTTTATCAAGTTTGTACATACAATCATTACTCCGTGGCGCAGTTGGTTAGACGCCGGCTGTGAAACGAGAGGCCGCGAGTTTGATTCCCGCACCGAGACAAATGTTTTTGTGAACCACAGGTATTTGTTTCGGGTCTGGGTGTTTGTGGGACCGAAAAGTCTCTCGTAGTTTCTGATACCCACGACACAAGACTCGATCTTAGTTTGGGGTCAGGACTATGTATGTGACTGTTGTATGTATTTATTTTTTATTATTTAATCCTTTTTTTGGACTACCATTGCATTTGCCATTCCCTAATGGCAAATGTGACTCTTCCAGTGATTAATCAATACATGAACTGCTCTGAATAAAACTAAGTTACGATTTCTGAGCTAATTTTTGTTATCAATGCATAGTTAATGGTTTTGAAAAGAGCAACAATACTGTCTCTTCTCCGTTCTTCACTAGGCAAAACCACATTTTGAAATGTTTGTTAGAGAAAAGATTGATTCAAACTTTATTGAATTCAATTATGATTAATTTTCATTCTCACAAAATATTCATGCTGTAGTTTTTGCTTCTTCAGTTATGTAACTAAAACAAAGAGAGCAATATTTGAATTCAAATTTAGTCCTTATTTAAACACAAAACTACTGTGTTGATACGTGACTGGTAATAAGTTCAACCAATATTTAAAATAGCGTCAATCATGTTTGTACATCACGAAATTTAAATTATGTGTCCTTAGGATGCGATGTTTGCTGAATATTGAGATGTGATTTTGTTTATATCGGCTCTTGTGATCTTGAGTTTTGTTGACTGATTATGTAACGTGGTATCTGTAGAAAAAAAAGGAAAAAAGGGTCGCCTGAGTAGGTACCCCCGCAATGTCTATTTCTCCCGCCAAACAGCAGTGTAAATGCACTGTTGTGTTCCGGTTTGAATGACATTGAAGCCAAAGAGTACAGTACTAAAATTGAAGCCAGAGTAACTACTGGACATATTGAGACTTAACATCTCATGTCTCAGGATGGCGAACGCAGTGGAATGCCAAGGAATGCTTTGTATTTTATGGCGTTGTTTGGTTTTCTACTGTCCATGGGCGGTCGTCTCGCTTACTATCAGGCAAATGGCATGATCATCTCGCTATTAAACGCAATAAAAAAAGGGAGGCAGTTGGTGTTGCTATAGGAGTTTCTTCAATCATATCTTCCTCACAGCTACAACACTTTCCGAAACGGTTGTAGTTTCACTTGTCTATTCAAAAGATCGTGTATAAGACCATTTTAATGAAGACTATTTTTATAGCAAAAAAGGTAATCCAAAGAACGTGGACAAACAGCTTAAAAGAGGTGGTATAGTTGATGATTAGTTTGACTACTGTACATAAACAAAACTCATCACATCTCATGATATTCCTAAACCGTAATTACTGATTCCGGTTTCAGTTTTATATTCCGAAAATATACGTTCGAAAATTAACAATAACTTTGAGGTCTCAATAGGTACCTATAACTGTTAGACACGCTCAAAGATCGTTGTATTTTACAAATTTTGGATGTGAAATGTGTTTTCGTAACGTCGCGTGTTACAGTGCCGGTAACAATAATTGCACCAATTACGCATCGCTCTAAATAACCTAAAACTTTGTGTCTAGTCTGTTTCATTTGCTAATAAGCGGACGTTTTGTAATTTTATTGACATCATCCAAAACCCGAAAGACACAATGGCACAATTTCTCTCTTTGCTTAAGATTAATGATGAAAATGAAAAAATATCTATTTGCTGACATATTTGCTCGTTTGCTTTCTATTCCATAAAACAAATTTTACTTTGTAACTTACAATAACTCACGCACTAGATGTTTTATCCAGTTGTAGACATTTTATAGCCAAATAGGACTGTCCTAGTCATACGACTACCTTCGTCTGTTAGCCTGAATCAATAATGGCACTTAATAGATTGACATTATGCATCAAAGCTCTTCTTTTTATGGTCGCTAGCTCGTGCGATATTAGCAAATACTAACTTTTTGCTACATCTAATAAGCAGCCTAATGTCGAAATCCAGCAATTTGAATGCAGGCGCTTCTTAATGTTTATCAAGTGGCAAAATCATCTAACTTTGTGTGCATACAGACACTTGAGATTTTTGTCTGTATGACGCCACTACAGTATAATCTAACCTAAATATGATGTGATATTAATCTTTGAAAAGATATGCTACTATTTCGGGACTTCAAAGGACTTGTGTTATTCTTATTCCATACCAAATGACAATCAACTGTCGATCCTTGCTTAGACAAGACGAGTAACATGCACATCTGCCAAGCAAATCAATGATCAAATTGATAGTCAGTAAGAACAGGTGTGAATGACATTTTTACTATCTATTGCATCGCAGACGTCGCTCCAGATTTACTAATTGTATTTATCTGTATATTAAAGTATTTACGAACAAAACCTCGGCAAACAAAGTCACCATGTGTATGGCTCATGCCTTGAGTGAGTTTTTATCGTCCACGGCAAACATTTGAGTTTCGTCATGTTTCAAATTCGGGATTATTTTTAGACATTTCTCAACGTTTATGGGTTTAAAAATATACCAAAACTTTAATTAGTTATTGAAATCCTAGCTCCGAACAATATTTATCCGCATGTTTAAGCGGAAAAGAATGACAGTAAATTAAAATGTCGTAAGGGATATGTATAGTCTAGTTAGACTTCGTGTACGTTTGAAATAATTGTACGGCTAATGTTTTTAGTACGACAGCGGTTTAGGCTACATTACAATTTTTGAGGCTTGAGGAGGCTTGTAGCCCTTGCCCAGAACATCCTTAAATTGTAAACGATGAATATTACAAAGCCCAGATTAATGTTTAATGCTTAGCCAAAATAAGATACTATTTTATAAACAAGCAGGAAAAGTAGCATTAAAACTTTTATCAACTCCCTGACATTTGCCAAACTATCGGATGATCTTCGGCCTGTCAGACAGAATCATGCACGCTTGATGCAAATCATGCTATCAACACATGTACCTGATTTCAAGACATCACACAAATGAGGACATCAATGCAAAAGTGGCCTGACCTTGTGAGAAATCTCGCAGAGTTAGGCCATTTTTGCTATGAGAGTGTCAGATGTAGGAATTTTCGTTCATCCTTAAAGTAAACGACAAAATGAACTACGTATGTAGGTAGTATTTTGAAAAATCAGAGGTGTGTATCTTGGACTTGAATTTCCTTTGGTCCCCATCCGTTGCCAAACATGTTATCACTCACTTTTTATTGGGTCTACCGAATGTAATAATGACTGCCTTGGTGGCGTAGTTGTTCTACGGTACGATTACAAAGCTGAGGTCTCGGGTTTGAATCCCAGGTCGGGCAAATATCAAAACAATAATAATAAATGAACGACAACCCCCTCGTAAAACTGATTAATTACATGCATACATAGACTCACGCCTTTTTCCCAGAAGGGGTAGGCAGAGGTGTTATCAAGGTACCCACTGTTTGCCTTGTATGATTCGTCCTAGAATGTGCTTATCGCCACAACGGGCATACATTCCTGACTCCAGGCTGATAATGAACAGAAAAATCCTATATCACTACCCGACCCGGAAATCGAACCCGAGACCTCAGCGTCGTAATCTTACCGTACAACTGCGCAACCGAGGCCGTCAACTAAATAATTCTAATTAATATATCAGTCTTTGCTTAAAATATTTGCAAGCGACAGTTCGTCATCAAAACTAAAAACTCGAACAATACACGTCTAATCCTTCCTGTGAGTATTTGGAACGTGGAAATATTCCGCACGCACTAATTTGTACCTCGTCGCAAATCAAATTATCATGTGATTTACTTTATTTCGTGTGCGGCGGTAGATAAAAATTGTTTTTAGGTTAAAGAAAAAAAAATAGAGTAGAATCAGGAGTTTTATTTCAAAGGATCATTTCTTTTTCCGTATGTTTGTCAAGAAAACCCATAAGTTATAAATGGCAGCCTCACCCGACAGCCTCCGTGGCGCAGTTGGTTAGACGCCGCCTGTGAAACGAGAGGCCGCGGGTTCGATCCCCGCACCGAAACAAATATTTGTGTGATCCACAGGTATTTGTTTCGGGTCTGGGTGTTTGTGAGACCGAAAAGTCTCTCGTAGTTTCTGATACCCACGACACAAGACTCGATCTTAGTGTGGGGTCAGGACTATGTATGTGACTGTTGGGTGTATTTATTTATTTATAAATGTGATAAGGCCACCTCTTGTACTACTATTATTATACCATTTATTTACTGTAAATGTTTTGTTTATGCAATAAAGTATTAAATAATAATAATTAATAGGTCATAACATACTTACCATTAACCTACACGTTGCATTACATTTAAAAAGAAGTAAGCTGGACATAGTATAGGAATAATTCCGATTAATAATCGAAAAATTAGTTTTACAGAGTTTTCTTGTGATAATTTTTTTTCAAAAAATGCTATAGAAAACTAGATGCGTGTTTTCAATTCGCACTTGGCCAGTATTAATACGAAGCTTTTACTATTGTCTTTGAGATTTGGTTGGCCGGCGTGACGTAGATGTCATGACATTGTAGTGAATCATTCAAGAAGTTCAGTGAAGGGCGGACTGCCAAACCGGAATCACAGTTTCGAACACAGGGCCCGTGTCACACGCCTTTGACTTTTTGAAGATACTTTTGTATTCATAATTAATTATCGAACTGATATAATGATGATGGAAAACGTCATGAGAGAAATTTGCATACCTTAGAATTCTGGGCAAGAATTTTGAGGGCGCGGTATGTGGAGCCTACATAAAATAACTACGTAAATGGCTCCTCCTGAAAGGGCAGATGCTAGACAAGCAGTAATCAAGTCATTCTGCCACTTACATCGGCTTGTATAAAATCCAACGGTTGTACAAGAGGGCCGGCAGCGACTAGATGCATAAAGCAGCAGACCGGGCTCTGTGGTACCTTGAGAGAGGCCTATGTCCAGCAGTGGACAGCAACGGCCTGATGCTGATGATCCAACAGTTTCCAGTGCCTACTCCAATTCTTGAGTTGCATTGTTGTATCAGCCCATACACGTTCCACTGCAGGCCACGGGCCTCCTCAACATTCGAGGGTACGATTGAGAAGGGTTAGGACATACTCTTGAGTAATTTTCCTATTTGTTACTGATAAAATAATAACGTACTATTGTTTATTTTACGATTATCCTTCAACAATACACTACTTACGCGTGAACGGCCCGATAAATAATTCTTGATCGATTGTGCCTAGGTCATGACTTGCGACCTAGGTGAATGTGAATGGTCTATTGAAGCTTGTGGTTCTTGGTGGGTGGCTGTTAAAACTACGTCCTGTATAAATAATAGTCCAGCTTATATACATCCCACTGGCACAGGCCTATGTATTATTGACAGCCTCCGTGGCGCAGTTGGTTGGATACCGGCTGTGAATCCTGAGGCCTCGGGTTCGATCCGCACCGAGACAAATATTTGTGTTATCCACAGGTATTTGTTTCGGGTCTGGGTTTTTGTGGGACAGAAGTATCTCGTAGTTTCTGATACCCACGACACAAGACTCGATTTTAGTATGGGGTTAGGACTATGTATGTGACTGTTGGGTGTATTTATTTATTTTATGTATCGAAAGTTCGGTAAAGATGGTTCAGGTCGTAACTTAAATTCTACCATGCCAGCGTAGTCTAGGTGGACGAAGGCAAACGAACGGAAAAATAACAGGAGGATTGGAATACTGAATCTACAGTGTCATTTACCGAACGAAATAAACAGCAAAGCAATCTTACGTCGGTTTTCAGAGATTTAATGATTATTGTACATAGTTGCATCAGGATCTTGAGCTACAAATGACATTTGTCTCGCAAGCCACGAGCCGGTAATCTAAACGATATTAATACCAATATAAATGATAAAACGCCACTGCGCACAAGCAATCGATACCTTACACTGCGACGCGTAAATTGTTCCCAATTAGGTTTACTTAACACCTGACCCGTCTTGATACGTCGTACGCCACCCAGGCCCAAATTAATAAAGCTATCACACCTAATAAAATATACGCTGATGTGTGCCAAGATATAGTGGCTGACAATCCCTTTTCAACTGTTTGTGATGCACAATTGATGGTATTTGTATAAATTAGGGGGAGTGGCGAGGTCATTGATTTCAGACAATCAACTACGTTGGAGTCAGTAAGTATTCGTGAAGCATCTTCAATGCCGGCTGATTGCGTTGTTGAATGCCAGGCTGATGACGGGCAGCAACGTCATAAATACGCCAAGTACACCCAATACAGTCCTGACCCCACACTAAGATAGAGTCTTGTGTCGTGGGTATCAGAAACTACGAGAGGAGTTTTCGGTCTCACAAACACCCAGACGCGGAACAAATATCTGTGGATCACACAAATATTGGTTTTGGTGCGGGGATCGAACCCGCGGCCCACGTTTCGCAGCCTGCGTTTAACCAACTGCGCCACGGAATCGCCACTCATCAGAGCGAGAATCTGTGTCCTGCGCTAAACAAGCGGCCAAAGCGTACTAATATAGACAAAACTGGTACTATGATCATTGTAGCAGGCCTTTATTCATCCGTGGACGTTCTGTTGCTAAAGATGTACAACCGATTTTACATGAAGTGATGTTTAATACATAAGATATAAGTTTTGTTTCGTAGGTATCAGAAAGAGCCTCTCAACGCCCAGACTTAAAATATGTAAATACTTGTATTCATATTACTCTGGGCCGACTACCTCGGTGGCGAAAAGTCAAAGTTATGGGCAAAGTTAGTTTGTGCAACTGAGCTTTAGTTTTTACCACGGAGTAGTATAATAATGTTTCATGTGTTATTAAGCGGGCTCAATGACATGATTTTAATTTCATAAACATAAAGCATTGTTCTGTAAATGTTGTTAAAATCGAAAACGCGTTTTCATGTATTGTGCTTTCATCAAACGAGATTTTGTGTAATGTCTCAAAATATGTAATCATTTGGTTTCTGGTATTGATAAATATTTGATTCATCAAATATGACTAGCCTCAGATTATGGCTTTAGAATTGTTTTAACGTTAACAATTGTGACGAATGGCAAGATATATTGTTATTCCATTCTTGGATACTTTATCTTGGTGGCATTACATTTATTGCTACACTACATGGTGGAGCCGATTCAAATTTGATATGCCGAATCATTGCAATGATGAAGTTTTGGTTTTTTAAGTACATACGCCTAGCGTTATCTCGGCCGGTCCCTGGGTTCGCCTGCCTGCTCAATGTTCGTCCTTAGCCTGATCAAACTTTCATCTTCCTTGACATCAGCCAAATATTATGGTTTAACACTTACATCTATTAATTAAGGATTTTCAAATGTATTATAAACAACGGGGTCTTTCAGTACTTATGACAGATAATCTCGATGTTTCACTTATCGTCACAACTAATGAGAAATCTCTTGGTTTGTTGCAGAGTCAAGTCGCATGTGGGCGAGCGCCTCGTTCGTCGGGGTGCTCATCATCATCGGCATGCCGCTGTGGTGGAAGACCACCGAGGTCTACAGGTAAATACTTATTCTATCAAAAAGGTAATCTTGTTCCGCAATCGCACATGTTCCAGTAATCTATGCAAGTGTGAAGACTTGGAGACAACCAAAAGATGAATAGATTTACTGTATCCAGTGCCAGCTTTAATGCTCCCGTCGCTCTGAGTGAGAATGCTTCGCCGCCCCCTACCTGTCGTACAAAACAATGTGTTTGTGTTTGTGTTTTTTAAACTAAGCCAGGTGCAGTTGGCAACCCTTCATCTCTGCCCTCTAATATAGCGTGGCGAGAAGTATGAAATTAGAGTTAATTTATAGCTGATGAAAGTGGGTGTTAATATTCCTCTTAACACGACTAGAAACTTAATAAAAGAATAAAACCCAAACTAAAAATATTAAAATGTAAACATCACAATCCGACATATCGAACTTTATCCAGAAGTAATTACTCTATAACCTCTTGCGACTCAGATAAATTTTTATTTCATATTTTTCGTAAACACAGTGAGATAGGATGCATTTTAGTGCCCCGGTCGACGAGGTTATCTGGAACGTGACCAGGAGTCTGCCAATGTCACCGTGCACATTGCTTAAATCGTGACACTGCTGTCCAAGTTCGGAAGGTAAAAACAGCGGCATTGCCTGTTAAGTCATTTGTGTCAAGATTTGTCACGATTGTATATGGTTTATACATAGTGAAAAGAACACTAGTGCCACAGATGTAGAGCCCACGCTTGGTGCAGATACCAATCCCAAGATCATTTTTTTATTGCAATGAATGGCGAGAATGCCACTCTCCTGATGGTAAGCGATACGAGCGCTCATGGACAGTTGCAAAACCAAACAACACCAGGAAGTACTAAGCAATGCTTGGCATTCCACTGCGCTCGCCATCCTGAGACATAAGATGTGAAGTCTCATTATGTCCAGTAGTTACTCTGGCTATAATGTCTTTCAAACCGGAACACAACAGTGCGTTTAAACTGGTATTTGGCATAAACATTGCGCTGGTACCTACCCAGGCGGCCTCTCACATATGAGAGACCTACCACCAGATGAATATTCTTTATAATTCAACTAATGTGAAGTTAATGTACGGTATTCAGCTATTGGGCAGGGATTTGCTCTACAATTGACGCTTTAAGTGTCATTCCATTTGTAATATGCATTGAAGCGCATTGAACTCGTTTCAAGTTGGGGAGATTTCTGAATCTTTCTATTTCAGTATCGTTTTCTGATTAGATGAACGTATTGCTCTGTTTTACTACATTGAGTTTTGCATTGATATAAAATTCTTCAGCACTACTCCCAATAAATACGAAATCTGAATCATATCCTTGAAGACTTATTACATGGGTGTGTCCGTCGAACATCGGCTAATATAAACAGAGATAAGTATTTTGTTTAAACTAAACGCGGTCTTTATCGCCCAAGAGCAATTATTAAATTATTACTAAACTAGCGACCCAGCCCGACTTCGCCCGGTGCAGATAGTTCTTGAGTCCAGTACATATCAACAACATATAATTTCGGGTACTGTTTTATATTATTCAAACTCAATGTGACCGCCGTCGGCTATATTGCTTTTCCCATCACGACCCGTTATATCCTGTTCTATCCTCTATCTCTCATTCTGTCCCATGACGAAAAGCATGCAATCCTGTCCCCTCCTGTCCTATGCCATCCATTCAAGTTTGTAAGAATAGCAAATATGTATATTTGAATTCCTTACTCATCCCACAGGAACCATACATATTTTCGGCATAAAAAGTAGCCTGTGTGTTAATCTAGAGTGTCAGCCGTTTTTGTATGAAAGAGTAATAAACATCCATACATACAAACTTTCACAATTATAATATTAGGAAGGATTTCGCTCGGGGCTTTGGTCGCATTCATGTAGATTGTTGGTCTGCACATAATTTCTGATGAAACGTTCATCTTTCAACTGTCGACACCATCATGCGTGTCATTAATGACTGTAATATAAGTATTATATCTATTTTTAGATACCGATAAATATATTTTTAGAATGCAAAGCAACGCTCTTGTTCTTGAAATATCCACTCATTCCACAATTACTAAGTTGTTATGATTAATAACAACAGAAAATTAATTCACATTGTTGTTATTTGCTTTATTACTTGTTGAGCGTATAGGAATATTATTCTTCGTGCTATTCACATCGAATCGTAAATAGGCGTCAAATAATTAATTAAACGGAATCAGCTGAAGCAATAATGATAAATATTTCATCATTTGACATGTCGATATCGAGGTAAATAGACCAGGATTCCGTCTGGTGTCAGCGACCATAAAATGTGATATAAGGGTCAGTAGACCAGATCAAGGCCGGACATTTGAGATATCTATGACAGCACTTATTGCCTAAAAATCCTCGTAGATTAAAAAAAATTAGTAACTGGAAGTTTCATGAATTAATGCCGAAAATAGTGTTAAATTCGTTTACACATCTGAGAGTTCTTTACAAGAAATTCGAAGGCATGTGAAAACTATCACTAAAATTAATCCAGCATGGTGGACTAAAAGGCCTTCTCCTGAAAGTGTTAATATCAAGCATTCAGCTAGTCGTAAGATTATATGCCAATTCATTCTGCAACATGTCTAAAAATAAATGTTTCACCGACATGTAAGTGTTGTATAAGGGTTTTTTTATTGCCTGAATGGCGAGACGAGCATGCCATTCGCCTGATGGTAAGCGATACGACCGCACATAGACAGCAGCAAATCCAAACAACACCATGAATTTGAATTTTGAAAGCAACGCTTGGCATCTCACTGCGCTCGGAATCTTGAGACATAAGATGTTAAGTCTCATTATCTCCAATAGTTAATCTGGCTACAATGTTCTTCAAACCGAAACACAACAGTGCATTTACACTGCTTTTTGGCGGGAGAAATAGACATCGTAGTGGTACCTACCCAAGCGGCCTCTCACATATGAGACCTGCCAGCAGTAAAAAGTAGAGTTGGCAGAAGAAAATAAAAATGATGTTCATGATATTTCAGAGTTGCCTTGCCGTACGACAAAATAAGCGCATTCGAGCCACTGAAGCATTCCATCACGACGGAACTGAACGTGTTGGTCAACGATGATGTTACGGGCGCGATTCTCGTTAAAGAAATTGAAAAGGCGTTTGGAGATTCTGGTGAGTTTCGTAGAACATTAGTGTTGAAGAGACGGAAAGATGGTACTGGGTTACACAAAGTACCCTAATATTTTAATATGTATTTGTATTGTGAAAAATATGGAAAACAACGCCGTAACATCGATAATATCATTGAACAAGTGGCCTAATCTTGCGAGAAATCATGTAGTATTGGCAACTTTTGCACAGACAACCTCTTATGTAAATGTAGGACAACGGCAGGAAGTAAAAGGAATTTAAGGGGTAAATCTAATAATGTCGACATTGCAATACGTATGGGACAATTAGAGTTGCATCTTGAACCATTAACTTAAGTCTCAAGTTCAGTACACTCGCAATACTACAAATTTTACAGAGAAGAATGCTGTACATACAAAAACGCAAGACAATTTCTCCTAACATAAACTTCAATTAATTCTAGACATAATAAAGCTGAAGATAACCAAGCAGCTGATACCTGCGAATCTACAACAGACCTTGGATTCTGTAGCGGAGGAGCACGAGGCGGTCGAAGAGGTGGCCAAACACCTAGACCTGGACGTGCCCAACACCTTCCATCTGGTGCAGAGGAAGCCGCTGTTCCAGGACATATGGCTTGGAGGGGAGCGGGTCATGTTCTTTAGGGATGGGAGAGGTTGGTACATGTGGACAGTTACTTGGAGTAAACTAAAATTATTTACATTTTGTTATTTTGACTAAGAAAAATTAACACTGCACATAATTGTAAAATCGATCGCTATCGAGAAAAAGCATTGACTGGCGACAGTCTTATGCCATGCCTTTCGACACAATTATGTAGGCCTGCATATGCGTTATGTGAGAATTTCGATAATGTTTATATGTTTCATAAATAGAAAATTTCAATTATCAATTGTGAAAATTAATTTTGTGCAATAAATTCTTGTTGGTTTTACAAAGGTAGGTATTTAAACGTTGATTCGTCTTGCATTTTGTGAGTGTATTACTGGTTATCCCCACAGCGACCCCAACGATCCTGAAAGCACTAGAGCGCTGGGTGTACCAGACAACCACATTACGTGGCGCGCGCGCCGAGACAGCGGACGCGGCGCGACGCGTTCGATTCCCGCCGGGGGACGCCTACCACGTGGTGCTATCTGTGGTGCATCCACGACCTGATAGGTTACATGTGGAGTTTGATGCTGCTGATGCTGTAGAAGGTGAGGGTTATACTTCATAACTTATGTTTATACAGCCAGAATAACGTGCTTATGGTCTTTTCTAAAAACAAGTCATACCTTCCTTTTCTTAATTGTGTCTTTCTTTGTGTTATTAATTAAAAAGTAATTGAGAAACTATTACAAAAACATCAGTTTATACTATTTAAATTAGCACAAACTGGATAATTAGGCAATCGAGAGCCCTGCGTCAATCATACTGGTCTAGGATTTAATCAAGACTATGCTTGTTCTCATATTGCAGACTACATCGGTTCGTTCGTGGACGAGCTGAGCATGCTGCACAACTTCACGCTCAAGTCGCAGTGGCTGCATCTACTCAACTTCGACTTCCAAGCAAAAGAGGTGAGAACTAAATAGGAACATTCTGCGTCATTGAATTTGTAACTATTAGGCAGTTGTGCTATCTATGTTGACTAGGCCCATTCTTGTTGTAGTTTACAATAGCAATCGCATTATCTGGGGTGTTGGATAACCTAAAAATGAGATGAGACTCAAAAACAACAATTGGTTTGACATACCAAGCCTTTTCGAGATTAATATTGTTGGTCTAAATTATATGTGCTTCGATCGTAACCGTTCAATTATTCTTACACATTCAAGAATATCCTTTAGATAGCATAAATTTTATTTTACAAAACTTAAAACTAATTCAAATCAAATGTTCTATTTGACGTCCAATTTACATTGTCTTTAACACAAATCTCGTCATATCAAAATGTAGGGTGGTACAATGTTACCTATTTATTTAATTTCTTTTTTTTACACTGCCCTCTCTTTCTCTTTCTCCGTCTTTTAAATCCATCCCATGGTTGTCTGTAAGACATTGCTTTATGCGATAAGACCGCCATTTGTACTGTTTTTTTTTCTGTTCCTGTGTGTTATTTTACTGTGTACAATAAAGATTTAAATAAATAAATAAATGTTACCACAACAGGCCAATGTTACCCGATATACATTTTAGATAAAGGACAGTAGTGCCTGGGGCCGCCACTTTGCTGTGCGCCAGGACAGACTCCCGCTACTCCTGACCAGGCTGGAGGAGCGCGCCGCGACCCACGTGTCTGAAGTACCCACCATCAACCTCGCGCTGTACGTGGTGCCGTGTGACAAGGCGCCGCTGGTCATATACGATGCTGATGGTAAATATTAGTCATC
Source organism: Deilephila porcellus (assembly GCA_905220455.2). NCBI lineage: Eukaryota > Metazoa > Arthropoda > Insecta > Lepidoptera > Sphingidae > Deilephila > Deilephila porcellus. Next base: position 10,649,476 of record LR999991.1, read on the forward strand.
ATTTTGCAGCATTGTAATACTTAACATCGTCTAGAGGTGTAAGATGTCCACTGCTGATCTTAGGCATTCCCGAAAAATATCTACAGTGAGTACTATTAGAAGTTCATTATTCGATTTACACCTTTATCAACCATCTTCATCAAGTCGCATTTGATGTAAATGCAGTTTAATAAACAATTAACATAAACATAGATCGGTTATTTACACCTGTACGTTACCTCATGGAAATATTTGTGGTATTTCCTACACATATTTTCTTCAAGTGACAATAGATTAAGGATCTTCAATGGTTATTGTTAAACAAACTGTCGCCATGCCATTGCCTTAATTAATTTCTCGTTATCATCATGAAAGGATACAATTTTCTCCCTGTATGACATCCACCCTTACACACTTTCCAGATAAGCCCCTACGCACCCCGGTGCAAGCGTTCATGTCGCCGAAGTGGGGCGGCGTGGTGGTGGCGAGCCCCGCGCCCGCGGCCTGCGCGGCCGAGCGCCCGCGGTACAAGCCCGACGTCACCACCATCATGGGAGCCTTCGTGTCGCAGCTTAGGAAACTGCTGGGGATTATTGAGCTGGTAAGGGAGTTCTGTACTAGAGATTCTAGAGACTGTTGAATGTAAAAACTATTTTTGAATAGCGTCGTAAAATTAGGAGTTTAAATCATTTTGCAACTTGATAAAATATATTGTTTCATCGACCCTAAAAGGGAGAGGCAGGCAGAAAGGAATTAAGAACGCTTATTTTATTTTTGCTACTTTATTCGGCACATTTTTTGTCAATATTTTCTTTTTTTTATTTACTCCTGCATATGGAAGACATATTCAATAGTTTGTACCTTATATATTTAAATTCTTTTTCATAATTAAATATCCCTTATACCCTTTTTTACCCTTAATGTGAAACGTTGTTTACTAATCACGCTAAATTAATTTGAATAATTTTGTTGCCTTCAGGAGTCCATAGAGGGCGCCTACTTGGAGCCGCTGCGTTCAGTAATGCCGCGTCAGTGGGAGATCGATAACCTGCTCCGCATCAGGACCTTGGAACAACTCACGTCTGCTGAAAGAACCCTGCAGTCACTGGCTCAGCTGTTAGGTAAGATCACTTTATATTTATTTAAGAAAATATCAGTGTTTCATTTCAGCCATCTGAGGTTATTAATCGTCGGAAATTGGCGACTTAAACAAAAGGTTCTGTAAGGATTTATAGGCCTCGTATTATTAATGGTCGGAATAATAAATAAAATAGACAAAATAATAAATTGATCATTCAACTTTTACCACTTAGTAAATGATATTCACAGCAGACAAATTGCTCTAAAAAAAAAATCGAACAATATGTGAGTAGTTCCGACATCCGTTACAAGATGGCGCTATAACAGGCATCAGCTAATTAAAAAACCGATCAAATGCGAGTTTGGCTCGCTAAGTTAAAGTTCCATAATTTTCAAATCCTCGTACGGGCTACAAATTGATCCCATAAAATTTCCGTTCCTTCTTTTTTGTACCTTAATAAATTGCGTGTACGAGGAAATATTAACACCCCTAACTAACCGCTATACTGTAAACCTATTTCCCCGCAGGCGAGATCTCGAACATAGTGATAACGGACGAGGTGGGCGCGTCCATCACGGCGGCGGTGGAGGACATCGAGGCGGGGCGCGTGCTGTGCGGGCGGCGGCTGGGCGCGGCGCACGCGGCGGCGCAGCGCGCGCGGCGAGCCGCCGAGGCCGCCTTCACCGAGCCCAGCCTGCTGGCGCTGCTGTACTTCCCGGACGACCAGAAGTCAGTCATGAGTATCAGTATCAGCCCATATACGTCCCACTGCAGGGCACGGGCCTACTCTACAATCGAGAGAATTGATTGAGTTAGGCCATATAGTCCACCACGCTGGCCTAGTGCGGGTTGGCAGACTTACATACCGTAGAAATTCTTTAAAGTCGTTACGGCATACAGGTTTCCCGATGTTTTCCTTTACCGTTAAAGTGCGTGGTGACTATCAATACACACATGACTCCGAAAAGTCAGAGGTGTGCCCTGGGATTTGAACCCGCGACCACCGTGTCCTTTAGTTCAAACCGAAATAGTGCACATAATGCTTATATTTGTAAAAATACTCCAATTAAATGGTGGATTTATATGAAATTCATAAGTTATATTTCCCTACGCTCTTAGCAGATATATTATATATATTTTTTCAGGTACGCAATCTACATTCCACTATTCCTGCCGATAATGTTCCCAGTGGTTTTGTCGTTGAAGAATTTAATTTTGTGGTTCCGAGGAAAACCTGCCGCCAAAGAGAAGACGGAGTGAAGTTATTTTAGAAATATATAATTTTAATAGTAGCTTTTGTTTTAATTTTTTATAATAACCATACGATGTACAATATACGAGTTGTAGGTAAAATATCGGACAATGCGTTTCGAATTTCGGGTCTACCGTATAACAAATTAATAATTGCTAAACTGTTACATGAGTAAATATAAATGAATATCGATTTCTTTATAAGGTAAGTAAAGCACTTCTAGGTTTTCATCAACTGTTCTCTTTTACAGTCTCTCTGTGGAGTCCAAAGTTCCAAACACTATTGTTTATAGTTTAGCTTCGTAATCCCAAACTTCTAAATATTTACGCACTTTAATATTTCTCTGTACATGTATATCTTACCTTAATAGTTTAAAAACTAAATTGAATTAAACGTTTTGATAGATAGTATAGTGCACACATCTCCGAAAACTGGAATTATTCCATGCTTGAAATAAAGTCCTTTTGAAAATAGAGCAAATGGGGAAGCGGTCTTCTCAAAGTGTTTTATCTTCATAAATATTTCCGTGTAACTATATAACAAGCACGAACAATGAAACTACTTTCTTTACAATCGTTTCCCATACTTCCAGTGCGATAGCTTCACAAATGCTTTATTAAGTTGTTTCGAAGTTTACATAACAATGTTTATACGGTACCACACATCTGGTTCTCTATTAATACGGCAGTTGCTAAGCCGTTTCTAAGGCCGTCCAGATTTAAATCCAGTTTCTTTTCATTGTTTGGCAATGTTGTCGTTGGGGTGACCACTCCGAAACCGGTAGGTACATGATATTATTCTAGTTTTGACCGTTTCTGAAATTTATCGGAAATTAAAATAACAGATATAGATTCTAAAATATCTGTAGCAAAACCAAAGTGCATTGTAGGTGTGGTCTCTGAAAATGGAACTAATTCGAACTTTGACGAACTAGAATCACGAGATTTAAGTCTAAGTGGTTTGTTGCTAGTGTTAGGTCAATTTGAAGAACAATTGTTGTCTTGCCAGAAGTATAGCCTTTTAGAATATGCATGCAGTCCAATATTCAAGACAGCAATCTGATGAATGGAAATCAACATCTAGGTGAAAATAAATAAAACAATGTCGATTTTGCTTCACTTTATAATATATATAATGAGGTAATACACTATTTATTTCAATATTGATTCCATTCATCTATCTCTGAAAAATAAGTTACAGTTGGTAATCTTCGTACCTTTATTAAAGAAATTACAAATGCGCCAAAAAACCAGCAAATCTTTACAAACATTCTTTATGAATATCATCCTTCTGGAATCTATTGTTCTAGGAACATTAGTCAAGTGACAGACAGAACACAGCGCAATGAATTCTAAAGAAATAATAATATATTTTCCATTCTATTGAACTATCGACAATCCCTGATATTAAGCACAAAAATATGTGCCTGGGCTTTGAGAAATAATATAAATAGTCGGTTTCTTTAATTTGCTAGTTAATGTAATGAGTAATGACGCCATAGAATAGAATTTAACTAGATATAACAGCAGGGATAGAAAAATGGAATCTATTTTCAAGCTACATCATTGTGCAGAATTACAAAGAGGTGTTTTTTTTTAATTGTAAATGTTTTTAACATACAATCTTAAGCGTTACGTGCGCGAATAGCGTTTGTGTAATTTTGATATGTTATTTACGTGTACTATTTACACCATTCTTTAGTTTCTTGAAGTCCATGAGGTTTTGAGCAATATTATAATTCTCCAGGATGAACTCCGTGCTTAGAGAGACTTTAAATTATTATTTATTGAGGATTTTTGGACTGGACATCGCGCACAAGAAATCACGCACAATATCAATCACCTGATACAAATCAGACACGCGGGAAATCAGTGATGCAAGAGGAAAGATTGTGTAACAATGCCAGAGAGATCAACAGAATTTGCAGTACCTACGGTATGAACAACTGTTTTTTGATACATTGTATTAGCTGTGTCCCCACTGCTAAAATATCTCAATGAATTTAAAGTACATCTAAACAATCACTTCACCTCAAAAAAACAATAATGGAGCTTTTTAAATGTTAACCGTTTGTGTTAGAGATTCGACAATTCTATTTTACTCACAACGCACTTGAATACACCTCTGCTTTTATATAGGAAAATTATTTCTTTGTACTTGGAATTCTTGCAGTGGCGTAACAATATCTATTAATAATTATGGGACAAAGTAAATAATTATAAATTTGCCAGACTTTCTGGTATTTTGCACGATTATATTGAGTCTACGTTGTAAATTGTATGGCCGACCTGGAGTTGAGGATTTCTTGAAAACGTTACTGTAGACTAATTTAGATAAAGCGTTGTCTGGCTAGACGAAAATCTAGCACAATATACCACAAGATTCAAGGCAACTCATAGGCTGGCAAATTAGCGTAATCATAAGGTGTTGATAGTAAAGAGCACAAGGTTATTAGAATACCATAACTGACAATTGCAATTATTATTCCATATCCAGTGAAGTACCTAGGTAGTATGCGTCCTTAAATCAGAAAATATTTTTCTTTAACTACCAACCAGAGAAGCTATTTCACAATTCACATTATTTTTTTATAATTCCATCTAAATAAAACGTATTGTTATGCCACTACTTCATCCGACAATAACATTACTTAATTTATGCACTTTATATACTGCTCTTATATATTTGTAAACGGAATGTAGAATCAGCTTTCTAAAGCGACGGATAGTCCGTCCTTGGTGATAATGATTGTTTCGCGGAATCGATGGCGGCGACTGGCAATATGCATTAATAGCTTTACTTTGTATTTATATTTGTTTAAGCTGCATATTTTGTTTTGCTTGGAATTATAGACCGAAATATCATGCCTCACCACCTGAGATTGTAAGGCACTATTATGATATGGCAATGAAGTATTTTACATAATAGCAACGAATTAAATTTTAGTATTGTTTATTCACATTTAAAAACACATTTTCTAGCTTTGTCACGCATTGAAAGTTCAAGGAATAACTTAAATTGAAGCTGATTCTACAATCCACAATTTCAATAGCAAACAACTTAGATACATCTAACATCGTTCGTTAATCGTAAGCATTGAATTATCTAATCATATTCATGACTCGATCCAGTCAGTTTCGGTGATCATAGCCAAATTATCCCCTTTACCGGGTAGATATTCGAACTCCCACAGCGAATTACCTAGAACTAAAGTTTCTCCTTCCATCAACTCAAAGTTTAAAGTATAGCAATCATCTTCACAAGGAGACCGCGGCCTTAGCTGTATAAAATTCTTCCCTTTTAGTTGGGACATGATAATCAACCCTACATCTAACTCCAAGTATTTGTAGCGATGCGTATCGTAATTTTTAGATAAAACAAGCCAGTTAAAATGGGAGGGAGGGATGTGTGGGGATAGGAAATAGGGTCTAGGGGCGAGGATTCTAAATGATTTGACAGCACGTATATCGCAGTTTTGGAAGTGGACAAACCAACTAGGAATGTCATTGTTGGTTATGCGCGAAGCTATCTCTTCTAGGTCCATGGGCTGGCGGCCGATCCTGATGTTGGTGAGGATCCTGCACGGCACGGAGTCGCGGAGACGGTCATCGTCGTTGATCAAGCTGGTGAGGTTTAGTTTAGGGGTGGGACTCCAGTCGTAGTACGCGTCCATGACAATTACCGGTGCCCCTCGGAGAAGGTGATGGTTAAAGACTTCATTGTAAGTTGTGTCGGAAACACGGGCGATGCTTTCTGCAAATAGGTGATATAAGAACATAAAAACTCTATATAGTTTTATAACTCTTTTTAATCTATTGAAGACAAAGACGAATATGTTCGAAGATTTTGCGTTTTTAGTGTCTATGAAAGATACATAAAGCTGCAATGAGTGGACTGGCAATGCGCTTAGTCGGGCCCAATAACATAAGGAATAAATATCGATTTATCGAAATAAATAAATCAGAAATTCCCAATCTGGAAATCTACGATTACATTAGATTACCCGAAAATTACAACCTATTTCTATTGCCACGAAAAACTTATTTAAATGTAATAAAATATACTGAATTAATGTTTGTCATAAATAAATAAATAAAGTTATGGTTACTATTCCAACGAAACCATACCTACAATGAATGAAACAATTTTGGTAAATTTCGTCTTTATCATAGAATAAGTAATCAGCTAAGATACCGTAAGAGGCTATTAGATGATTTACCTAAAATCTTGAAATAACATTTTTTCAACAACAATTCGTCTTTACAGACGGATAAATAAGAATACTAATATTATTTTCATCATCATTCAGAAGGGGAAGAGAATCTTATTCATTGAAATAATTTTCTGCTTACGTTGCAATTTTATTACGGGTCAGTGAGTACCTACTACTGTCCTAGTAGTTTTTTAAATGTTTAGCAAAATAAACTATACTTACTGACTGCTTCACAGGCGATACAATCCGTAGGTGACACGATATTATTGTCGAGATTCTGGGGCTGCGATTTCTCGATCAAGCACTTATTATAATACAACGGGGTCCAGTCCCAAATTGGCAACAACTTTATCAAAACACTTCTAGCCACTGCCGAAGCGTGCCATTGGAATGTATCAGTCTGGCTCACGGTGTAACCAATCGCGAAAACCATCACCAAAACTAGAAATATCCTGGTCCATCTCTTGATGTAAGCTTTCCGTACTGCATTCGTCAATGGGCGGCAAATTATATACATTTCTTCGTCACTTATTCCCGCCTCTTTACAGTATTCGTAGAAAGATCGCACTTCCGAGTTAATTAGCTCAAATTTTTCACGTTGAGACATTTTCGGAGAGTTTTTAAGACTCATTTTTTCAGATGCCCATTCAGCAACTACGATCAATAATGTAATTGGCGGCGTGACACAAGATTCGAGAATGGAATTTCGCGCGCGCGCGGGAATGCCCAATTCATTTTGTTAAGTTGAAAACCGGATATGGATATTAACGACATCAATAGGTAAAAATGAATAATTGCTAAATATACCAAATATATTGACTTAACAATACACTTGACAATGCGCATTTCTAAAAACATTAAATAAATTAATTTATTTAATACTTTAGCGGTCTCGACTACAGTCATAATACATAGCACATTGAAACGTGGCAACCATGCATTTCTAGACATAACACGATTTTTTGTAACTAAGAATGTTAAGTAGTTTTTACCAATAATAAAGAAATACTACCATATTATTAACTATTATTATATGACAAAAAACTAATCTAAGTAGATATCGTGGGGTTTTAAACAATTCATAGGAGAGTCACCAGTAATGAACACTTATTAACTATAAAAAATCGTCTTTTGATCTCTTTAATTTATAGTAATTTGAACATACAACGTACGCAAATATTTGATAAAATGATTAACCGTAAGCTAAAATGTTTAAATCATGTGTTAAAAACAAAATTAAGGCGAAGAAATATTCCGTAGTGTTTTATAAGAATGACAAAATTATTGCGCATTCAAAATAGAAACCATTAGCCACCATCCTCCACCTCGGCTCTGGATCATTTTTTATGTGACCGAAATGGTTGGTTAAAAGCGGTGTCCAATATTGGGATCGGCTCTTATATTTTTTTCTACGAGTTTAGAAAATATTTATGCTGGCAGCCCGAAAAGTCAAATACCTATCCGCCATATTGAAAGTTTTAAAGTGGGAAGTCGGTCAAGCGTTGACCTTATTTGTTATTTCTATTTATTGTGCTACCATATTTATTGCCTGAGCCATTAAAAAAAAGTGTTACATATTTAGTGATTTATTTGTTGTGATTCGAAGTATAACAAAAGCGATTTTGCAAATTTGCAATTCGCTTATTGAATACGTCACAGCGCCATGTTGTATTCCTGCGCTGATTGCAGGCACGAGAAATCTGCCAACCCGTTTATTTTCCGGGATTAGTTCCCGAGAATAAATCGAACTGCGATTTTGTACTCAAATATATTTTAATTTATATTTGTTGGCAAATGTATTACAACTTTAGTGGAATCGATGCATCCCTGTTGTCGCATTTCGAGTGCTAACTCCTAATACTAACTGCAGTTTGTGCATCCGCGAAAGTTGAAAGGACTGTGTTGTAAAAGAAAGAAGTGATAATTAGCCAAAATTCCGGTCCCTACGCGCAGACGAGAAGGTGCCTACCCGCCGGGGCAGTCGGGCGAAGACATGAACAACAAACGCAAAAATCGCCAAGGACCGCCGAGGTAACTCGCCATCAAGTTTTAGCATGACATGTCTTTGTTGTTAGGGCTGCGGCCCAATGTGTAGTGCATTGCGAATTCCCTGTCACGTTGACAGTGTTTGGGGTTTATATGAAACGTGGAGCACGATGTCTATGTAAACAAAATGATTAGATGTGATGATGGTCGCGAGCCGCGCGGCGCGTGCGGCGTCTGCGTCGCGCCGCGCGGCTGTCTTGTCTACAGTTTGGCCTACTTTCCCGAATACGCGTGACGATTAATATAGCCACCTGATCAGCTGGTCGGCCCAGTATACTACTGGCAAAGTGCATTCACTGAGTGCACATACGATGCATGCAGTTCCTACAATGTATTTTTAAAACGTATTGTCGAGTGTCGAAGTGAGTAAAGCACATTTTAACACATAGGAAGTAAGAGTGATGTTGTTCATTCGTCACTTTCACTCCATAGCTTGAGGTTGCGTGATGATAATGCTTGGCAGTGTTCCAGAGTTCTTAATTAGAGTGTTCATTTTTCTTTAATTCACTTTTAGTCTTTGTTAAACACTAGGTAATGTCAAACTCAAGTTTGTGTTGGTTGGAACTGATTGATAGTCTCATAAAAGTCTTTGTTTTCATGCTTACATTGCATTTAGTTTTTAATCATGACTTATTCAACAACTGAACATCACTGTCCCTTATCTCCAATAACTACATGAATAACAAAGGTAATAGCCATCTCCTGATACTCATTGCATGCTTTAAGTACACCAATAGGTAATACAAACCATTTAATAGTGTAGAAATCAACATTGCTTTTTTTCTTAGAAATAATAATGTAGCAATAAGCATTACGCTTCTGTCAACATAAGCTTTTGTTGTCTTATCTTGTCTATGAATTTTATAACCTAAACTCATGTTACACAAATATCTCTGGTAAGTGTCTGCCAGTAATTTCTTTTGCATAAAACATTGCTTAATGTAAAAATTTATTAATTTTAGTGATTGTTACAAGTTACAGTGATATGGTAATCTATGAAAGTTGAAACATGATTTGCAATGTTTATTGATTGGTACAAAGGTATTTATTTTGTAGAAAATCTTCATTACATATAAAAATACAAGGTATAGGATGTAAGCATAGAAGGATTATGTGAAAGATATTTTTGAAATAGGATCAATTGAAAAGAAAAGGACATTGGACCAACCTCAGATAAATAGGCTGAGTCAGGCTGTTTATCATACAAGAAAGTGAAATGTGTCTTTAAAATAATGTAAAATATATTTTATTAGAAAGTCTTCACTACAAGCCATTTGCTGAATTTGAAAATCAAATAAAAATATGCATATTATTAACAAACAGCAAAACTGCACTGTCATCAATCTAAACCTCAATTATATATCATAACCTTAATTGTTTATTGTACCATTACTATGAAGCATAATTGATTCACATTCATGAAGTTGTTAACATGTTATCTGTAATTAAAAATCAGTGGCCAATTCCATTGTCATAATATATTTTCACTGCAAACTATACGGCCTAACCTCTCTCAATCATACTATTAATTGTTGAGGAGGCCCGTGCCCTGCAGTAGGACATATATTGGCTGATACCGTACAGTATTTCCCCACTAATACTTTATGCTTTTAGTTCTCTGCCTTCAACATTAAACACTTAGGGTGGGTTGCAGAAAATCAGACGTTATTGTTAATGTTAAAGTTAACTTTAGCAGTGACAATAACAATGACCACGGGATAGAAAATTCTTTTGTTGCACCATTGTCATAATTGTTATAATTAAAGTTAAAAGAGTGACCAGTGAAATGATGCGATGCGATTTTACGTCGGAATTTATAAGCGTATTTTTGTAAATTGTTTTAAAGTACAAGTTATAATTCAAATCGATACACAAATGACAATTATCAATACAGAGAACACACACAAATAACGAAAGATAACCGTGACTTTAACAATAACCGCCCAAAATTGAACGGTTAATGTTAATGTTATATGTGACGTCATTTTAACAATTGTTAATTTTATGCAACCTGAAAATTGCATAACCATCGATTTGACGACTGATTAGCCCTTAGTTAATGTTAAAGTTATTTTCTGCAACTCACCCTTAATACTTTTAAGGGTATTAGATTTAGTTTTTGTATGTATGTGACTGTTGGGTGTATTTATTTAATTTATTTATCTTATTTTATTGTGCAATCTAAAGTGTTTTTGATTTTGATGGTGGTAACATGTTTGTGTGGAGAGTGACCACAGTACATGATGGTGGAAAGTAATAGTAATTCACTCATTTTCACATTCCTGGGTAAACCTGTTTATCGACTTATGACTAAGCCTGCAAAAATTTATTAAATAGCAAGAGGTAGCCATTTGATTGCTCCACAATTTGGAATAAATTATAATATCCATTGGTCACTGTCATGTCATTTTAAGTCACTTAGTCCTGCTTCACAAATTAAAAATAGGCATCTTTCTGCTATAATACTGAACTTGAATAAGGTCAAATGTCTTTGTTCTGTCATGTTTGTTTTTATCAGTTATGAGAATTTTTTTATCAGTACTTCAAGACACTAAAACATGTCGTTTTTGTCTAATGAATCTGTTTAAATTTAACATTGTTCAAACTTTTCAGCAAAGTATTTAAATAGTGTTTTATGCTTTTAAAATTATGATGCTAAGTAGGAATGGGTAGCTCTATTGATAGTTAAACTCATTGTAACTTATCTTTTCAATCACACACTGGCTTGTTATCTCATTTAATTGTTGAATGTGCACTATTTACATTGTATGATTGGTCACTATGTTAGATCCTTCATGGATGTGTTGTATAGCAAATTGTTTGGCATTCATTATGTACATAAATTGTTGCAATTTTATGTCTTTTGATAACATACCAATACATTTGTTGGGCCAGTATAGTGGATAAATAAATACCTAGGCTTACATAATATAGGGGATAATGATTATCTTTACTAGTGCCCAGGTTTTATCTTCAGAGCTCTTTATTCAACACTTTAGGTTCATTTTTACACACATCATTTCATAACTAAACTATCTAAATTGTAAAATATAGGGTTAAGCAAAGATTTTGCTTGGTTTTGTCACACCAATTTTGCTAAGGTTATAAAATTTTGTAAACTATTTTACAGTCGTAAAATTATTTTCATTGTGATAATATAAATATTCTCTGAGAGGTAATATAATCATAGTGTAGGTGTTCAATAGATATAGATATTTTTAAATTTGGTTGTTTAGTTATATCTTCATACTGAACCTTGAGAGTTCATTGACTTCAACATAATTGACTAGGCCAGTCTCAGATGTAAATATATCTATATTTTTCCCACTGTAATGGGAGAAATCAGTTTGTGTTTCTAAAGTGGTGATTGCTAAGAATGTAATATTTGAAATGTCCAGGATTCAAGATACTTTTAATAGGTTGGATTTGTGAATAACTAAAAAGGGCTGGTACTCCATTGCATATTTTCTTAACCAAAATGCTTATATGACAATTATTAATTATTCTAACTTATAAAATTTCAGGATAAAGGTTGGAAATGACTTAAATTATCTCTAGTGGCAAGCTTTGTGTCTAGCAACATTTTAGCGTATAAATATTTGTTAGGAAGATGTTATACAACCCGGAGTCAGGAATTAATGCCCAATATTGCGATGGCTCACCCCATATCGTGGGACGGAACATACAAGTCACTATGTGGGTGTCCTGGTAGCACCTCTGCCTACCCCTTCTGGGAAAAAGGCATGAGTTTATGTATGTACATTATGCAACCTATTTTATAACAACCGAGTAGTGTCAGATCTATTTTTAACTATAATCCTATTAACCTGCAATCAATAAATAGCTTTTAACTGAATGCCTTATCATCTTGACAAGCAACCTTTGTCATGTTGTGTTCACTGGTTAATTATAACTGTTAATGTATATAGGAATAATCCCTCTCATTATCTATCCTGAAATCAGTGATGCCTTATATAATATAATTATCTATTATAACATGGGCTTACAGTGCACATTATGCCATCAACTCACCATACTGACGCTGTCATCCAGGATTCACGGTGGCATGCAATGAAATGTAATTAGGTATTGTAGCTTAGATAATTTTTGAAAATTTTAGCTTGTCAAGTAACCCACAACAAAATTGAGTAGGAATAAAACTATATGAAATCATTGCTCTAAATTCCTCCAAAGGAAGGAAGGCAAAATAATATAATTGTGGGAAAAAATATCTGAAAAAAAAAATTTTTAGGTGTACAAAAACAAATACCCTGTTTTTTGTATTCAATACATAAGGCATTTGATGGCTTCCATGGAAAAATAAGTATATTTAAGTTTTATCTTTATTCACAACATACAATCATGCTTACATTTATTTATTGTTTCCTTCCATTGTTTGGTTGATTTTCATTATTTATAGACATTGATTAGTTGCCATCAAATGAGACATTTGCATGTTTGCCTCAATTTTGTTTAAAACTCGCTATATAAATTTGGAACTCTAGAATATTTTTTCACTGTAATTGAATCTAATACATACCTAAAATTTAAATCTGACTCAATTCACAAACCATAACTATAACTGATATAACAGTTTTTAATTATTTTGTAGTGGTATAAAGTCAGGAATTTGTGCCCGATATGGCGATAGGCTCGCCCCCTATCACATCATGGGACGGAACATGCAAGGCGAAATGTGGGTGTCCTAGTGGCGCCTCTGCCTACCCCTTCGGGGATAAAGGCGTGAGTTTATGTATGTATGTATGTATGTATAAAGTTGGAATTAAACACCTCGCAAATGGGGTAAATAGATATCAAACTGATCATCTGGTTTTGACATTTGAATATTTTATGTTTGAAATTCCCTACACAAACGGTATTCTCGAATTGGGAAAACATATTTTTATTATTACCATAAACAAATGACTTTGTACATTATGATAGTTTACCACTCAACTTGGACACCATTTACGTGGGGAGAGTTTCTCGCAGCGAGAATCGTATGCGATTATCGCATGACATAACCGCCATAGATTATCGTGTTCTGACAAATGTTTGCACGATGCAACTTTTTTATATCCTTTCGATAATCGTATCTTCGAAGCGAGAAACTCTCCTCGTGTAAATGAGACTTTAGTTTTTTTTACCCCTGTGTTCCGTTTGTATTTTCAATTGAGCTTGTAAATGTCTACGTAAAAATATCTAAATCTTGATTAATGGAGTTTTTCGAAATGAAATACTTGAAATGTTTCTCAATAATATGCTTAATAGAAAGTACTTTGTTAGGCCACTTTGAAAGTTGAGAGCAGTCAAGCACCTCTTGTCCCATGTTTTTCACATGTAAAAGGCAATCCAGTGAATTCTTTGATATTTTAATATTACTTTGACCTTTGGGGTACAGTTTTGTTTTTATTTTGGTAATTAGGCGTACAAGTATATTTTGTATGTGATATTGTTTAGTACAGCTATTCAATGCAAACTTTATACATTTAATAATATAGATTTTCTTTATTTTTATTAGGTAGGCTACCATGATTTCTAATGCACATACTTGACATTTTAACCATAGAATTATCTTTGCGGCCGGAATATCGCTGGTAGGAAAAACAAAGGTTAAAATTTTATTTATTCGTTTGTCAAGATTTGTTTGAACTGATGAAATCATAGACAATGGTTTTTACTTTAGTTGCTAAGAGGCTTAGGCAGTGAGCGTTCACGTTTACAATTTCCGTATATGGAAGTACCAAATTTGGTGACAAATCTTTTTGAGTAGTGACTAGATTACAGTTGTTAGCTGTTACTAAAAGACCATATTACTAACTTAGACATTTAAATTGCGAAAATTATTTTTCCGGTCTTTAGCTATTTTATTTCCTAGTATTCATGGCTCAACATATTTGAGAAGAATTTAGCAACATACTTTGTCGCGAGGATATCATTGTAAAATAATGTAAATATCACTAATATTTTTACTTTACATTTACAAGCCGTTTCCAATGTTACAGTATTGTTCGCTCGTCGCTTTTGTTATTCTATAAGTTAAAAAAAAATTCTTACAAAAATATCAATTGAGAACAAACGGTACATCGGATTATGTTATTGTTTCTAGATAAGAGCGTTGTTTAAAAATAGGAATTGCGGATACACAATGACGTAATGACATTTAACAACAACCCTCGAAGTTGTACCTGCTACAGATAAGGGTAACTTTTCTAAGATACCGTTTGTTTCTTGGTAAAATGAAGCTGCAAGTGTTGAAAACATTACTAGGATTGTGTAATAAGTTTCCACACATAAGAATACTATCGCAGCTAACCAACAGCCATTAGATAAAAAATGTTTGTTGGTAAGATGAAATAGTAATTAGCTTGCGTATTTTTAATATAAATATATAAACAACAACAGTCACATAGTCCTGACCCCACATAATGATCAATTAAGTCTTGTGTCGTGGGTATCAGAAACTAAGAGACTTTTCGGTCTCACAAACACTCAGACCCGAAACAAATATTTGTGGTCCACACAAACATTAGTCTCAGTGCGGGGATCGAACCCGCAACCTCGTTTCACAGCTGGCGTCTAACCAGCTGCGCCACGGAGGCTGGCACGTATTTACAAAATAATCTATTCGAAGGGTAGTTTATACTGACACAGCAAAGTGATAGCAACTAATTGTATGACAATGTCTCCTAAGTACACACTTGTACCGCCTTTTTTGCAACCGGAAGTAAATTGGTTAATCCCGGCACATTTTTTTACATGTAATGATACAGTATGTTTGCATTAGTCAATATTTATTTATCCGGGTAGAAACGAATATCTTACCAATAGCATACCACTCTGAAAAAATATACCTTACATACTTACAAACATTATACCGATCACCTCCGAACCGTGATCGCTCGAAAGCGCTTTGCAAATTATTATGAATAGATTTGTCTCTTTACATTTTATTCCATTGTACATGTTATTACTATTAGATTACCGAGTATAAATTCTCATTGTTTATATTATGAAAGCATATTTCAAACAATGCATTAAGCTATTAATTTTATTCGTAGTTCGTAATTTCGCCACACGCAAAGTTAAGATGCGGTATAGCTTTTTTATCAAGCATTATTTCTAATATGACATAAAATATTTGATGGAATGACGTAAAACGTGTGTCGATGACGTGTATCAAAACGCTTGTACCTTGACCCCGCAACTCCGAGCATTACCTTCACTGAATAATAACATTTACAGATACCCATGAATATTTATTATACCCATCATACATGTACCATTACTTCTTTCAAAAGGATATGACTACATTATTGTGATATACCAATGCGCTTGGGAGAGGTTTCGAGTTATTATTTTATTTTTGTAGATGGTTTTGCTATTTGGATGGCCCATAAAATTTTTTTAATTTCCCCGAATGCTACTATTGTATTTGACCATATTTCACGTGAAAATCCATTATGACTCATCTATGATTGTCATAATAAAATAAGTTATTTGTGGTTTGGCGATTGTATTTAATGAATCAATCAAGTATTGTCTTATTTTTAGGACTGCGCTATTTTTTATCGTCTGATTAATTTCCAATCTTTTTGTTTTTTATGCAGTACAAAGTATACTTATTACAATACGTTATCCTAAACCACATTGTAGTTTCGGACTTAATCTGAACCGGCTTTATTCATAGACAGTTTTAAAACCTATTTTAGTTACCGAATGTTTTGCCTTCTTCACTCAAACTGAATGCTAAAGTCGTTCGAAAGGGACAAAACATTCGATAACTAACGTAGGTTTTAAATCTGTCTATGAATATTGACATAATAACCATAATCCCGTGTCTTGATTTTGTTTACAAACATAACTTTTGATATTGATAAAGACCCAAATCCAGACAACTATCTGTTGGACATTCAAATCCGGTAATCTCAAACTGTGATGATTGTAAATACATATTATATAAGATATACTATAGTTTACATTGTGTGGTAGTACAAGTAATTTCGACTTGCTATTCGAAATTTTGTAAAGTTTACTTTCAATCAAGGAAATTTCGTGGAAGCAGTCCAAAAAAACATTGCGGTTGTGGGCTTCCCAGCGTCGACTAATTTGCGGCTCGAGTCAATGGACGGTTAGTTTTTTTTACGGTTCAGTTTCGACCTTGCCGCGTAACCAAACCTGTCTGAAAAGTCACGTGTGTTTTTGCTCGTCCTTCAAATGTTACATTATAAATTAAAATACATATGTTTTACGTCACGGGAAAGTTTTGGCCAGTAACTGATTGCATTGGTTTTTTTTCATACTTGTTACTACATGTTTGTACTACATGTTTAATTGATTTGATAGATGAATGAAATTTCCGGTTTCATTGACAGATCCAGAGATGATGGGTAAAGATAATTAAAAAAGAATTTCAGAGTAAATATATACGCCGCTATCGAATCGCATCCATTTTCATTTCTCATTAAAAATATAAAGGGATAGTTAATCTAATATGCTATATAACTTTTGCTACAGCAGAAGCTTACATATTTTGTATTCGTAGCTAAAGGCCGCACTCAGAGACGTTTAATGTCAATTAATTGTTCCTTAGTACAGATTCTCTTCGTAAAATCCACACTAAGTAATGATTTAATTGGCATGAAATGTCTCTGAGTACGGCGGTAAGTATTATCGGTTACTATAACAGGAAGAAAAACATCAGAGTTATGGGGAGGAATTTCAACTTCACCAACCTCAATTAAACCAATATTGTTTTCTAAAATGTCTATATGCGAGAGATAGGTATTTCGAGTGATTAGATAATAATCACTGAACAGCCCTCTGTTAATCCTTTTCTTAAATCCATCCCATGGTTGTCACTAAGGCATTGCCTTTGAGCGACAAGACCGCCAATTATACTTTTTATGTATGTCATTTTCGTTTTATTTGCATTTTTTTGTGTGCAATAAACTATAACTAAATCTATCTGAACTGCATTCCACTTACCATCATGCAACGTAGCGTTTGTCATACTAGTATAAAAAGATTCCTGATTGTGAACTGAATAAAATGGAAAGTTGTTTCTCATGTACATTTTTAGCGGGACTTGACCGTTTCATATTCATGGGCATATAACCGCGCTTACACTCTCTTGACATGAACTCGTTAATTTCAACAGTTTCCTGCTTTTATCGCGTTTCATCGATTGATTTCAACCGAGTACATGATTCGATATAGTTGTTTTGTAGATATATATGTTTTAATTGGAACATTTTGCATCAATGGCGGTTCTAATATTATTTGTGTTTTTAATTGGTACATACATTAAGCTATTTTGAAAATATTAAGAATTACTGTGTCCATATCTTCATGAAAACAAGGATTTTCAATACATAAAACTCCTAAATTACCTCACGCTTTAAGAATCCCTATTAGTGTACATTTTTGTATATTTTTATGCATAAATAGTATTGTTTATTGGAGCTTTAATTCTTTTTATTTTACTGCCCTCTCTTTTTCTTTCTCTGTCTGGTAGATATTGCCTTAGAGCAATAAGACCGCGATTTATAATTTGTTTACATTATAGAGATATTATATTGTTATGTTTATTGTGTACAATAAATAATAATAATGTTTGTTGTCCACCAGGTCGCCGCGGGGCCGCGTGGTGGCCGAGGGCGTGTACAACAACGCTCATTTCATGCACGCCGCGACGTCGCACGTAGGCGATATAGTGCAAGTGCTCACGCAGTCGGGCAGCCTCTGGGAGGGTGTCTTCAAGACTTTCAGCGCTCAGTTTGAGGTGAGGAAGCATTTTATATTTTACTTTTGTTTATCTTGTAAGTTGATTGAAATGTAACGTACCGTAATAAGCCTGACGGTCTGTATGTGTCAAGAACATCTCGTATTTAGACACATAGGAGATATCATCTAATGTGCTTTAGTTAAGATGCTAGGTATTTATGGGAAACGCAAATCGAGTTTTACAATAGAGATTTGTCGACAATGAATCTCAATGCGCGTATGTTTGGTCGACTGATGATAGTTTTCTAAATGCGAGACGAAAAAACGCTTACGAAAAACATAGAATATCTTACTGTGGAACATGTTTGAGAATATGTTGGGCTGCTGCTCGTTCGTTCTACATAGCGGTATTCTAGCTAGTGTCAAGATCCGTATTCGTACGCATTTTTCGCCATTTCACCTAGCCAGCAACCTGGATTTTAATGCACTGTCTCGGGTGAAATAATTACACCACGAGATCATCTTTCAATAACAATGTAAAAACATTGAGACGAATCGATCAAAACGTAATCGTAGTTTATCGAGCGCGTAATGTGATACCAATCTGTTGGCTTACTGTGATCCGTCAATATAGCGAAGTATGACTCACGATTATTGTGAGCCATCTTAGATATGCTGAAAACCCAGGGCTTTTCCCATTGACAAGCGAATAAAATCAGGTTTCAGTAGATCCTTTCACCAACTTCACCAAAGCATTAAGGCAGGTTTAATAAAGGTAATTGAAACATCTATAGAACTCAGATCTGAATTTACTGTTTTGGTAATGCATTTCCTTTGGTCTTTAATATTGTTAAAAACCTCACCTTATACTTTGCTTCGAGTCAAAAACTACGAGAGACTGTTCTCGCCAAGCTAGCCATTCACACAAAATAAATGAATGCATTCTATTATAGACTTTCGGATCGATAGGTTAAAATTAGCATATTTATACTAAATCGGGAAATGGGAGCAGACGGTGCTTACGACTGGTCCGGTTGAGGTCATCCATACTCCACTTAAGGTCTTAACCTAAAAACGAATCGGTTATTTTGAGAGGTTTGGGAGAGATTCCACTAACGAATTAAGTGATAGATTCGGTAATGCTTCAGCCAGTTTTAATTAAAAATAATAAAAACTTAAATCGTCATGGAAATCAATTTAATGTAGTCTGTATCATTTACCTCTTTGACTCAATTGGTTTAAAATTCCGTTTGTGAAGAGCCGTAGGTTCGATCTCTGCCCTGAGATGAATGACTAGATTATCCACAACTATTTGTTTCGGGTCTGAGTGTTGTAAGATCACAAAACTGGCATCGCCAAAGTCTATGACACAATATGCATATATGCTAATTATGTGGTCGGGACTATGGGTGACGTTTAGTGTATTTATCATATTACCTGCAAATCACGGATAGAAATAACTGTTTTTCTTTGTCACGTTATCCACATAAGGTAAACTACATTTTATTTTACCTATATTCATGTTGATTATCCGTTTCAAACAATTTGAAATGGCTGTAAAGTATTTAACAGATCTTAAATATATACAAATATGATTGCTTAGACTCTGAATGTAATGTATTGCGATGGTTTGCAATGCGTAACAGTAATTATGTCCCTTGAATCACTATTAGCTATTGCAATCCTGTCGCTTAGTTCGCTTTCACCTTTTTCTATATGTAAATGACTGGTAGCTAAATTGTCGTATACAATTTAGTCATGTTCATACAAATCGACAAAAGTTTGACCGGTTTGGAAGTTATTCGAAAAATATTTGGAAAAGTCACTTGGGCTCGAGTTAGCTGTTTAAAATTACTATCGTTTGAAGGATTACTGGAGCTTCTACACTTTCTCTTCATAATGTTTTAAGCTTTCATCATGACCGGCTATAGCAATCTGCTTAAAATCATCGTATGATGAATCAGTTGCTATTTTGCTGTCCAAGTTACTTTTCAAAATCCACAATCAGGAATTTAATTTGTCTTTTTATCGATAGATTGTCTTTACTGTTCTAATTGGTTTCTCTTGCCGAGTTATTATTTTGTTGATACTTTGTTGTACTCGGCCTTTGCAATGTAAGGGGTCGTGTTTCAATTCCACTTGCCTTTTCATGCCCCGCCGGATTCCTTTCGAATTAGCTATTGCAACTCGTCGACTCTGGCCTTAGTGCGTTACATTTGCATATTACAGGTTATGTCAAATTGTTGATTTTACTGCAGGTTACATAATTGTACCCTGTTGCTTAGTATAAATTTATTATGCATTGTTGTCTTCTGAAAGAGCGTAATGTTTGACCTGTTTGTCGCATGTATTAATAATTTCGAATTTTAATAGACATGTAGTTGTGGATAAATTTTCGGTCTTATATTTTTTAAATACACGTTGTTATTATTGTATTCAATTTTTTTAATAAATAAATAAATAAATACACCCAACAGTCACATACATAGTCCTGACCCCACATTAAGATCAATTAAGTCTTGTGTCGTGGGTATCAGGAACCACGAGAGACTTTTACGGTCTCACAAACACCCAGACCCGAGACAAATACTTGAGGGAATCACAAACATTTGTCTCGTTGCGGGGATCGAACCCGCGGCCTATCGTTTCACAGTCGGCGTCTAACCAACTGCGCCACGGAGGCTGTCAAATTTAAATACAAAAGTCATTTATTGATCATGTATTGCTCGAAATAAAACAATTTTTTACGGATTTTATCGCGATATGGTTTAAAGTTTACATATTTTAACTTCCCGACGCGACGTTTCGATTGCTTTACAGCTTTCGTGGTCGCGAGGCGGACCGACTGAAATGTATTACTCATTAGATACTGTCTATTACACACAATTAAATATTAACATAATCAACTTCATATGCATACAAAACCTACGTTAATTGAAATAAATCAATTAAAACATATTTTAAAAACCGCAACTTGTCTGTTTTTTCAATAGCGCACGAAAATTCACGGATTAATGATCCGTGCGACGATAAAAAAATCGGCGTAAACGCACAAATATTTCATTTTGTGAATGGTTGAGAAAAACTGCTATAACGCGTGAGCAGCGTTGTGTGTAGAAATCTAGAGGGGACCGCGGCGATACGAGCCGATGTCATTGTACTTTTTTTTCGGGTCACGATTGTATTGAAACTAAATACAGTGTAGTGGCGCGACTTGTTTTGTTTCACCGCGTTTTTGTTTCGCGTAATTTTTTTGCGGTTTCGTTGAGAATGTGATCTTTTGTGTGGCGAATTTTAAAGTTTACGGAATGGTAAGATCACATCATATAGGATAAAGTATAGAAATTGTTTAAGATAAGAATTCGGTTCCCAGGTCAGTTACGGCTTTGTTCATGTTTCTTGAGTTTTTTTGAAATATTAATTTCATTTTCATTCCTCATATCATGAGAATATGGTCCATACTCTACATTTCAGCCCATAACAGAAATATTTACTAAAACAATTGTCAGCATAATTTTTCAAAGTGCAGCAAAATAACAGCGCCATCTTCATTATTAACTATAATATTTTAATTGAAAAAGTTTGCATGTATCAATGGATGTATGTATGTTTGTTGCTTTTTCACGCAAAAACTGCTGAATGGATTTAAATTAAATTTGGTATAGAGGTAGCTGACATGGATTAACACATAGGCTACTTTTTATCCCGAATAATTGTAGTGTTTCTTTAGGATTAGCAAGGAATACCAATATACATATTTGCTTCTCCATTAAATTCAAAGGAATGGCACGGGACAGGAGAAGACAGGATTGCATGCCTTGAATAATGGTACAGGATGGGACGGGACAGAACGGGATATAACGGGACGGGACGGGAAAAGCAGTTTCGTGTTTGGCAGTCACATTGAGTTTAATTAAAAAAAAGTTAATTAAAAAAATATGTTGATGTGGAATGAACTCAAAAACTATCTGCACCCGGTCAAAGCCGGGCCGAGCCGCTAGTTATTAATATGACTAGACTCCCAATAAACACATATTTACACGTGTCTACTTTTAAAACCAGTTGTTTTTTTTTTTCAAGTTAAGTAATTTTTTGATAAGGCGCATGTAAATTGTTTAAATATTTTCTATACCTCTCACACCTCATTTTCCTTTATCTAATAGTAATAATCATTAAAGGTTAACATACTGCCGAATTCAAAATAATATTTGAACCCGCCATAAAGCCATTAAAATGTGTTATAAATATGACATTCCGAAAATTTTAAACATCCTTAAAGTACGACTATTCACTCGAAACATCGCTCGTCCCGGGCATGTCCGCACACGGAAGGCTCGACAATGCACTGAACTTGCGTTTCGGCTATCTGCACCGCGCGACCCCAGCCCAATTCTGTATATGGGTCGAATCAATAAACGCACTGCTCCGTGCTGCCGACATTTTTTACTACGCAGCGGTGGCTAGATAGCTCAAGAGATCATGGCGTGTGGCAAGATGTTTGACAGCTTTTGATTTGAATGTGAGTTGATAATTTGCAAAGTATAGATATTTTTATTTTGTATGGGTTTGGTTGCATTTGTCTGAATATGGACATTTTATTTCCTTTAAAGCTTATTTGTAAATAATCTTATTTCACGTCGGTTTATTTTGCGGTTAAAATGTAGATGAGATTATAATTTTGCTAATTTGTAGAAAATGTTTTGTCTGTACACGGTGAATCTTTGGTTAGGTTTGTCTATGTATTGATGTATTCTATTTTGTTTGAGTCTTGTGCTTTATGGCGATTTTATATTAGTTTATTTTTCAATTTAAATGTAGTATGAGGTTATATTTCTCATCTATCATAAATTCTACTTATATTTCTGATGCTGTGCATGCAAAGGTTGTCTGGAAGAGATGATTGGTCACTCCAAACGATAAGGCAGCCTATTGTAACAACATTAAATGCTAAATGAATTTACGTTTTTGTTTTTATTGATTTCCAACGATCAGTTTTGTATTGTATATTGAGAAGGCCTGTGTAACTAATATTTTTATTCAGCCTACTCAAGCTAATATTAATACACGAAATCTGTGCCCAAATTGTCAATTCTTATCGCGAGAAGAGATAATTGCGATTGAGTAATATTGACGCCGACAGCATGGGATGCGCCGTTCGACCGCGAATGGATCGCACTTGTTTTTAAATCTAATCTTGTTTATAATGGAGAATGTGTGTATTTTTCACATTTTTTGGAAGTTTATTTCAGTAGATTGGTATCATTGTAACTGATATGTATACGAACTGATGTGTCATATGTAGTTTGTTTCTAAGTACGGAAAACGAGATAAAAATGACATAATAAATGCCACTTCAAAGAAAACACATATTATTTTAATATTGAAGTAAAACTTTTTTGCATTTAACTAGCAATTAAGTCGTAGTAGGATGTTCAATGTTCATTGTTATGCGGAAGCTAATGATCAGTAAACATTATGGAATTATGGAAATCTCGTATAGAAACACGTGTGTCTGTTTCAATGTATATTTGGTAGCTGCCAGGCCGGCATAATTGTGTTGACCTGCGAGAGTTAACCATCTGTCGGATATACAGATTTCACTGCACTTTCCACCTACCAAATGCACTGTAGTCACTTAATTGTGCAATATAAAAGGCTTTACATTAAACTGTTTTGTTCAAAATGTCCGCGTAATTTTACAAATCGTTATTGATTAATAAGCCGTCGATATGGCTGAATGAAGCATTGTGCTTTCATGAGCGGGTCATGGTCACAAAGTTGACTTCGCCATGTAATGTGCCGTTTTATATTTAAAGATGCTAATGGTTTTTGGGTTTCTGATGAATTTTGTTGATGGGTTGAAATGTAATTGTTGAAAATCAACCACTGTAAGCAAGCAAGTTTCATTGGTCGATGTGGAAATATTTGAAAAATCTCTGAAATTTTAATGATGACGAATTACATACAAAAACTGAAGTGGAAATTATAAGTAATATTTGGCTGACTTTGGCCCAAATACTCGGCCATATGATTAGCAGTTGTCGATTTGTAGTTAATAATAGCGAATTAGTTATACATTGTTATTAGTTGTACTTAAAATAGACGGTCAAAAAATATAAATAAAATTAGGTGATTAATCGTGGCGTGGCATACATGCGGTAGGCAGGTTCATAAATAATGCACTCCGCAGCTGAATGACATTTTGCAACTGGCTCTTAGTCCCGGATAAGCCAGGGCTTACGCGGGCAGGCTTATGACACGTGCTGTATGTTTTGACACGGCCTGTTGTATGTTTTTAGGCGTTATAAATTAAATTAATTGAGGACAAAAAATAATGAAATATTTTGATAATGTATTTTTATAGCGTTTAGTTTATTTGATAATATATATCAAATTTTATGTGGGCGAATGGGCAAGTTCATGAAATGAAATTAAATGAGGCTAGCGTGCTGGATTGTGTCCTAAACTCTATGAATAACGGTTTGCCCATATCCTACAATAGTTCGTATTTATGTGATAAGTCGAATATCTTGTCCTCTACATTGCCATTCCACTTGACTAGTCATTTATATTAATCAATCACCACCCCGCATTTGGGCATACTATTAAAGACCTTTCACACAAACCCGTGTATTAATGTAGTGTATGACGGTGACACACGACCGTGCGTGGCGTCCTAGACGTTTGGTCGCGGTTACCTTGCTATGCGGGTCACGGCGGGCGGGAACTGCACCGGGCTGGGAGCCGCTGTCTTACTTCCACTTCGGTTAATATGTAGATCTGTGTATGGGATTAAGTTTGTCTTGAGGGTTGAGGAGTACGGCTATCGGCTGCTTCCTCAATTTCTTAGCTGTACAATGATGCAACTGCCTGTCAGTTTGGTATACGAATTTATGAAATTGCAAAAATAAAACTGGAGAAAACATTGAAGTATCCAGCTTCTCCTATTTGTTTTGTTTTGATTAGTTTTTTTGGTTAAAGACAGGCTAGTGAGTTTTGAGACCGTGACATTTATTGCTGATGGCATTTTATAATTTATAGATGGATTCTTTCTTTTGCCTAAAACTTTTGTCCTTCTTTAAACGGAGGTTAAAGAGCTTGGGTTATGTTATTCTGTTCTAACTACAATACAGTTAAGTTTAAGTATAATTTGTTCTGTCGTTTTTGCATAAAAGAGAAACAAACATTCATGCTCAGAAACTTTCACCCTCCCATTATAATATTAGTAGTAATTCCAATGCAAACAAAATTAATGCAATAAGTTTGTATTTTAAATATACCTCGTGGTGCATTCGATCGATAGTAGGCAACCAGATAATATCCATTCAGACCACGGATCGTTCCGAGCTCCCCAGACTTACATAAGAAAACTGCAGTCAGTAACCCTGCCAGACTAATTTCATTTGAGAACGTCTAGCTTTTTCGATTTATTTTATGCAAAGGAAATTATGTTCTGGAATGTGAATGTTATTAAATTATATTTATGGTGATGTTTTATTTGAAATATTGTTTATTAACGTCGGATAGGGATAAAAAATACATAAGATATTTTTTTACAAGCCTGTACTGTTTTTACATTTTAAATACCGACGTAATTGAATAAAAAGAGAGAGATAATTTATCTGCACTTATTATCAAGTTAAGTGCAAATATGTGAACAACAAGAAAAAAAGTTTCAGCCAATCAGCCCTTAGTGGCAGAACGTTTACGTGATGTAAAAGATTTGCTGTTGCGTTGTGTATCGTGACAGCGACTCAATTACTTTCAAAGGACAATGACGCATATATGATCTTTCTAGCTTATTAATTACCTATATGACGAATTATTACCATCAGATGACGTATGTGTTACATTATAGTAGCCTGCAATAAAGAAATGTTTTATCATTGGACCATGCATTGCTAATACAAAATTGCTGACTTTGTATAATGCCACTCACGTCTCGACGCGTGCTTTGAGAATCTGATACCGACACCACGACATTGTTTCTCAAATATACGAGAGTAAAAATCCTTTGATCCCGCCGACACGGGGCTCGGGTGGCGCAACCTCCGCAGAATCTTTACATGCCAAAAGCACAACATAGACAATGTACCATTACCACACTTGCGTAGATTTCACTCGGGTCATTAAACTCTGATATTGATTTAATGTAAAATTGGAATGCAAACGCTTTTGACATTCCGAATTTCCGGTTTTCGCGGTCGCGTAGAAGCTATAGATTTAAATATGATTTTTATTAAATTGGTGACAATTCGCAAGAATTGGTAGATAAATGCAAATGTAAGGATTTTTTTTATTACGATGCATGACACTAGAAAATACTCATGGACACTAGAAAACCAAACAACACTCTGAATAACAAAGCAATGCTTGGCATTCCAATGCGCTCGCCATCCTGACACATAAGATCTTAAGTCTCTTTATGTCCAGTAGTTACTATAGTACAGTAGACTATTCTCCTATGAATCAGGTTCATACTATTCGGAACATGGGTATCACTACGCCCAAGTTTGTCGAACTATGTAAAATTATACATATAGAAACACAATTTAAAGAATTACCCGTAAGTACAGATCTCTCAAATAGATAATCATATTACGAAATGAAACATTGAAATGTCCTATCAGTGCCTAATTACTAGCTAGTTCGCAGGAAACAAATTCGGCTATTGATAAGGCTCGAATCACCGCGGTTGGAACGACGCGACCTTTGATCCGCTCTGTCGGTCTCTCCGCCGAAACGTTCGATTGTACGATAAATATCAACATTTATGAACGTGTTCCGGTGACGCCAGAGGTTATATATTCCTTGCTACTATACGAATCTGTGAGGTGTGTAGTAGCTTTCTGGGTTAGTATTGTAGCTCAATTTTTGTGGATGTCATGTCTAATTTATACTGTCATGATTCAGAGACTACATACATACATAAACTCACGCCTTTATTCCCGAAGGGGTAGGCAGAGGCGCTACTAGGACACCCACATTTCGCCTTGTATGTTCAGTCCCACGATGTGATAGGGGGCAAGCCTATCGCCATATCGGGCACAAATTCCTGACCCCGGGCTGATAATGAATAGAAAAATCCAATATCACTGCCCGACCCGGGACTCGAACCCGAGACCTCAGCTTTGTAACCGTACCGTAATACAACTACGCCACCGAGGATATAGAATAAGAGACTACAATGCTCGTAATAGTAAATTCAAACCAAATAATATACCTGGGTGTTATGAGTCCCGAAGAGTCTCTCGTAGCTCCTGACACCCACGACACAAGATCTTAGTGTAGGGTTAGGACTATGTATGTGACTGTTGGGTGTATTTATTTATACCGATAAGAAGTGATTATCTCTTGTCGACTGACAATGAATATGGGCATGTTTCGGAATCCGGTATTCAGAGCCTAAAGCCGAAAGCCAAGAATGTGGTATTCTTGCATGCGTCAGTATGACGGAATGTCTACCATCGTGGATGAAGGTCGTTAACCAAGCGCATACGAATTTCCCACCATCAGCTAAAAAATCTTTTGCAACAGGAACGCTTGCTCCACGCCTGTTTTAAGTATTTTGTACACAATATTTTGTGCACAATGAATTATCTGATTTATTTCGAAAGGCAAAACCTAAGTTCTAGATCCATTCAAGGTTAGTAACCCAGAACTCATATTTCCGAAATTAGTAACTTCTGCTCTGTTCATAGGTTACAGTATAATTGAAGGCATAGATTAGAAGCACGTAATTACAAATACTTTACTACTGAAAAAACGGTTACATAGTTAATTTATTAATTAACATTATCTCAAACCGTACTGGATACTGATTCTAGAAAGTGGATGTTTACAAAGGACAGTCATCGCTTTGTCGGTTCGGTTTCTAGGAACCGTGAGGATCAAATTATAAAAAAGACTTTATCACTGAAACACAAGGTTTTTTTCACCTTGCACGGGTGTCAGTTGTGCTTAGTACGTGCAATTATGCAAATGGGGTGATAACGTTTCAGGAAACGATCGCCGAGGCACATGTCATCACTTTAGGATTGTTGTGCAATACGCGAGTCATATCGTAATTATTACACTATAGTCCGAATGGGAAGAAATAATTGTATCTTCTGGAGAGGTGTGGCTTCTTGTTAGTTCAAGCACTCTCCGGATAGCACTGCAACTTAATATTGGAGACCTTGCGTTTTGCTCAATATTAATATTGACATGAAGAGATTGTGGAGTGGATGAAGCGAAAGTAATGTCAGCATCGAGAAAAGTGGCGATCCATAGTCTCTGCCTACCCTATGGGATACAGGCGTGACGTAATCGTTGCATACATGTAATTATGTATGCATATATGTATGTAACCTTGATATAGGTTATGTCGTCCTTCGATTATCATGTCAATAAATTGCCCTAAAACGTTATCATTGTGAAATGCGCACAATATATTACCATGTATGTTGCAATTTATCATCGAATAGAGAAATCTTGTAAATAAAAGAGACACTCGTTGAAAAAATAAATTAAGAACTTCATATTTCACAGTCCATGAAAGCTATTATATATCTTATTAAAATAAATAATAAGTAAATACACCCAACAGTCACATACATAGTCCCGACCCCACACTAAGATCGAGTCTTGTGTCGTGGGTATCAGAAACTACGAGAGACTTTTCGGTCCCAAACACTCAGATCCGAAACAAATACCTGTGGATCACACACATATTTATTTCGGTGCGGGATCTAACCCGCGGCCTCTCATTTCACAGCCGGCGTCATACGAACTGCGCCACGGAGGCTAACGATTGAAATGTTATTTGATATTTGCAACATGCAGTTTTTCCGTCTAAACCTTATCTTTACGACATTGTAATGTGTGCTAAATGCCATCTCACATAATCCTAAAATGCACCGGTGACGAAATTTAACCAAAAATATAAAACCAAGTGTGATATTTTTAATGAATGACATGATTTATGAAGTTAGCGTCTTTACATGCGGTTTCAGACGTTCTTTAAGACTCGAAAGTAGACCGAAAGACTAGAATTTTCCATATTGTGGCGAAGGTTTGTAAATGATTTTCAGATCTCAAATAAACATAGAAGTACCTATAATGATGTATCAATGCTTGATTTATCACAATAGTTGGGGCGGGAAACCTATTTATTAGTCGCTACGCTTAAGTTTGTGGTGCAATCTGTCGTTGTCCCGGCTGCGAGGTGCCAGGGTCCGCCTGCCATCAGTCTCCATTTTACCCTATTTATAACATCCTCAGATGTAAGACCATTGACAATCATTAATGGCATAAAGTCAGCACTTTTTTGGTCCTTCGAAGTCTTGGAGTTCGCTATTTTGACGCACAGGTACAGAATGCCTATGAATTCATTATACACGGCATATTGGAAATATCGCAAGATTATGTAAGTGAATATATCAAAATTTTACCCATATGAAAATGCAATAAATAATTTTCAATGGAGAACATATAAATCACTTTAATCGATTGTGGCCACTTTACCGTATCAGTATAAAAATACATTTTAATTTAATGTACTTACTTTACCGGTTTGTTCAATAATGACGAACGACAATGTACCAATTTTGGAAATTAAATAATTACTGTCGGACAGTGAACGACCTCGGAAATATTTTAACGTGTATCGGTTGTCATCAAGTAGTTTCATAGACTTGGTGTATGAAACTTGAAGATGACAAAATAAAGGAAGAAATTGTTGTTCTCTGAACAGAAGCCATAAAGTTATATTGGTCCAAATAGTAACCCAATAATTATTGTTAATAATAAAATTCATAAAGACACTCAATAGTCACATAGTCCTGACCCTGGAATAAGATTGTCTTGTGTCGTGAGTATCAGGAACTACAAGAGACTTTTCGGTCTTACGAACACCCAGACCCAGAACAAATACAAACATTTATTATTATTATTTATCTTGGTGGAAGATGAAATCCGCGATCCCTCGTTTTGCAGCTAGCATCTAACCAATAGCGCCACAGAGGTGGTGATGTTATTTTTTTTTCGTGAATATTTATTTATTTTTTATTTTATTTGCTTTATATACTAAATTGTATACAGGCGGACTTAATGCCAGAGGCATTCTATTACAGTCTACCTTTGGGTGAAGCAGAAATGGAGCAAAGCAGGTCTCAGGTCAGGTCAATGAATAGTCTCAAAACAATTATAGAAATACGATAATCGTAAGTTAGCACAATTTTTCTGATGCTAGAATATTCGTTCGAATAGTATAAAACCCGCCATAGTGAACGCGTGTTGCGTTCCTGGATCAATCAATGCACATCCGGTATGGAGTCGGCATAATTGTGACAATATCACCAGTCGGTACCCTATCTGGACAACAGTCCCTGTCGGATGCAGTAGAAATATCAAACTATTTTATTTAATATCGTTGCTATGGATTCTACCTGTTTATTCATATACAGATTTAAAATCTATCTTAGTTACCGAATGTTTTGTCCGTTTCGAACGCCTTTTGAATTCAGTTTGAGCGAAAAAGACAAAACAATCGATAATTCAAATAGGTGTTTGTCTATGAATAAAGCCTTTTCAGAATAACTCGCTTTCAAAATACTATCACCTAGAATGGTTTTCACAAGTTAATTATCCTATTTGCCCTTTTCCTAATATTTACTAATACATGAAATAATTATAGTGTTATGCTTTCATAATACTAAGGGCTAATACTTTTATTAGCCCCCTTGATACTCACAACTACATCACTCCACTGCACAAAATCGCATCGGAGAAGTTTTTTGCGTTGACCGTAACACATTAATATTCACACGACACTAAAATTAAAACGGAAATCAAAATAATAGATTATTAAACTACTCCGCGATACCAAATAAGATAATGCCAGATAAATCTCAGTGACTAGGGAATCCCGTCCCAAGATCAATTAAGAAGTTAGTCAAAATAAAGCAACGATTAATAAAAGTCAATCTTAACTTGGTTGGACACGCGAGGCCCCAGAGTCAAGTTGAATGTTATTACAGGGAAGAAAGGTTTTGCGCTAACCCTAATCACTTATCAGGTCGGGAGATGGGGTGGATATAAATAAACTAGAGACATATGGATACTATAATGTTCCTCAGAGGGTGCATATTGAGTTCATGACACAAATAGTATTTTAATGGAGCGATGGGCCTTGTTGGGTCCAAGATCATGCGGCTCTGGTGATGACAGAATAAGTTTAATTTTTAAGTCTTGTTTTGGATTTGGTTCAATATCTAACATATTTCTTCTTTCACATCTTACCAAATTGCTTTTTGCCTCTTAAGATGTACGCAATTTGCTGTTTTCTCCCTTAATTTTATTTTTATAACATTTTTTCACGTAACGCGTCGGCTCAAAAGTAATTCCCTTTTTAGTACTCATTGTAGGGGCAGCTGTAGAAGTTGATGTCTCTGCTTGTGCCTCAGCATTAAAATAGTTATTTATGTGGAACTGTGCAAGAGTTTTTTATGATGATTTATAACTTTCTCCATACATCTACATGCAGTAATCCTTTTGAGAGCACTTTTAAACCGTATGGCCGTCACGAGTACACGCGCACCTGACGTGGGACCCCTAAGGTCAGCGCGGAGCTCGCGGCGCGTTTATCATTCTTTCAACTTAGTTTCAATGTTACAGGAACAAATTACTTATGGTACATTAGTCACACGGACTGTTATGCACCAACAAAAGGGTATAGAAAACCGAGTAATATTTGTGTTTAAAAACAAGCTTTATACAAAGGCGAGTCTTTTGAGTATCGTAACTCCTAGGATCCGAGATCTCGTGAGCGTAAAAATTCCCAAGTCAATTCTTACTACTAATGGAACTCGCTCTTGATTGATGTGAACTATTTTTGTCACGGTGTAGTCGAATATAGATCGTTTTTTTGTAATTGACTGCGGTTGTCACTCAGCCGCTCTTTTAAGTGTTATTAGACGGGCGTGCGTTTCCGGTTCCTCTTCCAGAACCGACGCGGAAGCAATTAACTTACGCACGTGTATAGTTTTGGTAGTAAAATTGTGCGTGATATTCTGGTATTTAGAGGAAAATTTTATTGTAACCGTCAAAATAGTTTACTCTAGACCCTAGAGAGAGCAAATTGAGTCTTAACCGATGGTGTCAAATAATGTGTTTTCTCGCATGGTGGTGTAAGTTCCACTTACGCCTCGTTGACATTCAAGTCGGCTAGTTTAAATCTACTATTTTAGTTCGAAAAATACTCGTAGCAATTTTGTTTACTTAGTATTGTATTATTACTTTATAAACATACATACATAAATTCACGCCTTTATCCCAGAAGGGGTAGGCAGAGGCGTCACCAGGACACTCATTTTTCGCCTTGTATGTTCCGTCCAATTATAGGGGGCGAGCCTATCGCCATATCGGGCACAAATTCCTGCCTCTGGGCTGATAATTAATAGAAAAACCCAATATCACTTTACCCAACCCGGGATTCGACCCCGAGACCTCAGCTTTGTAGTCGTACCGTAGTACAGCTACGCCACCGAGGCAGTCAGGCAGCATTATTTTATACACGACACATAAATCTTATCTCTGGGCCTTTTTACCACATAAACTTTATAAATACCACTTGAAGTAGCGCCTATTTTCCTCATGAGTCAACTATCATGTCAATATATCCTTATATTTGTACGAAAAAAGCAAAAGATTTTTCAAAGAGTGCAAATTGACTTCACCCTATATGAAATTTATTGACGCGATCTGCTCTCTCTATTGGCTGAGCACTGCACAAAATGCAATTGACTAGGTTTATAACGTTTCCAACGATTTGCTATGAAGTGATTTGATTCACTCAACCAGCTATGGAAAGGTCTGTCTGATATTTCCCTACAATCGTATCGGAAATGTATAAATGTGGGGGAAGAAGTTACCGATATAGCCCAGCGCATTGGCAAGTTCAAGTGGCATTGACACATAGCGTGAAGAACCTGTGGTATACCGACAACCGAAGCTCCGGACGATCCCCCACAAAGTGGACAAGGGATTTTAAAAAGGTTGCATGACGTTGGATGCAACCCATTTCCAACAACTCTTGTGGAGACCCTTGGTAAACCAACACCAAGTGATCAGCAGTTTCTATTGGTAAAGATTATGATGATTGGATTAGAACCAGGTGGTGCGACGATATTCGTGGGGTGGCTGGTGACTGTTGGCGACGATGGGCTGAAGATCGAGCCCAGTGGCGTGCTATGGGAGAGGCCTATGTCCAGCAGTGGACGCAGAAGGGCTGATGATGATGATCATGATGATGTTGATTGGTTTATGTTAGAATTGTAGAGCTTGTTCGATTTATGATGTAATAAACTGCTGATATATTAAGCAGAGAAAGGCTATACCTAAAAGAAATGTGTGAATAGAAATTTTCTATTTCAATTTCCAACAAAGCGTCTGACGGACATCCGGCAATCCGGAAGTCCTGTATCCTGGTAAAATTTAAAACAACATCCGTTGTAACTCACACGGATGAACATAGATACAAAAATATAATATCGGAAAGACTATTTTGAACTTCTGTAGAATAGGTACCTGCCAACTTGAAACCTATTTATTAATACTTTTTGATACAGTGATAATATGCTTCTTGAAGGAACAAGTGAGTGCCCAGTAATTTGGCACTAAGAGGAACCTTAAGAATAGCGATCGGTAATATGCTAAAATCCAATTAATAACATCGAATTTTATAGAATTTAAGTGGCGAAAACGCAAGTTGACTACATTAATAAACAAATTACAAACTGTCGTCATAATCGGTAATTAAACTCTATAAATAGAAAAGAATTTCACAAAAATTCAACATAAATTAACGGTAAAACAAACAAGGAATCGCGATTGGAAATTATGTGCGTCTCGTAACTTTCTAGCCGAAACGTGAAAGACCAGAATAATGTTTGAAATACTTGTTTTGTTCTACAAACATTATATCACTCGAGTTTTGAGTGAACGGCCTACCTTTGTCCCGAATTATGTCGGCACTCGAGAACTTTTTTTATTTACAAACTGAAAATGTAAACAAGTTCAAATTTACGAGACTTGTGCGTGATTTTTTTCCTCATATTTCACTCGAGTTATTTTTTTGTTAAGGGTAGCGGGGAACTTGAGTAGTGCATTACAAAGGTGTTAATATTTAAGTAATATGAGAGCCTAGTACTGCGGTAGATTTATAATATTGCCCTTAATGTGTATAAATAATTAAAAAAGTCACAATCACACAAACACAACCATAGATATTAGTATTGTGTGTGCATATAATTTTTACAAACAAACTCCTTTGGACATAAGACATTTGATTCAAGGGAGGATGAAATTAGCAACGCCTAGGTACAGCTTTTCTTGTATTAGCTTAGAGAAGATATTTGTGTTTTGTAAAGGAGTGTCCATACTCCATGGTCTAAAAGTCGTTTCACCTTTGGTTATACCATCATATCCATTAATAACCAATATTAATATAAATTTCTCCATTGTCCCCAGGTGGTATTAGAAGTGGCGCACCGCGTTGACCAGGAGGGCGTGGTGGCCGTGGACTCAGTGGTGGAGAAGCTGATCTTCAAGCCGCAGGACGTAGTTTCCATTAGGGCGAAGGACTCAGACCTGGAGTACGCGACACACGATGTGTTCCAGACCGACAGCGCCATATCTAGCAAGTTCAATGGTGAGGCTGTAAATACCTCGTTCTATTCATTATATTGTATTTTTTTCATACATTCCTATTCCGAAAAAAATAGTACATATTTCCAAATTACATTTCATTAAAAATAACTTGAGGTAGGTGTGGTGAGGTAGATATATAGTCTATCTAAACTAACAGGTTCCATTTGACGTTTCATACTTTTAACGTAAATAACTTTGTGCAGACGTAACCCACACAATTTCAATAACACTTTCCGTAAATCCATGGAATTATGAAGCTATTCTTATTTTATCACTAGATATACAAACCATAATCACTAAATTTAAACTAGAATTCTTTAAATAAAGCAAAATAACCATTTTAAACAACATATTTTTTTTCTAGACGTCATTACAAAGTCACCTCGTTAGGTCTTTTACCGGTAGAGTCGAGACTATTCAAATGCATTTGTATACGCATAATCGGTAAAAATATTTAAATAATCGAGCAGATATAAAACAGTTGTTTTTTAAGTTTTAAAAATACTGAACTTTCAGCTAATAATAGGTATGCTGTCAACGAACATACATCAATAAATAGTGAAATAATAATATTAATATGAATTAATTTATCATTAATTAATAGATTTGGATATTACAATGGAAATGAAGGCAGTATTGTAGGATACGGCACACATAGTGAGGAGGTTCCTCACTTTGGAGTATATGTATTGTATTGTATGTATGTATCATGTGTTCATAAGCATGTGCGTGATGTGGACTGGACTCGAAAAAGTGTCTGCACCCGGGTGAAGCCGGAGCGGGCCGCTAGTAATAGATAAATCACTCCTTTTGTTCCTAAATAGTAAAGTGACATGCAATTGTTGATGTCTCATTAGAATAAAAATGTTCATGAAAAAATAAACGAAATGATGTAAACTGAAAATATAAAGTGTAATCGATTAAGAAATACAAACAAATATTATCGATGTCTCTAAATAATCGGATATTGTAAGAACCGATTTATTTGACAGCATCCCTATTTCCCAATGTCAAATGGAACTTCTTAGTTTAGATAGACCTTAGATACACTTGTCAAGTTTTTAAATAACATGTCGACTATATTTTGAATATCTGCGCTGTCACAAGTTTTCTTACCTAAGATCTTCAGAGTATACTGATGTGTTTGTGCCGACTCTTTAATCTTGATCTTTTCTAAGGAAAATTCCATGCGTGCCTGGCTAGTGCATTTAATATTTTCGCGAGTATTTCTTTTAAAAAAGTAGCACTCAGATATTTTATAATCTATCATTAAAATAATCACGTGATTAAGCGACAAAAAAGACTCAATTTTGTTTTTTCCGTGTCGATGACTTTAATAAACTAATCACCACATTACACTAATAGATGCTAATAATATTTAAAAACAACAATTTTTACTTAGCAAAGATAGGTTATTGACTCGAATTACAAAACTATTTTACATGTTTAGGTTATTCCCCTATTGGCATCGTTCATGTTGATCAAGTACGAAACCATAAACGGGAATTCCCCTTTAAGTTCATTCATATAGTGATCAACTTGGCGCATTCCCCCTCCAATATATTTATTATATTTATTGATAACATTCGTTTATCATAATAGCTGAATAAGTTCTTTAAAACGCAGTCAGTAATTAATATTTTTATTAAGCGATAGGTTTCTTGTATGCAAGGTCCTGTCTGGGTACCGCAGCTTTGTTTATTTGCTGCCTATCTGCAGTGTGTAAAGCGTTGTGTTCCGGTTTGAAGGAAATTGTAGCCAATGAAGTAAGCAGTAAGGTAGTAAGTAGCTTGAAACCTTACTTATCGGGCTGACGAGCGTAGGCAGTTGTTCAGTGTCTACAATAAGTTCTAGGCGATATTGCTCTTGTTCATGAGATGGCGTGACACTTACCATTACGCAAATGACCAGTTACTCTGGTCGCTTTTATAAAAATCGAAAGGAGGCTTGTTCAGAAGTGGGATTATTGTGGGCTGATTTCCATTGCATAGATTGTCATAATAGAATGTTATCAATCGCCTTACAGTTTCCTATTAGAATCCAGTTATCTGTCGCTAACATGTTTGACAACCGGCTGTGAAAAGAAAATCTGCAGGTTCGATCCCTGCACCAAAATGTATTTTTGTATAGTCCACTAATATTTGCCTTGAGTCTAATTGTTTCAAGACCAAAAAGTAATATTTTGTAACTGTGGGGTCTATGTGTGTTACTGTTGAGTGTATTTACTTACGTGAACACATTGTGTATTAAAGGAACAGTATTTGGTCCAGGCAACGGTCGGTCAGCGGAAGAGCGGCACCTGGAGCCGTGGGACGGCGAGGGCGAGGCAGGCGACGCGCCCGCACTGAACGGCGACGCGCGGCTCGAAGACCTGGAGTTGGACCACCGCGCCAACGGCTGGGACGCCAACGACATGTTCCGCAAGAACGAGGAGGTGTACGGGGTTCATAGCACGTACGACCACTCGCTCGCAGGGTACACGTTGCCGCTGCAGAGGAAGGATACGCAGGATTACAGGTTAGACCTAGTGTTTTCATTGTGATAGATTGATTAACAAGTGATGAAGAATGGCTTTCAGTGCTAGAGGTTGTTTGATACCCTTACAGATATTTGTACTGATCTAGAGATGTGATGACAATATCATATTGAATGATTAGTAAATAATGAACAAAAGCTGTTCTTGGACATAAAATGACCGATTTAAAAGCGGTCCGCAAACATATAAGTTTTGGGGTGCTTTACCAACATTTAAATATTTGCGTGGAATTTGTGCCTATGAAAAGCATCCACATTGCTGAAGTAATATTAATTGTAATGTTATAAACAACGAAAGAGCCAAGACCCTTTTCTCTTATATTTTTTTAAATTCTCGTAAGGGTATTTTTAATAACAAACATCATGCTCAATGTCATGTGCGTCATTCCAGAGACGCAGAAGCGAAAGCGGAAGAGATCGCGGCGGAGATCGAGAGCGCGGCCACGTACAAGGCGCGCATCGAGCTCGAGAACGGCGACGAGGAGGAGCGCTTCGCCGCCGTGGTGCGTCCGCAGGAGGCCTCCGCCGGCAAGTACGTCATACCCAACAAGAGGAAAAATATACAGGTACTACATGCAAGTATTTATTAGTGACTAGACTATTTAACGATCCCTCTCAATCGCATTCTCCATTGTATAGGAGGCTCGTGCCCTGCAGTGGGATGTATATGGGCTGATACACTTCAGTACAGACTATTGAATTTACAAATCTTTATATATAAAAATGAAACCCGTTTCGCGTTGTCATGGCATCACGTGTGAACGGCTGAACCGATTTCGATAATTCTTTTTTTAAAATGTTTGTGGAAGTCCAAGGATGGTTCTTACGGCGAGAAAAATTCGAATAATTGCCGGAAAAACCCTAAAAACAGCCCTTTTCTTTTCCCCATACAAACGTTTTCTAACTAAAATGAGCTTTATTGCTATTGTATAAAGTTCATATTGAATTACAAACACAAATATATATAAAAATGAATTGCTGTTCGTTAGTCTTGCTAAAACTCGAGAACGGCTGGACCAATTTGGCTAATTTTGGTCTTGAATTATTTGTGGAAGTCCAGAGAAGGTTTAAAAGGTGAATTTGGTCCACTGGAAAATGTTTTTTAACTATATTTTGAAGTGAATCTTCTTCATACAAAATGTTAATAGGTTTCGCAACTGTCAAACATTTCATGTTCATACAGTCGATACAGTAAACTCTTCCCTCAAATTAAAGAACGTATTTAAATAAAGGTTTCGAATCGACAACATATATCCACAATATTCGAATAATGGCGTATTTTAGATTTTAAATATGTAGAATAATGTCATTAAT
This sequence comes from Deilephila porcellus, assembly GCA_905220455.2. Taxonomy (NCBI): domain Eukaryota; kingdom Metazoa; phylum Arthropoda; class Insecta; order Lepidoptera; family Sphingidae; genus Deilephila; species Deilephila porcellus. Next base: position 10,688,311 of record LR999991.1, read on the forward strand.
GAAAAAGGATTGACATTTAAATTGGCTGTCAAATGTTTATGCGTGTGTTCAGAAATGCATTTTGTGTAAACAAAACTTCTTTTTAAAATCAGAAATCACTTTTATCACATTTTTTTACAATGTCCTATCCTTCACCACCATTATACGAGTATAATTTAAAATCACATAATATCATAATCCCTGGAACTACTGAATCGATTTTAAAAATTATTTCAACATTTAAAAGATATAACATCCCTGAATGTCATAGGATATAATTTTTCCAAAGTGGTTGAAAAAAGGGTTGGAATGTTGTATAGAAAATCAAAACCAGTTAAGTTATTTCTATGAAAAATTATATTTCAGCTCTTTATTACAAACGAAAAATAATGGCAACCAACAATTTTAGAAAAGAAAATTATTGATGTGAAATAAGGAATGACATGTTGTATGGAAACCAAAATCGCTGAAGCGTCCGTATTACTCATCCGATTTTCCATAACCGCAATCTTTGAAGTTGTAATGTCAAAAAATTGTAAGGCACACTATTTGGGTATATAGCGATGGGATAGAATAGAGTGAGAGGGACGGGATAGGATTGGATAGTTGACAGATTTCATTTGATAGGATAGGACGAAATGTAAAGGCACGGGACGAGACAGGATGGATAATGAAAAGAAAGAACGGGACGGATCGGGAAGTGACTTAACTGACGGGACGGTACGGAATTGAGGAGGACAGGTCATAGTCAAAAAAGAAGCGACAGTAGGGTAGCTACGTCAAGTTTAGGTTTCAAGAGGTTTAGGTATACAAGAGTTTGTACGAAAAATAACATATATCTGATGTGGAGTTGAATCAAAAGATATCTGCACCCAGGCGAAGCTGGGACGGGCCGCTAGTATAAGAAGTAGAATTAGTTGTAGCTGAAGATGGAAGGGGGAAATTTTATTATGTATCTAATACTCAGCCTATTATCCCTTTAATTATAATTGGGTCTATCTATCCATTCCAGACTGGCAAGCTGGTAAAGCCGACAGGCAACAGCAACAACAACAACAACGGCGGCTCGTCTCCCAGCGCTCCCCCGACAAAGAGCGCGCCGCCCCCGCCCGCCGCCACGCCCCCCGCGCCCGCCCCGCTGGCGCCCGTGCCGCTGGCGCCGCTGCCCTACCCCGCGCACGCGCCGCACCCGCCGCCCAAGGACAAGGAGCACCGCCTCACCAGGCCGCATCTCACGCCGCCCGCAGACAGGAGGCAGGACGACGCAGGGGTAAATACACTTTCTATTCGTGCCATGAAAAAAATACTCCAAGGTACTTCATGCCAAGAGTACAGTCCGCATAAACTATAGAGCATGGATTGACTCGTTCGCCATCATAACAATTATGCCGTGATAAAACAAAGTCTTATGTCGTATCAGAAACTACATGAGACCGAACCAGAAATATTTGTCCGGTCTGGGACCGGAAACAAATATTTGTGGGTAAACATTTCATTCGGAGCAGGGATGTAAACCCGCGGTCCCAAGTTTCACAGTCAGCTCTCAACCAACTACGCCTCAAAGGTTAAAAACAATGATTATAAGTAACAAAAAAAATATTAAATTTGCAGGTAGCCGCAGGTTCCAGTGGATCCAGCAGTTCTACGTCGAGCAGCTCCACCACAGGCGGCAAGAGCTACGCGGCGCAGGCGGCCGGCGGATACCACGTGCCACCCTTCCCGCACCACCACCACCCGTCAGTACTTCCATATTATCCCTACATCTAAATAAATATTTAATAATCCATGAAGTGAAGCTATAGTCCACCACATAGGGCAAATCTTCGCACCTTTCTCCTTTGAATGTAACCATGTATGATATGAATGTTCACAGTGGCGCGACCGGCGGCAGTGGTAAAGTGAACGGTGAGCCGCGCGCGCCGCCGCACCCGCGCCAGAGCTTCCCGCAACACCACCATCATGTAATTATCTCCTATTACCACCTATATACAACATATCATCGTTGGTCGTCTGCCTTATGTGAATGGCATCAAGTATAATGAGAAAACAACGTTTTAATTTTGATATTATCATTGAAATAAAACTATTTTTACGGATTTTATCGCGATTTGGTTTAATTTTTACATTTTTTAACTTCCCGACGTTTCGATTGCTTTTCAGCTTTCGTGGTCACGGGGCGGACTGAGGTATTAGTCATCCGCTCTGTGATATTATCACTTCATTTCCTAATCTTGACGACAAAGAATATTCTTAAATAAATATTCTTTATTCAAATAGTCTACAAGATCTTTTGAATCGTTAATTACTGCTACCACCGCTGCAGAACATGTTGTAGTTGTGAAGAAGAAACGGCGCAAGAAACTCCCTCAGCAACACGAACTGTCTTCTTTTTGAACTCTTAATAATAAACAGACTTATTGCCTATCAATTATCTGTGATTTTTATATTGCAGAACCCACAGCCACAAGCTGAAAATCACACACGGCCGCCGAGGCACCACGCGCCGCCTGAACCGAGAAGGCAGGATGAAGTGCAGGTAACAATCATATACATTGGGCTGTGGCTTTTTACAACTCTATCACATTTGTAATTTAAATACATATGTGTGATCTTACATACGTCTTTAAGTGTGTTGATTGGTGGTAAGATGGCTACGAACCTGTTATGGTGACGCAAGTAGGTGTTTTGCATTTCAGGTTGATTTGTTACCATAATACAAAGTGATTAGATTAAGAACCAGTCGTCATCCATGTGGACATTCTGGATACAAAAGGGCCGACAATTGTGACGGCGTCGATTGTTGGTGCATATTCTGTATTGAGTGCAACACACTTGTCATTATGTACAACTTAGGTGCATTGTCGTGCTGGCATAAAAAAGTTAATTATAATCGAATGATATTTGAAATACTATCGAATAATATGTAATTTTACTTTGAATAAATTAATACCCCCACAGCAGGAGTTACGCAAGTTCGGTCAGGAGTTCAAGCTGGTATCCTCCCCGGCGCCGCAGCAGGCCGCGCACACCCCGCCGCAGCAGCCGCCACACCCCCCGCAGGGACACACGCCCCCGCACCAAACCCCGCATCAACCCCCGCACCAGCCCCCGCACCAAGCCGCGCACCAACCCACGCACCAGCCGCCGCACCCGCCCGCGCACCAGCCGCAACACGCGCCGCAACATGCCGCGCAACACGCCGCGCAACAAACACAGGTAGCGTGGAACACTTTGTCAACTAGAAATTGGTAGTATACTTAGTAGGCTTAGGTGACTGTAAAGCATATTTCCCTCATTGAATTGAGTGAGAATGGGCCCAATATCTGAGATTGAATCCACGACTTCAGAATTCGGTTAGTCAGGACCAATGACAAGATAATAAGACAATATTTTATAGTAAGAAATTAGCAACACACACACACTGGTAAGCAGTGAGACACAGTGGTAGTGTGCCAGGCGCCTCCGCCGCGTCACGTGATTCACGCGCGCCCTCCGGGGCCGGGGGATAGGGGAGGGAGGCGACAACAGAATGAAAGAAATAACAGAAAGTTGGAGCAAAGAAATAACAATACATGGGCATCTTTTGCATAACTGTGACGTTTCTAAAATTTAATCAAGAAACTATTTTAATGTGATGATGTTTATTTGCAGTCATGTCGTGCCAGCAGCCCCCCCGAGGTATCAGCCAACGGGGGAGCGCCCTCGGATCCGCTGCGGCCTCATCACAAGGTTTCCTTCACTGCTATGTCATACTTGTTATCAATACTAACATTCGTGTTCTAAGATTATGAAAGAGTTATTGTCCTGCTATATTAGCTCAGATATATAAAAATTTTGAAGCAAATTATTTCTTATGAAATACAATAACAAGGCGAGAAATTGTAGAATGGAGAATGAATAATATATTTTTAGTAAGGGCAGTGTCCGACATTCATTTACAAAGTAGATATGTAGTTAATATAATGCAAAGCTGCAGGAAATTGTTGTGTGCAATCTATTTAAAGCGACCCCTTTTGATAGTTAGCTGTGGACAGCCTTAGAGATCTACTTTCAGCAGTCGATTTTCCCTGGTTGGAGATGTTCATAATGAAGTATGGTTTCTTATGTCCTGAAAAGTATAAATAAGTTAACATAATGATTTCCTGATACTCAGCCGCCGCTGGCGCCAAAGAGCGAGTGCACGGAGGAGCGCGGCGGCGGCGGGGGCGGCGCGTCCCCCCCGTCGCCCGCGTCCCCCGCCTCGCCCGCCGCCGACCGCGCCACCGCCACGCTCAAGAAGTCCACGCTCAACCCCAACGCCAAGGAGTTCAACCCCGCCGCCAAACCCTTCACGCCTCGCAGCCCTTCCACACCCAACCCCAGCAGGTAACCCCGTCGAGTATTTTCTACCGGACTCCACGGAACTAGGAGTCAACTCCTCCTATTAATTTAACTTTTTGATTGATTTCGTTGTGGGTTAAAGACAAGTTAGACATTCCCGGAGACGCGCTGAGCTTCAATGCTCAGTGTCATTAAAATGCGTGCCACGACAGGAGTTGCAGTGGCGGGTTCACACCCGCTGTCACGGGAGTCCCGTCCCGCTGCCCTCACGGGCGGGACAGTCTCCTACAACTAGGAGTCAGGTGTATTATAGTACAAAAATCATTCAGAAATGTAAAGGAATTATTCCTCTTTTTAACAAGGGGAATGTAGGCTGATATAGTTGTATAGAGTGGGAAACATTTAATATGTTGACAATCGGTCATCTTTCTCGATGGCATTTACCATTAAAGTTTGGTAAATAAATACTGTAAAGCTTCCACTACTTTTAAAAGAGTGTGCTAATGTCACTAGATTTCCAGACTGATATGCTTGTGGCTATTGTGACAAGCCTAGGTTTCTCAAATCCTACACTTGTATGCTGGCAAAACACATCAGACGAGCCATCTCACCATTTTGGCTGACAGCAGATATGCCAAAGTAAAAAAACAATAAAAAAATTAAAAAACATAATTTATTCATTGCAGTTTCCACTTTCAAGTATGCGCTACATATTTTTGTTTCTTGCTGATATTCGCCTTCTATGATATTGGTTTTGATGTTGTTATGTTTTATGCTTACAATCCTTACAGGAAGAATATTATTCCCCAGACCTGTCTATGTATGGGTTATTAAAAAAAAACATTACAGATCTGTCCTATAAAACTCAAAGGTTGCCTTCAACTTGTGCAATAGATAAATTTCATAATTTTTGGTGCCTTCATAAAATATTTAGTCAGGATAAGATTACACTAGTACTGTTGATATGTTTTATTGTATCTATTTAGACAAATGGTGACGACGGATGTGGAATTATTAATCCATCCATTACAAATGGTACACATTGGTAGCAAAAAGCCATAATTTCTAAGGATTGCAGAAATTGCATGTCAATCTTGCTCCATGCCGGGTCAGGGTTGACAGTTGGCATATATTCTACTGCCTACCCTCTACCCTTCATACAAGATGCAGTAACATCTTGTATTTTACGTTTTATTCTTATTTTATCAGGTCTGATTCCAAGGATATGTTTGATTACAAGTATGGGCCAATTTATTTAACTTGACTTTATTATTATGATGCTTGCCATCTGGCTGAAATTTTAATATAGTACATTTTATGAGACAGTTGAAATTATGCAAAATAATAGTTATCATTTTTAGCTATTTTATATTTTTAATGTAAAAAAAAAATCCTTGCTTGTTATTGTATTACATTTTATTTTGTCTGAGATGTGATTAATGCATCACATACAAACCACTATAGGTTTAAGTGATGTTTTATTGTTTATTTATGTATAAATTCTTATGCAGTAAAATAAAAATAAAAAAAACATTGATAGCAGAAGAAATGTGATTTTACGACATATTTATGACCATAGAACTTTAATTTTGGTATGAAACATAATGATTGAATATTTTGTATTGAAACAGTATAATTTTCTATAAATAAAGACAAACTAATTAGCGTATTTATGGTGATTGTCATAATTTGTATTGTCTCATGAAATGAAGTATCGAAATACCAGATAATGAATTAAAAATATGTTGTTTATAGGCCGCACACCCCCGGCACGCCGTCGGGAGTGGGCGTGGGCGTGGGCGGCGTGGGCGTGGGCGTGGGCGGCGTGGGCGTGGGGCTGGGCGGCGTGAGCGTGATGGGCCCCGGCGTGAGCTACGTGCCCGCGCCGCACCCGCCGCCGCCCCACATGGTACACTACACTGCACATCACCCTGTATATATTCCATTTCTAAACTTTTATTTATAATCTATCGACTAATGCCACACCGCATATGCGATCTCTGAGCTCATGGGTTCGAATCCCAAATAAGATCAACTTTGGTCAAGTTATATCTTTATGATCTAACTTGTACAACATTGGATGATATTCCAAATGGGTTGACGTCAGGCGTAAAGCCGGTCGTAAAATAATAACCCCAATTATTCTGCAATATGAATAAAATCAAATTGTATTGGAGAAAAGCACAGCTTAAAAATGCACCTGTAGCTGTGTGCAAAGGAACATTTTATCTCCACGGACCTTTTCAAATAAGTGATTGGTTCAATGGCTACATGCCTAAAACATTAATTATTGAACCTTTAAACTAAAGTTAAATAATACTTCGATTGTATTTTATTTTTTGTCTGTGCATTTAAACAAAGGAAAAATCTTTTTTTGTTGTTTTAATTAAGCGACAATCTTCTTGATGTGAATGCAGTAAAAACAAAATATTCTACAATATCTTCTGATGGTACTTGATCATACACCCAGTGTTCACTTCAGAAAAAAAATTAAGTTCAATTGTACTCTCCCTCTCAATCGTGCTCTCGATTGTAGGGGAGGCTCGTGCCCTGCAGTGAGACTAATATGGGCTGATACAGTACAAAGTTCGATTGAAAAAGTCTACAACTGGTTGATTATAGAATAATGTGGGTATTTTAATAATGTGTACTAAGCAAGTTCCTTGTCGTAAGGTTGCCGCCGTGCCGTATATGGTTGCCGCGACGCCACAACAGCCCCCCGCGTACCTGCCACATCCACACGCAGCGGTGAGTATTAATAACTAACTAATATAGCAAAAATCCTGCGTTATTTGGCAATGAGTGTGACCATATCTGTTATATATTTAAAATAGTAGGAATCATAATTCATACTGTAGTTATCTTGAACTACTATAGAAATATCTAGGGACATTAGTGATGAAACCAATGTCTCATAGAAAATCGACATCGAGTGTCAGGGGATTACTCTATGCTCCGACACGACGTTCGAATGTTCGAACGTTTGATGTACCTGGCAATACGAATGTACTTAATCTACAAAATATTCGAACACTATCGTCGTCACTATAGACCAAGTACGAAGTGAATGATATGTGTCATAAAGAATAGTATTGATTTTCAGTAGTGGAAAATGTATAACTTGGGGGTTACTAGAGACCCAAAAGCTTGTGGTAAGACATGCGTGTCTGATTCGATAGCGTCCACGGCATACAATTGTGGAAAAATCATAAAAATAATACGCAAGGGTAGTGTTCATTGCCTTTAGATGATTGTCTTTCGCCAGTGGATATGTGAATTGCATTGCTCATCCACCAGGTGCACTGTAGCATGAATGAAGATAAAAATTAATATATCCTAATGTTCCATTACAAAGTTAATCAGTGGCCCAAAAGTTACATGATCGCTAACTGGAATAGATTGTACATATGAGTTTTTAATTCTGGATACTATGAACACGGATTTAAAAATATCTTGAAATAAATAAGTATACTCTTTTTAAATATTTCACACAAATGTTTGGATAGATAAGACGTTATTTTTTAATCGTTCATATCTATGAATAATGCAATGTGATGTTGATAAAATCAGCTGATAAGGGGTTGATGACCGCGTCGTTACAAAGTTTATTGCGTTTTCTCGTTTCTATTCAGGAATGTTGTTTATTTACACACATGAATAATATTTAGGTTTTTTGCGAACCATTAGTAGCATTTTTATGGACATTTCTTATGTAAATTCTGGATAGGCTTTTACCTCCTGGCAACAGACATTCTTTATGTTTATAAGGTTACACATTTACAAATTGCCAGAAGTAGTCAAATACTTTAAGCTATATTGATATTTACTGGCAAGGCAATTTATCGTCGGCGCTAATGTTCGTCATATAAATAGAGGGTTTGAGAACTAGGCTGTTCAGTGTGATTGATATAATAATGATGATGTTGACGTACGGGGCGCGCTAGATGGAGCTGGGGTGCGAGTGTCGGCAGTACGCGCCGCCCATATTCGTGTTGCCCGACAAACGAGACCGACCCGATGCGGTGAGCACGCGCACACCATACAGACCCATGGGAATACCAATATTATCACTGTACATATAAATTATATTTATTGTGTGTATATATCGACACAGACGCTTTGTCAGAAATATACCAAAACTATTTTAATATCAACAAATGGATTTTACACCTCCCTTAGTTTGTGGCATAGCAAATAAACCTCTTCCAATTATCTGCCTACACTCAGCATTGGGTGGATACATAGGCTGAAGAAGAAGAAGAAATAAACCAGCCCAAAACATATTTTGAAGTTGACTTATTATACAGGGTATATCAAGACCGCAACCGAAAACGAAGCCAGGTGGTAGTATTAGTGTCTTCAGAAACAATTCAAGTAAAAATTTCGCAAAAAAAATTGACAACATATTTTTTTTATTTTTTGCTTATCGTCATATTTGGGTGATTTATACATAGATTTCCTAAAATAAAGATGTACACCTCTTTAATTTTAAACACGCAAAGGTATGTAAGGGTTTAAATTAGTATTTTCCCAAAAACTAGGTATTTACCACCCAAACACGATTATTTTCAAAAAATTCTAAAAAAATATCTGTCACTGTTTTAGCGAAATTTTTATTTGCATCGTGTTTGTAGCCACTAAAACTACCACCTGGCTTCGTTTTCGGTCGCAGTCTTGATATACCTGGTATTAATTATAATTATGTTTGCAACAATTAAATACAACATCAATAAAATATAATATTTAAAAATGCTAGGCCAGTATTATTATGTCGGGCACAAAAATATATCTCAGCACCTTGTTAACAAAGCATCTGTTTCTTTAGAACTACATAATTATTTTAGTAGAAAACCTATATTTGTGATAATATTCGGTATACCTGTGCGGTAAGAACGTGCAATGTTGAGAGATGTTGCCTAATACCCGGGTGTGTCTGCATCAATAACCGCCTGATCATCTACGTGTGCCATGTGAAACGCATAAAATACATGTACTATAATGTATTGAATACAGATTCATTTGATTTTGATTAATGGCGCTAACGCTTTGCCCTGTGATATTTTATTAACTACCATACGCTATAAAAGATTTGTGGGATAGTAAGAAAGATTGTTTGATAAATTATACTATTTTTTAACTTGTTTTAAGATTTTAATTTAATTATTAAATAATTTACTGTAATAAATAGACCTAAGATTCTGAGTAAAAGTCAAGGATCAATGAAGTTATCAATTAATTAAAGAAAATGTCTGTGTGTAAGATATTAATTATATTAGAATAAACAGAATGATAGTATACAGTAATACAATAAGTACATATTAAATATAGTACAGGGTATATCAAGACCGCGACCGAAAACGAAGCCAGGTGGTAGTATTAGTGAATTCAGACACAATGCAAGTAAAAATTTCGCAAAAAAAATCGACAACTTTTTTTTTATAACTTTTTACTTATTGCGTATTTGGGTGATATATACATAGTTTTCCTAAAATAAAGATGTACAACTCTTTATTTTTAAACACGCAATGGTACGTTAGGGTTTAAATTAGTATTTTCCCAAAAACTAGGTATTTACCACCCAAACACGATGATTTTTAAAAAGGTCTAAAAAAAACTGTCACTGTTTTGGCGAAAATTTTATTTGCATCGTGTTTGTAACCACTAAAACTATCACCTGGCTTCGTTTTCGGTCGCAGTCTTGATATACCCGGTATTTGTCATCTCATTGGTGTATAATATAAGAAATGTTGACTTATACTCCAATGGAAACGTTCGAATTATGGAAATCTTATTCTTCGATTTTTTCTAACATTGATTAACAGTGTTGTTTGATGTTTTTGTGTTCTATAACATTTTATTGTAGAAATGTGAATAATTTTTTGAGTTAAATAATAAGAAATGCAATTTAAATGAATGAATATTTTCCGTGTAATAAATATAATAACAAAAAGAGATCTCAAACAATCATAACACATACAAAACAATGTAAATTCCATTCAAAAATATCCTTACATGTCATTTCAAAGGGTCTATAATATCATTTCCTCCGGCTGCAACTTAACCAGTTCTTCGGATAAGTTCCACACCTTCAAAGCCAGTTCCCAACTCTTAGCTTTCTTGCTCATCTCAATCTCCTTGCAATCAGCAAAATACTTTCCTGTGATCATGTCACATTCATCAGAAACGGCCAAATGGACACTTGTTTGAGCCCCATCAGCAGGGCTTTTGAAGAAAGTATACAGTATCAAAGTCCTCAATTTCTCCAACATGGTACCTCTATAGAATGATGTATTGACTTGTCCAGGGTGGAGACTGTTTACAACAACACCCGTCTCTTCTAACCTCCTAGCCAACTCGTTGCTGAACAACACATTGCATAGCTTACTGTTGCAGAAACTTTGCAAATAATTCCTGGGTTTGTTTATTTCAAATATCCTTCCGTATTTGTGCAAATGTGACGACACGATGATAATACGGCTCGGTGCTGACTTCTTGAGCATCGGAACTAGGAGTATGGTCAGCAAAAACGGCCCTAAGTGATTGATCTGCAGGTCTTTCACTATACCGTCTTCAGTGATTTCTGATGATGGTCCTATTACACCCGCATTGTTGATTAATATGTCTAATTTCACTTCTTGGCTTTTGAATTCCTCAACGAAACTCCTCACAGACGCCAAAGAGCTTAAATCCAGTTTAATGTATCGGACTTTGGTGTTTTTTGTTATCTTGGTGATTCTCCTTACGGCTCGTTGTCCTCTGGCTTCATCCCTGCATCCCAGGATGACCATTGCACCACGTTTGGCCAGTTCCAAGGCCGTCTCATAGCCTAACCCGTTACTACCACCCGTTATTATGACAACCTTCCCAGTGAGCACAGCGTCTGAATAGCATTTTCCAGTAGTAATTTTATTGTAGATTTTGATGAATATTAAAATTAATAACAGCCATATGAACCACATTTTCACTTTATCGATAAACACTAGCGAATATTATCGACGATTAACAACGCAGATTATAAATAAAATTTTGCAATTAGTAAAAGAGATGTAATACGTGTTTATCACGGCGGCGTTACGAGCTGACTGATATATATAGAGATTATATAAAAGACGTTTACCTTTTGACTTTATTATGTAAACTATTATCACTTAACTTATTGCATGCGATGTTGTCCGTGTTGAAATGAATCAATTTTTAGTGTGTAACGTATTTTTTTTTACATAGAAAGACATAAATGTTAATATTACTATCACAATGGTATAACAGTTTTAACTATTGAATTAAAAAGTCAGATTCTTGCAATATTTTGGTACATTAGTATTCATAAAATCGATGCATTAAAATTCTGTAATTTATTAAATAGTTTTTAAGACACTATGTTTCATAAGGCATTGCATATATTTTTGGTCCTTCAAGCCGGATATAATATGATACGAATATCTGAAAGCTCAAGTTATAACTTGAATCTGCTCCTAATATTACAATTTACTACTTACTATATGTATATGCACAAACCGGACATCCAATATGTTTATAATTACGTAAAGCTATGCTTACTTATCTGTAGGGTTATCGCAAGGTAGGTCATTATCTATGACGCGGTGATATCCAAACGATAGACATTTGCTGAGCTCGTGGCTATGCGGATGTTGTACTGTACGTCCTATTCTAGGTCATCGGTCCTATAGGCTGGGACAAACTCACTGATTACATGATTAGAAGTGTCTGATGTACAGGTTGAATATGCAAAAAAAACATTTTGATATGTAAAATCTTTCGAAATTATTCAATTGATAAATTTTATATTATGTTCAGAATATTATGTTTAAAAACCTACTGAGGATATTTTAATATGAACATTCTTAATTTTTCCCTCGAAACGACTAATGTTTTACGTTTGATACCTTTAAATTATATTTTAATCATTTAAAATTAAAACATTTTGTTTTAATCTTGACAAAATCAGACTTTGAACAGATAATCTGCTAATCTCTTTCAGTACGATGTAATCTACGTATAATATTTATCTGTGAATTGCACGGTTGTCCAATTAAAAATATAAAGCTTAAAAAAGTGTTTGATGTTTGTCTCAACTCTAACCGCCTTATTAATTGACAATTTTAAAACCTATTTAGTTATCAAATGTTTTGTCCCATTCCAACGACTTTTGAATTCAGTTTGAGTGAAGAAGACAAAACATTTGATACCTCAAATAGGTTTTAAAACTTTTTATGAATAAGGCAGTAACGTTGCAAGTTGCAATCAGCGTGCTGTGTCCTAACTGTGGTGTGTGCGAGTGTAATAACGAGTCACTGTGTATGTGCTATGTGTTGATATGTGTATGTGTGTAGCTGGCGTACGGAGCGGCGATGGGGGGCGGCGCGGGGGTGGCGGGCGTGGCCGGAGCCGGACAACACTCGCAGCTGCCTTCACAGCAGCAGAGGAACTTCAGAAAAGGTAATGTATCGACATAGTGATTTATGATGAACTTACTCTTTTTAAGCGGTGACTAGATTCTTGGATAGGAAATTTAATCGCCATTCTCGTAGTGGAGGTAAAATTCATGAATGCACTCGAAAACATGAATGCATGGAAAACGATATTTTGTATCATAAGTTTTAAGGTCGTTGTGTCTTTCTCTAGTGCACAATATTCTTCAAATGCGTACCACTGCGGTTTGCTATAGAGTTTGTAAATACTAAATTAATGCTAATTTTCAATTTTTGAAAGCGGACTGAATTCTCATTTATATTAAAAATGCATTTATTTTTCGTTTAATTTTATTAGTTGATCTCAAGTGATTTAAGTTTAAATCCTGAAAGTCATAACCAGCTCCTTGAATTGAATGTAATGTCCACTTTCCTTTAGATTGTTGTTTATCTTGGAATTTGCTAGCACAGTAAAGTGTCAAGAAGCTGACTATTTTATTTTATTTATTTATTTATTTTTATTTATTTTAGAGAAGCTTACAGACAAATAACAAATACAAATAACTAATCTTACATAACTATAGTTAATTACAAGCCTCCACCGATTTATAAACACGATTGTTACCTCTTATAATTCTTCTTATTAACTATGAAGTACCTAATATAATATATTAATATTGAAATAAATACTTACTTGAATTTACACTTTCAAACATTATATGTTCAGCCATAATTATAACTTGAGAAATATTCTTTTGTTAAAACATGTTTAACTTTATTTATTTTTGTACAAAATAAGTCAATATCCAATTTAGGGTCTAATCTATTAAAAGTATAATTTGTATTAGCGGATGGTGTGCTTAATAATGGTGTTAATCTAAAGCTCAGCTGATTGGTTGTGTGTTTCCAGTGGGCGTGGGGTCGGGCATGCAGGTGGCGGCGGCGACGGGGCAGCCGCTGCTGGCGCCGGCGCCCATGCAGCCCTTCGTGCCGTACGGACACCCGCACGCGCCGCCGCACGCCGCGCACCCCGCGCACGCCGCGCAGCCCGCGCTGCCCTACCAGCACATGGTACACGCTCACATATACAACCTACACTTACAATGCGGCTCCAACAAATTCTACTTTTCATTCTAAGGCTGAATATTTTGGTGACAGTGTAACATCAGTCTGGGAATGATATTATAATTAATTAGGTAACATCAGTCTGTAAAACCAGTATTGAATAATAATAATGATCGATGTGCCAAAATAGATCAAATGTGAGAACATGGTTAAGTCAAAGCCGTCTCCGCTAGCTCCACAAAAACATTTCGTCAAGATATTGTACTTGATTGTACTAATATGAATAAAATTCGCTTGTTACATTGATTTAGAGTCAAGGTTAAAATGTAAGAAAACATTATCCGGCTCAAAGGACCACTAATGTTTATCGATCAACATAATTTGATTTTCTCATTAATATTTTTTTATTCGATATCGATACGATAAATCATACGTTAGGTGTGAAAAAATAGCGACTAATGCCACAGTATGCATGCTGTCTGACACGCTACATGCGATTACAGACCTGTAAATACACAAAACTGCTACACATAGATCGCCTACAAATTCTGCCGCTTAGCGTGCTTCATAAGCAGCACGCAATTAGTGTCGCTTGCAGGTCATGACACGTGGTGTTGTTGCAGGTGCGCATGTACCACAGCGGCGGCGTTGGCACCGTGGGCACTGTGGGCGCTATGAGCGCCGTGGGCGGAGTTGGCGCGGGTGGCGAGGTGGGCGGGGTCGGGTACGCGCCGCCCCCCGCGCCGTCGCCGGCCGCCGCGTCGCCCGCGCTCTACCCGCCGCCGTCGCCCGCGCACACGCCGCACCCCCACCCCCACCACCACTACCAGCAGCAGTACCAGGTCAGTGCTCACCACCACCACACATGCTGCACCTTCACTGCGGCGCACACACATGGCGTGTTATTTAACTACATATTACGTCCAAGCCACCAAAATAGTTCATAGTCTTGATCCTTCATATCAACCACAGACTTATTGAAATGAAATTGACAAGGAATCCTTGATTGGGCATAAAGCACAGCAAAACATATCAGACAATGCATTTAGTTGACATCCCCATAAAAAAATATTTGTAAAAAATCTTCAAATTGTATAAGGTCGTTCCCATAACTGACAGGTTTAATTATAATAATAGATTAGCCTGTATTGTATCTACAAATAATTTAGATAAAATTAAACAGGTGTATAAGTTACTTCACCATACCAACCTCATCGACAGCATCCATAGGTCAAAAGGCGACTCTAATCTCTAGTTCTATTAGTGTTGGCTTCTGCGCATGGCTTTGCTGTTGTGCTGAAGCTCATTGATAATTCTAATGCTCATATGAAAATATCTACAGTGTTAATTAAATGATTACGTATTCGGATTACAAAAAAGTTATCGGAGACAAGTATCCTTAACCAATGAAAAATACTCCAATAAGTTAGCTTTTAACAATGTACTAACAAGATAAATGTACAATTCCAGCAAGTGCTATGCCCCCTGATGGGCCCCGCGACCGGCGGCGGACACATCCACCACCACCACGGCCACCACCACCCCTACATGAACCACGCGCCGCCCACCGCGTCGCCGCCGCAGCCGCACCCCCACTCCGTACAGGTACCCTACCTGCAGTGAACGCCGCGCCGGCCACGCCGACAAACTACACTGTTACGTTCACTCACTCGTTCCAAACGACTGACAGACAATCCAACGCTTTCTCGGTTAAGTGTAATGTATAAAGTAGTCATAATTAGAACGTAACGTGCGCTTACTATGCTTTGGTGGACGGGACGCGCGGGCACACACGCGCACATTACCCCGTCGTCGCGGCTCCTTCCCATCCTAAATCATCTAGTTTAATCGTGATGTCTCACATTGTGTCATATGCCAAATTTGTATCGATTGCTCCGTTGCAAAGTTTAAAATTGAAATTGTCGAGAGGTTATTTTGGTATACCGGGCAGCCTAGCTAGGGCCGCCCCATGCTGGTGTTGGTAGTCGCTAACGCAGGGTTGTCCGCAGCCGGTGCTGCTGCCGCCGGGCTCCACGACGCCGGGCCTGCACGGCGCCGCGCACCCCTAACACCGCGCGCCCCGCCACCCCCCGCCCCGCACCACCCGCACCGCCCGCACCGCCAACCACACCCTCCCGCGAGACACGCGCCCGCCGTGCTAGGCACACGTCCGTGCCCGCCCCGGGGCCGCCACCGATACCCCACCTACACACCGACACGCCTACTACGGCCTCCGATTATCGATTCACTATCGGCGAGTATCGATACCAAATAGTTAGATATCGAAATCATTTTAAATCACGTCAGTCTAATTCAAAATTGTCATCGGCTTGGCGATTTCAAGGTCTAGGAGCGCGTTGTGATTCCGTATACTGCAGAGAATATCGACAACACGCTGACCTCGACGTTTGACGTTGCGAAGACGTTCACTACATTTTTGCAGGTTGTGATATGAATATACAGCTGTAAAATTAAGAAATCTTATTGCGGAGAGCGAGGATTTCTATGAATGTCAATCAAAATTGTCGATATTTACGCGAGAAATTTTCTATTAATCGACTGATTTATAACTAAGATCACTCGATTGTAGATATACTCGATTAATATGTTATAATATAGCGTAAAAAGATTTTCACTCATCTCATTTTTGGTAGACAATTTTGATTATTCCAAATTCGCCTTCGATTATAAATATATAAACACCAACGCTGTAACAACACAAAGTAATAAAAATTGCCTTTTATTGTACGTTAATATTATGATTGTAATAGTTATTGTTTAAACGGTTTAACGATTAATCGGTGTTTTTGGATGTTTTTTATGATCGGAACTTTCACGTGGTGCGAACGAGGAATGATTAATTGATGTATAAAAAAATATGCTTTTTTGATTTAATTTCTACACCGTTGTTATGATTGCATATTGTAATGTAAATATGTTAAAAATCGCAAGCGTACCAAAGAATGATGAAGGTTAAAAATTAATCTTAAAATTGTGTCACGTGGAAGTTCGATTGGTATGTTGTGCGTTGGTGGCGTAGGTCACCGGCACACAATCATTGTAAGCAATAAATTGTAAATTAATGCATGTGATGTCCGCTTAGCACGGCGGGAGCAAAATGTGAAAACGATTAGCTATAATTGTTTGTATGTGTGGGAGCGAGGTCCCGCGGGACTCGGGAGGTGACCGCGCGAGTCCCTCCACTAGGCACCGCGCGACGAGTGTATTATACTTCTAGAAACTTCTTTAGACGCGCGCATGGGAATTGTGGCGCCTCTGGGTACTTAGCAATAGTAGGGACATACCAAAATTCGCGAAGGCTTTCTTGGAAATTAAATTAACATAAGGTTCGTGGATTCTAAATCTTCAGATGTAATATTTACATGCCATGTGTAAATATAAATAAATATGAATCACAGAGAGATTTTATTAAGAATTTACTTAAAATCATGAATTGATTATACAAATCCTATAGTCACAAAGCGTTTTGCAGCTGAATTATTCTGAATATCAAAATGTTAATATATAGGCGTCTGAGTATAAATGTCTCCGAGTCGACACAATTCCCATGATGTGCGTCGTTTTCCGTTAAACTCGAAACACTGTCGAGTTTAAGCATATTTATTTAGCTTACCTTAGTTATAATCGTTGTGTAAAGGAAAATACCCTCCGTTATTCGTTTATGGCAATGGGACACTAGTGATTGCGTGCGACCCGAAAACTAGACGGGTGCGTCCTATAATTTTATATTTTGTGGCTTATATGAGTTGCCTTGGATTGTCATCTCGTTAATGAATTTGTCGACAAAGTTTTATGCATTTAGAAAGTCGATCAACTGTTGTTTGAAGCGTTGCAAAGTCGATATCGCTGTTCACAATTTATTACTTGTTTTACTCTTGTGTATACTTAAACGCGGTATGCTTAACATGTAAAAGTAAAATTATAGAACAGACACCATTTAGATATTTCGTGTCGCAGTGCTGCAGTTAGTAGTGTCCCACTGTCGATATCGACAACGCGAAAACGAAATTCAGTGGTCAATTACGGAGTAACGGTGAATAATTATTTATTGTCGCGTTGTTCTGCCTACGCACTTAGTTTTATTCTATCTCGGGCTTTAACTATGTTTATGTGCGACGTCCCTGGAGCGCGATAGTGATGTCCACAGTGTGTCTATGTGTCGATGAACTGATTGTGTCGACATTTGTATAATAGTGATGTGGCATTATTTTTCTTATTCTGTTTGAATTTTCTGTTTCGTGTTTTCGACCGCGAGGTCTCTAAAGTTGTGAGGTTTGAGCTTTGTTTTTGAATAAGCGCGTGGTGTTGTTATATTTTCATTTGGTTACATGTGTTGTCTGAAAGATGGCGTTTAAAAACGAAGCTCAAGCCGTGATCTATGCTGTATCAAAAAAAAATCGAAAGTTAACGGCTATATATATTTATTTGTAATCGTACTGCCTTAAAACGTATCTGTTTAAGTGCTGCTAGTATCTCATGGAATTATATAAGCCGGTGCATATTAATGTAGGTGTGACAATAAAAAGTTAAATTAATAGGCTTAGGGTGTAAAGTTAGGCCGCGTGCGCGAATCCCACGAGTTAGCGTCGCGAGACTCGCGCGCGCGGGACGTTTCCAAATTAATATATCAAACGAAATGATTTAGCGTGAAACCCGTCTATTGCACAACAAAAAGACTATGTTTTACCGTATGTACGTTTATTGCAGCCTGAGTTTATAGCGAGTGCGATATGATAGTGGCAGGTGAAGTGAAGGGGAGCCAAGTCCATGACCTCCTCGTGGTGCTCCCTGGGTAGCGCCAAATGTGGACATCGACATTCACATTGGTAACAAATCGACCAGCAACGCGTCTGCGCCGCACACTACCGCATTACCGCAGTACCGCCTTACTGCCTCGGTTCACTCTCACGCACTTGTGTTGGAACTTTCATACTAGAAAATTGTTCAGTCAAAGGCGTATACAGTGTAAATGTATTTTTTGTATAGCAACTATAAACGGAAGTGTATAAGTGAACTGAACGGTCAACTTGTATCGATTCTCTCATAGAATATGTAATATAAAAATCTTGAGAGTAGCGCGTAATGTTACGAGATGATTTGTTAGACTTAAAGAACTCTTTAGCGATATAATTGTATTTACATTTAGTGCGAGGTCTCGGTACGATCGTACACGAACGAAACGTTGCGCACGTTCTCGAGTCCATTGAGATGCGTCGATATTTGTATATATGTACATAGTTTACATGATCACTGGTGGGACGACTGGTGTCCTTTCCCGCGAACGGCTTCGATTTGTGTACCATTTGTGATGTAAAAATATTTTCGGTGATGCGAATTAAAACGGACGACATTTAAAAATAAAAATCACAAAAAAATATATGAGGACGCAGAAGAGAAGTGGGAGCAGGCGAGTCCGCAGCGGCTCGGCCGAGTGTTATAGCGTAACATATATATATTATTGTTTGAGTTTGTTTGTTTTGATTGAAATTTTATGGCAGCGCGTGTCGCGAGCGCCTGCCACCAAGTTCCTTTTAGCGGTTTTTACGCGGTTGTGGTGTCTTACACGATAATGTGATTCGACCGTCGCTTGCGCACGTCCCGGCATGTAGCGAGCCCGCTGCTCCTTGTGCCTTCCTGAGGGAACCCTACATATTCTACGTACTCGGCCACTCGCCCCGCGCAGTCGGCTGACTAGAACTACGCCGACAGACCCGACAATAGCTCGATTGCTCCAATATTTTATTTTAAAAAGCCTATTACATCATGAATTATGTAAATATATCTGAATCGTTATTAAAAGTAATCGATACGACTGCAGAGTCGCGGGTCTGTCGCGAACATAATGTGCAGCTCTCATACAATCGTTTTGTATGTCGTTAACGGCACTTTAGTTGATGTAAATAAGCGGCGCGCACGACGCCGCGGCGCAAACCATGTATGTGTAGAATAATTCTATAAAAATGCCTTATAAATGTCGCCCCGACCGGGGCTAGTGTGATGTGTTGATACCGGCGTGAACGAGACAAACGCGGCGTGTTCCCGCCCGGGCGCCGCTTGTGGACCATCCGCTATCGTATCTCGTTATATAAGTATACAACAATATATATTCTATATTAATAATAGTATGTATGCAATTTTTAACAGATTTTCCTATGAAGGCAACGAATGGTTGACAAGCAGAACTTATAATGATTCAAATTAATGTTTTATATAAAAACTAATGTACGCATTAAGACCGGTCACTATATTGCATTTTTATCTGTTTTCAGCTGTTTGGATTATGTTTGTAAAGAAGCGAAAAACGGATATAAAATTAATATAGATATCGACTTATGAAAATCAATTGTAATCTAAAATTCTAAACAGTCTCAATTATTTTAAATTTGTACGTGTAGATAGTTTTATATTGAAAGCAATTTTGTATATATCTTAGTCGTACTTTTAGCTCCGATACATGTTTTAAATGTCTTATGTGATAATAATTTGATAAAACCATGAAATAAGACAATGAGGGCAAAATAACTCGAACAAATTCCCACCGCGTCACGTCGGGAACACGCCGCAACAATTTGTAAAGACTGAAAGGCATATGAATGACAAAAGGAACGTTTTGTAATAAACATGATTTTTTATAAAAACATGAATGATGCGAGTGGTAACTCGATTATTGTATATTGTTTCAAACAGCTCGTAGCGCGCGGATTCGAAATTACGGCTGGATGCGACCACGCGGCGAATCTTAATATCGATAAAAACTTTATCGACTCTATAAAACTACTCTACACTATTAATTTCAAAAGATACTATACATGTGCAGCTATACTAATCTAAGGGTATTTATTTATTTTCATTCTCTAAATAATTTATTTAAACTTTCTGAGATTAATACTTGCCAATTAGGTAGCCAATTTTCAGACATGTTTACACAAAAGTGATTCAACAATCTCTATATTTATTACTTTCTCCGTTCTAGTACCTGATTATATGACATACTCAATTATGAATACGCATATGTTTGTTATTACTTCATATTGAAGGTAGTCGTCGTCATTCCCCAAATATTTTTATAACTTCATTTATTCTATGCGTCGCGTAGTCGCGTCCAGTCGTTAAGCTTTGGTCTTTTGATGGGAACGCACAACACTGGGGCATACGATATGCAATACACAACTTAGTATGAATAACACGTGTGCGTTTTGATCAAAAGACCAAAGCTTAAGCACTTGTACTAATTGTGTAAGTGTTCGGTCCGGCGTAATTAACTAAGCTTGCCCAAATCTCCGCTTGGGATCCGTTTAGTTGACAAGCTTTCGTTTGTAATGCTCGCACGGCGGCAGCCGAGCAGTGCCAAAACAGGCACGTTTTTATTATTTACCTGTATTTGTTGAACGACACGCAACATCTTTGTCGGTGAATATTTTTCAATAAAAAATATAAAAAATGTGTTTTGAACACAACACTTGAGTGTTTTATTTGTACCTAGGGGGTGGATCTATCTTTAAACTTTATTTGATACTGATGGCTGAAGTAGCCATCTAGCAATCAGTAGGTCCAATCTGATTTCATTTTTGTAAATGTACTAATAGATGGCGCTGATCATGCGCGGTATGAAAAAATAAGTTGATAAAATATGATGAGGGTAGTTTTGCTTTTAACTTTTTATCCGTAATCGCCTAGTTTATATTCACTGAATTGATAGCAATATTCGTAATGAGGGGTATGTAATTGCGGGTACATATATAATTGCGGCTAGACAACGAACTGTGGGTAGAAATCTCTAACAACAGTAACCTCCTCCATTCTTTGTCGCCCTAGTACTTTTTGTGCTCTGAGTGATGAAATTGTTGACACAAGCTTTGACGTAACCTCCTTCCTTTTTCTGTCGCCCTAGTACTTTTTGTGCTCGGAGAAGTATTTCGCATATTGATGACATAAGTTTAACGAAACCCCCTTCATCTCTCTGTCGCCCTAGTACTTTTTGGTGTCGCTTTTTTGTTTCACTTCAAAATGTATAAAAAGCACCATCTAGCGGATTTTATTTCAAACATAGTATTTTTCCTTTATAATAACCACTAATGGCTCCATCTATACCTTCGGTTCAGAATCAGTTGTTCAGACTACCCTCATGGCAGATGTGGAGTTCAGAAATCAATAGTTTTTTACAACTTTCGGACAAGTTTTTACAACTATGTCTTTTCTTGAATTGCAATGTGTGGATTAAAACAACATTTTTGGAGTAATATATTTAATATTACATGACATTAATATATTAAAATATTTATACTTATAAATAGAGCATACAGTCTAAAATAAATACATGATTAAATCACAGCGAAATAAAGAATAACAATCTCGAAACAAAAAATATACAACTTATGTGTCAAATACATACGATCGATTATACTTCATACTCCGTTCAGAACTTAAAGCACAATAAATTTAACACAATTAGCAAAAGCTGTGAAAAATAGATTGTATAAAGACTATTTGGCTACAAAACTGAAAAAGACTTAACTAAATCAACAATTTCAGTACCGGAAATAAAAAAAAAAC
Source organism: Deilephila porcellus (assembly GCA_905220455.2). Classification (NCBI taxonomy): domain Eukaryota; kingdom Metazoa; phylum Arthropoda; class Insecta; order Lepidoptera; family Sphingidae; genus Deilephila; species Deilephila porcellus. The sequence continues at coordinate 10,710,678 of LR999991.1, forward strand.
ATTTTAGTATGAGCAAAATAACTAATTGGCTAAAGAAATTTAATAACTACCGTATATAATAATTAAATTCTTTATATGATTAATTTGTGGAAAGATACAAAAAGTATTTTTGTTTTAGTTATCAAGTATAAAGATCTATACGATCCCACAGCAGATTTGCTGGAACATTTTATCTTGCAAACATTTCTCACTAATATGCCATCTTCATACAACATACACGAGATGTCCAGTTTTGAACACAAGCCTCAAGACACAATTTAATATATTTTACACGAATTTTACGTTATATAAAGCTTGTTTGCATTCGCAAATTCAGGTATTACAATTAGTAAAATCAACAAACCATGAAGATGTATTATTTTCTGGATCTATATAATAAAAAATGATTTTACCAATAATCTGAATCCTGCACTTCCAGATATGCAAATAAGGCTTTACAATAACTTATCGAATCCTAGCAAAACTTAAATTACACATTCTTAATATGTTTTGTGTGTGTCCTATGTACCCCTTGCATTGCTGACTTTACCTCCTCAAAGAACGAGGTAGAATTATGTATGGTGGTTCCTCCCAACACTACTTTGACTCCAGGGTACGCCTGGTTGATCTGATGGACGCACATGGCTTCTTCGTAGGTGGTGCCTCCGACCATGAACACAATGATCTCCTGGGGTTTTCTGGAGTAGGAGCTGTCTTCTCCTCCCAGGGTTGGGTATAGATTCTCTCGGAGCTTGCCTTTGATCAGCTCTTCCAGTGTGTCTTTGAGGAGGGGTGTGTGCTGAGTGTAGATGTTTTCGACTCCATTAAGACCCTGGAAAATGATATATGGACTTTGTTTAATGATATTTTGGGCATATTTATATAAGTCTGATCTTGTTTATTTGTGAGGTGTTCAAATAATAAGCTTGTGTTGCTCTGTAAAACAAAGTTTTTTTATTTTTATTGTTAACACAACAATCTGTACATAATAACGAATTACACTAAAACATTAACACAAACCTGTAAAACAAAGAAACGACATTAAAAGTTTATTATTCCTCCCTCAACTATAATGATCTTTAAGTTTTTTACCATTTAATTTGAATTACTTTTAACATTAGATGACAGATCACTTTTTCACTATTTTCCATTCTGCTACTTTATACAACAAGGAAATATGCTACAGACAGCCTAGATTATAAAATACTGCAATGTATTTTCTTTACATCTCCCCCCCTTAGGAGAAGAAAATTTTACAGAATTAAATTTTCTTCATCTTTTTCTTCATCTCCAGCTTTTTCTTCTTCTTGTACCATGGATGTTGGAATAAGTTTTGTAATATGAAATAGATTTGATTCTGTTTTCTTGTGTCCTGTGTTTATTTGAAATATTGATTTTGAAACTTTCCCAACAATCTGTAATGGCCCAATTTTCAGTTCGTCTAGCTTTTTCCTATTTAGTTTGTTTCCGTTTTCCACGTAGACCATGTCACCGATGCTAAATTCATGGAATTTTCTATTTTTGTCAAATTGGGTTTTGTTGTAGTTATGTGATTTAACTGTATTTTGAAGTGCTGTAGTCCTGTCTCTAAGCCAGTCGTTTTTAGTTTTCTCTTGTTTTAATTCATTGGGTAAAATATTGTTATCTGTACCATATAAAAGATAATTTGGTGAGAAACCGGTTACTGAGTGAATAGTTTCATTATATTTTGTGACACACTCATGAGCTATTGTTGTCCATGCCATCTTTTTTCTTTCTTCGTTCATTTTGCATCTAATTTTGTTAACTAATGTTTGATTTAGCCTCTCATTTAGACCATTTGAGAATGGTGCGCTTACAGCTGTAAATACTAAAGTTATATCTTTCTTTTTTAAGAATTTCTTGAATTCTTTTGAATTAATACCCGGATATTGATCAGTGAGTAGGATACCTATGTCTTCTGCTTCTGATGCATTTGTGACTAATTTAATAAAATCATTTGAGTTTTGAGTCTTTGAAGTTAAAATAAATGCATATCTAGTAAAGTGGTCCACCAACAAGTGTAAATATTTTTTTGTAGATCTTGATCCTCCAAAACCTCCTATTGTGTCAATAGAGACTATTTCAAACGGTTTTGTGGCTGGACCTAGATGAGACATAAGTCCAAATTTATCCTGTCCTCTTGATTTATTCCTGATACAAATCTCGCACTCTCTACATACTTTTTTTATATTTTTCGTTAAATTTTTTGCTATGTATAATGGACTAATTGTCTGTTGCATTTGTTTTATTCCAATGTGACAAAGATATTTATGTATGTTTTTTAAAAATTTTATACTGAATTCTTCAGATAAAATAATTTTTTCTCTGGTTTTTACTTTTTTATAGTATACCTTTTGTTTATTCATAATTTTTTCTTTATTCTTTTGAATTTCTTCATTATTTATTTGATCTATTATAATATCTTCTAGGTTAATCAAGTTTACAATTTTTAATTGTTCATCTGTATTTTCATTTGATTCCAATACAGGATTTCTACTGAGGCAATCTGCTTCTAAATTATTTTTGCCTGGAGAATATTTTATGTTGAAATCATATTGTGATAAGTAGTATGTTAAGTGGCCCAGTTCTTCATCAGTTCTCGATTTTAAATTCATATTTTCTAGTGGTTTATGGTCTGAATAAACTGTGAAAGATTTTCCAATCAGCCAGTACTGCCAGTATTGCACTGCTTCTTTGATGGCCAAGCACTCGATGTATATTGCTTTTTTCTTCTTTTGAGCTGCATTTAGTTTTTTTGAAAAGTAGGCGACTGGTTTCTCTTTTCCATCTGATTGTGTCTGTTTCAATATGGCTCCAATACCTTCCATAGAAGCATCTGTATAAATATTTATTGGTAAATCTTTATCAAAAATTTCTAGAACTGGTTGTGAGCATAGGAGATTTTTTATTTCCTCAAATGCTTCCTGACATTGGTCAGACCAAATAAATGGTTGATTCTTCCTCAGTAACTTATGTAACGGATCTAATATTGTCGCACGTTTGGGTAAATATTCATTATAAAAATTTATTTTTCCCAGAAACTGTCTCACATTCTTCTGCGTTTTTGGAGTAGGGAAGTTTCTTATCGCAGTCAAATTATCTCTGACTGGTTTAATGGAATTGTTTTGAATTATGTGACCCAGATATTTAACTGAGTCTGATGCAAATGTGCACTTTTGAAATTTTAATCTTAATCCTTCCGTTTTTATGGCTTCCAACAGCAGTGTTAGGTGATAAATATGTTCATCAAAAGATTTTGAGAATACCAAAATGTCATCTATGTAGTTTACGGCAAAATCTGTGAGTTTGTACTTTCTAAGTATGTTACTCAGTATCCTCTGGAAAATTGCTGATGCGGTTTTTAAACCAAATGGAAGGCAAGTCCATTGGAAGTGCCCTTCTTGTGTTACAAATCCTGTTTTTTTTCTGTCTTCTACTCTTAGAGGAATTGACCAAAATGCTGAGTTTATATCAAGTGTGGTATAAAATTTGCAATTCCTTGTCTTTGTCATTAAGTCTTCTATTAACGGAAATGGCTGTGCTTCTGGTACAACGATCTTGTTCAGATCTCTGAAGTCTATACAAAGTCTGGATTTTTTATTTTCTTCTTTTTTAAATGCCAATGTGACAGGTGCAGCAAATGGACTATAAGATTCTTCTATCAGTTTATTATCCAACAGTTTTCCTATTTGCTCTTCTATTTCCTTTTTGTCTTCCAAAGTGCACCTGTAAGGCCTTTTACTGCAATATTTATCCACTAATAAATCTATTCTGGCTTCATACCCGTTAACAGTTCCAACATCATATTTATTTTTTGCGAAAACGGTGACATATTTATTTATCAAATTATTTATTTCTGATTTCTGATATTCATTTAAATGGTTAATGTTTATTTCAAAATCTTCTTCTTTTACATGTTCATTAAAATTTATTTTGTATTCTTTGTGTAGATTGTTGTTTTCTATTATTTCTTCTTTTAATTTCTGGGTAATTTTTAAGTCTTCATTTTGTATTAGCTTAAAAGTCTTTATCATGTCTAGTCCAATCAAAAAATCATATTTAAAATGTTGTTAATCTATAATGTATACTTCAATATTTTCTTCCATATCAAATACTTTAATTTATAATTTGGTCAAACCACTCGTCTTTTTGACACCATTAATCGTTACTAAACTTGCTTCATTCAAACAGTTTCCTTTTCCTTTTAGTTTTAATAGTTTTGAATTAATCAGAGATACATTTGAACCAGAATCATATACTCCATAAATTTCTAATGTATCATTTAATAGCAGTTTTACATTGATTAATGGTGTCACTTTTAGTTTTTTTGTTCAGTTTCATGTAACTCTGCTTCTATCACAGAGTTGTTTACATGTTTTATGTTTTTCTCTCTTGTTTTACCATCTTCTCTTGTTTTGAACCAACATGAAGATTCAGGGTGATACCGAATTCCTTTATTTAACTTTTCACAAGTTTTACAAGGACTTTTCTCTTCATTTTTATTATTTGCCCTGAATTTCACATATGTTCTGTAGTCAGAATAATTCTTTTTATTTACTAAATGTTCATACTTTCTCAGTTCATTAAAAAGATCTACTGTATCATTCAATGTTTCTCTATCAATCCTATTTAGTATAAGTTCTGGTAAACCAGATGCGATAAGGTCTATTAGAGTACCTGTATCGATTGAGCTTCTCATATCCAATAGTAGCTTTTCTTTCCTTATGGCATAGTCTACCAACATTCCTTCCTTATACTTGAATGATAAAGCGTAAGTTATGTGATTCCATCCTTTGTTAGTAAAAGATTCACAAAATTTTTCTTTCCATATTTTCCATTCCGAGTCCATGGTGAACTTCATAATCATGGAACTGTACCAATCTATACAAGTTTTGTCCATAAATAATCTAAGTATTTCAATTTTTTTTTCATCTTCTATCACATCAAAGCGTTGGCATTCTTTTTCAAAAGTATTGATCCAGTGGTTTGCGTTTGGATTTTTGCTGGTAAATTTTTCAATTACAAACCTTTCTGCAATGTGTTTCAAGTTTTGCTGCTTGAAATCTTGTGTGTTTTGCACTAGTTTTTCAAGTATTTTTTCTAACATACCTGTTTCTGCATTTTGAACAGCCATAGTTTGCTTTTTCTCTATCTCCTCTAAATACTGATCTTCAAATTGTAAGTTATTATCCTCATCTAAGTAGATTTTCTTTAGTTCTTGTGTCATTGTGATCCAAACTCTTCGTGTCTGATATCTTTTCTTTAAACTGTTTTTTACCTTTGTAAAAATGGCTGTTTTCATTAATTCTTTGTGATTCGAAATACCTTGACGGTCTTCTGGTACAGCGTACACTTTATCTTCACTCGTAGTTATAGTGGTTAAACAACATATGTTTGATTTTCCGTCACTCCCTGGAAGTATGGTGATTTCGAAACAAAGTTTCTCCATCGTCAAAGCTTTGTAATTTTCAAGTTTTCATAAACAGTAATGTCGTTTTATAAGTCTGATCTTGTTTATTTGTGAGGTGTTCAAATAATAAGCTTGTGTTGCTCTGTAAAACAAAGTTTTTTTATTTTTATTGTTAACACAACAATCTGTACATAATAACGAATTACACTAAAACATTAACACAAACCTGTAAAACAAAGAAACGACATTAAAAGTTTATTATTCCTCCCTCAACTATAATGATCTTTAAGTTTTTTACCATTTAATTTGAATTACTTTTAACATTAGATGACAGATCACTTTTTCACTATTTTCCATTCTGCTACTTTATACAACAAGGAAATATGCTACAGACAGCCTAGATTATAAAATACTGCAATGTATTTTCTTTACATTTATATGTATATCAATAGTGTTAATTTAAAAGATAGAATATTACAAAATCAGAAATAGTGTTTTTCATCTTTTATTAATATTTTAAGTTCAAAAAGTATTGTCTTAAATAAACATAAAAAGTGTCATACCTACAACAATACAATAGTTATATTTCGTAGTTTACTTCAGTTTTGATTAATATGTAAAACAAAGCATTATGTTATTTGATATACGAGACATTACAACAGTAGATCATCAGCATATTCCAATAGAAAAATAATTTGCTGATTAAAATTCGGCTCGAAGGACCAAAAAATGCTAAACACAAAATCCACGAACCTTAAACAGCCTCTTAGTGATATTAACAGCATCATGCAGGCCGAACAGGTCGGACTGCCTGGCGTGCGCCCCCGCGTACTCCAGCAGCGCCAGCGGCAGCTTGGCGGCGTCGGCGCGGCCCGCGGCCCGCAGCGCCGCCAGCAGCGCGCCCAGCGCCGCGCCCGCGCCGCCGCCGTGCTTCTCGTAGCGCAGCGCGTGCAGGCACACGACGCGCGCGGCTTCCGAGTCGCGCACGGTGGGCTTGGCTATTACGGCTTTTACGCGCTGGACATATAACATTTTTATATACATAACGGCCAGTACACCTGATGGTTAATGTAGTGTAAGTGGTAAGACCTCATTTGCAAGAGCATTTTACGGTAAAACCCGACATTGACGCTTTTTTACCGTTGCCTGTAATGGTACATAAGTGTCAAATATAGGTTGAAAACTGATGATTATGTCTTATGATAAGTGCGAAGTGTAAATATGGCCTAACCCCTTTTAATAATACTCTTGATTTTAGACGAGCCCTGTGTCCTACAGTGGGACGTACATATATGAATTGATACATAAAAAAAGATACAGAAGTGCAAAAAAAAAATCTTTACATACATTTATAAGTGCGTGGTGGCCTGTTGGTAACGGACCAGACACGGCTGCCTACATGTTCACGGTGGTCGCGGGTTCAAATCCCAGGGCACACCTCTGACTTTTCGGAGTTATGTGTGTATTGATATTCAATCACCACGCACTTTAACGGTGAAGGAAAACATCGTGAGGAAACCTGCATACCGTAGCGATTTTAAAAGAATTTCTACGGTACGTAAGTCCGCTAACCCGCACTAGGCCAGCGTGGTGGACTATACGGCCTAACCACTCTCAATCGATTCCCTCGATTGTAGAGTAGGCCCGTGCCCTGCAGTGGGACGTATATGGGCTGATATAGATAGATATAGACATTTATAAAATGTGTACCTGTAAATGTTTGTTGTAGTCGCTCTGGCAGGCGATCTCCTGCTCCAACTCGGACACTTCCAACAAGTTGTACTTGCTCACACACGACGACAACTCCCCTACTACCGTCACGTGTTTCGTCACAGTGCCCGACATTTTCTGTAACAAAAGATCATTATGACTGAAATAGAAAATCCTTGTCGTAAAATACATATAAAAAATTATACCGGGTATATCAAGACTGCGACCGAAAACGAAGCCAGGTGGTAGTCTTAGTGGTTACAAACACGATGCAAATAAAAATTTCGCCATAACAGTGAAAGATATTTTTTTAGATTTTTTTGAAAATCGTCATGTTTGGGTGGTAAATACCTAGTTTTTGCGAAAATACTAATTTAAACCCTTACGTACCATTGCATATTTAAAAATAAAGTGGTTTACATGTTTATTTTAGGAAAACTGTGTAAATATCACCGAAATACGAAGATAAGTAAAAAATTACAAAAAAAAAGTGGTCGATTTTTTTTGCGAAATTTTTACTTGCATTTTGTCTGAACTCACTAGTATTACCACCTGGCTTCGTTTTCGGTCGCGGTCTTGATATACCCTGTATACACAACATCCAATAAATGCAACAAAACTGCCTATCGGACAGAACTTATTTTATTTAGGTTTACACTAAAAATAAAACCGATTTTATCAATTTAATGTAAGTGGATTTCCATGTCGGTCTCATACGTAGTAATAATATTCGCCACAAATAAATTGTTACTGTATTATAAATTTCTATAGTATAGGGACACTCAACCCTTATCAATCGTACTCTCGATTGTATTGGAGGCCCACGCCCAGCAGTGGGACGTGTTATGATGAAATGAAATGAAATGAAATTCGTTTATTGGTCACGTAGGCAAATAAAAACATACAGACATAGGTACCGACACTATTGCTATAATTAAAATTAATATTCTATGACTTAGACAACTATAATGAATTCAAAGGTCCCGAATACAAAATACCCTCCAAAAATGATATTACACTAACCTTGAACAATGGATATGTTTCCACAAAATTCTTCATATCAGCAATGCTCTCGACCTTCTGATGACTCTTGGCTTTCTTCTGAAACTCTTCCATCAAGGATTTTATCGTCTGACCGATTTCACCGAAGTTGGCGTAAAGATTCTGCCAAAGGAGAATTAAATTAACCTGTAGTAAAGGTGTCTGCCAACCCGCATTGTGCCAGCGTGGTGGAATATGGCCTAACCCCTCTCAATCAAACTCTCAGCTTTAGAGGAGTCTCGTGCTCAGCAGTAGACAATTCGAATCGACTTGCAGTGTCAGTAGAGCTTGAGAGAGACCAAGGCTATCGTTGTTGAAATTCGGAAACGTGCTATCAAAAATGACGTCATACATTTGTAGCTATAATGTTTGTGTGCATGCGTGATTAAACAACCCTTTAAAATAATACATTATTTCTTGTATTTCTAAAAATTCGAAGGCCAAAACACTTACAGCAACAGTATTTAGACAAGATTACCATTAAAAGTATTTTCACAAGAATATTTTACGTCCCGAACGGGTTCACTGTATAACAAAACGTGAATCATTACAAAATAAGATCAGACGATTCTTAATATGTAGGGTAGTTTTGAATTCTTAATTATCGCACGATTATTTGAAAAATCAGTCACTGGCGTATTTTAAATTTAGCTTTACACAGGTTGGAAGAAAAATGAAAATGCTATTAACGAAGAGTAACCCGTGTATAGGTGGATCCAAGGGGATTTATGGTGGCGGGGAGACCCGATTATAGCGGGGGACCGGCGCTTAGTCCCCGCCAGCGCACGCGATTATGTTATCTATCAACAATGGGTCTAAGAGTACCCTATTTACCGATTTAGCTGTTTTAAACTATAAACCATGGAATTTAATAAGTATGTAGATTTGCTCCTGGAAATCATTATTAAATTGATATTAATTATAAACGGTTATAACCCATATATAAATTCTCACCTTAGCATAGAATTCATCTTGCTCTGAAGAAAGCACTACCTCTTTGAAGTCTTTGGGGACTTCAGGCAGGTGCGCCAGACTCACGCGGTTGTTGTTGATGGTGAGCAGCTCGTGTACCATCGCTTGGTATGTCCACTGAGGACAAGATCATATTGTAACAACTGCAAAGAGGTAGATGGAATTATAAACTCAAAGTGAAAGGACTAAGGTTTCCTGATGCAGATCTTTTCTAATAAGTGAATTTTGAAATTGTTTGGAATAGACCTATGCTGTAAAGACTGGGCAATGACTTTTCCAACACAATTTCCAATAAGAAACCATTAATATTTTAACCCATCCAGAAGTTTCTTCATCTGAAGAATTGCATTTTAACCATATTTACAATTAACGAATGTTATATTCAGAACAGAATTATATTCTACGTAGGATACAATTCTACAATTCTTAAGCATGCACATTGTTTACCTGGCTAAGCAACGGCGTGACGGGGTCATCTCGTCTATCCAGCACCAACAACACAGCTGGCGCGTCAGAATACGGCGCGTGTGCGTCCAACAACGCCGCGTCCCTCCGCATGACGTCACGGGTGCGCTCCGCTAGCCGCGCCGCCGCCTCCGACCCCGCCTCGTGACGTACTACTACCCTCCGCCGCAGGGAGAGTGCCAGAGCGCTCAGCCCCACCGCACAGCGCTGCAGGTAGCCCGCGTTCCACATGCGACCTTACCAAATACCACCAATTTTAAACATAATCGTCATGCCTGCATCCCATAGAGTAGGCATATGACACTTGACAGGTGCTATGAATAGTCTTATCTTCTTGGGTTGGTTAAAATAAGTTTTGATAAAACCATGCTTCAGTATACAGCCAATCTTGTATGTGACTACTCTTTTATCATTCATATTTTATTTTGTGTTATTGAATAAAAAAGGCAGTGAAAAAACAGAAAATTTGTACTACTTTTTTGGTATAAACTTTATGTTTGTGCTATCCCCTCTATTATAATATCTCAATGCATGCAAAACAAATTTACTATCATTATCATGAAAAAACATTGCCTGTAACTCTAAAGCTGATTGTAGGATACAACCATGCATGATGGGAGAAAATACACTGTAGTTTCACACGCGTCACATTTTAAAATTCTCTACAATATAAACACATCATTTTTCGTCATGGCTGTGAATAATTACTATTCCAAGAATACCTTGTAAGCATCCAACAATGTTGAACGAGAACAGATGCCTGTCCACAGCGAGGTAGTCTGCAAACACCTCCTGCACTTCCCGTACGGTCTCCTGCTCATCACACTCTGCCAATGTCTTTATGTCTGCTTTTGATATTACATTGCTGAAATCTGAAAACGAGGTTTAAAATTTCAACAGTTCTCCATTAAAACATATGTTTACACTTGACACATGCACCCTCAAAGGTAGACAGAGATGTCTCTAGCGACATTCACAGTTTACCAAGCACTTTTCTGCCACAAGATGTGATAGGCAGCAAGCCTATATTATATTTCAGATCATATCTAAATATTGTTTTGTTGTTAAGTCTCATTGATATAAGTTAATGTTAACATTGGTAAAGAATATTCTTAAATAGTTAAAGAAGTCCACAACTTACATATAAAATAGACACCATATTTAGGATATCTCAACTCTCTTGACAGCAAGGCGATATTTTCCGATGTTGGTCTCAAAAATGCGATGCACTTCATGTGTTTAAGGTTGTCCCATTTTGTGTGACTGTCAATCCTCTCAAACAAATACACTTCTTTCTGTAGAATCTCTGACTGACTGAACACCATGCTCACTATACTTGTCTGGAAATAATAGTTATTATGAGGGCATAAACTTAAAAAAAAATATCTAGTTGAATATTGACTAATTTAAATGAGGAGAAAATATTTTCAGTGTCTTAAGCTATAGAAGGGATAAAACAAGAAAATGTGAGATTTAATATGTTCTTGTTACAAGACAGGAGGAACTCTGAGTCTGTTTATCTATGATTATTGCTTGAATATTGGAGAAAGGGCGTACTCACTGTTTCCTTGTCCATAAGGATCACTTTCATTCCTGGCCCGCTCTCTTCCGTCATCTTGGTAATATACATTTTTACTGCCTTTATCACGTTCATCTTTAATAAGTATGTTATAACTTATACACTTTTTAATAAATCAAATTATTCCAGTTTTGGAATCTGTTTTCATTTCACATCACAAATTACGGGTAATGTCAAAATGACATTTATGTTGTTGTTTTTTTTTCATTTCTCCCATGGGAAAGGCAAAGGTCTGAGCCATACAGCCTAGAATGACATTTATTTATCAATAAATTTTTATGCGCCATCTGTGAAACGTGGCTAGAATATTCTTGGATTGTAATAATGCTATTTCCCAATAGAGGTCACTATAAACAAAAATACATAAACTTACTTAGTTTTATAGATTTGAAATGTTAGATATTTCTTTATAAAATCTATAAAATTATTTTCTTGTGAATTCCGCAAAATATAGAATACAATTTTATCGATATTTGGTTCAAATAGTGACGTGTTCAAGAGTTGACATCCGTGACAGTTTGAAGTACCGCTACATCACTAGTTAGTTATCTTCTAAAGGTCGGCAGGGTCAGGTAGAAGGTTCGGCAAGCATCTTCATAAATTGGTGACTACCATTACATAAAGCCCAAAAAATGTTCTCGCGCGTCCTGAAACCCGTCGCCGGCGTCGCCGTGCAGAATGGCGCTAAAAACTTTTCCACCACATCACAGGTAATTACCATCTTTTAATTACACTATTTCATTCATATTTCCTGTCGCATGTTGACCACTTCCTGACCTCTTCATGACCTGAACCAGTGCATTAAAAAACTATGGTTAATGTTGTAGAAAAACTACAAAGTGGTGGTTGCCGGCGCCGCCGGAGGTATAGGCCAGCCTTTGGCCCTACTCCTCAAGCAGAACCCGCTGGTGACCAGACTGGCCCTGTACGACATCGCGCCGGTGACCCCGGGCGTCGGAGTCGACCTCTCCCACATGGACACCCCCGCCAAGGTCACCGGACACAAGGGCCCTGAGGAACTCCCGGCCGCCATTAAAGGTAAAAACACACCATAAAAACCTTCAAACGCCAAGTTATTCCCATATCTATACTCCAGGACGATGTTATGTAACAATAACCTAAAAATGTTAACTAATGTTTTTGACCGAATTTCAAGGTTAAGCAGTAAAGATAGCGGGTTGGTGTATTTTTCCGTGACATAACATGTTTTGTAACTCTTGCGCGATATTGCGACAACCTTGACATTAAGTGGTGAAAATGGGGCATCCAAAGAAGTCAATGGCAAACTAATTATATCACAAGTTACTTTCAAAAGTAATTAACTAGCTATTGACGCAGAAATGTATGATATATCAATGCGTACAAATTACGATAAAACACGAGTTTTCTTTACATAATATTATCAACGTTATTCAATTTTAGTTACATAGCGTTGCTCTATTTACGATGTTTGTTTGTATGTTTAGTTTCCTAAGATATTACTTTGTGTTTAGAGAAGAATTTTGACATACCGCAAAGTTTATTTAAATAATTCTCGTAAGATCGAAAACAATTCATTTGACAAAACATTTGTAAATATTGTAACAATTACACTTAAAATAATATATTTAAAATAAAAAAGTAAGTAATATAAATAGTGTAGTCAGATTTGCAGCACTTTGAGGAAAATTCATCTTAATATTGAACTTTACATAAGAGGAAATATTGCATTGCATACTTCGCGACGTTACCGGGAATTGATGTCAATGATTCTAACAATTTGCTGCCATTGTAAAAAAAGAGGATTTAGATTCCTGCTCATTTTCTTCATGATTTTGGTAGTCTGCTGGTGACATGATCTTTCTATACATTTGAATACACTGTACATGATGGTAGAGAAACCGTCTTAACGGTACGCGGAAGTTTGTTGCATTTTGATATAAGCCTGTGTATTACTGAGAAATGTGGTTAGTAATATATTCTGCGTAGGTCCATAAAAGTTTACAAAATATAACAATGGAACTGGAGTGAACTGGACTTCCTGTGGCTGAAACAAACGAACGAACGAATAATGACATATATTATGACACCCACAACACGTCTGGTATGGCGTCACGCGAATGTTGTTATAAGACAGACGACATAAGTAGGAACTTTTAACAAACACTCAAAGATACATTTTAAATGTATTCTGGACCTCATAAATGAACAAGGAAATTTACGAAATCATGTATTATTTCATAAGACCCTACAGTTTGTGAATATAACCTACTCGGAACGCGACCACTGATTCAAATTGTTGGAATTTCTAAGTATATTTGGTTTCGACTGAATGGTGGATATTCTCAAATGCCCTGCATATAAAACTTACTATGAGAGGCAATATAGCCGCTTTGTCTTGCCAGTATAAAAAATATAGGACTATCTTCAATGTTTATATATTTAGTCGATAATCAGCCCTAAAATTAATCCACCCCCAGACGCGGACGTGGTAGTGATCCCAGCAGGCGTCCCTCGCAAGCCGGGCATGACGCGCGACGACCTGTTCAACACCAACGCGTCCATCGTGCGTGACATCGCCGCCTCCATCGCACAGAACGCGCCCAAGGCCATCGTCGCCATCATCACCAACCCCGTCAACTCCATGGTGCCCATCGCTTCTGAAGTGCTGAAGAAGGTGAGACATATAAATACAAATAATAATAATATAAATACACCCAACAGTCACATACATAGTCCTGACCCCACACTAAGATCGAGTCTTGTGTCGTGGGTATCAGAAACTACGAGAGACTTTACGGTCTCACAAACACCCAGACCCGAAACAAATACCTGTGGTTCACACAAATATTTGTTTCGATGCGGGGATCGAACCCGCAGCCTCTCGTTTCACAGCCGGCGTCTAACCAACTGCGCCACGGAGGCTGTCAATAAGACAGTGGCTGTCAATAAGAATTCTCAGGCACGTGATTTTAAACTTAAGTATTAAAGTAGGGTATAATTAACTACGGATTTACTTTGAATTTAAAGTGAATTACACTCAGTATTTGAAGATAAATAAATTACCATATAACTTAAAAACATTGATACCTCTCGGAATTGAATACAAAACTCATGTATCATTACACCAATGAATGATTATTATTTACTATAATAAAGTAGGCATATGAACAAGGTTAGGTAATGTCTGAACTTAGATATCGTATGATATCAGGTGTTATCAATCATGATTCCACTAGACAGATGTTATGTGTTCATTGACTCTAGTTATTGCCTTCTATGATCGATTACTTAATGCATACAACGAGCAATTATTGCAAAACAATGGTGCGGATGATTTGCTGATAGTTGGCAATTAATTTATAGTTCTTGTGGCTAGATTTGTGAGCTATTTAAAATAAATAAATGCACTTTAATGTCCTGGTTAAGATTACATCTTTCGGTGTATATTAAAAGCAGTACGATCGTTTTTGATTCCATAATGCACGAACACGAAACAAATACTGAGTTATAACAAAAGTCCGGATGTAGGGATCGAAACCCTGGCCAAATTGCTAGCCAGGTTTACCCACTATGCGCGCAGTATACAGTCCATAACCCTTTGAATCGTATTATATGAAGGAATCATAGCTATTAGATTGAATGACGCATTACTCAGATAATGTTTGTCTACGACTTATTTTGTCTTGTTGTATTATAATACCCTGCTGTGTAGGTAATGCGTTTTATGACTACTGAAATAAATAGCAATCGTTAAACCGTAAGAATATTTTAGATAGTATCAATAACCTGAAACAAAAATCCTTATGCAATATTAATACAAATAACTTCATTGTGTATGTCAGATAACTTATCTCAAATAATGAGACGAATCATGTTACAGTGTTATCAGTTAATAGTCATCGTTAGTTTTAGTGTAGAATAACCGATACAGTGTATGATTGCCCACCCTGAGAAATATAATCACAATTCACAGTATTTAATACTACCAAGAACATCGTTAGGACATATACAACTAGTTTGAAAGAGATATTGGTAACAGCGAAAGCAGGGCTTTTTTGTCTGGGCAATAAAATTACTACATCGTTCTACCAATCTGAATATAAAAATATTAATAGCGTTATAATCAATAAGTAGGAAGCTTTCAAAATAATTATTAACCTGTCTGGATTTCAATGTATTTTATGTGTAACATTTTGAGTAGGTGTTATAGATTGTTTAAGCAATACGTCGTATTTTCTGATAACTGTAATATAACAACCGATAGTACGTCATAACACTTGTTTACGACGCTCGATTAGTAACCGAGAAACAATATTATTCATCTTAAACTATTTTTATCGATAATGTTGCTCAATATAAATTTAAAATGAAAATATTTGTCGTCAATTAAACAAACTTGAATGAGTAAATATATTTTGTAGTTGTGCAAGAAATAACAATTACACTGCAAAAAAATAATATATTTACGATTATTTTAATTAATAAGCATAATTAGCGAAAGTTAAGTTGTTTCTCTTGATTTTAGTAACAAAATTTACATAATATTGTATGTTATACAGATATCGAATATTAACAGATAATTCACAATCAATACGTTATCGGGATTGTATTTAATACTTATCACAAAGTCCATAGACAGGCTATTGTTTGCAATCGACCAAAACCAGGCCGGGCTATTAGAATTTATTATTTTTTGTAGGTGGTAGGTCCATCATGTAGAGATCGTATGGATTAATATAACAGCATTGTGAAAACACTTGTCTTATTGACAGCCTCCGTGGCGCAGTTGGTTAGACGCTGCCTGTGAAACGAGAGGCCGCGGGTTCGATCCCCGCACCGAAACAAATATTTGTGTGATCCACAGGTATTTGTTTCAGGTCTAGGTGTTTCTGGGACCGAAAAGTCTCTCGTAGCTTCTGATACGCACGACACAAGACTCGATCTTAGTGTGGGGTCAGGACTATGTATGTGACTGTTGGGTGTATTTTTTTTCCGGTGTACATTAGAGCCACTGATAACAAGGCCATAAGAAACTTAAAGGCATAAAATATCAGAGTGACGACCGCATTGCAGTACCGTGAATTGTAAAATTCAATGCGTTTCTTTATTAACCTGACATTTATAGTTAGATCAACGACTTGCTTGTCATTAACTAATAAAAATAAATTAAGTATGCCTTAGAAATACCCGTTTGTGCAATACCAACAATATAAAGATGTAGCCACATAAACTATACGCAAGTCAGCAACATGATTCTTCAAACAATGGACACTAACACGTCACATGTTATTGATAAACGATGCACTCAAGCGGCAGTCATTTTGCATCGTTTGTCATTTCTCATTACCGAGTGGATAATTACGTTAAATTGACAGGTTTTGTTGCTAAATTGACAGGTTTTGTTTAGTTTTTGTTTAGCGTTCGGCTGTAAATTATTTTGATGTTCTGTTGTGTTTTATGGTTGTTCGTGACATCAAAATTAGGTTATTGCACGAGTAATTAGCATCCCATTAATACACATGTTTGTCAAATGTACTATAAAAATACTAGGGTCGTTTTTATTGCTCAATATTTATTATGTGGTCTTTAATAAGGCGGGTGATTTTATTACCTATACTAGAAATAAATAAATACATACTGTCTTATAATATGGAACTATTAATGAAAGAACACCATAACTACGGCATATTTTGCAATAAATATTATATACAGCAATTTCCTTATTTCCTCTTCATGTTCTAATAGTTATTTAGCATAATATTTTATTGTTCCTTAAACAACATTTTATCGCTCTACAAATTAACTAAACTGTTCCTTATGTGTGCATTGAAATCTTTCACTTGCAACAAACGTTTAAATTAAACCTGTCTAAATAAATAATTACTAATAATACTTGCATAAAAGGGCTGGCAGCGACTGGATGCGTAAAGCAGCAGACCGGGCTCTGTGGCGTACCTTGGGATAGGCCTATGTCCAGCAGTGGACTGCAACGGGCTGATTATGATGATGATGATGATGATGATGATGAAGAAGAAATAAATAATCAACTTATCCCCCAGGCCGGAGTCTACGACCCCGCTCGCGTCTTGGGCGTGACCACCTTAGACGTGGTCCGCGCCGCCGCCTTCATCGGCGAGATCAACGGCGTGGACCCGCGCACCGTCACCATCCCCGTGATCGGTGGCCACTCGGGCGTCACCATCATCCCCGTGCTGTCGCAGAGCCAGCCCCCGGTCAAGCTCTCCGACCAGGCCAAGATCAAGGCGCTCACTGAGAGAATACAGGAGGCTGGTACTGAGGTGGGTACATTGTTACAGTCAATAAAAAAACAATGTAGTTTACTATTAAGATGTCTCATAGAAATATACCGGGTATATCAAGACTGCGACCGAAAACGAAGCCGGGTAGTAGTTTTAGTGGTTACAGACACAATGCAAATAAAAAATTCGCAAAATAAGCGACAGATATTTTTATGCAATTTTTTAAAAATCTTTGTTTGGGTAGGAAATACCTAGTTTACGAAAATACTAATTTAAAACCTTACGTACCATTGCGTGTTTAAAAATAAAAAGGTGTACATCATTATTTTAGGAAAACTATGTATTATCACCCAAATACGCCGATAAGTAAAAAAAATACCAAAAAAAAAGTTGACGATTTTTTTTGCCTTGTGTCTGAAGTCACTAATACTACCACCTGTCTTCGTTTTCGGTCGCAGACTTGATATACCCTGTATGTTGGTTTTTAATTGCATTTATAATATTCCAATATTTATCGGAGTAGATAACAGAACTGTTTGATTTTAAGGTCTATATTTTAGCATTGCAAGAAAATTTTAAAAACGTTTAAAAACTAACATTAAATTCAGTATTATTCTGAGGAAGGCACATGATTTACTGTGAATGTTACAGGTTATAACCTGTTAATTTTTGTATAGGTGGTGAAAGCCAAGGCTGGCGGTGGATCCGCAACTCTCTCCATGGCGTACGCCGGCGCACGACTTACCGGCTCCGTCCTTAGGGGACTCAAGGTATGACATTCATGAGATCATAAACAGTACTCAAAAGGAGCATTGTAAACATAAGATGGACCAAGGGAATTATGGTACCGGGATATGATTAAAACTGGTGTTAAAGCTAATGTTTTCCTGCTAGGCATCAACCGAATTCTATCAATAGAAGGGTTAATATCCAAGATTTATTTGTGCAGAGGCTGGTCAAAAATTTTAAAATATTTGTTGCATTATAAATCTAAATGAGATTTGTTGTTTTTAAATTAAATATTGATTGACAATTTGATTTTTAATTTGAATCATTGGTTTGAACAGCCATAAATATTTTAAAAGTAAATTAATTTATCTCAACAATCATACTAAATTAATTGATATTCCAGGGCGAGTCCAACGTTGTCGAATGCGCGTATGTCAAATCCGACCTCACCGAGGCTGCGTATTTCGCCAACCCCGTGGTCCTGGGCAAGAACGGAGTGGAGAAGAACCTTGGCTACGGCAACCTCAACGCCTTCGAACAACAGCTGCTCAAGGCTGCCATCCCTGAACTCCTCAAGAACATCAAGACCGGAGAAGACTTCGCCAAGAAGTAAAGTGTTGGACCAGGAACGGGGGCAAGGAAATATCATAGACAACTGGAAAATGATTGAGATCAATGTTGATTTATAAAACGGTAGAAATATTGTTGATTCCTTAAGTATTTATTGAGCCATCTTATACAGTTGGTCATATTAATAGTGTTTTAAAAAGGAATTCAACAGTTTTACTAAGTTGGATACAAATAAAATATGAGAATTTCCTCAATGCCCTGTCCGGATGATCGGTAGCAAAACTTAAGTGGTAAGTGTTTCGAAACAACAAAATAGCAGCAACAGTAAGCGTTTCAGTTATTTATTTATTTATTTTGTATACGATTTGTTATAGTGCATTTTATTTAAATCCAGAGTTTATAGGAACAAAACAAAATCATTCTGCCAAAAATTGGTATTGTGTGATGAACATTCTTAATTCCAGTATTTAATACAGTTGGTTTCTGCGCCACATAAATGTAATATTTGACATTAAAATACCTAATAAGCTTGTAAATAACAAGTTTAGAAAGCTAGGTATGGGTAAGTTCTGGTTACAGTTTATCACACAATATGAATTATCTGAAATGTTAGCTCCACCGGTTACAATTCGGAACGCAATGCCAAAGTGCTGTCGTGTGCGTGTGATCTTGTATATATATGAATTATGTTAAATGTGATCAGTGAATGTTGAATAAATTAATGTTAAACAAGCTTGTTGTATTATTTTCCAACCTTTATCCCTCAAATTCTATAGTGAAAATTATTAATATGAATTACACATTTACTACTTTGACTGCCTCGGTGGCGTAGTTGTCCTACGGTACGCTTACAGAGCTGAGGTCTCGGGTTCAAATCCCGGGGTGGGCAAAGTGATATTGGATTTTTCTATTCATTATCAGGCCAGAGTCAGGAATTTTTGCCCGATATGGCGATAGGCTCGACCCCTATCATATCGTGGGACGGAAAATACCAAGCGGAACATTGGTGTCCTGGTTGCACTTCTGCCTACCCCTTTGGGGAAAAGGCGTGAATTTATGTATATGTATGTATGATTTTATGACAGTTACTCCACACTAATTAAATGTTAATGAAATGAAATGAAATTCGTTTATTGGTCACGTAGGCAATTAAATAGCTCTTATGACAAGTCAATACACATAGTACTTATTTTCTATTTACAAGATATTCGTTGTAATTTTTATATTAATTTTATTAAATTAAATATTATATTACTTATTAGTATTTTATGGTAATTTTTTTCCCTTAGGAAATACATTATTTACTATAATCGATGTCTAAGTGGACCATAAGTATTAAATTAAAGCGGTGCGTAGCGGTTTAATGTTACCACCGGATCTAACGCGGCCCTGGCTGAGAAGACCCGGCGAAACAAACTCAGTGGGCTTCCATTACCACTGGAAACTACGCGACGCGTCCCAATTCTGAGTATATCCAGCGATTAGTACTCAGTGGGCTTGTTTTGGGTCCAATTGATTAAATAACGACCAAATTAACGACGACAATTTAAATTAATTAGCGACGATTAAATAATGCTCTCCAAATAACTTAAGAACCGCACTATTTTAAAAAGAAAACAAAACATAGACAAATGACACCCGTTTAATATCGCAGATATACGTTACATTGGTTATCTTCAGCTACAAACGTTTATTGCTGAATGCATATATTCTTTAAACATTTTTAGAATGACCTGCAAACGTTATGAGGTCATATATCCTTGGAGAAACTCAACACCTTTAAGAACGCTGTTTCCACTCGAAAGAATCTCTGGACCATGGGCCATCACTAAGCATTATATTCCACTAAAAGTTTTGCAATTGCAGTAAAAACTCACAAAACTTATCATAAACGCGCAGATGAGTTCTGTTCTCGAATATTTCAATGTAAATTTCAATCATTAGGAGCACTAAATAAGCGGAGAACACTGTGACGCCAGTCCAAGCCCTCGTTTTAGGGTTACCGTAGCTAAATCTAGGACTGTTTTCCATTTTAAACACTATTTAATTGTGATGAACATTTGAGAAAACTGCGTTTGATATTTGGCTACTATTGTCAATGTATTTTTAGAAAATTGGCGTGATTGCCGCGAGAGGACGCTTATGTATTGAGCAGTTCTTTAATCATTTTTTGAATTTAATATCAAATTATTGATTGGATAGCGAATCAAGACCCTTTTTTTCCAAGGGAGTTGATAGGCGTTTGGTAATATGTGCCATTCCGTCAGAATATCAGATTCAAATAAAGTATCGTTGCACGTTTAGTATCGGAATTCAGAATATTCTAGCTGGTCTCACACCGTCGGTTTTCCTTCATTCTTGTGATGATTGTCAATTACCATGCACTTTTAACAGTTACGGGAAACATCGTAAAGAAACATGGTCTAACACCTGTCAATAGAACGTTCCTTTGTAGAAGAATCCTGTGCGTAACAGTAGGCGACTATGGAATGTCAAGTACAGTTTGTCTTCAGTTTTTGGAATTATTATTTAGGTTTAAGCAATAAACGATATGAACTAAACATTAATTTTCTTACTTATTAGTTAATAGTTATGACTAAAAATACAATACAATCATTAACACCCATTTTTTTCACGTTAGGGACTGTAGTCTTCACAATACGAGGATACAATATATTGCACAGTGCACAGCCGATACCTATTCAGCACAGAGCATGTTCTCGATCACACCACTACAGCGCCTCACAATCCAACATTTTAATAACAAGCTTAGACTCCCGAACAATGTTAATGTAAAATGACATGTCACTGACACGCGTTGTTCATGGCCTCCGTTGGTTCAGCCTTCACAAGCAAGTATAAAGGATCGGCCGCATGTGTTTGTGTGGCCATGTCTTGTTGCAGCCGACTCAAACGCTTTTTCGATATTAGCTGTTGTATTTCAAGCTGTAGTTGGATAGCGTCCTTTAGCGGCATGCTGCTCAACTGCGCGGCTATGCTTTGGCTGAACGCGTAGAATTCATTAGTATCTGCGTGGTGGCTGGTTCTGGCTCGCTTGCGGCGGCGCGCGGGGGTCCCGACGGTGGGACTCGCGGGGGGGCTGGCGGCGGGGGATGAAGGGGGGCTAGCGGCGGGGGATGAAGGGTGGCTCGCGGCCGGGCTCGCGGGGTGACTGGCGGACGGACCCGCGGCGGTGCTGGCAGGCGAGGCGGATCGTCGCTCGGGGCTGGCTGCACGCCATGAGCCTTGTACATCCACTTGGTACTGCTGAGGGGCTTGCTCCGAGTCGGTGTCGTCCGACTCTGTCTTGTAATCCGATACAGTGTCATAGAAATCATGCGATAGCGGGACTTCAGACTCCTTTTTATCAGGTTTCCCCTTATCTTGTGCCTGCAAACAAAATTACAAATATTTCCATTCATTTATAATCTAAGGATAGGCCCGGCCCTTCAGTACATTGGGAATAACAAAAACGATTTAGTTACACGAAAATCTAACAGATGGCGCGATTTTTATGTCCGTAAAAATCGCGCCTTCTGTTAGATTTTCGTGTAACTACATAGTGAGTTAAAGAATCCATTCGGAGCAATGATTATAGAATATAGAGGATAACGCATAAGGTCAAGTGACACGGGCCACTTTCATATTTAAACATGGCGGCGGCTCCGCCCCTAAAAATAGTGATACGCTAGTATCAAATTTTCTATCGACATCGATGCATCAACAGTGGCATAAATACGACTGAAAAACTTTGATTTTACGTAAATATCAGTGTATAAATTTGTATAACATTTTTAATTGTAGCTTTACATGTCAATTGGGTATAAACAGGGGATTTTAGGATTTGACGGTAAAGTCATTAAAAATTAAATCCGATAAAAATAGGTCGATGTTTTGATATTTTTTTCATAGTATGATTTATTTCATGGGTAAGTTTTACCTGATGATTGGATTGGATTTGTGTCAAATAATACACACGTGAGATAAAATACAACTTTATTTATATCTAGAATTTGCTTGCACCATTGCAGTTGCAGCATTCTTTGCTAAAATCAAAAATACCTATCAGGACATTTAATACATATTAAATAAAATAAAATAACATAGGTAGATTTTTATTGATATTATTTGACGAGGAAAATCATTATGTCTCACTTAAAATTCAATCAATGAATATGAAAGTGTTGGTTAAGATAAACAATTATAGTAATTAATAATAAAATATAAAACTATTTCTGTTCATTAAAAGGTTCTTCAGGACATTAGACAATATACTACCAATTGTCAAAATTATCTTGCATGTCATTTTTGTTGATTAACAGTTCTATTATTAATAGGATTATTAGGTAAAATATCATAATTATTACAATTTCACTTATATTGTTGGGAAGCTGTTATCTTTTAGTCTTGGTAAATTAATTTGTTTTATGCATGCATGATGCAGTCTTTTTCAAAATGTAAAGAACAAATAAATGTATTTATTGGAGGGTTCCAATAGTGTCTTCCGATTTTTTGTATCCATTTTGTCCTGGTTTGTATGTTTATAGGTAATCTTAAAATATTTTTAATTTCACTTTGTTTATCGTTCTGAATATATATATCCTATTATTTCTTTTTTTGAAAAATAAACATCAAAATATTTAAAAATGATAATATCGATATGAATAATTTCGTATCACATCCCTAAACTTGTGTGTAAACAAACAATACGGTTTTTATTCGTACTACTTGTATAAATAACGCTTAGAAGAGTCTAAAACTTAATCAACAAGATCCTTAAACAATTATAAATGATTAAAACAAACCCAAAATGTAAATTTAGACACATATTTGTTATTATTTCGTAAAAACAGTTACTAACCTATGAAAAGAAATGTTGGGGTCCTTTTTGCTTGAACTCGACTCGCATCCTTTCACATAACACCGAGGAATTTTAAAAACTTTACAATTAATCTAATAAGCAAACTTAACAAACTTAAGACACGAGATTAACAATAAAAAAATCGAAATTATTTGATTGTGCAGATTTGTTTACTCATAATGACAGATAACGCCACAGTTTGACAGGAAAGAAAA
The DNA here is from genome assembly GCA_905220455.2 of Deilephila porcellus. NCBI lineage: Eukaryota > Metazoa > Arthropoda > Insecta > Lepidoptera > Sphingidae > Deilephila > Deilephila porcellus. Next base: position 10,734,472 of record LR999991.1, read on the forward strand.
ATGGCGTCATTTTGGGCCAAGGGCGGTCCCAGTGTGGTTAGTGAACAAAATATTGCCATATTCGGAACAATGGAGTTATTATTTGTCTCTTTCATTAAGGGACAAGTTAGCTTTGTGTAAATGAGACAGATACATAAATGTACAATTCCGCGTCGATACTCCTAACATAACTATAACTTATTATATAGTACTACATTTGTGCGTCATCCTCTTATATTCTTTAATCATTGATTCGGAGCGAATTGGGCGACGTAACCTTGTTGCAACGTCGTAATTTAAATAAATGAAATAAACTTTATTTGATTATTATGTATATCCATAAATCAGGAAAAAATATTTTAACATTAAATATGTTATATATGTTAGTTATGTATAAAAATAATAGGCGAAATATAGTGTACAAATTAATAATCGCAAAAACATATTTATAGTGAAGTATGGGCTTAAAATAAAAATAAATAATTTAGTCAATGTTTTATTTAGTTCCTATTGTAATGTTTTATTTTTAAACTTTCTGTGTCTTGCTGGATCTGGACATATTTTCAATCTTGCTTTGGTGATGTTTTCTAACATTTGTATATTTTTCTATTATTAATTTATGATTTAGAGTAGCGGGTCGTTCTCTAGAATACGCATCTAAATTTGAGAACACGTCTCTTCCTTCAAAGTTTTTCATCGTTTTTATAATAAAATGATTGAAATCATTTTTTCCCATATAATTTGTTTTTTAGGCGTCTGAGATTTTTTTCTGTCTCCCAACACACTTTAAAAATATCTTCGGATGGAAAACAAAGCCCACCCGTATTTTTCATTTCTATTAGTTTATGAAAATCGAGTTTATATCCTTACTAAATAGATTTTCTATACATTTATTACTATTGTGTGTTTCTGTAAATAGTAAAGTAGTTAAAAAATGTCAAGTCAAAGACTGGATACTAACAGTAATGCTCGGAATTGCTGTTTTTTTCAAATGTTTTAATCCAGACTTTGACATATAATAATCATGATGAAGTGAGTAGAACAAATACGTGAATATTTGTTTGACTCGAAAAATGGTTCAGCACGTTGTTCTCTTGTCATACGACACCACACCTCATTCCTCACATGATCAGCAAGAAATCTGAAAAATAAGTAATGTCTCAAAATCATATTTTTATTAAAATAAATTAAGCGGAACACATCTAAAATTTGCGTTATAGTATACTAGCTTCTGCCCGCAAACTTCGTCTGCGTGATTTACTTTATTTGAAATTAACTTTATTTGGGACTCCTCATCCCATCCCATTATATCCCGTCTCATTCTCACTCAAGGAATGTAATCCAGTCCCATACCATCCTTTTAAGTATGAAAAAGTAACAAATATATCGGAATTCCGTCCTTATCCCACGGGAACACTAATTTTATCGGGATAAAAGTAGCCTAAGTGTTAATCCACGGTGTCAGCTACCTAAATACCAAATTTCATCCAAATCCCTTAAGCCGTTTCTGAGTTCATCGCGCACAACCGCACATACAAACAGATAAACAGACAGACAAAAATTCTAAATTCATTGTTGTGGGTTCTATTATGTTAATAGAGACATGTACATCAATTGGTTACAAATTTATTATATGTATAGATTTTTTTGACAAACAATTGTTTTATTTTTCGTATTTTTTTTTCATATAAAGTATCCTATGTTACTTCTAATACCTCCAAGAATATGTGTACAAAGTTTCATGATGATCGGTTGAGTAGTTTCCGCGTGAAAGTGTAACAAACAAACTTACATTTCCATTTATAATATTAGTAGGGATATTATTACAGATCAAAAATATGTCAAACATGTGGTAGATTATTAAACAATTACACTACACCAGTTCACCATACACACCGTACACCATAGCTTAGGTCTACGCATTACCAAATATGCGTCGCTACAAGGTTATATAATGCAGAATGTTTTGATGACGGCCATGAAGTCTTTTTTTAAACATTGCTTGATTAAATGTTAAATCAACTTAATATAATAGATTGTTTACTTACCGGTGATAGGAAATGTTATCTTTCTTTTTTGTAAATTTTCGGTCATTCTTCTTACAACCCCGCACGATGCAGTAAGGCGTTTTAACAAATACGCGTAGACAGTGATCAGTGGCGTAACTACCGCTACAATGGTGCGCTAGCACCATATTTTTAGTGTAAACACTTTCGGCACCATCCGCCCTGTCCAGATATTTACGTCAATGAATATTTCATTTTAATTCTATAGAAAATAAATATTTATAACTTTTATATAATTTATTTTAATAAAATGTCATAATCAGAAGAATAATTTGGGGTGGCACTGTTATAAGGGGTGAGTTCAGGTGAAAAAATAAAGAATTGTCAGTGAATAAAATATAAAAATTTAGACATGAATTATAAAAGAAAACTAGCGCCCATAACGAAGTCTCAGATACGCCTGTCTTGGAAACGTACACTTTCAATAATTTAGGTCAAATCAGCGAGCTCGGTGACATTTTGGCTTATGCCTTTGATATACAAAGAACCCAAGATGCACAGTCTCGAATTATATACACCCAACAGTCACATATATATAGTCCTGACCCCACACTAAGATCGAGCCTCGTGTCGTGGGTATCAAAAACTACGAGAGACTTTTCGATCTCACAAACACCCAGACCCGAAACAAATACCTGTGGATCACACAAATATTTGTTTCAGTGCGGGGATCGAACCCGCGGCCTCTCGTTTCACAGGCGGCGTCTAACCAACTGCGCCACGGCGGCTGTCATGCTCGAATGTGTCCCGTAACACTATTTCTGTCTCTTTCTATAAGCATATATTATTGCAAAAACAACCTTATGCGATTTGTTTAAAGTTGTTTTTACAACGCAGTGTACTTAAATCAATAAAATTTTACGACCGATCGTGGTCGGTAGGACAAGGTATTGAGTGGAGTCGAAAATGATTTTTTTTTTCATTAAACATTATTAGTTAGTACTTTAAGAGTTTTTAATTGTGTTTAAAATACATAAATATTATTTTATTTATGCATACTACCCGTACAAATAAAGAATGGGATTAAAAATGGTGGCACTTTTATCGACCTTTCGTTCACACACTATCGCTGTCTATACTCGCCTACGGGTAAAGAACAAAATAAAAAATATAAATACGAATAAATACAAAAACAACAACTGTTAGTACCAAAAAATATATGTAGATATTGTATACAAAATATTATATCCCAACAAAACATTAGTTCCAATGTTATATAATAATTTTAGAAAAATACTATTATAACGCTACTTTAAATTTCACGTAACGTATTTAGCAGGTTTTCACTAATAGTACAGAACATGCTGACCAAACAAGCGTAGTAGTCCGGCATTTCTGATCCCATTCTTTATTTGTTCGGATAGTATATTATATTTTTGGGTAGCTTAAGGGTATATGCGTATATGGTAGTGCGTGGTGGCCTGTTGGTAACGGACCAGACGCGGCTGCCTACATGTTCACAGCGGTCGCGGGTTCAAATCCCAGGGCACACCTCTGACTTTTCAGAGTTATGTGTGTATTGATAGTCAATCACCACGCACTTAAACGGTGAAGGAAAACATCGTGAGGAAACCTGCATACCGTAGCGATTTTAAAGAATTTCTACGGTATGTAAGTCCGCCAACCCGCACTAGGCCAGCGTGGTGGACTATATGGCCTAACCACTCTCAATCGATTCCCTCGATTGTAGAGTAGGCCCGTGCCCTGCAGTGGGACGTATATGGGCTGATATAGATATATGGGTATATAAAAAAAAAACAAATACTAACTGTTAATTCAAATATTTGGTTTGATAGTATAAACGATAATGATGAATGGTACTTATTTTGCAAAAATCAAATCCAATCAAGGAATTTATTTCAAGCAGGCAGTATAATGAAACAAACTTTTCTGGCCCGGTGAGAGAGTCGCTGTTATCGAATTTGGTGTTGCCAGTAAAAATAAATTAAGCAATAAAGTGGGTAAATAAGTCGTCGAATTAAAAATATTATCCAAAATACTATTATATGTATTATTATGTATATATAATGCAGTTCCATTAATAATATATTGGTATGTGACTAAATCATAACCTACTTGTTTGAAGTTCGTTAAAAATATGACAAATTCATTTAGCTTTCTTACGAATTACGAGTTACTTACCACTACATTAGGAACAGCCGTTTTACGAAGACGTTTTATGCCCTTTGAAGAAACATACATATCTTCCTCCAAAAAATGCTCGGAACAAACGACGGTTGAATTATTCGGCTTAAAACAAGCTTCTCGCCTTACTTGACTGACGATTGATGTCCATTCTCCACATCGTATTGGGTCACGAGGAAAACTAAAATATACAAATCAGAAGATTCCATGAAGTTTATAATGTGACACTTACAGGCTACAGACTACGCGACACTTAGCATGCCGCATGTCGCAAATTCATAAGTTGGCCCATAAATTAATCGTTATACGTATTATTTACGAACATTAAAAAAATGTTAAATTGGCTACCTCCTAACCTATACTTTATATAACGTAAATATTTTTGTCAAAAACTACATTCAAAAAATTGACCACATTAATACAGGTGACTTTTTCAATTGGCGTGGATGGCCAAATCCGAAATTATGGGGACTAGCGAAAAATACTAAAATGAGTCACGAGCCCGATTTTAATGAAAACTAAAACTGGATACTTAAATTTTTGATAAATCAAGATTCCTAGCGAGAAATCGAACCCGATGATTTCGAAAAAAAACATAACAATTAGAAATATCTAATGAGCGGTTTTGCGCACAACTTCAACGTGTTACTTTTGTGTTACAGTGATACGCGCGCATCTTAAAATTTCACTCTCATCATTTTTTCATAACGCGCCTAAAAAAGTATAACTTCAAAAACACAAATAAAGAAATCGACTCCACTTATTAGAAAAGGGTAATTTTATAATGCGACTAAAATAAAAAGGAGACTGTAATGCGTTGTTCTCACAAGCAGCCATTGAAGTTGGCCGTATTGTACTTAGAGCGTTGAATGAAGTTTTTAGAAAAATCACACATATAATCAAAAACATAAAAACAACAAAAACTAATTAATAAAGTATTTTTACTTACCGAAAATACGATATCCCATCCTTTTTTAACTTTCTTAACGTATTATTTTTACAACTTCTCACAGAACACTTCGGCATTTTTGACAACTGCTCCCAGACGCGAGCGACGCGAGACTATTTGAAATGAGTGCACAATGTAGAATGTTGCGTTCATTTTTTGCGTTGTTTAGACGTTGAGTGTGCATCTTGGGTTTTATAAAACATTATGTCAATGAACTCGGTTTTTAAATAAAAGGTTAGCAATTAATATATCGGAATTAATAGTAGATTGATTGTAATCTTTTCAATATTTTTCGGCAACTCTCAAACCACTACAAAATCCACTAACCAGTAAAAGGCATTTTTGCCTACTGAGAGGGGGGTCCAAAGAACCACATTTAGTGGAAAATCCACTAATTTGGCAACAAATAAAATAACACTGCTGGTGTATTGTTGATCGAAGGTATCGACCATGGATGTATTATACAAACAAGACTGCGCGCACCCACGAAATAGGGTTTTCCCAAAGTAGCACATATGCCTTAAAAATAAGGTTGAATTTGCTATGATAAAAGACGTGGAATCAAAACGAGCTGAGCGAGACAGTACATGGAGGTCTGTGTCTTTTTTCATTCGCTACGGTGATCATAATACCACTCTATCTTAAAGTATATGAGATTATCCTAATCAGAACCTTCAGAAATTTAATTTTGTTGAAAAAGTAATATAAAGGTTGGTAATTTGCAAGCAGCTGCCATCCTTTGATAAGATAGCCGTAGATAAGACGTTTTTTCGCCAGCCTGCGTGAAACGAGAGGCCGCGTGTTCGATCCCTGCATTGAAACAAATGTTTCTAAAGTCCACAAGTATTTGTCTCGGATCTGGGTGTTTCTGAGACCGAAAAGTCTCTCGTAGCTTCCGATACCTACGACACAAGACTCGATCTTAGCATGGAGTCCTGCTATGTACCTATATGACTGTTGGGTCTGTGTGTGTATTAAATTTATTATCGTCACCCTATTATCGCGGGACATAGTCCTCCACTCAACATCTCTCGCTCGGCTCGTTTTTTCGAGCAGAGTGCGCAGTCCTGTTTGTTTAATACGTCCATGGCATCGACTGACTTAACCATTAATAGAATTTGTGACACTTTAAGGAAAATAATGACAAAACACTCGATCCATGCTCGATGCAACTATACCTACCTAGTTATTATGTTGTGAATTTGTTGACGCTATAAATCTAAGTACGCCCCTGTTTAACGGTTTTATTTCTTTGAAATGAAACAAAAAATAGATTTTTGTAAAATTAGACAAGGATAAAGTATACAGCTGAGAGTTAATGAATATATAATATATATAAAAAATACCCGCTGCTTGGGAAGAAAGAATTTTAGACCTAAAACTACCTTCAAAACTACGTAACTACGTGCGATGCGCCGGCGCGGCGCGGCGTCCCGCCAATTGCCTCATCAATGGTCAGAGAAATTTATTTCCAAAGGATGGTTGCGTTTTACTCTTATTTGTAGGCTATTTAGTTTGCTTGAAACAAACAAAATCTAATTTTTGGTATTATTAATTTTTGTGCCGTGTCGAATTAATACTAAGGACGTATAGTATACGTAGTGTAATTTAATGCCCATCTGTCGTATCAACGCGGTATAAGTATATAAAAATGTAAACATGAAACAAAATCCATAAAAAAAAGAGTGGGTGTAACGGTCACACGCGATTGAAGTAAAACTTCTTTGGCATAACAGCTCACGCCTATAAAGTTAGGCATTCTTTTTAAACCCGAGTTGGATCTAAAGGACGAATTTGAGCGCATATTTTACTATATCGAACCATTGAAACGGTCCCAATTAATTTTAATCTGATTTTTTTTACACTCACTTGTTATTGTAATTTTGTAAAAAATTGGCGACAACCGGCAACGGATTTGCGTTATCACCTTCCATTATTTTCATTATCTAATGCCTAATGGATTTAATATTACATAGTGGCTGAAATTCAATATCGACCAAAAATAAAAATAACGAAAATTTCAAAGAAAATAGAAATTTGTATTGAAGTGTTGCTACTGATTAAAACTGAAACGTCTTTTTCCTGGTCACCCGTTTAACTTTACCTTCATCAATTCCTACAGTGGTGCAACATTGGGTGCAACAGACGGATTGTCAAATTCAGTGGGCAGTGGCGGCGTAACGGGGGGGCGATGGGGGCGGTCCGCCCCGGGTACCAAACACCAAGGGATGACAACGACAACCCGACAAGCGACAACAAACGAAGAGCGTGGACCACGATCGTGGGCGAAACGATCCTGCTTGCCGCTGCCTACAAAGAAGGAATACCTTTTTTTTTTTACTCCTTCAAAAAAAATAGGTAGGGGTGCTCTCAATACGAAACCGCCCAGGGTGCCAACGTACCTTACGCCGCCACTATCAGTGGGTTATGGTCAAAGACACTGCTAAAGTTAACTTTACCTCTACCTTTAGCAGGACATTTCCTGCAACTCACCCTTAGTCTGTGGTTGCATTGTCGTCCAGTTACCTCCTAGTCGCGCCTAAAGAAGTTTTACTTCAAAAATATGTCAAACATATAAAACGTATAAAATGTGTATTTATCCACAGATTTCTCCAAAGCAATGGGTTTAATTATGACCGTCATTTTTATTGGTATTTACTCCAACTTAGGGAATAATTACAACAAATAGTTACGCTCAAGCGCCCTAGCATTTTAACCATGAAATGAATGTATTTCAGTCCATTTTCTAATCTTAAACTTATTATCAATTATTTTTACTATTTTAGTTGGCTCTTTTACTAAAGCATGTATTTTAGTGTTTTAAACTACCTATTATTATTATTTTTGTATTGCTGCACTTTCGTTTTTCCGTAAATAATGTAGCTTCACGTCAATATTGACAGCCTCCGTGTCACAGTTGCTTAGACACCGACTGTGAAACGAAAAGCCGTCGCGTGGGTTCGATCCCCGCACAGAGAAAAAATGTTTATGTGAACCACAAGTATTTGTTTCGAGTCTTGGTGTTTGTGAGATCGTAAAGTCTCTCGTAATGCCTGTGATTATTGATACCCACAACATAAGACTCGATCTTAATGTGGGATCAGGACTATGTATGTGACTGTTGGGCGTATTTATTTCTTTATTTAATAAATTATATTATTGGCTTGTTTTCCAAACCAGAACCAGTTGCGTTTTCGGCCCGTGGTAGTATTTATCATTTGACATTTAGTATTTGACATTAATTATATTAATAAATCGGCATTTATATGCTACAAAACCGCCAAAGAGGAGGCCCGTGCCCTGCAGTGGGACGTATGTGGGCTGATACAGAAAATCGGCATTTCTTAAACTATTGAGCACAATAGTTATAAATTACCTGAAATATTGGGATGGCTTTATTATGTAATCGACGTCTTTGTGAATTTCCTATGATATTGGTTTTTTCAAAATGTATCGAGCAAATCACAGCATATTTTTTAGGTCTGAAGAATTTCTCCTGCCTTTCTTCCGCTACAATTGAAATCCATTTTGCATGTTGTAATTTATTGGTAGGAAATCTACAAATGAAAAATAATATTTTAAGGTCCATAAAAACGTAATAATATAATAATAATACATGTGTGTCACTAACACACACTACCATCTATAGTATGAAGCTAAGCAGAAGTTGTGTTATGGGCAGTAGGCAAATGAAATAATAAGTGCTTATTCAGAGTTCAGACTAATCAGGCGCGGCTGGTGCGGCGGCTCGGATCTTGGCTTTTTTTACGTTTACAGTTCTCAACGAACGAAGAGACATATATCACTTTTTAAGTTGGACCTGCAGCAATACAACTGTGAAAACTGCATCTCATTTCGTGCGGTAGTGTTTGAGTAATGTGCAAGCAAACAAAAAGAAACGTCCTGTATGTAAATGCAAAATATACCAGTTTTTAAGTTGAACCTACAGCAATACAACTGTGAAAACCGCATCTCATTTGGTGCAGTAGTTTTCGCGTGATGCGCAAGCAAACACACAGACAGACTGACAAAAATTCTAAAAAAATTGTTTGGGCTTCTGTTGCTGTTATAAAGACCTCTCGCATTAAAATTTCTTATATTATAATATCTTCCATGTGCAGACATCGACCATTTACATTTTTATTATATGTATAGATGAATCGATACATATTTCACGCTTGTTTAAATTTTTAATATGGAAATAAATAGTTATAGACATTAATTTATCGCAAAAAAAGATATTCCCGCAGAAATATTTGTATTACGGTGATTATTTTGACAATTTTGAAAGGCGCACTGCGGCATGTTTTCGCGTTGCCGTTAGTGATGATTGGAGCATACTAAATTGAAATAGGGCCACAGACCACAGTTTATTTTGTGGCTCAATTCTTCGGGCCATTTTTGAAGTATCTAGTATATATTTGATCGATGATTAAAACATAGGATTTACTTACTTAAAGTATGATATTCCGTCCGATATTTTCGTTTTTCGATGGTTATTTTTACAGTTTTTAAACGCGCACTGAGGCATTCTGACAAATAACTGACGTAACACGTTAGCACGTTGGCGCATGCGCCAGCAGGGGTTCGTCGCTTCCATACGTCAAAGTAATATTAACCTTATTTTAAGAAAAATACCGTCCAAATTATATGTATATAGCATAGATTATGTCTAATGAAAGCTGAGTGATTTTATTTTTTTCTTATTAAACTGGCAACAAATTACATAAAATAATAACATATTTTGACATTAGTTATTGTTTACATATATTATCCTCTTGTATAGTTATAGACAGAGAATACATAAGACTCTTATTTTGCGTGCCGCCGGCAGAGACAAATACCTAATAAGCTCCAAAGCTGTCAGTGGAAAAATTACCTAAGATTTTGGGTACATGCATACATTACATACATACATACATAATCATCACGCCTGTATCCCATAGGGGTAGGCAGAGACTATGGATCGCCACTTTGCTCGATCCTGACATACAACTTTCGCTTCATCCACTTTCATCATTCTCTTCATGCATTCTCGTCGGTTCAGGGTACTTTTGACCTGACCCTTCTTGAGGATATCACCGATTTGAATGTTGTAGGTTCGATGAGGTCGACCCCTACCGACTCTTCCATCCACACTCGCCTTGTATATTTGTTTAGTTATTCTCCTTTCATCCATCCTCTGTACATGACCAAACCATCGTAACATGCCTTTGTCAATAATTCTTGTCACTACATCCTCTTTCACTCCACAAGTTTTCATCACCACGCTATTCCGCACTCTGTCACGCAAACTCACATGCATACATTAACTCACGCCTTTTTCCCAGAAGGGATAGGCAGAGGTGCCAACTAGACACCCACATTTCGCCTTGTATGTTCCGTCCCATGATGTGATAGGGGTCGAGCCTATCGCCATATCGGGCACGAATTCCTGACTCCGGGCTGATAATGAATAGGAAAATCGAATATCACTTTGCCGGCCCGGATTCGAACCCGAGACCTCAGCTTTGTAGTCGTACCGTAGTAGGTACAACTACGCCACTGAGGCAGTTAATATTTAGGGTAACCGTGTGTTAAATATTTACCCCACACTGTAAAATTCTCTTGGTGCGAATTACTTATAAATACATTTTATTGATTCGAATGCTTTTTTTTTCTATATGTCCTATGTGCTTCAATAATTTTAGTTTGTAGTCATATTATCCAAAAACTGTGGCGGCTATTTCATAGTTTAAATTTAAAAAAATATTGCTTACAAAATCATTAAGTACCTACCTGATTTCAAAAAACGTACCATATTGAATGCTTGGTCATAACAAGGTTACTGTCTAAATTATTAAGATCCTGTTTTGGTATACTATTGGTATGCTCTTAAACAATCATACTTACGCATAAACAAAGACATTGCCGATATCTTTGTAAACGTACATATTTGTTACAATTTTGAATTTAAATATTGACTGTCTAAAAAAGTTTTATTTCAATTGCACATAGAGATTACGCTCTTTTATATTTCTTATGTTTAAAAGGTTTCATTTGTAAGTAAATAAAATAACATGTTTATGTTGGATGGAGAATAGGGTACACAGCTCGAGTGACGCTAGTCATGGAGAAGACATAGCTCGAGTGACGCTAGTCATGGAGAAGTCAGCTCGGGTGACGCTAGTCATGGAGAAGTCAGCTCGCGTGACGCTACTCATGGGAGGATACAGCTCATGTAGAAGACACAGACCGGGTGACACAGATCCTTTATTTATTTGTTTATTTGTACCTTTTTATTTTGGAATAGCTGGTAGATTTCATTTGATGGTTAGGGACGCAATGTTAAGGCACGAGATTGATGAGGACCGGACGTGATGGATGAGTAGGACAGGTCAAAAAGGGAAGAAAAATAAACGGTAGGATAGTTACATCGAGTTTAGGCACACAAGAGTTTGTACGAAAAATAGCATCTATATGAGGTGGAGTGGAATCAATAATTTTCTGCACCCAGGCGAAGCTGGGCCGAGCCTCTAGTGAAGTATAATTATTTGAAGGCTTAAAAGAAATGCAAAAGAATTAAAATACAGCATAACACATAATTACCTAAACACCTTTGCCTATAAAATAATTGCTGTAAAGTGTAAACAAAGAACACATAATAACCGGTAATGCCCGAGCTATAATTTCTACGTGTCAAAACCAGACACTATACTGCAATTACTAGAAAGTATAAAACGGTTTTATTGCGTTTTATTTCGACTTTTCTATCATGGCGTCTCTTTTGCGGAAATACTTCATGAGTGAAGATCATGTTATAAAAAAGGTAAGTACAAAGTAAGTTATGATAGAAAAACTGACCTAAGTTGTCTCTTAGCCCTATATCAGGGTTCGATACCCAGTTGTGGAAATTCTGTAAAAACAAAAAATGGAGAGAATTCAAGTAAATACTCTCCTTTCATTTTTTTGTTTTTCAACTTGGTAATTTTTTTACATTTATAATAATATGTTTTCTTATAATTACATTGAATATCGTTTTGATACACAGACGTGCGAAAAAAGCGACTATGACAAAACGTTCGAGACATCAAAAATGTATTTAAAATGCAGCGGCATACAGATGACACACAAGGTTTCCAAGTTCAAAGGGTAAGTATGACATGCAGTTCCAATGTTTATGCTTACAGGCAGGAAACCCATGAAAAAAACGAAAAAATACTAGGTGCGCCTCCGTTTTTAGCGTCATTGGTGAATTTAATAATTAGTCAGCACGAAATAACGAGGTTCGAATACCTTAAGAGCCAAACAGCTTGTGGCGTAGTTTGTTAGCCGGCTGTGAAACGAAGGGCCCCGGGTTCGATCTTCGGACCGAGAAAAATATCTGTGTGAACCAGTATGTTACGGTTCTGGGTGTTTGTGAAACCGAAAGGTCTCTCGTAGTTCCTGATACTCACGACACAAGACTCGATCTTAGTGTGAGGTCAGGACTATGTATGTGACTGTTGGGCGTGTTTATTTATTTATTTAATAAATTATTCGATCAATATTAATCTTTTTAATCGATATAAAGGCTTTCTTTCCAAACCAGATCCAGTTGCATTTTAGGCCCGTGATAATCTATCATTTGACATTAACAATATTAATATATCGGTATTTTTATGCCACAAAACCGGCATTTCTTAAACTATTTAGGGTGATTGTTGGGTGTATTTATTTTAAGTTCATTCATAAAGTTTATTTTCAGCACATGCTGGCTGGTTTACTACTGGTTCCAGTTCGTGAACATACTGGTGGCGGTGGGCGTGGAGCACGTCGCGATGGCGATCACCGCCAGCGGGGGCACCTTCCAGGACGCCATCATGATATTCCGCATGATGCCCTGCAACGGATTCTCTATTCTGTGTCGGTTTTATAAAATATTTTTATGATAGATTTTAATATGACAGCCATTTTAGGCGGGCGACGCAACGGTATAATTTAGCTAGATTATTTCAATAAGTATTGAGGTTATACGATCACTAATGTTCAATTTTATTTAAGCATATCTAGTTGATGTGCTATATTCCGCATTTTCAAAAGAACCGAAATAATTAAATGTCGAGTAATTACCAAATAAAACTATTATAACCCACATTGCCAAACTTCTTTTCAAACAACAATATGATAGAGTTCGAGCTACGCTATTCCGGGCACAAATGCCAGTTTTATACCGTACGTAAGTTTTTTAAACCGTAAAACTCGAACAAGGATCGTCAAACTTGAAATGCCATTTGCAGCGCTAGTAAAGTCCTACAGCATGGTGACACACCGCCCCGTGTACGAGAACCTGATCAATGAGATAAGAGACATGTGGCCAGTAGGGGAAATCGACGCTGAAGAATACCAGATTATCAGCTCTGCACTTAAGCAGATCCACGTCGTGCTTAAAGGTAAGGAAATAGATAGAAAATATGAAATGCTTGATAGCAGAAAAACTATTCCGCCTAGAAATCCACCACAAATTCCTGTCAGCTAGGATCAAAAGAACGCAAAGAATCGAATTCGTGCTCTAACAGTCGGCAAGTGTCGTATGGACATAAGCTCGTTTTTTGTCTACGTAAACCGATAGTCCCACTTTGTTCATCTTTTATTTACTTTTCATTATGAATTCTCAGTCACTATAATTAGGCTTAAACGACAAGCTGCCCGCCTGACGTCAATCCTTCTATTACCTTCTTCAACAAATGTTAGTCGTTCCATAAGTATCATGGGTGAATGTGGATGTTGCTTTTTAAATGAATAATCCATCGATAACCACATTTTCCCCCTCATTTAGCTTACCACTGGTGCAACAACTACTTAATACTAAGTTTCCTGTACCCCCCCTTCCGGGAGCTGACGAAGAGACTTTCAGGGCGGGATTGGGACAGGATACTACATTTCATTTACTGGTTGCCGTTTAACCAATTCCAACCGGTTTATTACGAAATAATGGTGATACTGCAGACATGGCACGGTAAGAAAAATACATTCTTTATCTTTATTCTTTCATGGACCTTGTCTAGAGTTGTGAGTCTGTATGAAAATTAATTTAAAAGTTCAGACACATAAATGTGTTTTGTATCAGCAAGAGTAAGAAATGGAAATAGTTGTTTTTTGCGTACCAACGGCAAACTCATAATAATGATGATTTTTTTACAGCCTTGATAGTGATATGGCTGAACATGTGTGGAGACTTTCTGTTCTGTTTGTTCCTGAGCCACATTACCACGCAGTTCGACCTACTGTCTTTAAGAATTAAGAAGCTAATTTACGTACCAAAAGACGAACAACTCATTGATTCCTATCCACTAGGTAATATCAGCGTTTTAATGAAGAAACATTGTCTACATTTATAATATTTTATTGGATTTAAAGAAATAATTTACTCGTAATTAATTTCACAAAAGGCTAAATCAATTATGTTTGGATGTTACAAGAATTAAAGGCTCTACCGTCCTACGGATTCCTACGATAAAAACTAGCGACAGACAGATTTAAAACCTATTTTAGTTATTGAATGTTTTGTCTTGAAATAAAACTTTTTTTTAAGGATTTTATCGCGATTTGGTTTAATTTTTACATTTTTTAACTTCCCGACGTTTCCTTTACTTTACAGCTTTCGTGGTCATGGGACGACCAAATCGCGATATAATCCGTAAAAAAATAGTTTTATTTCAATGTGTAACATTCGCGTAAATCTAAGAAACCAGAATGTTTTGTCTTCTTAGCTCAAGCTGAATTTAAAAGTCGTTCGAAAGGGACATAATCCGTCTATGTAAAAGCCCGTAAGCCTATGTTCGAATTATAAGAAACTATAAGCGGTAATTAAGGAGATAATGGTAAAATTGTATGCAGGAGGGTACAGTGAGGAATATTTACGCAAAAACAAGGAAAACTACACCCAGCAGCAGTGGGAGGAGAGACATCAACGAGAAATAACTGAAATCGTGCTGCGACATCGTGCTCTTATAAGGTGTGGTACATCAGGGTATAAACATTGAGTTGGGAATAGATTAGCTGAGTAACTGTTTTAGAATGAATAGTTTTAAAACCACTGCTTGTGTACATTCGAGTCCTAATTTTTCAGGATGTTAAAATTCGTAACATTGTTTGTTAAAGCTTTCTGGTATATTAATGAGGATAAGTACTCCTGAGAAGATTATCCAGTAGCCAAACGTTTGAAAGAACCACATGACGCCATAAAAATACTTTATGATTTTTTTTTAATTTCATCAATTTAAATTAGTACTGTGATGTTGGTAAAAACACAAATTAATTAAAATATTGAAGTTTCTAAAGGATGTAATAATTGACGTTGTTCTCAGGCTTTCAGGAGACGTGGAGAAAATGTTCAGTTTGACATTACTTGTTAATGTAATGAATAGTTCCATCGTGATATGCTTCTGCGGATTTTGTAGCGTTGTAAGTACATAATGATTTTAATAATAAAATCAGCTTGCATACGCCTCCTGTTCAGTATGACACAATTCTTCCGTGGAAAGTATAATTTAACTTATGGTTATACTAATAGTACGTTAAGCAGACTCACCGAAGTTCTTCAAAAAGCTGGACTCGTCGGTAGTAACGAGAATGGAAAACTATTTTAGCACTAAAAACACTTTTACACTTTTGTCGGATTACGTTTATTCTAGCACCAGCAAATACAACACTGCTTTTTATGGTCAAGAGGCAAAGCTATTAAGCTCCCCTTTCGGTATCCCGGGAGAGACCGAAATGTCGATGTCACTGGCATTCCAGCCCGACACGACGGGTAGTGGATACCGTGGCGGAATTCTTGCACCCCAGACCACAGAGCAAAAATACAACACTATTTGCAATGAAATGTCGACGTAACGATCAAAAAACGAGGAATAGGGCGATGCAACGGAGCACGCGCTGTCCAATTACTGTACCACGACGGGGCAAATGTAACGCGACAACTACCCTCCGCTCGATTAATAAATACTCGCAATAATCCTATACGATACAAGTAGGTCGTGCTACTAAGAAAAAAGATCAATTAAAATGCCACGCGTAAGTTCCCAGGATTAAGATATTTTTTATAAAACCAACTTTCTTTCAGATCCAGATTTTGAGAACTAAAATTCCCCCGTAGGTTTTGATACAACAAAAGACTTGCATATCAAAATGGGCCTTAAGTCTGTTAAGTAGCAGACTGCTGGGTGTAATTTAATTTTTACTTGCCGGAATATTTATTTTAGGTGGTGGAAAAGTGGAGTGACACTGCGTACAAGTCGTTTTTAGTAACTGCAATGTCTCAGACTTGGTTCGTCTGCTGGTATGGTCAGAAACTTCTGGATTCAGTAAGTAGTTATGTAATTATATAATCGAGGATTATTGGATTATTTTAATGATTTTTTTTCGATTGCCAGAGTCAAGGTGTGGCCGAGGCTTTATACAATAGCGGCTGGTACAGAACGTCAAAGAAAATAAGAAACTCTATTCTAATCATGTTGCACAGGTAATTGAAATAGGATTTAAGTGAATATGCGATGTATTATTTTCTGTGGCAGAGAAAGGTACTGGCGCAATACTATCCACTTGATAAGAAACCCATCTTTAAATTAAGGAAATACACGTTCAATCAAGACCGTCTTTTTACTGTGAATTTGGACATTGCTTGACTGAAATAATTCTCATTGACCACGCTTATATTTGTCTCAGCCTATAAATTCATGGAGTCGTTTAAATCGTGTAAACTGCTATTCCAGATCACAGAAAGGCGTCGGAGTTACGACTTACGGGTTCTCTATTATTTCATTGGCGACTTACACCACGGTAAATATTAATATAATGGAACTTATCGTAATATGAGGGGATTAAAAGAACCACAGTGATTGAACCGAAACAATACATTGAGACGAGCATGCTATTCGTCTGATGGTAAGCGATACGACCGCTCATGGACAGTAGTAAAACCAAACACCATGAATTACATAGCAATGCTTGGCACTCCACTGCGCTCCCCATCCTGAGACATAAGATGTTAAGTCTCATTATGTCCAGTAGTTACTCTGGCTACAATGTCCTTCAAACCGGAACACAACAGTGCATTTACACTGCTGTTTGGCGGGTGGAAGACATTGCGATGGTACCTACCCAGGCGGCCTCTCACATATCAGAGTCCTACCACAGCACGGGTAAGATTAGAAAGGAAATAGGGTTACAAATAAGTTAGAAAGATGCGTAATGTACGTCCGATATTCGTCTATTCCTACGATTCTAAGAAAATAAATAAAATAAATACTCACGCGTTCTCTTTTAACGAAAATAGCACCAGTTTGTCTCTCAATTAACTTTGAGCAATTTAAAAAAGGAAATATAAAGTTTTACTTCTTTTTCAGATAATAAAAACTGCTTGGTCCTACTTCACTCTGTTGTTAAATTTCAACGACGAGCAGCACTGATCTATGATGTTTTCACTGCACTTCTCTTTAATATTGCGTTTAGTAGGAACTTAACTATTATTAACTTAATTTCTTGACACTGATCTATTATTAAAGCATATTTTTAATTAAAACATAAACGATTTATTGCACTAATCAGTGTTTTATTTTTATTTATTTTTTATAGGAATGTGGTGTCCATGAAATCGCAAGAGTTTATTGGACTATGGCGTCGCACTCTCAATGTTTTTTTAATATTTTTAAAGACGATTAAGGTTGGCTACAACCGTTTCAGAAAAATACTGAAGGTGTTCGTAAAAATAAAACACAGTAAATAGAGTTTTTTTCATTCTTATTTATTGATTTGTAGTCCGTCAAAACTTTGTTTTCGCATGTCCGGACCCACAAGGATTATCTTCTTTTCGGCTACTTACATTATACATTACATTTTTATAAAGAAATCACAATGTGCGTGCCTCCGCGGCCGCCGCGCGCGCCCCGCCTCGAGCCGCGAGCCACCACGCCTCCCCTGTACTAATACTACTAAATATTGTGTCGGCAACACTTGTCCAATGGATGGGGAACTGTTCAGGAGTGAACTAAGTGTTGTAGTAGTGAGTGGGCCCGGAGCCTGGTCGTGGGGGTGTGGGGGTGGGGTGGGGGGTGGTGGGGGCGCGCGGGCGGCGCGGCGCTCCGCTGCAGTTCCGTGTCACTCGTCTCGCTCACTCACTCGTCCATAGCCCACACCCATATTTATACCGGCCCGTTGGCCGCGTCTAACGAAAAAAAAAATCAAATCTCTAAATGTAAGTCATATTTAACCTGTATAATTACAAATGCATATACATATTATCCAACTTTTACATATGTATATAATATACCGCTTTAACATTACGTGCTAGGCTTACATCGAGTTTACATTATTTATAAAGATTATCTTCAGTAAACAGTTCAACGCTTTTCTGAAACGCCATCGAGTATCGTAACTGCGGCCAGCGCGGCCGCACCCCGCTGCGGCGCCGCGCCGCTATACACTTCAACAAATTAATGAAATGACACTATGTACAACAATACGACACTTAACATTAACGAAAAATCAACTACACGTATTACTAACTATCCGGCGTCGCAGCGGGGCCCGGCCGAAGCGAGTAACAACTTATAATACTATGAACCACGCGCGGACATCGCAGCGAGGAACCTGCGACGTGCGTGGCGCTCATACATCCACTATACACAATGTACAAGGCGTCGGTAATAATGGACGAAGTCGTACGGAAACCCTATGCTACAGAACGCACTCCACCGCGGCCGATGGAACACTTCACACTTCACATAATGTTCACTTGCATTTATAATCAAATCGTTCTGCCACTTAACAATATATTGAGGTAATTTATCATCACTCAGCGGCAGTGCTTTATCACGAAATGATCCATCGCGAGCGTCCACGCGGCGGTGACGTCACGCACGCAACACCTACGTATACATACAAAAGAGAAGTAAATAAATAACGTTACAATATTCATAACCGTACATAATATATCGACAGCATTATTTTTACAATATAAGCGTATTCCAGTAAGATCGAGTCCGCGCCGGCGGCGGCCGTGTCAGTTCCCGCGACGCTCGACAGCTTATTATAATTTCTTAAACTACTTTAAGTCGTATTTCTTTAATGAGGCGTGAGGGTGCAGGATAATCATGATTGATGATCAGTGTATAAAAACACAACTGGAATCAAGCGATTTTCACCCGTACATTTGGCCCGTATTTTTCACGTTCCAATCGGTGAATATCATTTTAGAAGACTTGTATTGGAAGAAATTACTTCTTATTGTCAAAAATAACAATCCACGTCCTGCAATGATCAACAATGAATTTTATTCTAGATCAAGCTTAAAACACACATATCCCGAGGCGCTAATAAAAAATGAGGAACAAACTCTATAAATTCTTACACAGTTACATTAGGCACAGTAAGTTCGATTTGATGACAAACTATTACAATGAATAAGATTTGACTTACATCTACTAATTGGCTCGTTCTTATCAACGCTTGTAAATAACACAGTTACAACTAGCAGTTTCGTTAGTGGTCAGTCAGAAGTTAGTCTATGTGGTCGCGGTCGCGAGCACGGCCGCCGCCGACATCGATATATTATGTGCAGATTCCTCCGAGTACAACACTACGCGCAAACGTGCGAGCGCCCCGCACTTAAAGCTTCCCACAACATTTGACGCTAATTCCCTGCTTTTTAACATAAGAATATTATTTATATACAATTTTTAGTACCATCGTATGTCCACAAGGGTCTCCGCGCGCGTATATCACTCTCACGTACCCATAATCGGATTGTATACATTTATATCGTTTGTCTTTTTGTTTTACCGCCGTTCCCGTATCTGTTCGTTGCACTTGATGCCCGTCGTTTCACGTGTCCGTATATCTACAAGATTCAGTCGTGTCGATAACACGGCAGATGCGTCGCAAACCAGTCGATTTGGAGTAGTCACCGATACATGAAGTAGGGCAGTAATATCGATGAACACGTCTGTCTGTATGCTCGCACTACGTTCGCTCGGCATCGTGCGTGTGCTTGGGCGCGCGGCAGATGACGGAGAGCCGGCGTCGGGGGTGCTACGAGGCAGGCGGGGGCGGCGGGGGGTGCGCGGGGCGGCGTCAGTCCTCGTCGGACAGCGGGTCGTACTGCTCCGACATGAGCGGCGCGGGCTCGGGGGCCGCGGGGGCGCCGCCGCCCGCCGACGTCGCGGGGCCGCTGCCTGCACAACCAAACACATAAATTACAAATATACTACATACATATGTCTGCAACGGAATTTCTTCTCTAACATAATTTGAATAAAATGAGTCCACGAACGGTGCTCGAAGGACCATAAGTAAAATACGACAAATATAATTCAACCTGGCACCTGTTGATGAGTGATGTTCAGGTAGATAGGCCGCACACAGATAAACGTATACATCATCCTGCTACGCTATAGACAATCCACTTGCTGCGATGCTGGCCACTTAAGACTAGTATGGTTGGCGCATACTTAGAGAGGTCTACATCCAACAGTGGTAATTGTCTTATACACTTGATACTTGAAGGTACGTACCGTCGAGCGCGGGGTGGTTGGCGTGCGAGGGGTGCGCGTTGTGCGGCGGGTGCGGGTTGGCCACGTTGAGCGCGGAGTAGGGGTAGGTGTACCCCCCGGCCGCGAAGGGTAGGGGTTTGCCGCGCTCGTCCGCGTCGCTGCGCATCACCTCCACGATGCGCGTGGTCACGTAGTCGAACGCTGTTAGCACGCCACTGCTGCCGCCCGACACGCAGCCGTAGCGACGGTTGCTGTTACTCCTGGGTTTATACACATTTATTCATTTAAAAATAATGATGATCATGTGATGTTGTGATGAAAATTGTCGATAGCACACGCTGTGCGTTAACTAGCTCTAGAAAAAATATCGATAAGGCGATACTTTTACAAAAATACGTTAAAATCATCGACTTTTAAGACTAAATTAAAGTATAAAAAATATGACAATTTAGTAATTTTTTGAGGGATTCTCTCTCATCTATTCAATATATTTTAAACTTTATTCTTTTGTAGATTTTAAACTGGCTATTTGAGGAATGCAAGACTTTAAAATTATCTTTTAAACTGTCAATATAATAGACACTATACCTGTTGGTATGGTGGTTGTCAGGCGGCGAGACAGGCTCTAAATACGGCGCGTGCTTGGGCGGGTCGCGGCGCTTCCACTCCTCAGCGGAGGGTGGCGCGCCCCCCGCCACCCCCGCACCGCTCGTGCTCACCCCGCCCACGCCACTCACCCCGCTCACGCTGCTCACCCCGCTGACACTGCCCACCCCGCTTGAATAGCCTTCCGTACTACCCACAGGGTATCGACTGCAACACAAATAACATCGTGAATATTAGAGGATTGTAAATATAACGAAACCTACCTGTCAATATAAGCAAAACTAATAGACAAGACATCGATGGTGCTATGATATTGATAGAAATCCAAACAAGATCGATAGTAACACAATTTTTACTTGCATCGGATGTGAAGTCAATAAAACTACCTAAACTAAGCCGGGCGGCTTACACCCATATTCTAAGACTTTTCCTCGAATCTTCCTCAACCTAATCTTAGTCGAGGTGATTTTAAAAATGCATTGAAGGAATCCTCGAAAATGGTATGCTTAGTTAAAAATATACTTTTACTAAAGGTTCCTCGAGTGAGGTTGAGTCAAGGAAAAACGTCATCATTTACGTCACTGATGTATAGATAAAGTAGAGTTTTAACAAAAATCTTTGAAACTAGCCTATGGTCACTTGAAAAATGACAGTCAAATGTCATGTCAAAGTGTTTACATAGAATATATAATTATTTAACTCAAAATCTTCGGGATTATGACTGGAAGACAAATATTTAGTGAGTCCGAGAAAAAAACTCATGCAGACAGGAGGAGGGTCATATCATCCAACCGGAAATTTCGAAGGATGTTCTTATGGATGAATCGTCGTTCGGGATATTCGTACGGAGTACCGTACAAATATTACAGGAACTGTTGGAAATCTTTAATAACTCTTTTAAAATAATAAACACTGTTTCCAAACCAAAAATCTTTTATTAAATGAAATAAAGAGTAATGTTTGTATCATTCACTGGGAAAACGTGTAAATCGTGTAGAGGCACCCACCTCAACAAATTGTTGGCATATTTAGGTATTTATGAATTTTAAAAGGTAAACTTTATTTCTCTCTTTTAAATTACAATATTAAAGTAGGATTATTTCTTTTATTTCTTCCTTAAGGTAGGTCGCGACGTACCTTGAGTTTGACAGTTGATTCCTTTCCTCGAGAAAGGAAAATTTTTGAGTGAAGTTGAGTGGAGGAGACTTTTTTCAACTAAGAATATGGATTCCCTCTAGTAACGTCAAGTGGAGTCGAGAAATTTTCGAGGAACGTCTTAGAATATGGGTGTTAGTTTTCGGTCGCAGTCTGGATATACCCTGTATAACAATCGGAGTATACACTCACTTGTGGTGTATGAGCGAGGTGGTGGGGCTGCAGAAGTCCCGGGTGATGATGTTGGAGGCGAGGTCGCCCAGCTTGATGCTGGTGGTGGCGTGCGCCTCCTCGCGCTCGGCCGGCGTGGGCCCGCGCTCCTGGGGAGGGTTGCCCGTGCCGTTGTCGCACTCGCGGATGGATTGCTGCTGCACCGGGAACCTCTGGTCGGAGGTCTGGCTGATCTGGTGCGTGATGATGGCGTCGATGAGCGACGCGGCCGTGAGCGTGCCCGAGCGCGGCTCCGCGCCCGCCGCGCCCGCGCACGCGCCCGCCGCGCCCGCCGCGCCCGCCGCGCCCGCCACCACGCCGCGGCTGGAGGGAAACATCGTTATTAATACATGCTGTCATAGTCAATATTATGGAATTTTGGTAGATAACTCTCGAGTGTCTAAGAACCTGAGGAAGCCGGCTGAATCATCGATAAAATAACATTGAAAATGTTAAAATCGATGATTGGTCACTAATATCAAGAACTTCTTAGCTACAGTATTGCGTTTCGAATTGGATTAATGGTACAACTTATTTGCATAGTGTAAAAGAGCGTCAGTGGCTACATATGGGCCGATGTACCAACTTAATATATATGTTAGAGATCACACAAGTTTGATCCACGCAGGATGAATGCCATACGCAATGATGTTACTTATTTTATTGGAATTGCAACACAGTCCGACATGATTGACGTCTTATAAGTTATCGGTTGCCAATGGTAACGCTGAATGGTCTGTCAGTAGAGTCTGTGATCGGTTTAATAATATTTAATTGTTTCTATTGTAATCGTGCCCGGAACAGCGCCAAACGTGCGCACTGACTGATTAATAAGAATCATCATGTCGGACGGCAACGACGGCCATATAAATCGCAATCTGTATGATTCTGCGACAGCAGCGGTGGGATCGATTTCAAAATCATCCCTCGTGTCTACCGCATTGCCTGCTACCCAAACTGAAGAATATTTTCGGTCGGAACGTGAGGCTCAGTAGTGCGACCACGTACATTGGGTATTCTAACAATAAAGCGGCGCTGATAGATGGGCTAGATACTGACAGCTCTAACAATATCGAGATTTCTAGAATCACAGACGTCTAGGCAAATAACTACGGATGTGGAGAATACGCCAGGAATTATACGCTTACGATGGCGAATATTTATTAAGATGCAAAATCAGCAAAATCAAGCGTTGATTCTGGCATTTAAAATTCCATTGGAATTGAAAAGAAGATTGATAGATCGAATTGACGTTGAAAAAGATGATACGCTTTCATCAACATTCAATTGGTGGAAGTAATTATTTAAAGGTATCAACTTGTTATAGCGATTGGTAAAGTATTGAGAGGATCCATGTGGTTTGTGCGGATAAATTGTCCAGGTATGACGTGAACATTTGAATAACTTTGTCGTACGAATTGTATCTAAAGGTAATGACGCTTTTGGTAACGTTCCTATTGTGGTCAAAACGAGAAGCGTCCAAAATCTACTCCGCAGTCGTATATCAATAATTGTCATGCCTGCGATAAGCTTGGAAATAAGGTTTGTCACGTATAGAAAATAGACTAAGATACCATCAATTGCTTTAACAATGAGTTTTGGCTATCGCCAACAATCTTGCTTGCCAGTATGTTACAGGTGTGGTTCGTCAGTTCACATAGCGAGTCGCTGTCCTCACGGGTCCAGCACCGCAGCATCGACATATGTTGTAGAACGTGTTGACATATTATGTGTGGTCGAGCTGCTCTCCGAAACACTAAAACCTTTTATTTGGTTTTTAACTTTGGCGCTGAGTATCCCTTTGTAAAAGAGTCTGCCGCAAGGTAAGAGGTAAGCGAATTGATATTGTTTGGCCAGGTGCTTTTCTTGATGTGAATTGTCACGCGCGTTGATGGTGAAGGAAAATATCGACAAGAAACCTGCATGAATTGCTGTGATGTGTTAATTAAATCAACGTACACTGCCTGAGCATGGTTGATTGTGGCCTAGCTCTTTTCAATCGAACTCTCGATTGTGGAAAAGTCATATGTTCAACAGCGATACGATACCTACTGTGCAATTGTTATGTTAGGTAGAAATTAATGATTTAAGCATCGAAATTGTATTTCACTTTTGGCTGGTAAAGAATCTTCGCAAAAATATAATATTGCGTTGCGACATTTTGAATTATAGTTTTCAAATAAGCATGTCCGCACATTAGTTGTATCTGACAAGGTTGGCGTTTGTAAACACAAGTCTTAACACATAGCACGTTTAATACTGTTACACAGATGAAACAATTTGTCCATAATTCTTCAATTCTTATGGATCCAGCTTTATAAATTGGCGTTCGGTAAATGCCTAATTGAATTGGCAAATAATTGCTACAAGACACGGCAGTGAACTGGTGATCCAGTTCCAATGATATTTAAGCCACAGTATCTATACTATTAAAGTTTCATGCAGATGCCAGTGCCAATGGCTATGATGCTATTTTATTCTAACCTGTAAGAATTTAACTAAGGGCTATCGCATACTTTAGCAAAACTACGATGTTAGCTAAATCGTGTTGTGACATACGCAAAACATGTTGCAGCCAGGTCTTTAGTATGAGGGCTGGATCGAATGGTGTTCTGCCATTTTCTTATAGAAGGCCGGCGTGACGTGTAGAAATATTATTATTATTATGTGAGTGAGATGGTTAAAGGCCATTTTGCTAGTGGTAGGATTTTCATTCTGCCCGGATGGCTACGACAGTGAATAGTGGATAGATACCCATTATGGTTACCTAGGTAAGCGTATCGACATCATCTCGTGTTTATCCGTGTGTAATCGGACCGACATAGTTGTGTGGATCGGCGAGTGTGAAACATCTAGTGCCATATTCCGTCTGGTCTTCACTGCGTTTGCCATCGGGCGCGTTTTGGTCACTTTGGCTTTGTAAAGTGTGAAGGTAAGTGCCAGAAAATTTAAAGGATTTCTTTAATGAATAAAAGTATGAGTAACAAATTACAATGATTGGTACATATGAGTGAACTTTCTGTTGTAGAACGCTGTCGACTACCTTAATTGCCTGGAGTGTGGCTGTGGAGTGTGTGCCGCGGATCCTGCACGGTACCTCCGCATTGGACCCTGTGTCGAGTGGCGCCGATGCCCAACGTGGCACCCCCGTAATCTCCGCTAAGGAGTTTTTATAATTCTGTCACTAAGATTCGTGCCATTATAAACAATAATAACTGTAACTCTTGCAATTGTAAAGGCAGTTGGACACTTCAGATAATACTTCCGGACATTTACGATGATGACTGACTGTAACTCTTTTGAAGTCACCAAATATTTTTTTTTGTATGGTAGAATGGGTGGATTAATATTGATTATTGCGTTTTACACTTTATTACTGGCCATGGTAATTTAAAGTCTTAAACTGTATTATAAATTTAAGCTCGTTGATTCGCATGCGTGTTCATGTTCAGTACTTAATAACGAATATAGACTATCCACGTATCATTTATTTTGGAGTCTAGTCTTTAACAAAATAAGCGTAGAACCGTGTTGGTTAGTATGCAAACATCTGGAATCGTATGCTACATGGACCTAGTACAGACTAGGACGAAATTACGTGCTTTGCGGCGTTTTGGAATACTGGAATCAAGTAAAACAGTCTTCATACCTTTGATTTTAACATTAATAATAATAGATGATATGTGTACGGCACATGCTGATTTCGTTGCACTGAATTTATAACTCCTGACATAAAAATAGATGACAAGCAGAATTAACTATCTGGAAGATCAGGCCTCTAGCAAACTTAGTAACACAAAAATATTAAAGAGGTAATTACCGATCACAGTCAGGGAATACTAATGAATGATGCAACTAAGATATACGAGTTAAGACCAGGAATAAGATAAGAATAGGATGGACGAGCAGGCGACGAAAGATAAAAATCGTTATGACTAATAAAGCCACTATTCGTCCTTTTGTGGTGATCTGGTAATGGTTCAGAAAAACTCCTGAATAATTAATAAGTTAATTGGCCCATGTAACATTACTAAAGTATGTTTGATTGAGCGTTACATTGTTGAACCATCTGAGGAACAGGCCTAATTCGTGTGCCAGTAACGATTACGCAAATATCCAGCTAATCTACCAGAATTGTCTGATTGTGTTGATCCTTTAGGATCCATTATCGGTTAGTTTTTATTTAATTAAAACAAACTAAATTTATTAATTATTATGTGTGCCTAGTATTGATTTAAATTGCATTTCTATGTTATATTGAATTGCTGTACCGAATTGAATAATAAATAAAAAAATAAATAATCATTGTTTGAATTTTAGTGATAATTCTGTAGTAATTCTGTGTGTTGATAAGAAAAAAGAAACATCTTATATTGGTTGCTGATTGATGATTGAATGATTTATTGAAACTCCAAGCTGCTATGTTTTATTGAAAGATGGATTGAAAGTTTTATCACTTTGTCCTTGTGGTCTGTTGAAAGCCATCACGCTTTGCAGGATGGATTGAAAGCATGAGCGCTTTGTCCTTGTGATCTGTTGAAAGCCATCACGCTTTGCAGGGTGGATTGAAAGCATGAGCGCTTTGTCCTTGTGATCTGTTGAAAGCCATCACGCTTTGCAGGGTGGATTGAAAGCATGAGCGCTTTGTCCTTGTGATCTGTTGAAAGCCATCACGCTTTGCAGGGTGGATTGAAAGCATGAGCGCTTTGTCCTTATGATCTGTTGAAAGCCATCACGCTTTGCAGGGTAGATTGAAAGCATGAGCGCTTTGTCTTATGATCTGTTGAAAGCCATCACGCTTTGCAGGGTGGATTGAAAGCATGAGCGCTTTGTCCTTGTGATCTGTTTAAAGCTATCATGCTTTACAGATGGATGGATTGAAAGCATTAACGCTTTATCCTTGTGATTTGTTGAAAGCTACCTCGCTTTGCAGGATAGATTGAAAGCATTACCGCTTTGTCCTTGTGATTTGTTGAAAGCTACCTCGCTTTGCAGGATAGATTGAAAGCATTAACGCTTTGTCCTTTGAGATTGGGATCTGATCTATTTGACTGAAGGTCGATGCTGAAAGCTTCGACGCATTGCTAAACGTTAGAAGTCACGTGCTGATAGCTGTTACGCTTTGCTTTGTGTGTGAGGTTGAAAGCTGTTTATGTAAATACTATGCTTGTGTGCTATGCGCTGTTCCATCTAGCTTGGCTCTGATGTCAATAAGCAACGCGAGAGCGCGTTGAGGCGCAGAATGGCCGTGTTAGAGATCACACAAGTTTGATCCACGCAGGATGAATGCCATACGCAATGATGTTACTTATTTTATTGGAATTGCAACACAGTCCGACATGATTGACGTCTTATAAGTTATCGGTTGCCAATGGTAACGCTGAATGGTCTGTCAGTAGAGTCTGTGATCGGTTTAATAATATTTAATTGTTTCTATTGTAATCGTGCCCGGAACAGCGCCAAACGTGCGCACTGACTGATTAATAAGAATCATCATGTCGGACGGCAACGACGGCCATATAAATCGCAATCTGTATGATTCTGCGACATATATACTTTCTATAATCATACATAGGTCTAACTTTATAGTTATTAGGAGCAATCTACAAAGCATTCTAATCCCCTATCCGTATGAAATGTTTATGAAGTACAAACACAGTCCTGCTTTACATTGGTTCGATTGAACCACTTGTCCATAAAGGTAGATAGAAGTATGAATACTGACTTGTCTTTCCTGTCGATGTGGTGCGGCGTCTGCGCACGATGCTTGGCAGTGTTGGTGTACGAGCCGGCCGGCACCGATCTCCGCTCGTTCTCCTGACACCACAAGTATACAATGTTAATTATGCTAAAACAATTTTAACCACGATGTACAAAAATCTATGGGATTGGCCAGATAACGTCAGGTAATCGTCTATAATTAATCGATCATTTATCGGGTCAATATTACACATATCATCGAGCACATAAAAGTTTTCTCAGTTATTAAAATATATTACATTGGTAATTTCTTGGGCCTTAAATGAGTAAAAAGGTGGACCAATTTCTAAATCCTTGTTACTTAAATACCGTAGATTTATGCCCGGCAATTAGACATGAAAACTAATAAAGTATTAATATACCTGTACGTGTAAATGATGTCTGTCGTGAATGATTTGTTGTTGGTGCGGATGAGACTGTTGGTGCTGTTCTATCACGTGCCTTTCCTGCATCGCCGCCATCGCTCGCTCACTATACATTAACAAATAAATTCACATTAGGTAACGGTCAATGAACATCAAAAATTTTGATCCTTCGAGCCGAATATCACCACAAAAAATATTTATAGGGTTTAAATTTTGCATGGGCAAATGTTAAAGTAAATACTACTCACTTTTCTCTTCTCTGTTGCATTGCTATTTGAATGTCCCTTTCCATGTTATACTGCGGATGTTTGACTCGCCTGTCCATCACCTGGTATTGCGTTATCGGATGGTATTTTTGAGACATTGGCATTTCTCGTAATCTGCAACAAAATATAAATATAATTTATATCGATAGGTAAGTAAGTGTTTATTAGAAGTCTGCATATCAATATGGTGAATGTTTTGGAAGTGTATCTTTGTGCGGAAAACGTTGAATATTGTATATTATATGCAAATAGTATTCTTATACCTACCTAAACTAACCTACTAACCTAAACCTAATGTAAATGTGCGTGAGTGTGTGTGGTTACCTGACTTCGTGCTGCTGGTGGTGGTGCGGGGGCTGCGGCTTGGGCTCGGGCTTGGAGGGCTCGCCGCCGGGCACGGGCAGCGCGGTGGCGGCGGAGGCCACGTTGACGAGCGAGGTGAAGGCCTCGTGTCCGGGCGGGGGGTGGTGGGGGTGCGCGGCGTGGTGGTGCGGGTAGAGCGGCGTGTGGCGCTGGATCACGGACACGGCGTCGCGGCGCTGCGGCGAGTAGGCGGCGCCGGCGTACTGCACGCTGTACTGCGGCGAGGCGGGGCGCTCGGTGCGCTCGGGACGCTCGGGACGCTCGGGGCGCTCGCGCTCCGCCCCGCGCTCCTGGCCCGAGCGCCGCGCGCCGCCGTGCATCTGCTGCGACGTGATGAAGTCCGCCATGATGATCTGCCGCTGCTCCAGCCCGTGCGGGTTGCGACCGTACCCGCTGCTCGCCGTCTAAATACATAACCGTTGGTTACTACCATGTCAACATTCATTGAGTACCACATATGCTGTTTAATTTTCAGTATATTAGATTTTTATTTATTGAATTCATTATTTCGTCTCAGTCCTTTGGCACCGAAAAAATAGACTATAACTTTAGAGTTTCCCAGCGTCTCTAACTCATCTCAAAATATTTAAGTTAGTTAATTGCGGCTTAGAAACTACTTAGCACTTAACATTACTGTCAACTGATCATTATGAATTTCACCAGATACAATTACGTATTAAATGTTGTCTCACCGGCGAGTACGCGGACTCCTGCGGCCTCGCGTGCTGCGGGTGTTGCTGCGGGTGTTGCTGCGGGTGTTGCTGCGCGTGTTGCTGGGCGTGTTGCTGCGCGTGTTGCTGCGCGTAGTAGGTGGCGGGGCTGCGGCGCTTGTAGTAGTGGTCGAGGCGCTTGTCGTGGGCGTGGTGCGCGTGGTGCGGGTGCACGGGCGTGCCGGCCGTGATGGAGCCGGGCGGCGTGCGGCGCGCCTCGAACCGCGCCTCCACCGGCGTGCCCAGCGTGATGGAGCCCTTGGCGCCCGGCTTGGCCGCCCGCACGCCCACGCCCACGCCCACGCCGCCCACCATGCCCGGCTTGCCCTTCGCGTTTAGTTGGTTGGGCGATTCTCGTTCCGGTTGCCCTCGGTACGTGTACTCGTTTGAGTTTCGGTACATGTTCTGTGGGAAAACAATGGTTTTTAGTTGACACAACTTAAAACAATTTTATATTCATAAATTATCGATACTGTAAAGCACAGGGCTTATTGAAGGAAGGTACTGGATAATCTTATCTTTACCTACTTGAAACATATAAGTACAATTATTTTTGAAGAAACTTTTTGCAAATACATTTTTGAGTCACAATATGTGCATAATATTTTTATAAGTAGCCATGAACTAAGCCTGTTATTTAAACTTTGATCTTGTACAGTAAATTATTCATGTAATTGATCTACTTACAGGTTTATTAGGATGCGAGAACGCGACGTCATTCCTCCTCTCGGTCCGTTTAACTGTGAGATCCAGCAGCGAGTCAGGTCGATTCTCCATCACGTCCTGCCTGGGCTCAGGCCTGGGGTCTGGGCGGGGCTCGATGTGTACGACGACCACGCCCTCTTTGGGCGCTTCCGAGGGCTGCGCGATGGGCGTGATGGTCGCCGTGGGTCGGTGAGGGGAGCGCGGCGAACTCACCACGTTGTGAGAAGGGTTTACTACGGTTAGTGTTGCTAGTGTCTCCCTGTTGGGTGTTGATGACGATACCTGCGGAATATAAAAAAAATTAGTTTAATCAAACAAATAAATAGATGGAAATACATTTTAGAAGTCGACAAAATTGTAAGAAATGCAATCAAACTGTCAACCATAAGAATAAATCAAATGCATTCAACATTAAAATAAAATCCAAATAAATACAGACAACAAATTTTAAAAAGTCGATAAAAAACCACCAAAATCGACATCTATGTTACATTTATTATCGACAAATATTAATTAAAGGACAAATTAAATGGATATGGTATGGTGCGTTGTGGTAACACCGTAATAGTAGCTCTTAAGGGTAAGAACGTAAAGTCTTATAAAATGTAGGAGTTTACGTTCTTACCCCTTCCATCCTTGTATTACGGTGTTACCCCAACGCACCCTAAATCAAATTAGTATTTTGACACTGACCTTCAACTGCTGAGGTTTGATAGGAGGCGGAACTGGCTGCGAATCTCTCGTAAGCGTAAACTCGATGAGGTTCAACACTACATCTCTGACAGTCTGCGGCGCGGCGGGCCCGTTCCTCTGCCCCGCGCCTCCCCCACCCCCACCCCCTCCGGCGGCTACGCTCGTGACGCTGGTCACACTGGCGACACTACTGAGCGCGCCGCTACAAGACCCTGATACTGTGACACTGGACACTGGAGCTGGTAGTGGACTCGGCGCGGACGCTGATGATGATGGCGTTGATACTGGCAGCGGGAGTGTTGTTGGTGGTAAGATCTGTGAAAAAATATTTTTAAATAGGTGATGATGATGAATATAGTACGTGGATTATAGAAAAATGCTTGTATTTGAGTTTAGACAACATATCGATAAAATGTCTCACATTATCGATAATTTTCATATTCGCCTAGATATCGATATACATCATGTGTAAAATCCATCCTAATGAATCATAGAAATATGTTGCCTTTCAGATTCTAGAGAGGTATATGTAATATCGATATATTAAGCATTATAATATTTATTTTTAAAAAGTGTTTATATTATTAATCGAATACGGATTCGGCTATTATTTATCACTGAAACAAGATACAATAATTAAACATAGTGGGTAGTATACCTTAGTGGTAGGCGCATCATTCTCCTCGTCCGCCGTCTCCGTGGCGGAGGAGTCGTACTCGTCCCGGCGCGTGCGGCGCGGGGCGACGGCGTCGGTGCGCGGGCCCTCGGGCTGCGCGGGCGGCGGCGGCGCGGGCGGGCGCGCGGGCGGGCGCGCGGGGGAGCCGGCGCTGGCGGTGTCGGTGTCGCCGGAGCTCACGGCGCTCTCGTCGCTGGAGCTGCGGGCAGTGGTGGGCGCCCGCTCGCCCACTAGCGAGTCTAGTTGCAGCTTTTTTCTGTTGGAATGTAATATGTATGTTATATAGGCTTGCCGTCATTGCATTAAGAGATTGAACTTCTGTAGGGCTAGCAAAATACTGCTACTATTATATCAGGAAAAAACGAAATTGGCGTTGAAATAAACTCGGTAATTCAATTTATTTTAAAATGTTTACCTATGGCACCATTTATTACCTGATTGTACTTATTGTTCTGACGTTTTAAGTATCGTAAGAATCATTCAATTTCTTCTAGAATGTATTAGCAATTTTAAAATCCTCATGACCTTAGATATGAAAAACGTCATCCAATCATTACCATCAGCTTTTTTTAAGAAACAATCATTGTCATTCAAACATAAAATACATTACATCTCAAAGACTACGCATCTTATTAATGAAATATTCGTCTCATACCTATAGGTGAAGTAGAACGCCTTCAAACTAGCCGGCGTCCGTCCGCTGACGCTGGCTATCCGGTCCCACGCAGTCCCGTGGTCCCGCAGCAGGGTCCTGAAGCGCGCCGCCTCCTCCTCCGAAGGCTCGGGGGCTGCGCCCTCGCCCAATGCCTCGAGCCGCCGCGTGATGCGCTTGAAGCACGCCATGCAGCACTTGCTCAGCTCGCTTGGGATTTCTGGTGATGAAGGTGATGAGAATTAGGATAAGGAAATGTGGGTTGTTTATATGTCAGGTGATGAAGATGATGAGAAATTAAGTTAAAAGGATGTCGAGAAATATGTTATTGTTTAGATGACAGCTACACTATTATATTGGTTTGCAATTATAAGGTTAACAAAAATATAATATTCTCTATTTTTTACACACAAATGAACTGATTTATACAAAAATTAGGTTTCTTGGGACTATGATTCTTTAATTCTGTTTTGTATTCTTCCGCTTTTAATAAATATTAAATAAAAAGTTTAAGCGTCAAAGTACGCAGACACTATTAATTTGTAATCGATGTTGGCTTAACACACTGATTTTGACCATAAAAATATTATCAATTTTACCAAAATCTTGCAAGTCAAAGAATTCGTTAATTAGTTATGATCGTCCTAATTGACGGTTTAAAACATCCCTGAAGTATAACTTCTCCAACCATTTAAACCGAAACACACAAAAATACTTACGAAACTCATCCATGAGAGGTTTCTTGAGTTCAGTGGATAAGTCGTGCCACCTCGGCGGCAGGTGCCTGAGCCTCTTGGCCCGCACGCGCGGCCCCGGACACGTGGGCACGGGGCAGCGCGTGTAGCGAGACCGCACGCACCGGCAGTGGCAGGGCTCGCACACGCGCGCGCCCACCGCGTCCTCCTGAGTAACATTATAACATTTATTACATTGTGGGTGTCCTAGTGGCGCCTCTGCCTACCCCTTCTGGGATAAAGGCGTGAGTTTATGTATGTATAACATTAGCTCATAGCTGAATCAAGGCAATCACAAAACCCTGGCAACCCCTGCAAGGTTGTACAAACCGCTTGAGTGACACAAAATAGATCAATCAATGGTTTTCGAACACGAGACTCAAGCTGCGAGTATTGAGTAGATTATCTGTATTTGTATCAGCCCATATTAGATCAACAGCAAGGCACAGACCTCCTCTAAAATTGAGAGTACTATTGAGTTAAGACTGAAGTTGCGATTAATTAATATTCGTCACATTAACAATATAGTATATTAAACAGCAAAAGCACATTGAAGTTCAATTTAGGCCAAATACCATAAGGTGTACTCGCACGTTGTGTAACTAGTTAAATAAGTTCAAAACGATAAGATACTAGTAGACTTATGGTTTGGTTAAAACATTTTCTAATGAGACAAGTGACGGGTTAGGCTTTGACAGCGTATCTTAGCTTCATACTCGTAGATAAACTACATTTACTATAAAAAATAATAGTAAAAAAAAATACACTTTAAAAAATAGAAAAAAATATTTTTTTTTAGTTTTTTTTAAACTATTATTTATTTTTCATTTTTTAGTCGAATGCGCCTGGTAGATTCCTTAATTATTGACGCAGACACTCCGGGTCTCAGGAAAACAAAAATCGTTAATCCTGATTATCCTAGTAAGGATAATGGGTCAAACTGTTTAAAATATTGAATTGTCATCGGTCCTTAATAAGAATGCCAAATTTCGAGTTAATCCGACGTTTTGAAGGGGGTCAAAATCTAGTTCAAAGATTCCTTTACATACTAACATACATACGTCTGAAGCTAATAAAAGCATATTAAAAATAGCTTTAGTTTCAATCTATACTGTACCTTAAGTCCATAATGGACGGCTCTCGACCTGGATACGGTCCGCGTGGCACCGGTAGTGTTGCATACGGCGCAGTTGGACGTCGCGGTGGTCACCGTCGTGGTGGTCACCGTCGTCGTGCTGGAGGGCGTGCCGATGCGCTCTATCACCGCTGCCGACAAAATAACATAGTTAGATATTATGAGTACAAACAATTTTTTACGTTTTTCTAAATTCAAATCATGGTGTGATATTCATTTTCATATATTGTGTTAAATAAGTTATAATGACACGCAAACGCTGTATGTTTTGAGATCAGCATGTTCATATGTCTAGCTAGCCGGTGTAATTTCATCACTCAGACATAACTATAGCTTGCTAGTAAAATCTCTACTTAAATTATACTTGGAATCATCCATTATTGCCACCTACCCACAGTAATTAAAAAAAACATTCACTTTCTTCCACGTACTACAAGTAAATTTGTGTAATAAATTGCCAACAACGGCATTTCCGGACAAATACGACTTGACCACCGTCAAAAAACGAGCGTATTAGCGTATACCTTAAAGGCCGGCAACGCATCTCCATGCCCTATGGTGTTGCAGATGTTCATGGGCGGCGGTGACCACTTACCATCAGGAGAACCTTATGCTCGTATGCCCTCTATAATATAAAAAAAACATCACCCCAATCCAAAAAATACAAATAAAAAACAGCAAAATCATCGTATATTAACGTATTCAAACACCCGGGCGTTAATTCGCGAACTACAATATGCAGCGGAGGCGCGCATTTGGTAGGCAAAGTAGATTAGCTAGGATTTTGCCGGATATCGGATCGCGATGGGCCGCCTGCATTATTTAGCAGATGTAATCCGATTTTGTGTTGCGCGGATTGTTTTATTGAGAAATATTGGCTTATTTGCGCGGTTAGTTGATGTTTATTAATGCCTGGTTAAAACTGAAGGTGTATTTTGACAGCCACCGTGGCGCAGTTGGTTAGACGCCGGCTGTGTAACGAGAGGCCGCGGGTTCGATCCCCGCACCGAGACAAATGTGTGCGTGATCCACAGGTATTTGTTTCGGGTCTGGGTGTTTGTGAGATCGAAAAGTCTCTCGTAGTTCCTGATACCCACGACACAAGACTCGATTTTAGTGTGGGGTCAGTACTATTTATGTGACTGTTGGGTGTATTTATTTATTTATTTATTCGTGATAAAGATTTATTATTATTGAGTCTTAATAGCCAGGTTTCTACAGAATACAGCTAAATCTATACATGACCTAAATTGCCTATATTTTCTTTAAAGCTTGAAGACGCCGATGATACCTCCGGTCTTGGGTGTGTTCATGCGAGTGTCAGAGTAGCCCATTTTATATAAAACGGCAAAAAAGACGGCGCGGTAGACTTAGGCGTAGGTGGAGATATGAAATGAAAATATCATACATTATTTAGATTTAGTCACTTTTTTCTACTACCACCCGGTTCACAAGGCTGTTTTCGCCAGAGAAGAACGGGCAAGAAACTCTAGCGTTGCTCTTTTCAAAACAAGTTTACAATACAGTAATTATACAGAGGTTGCAGCGCAGTTAAATTCAGAGCAGTTCATAAATAATTTAGAATAATACGAGTAATGAATAGTGAATAGTGTATATTGTATAATATGTAATAGTGAATATGTAATAGATAAGTTTCTTGAGAATTGACCCCAAATCGCACAACCGCATGATCTGGAAGAAAAGGGAGAATGCCTTTGCCTAGCAGTGGGATTTTCTTGTCTGAAAATAAAAATATCTACTCTTTACGAAATATCAGATTCTTTTTCACCTAATTTATGATTTATAACTACGCTGATCTACAATATTTTCAAAAATAATAATTTATTCGACGCATCACCATATTTTATTACGCGATTCCTAATACAGTGAATACAATGCACTAGACATTAAAACAAACCGTAAAGTGCAATACAACCAGTTTAATATTTAACTGACTGGGAGCGCGCGGGGGAGGGGGGAGGCGTCAGATTTGCGCTAACCGTTGTTAATTAACTTGCGTTTAGTTAGCGCTAAACAGCTGCATTCGGGGTTTAATGTGGTTGTTTTGGCTATTCGTTAGGTATAGAAAATATATGTAATAATATTAACCATACTATCTGTAAAAAAGTGTTAGATGAATAGTTTTTGCTAACAAAAAATCTTTAATTTTATTTGTTTGTAATATGTAACTGTAAGTAGTAATATATATTTTATAGGTACATTTATAGTCAAATCTTAATATAAGATTTCGATAATATGTCATGTTCTCATTTCACAGGCAATTTTTTGCTCACATCATAAAACTGTATTATAAAACTACCAAAACCGCGTCATTTTTAACTAAGATTTTGACATGAAGGTTAAATTTACACAATGAGTTGCAAATTGGTGCAAATCAACGCAGATGGCTGCAGAATCTAGACTAATTAGTGTGCGCAAATATCTGCCGGCAAAGCTCAAGTTTATCTTAGCTTACACCGCTTCAGTGGGAGCGCTGGATGGGGTATATTTTATAGGTAATTTAATAGTAGTGTTGTATCTGAAATAATTATTGTTAAGCACTGACTTAAGGATAGGGTTCTAATTTTTTTAATAAAATTTGGGACCTTACTATAACATGTCGGAAATATCTGTGAACCTAGCTGGAATGCGGTTCACATTTTTTTTGTGTTCCCCT
Organism: Deilephila porcellus; assembly: GCA_905220455.2. Taxonomy (NCBI): domain Eukaryota; kingdom Metazoa; phylum Arthropoda; class Insecta; order Lepidoptera; family Sphingidae; genus Deilephila; species Deilephila porcellus. Next base: position 10,771,830 of record LR999991.1, read on the forward strand.
ATCTACTATGTTATTTTACATTAAAAACGTTTTGAGATGTATGCTAATTCTATTTTTTATTTCTTTTTTCTATTTTAATTCAATTTGTTTAACCTATACTCGTATTTTGAATTTGCTGAACTTATGGTCCAATGACGTCAATTATTCAGGTCCACAGATATTTCCGACGGGTAATAAGTGATCTACTCTGGAAATATTACAGTTGCTTTAACATAACTCATCATTAGTTGAGCAGTAAAACACGGCTGATTTTCACCGCGGATTAAGGAATCATTTTCTGCAAATTTAATCACAAAATTTAATAATCAGATCTCGTAAATATGACTGCAAGTTTTGTAATATGAAAGCGTGTGTCGATCTTTCAATGGTACATCCAGAAAGCACGTATCAGAGCCCGCTACCGTCGATTAATCTCCCCAATTACTGAATATTTGCGCAAGAACTAATTGGAAACCTGTTTTATTCGCTCCCAGGCGGTCTGTTAATATACATCGTTTTCATCAAACCACGCCGAAATTTATGATACTTCATAACTGATGTACACGTAGCAATAATAAAAAATAAAATACGTAACTTGTACCGTGGGTTTTAGAAATTATTACGCACCATTTAGTTTAAAACGTACGAATTCGTAATAAACTTATAGAAGAAAATTACCAGGGTAATTGATTAAAATACAAATGCTGCTTTAACTTAAGGTACAATAATAATTCATTCAGCAATAATAATTTCACCCAAGCACTATTGACAGACTATTTAAAAGCAAAAAATATATTTATACGAAAATTTCAAATATATGCTTCTGCACGGCGTCAATAAATCGTAATTCTAATACTTTGTAAACCAAAATCAAAATGATTAAATTACCACACTATCATAATTAACATACGCCAACTTTAAATCCCCACCGCCCCTTGGCAATAAAAACCGAGCACACAAACAATTCCTTGTACAAATATCAAACCGAGCCATATTTACCGTATCTTTGTACTCAGATATTCCCCAAAACCCGGCTTGTTTACAAAACGAACGTGTAGTGACAACACTTACAGCACTAGGGTGTAGCATAGGAGACTTGACAAACTATATTTGTGCGCAAGATTTATATTTTTAGTACTATTTTTTACTATTATCATCATATTCGGGATATTGAAAATGATAAGAGTCTTGTCGTATGTCGCTTAAGCTATCCCTACTTGATCAGCTGTAGTAAATGTCACCTATGCTCGAATACTCAAACGCCATTTAAATATTAAGTTGCACTTAACTACCCGCGTCCCACTTAATCAGTACATTTAAGCAGGTCTTTCGTAGTTAAGTCCAACATAATATATAAGTGGCGTTTGAGTATTCGGGCGCTAGACTAACAGACGTAAAAACATAATTAGCTTTGCTGTTGGGTTACAATCGTTAAGTGAGATTACCGATGTAATACCCTTTTTCTCCAGTTCTTTCTCCTCATTTTAAGAGGCTAGCAACGATTCTCCGATGAAAGTCTGGCACATTTTCCACGTGCCGTTTGATCGAGCCGGACTTACATACATACATAAACTCACGCCTTTATCCCAGAAGGGAAAGGCAGAGGCGCCACTAGACACCCACATTTCGCTTTGTATTCCGTCCCATGATGTGATAGGGGGCGAGCCTATCGCCATATCGGGCACAAATTCCTGACTCCTGGCTGATAATGAATAGAAAAACCCAATACCACTTTGCCCGACCCGGGATTCGAACCCGAGACCTCAGCTTTTTAGTCGTACAGTAATACAACTACGCCACCGAGGCAGTCTTCGAGCCGGACTTATCCGTCAAAAATCTCATGCGACACCAATTTTGTCCCGAATGTCGCCTCTACCCTTACACATCAATGTGTTGTACACAACACAAATACAAGCCACAGGGGCGGTCAGCGACGCGTGTGAATTTAACGAGCGGCGCGCGACGTGTTTGACGTGCAAACAGGCGCGGACATCTTGCAGATTAAATGGTACAGTAACGCGTGTTGGTACTGTCATTTGGACCGTTTCTATATTCAAAAATGTTGGGAGGCGATTTAGCTGTGTTTTGGTTGGGTACAATTTATTTTAAATATTCGTATAATGGTAGACCATGGCCTTATTTACGATTGATAGGGCTCTACTTCATAGTTAAATTGGCTTATATAATTTCATTTTATTTCACTGGCATGTTGTGAGGTTGCGGACTACATACCACGGAAATTCTTGTAAAGGTCCCTTATAAATATTTGGTAATTATAATATCAATTCACACATGAGTCCAAAAAGACAGATATATATTTTGTGACAAGTGAAATTCATACACGTATTAGCAACATTAATATTTACATCCATTTCCAAATTCAAAATTCTTCACACACCTCATAAAAATGTAAACCCATCGACACCCGTGTAGTCACGCCGGCCCATCCGGCTAATCCGGCAGATCCGGGGCGCGTGCCGGCCACTCCGATTAAAAATTCCCTGTGTGTCGTCATCCGCGGACAAGCGGATCGGCCGGACACCGACGCTTGTGGAATTAACACGGTTTTAACGTAATTATTGCTTTGTCGTGCGATTACAATTGTTGCTCGTTAATAATGAACGAATTAATTAAAACGTGACTTATGTAAATGCGTATGGTTTGGGGGCGAATCGAATATTTATATATTATGTAGGGTAAGAACAATTAATTTGTTTTTTTAGGAATTAAGTAATAATCAATTACATAATAAATAATAGTATTTTCTATAGCTTAAATGATTCCTGATTAAATGGAATGTGAAACCAAGTAACAAATAACGACCTACGACCCTTAAGTCGAGATAAACATTGTTAACCCTATTTCTTCAAAATAATAGAACACAAGACAGAAATTGTCTGATATTTAGTGTCTGAATCTGAAACCAATAATCTTCCTAACTTTGATTTCCACGTTTTTAAACTTCTACCTGCCCCCCAAACACGGCGAGAAGATATACTTTTTATAAAACCACAATCCCATACCCACGGGACAATAACAAATAAGTTATACAGCATTGTCGTTCAGACGAATCGTCCAGTAATATGTATTCAACCGATCCCAAGGCGACGGAGCGCGTTCTTCAACGATGAACCAATCAAATCATGTCTTAGAATATTGTACGAAGTTTTTACTTTTTAATATAAATCCTTTGGGATGTAAACCTATTGCTGATGTAAATATTACGAATGAGCAGGCAAATAGCCCAGTTAAGAAAAACTGGACTGACAAAATGAATTTCGCGGGTTCGAACTTAGGACAACTTTTATTAAAGTATAGTTTAGTTTTAGTTTTTATCTTAGAACATGTATAATCGAGTTTTTTAATTTACGTGTGTATTCGCTAAAGCTTTCGCTTCTCAGAATTGAGACAAACGCATTTTTCAGAATATGAGGTTTCATAACTTTATAGAAATAACGGTAGCAGTAATTAACGATTCAAAAGACCTTGTAAAAGACTATTTGAAAAAGAATATTTTAATTGATTGATAGAAACAATATCAATTGTCCCAAGTCGATGATTGGTCGTCAGAGTAATGACAATGAGGGCTTAACACAGATAATTTTTCAACTGTGAAAATTGTTACGCTATTATGAAATATGAATTCGACAGCATTCAAAATACATTGTAGAGGTTTATTTTGCACAATGTTATTAATCCTTGAAAAGGAAATAATATTTTAAAGAATTAAAATTATTTTACTATGGACAAAGCAAAAAGATCAAAAATAACTATTTTAAATCCCTTCAGATTCTATAACATAATTTTGTCACGTTACAGGATCAGCCTACTCACAACAGGTTTCGAGCAGCCGACATAATGATTTATCTACGAGTTGACGTATCTAGACACTGCAGTTACCATCAGGTCTTACAAAAATGTCTTCTTTAGTTTATTGTTTTGTCACCCTGCTATGCTACAGACGGAAGTGGACAAAAAAAATTCCAACTCCTATTAATTTAATTTCTTGATTTCGTTGCGGGTTAAACAAGTTAGATATTCCCAGAAACTCGCTGATATTCAATGCTCGGTGTCATTAAAATGCGTGCCACTGTTGATCCTGGCTTCTGACAATCTACTAAAAACTAGATATATCATTCACCAACACAAAACTGTCCCTAAAAAGGTCATTTACATCGCCATACAACCTTTACCAGAAAGAATTGTCTGTGTTTAAATATTAAAATCCGTGATATTGTAATTGTCTCGCAAAGAGAGCGGGCCGCGCGTCGCGGGACACCTAAATGAATTAGCTGTTTGCGAAGACGTCTCGGGTTTGGAATACGTAATGACTTGTACAATACCTATTTAATGCTCTTTGAGTTTTACAGTATTCGCTCAGGTGTACTCGTTCTGTCTTGGGGAGAATGGGGATTCTGTCGTTGAAGTGAATATTATCAATTAAAATATTTAAGTATCATTTTGTTTCAGGATGGTTTGACTGTACATTCGATGTGTTTGAAAATGTATTTGCGTAAGTCTTAATTGAAATAACCTAGGATTTTACTGTAAGAAATGAGAAATCTACTTAAAATGTCACATATGTTATTGAAGCAGCTAAAACGACATGTTATGTAAATAAAATATGTAATTTCGAACGTTGGCAAATGATTTAAAATATTATTTGCCAAAGTGAAACTAGTAGTTGATAATTTCGACATACTATTTACTCTTTTCTAAAATCAGTTGGCTAATTAATTAATTCGCGTTTAAAATTTGCTCGTGTCGGATAACGCGGTCCACCGGCGGCGTATATAACTGGTGCGGATGGCGCGCGGCTCGCAGTTGCAGTTCGGCCGCGGCGCGGGGATGTTGTCGCTGTACCGCGCGTGGCTAGGCCCGAGCCCCTGCGTGGCGCGCCCGGCGCCGCCCCCGGGCGCCCACCGCCCTGTCCCACGCCGGGCCAGAGTCCCATCACCGCCCGTCACCCCGCCGCCGCCATCACCATCCTCGACCACCTCCAGCGAGCTGGATGTCGAGCGCATCGAGGCTCCAGAACCTCCGAAGCGTCAGACCAGCACTGTGCTGGATATAGCGTCGTGCGACGGACCTGTGCGGTTCAGCCGGGTCCTCAACGTGGCTTGGCGCGAAGGTTCGCCCGAAGGCAACTGGTGCCGGCATAGAAAAACTCAACGCACCACGCTCCACTACTACCCATGCAAGACTTGTGGCTCCAAGTTCCCTTCATACTACTTCGTGCATAAGCACAGGAAACGCTGCCACGCCGAAGAGACCGCGCAAGCTACGTTGACCGAGGCTGAGCCGGAGCCGTCCACGTCGAACGCGCCGAATTAACACGTCAACACCGGCGGATTAACACGTCTTCGCGAGCGACGGATTAACACGTCACGTGTGGCGCCATGTAGTGATTAAACACATATCAGTATTGTTCGAGTGATCTCATGCGAGCTTATTGCTAGTAGAATAATGGAGGTTTAGTTTTAATTGTAATTGTTATTAATAAATATTTAATAATTAAACGTGCTGTTGTTTCACTGATACATCTTTTAAAAAAATATATCTTAAACGCCATTAATTTCCCATCGGAGATTTGTGTGTAAATATTGGAATAAAATATAAGAACAATAAAGTTTTATAAGTTGTTTTACTTTATAAAAATGCCATACTTCCTTTTCTAAATTGGTTATAAATGCACACAAACAATCATTTTAAATACTTATTATGTATTATGGTACTAACCACACTAGTTTACTGTGATAAAAATAAATAATAAAGCAGCATGATATTTCAAATAGTAATAGGTTAGCTGATTCGTGGATAATGAAGGCTGGTTCGCGTCCTGGGCAAGATTATTGGACTTCGAATCGTAACTAAGACCATAGGAATTAATCGCTACCACTACCTCGCACTTGAGTGGTGGTTTTTAAACTTAAATGGACACCTTGGTAATATAGGGTAACTCCTAGCACTAAACTTTATTCGTTATCGTAAAACGTGAATGGTCCGTCAGCGACTGTATACATAAAGCAGCAGACCGGGCTCTGTGGCGTACCTTGGGAGAGGCCTATGTCCAGCAGTGGACTGCAACGGGCTGATGATGATGATGAAACCAGAAAGCTAGGTTCAATATCTTGGCACAGGACCCTGTATCTGATCTTATTGCTGGTACTCGGTAATCCTGGAAAGTAATGCACTGGTTGATAAGGCAGGAGTACTCACCAGTCTCAGGCGTGGGCGGCGGCTGCGTGGGCGTGGGCGGCTGCGCGGGCTGCGGCGTGGGCGGCGCGCTGCCCGAGCCGCTGGACGTGGCGGTGGGCGCGGCGCTGCACACCACCGTGGGCGACGCCGCCACCGGGCACGGCGTGCTGGCTGGTGACGTCACCTGGGGGACGCGGTGTGATAAGACCGTGGGGTGATATGGTATTGGTCAAAAAGATGTAGGAGGATTCTTTGATGAGAGAGATTTTTTGGGTAAAAGAGATTGGCTGAGTAACTTTTATTCTGAGTCTTAAGTTCTTAAGTCTGATATTCCTTGGTAGGCTATGCATTACGCATAATATCTTTGTTGTACTCAGGCCTAACCGAGCTAACTAGCAAACAATGCAACGTAATTTAATTAAAACGATTAATTCTTCGAAAATATTCTGTCAATCGTACGCAGAGCCTTCACAGTATCTATATTTACATGATAAAGTAACATTAAAGTTTGAAAATAATTTAACTTAAAACTGAGTTTATAATTTAAATTCGTTAATTCATACAATAGAGTCTTGAAAAAGGACTCAAAAACTCGTAATCTTTTAATCTATCTATCTATATCAGCCCATATACGTCCCACTGCAGGGCACGGGCCTACTTTACAATCGAGGGAATCGATTGAGAGTGGTTAGGCCATATAGTCCACCACGCTGAGTTAATCTTTGAATACTCACGGTAATAGCAGTAATAGTAACCGCGGACTCGCCCGTGGCAGGCGGCAGCGCGATGTCCAGCAGGGATATGGTGGGCGGCGGCGTCTGCGACAGCGGCGGCTGGTTCATGGGCGACGGGCTGCCCGGCGGCATGGTGATGGAAGACACGGACGTCACCACCGCCAGCGGCGCTGATGACGCTGGCGGGGGCGACGGGGGGAGCGGAGGGGTTCTGGTTAACTCCGTCCTGTGGGGAAAAATTACTTTAGATTTGACTTTTGCAAAACGTGGAGCTTTTAGATTGACTGTTGTAGAGACCGAAAATTCTGCCGTAGTTTCTGATACCCATGACAAAAGACTTGGTATGTGTGGGTGAGAGACTATGTGTATGATTTTGATTTGGGTGATTTCATCATCACCATATTTATCTTTTTATTCTGGCTCTACAACATGACTTCAATATACTGATGCGCCAATCGCTGCTTTTTCTGGTATTATCGACAGACTAATACATATCTCGTCATTCGATATAAATATGCCGGCCTTCTTAACTGCTTCTTTAACTAGAAAAAGGACTTAAGATCTTTAGCTATTCGAATTGCTTATTAATTTCGTTAAAGCACATCATCATTAAAACCAGCCTACAAGCACACAGGCGCTTAGTATTTTTCAATTCGCAACTTAATTATGAAACCAAAACGCAATCAAAGCGCGGGGGCGCGGGGCGGGGGGCGCGCGGGGAGATATGGCAAACATAATTAGCTCAATTCGGCTCTCTTTTAATTAGCCGCCTCTCCCGCGGGCGCTCGGCCGGGGTTAAACAAGACCCATTATCTGATCGCGGATCATCTGCGCACCGTGGAACAATTTATTAACTTTTATCCTGTGTTAATTGACTATCATTTTTATGGGGTACAATTGAGTAGATAGATCATATGATTAGTGATAAGCGCCTGTAAACAATCATAAAAAATGCGGTAAGTATCTTACAACTTATAGTGTATAAGAAATGAGAAATTGAAACTTAAATTTAGTCTTTGAACTTGTCACTACTGGGGCGTTATTGGTGAAGCAGTAATCGATTTTTTTTTAATATTAATTGACATTTATACGTCTCATAGTTAAACAAAAGCGCACAAATTATAATCTCAGTTCACCTTAATAATAACCAACTAACTTAATTATAAACCTACTTTGAATGACGGTCACCACCAAAAGACCAAAAAAGCGTCTAGACACCAAATGAATGATATTTACAAAAACTTGCATCATACATTCAACCACAATTAATTACAAACAATAAAGAAAATCCACTACAAAACCGCAAACACAAAAAGCTCACGACTAGACAAAAAACCGAACGGGGCTTAGTACAAGCTCAGTTATTTGTAAATCATTAAAATTTGCCCAATTAATACGACGGCATAACGTGAAAACCGGGGTGGTAATTATCTGCAGGCAAACTGTGCGGGGGGTGCGGGGTGGGGGTAAGTGGAGGGTTAAACAAACACCGGCCGGTGTAAGCCCGACAATCAAATTAATCCCATCCGCGGCTTTAACAACGCGTCACTACGTTTTTATTTACTATCACAATCATATTATTTTATAAGTACTCGGCGTTTCAATAAATGTGAAGGTGTACAGGATGTGCATAATTGTGCTAAATGATAAAACTCTTATTTTATTGGATATTCTATACTAAACTATATTTATTATCAAGCGTATTGTAACAAGATAACACCGCATACGATACTTCTCCTACATCATGAAATCTCGCGCAGTATAGCGGATAAGCATCAGGAATGTCGCTTGACATTTTTTGGCCCCAAGAAAACAATAACAACATTGCTGAAAAAAACCCCTGATGTCGGGCAAAAACCACTAGCTTGTTATCAAGAAATATGTGAGAATCCATGGTCTTGCAAACAAGGATGCCAAAAATCGGGTGAAACAGCGAAGACACCAGATAGAAGCAGCAACGCGAACCACTGTCACCGACCATGATAACAAGGAAAACAATACATATCCTATGTATGAATGTGGCCAAATATTACCAATATATAAAGAAGTCCAACAACTCACAATCAATCGCGCAGATGAAACGAGAAGCGCCGAAAAAGAGCGAATTTTTATTCCGCCCCCTCGGAGCTGTGTTTCGATTTCTCGATTCGTACTATGCTTTTAATTAAGGCAATTAGAAATATGGCTCGGGCCCGGTGTTTGCGTAAAAATCTAAACAAACCGTGTCGGGAGAAACGGGGCTTTGAGGGAGGTGAGCGCACTTTGCTCGATAACTACAAACTGTCTATCGATGTCGATAAATCTCTGAGTGAAATGTCTAGTTTCTTGTACTGATGTTGGAAGGTTACTTGTAAATTACAACGGAAATTACTTAAATGTTACACACGTTGAAATGATTAAATCTTATTGTTGTTTATCTTCATGTTACTGCTATTCAGTGTTGATCATTCTATAAGAAAATAAGAATTACACTAAAAAGATTTTGTCCTGTGGAAAAAGTGTACCACGCAAAATTTCACATTTATTTGAATTCAAAGGAAATACTTCACACAGAAAAATAAACCAAAGATCCCCTTGTTCACAAGTCACTTACGCTACCACTAAACAAGACGATACATATTTTGTAAATCCGTTTATCGACATCGCGCCGAACATCACATATGCTGATTGAATCCCGGCCACGATTCCCGCGGGAGCTTCTTCAAATAATCACCAGAGTGATTGTCAACACGCCACGCAATACATCGCAATTATTATTCTATATTTTCATTGGATCCCCCCGTTTCTCCCCACTAATGCCTCTAGGGAAAAGTAAGATATATTTGAAGAAAAAACCTGCCTAAAACTTGCTTTGATTTTTTTGTGTCAAAGAAATGGTTCTGTGTACTATATTATTTTATTTGTATTTATATGTTTGGTTTTTTTGTACTTAAACGACAAAATTCTTAAACTTCTTGCTAGGCTTAAAGTTGTCAATATAGAATATTAATTAGTGATAGATGAATATATTCGAGCGATCACAATTATACCTTCCTATTCAGAATCAAACTATCTATCTTCGACTGGATGATCACGGAGCGGGAAATAATTGCATACTTATGACGGACTTTTGCATCTTGCTTTTTTTATTGCAATGAATGGCGATACAAGCATGCCATTCGCCTGATCTTAAGAGATACGTCCGCTCATGAAAATGGCAAATCCAAACAAAACCATCAATTACTAAGCAATGACAATCCTGAGACATACGGTGTTAAGTCTCATTATGTCCAATAGTTACTCTGGCTACAATGTCCTTCAAACCGGAACTTATTAGTGCATTTACACTACTGTTTAGCGGGAGAAATAGACATTGCGGTAGTACCTACCCAGGCGGCCTCTCACATATCAGAGACCTACCACCAGTATTAGAAACAAATTATACAACGCGGAATATCAACGAATTCACTAACTTTACGGCCCTACTAATCCAATACAGCTTAATTAGCTATCGGAAGTATGGAGAAATAAAAATATCATAAATCAAACCACAGAATACTTCAAACGTATCTCAACGACTTCTATCGTACAATTTTCAATAAGTAATACGTTAATAACGGAATTGAAGAAACGACGACTTCCAATGAGTACGGGAGAGAATGAAAATAAAAAGATATTATATGAATTTTAAACGGTTAATCTGTAGATGAAAAATTTACTTATTCCTGTGAAAGCGTGCGGTGATCAAATATGACTGTGCAGGGCCGCACTGGTTGCATCGAGCGGTGAGGAAGAAAACGGGGGTCAAATTACCCAATATATTCTAGTAAAGACGAACAAAAAATACGGTAATTTTAAATCTTTAGTAGTATAATGTTGCTGACAGAAATACTTCTAGAAACATAGACAGATTATAATTTTGCATATTATTTTTTAAAGGCATAATAAGGATGATGGCTCTTATTGTGTGATGGAATCGTGTTAGTAGTTGATTGATTTGTTCCTATTTCGAGATTCTTACACTGTGGGGATGTTTCGAAATTTATTCGTACTTGAGACAGTTTTTAGAGCCTTCGAAGCGCAATAAAGGAAGAAACAGTCGTTAAAGTAGAGAACGAATGTTCGATCAGGAGCACAATGTTTATGTGATCCACGAATATACATTTCTTTTGATTCGATATTGGCTGACAAATGTTCCTTTTAAGACCAATTAGAGGTATAGAAACGACATTTAAATAATACAAATTATACATATAGCAACTTATTTGTAGCTTTAATATGTCAGCGCATATAATTAGTCATTTCATAACAGGTAAAGAAGCAGTTGGGGGATCAACCGCCCGCGTATCACTCCTAAATCCGGCGCTGTCCCGGACGCGGCGGGCAGCGTGGGCGACCGAACGTTTGCACAGATAACAATAAGCCTTTTGGCTGGCCTTTTTCAACCGTTTTATGGAAATTAGTTTTAGAATAAAGTAATTCCATACAAAATAAATTGGATTGAATTCTCACGGGTCGTGCCAACTCGGGAATATTTAAATTTCCATTCACGTTTTTATCCGGATTAAACCGGTTGTCGGTAGACGGAGGACGTCAAAACTATTGAATGGAATAGAAAGGTGGTATAATAGACAAAGAAAAATCTGAAATACAACAGTATTTTTACAATAAAATTTATCTAGGGAACAATTTATTGCTTTAGAATAATGCAATGCGCCTCGATTGAGACCTAGGTTATCGAACACCACACTTCAACGGCTTAAAATTACCGAGGAAAAATATCCGGCCGGAAACGAGAAAAGTAGTGCAACTTGGGAGAATATACCGATATACGATATACTAATCTTAAAACTTCTCACAGACAGAACTTGAACCTTAAGAGGAACCGCCTAGAACGCAAAACATCCTATCGCTAGTCCTATGAACTTCAAATGGGAGATGGCATACCATAATGACTTAAAAGATTAAATACTATTTCTATTACATTTATTTATCCTTAACGATCTTGCGAATTGATTTATTTTCTACGATTTAATCCCCATGTCACAAAACACGAACAAGACACTCCCATCCACTTAAGACACAGCTCGGGGGCAAACGTAAAACCAAGGAGGTTAAAAAAACTATCGCGCGCGCCCGGCTCCGCCCGCTGAATAATTCACGTTCGTATCCGTGTTGACACGGTGTAATTAAAAAGCCAGCTCCGTACTGCGCAATCCTTATTGATATTGTAGAAAAATTGTAATGGAATGGTCGGCTTTTTTTATTTTTTGGTTTTTTGTGACCACTTTCCCGGATTGCTCTTTTAAGTGTGTGAGGGTTGGTTGGGTCTTTATTAAATTAGGGAGACAGATATTATAGTTTTGGGATTTAAAGCCCATGTTTACTACAACGTAGCACAACATGAATGTGCCATGAACGAATCAAGTAAAAAAACATTATTTTAGTAATGTATAATATACCACACATGACACAATAAAGGAAGCAAATTTAACCCTTCAAATCGATTCTGAGATAAATTAAACTATAACCAAGGAAAGTTTTCTCTACATAAAGAATCGTTTGTCCAGGCTGACGGACGTGAGTTTTATAACGTAAGCAATAGTATACTTTAGAATGTATTTTAGGCAACTTTAAGGAGAAATGGAGGGGTTGAAAATTGAATTTATATTTGTACTTTCAAAAGAGCCACAAGAAGACTTTAATTACAGCTATGGGGTATAAATAAATAATTAGGATATTCAGATTTTCTTAAATATTCAAATTGCATTGGGATTTAGACAGAGGTGAAATTTTATATGGAAGAATCAGTTTTTGATAAAGAATTTCAAATTAGTCTGTTATTAAATTACACATAGGAATTATTACATCACACTGAATAGACCGTCATGATTCTAACGAATGGCGGATGATCCTCATGCGTCGCCAGTAGAAAGAAACATTTATTTGTTACAAGCAATGGTTTACAGCTTTAAGTAATTACTACATACATATACTACTATAACAGTGCTTGTCAACAAAACGGCTCAAGCTCAGCATGTGCTGGTGTAAACCAACGCTGGTCTTCCGCAATAGGTGCTCTATATACAGATAGAGCAGAATACTCTACACAGTATTGTAATTACCATCCAACGCAGAGTACAGTCACTTTGCCCAGCCAAAATAATAAGAAATGTCTTCTCTCTATAGCTAAGCAAAAGACAACATATTGGTATTAACCTGGGTAAGGGTAAATAGGTGTAATTTGAAACATGTCTTGTTATTGTTTAATTATTACACCTACAGTGAAAAATTTAAGCGAAACGGTATTTTTAATTAATTTTTTAATATATAGAAAATAGATATAAGTGTCGTGATTCTCATTATCTGAGTTATAAGTATTAATGTTTTCAAAAACCCAATACATTTACCGAAATAAATATTGCTGTAGAGCGATAAGACCGCCATTTGTACTTTTTTTTGTTATTGTTTTTGTATTGTGTTTTTTTTTGTACAATAAAGTTTTATATAAATAAATCCAACAATTATGAATCTTTCTGACCCCACACGAAGAAATCAGTAATATGTCGTGGGTATCAGAAACTACAAGAGACCATTCGGTCCCACACCACATCCACCTACAACAAATAGAGTCAAAAACGCTGGTGCCGGCGCGGGAATCGAACCCGCCGCCTGTTGTTTCACAGCCGGTGCTCATTCAACTGCGGCAATCAACTGTTATAGCATGCTGTGTGTGATAGCTAGCTGTGATAGCATGACATACCAAACAATATTTCTCTATTTTTTTAAGTGTATTTATCAAAAGGTATCCATATCCAAAATCTAGCAAACAAAGAATTTTGTAAATCCATTCAGAATTAAACAAGTTAGAAATGTTTCAAATCTTGGAGTGGTAGTGTAAGGGTAGCAAAACAAAAATTGTGACGTCAGTCTAGTTTTAATATGCATTACAGTGTGCGCGTGGGAAAGAGACGGTACTACGTCTCAACTATATTCCCACTCTTTGTTTAAAATACTAATGTTTGCCTCATTTTACAAGCTAGTATATTACTGTTTTCAAAGATATTTATTTTATTTTATACATACATACATAAACTCACGCCTTTATCCCAGAAGGGGTAGGCAGAGGCGCCACCAGGACACCCACATTTTGCCTTGTACGTCCCGTCCCATGATGTGATAGGGGGCGAGCCTATCGCCATATCGGGCACAAATTCCTGACTCCGGGCTGATAATGAATAGAAAAACCCAATATCACTTTGCCCGACCCGGGATTCGAACCCGAGACCTCAGCTTTGGAGTCGTACCGTAGTACAACTACGCCACCGAGGCAGTAAAAACATCGATCATAGTCAAATACCCTTTCGTAGTATGAATAGTCGTACCTGAAGGGGTGGTGCGCAGGCGCGGCGGGCGCGGCGGGCGCGGGGTCGGGCGCGGCGGGCGCGGGGGACGCGGCCGCCTCCTCCGACGCCTCCTTGGTCTCCGAGCAGCGCCCTGTCGTGCCTGTCGGTCAACACCGTATACTCCACGATACTACGACATGCTCTTATGTACTAGGGGGAGGGTTCCACCAGGTGTGGGCACCATCAGGATAATACAAAATGAGGGGCACTGGGCAGACTTGGCTTAACTGATTTCACTTTTTGAAATACAGCAATGGACTGCGTATTCATCTAAAGATTTCTTTAATAAAGGAGAATAATTGGTTTTGAGTCTGTTTAAATCCGGTACATACTGCCGACTATCACTAACGTAAACAGGAATCCAAATTTCTTTATTATAAAAAGTAAAAACGAAGTGGCAATCGCGAAGTCCTATTATCCAGAAATTGAAGTTCTCGAAGGACCAAAAATGTATAGAACCAAAAGAAATATCATTGCTATTAAAGACTTTGTGTCAATGGTATTATAATTCTAAATTATTTTTTCTATTTTTTTATTACTTTATTATTAAAATATATGAAATTCCTTGGGGCATACATTAATTATAGCTAATATTAGAGTAAAATAATAATTATTAAAAATCCTACTTAATCCTATAGCAAATACAACACAATTCACAACAAAGCGATGAATGACTTACTGCAACAATATGGCAGTCATATTAATAAGACCCAAATATAGATTTTGAAATGTTCTCATTTTAGATCGAATTTCTAAACGATATAATAAGACTATGAATAATACATGTAATTTTTTAAGCTTGTATAAAAATAATAGATTTTTTAAGCCCTTCTCATTTAATTATACTTTAAGGATTAACGAATCAGTAACCAAGGTGGATGGACGACCTAGTTAAGGTGGCTGGATGCAGCTGCTTCCAACAGGTCTATGGGGAGATCCATGGGGGAGACCTATGTTCAGCAGTGGACTTCCTATGGCTGAAGAGAGAGAGAACCAAACCCCAAATAGGAGTATGTGGAGTTATAAAAGAAAATATATTAGAAGGAAACAAGAGTTTAATAAGTGAGTATGATCAACTCCATCTATCAGCCAAAGGAAGTCCACTGCTGAACATAGGCCTCTCCCAATGATTTCCACAGTGACCTGTTGGAGGCAGCCTGCATCCAGCGACGTGCCGCGACCTTTACCAGGTCGTCTGACCACCGACACAAGGTGGTCAGATGATCAACTACACAATAATTATAATTTTTAGTCAAACTGTGTGCGATCCAACACAAATAGTATAGTTCATAACTGGTTTTTATTGGGGTATTTATCGATATATTTATGATAATCTAAGATAATATATTTGTCTAACCAATCCAGTGAGTGTCTGCAAAAGTCACATAACATCAACATTCGCTCTGGCAAGAAAATTATTAATTTTATTGTCTGTAAAACTATAATTTAGTGTTTAGATAATTAACTATACCCTAAAGTATCCTAACCCTAAATTCAATGTCTATACGAAAATTATTCGCTTAATCTGTGATTGTTATACTGTCATATCAGAGAAAGTGCACTTTAGCTGATATAAGTTCAACAAGCGCCGTCCAGATAAAGTATCAACAAATGAAATATCACTTCACAGGATACGGCAATAAAAGCAGTTTATTCAAAACATAATTAGTCTACCAGGGAACGCCACATACTTGCGTGAACCAACAATATAGCTATTTAGGTTGTAGCCAGAATTTTAAATCCTAGTTGAATACTTCAAGGATAAGTTAAAGATATCAAAGGCTTTGCAGCATTATTAGGTTTTAGGTTTACATCAGTTTTGGCTAATCATTCTTTTGTTAATTAATAGCTCAATGAAATTGTTTTTATTTTTATACAGTTTAATTCTTCCATAATTTAAAGTGAAGTGTAAGTTAATACTACTGTTACTTCTGTTTTCTGTTTTGTATTCATTGTCTAGTGTAATATTCCCGTTCACTTGTTTCTAATAATATGTATTAGCTTTTGGTGGAAACTTTGTTGGATTATGTTTTATATTTATATATCTATGATTAATTGTAATAGTTCTGTATGTTTCCCTTATATACATATTTTAAAATTAAAATTAAAATATTTTAGTTACAAATGTAAAAGTTTTCTTTCAATATCAGCATTGAGTGGAATTATTAGGATTTTAGTTATCTATTTTCTTTCTTTCTTTCTCAACTCATCACCATTTTAATTAAACTCATTATACTTTTGGCTAAACTCATTCCAGTTTTACCTAATCTCCACATAGTAATATTATGATAGTACTGTCTAAACTTATCAACGTTATGGTTTCTTAGATTTACGCGAATGTTACACATTGAAATAAAACTATTTTTACGGATTTTATTACGACGAAACAAAGTGCCGAAACCAAATCTTCCAAAACATCTATTTATCGCTTTAAAGAACCTGCGATCTATGAAGGAATTAACTGTTCTCCGTGCAGATAAAGGGAATGCGACAGTAGTGATGGACACTTCAGATTACAACAACAAAATCGAACAACTCTTATCGGATGACACTACATACAAAATGGTCAAATCAGACCCGACCAACAGGATTTTAAAGGCCACTAGCTCTTTAATAATCAAGTACTCCGAAAAGTTAGATCTGAACGCTAAGTCACTCATCCCATCGTGTGCAAAACTTCCTAAATTGTATGGATTACCAAAAATACACAAGGACAATGCTCCACTACGTCCCATTGTGAGCCAGATCGACACACCAACCTACAGATTGGCTCAGCACGTAGCACAAGTGCTTTCACCACTGAGAGGAAACACTAGAGCATCTGTGAAGGATTCATACCAATTTGTCAGTGATATTAAACACCTACAATTAGCTGACAATGAAACAATGGTTAGTTTTGATGTCCAGTCACTTTTTACAAGCTTACCAGTACAAGACTGCATCAAAATTGTCACTAAGAAGTTAACAGAGAATGACATGCCACTAGAATATGCAGAATTACTCAAACATTGCCTCACATCTGGCTACATGTTGTGGAATAATCAATACTATGTACAAATGGATGGTGTCGCTATGGGCTCACCTGTATCCCCTGTAGTTGCCGATATTTTCATGGAGGACTTTGAGGAGACAGCCCTTAGTACAGCCCCGGTCTCGCCAAGATTTTACAAGCGGTACGTAGATGATACTTTCACAATCTTACCATCTAACCAAGTAACTGCATTTTTAAATCATCTCAACTCCATTAACAATAAAATTCAATTTACTATGGAGTTGGAACATAATAAATCTCTTGCCTTCTTAGATGTTTTAGTTATCCGTAATCCTGATCAGTCCTTAGGTCATACCGTGTATAGAAAAAAGACCCATACAGATAAATATCTGAACGGTGAATCTCACCACCATCCGAAACAGTTAGCTACCGTGGGTAAATCTTTGTTTCAGAGAGCACAAGGAATCTGTGACGAGAAACACCTGGCGACTGAGCTGCAACACGTCAAGCAGGTACTGCGAGACAACAAGCTCCAAATTCCACGCCGCCGTCACAGAAACCGAGTGAAACCAGCCACAGTTGAGCGGGCCCCGGTTATACTACCTTACATCAAAGGAGTCACAGACAAGATTGGCTACATCCTGAAGCGTGCTTCCATTAAAACATACTTCAAGCCGCCCAAGAAGATTAGTCAATTCTTACCACCTGTCAAGTGTCATATACCTTTGCAAGAACCGGGTGTATATAAAATAGATTGTGACTGTGGCCTCTCTTATATCGGCCAAACCAAGAGAAGCATAGGGACCCGCGTAAAAGAACATATAGCTGACGTCAAACACCGACGCTCAACGAAGTCTGCAGTTGCTGAACACATTGAGGAAGGCTCCAAGCATTACCTTCGTTTTGATAAGCCCCAAATCCTTGCTAAAGAACACCGTTTCCTGCCCAGGATGTTTCGCGAGGCTATTGAAATTAAAAAACATCCAAATTTCAATAGAGAAGATGGCTTGAAGCTTGCACCATCATGGGATCCAATTCTACATTTGATTAAATCGGAACCCAAAAGACCAGCTGCCAGACCTCAAGACACAGTGAGCTCCTTCTGCGTAGATCGGATCGCAACAACTAGTTAACTTTTTAAATTAGCTTTTTAATTTAATAATTGAAAATTAAGGGTAGTTTAATTGTAACAGTCACAGAGCAGATGACTAATACCTCAGTCTGCCCCGTGACCACGAAAGCTGAAAAGCAATCGAAACGTCGGGAAGTTAAAAAATGTAAAAATTAAACCAAATCGCGATAAAATCCGTAAAAATAGTTTTATTTCAACTTATCAACGTTGTATCTGACGCTATCAAACTTATATCCACGCTCATCACCATTCACCCATACTCATTACCCTCATCACCTCACACAAGCTCAGCTCACTATTATACCTAGCTCTATCACCTTGCGATCTCTGTAGCCTAGTGTTGAATCCTGGCGACAGGTCTGGCTCAGATTACTGACAAAACACACCAATGTTGTATCTAACGAGACCAAACATTTAATCACACTCATCACCATTCAAGCCAAACCATCACCCTCATCACCTCCACTCGATATACGCTCAGCAGCAAGAAACCAGCATTGCTATGTTCGTCACCTTGCGATCTCTGCAGCCTGGTGGTGACTCCTGGCGGCAGGTCAGGTTCAGGAGGCGCTCTCGCTGGGTTCCGCGCCGAGCGACGCGCCCGCGGCTTGCGAAGAACTTGCTTGTAGTTCTCCGCTTTTTTGGATAGGTAGTAAAACCTGCGTACGGGAAAATGTAAATATTATAATAAGTTGTGTGCTGGAATTATTTAAGATGCCGCTGTAAGCACTGCTTGAGATGAAATCGTAATTAATTAATCAAGATCAACTTTAGAAATCCACTGATAATCTATATTCATTAAACGAATTTATGTGGCTTAAGATAATAATTAATTTAAGTAAATGGCCAAGAGACTAATAAACTAATCACAAGTTTTTAATGTCTGAACTAACAATCAAAACGGGTGTATTTCTGCGGTAACACGATTACGTGAAAATGTGCAGTAAGTGTACCGTGTATCATATACCAAATTTAAAATGAGGTTTTTTGAATCTCTCGTTTTATCTTTCTGATTATTTTCAGAAATTGTCTGACAAGTTATTGTTCCCAAAGACTTGCCATGTTATGATCCTCAATACCAGTTGAGAGTGTAATCTAGCTTATGAGTATTACACTCTGTGGCGCAGTTGGTTAGACGCCAGCTGTGAAGCGAGACGCCGCGGGTTCGATCGCCGCATCGAGACAAATGGCTATAATCCACAGATAAATGTTTCAAGTCTGTGTATATGAGACCAAAAGTCTCTCGTAGCTTTTGATACCCACGACACAAGACACGATCTTAGTGTGGGGGCAGGACTATGTATGTGACTGTTGGGTATATTTATTTATTTACTCTATCCAACACAAATTGGTTGGTGGTGGACTATATGGCCTAACCCCTCTCAATTGTAGAAGAGCCTTGCCCTGCAGTGGGACGTATATAGGCTGATACAGATAGAGAATATAAAGTACAGAGAATCGCATCAGATATCCCACTACCCACTTGGTCTCAAATAGCATGACAACAACAGTGACAGAAGGTGCGTACCGTACGCAGTCGCGCACGCTCTTGCGCGGCAGGAAGGAGGCGATGGTGCCGAAGTTCTTGGGGTGCTGCAGGTACTTCTCGCGGAACAGGTCGCGCTCGGCCTGCGACCACACGTTGCGCAGCTGCAGCTCCTTGTGCTCCGCCTTCATGTCCATGCACCGTCCTGGTGGTAGTGTTTAATGATTCATCTCATTAAATAATATTTTCTAACGTTTAAGAGTTAATCTGTATAATCTTTATTGTACACAAAAGAACATAACAACACAAAGGAATAAAATAATACAAAAGTACAAAAGGCGGTCTTATCGCTCTGAGCGATCTCTGCCAGACAACCTTTGGATGGATATAGAGGAAGGAGAGAGAGAGGACAGTGCAAAATAAAGAATAAATGCTAAATAATAAGTTTTTCCCTTCACATTTCATTACGTTGAACATGTAGATTACGAGTTTAAATGCTTATTGTTAACACGCTTTTTATTAGCTTCGCCTGTATGTATGTATGTATGTATGTATCTATGTATGTAACGGAATCTTTGAAGTCCATTTTCAAGCACTTCAAAACGTTGGATTGACTTGAAATTTTGTATACTTGTCAAGGACCGATGACAATCCAATAATTTAAAGTATGTGACATTATCCTAATCAGAAACTACAGAATTATTATTCTTTTGAAAAAAAAATGTTGATAATTTGCGCACAGCTGGCTTCCTTTGATAAGATAGCCGTAGATAGAGGTTTTTTTTTGTTAAATAAATAAATAGTTTAAAAATTTAAAATACACACTTTAGTAAAAGAACCAACTAAAAATATTTAAAAAACTAATTTTTATTTTTATTGATAGCTCCTTCCACCACACGCCAACATAACGTAAATGGCATATACAGTACAATCAAAACGTTATCAGATACAATAAAATAATTTTAAATAAAAAAATAAAAACCGACTTCAAAGTGCCACTACAAAGTAACAAATAATATATATTTCATCGTACTAGTACCCAATGATTAATGTTCTTATTGACTTGACTAGCTAACAAATCTTAAATACGTAATATTTTGAAGGCGGGTCGCTAAGTGCCGAACATGTACGCCTTACGCTTAACATTAATTTGTGTAAGTAATTATAGCGTAATACACGCAAGATTTACACGGAATTTTAATTTGTCTTAATATATCAGGCCGTAATCGTCCACTGTTGAGCATGGGACACAACATACCTTTTCTTGTACTTAAAGGCCTTTATGTCATGCAAGTTTCCTGACTATGATTGAAATATATCACTGTTAAAGAGTTTGGTAATTGAATATCATCAACACACAAGTGACTCCGATAATTCCGGAGGTGTATACCCTGGAATTATAACCGAGACGGTGGTCAACCGTCTCGTGGATCATATCTAGAAAATTATCAACAGGCTACCACACACATGTAAGACACATAGAAATTCTATCAAAACTTCAATAAATTTACACGTAGGATTAGCACATTATATTCATTTGTGTTTAATTTACTTATGTGCCTTTCTGAGCCAACATTGCAGGATCTACATGTAATATCAAATGGTGTAACATTTGCTTAAATTTATACGTGTTTGATATTTAGCGACCCGCCTTCAAAATATTACGTATTTAAGATTTGTTAGCTAGTCAAGTCAATAAGAACATTAATCATTGGGTACTAGTACGATGAAATATATATTATTTGTTACTTTGTAGTGGCACTTTGAAGTCGGTTTTTATTTTTTTATTTAAAATTATTTTATTTGTCCCTTTTTAGTTTTGATAGGCATCGTAATGATGAGAAAGGTGATCATGATATAATCAAAACGATGTCTTTAAAATTTACGAATTCTTCAGACCTAACATGATATTATTGCTGTGAAATTATGAGAAGATTGTAAGTCATTATAATCATGATATCCGCTATTGTTAGACACTGACCAGGTCGGATTCTCTTAGTTTACGTCGGTAATTTACGTATCTATTTCTCTCACTCTCCCTCTTCTTCACCTACTGTTTATAGTAAAACTTTTATATTGAAAACTGAAATTAATTGTATCTACTATCTACCCCCCCCCCTACACGCCTTTCTCCTTTTAACCCCCCCTTTGTAGTAACACACTTATACCGAACCAGGTGCAAAAAGAATTATTGCTGTACCGTTCAATTTTGAGGAGTTCTGCTCTTCAAGTCCGAAGATATTCATCAGGTCTTCACCATTATTTAATGACACCAATCTAACATATCATACTTGTCGACAAAATAGTTTATTTTTAATCGTTTAAGTACTGCCAGAGATATTGATTATTTACATTAGTATCTATTTTCCCCCCCCCCCCCCTACACCCCTTCCCCCTTTTAAGCCCCCCTTTGTAGTAATACGCTTATACTGAACCAGGTGCAAAAAGAATTATTGCTGTACCGTTCTATTTTGAGGAGTTCTGTTCTTCAGGACCGAAGATATTCATCAGATCGTCACCATATTTTTATGGGACCAAACGACTAGCACCAGCTTTCAATTAAAGAAAGAATTATCGAAATCGGTTTACCCAGTACAGAGAAATGAGGTAACAAACATAAAAAAAAAAAAGCAACATACAGTCGAATTGAGAACCTCCTCCTTTTTTTGAAGTCGGTTAAAAAAATACAAATAAATAACTGATTCAAATACTATTAATACATATATGCAACATGATAAACAGTTAAGAGCTAATCATTCAAAAATATCATGAGTTGTCCAGGGATTTGTGTATAATAAGCTACAAAATCAATTTCGGTCGCGACATCAACAGGTTCGATCAAATATGGGAGATACCTGTGATTATAATGTCAAGACGACATTTGGCTAATACTGTTTTGGTAAATTCTAAAATATATATTTGAAATTGTTGTAGATAACTTTGGTATACGTATCTACATTTTCTTAAGGTAAGTGTTTATTAATTTACGGTCAAAATAATAAATAATGACCATCCAAGGATACCCAATACTAGGAAAATTAAGCGCGTGCAATTGTTCCACCGGCTGGGTAACATCTCACGTCGTGAATATTCTGTCTACATGCACTGCCTAACGGTTATAAATGTTTTTGGTCGGGAATAATCAATTTTAATCAATCTACTTGGTTTTTAATCGTACTTTTTATTTTAATGAATGGCGAGACGAGAATGCCTGATCGTAAGCGATACGCCCTCTAATGGAGAGTAGAAAACCAAAAAACACCATGAATTGTAAAGCAATGCTTGGCATTCCGCTGCGCTCGCCATCCTGAGACATAAGATGTTAAGTCTCATTATGTTCAATAGTTACTCTGGCTACAATGCTCTTGAAACACAACAGTGCATTTACACTGTTGTTTGGCGGGAGAAATAGACATTGCGGTGGTACCTACCCAGGCGGGCTCACACTTATGAGAAACCTAGCACCAGTAAAATACTTATTTATACAAGTGCGTGGTGGCCTGTTGGTAACGAACCAGACGCGGCTGCCAACATGTTCACGGTGGTCGCGGGTTCAAATCCCAGGGCACACCTCTGACTTTTCGGAGTTATGTGTGTATCGAGAGTCAATCACCACGCACTTTAACGGTGAAGGAAAACATCGTGAGGAAACCTGCATAGCGTAGCGATTTTAAAAAATTTCTACGATATGTAAGTCCGCCAACCCGCACTAGGCCAGCGTGGTGGACTATATGGCCTAACCACTCTCAATCGATTCTCTCGATTGTAGAGTAGGCCCGTGGCCAGCAGTGGGACGTATATGGGCTGATATAGAGATAGATACATTTACTAACTGTTAGTATCGATGTAGATGGGCGTGGTATCGTTGGGGTCCCGCAGCAGCGGCGGCACGACGGTGAGCGCGCGCATCTTCTTGTCCTCGTGCTCCTGCTCGTGCAGCCCGTCCGCGATCTCCTCCAGCTCGGCCTCGGACTTGACGCGCGCGCCCAGCCGGTTGAACCGCTCGCGCTCCTCGCGCTGCTTGCGGAGCTCGGGGAACACCTGACAATTACCAAATTATTCGGTTTTAATACATCATCATCATCATCATCATCATCATCATCATCATGAGCCCTTCTGCGTCCACTGCTGGACATAGGCCTCTCCCATAGCACATATATACACACATACAAAAACTCAAGCCTTTTTCCCAATAAGGAGTAGCCAGGAGTACCAACGTTTCGCCTATCCCACAATGTGATTGGGGGCAAGCCTATCGCCATTTTATGTACCTTCCTGACTCCGGGCTGATAATGAATAGGAAAATCCAATATCAATTTGCCCGACCGGGGTTCGAACCGTAGCAAAATAGAGCAAAATCAATTAATAAAATATCATTCCAAACGGAAATTATAATTTTTCAATTCTGATCCTAAATTTATATTGTGTTCAAAGGTCTAGAGAAGGGCAGTGGTCCATATTTAGGGTGTCACCGTTTTAGCTAAAAGGCCGATTAGGTCGACCCCTAACCGACTGTTTGTTACCGGATATCAATTTTGTAAGCCTCCTCACATCCATCATCTCTCACGCAAGTAATAATTTCCAATGTACCTTTTCAAAGAACTCTCTGTTCTTTGCGTCCTTCGCTTTCCTCTTCTGACTCTGTTCTATCCGCTCCACCCTCCGCGCCCACTCTGCTGCTCTTCTACTGTACTCTTCTGCTAACGCGTCTTCTCTCTGCAAATTAATACAATACACTGGTTAATAACACTTATCTAAACATTTTTGGCATGATGAGGATATTAAATTAAAAAAATGAAGATATCCAGGATTGTAGTTTATGGGTCATCTATGTCAGGAAATTCCGTCATGGATACACCAGCAAAATATAAAATTTTTGTGAGGAATTCGTTGTCGTAATGAGGTTTGGTGGTCAACAAACAAATAGATATTATAGTACCTTCCATATTACTAGCTCGTAAGTCTAGTGTCAAAATTTCAAAATTTTTAACAACCACAATTACCAAATGATAGTGACAAATGAGGCGTATTCTTGATTTTCACAAAGCTTCTTCGCTTTTTAGATGAATTATTTCATTTATGTGAGTTTTAAATTCATGCAACACAATTTTATTAGGAATCAAGGGCATCTTGTTAAGGATTTCATTAGGAAGGTCAATCATAAAATAATTTCCAAATTTTCTGCAACTTTATGTCAAAAATGTCATGGCTTTTTCAATATAATGAGATAACAAGTCAAACATACGTAGTACAATTTACCTTTTCCGACTCAGCCTTTATCCTCCGTATGTGCTCAACGAGTTTCTTCCTGAACACGCGATGCCTCCTTATGTTCTCGTGGTACACCTCCGTGTCCTGCGGCTGGTTGTAGATGGGGTACAGCATCTCTGGACCCAGATGGGCGAGCACCCCGTGTGCCGTCGCCGCCTGTGTGGGCGTTCTCTTTATTATGCAGCTTTTAAAGCTTAAATTCTACTACGATTATTATCTCTTTTATAAAGTTCATTAATTTTATTTGAAATGCTATTAAACTATCGCTTTTAAATTCAATAAATTATGTTTTATTGTAATATATTAGATTATTTAAATTATCTGTTATTTCTCTTAAAAATTTACTAGATTTTTAAATATATTGTAACATATTTGCAAATCTCTTTTAAATTAATTCTCATTGTTACTAATCATTTATTCTTGGATTATTTCATCCTATTTATTACTATCATTTGATTAGATTTATTTATAGTTGTTCTAATTAGTCGAGTTAATGTTAGTTTGTTCCCAATGAACCATGATTTTGGGTGAAATTTCCAATCCATGCCAAAATTTACTTAAATGCGTTGCCAATATTTATTTAAATTGCAGACGTGTGTGATTCACTAACTTTAACCAGTTTGCTTCTCCTTATTAAACTATAATTTGACAGTAATACCAAATTACAAAAGAAATACAAAATTTTGAAACCACCACCACATTTCTGACGTGATTATAATTTACATCCAATTCAACCTGAATGCCGACGATGTATCATACTTTTGTGACAAGGGTTTTTTAATTTATACATACTAACTAGTCATAGTAAGTTTAAAACAACCTTAGGTCATAGCCAAGGTGCATCTAAAACTAGCATTTTAAAATGAGATCCTGTGTACAAAGATGATTTCGCTCGATTCTAAATCCCTATTGCCAATGATGAAGATGATAATTTTAAAGCTAATGCTAAATTATTCCACAACCTTATGAAAACCCCTCCCAATTACTGACTTTATTGTAATTTTGTATGTACAAATCATTCACAAATAAACTGTACAGTTTGAGAAGGTTAGTTATATTTACAGACATCAACACTTTTCACACTCCACAAACAATTAGTAAACATATCGACCCAAACATTAAGATGATAGAAAATATACAAAATTGTGAATACCTTGATGTAGAACGGCTTAAAAATAGGACCACTCCAATGAATGTTGCAAAAGATGACTAGGGAATAAATTCGAAAGGTGGTAGCATTATTATGGTTCCCGAATAATACATAACCAATCCATATACACCAATGAATGCAATAAATGTCGGTAAGGGGCAAAATCGGATGATGGAAGCATTGTACAAAGTTTTTAGTATTACTTAAATTGTAAACAAAAAGATGGTAGGCTATGCGTCCGATTTTAACTCTTAACGACCAAATGGTGACCAACCAGTACTTCTAAGGAAAGTTGACATCTATGGCAGATAATAATTCAAGATTATACAAGGTTACCAAAAATGCTTTGGTTAAAAACTTTCGGTATAAAATTGGTTAGACTTCAATTTCGATGTCAACATTCCCGTTTATGAAATACTATGAGATGAAAGGCAGATAATGCAAGCTGTCTATCTGTACGCACGATAGCATATGCATATGTATGCATAAATATACCCAAAAGTCACTACCTGACGTTGCAGACTAGTGTTTCGGGTCAGAAACGTCTCGTTGCGAGGATCGAACCTGTAGCTTCTCGATGCCCTTCTATTGCACTAGGGAGCTATATCAATTCTACTTCTAGCTAATAGGCGTATATAGGAAAGCCAATTCAGCATTTAAAATACGGTCCTTTATGAGCGACTCATGTAATCGATTAAGCATATGGTGAGTGTCCTGTATTTGAACCACATTCCACACTATTTTATTTTCTCTTTTTATTTCCATTAGCTTATTTTCGTTTGCTGTATTATTTTATTCTGTTTTTGCTTTATTATCTTTTTTAAGTGTTGTTTTATTATCTTTTACTACAAATGAACAGCTTGCACAACTATATTAGTTAGTATGCTAGGTTTTAGATAGTAAATTTTAATAATCACGTCAAAAAGAAAATCTTGGAATCCCAAGGTGGCCAGTCGCACCTTCTTCCTGTTCTCAGCATATATACAGTGCGCGAGGCTTCTGTGCCGCGGCGGCGCCTCCTCGGGCTCCTCCGCGCGCGCCGGCTTCGACGCCGTCTGCTCCAACTCTTCCTGCTTCTTCTTTAACTGGCTCAACGTGTTCTCCGCCAACGCCATTTCGCGGTCCACCTGCCAACAACAGATCAATTGTATTTAGCTACTTTAATACCAAACAATCCCCAAGATTCTTCAAGTCTCGATTATATTTATTACTCGATCTACTGGTTTTATCTGTCATGGATCTTGATCGTCTCCCATTGCCACACAGTTGATGTATCTGCATTACCTTAGATATCTGTTGCAAGAGATCATCCTTTGTCGTCCTGAGACTCTGGTCCTCCGCCGCTGGCTCGGAGGGGGGGTTGGGAGACAGCACCTCCACTGTGTTGTAAGTATTCACCGGCTCCTGAAAGATCGGCCAAAACACTATTACAACGAGTAACGTGTGCGGACTTACTCGCAAGCATTCGGAGGGGCCAATTTGACCTGGTCTCTTGATCATCAGCCACCATCATCATTGAGTTGCACTGGTAAACATATGTACCTCTTGTTTAAACAACTTTTAAAGTCATCTAGTCTAGCTTAGCTCTGAATAAAATGGAAGATTGAAATGCCAATTATTTTGTGGATGAGGTATATGTACGTTTTTTTAATTATTTGGGACAATATTTTAAAATTTGAGTTTTTGCTTCAAGGTTAAATCTTCATAGATCCTCAGTGTTTAATTAGGAATGGCTCTGGAATCAAACTGATTATTACTTTACAATTACGCTCAATCAAACCATAGAACAGAAAGACAAATTATTTATTAGCCAAGTATTAGTATAAGATTATAGAGATAGAGAATATTAACTGAGAATTGTAGCAACAAAATAAATAAAAGTGAAACGAAAACAAAACGAACGTGACGTCAATAAATATCATCTAATAATCTGGCTGAACCACATCACAAAATTGAAATAATTGATAATATAAAGAGAAAAAGTAACCTATAGAAAAACACAGACGTAGTTCAGTGGTTCTATCCCGTGCTATTTGGATATTTTTCTCAAGCATCTATCAACTCCATTTTCGATTTCCATGGGTCGTAAAAGGCTTTGAACAGACTTGTTCATAGTTTTCAATTATTACTGCTTAGGGCCGTCTGCGTCCAATATTTTTATAGACCATCAGGTTTGATTCTTACCATCAAATATATCGAGTAAATGCAGACAAATGTACGTACGTATGTACTTCCTTAGCGTAGAGCATAGGAAGAACAAGAATTAACATCAGTTATACTATTCTAATACAATGGAGAAGGGGGTAGTAGTATTAGTAATATTGTAATCATGAGATGGTTTTAAGACATAAGTTTAGTTGTGTACAGCTTAGATTATATTTGTAATAGAAGTCCTATGAATAGGTAAACTATCATAAAATTATCTTTTTGCAAATGTGTGTTGTCTTTATTGAAGTGGATTTTAAGGCAGGTTCTAAATATTTTCTATAGCCCTCAGTTTAACGAAATCTGTTTTCGTCTTAAAACATGGGCCAACAAGAACAAAGCCATGTTATCTTGCCTAGCTTTAAGCCGCGTGCCTTGAATTTACGAATGATGCAGAAGATTACTTATAACTGACATGGAAAATCTAACAACGGTCGCTTCAGCTTTAAAAATCTACTATTAGCTTTGGTCGTCTAATGATAGCAGCTTTAGGCATAGCTAGGTTAATGTTCTGAACGGCTGATAACTAAAATAAAACTATGATTCTATAACAATTCAACGTTATTTTATGACGAATTCTACACTGATCTAGCAGTTTATGTTATACCCTGGCTGATCTACGTAACTAAGTTCTGATCACCTAGTACCTACATACTACAAGCTATAGGTACGATAACAATTAACTATGACAAATCTATGTATGTATGCATCTTTATGACGAATTCTACAATGGTGTTGCAATGTTACATCTCAACTGATCTGCTTAACTAATTTCTGATCACCTACCAGCTATTCACCATATGGTTGATAGCTACAGATGTTGACTCACCCGAGTATAGACCCAGTTAGCAGGGCCACAATTTTTTTTATGTATTGCTCAACATATCACCTACTATTTCTGATATGACTAATTCTGATCACCTACTATGTAGCTATCTACGGGTTTGACAGCAAATATAGAATACTCACCCTAGTATCGACCCTAAGCGGCTGGTGATGAGGCAGCTGCGTGATCGGCGGTCTGTCTGCGGCCAGGCGGATCTTCTTGAAGGGGGGCGGGTCGGCGGGGGGCGGGTGGTGCGCGGCGGGCGCGGGCGGCGGCAGGTAGCCCCCGCCGAGCAGCGACATGCGGCCGCCGACGCCGACGCCGCCGACGCCGCCGCGGTACTCGCCCACCGCGCCGCCCCCGCGCGCGTAGCTGCCGTCCCTGCAACGCAACCAGTGGGGATATGAACACAGAGAACACCACCACTCATAACTTACAACTACTCAAATCGGCGCCCTGATGGAAGAATCTAATGAACGATGATGATGATCATTGGAAGAGTTTAAAAGGGGCCTGCAACCAGGTACTTTCCAAAACCTTCATAATGAATCAAAGGATAATAATTATGAAGAATAAATTATTTTTTAAGATTCCCATGACTGGAGCAATGACCTAGACTCTAGAGGAAAGACTTGGACTGGCAAACTGATTCACATATGGATGCTATGACAGAAACATACTAGTTAACTCCGTAGCTCGGGTGCGACCGTAACAACATACCAGGTATTCGTTTGACCATCAGTTAGTATCAATATCCTGATTAATTACATTAAATATAGGGTTAGCTGCATGCATACGTAATTTTTGACTTTATTTATTTATAATTTATTACAGAAGGGGTAGGCAGTGGTGCTACCAGGACACCCACATTTCGCCTTGTATGTTCTATACCACGATGTGATAGGGGGCTAGCCTATCGCCATATCGGGCACATCTTCCTGATTCTGGGCTGATAATGAATAGAAAATCCAATATCACTTTGCCCGACCCGGGATTCGTACCCGAGACTTCAGCTTTGAAATCGTACCGTAGTACAACTACGCCACCGAGGCAGTTGATTACTATCATGATTAATAACGCCATCTATAAAAAATATTAAGTCACTAGTCACTACAACGTTTTGTTCCTCCATAACCAGATGTCACTACGAACACTCCACGTTAAAAATATTTAGTCTACGAAAACAATTTTCTCCTGGCTTTCATCATTACATTAATAAACGTTCATCTAGGTCGTATAGGTTTTCAATGCGACCTAGACGAATGTTTATGCATTATTCAACGCACACATCATTAATGCTAATAATATAACTAAATACCTACCACACGTCCGAATTATAATAACCATAAAACATTCCGTCAAAACTCAAACACGACACGCACAGTAACACATTTTTTATTTAATCGCAACGATATTTTTTAAAGTATTTTTTTTGCGGATCTCGTACACGGCCATTTGACAGTTTTATTCGTCGACCAATAACAAGCAAGGGTCGACGACCATACAGCCTCGTAAATAAACAACCTCACGCTGGCTATTTTTGTGCTTTCACTGCAGTTTCTAAACGATGATTGCGTTTCGAACTAAGACGTCACTTTAAAAAAAAGTTCGTCATAAAATCGTTTAAATAAATTGATATGGGCAGATAATATAATGTTTATAGTTGGTATTTGGTGTGTAATGTGTGTAGGTCGCAGCGGGCGGCGGGCGGCGGCGGCGGTGGGGGGCGGGCAGCGCGGAGAAAGGCCAAGGTTGCGCGCGGGGCGAGGGAGCTAACTGTAGCGCGCGCTCGCATTGTTTATTTTTTTATTATTATTCGACGGGCGTCCCGCGCTGTCAAGCCACGTGGAGGCCAACGTGGCGCACTAAATAAAGACGCGTACAGTTTATCGCGTATAACACTGGAATATTTTGATTTTCACTAGCTAACTTGTTTACGTGACGTTTTAATTGCCGCGTCCGGACTCCGGTCCACGTGGTGAACGAACGAATGAATGAAATGCAAATGGCGAAAGCGGGATCTGTGACCAGCGACAAAGCACAGTTTTATTTAATGTACAACACGTGAAGAAATTACAATGTATGATTGATGACTTTAACCCTTAACTTGGCAAGAACGGAAAAATAAGAAAACAAATATTATTTTGACAAATATTAGTTTAGTTACGGTTAGACAGCATGGGAAAAATAAAATAAAAAATCTAGATATCCTAGGTTACGAGAAAACCTATGTACATCACAATGTACATTGCCAAGTACGCGGAAATCTTCATGTAGTTTTGTTTGTACATTGTGATGCACATTGCCAGCTTCGTAATGAAATACATTTGTAATATTTTATTCTATATATTTTAATAAAAAATACAAAACACAATGATAGCCTCAATTACTTTGTATGAAATTTTCGGAAATAATTATATTTTTGCATCCCGGTCATCAAAATGCAAAAATATTTGTAATTTTTACACACGACAGTTGTCCTACCACTCTTGCAACACTTGCAACGCTATGTTTAGGCTCCTACTTCCGGGAAATGGGTTTTCACTTGTTCAATTAATACAAATAATGTATTTACTCTAATCTAAGACAAAATTTGAAGCAGTGGTATGAGTCTTCTAAGCTAGTACCAGCTACATGTATATGTCGACATATTTCTCGATATTCTTTATGAGGCATAAAGTCTGTAATTAGCAGGTATCTTGATCCTTCTACCCAATTATGAGGATAGACAGGCATCTACGCTCTACCCACCATGATCAGAGTGGCTAAGAAGTTCTTTGTTTCATCTCCTGTCAACGATGTAGGTCATCCTAGCTTATGCACTATCTATAGATTTGTGCTATGGTCAGTGTCTGAGATAAAGTCTATTGAAATCGGTAATATAAACAATCTGGTGTTGTATTTATGTCAGTTTGATGAAAGGTATATTACATTTCTTAAAAACAAGCTGTGTGACGAAGTACGGCTTTGTAAGAACCTCATAATCTAGAACAAATTTCATAGCGTTAACTTTTTTGGCTACTATTTTATAAGCTGTTATGTTGTGGCTTAGAAGTGGTAAGTTGTTCCTATTGTCGACTGGCATTGCTGGGTAAAGTGCCTGATGATTCAGCAGTTGTGTTTTGTAAAAATTGTAAGGGTTGCAAATAAATATCATGTAATATCTGCTCGTGTTCGGCGTTGGGAGATTAGTGAGAGACTTATAGAGACACTACTGTATTCTTTATTAAAGCTTGTCAAACTATTTAATTTAAATTAATTCGTTAAAGTTTATATGCCTATGAAAGTAAATCAAAGTTTATGGAGAAGATTGTATGGAAATAAGAGGTGCTCTACCGGATGTAGAGTTATCCTCAGAGTTGATATTTTCACAACAGTTAATGCCAATATGTTATGCGAGTTAGTTAGTTTTTTGTTCTATAGGCAAAATATAACAAATAAATGTCAAAACAAACACAAATAAACGAAACACACACAAATTAACAAACGAATACCCGCAAATTTACCAAAACCCAATGTTCTATAAACCTGGCAATGTACAGCGTGGTTACCATTGTTTACCATTGGTACTTTATCGCGTTCTTGGAAATGTACATTGTGATGTACATACACTTATTTCATTCAAATACAAGAGTTTGCTCAAAGTTAGCTTCGTTAAAAGGCATTTATTGAATAATTTAAGCTTTATACATCATAAAAAACAAAACATATTTTCAAGTTTAGATGAAAAAAGTTGAATAAAGCTAAAATAATATCACGGTGTCGCGAGGATGAGCTCGTGGCTTTTAGTTTTTTTTATTTAGACATTTATATTACAGTGCAGTCTCAACAAAATGTTTTTCTAGTGATTCCACTGTATATAACAATATATTCACAAAAAAGGAGAAGAAAAAATATTCAATAAACAAAGAGTAATAATTTTTGAAAATGTATGTACAGTGGGATGTACGGTGCCAAGTTAAGGGTTAATGGTTGCTAATGAACTATTGTAGTTGTAAATATCGGATAACCTTTACATGCTGCGCAACAAAAAATACAAGTAATACATGATGGGACGTGATTTTATCGAAAATATCTTTTTTATTTTTATTTATAAACTATATAAGCCAATATTGTCGCGCCATTAAGTTCAGAATGATAAATAATAGTGAAAGTGGACCAAATGAATCATAATGCAACAGATCATCACAGCCTACATTACGAGTCATAGGTTCGTTCCCTATCTTAAAAAAATAATGGGAGAAAAGAACGTGGAAATGGTACCCTAATCCAACCTTTAATTTATATTTTAGGCTAATCTTACTACATACACCACAGATACTACACGAAAACAAAATTGTCGATATGAAAATGTCATATGCGTTGCCTGAAATTAAAAATGCAAAATGTATTGCCCCTAGTAGCAATTCTGCCTATACTATAATATGTATACTATCGTAAGTATTTTATTACTCTGATTATAGGAAATCAGACACTTCATACGTTTTTTGCCTACGTTTATACGCAAAACATTAAAGCGTAGGTTACTAATATTTCAGCTATCGATTTTCACTTCACGATGATTGATGGCACGTCGGTTGTAATGTTTTTTTGTGCGACAAGATGAATCATCAGTTCGACTAGTTAGTAGTTAGTCATCGAATGATGTCAATTGCCATTAATCTTTAGTTTTAAATGTGAATCGGAAGACTGGATTGCGGTGCAAGACAAACCGGCATTCTTACTCATTGCGAGGATGGCATAAGACTAGACTAAGACTAAACCTACGAGATTGTTTTATTGATTTTTGTACAAAATCCTCACAGTAAATTATCTAATCCTGATCTCACGTATGTTTTTGGCACCAAAGTTTCACCCAAATTCTAACTCAGGCCAGAATTAAAGGAATCATGGCCTAGATATTTTGTTTTTTACTGAGTTTTTTAGTGCATGAGTTTAGATTGTCATCTACATTACTGTTTAGTGCATGAGTTTAGAATTTAGATTGTAATTAACATATAGGAGGCGCTGCATCAATACAGTTTCAGGCCCGCCGCCCACGACAAAATGATTCATAATAATCGGTGGTATTACTATTGATGCAAATAAAAGACACCTGCCGTGACTATCAGCGCCACTGTCCAACCTCGCGTGATGATATTTTCGCCAGCCCCGACATTATGCTAAAATATTCGGCGTCTACAACTTGCTATCGATTAATACCTTCACTTCCGCGAGAAATTTCATTTGCAAGACGTTCTTTTCAATGGCAATTTACATATTGAAATAAAACTATTTTTACGGATTTTATCGCGATTTGGTTTAATTTTTTTTACGAGAACTGAATAGGAAATCTTACAAAAATATCGTCATTGCGGGTGACTTCAACATAGATATTTTAAAAAGAACATACCAAACAATAGATTTCGAATGTTTATTATTAAATTACAATTTAAAATTATCTATTAGCCAACCTACCAGATTAAAAAGTCAAACGTGTATAGATAATATTGCCCATAATTTTCGAAAGTCATGTAAAGCTCAAGTACTGGAACTTGCACTATCTGATCATACGGCACAATTAATAAAGTTACCTATTGAAAACTCTAGTTTTACTATAAAATATTGGCGTAAAAAAAGGCAAAAATTTAATAATGAATATATTATAAAATTTAAAAATTGTTTGCATAGTTTACGATTCTCTGAAATTTACGAAACAAGTGATCCTAACATAGCCTACAATGCTTTTATAGAAATATTTTCACTATTTTATAATTTATGCTTTCCTTTAGAAACTACAACTATACAGTCAACAAAAAAGTGTAAATGGGTATCCCATGGCATTAAAATATGTAGTAAAAAGAAACGACAATTATTATGGCAATATAGAAAAAATCCTTCAATAACAAATAAAATAAATTTTACTAAATACTCGAAACTATTCAGAAAGATTATACAATTAACACAATACGCACAAAACAATTATGAAATAAAAATATCAAATAACAAATCTAAAACTAGCTGGAAATTAATAAACAGTTCAAAAAGTAATATTCCTCGAAATTTGATTACAAAAATAAAAATACATAACGATATTTTAACAGAGCCACAGAAAATAGCAGATGCTTTCAATGAATATTTTATAGATAAAGTAAGCCCAATACCGAATTCTGGTTACAAAGTAACTTCAAACATTACCAATAGTCTCAAATCTTTTTTTATGCCTCCATGCTTGCCAGAGGATATATTTAAAATTATTAGGAATTTAAAGAACACAAACAGTGTGGGTTATGACGGAATATCAACAAAAATACTGAAATCGGTTGCCATAGAAATATGTTCTCATTTAAGTTACCTCATAAATCTAACCATAAGCTCAGGTATATATCCAGATGCTTTAAAAAAATCAATAGTTAAACCCCTGTTTAAAAAAGAAAATAGAGAAGCCATGGAATATTACAGACCGATATCCCTAATAAGTATAATTTCCAAAATATATGAAAAATTTATATATAAAGAACTAAGTAAATATCTCGAAAGAAATAATATACTAGTCAATGAACAAAAAGGATTTAGAGAGAAGAGAACTATAAATATGGCGATATATGATTTTCTGTATAAAGTCATAACCAATGTTGATAAGAGCAATCCTGTGTGTACAATATACTGCGACATGACACAAGCCTTTGATTATGTCAGACACGATATTTTAATAAATAAACTAGAAGCATACGGAATCAGGGGTAATATTTTAAAGTTACTACAATCATATTTAGAAAATAGAACACAAGTCACAGAAATATCCTCAATCAACACAATAACTAAACATGAAGAGATATTTCAGTCCCATGAACGACAAGTCAAATATGGCGTCCCGCAAGGTAGCGTTTTAGGCCCCCTACTATTCATACTGTATATAAACGATTTACCTAAATCAGTCAATCAACCAGTAACACTATTTGCCGACGATAGTACAATAACAATACAATGCAACAATAAAGATTTATATAATAACGACATCAATAATTCCCTTGCTTCAATAATAAAATGGTTGAATAATAATAATTTAAAAATAAATTTAAATAAAACAAATGTGATGCATTTCAGTCAACGCTTGCCGACATTGACTAATGTTAAGGTCCAATTTAATAATAAAACTATTGAAGAAGTTAACACTGCCAAATTCTTAGGGATAACCATTGACAAAAAATTAAACTGGAAAGAGCATATTAATATTTTAAGCAAAAAAATCAGTAATTCCACATATGCTCTCCACAAATTAGTTCCGATGCTTAACATCAAGGTTTTACTGACTGCATACTACGGCTTAGTGTCATCACATCTCCGATATGGAATTATTTTCTGGGGCAACTCAACGGACAAGGAAATTGTATTTAAAGCCCAAAAGAGATGCATTAGGACCATGTTTAATTTAAAATCAACAGATACGTGCAAACCCTTCTTTATAAAACATAAAATATTAACCGTACCCTGTATTTATATTTTAGAAGTTATTATGTTTACCAAAAAGAATCCGCAACTATTTCCACGTCTATCAGATGTCGTCAGACGCAACAGACGCGATAACTCTATGCTAAGCTTGTGTAGCTCAAAAACGGCGCTAATGCATAAAAGTATCTTCTGCATGGCACCTATAATATTTAATAAGTTACCTAAAAGTTGGAGGGAGCAGGATACTCATACTTTAAAAAGAAACCTTAAACTCCTTTTAGAAAAACGAGCATATTACAGTATCGAAGATTTTTTAAATGATAAATTTTAGCAAACAATTGTAATTAATATTGAAATAAGTATAATTTGGTTATTTTTAATAGGTTAAGCATAATAAGTAGGTAAATTTGATGATAGCATTATGATATATTATTTGTTTATTAAGTTTTAAATAAGATATATTTTTTCTTTAAGTAATATAGTTATAAGTTTTAAATATTTGTACGCCATTAAGGCCAAACGTGATAGATCTGCACTTTATATTTGAACACCTTGCATGCTCTGTATGTATACTCATGTTTGACAAATAAAGATTTTGATTTGATTTGATTTGATTTGATTTACATTTTTTAACTTTAAAATAGTTTTATTTCAATGTGTAACATTCGCGTAAATCTAAGAAACCATTAGGCAATTTACATTTTATATAGCAGTCTTTATAAAAATATTCTTTTTTATAAGTTACACCTTACGGCTTGTGCAGTCTAAATGGTGTTTGATGATAGATATTTCTTGCCAATTAACACAATGTTTTCGGCATTTGAATGGCCTTTTCACCCACAAACATAAGGTCACATATGTATATGTCTCAACAGGCGTCGGCAGAGATGACACTAGAAACGATCATAATTGGCCTAGCTTTTTATTGTCTTGGTAAATGTGAGAGCTGCCCAGATGTCATAGACATTGGAAGAAGAGATCCAAATGGAAGAGGAACCCATAGTAATCTTTAGCGCAAAAGACTAAAAGTTAACCACTGCGTCAATTAGTCATTCGCTACTAAACATATTTAAATACAATTTGTTCTTTATAATTGTGATACAGCATTGTCTTGGCCGTTTATTTTGATCTCTAACAAAAGCTTGTAAAACAGGAAACCCGCATGCTCGCGTTAATTTGTTTGAATAAAATAATATCTAATTTGTTGAAACACAGTTCTGTTGTACGCCCGCATTTGTTTCGTGTAAAATATAATTCTCGGTATATTTTTAGTAAAGTTTCAGATTTAATTTAACAAAACAACTTACTGCAACTTCATCTTATTTAAATTGCTTTGGTTTGAGAAGTACGCCAACTCGGAATTGATAAGCATGGTGAAGCAATAAAGCCTCTCGATCGAGCTCTCGATTGAAGAATCTCGTATCACAGTATCAAGGCATTCTATCTATGTATCTATCTATTCAGCCCCAGGAAGTCCACAGCTGAACATGGGCCTCCCCCAAGGATCTCGAAGCGGCCTGCATCCAGCGACTTCCTGCAACCTTAACCAGGTTGTTCCGAGGCAAGGCAAGGCATATCAAGGCATTACAGGACAATAATATCAAAATAACGTTACAACACATGATGATTGTCGGTACAACACAACACTCATGTCTGTGGTGTCGCATTACGTTCTGTGTACGCGTCCGTGTCGTCACACGACACTTTTGTTTACTGCTTATTGTTGTTTGTGCATTGCTGTGTCGTAATTCGCTTGGCAACAGACACTATTGGAAACTGTGAACGCGATTGCTGAGTTTTAAGTGGCATTTGTCAGTGACAGTGAGTTTTAGTCTTACAGTCTCGCAAACAAATAAATCCGGTGTTGCGTTTCACACAATAGTCTTTATTTGGCTCAACAACTGATGTTGAATTAGGTCTAGCGTAAAATCTGCGGGTCCCGATAGTCATCATAATCGTCTTCTTTTCATACTCCCTTCCGATCCTTAAAATGGGAACGTACATGCGTTTTACTCGAGGTATTATGAATGTTTGTAGCCAGCAGTGACCATTTATAATCAGACGACTCTCTCGTAAACTTCTTCTATTTTCAGGCTTAAAAACTATTAAGTTCAACCTAAACCATTGATAACGCCAAATAACTTGCTAAAAACATGAATGAGCAAAGTTTATGTTCTAAGCGTCGAAATTCCACTGACATTAGAACTCCAATGTATTCTTGGCGCATACACTTCTGCGAATCGTTATAAAAACACGCACGCATGTTGAGGAAAATACTTAAATATAATACGAAGAAATTCCAGTGTTAATACATAATAATATTTGAATATCCGGACATCCTCAAAACTTTGGCGTGGTTCCACACTATCACCCGACGTTCCAACCATCCAATCGTTGATTTGTTGGTATGTCTATAAATTAGATTGGAAAAGTTGGTATTAGTTGGACTGTGTGGAAGCCATTAAAACTAACGTTTGGTTTCACATTTCAATCAGTGAG
Source organism: Deilephila porcellus (assembly GCA_905220455.2). Taxonomy (NCBI): domain Eukaryota; kingdom Metazoa; phylum Arthropoda; class Insecta; order Lepidoptera; family Sphingidae; genus Deilephila; species Deilephila porcellus. The sequence continues at coordinate 10,811,118 of LR999991.1, forward strand.
AAACCTCAACATATTTTCAATCGATGTAACGTAGAGTATTAGTTATAATATAGAGGGAGCGCTGTCATACATTTGCTTCTTCAAAAACGTAGATTTTTTCTATGTAATGTTGGTGGCACTGCTATATTAGTGAAAATTTAACTAATTATTTAACAATAAATTGGTATAAATTCCGTTTGTAATCGATAGTATATTTAGTTATTATCCGTCTAAAACGAGTTTGCGTGGAATTCAATAGCCCTAAATATTTTTTTATTTTATTTTTCTAATAATTTGTGCATGTTGGACATGTCAAATGTCAGCCAATAGGACGGCAGAAAAAGGTGGTCCGGCACCACCATTTTATCTACGTTTTTGAAGCACCAGCGATATTAATATTAATACTTCAAGCTTTGATCCGATCTATTTTAACCAAGGATTTTAGAATTCACGATCAATGTGAAAGGAAGCTCGAACATACAGCCAAAAAAAAATTGAACAAGTGACAACGTAACACTGCCCGAAAATAAATGTTTGGAAGGGGAGGGGAGGAGGAGGGGCGACAGGGGAATGCAATTCCTCTCAATACACGCATCGTGTTATTTGCGAGCACTTTCATAACTGCCTTGGAGCGACGCCAACGGGTTATTTTGATCTGCACTTGTAAGTATACTGAAGACTTAAGAGATATTAATTTGTTTATCTTCGTGTAATGGCTTTAATTGCTTAAACCTTAAACAAGCTTTCACTCGGTACTGATAATTCAATTAGTCATTTTTTTATCATCATAAGTCATCGGTATATTAGAGAACTGACTTTCGACAAAGACATCCTAAGAAAACTGTTGGAAGTTGGAAGCCTTACTGGTCCAGCAAACTTTAGGCCAGTTGACCTTCTTGTAGATATTATAATAAATGGTATTTATGCGTAACTACTTACAAAAAAGTATTTTTTATTGTAATTTTTGGACGTAGAGAAAGTATACAGATTGCAACTACCTGTTACAATCTTGAAATCCATACATCAATTATTATAACAGCAAGTTTATGTATTATTTATAAAATTTAAACTTCAAAAATAGGAAACTAAAATTTAATAGGCGAAGTACTCTTATCCCGCTCTATTCTTATGAATGTCGATTAAAGTGTGTTGACCGCGATTGTCACCATTGTGACGGTCGATCGTGGGATATCCTGCGATTATTCGACACGAAGGATATTCGCCATTGTCGCGCCGCGCCATCGCAAAAAAAAACTATTTTAAATTGAGGCATAGTTATATTCTATTTTTATCATATACACGCCATACTTAGAAGTGAAAAAAGAAATCATTTTAAGTGGCGCCATATGAACGAAAGCAATCTAAATGTGTGTAATTATAGTGACGTCATTCGTTTGTAAATATGACTGTCAATGACTGCAGTCTTTGTTTTTTTTTCTTATTTGCTTAAATGACGAATAGATCGTTCGCCTCCTGGTATGCCATGCCAACTCATAAATAGGATCAACATTTCTGAGAAATTACTAACATTTTATTTGAATAAAACGAGCCATATAGCACAAGACTATATCATTTTTAATATTGATTTTTTGATGCATCAATACAAAGTATATTACAAAGTCTACACGACTTGTTGAAGTGCCTATTTATTTCCAATTGTTTAAAGAATATTTTACCAATAACTACATACTATGGCTTTGATAACGCCTTATTTAATATCAATTTCATAAGCAACAACAATTCTATATCAGCCCATATATGTTTTGAGGACGAGCAACAACTACGTTTTGATGCACGACTAAACAATTTAATAATTACCGTAAACACATGTATCACTGAAATACAATACATTCCTAGACGATTTGATGAGTCAAACACATCAGGAAATGAAACTAACGCAATTCTCAGTGAAACTTAAACATTAAAAAGATCGTTAGTTTTATGAGACAATGCAATCTCTGACTTGCGCAAAAACATTGTTCGTGGTTCCCAGGGCATTGTAGGGCGCGAGACTCCCATGTTGGTGTCTAGGGTTGCCAACTCGGGGCGGTACTTTTAAAATGTGGCACATCTATACCTAATTTAAAACACGGCACATAATGGTAAGCGCAATATTTAGAGTATCTATTAAATTAATCTTCATTGTAGCAAACAACAGCCTTATTGGTCCAGTGTATGTATGATTTCTGACGATTTAGGTTTGATTCCCAGGTCAAAAAACGTCAAGGACTACTATGTATCCTCATCTCACAATTGAATTATTCAGTAATCTATGTACTATATTGATTTATCATAACAAACATTAGTTCTTGACCTTACCAAATACTAACACCAAGGTCACAAAAATCATTATATGAGGTCATTGCGTTTTGTATTTCTAATTAAATATTTTACTTAGTTTTTGTTAACTGCACGATATATTGAAATACGTCAAGAAACTTAATTTATATGTGGCATTTAAATTGTTTTTACGAGGCTGACCTTAATATCCTTTCTTTTTTACTTGTGTTTGTTGACAGCTTAATAATATTTACTTGCTTTTATTGTTAATTGACTGCCTCGGTGGCGTAGTTGTATTACGGTACGGTTACAAAGCTGAGATTCTCGGGTTCGTGTCCCGGGTCGGGCAAAGAGATATTGGATTTTTCTATTCATTATCAGTCCGGAGTCAGAAATTTGTACCCGATATGGCGATAGGCTCGCCCCCTATCACATCGTGGGACGGAACATACAAGAGGAAATGTGGGTGTCCTGGTGGCGCCTCTGCCTAACCCTTCGGGGATAAAGGCGTGAGTTTATGTACGTATGTATTTATTGTAAATTGTTTTCTGCTTTTTGCTTAGTCGTAAAAATCTTCAAAACTGACTAGCGTGGATCAAAATACAGTTGCCGAAAACACTTGAGTTTGGGCCGTAACACTTGCCGTTTTAAACTCTGCCTATATTACACAGAAATTGTTCATGCAATAGGAAAGACTTATAGTAACGAACACATTGGTGGCAAATATCTCAAACTACGTTCATTATAGAGAGCTTAAAGACAGCAGTTTCAGAAGTTATCATTTGATATCAGAAGTTAAGGTATAACAGAAGTGTATATGTATCTTGATGATAATAGACTGAAGATAGTCTAATAAAAGAGTCGCTTTAGGTCACACGATTCCATTCAAGTCCATTCCTTCGTAAAAGACATTACCAACAGTAATATATAAAGCTATTTTGAATTAAATAACAAAAACTTTAAAAATACTCAGAACAAAACAACCGACATTCTTAGAACTCCATAAATCCTTTTTAGCGCCGATTTAAATTCGGACAAATAGCGTCAAAGGGTAGAAAGAAAATTCCATCCCTCCGCATTCCCTGCGACCCGCAAATAAGAGCCCTAAATAAGAAACATTCTGCCCACATTCCGCAGCTTCTTTCGCGAATTTAACATTCCGTTATATTAACGGGGCTTAAAAAAATTTGCAAGTATTTTGTAAAGTACCGTAGTGACGCGAGCGATCGATTTTGGTTTCGCGGTGTTGATGATTATTGAGTTTAGCAAACAAGTGCAGCATTTTATTGGCAAATAGAAAGATGCATATTATTCTGTAGTATTTAAATTATAGTTATTAAAATATTAAAGGAGCCATGGTGGAGTTCCGTACTCCACGTGGCGTCGTTTAAATAAATATATACACTACAACTTTTTCCATTCCTCTTAATACATTTCCAAGGGCAATGTTTTCTTCACTTCCCCTTATTCTTAACGCAATACAGTCAAAATTGTATATAGTTTGTCATTTTGATAATTTCAAACCGCGTTTGTTCAAATGTTTTCCATGAAAAGAAAGCCAATTACTCTCCCTCTACAAACCTCACATTTTATAGACATCTTCTCTTCCAAAGTAACATCAATTTTACGACGTCACTAATGGAAATAAACGCAGAAAAACCCCGAGTCATTTGAAGACCTATTTAATGGAGTCAGTCAACCCTACCCGCGACAATAGCGCGTTGTTTTGTTATCAGTACGAAACTCATTGTGCGTTGCAAGTCGCAAACCGTCAGACGTTCGATTGTCTGCCAGTCAGGCTTCGAATGACTACAGGAGTAGGTCGGAAGTGATAGGCGAGAAATCTGAGTTGCATACACAAAATACACGTATATTTGGAAAAAAATACTTCGATAATGAAAATACATTCTGCAAAGCATTTAGCACATCTTTCGGCTATTTTTATTGCAAAGAATGGCGAGACGAGAATGCCATTTTCCTGATGGTAAACGATACGACCTTCATGAACAGTAACAAACCAAACAACACCATTAAGTACAAAGCAATGCTTGGCTCGCTATACTGCTACATAAGATGTTAAGTCTCATTATATCCAGTAGTTACTCTGGCTACAATGACCTTAAAACCGCAAAACAACAGTGCATTTACACTGTTTGGCTTTCGATCAGACGAAACATTTTTCGTGACCATCGGAACCAACAAAAGAAACTGCCTTATGGCTTATATCTCATTAAACGCATACCTCACTAAACCCTCAAGATCCAGGCGAAACACACAGAACATGCAAACACAAGGCAAGTCAACGAATTCTGAGAACATTGCTTACAAAGCTCCGCCAAATATTGCCTTTGAAACGTTAAATGACACATAAATTTTTAACATACGCAAACGTGCCTTAGCGCTTTCCACATAACGGCTAGTGAGTGTTATTGGAAATGGCTTCTTATACTTATTTCCTTTATGACGCAATGAATAACAATTCGCGTTAAATGAGGGGACGGAGAATCATAACACATTAATAATCCTTGGGGGTTACTCTATGATATGAAACGAAGTATGAAGTTTCGAACATCGCACGTAAAACTGTACGAATATGCCTAGGTAGTAGGTACTCCACAAAATGTTCGAATCCTCTATCGTATGTCGTAACCATAGAATTGGTTCGGAGTGAATGATAAGATCATAGAGAATAGTGTTGATTTTCAGAAGTGAAATACTTATAACTTCTTCGGACGTCGAACGTCTGAATATTGGAACTTCGTGTCAGATCATAGAACCCTTAACCTACAGTATTTATCTTGCCCAAATGCGCAAGAAATATTTGTCTTTCTGTAGGAACAAAGCCAGCCTGGCCGAAAGCATAAACACAGGCTGAACCCAAAACGCGAGAATCCTGAGACCTGACTGTTTCTCCGGTATGTTTTTCAGGTATACGTGGTAGCTATCCAAGCTAATACCGATGCCACTAACACATAGACAGTACATAGCTATAGTAAAAGAATATCATAGCGATTTGCAAGAATTTCTATGGTATGTAAAGTCTGCCTGGCACCAGGCCAGCGTGGTGGACTATATGGCTTTCCTTCTTACAATTGTGGCCTCGATTGTAGAGGAAGCCAGTGCTCAGCAGTGGGACGTATGGATACTGCTGATACAGAAATGATGGTACATAGCATGATGGTATATTTTTAAGTGTAAATATGTAGCGAGTCCTACTTTTATTCTGAGTTAAGCGACTCTAAGCGGCCCAGTTTTTAATGAGCCCTCCGGCTGAGCTAGCTCGAGTAAACAGTTGCAAGCTTAATACTTTCAAAGATAAACTGAATGCTATGTAACTAACTTACATAGATAACATAATGGTTCTGGTTATGGTAAATTATTAGTAATCTGAAATTGCCAATAATTTGTTTTTATCTGTAAAAAAATACGTCTGAAAAGGGTGAAATAATTTACTCATGATATTACTTTCTTGTTGCTCGAATAAATGTCATTTCGCGATGCTAAATAGCCTTGAACGTGCCTCAAAACTAGGGCTACTTAATGCAAAAAGATTTTCCAAATCCAATAGGTACTTCCAAAGATTACCGCGTTCAAACATGTTGTCCAACTGAGTCATATTAATATAATATTATGGCATTTAGCACAACATGGGCCAATTCTTTTGGAAGATTTTCTAAGTGAAGAGTATCAAATAAAAACTAGTGACAGATACCTATAAGAGAGCGCTGCTGAGCCATATCCGGGCTGATGAAGGCGCAGCTGCGCCGGCGGGTAGGGCTGCGGGGCGTAGGGCGCGGCCGGCGGCGGCCGGGGCTGCGGGCCCGCCACCACAGCCCCCGCCGGCTTGCCCCCGTACGCCAGCGCGCCGCCGCCGCCGTGCCCGTGATCCGTCTGCCCGGGCCTGAAAACAAAAACACTCTTTGAGCATAAACATTCATAGCATCACCATCATCTTTATCACCATTATAATGGTGATCATCACCATCATCAGCAACAACTACATCGGATTCATTAACATCAACAACAATATCATCAGACATAGGATCACTGCAGAACTTGAACCACTAATAAAATTGAGCAATTTTGGAAGATTATTTGTAAATATTGTAACCGGAAGTTGGTCAAACCTTAATCATATCCTTATTCTAGAACATCGAACTACAATATACTATTATTACATGTCAGCATTCCGAGAACTAAATGACACTATACCAAGCACATAATACATATAAAGTAACAAAAACTAAGACATGTGCATACACGCTACCTCGACAAAGTGCACTCAAAGATATTAGAAAAATGACACCTGTTTACAGAAATCTTTGAACCTTCGCGTCAGTCACGGTCGCGCATCGTGATTGAAAAAAAACAAGCGTTTAAATATATCAATACATAAAACCGCGCACATAACCATTAAATCGTGGCGAAACACGTCCGGTCGTAAAGTTTGAGAACTATTTTTAATCGCGTATCCGTTTCAATGGGTCAATGGCTTCTACCCCGTCAATTATAACGAGATTCTGTCTGTAAAATCCATGGCCCAGTGATGGGATTAGATCTACATTTGAAGATGTTATTAGGCTTTGTGCTAAAGAGTGGTAAATTTGTTTTGTATATTGGGATCTAGTAAGGTTCAGAATCAAATTGTTGAACAAATTCTAATAATAGTCATCATAAATATCGATCCGTGTATATTCTCCATTGCTATAAAATATTATTAAACTCACATAAACGTAGGTAATAAATGTTGAAGTATTTCCGCAAACAAAAACTCTATATAACTACTTATCATATGTGGAAACCATATTATTTACCGTAGCAAACATGACATGTTAGAAACCAAACCACAAGTATAATAAATCAACAAAGAAAACCTTCAAAATTCTATTCATTTTACTACACCACACGAAATATGAATAACTCAGGATTTATAATACCCATTCCAATAAAATACAAATGCATCTATTTGTTACTTCCTGATGCCTCGACTACTAAACAGACTTTAAACTTTGATAAAAATACCTTATGGAATCTGAGGAGCAGATATTATTATCGTTTATCGGCTTTATTCATAGAAAGATTTCAAACTATTTTTAGTTATAGTTTCATCCCTTTCGAATGCCTTTAGAATTCAGTTTGAGCGAAGAAGACAAAACATTCAATAACTAAAATAGGTTTTAAATCAGTCAATAAGGTCGTATGAGTCCGGCAAGAACAAGATTTTGATGATAATGGGTCCTTACGTAACGTACTACTTTGTACTACCGTTTGCATTCTTTAGGTATTTTAGTATACTAGAAAGGAGGAAAATAGATAAAAGGGAAGGGATCGAAAGAAAAGGACTAAGGATTTAGAGGTTCTACAATAACCTTTCCACAAGTATACCCGTTTCCAGTAAGGTCAATAACCTTTATGTCTTTTACAGCGTTTCTTATATTCGCACACAATCTTCACTTTTATGAAACCCAGTTAGTTCGCGTGGGAGATTGAATACCGTTCCATCATTCACTACGGTATACGCTCATTCGCGAACTATACGAAACTAAGAAGTGAGAAATGTGTTAGGTGATAAGTCAGAAAATGGAAGGTAAAGTAGAGATTGTAAGTCTGCCTGTTTCTATGGGACATAGCCGTCATGTTATGTGTGATGTCAATTCAATAAATATTTTGCTTGTTTAAAAAAAGAGCGGTCTGTAGTGTGCATAAACTGCGAATTGGTAAGTCTTGGGTAAGAATTAATTACATAGCAAAAAAAAAAATATCTTCGTATAACCAAACCAGTTATATGAAACATAATTTCACAATCAATTAATGAAAAAAATATATACAAGTAAATAGAGAGACATATTCCTAACACAATTTTCCATGGCTTCCAAAACTTCCATAATAATTCTGACTTCTGTGCATCTTACCTTAAAAAGAAAAAAATAAGCACGATCATTACTAAGGTTTTCATCTCGGCATCGACCACGACTCCGAAACTAAAAGGTACCTTTCAAAACCAGTTGCCCCGGATGGTCGGACCATGCGTCATCTTGGACATTCACGTAACGGTGCATCGATCATATGCCTTCAATTGTACGGATTCTGATAAACTTCTTTGTGGAAAATATTTTAATTAATCTGTTATAGTTCTTTAGTCATAGCTTATTGTATTTGTTTATAGAGAATTAATGTGTCATGCTAGAGAACGCAAGCGTCATTTCGTTTGTAATGTTTTGGTCCAAAGCGGTTTCTTTGACTTTGTATTGTTGTAATGCTAGATTTTTCAAACAATCATTCATTTTTTGATGCGTAATAACAACTATTACAGGATCCTTGATGAAACCTTTCGAGAGTATAGCTGCCAAATATAACAGCTCTTAAGTTTGATGCCATTCCAGCTTATTTGTTTTTGGTTGGTGCAGCATATCGCTAAGGTTTATTTTTTTTTTTTTTTTTTTTTTTTTATTGCAATGAATGGCGAGACGAGCATGCCATTCGCCTGATGGTAAGCGATACGACCGCTCATGGACAGTAGCGAAACCAAACAACACCATGAATTACAAGGCAATGCTTGGAATTCCACTGCGCTCGCCATCCTGAGACATAAGATGTTAAGTCTCAATATGTCCAGTAGTTACTCTGGCTACAATGTCCTTCAAACCGGAACACAACAGCGCATTTACACTGCTGTTTGGCGGGAGAAATAGACATTGCGGTGGTACCTACCCAGGCGGCCTCTCACATATGAGAGACCTACCACCAGTATTTTACATGTTCTTCTACAGAAGATTCCTGAAGTCCCATCCTACAAGGCAAAACACAAGTAAAACCTACTTAATATATTCAAGGAAATCGAAATCGCGCACGCCTACTCCATTTTCCCCAAATTAACGGTTGTAAAAATCAGCTCGAAATTGAGTAAACATCAAAATGCCATTTGGAATTACACGGCGCGCGTCGATTACGACCTTTTCGTTTAATTAACATTCGACGGAATTAAGAAACTTCCTACGCAATTAAAATGGAAAAAAATAAGGAACTTTCAGTGAACTCATTAAACTCGACAAGCGCTGTGACATTGCGGTATGAAGGTTGAATAATGTTTTAAAGGTAAATAATAAATATGTAGTTGAACTTTGTAAAGAGCAATTCGGGTTATCGGTTGTCAATGAAAAAATGCATGATCAGATTTATAATTAAATTGTCTTATTGGTAGGCAAGCGGCAAAAGTCTCCTATACAGATGAAAGGCATTAGAACGTAGCCAACGTCTTTGGCATTTAACAATTCCTTTAAAGACGTCTTAGTAACTAAGTTTCTCGACGATATGCATAGTTTAAGCGAGGTACAATTAGCTAAGAAGAAGTGCCCTTGGAATACACCCAAGACGACCGTATTGAAATCTCTTTCATTTACTTGCTAACTTAATTTTAACCGACTAAAAAATGATAAAAAAAAATATTCCGGCGAATTAAGAACTTCTTCCTTTTTTGAAGTCGGTTAAAAATTAAGTTTCTCATTGATTAAATGCCACCTATGTGTGATACTTATAAAAAAGGTGCGTAAATTAGCACCGTTGTGAATGAATGCTAATTACGTGGTGTATCGTCAATCGGTTGATAATAATGCAAAGGACGTCGCTTTACTCATTCTATCGAGTTTTATACGACATTAGTTTTCAACAACTTAACATTTAATAATGCGTTTTATACTTGACATTTAGCAGTGGAATAAACAGATTTATAGTTTACAAAAGAACAGACAGCGACTATTTGCTATGATCCGTGGGGTTCTAGTACGATTCCAAGTCGGATAATCCACTTTATGAGATTTTTCGGGTAGAAAAATCCTATGCTTTTGTTTGTAAATGTTGATATTTATACGTATGGATTTTTTAATATCGTCAAGCTGCTTGTAGCTTCTGACACCAACTTTACAAGGCTTGTCTTATGGCCGCCAAACACGTTCAAGTGCGTTTGCGCAAACGCGAGTTTGCACCAATCTCGAATTGAAAATAGGAACGAAGTTTGCGCAGTTATGTAGCCACATATGTTCCAGTACACTGGTGCAAACTCAGACTTGCACAGTTATATCGTTACGTGTGTGACGGCCATTACCTATTTGTGAGAATGTTGGGTGTATTTACTCATATGTTATAACCAAAAACCCTGCCGCTGCTATCAATAGATACATAATGAGTATAAACATATGTTGAGTATGTCGCATTCGTCATGCGTGCGAGACAATCATCCGTAATGGCGGCATTGCGTGGATCGTTTTTATTTATTTACATTATTTGAGGTCGAGCGAAATGATTTACCGCGTCTGTGCAATAAACAATGAATTGTATTTTTTGTTCGAAATAGTAGGCATACAGAGATAGAAAGGTTTTTTATCGTTCAATGTGGTAAAAGAGAAAGGGCTTGGTTGATGAAATCGAGTTACATTAGCGTTAAGATTAAATACGAGAAAGCTTTACAAATTGGACATCGCGACTTGACAAACGTAGTAGGTTGCTCTTAGGAAAGACCCAACACGGAACCGCCACAACCTACTAAATAAAATATACAAGCATAGGTACACCGAAGAATTCATTAATACAGTGAGACTGCCAGACCAGCCAAGAAGTCACTTGTGGCACCTATTTGGTAAAAATCTCTTTCTTTAGAATAGTCCAGAATAGTCTCGGGTGTGAGTCCCTGGTCGGGTAATGTGATATTGGATTGTTCTATTGATTATCGGCCAGCAGTCTGGAATATGTGCCCCATATGGCGATAGCATCGCCACCTATCCCATTGTGGGACGGAACAAGGAACTTGGTTGCACCTCTGCCTACCCCTTCTGGGAAAAAGGCGTGATGTATATGTATGTTTGTAGTCCTAAAACCGAACACGTATAGCTCCATTGTCAGACGTTTCGAAGCTACCTGTAGTGGCGCAAGTCGCAGCGCCGCGCCGGCATAATATTGCACAAAGCTGCAGGCGCCGCGTGTGAGTCACCGCCATTGTACTCCGCGAGTGACTAAACCAGGTGAATCACAGTTACCTTACTAAAGCGGATCTTTACAATCTCATTAGCATACGCCTCCTGATTTTTTCGTTTCGGTAAGTGTAGGAAAATATTTGTTGTTTTAGGTTGAGTGTTTTGAGTTTGGGAAAAATTCACGAATTAGTTATCTTCTATATTTGTAGATAGTACAGTAACGAAACAATTCCTAGGCTAAGTAATGATGAGAATATCAAGTCATATGAAGTGACAACAGACGTATTAATATCCGACTCTATGATAGTAATATAATATATTCTTCATAACGCGTACTGTATGTACTTCATTGTGGCTTATACAAATGTTTTACAGTACGAAATATTCCTGCCTACATCCAGTTTCGATAAGACTAGCATTAGCATCTCATCTCAGCCAATAATATGGGCTGTACTACATTTTACCAGTACAAAAACATTGAAAACTCCGACTATTTGACGCGTCAAGTGGAGAAAGTATTTGTTTACATACATAGAGCGTTATTGGTGGCACCAAACAGTGCGAGGAAATCGGCCGCTTTCATAACAGATAACGCAATTGATAGGGTATTTGGAGTTTTTGCGCCTGCTGCAAGTGCGTGTTAGGTTAATGTATTTGTGTCATTATAATATACGGAAAATATGGAAGTAGCATGTGATTATGTGAAATGCATTATTACTTATCACATTACTTTTATACGTAGTTTCAAAATCACGTACAAAAATAAAAATACTTGTAACAGTTAACCGTCTCGTGTAAAAGGATGGGTCATGACAAATTATTCCTTGAGAAATCACTTTGAACATGTTTTTCGTCAAATGCAAATTCACATAAAAAAAGCACCTTTATAGGGTTTCTAAAGTTAAAATGGTTTAAGAACGTGATTTAAATTTTAAATCAGCCATTGAGAATAACCTTGATTGATGCTAATTTCTGCTAATGTATAGTTCGATGACCCATTATTGTAGTACAGATGTTTTAATAATTATAGTCACGACAAGTAACAAATGAATCATTATATTATCTTTAATTCTGCCGTGATTACTCAATCAATAGCTATTACCAAGCTGACGCCTAACGGAATTGCCAGATCACATGAAAACTCTTGCAATAACATAAACTATTTTTTGAAATTGAGACTGTTCCGTTTCCAGCCCTCCTACTGGAACTACTGTAAACCATCGAGAGTACGTATTTAAAGACACCAAGCACTAACATTCGTCGAATGTCTAACTTGTCTAACCCAAAAATAGTCATATCAAATAGTAAACAAAAGGAAATTATTTTTTCCTTCTATTTCCACATTCATGTACATATTTTTATCATAACAAAAGCTAAACACGTAGGTTGAAACTCCAGAGTCCCAAACAAAAGAACAACGTTACCCCCGGGGGTTGTTAGACGCAGGGAGTGGGAGGGGCATACTCATTTTAACTCCTATTTTGACGCGAGCTCTTCGGAGCTTCAGATAAGCTTTACGAGTTGTTCTGAGAGGAATTATTGTAATCATTACGTGCGTTTTGGTTGTTGTACTTTGTCAATCCTTACGTAGGCAGGACGTAAAATACGAGGCATTTGTTTGGTAAATAGGTTGTTTGTTAAAATAAAAATGTTTTTTTAACCAGGTATCCAAGGCGAAACAAAAAAGCGCTGGATTGAGGTCGTCTAAAAAGCGAGTTAGGTAATGTTGCAATTGAGGACACTTAAAATCAAGCGCAATGAGGGAGCATATGCCGCAACGTCATTTTATGAGAGGTAAGCTGTACTAACCTTCCTATGCCCTGGAAAGCTAGAAAAGGGTTTGAGGTTCTTAACTATCGTACGCCAGCACACCCCGTAAGCCCTTCGGTGGCCGTCACGCTCATTATAAGCACGAAGTATCCCAGGGCGTAAAGCGCACTGATCCTAGAAAGGCGGAGCTTTGCACCAGGCGCAATAACGTCAGGCAAAACTGACAAACTTATTATACAATTATTTAAATAGCCGATTATTAACATGTCAATCATGAAGTCGGTGAGTTCGATCATTTCATTCCGTTTGAGATGTGGGAATGTACCACCCACACAGCTTCCGACCTGTTTGACCACATCACTGTGTCAGGCGAGATGTCGCCACGTATGCCATCTGCACGTCACGTTATACACTAGACTTAGAGTATAATAAATAATTTTGATGTCGAGAAAATCTTAAAAGTTTTGAACGTCAACGCGAATCCTAAACTTGGAGGTCTAAAAGTAATCTAGAAGCTAACCTAGAAGAAGGTTATAACATAGGAGACGAGTGATATGTAATATTTTAATTAAAATGACCAAATCGGTGAGTCTCGCCATTTTGCTGATTGGGAATCCCAGCTAGCGAATAAAATCACACTTAAATATTTGTTTTTAAGAAATTAATCGTCGTATCACACGTGATGAAACATCATTGGCTTCATTGATTTAGTGACGATATGTGGACCCTAAAAGGTTCATTCATTGCATTTCGCTAGCTGTTGACTTAGTTTCATAATTCACTTTCGAGAATCGAATTTTGAGACAAAATTTATTCGTATGAATTGTCACCCTACTCCTTTTCTAGACAATTTCAAACACGCATAACAATACACTTCAATTCTAATGCAAAACCTTACTACGCAAAGCACATTCACACCGCCAATCAAAGCTGTCAGTTAAAATCTTAAAATAATCCGTACGGTGAGAGTGCGTGGCCACATGTCCGCGTACACACCACCCACGCGCGCCGACCTTGACGCCGCAGCGTGTCAACTTGAGGTATTTTTACACTTCACTTATTCGTTCGCCGTTTGAATTTCGAAGTTCGAAATTCGAACGCGCGCGCTCAGCCCGAATTGACGGGTTGACGTCATTATTTACTGATGGTGTAATGAACTTCGAACGTGTTTTTGTAAAATCGGTAATTTGTTTGTTTAGTTATAAGTGTGAATGTATGTCGTTGGGACTTGAGAGTAAAATATCGTCAATTACGGCGCAGTGGATTGGAAATTAAAGCGGCAGTTTCCATTCCTTTAACAAATATTAATATATTATTCTTGATATTATTGTTGAATAAAAAACTACAGCGTTATTCCAATTTACTTAATATTTTAGCATATAGGTATTTCCCCAATTTATCCACAACTATCCAAGCCTACAGGCCTCCAACGCCACAATATTTTGTGACGTTGGAAATGGGGCAGTCGTCGACACAATGATAGCCTTTCAAATGGACGTATTGAACACTTCCTCGTGGCCCATTTACGTTTGAATTGCCTTTGGACAATCAATTTCTTCCAGTACCTGCTGCCAATTGCCATTGTAATTGACTGTAGCATTACAATAGTTGTTTTTGAGTTTTGCGAATTATACACACAGAAATGTTACAAGCGCTAACTGTACGGGGATTTAGATCATGTAAAATTTTACTACGAATAACTTTTAAGTCGCGTGTTAGATGTGGGTGATGTTTTTCGAGGTTCAAATCTGTGTCAATTGTCTTGTATTGACAATTATTTTTCACTGTGGTTCATTGAACAACGTACACGATTACAATAAGAGTTTGTTGAATATTTTTCCATAAAGCTGTTGAATAGGGAATGAAAAAGGTCTTTTTTATAAGAAATGTATGTTCCCCATTGGAAATCCCATCATTCGGTTATTAAAATCTATTTGGACATGAAACACATTGTTGAACAGGATATTTAAACTACACTTAATGATAACTGACGAAAATACACGTGAGTCACTCGGTTAATTCATACGCAATTAAACTAACTGTAATGATAACCTTATCAATGTGTTTATATAAATACTTCTGACAGTTCTAACCGCGTAGTAAGATACTTGTCTTGGATCTTACAAAAACATCACGCCTTGTTTCCAGAAGGGGTAGGTAAACATCTTCATAAATATGAAACAAATATATGAGCACATGAACATTTATCTTACCCGGGAATTGTACTCTCACGGTTAGTATTTCGTAGTGTCATATATTTTTTAGTACTGGAAAAGAACCTGTGACTGATGAATAGTCCCTGATTTTTTTCAGCATTTTGAGATACTTGAACGTAACATCTCAGCCAATAACAAAAAAATATGAAAGCTGATGAGATGAGTGATATGGCAAAATCAAAGCGGAAGTCTACCTACACCTATACAAACAGGCTTCACTAGTATGAATATATGTGTATGCATGGTATGTATGAAATCGGTGGGCAGCGGTGACATTCGACGTGCACTAAGCCACGCGTCTCGGAGACGGTAAGCCGGCGCGAAGCCGTGCTGGAAGCCTTACAATTACATAAATAAATACGCCAGACGTGGCTCCGTGCTAACTAGTAACTACGATTTTTATATAAGGAATATACCTAAGTAGTTCGCTATTTACCCGACTATATGTAGTTAATATAAAAAAATAAGACAGTAAATAACGGGTATGTAAACAAAAAGAGAAAAATATTTCAACTTACACAAGCACGCACTAAAAATATAGTAACTCAGAAACACTAACTTGTCTTTGGTCCACAAAGAAACTGATCCGAAACAAAACGGCAAACAAAATGATTGTAAGCAAACAGAAACCTGCTTTGAAAATTGCCAACCCTAGTATCAAAACAGTAAAGTGCATTGACAACCCTATCTCTCAATAAAATTCGATAAACACAAGACAAGTAAATATGACGGCTAACGCTGGGCATGCTCGCCGGCAGTGCGATCGCGTGACCTTCGTAGAGTAGCCACCGGCTGGTAACTAACAGCGTAGCGTAAAACCTCCATAACTATACCTATACTGTATACACGTGTGGATAGCAACCACAGTGTACGCGTTAGCGCGATGACCCGCGCGCCGCTCGCCCGACGCCATTCTGTGACGCATCCGACCACACGTAAAACGTTGTTTGTTGTACCACCTACATTTGAGAATCAACTTTATTGCCAAGATGTAGAGTTCAATATCCGATGAAAATGTTTGTAGGTTATGCTGTTGTGGAGTGAGCGAGCGGCGTGAAAGCGACCATTGTATTTTTATTTTTGTAGCGCGTCGCAGTCGCAACTCGCAAGTGCAGCGTTCCAAGAATCGAAAACAGGCATGTTGGCCACTCGGCCCGCGAAATGCAGCTGCCTGCTGTGGCTCAGTTGTGATGAGTAATGCAGCGCGGGTTCGATTCTCACGAGAAAATAATTATTTAGATAATCATACAGGTGACCTGGTTACACAATAGCAAAACGAAAATATTTCCATTGGGGTTAGAGAAAAAAAAAACTTGTGAAATATGGTGCAACAACTTTTTTCTTCGCAATATTAGTACTAAGAACATGGAGATACAACACTAAAAAGATAATACAACTGCACAAACAAGTCTGAAAAACATTGTTTCAAGGTATAATATGTGACACATTGTGTTTAATATGTACAACAACTTTAAAAATAGTTCTCGAGTGTCTACCCTCTACAACTATTTACATTAGGTAAACTTAGAAGTAACCCGAATAGGGACGTCTTGAATTTTGACTAAGAATTTTGGAAAGTACATTACATAAGTTTTTAAGGTCTACAAAGTGTATATTCCATTGGGACTAGGATAATATAAAACCAGCTAGACAGATTATACCGACTAAATTGTATGCAAGTTATTACAATATCAGATTTTTATGATCATAAATAACCTCTCAAAAATTATAATTGTCGACAATAATCTACAGCCTATAAAATACAATATGAAGCGTGCAAAAAAACGCGGGCTAACGCTAACACGCAATAGATATTGGCATAGACAAACAACAATTGAGAACAAAATGTCGGCGCTCGTCTATAATTTATGGGCGCTCTAAAACATTGCGCAACTCATTAGCATTGAATGATATTCGTTTTATCTACACGGATACAGGTTACCATTCTGATTGTTGTATTTGCTTCTATTTTTGGGAAACTGTAGTGTTTCGGTATCAATTTATGCTAATAAGTAGACTGCACGAGTACCTTAAAAAGAAGAGCAGTATTTTATATTATTTTTAATACAAAATTTGATGACATAATAACTTTAACTTAAACTGCTTTAAATTCAATATAAAACAAACAAGCAAAGTTAATACTTTAAGGTGTTACATCAAATGATAACATAAATATTCAAATAACACGTCCGAATAAGCAGACTTCCTTAGCCTCGCGAACAAAAAACAACGAACCAGCGCAGTACAGTTACCGTGAACTGTTGCGAATCGTCATAATTTCCATTCTGTTTATTTCCTAAAAAACAGGAACGCCATTTCAAAGTCAATTTAGTGTTATCGTACATTTTCGGTTAACGGTTCTATGCAAATTCGCTTATATGCTCTCGTATTCGGGAAGATGGAGACAGCCTATATGGAAACTGGTTTCACAACGGACCAATAACTAATGCATTTTTTAAATATGGTTTCCCTTGTGGTTTTGTAAGGTGACTCAACAATTGAAGATATTGTAAGCCCATAGAGATGCATTGGACCAAGGATAACGATTCAATAACAATAATAATATTACAAAAAAAAAACAGAGCATAATATGTATGGAACCCGTTTGTCAAGGATGGGAGAAAATTATTCTGCAACTTTCGAAAAATATTAAAACCCGTTTTTAGTACTGCAAGCTGTATTTAAATTGCGTAATGCTACAAAAATATAAAACTACTTGGAGCAATTAATAGCAGCCGCTTGTACAGGAAAACCTGACCATGCCCACACAGGATGTGACATCACGACAAACATTATTCACACGATACAAGTATGAACTGAAACAATAAAAATAGTGGTTGAGTACTGAGTCTTAATTTTAATACAATACGAAAAGGTAGGAATAAGATAAACATACTTACAAAATGTTTTACATATTGATTTAGCAAAGTAGGTACCTATTGGAGTTTTGATTAGACACAAACGGTTTCTGGTTATTTCACACATTTATTCCTGCAGAATTATGACTTAATCACTCTAGTGAAACACTGATTTTAATCTAGCACAATAAGAACCAATCTCCAAACATGTCACAAAAGAAGTCTTAAAATGTAATGTCCTTTTAACTTGTCTTCTAGGACAGTCAAAAAGTTAACCAAATCTATACCGGTACCTACGAAAATTCACAGCTGAACCTGATACATCCATCACTCAGTCTGCGCCTATTCTATATCTGTCTCATGACTCATGGGGCATGAGTAATTACGTAAGATATAATATACAGATATCAGCTCAGCGCGCGCGTTGGTAGCGCCGCGCCGCGCCGTGCTTCCGGCGAGGTCGATGTTACTAGCGACCGCAAGGGTGACCTGTGTGGACGAATCGGGCTTTTTTTTTACCAGAAT
This sequence comes from Deilephila porcellus, assembly GCA_905220455.2. Lineage (NCBI taxonomy): Eukaryota > Metazoa > Arthropoda > Insecta > Lepidoptera > Sphingidae > Deilephila > Deilephila porcellus. Next base: position 10,829,712 of record LR999991.1, read on the forward strand.
CCCGATATTTATCTCTATAAATCGCGATGTGTACCGACAAATGAATACCTTTGTTGTCATCTTTGCCAACCCGCACTAGGCCAGCGTGGTAGCCTGGCATAGTCTTTCTGTGTCAAACGTTCGATAGTAGAGGACTCCCGAGAAATGGGCGGTTATGGAACGATACATTAAATTACAATTAACAGTTCTTTCGTTTTTATTTGTATTATACTTTTATAACAAGAGAAGTAATTGCAGCAGTTATAATATTTTAGAATTAATGGAAAAAAATCGTCGTATCTCAGAAAGAGTCTCTTTAAGTCATAATTTATAAATACAATTTACGAGTAGCTATTTCTCATATCGTGGATATAAGTTATTTAATATCAAATCTGTAATGTTGAGAATGTTGTGTTTAAACATTTAAAGTTTTATATTGAAAAAGTAATACATATAAGAAACTTATTACATTTGAAATGGGTGTACTATAAAGATTTCAAATATTAGATGTGTAACTGTTCTAATCTAAAACATTTATCTAGCACATTTCCAGATTAGATACTTTACGTCCAAAACCCGTACATTTACGAAATAAATTACGCAGGCGCATCACATGAATGAGACCTGGCGAGATCATCAGATAGGTTGTCGTTCATCTCACGTACTGACTGCGAATGAGTGCGTCAGCCAGGTGTACGTGAGTTTGCACACGCCGTCACAAGCCACAGCATGCAGACATACCTAAATACCAGGGGAAATGGGGGCATAACTTCGCGACTTATCAATTAAATAAGAATCATTTCATCGTCATATCCAGCCTGTTATTAATGGGAATGACGAGACTGTTATGACAACGAATGACTGATGGTAAGCGCCACATCTGACAACAGAAGCAACGTCGTTTAGATCTTAATTATAGTTAAATCTGCATGTCATTGCCCTTTGCTCGTCAGCTTAAGTCATTGTAGCTACAATTGTGCAATCCACAGATATTTGTTTTGATACACAGATATTTGGTCATAATTTTACGTTTCAAGAAACGTATCTTAATGTGCTAACTTCATTAAGGGCATTAGCTTCTCTCATCCATGTCTACTCATCTTTGGTCGTTCATCATTCCACCTACCTTTAGGGCTTTTAGTACATTTTGAATTTAATATTTACGAGTATTTACATTGAATAACACGATGTGAGGCGTCTGTAAATAAATCCAACAACGTACATTCTCAGTGCAGCGCAGGAAGCGGGGGTGCATTGCCCGTTCTGAGAACCACCGCGCCGCCACTACTTTCAAGCTACTTTTACTTTTCTACCGCGCACATCCTTCGCGGAACATCGGCGAACATCGGCTAACTTCGGCTGATTGCAAATTCTGTATGCAGCTTTCGTTTTAGTTAATTAAGGAAAGGATACCCAGATGCATGGGAATTATCTATGTGGAATTGAGTTCTAACATAACTATATAGAGAAATATAATGAATCAATTAGTAAATTCGATGAGATCTAAGCAGATAACCAAAGAAACCATATGTATAATATAATCTGCAGACACTTTCTCGAAATTAAAATAGGCCACACAGAGTCAAACTTTCGACTTTTAGTCATTATTGTGTTCCAGTAAAAAAACAAGTAGCATAATATCTTTAAAATGTCATTACTGGTAGTAATTCGAGCGATTTTATCCGAATTTCATAACGTCCTACTTTCTCCCAAATCGTATTTTTATGGCTAGACATAATAACAACGAAATTATGCGGAAATAAGCCAATACACTTCCTGCGGAACTGCCTCGGTAGCGTAGTTGTACTACGGTACGATTACAAAGCTGAGGTCTAGGGGTTCGAGTCCCGGGTCGGTCAGTCATTTTTCTTTTCATTATTAGCCCGGAGTAAGGATTTTGTGTCCGATATGGCGATAGGCTCCCCCCCTATCACATCATGGGACGGAACATACTAGGCGAAATTTGCGTGTCGCCTCTGCCTACCCCTTCTGGGATAAAAGCGTGAGTTTATGTCCTATTGCGAGTTGGCGGATTTTACATACATCAATTAATGTAAAGATTTATAAATACCGGTTTCCTTCCTATATTTTATTTCACCGCTGCATTATTTACGAACTATGTGCAAAAAATATAAATGTTTTACGAACAAAATGATTCAATAATTGCTGATAGGCGAGTGCGGCCGGATGACGCAAGCAGTGTTGCGCGGCACATAATAATGCGTGGTTCGTACCGCGGACCGAGCGGTCTCGATCGATGTGTCACTGAACTCATGGACTTCGTCCCCACATGTGACCTAAAACATCGGCTTTTATCATATTTATACACGGATTGTCAATTATGTAACGAGATCGCGAGTTCGATTCCCGTACCGTTAAATGTTAATAGTGGGTGTTTGTGAGACCGAAAATTCTCTCGTAGTTTCTGATACCCACTACACAAGACTCGATCTTAGTGTGGAGTCAGGACTGTGTATGTGACTGTTGGGTGTATTTATTTATTTACTAGCAAATATCAGTTTTGTCTGGTTAATGACGAAGGAAAGTTTCTTATAGTTGTATCGACACGACGCGAGGTATGTTCGAATGCTTTGTCTTTTAGTGAGAATAGTCATTGTTTAATGTCAATTATTATTGTGTATACTTTAGTCTTAAAAAGAACAGCATACGGCACAGATTCTAGATGTATATTTCGTTTATGGGACAAAACTAATATTTCTACCAATAGAAAATAAAACAGCAAGTCTTGTCTTAATGTATCCGGTACAAAAGAACCCATTAACTTAAATTAACAAAACATCTTTTGTTGAAATTTATAAATCATGGTAAGTAGGAAAGCATGTAAATTAGCCTATATTACTATAATTTATGTACATATGTTTGTGTACTTAGCTTTGAATTCTCGCGGTCCTATTCATAGACAGTTTTAAAACCCATTTTAGTTATCAATTGTTTTGTTTTATCTCCTTCGCTCAAGCTGAATTCAAAAGTCGTTCGAATGGGTCAAAACATTCGAAAACTAAAATAGGTTTTAAAACTGTCTATCAATAAGGCTTGTATAAAAAATCAGAGGCAGTTTATGACACTAGATCAAATTTCCAAGTAATTTTCCATAGATTCGGACTCGGCGCGACAGCCAGTTAAGTAAAAAACAAACTTTCTATTATTATTCTGGTCAGCACGGGTTCGCCTCGTGAAATGCTAAAATCTGGCCGACGTCTACAGACCCTGTTTTTATCAAACACTTATTTAGCTCCGCGAAAACGAGTTTTCGATGTTTATCAAGTCTATGATAAAATTGCATGAAATAAATTGTGCGCCATTAAATTTTCTCATTTTTGAATATGAAAGTGTGTGGTTATGAAGATATGTATTCTTGGTTTAGTTTCCACTACAATATTATTGGTTATGTATGTGTTATTTATTATTATAATATTGTATTATGTATTTCTATTACATGTTACATAGAAACTCTGACATAAACGTTATCCGTGCTGGTATTGAACCCGTTACCCCATAGCAGAAAGACCACCAAACAACAGCCCCACTCGTTTATCAAACTATACATGTAACCCTACTTCATAAATAAAAAGTCACGCAATGTGGCATTTTGTTCCCTTTTATAAGGTCTGTCATAGACAACGATCATAATATCACAGAGTAGAACGTTTCAAATGACTTTTCGGCAACCAAACTTTTATTTCTGTTAGTTTCGCTTAAGTAAGAATAACTTCTATATAACCTAGTAACCTCTATTTTACTTCTTTAAAGTTGTATTTAGATATCATAATTTCGTAGCCAATATTTATATTAAGTTCAGATACTAGTTTAGTACTTTTTACAGTTATAGGATGTAGGTAATTTTTATAAAGAAAACCTTAAAGGATGTCTGAATTAATTGGTTGGTAGCAATTACCAATTTCTAACGTATATTTTGTTAAAAAATAAATCTAAAATAAGCACAATTTTGCCTTACTGATGGTTAAAATCATTTGGCGTTGAATTATTATTTAATATTTACTATAAAATTAATGATATATTTGAAATAGTTTCTATGATATTTGTTAGTCAATTATTTGAAATATAATTAAATACAGAATCTGTCAGTCTGTTGGAATCCGGACTTATACCGATTCATACCAAAAACAGAATATTTTATTGTATCAGCCCATATACGTCCGACTGCTGGGCACGGGCCTACTCTACAATTGAGAGAATCGATTGAGAGTGGTTAGGCCATATAGTCCACCACGCTGGCCTAGTGCGGGTTGGCGGACTTACATACCGTAGAAATTCTTTAAAATCGCTACGGTATGCAGGTTTCCTCACGATGTTTTCCTTCACCGTTAAAGTGCGTGGTGATTGACTACCAATACACATAACTGCGAAAAGTCAGAGGTGTGCCCTGGGATTTGAACCCGCGACCACCGTGAACTTGTTGGCAGCCGCGTCTGGTCCGTTACCAACAGGCCAGCACGCACTTTTTAACAAAACAGAATATGGCTCACTCTATGTATTTCTGAACCTTGTCATACAAGTTCCTTTAAAAATAAAACTATCGTATAAAGTAATCCGACCGCTGGAGCTCAGTTATAAAGACCCTTCTCTATACTCAAGGCCTATCCGTTATACTGGCCAACTAAATCTAGGTTTGAGACCTATATAAATGCGAATACGATAGGCTCGCCCCCTATCACATCGTGAGACGGAACACACAAGGCGACAAGGTGTCCTAGTAGCCCCTCTGTCTGCCCCTTTAGGGAAAAAGGCTTGAGTTTATGTATATTTTAAACACAATTTGAACGCGATATTGTTCAAGTGCGCAGCGGCCTGGCGTCCGCGGCAGGTCACCCTCAAATACCAGCGGTCATCTAGGACTTTCGACAATCTACTCATCTGCAATATTCGTGTACGGAGTTCCGTGAAGCTGGCTACAATTAATGTTATTTTAAACTTTTAACGTTCATGGATATATAGTAAGTACCTATAGTCTTTGCGTTAAAGGTATTCTTTTGAAGGTTAAGAAATGTCAGTTTAGGTTAAGGTGTTTGTTTCGTAGTCTTGTATAGGAGATTCTACTAAATATTAGGCAACAAAATATGAATTTATTACCAAATATCCAATGACTGACTACGAAGTAATTCACATATTTCTGGTTGTACCGAAGCATAATTTTCTGTTGCAAGATTTAACTTTCGATTGAACAGCCGCATCCGTGATATATTTTATACAAAATTGCCGAACGTACTACACATGGCCTACATATCCGACGAAATATTCACGAGTATCAAATAAACAAAAGTACTGAACCCTATATATTCAGAGTGGCACTCGACTAGTTTTTATTAAGAAGGATGTGTATTTTATAAGCTCTGACCGTGGTCAATAGAACGAACATTAAGAATGAATCATAAACAAAGTCTTTATTCGTATAAAGTCAGCTCATGGCAATTCTTGGCTTTCTCCACGTGGCCTTGGTTAACAGTAGCATCTGTCGTTAAATGATCACTGAAACTCGTGGATGCTTGAACCTTCGAGGCTAGGGGAAGCATGTAAAAGAATGGCAGAGAAGGGGAGAGGGAGAGATAGGGGAGGCACTACATTTTCAAATAGATATTTATCCACGAAGGCTCAGACGAGACTTCAGAATAGACAATGATGATGTAAATATTCTTTGTGTCTGAACTCCATGACGTCATGTTGTTTGCCAAAAGTGTAATGGAATAAAGAATATATCGGTCTATTTTTATGTCTTATACATCGTAGCCAGTGAGGGGAATTACTTGCATATAAATAGGTTACGAGTAAGTGTTTCAAGGAGGTATTGTCAAGTTACGAAGTTATTTATCCTTATATTATATACTTCCTTATGTCTGATATTTTTATTTAATTAGTATTCATAACTGGTGATAAGTAGACGCGATGTATCGTGTTCGATTCCTGTTATGATATTTTTGTGACTCACAAATTTGACCGGAAATAAGGTCATAGAACTAAAGAAACCACGATTATTATCGATTTGTGTATATGCCTATATATTTCCTACTAAGTTGCTATAGGAACGAAATCTATTGAACTCCGATCATAAGATGTACGTAACAGTACAGTTACAGCTATAAATCACTTCATAATGTCAAGTGATTGGAACCCAGTACCCGCAAGCGGCGTGACCCGGCTGGCTGACCTTCCAGCGTTATCTGTCGTTTTGCAAGAGCTTCGTTCATTAGTAAACAGCGCGTGTGGTGGACTGGCCGCGGTCCAAACGCCGGCTCACATACATCTATTATTAGATAAACACACATACATCATTACGTCGCCCTATATACTTGTACACAGAGTACAGACCTCCTGTCGAGACTCTAGTATCTACTGGAAAGTAGTAGTGGCTTTGTTAAGTGTATTGTGTTGGGTACCTGTGGGTCTGGTATAGATAGTATAGCAGAGGGAAGTATGTACGTACATAGTTATGTATTCGATTCGAAGTGGCTACCGCAGAACAATGAGCAGACGGACATCGCTCCCCGGCCGCGAGATACACAACTCAGATACGAGCCGAACATGTGCCGCATAATGATGTCAATGTCCTCGCAGATGTTATCTACACAACACCACTATCGGGAAATTAAACTTAGATACCGTGCCCGCTGAAAAACGCCAAATTAGATAAAGCAATATCGAGTGTGGACTGCGAGAGGCTCAGGCAGTCGGCAGCGCCGCGCTGGCGGCCGCGCTCGCCTCGTACCTGGTCACGATGTCGATCAGCAGCTCGCCTGACGGAGTCGACCACACCATGCTCCGCACCACACTCGCACTACACACACACAGTCACCACCACAACCTGCACCATCTCACCGGGCGCGGATAAGGACCTCGCCGCACGTCCCCACTGATAACGCGGCCAAACAAAAAAAAAACCGGGGTCCTAAGAAGGTCGAATGTGGTATTTTTTTTCAGCCGAGCTGGCAACTTCGCCGGACGGACGCGCGTTCGCGTCGCGTGCCGCTCATTGGCCGAATGCGACGGCGGCCATCACTGCACGCCGGCCGGTCGCCCAATGACGCCGCGTCCCGCTCGCCCCGCCCACATCATCGCAGCTTGTTGAATGAACTCGGCGGCAGTCGCGCGCGGCGCGTCGTGCCGGTTGTACGTGTTTACAAAAGTTGGGATGATCGTCACTTTAGACGCGGAGTGTCCGGTGACCCACTCGAAACCGAAGACGTATGAGAAACGAGACTACAGTGAAGGCGAAACAAAGCGAACACCACAACAATCAACTAATAATGCGCACAACGCAAACTTATCAACTAATAAAGGTTAAAGTTAGTAATAAAGAAAGTGAAAGTTACGATTTATAGTCCAGTCTTGAGGCTAAGAGTTTCATGTTCGGGTACCACATTCAGTGCATCTCATAACGCTGTATGAGGTTCAGACGGGACACCTTCTTGCCTCCGTTGGTTTTTTACCTGTAACAATACAAACTCATTTTAGTTACAAGTTTTTAATTTAGTAGAATCCTCTTGAAAAGTATCACAGTAAAGATTTTTTTATCACTCTAAAATAATGTGACATGTGCTCTTAACATTTAGACATCGAAGAAAATAAATTTCGTTATGAACAAACGTCCATGACATTGCAACTTTTATGCACCAAATTATTCCGTCACACGTGATAGCTAATTATGAAATTATGAGAATTCCTTACAAAAACAACTGATAGTGTTTATTTTCCATTTTCTTGCTTTTTCTATACTACTGTGATAACCTAACGAGGTGATTGTACCAGGGTAACAGAAACAGCAGGAACTGCGTTTCTCGTGGCTACGTCTGCGTGCTGTGACTGAACACGCGGCACGAGTGACACGTAATACTCGGTTTCCCGACTGTTGAGATGAAATGTCAGTTCACTTGCTGTGTAAGCAATTGTGGAAACAGTTTTGGTACTTTTTCCGTATGGGTAGGTGCTGTAGATATGTTTAGGTACATGTGTATGTTCGTAATTATAGCTGATGTTGATGAAATTGATAACTAAAGTAGTTTTTAATATACATAGTAAAAACTATAATAAAGAAAATTATTACATAGGCAATCTTTTCATTATCCCTTGAATATGGAAATTGATTTGATAGGAAATAAATAAATTTTAATTCATTTTTTTTTATTGTAGTCTCTCGGAATCACAATCTGTGAAATAGTCTTTTTCCTAATATTAAAAAATAACTAAGTGAATATAAAAATTTTCAATACTAGCTTTTGGCAACTGGATATAATAATAACTTTTTTTATTTCTCTCTTACAGAAAAGGGTACAAACATATTTAAAGTACATATTATGTGAGACAGACAGGGCGTGAACAATGACAGGTTTACCACTACACATAAAAGAGTCAGTGCCCACTCTACCACCATGGTGATGGTCGGTTTTTACTTTCCACGAATGCAGGAAGTGTTATTTATAAATTATATCATGATTCGCGACAATAAGAACTGGTAAATTATGAGTCACGTCGAACATTCGAGAATCACTTCGATCATACAAGGTGTATGGAGTATGTAAACACGGTGTAGCTATGAATAATGAAAAGAATATATGGATTAAAAATGTTGCCATAAAAAAACCGAAACAAAATGTTTTTAAAAATAATTACATAATAAAAGAAAATATAATAAATAATTTACAGATTTAAATGTTATACCTATTTGTATTTCGTCTGTAATTTTCAAACGACTAAAGGACGAAAGGACACGACACGACACACACACGATGCCGACACGATACCGACACGATACATCAGTCGAAATTCGATGTGCATGGACTCGACTTAAAGGTTACACTTGGTAGTTAACTTTGAAGAATTTTAAATCATCGTGTACCATAGTTGACTGCCTCACAACGCCGAAGTTACGGGATCGAGTCCCGGGTGGAGCAATGTGTTATTGGAATTTTCTATTAAAAGCACGTTGTCAGGAATTTGTGCCCTAACGATAGGCTCGCCTGCTATCACGTCGTGGGACGGAACACACAAGGCGAAACGTGGGTGCCCTGGAAGCACCTCTGCCTACCCCATCTGGGAAAAGGCGTGATGTTTGCGCATGTATGTGTACAATAGGAACTATCCAGACGAATACGAATATCGCTATCTTGTCGCCAGTAATCTCATTTACCGAATGAATCGCGAAAGCTGTTCACGTCGGTTTTATGTAATTGTATTAGGTACCCCACACTCATCGATCCGACCTATTTGTATTGGTTTAACAACCTACAGCAAAGCTCCAGCACTTAATAAACCATACGATATCTTTGAAATCCTTGGAAAATAGACACTGTATAATAGCAATGGTATAATTTGAAAGTATTCCTGGAATTCTAAGTTAAGTACATATCTAATTTAATTAGTGATCCTGAGATATAATTCCAAGTAAATAACAGTTAAGTTCTTAGTATTTCAATTTTAAACTAAGAAGCAGATTCAATATCAAAATTAACTCTAGACGTTTACATTTTGATTTATAAATAAAGTAACACGTAGCTTGGTTTCCGTTTTAACCGACTTAAAAAAACAGGAGGTTCTCAATTCGTCGGAATCTTTTAATATGAATAGTTTTTTTTTGCATAAACCTATTTCGTGTAAGAAATATTATGTACTAAAACGTTCAACTAAAAGTAGCACAGCCTTGCCGTAGCCAGTATAAAATATAAATGAAATAGTTCAACCGGGTTTACCACAATCGCCACGAAAAATAGCATCAACTTACTATTTTACTGTCGTGTTTCGAGTAGAGAGATTGCCGGAGATCCAGTCCTTGCCACACCCTTCCTACCCTCCCTCATCTATTTACGAAAGCCAGCCTCGGGTCAGGATCGATAAGCCTTCGGTAAACTCATTCATCCTGGGGAATGTACGTCTATTTCTGTGAAATCTACTGTACTGTCCCAGCGATAACTTGACGACATTGTAATCCTTAGAAATTCTCGGAGAGAAATATCATGACAGCCTCCGTGGCGCAGTTGGTTAGACGCCGGCTGTGAAACGAGAGGCCGTGGGTTCGATACTCGCACCGAAACAAATGTTTGTGTGATTCACAGGTATTTGTTTCGGGTCTGGGTGTGTGTGAGACCGAAAAGTCTCTCGTAATTTCTGATACCCACGACACAAGACTTGATTTTAGTGTGGGGTCAGAACTATGTATGTGACTGTTGGGTGTATTATTAAGTACACTATGTATATTTTATAGTAAATAACATAAATCAGTCTTTACACTGCAGGACACGAACGCTATACGATTGAGATAGCTTTGGAAAACTTCACATTAACGTTCATAGTTATAAACATACTATTATTAATACCGTTCAAGAACGCAAAAAAACGAGCTGAGTTTCGAACAAAAATAGGTGTCTACAATCGAAACAGAGATCAATATAAGTATGATATAGCAAGTAGGTAAGCGACGTAAAGAATATAAATATGTTCGCTGCGTGTTTTCCGCATTTGGCACAGAACTTGACCCAGTTGCGTTTATCTGCACTGTGCTGATACCGTTGATCAATACGCTGACCTGTTTCACTACACATTAATACCATACACGCGTTTCTGCACAGATAGTACGAGTATATGTTTGATATATCATATCTCGATTATTGGCATCTTATGTTTTGGATAGTCATTGTATATTTCGAGGATCAGGTCATAAGCGAAATATTTTAATATACGTACTTAGATTTATTCCAAAATTGAACATTGACCTAACTGAAACTAAATGTTTGGTTATTGACGGAATTTTTCCCATCATTTACTACAATGATTTACGAAATACTCGCCGATTTTCGATGCATTGTCTAAATTCTTTACGCGTAATTTTTAACAGTAATGTAACATGAGTTGCTGCGACAGTTATACATACATATATATTGTAGTTGTCTCTTAAAACGTATCCTGACACAAGATCCAGTTCAGTAAACTAGGCTAGTTCCTTTCCTTACAATGGAGGAGCGGACAGTATCAATTGGCGAGTAAATTGGCTCCAATAAAATGATGTTCGTCATGCTGGCTGGTGGCTTTAACTGCAGTGTTTACCGCCGACACCACCAGCTGTAAGTCACCGATTGATTGGGGTCGACGCTATCTTATTGCGTTTCATTAGGATGTTTTTAAATAGCGTATTTTTTTGTTGCTTTGCAGAATTGTTAATTGTTCATAAATTAGGTTTAGTTGGCAAAGCACTATATAATGTCTGAGGTATAGCTGTCAGAGCAATTAATCATTTAATGTTTTTTTTAATTGCGTTGAATGGCGAGCTGAGACGAGCATGGCATTTGCCTGATATAGTAAGCGATACGACCGCTTATGGACAGTAAAGGACCAAACAACACCATGAATTACAAAGCATTGCTTGGCATTCCACTACGCAGGCCATCCTGAGACATCAGATTTTAAGTCACAATATGTCCAGTGGTTACTCTGGCTACAATGTCCTTTAAACCGGAACATAACAGTGCATTTATTTGTCTTTTGATATGATTACAGTTGTAAAGCTTAATTTTACAGATTCAATATATGTACATACATGTGTTTTCGGGGATTTGACAACAATAATTTGGATATTTGAAGACATAGCACACGTTATGGTGTAACAGATAAGCTGTTGTAGTGCCGGTTTTTAAGTCCGCTACCAGTTCCTTCGAACCAGCCTATTCAACAGCAGTCGAAAACTGGTTGCACTAATCTCTATCACGTAGTAAAGTCGTAAGAATATTTTTTTGTTACTAGAATAATACAATAGTTCGGAATATACCAAGCCTAGGACCTACACATAAACCTGACTCCGCAGTAAGCTACCATGTCTTATATCGCGAGTATCAAAAATTACGAGAGATATTTTATATTTCACATCATTCACTTATATTTGTGGGTCAAACAAATATTTTCTCGGCGTGAGCATCAAACCTACAGCCTCTTAAGAGGAGTATTTCCGGCATTTACGTTATCATTACATTCCCTTACGATTTTGTTAACTCCATTCGTAACATATAGTAAGCAAATTATGTATGACATAGCAACATAGATAACATATTATTGTATCGTAATATGACATATTATAAGTTTGCGTCTATTGCCTCATTTTGTTAGACCGCTCTATTCGGGTGCAAACCGTACATAGGGATGTTATATTCTGATATTTACTATATTAGTAGTTTATTTAATATACAAGTCATAAGAACTTTATTTTTTTATTTATTTCGATAATTTCGTGACTTTTGAGTTCAATTTCTTTGCTTTTACGCTTGATTGAATAAAATATGTTACATTACTCAGAGTGACACGAATCCCCAGTACCTGCAGCGGGGAACAATTCATTCAATCATTTCTCAACAATAACAAAAAGCGACACTCGTTTTCTTTGTGTGATATTTGTATAAAGGCCCGGCCCTGCAGGTGTGCGGAATGCGATAATGCGGTGTCTGGGTTGCACACACACACGAGTTGAATGTAATGTGTGTGTGCAAGTGTGTGTGTCTATCTCTGTGTGTGTGCGAACTGGTCCGCGCATCAGCTCTCACAGCCGTGATTTTAACTGCAACCTTTCAACACTATACGTACTGATGTATGCTTTATGTTCCAGAGAGAGTGTTCGCAACGTCTTCCTTGTAACTTATACATCCAGATTACAGCTTGGAAACTCTTGTCTTAATACGAAATACTTATCGTATACGAATGTTTGTATTTGAAGTTTAATTAACAAATATACCGTAGATTTGAGCTCCGAGAAATATTAACATTATTTATAGAGATGTCTAAAATACTTAAAAGTGCAATAAACAGCATTCAAGCAACTCCCAAATGGATAAAATGTAAACTTAATATAGCTTTATACCGGATAGAAATACAGCTTACAATATTCATTTATTACAAGTTTACATAATTCAATTTATACACAACTGGAATTATTAAATAATACAACAGGTACAAAACAAAGATAATAATAGCACAAATAAACAAGAGTCGGGAGAGGAAGGAACACCGCGGTAGTTAACCTTCTTTATCACTGATGACGAATAATGATTAATCGAGGACATTACTCATGTAAATAAATACTTGTATACTATTTATTTAACACACAATACTGAATACATCGCAATGAAAACATCGTAAGGATACCTGCATAACAAGGTCAACATCTTCTGATTTGTAAGAATTTCTATGGTATGTAAAGCCAACCCGCACTAGGCCAGCGTGGCGGACTATATGACCCAACCCGTCTCAATCTCACTCTCGATTGTAGAGGAGGCTCGTGCCCTGCAGTGGGACGCATAATATGGGTTGATATAGTACAGTACTGCATATACGATAGCTGTGTGAAAAAAAATCTTTGGGAAACAAACAGATCAATAATAACTACAAACATGCAAAAAATATTAATACATAATTCAGCCAAGTTTCCACTAATTACCATCACTATTTGCATTTTACTTAATCCGTAAATAATTGCATTTTATGTCTTTTGCTTCTGTTTCTAGTAATTAAATCAAATTGTATTTGGCATTCGTATTTGAGTCAAGACTCCTGGCATAATCTCTTTGCATAAAGAATTAGTTTTATATTCCAATAAAATTAAACTGTATATGAAATAGCATTTTTTCTTTTCATTGTTGTACTGTTTTCACGAGTATCCAACTTACGTATTTACTGCAGTTGGAAGTGGTACGTGTGACCAATGGAGACACAAATATATTTGACATCTACAAAAGTTAAACTCAAAAATATGTTTAATACTGTCTTGTTTCTTACACACAATTACTTAAGTCACTAATTTGTAATCACAATCTTTAAAAATAACAGTAACAAAATAAATCCAAAATCGCAGTTGAATAATGATTTCCGATCCTCGCACATACAAAAATGTCAATAAAACTATAGACTGAACGAATGAATGAACGAGTGAGGGAGTGAACGGGACGGGTTGTCACGCGTATTTGGGTCAGGTGGAAGTGGGTCATTACTCGGCGCATAACTTTTTGTAAAATGCGGATCGCAACTATTTCAACCAGCCGATGTAAACACGACAATATTTTGGCTGCAAGGCCTATTTAAATTATGCCCTCTGCGCTCAAACAATTATGATACTTTTTACTTAAAAAAAAATACCGTAATTTTACTGTCTGAATATGAGACATATTATTTATGCTACTTTCTGCTATGTATTATGTACCCAGAAACGTGTGCAATAAAAATATAACTATACATATCAAGGCTTGCCACAGCCTACCTTTCGAATCACACTTATTATTTTAAAAAATAATTTGACATTGCACGATCGAAATAAATTACTAACCATAAAAATAACTCTCACCCAGAGCTATACCATAGCAAGGTGTATATCGACAAATGGCACACATATCTGAAAGGATCTGGCATAATTCCCTTTGTTAGAGGCTATAAAACGGCTATAGCCTGGATCTATCTAGCATCCAACTCGGCAATTTGAGAGGGTTTTACTTAGACTTAAACGCGAGTACCTTCGTCTATATATATAAAAGAGGAACCTGATTGACTGACTGACTGACTGACTGACTGACTGACCTATCAACGCACAGCCGAAACTACTGGACCTAGGAACTTGAAATTTTCCATAGGGATTTCTATTGTGACGGAGGGTAGCACTAAGAAGGGATTTTGGGAAATTCTACCCCTAAGGGGGTGAAAAGGGTAAAATACTGGTGTATGGAAAACCGAAACCGTTGAAGTTGCAGATATCAAACTTTACTTTTTAGTTACTCATCTAGAAACAAAAATAACTGCATACTCTCTTTTCTTATAATTAACCCTAAAGGGGTGAAAATAAGGGTTGAAGTATTGTAAAACTGAACCGCCGGATCAACGCACAGCCGAAACTACTGAAGCTAGGAAATTGAAATTTTACACAAGGGTTTGTATTGTGACGTAAGGTAGCACTAAGCATGGATTTTTGGATATTCATCCCCTAAGGGGGTGAAAGGGGTAAAATACTGTTATATGAAAAACCGAAACAGTTGAAGTTGCAGATTTCAAACTTGGCTCTTTAGTTATTCATTTAGAAACAAGAATAACTACATACTCGCTTTTCTTATAATTAACCCTAAAGGGACGAAAATAAGGGTTGAAGTTTGTAGAACCGAACTGCCGGATCAACGCACAGCTGAAACTACTGAACCTAGGGACTTTAAATTTTACACAGGGATTTCTTTTATAACGTAGGGTAGCACTAAGGAAGGATTTTTGGAAATTCAACCCCTAAGGGGGGTGAAAAGGGTAAAATAAATTCGTATGGAAAACCGTAACCGTTGAAGTTGCAGATTTCAAACTTGACACTATAATTACACATCTAAAATCAAAAATAAGTGCGTACTCTGTTTACTTAAATTTAACCCTAAAGGAGTAAAAGTAAGGGTTGAAAAATTTGTATAGAAAATAAAACTGCTGAAGTTATTCTTATGAATATTTAACTTTTGTCCCTTTCGAACGACTTTTCAATTCAGTTTGAGCGAGAAAACAAACATTCGATACCTAAAATAGGTTTTAAAACTGTATATGAATAAGGCCGTTTATGTATTGATACGATTGGTCTCAAAATCGATCTGAGTTCCGATAATCTAAATTTGTATTCAGAATTGAAAATGTTGGATGTCATTTTGAACTTTTTATTTATTGATGCGATAATCTAAACTCAGAGTCAGAATTGGAAATAAAAATGCTGCACGTTGATTTTTGTTAAAAGTTTACGTAAAGGTTATAATGGCATAGTTTTAGCGATATAACGTCTACATTATCTTAAACACGCAGACGAAGTTGCGGGCAAATGCTAGTATGTATATATACAGTTGTATTATATGTGTAGGTTTTACAATAGTCGTTCGATATTTTACGTTTATGTAATATCACTTAATAGTAGGTGAACAATTATTGATATTTTTTATTTTGAAAATTTGTAAATATTTATAGAATTTATTGCGACCGCTCAAATAAAGATATATAGTGATTTATCGAAAAGAAATAGAATAGATAGTCTGTCAAGACTGCGCTACACACATCATCAGAACTCAAAAACTGTAGTTTTTGCGTCACTGTTATATAAAAATAATATATTAATGAAATAAATATTAAAAACTATTTTATATAAAAATTACATTCTCATTGTATTTCTGTTATTCAGCCTTTCTTCAAAACATATAGTGAATAAATACTCAAGGTTTTCTATTAATTGCGAAGAGTTACTTAATATT
The DNA here is from genome assembly GCA_905220455.2 of Deilephila porcellus. NCBI lineage: Eukaryota > Metazoa > Arthropoda > Insecta > Lepidoptera > Sphingidae > Deilephila > Deilephila porcellus. The sequence continues at coordinate 10,845,944 of LR999991.1, forward strand.
CCAGTAGCCGGTGCCTGCGGTTAACGTCTCGTGTTGTTTAGTAATAAAATAGCAAATGGCACAATAAAATTATAACTCCGACTTAAAACATAAAAGAAACGGCAGCGGGATAATACACTGCGGAGTTAATTATAATTTAAAGTAGAGAAAATCATTATTTTTAACACAAAGCAATAGTTATTATTTTTTATTCCATTTTGTAGCACCAACGGTAAAAAATCAATAACAAAAGACTGGTGAGTGGTGGCCTGTTGGTAACGTACCAGACGCGACAGCCAACATGTTCACGGTGGGTCTAATTCCCAGGGCACACCTCTTACTTTTCGGAGTCATGTGTGTATTGATAGTCAATCACCACGCACTATAACAGTGAAGGAACACATCGTGAGGAAGCCTGCATACCGTGGCGATTTTGAAGAATTGCTACCGATATTGCTGGATCCGCCCTTGCATATTGCTCTGAACTTTTTCACGATTGTTTGCCGAATCATTTGTCGATGTGTGCAACTTAGATGTTACTCTAGTATTTTAACAAGTGATCTTAACTAGCTAATAGCGATTAGATGTTTGTTGCTAAACCACGCATGCAATTTGACATCTATTCAATTCGCTCCATGGGGTTTCGGGTTCCGAATCGTCAAATTCAATGCGTTAATCTACGATAGTGAGATAACACCTTATTGTACCAAGTTTATTAAAATTAGATAAATGATTACATCATCAATAATTAGAATTATTAAAATCACAGACGATCATTATTATAATCAATGTCTCACCTCGCAGGGTTTTCTAGCACAACCTACAATGAATAAGACAAATCTGTGACAACGAAAGATATCATTTATTACCCATTGTAGCATTTAAAATTCTTAATTTTGAAACTACAACAACACCGTTTTCAAACGCAAAAACATCTTTGACATTAACAATCTGTTTACACTTGATAAAACGTAAATAATAGGAAACTAAACTTGCACGTACAAAATTAGTTCCATTATCACCCCAAGGGAGTAGACGGGCGAAGAAACAGTGTCTACCAGACGGTTGCTAGGCAACGGACGACCTTTCTAGGACGCCCTCCCAAAACGCAATTAATTAAAAGTCCCGCTGAAGTCCTGTCCGACCTTGTTCGTCCCATTTGGGCTCCAGAAGCTACGCCCACGAGGCCTGTACATTGTACTCTGCAAATTGTTCTTTTTCTCGGAACCAAGGAGGATTTATCCCGGGGCAAGGCACGGACAAGTATGAGAAACTTTGCAACAATGACCCCAAATTGGGAGAACATTGTGTATTAAAAATAAAAGCCTCCTAATGGGGTAATTATGGCTTTGTTTCAGTACTTACAAATCAAAAACACCCCAAGCTCAAGTGTAATGAAAATAAGTGGATTATTACGTAATTATGTTTTTATGTCGGCATTCCTTAGCGTGATGCTTGTAAGGGAAAATGTTGCATGCAGTATAAATAGACTATAACAATAGCGTATTATATTCAGCGCAATAGTTTTGCGCATAACAAAAGATTAATAAAGCGATAAATAATCCGCTTCATTGTAAGCAGCTGTACATTATTCAAGTTATTAAACGTATTACACGAAATCATTAAATATTTTACAAAGCGTTTTCACACAAATTACATTTCCATCAACGTTATTCTACTAATATAAAGAAAAAATTCAATATAAGCTATAAACATAAATTTCAATGACTTCAAAACACAAACATGGAAAGTTCCAACAAAATATTCGGCCGTTGTACATAGCAGCGCAAAAAATACATCAAATAACTAAATTACTCGACAATAAGAACAGCTGATTCTCCGCGGAGACCCGCCTCAAGGTCTCAGGGGGTGGCGCCACCCCTCGGGCGGCAAGGGGTGGGGGGTTGACACACCCTTGCGGGAGCACCTCCCGCCGAGTTTTCGGGCTTTTGCCGAACCTAAAATTACTCGTTGCTTTTTTAAGGTGAAATATGGAGTAAAAAGGATATATTTTTTGGGTGTTGCAAGTTTACGAATAGTGTCTATTTTGAATTTTAACGTAATCAAATATTGGTATTTAATGCCTTCTTTTCAATAGTGTCTCGTAGATCTGTTAGCGACACATACAATTTATTAACTAATGCTTTTTTTGTTGTCGGGTGATTACTGATACTGATTATAGTATATGCTTATCGTATTCCGAGCTAATATCGTTTGATAAAAGACAAACTTATTACCAACTCTAATGAGGTTTTTGAAACACAAGAACGCTTGAAGTGGCGGACCTAGGAATCAAACACAGCTACACTCGGTCACTAGTCGATATGAAGGACACAATTACACAAATAGTACAGCTAGGGCATCCTATTCAGACAAATGTAAGCACTAGGCAATGATGTAAGAACATTTAGTGTATTCCAGTGGCCTAGATGTCCGAGCCAAGTCCTCCACGCCACTCAAACTTTACACTTTACACCAATACCAAGAACAATGGAACAAGGCCTCCCATCCATATTAACCGTCTAGAACAGATGTGTACTAATTTTACTCTTTATAAATTTGACATACATAAACTCAGACCTTTCTCCCAGAAGGGGTAGGCAGAGGTGTTACCAGGACACCCTTTCGCCTTGTGTGTTCCGACCAAGGATGTGATAGGGGCGAACCTATCGCACTATCGGACACAAATTCCTGACTCCGGGCTGATAGTGAATAAAAAAATCTAATATCACTGCCCAACCCGGGATTCGAACCCGAGATTTTACGCGATATTAGATATATGTCTGTTATTGTTTCTTTTTTGATAGCGTAGAATAGAGAGACGGCATGCCATTCGATTAATGGTAAGCGATACGACAGTAGCAAAACCAAACAACACCATGAATTACAAAGCAATGCTTGGCATTCCACTGCGCTCGACATCCTGAGACATAAGATGTTATAAAACCAAACACCGATATAATCGCGAAATTCATTTCATTTCATTGTACCTAATTCACGTAAACAGAAAACTATTTTGAGCCTGTAATTTTTAATGTCTCTCGTATGAGGAACCATCTAGGTGGTTGCTACCGGTTTGTGAATATCTGCTGCCCAGTACAATGTGTAAACATCATTGTGGTCCGGTTTAAAGAATGTTGTAGCATAATACGATTTCTGCGCATTACAGACAAATTTAAAACCTAATTTAGTTATCATATGTTTTGTCCCTTTCGAGCGACTTTACAATTCAGTTTGAGCGAAGAAGACAAAACTGTCAACAAATTTTAAATCTGTATAAGGCCGTTGTGTTATTGCTGTTTATCTGTTTGCATGCCGCTTACCATCAGGCGAACCAACTGTTCATCTCGTCATTTTAAGAAATAAAGTATTTATTATAGATTATTATGTGTTGTATAGGAAATGTACATAACAGTCAAATACTGTTGAAAAGGCCAAGTTTAAGGTACATCCATACTTATACCTAAACATTATGTAATTTGCTTTTGATTGTATGAATACTAATATAGGAACAAAGTGTTTGTACACGCTTATGTTTGCAACTACGATTCGGATTAGACACATATTTTGCATCGGATATCCCACTTAGTTTGGAAAGGTTTAGGTTATTAACATCACGCTACGAGCCTGCAACTCATAGGAGGCCAGGAGTCAAGCAAAAAGACAGAAGTTAACATAGGAAATGTGTTCTGGTCTTTGTATACAACCTAGTGATCATAATTGTGCGAAAACGCAGTAATTGCACGCAGACAAAGTCCAAATATTAATTTTCTATATCATCAAATCTACAAAATTGGCATAAAATTGCGCAAAAACTGACGTCAAGCGAAAACAGACAAATTTCGTGTAAGTGGCAAAAAATTCCGCACAACACCACACGTCGTTCGCAAAAAGCAATAAACATAGCACATTAAAGGTCGTGCACAGGTAAATCAACAAGATTTCGTGTTCAAGCATTCAGTCTTTTTGTGCACAGAACGGTATGGCACTTGTTTTTTTCTTAAACACATTATGCAAACTAATACATACATAGTATATACATAAACTTACGACTTCATCCCAGAAGGGGTTGGCAGAGGCGCCACCAGGACACCCACATCCTATCGCCATATTGGGCACTAATTCCTGACTCCCGGCTGATAATGAATAGAAAAACCCAAAATCACATTGTCCGGCCCGGGATTCGAACCCCAGACCTCAGCTTTGTAGTCGTACCGTAATACAACTACGCCACCGAGGCAGTCTAACTAAATAGTCTGTTAAATCCACGCATCTAAATTTTCGAAATTACGTGTACATCTGTAGTGAATTGTTATTTTTAAAAACACCCAACAGTGATATACATAGTCCTGACCCTACATGAAGATCGACGTAGTTATCAAAAGCTACTAAAGACTTTTCGGTCTCACAAACAGCCAGACCCGAGACAATACTTGTGGACCTCACAAATATTTGTCTCTATTTTGTCTTTATACTTGAAAGAAATCTTTATTTGGGAAAGACAAGTCTGTGTTGCACCTGGTAAGTGCATATCAAAGTATACTTTAGAAAGTTTAGAATACCGAATGACGAAAAGGAATTGATACAATGCCAACCTGCGACCGGAAGCAACGGATCCCCGGAAGGTACACATTTGCGAAGGTCCTTTTGCACCTTGCGTGGTCATTCCTTTCAAAAATTCCCTTGTAGTTTCTCATACCCAAGATATATTATAGTATACAGCGTCATGATTTACGGCCTAATTCATAGACAGTTTTAAAGCCTATTTTAGTTATCGAATGTTATGTCCCTTTCGAACAACTTTTAAATTCAGTTTGAGCGAAGAAGACAAAACATTCGATAGCTAAAATAGGTTTTTAAACTTTTTATGAATAAGGCCGTTTGCGCGTAGTTGTTACATGTATTTAATTAGAGTTCATTCTCAGTACAAACAGCACACCCTCCTAACATAACATTTCTAAAATTACTCCCACAAGTCTAAGTAAAAACACTAGTATTAAGATCCACAATACGTCTATCCGCCATGACGTCATCCACAAAAACGTCCAGCCAAAGTGACTTTGACTAATGAATGGCGGCGGGTTCACCTTTGCATGGCGGAACAATTGTTGTCAGGTGATATCATAGCTCTCTGTCGAGGCTGTAATGCGAAACGATCACGATTTTTACACGAATTTTTGAACTTCAATGTAATCTTTGAAGTTTTTGTGTATGGGTATTAAATTTCAAAGACGTTGAAAGAATGAAGTTTAAAAAAGTAGCATTTTGTCAACATTTTGTTGGAAAAAATTGCTAAAAAGAGCAAGACAGGCAGAAAGACAGGTTTCATACCTAGATTCGAGGCAATTTGTATGCAATAAAATAGTCCCAATGCTAACTGCTTTTCAGATTATTTCAATGATTGTAATTTTTTTCCATTATGTTGATAATATTTTATCATTTTCTCTTACCATAACCAGAACTACTACTTTTATAACCTTGAAACTATTTAAATTCAAAAAGCACGAGTTGAAAACTAAAGCACGAATTAATCCACACATAAAGCCGTTGTGGAGCCAACTCCTCTCGATGCACTTTTTACTTAAGCGTGCCAAGTTACAACATAAATTCAAGGAATATGAAGAGAAGCGCTTTGTTGAAATAAAACGATACTTGTAATAATTGTAAACATAGCGTTGGAACCGTACCACCATGTTCGGTGCCAACTATAGTTTTTCCTTTTCGAATGGGATTAACGAATAGGAATTTAGAATGAGGACACGGTTTGGTTTGGCGTTGCTGTTACTGACTCTTGTGATGGTACACCTGGTTTAGAGACCATCCTATCTACTCTTGATGCGACTCTTGTCTTAGCTTAAGAGGTACGCAAAGAATTCCCATCAACCATCAAGTCTAGTCTTTAAGGAAATGAGTGAATTAGAAAATAATTAATTGTTCACTTCCTTCCGTAGTAAAGCGTGGGATACAATTATGGGTTCAGATGATTCTGGGATATAAAGATACACAATTCCGTAGATACTGGTGGTACTACAGTTACTTATACAGTGTTTTTAATGAGTAAAAAAATCCTTCTACCTGAGGCTATTCCGGATCCAATGTCGGCCTTCCGGCTAAATTTCGTTTACTCCCCAAAAGCATTGTTATCTTTTTTCGTATGGTATTTTAGTTTCGTATTTGGCCTTGTGCCTATTTTAGAGTACAGACTACACAATTTGATTACCAGTAAGATTGTGGTCCAAACTAGTAAATTAATACGGTATTCTAAATTTTGGATGTACAATTGCAGTCCAGAAGAGGTAAGTTGATGGTCAATAACCAATATGAAAGTTGCCAACTAAAATATCGGGTTTGATAAAATGGGCTTTAGACTTTTCTTATTTTTACAGATAGCAGCGTAGCCAAAAAGAATAAAAATCTAAGTATTTGACGGCAAAAATAGAGGCATCCCAAAAAAACCTCCTAGAATACGAGTCGTGATCATCTGGCTTGCTATAACGCCGGCCCGCAGCGATGGAAGCGTTTAGCGACCATAGAACAAAAGACTTTTACTCATGGCTGAGGTAGGGTAGGGAAAGAACTTTGCGGGTAGTTGGAAGAGATTTATTATGATAGGTTATATGGGTTGGGAATTTAGGTGTCATGGGTTTGATTCCTAATTGTAGTGATTGAGGGAAACGATTTGTAACATGAAATTCACAAGTGGCTTCATATTTTACGTCAATTCAGGCCAAAATAACTCTGTAATGTCATAAATAAGAACAGTACATTGCTTTAACTTGAACACCGCATGATTCACGCACAAAACCCATCAGAAATAAAAGGATTATACATTTAGCTAGTATTTCCGGCTTATAATGTATGAGTCTATAGCCATATGGGGAACGAATTCACGGGAATCCATCTTCTTCGAATGACTCATAATAAAGGAGCAAAAGATAGCCAAGCCAAATAATTTATCGCGCCACCACATGTCCAGAAGACCATATTCTTTTACTAGCCTACACCTATAGTGAATAGTCATATGGGGAACAGATTCAATTCCAGGATATAATGTTCCTCCAATGACTCCAATGCCCAAAACACAACCTGGTCTAAAGATTTATGCCATAACCACACGACAAGAAACCTATGTTATTATTATACTAGTCTTCGTGATCCCACAGCTGGGTAGAGATCACCCACTAACTTATTCGCCCTTCTCGACTTAGTATTATATCCTCTCTTTTTCATCATCTTCTTCATCTTTTCCATCTTCGTTATCATCATCATCATCATCATCAGCCCGTTGCATTCCACTGCTGGACATAGGCCTCTCCCAAGGTACGCCACAGAGCCCGGTCTGCTGCTTTACGCATCCAGTCGCTGCCGACCCTCTTGTGCAAGTCGTCCCGCCATCTCCATTATTAACTTAACATTATTTCTCCCATACTGTAATATTCTAGGAATCTAGGTAACCAACCCAACCGTTATTAATTATCGTTTGCCTTTATTTTATCAGAAGAAAAACGTTGTAAACTTTGCCAATATATCCATACATAAATGGTAGAATAATAAGTTATTACTGATTACATAACAGCACGAGCAGCGACGCGCAACGAAAACCATTTCCAGCACTCATTAAATGCTTGATTTGTATGTAAAAACCGTGTTTTTGTTTCGAACAATCTGCAATGCTAATGGGAGCGGCCGCCTATCAGCGCTTATCTCTTATCAATGCGATAATCATCTCGTTTCAAATGCCCGTCTTTTATGCAAATTGATGAATATAGTTTAAGATAGAAAAGCTGGTGAATACTAGCCTTGTAGTATAAAAGCGTACGTGGAAAATGTACGTTTTTATTCACATAAATACGCAATAGTGTTTTATTTTTTGTTCATGAAAACAATCGCCATATTGTAATTGTAAATTATTTAAAATTCGGAATGATAAAGCAGATGTAACAGAAAAAATATTAAATACTACAAATATTAAAATGATTTCTCGACAAAAGTGGCTTTTATGTACGGTTATGTAGACGTGCGAATTGTTTAATCACACATATTTATTCATGTAACTGTCTAGCCATCATCTTGACACCACACTGGACTCCACTGAAGATATTAAATTAACGATAATTGAAGACTATAAAGCAAATTTATACGTTCAACTATAATAACTAAAACATAATCTCTATAACCATCGTTTTCATAATCTACAACTTCAGTACATATCAACCCATATATTATTTATATCCTATACAATCGAGAGTTCGATTTAGAAGGGTTAGGCCATATAGTTTACGACCGTGGTCTAGTACAGATTGGCGATATTTGAGTACATATCAGCCTAAATGCCTTCCGCTGATCACACGACTACTTTAAAAACAAGAATTCGATTAAGAGATATCAGACCACTACAGAGTACTTTTGTAAAAACTAAGAACGCATAAAGAGAAGATCGGTACACTTTCATCAAATGTAGATATTTTTATCTTATGAATGAATTTCAAGATATAAGAAAACATCGTAGTAACTGGAACTGTTCAATGCAATGAAATAGGTCACGAGAAACGTTCAATTGAATTAGAATCGGGACGCGAACCTAAGGCAAAACTTTAGACATATTACTCAGCCGTTTACAGAACTATCATTACTTTTATTCACATTAGTATGAAAGTGATTTTGAATTTCGAAGTATATTAAAGGAATAAATTTATTTAACCCTCATGTGATCTAAGAAAATCATTAAGTTCTTGCTTACAGTAATAACATAAAGCCAACTGAATAATCTTAGCATTTTACAAGTGATTATCAGCCGAGCATGCTCGAGTTGCCCTAAGCTTTTTTAGTTTACTTCACAACCGGTCGGACAGCATTTTTTTTTTCTTTAAAATGATCCAGCGGTAATGAGCGACGGTTTTTAATTTCTTACGGTGAATGTCGCATCGACAATGTTGCAGGAAGGCGCCAAGGTCGGGCCGACATCACGCCAAGATGGCGGACCAACTAACTTCTTTTCCCGCCAACTTTCTACACCGTTAACGTAATTATAAGTTTTCTTGCATTAGCATTTGTAATTAAGTTTAATTATTTTAATGTTGTGGTACAATTTTCGTTTAAATTAACTAATATATAAACTTGAATTTAAATTTCAAATAAAATATACCTATTTAATTTAAAAAATAAAACTGACTTCAAGTTCCACTACAAAGTAACAAATAATTATCTATTACATTGTGCTAGTACACATTGACTAAAATTCTTATTGACTTGACCAGCCAAAAAATCTTAAATACGTAATATTTTGAAGGCGGTCAATAAATAAAAGAGCTGATCGTTTTATCAATGAAATTTTAGTATGTAAATGACAATCGAGTTAATGTTTCAATTGTTAGTGATTGTGAAATTAATTCAGGTCAAAATATAAACAGCTGATTAAAATTTCCGGTACAGTTTAAAAATACGATTTTGTTATCAGTTAACATAGCAGTAATGTTATTACATGTTTATTTATACAAAATCCAACAAAAAGAGTTGCAATCACAAAAACTTACGACTTACACACCCGTAGGTTTTTACGAGTTTTTACAATAGGTATTATAATTACTCAGATTGCATCTAAGGCTTTGCTTTAACGATTCCCTTGAACATGATAATTATCAAATTCCCGGGCTTTTTATACATTAAAAATAAAAAAGTATACTAAATGGGCAGCTTAATGGATACTGTGTCATTGAATCGAACACTGATTTTTTTTTACCCAAGTTAATATAATGACTGCACTGCGCTAGATGGTAGGAAATAGCAATGCTGTACCATTCAGATGGAGCATTAACGAAAACGAAACGTACTCCCGTGTCATTCGGCATTATTACTTAACATGTCACCCGGTTTAATTTCTTTTTCATACTAAGGCAAAAGGTCTCAAGCTTTTGAGAGAGGATACATTGCCCAGCAAACGCACTTTTCACTTTTTCATTAAAATAACATTCATATTTTAAAAGACAATAAATAGGATAGATATTGGAGATAGTCTCGCCCCCCATCACATCGTGGGACGGAACGTACAAGGTGAAATGTGGGTGTCCTAGTAGCACCTCTGCTTATCTCTATTGGGAAAAAGGCGTAAGTTTATATATGTATGGAAAAGACAATAACAATCAACAGTTCCCCAACAATATTTCCCCCAGTTCCCTCAGGTTTCGCTTAGCATTTAGCGTGATTTAAAGAGGTTTTTCTTGAGCAAGTTGTGTTGGCTTGTTATTCAAGTCCGGGCGCATGGCTCGGGTTTCCGAGCGGCGGCGGTGTAGACTTTCACGGTCTGAGAATGTGTGCGTGGTATATGTATGTCGCTGTCATTTTAGCTCTTGGACTTGTGTTTCTTTAAACTGATTACCTGGTGACTTAGCTACTGGCCAGCTTTTCAAAATCAGATAAGTAAGGGACAGGAGAAAAGGACCAACGGGTATTCGGTCGTGGGCAATGAAACTGGAGACATTCATAACAAACATAAATTCCGTTGTAACTTTTGGCGAATACAATTCTATGCTTCGGTAACGCATCAAATATATTGCGAATGCGAAAACATCGTCGAGTGTAGACTAACATAAATATAAGAAGCCTAGTAACTGTGCCACAATGGGTCAAATTAATTAGATTGCTTTGCCTAATCCCTAATCCTCCGCGGCGAATCACGAAACATTACCAAACCTAATAACATGTAATTGCTTACTTAATTAATTACTTTTAATCTGAACAAAAAGCATCATATAATATGTAGATAGTGCATGCAGATGTGAAATAGATTTAAATAGTCGCCCCCTATCACATCGTGGGACGGAACACACAAAGCGAAACGTGGGTGTCCTAGTAGTCCTCTGCCTACCTCTACTGGAAAAAAGGCGTGAGTTTATGTATGTATGTAACATAAAACAATAAAAATGAGAGAACGTTTGTCTTTTTCCTTTTACATAATAACGGGAAAATGGATCGACTTAGTTTTTGGGTCGGAAAGCGACATAAAATGTATTGTTCCAGACGGTTAGGACGGACAAATGCACGGTTTGTGCGATGTCGCGCTGAAGGTAATCCCAAAAGTTCCCCTTCGTCGTTAAAACGATCGATAATCACCATACACGTAAGTACTAGATCATCAAGTACGTTCTACAGCTGATCTCTTTCAGAATAGGGTATTTGACTATGATAGATTTTTTTTATTTTAGGTACATTTTGGCAAAAAAGAGATATAATATTATATGGCAACACAAAACACTACATCATAAAATTTTCAAATACTTATTATTTTTATTTATTGTTGTTTTATTAATTTCAAATAACAAAACAAGCAACAACCGCACTAGAATTTACAGAAATCCGTGTTAAAATTTCTTAACGCACATAGTAATGACGCTTTCAATTATGTTGCCACAACTTTTTTATTTAGTTTCAATTTTCACCGCGTCATACTCTTTTTGCCAATTTGTACAAACACAAATACGATTAAAATAAAACATTTCTGTCGAATCAGTATTACAGTAACTTGTAACATGAGGCAAATATTAGTATTTTAAAAAAAAGTGGGAGCGTAGTGAGGACATCATACTGTCTCTTTTACACGCGCACACTGCAATACATATTAAGACTAGTGACGTCACTAGTTTTGTTTTGCATCCCTTTTCGTTTACCCACTACAAGATTTAAAAGGTTTCTAGCTTGTTTAATTCTGAATACATATACAAAATTCTTTGTTTGCTAGATTTTAGCTATGGATACTGTTTGATGAATACAATAAAAAAATAGAGTCAAATACCCTATTGAGTAAATTAAGTAATCCATAATTTCTTGTATAGTACGGATTGAAGAATTTCGCAGATATTTTAAACTTCTCATTTATGACAATTTTTTACCGTTACAGTGAGCTAGAACAGTAGTAGTAACGAATTCTTAGTAAAGAAATATTTCCAAATATATCGAGCGAAGTCACAGGGCCGGATAAGTTGAGCGGAGGCAGAAATAGCCAACTCGTAAACAGCGGGCATGCCAACAAACGCAGACGCTGGCAGGAGCGCGCCGATCAAAATAAACTCACTTTTAGTTATTTTCACCCACATTTATTTATATTGAATTTTATTTTTGAGTTATTGAGTCGTTCGCTCGCTGATAGATCGGTATTGCATCAGCCTTTAGATGTTTACGTTGCTCGAGATTTTAGTAGGATTCAGGTTAAATATAAGCAGGTACTATACAATTTAAAAATAACCAATGTGACACATATCCGCAATCTCACACAAAAATGTATCGCGTCATTATCAAAATATCTTTATTGATCACGCAAATATTTTTCTCATGAAACATGTGGATATCGATGCTCCGATTTTTCACAGACCACTTCTTGGAAGAATCGGCACTTACGTAGTCAAAAAAGATATGTTAGATTTTGGTTTCATCCATCGAACTCGCCTTTAGGCTCTTTAATATACTAACATGAAAAATAAATATCAATATCTAAATCGCTTTCGACTTCGCAAAATCTGTTTCGTATACGCTCGCATTTACGCGACATTTTACGCAAAATACACATAGTAAACAACTGCAGGGACATCCAATACGCCCCTTTTTCCGCCAGAGATCGGGACAGGGCCGGGAGGGTCTGAATGGGTGTCCGCGCGTTTCGCAGAATCCCTCCGACTTCGCACTATTTATTAGAGTCTGGCATTGATCAACTCGGTCAAGTGTACTACGCGAGTCCATTCCTTTTCGTCGAAGAAATTGAGTATTTTAAAATTAACTTTACGTGTTTGTAGTATCGATTTGTTGAGGTGTTTTAATTCTGTGAAGTTCATGGTATGAATTGAAAGAGTATGAGAGAGAAGAGATGGTTCCCGTGCTGTACGACTACTACGAATAAAAATACTTAAATGTCTGTTTTATATACAGACAGCCTCCGTGGCGCAGTTGGTTAGACGCCGGCTGTGAAACAAGAGGCCGCGGGTTCGATCCCCGCACCGAAAAAATGTTTGTGAGACCGAAAGTCTCTCGTAGTTTCTGATACCCACGACACAAGATCCGATCTTAGTATGGGACCAGAACTATGTATGTGACTGTTGGTTGTATTTATTTATTTATTTATATCAGTAATAGAGTATGGACATGTGGTTTCAGAAACAATATTCGCGATAATTTATTTGCGAGGAAATTTGGCGTCACTATCAAACATGTAATCTTAAGTGCGTCTAAGAGGTTTCAAGTGTATTATCTTGAATTAATTACTCCACAATATTTTCCAAGAGCAGCAATGTTCATTGGTGTGGTTGCATCATAAATTCTTGTTACTATAGAGATGTTCTGTTGCGGACATACTTGAAGCGTGTATCGGAGCTATGAAATATGTATGCCGTGACATTGGAAAAAAACCTCGCGGAGTTCTTAGAAATATTTCGTCGAATTACCGATACCAGACGAGTGGCTTGTATGGTTTCCAATACGTAGATTTTGGCTTTATGAGGTTGTAATTTTCCTTATAAATTAGGTTAAGTTAGGAACGAATGTCATGATATTTCGCTACATGATATAACTGGTTGGGTATCAGGATTTGATTTCAGTGTATCGAATATTACATTTTATTGTATAACCACAGAAGCCATGTGAGCGTAATATGTTGGTATTAATAAACATAATTAGGTACGACCTGAATCAAGTCAAACTTAGTTAATTAAATAACAATCCAGGCCAAATAACACGTCATTACGAGTGCACGTTGATAAATATTAAATTATCACTGATAACCTGATAATGAAAGGAATGAATCCTACAAATTACATACATATTATCATTAATCTCTAGCGGAGCCCAGAGGATGAGACTTGGCAACCCCCAGCCAGGAAGGTAGGATTTAGGACCACCCTCCCAGCGGAATACTTCCGCAAAACTCCAATCCGCAGACCTAAAGGACTTGAATCCGAGATAAATTGGCCCCGAGCGGAAATAGCGCAATCGCCATTCCGCATCATTAGCGCCGCGCTGCCAACTCAGCGAACTCGAAAAAAATCAAATTCGGAAAACGAACACGACCGTGTCTTTGACTATTCGCACTTATTCATTGCAACTTTTGATACTAATTGAATGAATGGTATTTTACGGTGGTGTTGTCGGAGCGGCAACGTCGCGTGTGGCGGCGCGGCGCCGGGCGGGGCGGGGTGCGATGGCGGCGGGGGGCGCGCGGTACGGCAACGTCTCCTCGGAGCGGCAACGTCGCGCACTGATTCAGCACATTGGGCCGCGCCGCAGATTACATCTGAATTATTATTTATGTGGAACTTTTAATTTCAAGGGAAACGAAGGTTACGCGCCTCTGTCATGTTGCTGTTTAGTGCACACATGTTTTCAATGTACGCTTTATCAAATACAGTGCATAGTGCTCGTGTACAAGTATTGATTGACGCTACAACAAGATACTTTTGACTCATGGAGTATTTATGTTTTAGAACGGAATGGTAATGTAGACACGTTTTGTCAGAAATACATTTCGAGCATATTGTATATGCTTATATTCAGTTATTTATGTGCATAAAATACAATGTCCGTAGGTTTTGAACACTTTGCGACTGACGCCAGGACTGCTAAAATTAAACAGTGCTTAACGTCTTTATTATATTTTTAGTTTCCTCTTTGGTATAGTTATAGCGTGAAGGGGTTATGAACCATGAGGGCCGGAGTTTGATACCTAGGCAATCCACTACGCTTGTATGTTTTCCGGCTTGAGAAATCTTATGAGTGGCCGGGAATGCATTAGTCCCCGGCAGAAAAGACTCGGCTTAGGGCCGAAATGATTCGGTACGGATGTAAGCTAGGCGTAATATAACTATACCTCTGCCTAACAGTTAAACGGCCTTATTCATAGATAGATTTAATACCTGTTTTAGATGATCGAATGTTTTGTCCTTTTCGAACGCCTTTAGAATTCAGTTTGACCGAAGAAGATAAAACATTCCATAACTAAAATAGGTTTTAAATCTGTCGGCCATAAGAATATAGACGTAAGTGAATGTATGTTTTATTTTTAGTTTTTTGTAACTTGCTAGAACAAGCATGCAAGTCGCAATTAAACAAATACTGACAAAATGACTCAGCATCATGATCGGTTTGCCGGCCTAAGAACACTAGGTATTTCGTTATCAAAACCACAAAGTAAATTATAACCGCTTAATGAACATTCTTTCAATGATTCACGAGGAAATATTTGTGGGCGATAACAGCTAATTTTAAACAAAGTCTTTTAAGCACGGACATGTATGGAAAACGTGTTTGAAACGATATAAAATTAATGTGAAATATATAGGTTTTGGTTTAGAGGCATCAATATATGTGTGAATGGAGATTTTTAAAAGATCATTTTTGGCATGTAAGATAGACTTCAGGTTCGATTCTGGAACCAAGTCCAATGACTATGCTTAACAAAATTTTTTATGGTTTTAGCACTGGAAAACACATGAGATTTCTCAAACTGAAAATATCGAGTAAACTTAATTACCCAAACTAGAAATCGAACCCAGGACCCCACCCTTCTCCGCTCACAGTTGCGTCCTAACGTAACATTTTATTAGATCACCGCCAATTGTACAGAAATTGCCGCACGTATTCAAAACAAACGAACACATTAGCATGGTGCATATGCGAGGGCGCATGAAGATGTAGATCTGCCGGCCGGATGCGCATTGTGCGCGCTGCACTGGAAAAAACTGCACACACACGCACACAGACACACAAACACACACAAAACTACACATACATTTAAAGACACACTCATTCACATGCAGGCAAAACCATTGTTACGTACGCAAATAAATGCAGTGGTCTGTTTTTGTGTCTTTGTACTATGGATGGTATTTCCTGGGTTTGTACTTGGTAGTATTCGAATTCTGGTTTGATATGTAATATAGCTTCTGTGGCACAGTTGGTTAGACACCTGTGAAATAAGAGGTTTAAACTTTAACCTGAATCTGCAAAGAGCGATCGATCCTCATATATTTGTTTCTGTTGGGGCGTTGTGAGAACGTTAAGTCTCTTGAAGTTTCTAATAAATAATGCACCACTTTGTGACTGTTGGCTCTAATTACTTATTTCTTATTGGCAATTAACACTTAACCAGTCCGATGAAGGGAAAACATGTTAAGTACACATAACTTCTATATTACAGGAAGGCATGTGAATTTCACATTGTGAATAGGCGAGACGAATGATTTTCAAATTATATTCTAAAATATGGGCACACATTTATTATATACGAAAAAATCTATATTTCAAGAATTAACAAAGGCTTAACACAGTTTTAAACCATTTTTCTAATAATTTTTCAATAGTGCACAAAAAACGCTAGTAGGTGTCATGGCGTCCGCTTTGATGTCACTACTAGGTAAACATGTCATTGCGTACTACTAAATCTGTGGTCTATGCGCAGCGATTGCGTCATTTTTACATAGGCGTGACGTCATGCGTTGTGAAGAGCGTTTTTGTCAAAATGGCCGATTGCTATATTTTGTACTTTGATATTATTTAAAATCTTATTAATCTCCAAGTATAGATTAAAACTGAATTATCATTTGAAATCCTTGTAATACGTATTTTCCCTTAAAAACATAAAATCTTTAATTTTTTGATACTGTCGTCTCGCCTATTATACCAGCCCGTGGTAGGCAGATATGGTGGACCTCTACCCAGCATTAGGCTATCTATACGTCGATAAGACATGATTCTAAAAATATGAAGGTGTATCAAATTTGTGTATCATTAAAGTCTTTGTAAAATAAATTATGAGATAATATTGCTAAAAAATAATCACCTAATTAAGCTTCCAGAACATATTCCGTAGCGACATTAGCCATTCAAAACAGTGCTAATTACTACATAATTCAAGACTATTTTGGTTTAAACTAAACACTTTCCAATAAAATCACTTGCGTGAATCGTAAAATCCAATGTATAAAATTGTGAGTGCTAAAAAAAAGTGTTAGACGCATTTGCGTGGGCGCCATCAAAAAAATTGGTTTTGCCGGCCTGTCAATCTGTTCGCACCGGGGATAAGGAGCTGAGAAACGCTTGTCTAAAATGAATCCTTAATATTTAGCTATTTTCATTATATTTATAACATTGTTTTCCTTGATGTATCTAGTTGCCATGTTTAATATTGTTACATCAAAATATATAGTATGTACTATATTACTATAGATAATGTATTAGCCGCATAATGGTTTCTTAGATTTACGCGAATTTTAGACATTGAAATAAAACTCTTTTTGTCAGGACAGTCCGCCCCGTAAACACGAAAGCTGTAAAGTAATCGAAACGTCGGGAAGTTAAAAAATGTAAAAATTAAACCAAATCGCGATAAAATCCGTTAAAATAGTTTTATTTCAATGTAATAGCCGCATGTTTTATACTCAGTTTATCCAATACATATTCGGTTTTCGAAAAGGACTGAAGTCAAAATCATAATACGGGTTTCAATTAACCCATAATGAACCCAACTGTTGATAAACTTCGGTATTTGCTTAATTTATAATATCGATTAGATCATTTGCAATAATTGATTACCTTTGATCACTCTTTGTATCGTTTTTAACTTGTAACCAGTATCAGTGCTATTTACGTGTATAAAAATAATTTTAAATGGTTTTAAAAGTTCACATTACTGTGCCTAGATTTAAAGTTTTGAAATAGTAATTAAATAAAAGATACAACAAACAGCGCCTGTTATCGACATTTGTCGCGCGGCAGAACGGTCGGTGCGTTGCGTCACCGCGACTTACAATCTACGCTCGACCCGGGACAGAATTTCCGACATATTCCCGAGACCCGGCCTCCCGGATCCCGACTAACCCTCGCTATTTGCTGTATACTGGTATATGTACATATATTAGGTACAAATCCTGTGGCGTAAAATTCCGGGAGTGGTTTGATTAAAAGGGAATCCTTGGAATTTGAGGGTCCCGGGTCTGGCAAAGTGATATTGGATTTTTCTATTCATTATCAGCCCGGAGTCAGGAATTTGTGCCCGATATGGCGATAGGCTCGCCCCCTATCACATCCTGGGACGGAACATACAAGGCGAAATGTGGGTGTCCTGGTGGCACCTCTGCCTACCCCATCGGGGATAAAGGCGTGAGATTATGTATGTATGTAATATCACTTTGCCCGACCCGGGACTCGAACCCGAGACCTCAGTTTTGTAACCGTACCGTAATACAACTACGCCACCGAGGCAGTAAGCATAGTATATTTATTATAGAAATAATTGTGTCAAATAGCATGGGAACGTCGTCTGATAGCATTCGACACTCTGTTTGGACGGCGGCGCTTACCATCAGGTGTTAAAAACAAGTAAAGTTTGGTCAGTTCTGCAAGGGCAGTACAACTGACGAGAATTAATAAGTAATCTTACCGTATTGTTTGGTTCAGTCAATGAAACAGCTGAAAACTCAATAGTTTTTGCCATTTCACAATTCTTTACTCAGTTTTGTTGTAGAATAATAAGTCTGAAATTATTTTTATTTTCTTCTTATTATTGCTACTTATTATCATACATATGAACAAATATATTTGATTAACAAAAGGTTCACCAGACAATATGAACAGACGAAAGAAAATATTTAATTAACCTAAGGTCTACTATTGTACCTTTACTTACATAGTCTGCTTACAAAACATAATAAAAGACCCATCCATGCCTTTTAAGTTTTTACCAATTCAAAACCGTTGAAAATCAGTATACTTGAGAGCGCAATGCCGGTCAGTCGGATGGCCTATTCAGAGGCCACAGACTATCCCGGGCAGCCACGCCTTCGATGAATAGGCTGGTAGGCTTTTAGCAGAGGTCTTTATGGACAACCTGAATTTGGTGCTTTTTTATACATGACTTCACCGCTGTGTATTCCCGATAGGGTAGAGGTGACTTTATTGCTAGTTGCTACACACAGCTTGTTGACATTTCCTTCCCTAAATATAATAGGGATAAAAATCATAACTACGTTGGGAATAAATTTCGATCACAGAAAATTCGTATGAGATTTGTCAATTCGAAAACTACAAGTAAATTACACGAATTGGATATTAAAGCCGAGACCTCAGGGTTCACAGTCCATGCACACTTCAACTAGACCAATACAGCCACAACATATATTTCATTTACACAAATATATCGAAACAGACACGACAATATTATGAACATAATAAAAATAGCATTACAAAACACAATCGGAATTCGAATCGGCGACCTCGCATTTCGATCGACCGGTCGCCCACTATCACAAAGAAGTCGAAGTCGCCGGAACCAGTTGTGACAATGACAAGGCAAGTATTACTGCCTACACTGGCATTAATAACTCAAACAGATTATGCCGAAGAAATCTTTCACAATCTATGTCAATTACAAACATTAGAGGATTATTTTCACGAAAATAGATGTAGAGTAGGCGACCGATATTTATGTTAGTATGATATTCAGAAACATCCTAAAAAAATGGCAAGATCGTTTAAAACTTAGTTTATTTCTAGTTCTATTGCCTCCGTAACTCTGTTACAATTACTTGATATCTTATATGCAATTTTATGACGCATAAGAAACTGCAAAACTAAAATTGTAACATATTGTATTTTCATTTTTAGATGATTTATGCATCTTCTCGTTGTTAGTTATCAATAAAGTTCAAAATATAGAGCCACATTGACTCACAACACAAAATTATCAATATGTAAAATATCTTTATGCCAGACCACATGTAGATATCAACTTATATTTTGTAACAACTCTGTTTACTGTTGTGAACTTTCATAACAGGCAAGGCTGTATGGTTTACGTTCTATATGCTATTAAAAATAAAAATTAAGAAACAAGTCATTAAAACGTTCGAAAATGGAATATACAGTTCCATTAACAGTTTAATTATGAGAATTCGACAGCCCTGCAATCTGCATTATCCGTCCGAATTGCGAAGAGGTCAAGACTCAACGATTACGCAAAAGTCAATGTGATATCTAAAAATCGCTCGCAATTAAGCCATAAACAAACCCCGGAGCAATTTGGCTGAGTGAAAAAAGCAAGTCTGTTGTTGGAAGTGGGTCGAGCGAGCTGGCAACGTCTCATAGCGGTACTGGTGTACTGGCGTATTGGTGGCCGGGGCGGAGCGGCAACGTCGCGCGACACGAGCGCCGGCGGGCGGCGCGGCGCGTGGCGCAAACACCCGAAGGAAAGTTAGTCGTGTTTATGAATCAGGGGAAATGGTGAAATGTACAATCAAACGCGTTCCGTATTATTTATAGTTGTTTTGTACTGTCGTGCGCAGTTACGCTCCTTGCTCTATATAAAATGCTTCTAGAGTTTACTGTTACGAATTTAGGTACGTTATGTTATTCCCACTTGCTTGCGGAGAAACATTTTCAATTGCATCTTTTTAATGACACTACATTTTGACGTTACGTGTGTATTCATCATCGTAAGCAATAACACTAAAGTAAAATATTACATTATTTTCTGACGTGAAGTTGACCAAACCGCACATCTAGACTTGATATTGTAAATAAATGCCTAAAACCCTCTCAATGACACAGGAGGCCCGTGCTCTGCAGGGAATTGCTCTAGATAGAATCGGCATGGTTACAAAGTATTAATGATTACTAGTGTTATCGGTTCATACATTGTCAATGATATGCGTCGTATAATCAATAGTAAATCGTATTTAAACATTACACATGCAACAATGCAAGTGTGTATGTAATCTAATCGAGTTGGTTTATTAAACTTTGCGATTGTCAAATCTGTTGCCGTTGCATCATTGTTTCTGTTGGTTGATATCATCACGCTGTATACCGGAGAGTACTATCAGACACATCATTAGGTGTTTTTTATGTTGCCCATAGTACGATTGCTTCCGAAACTTAGGTCCGCTTACAATCAATAAATTTACTTGTTCTTAAATATTAAAGACTGAAATCCGATATAAATATTTTCAGCCCATAAAGTAATCTCCCCACTCGGGGATTGAACACGTAACCTTTAAACGTAGAAAGCCTTACTCGTGTAGTTAATTAACATACTGCTTGGCAAATATCTTCAAGTAAGCAGTTTGCCCTTTGGCCCGAACTAAAAAAAACAGTGACAATAACCTCTTGACAAATTTTGAACATAAAAAAGTACGAGTGAAACGGAACGCGAATCGTGTTAAGCCCTGGTCTGTGGAACGGTACGCGCGGCACTGCGGTAAGCGGCACCGCTGCAACGCAGTTCATGTACCAACTAAAGCCCTGGTCTGTGGAACGGTACGCGCGGCACTGCGTTGAACGCAATGCGATGTCAGACTCGGTTTTGTATGAAAAACGTCATCATTTGTCTTTTGTTCTCTTGCGGTATGCGTCAGCCAGCGCGCACAGTGAAGGGTCAACTCCATGATGATATTTTGGTCGCTTGATAGAAACTGACAGCGGTTTGCGGTAGCGGCACAGATTTATATGAAAAACGTCAAGTATTGCCTTTTGTTCCGTCGCAGTATGCGTCTGCGTTGAGGGGCAAGCGGTGATGCGGGGGGTGGATATAACGCACGGCGCGCAGTCATTCTCGTCCAATCGCCGCGGCGTGCGACATTGCGGCATGGATTTATTTGTCGATAATTTGCCAGAAATAATAGCAGGAACCCTTGTGTTTTATATCAAGATAGAAAGAACACATTAACATTTCATAATAAAAGGGAAAATATCTCCGATGGTAGTGTGCCCTTTTTTTTCATATTAGCACCAAAATGTAACCGCAATGCATCTGATGTATTACAATTTTAAATCCAATTACAATATCCACCAACAAAAAATTATCAGCTCTTGCTCTCAAACACTATTGTACTAGCCTGCTCGAAAGCATACTTAGAAACACAAAATATTTGCATGTGTCATTGACGAGTTTACCACCTTCGTGTACGGTGGTCGGAGCAATTACGAAAATATCACTAGTTCATCCGATGAGTGTATTATAATAATATATTACAGTTGAATAATTCGCAAATAGAATCTCGTGTTGCTATTGGGTGTGGCAAATGATTAAATCTAGGAAGTGTTTCTTAATTTTTTCCGTATGTATAATATTATAGAAAGCTAATTCGCAGCTTGTACCATACGACCCTTGTTAATATTGGTCCGTGTTGCTTTACATCTAGCTTCTCCAGCCCTATTTTTGAGCGGTTAATCCTTAGTTCAATATTTAATTGTCTTTCACTTTGTAATGGAAGGAAATAGAACATTCTTTGTTTTTAACTTCTACTATTTATTTCCTTTTTGATAAAGCTGCGGATTTCAACTAGTTAATATGCTGAGATCTATAACATCTTCTATATTAAAATAATGGTGTGCAAATTTTCCAATTACCACGGCTACATTTACAGAGTGCGAACGGAGTGCGATAATTTTATAAGACTGCCTCGTTGGCGTAGTTGTACTACGGTACGACTACAAAGCTGAGCTCTCGGGGTCGAATCCCGGCTCGGGCAAAGTGATATTGGGTTTTTCTATTCATCATCAGCCTGGAGCCAGGAATTTGTGTCCCATATGGCGTTAGGCTCGCCCCTGTCACGTCATGGAACGGAACATACAAGGCGAAATGTGGGTGTCCTGGTGGCGCCTCTGCCTACCTCTTCTGGGATAAAGGCGTGAGTTTATGTATGCAAATAAAGTTAAACCTAGGATCAAGAACTGCTGATGTGCTGGAGGTTGTGCAGATACATATATACCTACTACCTACCTATACCTACGTGTATTATTTGAGCTCCGTATTGTGAATTTAGATAAAAAGTACAATTAAATGATTATTGCAAAAAGTGTCCATCAGTATTGATCCAGGTTTTGCTTGTGATAATTTATAACAAAATAATTTATTTTCATAAAAGTAATACAATTTGTTTTTAACAAATAACGGTACAACCGGTGATAATTTAAGAGTAGGTATCTATATAAGTCCAGTGAAATATAACTTGATCAAAGAATATGTTTAGTAGCAGAAAAAAATAAAATAATATAGTTAATAACACACGAATTAACATAAGAAAATATAAGCCAATTTTGTCAAGTATCAATATTGAGAAAATGGTCTTATGTGCCTTTTAACCGACTTCGTTTAGAATGACGCACAAACAATTTTTTAAGAAATTCTATATATTTTTGAACTCAAATAATTGTTATCCGTTGTCATGGAGACCCGTGAAGACTTCAATGCAAAATTGTCATAATAACATTTGTTGTCATGTTTCGGCTCTCCCATTGGTCAACGGATTTACGCACAGAGTGAAACCTATCTGTGAAACCTCCTTAGTTGGTACATGAACTGCGTTGCAGCGGTGCCGCTTACCGCAGTGCCGCGCGTACCGTTCCACAGACCAGGGCTTTAGGAGGTTTCACAGATAGGTTTCACTCTGTGCGTAAATCCGTTGACCAATGGGAGAGCCGAAACATGACAACAAATGTTATTATGACAATTTTGCATTGAAGTCTTCATGGGTCTCCATGACAACGGATAACAATTAGTTGAGTTCAAAAATATATAGAATTTCTTAAAAAATTGTTTGTGCGTCATTCTAAACGAAGTCGGTAAAAAGGCACATAAGACCATTTTCTCAATATTGATACGTGACAAAATTGGCTTATATTTTCTTATGTTAATTCGTGTGTTATTAACTATATTATTTTATTTTTTTCTGCTACTAAACATATTCTTTGATCAAGTTATATTTCACTGGACTTATATAGATACCTACTCTTAAATTATCACCGGTTGTACCGTAATTTGTTAAAAACAAATTGTATTACTATTATGAAAATAAATTATTTTGTTATAAATTATCACAAGCAAAACCTGGATCAATACTGATGGACACTTTTTACAATAATCATTTAATTGTACTTTTTATCTAAATTCACAATACGGAGCTCAAATAATACACGTAGGTATAGGTAGGTAGTAGGTATATATGTATCTGCACAACCTCCAGCACATCAGCAGTTCTTGATCCTAGGTTTAACTTTATTTGCATACATAATATCACGCCTTTATCCCAGAAGAGGTAGGCAGAGGCGCCACCAGGACACCCACATTTCGCCTTGTATGTTCCGTTCCATGATGTGACAGGGGCGAGCCTAACGCCATATCGGACACAAATTCCTGGCTCCAGGCTGATGATGAATAGAAAAACCCAATATCACTTTGCCCGAGCCGGTATTCGAACCCGAGAGCTCAGCTTTGTAGTCGTACTGTAGTACAACTACGCCACCGAGGCAGTCTTAAAAAATTATCGAACTCCGTTCGCACTCTGTAAATGTAGCCGTGGTAATTGGAAAATTTGCGCACCATTATTTTAATATAGAAGATGTTATAGATCTCAGCATATTAACTAGTTGAAATCCGCAGCTTTATCAAAAAGGAACTAAATAGTAGAAGTTAAAAACAAAGAATGTTCTATTTCCTTCCATTACAAAGTGAAAGACAATTAAATATTGAAGTAAGGATTAACCGCTCAAAAATAGGGCTGGAGAAGCTAGATGTAAAGCCACACGGACCAATATTAACAAGGGTCGTATGGTACAAGCTGCGAATTAGCTTTCTATAATATTATACATACGGAAAAAATTAAGAAACACTTCCTAGATTTATCCATTTGCCACACCCAATAGCAACACGAGATTCTATTTGCGAATTATTCAACTGTAATATATTATTATAATACACTCATCGGATGAACTAGTGATATTTTCGTAATTGCTCCGACCACCGTACACGAAGGTGGTAAACTCGTCAATGACACATGCAAATATTTTGTGTTTCTAAGTATGCTTTCGAGCAGGCTAGCACAATAGTGTTTGAGAGCAAGAGCTGATTATTTTTTGCTGGTGGATATTGTAATTGGATTTAAAATTGTAATACATCAGATGCATTGCGGTTACATTTTGGTGCTAATATGAAAAAAAAGGGCACACTACCATCGGAGATATTTTCCCTTTTATTATGAAATGTTAATGTGTTCTTTCTATCTTGATATAAAACACAAGGGTTCCTGCTATTATTTCTGGCAAATTATCTACAAATAAATCCATGCCGCAATGTCGCACGCCGCGGCGATTGGACGAGAATGACTGCGCGCCGTGCGTTATATCCACCCCCCGCATCACCGCTTGCCCCTCAACGCAGACGCATACTGCGACGGAACAAAAGGCAATACTTGACGTTTTTCATATAAATCTGTGCCGCTACCGCAAACCGCTGTCAGTTTCTATCAAGCGACCAAAATATCATCATGGAGTTGACCCTTCACTGTGCGCGCTGGCTGACGCATACCGCAAGAGAACAAAAGACAAATGATGACGTTTTTCATACAAAACCGAGTCTGACATCGCATTGCGTTCAACGCAGTGCCGCGCGTACCGTTCCACAGACCAGGGCTTTAGATGAACTCCGGACGCACACCCAAACGTCCAAAAATAAATTTACTTATCCACGCCGCGAATATTTCAAAGTGAGATTTAGCCGAAACACGAAAAGTGCATCAGCCTAAAAAATACTCGTTTTTAGCATTCCGCAATGGGTGGGGGTTTAAAGATTGTACAGAAATAAGAATATTGATGTATTTTTTTTTAAATTCATTGTATGAAATTTGGACAGGCCGTGCTTTTATATTATTACAGCCAGCTCACAATCAATACTTATTATCTATAAAACCGGATTGATAGTTTAGGTGCTGTAATGGAATATACAAACACACAAGAAAATTACTGATTAAATCACAAAGTTCTACTTTTTTTCGGACTCCGGTCAAAAAATAACCTAATCCATCCATAAATATATTCTCTACATTTTGGTAACATATTTATTATAAAAAATTAGAAGAAATATCTCTCAAATTAGTATGTATTTGAATACTAACATACGGAACAACAAGCATCGAGGTTCGCTCACCGCAAGACCGGTTTTTTATGCACGCGGAGCGGCAACGTCGCGGCAAGCTGGCAACGTCGCAACCAGGGTCTTCAACGCATTGTACAGGAATCGCGCAGGACAGGTGGTTTAACAATAACGCATTGGTTAGAAAGTATCTTAGCAAAAAAAATATGTAGTCTTTCTGATCTTAATCGATAAACCATACATGATACTTGTTATTATGTATGAACTAACTTAGCAACATCAACTATCGTATTTTTATTATTCAGCTATAAAATTCCTGTTGCTAGGAATATCAGTATTATTAGAATAGAATAGAATAGAAATATGTACTTTTAAATTAGTAAAGCTTTTCCTTTAAACTTAGAAAACGCTAGATAGCTTCTAAGCCTATGTGATGTTTTGTTTCAATGTAAAATGAGCGAAACTTGTACATAGGTGTCGATAAACGCATACTTGCCATAAAATTGAACCAATAACCTTTCGTTTTAAACTTAAGTTGCTCCACTGGTCCACAAAGGCTTGACAGTTATAGATCGCCGAGTTTTTCCGTTGCTATAACAAATTTCATACAATTATAATCTAATAAGAATTCGAAAGCACCACAAATACACTTTCTATAAATACGAGATGACTTCACGATGCAACAAAATATTTATCTTTTGATAAATAGCAGTGATTAGTGCTATGACGTCACACTTGTTTTGAAACAAACCTTTCTTTTGTTCATAGCGGTGATTTGATATCCGTAATTTATAAATGAAAATTGCCGTAAAGGGCATTGTTTTATTTGCTATACTTAACTGCTTCTTTAAATATTCCTTTATTACATGGATCGATGTTACTCCGCAATTGGCATGTCGTAGCAAATAGAAACGTGTTTCGTGAAATAATATCTTAAGTTGAGAATCGAATCTAAAACGAAGTCACGTTTACCACTATACCTATGTATTTCAATATACATAGTTTGACTAGTCAATTTATTTTTCAACCCACGTTTGCAAATGCATTAAAAAAGTAGCTAAATCTAAACATTTGTCTAGTCATATAAACTACTTTTCGTAAGTAAACTCCTTCTAAACAACGAAAGCCTTAAAATAAGCAATAATAAAACGCAAGTGAACAAAATGT
The DNA here is from genome assembly GCA_905220455.2 of Deilephila porcellus. Taxonomy (NCBI): domain Eukaryota; kingdom Metazoa; phylum Arthropoda; class Insecta; order Lepidoptera; family Sphingidae; genus Deilephila; species Deilephila porcellus. Next base: position 10,872,990 of record LR999991.1, read on the forward strand.
CTACGTATCGCAAACGCGTTCCGCTTTGTACGCGACAGAGCAGTCGCAACGCGCAGCAGGCGACTGTCGCTGACGGGCCTTGTATAATACGTATTGTCTTTATTTACTAGTATATAAGTGTATAAATTATAAAATATGCTGTGAAAATGGTAGATATTATTAGAACAATTAGGCTAAGAGCCATCGAATCGCTATTGAATATTTCATAGATATTTGTCGCAAGTAGGCTACATGATGAATCAAATAATTCCTTGTGAACTATTAAACATGTTTACCGTAATGTAGGCTGTATACAAAAACATAAATAATAATTAAAATGAAGTAGTTGGGTTAACTTGCACGCTTCCGCAAAAACCTTATCGCGTATGTATGTAAACATGAAACTAATTTAAATGTTAAGCATTTGTGCACGTCTACGATGACCTATAGAGCCCAGCCTGGGTGTAGTGTGGTATTTGTGCTAGCGTATCGTCCGCGACTCGCGACCAATCCCGCCTCACTGCGTGCGCACAGTCGCACGCCGGTCGCGCGCGCCAGTCGCGTCGCAACGGCCATACAGAACGGTGCGTTTTTTCGTCGCAATCCAGCCTTTTTGTACCAGTGACAATGGCGATTAACGTCACGATGTTCAACCCGGTGCTGATGATCGAGGAGATCCAGAAGCGACCGCCGTTGTACAAGACGGACATTCCTGCTGATCGGGAGGAGAAGTTAGCGCTCTGGAAAGAGATCGGCGCTGTGATGTATTCTGACTGGGACACCATTAACAAGGCCACCGCGTATGACAGAGGTAAATGGTTAGATCGGCCGTTGATCTATGATGTTTTTGCTGTTGATAAGATAGGTTGGTGTTGTAAAAATCTTAGTGTAAATTCCGTGGATATTTCATCGTATTTCGGAACCAACTAGTCTGTGTATTTGCGGACTGGAGACTGTCACTATGTGAGTCGTCAATTTGTCGCGTCGTAAATCGTAATAAATTGTCGTAATGGAAAAATATACGCATATTTCATCCAGTTCTAAGTTCTTCTCGTTTTTAGTAGCTAGATCGCGGGCGATAGTAATTTATTTACAAATAGTAAAATAAAATGGTACAGGGAGCGTGTACATGGGAGCCATACGGGCGCGTGGAGAGTCCAACCCGGCCAAACTAAGTCAGTAGTTTAACACAGGCGCGGCGCGTTCGGGATATCGATCATTTCATTTTGTTGGGTTAATGAAATCTGACGATTGTTTTGTCTGCTCGACGCGACCTTGGGCTTTATTGGGCGTACATTTAACGACTATTGTTCCGTGCGCGCGTCCGGTGTGATAGTGGGATATTGTATTACCCATTATTAGGGCTGGCAGGTGTCTGGATTTCGATCTGTCCGGGTTTGATTCGGGTTGGATCTGTGTAATTAAATTGGACTGTTTTTCGATATTGTAAATACTACACGATTTCATAGAACCTTTTTGTACACCAACTATTTTTTTTATATAAAATTTACACACACACGAGATGGGCAAATGTTAGGTTTCTACACTTTACTCAATTCTGACACTAGTTATTAAACTTACTTACTAGTTACTATTTTTTTTTTTGTTATATTCATTGGTATAGTAGTTTTGGTGGCCAAATTGTATAAGAATTAAATTCATAGGCAAAGCTTAGTTGCTTTCTGTCGACATAAAAAACACGATTATAAATCTCTTGACCGTTGGTCACGAGTATTAAATATACCTAGATATTTGTTTAAATGAATAAATCTAGGTTCCCTATAAAATGGCATGTCCCAGTTAATTGCGTGACGCGCTAGGGGGAGGTCACGGGGCACGGGAGGCATCACCCCCACTCGATGGAATCCCGGACGTGTCATTAAGTTTTATTGCCTATTGTCTCAACGGGGGCATTTTGATTATTCATCAAATTTTGTATTGTTCGACCCCTACAAAGCTCTGTATGAAAATGATGTAAGGGAATTTTTGTTTAGTTTTTGTTTTTTGAATATGTTTTCATTATCTGATGGAATGTGGGGTTGGTAAAGGTTGGTGCTGTAGCAAAATAAAATAAAGTATAATCCCATGGATATTGCATGTAAAATAATAATTTAGCTTTAAAACTGACAATGTGTACATGAATATACTGCGGATAAAAAACTTTTGAACTATTTGGGTGTCTATGGGTCGCTGGCTGTTAAGACCTGTGTAAGTTCGATACCGCAACAAAATCCGAGATAATATTTTCAGATGCATAAATATTTGTTTCGGATCTGAGTGTTTGTAAACAAAGGGTCCCGTAGTTACTATTAACCTTGATTATGACTGTAGGTTCGAGACTATGTGTAAATAGAGGATGTATTTATTTGTGGGTCCTGGCACTTTAAATCTGATGATCCAATTGTGTTTTACTGGTGATATTGAAAAATAATCGAGTGATTCAAGACTGATTAATATACTGAAAGTAATAGTATGACGGATGAATGGATGTAACACGATAAACTGGCATTTTTATAAGACTTTACACACAACACACTAGGTTTACCTCTGGATGTTTTTACAAAATAGAAAGACATACACAAACGTTTATAACCGAAATATCTATAAGCCACACATGAAACCCGCTATCTCGGGCTCAGAAAGCCAACTTTCTAGCCTCCGATTTGGTCGTCATTGTTTCTCTCCAGACCCAGGTTCAAGATTAGTCGCTCAAATATTATTCACAAAAGCAAGACCAGTGTTTTGGTATTGTCTGATAGCTAGAAAGATAGACCTTTCAATAATATTCCGTCGAAATACAATTCATTTCGCAAAAACAGAACAAACAGAACAGAATAATATCGATCGCGGTATAATTGATGCTCGGTTGGAGCATTGACGGCGGGTCGACCTAAATACAGTTCAACATGCTCGACTGCAAACTGCGTTGTGACGGTTCGGAGTTCATGTGACTGCTTATTTATTTATCTATACTCTTACAGCCTCTTGATATTTTTTGGATTTTATATCCGTAGAAATACTCTTTTATAGTATGGAAAAGTACCTTTTATGAAAGTTCTCCGACGTATCTACGACCAAGTTTTATAAAAGTTGTTAGTAACGAAGAGCACTTGCAATCGAATGATCCGCTTGCTTGTTTCTACGATAAACAATTTTGTTATTTAACGCTCAACCCAACGGTAAAGATGTACATAAGCATGCAAACTTGTGAGTACGGAACAAGAATTTCATTCACGAAATCTGCGTGATGCATTTACTTTAATTTTCCCGCAGTTCACATAATATATGGTCAGGTATATCAAATAAATTATAGCTTATGTGCTTTTCTAATGAAAAAGTAATCATACATCAAAATCCGTCCCGTAGTTTTTGCGTGAAAGAGTAACAAAAATGTACGTATCCTCAGAACATTTATACGTTAATCGAATATGTTCTCACACATCCGTACTTCTCAAGTCCCAGTATCCAAAGGCCTATTAACAATACATATAAGAATAATTATCGTTGTGCAGTTTTACAACTGCAGAGAAAATGGCGGTCGTTGCGCGACGCGTACAACAGGGAGTTGAGGGCGCGGCGCTCCGGCGTCAGGACCAACAAGCGAACATACAGATACTTCAAGAGAATGAGCTTCCTGGGCGGGTTCGAGGGTACCGTCTCCGATGGAGAGTACGTATATACCCGTTAATAGAGTTTTGTAAAAGCATTTCCTAATGGTTCACCCAACATTGCAGTTTAATAAGGGTAAAAATTTAGATCGACAAAAAATTATGAAAAAAATGTTTAACGGTTCGATTTTTCATAAATATAAACAATATTGACAATACGGAATAGCAATTTAATAATAATTAACCTTTAAAGTACTTATTTAAATATTGCGAACGTGAAAATGTTTTGGTAATGAGAAATTTCATTCCAGCGAATCGGATGCTGAAATTGTTATGCTTGAATCCAGTAACGTAGACGACCATTCACTAGACAATACTGAAGTGCAAGTTAAGCCTAAAAGAAAAAAGCGTCAAAGAGAGCCTAGTAGTGACAGCAACCCACCAGAAGAGGTAGAAATGCCAGTATTCCCCATAGAAGCTGATACCAACGAGTCAGATACTGATAGACTCTTCCTTTTATCATTCCTGCCTGAGATGAGGCAACTTCCTCTTCACATAAAGATGTGGGTGAGGGCGCAAATAGCTAACGTGATGCAAGAAGCAGTTTCGAGCCACTACAACAACACCCAGCCAGGGCTGACTGAAAGGAACCAGCTGGATGTTAAGAGACAAAGACAGGATAGCACGGAGTAGATAGACATTAGTTTAAGAGCTGTAAGCGTAATAGTGTTTAAAACGGGTAGCTGGACTACCTACTTATCTTTTAATGGTAATACAAGTGTTTCCAATTTCATGTGTAATGTAGTAAGTAAGCATTTATATATATTTCCATTTCAATACTTAATCCTCATATTTAAAAGTATCCTGATTTGAATGCATGGGAAAACATTGTGTTCTAAAGCATTGTGATCTCGGCATTGATTTGAGTAAGTCTTTTTAATCGTAGATATGCTAGGTTGTATTGAGTGCTTAAAGATTTGTGTTTGTAAAGTATTCGTTGGTTCTAGCATTGGTGAGATCATTTCGTTATGTTAATACTATTATAGTTTTAGTAGCATTAAGACTTTTTAGTTTAAAATCAAAATTTCAGTTCCTACTTTTTAGTTACAACTATTTACTAGAACTTTTTTACATATTTTTGTAATTGTTTATGTACTAACATAGCATTTTATATATTTTAGATTTTCATTGATGTATAATAGATTCCAATCTCCCACACATACAGCTTGTAAAGACGATGTGCCCTGTCCGGTTATGTTAGATGTACGAAATACGAATCACAACGAACGTTGCCTTAGAATAGAGATATAATCATAGAGCCATAGGCGTTGGGTATTTTACAATGTTTATGAGCGCTGTTGGTTTTCATTCTCACTTTAATAGCAGAGTAATAAATTACATGCATTTAAATCTTGCTTCAGAGCAGCGTGATTGTAATAATGTAAGGAAAATTCGAGGAAATTTTAATTTAAACATACGAATTTGGATTTGGATTGGTTATCATTTCGAATAAAATAATTGTTTAGGTACCTTGCGATACGTCCACTCATGGACAGTAGCAAAACCAAACAACACCATGAATTACAAGGCAATGCTTGGTATTCCACTGCGCTGGCCATCCTAAGACATAAAATGTTAAGTCTCTTTAAGTCCAGTAGTAACTCTGGCTACAATGTACTTCAAACCGGAACATGCGTGTCATTTATTGTTTTGTTTTAAGGCGAGAATGAAAATCACGCATAAGATCGTATTGAAGTTAATTTCAAAATGTAAAACTGCAATTAAGGTACCTATCAAATGGAATTGATTTAAGTGATAAGTAATTTGACCAAAATAAATATATTATTATAACATAGTGTTTTTTTGTTGTTATTCATTAATGAATGAATGGTGTTTTTTTGCATTTTGTCACCTGATTCGGCTTAACTTTGCCTTCTTAAGGATGTAACAAAAACTCTACTAATACGAATTCAATTTATTTCGCACTAAAATATATTGAATTCCAATTCCCTGGTCCTATTTTTGCATCACTCTGTAACCTTATGGAATCCCGTTTAGATATCCACTGGGGATAAATAAATATCTATGACTAGTAGATGCTGTTATTGACCCATTTTAATTCGATTTAATGCAAATGGCGTGATTGGTTTGATAACAAATAGGGACTGAATGAAATTATCAAGACACAATCCGCTGCCTGCCTTTTTTCTTTGCTCCAACTTCGAATAATAATATAATAATACCATGACGGATGACGTGTCATTCCTAATTACTTCAATCAGTATTTCAGCTTCGTTATAAACAGTACAGTAGATATTTGTTTCCCGTTTATTTATATTCAAATCAGAAATAATGCGGTTACGAAGTTTACCCTATTGTTGTACCACTCGCTTATACCTGTAACAAAAATGACATTGAATAAAATTTTTGAAATAACATTTTAAGACGGACGAAACCCCCATTCAAATTGCATTTGTAGTTTTGAGAAAATCACCTAAATATCGAAATAAACACATCTAACACATCACAATAATTATAATGAAAATTTAAAATCATGTTACTCTTTGATATCATTTTATTATCTTGGATATAGGTACATAGTATAAATATGTCTATTATTTTTATTTTCAAAGAATTTGGCTTATAATTCTACGATTGGGTGCTAACAGTACTATTAGAGGAGTGACCAACAAGGATCAAACGAAGTAACACAACTTAGTAATCCATATACACTCAACATTCTAATACAAATTCTAATACAAATCCTACAGAAAGCAACATATTAAATAAAATAAATACACACAACAGTCACACACATAGTCCTGACCCCACACCAAGATCGAGTCTTGTGTCGTGGGTATCAGAACGAGAGATTTTTCGGTCACATCAAAAATTACTTGAATTATCACAACAAACTCCCAAGAAAGTAATAACAATGACAAATAGGTCACATATCCGTCAAAACCAAGTGAGGAAACATCCGTCTGTATACCCCTCAAGTAAAAAGCGATATATATTGACTACGAAGTACGAAACGACCTCTCAGAGAAAAACTTCGCAACTCCGAAGACGCCGAACTTCACACACTAAATTGCAAAGTTTCACGTATTATTCCCAACTTGGCGAGTTTGAATTTTTTCGGGTTGAATTTCCAACTTTTTTCGTGGAAAAGTTGGAATGAATTCCCCTTTGTCTAGTCTGAAGTTGTGAGAATTTTGGTTCGCTTTATCGTTTGGTTTTTGGAAATGGCTTTATGAAACGTAAAACTAACACCCATATTCTAAGACGTTTTCTCGACTCCACTTGACGTTACTAGAGGAAATCCGTATTCTTAGTAGAAAAAAATCTCCTCCACTCAACGTCACTCAAAAAATTTCCTGTCACGAGGAAAGGAATCAACTGTCAAACTCAAGGTACGTCGCGACCTACCTTAAGGAAGAAATAAAAGAAATAATCCTACTTTAAAATTGTAATTTAAAAGAGAGAAATAAAGTTTACCTTTTAAAATTCTTAAATACCTAAATATGCCAACAATTTTTTGAGGTGGGTGCCTCTACAAGATTTACACGTTTTCCCAGTGAATGATACAAACATTACTCTTTATTTCATTTAATCAAAGATTTTTGGTTTGGAAACAGTGTTTATTATTTTAAACGAGTTATTAAAGATTTCCAGCAGTTCCTGTAATACTTGTACGATACTCCGTACGAATATCCCGAACGACGATTCATCCATAAGAATATCCTTCGAAATTTCCGGGTTGGATGGTATGACCCTCCTCCTGTCTGCATGCGTTTTTTTCTCCGACTCACTAAATATTTGTCTTCCAGTCACAATCCCGAAGATTTTGAGGTCAATAATTATATATTATTCTATGTAAACACTCTGACATGACATTTGACTGTCACTTTTCAAGTGATCATAGACTATTTTCAAAGGTTTTTTGTTAAATCTCTACTTTATCTATACATCAATGACGTAATTAATGACGTTTTTCCTTTACTCAACCTCACTCGAGGAACCTTTAGTAAAGGTATATTTTTAACTAAGCATACCATTTTCGAGGGTCCCTCCAATTCATTTGTAAAGTCACCTCGACTAAGATAAGGTTGAGGAAGATTGGAGTACACGTCTTAGAATACGGGTGTAAGTCTTTGATGGTTTAAAATTAATTGTAAAATTCACATTTCACTTAAAAAATAAATCATTTAAATAGGTTTTACATAAAATCTAGACGATATTTTCTCCTTTAACTTCCATGATATGTAGGTATTATCAAAGTTACGGTAAGTAAAATATTTCTTTACATATCATTAATAATATTTAACAAAACATTGTACTTGGAAATCGAAAATACTAAGTTTCGAACATACAAATGCAGACAGTTGTTCTGCCATGACAGACGAGTAGAATAACTAATGGTGTGTCACTGCCAAGGTCTTGACGCGCCACACGTAGTTCTACATCACCTGTAGGAACTGAAAAAAGACGACATTCTTCCACTCCTCAAGGTTTTATTGTGAGGACTTACTTTTTTATTTATATTTATATTCTTTATTGTACACAAAATGTAACAATAGGTATAAAGAGACAACTAAACAACAAAGTACAAATGGCGGTCTTATCGCACTAAGGCAATCTCTACCAGACACAACCATTACCATGAAATACATACATAAAATTACACCTTTATCCCAGAAGGGGTAGGCAGAGGTGCTACCAAGACACCCACGTTTCGCCTTGTGTGTTCCGTCCCATGATGTGATAGGGGGCGAGCCTATAGCCATATCGGGCTATACGATTCAGTAGGTAGGAATATTCAAAATATTGAGATGGAGTAATGGCTGATGGAACCGAAAAGGCTTCAAGGTAGCAAGGGCAGCGTTAGACGTCCGCACTGAATAGTCTACCTAATTTAAGTTGCATGATGCCGCTGGACGCAGTGGAAAACCCCTGGAGAGGTTTATACTCGCCTGTACTCGTATGGTTGGAGATGATGATGGTTTTACAGCATCATAGGTATAATGTTTTTAGAGTGGAGGCCACGGAAAGGCAAGCGAAATGTCGGACGTCCGCCTACAAGGTGGACGGAAGACCTGGGTTGCAGGAAGTAGCCGGATACAGGCCGCTTCCAGCAGGTCGATGTGGACATCCTTGGAGGATGCCTATGTTCAGCTGTGGACTTCCTGTGGCTGAATAGATAGGTACAATGGCAACGTCCAGGGATTGTGAGCCGTAAGGTCTACGTTAAAATATATACTACATACATACATAAACTCACGCCTTTATCCCCGAAGGGGTAGGCAGAGGCGCCACCAGGACACCCACATTTCGCCTTGCATGTTGGAGTTGGAGACCTCAGCTTTGTAACCGTACCGTAATACAACTACGCCACCGAGGCAGTCAAAATATATACATTTTTGTTTTTTTTTATTTTGTTATAACTATTGAACGGAACTAGATTTTGTGCTCGGCATGGCTCTATTACATCTTGGAATGCAAAACTGAACTAAGAACACAGTAAAATAATACCATTAATCATCTCCACAACACGAAGAAACTCATCATTCTTTTAAATTGTAATAAATCCCTAGAACAATCGTAAATTAATTACTAACTTGGAGTAAACACTTTGAACCATGACATAATGCAATTAAAATGTATTTATACCGAGCATTAGTTACTTGTTATTCAAACCTGTTTTTATAGCAGGAAAAACTGAGGAAAACTATTAAATTAATTACAGTCATCGACCTTATAATATGGAGTTATGCTCAATATAATTAGTAATTACACATTTGAAATGCTTTTTAGAACAAGTCGGACAAGCTGCGTAGTGCCTAATCGGTCACCCGATGGTTTAGTGGTTACCGCTACCTAATAGTATCCATAAGGCATTGCAATCTTTTTTAAATTGGATTTGAAAATGTAAGTAAACGTTTCATAGGTTTAGTAGTGGTTGGATGAGCTGTGTGTGATCCTGGGTTCGATTCTCAGGTTGGATAAGCCTCTGAACTAATTTCGGTTTTAGCTATTAGCTATTGTGGAAGCTCGGTCCGGGTAAAGCTTGCGTATTCAATCGAAAATCTTATAAAGTAAATGTCCTGAATGAAACTTAACACTTTCCATACATGTTACAATACCACTATGCATTTAATTACATAAGTTTTATTATGCTTTAGTACAAATATTTTTCCCAACGAAATTGAATCTATAAATAAGTTTTTGCCACACCAAAGCACGCAATTATCATTAAGAGTCATAATAATTTATCTGCGCGATTAACAATTACATAACGCCGACATTCGAAGGTCAACCAGCAATTTATTTCGGAACAAAAACACACACATTTATACATAGAATTATTGTTTGCGAATACTTGGTTTTAATTATAAATGATAATAAATGATATATTATTATGTTATTGTATCCCGATGTTGGTCACGGATCTGCTCTATAATTCAGAGAAATGGTTCTATTCCATCGCTCTTGTTTGACAATTATGACGCGCTGGTCGAAACTACGTACATAGACTAAACCCGAAATGAACACTTGCGCGCGTCAATAAGACGAGTTATCGTACGAAGTTCTACCATCCACGAGAATACGAGGATCCTATCACTCACTAAGACGAGAGACTCGCAACAGGGGGTTAACTTATATCCGACACGACGAAGAATGTTCGAACGTCGCACGTTAAACTGTATGAATGTGCCTAAATACTTTAAAAAATGTACGAATCCTCTGCTGTACGTCGTCATCATAGACTAAGTTTGGAGTGAATGCTAAGGTTTCATAGGGAATACTGTTAATTTTTAGAAGTGGAAAACTTTTATCTCGTACATGGACGTCGAACGTTCAAACATACGAACTTTTTTTCGGACAACAGAGTAAGCCCCAAGATCTCAGACCATAAATATCTAAAAATTTTCAATAACCAAAATGTTGTCTCGATGCGAGGACCTAACCTTTAATTCAGTCGTCAGCTTGCCAACCATGTAAGGCACTATTACTAAAATAAATAAAACCAGTAAAACATTACTAAGTTACTGGGGGGTTACTCTATAATCATATACGAGGTTCGAATGTTCGAACGTTCGACGTACACGTATAAGTTATGTTTTCCACTTCTGAAAATCAATGCTATTCTCTATGAAACTTATTGTTCACTGCGAACTTAACTTAAATTCATAGACAGTTCTAAAACGTATTTTAGTTATCGAATGGTTTGTCTTCTTCGCTCAAACTGAATTCAAAAGTCTTTAGAAAGGGACAAAACATTCAATAACTAAAATACGTTTTAAAACTGTCTATGAATAAGGTCAATAATCTGTACTTACGATAGAGGATTCGAACAATTCGTACTCTACAAATTCGTATCGTCATGAACGTCGAACGTTCGAACATTCCAACGACGTGTCATAGACTTACCCCCCTGTTTATTAGTACATAGTACCGCGGAACCCTTAGTAAACACAGGAACGCGAGTAATTCCTCAGCCCATTTGGGTCAAAGCCAAATAACTTCCCACTCGCGACGTTGCGCGGGCAGAAACATATCCATATACATACATAGTACATATGTATACATTACGCACGCATGCAACCCGCCTTCGTACGTGTTCATAACTACACAAATAAAGCGCCAGTGACACAAGGTTGATTCCTGCTTTATTTAAATGTGAAATTGTAATACTGTTAGTTTTTGTAGATGAATATGTGCTATATGGTTGATTCCGAAATGTTAAGAAAATTACGTGCAAAAAAGAGCTTGGTTCATTCCGGAATAGAACTGCTATTATCGAATCTAATGTACGGAGTTGGAAATGATTAGGTAGCCGCACGAAATAGCTGCTGTGAACGAGGCCCCAATTGCACAAATTGTGTCGCCACTAGTTATTGATGATTCAATAGAAATACTACATTGTGGCGACTGCACACTGCCCTAGAAGTTTTAAAATATATCGTAATGTACAATTTCAATGGCCATTTTAACCCCTTTTTAATTATCTAATTGCCTATTTGAGTTGATATTTAACGATTTACACCAATTGCAGTACTTAAATGATAAGATTAAAATTTTAAAATTTTAGGTTGGTACGTTAAAAAACATGCAAGTATAAAATAAGAACATATTTAGCGTGTATAAATATTGTGAGTATAAAAATAATGCACAACATGAAATCGTAAGCAAACCGTTGCAGTGAAATTCTAACTACGGCAAGAGCGTGGATGCGACGTTGCCGCACTAGCAAGGCGGGCGGCGGGCCGGCGTGTCGGCGCCGCGACCGCAGCGACCACGCGCCTGCCACGCTGCGGCGCGCGGCCGCACTACTCACTCGGCGCCCGTCGCCGCCGCGTACGCGCGTCTCCCGGCCGCTGCCCGCGCGACCGTCGCCGTCGCCGCACTCGCCGCACCATGGCCTCTTACTGCCTCGACGTCGAGTTGTTTATCAGTGAAGTTAAGAAGTTCCCGCAAATATGGGACCTCAACAGCGAAGATTACAGGTACAAGTCCCGCAAGCAACAGGCCTGGGCGGGCATCGCGAGGGTGTTCATCAATGACTTCGATGATATGCCGGAAAGTGAAAAATTAGACGTCTGTAAGTATGAAGACGGAGAAACGTTTCCAATACGTGATTGAATACAGCGAAAAGTGCGAAGTAAACGAGTGCTATTGAAATATGTTTGCAAATCAGAAAAACGTCGAGCCGTGATCTGCGATTCTTGTTTTAGAATATTCGAAATTCGTAAAACTTTTGCCAAACCCGTGCAATTAATCGATGGTGAAATCTAGCGTAATAATCGATAAAAAAAAGCAATACGACACACCCAAAGTGCGCCAATCAACACTTGTCTGTTCCCATACAAATATTTTACTCCCAAACACAATCCATCATTCTTGTATGTAATTTATCATCAGTCTCTCGCCGCTCGTGGGAGGACAGGCAGTTAAATCGATTTTGTAGGAAGTAAAAATATTATTAATTCGGACAACGGGTTGAAACGTCGGATGTGAAATGTAATTAGTTGAGTAAACGTGGATTGAATTTCGAGATCGATTTCAATGACTCATCATCATCATCATTCACAGCCTGTAGGGTCCCACTGCTGGGTATAGGCCTCCCTCATACTATGCCACTTTAATCTGTCTTTTGTCAGTCGCATCCAGGTTCGGCCTGCGACTTTGACAATGTCGTCGACCCATCTTGCCGCCGGACGGCCAACGCTGCGCTTACCCAGTTTTGGCCACCATTCTGTAAGCGCCTTACTCCACCTGCCATCAGTGCGTCTAGCCACGTGCCCAGCCCAACTCCATTTGAGTCCCATGACAAACTGTCCGACATCTCGAACTTTCGTTCGTCGTCGGATTTCGACATTTGGGACTCGATCTTGCAACTTAATGCCGAGCATAGATCGCTCCATTGCCCTCTGAGCCACACCAATTTTGTGCAGAACATCGCGCCTGAGCGTCCATGTCTCGGCACCATAGGTCATGGTGGGCAGGACACATTGCTCAAAGAGGCGAGTTTTTAAATTCTGTGGAATTCGGCGCGATTCTAACACGTCTTTTAGCCGTCCGAATGCAGCCCAGCCTAATTGTATTCGCCTGGAGATCTCCTTTGTCTGATGTTCCTTACCGAAAGATAGAATATGACCAAGATAAACATAGTCTTTGACTATTTCTAAAGTCTCACCTCCAATCATAATGTTTGGAGTCGAGACTCCAGAAACATTACTCATGACTTTGGTCTTGGTCATATTCATCCTTAGGCCCACCCGTAAGGACGCATCAAATAGATCTTCAAGCATACTTTGAAGGTCTCCAAGGCTTGTTGCAAACAATACTAGGTCATCAGCAAACCTGAGGTGAGACAAATAGGCGCCATTGATATTAATGCCTGTATTGTCCCATGCAAGCGTTTTAACGACGTCTTCTAAAACAGCCGAAAATAGCTTGGGTGAAATAATGTCTCCTTGTCTCACCCCCCTCTTTATTGGGATAGGATCGGTTAGATCGTGTAGTTTGACCTGCATTGTAGCCGAGCTGTAGATCTCCCGGAGTAGGTCTACGTACCTAGCGTCGATGGAACAGCGATGTAAGGAGTCAATCACAGCCCAGTGCTCAACACTGTCAAATGCCTTTTCGTAGTCAACGAAAGCCAAGCACAAGGGCTGACCGAACTCCCCACACTTCTCCATTTCAATGACTACGTGTTGGCAATTCGGTGTTAGGAATTTAGGAGTTGGTGTTTGGACGTGAAGTTACAACACATTTAGATATCTATAAATGCAAAATGCGAGAGTTTATAGTGGAATGGCTACTGTATGCGTCAATTAACACAGAATAAAGTGAAAATATTATACACAATGTCCAGTAAAAATGTGAAACCATGCTTGTATGAGGAAGATATACCTAGTTCATATTATTAGGTACTTCCTTTATTTTAATTACCTATAGGAAGCCACTAATGAAATTTATTATTACCCTATTTTTTTCCCGTTACACCAACCGTTTCTGCAAAGCTTCATTGAAATAGGCATAGTGATTATTTTAGCAGGAAAAATATTAATAATAATTACATATCATCGCGTTCGTCTGTTTTATAGGATTTATTTCAAAAACTAATAAGACATACCTATACCATACAGTCCCATACTCCTGACTACGACACTTTTTAACTTCACATACACTCAGATCCGAAAGTAATATTGGGCCACATAAACATTGATCACAGCGCGGAGTTCGAACCCGCAGCCCATTGTTTCGGAGTCGGCTCTCAACCACTTGCGCCACGGAGGCCATCTGGTTTTGGTTGAATCTGCTATAGGGTAATTCGAGTATATCCACTAGGTTTAGTAACCTATCGGTCTATTAGTTTGTCTGCAAAATAATAAATACTTACACCCGTCAGTCACATACACATTCCTGACCCCACACTAAGATCGAGTCTTGTGTTTATATAATCAATAATCATACTTTACATTATAATAGAAAAATCTTTCTGGAGAATAGATACGTCATTACTTATTGCTAAAGTTACCTCTTTAGTTCATTGTTTTGTCACCCGCTTTATTAGGGAGGGAAGTGGACAATAATTTATTTCCAACTCCTCCTATTAATTTAACTTTTTGTTTGATTTCGTCGCGGGTTAAAGACAAGTTAGACATTCCCAGAGACGCGCTGAGTTTCAATGCTCAGTGTCATTATAATGCGTGCCACTGTTGATCCTGGCTTACAGGAGTTGCAGTGGCGGGTGTGAGGGCGGGACAGTCTCCTACTTATTACTAAAACAAAATTATTTAGAAACTCGTAACTATACCAAATATAATCGAAAATACCGTTTTCTAAATTTATTTTTACCGGATGAATACTTTCACGTGACTCATAAAATATTACTTTCATAGTTATTATCCGGCAAGCAAAGTGTCGGACGTCCGCCTACAAAGTGGACAGACGACCTAGTAAAGGTTGCAGGAAGTCAGTGGATGCAGGCCGCTTCCAACTGATCGCTGTGGACTTCCTTGGCCTATGTGCAGCAGTGGAGTTTGTATGGCTGATGAGAGAGTTATTAAAATGAAAATAAAGGTTTCATATCTTATATGTACGAGAAATACATGTTTAGGGTATTAATTACAGACACATTATTCACACACACACAGAATTCAGCCTCCGTGGCGCAGTCGGTTAGACGCCGGCTCTGAAGCGAGAGGCCGCGGGTTCGATCCCCGCACCGAAACCAATATTTGTGTGATCCACAAGTATTTGTTTCGGGTATAGGTGTTTGTGAGACTGAAAAAACGACACAAGACTCGATCTTAGTGTGGGGTTAGGGCTATGTATGCGACTGTTGGGTGTATTTATTTATTTATGTGCAAGACAGAAATATTTGTCTATATCAATTAGCAACACGTTCAATTGTTTATATTCGTTAGTTAGTCTTTAATTACCTTGTTTTCTACATTTGTAACATTATGCTGACGTAACTTTAATTTGAAGTGAAATATTACGTTAATCATAGAAAAAGAGGAAAGACTTCCTTACAAAAAAACACTTGTTAGTTCGCTCATAACTCGAGAACATCTGGTCTGACTTTCATGTATTTTTTAAAATATGGAAATAGGTCCTGTGACTAGGTTTTAAAATACATTTAGCTATGATAGAAAACTTTTTACATTGGTTTGGTGACTTTAATTAACGCGTGCCTACTAAAATACTGACATTCTAAATAGCATGATACATTTGAGAACACCCTTGAAACAGCATACCCATGCTGACTATAGACACACTTTTTGCAATGTCGTCTATTTTTCATTTTTAATTCCAAAACGTTCCATTATTTCTCGATTTGGTCGAACAAAAAGAAATTTTACTCGGCTAACTATCAGGCTGCGTTCAGATTTGCCGAACGGCAAAAACGTGAGGTTTTTTCCACAAAATTGCCCGTTATTTAGCCAATCAGTCGGCTGAATTATACGCCCGTCTATCTCGAAATGTAATTTTTTCTACACAATTATATGTCGAAATCAATCTCTTCAATTTTTGGAAATAAGGCATTATTTTTGGTTATGACTGTATTGGTTGGGATTGTAGTGAAATTAAAATATTACAATTACTAGAGGCGCGAAAACCAATTGGTGAGACGTTCCTTCCAGTCTCTACTATCAGATCCAATAATTAATCCTCTACCCTTCACACATTTCCTTTCCCAAACTCTTCAACGCACCTCCCATCGTTTTTGAAAATCAATGTTTATAAACACCGAATATTTCCCGTCTTGGACCTGCTTGCTCACCTACCGTTTCAATATTAAAAATCCACTCAGCGAACGAATTTAAAGGCGTGCGACTATCAATAACAAACAACAAACTAAAAGCTAACACGTTTGTTCCAGACAGAAAACTGCACGGCAAATGGCGAAACATACGCGACTCATACGTCAGGCACGTTAAAAAAAAATACGGTAAGCGGGGCTACATGCACGCGAAACATTTGACCTTCCTCGACAACATGTACAAACAGACCAGCAACTCTGGGAGCGACATCGACGCAGACAACAACGATGACACCTGGCCTAGCGACGCAGAAGACTCCAAACTAGACAAGATATTCCTGAAAAAACCGCAGGACATAAAGAACGACAACTGGCTCAGCGACGCAGAGGAAACGCCACTCGAGAATTTAAAAAGGAAAAGAAAAGGCACATTGAGATCAAACGACATAGAATATGTAGAAGCCTCATACCCAGAAGCTGCGTGCAGTTACTCCGTCGCAGAAGACGATGATAGATCGTTCTTCGAGTCATTACTACCCGCTGTAAGGTCTTTTGACCTGGACCAAAAACTAGAGTTCCGTAGTGAAGTTATAAGGTTAATAAAGAACGTTAGACGCAACTCTGGGAAATACAAACTAGATCCTAGGACGGGAGAATATGATCATTAGTGTACAATGTCGGTTAAACATCTATATTTGAGTTGTAAACCATGATTGTTATGTATTTATCATTCCAATATTGTGATAAGATAATAAATAAGTGAAGTTTACTATACATGATGTGTTTCATCTTGACAAGGTTGCTCATAATAATCAGTCTGGACATAGGTCAGCCTCTTAATGCCATTGCTGGGCGTAATCCTCTCTTACATAATCAGGAGGTTTCCGCATTATTGCTAACTTAGTCAAATAACAAATACTTAAGTGGTAATAACTACATACATACCTACATGACACATAATATATGCATATTATACAACAATACACTCGACAATAAAAATACACTTCTTTTCTTGGGTAGTCATATAAATACTTTGGTCTTAGATATTTTCATGTATAGTTCATAAAATGAGACAATATTTTTCCGACATCCAAATATTACGGTGACCCGGGTAGGTGTGGAATGAGAACTTTTTACGCAAAAAAAAACTTATCATTTTACGACCAATTCTGTTCTGAACTAACACTTTTAGGATAAAATAAATGCCGTATTGACTAATCCGGTCAAAAAATATTCGAAGTCGATCGGTACTTTTACTTGAAACAAATTCCGCTTGTCGGTTAGATTCAGTAAAGGCACAGAACTTTGGATGTAATATACTGGGTTCAATCCCCAAGCCTAGAAAAATCTTGCGTTAGGTAATTTTAAATTTAGAAAACATCATATACTTATTTGACGTTAATTTATACTCGTTCTCATTATTAAATAGGAAAATTGGCGAAATGTGCTTTTTTCATCATTTCATCATCATCATCATTCTCAAACTTGGAGGTTTTAAAACTTGTTCGTCATGTCAATAGAATCGCTCTTATAAAATCATGGCTAAAATAATATCGAAACACCGTGTTTGCCACTAGTTGTACATCTACCTATTCCTCCAAAGATTAGAATCGTAAGCATACTTATCCGATCTTATACAAAACCGCAAAATAACTCAGTATGTAGAGCAAGTTAATCTTCGGATTACAAAAGTAGTCACGAAAATTACGTTTGTAGAAGTTTCCAGACTGACAGAACAGGCTGGTCTTAATTTCAACTTGAATAAGCCTACATCAGCTCTTGAGTTTTAGACATCTGTGACCTTTGCGAATAAGATTGGACATCCTGTCATAGTTCGAATAGACAGTGGATTTAGCTATTATTATTTAAAACAAAGGAAAAATGGATATTTTACTAAAATACAACTCTTTTAGTAAAATATCCATTTATCCTTACATGAAAGCTTCACAATTAGAAACAGTAAAATACAGATCAATTAGTAGATTAAATTGCAATATACTGAATCTATTAATAACATCTTATTTTATCTTCTACATCATATTTCGTACATTGTAACACTCTTAGGATATCAATTATTCCATATCAATTTTACGACAATTCCTAAATATAACCTGACGTTTTATAACTACACTGTAAAATGCTACACGTGTCTGTTATCTGTTTAATTTAGTTCGATAAATACTTAACTTTGTCTATTCACGGCCATTTATTACGATATTTGACAAATAAACAGCATAACACTAGTCTTATAACCCAAACATCTTCAAAAATGTACAATAAATCAGCTGAAAACTACAAAATTTCGCCACAGCAACAAGTAATTATGGAGCACAATAATTCAGAAATAACATTGTCGAGCTGGCAACACCGCGGCGAAAGTTTCCCCGGTCGATACGGCGCGGGGCGCGCGCGGGGTAACTTTGACCCTTCCGATACGTTGTCACGTGTATTCCAAGCCTGTCATGTCTGAATGGAGCTGTTATCAGTTATATCAAGGATTTCGTGTTGGTAAATAGTTATAAACCTGGTTGTGTGACTGCGGATGTAGTTAGTCAAGTAATTTTGTTGTTTTGTAGTAAGTATAGACTCGCAGTATAATCGATTTCAAAATCAGAGCTCTCTCCCTAGCTCTCTACTTATGTATGTAATGTTCAAGAATTATACAATTTCTTAAGAGTTTTCATTTAACCATGGAATCAGGAAGGTTTGTATGATCTACTATGAAAACACGAAGACAAAATACTACCACAGATTATTTATTTAAAGTATTTTTTACTGCCTCCGTTTTTAGTACTAAAATATATTATGTAAACTTAATAACTACGAAAACACAATGAAATTAGTTTAGTACAATTGCGGCAACACACAGACTAATGTTCAGTATGTATGTTCAGTTTTCGCTTTGTTAGTTACCACAAATAAAATCTAACGTAATTATTTCAGTTAATATCATTTAAAGTATTAGTGGTTTTGCAATAAAACTTGGAATTCTATATTTATTTGCAAGCAATATTGTTTGAAATAGGCATATTGTATTCTATAGAGACAAAAACACGACCCTCATTCAGTTATGGGGTAAACTTAACTAAGACATTACGGTTTCATAATACTAATGCCCACGCATTATAACACTGAAGGAGAGCATCGTGAGGAAATCTTGCTTACCACAGCGATTTGTAAGAATGTATACGGTACAGAAAATCCGCACTAGGCTAACGTGGTGGACGATATGGCTTAAACACTCTTACGTACTCTCGATTGTAGAGGCGGCCCTTGCCTTGCAGTGGGACGTATATGGGTTGATACATATACATACAGTTGAATAAATAAATAAAAATAAATATTTGTGGATACTGTAAGAGCCCCGATTCTCAGTGCAACGATCGAATCCGTAGCCTTTCGTTCCACAACCAGCGTTTAACCAAATGCGTTACAGACTGCTGAATTGGAAACAAAGATCGATAACTTATGAATAGTGAAAACGGTCTTATCGTTCACAATTTTTGGAAGAGAACGGCATAATGTATAGGATCCTATTAAAATAATAAACGTAATAATTGATGTTACGTATTTCCAAAATTGAGGGTAAATTAATTACCAACAATAAAGGATTTGGGCATCAACTTCCGTCCATAGACAAAAGCATTGGCCACATTCCCGTATATTCACGTGATCAGAGGCAGGGGGCATGAGTCACGATCGCGTGTGCAATCACTACCTACGTACACCAGCTGATTGCCTCTATAGTCTATGGTTGTGAAACTATGCAGTAGGAGCGACCTTTGATGTCTCCGGCACTATTGTGATACGTATTTATCTGTTCAGTTTTAATGTGGATTTCTGAAATTTTGATATGCGCTTCGTGGGATTTGAGTGAATTGGTGGGATATAATTTTTATGGAGAACTTAACGTTTCTTTATAGAGGGAGCACTGTCGTGCATTTGCGTATTCAAAACGTAGATTTGTTTTTGTTCGTAATGTTGGTAGCACTGCCCTTTCAGTAAAAAATTAACTAATGATTTAACAACAAATTGCTATATATTCCGTTGGTTAACGAAACTATATTTAATTATTATCCTTCTAAAACTAGTTTAAGTCGAACAATGCCATCTAAAACTAGTTTAAGTCGAATTCAATGGCGCTAAACACTCTTATTTTCTTTTTTGCAGTACCAGCGCTCCCTGTTATTATTAATACTCTCAGACGGGAAATAATTATTTGACTTATGTTTTTACGAACGATCGCATACTGTTGTCAATGGTTTTGACAAATATTAATTCTGTGAAAAATATTCTATGTACCTCTGTGAAAAATATTCTATGTACCCTTACTCAAATAAAAACTACATGTAAGTCTTTTGCCTTACACCTTGCCTAGGCTTTTGACAATAACAAATTGATAAGGTAAATGTTAATTATAGTAAGTTTTTGTGTACCTTGTAATAAAGTGTATTGTATCTGCTGTGTGAATGATTGATGGTCACTGACGCAATTTTTAACAAATGAATGCTAATGGAAGAATTAATGTTTGATTAGAACTTGCAAGCGTTATTAAGCTTATTGTTATATTCAAGTATTAAGTCGTGGTGGGTGGTGTTATAAATACTTTGAAAATTTTGTTACAAAAATCAAAAAGTTAAAGAAAAAATTCAATTCGTTTTTCGACATCTGTGTAGATTTTATACAGCAATAGATTTGAGTCAATTTTTTCAAGCTAGTCATATGTCTTCTGGAGTGGCTTAAAAGTTTAAAACCTATAATAATATTTGCTAAAGAGAATGAAACTAGAACTTCAGTTCCAATCTTTATGCGACTCACGGTGTCGATATTTCTGCCACCAAATAACTATGTACCGTTATGTATGTTATGCTTTAAAAACATATGAAAATATTAGTAACTAGCTCAATGACCCGTAAGAAAAGAACTAAGCAACGTGTACGAGGAACTTGACGAAAAAAATTATACCGACTTTCTCAGCCCGACATCGACATATTGATGTATATCTTCACCATCACCCACCATCCCCATGAAGATTAACACAGACATCGTGCGGAGTCATTGAAAACGTGCGGCCATTGCACGGGCGGGTGACGCAAGCGACTGCACCGCGCCGCCGTAACATAAATAGGTAATAATAGGTACACGGAGCGGCAACGCGCGGAGCGGCAACGTCGCACGATCGATGTCGGCGAGCGTGCTTCCGAGTTGCGACTTGCCTGCGTTCTTGGTGCGGGATGTTTTAACTTGGTCTTGTCAGAACCTAGGAGGTTAAGAACTAAAATAAAGGAATTTCATTACATTTCAAGGTTTATAAGTATAAATAAATATATGAACGAATACTTTGTAGCAATAAATCTATGGGTATTTCTATTAAGCTTGAAATATGGGTACATATAATTTGGTATCTACAAGCGATATTACTATCAGAACTATAATATCCATAGCGTTGTATAACTCACTATAGATGTAGAGAAAACTACATCTAAATTGTACTTTATAGGTAGTTACACGTTCATCCTTCATAACATTCTCATACGTGATATACTTCATATACTTACATACTTATAAAATAACGGGACCCTTTTCGCCCGGGTGGATATATGGCTTCGGAAAAAGGTCTAGCTATAAAACAGGTTTTCTTTTCTTGGGCTATTTTTTAACCTCGCGCCGGGGTTTGCGGCAAAGGCATTCACGACGTGTTTTCAAGGGCAACTCTGTTATTGCAATTCATACTGGCTGGTTGTACCTAGAGACTATACTTTTTATCAGCTTAACATTCCATCTTCAAAATAAATAACCCAATTGATAAGTTTATAAAAGTGGAATAATAAGTTATTCTAGTCAAAGGAACTAAAAACACAATTCCAAGAAGTTAACGTAACGTGTGAATTTTACATCGAAAACAATCGGTGTATCATCACGGGTCACAGAGTATAACACTGTAATGAGCGTCGTGAGAAAAACCAATTCAAACTTGCCAACAGACAAAATAACACCAGTTTGGCGAAAATGGAACGATCTCAAATGTCTGCGATACTGCAGCATTGTTTACTTATACGTATCTAATTACGTAAAAGCTAATAAAACTAACGACACGACTACAACATTCATTATGTTCGTAGAAATCGAGCTAAGTGTCTAATAACAGTGCGTCAGATATTTTTGATATGAAACGCGACGTTGCCGCTCCGCGCGCGCCGAGACTTATCATGCAGATATCGGCCGTTGAGCAAGAAGAAAAAACCTGCATTAAAATGCACTCACAATGTTTTTAATGCCCGCACGTCCAATTAAATGCAAAAATCAAAATTAAAAAAAAAACCTGATCCACCTTAATTGGTCGGAACCGTTATGAAGGCATACATTCTGAATGTATAAAGGCAGTAGGTACGGCGGCGGCCCGTTTACGCCAACTTATCCAATTCGCAATGCCAAACAAGTTCGAAATTCGTGTATTTACTCGTCGGAGCGGCAACGTCGCGCGTGGCTGCGGCCTGCGGGTCGGCACGGGACGAGCTGGCAACGTCGCGCGCCGTTCGCGTCTCCGTGTGATGGCAGATCAGCTGTGGCGACGCGTGTGTGCGGAGCGCCAGTCGCCACTAGGCACTTCTATGTGTGTACTACTTTTATGATACTGTATTTTTTTCGTGTTTACTCAGCTTGTACATGTATTACGCAGTTTCTATTTAGATTTGTCTGTATGCCGGCTCTTATCTCATAATACAATAAGGACATTCTTTAGTAATACACTTTGTTTTGGCTCTGCAGGATCACCGGTATAAGTCTTATCCAGGGTTTACGACATAAGATATTATTTAGACACGTATTTATTGTGTAACTGACTAAACAACGTTTTCTATAGAGCATTTATGACAATTTTATTATCACCCATCTTATAACATCTGTTCAACATTAAAACTAGGTACCTTTAACACTATCAGCTTATTAAATTAAATAGAAACATGTATAGTACATTTTTATACAATTTCATTTTACGAATATTCTATTAGTACAATGTACCCTCACCCTTTCTACACATCATATTATGTATACGTACATATGTATATCCCGGATCGATCGTTCAGCGATCGTCCCTTCAGGCATATAATCCTGTCCGGGCAACATTTGCCGAGCCCGGGACACGAAGCGACCCCTTCGTAACCCCTTTAAGCACGAAGTGACTAAATCAATGAGATGGATATTTTAGGCAGGAAAGATTTTATTGATTTGTGTCTAGGTACCTAAGATAGAATGTACAATATGTAGCAATAGCGTAGTAATTGTATGTTACCTGTCGTTATCGATTAGGAAGTGTCGGAAAACCACGAAATTTATGCTGGTTGAAGAAAGACATCATTTTACTATAAATCGCCTGATTCACGGTAACGGGTTTAATTGCAATCCACGTTACTGTTATAAATATGTATTATCATACGGCCTTATTCATAGACAGCTTTAAAACATATTTTAGTTAACAAATGTTTTGTCCTTTTCGAACGACTTTTGAATCCAGTTTGAGCGAAAAAGACAAAACTTTCGAGAACTAAAATAGGTTTTAAAACTGTCTATGAACAAGGCCTATAAAATGCAAACCTGGCCTCATTATTCTTATTTCTTAACGAAAACTGATTATTAGTGGTAAGTAGTGGTAGTGCAGCCTTGACTTCAGTTTCCGTGAGAGATGAGTTTCCGTTGCCGATAAATAATACCGAGACACAACTACACAGTGAAGAACAAATACATGTAAGTTTAGCAATTGGAGTTCAGAGCCCATTATTAGATATTTTTTTAAGTCAGGTGCAAAGAGTTTATCCCAAGAAAAAGGGATAAAAAAACAATGAAATCCCCACTTCTGTCTACCTTCGTCTCACGAGATAGACGTAATTAATTTTCTTTAGTAAAATAAAAAAAACATTGTTGTTTTGTTAAAAACGTTCTTGCAAGTTGCAACTATCATCTTAATTAAACAACATAAAATAGATTTATCGTAAACTTAACTAAAAATAGTTTCTCATCTTTGGGATACTAGTCGTAAAATGCTTCTTAAATAACTCCAGAGTAGAGATCAAAGAACTGTATAAAAATCAAAATACACAGTTTCCTTTTGATGTACCGTTGCGGGCTTGGTCACAATTTAAAAGCTTGTTTCTGGTTTTTGTTGAGCTCCAATACCGTGAAAGGAGTGCTTCGATGATTTTTTATTGGTTCGAGATCGATTTTAGTCTAAAATGGTTTTATTACTCGAGATGCGCGAGAGAATTAGTTAATTACTTGAAAATTCCAAAGCCAAAAGACTAAAATATGTGTGATATACAACTAATTATTGGCATAAATGGCCGAGAAATATACACGAGTTCAAAGTTCAAACCAAAACAACCACAGAATTATCCCTATTTCTTCTCATTTCGCATTTAAGACACTAATTAAGGTTTCTAGCTAAATTGCAGGCTTTTCTAACGGCCATTTGACGCGTACACCACCAGTTTGTCTGACGCCATTTTGTTATAGCTTTGACACGGGAAGATTTCATTATAACACCCTCTTGAACCTTTTAATATTTTTGAACGACCCACGAGAAAAAAAGATGGCGACCGCAAACCACTTAATTTATTGTCCCGTGGAAGTTTTAATGAAAATGCTCTCCACATATTGTATTAATTTTAAAATGGTAAAGAGGACATAAATCTCTTTTATGTGTGATATTCTTTGTTTGAGGACGAAAAGGTGCCTCATCTACATAAGCGGCAGGGACGGTTACTTAGAAAACGTCCTTATAAAAGTTGAGGCAAGCAAGGCTTCAGTGAAAACATTTTTTATTTTAGTTATGTCTAGTTAGTAAGTTAAATGTATTATTAGTTATATATTTATTTATTTACATACTTTATTGTACACTACAATAAAAGAGAGTAACACAGTAACAGTTAAATCACTTAAAGCTAAAGTCATGGTTACAATTGGAGGCCTTATCGCTACCTGCGATCTAGTATTTATAAATTCTTCACTTAATGTGTATACTGTACCCTAAAGCAAGTTTAACTAAAAGGTCACATCAAAATCCGAAAATGGAAGTCTAAAAATATGGCCTCCTCGAAATGGGGCACTGAAGCCTGAGGGGCGCAAAGCCGATTTCCTTCCGAGATGGAAAAGCGTTTTGAGGGGTCACTCTTGGCCCGTCAATAAACCAGTCTGGTCCGTTTCCAGAGGGCCTTTACGTGTCCATTTTCGTATAACCGAGCAGTTTTAATCCGTGGCCTGGATTATTTTAATACGGAATCGATAGACGGACGGCGTTCCATAAATATGTGACCCGGCGGTGGGCCGGGCCGAATTTAAATGATTAATACATATTTAGTTTAGTTTCTAGAAGCTTTGGAACCGTTTGGGTAGCGGGGCAATTATTTGTGTACTGTGTGGGTTGTTTTGTTTTATGATTTAGTTTATTTTCAATGTTTAAAGATAGACTAAAACTAGGAAGTTTTATACATATATCTAACAGTCTTACAATAATTCTTGTGAATTGATTTCTAAATTGTGCAACTTCAATTATTTTTGTTGCTACAAAAGAATATCAGAATGCCCGTGGTTAATTTTTAACCAATACTTTAATGAACGCGCTACATCCCAGGTCCCCCGTCCCCTCTCTAGAAACCAACTTACATAACATACATAAACTCACGCTTTTTTCCAGTAGGGGTAGGCAGAGGTGCTACCAGGCCACCCACATTTCGCCTTGTATGTTCCGTCCCACAATGTGATAGGGGGCGAGTCTATCGCCATATCGGGCACAAATAGCTGACTCCGGGCTGATAATGAACAGAAAAATCCAATGTCACTTGCCCGACCCGGGATTCGAACCCGAGAACTCAGCTTTGTAACCGTACCGTAGTACAACTACGCCACCGAGGCAGTCGAAAGAAACCAACTTTACTGATAATAATCCTATAGCTTACAAAATACGTAGTCATAAACAGCAACCGTTAGTCAAGCGATACCTTATAGATGAGTTAAAATTCCTGACACAAATAAGCCGACGAATTTAAATGGTTTTATTACATTACGGGTGCGTAGTGAAGGCAAACGACCTCCGCGATAACGAGTCACCTTAAATTATCACTAATTGATAGACTTCATGTCGAATGACATTAACTTTAAGGTGTCGGTTACTCTTTTGTATCGTAATAGTTTTACGATGTGGCGCAAGATACTTTAGATACTCACGCCTTGTTTTCTAAAGGTTCCGTAGACTTATCAATGGGGCTAAGTGTGTCTAATATCGACCTAAGCTGAGGGCAAACCTATTGCCATGCCAGCCACAAAGGATAAAAATAATTATCAATCATTTTGCATCAAGTCAATCTTGACTTACGTGGTTACATAATAGCTTAAACTTTAAATTTTATATTCAAGTATTTCTTATTCTATAAATAATATTACTAAAACTGGGAATAAAATTCGCACAATCGATAAAACATTGGAGATATAGTTAAGTCACAAAACGATCACTTCATTTAATACATTTGGAAACGAAGAGAGTGAAGTGCAGTTTGCTTTATACTTGCAATCGCAAGTCCAACAATCAAGTCTTAAGCAATCGGACGACGCTACGAATAGGGAGAGTCAACAGAATCGAAATACAGTAATTGTGCCGATGAGCTATTTCTACAAGTATACATTGGTTAAAATGGCTGAAACGCAGAAGAGGTTACAGGAAAAATCCCGCATCGAGACAATAATATATAAGACAAAATGTTGTTACAAATATTTGTTTTTGTTGCGAGGCCAAAAAGTCTTGTAGTTTACAATATCCACGACAAAAATGTATTATACTGTGGGGTCAGGAGTATGCGACTTGTATTTATTATTAACCTGTCTGACCCGCTTCGCATTCGTCTGATGAAAAATCAATGTTCCAATGTACCGCATTTATACAGAGTGGCTATAAACTTTTAATTCTGCATGAAATGGAACGTGAGTTTTAAACGTTAATCCGAGTGTTTTATGCGTGAAATGGAACGACACTCTTAATTAAATCTCTGACAGTTAATGAACAGAATAATGGTGTTGGAAAAAAGATTCGTGTAAATATAATTTACACCGGATTAAAAGGCTTACAAACATTCTAGCGTGTAATTTTTCGTTTTTAGTGAGAATGACGAAAGGAACTGATAAATCACTCGCCTGATGCCAAGCGTTAAGTATGTCAAAAAACAAGGAAACACCACTTATAATATACAAGTATTAAATGACCAGTAATCACTGCCTACAGAGTCCTTCAAATCGGTACACAATTACTGCTTTTAAACACAGCTGCTCAGTGATAGAATTAGACGACGGACGTCAGAATGAGTATCGAATCTACAGTATGACAAAAAACCCTAAAACCTAGCAAAGTTTTAATTTCTGACAACAAAAACACATTCTGACAATTCTGAAACGTCGCGCCGCACGTTGCTTGTTACGAACGCGGTTGTTAGCAGTGTAATGTGAGTTTCCCTATTTATTAACTTATTTTATTTTTATCATTATGTCAAGTGGATCTTTTAAATATAACACATTTATGATGCCCGATAACACTTTTATCGATCGGACAATTTTTTTTGTCATATCGTAAATTGTACTTGTATTTCGTCGCATTTTATAGATCCAGCTATAGCAATTGCGATGTTTCTAAAATGCTGTAATATAAGGCACATCTGTGTTGCACTCAGATTGTCCCACTTGTAATTGGAGCAGGCTGGGTCTGAAATCATCTAATTTAAGCTAGCCCAAAGTTAAGTCAGATTTGGGTCGCGTGCCGAAATAACGGCGATACTGAATCATCTTAAATTGGTGGAGCTGGGAATGTGGCGCAAACACACTTTTAAACCGGTGATTTATATAAAATAACTTTTTACATTATTGTTCGACTATGTTTGTATTGAGTCATAATAATATTTTGACAATATGTAGGTGATTCAAAGGTTTATCGACATCAAGGTATAGTAGTCCACTGCTGGAAAATATATATTCTATAATTTGTTTTATTGTATTAATATTAGAAACACGATAGTATGTAAGTTGGTTTGTTTTTTACACACCGCAAAGCGGAGGGGAACATATTGAGATATTTTGCATAAAAAATGTATGGACCTGACACAGTTTTTTCTTGGACGTAATTATACACAAACCAAATCACATGCAAATAACAGTAAATAATATTCACTTCAATCATAAAAAAATGATCTCAGAGACATATCCCATAGTAAATATGAAACACATGACATATTTCACATAGCGATGTAAGCAAGCGTCATCAGGCGCGTCGTGCCGCGAGATTTGCACATGGCTGCCAGTTACTGGCAAAAAACACATTGTAATATCACTGGCAACTGGCAAATGTCACTGGCACTCGCATTAAATTTAATTACCTGCGCCGAGCGGAGTGCCAACCCGCCAGGATCACATCTAATACTCATTTAGATACATATCCTGGAATATGGTTCATGTGGTACTGTCGGTTATATTGTTATATTAAATAAGAAAACTGTTTAAAAACCAAGACATGTATTTTCAAATAACAAAAGAACAACGTAAAAACAAAAAACGAACATCGAACACCGAACTAGCAAACTACCAACATTTACACAGAATTAAAACTTAAACAATGACTTCTGCCAACACAACAGTAAAATAATATATGTATTTATATTGTACCTCTCTTAACAGGTCATAATTTCACCAAGGCTTTCACGACAAAGGTTGCGATAATACCCGTGTGGATAAATATTTGTACGGTTTGTATAATCTAAAGATATTTGTTCTGTGTCTGGGTTATTGTACATTTGATATTTGCCTGTTAACGCATTTATAAATCGCAAAATCATTCGATCGTAAATCGAGCATTTTCATTTTTCACTGAAGGTATGTTTATGATGTTTTCTTGAAAAAGTTAACACTCCAAATATATTTTTTTTACATTTTGTCCCTAGGGATGACCTCGACTCGAAATGTTGACAATAAAATTGACCAATATAAAATTACTTCATAAAATTCAGCCCGGAGTCAGGAATTTATGTCCGATATGGCGATAGGCTCACCCCTATCACATCATGGGACGGAACATGAAGGCGAAATGTGTAAGTGTCCTTGTAGCACTTCTGCCTACCCCTTCTGAGAAAAAGGCGTGAGTTTATGTATGTATGTCTTACTACCAAGTATCTACTACAAGTATGTCCGTTCTAGCCTCAGCGACTCGCGTCCACACGATGCGACCAACGACCCATTGTTCCATACAATTTATAACAAATTGTCTACCATTTACGCGCCGACAGTCAGCCGGTTTTGTTAAGGGCTTCTAGCTATACATGTTCATGTATTGGTATAATTGTGTGATAGGTTATGGTCGTCTGTTGTCTGTCAATAGTCGTTCTAGATAGCATTGATATTGTCAAAGTGTAGCCATTCTGCATGTATATATAGTAAAATATCTTCAGTTAAATATACTCGTCATATTACCCCTGGTTTATGACACCTACTTTTCTCTTTAGAATTCGTTTAATTCTTAATGTCATATAGATGCTCGGGCATATAGCTTCGAAAAAAATATATAACTTCTAAATGTTTTGACCAAGATGCTGATGTGGGCTGTGGCTCGAGCTCAACCAGTCCAGAAACTACAAACTGAATGCCTCAATCAAATCGTCTCTCAGAGCCAGTACATCTCCTGAGTCTGACAGACTTGAATAACCAAATCAATAACACTCACAATGGGGCTTCGTTTAAAAACAAATTACTCGTAATAGAGGCCAATTCGAAAACTTGCGAGGGACCTTGACAGTCGCCAGTCACGGCCGCGTTTCGCTCGCTACAAATCGCCTGTTGTGTAACATATTTGTGATTCTAGATTTTTCCGCCCCAAACCGGTTCAGTTATTAGCATTTAAGACTTTTTTAAATAGTGTTTATTCTAATTTTTGTTCGAAATCTTGACATGTTAGATGTATTGAAATTATGGCTTTTGGTTTAGAGTTGTTTAAGTTATGTTTTTTTTTATTTATATTTACGTGTAAAGATGGAATTGAAGACAATTGACAGTCAATAGGCGAGACGAATGATTTTCAAATTATATTCTAAAATATGGGCACACATTTATTATATACGAAAAAAAATATATTTCAAGAATTAACAAAGGCTTAACACAGTTTTAAGCCATTTTTCTAATAATTTTTCAATAGTGCACAAAAAACGCTAGTAGGTGTCATGGCGTCCGCTTTGATGTCACTACTAGGCACACTACTAGGTAAACATGTCATTGTGTACTACTAAATCTGTGGTCTATGCGCAGCGAATGCGTCATGTTTACATAGGCGTGACATCATGCGTTGTGAAGAGCGTTTTTGTCAAAATGGCCGATTGCTATATTTTGTACTTTGATTTTATTTAAAATCTTATTAATCTCCAAGTATAGATTAAAACTGAATTATCATTTGAAATCCTTGTAATACGTATTTTCCCTTAAAAACATAAAATCTTTCATTTTTTGATACTGTCGTCTCGCCTATTATGATTACTATCTAGAACGTCACTGCACTTATGATCATTTTAAATATATTATTATGCCCAAAATAGACATCTGCGTCAAAAAGCAGCACAAATATCTTAATTGAAATTGTCAATAAAACAGAGTTCATCATTATGTTAAATTAGCCTTATTGGCAATTTAAAACGCAATTTGGCAATTTTCACAAATGTTCATAATAGCGATAGTAATGATCTCATTTAATAACGAGGCGAAAAAACATTCCTGATACTATATCAATATTTGCTTAATTAATTAGTTGTCAACGTTTATGAAATATGCCAATATGGTGGCTACAGGCTGGTTATTTTCCTGTTATTGTGCGTTATATAAGGTCAGCACGATTAGAAGTATTTTTCCTGGCTCGGTAATGTGTATGCACTGCAGCTGGTGACAAGTTGAATGCCCTCCGGATGGAGTATCGATATAATATCATTATCTTCTGCCGCAGAAAGTTTTGGTTTAAGCAAAAGTGGCTTACTTAAGTGGAAGTGGATGGGGATTACAGAACGGCGAAATGAAAAAAAAAAAAAAAAAAAAAAAAAAAAACGGGCGATGGAAACTTAAGATTCCCGAGTGGAAGTTACATACGAGTACTAGCAAACGCAACGTCAAAAATTCACCTACAAGGTGAACTATGATTAAACGACATACTATTGCCATCAAATTACCGCACAATTATGCGACTCCGTGTATTTTTGTAATAACCTGGCAGTGACTAACAGATAGTAAGCGCAGTGCTGTCATAGAGCACCTGCCAGCAAGAGATGAGAATTTACGGCACCTAATCTTAGTGTGGCATCACCTTTACAATTCATATCGCAGGATGTTGGTAGGCAGTCGAGTAATTGTTTTACTTCGTGTCATAAATAAAGGCTGTTTCCTTCAATCAATCGTGCCTGGATTCTTTTTTTTTTGTAATTTTTTAGATGGCGCTTATTTTTTTCAATAGATGCAAATGGAGCCGGAAATCACGAGTTCGCAACCCGCATAAATAATTATGTCTGTGTGATCAATACGTTTTAATTGAATATGTGTCCTGGGGGCAAAAGGAACCTCGAAACTTGGTCGTGACATAAGTTTTATATCTTACCTTGAGTTCTAGGTTTTGTGCGTGACTTTTAGGTATCTCGATCAGAAGACTTTCATAAATACATTTGTATGATTCGAGGCCAGAAATCGTGTTCTCCCGTCCATTTCTCTTCTTTTTAAGTGTTATAGATATACATAGGCGTATACATCAGGCAAGCTAGTCGCTACTTTACTGGACCTAATCAATAAAAAAACGGAATTCTCAATACATCTTTCTACATCCTGTTGTATTTCAAACGCTCGCCCATTAAATTCCTATAAAGTTAATAGAATCAACGGTACAAACAAAAAATCTATTACGTCATGAGGCACTAATCAACCGTCGAGTGGAATGTGTGAATGTTTTTATCCAAAGCCGTCCCAATTCCACCGATACAATGGTAATTAATAATTCAACGATTATTTTATTGAATTTGAACCGTTGGTTAAACTGGGTCGACCGTTAATGCGTTCCATTGTGCGAAAAGAATTATCTAGAAACGTTATGTAACAAAACCTGTTTTCCACTTGCCTATGAAATGTCACGCCGAAAAAAAGTTACAGTATAGGGCAAGGTTACATTTGTGTAATAATATTTACCGCTTTTGCTTCAATATCGTCCCAATGTTACCGTAGGGCCTGTTCTATTTGACATTTAGGTTCTCTTATTATTACACTTTCAATTTATATTCGGTTATCTGTAGCTGAATCTCTAATATCTGATCTCTCATAATTAACTTCACTTCACTAGTCAGCTGTCTTAATAAATTAAAGATCGGTTCCTCCTATTTTACATTACGGCAATTGCCTTCATGGAAAATTTTCAACAGCTTTCTCACCGAGAGTATTCCCATTCTCAATACCGTACCTTTACGAATCAAATTTTTATCACGTCTTCGCTACGCATAACAATGACACTAACGCCACGATCTCAGTTGAAAAGCACCTCGACACAAAAACTATTTGAGAATATATTGGCTGTTTTTTTATTTAATAGGTGCGGCAATCGAGCGAACAGGTCGCCTGATGAAAACTATAACGCTACGATCATATCTATGAGTTATCGGCCCATCAGATCGGGAGGGGAACGAAGGAAAAAGAAGAGAGAAGAGGAAAGGACTATTGAGTATCATCTAAATAATGATACAGTATCTAGACAGATCTTTATATGTTGTACATAGTCTACATTTATCTTACGTGTTATGTCATGGGTTTTAAAAACTACGAGGGTTTTTTTTTTCACAATACATAGACGGGAAAGAAATATTCGTTGATTTACCCGCTTCAATGGCTCTCGATTTTGTAAAGGCCTTCCTATCCACTTCGTCGGTGATAGTCAAGTATCTATCGATGGAAAGATGGATTCAATGTGTACATAGGTAGTCGAAGATATTTCAAGCAACTCGTAGAATATTCAGCCGTATATAGTCAAAACAAATACCCAGACATCAGAAAATTACTATTGACGTGTAGCACCATTTACGCGAAATTAGCAGTGAACTAAAATGTGTTATTTAATTATATTGTGTTGTAGTTAAATAACAGTTTTTTATAGCAGGCAATGCGTCACGCTGTTATCAGCCGACACGAGGTCGTAAGGCAAACGACCTACGGACATAAAAACATGATAATTACACAAGGTGTCCCGGATAGCGTGATGTATGTCTAGATTACGATATTTGCTTTCTTTTATTCTTTGGCGTGTAAATCCATAGTGTAAATGGGTCGCAATGTCTGTAGTACCACTGTCTCCGAATTGTAACAGCTTTGTTGTCTTTCTTTCAATGAGAGATCGCTGGAGACATAAAGGCTGGTATTAGGGTATTCATATGCGTTCGGATAGTGACCAATTTACGCAAAGGCGTGACTTCGTCATAGTACCTACTACCTGACTCACGAGAATATTCTGCGTTAATTTAGCTTTTCTACAGGGTGTATCAAGACTGCAACCGAAAACGAAGCCAGGTTGTATTTGCGACTTTAGACACAAAGCAAATGAAATTTTAGCAAAAAAAACTACAATTTTTTTACTTGTCGTCGTATTTGGGTGGTAAACACAAAGTTTTCCTTAAATAATAATACGCACCTTTTTGATTTTTGAAGAAACAATAGTACGAAAGCGTTTAAATTATAATTTTAGAACAAGGTATTTACCATCCAAACGATATTTAAAAAATAGCAAAAAATTAACGGTCGCTTTTTTCGCAAAATTTTTACTTGCTTTGTGTTTGTAATCACTAAAACTACCACCTGGCTTCGTTCTCGGTCGCAGTCTTGATATACCCTGTAAATTCGGTTTTAAGTAGACCGCTACTGATTATGAACTTTTCATCTACTAACTACATCATCTACACGGCACTGTATTTATCAGGCAGAATGCAGTTACTTCACCTAGCTAATATAAAAAAAAAACAACCCCCAATTAACATCTTGTTTGAAGCGTTATCTTAAATCGCTAGAAATATCTAATTATGTTTGAATCGCCAGATAAAACCATACAATCATTAACCGATAAGTACAATGACGTCATAACACACGCATTGAGACAAAGTGAACATAAAAACAAACGAGGTAAATGTTGCAAATCATTATTTAAACAAGTCGCTCATCCAATGGAACAACGACGTAATTACAAAAAGTCGAAAATGACTTTTGAATGTCTTATTGAAAAGTTTTCTTGAGTTTCTCATGAAGTTATTGTAAATTATCATTGATAGTGACAGTTACTTACATTAATATTTAAATAATTTCATCAGAATGATTGGAAATACATTATATTTTAAATCTCAAACGTTTAAAAAGTTCTCCTGAAAAATAGCTAAGACGTAATTACGTCATTGTTCTATTGGATGAGCGAAGTATATCACACACAAAAATTGAAATGGTAAAAACTAGAAAAGAATTTAATTTGTATAACCACTGTGCTTTCAGAGGACTAGTGTGTATTCTAGTGAATATTATTAAATCTGATTATCATGGCGTTTAAAACTCTTATGAACCATTTTTAATAACAAATCTCACGATATATTTTTTCTTTATTCAAAATAAATATGATTAAATAAATATAAGGAATGCTGTGGAAGACACGTTTATTATATAAATCTCTTGCAAGTGGCTAACTTTAGTTGCCATACAAAAAAAAAATCTCCACAAATAAAACTTAGTAATTAAAAGAAATACAAGTAGCATAAAGAAATAATAATTATACAGCAAAAAAAGTTGACAAATTAAGCAATTTGCATGAAAACATAACATGTTATTTCTTTACATCCTGCTGGGTAATAAACATTAAAATTTCTGCGTAACGGTGGCACAGGTAAAGTAATAAAACGTATATTTGTACTCGCATTTACGACGTTTCTACATTTTACATAATAGGACGTTGACCTATATACAACCTTTTCCACACATAAATAGAAAGGAGTCTGTAGAAGACAACCAAGGGATTGGACAGGACTATCGACAGTACTTTTTAATGTCTTGCCAAAAACACCACATTACAAAAAATAACACGATCCTAAAAAAATATGCGGGTCTTTTCCATCTTCTGCAATTGTGTTGAGACAGTGCTGCATTCCCAAGTTATTATTTATATTTTAAACATCCGATGTGAAGCGTACGTAGCATCCGCTAATGAATTTAATAACTTTATAAAAATTACAAATGACATCTGCTATACAAGGCTGAATGTTTACCTGCCTTTGCATCGTAATTATGGAATTTAAAACGGTCACCGGGCATAACAGCGCTTGACTTTAATTAGCCTGTGTTGCCAGCTTTTGACAGGTGTTCGAGGAATAATACGCGTGTAAAATTGTGAAAGTATTGCAATGAAAATTAAACTTTACATGTTATAATTAGCATCGCACCTAGAATTTTACTGGTGGTAGGTCTCTCATATGTGAGAGGCCGCCTGGGTAGGTACCACCGCAATGTCTATTTCTCCCGCCAAACAGCAGTGTAAATTCACTGTTGTGTTCCGGTTGAAGGACATTGTAGCCAGAGTAACTACTGGACATATCGAGACTTAACATCTTATGTCTCAGGATGGCGAGCGCAGTGGAATGCAATGCCTTGGAACTCATGGTGTTGTTTGGTTTTGCTACTGTCAATGAGCGGTCGTATCGCTTTCCATCAGGCGAATGGCATGCTCGTCTAGTCATTCATAGCAATAAAAAAAAAAAAAAAAAAAAAGAAATTAAAAAATGTTTTGTGGTCAGGACGAACGCAGATGTGTTAAAAATATGTTATAATTATGTATTTTTAACCGCAGGGTGTGTGGTTTCCTATGATATGATGTATTTTAATGAGTTGTTGCAGAAAGTAGTTATCCTCATACTTTATGTGGTATATACATTAAGCTTTAGATTAGTATTATTATATAGAAATTACTGGTCTCTGAAAACTAAAGTAGTTTCTCCACCAATCAGTGGTATCTGCAAATATTTTTTAATGCAATACTAATTGACACAGCTTTAGTAACAGTCTGAAAGCCTGGAAATACTTTTTTATGTCATAAAATGGTAATGGCGCCACTCCAGGCGTGGATGGTGAGTGGTGACCGCTATCCTTTGGGTGTGGTGGCACGCCTTGTTTTCACAGTGATGTCATTGTGCATATATATATCGCGATTCACTCAGATTGATTGTTCAAGTCTGTAAAACTGGAAAAGTGGGACTAGAAATCTATCATAATATGTATATCTTTTAAATTGTAGTATTCGTCATAATTATTTAGATTTACAGTATTTAGTTTATTTTACTAATTAATAAATATCGCACCAAAAAACAATTATTTGTAACCTCTTACCTCAGATCGACTTGGAGTCAAAATAGCATGATTTTTATGTATATTTTAGAATACGAACTTTGATTTCACGACTAATGATGACAGTCAGGTGTTTATTTCAGATATAAAAATAATATCTAAGTTTTCGATTAATTTCCGCCAATAACGTTACTCAAAAATAAGCAAATAAGTTAGCTGATGTCACTTTTGTTAACGTTGACTTTTAGGAAATCATTTGTCCCTAAAATCGCCTGAGCTTTGATAAATCTCACGAAATAACCCATAGTGACAACTGAATATAAATCGTACTGTTTTTGCTAACCATCTAGATAACATAAGAACCTCAACTGTTTTTAGCGCAGTTAAGTTCCGTCTATTCGAAAAAGCAGTAGCTGTCGGCAGCATTGAATATTCTGTGCAAGTATTTATTGGCAGTAGAGGAAATTTCCAATAGGTTTCCCACCCGGAGCGGGAAATAGGCGACATTCTTTAATTTTACGAGTTAGAAAACAGCCGTTGGACAAGCGACGCCATTAAACACGAGAGCCGGGTGTTTGTCCATGGCATGCGGCTTGACAGTTTAACTGACGCTTTGATGTACACTACAAATAACTTGTTCCATAACAAAATGATTATTTTATTTCTGGAATATTCTGGAAGAATTCAGATGAAGTGATCAGTGGGGCGTAAGGATAAAAAATAGCAATACATTTAGGGCCATTATAAAAACGCACGCAATAATATGAAAAGCCTGGCTTGAATTAATAAGCTTTTTGATGTTTATAACTATACATATATTTAAAAACTTAATGCATTTGTATTTAATCAATAGTATACATTAATATGTATCATATTTCCTGACCAGGTTATCTGGTCAGGAAACAGATAACTAGACGTACTTACAGATGTATACTTTACTCATTTTTCATTATAAATATACCTATTACTTAGGTAGAAATAGAATGTAGATATGACTATAATATATTTATGTTAAATTAAAAAGATCTATTTTTATTTTTGTCCATCAACAATCTTAATGCATCACAGTAAAATATGTTTGTTAATAACGATTTCGTTCTTATGGGTAGACCTATTCAGGTAATGTGTTCATAGATATATTCCTAAGTAAAATAAAATAACAGAATCTTAGGAGGAGGTCTAGATAATGAAATAAACACTTAGAAATGCCACATCGATGACAGACTGCTATTTGGCTCAATAAACGGTGATACCGGTGAATGAAACCGCTCGCTGCGCATTGTTACGACACACACACAAACACACAGACACACACACTGCAGGTACTTAGTGCTTAGACTTAAAACCCGTTACTGCAATAAACACTTGAAGCCTTGAAGTGGAATCTATGTACAATGCCTACGTATATGACAAGTCCGACTTAAGTACTCTTTTAGAATCAGATCCTTGTATATTGATTTGAATGCTGACGTCCTCTTACTTTTCGGATGTATACATACATACATAACCTCACGCCTTTATTCCAGAAGGGGCAGGCTGAAGTGCCGCCAAGACACCCACATTTCGCCTTGTATGTTCCGTCCCATGATGTGATAGGGGGCGAGCCTATCGCCATTTCGGGCCCAAATTCCTGACTGCAGGCTAATAAATAAATAGAAAAATCCAATATCACTTTGTCTGAGCCGGGGTTCGAACCCGAGACATTTGCTTTGTAATCGTAATGTAGTACAACTACGATGTGTATTGATAGCGTAAGCGAATTACCATGCACTTTAACAGTGAAGGTAAATGTCGTGAGGAAACCTGCACCTATGGTGATCTATAAGGAAATTTTATAATTGAAGTCCGCTAACAAACTACTACTATTTATTTCTGAATTATCTAATCCTATGCGTATCATATTCGAATATTTCGAATCAAAAAGCTCACTGATTTGACCAACCTGGGATAAAAACTCACACACAGTTCATGATGTATTTGGATTGCAATTAAAACAACGAGGATATTATAACATTCGAATATAAAACTATTTAAATATTTTTACGTTAATAAGTTAATCCCAGAATCTATGAATAAAACAACATCGAAGACATCAATAAAAGGAAGTTATAAAATGCGGTTGTTTTATCTAAAGTAAGCGATAAG
This sequence comes from Deilephila porcellus, assembly GCA_905220455.2. NCBI lineage: Eukaryota > Metazoa > Arthropoda > Insecta > Lepidoptera > Sphingidae > Deilephila > Deilephila porcellus. The sequence goes on from LR999991.1 coordinate 10,911,891, forward strand.
AATTATGAAAGAATGTAGGCAGCGTAAGATCGATGCGAAACGATAGTGTATCAGACTACACCGTCAAGGTCACGGCGTGATGTTGCCAAGACAACTAGCGTGAGTTATAGTAGGTAAGTTATAAGGTAGTTGAAATATAGTAGGTTAGATTATATTTTGAATGAGGGCAAATAGAATTAAAGTTCGCGCTTAGTTTTGAAGTTACTTAAAAGTAATTTAGACAAAGTAGAAATTAGAGATAAATTGTGGTATATTATGTTAAGTGTATAAGCTGTATTACATTGTCGTATTTTGATTATGACCAATAATGACGCATGGAATACTTCCAGTGCATAACGAAACAGTAGAACAAATAGTTTAAGCTATTAAATTAAAAACGCACGATTCGGCCGTTAACTTAGGCAATATATCATTTTATTATCAAAGACCTATATTATTATGATGTCATATTTAGGTCACGGATACTCATGGAATAGCCACAGTGTATATCAAAACAGTACGACAACTATTTACACTTCCAGTAAACAAAAAAGTACGTATGCTACGTCAACGGAGGTAATACAATAATGAAAGGTGGAGCTTGGAACAGTCAGGGTTTATAACAAAACACCATTCCAACTATTCCTATGCAGTAAAACCCCATTTGACCATCAACTCGAGTAATAGATTGAATATAGGATCGTCACAATTTATAACAATACAGCAGAACAACTATTCACAATACACAACTCCAAATGCCCGAGATTTCTATCAACTTGAGTAGCTTATTAAAAGGTATATCAAATAGCCACAGTTTACAACAAAACAATAACTCAACAATTTCAAACCTATGCAGTTTTATACCCAGTTTGACCTACAACTTATTTAACACAATGGTATACATTAGTACATACCTGTGCATTGGCTGTGTCCGTTGCGTGTACTGCGCCATGTGCAGTGTGCGGCAGGTGGCATGGCTAGGCGGCGCTCATGCCGGCCCGGGCTCGCTAGCTGCGCGCCATCGCGCTACACTCACTACACTACACTCTCACTGCCGCACTGCCGCACTGCACCCAACTACACCTGATGACTACCTGCGGGCGAACGTACGTGTTAGTATCTGGAGAATCAAGTGCTACATCATCAGGATCAGTCAATGTTCTGGGGAAAACCATTATGAACATCTACGTCGGTTAATTCTGGTTAATATCGTTTTTAACCCTCAGTTTTGTGTTTAGCATTAATCTTTTATTTTGTACAGGTGTTGTAAAAAAAATATATTATACATTTTTCTTTATCTCTTCTTCGCATCTTCATCTCGAGAAAATGCATCATCCCCGTGAGTTAATATAAATTTGATGCACTCGGACTCACTATTATTCAATAAAAATCTATAAAAGAGGTTACCACAACCTCTAACAAAAGCTTATATAATGCAACAAAACATACACGGTACACCCAACATGTTTGGCCTGTACTCCAATTCAGAATTCCTATTGAAAATATATAAATTTCCGGGAAAGTCGCCTCTATTTTCAATACAACTTTCACTGGAATTCCACGACGATTACTAGGAAAACAGGACGAGTCGCGGAAATACGCCAGACGATGTTAATAATACTCCCTTGCATTGACCTGTTCAGACTACGAGTAATACTAATTGATATGAAATAAATAAATGTGACTGTCATACACATAAACTCACACACAAACAAAACCTCACATAAAGATTCCTTCCTCACAAGCCTTGTGGATATCAGAAACTACGATTCTTTCCTTTATTAAAACATATTCTCAATATTTAGTTTATGGTACCAATGTGTTTTTTACGTTCCAGAAAACATCATCATTTATAGTCCAGCAGTTATTCGATTGATTAATCTCTGCTATTTAGCTTTTCACGAATGTGCTGTTGGTTTATTTCTAATGAGATTTAAATAAGACATATATCTTGAATTACTGAGAATTTAATGAAAAGTGTAATGCAACATAGCGATTTTATTACTATCGAATATTATCTAAAATGCATATTTATACCTCCATCTGGACCTCCTTTTTGTGGAAAACATAGAGAAAACCAATTGCAAGCAACAGCTAGTTTTTTTGAAGTGGGCAGTACAGTACACAATATACTGAGCAAGCATGTCTGCAATTTTATACGTATACAAGTATTTTTTTGCGGCGCTCTCACCGTTAATTCTGGCGGAAGCCGTTCGCTTGGTCAACATTGTTCCGTCTCGTTTTTATTCTGCTGTAATTGAATGTTTACTTTGTACATACTTTTCTGTTTGTACATTGAGTATAAGAATTTGAGTTGTATTTTTATTGCCTGGTCCGGTAATTGAGCGAATGGGTCATCTGTATATTATTATTATACCGCCCATGAATACCTATGATATTAATCGTAGGTGCATATTCAATTTTTCGAAATGTGAGGGGAAAAGAAAGGGAAAAACACGAGTAGAAAATTGTTTTAGACCACGGGCAACGGATTCTATGGATATATTTTAACGGCCTTATTCATACTGTACTGTAGCAGCCCATATACGTCCCACTGCAGGGCACGGGCCTACTCTACAATCGAGAGTATCGATTGAGAGTGGTTAGGCCATATAGTCCACCACGCTGGCCTAGTGCGGATTGGCAGACTTACATACCGTAGAAATTCTTTAAAATCGCTACGGTATGCATGTTTCTTCATGTTAAAGTGCGTGGTGATTGACTATCAGTACACACATAACTCCGAAAAGTCAGAGGTGTGCCCTGGGATTTGAAACCGCGACCACCGTGAACATGTAGGCAGCAGCATCTGGTCCATTACCAACAGGCCACCACGCACTTTTGCACACACTTATTCATAGACAGGCTTAAATTTTAAAACCCATTTTAGTTATTGAATGTTTTGTCTTTTTTGCTCAAACTGAATTCACAAGTCGTTCGATAGGGAAAAAACATTCGATAACTAAAAAAAGTTTTAAGACTGTCTATGAATAAGACCGTAAATGTCATAGGTATACTGCCCCGGTGGCGTAGTTGTATTACGGTACGGTTACAAAGCTGAGGTCTCGGGTTCGAATCCCGGGTCGGGCAAAGTGATATTGGATTTTTCTATTCATTACCAGCCCGGAGTCAGGAATTTGTGCCCGATATGGCGATAGGCTCGCCCCCTGTCACATAGTGGGACGGAATATGAAAGGCGAAATGTGGGTGTCTTAGTGGCGCCTCTGCCTACCCCTTCGGGGATAAAGGCGTGAGTTTATTTATGTATGTATGTACATAGCTATAACAGGTACACACTTTTTTAAACCATCTATCCCAGAATAAGAGGGAAAAGAGAAAAAAAAGGTGGAGCAAAAGTACTCTAGGGGATCGAAACACAACAAAGCCGTCACGTCGGTTATCTGCAAGTTAACTGGCTTTGACGCAACAGTACGCCCACCTAAAATTATTCTACAGATTATTATATTAAATTATTGTACTTTTTCCGCAGGGTTCGTATATTGAATTTTTTTCTGTAAAATCTCAACTGAGGCTTAGTCTGCTTTCTAGTTCTTATTTTTACCAGCTCAGCTTAACTCAATTGTGGAGTTGGGATTAGAGCAGATTTGGGTACGGTTTGACAATCGCACCTAAGTTATCAGAGCTCCTATTCCATGAACGATACAACTATATCTTTACCTGTTAATAAATACTTCACATAATAATTTGCGGTAAAAGTTGACAAAGATTGTTGTGTGTCATTGTCCTAAAAATACGGAAATGAAGATACTAAATTAAAAATTAATGCTTGATAGGGATTGCTCGTCCAATTTTGATAAAGTTTTGACCGGGTTGTGATACCGCTTTCTCACAGAAAACCAACGTGAAGGAAAAGCTTTGCTGCTGCATTTGTGTTCACTTGCCGAAGATCCGGGAGCCGTTGGTATGATAATCTATCTAGACAGCACTTGTCATCAGGATAAAAAAACCCTCTGACTGATATAAATGCTTAAATTCTGGTGCACTAAACCAATTTTGATAAAGTGCTTCGTCTGTAAATCTCTCAAAATAACTAGATATTGTATCAGCCTCTAAACGCCCACTACTGAGCATGGGACTCCTCTACGACCGAGTTCGATTAATAGGGGTTAGGCCATGTTAGCTTCAAATTGCCTAAGCCGTATTGGTGAATCTTCCACGTGGTCGTGACTCAACCGGCCCCTAAATCGATGACGCATTGTCAGGTTCAATTTACACCTCGCATATAAATATGGGCGTTTCCTTGTGCTATCTTGGTTAATGTAACATAAATAATAAATAAATACGCCCAACATTCATACACATCGTCCTCCCAACACTTTGAGATATTTATACTCTTTATTGTAAAAATCAAGTAAGATAGGAATAAGATAACAAATAAACATTAAAATAGTACAATGGGTGACCATATCACATTGAGTGATTTCTTCCTGGTAACCTTTGGATGAACAAGAATATGTACATCATACAAACAATGTTGGGTTCTTATTATAAACTACGAAACTTTCGTAAAAATCAATAATTTCCTTGGCGTGGGATTCACTAGTATATATTATTATAAACTTTAGACTATACTACCGAGGCTGTCAGAAACCATACTCAACCAATGATTGTAAAAGTAATCTCAAGTTTACATAGCTCTAGCGTCCGACCTGGCTTCACCCATGTTATCGCCTGGTAATTAATAGTTTTTATGCTATTCTGATGTAGTATCTGCAAAGTTTCATAAAAATCCATTCAGCAATTTTTGCGTGAAAGAGTAATACATATGCTTATATGCATCTATCCTTACGGACTTTCACATTTATATCAGGACAATTTATGCGTATCATAAGAAAGCACAAAATATTGCAAAGCTGAGTCTCGGGTTCGAATCCCGGGTCGGGCAAAGTGATATTGGATTCTTCTATTATAAGCCTGGAGTAAGGAATTTGGGTCCGATCGGGGGCGGTAAGTGGTAAGTGAGTGGTAGCACATCTGCCTACCCCTTCTAGGAAATAGGCGAGAGTTTATATTATTATATACATATATGCATGTATGTATGTATGTATGCATAAATATAGCCTCTACTACTGCTACGTTCGACAAAATATCGGAGGCACTAACGGTTCTACCTACCTCCATATGTAAATTTAATACCATTTCATTAGCAAGTCATCTCATTGGAAGAAATGAGAAGCTTAAAAACACCGCTTGGGGAGTCGAAGATGCGATGACGATCTTTAAAGATATGGGATACGTATTGTATTAGTTATAAATACTCCTCTGGGAATATTATTATACAAACGTACAGAAAAATTATAAAATGTCTGCTTTCTGTAATAAATAGAACTTGTACCGGATGGTTTCAACATCATACAATACGCGTTACATTGTAGCTCGGAACACTGTCTACTCTATAAAATAAATTGCATGCATACATCACGCTAGCTACGTGGGTAGGCAGGTGGTTATCTAGATTGCGCCAGAATTAGCGTTCCTTAAAAGAATGCGAGGATATTTACATGGAGCACAAAACTATATTTTTTATTCCTATAAATGGCGAGACGAGCATGCCTTATTACTATTGCCTGATGGTAACCGATACGACCGCTCATGGACAGTAGAAAACCAAACAACGCCATGAATTACAAAGCAATGCTTGGCATTCCACTGCGCTCGCCATCCTGAGACACAAGATGTTAAGTCTCAATATGTCCTGAAGGTACTCGAAATGAGTTAGTACATAATAAGGTACGATCAAGTTAATTTTGTGATTCGAAAATCTCGCATTATCTACCTAACTTCGAAATGAAACCCAGAATTTTATAGTACTAAGTCGTCTGTTCCTGCCACTCGACCAGGGATCTGAGGCTAATTTGTCACTGAGAATCAAAACCAGTACATTCAACATAACATACAATTTCAACGCATTCTGTTGGCTAACAAAAACTATTGTACCAAATTTGATAAAATTCTGTAAATTGTTATAGTGAATAAGGAATAAAACCTGAATTTGAATTGAATATGAGCGAAGCCCTCTCAATTAACGCTATGCCTAACAGTAGAACGTATAAACACATACATACATATCTACCAATACGAGTATATCAGTCTATCTTCACACAGACTGTTCTCATAAACAGCTCACACATTTCCATCAAATTACCGGCAATCTACATCACGTATAAAACTATAGACAAAAACAACGTAAGCGCAAAGTCTATTACATTAAACCACTAATGTATTGAAGTTATTAAGTACACGGCCTTCTAATGTGAGTAGTGTTTTAAGGCCCTTGGTGTCATTCACCTTCACGCATCGGTTTTTGTGACGAATAATTTTAATTGCGCGGTCATTCTTCAATCATTTGTTATTCCGTGGGTATTTTAGAAATTTAAAGTAAAATTTTTATCGTTTTAACTTTTATACATCACTATGGGAGTGATACAGAATTTTTAATAGACCTTTGGATTTGGAATACATTGGTAACATTCAAAATGGCGTCTGAATAGGATTTCGATTGAATAGCTTGCATGAGGTTTCATTTGAGACTTACAAAAATTGTTTTAGTGTTATCAATTTGCATATCTTTGTGTATACTATTATTTATTTTGGAAAGAGTTATCGAAAATGTGGGTGGTCAAAGATTACCTTAGTAGGACGCCCTCATCGAAATTTTAAAGAATAAAATATGGCTAGCTAGCTAAATAGATTATATTTATGGAAAAGAATCATTTAAGATATTGCAACTTATTCTACGTGGGGCGACGTAATTGCAATAGCGACAAAGCCCTTTTTAATACGAATGAAAATAAAACTAATTTTACGTCTTTTCGACAAAAATGTAGGCGCGTTAATGTTATTGTATTACCTATTGATTTTTGCAAACAAAACCATTTTAACTTGATAACTGGACGCGCATATGTATTTTTTCGAAACCTACGTTAACATATTTCTATAAATAATTTCACAGTTGTTTTTTCCTCAATTACTATGTTTTATGTGTTTTTAAGATTGAGGATTTACGTTCACACAACATTATTACTATACGGATATTTTTTTATGCGGACGTCACTTTTGGTGAATATAAGAAAACACAAATATTTCAAATTTTCAAGTGGGCACTTTGATCGTGGTTCCATGTGCATTTTGACGCTGTTTAAGACAATATTATAATCGTGTTTAAGGTAGCTTTTCGAATTTAGAAATCATAAAGGACATATTCCACGATTTGGAATCTACCAAAATACGTCTTTCACGTTTAGTTCTAGAAATATGGTAACGTTAATTGTTTTTTTGAGGTTACGTTTTTCAAGGTGTTTGGTAACTCAGTTTTCCAATTTGAAAATATACCTATTTTGTTTCAGAATTCAGTGTGTGGGTACCTAAGTTTAAGTTTTGATCACTGATCGTCTGTTATTGTGCATTTAAAGTAATAGATCACGATTTTTGTTAACTTTAAAACAAGTTAATGACTGTCACAAACTTTTTGATGGTTTGTTAATTTCACTTTAATCAACACTATTATTTTTCGTATCTACCAGATGGTTCGATGTGCACTTTCACTAACTGCTTTGTGACTTTCACAGGATTTAGTGACTGTTATTGTTTAGTATTTCGGTCTAATACTTTTGGAACAGTTCTTTCCTGTCTATATACTTTTCAATTCGTGATTTTACTTCGATTTCGGAGAACATTTGTAAGTGTTTCAGGTGATGAGTATAGTAAAAAATGGTAGTGAATCTTAGTCACATGTTTGTTCACAAGGACCGCACTTTAGGATGACTATTAACCTATGTGAAGTGGCCACATTGTGTTGGATGTGCGTTCGGCGAGAATGCGCTTTGTTCGAGTCGTACATAGGCCTAAACCGTTTGGCCGGGGCTGGCCGCTCACACGGCGTGCCGAGTGGCGGCCACCAGGAACGGCAGCCGCCACTCGCCACTCGCAGTGAGGTGTCCGATGCACAAGCTATTTTCATATCCGGCCAAAGGGCACCCTCGGACGAAAATAACAAACGATCAGCGACGTTTTGTCGCGCCGTGATAAGCTTATCGTGTGCCTTACATAAGCCAGGCCCACGGCACGTGCACCACGGCAAGGCACCTACACTACACGCGTTTATGTAACGAGCAGGAGAAGAGAAAAGCATCGCGGCACATTTGCGCAGTTACCTAGAAACTCGAATCGACGGCTCAACAAGGCGACTTCACCAGCCGAACGCGCACTTTCCACCTGACAAACTCACTCCAAACCGTGTGCGACACGTGACGCGGCACATGCAGCGCCGGGCGCCGCTCGCGAACTCACCTTTCAGCAGAAAACCGACGTGGAAGCTCCCAACGGGACTTCGTTCACGGACAACACGCACCGACACCAAACTGGCACTGGTTAAACACAATATTCAACAGAACGTATCGTTTTACACCATCACCTACAATACCCTAAGTTACACATAACTTTTTACGATTGGCGACGCGGTTTCAGAGTTTTCGAAAAGTCCATTGAACTGTTTCGTTTGAAATTTACGTCCAGCGAAATTATAGATACGGAATGGCAACGCTGTATAGACGACGTCGACGTTTCGCGGCGCGGCCGCTCGGTGGCGCTGGCAGCGGCGGGGGGCGGGGCCGAGGGAGCGCGGGCGGGCGGGGGCCGCGCCGGGCGCGCGAGCGAGACGCCGCACGCCGCACGGCGCACGGCGCACCGCCACGTCGCCGCTCGCTAAAGGATATTTTTTCGACGGTGTGCTTATGGTATTCTGTGTGGAGACTGGGATTGTTTAGATGGCGAACACATCAGCGGACGGTGGCGAGAGCCGCGGCGAGTGGTGACCTTTTCGGCGTAACGCGTCACCGCGGGTGGCGATAACGCGAGGTCGTCGGTCGGGCGCGAGCGGCGAGACGTTGCCAGCTCGTCGCGCCATTCGAGCCCACGTTTCCACGGATTACGAAAGTCGGCGAAATCCCCGTGGCCCTTTGATACCTGCTCGAACCTAGTCCTAGACACGGCGAGCTAGCCGCTAACCTACATAGTACATGCAGTGCCGCCGCCTGCACGCCCGTCGCCCGCACGCCTACTACGCAATAGTATACGAGTTTCACAACATTCGCTGCGGAGTACGGAATGAGTTAGCGCCGACAGCCGAGGGCTCGCGGTCCTATGGCGGCGTTCCAGACTTTAGTTTTTGTGAAATAGCGCACCCCGGGGAGGAATTAGGCGCCTCCACCGTCATTATGGCCAAGCTGGCCTATCGCAGCCGGGGCCTACTATCTCCACTTAAATGTCTATAACTAGCGTTTTACTGCAGAGTACGAAAAAGTATTAATGTTTCAGAGTTTGGTCGAGTTAAAGAGTCGCCGTGCAGTCAGCGCTTTAGCTGTGTCGTCATATTTGCCACAAAATAGTTTTGTTGGCACAACGGGACACTAATTCGGGACATTAATTACTGGCATTCATTATAGCGATTTGTCTCAAACACTTGATATGAAGCCAGTTCTAATAAATGTTTTATGCTCAAATTGAACTCTGTTTTATGCGCAAATTGAAAATGTTTTATAAATGTCATTCATATCGAGGGCTTTGTTATAAGGTTGTCTTTTAGGGACATATAGGGTTTGGGTTCAGCGGTTCCAGACGATGGGCTAAAGATCGAACCTAGCGCTGTGCTATGTCCAGCAGTGGACGGAGAAGAGCTGATGATGATGATGATGATGAAATAGGGTTTGTGAACGATTATTTTAGTAATTGCACAAGATAGCAGATACTTCTTATTGGAAAAGTAAGTTAGGTAATGTAATCATTGATTCATCATCATTACGTTTCGTCAGTTAGATAGCTAAAACCTCACGCGTCACCGATCCTGTTTATTAAATAAGATAAAAAAATCGATTAGATAAGGTTCAATTAGATTTATCGTAGAATCTATGTTTCTATAGACTTTCTTTCTATATAATATCAGTTACCTCAAATCTATTTTCTCTTAATTACCTATAAAATTTGTCGTATACATCGGGGGTGTAGCTCAATGGTCGGTACTCGGTGTTAGGAATTTGTGCCCGATATGGCGATAGGCTCGCCCCCTGTCACATCGTGGGACGGAACATACAAGTAAATGCGTGCGAAAATGGGTGTCCTGGTAGCACTTCTGCCTACCCCTTCTGCAAGAGGCGTGAGTTTAGGTATTGTATGTAATTAAACTAGGTCGTAAATATTTAGTACTGAGTACTGACGATGCCCATGTAAAAAACACTGGTATCAGTATCAGTAAATGGCGGGAAACACGCAATAACATCCGATCTCTGATATTTACAAAACACGATGATAAACAGATAGCGAATTGCGTTTATTTTGAAACTGCAGCGCACTTCTACTTACAATTGATAAATTAGTCAACAACTGAACAGACTGAATGTAATACTTAAATAAAAATTATAAAAGTTTAAGATATTTATACATAGTGATATAGATATATCTACATTATAGGTACATATGATATAATCTTATGCTTCTGACCGGATGTGGTAAGCAGAGGCTATATAAGTTCCATAATACATCAATCTTAAACACTTCTTTTGATCCTTTAACTTTTTTCATGGAAGCTGATTGGTTAGAAATACTATTAATAAACATTACATAAAATCACGACTCCATACTTGAAGGGGTAGACAAGGTGCTATTATTGTCGCCTGTAGTTCTCCGATCTCGTTTCTATGCCTGGCAAAAAATTAAGTTCCGGGCACTTATTGTGAAGTTTTTATACCGAAACGCACATAAAAGTGGATTGCTCGACCTGGGAGTAGAACCAAGGACCTCACGAAATTCAATCTATACTTACGGGAAGTAAAACGATAATGCTATGCTGCGAGTGCTATCCTGTATTTTGCAATATTTTTTAAAACAATGAGACTATGGAAAAAAGATACTGCCTAATAGCAATAATCATGGCCGACCGACAGAACGCATAACGATGGTGCGTCCACAACTCCACAGTAAATTACAATTAACTATAATTTTATTATCATTATATTATCAACGCAGCTTGGTAATTAGCATTTTCGTTTTTTGTATCATAAATATACTTAATATTGCTTACATTACTAAACTCTTACCGTGAAGAACTTTATGAATTATTTTGCATGTGTTTGAATAATATATTGGAATAATTATTTTTGTCCGTGGTTTCACAAAGGACCTATAGTTTTATAATAATGTTAGAGACCGAAATATTGTTTAATGATAGAACATTTCTGTAGTAGTTTTGGACTACAGTAGAAATTGGGTAGCTCGATCCGGTCGGTGCGATTATCTCTCAAAAACCTAAGGGAACTCTTTCCTTCTTCTATCCTTTTTGTTGCTTTTTACCCGACTGCGAAAGAAGGAGGGTTATGTTTTTCTCTTCAACTTTGAGAGACTTAAAACAACAAAATATGAATAAATGTTGTCGACGTCAATGGGACCAGTAATTTCTTATTATCAGGTGAGTCATATTATTTTCATCTTGTTTGTCGAATCTGTTATAGAACATACAAAAAAGATTTCGACGTATTGAGAACCTCTTCCTTTTTGAAGTCGGTTAAAACAGTATTTTCATTTCCATACTTAGATAAATTCACGCCTTTTTCCCAGAACGGGGAGAGAGAAGTACTTCATTTGCATTCTTTATAAAATAGATCTCGATCTATCTACATCAGTAAAGTGTATTTGAAGTATTTGCGTAGGTATTTAGTTTCCCCGCGGTTATTTCATCACTTTTTCTTCGTTTCCCATGGCGCAAACATGCAAACCATTTGAAACACTGTAGTTAGTAAAATTTTTGCAGTCACGCAAACGATTTCCTACTTTCCCAACATGTACATGCTAATAAAATTGCAACTTCTAACCGACTTTGGAAAGAAGGTTCTCAATTCGACTGCTTTTTTTAGAAAATTGTTGCTGTTGGTTGGACAATAATTACCATACCTTTCATTATCCTTCCCCATAAGACCGGCATGCATCTACCATCCTAGGTATTACGGGTACTTTATCAGCCCATATTACGTCCCAATGCAGGGCAGGCTCTACAATCAAAATTACTATTGAGAGGGGTTAGGCCATATAATCCACCACGTTGGCCTAGTGGGGGTTGCGGACTTTACATAGAAACTGTTACAAATCGCTATGGTATGCAGGTTTCATCGCGTTTTCTTTCACCGTTATAGTGATTGACTTTTCAAAACACACATGACTCCGAAAAGTCAGAGGTGTGCCCTGGGATTCGAATCCGCGACCATCATGACAGCCGTGTCTGTCCGTTACCAACAGGCCACCACACACTTACGTATTATGGGTGTTCATAGCCAATTATTATTTTCTAATGGGTCATTTGCTCCTACAGTATAAAAATCATCCTGTCCGACAGGTTTCGTTTATCTTCTTATTTGCATTTTGGCGTCGGCAGGTGGCCGGTTGTAAAATCAAGCCAAATATTTCTACACCATGTATTAAAATTCACGTAGTGCCGATGACACGAAGTGACCATATTGGAGTGAAGTTTTGCAATTTGCCGTAATATTCGTAAAGCAGAAATTATGCACCTACATTTCACCTTGTGTGTTGCGTCCCATGATGTGTTAGGGGCGAGTCTATCGCCATATCGGACACAATTTCCTGACTCTGGGCTTATAATGAATAGAAAAATTCAATGCCACTTTGCCTTACCCGGGATTCGAACCCGAGACCTTACCTACCGTTGTAATCGTACTGCGCCACCGAGGCAGTCCTCTGCCTACCCCTTCTGGGAAAAGGCATGATTTTATATAATATGTAATGACCTTTACCGCGAAGTGAGATGTTGTAGATTGAATAAAAGAAGAAAGAAGGTATCTTAAAAATAAATATTATTATATTAATATTAATTATATTAATTATATTAATATTCCTTAGTTTGTACAGCACATTGGAAAATTGTCGAATAAAATATAATACTAGTCAATACAGTTGCAGTTGCATTAGTGATGCGTCCAACAGAAAAATATTACATATGTTCATCAAAGGCACCTTTCCTTTGTGTTTGACCCCATTTTTGACATTAGAGAGGGGACGGAGTGCCTCCCCTCCGCACCTGCCTGCGTGCTCAGACATTGAACCCGCTAGTGACGTCTTACCACCCTTAGTGCGGGGATGTATCGACAAGAAACATCGACTATCGACGTGATATCGACATATTTTAAGTGTTGATACTTTTTGTACATTGGTTTATTGCGTTGCATCGATTAATTATGAAATAGTATATTAAGGGGGTGGTGAAACTGGCTCAATACGGCTAAATATATTATTGTTTTAAGACTATTGATAAAACTACAACACTCATTTAACGCAGATTTGAAGAGAAACCACACAACGACTGGTTCTTACATTCTATTTACATAAATTTTGGCATTTACGATGTACAGAGGGTCTGTGTATATAGCGATATGTATAGCTATATATACACAGTTTGTCAAATCAATGAATGAGCAACATGACAACACAGAGAAGTATTCAGTGACGTTGGCCGCGGTCCAACCGCCGAGATTACCTTGTTTTGTTTTCTTTCCATTGTTATATAAATACTATATGGATATTTGTTTCGTTGTTTATGATTCAGACACGCTGAGGTATGCTTATCGTAAGACGAATATCTATTAGATGGAACTTAACTACGGTTTACGTAAGAAACAAATGAATAGCGGAGATTTACGCAATGGCATTGTCAAGTGCCTATGATGTAAATGATAAACATATATAAAAATATATGTATTCCAAATTTATGATTACTAAAGATGGTGTAAAATAAAATTTATAGGAATATTTGACAAGTTCCAGTGTAACTAACTAAAGAATTAAAAAAAAATTACCCACAAAGGTTTATTTTAAAAAAATCAACACAGATTGAACATAACTCTATGTTTTCTAGGTAAATATCTGGTTAGAAATTCATATTTGTGTGTTTTATACAAAATTGATATCAATTACGTGCCTGTAATCGAACGATGTAAGATAAGATAGCTCACTACTTAGAACTGAATTGGAATCAAGGAAACGTTTTCATATCGTAGTAAGTTATAGGGAAACCATATATTACCTACAATAACATGTATGTATCAGCCCATATACGTCCCACTGCAGGGCACGGGCCTTCTCTACAATCGAGAATACGGTTGAGAGATTCATTCTCAAAAAATAACATAGATAAAAAAAAAAAACCAAATAAACCTTTGTTTCTATTACAAATATTTTATTACTCATGTTAAATATTAACTGAAAGCTTGTAAATATCTTAGATTTGCGTACATTCTACTACTTTCCTGCTAACCCAAGTAACATTTTGAACTGTATAAAAGCTGTATTATAGACTATTTGTTTTCTACAGGCTGTTAAACGTTGCTGTATAAAGACTGTATAGCAAGCTATACAGCCCTTATAACTCTGAAATGGGCCCCAAAATTATACAGCTTTAAGTGTAGATTTTGCTGTATAACAGCTGCATAATAGCTGTACTATTCGGCTGGCTAAGATACTATTTAGATACTTTTATACAGCTTCCATTCTCTAATTTTCCTTTTTATTCTTTTATACAGAATCAGGCTTGTGAAAATCTTAATAGAAGAATAAATATATTATAATTGTGTTCGTTTCTCCATTTCCATTCTCCATTTTATTTCTTAATTTACTATGTGCCAAGGCAGAGACCATATGTGAAGTATAAGTGAAAAAAATATTTGATAACTAAGTGGTATTAAGTACTCTTTCCTGTTTATCGTTGTTATTATGCTTGCGACTGATATTTTTATGTGAATATGTATACTAATTAAAGCTCAAAACTCACGCCCCTTCGAAATAAAGGATATACATACATTTTTTCTGTAACAACAAATATGTGATCATATCTGAAAGCAGTTTTAAGAGTAACCCGGACTGTTCTATTGATAGTAAACGTAATTGTGTGTACTATACAGTTAAAATCCTTTGTAAATTTGTACTGAAATTTCAAAAACAAACAAAAAAATATCTCGTAAAATTGGAAAGCAATTTATAGGTTATGATAAAATGGCGTCCTTAGTTTATACAGCTCTTGCTCTTCTAGTACCTCTTAATGCAGCTTTTTGCATAACAGAGTCGTTATTTAAGAACGCATCTCAGCCTAAAGAGTAACATTGTCTGTACATTACTATTTAAGTACTGTAGAAGCTGTCTTAAAGTCTTATTCATATTCATTTATACAGTTAATTAGGGTTCAGTTGAAAATATAGAAAACCTCATTATGACCAAAAACCAAGGCCCGTAAGGCGGTGAGCAAGGAATCGGATTGTTTTATCGAAAGTGTTCCAAATATTTTCATATCATATCATATCATATCTTTATTAATAAAATAATTTACACGTCACAATTTCAACATAAAAACATTAATTATTATAATAAAATAAAAATAAATAATTACATTACAAAATTTATTTTAATTTATTTTAAGGCTATATTAGTTTCAAAATAATCTATAAGCTGGATAATTGTGTATGCCAACACTATAATAATAACTTTAATCTTCTAAAACACGAAAAACTGTAAAAAGGGAAAAATGTACGCCAATCGCATTTGGCTTTAAAAAGGAGTAAATCTAAACTCTTCTACATGAGATAGAATTGTATTACACTATTATAAAGGGAATTGCTTGGTAAGAGTATCCTAGATTTCCGTTGTACAGCTATTATCAAGCTTAACTTGAAGGCTGAACAACAGAGTAATTTTACACCAATATTCAGGCTATAACAATATTTAATGCTCTTGTACAGAAGTAGGTTATACAAAAGTATAATTTGAGAGCAATATACAGTTATTGTCGTATAAAGTTGCTGAACGCAGTTTTTTACGCCGCGGTCTGTATTTTAGCGTTTTCCAATGCTATTTAAAAGCTAAAGGTAAAAATTTAGGCTCTATACAGCCGTTAATCAGCTATTCTGTATACAGTTGTACAGTTATACTTTAGTCCAGTCCTAAACATATTTTTACACTCTTGTACAACATTTTTTAAGCTTATAGCTGGTAATGCGCTGGTAAATATAATATTTTTCCGCTTAAATGTTACTTGGGAAGTTCCTCCGTTATATCAAAGTTTAATTTCGCTTACTATCCAAGTAGCCATTGTGTATCCATTAAGAGCATGTTACAATTAGTTTCTCATAAAAAATAAAAAAAAATGTGTAAAGGAAAATAATCTGAACTATTTAAGCATAAGTTATAATTATTAGATTAGGACATAAGCTTGGGAATGCAATCTAGTTTTTAACAATTATGATAAAATGCTTGTATTTATGTCTGATTGTATTCTGTTTTATGTCTTATATAAATAAATAAATAAAATAAAATAAAAACATAGTATAGTGCGTTGGGGTAAATGGGTTTATTGAAGTTTACTTTCTTATCCCGTCCTCTTATTACGGTGTTACCCCAACGCACCCTATATTTATTTGTGAAAGCCTAAAGCTTTCGTCACTTCTTTTTTGACTAAACAATTTTTAGACCTAAAACTCCCAAACAAGAAATTCCGAAAAGGCTACACAGAATGAGTTTTTACGGTAGTAAACTATAAATAATGGTTGGCAGCATCGCTTACGTGCGCCGAGTGCTGCGATGGAAAGTTACACCAGTCAGTCGACCAATTAAGTGCAACGGACCCACGCCTCTGGCTTGTTTCTAGCTTAGAATACGTGTAAAATTTACTAACACTGTTTTATGTTTTTGTAACTCTAGTAAATATTATTTAGCCTACCTGGGTAGATAGGACCTTAAGGGTTGCTACTTGGGAAGGTAAATAAACATTATTTACATGTCGACGCATTTTTTGTGCAGTTTTAGCTTTTAATTTTACGGATGGGCTTCTGACGCTTTCGGGAATATGAATGCCAGTTTGCAGATTGCACGTAAGGACTAAATTCTAGTAGAGAACTCTCACATATTTTGCCACGTGTTTTCCTTGAACGTTACGTAAAATCATGGGTTCATCCACAAAAAGAAATGTCATATTGCGATAACATTGTGTTATACATATGTGTTAAGAAATTATTAATACAGTTAATATTTGACCATTAAAGACATTGTGGCGTGTCTAAATAGCATCACACGCTTCTGTGATTGACGTCAATGCTTCACATGTTTCCGATGAGAGGAACAATCGATAGGCTGCATCTGAACATTTCGGCCATTGTCGTTCGTTGTTTTTTGCAAATACACATAAGTGGTAGCAATTTTTTTTGCGTCAATATCTGCCATCTTAATAATATTCATTGAAGAACTCAAAAGATAGAAACAAGATTTTAAATTGAATATTAGATTTGTAATGTTTTGTATTTTTTAATTAATTAAGAAGCTTTTGGTAATGTTGAAAATAATGAGACATAATCGATGTATCTCTTGGGTGTGTTTTAGACTACAACAAATTATTTTTTACTTTTTTATTTATACTCTTTATTGTACACATCAAGTTAGATATGAATTAGATAACAAATATCTTGACTTTTTATTTCAAGTACACAATAATAAGTGATTTGCGAGCTACCTATACGAGAAATGTCTTTATTTTCACCCTTAAAAAAGTTCTTTAGAAAAACAGAAACCAGCTAAGGCAGTGAATAACGTATACAGAAATTGAAAGATACATTAAACATGCCAGTGGTTACCGGACAGTTAGTGTACATTGCTGGTTCGTAATTGTGTGTGCAATTAAACTACCGCTGGTATCTGAATCTTCACGGTGCATGGCGGCGGCACGGACAGTGTACATTTCAATTAGCTCCACGTCCGTAAACTATGTATGTACGTAATACCGCATTTTTATAAAATACCTTGTGAATTATCAGTTATCGCTATGGCATTTTTATTAATAAACAAAGGAATAAACAGTCCACATATTTTTTGTGTTGTAATATCCTATTTTAATGTTTTTTTTTTGTATACTAACCTATTTATTGATATCTTACGATTGATAAGGAATGTCTCAGGTATAGAAACCGGTTTTACCCGAAATAATCACACTATCTACATCAAGGTTGTCTAACAGTATGGTCTGAAATAAACAGATTATGTCCTGACACCCGATCCGCGATAGTCTATTTAGACACTGCCCTTACCATCCGATGCAGTGCCATTCACTGTCATGAATAAAATAATTCCTATCTATATATGTAGAAGTAATTGCAACTGCTGAGCACGACATCCTTCTGCATTCAAGAGATCGATTGAGATAATTAAGGCCAAAGTTTAACACGCTACATTGCATATGGTGGGTCTTATTATAAAAAATCTTATAATGATAACTATGGTATCAAAGTTTACTTACGATGTTTTTCTTCATCAAATTTCCCGATAGTTAAACTGTGTTAACACACCGTGTATACTATTAATAGACGAGCAAATATTTTTACGTAAGGTGCCAAATTTTCGCCGGTGTGAAAACTCTGGAAGGCCGAACACACTGCCTCGTGAATGGATCGATTCAGGCAGTACGCTACATACCAGCCGGGCCTCGACCTCCGTTATGTATGTACATAGCTATCTATACTTCACCACTTAGTATGTAGGCGTGGAAACTTAGAAACCTACGTAGGGAACTAAATGTCTAGAATTGTGTAGAATACTGTGCACGATGCTAAAAATAAAAACATTTTCCACTGGTGGTTAGGCTTTTGGAGAAATGCTTTTTATTCAAAATAAGAATGTTTTATTATTCTGTCAGATTTACGACATTACCACAGTCTTTTGTGTTTGGTGGAATAAAAATATAAAGATATGAGATTATGTACAACGAATGTCGCTTTCAAAAGGTGTGAAAGTTTAAGGAGAGGTTATGTTTAGCATTTGTTTAGCACTGGACTTCGTGTGACTACAAATAATAAATGAACGTAAATGCATAGTATTCGGATTTAATAGCATACATTAATATATATACATTTTCAAGTCTGAAATTGTTCAGATATGTGGTGGTACCTATTATAATAAGCAGGAAGGCCTGTAATCCCCCGTCCTTACTTCTATTCTATCCTCCCATACTCTGAATTTCACCCACAACATACAAACATACTAATTCTTAGAACTTAGTAACAAAATGCGAAAACGTGACTAAGCAAGTAAACAAGACATCCTTGCTACTTCAAGTTCTAGTTAATGTATTATTTTTACGTGACGTCACATTAATTGTACAGCCTCTCGAGGCGTTTTAAGTTTGTACTTCTTATAGTAAAACCTCCCAAGAGGCACATAGTCCTTACGTATATTAAGATGCGTATATTATAATAATATCCCATTACTCACATTAGAAACAACAAAAGAGACTTCATCCCTCCGCCCGAAGAGCCAAGTCGAAATGGCGATATTATAGGTAGATTCATGTGAATTTTTATTTACCTAATCTATAATAAAATTACGTAGGTATATTTTTATATCGATGCAAGGAACAATTAATCTGCAGCTTTTTTTCACAACCAGCTTCAAACTATGAGCAACATAGCTTGCAACAATCTACATCTAATACAATATATTTGTTACCTAGACTTAGTCTCCGCCAAATTATAGCCCATCTATATTAGCTGGAAAAACCTAGCTCCCAACTTGATCTGAAGTCAAACCGCAAGGAAATCGATACAGCAAGTATTTATAAACAAAAATCGATGTGAGCTCCAGAGTAGAATTGAGTTGGAAGGGCCGGCAACGTCTCTGTAATTACGAGCCGACTTCCGCGAAGGTCGGAGGGCCCCCTCCCAACCCCACCAGGGCTGCCACAAACGGGATTCGAGTAAACAATTACTGGCGGAATGGAAAATTGTGCTGAATTGAATAAGGAGGGTTTTGTTATTGTATACTGAATTTTTTAACGAAGTCTTGTTGGACTATATTCAGGGTTGGGCTATATTCTTGGGTGGACTTTATTCAGTTTTGAATTCTTATTCTGGTGGAAATTATGCTGGTGAAGGTGTAATTGATAGTGATATAGGAAGGCTGCCAAGGCGGGTCCTATTTCGATGTCAGTCCTACTTTAGTAATAATATTCTCCAAAACAAATGAAACTTCGTATACAAAACACCTAAAAATGCACAGATTTCTTACCACCAGGAAGGCTAAGTTCGTTGGCCAGTTCCGCGCTAAAGAATTGAAGCAATGACGTATCCATTATAATCCAACAAAATATGTAGCAAGCCACCGTTTTGCACCACTCAATTGTGTTGTTAATTTGTAAACTTAATGAACAAAATATGAACACCCATCGATCGTCCTAATTACTCGAGCCTGGCAACCCTGTAGTATTACATACAGCTGTGTTTCAGTGTTGTCGCCCTAGAAACGTTTTGGGATGTCAATGGAGCTGTACTGTCGAGAAAATCACTACGAATTTTCCGTGCCTTAAATAAAATATATCTGTCTCAGATCCTCTTTAATTCAGTATATCTTTTAGAAATATAATTTATATTTGGTGGCATTAAACCCGAATGGTAGAATAACTATGTTTAGAATGGAAAAATACGTTTATAACGTAATATAAATAATCTTGGTAACATAAATAGTGTTCGTTGGTATGTCTTTTCATACATAAACCAATCACAACTTGGCATCTTTTTAGAGATTGTTTATTATCCTTATAGTGTGACGTAGAATATTATCGGAAATACGCGATGTTCCCATAGAACTTAGTCGTTTTACGTAGATTGATTCCCGACTTAGTTATATTTTATTTCGAAGCCACGAAATTGATTGAATAACTTATTTGGTTATTTAAGAATTCCAGTATTCTTCATCATCATTATAAGCAACAAGAAGTTATCGTGTCGTGTGCCGGGTCGGTCACTTCCCTGTAGCATGGTTGAGGAGGCCGATGGCTGGCACATGCGTCATACTCGTGAACGGGTGCTGCTTGTGTGGACTGGTCTGTCCGATTTGCTTACTTTGTAATTGATAAATGGATTACTTAACGCTTTTATAATTATTTATTGCGTTGGCAAAACAGAGTATACTGATTCTTCGATATGGGTTACTTCGTTTCGTTTCTCTCAGCCATATTAAATATAAAGTAAACTTATTCGTATTAAAATATATCCTACTTGCAAATCATAACAAGTTATTAATGAACTGCTCTGATTTAAACCAACTTGTAATTTTTGTAATTTTTGTAATAATCACTACATTGTAAACTGGTTTTGAAAAGAGCAACACTAGAGTTTCTTGCCCGTTCTTCTCTAGTGAAAACCGCTTTCCGAACCGGGTGGTAGTTCAAAAAATGACTGAATCTAAACAATGTTGAACATTTTAATGGATTCAATAAATTATTTTCATTTCATTTCATTTCATTTCATTTCATTTCATTTCATTTCATTTCATTTCATTTCATTTCATTTCATTTTCATTTCATTTCATTTCATCTGTGGCTTCATTTTTAACCCCAACGCATAACGAGCAACGCATAATTCAAATTAACACATCTGCATCTGTATCAGCCCATATACATCCCACTGCTGGGCACGGGCCTACTCTACAATCGAGAGAATCGATTGAGAGTGGTTAGGTATAGTCCACCACGCTGGCCTAGTGCGGGTTGGCGGACTTACATACCGTAGAAATTCTTTAAAATCGCTACGGTAGGCAAGTTTCGTCACGATGTTTTCCTTCACCGTTAAAGTGCGTGGTGATTGACTCTCAATACACACATAACTCCGAAAAGTCAGAGGTGTGCCCTGGGATTTGAACCCGCGACCACCGTGAACATGTAGGCAGCCGCGTCTGGTCCGTTACCAACAGGCCACCACGCACTTATAATAACACATAATTTAAGAAAATAAAGCAATATTTTTTCTGTGCTTTGTCGACGACTAACGATCACGTGGGCAGTAAGCTCGTCTGCCTTCGACATAAAAACTCCAATGTAACGATCATGGTTGAGTGGTGGATAAAATAAGCAGAGGAAGTCAGGCGAAAAGCCTGTACAATCGCGCGTACACGAGTAGCTAGTAGGTAAAGCAATGACCTTCAGAGAAACAGTTTTTCATTTAACGTAACAGCGCCGGCCGGATCTTGATATTTTACAATACAGTACAAATAAACAAGCCAGAATTTATGTTTATTAATGAATGAAGCTCCGTGTTTTCGATTCCCGATTTAGGTATGTTTGAAGTGATGCGCCGAAAATAGCTAGTATCCTGTGGCTTTGTGATTTTCGATCAGTTTCAAACTAAATGGTATTCTTGTGATTCATTGCCGTTGTAAGACATGTTGCTATGCAGCTATTTTTACTAGAAAAGTCTTCTGTACGTAATGTAAGATGATGAAAGAGTTTTCCTGTTCAAAACATTAATATTACTACTCCTATCCTATATGGTATGAAAACACGTTTCATAAGATCCCATATAGATATTTCTCCAAGACTTCCGTCTACCTAGCTAAACTGCAATTCAAACTTGGCAAAATCAACAGTTAAGTTCTCGTAAAAGAGTTTTATTAATTAAATTAAAGTTCTGTGCGTAGATTCAGTGGCAGCACCGATTGATACGCCGCGGCGCGGCGCCTCGGCAGTTCGGCCACAGGTTTGGCCGATCATTAAAATCTCGTAAAGGAAGTGAATCATTACACGAAGATGGCCGAATAAAGTCGAGCGTATCCAAAATGGCGGCGTGAAAGCCAAAATTGGACTCATTGTAATCGAATTTAAAATTATCAAACGTCGATTTCATTCAAATCATTATTATCCATCGAAAATAACTCATGAATCGTATTTCTATTTGTATATTGAAAAACAATGGCTTTATCATATTCATTTCATTACCACAATAAAACACACTCGCGTTGTAAATAACCTGAAATATAGAACACGGGAGTGAAAGGACGCTCTTTGCCTAAACAATGAGATATTTTATGCCCCAGCGGGTATAAAGTGCTTAGGACATGAATAGCACGTAGTTGATTAAAGCACTTAAAGTTTAGCGCTAACCCACCTGCCAGAAGTAACCCATCTAGTACTTAAACCAACCTACGGCTACAATTAGAAAAAAAAACACGTGAAGGTACAGCGTTTTATAGTATAAATATGGTAAGTAAAGAAATAAGCCGCACAAAGTAATATAAATTAGGTAGTTTTACATAGCTTCACAACATGCAACGTTGTGGTAAAGTTATAGCATTTTCAAAGTTCCGTAGACCTCTGAAATATGTCATACCGTCGTATATAGTAATAATATAAATGGATAAACCAAAGTAGTGAAATACTGAACTAGGCCAAAGCTAGGATCTAGCTAATTATGTCAAAGACTTGTTTTCAAACTGAGCAGACTTCTGGGATATCCGTGTTATGTCCGGTAAATATCGTACATTACTGCTGAATTATCTTCATGCATACATACTATTTGCTGAAGTTATATAAGTGGAATACCAACATTTCGTATCTGCAGTCGTAACCACGTACGAAAACAATATAAAAAAATAACTGGCATCGGCGGCCGCGGACCGCGGGCGACTGGCCGCTCGTACAGCGGTCTCTCCGCCGCACAACGGTGTTGCCAACAGCGACTAAAACTCTGTGGTAAAACGACCAAATTAGCTGCTTTTAACAGGAAACTCGGCTGATTGAAGGTAATTTCATTTGCCAAAAACGTCTTGAGAGTTGAGAGCCGTTTCCATTATACCTTTATTTCCTCCGTGTCGATTTCTCGCATTGGGTCGTTTTATTTTTTATTTATAATATATAAGGGTGCAAGGTGATTGTGTACCTAAGTTTAGGGACAAGATTGAAAATAAAATTGTTTTACTCCTTTTTCAACGAGCTGGCTGGTAAAACCTCGCAGAAATTGCCGGAGCCGCTCGTAAAGCGAGTGGGCTGGCAACAATATTTTTCACTCGATGTTCCACGTTCGAAATCCGAAGTGCTCAACGTGCGTGTCGGAGCGGCAACGTCGCCCGACCGGTATAAATAGGTGGGTGGTTTGTAACTGCCAAGATAATCTTTGGCCTGACGGACCGCTTTTCATTTTTACGTTTTATATGTCTAGGTAGATCGGGAATCTGAGCGCGTAGGTTTTGTTGTAGGCGCGTTGTTGTGATCAAAATGGTAGTTGTCGCGTTCTCAGCGCTCCGTACATTAACCACAACATTGTAGAATGGTTATCGATCGTTCGCTAGCTGGAGGGAACTTAGTTTTCTGGTTCAGTACGCATCTTAGGCTTGTGGAATGCCTTGTTTGGAATCGACTCTATACGTATTACATCAACAGAATATCTGCGAGCTTAAATAACTGAATAACAAGCTATAGCATGTCATCTCTTCTAAGCTTATTAGGTGGCAAATATTAGTTTTTCTCTTTATAACCACTTACCTCGTCGAGTATAACTGTTCCATTTAATAATTTAAAGAGAAAGCATATTACATATTGTTCCTCGGGGAGAAATCTGTTTTGTGAGTCTCACATCGATCGATTGTAAAGAGGGATTCGGTACGCCTATAATGAATTATCTAATACAAAGAATGTACGTGGGTACACGCTTGTTGAGTGCTCCAAAAGCGTACAAGATTCTGGCATGCAAAATCTTTTGCTTGAAATAAATACCACAAACCAAACTAAGACAGACTTCCATTCATAATAAAATCTACGCAGTATTTTCCATGTTGGGCTTAATCAGATGACTTGCTATTGTTGTTAAAGGTCCTTAATGCTGGCCGTTCTTGAAATCCTTGGGCGAGCTTTATGTGAAGTTCTATAGTAATTTATGTCACATCTCATAACTTCAGTTTCTATAATGGCAGCTTAAAGTATTGTTTTCGGTAGACGATTCTAAATTTAGACAACATCAGCTCATCTATAGAGCAGGTATATCGAAATGGTGACGAGTCCATCGATTTTCATACGGAACCTTCATTCATGGCTCCACTGGTTGAATTTTGAGCATACTTAAAATCGTCGAATGGGAAACCAGAGCTATTTTTCAAAAGAAAGTAAACAAAATACCAATGGACAGCTGGTGCAAATCGCGTGATATCCACAAGCTCAAAACCGACATTAACGTAGTGAAATACACGAGTTTGATATTAATTGGACGAGCTAGCGCCACGTGGGCGGTTTATCTGCCAGAATAATGGTCCGCACGCCCTCGTGACGCAACCAGGCGACGTGACATGCCGAAATTTGTTTACTTATATTATATTATATCTACTGATTTGCACGTGAAAATGGTCAACAGGCAATGACTAAACGTGATGTAAAGATGTACTTGAGGTTCTTTGTTCTGGTGCATTATCAGAGAGATCACGACGAGAATATAAAGAAAGCAGGTTTTTTTGCTAATTACATTGGGATATCTGGATCCTGGATGTTCCATTCCTTTGATTCTAAGCAAATTTCGAATTCAGGTTAAGGTCAACTAAGGTTCAGGACTTGTCGCGATGGTGACTTTGTCGACCTAGATACATAGCACCGGGTCAGGCCATAATTCGGTCCATTTCTAGGCTTTATTGAACATGGCAGCACATACCATGACTATGCTACGCTCAGTTACAATCACTTCGATTGAAAACACATTGTATACTTTAAACAAACATGACTTATGTAACATTCATCACTCTGTGTTGCTATGTGGGTCTGTACTACACCACAATTCTTAAATTGAAACGCCATGATTTTTACAATGTTGATGGTAGGTAATTGGCTGTCGACGAACAAAATGTATACTTACAGTAGATCTAACTAGTCTGTTATTAAGCGTCATTATCTATGTTGTTCATGGTAACTAACGCACGATAATCTCATAATTAACCTTGGCTCTAGGACGCAGCTGTAGCTCAGATACATCAAGATTGAAGTCGAGATTCTGACAATACGCAAAATACTGGTAAAAGTTAAAGCAGATAGTGTAACTGGGCCATAATCCTTGAGCTATGTATGCAGTATAAAGTATAAAGGTACAGTGAAAGGCGCATCTGAGCTAAAAGTTGCGGGTTGTGGCGGTGCAATAAAACGCGAAGTTCGGGGAAGGCGGGGAAGCGAGCGCGTCCGGCGGGCTGTGCGGCGCGGTGCGGCGGCGAGCGGCGATCGATGCGCGACGTTGCCGCTCCGTTGGCGGACACTCGGCCCGAGCCCCGACCCACAGCTACACACTTCAAAATAAACTACATCTCTCTGTATTCCTATATCTATACTAAAGGACGAATAACTTTCGCTATTGGGATTAAAGTATTGGGTTTGGATGAGCCTGTGTACGACTAGAATTAGAATCATGAAATGTGAAATTACTTATTGGTAGGTATTATTATCTTATCTAAGTATACTTAACAAAAAATTCTTGAAGGGGTTTATCCTATTATTGTCTAGGAACCAAAATAGATATTCTATTTGTGGTCATTATTATGTTCCTAATGGCATTTTCTTTTATGGTATAAGGACGTAGATTGATTAAAAATGCTTTCATTTTAAAATCATTACATTCACAGAATTTCTAGCTTTTGAGGCTTTATTTGAACTTTGTAAAAGCATGTTGGCTGTTACTCACTGAACTACGAATACTAATTAACTTTTTAGTAAATCTGCACATATATTACTAAAGCGTTTATATTTCATGTCCTAGGTGATGTTACGAAATACGTGTCAACGGGTGGGAAAGATAAAATTTAAGGGATATTTCTGTACCAAACAGAAAACCTTATCAACGGAAATTATGGCCCGTTGGGACGGGTCTCTCTGTGTGTTCTATCGTTTGTTCTATGGGGAGTGCTCTGAAGAATTGTGTAAGATGTCGCCACCGTTGTTATTTTACCATCGCACCCGTCACAGCAGTAGAGTTAATTCACCTGGAAACTATCCGATCCGGGACGGTTTGTTTCCACCGTTCTATTTTACCACATACATGCAATCACTGGAATGAACTCCTTGCTGTAGTGTTTCTATAGCGCTATGAAATTGCCTTTTTCAAACGAGGATTAAAGAGAATACTCTCCTAACGGTAGGCAGCGACATGTTTGTGCTACACCCCTGGCACTGCGAAAGTGCATGAGCGGCGGTGGCTTGTCATCGGGCGGTCCGCATGCTCGTCTGCCTGCTAAAGGCCTATAAAAATCTTATAAGACTGTATAAGGCTGTGTAGTTTTTTGTTTCTGTACTGGCTCGGCAAATTACTACGCAAAGCCTGATGCCAAGCCAAGTCCACATAGAGTAGCGAGTGCTGAGAGGAAATATACGTATTATTATTGTACTATTGCCGGTGTAAATTACTAAAAGGTACATATGACTTCCTTCACCGTTATAGTGCGTGGTGATTGACTATCAATACACACATAACTCCGAAACGTCAGAGGTGTGCCCTGGGATTTGAAACCGCGACCACCGTGAATATGTTGGCAGTCGCGTCTGGTCCGTTACCAACAGGCCACCACGCACTATAACGGTGAAAGAAAATATCGTGAGGGAACGTGCATACCATGGCGATTTTTAAGGATTTCTACGGTATATAAAGTTCGCGAACCCGCACTAGGCCAGTATGGTGGACTATATGGCCTAACCCCTCTCACTCGTACTCTCGATTGTAGAGGAGGCCCGTGCCCTGCAGTCGTATATGGGCTGA
Organism: Deilephila porcellus; assembly: GCA_905220455.2. Lineage (NCBI taxonomy): Eukaryota > Metazoa > Arthropoda > Insecta > Lepidoptera > Sphingidae > Deilephila > Deilephila porcellus. The sequence continues at coordinate 10,939,466 of LR999991.1, forward strand.
TACAGATACGACTTGGTTATCCTGAATTCAAATCCCCTATATTAATGGAACTCAGTGGACAAAAAGGATTTTTTTAGACGCGGATAATATGTTAATGTCTGTGGTCGGTCGTTGAATATGAATGTACAATGAATACTCACAAATAATATAGATTTGATCCCAACCCCACAGGCTACGTGTTTTATAAGATAATGAATTACTAGACACCTCAAAACTCGCAAACGTTTTGTTGATCACATAAAAAATAACTCGAAACATCGAACCTTGTCTTCTAATGTCATAGTTAGTATCTCACCCACTGCGCGGCAAGGGCTGTAAATAAATATTCAAGCCGCAGTACGCCTAAGCTCCGTAGAAAGTTCTCGAAGTTGATTCAAGGACGGTACAAAAACAACCGCGTAAATCGTAGTTCGCGAAGTTTTTATCGAAAGGAAATAAACAGGAACCCCAGACGTAATATTATGGGTGAGAAAGTTTCCGTATCGATTGCCGCATTGCCTTTCTGAGGGATAAGATCCGTTCCCTGGAATAATATTTACTAACGGACATCAAAATAAGGAACAGGTTCTCAATTTCTTGTTTATTTTGGTATGTTCCCTAATTACTCGAAGTCGAAAATACTGTTGAAAATATTTATATGACCGTACACAACAGGATGAAAGGTATTTTCATATCAATACTTTACCTCTTTTGAAACTAACACTGTTTATGAATGAGAGATTGCTTGAGACACTACAGTTAATGGAAAAATCATCATACCTAGTGACGTAACTGTCTCCCGTGTCTGGTGCAGACTTCAGAGTATGTTTATTTGTTTCAAGTAGGTTGGTATAACTGTAGGGACCAGTCAAAGTAAGAAATTATTAACGCGTGCAACCTTTACGTGCGTAATGGTAATGTTTCTGTAAATAACAAATAGAAGAGTGAAAATCGAATTAAAAACTTAGCCTCAAATATTCATCTTGAGATCCGTCAGATTAGTAACTAGAAATTTCAAATTGGCGGCATATTTTTGAATATGACTATTTATTGAATTATGGGGACAAAGGGCGAGATCTGTATGCTTATTTTGAAAACGATTACACCCATAATACTGAATATACATTTGACTATTGGAAACACAAAAAGGACTGAAAACATTAAACATGAGTTCTGTATTATTTACCGAGAAGACATAAACAATTAAAAAATAACGACGGGAGTTGAATTGGCAAAACTGGCAATACTTCAAAAGTAACAGGCACGCAATACAGTCGGACATTCAGAAGTAGGTACTTAATATTCGACAAATACAAAACTTGCATAAAAATAAATATTGTTTATTTCACTTATAAAAATATACAGGAAATGCTTTTATAAATTCTATTAAAAAGTGCGTAAAAGATCTAATATTACTAACTTGTCTTTGTCATTTTCTGCCGCCAAGCAGCAGTTCGTAAAAGACACAGTTGGCATACTGCGCATTATGAGGCCTAACACATTATGTCTCAGGATGACGAGCGCTATGCAAGGCCACGCAGTATTTAATAAGTTGTGAGTGATGTTGCTCTTATCAATGGGCAGGCGTAATGGCCGACACACACGTTCAAGTGCGTTTGCGGAAACGCCAGTTTGCACCAATCTCAAATCGAAAATTTCAACGAAGTTTTCGCAATTATTTGTCCACACACGTTCCAGTATACTGGTGCAAACTCAGACTTGCGCAGTTTTATCGTGCCATGCGTGGCGGTCATAATAATGAAGCTTACCATCAGCCGAACATCCTACTCCTCTCTTAATCGTGGGTGACAATAAACTTTCTACCGAAACATTTGCGTTTTTAACCTATAAGAGCACTTAATGAAGTTTAGTATCATAAAAATGTGACTGATTAGTTGAGTTTTCAGGAGATGTCGTTCTTAACGTTGCATTTTGTAAATGACTAAAAGACTCCGGTTGCGAGGACGGGCAGAAAGCGAATCGAGCCGAGTTACTCGATGCTAATTGTTGCAACTCCATTTCAGAAACTAACGTGAATATTTTGTTTTTCGCCAACGCTTGTTGATAGGGCGCAAATTTTTTCACAGTGTCAGAAATGTTTAAGAAAAAGCGATCTAACTCGTCTTCAATTTTGCTTTGGTCCTCTATTAACTTTGCCATTAACATAGGAGATATCGATTGTTCTAGCTCAAATATCTTTCTCTTTACTCCTTTTGCTTTTATTGTTTCATTTTCTTGTGTCTTATTGTTTCCTGGGTTATTACTATCGCAGTCCTCTTCTAAAACTTCACTACTGTTACAATTACTATTAGAAGTTGCATTTTCGTTCGGAGGGTCGTTATTAGATTTTTCAGGTTCAATTCTGCAACTGGATCTTAATTCTAAAGCCTCCTCACTTTCATCGTCTTCATCATCACTGGCGTTTTCCATGGAGTCATGCCTTTTACGTTCCGTGAAGAAGGGAACAACGAACGCCATTTCACTCTCGTATTTCCATTTTCGGACACTCTTGCCTGTTTTGCTTGATCTTTTCTTTTTTTTATTCAATGATCTTCTGTAAGCGTCCCTTAGACTTTGCCACCTTAGCTTACAGGCTGCAGCTACAAAAAATAAAAAAAGTAAAAATAGATGCAACAGTCGGAAACAGTTCGACATGACGGTGTATCCGCCAATAACCAAAGACCACAGTCAGATTCAAAATTTGGGGGCATTCCTACTGGTATTTTTTTCTCTCTGGTTAATAAACCTTACAATTTCACAGTCTCTTTTAAATATGCTATAAATTGTGTTTATTACAGCAACCGGATAATTATGCGTTTATTTCACAGATACCTTATTAAGTAATTTTAATGAGCGCTGTGAGTTTCGTAATGGCTTCCAGACGCCAACGGTTATTACTTATCACACTAGTTTCATAATTAAAATACATACAAAAAATACTTACTTGGTTGTTTCAGATGCTCAGCAATATCTTTCCACGCGACATCTTTCCGCGCGCCATCCATATATTTAGGATGTTTTATATTATACAGAAATTCGTATTTACGGACCATTTCTATTAGTTTTTCGTCATCCATGTTTCGTGTTGGCAGGAACGCAACGCGTATAGTACGGTGAGCACAAGCGTGTACAATGCGGCTACCGGCCAGAGCGTCGTGGTGCGGCAACGTCGCGTTTCAGGCACTATACGTCACGGAACGGCAACGTCGCGTGTCAGGCACTACACGTCGCGGCTTGGCAACATCGCGCGTTGTGTGTATCACGAAGCGGCAACGTCGCGAACTGTTTGCGAATTTGTTTTCCGTACTAATCTATCACAGTACGCTACGGTGTAGATTGGTGATGGAACGGTCATTATATTCTCTCTTTTCAGACACAGGAGACTTCCGAGACTTAGATATTTCGATGGTGACCTGTTGGGAGGGGTATGCATCCAGCGATTTCTTGGCTCTTGTAACCTTAGCTAGGTCGGATGACCATCTTGTGCGTAGGAAATACATACAATACAATGCTTGATACTTTCATAGCACGGTCATGGTATGTTACAGATTTGGCTGCAAAAGGGACAGTCCCACTCCAAACTTGATTTGTAGTCACATTATCTATGAAGTATCAGCATAATTTGAAAATAACAATAATTTAAGATTCAATATAAATCGCCACAATTGATAACCTCCTCCTTTTTGAAGTCGGTTTTAAAAAGTAACACATTGCTATTTTTTCACGATGCCAACATGCTAGTAATTAGCAATGATTTACAGATGTGGCTACGTATTAATTAAGCCGGCCGTAAATGGTGCCTTTGCGGAGTCATTGTTTATAGTAACCGATCGAAAGATAGCACTCGCCTTTAAAAACTAGTTTCATATGGCCACCAAACAATACAATATAAGTAGTATGACTGGCGGTCCGACCCGGCTAGAGGTCTAGAGGCCCGGGTGCAGATAGGTATTTTTTGAGTCCAGTCCACATCAGGCAAATATTATTTGTACTAACTGTTTTACATTTAAACTCTGCGTGATTGACGGCCATTATACTGTTTATTTCTTTTTTTATTCCCATCTCAAAGGGACTTGGCAGAAGGTACGCTACACCTCATGTTTCCCAGTAGACAGACTATCAACTGACGACAGACGATCATGGTCATCCCACCCAATAATACCCCAAAGGCTATACACAGGTAGACAGCGTAACGTACCCTTAAACCCTTTTAACAGATTAACACAGCGGGTTTAAACCCCTTTTCATAAAAGTAATGTAGAATGACGCGGGGTTGTCAATTGTGCAACAGCTTGCAATTAGTTGTTACATGTTGGTTGGCAGCCATTGCTTTCACCACGCTAATTAAACTTGTCGCAACTTTATCGACGCTTCACCAACTACTTTTAGATTTAAAATTTTTGACGGGGTAGGAATGTTGTATTTCTTTTGTCTAGTTAATTAAATATAATCGTGATCAAGTAAGGTATCAAGTTTTGTGTCGTAGTTATCAAAAACTACGAGATTTTTTTTGGTTATAAAGTTATACATATATGCAGACATAAACAAATATGTACATAAAAAAGTCTTGTAAATATCCGCGGAATGGTCTTGCAATCATTATCATCATCAACAGCCCGTTGCAGTCCATTATTCATTTCAATTTCTAGAAAAATAGGTTATTTTTGCATCTTCTAAATAATATAATAATACCTATTTTATTAATTACAAAGTTTCTTTAAGACTAAAAGTTAATCTTATGTATCTATGTATTTTAACACAAACATTTTAAGCAATAAGCATATTATTTAAATAATGTGGGTTTATTTTCTACAGGGGAAATTCACAATAAAAGGTGTTATTTATTGTGAAATAGTCAATTTAATATTTTTCCTATGATAAATTGAATAAACACAATACTACGATTAATATTATAATTCTAAATCATTTACATAATAGGCAAATTACTTATAGGTACATCTTTCTATTATTCTAATACTATAGATATCTACACATTACATCACATATTATCGTTAATTTTTTTTTCGACATTGCACCTATTAATTTAGTCTCCCAAATAATCATTCTTTGAATAGTTTCTATAAATATAGTTTTCTTTTTACATTTACACGTTATTTTTATCTAATACTTGTTTTTTAATTCTATAAGTAGCGAACTTATTTGACATACACAAATAAAACATTTTACTTTTAATTATTATCTTAAACAATAAATGCCATAGGATATGTACCGTTCAAAAATAACTCTCAAAATCATTGTCACTTACACACTATCTCCACATTTTTCCAAAGTTCTAATCACGCATAGAAACAAAGAAGGAACTGAATTCACAAAATATAAAGAAATATAAAGCAAATGTTAGACCGACAGCTGTCCCTTTTTTTTGTCTAATATATCCTTAATTTCCTGAAGTCTGTGTTTACACAGGCGCCAAAATATTGGTGAAAGCCAAAGATTAGATCTATAATTTCATTAATTCATATTCATTCAAGTATTTTGACGTGCTAACTCCAAATCCGTGGCCAAAAATGCCTTCTTTTTTATATCGGCAAAAACCCCCTCTACAAAATAATTGGGTACATTTTTTCACAAAACAACTGCTGGTAAAATTCGCTTGATCTCACTTTGTCACTTTTTAATTTGCAGCTCCGTAGTCACTGGACATTGGCAACAGTGTTGGCCAGCCTGGCATTGTCTCGAGGTGGGTTGGCAGGCCTGCGCAGGTAGTTGGAGGGATGGTCGTGTGGTGGTCGCTGGTGACGGCCTGGTGGTGGCGGTGGGGGAGGCCTGGCCTGCTCTACCCTGATCACTGGAGGCTGTATCACTAAGTCTTGGCGGGGCGGCATCGCTGGAAATTGAGATGACATTTGGTTAGTTTTTGTGAATATCTATCTGCGTGGAATGGAACGTGGATACAGGACAGTAAGTGAGATGAGCGAGAAATCGAGCCAGAAAACGTCGCGACCCCACCTAGATACATTCGTTGCGAGGATTTTGAGTAAATATGTAAGCATAGCATACCTAGGCTCAGCTCAGCATTTTTTTCTCAAAGTGTATTGAACAGAACCAAGCATAGACTTTTGGAAGTCACAAATGGTAGCAAAAGGTTCATCATTCCAAATATGAAAATATGACGATAACATTTCGCGAATGTGACGACATTATGTTATAACGTAGTAAACAAAAATAAAGCCTTGCAGCTATAAAAAATACTAAAAATCTCTGTTTTATCTAATCTTACAACATTATCAGTTGAGAGGCTTGTATTTATCTTTATTTCTAGAAAGTAATATCTGCTTATATGGGGGAAACTATTTTCCACTAATATTATAGATACAAATATTTTCTACGCAAAATTCGTTACAATTAATACATGATTGTTACGTTTATGTTTATAAGTTAATTTGCACGTGGATACAAACAGCGAGGACCATACATTATGGTAGAAAATGCTAAAGAATAAATCATGTTTGGTATTTATAATTGTATCGATTTCAGCGATAAAACAATTTCCTGGTCTACATATATTCTATTAGCTTTACTTATAGACAGTTTTAAAACCTATCGAAGTTTCAGTTATCGAATATATTGTTCGTTTCGAACGAAATTTGAACCTGAACCTTATTGAATTCAGTTTGAGCGAAGAAGACAATCAATTCGATTACTAAAATAGGGTTTAAAACTGTCTATGAATCTATATATCTGTCTATCCGGATTGCAGTGCTCTTAACTCGTGATGCACCTTGCCATTGAACCAAGGAAATATTATAGCCTATTTACCATGTTCTGTCAATATTTTCGCGAGATTAAGTCAACGTGCAACATTTAAAAGCGTGGCTTATCATTTTACAACAGGTTGTTCGTCAACAATCAACACACTGGGGAAAAAACCTTATAATTTTTTTCGAAACGCAAATTCCCACAATATCATTTTCCTATAATGAGAATCAAAGACACGCCGGTATATTTTAACACACTTTATCGATAATTAAAACGCAAATATACATGTGCATCTATTCGTCACAACTTGCTCCAAACTGAAAAAATCTATTCGAAGGCGCATTTGATGGATCGCCGATAAACTGCCGGATTAAAATCCCTTATCAAACGAAAAAAACGTAAATACAGCCCCGCTGGCATTCACAAGGGGTGGCGCGGGGGTGCGGAATGCACCCACATTTCGCAAACGATATTTCCACCCGATGGAAGGGGCGCCAACCCCTCGTAACTTCGGTCACAAATCCACCCGGCCAAATCGATTTTAGCTCCGTATGATGTGTGGAATTTTCTGACCTTAGAATCCGACAGAACCTATCATTTTTATAAGGCGGTATACTTGAAATTAGAATAAAATACATGTAAACATGTTTACAATGTTGGAGCACAAGCTAAGAAGTGAGCTTAATTTTAATGATTGATGTACGTTAAGCCAATCTCCTTTATAATCTTCTGCTATCTCACCATTATCTTCATCCTATATTTACGGGGGGTCGAGTAAAAACTAATAAGCAAATTTTGTGAAACGACGATTTATGAACGTCCGCAAGTTTTACGTCGAACTTGGAAAATCAAATTGCAAATCGAAACCTAACTAAACAGATTTGACCACACGGCAACCAATTCTTAGATATCAAAAACAAACAAATAAGTTATTTTAATTTAAAGTAAAATTTAAATAACACGTAACAGCCACACATATATTTCTGACAATTGACATAACAATGCAAGTGTTATATCGTGAATCTTTCAAAAACAATAAATAAGATAAAGACATGATTTAGTTTCTGAACATCTAGAAACATATTGCATTTTTGGAGCACATTCTAAATAATTGCGCATGACATGATAATCTTTACCAACAATCGATTTTCGATTTTAACGACAGTGTAACTTCATTACAGGACTTAAAAGGGCTTAAAGGTTCAACTTACCTCACAATTCCTTCACAATATTCGCAACATAAAATATAATTGTAAACGTATTAATCGTGCAGATGTATAGAGTATGGTTGTTATGAAAACAGTGTTTCGCTAACGACTCGCTTATCGTGATAGCGTATCTGTTGCTCTGTTTATCAACATGATTGTAATATCTAATCCTGTAGTGTTTTGTTTTCAAGTGTTAGCACTTCCAACGGCAATGCTCTGGGCGGAATATTCCTAGTTCATACTCTATATTGATAGCCAAAGTGGCCAGTATTGATCTGCAAGGGTCTTTGAATATAAATATAATTGGAGCTCACGATTGTAGCTCTAATTTTAGCAGACCATGGCTTTACTTTCATCTTATTTTTTTTCCTTGTGAATTTAAACCTTTTAAAACGTCTGTGTTACGAACTGCGAGCAGCTCCTGCAGTTGAGTTTCAGTTGAATGGGCTAGGATCTTGGTTCACTATTTTGGCAATTTGGGGTCTTAAAAGTACGTAATATCTTTGATAAATTTTTGCGCAGATATTTCAGGCGTACTGATTTGAGGCAAAATCTATGAGGGAATTTTTGGTCTCACAAACACAGCAATTAATTGTATATAATATTTAAGCAGATGTAAATTAATTTTAAAATCCTACAAAACTTCGTCAAATTCGATACAGTCTTTTTGTGTCACGATATTGTCCAACGCACAAACATACATAACTTTAGACGATATAACATATATTTTAAGATCGTCTTAACATTATCAAAAAGAAGACGTGTTATCTGCGCATAATTTCAATACAAGCTATTGTCGAGACCATCGATATCCTTAGATTGCGAATGTCGTCTTTTTAGAATAGATTGTCAAGTCTAGTAACCTTCAGAAGATCATTTATAATAGCAGAAAAACGTGAATACACTGCACGTAAGTTAAATACAAATTCCGAGGAATTATTCGGATTACTACCAGCCGCGGAATTCCATCAACGCACTACACGCAGGAAGTCAAAATTCCATCCCCACCATCTGGATGGATGGCGCTCCTCAACTGTGAGATTTATGCGGAATTTTCTTCCCCGCACAACCTCATTGTGGAACGATCTCTCTTCCGTGGTGTTTCCAGGCCGATACGACCTAGGGACCTTCAAGAAAAGAGCCTACACTTTCCTCAAAGGCCGGCAACGTACCGACGACAGCTCTGTTGTCGTAGGTGTTTATGGGCGGCGGTGACTACTCTCCATCAGGTAGCCCGTCTGCTCGTTTGCCTCCTTTTTCTATAAAAAAAAAAAAAAAAAAAAAAAAAAAAAAAAAAATAAAGTACAGTCAACAGTCAACAGCTGACTGTATTTAACTAACGTACCTGCCTCGTGGGCGCAGTTGTACTACGGTATGATTGCAAGCCTGAGGTCTTGGGTTCGAGTCCCGGGTCGGGTAAAGTGATATGGGATTTTTCGATTCATTATCAGGCCGGAGACAGGAATTTGTGCTGATATGGCGATAGGCTCGCCCCCAATCGTGGGTGATTTGGTTGGACCTCTGCTTACCCCTTCTGGGAAAAAGTCGTGAATTTATGTATGTATGTCAACGGTTGACTGGTACCAAAGTATTCTCCCGTCCGTCGACACTATTATTTTGACCTCCCAGAATCCCTTCTATACAAGCGAATCCAGGCCTTTATGACAAGTTTTATCCTTTACGTTCTTTGCTCTCCTGGTGGATATGAACCTCCTGCCAGAATTCAAGCGTTATGGTATCATTCCAGATATTTCAACTACCATAGAGTCTTGATAAAATACTATCTGAGAATTTGAAAAATAAATGGATCTCAAATCTCCTAGCGAAGTAGCATTTGAGAATCCAAGCATTGTAATATAAGTTTACTAAAAGTAATTAAGTATGTACATGAGAAATATTTATGCTTAGGCGACGTGGTCAGCAGGAGCCATTTTTCTTATCATTAGCGCATATTTAGACTCAACACGGGAGTATTTCTTATATGACTTTTTCTTCCTTTGCTTTTTGTGAATTCAAAGGGACTAGGGACATTTCATTCATTTTTTTATATACATTTATCATGGACATGCATCTTAAGTATAAAAACAAACTCGAGCAAATAAAGACGCATTGGACTAGAAAGACGCGCGCTTATTTTCTTGCTGCAGAACTGAGGACACGACCTCCCCCGTCGACGCCCGGGTGGGTACTGGGCGGCGGACGGCGATATCGGCTCGTTCAATGTTTACGTTCCAATAAATATTGGACTTCAACGCTGATTTATTATTTTGCAGTATATGTTATTTTTTAAATTCACTTTTTGGCAAAGATTCATGCGTACTGCAAGATATTAGTCTTTATTTTTAGTAGGTGCAGAAGATTGCTTCGCGAAATTGGGACGGCGTTATTGTCGCTGCCAAGAATTTATTCGAACAGTATTAAAGGATAACATTTTGTGCATTCTTTATTTTGTATAGTATGTAAAGTTTTCGACTGCCTCAGTGGTGTAGTTCTACTACTGCAAAGTGATATTGGATTATTCTATTAACCCTTAAATGCATGATGATGTATATTTACATCAGTGTTTTCTTCCGTACATAATTTCTAAACGGTAATTCGAACACAGTATGTTTTACTTTTAATTGTCGGCCCGGAGTCAGGAATTAGTTCCCGATGTGGCGATGGGCTTGCCCCCTATAACATAATGGGACGGGACATATAAGGCGAAATTTGAGTGTCCTGGTGGCGCCTCTGCCTACCCCTTTGGGGATAAAGGTGTGAGTTTATGTATTATGTACAAATGCATTTGGCCATTTATTTTCTCTGCTCCATTTATGAATGCGTGACCTTAGAGTATTTCGTAACCTAAACATAATGAAACCTTCGTATGTTCCAGTGACGTGTTGTAAAGGGTTATTTTGCCTTACCCACGAAGCACGAACTACAAAGAAAAGTCACCTATTTCACATAAAAGCTTATCACGTTTCAAGAATGGAAATTCGTACAAAGAATTGATTCTTTTTTACCAAAAGCTATTTCCTGTATCCGCCGCTGTTCGTGTATTTGATATTCTTGTAAGCTTTTGTTGGTTCGCAACGATCGCCGATATTCGGGTATCATGCAAATATAACTTTAACAAAGTAGCATTGGGAATAGGAGAAATACATACAAACATAAAATCACGCCTTTTTCCCAGAAGGGGTCGGCAGAAGTGCTACCAGGACACCCACATTTCGCCTTGTGTGATCCGTCCCACAACGTGATAGGGAGCGAGCCTATCGCCATATCGGGCACAAATTCCTGACTCAATTGGAGAAATAACTTTGGCATTACTATTAATTCTGGAATCCGTCTTTGTTGGCAAATCGATGTAGGTACCGGAACAGGGATAATTTCTGCCAATGTTAATTTGCTTGTTAATAAAGTCCGTAGTGATATGCCTACATACATACTGGTATCAATTTTAATTGAATAAGAATTTGGATATGTAACGAATATACATCGAGGATATTGGATTGCTAATATTCTTATTAGATCTTTAACAATTTAGATGTCTTCCTAGGCTTCTTTTGGAATTCAAAATAATAGTTTTATTAGATAGGTAGTAAATAATAGTACCTAATTAATGAAATACATAATGAAGACAATTTTGTTTATATTTATTCTGTTCATATCCTCCAGTGTCTACATCCTTACAGATTTTCTTTTCGAGAAAAAGTACGAGTTGGTACATAAAGTAATATATTAATGTTTTTTAGTCTTTACTAAACCAGAAGCCTGAACGTGTATCTATACCTACTTACTTCTGTGGTTGTACGATGTATGTAAAGCTACGAAAGTACCTACTGATCAATAAAATGAGACATTTCGCTACAGCGCCATCTCTTGACGTTTTATATTGATGTTGAATCATTGGCTTAAAAGACTGATATCCCAAACTTTTTTAACTACAAATAACTTTGTTTTGGTTTATGGTTAACCTATAACCAATATACTCACATGAGTTTGACAGTTAATAATGTTGCGATCATAAATTGGTTTCCTGAAATGGTGGACTTATGTAATAAATAGTTTCGTAAATAAAATATTTACGAAACTAATCTTATGAAGTCAATATTTTTGTCAATACCAGGGAAAATTAAGATAAGCAATTCTAGTTGCTATTTTATATAACTTAAAACAAAAAATGCTCTTCATAATTAATATCGATTTAATCATAAGCAGATTACGACAAGCCTTTAGCGGAAGATATTTTAATTTCTATAACATTTTCAAGATTTTTAATTGCTTTTTCAAATAGCAATTTTATTAATAACACATGGGAAACTATAATTTTGAATGTGCATCCCCATTATGACAGTTTATTTGGCCAATACAGTGAGATATTGATTTTCCGTGGCTTGATTGGTAACCGGACTTCATTCTAGATTATTCTAATATTTTCTGGAATATATTATGATTCCATGATTCACCTGTGCTTAAATAGTTATATATTAGTGATTGCGTCGGGATTTTATCCACAGAGCGATTTCGTAGGGTATCATTGAAGTTAGTTGCAAACGCATAGTAGATTGAGCAAAAACAACATGAGTGCTAATAACGAAAATAATGCTGTGGCGGGAGCCCTGACCCTTGCCGGGAGCAGCAACGACATCCCTTCGCCGGTGCCGTCGCAGCCCCGGCAGCCGAGAAACCTGCAGGTATAATTGACAAATCTATTGTAATGTGCGCTCTTATTACAAAATGGTTGTCTATACTCTATTGATCGGTGGTCCCATAGCGAAAGCTCCGCTTCGTAGTTCGTGTAATTTATTACCATTTTTACTGCTGGCGCGTGCTTGTTATGGTTGTGTGTTACGGAAAAGTAAAATTGTCTTTGATGCTAAAATTTGCATAATTTGCATTTGCAAATTTGCATTTTTGTTGTCCATACGCGTGTCCTACAAAATCTGTAGCCATTTTTGATGCTTTGTGAATTGTGATTTATTGATTTCGCCGAGATAGAGCGTGCTCTGTTGAGTAGTGCACTGATACGAAAAAAATTCAAGATTCTAAAGTGTAGTTTTTGTGAAGTGAATTGAATTTGTCATATTATTTTTTGTAATAAATTGTTACAACATGGCTCTTACTCTCGAATGTTTGGTAGGTTTTATAATTTATTCCTTCATTGTAATTCAGTAAAGAAATATGTTTATGAAGCTGTATTTTCAGTGTCTAAACATTTATTAAATTATTATCTAATAAATCTATTCATTTAAATTCGTTAAAAGTTGCATTTTAAATTAAAAAAATCTATAATAAATATTTAGTCTAATATTTTATAACATTTTGTTCCTGTATTCATGGATGTGATATTTCTTCAAGGGCCTGTTGAGGTTTGCCATGGAGGCAACTAAAGCTGAAGATGCTCCTGGCAATTCTGAGTTTGGGCCTATGGATGAGGAGGTAAGATTTTTAAATGTCATTTTGGAATTTTGTCAAGGAGAGTCTCAAAAATTAGATATTCGTCATTCTTTAAGGCTCAGTTGCACAAACTAACTTTGCCCATAACTTTGACTTTAACAATGTCATCGCCATACATTTGTGACTTTTTTGACATTGCTAATGTATGGGATTGACGTTTTCAAAGTCAAAGGTATGGGTAAAGTTAGTTTGTGCAATTAGCCCTAAGTCTTTGCTACATTATTTCATCATATTTAGTGTATAAACTGGTAATTGAATAACGTAAATGTGGTTTGAGTTAATTAAATGGCCTCACATTTTCACCATTAATTTAACACGGGCATTTTAACTGATAATAAAACATACTGGATGTGGTTTCAATGAATATCACCATGACATCACCATTCAGTTTCATATATAGTCATAACCATCAAGTTTGCATGCCATAGGGGTAAGCATAGACTTATCCTGATATACCATTTTCAGTTCATCCACTTACCTAAATCTCTTCATCCATTCTTGTTAAGTATTAAGTTACAATAGTGGAAATTTTTCGTACAGCGAAAGAACTTCTTAGAAGAAGCATTGAAGAGCATGACAGCGAACATGGCTGAGGTTTTGCAGAAGTCTATCAAGGTGCTAAGCAACTCGGAGAGGATACACAGCATCCTGCTGGGGGAGACGTTGCCAGATGACATTCACTCAGCTTTCAACAACCTGCTGGAGGTTGTCGATGACATTGACATTGCTAATGGTGAGAAAATTACTGTTACTAAAAGTTGTTCAAATTGGTTTTTCATAGTGTGTAAAAACAAATAATCTTGTGATTAATAACTTGTAGATTAATATTTGACTGCTGAGACGTTGCTAATGGTGAGATGCATCATTGTTTTTATCTTTCACTAATTGGACTCATTCATGCCATAGAGAATATGACACTTTACACCTTCACTAAGCTTATTTCCCTCCCAAATTCGACAACGTGCCTGGTAACGCCACTTCGAGTACGAATTCCACTCCTAGGCAACTCAGGATATTTATCAGACTGAAAAACTTACTTAAAGTATATAGAAACGTGACCTAGAAATAAACATAAACTCCAGCATGCTGCATAACATAATTGTAGATCTACAACTTGACTACAAATATTTTTCTTGTTCCAAACACTCGCAGACTTCTACAAGATGGGTGGGTTCTCGATATTCCCGGTGTGCTACGGCAGCGAGAACGAGCAGGTGCGGCTGATGGCCAGCTCCATATTGGCCGAGGTGTGCCAGAACAACCCGTACTGCCAGGCGCGCGCGCTCGAGTGCGGACTACTCAACGTGCTGCTGAATCTGGTGCTCACTGAACGGAGACTGGCGCTGTCCAAGTGCCTTTCTGCTATTTCTTGTGAGTTTAATGTTTATTAATATATACGTACATAATCTCACGCCTTTATCCTAGAAGGGATAGGTAGAGGCGCCACTAGGACACCCACATTTCGCCTTGTATGTTCCGTCCCATGATGTGATAGGGGGCGAGCCTATCGCCATATCGGGCACAAATTCCTAACTCCGGGCTAATTCCTAACTACGCCACCGAGGCAGTTTATTAACTGTGTTAAAAAAGATCTTGTATCTTTTAAATGTGTGTATGTTTTTTTTTATGTGTCTCTGTACAGGTGTGTGTGTGTGTGAATATGTTTTTAGTTATTTACATTCTAAGAATCGTAAACTATTAGACAAATCGTGTTCCTATAATATCTATGCGAAAACAGATTATCAATTGTTGCCGGTGTCAAAAACGTGGCTTCTGATTCCACATTATCTAAACGAGGCTGATAGAAAATAAATATTCCTCTTACAAATTGTCGACTTAAGTCTAATTTGATTATCTGCAGGCACGTGTCGTGAGTACGACCCGGCGTGTCGCGAGCTGATCGCTCAGGACGGCTGCAAGACCCTGGCGCAACTCCTCAAAGCTGACGAGCCCATGGTACGCACCAAGGCCGCCTTCCTCATCCGCTACCTCACGCACACCTACGCCGACTGCAGGGGTGAGTCTACAATCATACAGTTTAGTATATTTGTCTAACATACGTAGGTCCGTAAGGTACGTAAGTCGGACAACCCACACTAGGCCAGCGTGGTGGACTATACGGCCTAACTACACTCAATCGATTCTCTCGATTGTAGAGTAGGCCCGTGCCCTGCAGTGGGACGTATATGGGCTGATATAGATAGATAGATAGTATATTTGTCTAAAAGGGACTGCATAGCATTTAACTGCAGGTCACACACAAATATTTCTTAAAATTAAATAAAAATTGTTGGGTTTTATTTCTGTTTGCATTGTGTTTGAAGTTACTAAAACTACCACCTGGCCTCATTGTCGGCCTCATTATAGCTTATATACATCCGTTATAAACCTTGTATAATATCGCCAAATAAACCCTCTAAATGATTTTTCCAGAGCAATTCATCCAGCTCAATGTGATCCAGACAATCGGTGAGCAAATCAAGGCTGGCAGGGACAACACCTCCGAACATCTCCTGACTATCATGCAGTCCTTAGTGGAGGATGGCAACCCTGAAGCTCTGGCCCAGTGCCGTGAACCCAGTCTGGACCTCAAAGCTTCCTTGGAGAAACATCTGGAGCACTCCGATTTAGTCTACGACATGTTCAGAGAGGAGAAAGAGAGTTGCCAAGAGATCCTAGCACGAGTCTTTGAGCATTACCAGCCAGCTGAGATCATTGAGGAAGTTGCCGACAGGTAAACATGTAAAATCATGTTTTTATAATGTGGTACAGGCTTGTAAATCGACATTTAATCAATAAATAAGTCACAAATCAATATTTTCGATTTATTTATTGATTGCATTTATTTTTTAAGCTGAGCGTTGGATTTTCCAGCTCAAGGTTTGAGTTAAATTGCAATGAAATAAGCTACTTAAATAGAGCACATTCAACATTTTTCATTTCAATAAGCATTTAGTTTGAGAAACTTTCTTTCATATTAGGTTTAGTTAAGTTTCTAATTCTGGTATAAAATGGAATAGCGTTTTTAATGCGTCTAATAAATAGAATAGCGTGTATCTTACATTCTAAATGTTAAAGTCTGTCCATTTGTAGTCAAACATTTAATGGATACCACTTTTCTATAATGTGCTTTTAATGTGATCAAAAGTGTGTCAAATATTATTAAAATGATATACTTTTTATTTCAATGGCATAATGTTTTCGACAGTAATAGGTTGATAAAATATTAATTCGTACTTTACTGGTGGGTAGGCACCAACGCAATGTCTATTTCTCCCGCCAAACATCAGTGTAAATGCACTGTTGTGTTCCGGTTTGAAAGACATTGTAGCCAGAGTAACTATTGGACATAATGAGATAAGTCTCATATGTCTCAGGATGGCGAGCGCAGTGGAATGCCAAGCAATGCTTTGCAACTCATGGTGTTGTTTGGTTTCTACTGTCCATGAGCGGTCGTATCGTTTACCATCACGCATGCTCGTCTCGCCATTCACCGCAATAAAAAAAAATATTTATTCAGTACACAAATATGATTTGAACAGGAACACAAGGGTGAATAGAGATAAAATTAAATAATTTATTTCAATATACAGTCTTACAGGAATTATGAAAAAACGCCTGTACAATTCCAATATATAAAAATCATCTTTCATAATATAACAAGAAAGTTTTGTTCCTATTCACCCCGTGTTATGTACTCCGTACGTTAAATTCTCTATGATGTGATTTGGTCCTCTACAAGTATTGTAGTATAGTCATTATTTATGTGAATTCAAGGAATTCTTGTAGCGTATGATTTAATCTAAAATGTATACTTGTATTTATAATTCGAAACGCATATGTATCTAAAATTTCATCGTCACATTAATGTAGGATTGTATAAGTGTGTAGAATTTTTCGTGTGAGTTTGTTGCGTTTTTTGTGGAAGGAGACACTAAAAAATAATTAAGCTTTTTTCCTAAATCGCAACTTAATTTAGTATACAACTCCAGATGATATTTGCATACTATCCGGCATGGTTTTATGCTCATTTTGCTAAAGACTACACTCCCAAAGAATATGAAGTGCGCACTGTTCATATTGGTGTTGAATATGAATGAAACAAAATGAATGTATGAATTAAGGTTAACTTCCTACATATATTATTCAGAAGTTAAGCCTAAAAATTGTGCCATTTACCAATTCCTTAATTTTATAATCGGGTATTAAAACGTTGGCGAATTATAAATTTGTGTCAGGATCTAAGTGTTCTCCTTAAGTTTTGTCTGCTTTAGCTTTTCTTAATTTATTTTTAAATAGGGTACTTTTAAATTGAGTTAGCGCACACTGTCCCAACAAAGACTGATGTTTGATGGTCACTATCTCATATTTATACTTGCCATTTATGATTTGAAATCATCACTTCATTCTCATCAATTTTATTTATTTAGTTGCAAGTGTACCCTTTTAATTAAGATAATTAATAAGTAAGCTGTCATAGATATAGAGAATGAACTGAATATAATAATATATATGATTAAAACGAAATCTGTCTTTCTAGAAATTGAAAAACATATATGATATCAAATATACAAACATGTTGTTTAAACACAAACACATGAGCAGGTTGGGTCCTATTCACTATATATCAGAAATGCATTCAAAACTGACTTCAAAAAAGAAGTGGTTCTCAATTCGACTATTTTTTTATGTTTGTTACCTCGTTACATTGTACTGGGTTACCCGAATTAGATTACTCTTTCTTTGATTGAAAGCTTGTCATTTGCTCCCATAAAATATGGTGAAGATCTGATGAATATCTTCGGACCTGGAGAGTAGAACTCCTCAAAATTGAGTAGGATTCCAATGGTTCTTCTTGCCTTAGGTTCAGTATAAAAGTTAAGGTGCAGTGGGGGAGAGAAGAAGGGATAAGGGCGTGGGGGGGGATCTGAGATAATTATTAGACACATAAATAATGAATATCTTCAGCAGCTTTAAACCGATTTTGGTGATTTCTTTTTAAGGAATCAAAACAGACAAAACAATGAATTTTCAAAAATAATGGGCAGATGTTCCAGTTTGTTCTCTATATTTAAATACTAAAATTGTAGTATACACATTTGTATCTAAGTCACATTCATTAATCGCGATTTACAAATAAGATTAGGTAATAATTTAAAAAGAATGGGAATGAAAATGACCCCGTTATAGCAACTGAAATATTGTCACCTCTTCATTTCAATATTATCTAATAAGCAGGCTGCTAAGAAATTAATTAAAAACATAATATAATCAGTGAGCAATTCCAGTGATAGCCCCAGATTAAAGTTTTAAGTAGATAGAATACATTTTGCGTGGCCTGAGTACTTGATTTCGTCACAATGAGTTTCTTTTCTAATTTGTAGCTCAGATCAAGATCAAGGCTAATTTTAATCAGCAATTCGTAATGGTTGAAGGGCGAATTCATAGCTATGTATGGCAGACATCTCATATACCTAATATTTAAAAATATTTTTGACGCAATGTTTCTCTCCGCAGGGAGGCTGAACCGAAAAGTTAGCGTTGTGGAAACGATCTTGTCTATACCAAATTGATTCTTGAGGACTAGGTGACATTCATATTATTAATATTGGACCAACAGATTCACAAATGACCACAGATATTCCTAAAAATACACTTACTTTTTGTGCAAATGAAGCACACTAGCTAGGCCAATAATGATGGAAAATTTACCATTTTCAAGGTTCTAAATTAATAACAATTCGGCCTAAAAATACGTCCCATTGCAGGACACGGGCCTTCTCTACAATCTAGACTTATAATAAGAGGACTTATAATAAGAGGACTTATAATAAGAGGACTTATAATAAGAGGACTTATATCTTAATCCAAAATGCTGGCTTAGTGCGGATTGACTTACAACAACATACCATAGAAATACCGAGTATAATAAGACGGCGACCGAAAAAGATGCGTTAATTTTAGTGGTTTCATCCAAAAACACTAAATCAAAATTAAAAAAAAAAAAGACTATTTTTTTTGTGAAAATTTTAGTTGTATTGTGTCTAAAGTCACGAATTCTACCACTTGGCTCCGTTTTCGGTCGCAGCCTCGATATACCCTGTATAATTTTACGGGATAATATATTTTAAAATTGGATTTTCTTTTATAAATGGGAGATAGTAAGATAAATACGAAAAGGTGCATTTACATTCCCATTCCAGTAACATACTCAGGTTGTCGTGGGATGTCTATCTTCTGTTCTGTGCTTGGCTCAAACCTACAATAGGTTGGGCGTCTCATGCAGGCGTAATGCCAGACTTATGCTTTTTGTGTCATTGCATGGTGTTAAAATGTCAACAATTGACTAGCTTGGAACTGAAGTGGTCTATCGAAGTAATAAAATGTTGGGACGAATGAGATACTTTAAATCGAAATCTTTAATATGTATTTAAGTCATTAAAAACAACAGTAATTATAGATGATTGATTACAATATAAAATTTTAATTGCTTTAAAAATTGATGTCTCGAATTTAACATAAATAAATAAAATATTTCATGATAGACCCTTAGTCCCTGCTAGTCCGATGTATGTAATGTGTTCTTTTTTTCAAATGGATTTATGTAAAAAAAAGAAATAAAAACTTTAAGTTTGTGAAACTATTTGGCTAATGAAATGTTACTTGTATATATACAAGTTTGTACTTTATCTCCTGTTTCAAAATGTCTGGATAAATATTAAATTACAAATATTCTATCAACTAAACAATATTTTTTCACATAATTTATTTATTTCTAAATACAAATGTAGAATTTTCGATCTAATATTAAGTTGTTTAACATACTAAATATGTATTTGGACATTTTAAAACAGGCGTTAATTTTTATAATAATATTTTTGTATTGAAAACATAAAATTGGTGAAAGCATGTACGCTTGACCAATTTACTAAGACTACTCGGTATGATCTGTTTTATACTCCTTATACGGTGTTTCAGGAGAAATATTGTATGACAGGTACCTTTATATCAAATATTTCTAGTAGCATGTAACTGGATTCCTACATAAATAAAAGTCTTACTTAGAAAATGTGTTTTATTTACTCATATAAGTTTATAGCGTGATGATGTAAGGTATATTGATTTTTACCACCTAATCGTTTTGGCCTAGCTTACATAAATTAATCGACTTTGGCAATTAAAATAACTATTTAAAATTAGTTAACTTATTACGTTTTTAAAGTCAAAGTTGATAATTGGAGAAATGAAAGAGAAAAGAGACAAAAACACAAAAATTAGGGCAACAGAGAAAGGAAGGAATTTTCGTCTAACCTAATTTTCGTCAATATGCGCGATATTTCTCAGAGCACAAAAAGTATTAGGGCGACAGAAAAATAAAGTATTACTAAAAATTTTGTCAAATTTGCGCAAGAATTCTCAGAAGTACTAGGGCAACAAAGAATGGAGGAGGTTACTGTAATTACAGAGTTCTACCCACAGACTGATATTTAGCCGCAATTTTAATATATCTACCCACAGTTACATGCCTCTTACTAAGAATATTATGTTATCAATCCAGTGAGTATACAGGGTATATCAAGACTGCGACCGAAAACGAAGCCAGGTGGTAGTATTAGTGACTTCAGACACAATGCAACTAAAAATTTCGCAAAAAAAATCGAGAACTTTTTTTTTGTAATTTTTTACTTATCGTCGTATTTGGGTGATATATACATAGTTTTCCTAAAATAAACATGTAAACCTCTTTAATTTTAAACACGCAATGGTACGTTAGGGTTTAAATTCGTATTTTCGCAAAAACTAGGTATTTACCACCCAAACACGACGATTTTTAAAAAGTTCTAAAAAAATATCTGTCACTGTTTTGGCGAAATTTTTATTTGCATCGTGTTTGTAACCACTAAAACTACCACTGGCTTCGTTTTCGGTCGCAGTCTTGATATACCCGGTAAAGAGGTGATTCCGATCTACCATTGGACTAAAAGTGATACAATTTTGCATTAAAATACAAAATTATTTCAGTACTTCGTAAAAATATTCTAAATCTTTCACTTCTGCCGTGTGTGAATTGGGTATTCTACCCATTTTCAAAAAGTCTTTTAAGTTGTTCCTAAGATTAAGACAAACTATTTAAAAAAAATATCAAATTTTTATTCGCTCGGCAAGTCCAATAAAAAACCATTTAAAATTTAAATTTTAAATTTATGCGCGCAAATATGTGAAAACGCTAGGCGCCATGTTCCTTTAAAATGATACGTCACTCAACCAGTAAACAACCTGTGTTTGTATGAGCTCTTGGACACCGGAGGGGGTATTCTACTTACGGAATGACGTAGAATCGTTATCCATCATGGCGGCAGCCGTTTCACATCTTTTTAGGACAGATAAAAAAATTGAAATTTTCTAAACGAATTATAAAATTTATTCCTAGGAAATAAAAACTGAAATTAACATATACTTATTGCTTAATGCTCTACTATATACATTTATAGTTTTTAGATTTTTTCTTTCTTATAGTAAAATACCCAATTGCACATACACTTTTTTTTTACTTTTGTGCTGATAACAGGTAATCAACTAGGTTTCAATAAAAAGTGCGTTTATTACAAAATTATTTTATTATACTTAAACAGTTTAAGCATCAATAAATTTGACCGTGTCCTCGCCTCCTTCAGACACGGGGAGGGTAGTGATGTCCTCGACCTTCCAGTCGAAGTTGATGCCGGTGACTTCGTAGTACCAGTCGTGGTAGTAGCCGGGGCGGACGTAGCCTGCCAAAAATTGTATCGATAACAATAGATAATTGGTTTCTGTAACTATGAGATTATTGTTCCTACACATGTCCGTGCAGCTCGTGTATAATATGGTGTTCCTAAGATGTTAGAAAGATTCCGCTTTATGGGATTTTTTCAAGATTACCCCTCATTTTATGAGACCGAAAAGTCTCTCGTAGTTTCTGATACTCACGACACAAGACTCGATCTTAGTGTGGGGTCAGGACTGTGTATGTGACTGTTGGGTGTTTATACGTCGTGTATTTTATTATGACTAAGCAGTCCATATCGTATTTCTGTGAGAATGTTTAAGTTCGACCCGCAACAAAACTGGTCAAAACTAACATTAATTCCGGTTAATGATCTTTCAGCGGTTGAAAACGCATTTAAATTTTTGAAAAGTTTGGGTCTAGGTATTTCACGAAAACTATTGCCCGAGAATACACAAGTCTCATGTCTTAAGAGTTCCAAAAGTTAAAACATACCCATATTATTGGCAGCATTTGTTAAGCCTTGATAGATAAAACCCAAATTTCGCGTGGACGTAACTAATTCTGACTTGGTATCCAGCAAATGGGCCGTATTGAGACATTCAGAATACTAACCTGAAGGGATTTCGTTGTTGCATCCTCTGACGTGACCGAAACTGACCACGCCGACCATGGTGGGCTGACCGTCAGCGTCGACGATGGTCAGGGGACCACCGCTGTCACCCTGCGACAAGATTTACACATGTGAATCGTGTTTTAGACGCAAGACAACGTAGTTTTAGTTTTACTTGAACTGTTAGAATTTTATTCAACACTCGGTTTAGGGATAGGTATGTTGTAATGAATATCTTATTGGTGATATTCTTCTAAAAGGTGGGATAATACAACATTCTTTTTTAATCAACATTTTGTAGGAAAATTTCACATTCGGTCGTTTGTCTGACGTCGATTCTTTCTGGAAAAACTCGGCTTTCCAAGTTTCCGAGACTCTTGGTAGAACTGACTTTAGCTAGATATTTTGATTGTGCTTTTGTTCCTCCATGAAGTTACTTATAAAGAATACATAGTAAACTAAAAGGAAGATGATATAATTAAGCTTGAATTTTATCATTACCTGGCAGGAAGACTGCGAGGTGTAGTTGTAGTAGCCGGCGCAGATAGTCTGCTCTCGGATGACGCGGCTGCCGGGGTACCACTCGAGGCACTCGTCATTGGTGATGCCTCGGAGGAACACCCACAGCAGAATTTCGGAGGTGGTACCGCCTGCGTGGTTTTAATAGAGTTTGATTTGCAGGAATCACAATAAATTCCCCATCTAATTATTATGACTTTGATTTTCAAATGTATAGATAAATGTGGACGGTTCTTATTTAGATTTGTATTCGTACTTTATTAAATTGATTAATCTATCGCTCATACATAGCTAGGGAATAAGGCACTTTAGAGGATCAGAGATTTTCCTGTCTTATATCCAGCAAAAGCCTTAAGTAAGCTAATGTTAGTTCCGAAATAAATTTACCGTTCCACGTATCATCGGTACGTCCGAAGCCGCTGACGACGAGGCGTTGTCCATCGTAATTGATATCTTTCTGTTCACTGCTCTGCAGACGGCAAGGCTGGACATTACCTGGGGATGCAAATCAATCATGTCTTTATGCACTAGTTTATAGAATTAAAATTTTAACTTTCGTGGTTTACTATGGAGTACGGATTGGTTCTTCACCATTGTGTATGGTGGTTATTTATTGCTATCCAGACAGATTTTAATTTCCTGCATCCTTGATCTGATAGGATATTTAGAGGCAGATATTGTAATAGCTATGTCGGTAAAGTACATAAGGAAAAACTATAGAATTGTAGTTGAAATTAATCAGAATCTTCAAGGGATCATGTACAAAATTAAATAAAGCAAAGATTTACTTACGGGTGTAAGGGATGTACTGGTCAATTCCGACCAGGGCGATGTCATCAGTCTGCACTCCAGCCTGGATCTCGATGTATTCAGGGTGGATGTACTTGCGAGTGGTCTCTACAAGGAACTCAGGACGTGTGAGGTTGGTCACACCGAAACGAACCACGAAAGTGAAGCGGCTGTGGAGGAAAATAAAGGCTTTTACTTTTATTTCTTCTCTAGATACTTATCTAGTAAAATCATTTTATGTTTTTGTATTATGTACTTAATTGGTTTTATTGTGGTTTTTGTCCGTGCAAATTAAGAAATTGTAAATATCTGTTTTGTGTCTGTTTCTCTAGTTTTTGCATGGGCGTACTATATAAAATACGTTCATGAGCTTTTGTTCCTTATGTTCGATATATAATTATAGAGCGAAGAAAGGCAGATAACATATATTTTGTTAATACCAATACATATGTAAATATTACGTAAACGATGAGTGTTTTGTTGCGTAGGCTGTTAACATTATTCTATGTATGTTATCTTGATTAGGGATTGTACGGATTAAAACCCACATCATTTCAGATTTCGGAGATAACTGATATCTCTATAAACTTTTAATGCGATAGGGAGGCACGTTCTTGCCTATCATTACTTATTAGTTGGATTTACTGTTTTATAACACATGGTATTAATGTTTGCTCGATTTGAATTGCATTATACCAGAGTTTGTACACTTAAGCCGTGCTTGTAGCCAGAGGACATCCGAAGCAGTCCCAATATATGAAAGATGCAAACCCATACTAGGAATAAACTTAACTAAGCAAAACTTATGTATTTTTCAATTTAGGACGTTTATGTTTTTTTTTAATAGTGCACCAACAGCATAATACATTGAATCGTATTTTATAAATTATGATATTGGTACATATTTAAATGTATGCCAATTATAGGTTTAGTAGACGTTTCCCTAAAGATTATGATGATGAAAGGCGAAATAAGGATAAAGAAATGCAAGTTTTCTAAACTGGCACGACAAAGTCACTTGTTGGCATCGATATTATAGAATATATATAAGTCAATGATTGTTGGTAAGTGGTTGATATTGCATCGTTATCATAAAAGCCCCATTTACAAGGGGAGATTCTTCCCGCCACGAAGATACGATTATCGTAAGGATATAAAAAAGTTGCATCGTGTTAGCATTGTCAGAACACGCTAATCTATGGCGGTTATATCATGCGATAATTGCATAACATTTTCGCCGCGAGAAAAACTCCCCGTAAATGGCGCTTAAGTATTGTAGGGTACTATGACTGGCAGGTAGATGTAAGTTGTACGTACTTAGCAACGCAATGAGCAGCGGTGAGGACCCAGTTGTGGTGGATGATGGAGCCGCCGCATGAGGAGACACTTCCAACTCCGTTAACCATCCTCAAGCTGATCTGGTACGGAATCTGCTCATCTTCAGCTGGCCAGCCAGCCACAATCCTCGAGGAATCTTCTAAAAACAAAATTGTAATGTAAGTTACGAGTAATGAGATGAAAATTTTCGTGAGGCAGGACAAAGTCAGTTCAACAGCAAGTCGGGATAGAGGGAGAGAGAGATTAGTTTTATTGCAGTTAGAGAGATTGATGATGGATAAGAAATCTATCTTATATCATTTAAGTTCAATAGTTAATAGGCATAAATCGGTTAATCGGTAAATCAGGACCCTTAGACCCATCGTTGAGAGACCTCATATTCGACAGCGCTGGTGTCTTAGATGGTGCTTAGTACAGAACCAAGTCTAGTAAGATAAAAAAGAGGGCTTAGTTCAACAATGCACTGAAAGAGATGCGGATAATGATGAATAATTGTATCAGGAGTTCTAATACATGCAAAGACCCAGGTTGGCGCTTGTTTGAAGAAACCTACAACCAGCAGGAGACGATGCTTGGATAATGTTTTAAATGAATTATTTGTTTTGTTATTTACCTCGGAGTTCCTCAATAATAGCATGGCTATCAGCTCGGCTTAGTGGCTCAGCCTGGAAATTACGGTTCAATTTATAATTGTCACTTTTAGATCAGTTACGTTGTTATCAAAAGTTATTATTATTATTAAATGAAGTAGGGTAGTCGCAAAATGTTTTTTTTTATCTGCTCTTATAATTGTGTTATCCGGTGGTTTGCTTGCACGTAATACTAAACTCGGAAGAGATCCCAAATTCACAAACATGTTTTTGTTAAGAAGAACACGTAAGTAATGCAAACTATATAGAAATCGAAGTTAAAACTTCAAAGATCTCTTTTGAAACTAGACATTAAGGCGTATTGAAAATAATAATCACATAAATAAATTTAAACAGACTTTATTTTGGTAAATTATCCAGTATTGTATTTTAAAAACATACCTGAGCAAAGGCCAATAGGCCCAAAAGACCAATAAAGTACACAGCCGCCATTCTGTTCACTAGTACCTAACCAGAATGCCTGAATTTCAATATTCATTTAAATGTTATTTCTTTCAAAGATAACCCAATCTTGGATGGCGATAAACATAATTAATTACCTGTATTATCAGGGTTATCAGGGTTTTTCCTAATTCATTATGTATATCTATGCTTTTTACGTTAAAGTCTGACATCCTGTTTTTGACTAAATCAGAGCAGCCATATTGTCATTGCAGATAGAAAGATCCTTTAAAATGTGGTGGTCACATTTGTATTATTTAAACGGTATTAATTAGACACATTTTCTTTGATTTTGATTTATTGAGTTCAACTGGAAATACAATGCCCATTTTTCTATACTTTATCTTCAATAAAATTGTTGACTGAAAATTGTTATAGATAACTAATAATAATAAGAATGAGGATGAGGAGAAGGAAGATAACACAATAGGGTTTTTACATATTTTGTCTAGTAAAATATTTAGCGGTCTATCATTACGAAAATAACTAACGTCATCCGATTAATTAATCCAAATTACGGAGGCTTTCTTCGAACACGTTTGGAAATTA
The DNA here is from genome assembly GCA_905220455.2 of Deilephila porcellus. Classification (NCBI taxonomy): domain Eukaryota; kingdom Metazoa; phylum Arthropoda; class Insecta; order Lepidoptera; family Sphingidae; genus Deilephila; species Deilephila porcellus. Next base: position 10,966,478 of record LR999991.1, read on the forward strand.
CAAATAATGAGTGAAGATGTGGTAATAGCTGTGGAAAGTGGTCGCTTGGATAGGGACCAGTACTTTGTCCATTTCTGCATCAAAGAAGCAGTGTGTGAGCACTTATGTGTTCCGGTTTTAAGAGTCTTGTACCTAGTGAAATTACTGTGAAGGGCATTAAGAGATACTTTATAACTATGAATGCTTTAAATGAAGAAGTGTTCATTAAGATTGTTAGAAAAATTTGGTTGGACGGCGACAGATTACACCAATTGACACAGTTTGCCATCAATCGACAGTCAACAACTTGGTTGTATCAGACAAACACCAGGTGAAGAAAGTAAATAAATAGACGTTTTACTTATTCAATATGTTTTAATTAGGCAGAAAGTGCAGCTATTCAGTTTGCTATAACTTATAGTATAAGATGATTATACCTATTATATTGTATATAATAATAACTTGGTACTAAAAATCTGCACAATCTGAGTTGTACGTTGTGAAAATCTGAATTTTGAGATTATCTCAAAACTTAAAATGATTTGAAATCTTTTACAATTAAGCGACTGTAATGTTTCACACACTTTTATTTAAGCATCGACAATGATGACTCTGTCTTGTTCCACTTGTTCTTCTATCTTTTCAGGTTGAGACAGAGGCTCCTCAAGCGTCCAGTCGAAGTTGATGCCCGTCACTTCGTAATACCAGTCGTGGTAATGCCCGGGACGGACGAAGCCTAGAATGAGAAATTGATTTCTTTGGAGTTGTTCCCCAACAACATTCCTAAGTATTTTACTATTGATTCAGTAGTATAAAATGCAAAATATTTCCTAGAATTCAAGATCCAAAATTCTAGTTATCAATAAAACTATGTAACTTAAAATTGGTAAAGACTCCTACTACTAAGAAGAAATATTTTATAAACTCCTCAGTCCTGACCTGCAGGAAATTCGTTGTTGCATCCACTAATGTGACCGAAGCTGACCACTCCGACCATGGTAGGCTGACCGTCGGCGTCGACAATGGTCAGGGGACCACCGCTGTCACCCTGCGTAAAGATTTTGATGTGTGATTTGATTGTGATGTTGATATGAAAGCAGCAAGATTTTCTAAAACGCTATCGACATTTTGCGAAAACATTTTTAAAATTTTTGTGATATTGATTGAATGAAAATTTTCTCTTGCTTTCTGATTAAGTTGTTCATTAGTTAAACTATCTTTATTGTTACGTCAAATAACAATTAACTATAATACATTTTAATACATATCCTTTATAATTCGCAAAGATTAACTACAGCAAAAGCTTTGAGTATCAAATAAAATTGTGATGAGAGACAAATTTTGACTTGAATAAATTACTTTTAAACAAGCTAAATTATTATTACCTGGCAGGAAGACTGAGAAGTGTGGTTGTAGTGGCCAGCACAGATGGTCTTGTCCTGGATGATGCTGTTGTCGTCGTACCAGTGCCGACACTCCGCATTGGTGATGCCACTCAAGAACACCCACATGAGAATCTCGGAAGTGGCACCACCTGTAGGGTTTTAAAAGATTGATCAATTTAATGATGAAATCTTTAGATATCATGTGATTACTATATTCTGTGGCCAGGAATAACGACGATCATGAATTTACCGACAATTTGCACAGTTGCGTAAAAAGAGACAAATCGCTCTCAAACATTTTATTCAGAAATGTTTCTAAATTGTTCGTACACAACTTGGAGATTTGAATGTATGTCCGTAAACGTTAATAGCACAGTCATGTTAGGCGTACTTGTAAAAGGTTAGGAAGGCTATTAAAGATCTGTAGCGCTTCCACGATGTCTTTAGAGTTGGATTTTATCTGGCGATCACTCAAAATCACAGCTTTTTTCTTCTCCCTATCGACGGTCAGATGTCCGATTCTAAATTTCTATGTAGTACGACATTATTATATCTAGCAGAATAGCAAATCCTAAACATCATCACTATTATTGGGTAAGTGCAATATTTACCGTTCCACGGATCGTCGGTGCGTCCGAAGCCGCTGACGACCAAACGTTGTCCTTCGTAGTTGATGTTTTTCTGTTCACTGCTCTGCAGACGGCAAGGCTGTATGCTTTCTGTGGATTCATTTTTACAAGATTTTTATCCAGATTCTACTATAAAGATTTTTAATTATTCTACTTTCTATTAGTCTCAAATTCCGCAGGCATTCAAGATGTCTGGAACGGCGAACGATAAGATAATTTGGGACGTGCAAAATTATATCATTTTCACTTAAGCAGGTGCACTGTTCAGGTGAAGTACCGACATTATAATGCCGGCCTAGTAAGAATCTAATATTTTCTCTGTTAAATTCCAGACCTGATTAATTTCCCTTTTCACGGAATCCAAATCTTTTAGCTTTTTGTAATATCCTTTGAGTAATGAAGATGTTATGTTATTTGGTACTAACGAGAATAAGGAATGTGCTGGTCGACTCCAAGCAAGGCAATGTCATCGGTCTGCACGCCAGCCTGGATCTCGATGTAGTCAGGGTAGATGTACTTGCGAGTGGTCTCCACAATGATGTCAGGGCGAGTCAGGTTGGTCACACCGTAGCGGACTACGAATGTGATGCGGCTTTGGAAGTAATAGTAAAAGAATTTAGATATTTTCGTGGTTTATTAATTTGGGTGCATAAATATTTATTATCAGAACTTCAAAACTTTTTAAATGAAGTTTTAGGAGATAAAGTATCGGATATAAATCAGTAATAAACAATTAATAAACGGAACGTTTGAGCCGATGCAAATATAAAAAGTATGAATGAATTACTGCGTCAAAGGTAGTTGATTAGATCCTGCGTGGATAAAATATTTCTGGGCCTACATAATTTTAATTATGTATAGATTTGCATGTGTTTGGGATGTCCGCCAACCTGCATTGGTCCAGCGTGATGGATTATGGCCTAAGCCTTCTCCATCGTACTTTCGATTGGAGAGAAGTTCTGTATTCAGCAGCGGACGATTATGGGCTGGTACAGTCAAGTACAGAAGTGTTTTTATGTGAAATTTAATACTAAGTAGAACTAAGGAATTAAAAGATAAATACATAATTCAGCCTTCGTGGCACAGTCAGTTAGACACCGGCTGTGAAAATTCCCGATTCATTCGATTCCCGCACTGAGACAAATGTTTGGGTGATCCACGGGTATTTGTTTCGGGTCTGGGTGTTTTGTAAGACCGAAAACTCTTGTAGTTTCTGATACCCAGGACACAAGGCTCGATCATAGTGTGGGGTCAGTATTTATGGTGTTTTATTTACTTGGCTACGCAGTGGGCAGCGGTGAGGACCCAGTTGTGGTGGATGATGGAGCCGCCACACGAGGAGACACTGCCAACTCCGTTGACCATCCTCAAGCTGACCTGGTACGGAATCTGCTCAGGTTCCGCTGGCCAGCCCGCCACGACCCTTGAGGAAGCATCTAGAAATATTATTGTAGGTTTATCTTTGAATTTAGTAAACAAGACTGATGTTCTTCAGGTTCAGGCTTTCTACTGCCAAATTTATCTACAATCTATTTAGATATTCTGCTGCGAAATCGCAGGAGTACATACTGTATCTATTAGGTCATCTGAACAAACGTGGATCGTAGTAATTGCAGTTGCTTATGTATTGCATGTCTATGCGCCTTTAAATATAATAACGTTTACTGTTATAGTTATTAGGATTCAAAAGATAATTATTTAATATGAGATTCGTAAGAAGGAATCATTTTATTTAATTTCTTTTTGAACAAAAAAGCACATAATATACAATATTGAATCAACTATTTCATTAGAGGTTTAGTTACTATTATCAATATTCACATTCTAATAATTTCAATTATTAATGACTAATGTTATTACCTCGAATGTCTTCGATAATAGCATGGGTCGGCCGGTCAACTTGGTACAGTGGATCAGCCTGAAAACAATGTTTCAAGTTATAATAATCATTACAATGTATATTTAAGTTAGTTGATAATACGGTTTTAAAATCTAGCTAGATGTATGTGAGGCTTCGATGCGAGGGATATTTTGTTTATGTGTGGTCTTTATCGCATCAGCTTTAATAGCCTTAAATATAAGGACGCTGAAGATCTTGTAATTATAACAAATATCAATCTGATCCTGGACCAACGCCGATTAGAAAAAGTTCTGCATAAGAGCTTTAAAGGTGTAATGCAATATGTACCAACTTGCGTTGGACCAGCGAGGTTGATAATTGCTCTTAATCAATTATTATTATTATTATCAGCCATTTAATTCCCACAGCTGGGCAAAGGCCACCTTTCCTTCCATTTGTCAAATTCTTTATTTATAAAACTTATTTATAGAAATATCTGATGGTCAGATACAGTAAAGTTAATGAAAAGCAGCTTGTAATCAGTTTATAATAGATCATAGATAAACATTTATACCTGAGCAAAGGCCAACAGGCCCAGAAAGCCAATATAAAACACAGCCGACATTCCGCGCTTTTAAAAATACACTGATATAATAATTATATTTATAGATATATAATTCGATATCTGTTTAAAAAGATAAACCAGTGTATTATATTCGATAATTACTATGCTAATTCATGGGCTGTGTTATCTTTAATGTTGGCATTATCTATCATACAATCAGGTGGCGCCATACGGTAGTTATAACCTGTCGGAAATATCTGTGAACCTAGCTAGAATACGGTTCACATTTCATTTTTGTGTGTTCTCCTAGATCTACTATGTTATTTTACATATAAAACATTTAAAGATGGATGCGAATTCTATATTTTATTCTTTTTTCTATTTTAATTCAATTTGTTTAACCTATATTTTGAATTTGCTAAACTGATGTTCCAATGACGTCAATTATTCTGGTCTACAGATATTTCCGACGTGTAATACTTTGGACTATTATATAAATAAGTAGGATTGACTAGGGCAGTCCCACTACACAAAATCTATGTGAAGTAACAACTTTCCTATTGTTTTTCGGTGGTGAGATTGCCGCAGGCCCAATACCATTGTCCTTATCTCGTCTTTTTTACTTCCCCACCCATATTGAGATTTTACTGGTGGTAGGTCTCTCATATGTGAGAGCCCGCCTGGGTTGATACCACCGTAATGTCTATTTCTCCCGCAGGACAGCAGTGTAAATGCACTGTTGTGTTCCGGTTTGAAGGACATTGTAACTACTGGACATAATGAGACTTAACATTTTATGTCTCAGGATGGCGAGCGCAGTGGAATGCCAATCATTGCTTTCATCTGTACTATCCATGAGCGGTCGTATCGCTTACCATCAGGCGAATGGCATCGTCTCGCCATTCATTGCAACAAACAAATAAAAAAATAGTCCAACGTGCCTACGATCTGTAGTAATCACTTACTGATTACTCGATCGTTTGCCGGTCTTATGCAAAAAAAGTTCGGCGAAATGTGGATGGCATCCATGCCTTACAGTTACGTGGATAATACATGAGCTTAAGAATACATTGTTGTGTCTTTCGGCGTACTCCTTTACTTATTAACATGCAACATTACTACTAAGTAACGTAGAGTTTCCATTGGAACTTACGACGTAATAAATGTGATACGATAAATACAATTAACACTAAAAGCAGCTAATTATATTAGTTATCAACATGAGCCGTTGTGTCACAGGTCTAATATTTTTTACTGATTTCAATATACGATAAACAAATGCACGGATTTTAATGCGATAAATTATGATACGTTATCGTATACTTATTAGATATTATAATAATTACATCCATATACCTAACTTTAAATCATAATAATTCTCCTCTTATTCGAGCATTTTTCTTTTAAATCACATGTGCTCGCCTTATAGTTTAATTATATTCATATATATAATAATCGCCCCCTTGAATAATTTCATCATGTCGCTTTTTTGGCTGTCGATGTGCGCGCGCATCGTAAAAATTATACTATTTATAGTTTTGCTTCAATAATTAAGTGTGGCTTACCATAATACATTAGTAGAAACAGCAATCAAATCCATTTTTGAAATTACACGAACACACAAATAGAAATACTTAATTGTTTTGGATTCTTTTACGTTAACAAAGTCCTCTAAAAATAGTTCTTGTTTTTATAATATAGAGATTCACGGAGATGTGTCGCCGGTGCTTAAAGGGAAAAAAGTTTCAATTATTCTTCTAAAAATAGTCTTCCATATACAGACAGTGCCCAGTAACATTTTTATTGTATGTATAATTAGATTAGACGGTAGCAATAGGCATATAACCTAAAATGATATCTACAAATTAATTTTCAACCACGGAAGTCCATTTATAAAGTTGAAATACGGAGTTGTGTTTTTAAAAATTACTATTAGCGGCAAATTATTGTGTTATAAACTAGTTTTAAAAAGAGCAGCACTAGTATCTTGTTTTTGTGAGTGTCTTTTCTTTTCTGAAAACTATATTTGTTAATTAAAATAAATGAAATGTATATATAGTTTTGTGTCTTGTTATTATGAAGTGTTATTTTGTAAACACACACAACTGGTTCCATGGTGTAATGGTTAGCACTCTGGACTCTGAATCCAGCGATCCGAGTTCAAGTCTCGGTGGAACCTGCTTTTTTTCTTTTTAGACGGTAATGTTTTTGATAAACTAAATATAAATTCAGTCTACAATATTCAAAGTACGACAAAAAATGTAACAATCATATTTGATTCCCCTTGTATTCGGTGTAATTGTAGGTAACTATAAATATTTTTGATATTAAGGTATTTTATACAAATATTTTTTTATTTCTTAGACATAACTATAATACATATAATTATAGCTGTGCTTTATTAAAAACAACCGGTAACAAAAAACCGGTTAAAAATTAAATACGTTAAATTTTATTTTACCGATTTTGGTGTGAAAATTATTGCTTGGTGAAGGCTAGATAAACTAACATAATATTCCTATTTTAAATAATCTATATTAGGGAATGTTTAAAGATAATATATCTATCGATCAAAGATTAAAAATAGAAATAAACCTTACAAATAAATCTACATAATATATTTCCGCACATTCATTTATTCATTTGAGTGATAAAACATGACACACTCAGCAGGTATAAACATAACTGCATCATTGAAAGAAGAAAGTAGTTTTACTCGTAAGATATCGTGTATTTAACTAGCCGCAATTATTTTAACTGTTGATAAGGCTGGACAGGCTCCAGTCGAAGTTGACCCCCGTGCTCTCCCTGATCCAATCGTGATAGTGTTCAGGACGGACGTAACCTGAAAATAAATGTTAATGTTTTGGCCTTATCATAGTTTTAAAATCTATTTTAGTTGTCGAATGTTTTGTCTTCTTCGCTTAAACTGAATTCAAAAGTCGTTCGAAAGGGACAAAACATTCGATAACTAAAATAGGTTTTTAAAGTGTCTATGAATAAGGCAGTAAGAATTTTGTTAGGTCAATAGTTTCTGGGTGGCTGGTGGTAGGATATTAGTAACAAACAGCGCGAATACATTGTAGAAAACTTATCATGGCGACGCCATCAGTGATGGCGTCATCCAAGTGTGGCGTGTTTTGGGTTCAGCCTTAATCGAGCAGGCAGACATAGTGTTATATATATAAAAGATTGAAGAAAGAGTAGAGGGAGTTTGCCCAGCAGTGAGACACTATAGGTTAAAAAAATAATATTCAGCTACCTAGTGGAAATTCTTCGTAGATAGCACTGCACATACCACCAGACGCGTTCTTATTGAGCCAAAATAAAGATAATGATGATATGATGATATCAGAAATTCAGAACAGAACTCAGAAACTCCAGAAGGGGGAAAAAGGTAGTTAAAACTACATTTTTTTTTATTGCAATGAATGACGAGACGAGCCTGCCATTCGCCTGATGGTAAGCGATACGACCGCTCATGGACAGTAGCAAAACCAAACAACACTATGAGTTACAAGGCATTTCTTGGCATTCCACTGCGCTCGCCATCCTGAGACATAAGATGTTAAGTCTCGATATGTCCAGTAGTTACTCTGGCTATAATGTCCTTCAAACCGGAACACAACAGTGTATTTACACTGTTGTTTGGCGGGAGAAATAGACATTGCGGTGGTACCTACCCAGGCGGCCTCTCACATATGAGAGACCTACCACCAGTAAATTCACTGTACCGTACGTAAAAATTGTCAAGATCATTGTATTTTTTTTTGTTTTTATATACAAATCAATAACATTCAATGTCCTTCCGATTAAAACACAACAGTGCTTCGACACTGCTGCAGGCCGCTACAGCAGTACTGGACAAAGGAATATGATATAGGAGTTTATCTTAGAAACTCCATGAAGTCGATGACTTACCTCCGGGGTTTGGAGTATTGCATCCAACGGCAGCTCCGAAGCTGTAGATACCCACCACTGTGAGCTCTCCATCAATGTCTACTAGGGTTAGGGGACCCCCGCTGTCACCCTGACCAATAGAAAATCAAATACATTGCATATGCAACCAAGGTTTCTGCTTAAAGGTTGTGTATATTAGATCAGGTATAAATATGTGTAGAAATACATAAACATACATACGTAAACTCATGCGTTTTTCCCAGAAGGGGTAGGCAGAGGTGCAATCAAGGACATCCATGTTTCGCCTTGTATTTTCCGTCTCACGATGTGATAGGGGGCGAGCCTATCGCCATATCGGGCACAATTTCCTGACCCCGGGCTGATAATGAATAGAAAAATCCAATATCACTTTGCCCGACACCGGACTCGAACCCGAGACCTCAGCTTTGCAATTATACCTTAGTACAACTGCGCCACCGAGGCAGTATGTGAGAAGTACGTAGAAAGAGGAATAAGACTTACAGTACAACCACTCTGGGAAGTATTGTTGAAGTATCTGGCGCACATGGTCTGCTCCCTGATGACCTGGCTGTTGGGGTACCAGCGGAAGCACTCCTCCTGGCTGATACCAGTCTGGTATACCCACGACAGGATCTCGGGGGTGTATCCTCCTGAAGAAGGAGAATAAAGATTAATACCTATTTGTTGTTTAATAAGAAGGCTGTGGATTAGCGAATTTTAATTTCGAATTAACAGTTTTCAGTTGATACAACTGAAAGTGAAAGCTGGTTTTGGGAAATGGTAGAGCCTTGCTGAAGTTCATTAAGGCTAGAGAACCAATGGTTCTTCCAAGCCTGAGTGGTGCATAGAAAGCTGTCGTGAAGTTCAGCCTTGCTGTTACATTACGTTCTTGGAGTGATTGCAGAAGACATATAAATGAGTGTTTTGCATGAATTTTGAAGGCATTTGAAGTCTTCATTTCGATCCAGTGGGATAAAGGTCTAAAGGCTTTTCCAGTGGATTGAGGTGGGCATACAGCCAGTTGAGTAAATTATTGCAGAAGCAAAGTTACGAACCCAGCCAGGCGTCGTTGTTTCTTCCGAAGCCGCTCATGGTGAGGGTGACTCCATCGTACTCGACGTTCCTCCTCTCACTGCTCTGCAATCTCACAGGCTGGATGTTTGCTGCAATGTCAAAGTGGTAGATCTTTTCAATCGTGCAGTTAATTAGGAGGAAGACAAGTAAATAGGTTAGCTCCCCAAGGTCCTGGGTCAAACAATCATTCGGATCAGTTTTTCTATCACGTCTTGTTGAGTAAGTTAGAAGACTTGTCTTCTCTCCCCACCAACCAATGATCAAGTTTTTTGGAAAACATAGGTACCAGTGTATTATACCAGGTATATAAAGACAGCGACCGAAAAAGACCGAAAGAAATTCGCAAAAAAGGTATTTAGTATATTGTTTGGGTCGTAAATACATAATTTTTGCTAAAATAGTAATTTAAGCCCTAGCGTACTATTGCGTCTTTATAAATATAAGTGTGTACATTATTATTTTATGAAAAACTACGTATTTACCACCTAAATACGACAACAGGTAAAAAATTACAAAAAAATCGTTTCTTAATTTCTCGAATAGAATGATCATTGTTATGAGTAACATTGTAACTATCTCAAATAAATATTGTAAGGTGTTATGATCGTCTCATCATTAAACATAGGATAAGAATTGTTACGAAATAAATTACCTACTTAAACAATAGATCTACTCACGTCCATAAGGCACATAGCGTCCGAAGTTGAGTATGCCGATGTCATTGGTCTGCACTGCATTGGATCCCTGATTGTAAAGGGGATGGATGTGCGCCCGGGATATGTCGGTCTCGAAGATCATGTCTACCTTGGTTAAGTTGGTCAGGCCCAGGCGTACTACGAAGGTTGTGCGCCTGGGGATAAGAACATGTTGTTATAAAATAAGAGAAGACTTTGTGGGTTTTGAAAAGCTGGTCAAGTTTGAACTGAATTCAGGTATGGAAAATTTAATTGATTCAATGGCAGGAGACCAACTTCTACTGGACTGCTTTTTTTCTTTAATTCCAAGCTTGTATTAATTTATTTGCTATAAATAAAATATAGTAAATGATTGGAAATAAATAAATTGAAAACGATCAAGAACGAATAACGCAGAAATCCATAGTTTCTTTATACCTCTACAGAATACATGCGTGACATTAAGCATGTTCTGAACGTATTAGACGTAGTTATTAGTCTATCTCAACTTCACACCCTCCTCTGCAACTCCTGCAACTCAGCCTACAACAGCAGCATATATCTACCAACTCCTAGCACAGAACCTCAGCAGCTCTTTGTGGTAATTTTCTTTTAAAAACAAGTACCGTACCACTGTCTCATAGGAAATTGACGTCAAGCTAAATTGCTTTTCTGTTGTGTTTCGTTCGATGAGTAAGATTGCTGGATGCCCAATGCCCCTTAACTCTTTCCAACCTTTTTCGTGCCCGCTCTCCATCTAATTTGATGGGCTCGCAATACATCCATGATCCGGCGATTTTGCCATACCTATTATTGGAATCAAGTATAACAGCTTACATAATAGGTCCCATTTAAATGTAATAATGACTAATCCGTGGTGCTTTACAGCTGGCTTCTCTGGCTGTAAATTTCTTTATGCGAGGTTATTTACCCCTTTAGTTCATTGTTTTGTCACCCGCTTTATTAGGGAGGGAAGTGGACAATTATTTATTTCCAACTCCTCCTATTAATTTAACTTTTTGATTGATTTCGTTGCGGGTTAAAGACAAGTTAGACATTCGCGGAGACTCGCTGAGCTTCAATGCTCAGTGTCATTAAAATGCGTGCCACTGTTGATCCTGGCTTACAGGAGTTGCAGTGGCGGGTGTGAGGGCGGGACAGTCTCCAACAATACATCCATGATCCAGCGTTGTGGATGCTCATGGATGGCAGTGATAACTTACCATCAGTTGACCTGTTTGCTCGTTTGCCGGACCTATGCAATAAAAAACAAATCTGATCTCACCTAGCAAGACAGTGGGCAGCGGTGACCATCCACTCGTTACTAATTATGATCCCTCCGCAGGCACTCACGCCGCCTCCATCACGCACCGTCCTCAGGCTGACCTGGTGCGGGATCTGGCCATCTTGAGCTGGCCATCCAGCTACGATCCTTGAACCTAAAATGGGCAGAGTGGAGCGTGGAGAATTCATAGGCGCCGTAGTTAAAAATTGGTGTTTAAGATGTGTACCTTGTGGGTTTTTGAACAAATAATATTGGGGTATTCTACCCATTTTCAAAAAGTCTTTTAAGTTGTTCCTAAGATTAAGACAAACTATTTAAAAAAAATATCAAATTTTTATTCGCTCGGCAAGTCCAATAAAAATCCATTTAAAATTTAAATTTTAAATTTATGCGCGCAAATTTGTGAACACGCTAGGCGCCATGTTCCTTTAAAATGATACGTCACTCAACCAGTAAACAACCTGTGTTAGTATGAGCTCTTGGACACCGGAGGGGGTATTCTACTCGCGGAATGACGTAGATTCGTATCCATCATGGCGGCAGCCGTTTCACATCTTTTTAGGACAGATAAAAAAATTGAAATTTTCAAAACTAATTATAAAATTTATCCGTTCTGCGACATATGTGGCCAGCCCATTGCCACTTCAACATACTAACTTTCAGAGCTATGTCGGTCACCATGGTTCTCTGGCGGATCTCCTCGTTCCGAATTTTGTCCTTCAGAGAAACTCCGAGCATAGCTCTTTCCATAGCACGTTGAGCGACTTTAAGCTTATGGATTAGCCCCACAGTCAGTGTCCACGTCTCGGCTCCGTACGTCATTACAGGGAGGACGCACTGGTTAAACACTTTTGTCTTCAGGCTCTGTGGTATATCCGACGAAAATATGTGGTACAACTTCCTAAACGCTGCCCAGCCCAACTGAATCCTCCTGTCGGCTTCCTTTTCGAAGTTGTGTCTACCCAATTGCATTAATTGCCCGAGATAGATATACTCCTTGACAACTTCGAGAAGCGTGCCATCGATGATAACCGGTCCCGGAGCGACGAGGTCATTAAACATGACCTTCGTCTTGTCTAGGTTCATCCGGAGACCAATTCGTTCGCAGAACGGATAACCGCTGGAGTAAGCGTGTTCTGGAGTGGAGACCGCGTCTTGGAAAACGTAGCGTGGGACGTCCTTTGGCCAGATGGCGGGACGACTTGCATAAAAGGGCCGGCAGCGACTGGATGCGTAAAGCAGCAGACCGGGCTCTGTGGCGTACCTTGGGAGAGGCCTATGTCCAGCAGTGGACTGCAACGGGCTGATGATGATGATGATGATGATGATGATGATGAATTATAAAATTTATTCCTTGGAAATAAAAACTGAAATTAACATATACTTATTGCTTAATGCTCTACTATATACATTTATAGTCTTTAATTTTTTTCTTTCTTATAGTATAATACCCCATTGTTAAAGTTAACTCTAAGAAATCTCAGAGTGCGTGTGTCTGTGTGTTTATCCGCAGGATAGCCCGCTTCTCGATTTAATCTTCAGGATCAGTTCAGATAATGAAGTCGAGGAATTGGAAGTCATAACATTCTTTTATGAAATCACACGAAGAACAGCTGATGAAAAATACTGAATACCACTTAACGTAATAATATTTAGCTTACCAGAAGGTTCATCGTCCAAATAAACTGGTTCAGACGGAGTAAATTCCACTTCAGCGGTACTTGGTACAGAAGCTCCCTGGAATAAAACGATTTCTATAATAACTATTGGTAAAATTTGTATATTAGCCCTTGTAAGGATCAAAAAGTCGTTTGTGGGTAAACCACTGGATATTATCCCATGAAATATAATAAAACTATTTAACAAATACATTTAAATGAATAATAACACAAATTAATTTGTCGGAGCAATAAAAAGATATGAAGGAAAATTAAATATTTTGTAGAAGAAAGTTGCTTGTTTTACGAAAGTTATGTAATCAACATCCAAATAAGTCACAATTTAGTACTATCTCCAAGGCAGTCGAATATTCTAGGTCTCTGACTATGCTCAAGGTAGTGAACTTGACTAGACGACTACAATAACAGTAAGGGTTTGTTTGTATAAAGATGTTTGAGAAGAAGACACTGAGAATGTGTAGATTAAAACCATGATTGTAATACGAGTATATCAGTTGACAGTTCACTACCAGGTATTTTTTGCAATGAATGGCGAGACGAGCGTGCCCTTCGCCTGATGGTAAGCGATACGACCGCTCATGTACAGTAGCAACAAACAAACAACACTATGAATTACAAAGCAATGCTTGGCATTCCACTGTGCTCGCCATCCTGACACATAAGATGTTAAGTCTCATTATGTCCAGTAGTTACTCTGGCTTCAATGACCTTCAAACCGGAGCACAACAGTGCAATTACACTGCTGTTTGGCGGGAGAAATAGACATTGCGATGGTACGTACCCAGGCGGCTTCTCACATATGAGAGACCTACCATCGGAAAACATCAGGTGGTTGACTGGTCAAATTTATTCACTGATTATATCCTTCACTAAATCAATGAAATTGACATCATAGCTTTATGTATCGCTCTTGATTTTATAATATTTAGCCTTATCAACGTCAAAATAAGTTAGGTATGGAATGAATGGTCGGAAATATCTGTGGACCTGAATAATTGACGTCATTGGAACATAAGTTCAGCAAATTCAAAAGGTTAAACAAATTGAATTAAAATAGAAAAAAGAATAAAAAATAGAATACGCATCCATCTCAAAACGTTTTTAATGTAAAATAACATTGTAGATAGGGGAACACAAAAAAATGAAATGTGAACCGCATTCCAGCTAGGTTCACAGATATTTCCGACGGGTTATACATTTTTTTGCGTGAAATGCGACAAAATATTTCAAGTTTTTATAAAATGACTTAGGTACCTGTACCAAGCCCGATACAAACAAAACACAGAACAAATACAGCACAGACATACTGAGGAATTGCGTAAGCAAATTCCCGATAGCTATTTATATTTAATCATTATCCGTAATCGAAGATAAATATAATTAAGGTATATCTTCACGCATCATTACAGATTTTATTAATTAATCTTCCGCAGTAGGTAACAAAAAGAATATAATTTTAAGGATGTTTGTTTTCCAAGCTACTTTACCTACTTTGAAAACAAAACAGACTGTTATAAGACTGTTATATACTACGCACAAAAATTAAAGGATATTTTTTTTGATCAATTTTTTTTGGTGTTTTTTGAGAGTCTGTATCTTGGAGAAAATTGATTGTTAAGAAATTCGGAAACTAAAACTTGGAAGCTTGAAATGTCTATTTTGCAGATCTGTGCTCTATTTCTAGATTGCTCGCTTAGTTGATAAGCAATCGTAAGAAAACCAACCAGAACAAAAAAATCCAAAAAAATTCTGGTTTTCATAATCGTGCATTTACTTAGGTAGTGTTTTTTTGGTGACATCATTATAAAATTCCCGTAGATAATTTAATTGCCTTTAATTTGATATACCAGAAACCTCCGTGACATGATTTGGAGCTGACTTATGGTAAATCAAAGTAAAAATGGCCTATCCCACTTTGACATTAGATTACTCCATGAATATCAATCATGGGGAAAACAAAATCAGAATTTTAGTAACTTCAAAACATGCTCTATAAGATGGTATTAAAGTCTTATGATAATAAACAGTATTTCTAAGCAGATTATAATACATTTTAAATTATTAATAATATATTTATAGAGGTCACAACCCCACCCCCCTAATCAAATAAACCACCCGTCATCATTCCTGGAGCAAACGAGCCCAAAATACAGGAGGCATTTCCTCTTTGGATGGCGATAGCTATCCTTTGCGTAAGGAACCACCCAGAGCGATAGTCCCTTCCCAGATCTCTAAGTAAAATTGTTGACTGAAAAAAAGGTAAAAAAAACGGTTATTTATGGATATTCGGAAAACACTGCATATCTTTGGATAAAAGAAACGAACGAAGGATATCGTCGGTAACTTTTCAACCTTAAAGTATTCTAAAGACACTCTGAAAATTTCAAACTGCTCCGATTTGATTATCTTACACCCATATTCTAAGACGTTTCCTTCAATCTACCTCAACCTTAACTTAGTCGAGGTGACTTTACAAATGAATTGGAGGGATCCTCGAAAATGGTATGCTTAGTTAAAAATATACCTTTACTAAAGGTTCCTCGAGTGAGGTTGAGTCAAGGAAAAACGTCATCAATTACGTCATTGATGTATAGATAAAGTAGAGATTTAACAAAAAATCTTTGAAACTAGTCTATGATCACTTGAAAAGTGACAGTCAAATGTCATGTCAAAGTGTTTACATATAAATAATATATAATTATTAAAATCAAAATCTTCGGGATTATGACTGGAAGACAAATATTTAGTGAGTCGGAGAAAAAAACGCATGCAGATAGGAGGAGGGTCATACCATCCAACCCGGAAATTTCGAAGGATATTCTTATGGATGAATCGTCGTTCCGGATATTCGTACGGAGTATCGTACAAGTATTACAGGAACTGCTGGAAATCTTTAATAACTCGTTTAAAATAATAAACATTGTTTCCAAACCAAAAATCTTTTATTAAATGAAATAATGAGTAATGTTTGTATCATTCACTGGGAAAACGTAACTGTAAATCGTGTAGAGGCACCCACCTCAAAAAATTGTTGGCATATTTACGTATTTAAGAATTTTAAAAGGTAAACTTTATTACTCTCTTTTAAATTACAATTTATAGTAGGATTATTTCTTTTATTTCTTCCTTAAGGTAGGTCGCGACGTAACTTGAGTTTGACAGTTGATTCCTTTCCTCGAAAAAGGAAAATTTTTGAGTGACGTTGAGTGGAGGAGATTTTTCTCAACTAAGAATACGGATTTCCTCTAGTAACGTCAAGTGGAGTCGAGAAATTTTCGAGGAACGTCTTAGAATATGGGTGTTAGATAATCAAATCAGAGCAGTTTGAAATTTTCAGAGTGTCTTTAGAATACTTTAAGGTTAAAAAGTTACCGACGATATCCTTCGTTTGTTTCTTTTATCCAAAGATATGCAGTGTTTACCGAATATCCATAAATAACCGTTTTTTTACCTTTTTTCAGTCAACAGTTTTACTTAGAAATACTATTTATTATCATAAGACTTTAATACCATCTTATAGAGCATGTTTTGAAGTTACTAAAAATTTGATTTTGTTTTCCCCATGATTGTTAATCATGGAGTAATCCAATGTCAAAATGTGATAGGCCATTTTTACTTTGATTTACCATAAGTCAGCTCCAAATCATGTCACGGAGGTTTCTGGTATATCAAATTAAAGGCAATTAAATTATCTACGGGAATTTTATAATGATGTCACCAAAAAAACACTACCTAAGTAAATGCACGGTTTTGAAAATCAGAAAATTTTTGGATTTTTTTTTCTCGTTGGTTTTCTTACGATTGCTTATTAACTTAGCGAGGAATCAAGAAATAGAGCACAGATCTGCAAAATAGACATTTCAAACTCCCAAGTTTTAGTTTCCGAATTTCTTAACAATCAATTTTCTCCAAGATACAGGCTCTCAAAAAACACCAAAAAAAATTGATAAAAAACAATATCCTTTAATTTTTGTGAGTAGTGTATATTATGTTATAAGCGTAGAAGCTCGATATATTTCTGTGATTATAAGACTTTTCTAGTAGAATAAAGAATTCTAGTATGGTGTCCCATAAGAACAACGTCACTATCGAAAAGTGAATAATTATTGCACTGGTTTTATACATTTTTTTTAAATAAAAATTTTAAAAAAATTAATAGCCTTCACATTAAATAATTTTGATCACATTGATAAATTATCTTATCTTATTATTTTAAATGAGTAATTCTTGTATACAGGTGGTATAGACATAGCTATATTAAACTACACGATTTCTACGAGTCAATCTAAATAGTTTCAACTTATGTCATGCAAAAGTTAAAAGGCCAAGCCATAAGTTTTGACGAAGATGTAGGGTTTCCAGAGGATTGCCCTTTCATAAGATTTAATAGATTTTTAACAGTGAAAGCATCCAGTGTTGGCAATTCATAACATTTTCATTTTAGAATGATTATTTGAAGTTGGGAATAATAAAGCAGACAATACGAACAAAATCTATGCGCACGTATCAGTCACGCGGGAAAGCAATGAAGGGAGAGAGAAGATAGTATGACTGTGTAAGAATGATAGAGACAGTAATAGAAATTTCGGTATTGCATTTTTTTGTTGCTAATATTGTGTTCGCGGTGTCTGCTCTGTAATAACTAAATGTTATATTACTATTCGTCATGTTTATATTTTTAGTGTTATTACGTGGTTTTAGTTGCTTTTTTGTGACTTGATTCAATATTACACAGAATATTTTTGCCTGATAGGTACATCATCACTTGGTTATAATTATGGTTAAAACCGAAGGTTTTTATGTTGTAGTGTGCTGAAACCCAAAGAGTCATAATTCATTCCAAACGGATGTGGAAATTGAGGGTAAATAATTAATTAGATTATGATGCGATTAAATAATTCGATAGCTCTGGATGAGTGAAGTACAGCTGGCTAATGAGCCGTGAAGTGTAATAACAAGATGTAACTCCGGATTTAAAGATATAACAGCCAACAGGGTAGGCACGACTCGCGTTTTATGACCTACCCATTGTAATAATGAGACTATACCCCAAAATGTGTCTAAAAATGTTTTTGTTGAAAAAAAACTAATTTTTACGAATGTTATCGCGGATTTGTTTTAATTTTATATTTTTAACTTCCCGACGTTTCGATTGCTTTCCAGCTAGAGTCCGCCCGTGACCACGAAAGCTGAAAAGCAATCGAAACGTCGGGAAGTTATAAATATAAAATTATACCAAATACGCGAGGAAATTCGTAAAAATTTGTTTCATTGAAAGTGTAATATTCGCGTAAATCTAAGAAACCATTAATCTTTTATTCGAGATTTTGGGTGAGTATAATATTTGAGCCTATATACGTCCTACTGCAAGACTAGGGCCTCCTCAACAGCTGGGCTGGGTTGACTCATGGTTCATCACGCTGGCCTAGTGTGAGTTGGCAGACTTATAAGCCATTGAAATATTTGCAAAATTCCATGGCATACTGATATCCTTACCATGCTTTCCTTGAAAGTGTATAGTAATAAACTGTTACTGATACCTATACACACATGACTCCGAAAGGTTAGAGTTGTGCCCTGGCCCCTGGGATTCGAACCCGCGAATGATGGTAGTGGGATAAAAGGAGAATGCCCATTCATGGAATCGGTAAAAATATCGTTGACCCCGATACCGATACTGCTTAAAATTCATTCTAGCATTTTTTATGGTTTGCCCTTACACGTTTTCATGATTTATCCCAGGCGACAGATTTTTGTAAAATAAAGTAATATCATCACAATTTACGATACCTCAGCCATTACCCTAGATAATACATTATATGCCATTTCTACAAATGGGGCTAACAGAGTGAATGGACTTCAAGTTAATTTCTCCCAGAACTTCGGACCTGGGTCGCAAATATGATTATTTTTATCATCGAGGTTTCATCGAGGGACAAAAATCTTTGCACCGATTCCAAGCTTTATAGTAAAATGGGCATTCTCCTTGTATATAATGTAACCTTCCAATAAAAATAATACGAGTGTCTGGTACACGCGCAAAGGTTTTATACCACCGCAATGTCTATTTCTCCCGCCAAACAGCAGTGTAAATGCACTGTTGTGTTCCGGTTTGAAGGACATTGTAGCCAGAGTAACTACTGGACATATCGAGACTTAACATCTTATGTCTCAGGATGGCGAGCGCAGTGGAATGCCAAGCAATGCCTTGTAACTCATGGTGTTGTTTGGTTTTGCTACTGTCCATGAGCGGTCGTATCGCTTACCATCAGGCGAATGGCAGGCTCGTCTCGTCATTCATTGCAATAAAAAAAAAAAAAACACGTCAATTAATTACAGTCAGTACATAATAAAAAGGAAATAAAACAACAGTTTGTAAATATAGTCAACATTATATTTTGTACATCTAAGTACATACGGCAATCGTATTAGGTACTACATATCACAAGAATTATCATAAATTACACTTGCCAGCAAAATAACGCAATTAATGTTGTTTGTTCGACTTCATTTCTTTGTAATTTGCTCTTTATAAAAACATTTATCCAGTTAGGTAACTTAGGAATTGGGGGCTAAAATTGCTCTGCGGTTAAGTTTCAGCTAGATAAGGTTCAGATACTTTTCAAAATTATTAAATTAGAAACCATTTTAAATTATTTTAATTAACATATTACTAAATCAACTGCTGGGAGAACGATATTGAACATTTCGATCCAAGCCCTTTGTAATAACAATATTACCTACCAAAATAACCCAAGCATTGTAATAACAATATTATATTTATAATAATATATTTTTTTTCTTATTGCACACAAAAAAAATTCCTTTCTGTATTCCACATATATTATTCTACCACACAATTAAAAATTTAAAAATAATTTGTTAGTAATCACAGGACGTCAACAGCTGTACCTAGGCCTTAAAGATGCCCATTGACCTATTAAAAAATGCCTGAATCCAATGACTGCTATAAAAATACTTTAATTTCACGTTTCTTTGCTAGCAAGTGTAGTTCCACTTAACAATAACATTATAATGTACATTTACAAGCACTAATAGTTGAAAATTACTAGAAACACACACGATGTGTATAAATTAAGTACTTATAAGTACTTCGTCAAATATTTGAGTTTATTGGAACTGTGAGGACTTATAATAACGGCCTTATTCATAGATTAAAAACCTATTTTAGTTATCGAATGATTTGTCCTTTTCGAATGACTTTAGAATTCAGTTTGAGCGAAGAAGACAAAACATTCGATAACTTAAAAAGGTTTTATGTCTGTCTACGAATAAGGCCGTTAGAGATTAGACATAATTAGATTAGATATAAATACTAGAGTTGACAGCACAAATAAAATGTATTACAAAAAGAGCGGCAAATGGACTGTTTCTGCCTTTGTCACTCTTACGCATAAACGATCTTCCCTTTCACTCTAGCGGGTTCCCTTGTTTAGGTTGGTAATACAGTGCCCATACTTCAGTGTTTAGGCTAATTTGTGCTCAAAAGCGGTAAGAAACTTTGGATATAAAAGATTCGAGATTCCGTGTAAAATATTACAACCAGAGTATAAATGCACATATCAACATTATATTTGAAGTAAAGTTTCTTAAAAAAATGTTAAAAATTTTGGTCAAAATGTAGCTTTCAAATAATAAATTTTAAAGTAACATAATTCTTAATTCATATCAACTGTATAATTTGTAAAAAATAAATTTTCTTCTTATTATGTAGCAATACATTTGTATTAATAATCAAAATATATTAACTATAAACAAAAATAAATTTTATAATTTTTCATTACAACTAAATATTGTTGTTCGTCCAATTTTTACAGAATTTTGTGTCGTGCAGTTCTGTTTAAAAAGTTATTGGTATATATTGGTACCTGATATTGGTCTTTTTAGCCTATATTTTAAATAAGTTTTACAACAATTTTTTACTTTATTTTTTAATAAATTTTTATAGAACTATTTTTAAAATGATATTATCGTGCACGACACGAAAAGCACCCTGAAATAAATAATCAAAATAAATACTCAAATTCTGGAATAGTCTAAGCGTATTGAATTGTAACTTAAGAAAATGTAGTCTTGAGACTACAACTGTGTATTCTCTCCTAGTTTACTCATCAAAGGATACACTTTTTTGTGTTATGAAAATGCTTTTAGAAATTGAGTCAGTAAATTTTACATAAATACATACCTACACTTAAACCTTGACGGACGTACGCCGATTCAATTTTCCTCCAAAATCATACAAAGTGGTCTTCCTACCTAAGAATCGAACACAGGACCTCAAGGTTCAAAATCCATATTCGTCACAACTGAGCCATTGAAGCTACCAATTTCTGTATGACATGAACTATAGCGACTCAATTCCTTTCAGCGTCAATATTAAATTCTTTAACCTAACTCCTATACCGTCAGACAGTGTAAATAGAAACGCTGGTCAATAGGGACTAGTCTGCTTATACATGATCTATACAACAGCCTTTCTAGCGATTACGAAACATGTATTTTTAATATACAAACATTATTATCGACCAGTCTTGTCCCTAATAACCCCTTGTTCCTAATCACCCCGTCTGCACGGTGTTGCCTTGCTCTCACGAAGCGACGGTGACGACGGTGTGTTTCTTCGCTTCCGTCACGTTGTAGTACACTACCGCGTCGTGGACCGTAGGGAACGTCTCTAGCTGTAGTCTATCAGTTTCTAATGAGTTGTATCTGTCTATCATCTCTAGCATTGGACCTGGAAAAAGCAAATAAATGCACCAGTCAGTCACACATAAATGTTTAAGCTATTAAGCTAAGATTCTTGTAATGTGTATCATAAACGAAGAAAGAGGTCAAATCGGCGGTCGAGATATTTGCTAACAAAAATACAGATTAAAATTACATACATAAGCTCACGCCTTTATCACGGAATGGGTAGGCAGAGGTTCCCCTGGTAGCAACCAGGACACCCACGTTTTGCCTTTTATTTTCCGTCCCACGATGTGATAAGGGGCTATCGCCATATCGGGCACAAATTCCTGACTCCGGGCTGATAATTATTAGAAAAATCCGATATCACTTTGCCCGACCCGGGATTCGAACCCGAGACCTCAGCTTTGCAATCATACCTTATACCATCATACATCATGACAGCCTCCGTTGCGCAGTTGGTTAGACGCCGACTGTGAAACGAGAGGCCGGGGGTTCGACCCCCGCACCGAAACAAATATTTGTGTGACCCAAAGGTATTTGTTTCGGGTCTGGGTGTTGGTGAGACCAAAAAGTCTCTCCGTAGTTTCTGATACCCACGACACAACACTCGATCTTAGTGTGGGGTCAGGACTATGTATGTGACTGTTGGGTGTATTTATTATTTATATATTTTATTATTTATATACCGTGGCACAACTGCGCCACCGAGGTAAACCGAATAAAAAAAAAGTCTGCTACTTCTATCAGGATTAACAGCGGTTCCCAACATTTTTAATTAACCTTAGTTTGATTTTCCAACATATAACATTATTTCTTCAGCCAACATTAAATAAAAAGTCAGAAGAAACGTATTGGTGAGGCTAATTCGAGGGCATGTTCTAAAAAATATCGTTTGTTAATAAGGTTGCTTGATAAACATTGCTTAGACAGCCTGCGTGGCGTAGTTGTTTAGACGCCGGCTGTGAAACGGGAGGCCGCGGGTTCGATCCCCGCACCAAGAGAAATGTTTGTGCGGCCCACAAATATTTCTTTCGGGTCTGGGTGTTTGTGAGACCGAGAAGTCTCTCGTAGTTCTGATACCTGCGACACAAAACTTAATTGATCTTAATGTGGGGTCAGGACTATGTATGTGACTGTTGGGTGTATTTATTTACCATTAGCTCCAGCCAGTAGCACAAGTATATGACTGCTGTGAAGTTCCTTCTGCACAGCGATCAGACTCTTGATTCCCGGCGCGTCCACATAAGACAGTGCTGTCGCGTCGATTATCACGCATTGCACCTGGAGAGAAAGTTTCACATTAACATTACTAACTTCTGCCCGCAAACTTTGTCTGCGTGATAATCTTTATTTGAATATTCTATATATATCTTTCTTTCGCATGCTGTCCCGTCCCGTCCCGGCTCACTCACTAATCGAATGTATATAAAAAGTAACAGATCTATCGGAAATCTTTCCTCATCCCACGGGAACACAAAATTTTTCGTCATAAAAAGTAGCCTAAGTGTTAATCCAGGGTGTCAGCTACCTCCATACCAAATTTCATCGAAATCCGTTAAGCCGTTTCTGAGTTCATCGCGCACAACCGCACGGACAAACAGATAAACAAAAAGACAAAAATTATAAAAATCATTGTTTTGGGTTCTGTTACGTTAATACAGACTATTATATTAGTTTTTCTCATTTATCTTCCATGTACAGACGTCGCTCTGTTACAAATTTATTATATATATAGATTGTATTGTATCGTTTTGTATCAGCCCATATTCGTCTCACTGTAGGGCACGGGCCTACTCTACAATCGAGTGTACGATTGAGAGTGGTTAGGCCATATTAACATTATAGTCAGATATAGCCCCGACTTGAGAGAAAGAGGAGTCCGTTGAGATGTAGGTATCAGTAAGTAGGATAAACTTTCTGAAAACCTTTGCATTTGAAATGATTAAGGCTCAGCTATTTTCAATACTACCACTAGCTACCACTCTCAATCGATTCCCTCGATTGTAGAGTAGGCCCGTGCCCTGCAGTGGGACGTATATGGGCTGATACAGATAGACAGATAGACAGACAGCTATTTTACCCATTAATTAAAAACGAGTGGTAGTGTCACTGTTTTTTGGAATGCAATAGGGATGGGCCGACTATACGGTAGCAGTGTCAATATTACACAGAAAACCGACTGGAAACGAATGTTTTTCTGTCGTGTTTCGTTTCGTGACTGAGATTTCTACAGGCCCAATACTACTTTCTAATTTCTTCTTCTTGCAGTTATTACTCCCTTCCCGTCCCATATTGAGAGGTCAAACACTAATACACTCACTCTATTATGAGACTGTCCCGCCCTCACGCCCGCCACTGCAACTCCTGTAAGCCAGGATCAACAGTGGCACGCATTTTAATGACACTGAGCATTGAAGCTCAGCGAGTCCCCGGGAATGTCTAACTTGTCTTTAACCCGCAACGAAATCAATCAAAAAGTTAAATTAATAGGAAGAGTTGGAAATAAATTATTGTCCACTTCTCTTTCACTTTCCATACTCACTCTATTATTAATAGTAGGGTCCCACTCGTAAGACTCGCTCTTGGTTAAGTTATTGTCTTCGTCGTGAGAAGTCTGAGCTGGCTTCAAGTATCCGATCTTTCTGAATAATGTCGCCCGGAATAAATTCTTGGTGGCGAAGTTCAGACCGCCGCAGTAGTGGAATATCTTGATGCCTGGCAGTTCTTCTGCCTGGAAGAGAAAGCAAGTATGGATAAATTATGCAAACAGTATTTTAGGGAGATTCGTAAAAAATACCTACAACACGTCTAGACATCGGGTAAACTCAATTAAACCGAACTGTTTTCTAGTAACTCTTTAGGCAAATGATTTGCATTTTTAATTTAAAAAAAATAAACGTCATTAGCTGTCAATGTCAATGTCACTTAAAAAACGGTCAAAATACGCAAAAATGCCGTAACATATATCTAAATATAATAATAACATGAGTATAAGCATTTCTTTCATCAAATTAAGACAAATAATGTGAAAAAAGACGGAATATTTTTCTAAAATGAAGATAAGAGCATACAACAAGTACCCGTACGCGTTTTCAAATGAAATCTGCGTATGTGGTGTGATAAAATTATTCGTCCTTTTCATATCACACATGGTATTGATGTGTTCCGTGCAATATTTCATTTTGGTGTACTCAAACGACAATGAGTTGGAAATGGCCAGCCGTGGACTGTTAATTTCTCGGTGATATGAATAAAAAGCTTTCCACGGTGTGATATTTTGTTTGTTGTCTTATCATTCCACCAAAATCGGATATTATTTTGCGAGGGCCCATCCGAAAAGAAACAAAATAAACAAATACACCCAACAGTCACATACATAGTCCTGACCCCACACTAAGATCGAGTTTTGTTTCGTGGGTATCAGAAACTACGAGAGACTTTTCGGTCTCACAAACACTCAGACCCGAAACAAATACCAGTGGTTCACACAAATATTTGTTCCGGTGCGGGGATCGAACCCGCGGCCTCTCGTTTCACAGGCGGCGTTTAACCAACTGCGCCACGGAGGCTGTCAATTAAGAAGTACATGATGCAGTGGCGAAGATGCAATAAAGCAGGCCGGCTGAATTATGGTGAAAGACTAGAGTTAATAGTCTATCAATATTGACAGCCACCGTGGCGCATTTGGTAAGACGCCGGCTGTGAAACGTGAGGCAGCGGGTTAGATCCATACTTACAAATGTTAGTGAGATCCACAGGTATTTGTTTCGGGTCTGGGTTGTGACACCGAAAAGTCTCGTAGTTCCTGATACCCACGACACAAGAGATCTTAGATGGGGTCAGGACTATGTATGGTTTCGTTTCAAAATACTCACAGCTCTGTACCGCTTGGTGTCCAGATAAAGGTCCGTGTCCAATACTCTGCCGAGGAGGCACGTGTACGGCTTCTGCGAGCGACAGAACAATGCACCCACACTCGCCAGTAGACCTGCGCCTAATCTGAAAGAAAAAAATACAAATTATGCCATATTTTAGATTTATATCAAACCCTTAGAATCGAAATTCAATGTTGAATCTTCGATCCGTTAGGTTTCTTCAGTGACTTCATGGAAGCGACCTGGACCCAACCATTACGAATGGAAGTTTTCAATACTCTTCCAACTCAACGGAATCTTATCGCTAGTATTGTATTACGCTATGACGATACAAAAATACAAATATGTAGTTACATTAGAAATTATCAATGTTAGGAAAAGCGACATACCCAATATCGATGTTGACGATCAAGGTCACTAGGAATGTGATGAGCCACACCATCGCGTCCAACTTGCTCAGCTTCCAGAATCTATAACGAAAACGTGTGGTCACGAATGCGTGGTAGGCCGTGTCGATGTAAGAAATTTGCGAGAACCTGTTATTTTGCTGATAAGCATGGTATCGTAGGCAATTTATTTGCATATAACATTAATCTAAATGCAAGAATTTATTTTGCTGCTCAATCTTCGTCAATTCGCATGGTCTTTAGCACTGTTGATCATCATAAAGAGCGACAATTGGCAACAATCTCTTGCCATTCGAATGACTAGGGAATATTTTGCAATAATCCACCTAGGTTGCTTAAATATCTATATTTTTATTATTTTTTATTGCAGTGAACGACGAGACGAGCCATTCGCCTGATGGGAAGCGATACGACCGCTTATGGACAGTAGCAATACCAAACAACACCATGAGTTACAAGGCAATGCTTGGCATTCCACTGCGTTCGCCATCCTGAGACATAAGATGTTAAGTCTCATTATGTCCAGTAGTTACTCTGGCTACAATGTCCTTCAAACCGGAATACAACAGTGCATTTACACTGCTGTTTGGCGGGAGAAATAGGCATTGCGGTGGTACCTACCCAGGCGGCCTCTCACATATGAGAGACCTACCACTAGTAATCTGTAGGCAACTACCCTCATAAATACAAGTAGTAGTAGAAGTTGGTAGATACGTACTTGCCCAGCTCCGTCATCTGCATGAACATGCCCTTGAGCGACACGACGATGATGGAGGCGAGCACGCAGCGCGGCAGCTGCTGGAAGAACGGGCCCACCCACAGCAGCACGCACAGCACCAGCAGCGCGCTCACCACTGACGTCACGCCCGTCTTGCTGCCCGCCTACACACCAAACAATGGCAGGACGTTAAACATTACCATCCATACTAATATATCCGAAAGTTGGTCTGTTTGTTACACTTTCACTCCTTAAGTTAGACAGACAAATATACACTAAAATAATGGAAGAAACTGAAACACAGAGTTTCTCAAGGACTCAATAAAAGAAGTTTAAGCCTCAAACGAAAACATTGTCTATTTCCCTCTAAACATTGATAGGAAAAGTACCGCTATTCAGATATGAACCGGTAAGAGACAATATCCTGTATGCAGTGGTCCTACATTGCAGGGTACCAATACACCAATATAAAAAATACTTAACATACTTGGTATTGTATGTAAGACCGCGACAGACTAGCGCAGAATGGGGCACAGCAGAAGAATGACGCGAAAACATTGCTTGTACCCTGTAAGGAAAAAAGCATGTTATTTGTTAGTCATCTATATATATAAAAGAGGAACCTGATTGACTGACCTATCAACGCACAGCCGAAACTACTGGAGCTAGGAACTTGAAATTTTACACAGGGATTCCTATTGTG
Organism: Deilephila porcellus; assembly: GCA_905220455.2. Lineage (NCBI taxonomy): Eukaryota > Metazoa > Arthropoda > Insecta > Lepidoptera > Sphingidae > Deilephila > Deilephila porcellus. The sequence goes on from LR999991.1 coordinate 10,993,924, forward strand.
ACATAGGGTAGCACTAAGAACGGATTTTGGGAAATTCTACCCCTAAGGGGGTGAAAAGGGTTAAAAACTGTTGTATGGAAAATCTAAACCATTGAAGTTACAATTGTCAAACTTGGCAGTTTAATAAATCATTCAATAACAAAATTAACTGCATACTTAATTTGTCTAAAAATTTACACTGAAGGGGTTAAAATAAGGGTTGAAATGTTTAGAAACTGGGTGATTTCCTTCCTATCCGATCAACGCACAGCCGAAACTACTGGAGCTAGAAACGTGAAATTTTACATAAGAGTTTCTATTATAACGTAGGGTAGCACTAAGGAAGGATTTTTGGAAATTCGACCCCGAAGGGGGTGAAAAGGGTAAAATACTGTTGTATGGAAAACCGAAACCGTTGAAGTTGCAGATATCAAACTTGACTTTTTAATTACTCATCTAGAAACAAGAACAACTGCATACTCTTTTTTCTTATAATTAAACCTAAAGGGGTGAAAATAAGGGTTGAAGTATTGTAAAACCGAACTGCCGGATCAACGCACAGCCGTAACTACTGAAGTTAGGAACTTGAAATTTTACACAGGGATTCCTATTGTGACGTAGGGTAGCACTAAGGATGGATTTTTGGATATTCATCCCCTAAGGGGGTGTAAAGGGTTAAAAACTGATATAGGGAAAATATAAACCGTTAAAGTTACAATTGCCAAACTTGGCACTTAAGCTATTAATTCTAAGACAAAAATAATTGCATATTTTGTGTATCTAAAATTAACCCTAAAGGGACGAAACTAAGGGTTGAAGTTTTGAAGAACCGAACTGCCGGATCAACGCACAGCCGAAACTACTGAAGCTAGGAACTTTAAATTTTACACAGGGATTTCTTTTATAACGTAGGGTAGCACTAAGGATAGATTGTTGGAAATTCAACCCCTAAGGGGGGTGAAAAGGGTAAAATAATTTTGTATGGAAAACCGCAACCGTTGAAGTTGCAGATTTCAAACTTGACACTATAATTACTCATCTTAAACCGAAAATAAGTGCGTTCTCTGTTTACTTAAATTTAACCCTAAAGGCATAAAAATAAGGGTTAAAAAATATGTATGGAAAATAAAACTGCTGAAGTTATTCTTATGAAAGTTTAACTTTTGTCCCTTTCGAACGACTTTTCAATTCAGTTTGAGCGAGAAAGCAAATATTCGATACCTAAAATAGGTTAAATCTGTATATGAATAAGGTCGTTTATCTATTGATCCGATTGGTCTCAAAGTCGATATCTTAGTTCCGATAATCTATATATTTTGTATTAAGAATTGAAAATTTTGGGCGTCATTTTGAACTTTTTATTTATTGATCCGATTGGTCTCTGAATCGATAACTGACGGACCCATTGATCCGATAATCTAAATTCAGAGTCAGAATTGGAAATAGAAATGCTGCGCGTTGATTTTTGTTATAAGTTTACGTAGAGGTTACAATGGAATAGTTCTATCGATATAACGTCTACATTATCTTAAAAATGCAGACGAAGTTGCGGGCAAATGCTAGTGTTTATATAAGGTCCTGGTAGAAGTACACTATATATTGCACCATTTTTTATACTCACCAAAGCCAGCAGCTCCTGATTAGCGTCGATCTCATACTTCTCCTTAGATGCGAAGATGAGCGCCATCGACATGGATATGGTATACGTGACCATCGTGATGGTGAACGCGTCTATTGCCACGTCAGGCAGGAGTTCCAGTGGCGGCACTTGAGGCACTGGCAAGCTGGAGAAACAACAAAATAAAAAGGAACTGGTGGAAGAATAGAGAAAGCTGTAATGGTAAAGTAGATATTGCAAGAACAACTGACGTTTTAAATTCAGCTTCAAGATTGATTGTTAGCGAAGACGTTATACGGATTACGTACTTATCTGGGCTGATACAGTACAGCACAGAAGACATACGACCTGATAGTTTAGCTACAGAAGGATAATGACAATGAAAATAATTTTTGAGTAAGATAAGTTCCTCATATGCTTTTAAGTGAGAAAGAAGGGAGAGCCTCTTTAGAGATTTTAGATTGAGGCCTATATTTAACAGCACCCATAAAGCTGATAATAATGAAGATACTTACCCAGTGGGTATGTTTCCAACTAAGCTAATTCCGAACTGTTCCTTCAGTCCAACGTATCGAGAGATGAGCGTCCCCACCACGATCGCCAGCAGCTCTATGGGCACCGGCACCCGACTCCTTTTACTTACCCATGGCTGTAACAAAATATTTACACCTTCGTATCTTTCTGAGATAATATACTGTTCTTTCATTAAAACTAATGGTGAGAGCACAGTACTCGATATTTCTTTTTTTTATTGCCGTTATAGGCAGACGAGCTAGCGGCCCGCCTGATGGTAAGCGGCTACCGCTGCCCAGAGAACTTCGCAGTGCCAGGGGTCCAGCACAAAGTCGCTGCCTACCTTAAGGAGAGTTCTCTCTTTAAGCGAATAAGCTGATAAAAGATGATTTCTTGTCGACAATTGACATAATTCTGAAAGAATCCGTGGTGTAGTTAGGTAAGTAGCAGGCTGCGCAATGGGACAAACATTTGCGAGACCCACAAATATTTAGGGTCTGAGAATTGTGAGTCCTACTCTTGTACTTAATTTCTGATAACCACGGGCCTCGACCTGAAACACGTATCTATTTACGGGTATAAGGACTATATTTAACTGCTGTATCTACCTTACCTTAAGCACTTCGTTATTGAGCGCGATGATGAGACATGTGATGAAGGAGATGACTAGCGCAGCCCAGTTGAGGTTCGGCAAGCTCTGGCACACTTCCACCACTGTCTGGAACAAACGCACATATTACATCATTTACTCCCTACACTGCATTGTTTAGCATGGAAAGAGTAGAGGAAGGAAATAGGAATTCTGGCTTCTAGTTATTGCAAATTTTAAACGTAATATGGAAATACTAGAAGCCAGAGGCGTTCACAGCGAAGTCATTACTTCTCGTCACTTTTCTAAGGAGAAGTAGTACTAGAACTTTAATGACTACATCATTAAAGTTCTAGTACTACTTAAGACTTTAGCGGGGGACTACCAATTTTTTTATCGAGAGGAAAGCGTATTTACCTCCCTAATATCCACCCCTTCCAGCGTCTAAGGGGATGTTCGAGGGAATATGTCGAGGTCTCAAGCTTTCCAGTTGCGTTTGCGAAGACTTCTGTTCGCACCGGGAGTTTCACAAACTACAAATGTAGAGAATTTTTGAATAGCCATACTTACAAGAGGCACTTTATAATTTCCTGAGTACTTGGCCAGCTTCACTCCGAAAAGGTCTTTTAACTGTGAGGATAGGACGTTGAAGGATGCTGCTGTCGTGAACCCTGATACTAGCGGCTCTGATAATAAAGTGGATACTGCACCTAGACGTAACACCCACATTATTACCTGAATAAAGAAACGGTACATTATTTAAAGTTATAAAGGTACATTTACATCTGTAATTCAATTCTTTCTCCCTTCACCAAGAAAGTCCACTGCTGTATATATGCTTCTTTCAAGGATTTACACAACGACTGGTTTGAAGCAGCCTACATCCAGCCAGTTTTTGAATTCGTTGCTAGCACCTTGGCGACAACGCTTAAGTTGTATTAATATCAGACAGTATCAGTTAAATGATGATATTGGAACATACATACAGGGTATATCAAGACTGCGACCGAAAACGAAGCCAGGTGGTAGTTTTAGTGGTTACAGACACGATGCAAATAAAAATTTCACCAAAACAGCGACAGATATTTTTTTAGAATTTTTTAAATATCATCTTTTTTGGGAGGTAAATACCTAGTTTTTGCCAAAATAATAATTTAAACCCTTACGTACTATTGAGTGTTTAAAAATAAAGAGGTCTACATCATTATTTGAGAAAAACTTAGTAAATATCACCCAAATACGACTATAAGTAAAAAATTACAAAAAAAAGTTGTCGATTTTTTTTGCGAAATTTTTACTTGCATTGTGTCCGAAGTCACTAATACTACCACCTGGCTTCGTTTTCGGTCGCCGTCTTGATATACCCTGTATATAAACTCACGCCTTTATCCCCGAAGAGGTAGGCAGAGGCGCCACCAGGACACCCACATTTCGCCTTGTATGTTCCGTCCCATGATGTGATAGGGGGCGAGCCTATCGCCATATCGGGCACAAATTCCTGACTCCGGACTGATAATGAATAGAAAAATTCAATATCACTTTGCCCGACCCGGATCTCGAACCCGAGACCTCAGCTTTGTAACCGTACCGTAATACAACTACGCCACCGAGGCAGTTTTGATATTGGTAGGTGTTGAAAATTTTACCCACTGATGGTGCTACTTGAGAAACGATCCCAGGACCTGAGGTTTTTCTTAGGTATTTGCTTATACTGTCACGGTGAACAGACTACAGCATTCGATACATATAGGAGAAATTATTACTGAATCGGATGTACGTAATTAGGCTGATCCAAGGACGTAACACTCTTGTGTAGGCGACTTGATGTCACACTTTGTTCAGCTGCTCCCGAAGGTGGATACGAATATTCTACCACTAGTAAATATCAAAATACAAGATAAAACTCACTTGAAACAAGCCGACAGTGAGACACACTATGCTGAGAACTTCTAAAGGTGCGTACTGTCCATCTTCTAAAGCTGGCACTGGAATCAAAATTTGACCATTTTCATTAGTAAATACCAATAGTTGTTCGGTTAATTAAATATTAATTGACTCCACTTCTTACTCATTCTTATGGCTAGATATTCTGTATATTATGCTTTGTAAAATGTCACATAAATTATTGAATAATATTACAATTAAACTACTAAGCTTATTAACTCAGTTGAAATCCGTGAAAGTGTATTAGATTTAGAACTTACCAGTGCCATTAAATACGGGGACATTTTCACTGGGGGTAGAATGATGTGTCACCACCTGAAAAAATATTATCATCTTTTAAAACTAGAGTTCTGTCAGCCGATTATCATCATCCAGCTACAGCTTTACAAAAAGAAATGTACAGGGAATTGAACTGCTCAAAATATCATATGAGACAATAATTTACTAAATCTTTGAGAGTGACATTTTACTAATGGTGATCTCGTAGTTAATAATGAACTTGGTCTTAATAATGAAAACAATAATCTCACCTTCCCCGCCATAAGACAAGCTACAGCAAACGTTCCCATGGATATGTGTGGTGATGTTCCGAACACTACATAGATTAGAACTGGGAAGAACGCCATGTACAGTCCCACTATTGGAGGCACTTCTGCTAATAACGCGTACGCCATACCTGCAATAAAGAAAATGTAAATTGGAATAAGTTGATAAAAAGACGACGATATGGCATAGACCTCTTGCAAAAGAAGTCACAGTGGGAACGTTTTAGGAAAGCCAGAAGTGAATCTTGTGACTAGTAGTGATGATGATTAAAGAATTTATATTGAGAATTACAAATAAATCTCGTGGAAGGGAATATACGGTTCATTAAAAATAGAATAGAATAAGTAAATCTAGATGCAGAATCTAATTAAAATTTCGATACGCAAAGCATTTTTTTAAATCTCGATCCTTTCGCCGTAATTTGAAATTACGAAAAGTACCACTTTTAGTTCATTTAGCACAGCTCATAATATCACAGTGCGTAACTTGAAGTCTAATTTGAAGTATGCTTTATTATTACTAGTTTTCTCTGTACTTTTAAGAATTGAACACCGTAAGCAATTATGTCATTAGGAAATCGTAAGATCGAGAAAACAACAATAATGATTTGTTATTATTTATTTATTTAAATCGTCTGTTGTACATCTATCTATCCAGGACTTTTACAGCATAGATTATAGGACTTTTTACAGGTAAAAATCATTGAAACAAGTCTATATTTAATAATGGTTTCATTTCCTATCGTTCTTAAAACGAATAATTAGAAAATCTTCGAAATAATCCTATGATTTACGTTTTATAACGGGCAACCTGACCTTGTCGAGTTTATTTTTTTCTGTCCCAATAACTAATTCTTATAATTTCCAGAACATTCTACTTACCCTGAGGTATATGCATGACGGCTGTGGTGGCTCCGGCCACCAGGTCGCCGACGAGGTACTCCTTGAAGCTGTACCTCGGCAGCCACCGCATGATGGGCAGGGAGTTGAGGATGCAGTCTCCGATCCCGCAGCTCTTGACTGCCTTCTTGAGATGGTGGCCAACTGAAATTGTTAAGATCAAAGATTTGTCATTTGTGGGTGAGATTCATGAGTAGAATCTGAGACTTTTGCAATCAATTAATGTATACTTTACAAAGAACGCAACAAATGTTTGCTAAAGTATTGGCGCACTCAAAATTGGTACTCATTGTATGACATTCTAAGCTTATTTACTTGATACTTGAGAGCTCGTTTCTAGTCTTTTATTTATAGAGGTACAAACAAATTAGATCCATACAAAAAGAAAATGGCTACAACATGAATGTTATTAATACCATCATAATTCAAGATAATACATAATCAGATAGAACAATTAGAAGACTTACGAGGTCTGTTTGGCACTTGATAATCTGCATCTTTGTTGAGGGTTTCCTGCTGGTAAACCCTTCTTACCACGTTGAACTGTTGACTGGGGCGCCCCTGAGTCCTGAGAACAAAGAAATTTCAGTTAAATTATTATTATATTTAGTTCTTTACATCAATTGTTGTTCTATGTAGGTTTATTTCAATTTCGCTTATTTCCATGGCTTTCTTAGTTGCAGCAGCTACAACAAAAACATTAATTTATTTAGTAATTGTATTGGTACATTTTCAGTTACGATAGGTAACCTTGAGCGAACACGTTTAGTTCATTGAAACGACGATAAAAATAGAAGTATTGTCAGAGAATATGCACAGGTGTTTAGTGCAGGGCGATTGATGTGAAAGGGTAAAAATTTAGAAGATTTTATATCCATACGAAGATTAGCTGTTTTGGTAGAGGTTATACGCAATATTAAACGAGCAAAAATGCGTATTTCATTCGTATTTAGCGATAACGCACACGGTAATGCAAACAGTCGCCACAAGCTCACAATCTGCAACTGCTTGCGAAACAAATCTTAGAACAATCGATGTATAACATTTTAATAAACTCAGTGCAAGTTACAATAAACTGGGTGCTGAAATAACGTTATTATACTACAATAGAATCGCTAAGTGGCAAACAAAGTACTTTAAAGTTGTTAAATTAGGTGTCACATCAAAGCTAGTATTGCCCTTGCGCGTATCGTCAGTAGAATTATAGTTTTTGTTGAGGCTAATGAAGCAAATCATTGTTTCCATACCAATTATATGAGAAAATGTATCGTATAGATATTTCCTAATTCCAGTAGCTATACCGTTTAATATTAGCCAGTATACGGGAACTGAGCATGGGACTCCTCTACAATCGAGAGTTCGATTAAGAAGGCTTAGGCCGTGGTCAATAACGTTGGTTTATTGCTTGTTGGCGCAATTCACCTACCATATTGTTTCTAAAGATCGCTATGGAATTCAAATTTCATCACGACATTTTCCTTCATCATGAACACAATTGAAAGTTTTTTGGTTGTACTGACACCCTGTGTCTGTGGTCTCATTTTCTTATGCCTCCACCGTCTAAATATTTTAAATTGCAATCTGTTATGAAACGCTATAGTTAATGCCCGCAAGAGTTGCATTACCGTTGCGAAGTGAGTGAACCAGTGGCCTCACGGATGTGTTTTGGTTCCACAGCTCAAGGTTCTAGTAATTTGCGATTGTTACACTTTCTCGCCTAGGACCAGTTTCAGTGTTTATTACGGAGTTTGTCATTATGATTTCGTGGTGTAGTCGGTTGAGAAGTTGACTGTAGAACCAGAGGTTCGATGCTCGCAATGAGATAAATATTTTAGACTACAGGTATTTGTATCCGGTCTGAGGGTTGTAAGACTGAAAAACCTTGTTTGTCCATACAAAATGGTGAATCTTAGGTTTGTTTCAGAAATATTTGTGTGTTGTGTTTGATTTTAATTTCATGGACGGACTACACATTGCTAGGAATAAGGCCAGTTGAAACAAGCCATGTCTTTGAAATCTGTGTATCTGTATCTATATCAGCCCTTATACGGGGCTATACGTCCCACTGCAGGCCACGGGTCTCCTCTAAAATCGAGAGTATGATTGAGAAGGGTTAGGCCATGTAGTCCACCACGCTGGCCTAGTGCGGGTCGGACATCTTTGAAATCATGTGGCTCTAAACTACAAGTAATATCTTTGGGATTAAAACGTATATTATGTTCTAGTTTAGATTAAGAAAGACTTTAGAAAGAATTTAGAAAGACTTGAGCTAAGAACTAACATGAATTAGCTACAATATCGTATATAATTTAAAAGTTGTAACGGGAACAATAAATATTAGTGAGACATTCTTATCGGAAATTATGATAACATATCTTCAAAACTTATTACACTTAGGTCAATCGTGTTCTTTCCTGATGAAAATGTAAAATCATTGACACATTTTTAGCTGTCGGATAAAATCATCTGATATTAAATAAATATGGTTGTGAGCGGTCGTATCGCTTACCAACAGGCGAATGGCATGCTCGTCTCCCCATTCAACGAAATTAAAAAATCTCGTCAATCTTCATGCCTCCATCACAATATACGTACCATTGTACCTATGTATGTTTCTGCCAGAAGAACGATCATGTGATGGCTTTCTACTTCTAGGTTGTAATTGAAAACAGTGGACGTTAATTTTCAGGTAAATTTATATAAGAAGTGGAATGTGTATCTTTTACGTAGACATCGAACATTCGAACTTCTTGTCAGAGAATAATAACCTCCCAGAGTTTGAGTCGCCGACCTCTAGCTTAGCAGTCTAGACTTCAACCCGCTGAACCATCGCTCACATAAGTATAGGGAGCCCATGGACCACAAATTAACGAATTTTGACCATAAAAACCAAATAAACTTGCCAGTCGTCATCGCTTCCATCCTGGTCTTGTAACAACGGTATATTTTCATTGTTGTTACTTCGCACATCATTGTCGAACCAAATGAACGTCTTTTTCATACGCATCACTGATTTTTAATATCAATCCTTTATCTTATACATTTTATTATTGTGGTACAATATTAGAAATATCACAAACTACGTTTTAGTTGAAAAAAATGTTTTTTAGAGTATTATCGCTGAAGAAACTTCACTTTTATTAAACGTAAAGTGTGGCGAATTTTAATTATAACTTTTGTATTGTTCTATAAATTAATAATGCAAATTAAGATCGACTTTAGTAGATCGCAGTATACACTTCATTTTGCACCTTATGGTACAATACTCTAGATATATTTCTGTGAACAATACCGTCTAATTCCAATAGGTATACATTGGCAACAAAAAAATGTGCGATTCGGCACAATTATGCTGGCTTTAAATTGTTTAGTTACACTGCAATGTTTCTGTAGCGATAAAAAACTAAGTAGACTAATACGACTAATACGAACACTATGATTTTTTTGTTTATTTAAGTCACTGCACTTGTTATTTAAAACGGCAACTGATAAAACCTTATCGATTAATAGCATTAGTTATATAACACTATTAATATTCTCAATCTACGATTATTTAATTCATTTTTGTCAACGAGCATATAACGAGTATTTTGATTCCGCATTGACGTCCCGAACGCGTGACACTGCGTTTAAAATAGGTTTAAATTTCAAAAGGTTTCATGAAACTTTTTTTTTTGTGTTTGCCTTAAACACCGTTTATAATGCCGTGGTTTTTGATAATTATATTAAACCCGAAATATTGCTCTATATATTTTAATTTATGTACTTATTATTTAGCTCGTACTAATACAGGGAAAATTATTACATTTTAATCCTGATTAGCTACGTTAAATATTGTAATATATGCTTTTTCCTTTTTAACTAAACATCGATTAACAAATAAGTACAAAAATAATAACTCCCATTTTTTTGGTATTTGATATGGAAAAAATTGGAAGTAAATAATGCAAAATGACATTGAAAAAAATCTTTTTGACTCGCACTAGATTTCAATGTAGATTTATATCTCCATAACTTATTATGTTTCACAAACATCACTTTAATACCCTGAGGTAATAATTAATTGGAGCAATATTTTTTCGCGAAAAACCTTATGGCATTATAAACGAATTTCACTATATCGTTCACAAATCATACGAATTCGAACCGAGATCGATTGTATACGTCCGATAAGCTATTTGGTCGTTTTAAAACTGAATCGGTTAAGTGAATGCGCCGATAACGCAATATTATGGACGGATGGTCAACAATCGGAGTCAACAATATTATTTATTTATTATTATTTATTACTTCAATGGTGAAGGAAACTTCGTGAGGAATTAAACCATTGAGATTTTAACAATATTTTCTATGGTATCTCCGCCAACCCGCAGTAGTCAAGCATGGTGGACTGTGGCCTAATCCGTCCCAATCGAACTCTTGGTTGTAGAGTCCCATTAGAGGAAAATTACAAATTATGGGCCTACATAATGTATTATAATAAGTTGACAATATTACAGATAGTTATGAGAGGAAGCGGAGGGGGTGAGTAAGGCAGTTCTGGAAAAAAACATTCACAAAATGTCAATCGCAGTATTTCAGTAATGAGGTCATATAATTAGTTAAATTGTAGAGTTTATTCCGGACTTGGGAATATCAGCTCAGCGCAGTTGTAATTGGACCGTAATTTATTAACATTTAAAATAGTATTAACGAATATAGGTACGTATAACCCACAGCTGAGTAAATGTTTCCTACAAAATCAGAGTTTCATTGAGAAGACTTCATAGTCGAACATGAGTATGACCTATAGCAGGCGGACTTTACATTCCATAGAAGTTCTTGAGCATCTTTATGGCATAGGTTTCCTCCTGATGTTTCTCTTCACTATTATGGCCTCTACACACGTAACGATATAACTGTGCAAGTCTGACTTTGCACTAGTATATTGGAAAGTGTGTGGGCAAATAACTGCGCAAACTTAGGTTACTTTCGGTTTGAGACTTGTGCAAACTCACGTTTGCGCAAACGCATTTGAACGTGTGTGGCTATTAAGCATTGTAATTCTCAATATAAGAGCTGGATGCAGGCTGTTTCCAATAGGTCCCAAAAAATCCTTGAGTCTTACGTTCAGTACTGGACTTCTTGCGGTTGAAGAGAAGGAGAAAGACATGCATGACTCTAAAACCTCACTATTTCTAATACATAAATGTAGGTTTTAAAAAGTAATTAAGGTGTTTGATCCGATGGCGTTCGTTGTTAGTATCTGTATCGGTGCATGTTAGATCGTCGTGAAACTTGGTCGTTAGCAACACGCTTACTTTGCGAATTTGAATATGTTAAACAATAACAGTATTATAAGTGCTTGTGATATTATTACACTATATTAAGTGCCCAAGTTGATATTATGAAGATAGGTTAGGTTGACAGCCTCCGTGGCGCAGTTGGTTAGACGCCGCCTGTGAAACGAGAGGCCGCGGGTTCGATCCCCGCACCGAAACAAATATTTGTGTGACCCACAGGTATTTGTTTCGGGTCTGGGTGTTTGTGAGACCGAAAAGTCTCTCGTAGTTTCTGATACCCACGACACAAGACTCGATCTTAGTGTGGGGTCAGGACTATGTATGTGACTGTTGGGTGTATTTATTTATTATTTATTAGGTGGGAGAAAGCATTGTGAGGAAAGCGTACTTTATAGATGTTTATTGGTGGCAGGTCTCTCTGGTCCCATATGTGGGTGCCGCCTGGGTAGGTACCACCGCAATGTTTATTTTTCCCGCCAAACAGCAGTGTAAATGCACTGTTGTGTTCCGGTGTAAAGGACATTGCGGCCAGAGTAACTACTGGACATAATGAGACGTAACTTACCAACAGGCGAATGGCATGCTCGTCTCGCCGTTCGTTGCAATAAAAATAAAGATGTTTATAGGAATTTCTATGGTATGTTCGTCAATTTGCAATAGGCTATAGTCTATACTCGATAAACTGCGGGTAGTTCTGTGTCGTGATGTATTTTTATAATTTTTATAATAATAGTGATTTAATTTACTCTTCAAGTTGAATAAGAATAATAACAGTCATTATAAAGTCACAGAATGACCTAGTCCACGCTTAGGTAACACAGAATTCAATTAATTTAATTGTTTAGTTCACATTACACAATATCCTTTCTATAACGGCTATTATGTATTACAGAAAAATCAACTGTGTATACAATGAAATATTAAAACAATTACAACATATGCATAGATTGGGAACAGATGGCGTTCAAAGTAATTATTAGCGGTTACTATTGTAATAATGTAATGAATGTCTCCCCATTCATTTAGTGAATCCTGGGTCAGTCACTACATTTTGGGTGACTTTCGAAGCGAATAGTTATTGAACCTCCAGCAACCTCACTCGCTGAACGAAATACGAGAGCCAAACTATCCCATTACTTCGGTTTTCTGTGGGTAGTGATACCGCCCTTACTTATTCTCACTGCTCCGATGTAACAATGTGGATCTACCACTCTTATGAACACACGTAACGATATAACTGTGCAAGTCTGAGTTTGCATCAGTATACTGTAACGTGTGTGGGCAAATAACTGCGCAAACTTCGTTCTGATTTTCGTTTCAAGACTTGTGCAACTCGCGTTTGCGCAAACGCACTTGAACTTAGGTGGCAGGGTTTAGTCCATGACAAAGGCCTTCTAGAACATCCGGTGGGAGAGTTCCGTGGTCTACAAGCGATTATGGATTCACACAGTACAGTTACAATAAATTCGTGGCTTGTTGGTAACGGACCAGTCGTGGCTGCCACCATGTGCACGGTGGTCCCGGCTTTAAATCCCAGGGCACACTTCTAACTTTTCAGAAGTGTGTGTTGATAATCAATCACCACGAACTATAACGGTGGATGAAAAAATCGTGAAGAAACCTGCATACCACAGCGATATCAGGAGACTGTCCCGTCCTCACACCCGCCACTGCAACTCCTGTAAGCCAGGATCAACAGTGGCACGCATTTTAATGACACTAAGCATTGAAGCTCAGCGAGTCTCCGGGAATGTCTAACTTGTCTTTAACCCGCAACGAAATCAATCAAAAAGTTAAATGAATAGGAGGAGTTGGAAATAAATTATTGTCCACTTCCCTCCCTAATAAATCGGGTGACAAAGCAATTAACTAAAGAGGTAAATAATCTCGCATAAAGATATTTACAGCCAGCTGTAAAGCAGCACGGATTAGTCATTATTACATTTTAATGGGACCTATTATGTAAGCTGTTATACTTGATCATAGCGATTTGTAAGAATTTCTATGGTATGATGACAGCCTCCGTGGCGCACTTAACTAAAGAGGTAAATAGTCTCGCGTAAAGACATTTACAACCAGAGAAGCCAGCTGTAAAGCACCACAGATAAGTCATTAGTACATTTAAATGGGACCCTATTATATGTAAGCTGTTATACTTGATTCGATTCGATCATAGCGATTTGTAAGAATTTCTATGGTATGATGACAGCCTCCGTGGCGCACTTGGTTAGACGCCGGCTGTGAAACGAGAGGCCGCGGGTTCGATCCCCGCACCGAGACAAATATTAGTGAAGCCCACAAGTATTTGTTTCGGGTCTGGGTGTTTGTGAGACCGAAACCTCTCGTAGCTTCTGACACCCACGACACAAGACTTAACTCATCTTAATGTGGGGTCAGGACTATGTATGTGACTGTTGGGTGTAGTTATTTATTTATGTAAAGTCCGCGAACCCGCACTAGGGCAGCTTGGTAGCCTAGCCGTGTACTCTTGATTGTAGAGAAGGCCCGTTGTTTTCATGTTTTCGTGTTTTTTGTCAGGCGATTATGAGTTGACACAGTAAAGTTATAATAAAAATATAACATGACGTGACCGACATGTTCAGTACTTCTGGGCGCTTATCACCTTCAAGCCTCTCATGTGATGCTCTTTGCGATTGTTATTGAATTGTTTTACTAGTCACTGGGTACTCGGTAATGTGCGGATAGTCGGTCGATAACCCGGCCTTGACACTTTTGTGTTTCCGCAGATATACTGATATCATATATATTTAGGATGTAATGTTTGCTTCATTGGTCCAGAGGCCAAACTAAGTAAGTAGGTTTTGAAAGCTGTGAGGTTCTGAGTTTGAATCCAATGTCAGGCAACGCTGCGTTTTATGAAGGTTTTCCTGAGAAATGTGTTGATATCTCGCCAGGGGATTCTCTGTTTATATGGCATGCACCCTTGCAGCCTATCGACTATCGAGTCAGGGCATTAAGTTTATATATTTGAAGTTAACTTTGATTAGTTCGTTGGAAGCCGGCAGTGAATCGCGAGGCCCCGGGTTCAATCCCCGGATCAAAAGTTAGTGTGACTTACAATGTTTTTTTCGGGTCTGGATGTTTGTGAGCCCGAAAGTCTCTCGTAGTTTCTGATACACGACACAAGACTCGATCTTAGTGTCGGCTGTGGGGTCAGGACTATGTATGTGACTGTTGGGTATGTTTATTCGTTACATCCAACATGTTCACGGTGGTCGCGGGTTCAAATCCCAGGGCACACTTCTGATTTTTCAGAGCTACGCGTGTATTGATATTCACCACGCACTATAACGGCGAAGGAAAACATCGTGAGGAAACCTGCATACCGCAGAGTTGTGAGAATTTCTATGGTATGTAAAGTCTGCCAACCCTCACTAGGCGTGGTGGACTATATGGCCTAACCACTGACAATCGGACTCTCGTGCCCTGCAGTGAGACGTATATGGGTTGATAGAGTAAATTCATTTACTACGTCTACAGAAAACAAAGAAAGGAGCGGAAAGTTTGCGTTAGCAAAAGGCATACGAGTATTACATATCGATTATTATCGTTGCACTAATTTATTATAATAATGATAGCTTGTTGACATTCGCTCCGTCCTGGTTATTGTTTACTTTTACTAAACTACTTTTATAATGTTGTGGAAAGATTTTCTTATTATTTGATAAATTTGTACCACCTACAGCTGTAGGTAGGTAGTACCTTTTTTTCTTTTTTTAATGCAATGAATGGCGAGTCGAGCATGCCATTCGCCTGATGGTAAGCGATACAACCGCTCGTGGACAGTAGCAAAACCAAACAACACCATGAATTACAAGGCAATGTTTGGAATTCCACTGCGCTCGCCATCCTGAGACATAAGATGTTAAGTCTCAATATGTCCAGTAGTTACTCTGGCTACAATGTCCTTCAAACCGGAACGCAACAGCGCATTTACACTGCTGTTTGGCGGGAGAAATAGACATTGCGGTGGTACCTACCCAGGCGGCCTCTCACATATGAGAGACCTACCACCAGTAAAATACCTACACAATTTCCATGTCTTTATGCATGTTTCTAGGTGTTCCAAGCCGTATTTTTGTAAAAACTAGTTTGTTACATTATATTCTGTTAATGTTTAATAGCTCAATTTAATTTAACAGAAAAATAGCTGAATTAAGTTTAAAAGACCCACTTAGCAAAGTTGCCACCTCTAAAATTGCTGTCAATATTATACGCTACAATGTTACATTGCTAATGATATTTCAACAGGCGCTTAATATGCATTTATCCGTTCAAAAGAACAAATTAGTTTCCTTCATCACTATTCACGTGAAACATTGAAATAAATCCTACTGAGTTCGCCCCGTGACCACGAAAGCTGTAAAGCAATCGAAACGTCGGGACGTTAAAAAACGTAAAATTTAAACCAAATCGCGATAAAATCCGTAAAAATTAGCTCTATTTCAATGTGTAACATTCGCGTAAATCTAAGAAACCAATATGTCACGTGGACTTTATACATTGTACCTATATAATGCTTTTGCTGTAAATAAAATGTAGCTAATTTCTACATACATACATAAACTCAAGCCTCTATCCCCGAAGGGGTAGGCAGAGGCGCCACCAGGCAGTGGCGGCGTAAGGTAGGTTGGCACCCTGGGCGGTTTCGTATTGAGCACCCCTACCTAAAATATACCTAAGATCAGTATTTATTTTTTGAAGGAGTAAAAAAAAAAAGTTAGCAGGATCGTTTCGCCTACGATCGTGGTCCACGCTCTTCGTTTGTTGTCGCTTGTCGGGTTGTCGTTGTCACCCCCTTGGTGCTTGGTACCCGGGGCGGACCGCCCCCATCGCCCCCCCTTTACGCCGCCACTGCCACCAGGACACCCAGATTTCGCCTTGTATGTACCGTCCCACGATGTGATAGGGGGCGAGCCCATCGCCATATCGGGCACAAATTCCTGACTCCGGACTGATAATGAATAGAAAAATCTAATATCACTTTGCCCGACCCGGGACTCGAACCCGAGACCTCAGCTTTGTAAGCGTACCGTAATACAACTACGCCACCGAGGCATAGCTACATTATAGGTATATGTTTTTTTTGCTTATCACATATCAATCAAATGATTTGCGGTGGAAGGTTATTGATTTATCGACAGGCCACTTGTACGTATATGTAGTATGATGAGCTGATAAAAAAGTAATAAATTTGATACGTATATTGTAGAGTGATGTTATATGAGAAGTGGTCTAATTTATTATGAAATCTTTTGTACCGTTTCTTTTAATATCTCACAGTAAGCCTTTTTACTGCCTGTAGTCCTCTCGATTTTTCCCATAGTTTATTGATAGCAGACATTAATCTGTGCAACATTTTCTATTACTTAGATGTATTTAAGTGCGTGGTTGCCTGTTGGTAACGGACCAGACGCGGCTGCCTACATGTTCACGGTGGTCGCGGGTTCAAATCCCAGGGCACA
Organism: Deilephila porcellus; assembly: GCA_905220455.2. Taxonomy (NCBI): domain Eukaryota; kingdom Metazoa; phylum Arthropoda; class Insecta; order Lepidoptera; family Sphingidae; genus Deilephila; species Deilephila porcellus. Next base: position 11,010,780 of record LR999991.1, read on the forward strand.
CCTCTGACTTTTCGCTGTTATGTGTGTATTGATAGTCAATCACCACGCACTTTAACGGTGGAGGAAAACATCGTGAGGAAACCTGCATACCGTAGCGATTTTAAAGAATTTCTTAAGTATGTACTTAAGTCCGCCAACCCGCACTAGGCCAGCGTGGTGGACTATATGGCCTAACCAATCTCAATCGATTCCCTTGATTGTAGAGTAGGTCCGTGCCCTGCAGTGGGACGTATATGGGCTGATATAGATATAGAGATTTAAAATTTTGCAACGGAGTTAATCTCTAGACAAAAATAGTAACTGAATAATACCTAAGTAGGGTTTTACTACAAAATACGATAGAGTCAAATAGTCAATGGACCCGAGGGTAAAAGTAACTTTCATCTCAATAAAATAATTAGTTTCTGTGTGACAAATCTAGAAAGATATCCTAATACAAACAAAGTCGCAAAACAACAAACAAACTTATCCGACATTAATATTAATATATACGACACTAATATTAATATATACGAGTACATCAAATATTGATAATAGCAATCGGCATTTAGGGAAATAGATTGTATTTAACCTGACGCACATGTGATAAAAACGCGTTTGGTTTTTATAACGGTGGCAAAAGAAATAAGGAAAAATAGCGTCTTATTCGTTCAAATTGTTATTTCGGAGAACTAGTAAGATCTCAGGATAGATGAAGCCACAATCTTCGTGCAGTGAAGATCGATGGAAGGTGTAGAAGATCACCGCTCAGTTTTTTGAGGAGGGCTTCATCCAGCATACGGATTACTATTGTTTGATGATGATAACTACATGTTTTTCATTGCATAGATCGCGCAAAGCAAACGGTTCAACTGATAAAGATATTTATTTGTAATACATAAGTGACGATTTTGTACAAGATCTTCAGTTTAAAAAAATAGCTACAAGTTTTGCCTTTCATGGCGTACACAATTTGTAAGTAATTCTTGCCCACGGGCCACGAACATCTAAATTTTGTCAGATTGGGTACGCATGTAAAATAGAAACGAAAGCACAGGGACGAAAATAAGATATGAGTTCCTAAGCTAGGTCTAAATTTTGAATAGTGGGCAGCTTGGCACTTGATAAATAGGTACATAAACACTTAAATGCCTTTGTGCGACGGTAATTACTTATCCCCTGTATCGATACCATATACGTCCCACTGCGGGGCACGGTCCTCCTTTACGATCGAGATTGAGAGGGGTTAGGCCATATAAGCCACGCTGTACTATTGCGAGTTGGCGGACTTTTACCATAGAATTTCTTACAAATTTTCTTTAACCGTTATAGTACTGGTGATTGACTATCAATACACATATCACTCCGAAAATTCTGATGTGTGTCCTGGGATTTGAACCGACCACCTTGAAATGTTACTAATAGGTCACCACGCAGCACGCATTTATACTCTTGTCTAATAAAAATATGGTTTTAACACAATACCTGTTTTAAAAATACAGTTTTTAAACAATACCAGTTTTGCGAACAAATAATCACATAATTGACACCAATTCGCAAATGCGTATTTTCGTGTGGCCCGGAGAATAAATGTATACTATTATATACTATTATTATTTTAAGGCTACCAGGTTTTATTTTAAGACAATACAATTCGTCTGAATTTGCTAGTTAATTGCGATTGAGGCAATAGGCAGTTTAATTTGTACAGAGTTTTTTTAAAGCTCAAATTAAAAATAAAATTATGAGCGGTCAATAATTGTACTGTGATCTTGACAACACAATATCTTTGTGTATATTAAAGAGAAGTCAATTAATTTATGAAGGTATTATTCAGTCCACCTTGTATGATTCAAATGAAAATAATGAACTGGTTAAAAAAAACAAAACTAAAATAAAACCAAGAAGAATTATTTCAGGAATACACAGAGGTTCATGTTGCCAATGATGGCCGAGGATAATGGAGCCGAAACATGACCAAAACTGGACCAAGGCCAACAAGGAAATTAGGAAAACATGCGGAACATTTGGTGGCTGAAAAAAATATTTTTATACTTACCATCCATTTGGATTTAGTTTCTCGGTCTCCCAATCCGTAGGTTTTTCATTTCCTCCGTTCCGCATATTGTCACTTTTTGTTTTTTTTTTCACTCACGCACTAACACTCATTATCACATAAGTCTTTGTATAAAAATAATAATATTCAGTCTTTTTAAATACGTTGTTTTGTTAGTTAAAAAATAATCTGCATAATACATAAAAAAATTGAATTTTTATTTTACAATACAAATGAATACCATGAAGTTACGTAACTTATTCAAAGAACTATTTAACCGAATAATTATTTACATTTTTGTTAATTGTGGTCGCCATCTTGTCTATCATGTGATGTGACTACGTTCGCGCCATTTATTTCTTTTGTTTTAAAACAAAGACGCGATGTCAAATAGATTATGATAATATGATATACAAACAAAAGGGACGGCTTATTGTAGTGTTAGTGTATCAAATTAAGATAAGTCACGAGAAAATGTAACAATAAATTTAGTATGAGAATAGAATACAGCTCTCGTTGTTTTAGAAAAAGTTATGAAAAATAGGTAACACAATCACAAAAAATGTATTTTTTACAATGTTAAAAAATATTAATTTTTACATACTCGTATTATTTTAAAATTCTTTGATTTTAAAATGGAAATAATTAGTATAAATGTCTGTTTTGACTGTGTTTATTTCAATGTGTTGAGATTTTCATAGAAAAGTGCAACTTTCGAACTTTCTCAACTCAAATTTCATAATCAATGGATTCGGAACAATTATTAGTATTTCATGAGCTTTCATATCTTTGTCTGCTTTTGCATGTTTCTGAAGAAGCTGTTAACCGTGTCTTAAACCAGTTTAGAATCTTTTGTATAAAATTTAATGTTTTAAATTAACCAACAGTATATTTTACACTAATTATTATCAATAGGTATGTGGAATACAGAAAACATGGTGTAGAATTATTGCGACGGAAAAAGAAGGTCTGATATGTTAATACAAATGAAATAATTTAATTTGAATTGTATTATGATAAGTCAAATCTGTACGAACATTATGTATGCTTACATTTGTCTTATCTTTGCTTAGTATAAAGAGCCAGATGAAAAGAAAATCTACCAAATCAAGTAAGCTTATATTTATCTGACAGGATATTTTTTTATAATATTTACGTTTTTTACTGCCTAAGGCAATGATAAACGCCTTAATACGTCGACTTTGAACACAGAGCTATTAAATACGGCAATGGAGTTAAATTATTTAAAATCCACGTTTATCTCGGCTTATTTATCATAATTTCCATAATTAAGATTGCCTGTATAAATATTTAATGGGAGATAAGTTACTCGTCTGGACTGAAAAAGTTTTTAGATCTATTAATAAGACTTTTGTTAAGACTAGTATTAAATAATCCGCCATGGTGCACTTCCATAAGAAACCCTCTGTGAAACATGAGGCACCGGCTTCGTATCTTGAACTGAGACACATATTTGTGTGATCCACAGGTATTTGTTTCAGGTCTGGGTGTTTGTGAGACCGAAAAGTCTCTCGTAGATTCTGATACCCACGACACAAGACTCGATCTTAGTGTGGGGTCAGGACTATGTATGTGACTGTTGGGTGTATTTTTTTTATTTTTTTTGTTGTGACACTAAATAAATAGTTATTTTCGTAGTTTCTACTGCCGCACTGCGTAGCCACTATATGGACCTATGTATATTTTACTAGATAGTCAATTTATCATTTGGTTTAAAATTATTGAAATGTATGTGACACCCAACAACAATATTAAATTATTATGATTAAGTGATAACAACAGTGCAAATCAATGTTAATTATAACTTGAATAGCCCACAATCAAGAACGAAGGAGTCATTACACTCCTTCATTATCTTCTATCTATACATATAATAAATTTGTAGCCGATCGATGTCTGTACATGGAAGATAAATGAGATACTAATACGGGTGGTCTGTATTAACGAAATAGAATCCAAAACAATGATTTTTAGAATTTTTGTCTATTTGTCTGTGCGGTTGTGCGCGATGAACTCAGAAACGGCTAAACGAATTTCGATGAAATTTGGTATGGAGGTAGCTGACACCCTGGATTAACACTTAAGATACTTTTTATCCCGAAAAATGTAGTGTTCCCTTGGAATGAGAAAGGAATTCCAATATATTTGTTACTTTTTTATACTCAAAGGGATGGGATGGGACTGGATTAAATGCCTTGAGTGAGAATGAGACGGGACAGGCGAGATGTAACGGGACGGGATGGGAAATTCCAAATAAAGTTAATCACGCAGACGAAGTTTGCGGGCAGAAGCTAGTCTTTAAAATAGAACTACAGTTACAAATTCACAAATAAACCGCCTTTTTGAGTCACAAAGTTTTTTTGATCACTTAAACATTCAATTATGCAACACATTTAAAGTACAAGATGGAAAAACGTACTAATCTAAATTAATTTATAGGATAAAATTCACTTATACATATCATTTTGTATGTATTTGGTTTACTCAGTAGCGCAAGTCGCAATGTGTACTTTTTAAACTATTAACTATGTTAACGAAATCTTCAAATACTTTATTATTATTATTTAGTTCGATAAAACTGACTGAGTGTCACTTGCCTATTTAAAATATTGAATAACAATGACTGTATTTTAATAATTAATATGACGTTCTATGACCTATCTTAAAACTTCCGTGTTACAGACTACAGTAGGTTATCAAACTGAAACGCGGGTTCAATCTCTGCGCCAAGATAAATGTTTGTGCGACATACAAATACCACCACTACTTGAATAATGGACATCCAGCATCGTAAAGATGGTCTAGAAAGCTTAGTAGCTACTCTCTCTCTAATCGTTCCCTCAATGCTGAGAATCGTGACCCTTGTCACTTGGTCGAGTCTTGGACAGCTGACTGCCAGGCTTGACGGTCCTCCGCTAGATGCAGCGTCTCCGGGATAGTCATGGCTAGCGTTGTTGTCATGTTAGTAGCTACTACCTTGGGGTTAAATAAGTGACGAGAGTTTATATTTAAGTTCATTATTATTGGACTTAGATAATAAGTACAATTAGTTTATTAAGCTTCTAAGATGGCTAATAGCTAAAAAAGAATACACTTTTCTACCTTAATTTCACACTAAATTGGAGCAACGATTTAAGACTAAGATTTGACCTATATTTGAAAATGCTTATTCAGGAATTGAACACGGCACCAGTGTATACTTAGTAACAGTTTGTTGCTAAGCCACAATATCGGATAACGAACAAACTCATCATTTATATCATAGATATACCGGGTATATCAAGACTGCGACCGAAAACGAAGCCGGGTGGTGGTTTTAGTGGTTACAGACACAATGCAAATAAAAATTTCACGAAATAAGCGACGGATTTTTTCCTACAATTTTTTAAAAATCGTTGTTTTTGGGTATTAAATACCTAGTTATTGCGAAAATAGTAATTTAAACCCTAATGTATCATAGAGTCTTAAATAATAAAAAGGTGTACATCGTTATTTTAGGAAAACTATGTATTTATCACCCAAATACGACGATAAGTATAAAATTACCAAAAAAAGTTGACGATTTTTTTTTCGAAATTTTGGTTGCATTGTATCTGATGTCACTAATACTACCACCTGGCTTCGTTTTCGGTCGCAGTCTTGATATACCCTGTATGTACATATGTAGATAGTGTTATCAAATAATCACCAATATATTTGTGAGATTAGCAGTAATCTCTTAATACGGCTACGTGATTTCTACTCCTTCTCGTTTATCGTCGTAGTTTGACTGAAAAATATTAGTTTTAATTATTTAAACTTTAATGTAAATAGGTGGACATAGTGACAATCGAATCTAAGGATATGCAAAGTTGAAGTACTCATAGGTTACGCTAAGACGCATCTTATACCTATCGGTCTTATTCATAGACAGTTTTAAACCCTATTTTAGTTATCGAATGTTTTATCCCATTCGAACGACTTTAGAATTCAGTTTCAGCGACGAAGACAAAACATTCGATAACTAAAATAGTTTTTGAATATGAGTGGGTAGAGTCGGAAATAAGAGATATAGCCATGATTCCATACGTGTTAGTAAAATACCGCGCAATTATTACTTGTAGAATTTGTTAACTATTAAACAAATATTGGTCGATTTTTGTCATATTGCTAATGTTTGTATTTCAAATTTAGATAAAGCAGATAAATGTTACAGCCTTGATACTGGATTTACTTGCAAAAGAATAATATTAATAAAGATAGCTAAACACATGCGACTTCATAACCAAACACAAATACTAGCTGATAAATTTATGAGACATTCAAGATCTTTGGCAAACGCCGAACATTTATAACCTACATTTTCACGAGTTGATTATTTATCCGAAAATAAAATGTTGACACAATGACTTGCTATAAATTAGAAGAAAGCATATCACTTGAAACTCTATTCTATATGATATTTTTACGTATTAAATATAATAATATTTGTATATTAGACTATCAATAAAATCAAATATTATTTTCCTAGCCACCAAATACACAATAAAAAATCACTACCGCTTCACAGTATTTTTTAAAGTAAAGATCTTTAAATTAAAACAAAAACAAAAGACTATAATACGCCACAAAAATTATACAAAATAATTTACCCATAACAATAAAACTACTTAGGCTTCACAACGTTTCCTTTGCAATAAAATAAAAAAAAGTTAAGTTTAAAAAACGTAAACGCACGAAGATTCGCGGTTCGCTACAACAGCGTGAGATATTACCGACAACTGAATTACAAAGTCGGGACTGTCTTGCTAATTGACAGCTGTGACGTCATACTTCGCAGATCATCTCCATTTATCTGAGACGTGATGTCGATAACAGAGAAGATAAAAGGGTAATTTTGACATAAAACTAATTTTTAAATTAGTTAGATTTACGTGAATGTTAACATTCACGTAAATCTAAGAAACCATTATGCAAAGGGGTAATGCCCAATTATTCGGCCCCTTTATAGATATTGCAGCCAACAACGCGAAGAAATTTTGCGTGCACCGTGATTGTCCACAACCAGGAACGCGGGAAACCAGTGAAAAGAGAAGGAAGATAGCGTGAGTGAATAGAGTGATAAAACAGGCAATTGCGGTACATGTAATGGTCTGAGTTCCACTCTAATTAGTTATGGATAATTTGATAATATGAAATTAGTGTTATATGCTAGATATTAGGTAATTCTGTAAGACGGTGTTCAAAACCTGGTTGAAAAGAAACTATTTAAATGACAGCCTCCGTGGCGCAGTTAGACACTGCTTGTGAAATGAGAGGCCGCGGGTTCGATACCCTCACCGAGACCAATGTTTGTGAGGCCCACAAATATTTGTCTAGACCTATAGAGACCTAGAAGTCTCTCGTAGTTTCTGATATCCACGATACAAGACTTAATTGATCTTAATGTGAAGTCAGGCCTATGTGTGTGACTGTTGGGTGTATTTATTTATTATTCTACAGTTCTATTAAATAAAGAAGTAAGAGTTTCATAATCATCGTAAAATCGACGTCAAGTAAGATTTTTCATTTGCATTACGTTCTGCGCAATTGCCGGAGTCTATCTATCTATATCAGCCCATATACGTCCCACTGCAGGGCACGGGCCTACTCAACAATCGAGAGAATCGAATGAGAGTGGTTAGGCCATATAGTCCACCACGCTGGCCTAGTGCGGGTTGGCGGACTTACACCAATAACAATTTCTTTTTTTCTTACTTAAGTATTGTTCTTTGCACATTTTTAAGTTAAAAGAGCCTAGGGCTTACTCTATGATCCGAAACGAAGTTCGAATATTCGAACGTCGTACGTAAAACTGTACTAATGTGATTACTCTACAAAATGTTCAAATTCTCTATCGTAATTCGTAACCACAGACTAAGTTCGGAGTGAATGATAAGTGTCATAAAGAACAGTATTGATTTTTTAAAAGTGGAAAACTTATAACCTCGAACGTCGAACGATCGAACAATCGAACTTCATTTCGGATCATAGAGTAACCCCTCCCTATAAGGATAGTGGCAGTTATTTGCTAAGCAATATAAACATGTTGCTCAAAATTAATTTAAAATTAGTCATATCTTTCGTTGTAAAGCAATGTGCTGATTCGTTTGTGTTAACATGACTAATTATTTGACAAAGAAACACTTCTCAACAAACCACAATGTTTAGTGGGATCAAGAGATTTTCATGGAAGGGCATTGAAGTGACGTGTGGTTAGTATCTCAGGCCTCCAAAGAACCGCCGTATATACAGGGTATACTTATATAAAACGAAGCCAGGTGGTAGTATTAGTTACTTCAGATACAATGCAACTAAATATTTCGCAAAAAGCTACCTTATTTGCTTTTTTTTAATTATCTTCGTGTTTGGGTGATTGCATTGTGTCTGTAGGCACTAAAACTATCACCTGGCTTCGTTTTCGGTCGCAGTCTTGATATACCCGGTACATTAGACGGAGTGGAAAAAGGAAATAAGCTGTCATTCTCATTTCTAAATCCTATCAAAAAAGCGTGAAAGACAATAACCTTCTTAGAATAAATAAATTTTACTAAAAAACACTGGTCCTTTAAAATACTTGGCCTAGCTGGATCAAGGACGTGGATTTAAGTTTGGATCATGTGTGAGGCCTGGGGCCAGTGAAAAAGCTTTTCTGGGATAAAAATTCCGCTATACATGGCACAATAAGTACCCAATAGCCTTCTACGATAAATTGATTATCTAACATTAAAATATTTTTTCAGTTCCGACCAATATTTCCTGAGATTAACGCGTTCAAACATACAAATTCTTCAGCTTTTTAACTTAGTATAGATTAGTTAACATACATACATAAATTCACGCCTTTATCCCAGAAGTAGGCAGAGGCGCCACTAGGACACCCACATTTCGCCTTGTATGTTCCGTCCCATGATGTGATAGGGGGCGAGCCTATCGCCATATCGGGCAGAAATCCTGACTTCGGGCTGATAATGAATAGAAAAACCCAATATCACTTTGCCCGACCAGGGATTCGGACCCGAGACCTCAGCTTTGTAGTCGTACCGTACAACTACGCCACCGAGGCAGTCGATTAGTTAATACACATATTAATTGGGAATCGCGAGCTAATGACCTTCAATAGTTTCTTGGCTTTTAATTTTACGCCCGTATACCCAAACGCTACTTAAATATTATGTTGCACTACAAAAGTCCCGCTTAAATGTACTGATTAAGTACGTGAGTAGTTAAGTGCAACTTATTATTTAATTGAGTTTTTGGGCTTTAGAGTACCTATGCCATAAGCCGAGTACTCATTAACGAGCTGTAACTATATCTTTCATGTTACAGTAACGAGGTTCTAATGTGTACGCGTGTTACAGTTTCGGGTACAAAATGAGTACGTTGAAATCGTCGGCTCGCTGAGCGCCGCACGCTCTCCGCTCGCAACAGGTTTGCGAACCACGTACACATTATGTTACATGTTTATTTTAGCAAAACTATGTAAATATCACCCAAATACGACGATAAGTAAAAAATTACAAAAAAAAAGTTGTCGATTATTTTTGCGAAATTTTTACATGCATTGTGTTTGAAGTCACTAATACTACCACCTGGCTTCGTTTTCGGTCGCGGTCTTGATATACCCTGTATATGGCAACGGTTACGGCTCGCTAGTGAGTACCCAGCTTTATAATCTCCCACGTTGGCATCTCTCTAACGTAATTTGATACTCTATTAATGAGGGCAAATTCCACAACATTAGCAGTTAATTTACGTAATTATCGCACGAGTGACATCGTGGTATACTTGTTATTACTATCACTTACGACTTCGGCAACATATTAGCTCATTATCATGTCTATAACTAAGGAAGATGTATTGAATTCATGGCCATAACTAAAGCGTAACACAGAAACGTGAACGGTCCGTTATACATTTTTTTATTGCAGTGAATTGCGAGAAAACAACACTATGAATTATAAAGCAATGGCAGTCTACTGCGCTCGCCATCCTGAGACATAATTTGTTAATTCTCAATATGTCCAGTAGTTACTCTGGCTACAATGTCCTTCAAACACAACAACAGTGCATTTACACTGCTGTTTGGCGGGAGAAATAGACACTGCGGTGGTACCTACCCAGGCGGCCTCTCACATATGAGAGACCTACCACCAGTAGAATTAAAACAATACAATCTATCTAAATAATCTGAAAATCCAAGCGAATTACTGTGGAAATTAACTGGGCCAGGTATCCGCTGTGTCTTTTCCTTAACCCTTAACTTGGCAAGAACGGAAAAATAAGAAAACATATATTATTTTGACAAATATTAGTTTGGTTAGGGTTAGATAGCATAGGAAAAATAAAATAAAAAATCTAGATATCCTAGGTTACGAGAAAACCTATGTACATCACAGTGTACATTGCCAAGTACGCGGAAATCTTCATGTAGTTTTGTTTGTACATTGTGATGCACATTGCCAGCTTCGTAATGAAATACATTTGTAATATTTTATTCTATATATTTTAATAAAAAAGACAAAACACAATGATAACCTCAATTACTTTGTATGAAATTTTCGGAAATAATTATATTTTTGCATCCCGGTCATCGAAATGCAAAAATATTTGTCATTTTTACACACGACAGTTGTCCTATCACTCTTGCAACACTTGCAACGCTATGTTTAGGCACCTACTTCCGGGAAATGGGTTCCCACTTGTTCAATTAAAACAAATAATGTATTTACTCTAATCAAAGACAAAATTTGAAGCAGTGGTATGAGTCTTCTAAGCTAGTACCAGCTACATGTATATGTTGACATATTTCTCGATATTCGTTATGAGGCATAAAGTCTGTAATTAGCAGGTATCTTGATCCTTCTACCCAATTATGAGGATAGACAGGCATCTACGCTATACCCACCATGATCAGAGTGGCTAAGAAGTTCTTTATTTCATCTCCTGTCAACGATGTAGGTCATCCTAGCTTATGCACTATCTATAGATTTGTTCTATGATCAGTGTCTGAGATAAAGTCTATTGAAATCTGTAATATAAACAATATGGTTTTGTATTTATGTGAGTTTGATGAAAGGCATATTACATTTCTTAAAAACAAGCTGTGTGACGAAGTACGGCTTTGGATGAATCTCATAATCTAGAACAAATTTCATAGCCTTAACTTTTTTGGCTACTTTTTTATAAGCTGTTATGTTGTGGCTTAGAAGTGGTAAGTTGTTCCTATTGTCGACTGGCATTGCTGGGTAAAGTGCCTGATTATTCAGCAGTTGTGTTTTGTAAAAATTGTATGGGTTCCAAATAAATATCATGTAATATCTGCTTGTGTCCGGCGTTGGGGGATTAGTGAGAGACTTATAGAGACACTACTGTATTCTTTATTAAAGTCTGTCAAACTATTTAATTTAAATTAATTTGTTAAAGTTAATATGCCTATGAAAGTAAATCAAAGATTATGGAGAAGATTGTATGCAAATAAGAGGTGCTTTACCGGATGTAGAGTTATCCTCAGAGCTGATATTTTCACAACAGTTAATGCCACTATGTTATGCGAGTTAGTTAGTTTTTGTTCTATAGGCAAGATATAACAAATAAATGTCAAAACAAACACAAATAAACGAAACACACACAAATTAACAAACGAATACCCGCAAATTTACCAAAACCCAATGTTCTATAAACCTGGCAATGTACAGCGTGGTTACCATAGTTTACCATTGGTACTTTATCGCGTTCTTGGAAATGTACATTGTGATGTACATACACTTATTTCATTCGAATACAAGAGCTTGTTTGTAGTTAGCTACGTTAAAAGGCATTTATTGAATAATTTAAGCTTTATACATAGTAAAAAACAAAACATATTGTCAAGTTTAGATGAAAAAAGTTGAATAAAGCTAAAATAATATCACGGTGTCGCGAGGATGAGCTCGTGGCTTTTAGTTTTTTTTATTTAGACATTTATATTACAGTGCAGTCTCGACAAAATAATTGTCTAGTGATTCTACTGTATATAACAATATATTCACAAAAAACGAGAAGAAAAAATATTCAATAAACAAAGAGTAATAATTTTTGAAAATGTATGTACAGTGGGATGTACGGTGCCAAGTTAAGGGTTAAGGATAATCTTGGTAGCAAGTTGAGGATAAACTACTGAATTTTCAATGAGGAAAAATGAATTGGATAACATTAATTCTATGGAGCGAATGTAGTTACTATTAATTTTGTCGTTTTACTACGAAATTAATTGCAAATTCTGGAAGAGGGAAGAGTTTCTGAACGAATAAGATTGATAATTATTTCATCATAACGAATACACTCATTGAATTATAAATACTTTAAATTGTGTAGTTCCTTTTTAATTTGAGTACTAAAGGCACCAACAAAAGATTAGCGACATGACATTATGCAAAAAAAAAACTAAAAAGAAAATGTCTACTTAAGTACCTACGAATAAATATCTAGACAATTCAACATTTTTAACAATGTTATTTTACGAGACCAAATAACGAACACCTACATACATCATTAAGGGAGGTATCTATTCTTCCTTATCACCTAATTCCAGTATTAGTACAAATAGTCAGTCAATTAGTTTAATTCCACTATAGTTATTCAAAGTTTCGACACGCAACAGCCGCGTATGACTAAGGACCGGGGTCTTTGACACGCCTGTCTTGCTAAGTTTGCTAAATTTTACGTTAAACATACATATACATTGCGTAAACTGACAAAGGATAAGCACTTTGAGTGCGGAGCCGAAACGACTTAAAACCGTGTGGCTCGGATAGGCACAAATACAATACAACTCACTTAGAAATACAAAAGCATTTCATGAAGAATAGAAAAATATTGGTTTATTTTGCTTAGTAGGTAAATATATCTTGGATTATTTAGCTAGATGAAAAAACACATTTAATATGAAAATGTCTACAAAATTATTATCCTTAATTGAGTAGTCTTGACATAGAAAATACAGGAAAATGGCGACAGCACAGCTAATAACGTTATAATTAAACAAAATGGCATTTTGTTTAATGATATCGAACCCACAGCCCCTCGTTTCACAGCCGGCGTCTAACCAACTGTACCACGGAAGCTGTAATTACGTCATTAACTGCTGTCAATTTTACGTCCTACACATAAACATAACTATTGCATTAGAACCAGACTAAATTGAAGTTCCTTTGCTCGTCAGAAAAAAAACAACTATTGCATCTGTATTCAGGAGCAGACTGTATTGTAATTCCTTTGCCTGCCAGAAAAAAACCACGTTTGTACGGAGGACGTAGGTAGCGACTTTGAACTTGACCTCATGTTATTCAATTTAACGCAATGTCAACACCAAAATATATTTTTTATCGACGAGCAATGCTATCACGATTGTCGTACCATAATCAATTACTAGCAAGGTTTTAGTGGGTCAGACTACGCTGCCATAACTAACAATAATTCTCCGTGGCGCATTTGGTTAGACGCCGGCTGTGAAACGAGAAGCCGCGGGTTCGATCCCCGCACCGAGACAATGTTTGTGTAAACCACAAGTATTTGTTTCGGGTCTGGGTGTTTGTGAGACCAAAAAGTCTCTCGTAGTTCCTGATACCCACGACACAAGACTCGATCTTAGTGTGGGGTCAGGACTATGTATGTGACTGTTGCGCGTATTTATGTATTTATTTATTAACAACTTACATCTAAAATTTTAATAATTAAACTCATCTCAAACCGTGCGAATCTAACGGCCTTATTCATAGATAGTTTTAAAACCTATTTTAGTTGTCGAATGTTTTGTCCCTTTCGAACGACTTTTGAATTCGGCCTGAGCGAACACAAAACATTCGATAACTAAAATAAGTTTTAAAACTGTGCACGTAACAGGTTCACATGTATAGGCGAATCAAAGACCACTTAGGTTTTGATTTAGGTGTTAGAATATAGAACCATGTAGTCTCAAGACTAAACTAGACTGTAACTACACTATGATTTAACATACATAAACTCACGCCTTTATCCCCGAAGGGGTAGGCAGAGGCGCCATCAGGACACCCACATTTCGCCTTGTTTACTATGATTTAAAATATAATATTATTGTAGACAAAAAACTGAGGTAAATTAATATTTTTACTGTCACGTTTAACGAGGATACTTTAATCCAAGGACAAAGGAAAGGACGAGTGATTTTATTCCAATGTCAACACAATTATATTCGCGTTTCTTTAATTACTGTTTAAATTAGCTCAAGATTGGCATTAAAAGATATTATTTACCGGACATAGATTATCTTAACACTGCTTAATTAATTATCATTTGACGGTGAAGGAAAACATCGTGAGGAATACATACCTGTTGGTTGTATGTTTGTTTACTCTATCCACGCATTAGACTAGCGTGGCAGACTAAAAGGTCCTTAATCCTAGTCTGGAAAAAGACTATATTTCTTCTTCTATCAGTCTATATTTGATCGAAGATATGTGTTAGTGTAACCGTTGGGTGTAGGTATTATATTCAACAGCGTCCGTGGCGCAGTTGGTCAGACGCCGGCTGTGAAACGCGAGAACGTGTGATCCCTGCACCGAGACAAATTTGTGTGAGCCGCAAGTATTTGTTTCGAGCCTGGGTGTTGGTGAGACTGGAAGGTCTCTCGTAGTTTCTCATATCCTACGCAAGACTCGATCTTAGTGTGGGGTTAGAATATGTGCGTGACTGTTGGGTGTATTTATTTATTTATTTAGCGGGATCTACGCTAATAATAATAATAATAATAAATTCTTTATTTCAGACAACATAGATCCATTGTGTTAGTAAAATAACAATAATAATTTATGACCTAGTGTTAGTATCACAACAATAGTAACTGCCTTAAAAAGTTTACAGTACTTGTCGAGGATGCGAGAAAACAATTTAATTTAACATCCTCCACACAAAATGTCTCATAATAGGTGACACAGCCGTCTCCGCCACTGTTTTCAGAATAGTGTTGGGACTAGCCCGGATGCGACCTACAAGGGAGACCGTTTGTTTGCGAAGAATAGCCTGAAAACCATCAGTTCTATTCCTAGCAAACATCTCTGAGGCGCTACAAAAACGGGGCAGTCGCAACAACATTCTGAAGATATTATTATATTGTACCCGTAGTACATCTAACGATCTTTTAGTATAGTTGACCCATAGATTTCCCGTATAAAAATTCTGACAATACGCCTTAAAAAGCGTAATTTTAACTTGGTCAGTACAACGAGCGAATCTACGGGCCAACATGTTACCACGGACCGCCAGAGCCCTACGCTCCCTTTCTATGTCTGCATTATCTTTGAGGTCTTCTACAAGGATATGCCCTAGATATTTAAAATGCGATACCTTTTTAATATTTACCCCATTAAGGGTAACAGCAGGGACACTATCCGGACGCAAATTATTGGCACCAAAAATCATATATTCGGTCTTTTTGACATTATACTGCAGTCCATGGGCAGCAGCGTATCTCTCACAGACTTTTAGCATATCTCCCAATGCCCCCACAGTCGGGCTCAGCAGCACCATGTCATCTGCATAGCTTATATTATTTGCGCTTACACCATTCAACTTGCATCCGACCCGCATGCTGCTGAGCTCAACTATAAGATCATCCATATAAAGATTAAAAAGCCGCGGGGAGGTTAGGCCTCCCTGCCTCACTCCACACTCTAGTTTGTAAGATGCAGAGAGAGCCCTAGACCACTCTATATGGTTGATCTGGTTTGCATACCAATACTGAAAAATCCGCAGAACCTCCGGTGGAATACCCCTCTCTCTTAACTTTCTCCAGAGCACATCATAAGACACAAGGTCAAATGCCTTAGAGAGATCCAGAAAGCAGGCGTAAACCGGCGTTCTACGGTCAATGTAATATTGGATAGTATGCTTGACGCTTAAGATAGCGCTATCCGTCGATAACCCTGGTTGAAAGCCAAATTGGGAATCGTGCAGATGTATATATTTCGCAATACATGTATCAAGCAAACTATCCAATACTTTGGCTGCAGTGGTGGCTAGAGAGATTGGACGATAATTCCCCTTGTCCGATATATCCCCTGTCCTGTTCTTAATTATAGGCACTATCTTTGTCCTCATTAGGTCCTCTGGCAAATATGAGTGACTAAGACACAAAGTAAAAAACATAGCCAGAACTCTAGGCAGGTGCACACCAGCATATTTATAGTGCTCTATACTGAGCCCGTCATATCCGGGTGATTTGCCCCTGCTCATCCTATTAATGACAGTCTTAACTTGTTTGGCCGAAAAATGTATTAGTTGCCCCATTCCTTGATTCCCAGATTCCTGAGTGATGGTACTCGAGGGGCCTAATGGAGATTCTACTTTAAAGTGCTCCATAAACATATTTGCTATTTCTCCAGCATCATTAAATCCAGAAACATTTACTGGAAGGCCAGGCTTATTATTCAACCTACTTGTGTTTTTCCAAAACTTTGTAAAGTTTTTATTCGCTCTGTGTTGTGCTAAAATATCTAATTTTATCTGTTCTTGATTTTTTTGACACCATTTTACGCGGCCTTTAAAAATTCTACGCGATTCGCACATTAGTTCATAAACCATGCCTGTACTTGGCCGGTTATGTAACACCCAATTATTGAATTTTAGTCTAGCGTCATGATACGCATCACAAACATATTTATTCCATCCACATAGAACCCTCCTTTTTCCAGTCCTACGTCCCTTTAATTTATCGGTATGTACAGCTGCATCACATAATATGGTTACAATTTCCTTATATAAGTCGTCTAATACAATTTTATGTTCATCACGCCTACATGATCCATAAGCGCACTTCTCAAATTCATGGGGAAAATTAATTTCACGGAGTTTATTGTTACAGAAGTTATGGTAACCTGCAATTTGCGACTTGTTTCTGTTTCCCCAAATAATTGAGTTGCGCTGCGACCCATGCATTATTACTAATGATACATGCAAACACGATTTCCAAGACCGAAGAAATATATATTTAAGTCCACAAACAATGAAACATGCACATGCAAGTACAGTAAATAGACTCGCGACGCGCTTGGGCGGCCTCTCGCGCTTGTATTCCTGGCGCGACTGGGGCGACTCCCGCGCCGTCGGCGGGGGAGCGTTAGAGCGGGACGGAGGATCGGTGCGTTCCCAACCACGCATAAATATGTAACCCGGTGTTAGCCCCGGGAAGTATGTTTTGCGTTACAACCTCCCCCTCTAACCTAGACAACGCGCCCCGCGTCTAGGTTAGCTAATGTTTTCTCGGCCTACCACGCCTACGCTTCTCATTGAGGGGTAACTGGACCTCCCCAATGTACGGAGTCAATTGTGACACATGATATTTTCCTAGGATTTCCCCACTACGCACGCCCTCTACTATGTAAGTCGTGGAACTTGAGGCTTCCCGCACTCGGTACGGTCCATCCCGTCTGGGTATAAACTTCGGTGTTTGACCTGGGCCAGCGTCGTTACTACCTTGAGTTTTCATCATAACAAGGTCCCCTCGTGAGTATACCGGACCTGGTTATCGTCCCTCATCAGCCTGATGCTTCTGGCTAGATTGAGCTTTCTCATGGACGTCTCTGGCATCGCACAACACTGCAGATAGGCGCCGCAGGTAAGGCGTAAGACTGGTAATGGCGTTGTCTTTCTCGACAATACCGCGCATGTCAGTGATGACGTCAGCAGGAGCGCGTATTTCGCGACCGAATGTCAGATAAGCTGGAGTGTAACCAGTGCTCGACGTAGTTGCCGAGTTCATTGCGAACCGTATCGCAGGTAAGTGCTCGTCCCAAGTCTTATGATCGGTACCCACTAAGATCGCGAGCTGCGGTTTGAGATCCCGATTCTTCCTCTCCACCGGGTTTGCTTGCGGATGATACTTCGGTGTGAGTGACTGGCTGATGCCAAAAGTATGGCACACCTGCTGCATAGCGTCGCTTATAAATTGTACTCCGTTGTCGCTAATAACACGCCTAGGTACTCCATATCTTAAAAACACTTCTTTGATCAATATCTTGGCACATTCTGAACTGGTGGCCTTCTGTAATGCAAATAATTCTATCCACCGTGAGCAAGTATCTTCTACTATTAGAATCCATTTGTTCTTGTTGGACGTCTCTGGCAAAGGGCCAAAAAGATCTACAGCCATAACTTCAAACCGTCGGTTCGTCGCTGGAGTCTGCAGTAGGCCAGCTGGCTTCCTATTGTCAGCCTTGTACCTCTGGCACTCGACACACTTTCTGATGTGCGTAGTAACAGTTTGCCTCATGCCAGGCCAATAATACTTTGATCTAATTCTGTTGAGGGTTCTTTCAACTCCGAAATGCCCAGCTGTGGGGGCATCGTGATATTCGGCTAATACTCGTGGTCTTTCTTGCTCTGGTACTACTAAGCATGCAGTTTCCTCTTCCGTCTCTTCTGGTGCGTATCTGTATAGCACCCCGTCGGAAACAACGTATCCCCGATCTGCCCACACTCTCCCCCTAAATGGATCGTGGTCAGATTCAAGGTCGTCGACAATCTTACGGACCTCGGGATCCTTGAGTTGGTTTTCTCGAACCTCCTTGGGGTCTCTCGACGGCAAGTCCACTTCGGCGTACCGGACGTCACATTCCGGGTCCTCTGTACTAAGTGGCCTGGAAAGAGTATCCGCTATTACGTTAGCTTTGCCAGGAGTATATTCGATCCTCAAATTATATTCTTGAAGCGTAAGGGCCCATCTTGCCAATCGGCCGCTTGGTGATTTGATGGTCATAAGCCATCGCAGTGGCTGATGATCGCTCTTTATTACCACCTCCGACCCTTCGATGTAGCCGCGGAATTTTGTTACGGCCCAGACCACTGCAAGGGCCTCTCTCTCGGTAGTGTTATAATTCCTCTCCGCGCTATTCAAAAGTCGGCTGGCATATTCCACGGGCCGTTCATCTGGACCCTCCCCCTGTAGTAAAACAGCTCCAAGGCAATAGCCACTGCTATCAGTCCTCAACGTGAATGGCTTTGACTCGTCCGCCTGACGAAGGATTGGAGCTGTAACAAGGAGCTGCTTAATATGCTCAAAGGCGACTTGTTGCGTCGATGACCATACCCACTTGCTGTCTTTCTTGAGAAGAGTCGTCAGAGGTCTGGCAACATCGGCGTAGTTTGGTATAAACCGCCGGAACCAGCTGGACGTTTGCAAGAATGTCTTCAGTTGCTTCGCA
Organism: Deilephila porcellus; assembly: GCA_905220455.2. Classification (NCBI taxonomy): domain Eukaryota; kingdom Metazoa; phylum Arthropoda; class Insecta; order Lepidoptera; family Sphingidae; genus Deilephila; species Deilephila porcellus. Next base: position 11,030,070 of record LR999991.1, read on the forward strand.
GTCTTTGGTGGACTCATAGCAGATATAGCTGACGTTTTTTCAGGATCTGGTTTCAATCCTCCAGGGACAATGACATGTCCCAGAAATTTCACAGATTCTCGCGCGAAATAACTTTTCTCGCGGTTTATTCGAAGCTTGTACATTTCGAGTCTGTCAAATACCGCATTCAAATCGGCCAAGTGTTGCGAGAAAGACTCGGATAGGACGATTACGTCGTCCAGGTACGTCAATAGACTGATGCCTGCCAAGTCTTTACCGGTTTTAAATCGGTCCATGAGCCTTTGGAAAGTAGCTCCGGAGTTTCGCAATCCCATAGGCATCCGTTTAAATCTGTATGTACCAACAGGAGTTACAAACGCCGTCTTATCCCGATCCTCGGGTTCTACAGCTATCTGGTAGTACCCAGATCGAAGGTCACATGTTGTCATGTAGTTGGTGTTTTTAGCAGCGTGCAGTACATCCTCGATGCGAGGCAGAGGATAACGGTCTGCTTCGGTCACGGCGTTCAACTTCCTATAATCCACGCAGAGGCGTACGCCACCATTCTTCTTCGTGACGAGGACGACATTGGCAGCCCATGGAGATTCGCATTCTTCTATCACGTCGTCATCTAGGAGCTTTTGCAATTCCTGAACAAGGAGTTCCTTCTTCCCTTCGGACAAACGGTATGGCGGTGAAGCAATGGGTTCCTGATTCACATCAGTTTTTATGCGGTGCGATGCAAAATCGGTTGGTACTCCTTTCTTCGCGAAAAGGTGCGCTCTTTTTATGAGCAAGGCGTCTAGTTGAGCCTTCTGGCTTGATGTCAAATTAGTACCTTCATCAGCCCTCAGGGTCACCATGGAAGAGGATACTTTCATGATCTCCAACGTCTCAGTGGCAGGTAACGAATACTGAGTGATAAAGGGATACCAAAGTCGCGTATCACGATTAAAACTCCAACGCTTCTGAGGTATATCTAGTATGATCTTCGCTTTTGTGATAAAATCCCTGCCTAATAATGTCCGCGTTTCTGCTTCAGGGAGTACAATAAAAGTGGTGAGTATGCTGGATCTCTCGAGTGTAACGGGGACATCGCATTCCAACACGGCGTGTATCTGCTGTGAGCCGTCAGCAAGGGTTAAACAACGTGACCCTTGTGTGAAATTAACGCCAGCGTCTCTAAGAATACGGTACAGCATAGGACCCGCAATAGAGTGCGTAGCTCCAGTGTCTAAAATGGCAACCCCTTCATGTCCTAACACATAGACTTTTACTAAAGGGCGTGCGTCTTCACCACTATTACTGATTTGAATGCTTTGAAAATCGGAGGTTCTGGTGCTTTGGGTACCCCTACAATTATCACATTTAGACCGTATAACACCTAATTGACCACAACCATAACACCGTACTTGCGTATTACTGTCTGATTTACTTAAAACATTGCTACTATAATTAAAATTTTTCTTACGACAATCACTAATTGTATGCCCAAAAAGTTTGCAATAATTGCATTTCGGTCGTGTGCGTTTATCATCATCGACCTTTGGCGTCCGCGGGTGGTCGTCAAAGGTTGCACTCGCCAAATCCCCTTTCATTACTATATCGAAGTTGTTCGACGCCGGCACGGAAGGGTTAACTGTACTATACGTGACCATTTTAGGGTTAATATTGCCGGGGCCGACACACGGGTTAACACGCGATAAATTCGAGACACTCTGGGTAAGGTTATAGCTATGCGTGGTATTGGGACTTATGGAAGATGCACTTACCTCCGCCCACGACTCCTCCACCGCCCTTACCTTAACGATGAGTTGCTCGAGGTTGACAACCGCGTCGCGAGACACTCTTTCTCTTATTTTATAGCTTAACAATCCATAAATAATGTCCACTTTCATGACCTCGACTAGGTCGTATGGCAACTTTGCCAGTAACGCACGCACTTTGCACACAAACACATCAGCTCTTTCACTATCTTGTCTTCTCTCGAAAATGTCCGTGAAGATCTTGTACGCGGGACGCGGCGCGCCGTACATCCCTCGCAGACGCTGCAGCGCGTCGCTCCACGACGCGACGGACGACTTCACACCTTGCCACCAAATGGCGGCATCGCCAACCAGCAGCATAGGTAGCCCCCTCAGGGCATGCTCGTCGCTGACGCACGTGCATTCTTTGAAGATCTCGACGGCGTCTATGAACGCGTCCACTTCCTCGGCACTCGCCGGTGAGCCGCCGAAGCGTGCCGTGCACTTCGACAGGTTTCCCTCGCGCCGTAAAAGGTTTCGAAGCATGTCTTCAGACATGACGATCGTGGACGGCGTCGAAGTTTGGACGGGCTTCTCGTCGTCGGAATGGTCATCTTCCTTTTGATCTCCTCGTCTCTTTGGTGGCATTTTGATCCGTGTAAAAACGGTGCGCTTCCAGCAGGCGAGTTATCGGATAGATCAGTTTTTCTAAGTTAAAAGCGCGCCGACCGCGTGGCGCGTAAAAATGGACTCGCCCAAGATGGCGCGTAGAATGGACTCGCCCTGTGTGTTGCTTCTTGGATTCGGCCGCAAGTTGGGCGTCAGTTTAGCGGGATCTACGCTAATGATACATGCAAACACGATTTCCAAGACCGAAGAAATATATATTTAAGTCCACAAACAATGAAACATGCACATGCAAGTACAGTAAATAGATTCGCGACGCGCTTGGGCGGCCTCTCGCGCTTGTATTCCTGGCGCGACTGGGGCGACTCCCGCGCCGTCGGCGGGGGAGCGTTAGAGCGGGACGGAGGATCGGTGCGTTCCCAACCACGCATAAATATGTAACCCGGTGTTAGCCCCGGGAAGTATGTTTTGCGTTACATTTATCTTTTATGTGTAGCAATTTAAAACGGACGGTTTCTCGTATTCGAGGGCTCTCTGGGTAGGTACCACTGCTTTGTTTATTTCTGCTGCCAAGCTGCAATGTGGGAGCTAGCAACTACTAGGCACGAAGAGAGTTGAGCACCTAATGTTTTAAGGTGACGCAGTGCAATGGCTTGTAGTGCTTACTGCTTAGTAATAAGTTCTAATTGGCCTTCCGCCTGCTTGTAGACAGGTCTGGCGCTTACTGTCAGGTAGGATATGCTTGTGTCGTCATTCTCGTTAATATTAATAAAAAGAGAAACCTTAAGGCTTAACTATACGACAATGGAAATACCACCATCTTCAAAATAACACTGCATATTTCATAAATATTTGAGGTAGATGAGCAGTCACATAACAGGAAAACTTCACGTCATTTTTTGTAAGATTGATAAACCGGCTTGGTCGTTCATGTTAAAGTCAAAATACGTCGTAATACACCCAGCAATGGCATTCATAATTACGATTCCACAAGTTAAAAGTCTTGTGACATGACTTTCAAAAAATACGAGAGACTTGTGACCTTAAAAACATCCACACCCCATTCTTTATTAACTATTTGTCTTGTACCATTGCGATTTCCGAGAATTTTCATGGTATTCAAAGTCCGTCAACCCGCACTATGCCAGCGTGGTGGACTATATGGACTAGCCCCTCTCAATTGTACTCTCGATTGTAGAGGAGGCCGTGCCCTGCAATGGATATGAATTGAAACAGATTTGTCTCGTAGCGGGGTTCGACACGGGATCTTGTTTCATAGACAGGTACTTATGCGACGTAAACTATAGTATGGGTTCAAGGTTGTAACAATCATACACTGTTCTTAGTTAACATTGTAAATTATTTTGAATCGCTGACGAACTATTTTCTCTAAAAGCTGAAAATTGATCATAAGCAGCATCTATTACTCATCTACGTGGCTATAAGACAAAATATAAACGACAGAATTACCACCAATACCAAATAAACCACGATAAATTCAATTCAAACATTACGGTTTTAGGTAAATTTGAACCCAACAATTGTCAACTTAACGCTAACCACACCGACTGCTAAATCATTACGAGAATAGAATCACTTGTTTAAACAACTAGTGATGTCATATGAGATAATTTTTTGTAGTTATTGTCATTATTTTATTATAGAGCGGACAGCCTGAACAAAATCTGCGCGCACTGTATGTATAAACCACGCGAAAACCCGAGAGTGAGAGGGATAGAGTGATAGTGTGCTTTCTTAGGAGTGAGAGAAATAGGTAGAGGTACGGTACCGCTTTTTGTTACAAACATTTAAATCATTACACGACGTCTCGTCTAGTCGTCACTAGACTAGTGTACTCTATTCAGAATTTATGACATGTGAAATTGGGACTTGTAATAAAATTTAAAAAATATATATTTAACGCATTGTGTGAGACATGTTTTCTTAACGTAAACAACAAGCATTAATACTCGTAATCTAATAGTATTAACGTTTCCAATGTAATATTTGAAGAGATAAAAACTATTCTTATTTATTTTGACAACAATGCTTTCTGCGTCAGAAGATCGTAGTCGACCTATACTTATTTAACCACAGCATGTCATGCGCTCGTCAGTGCATCTGATGGTATCTATTACCCGTCGGAAATATCTGTGGACCTGAATAATTGACGTCATTGGAACATAAGTTCAGCAAATTCAAAATATAGGTTAAACAAATTGAATTAAAATAGAAAAAAGAATAAAAAATAGAATTCGCATCCATATCAAAATGTTTTAATGTAAAATAACATAGTAGATAGGGGAACACAAAAAAAATAAATGTGAACCGCATTCCAGCTAGGTTCACAGATATTTCCGACATTTTATAAGTGCATTGCCGGTTTAATAAAATATCAATCTCATCCGACACAATAATGGATCGGAACAATGACCTTTCAATGTCAATTTGACAGCCTCCGTGGCGCAGTTGGTTAGCCGCCGGCTGTGAAACGAGAGGCCGCGGTTTCAATCCCTGCACCGAGACAAATGTTTGTGTGAACTATAAGTATTTGTTTCGGGTGTTTGTAAGACCGAAAGGTCGTAGCTTCTGATACCCACGACACAAGACTCGATATTAGTGTGGGGTCAGGACTATGTATGTGACTGTTGGGTGTATTTATTTATTTAATAGCAGGCTAATAATTTTACTAAAAACGCGGCAGAACGACGCTGTATATTGCTTGCACACGCAAAAATATCAATAAATACAAACATGTCCTCATTTAATGTTTTCCACGAAAGCCAAATACGCGACTCCGTACACAAATAAATACGCCCAATAGTGTTTACATATCCCTGACCCCACATTGAGATCAATTTATTCTTGTGTCGTGAGTATCAGAAACTACGAGAAACTATTCGGTCTCACAAACACCCAGACCCAAAATATTTGCGGGCTGTACAAATTTTTTTCTTGGTGCGATATCGAATCCGCGGCCTCTCGTTTCACAGCCGACGTCTAACCAACTGCGCCACAAGGCTGTCTTGGCTGCTAATATTTTTTTATAGTAAAGCTGTATTGAGTTAAATAAATATGGTTTCTTAGATTTACGCAAATGTTACACATTGATTTATTGAAATAGGTAAAACTAATTTTTACGGATTTAATCGTGGATTTTATTTTATATTTACATTTTATAACTTCCCGACGTTTCCGCCCCGTGACCACGAAGCTGTACAGCAATCGAAACGTTAAAAAAGTTAAAAAACTGTAAAAATTAAACCAAATCCATGACAAAAACCGGAAAAATTAATATTAGTTTTATTTCAATAAATAAATATGGTTCTTAAAGTCAGTCCCTTACGTACTTTGACGTACCGAAATCGAATATATTCGCGATAATTAGCCTCCTGTGCATCGCTAACCAGTATATTTGTCGTCTTCATGGTAATTTGCATGTTATGTGCTAACTGAAACTGTAAACTAACTTGTGGAATAACACATTACGACGTCGAGAAGTTGTCTGAGGCAATGTGTATAAAACCGATGAACATATTACGGACATAAAGATACAATTACTCCGGCAGTATTCAACCGATTAAAAAACTTATTTGTCAAGTATGATATGTTAGGTTGGTCCCATAAAAAAATGGTGATGATAAATAAATAAATAAATACACCCAACAGTCACATACATAGTCCTGACCCCACACTAAGATCAGAGTCTTGTGTCGTGGGTATCAGGAACTACGAGAGACTTTTCGGTCTCACAAACACCCCGACCCGAAACAAATACTTGTGGTTCACACTAACATTTGTCTCGGTGCGGAGATCGAACCCGCGGCCTCTCGTTTTACAGCCGGCGTCTAACCCACTGTGCCACGGAGGCTGTGATATAATGAATATCAATCTGGAGAGTAGAACTCCTCAAAATTGAAAAGAAGCGCAATGATGAATATTACGTAGGAATACTAAGAGCTTCAAGGTTTGATGGTAAATGGCAGACCTCTGACATTTCGGAATCACGTGTGTATTGATAAAAATAACTATGCACTTTAACGGCGAAGGAAAACATTCTGGGAAATCTTACATACTACACATACAGTAGGCCAGCGTGATGGAACATGGCCTAAACTTTGGCTAGAATCCGTCGAGATTCCAAAAACCAACTCATAATACAAGACTTGGCATATTATTTGTGGGGTCAGGAGAACGTGTCTGATTGTTAAGTTTATTTATTTATTCCTAACTCTCTCAGTTCAACGATTCTCATTCTTTCGTACTTATACCATAATATTTTATCGCGTTAATTCTTTGTTCTATCTTATTTATCTTGGAACAATAGAAACGACACTATATGGGCACTGAATCATGACCAACTTGAGCGAAAACAATCGAGTGGAGGCAAAAAACATTTAAAATAATTGCGGTTGACTGACGTAAGCTTCTGTGCCTATAGTTTGGGTTATTATGTTGGCATGGCAAACATGGCTATCAAAATATAGACATGCTTATACTCATAAAATTGGGCATTTATTAAAAGTTCTTCAGCAAGTTTGGTGTCAAAACCACGGTAATTACATGACAATTACTTTGGACCCACGAAAGCTATTAAGGATTTGCTTCATTTCTTTTGTACATCGAGACCAGTTGTTTCTTTTTTCTATTATAATAAACTGATTTGTGACCTGGAATTGTGCCTCCAATAGTCATTTCGCATACGACATAAACATATCTTAATGCGAGCTACAGCCTATGTATATGGCCACTGATGTGTTTATTTATTTAAAACCAGTAGGTGTACACGTGACATTCATTTGTTGATTGGATGGCCACTTCACGAGCCTTTGCCATTGGCTTGGGATTGAGATTAGATAGAGCGACCACGACGTCTTGTATTTAGAATTATTGTCCATGTTTTCAATGCAAAATATTTTACGAAATGAACACATTCTAATTTCCGACCAATATTTAAGAACAATTTTGAATCTAGCGACAGGTTTTGGTAAAACAATTCATATTTGGTAAAGTATACTAGGGAAGTTGTAGTCAAGTTTATAGTACATTGTAATGTAGGTATTTAATCTCATTTTCTGAGACGTAAATTATCTTATAGCTCTTACAATATTTTTATTCTTGTTATTGATTTGTAGATTTTATATTAATACAACTATTTTAATAACAATGAGGCGAGTCGAACAAACAGGTCGCTAATAACAAGTATCGTGTAAGTATGTAACAAAACATCTATTGTTTTTATCACGTATAATACATAAGTAAACAAAACAATTTCAATGTTATGTGAATTAAATAGAATACAGAATTAATTTTATACGAACGTAATATTAAAATCAATTGCATCTTTTTTGCACTAGCAACACTGATCCGGGAATATTCAGTATGTTGTTTTTTATTTTCCTCTATATTTTATCATTTTCATGATTCATGATTGTCTGTGGTACTAATACCATTTGTGTTTTTCATTACCGGAATACGGTTCTGACTTTATTAAAAAAAGCAATAGATTTCTATGACCAGTTAAATAACAAGAACTAAAAAACCTATTGGTCTATCAAATGCAGGTTGCATTTATAATTCACGGCTAGGGATTGCAATCCCGCAAAACGGGATCCCGCTGCATTTACTGGTCTGCCGGATCCCGTACCTTCAAAACGCGGATCCCGCAAATATTTGAAAATTGGCGCTAAAACTTTCGTGAAGTTTCGCGTAAAATCGCGAGTGGCGCGCGCGTGACTTTGCCGCTCCTCGCAAAGGAACAGTGGCGGCGTAAGGTAGGTTGGCACCCTGGGCGGTTTCGTATTGAGGGCACCCCTACCAATTTTTTTCGAAGGAGTAAAAAAAAAAAAAAAGGGTACTCCTTCTTTGTAGGCAGCGGCAAGCACGATCGTTTCACCCACGATCGTGGTCCACGCTCTTCGTTTGTTGTCGCTTGTCGGGTTGTCGTTGTCACCCCTTGGTGCTTGGTACCCGGGGCGGACCGCCCCCATCCCCCCCCCCCCCCCTTACGCCGCCACTGCAAAGGAGCGACGACTAGAGGGTGCCTCAAGCACACATGTAGCTAGTTTTCAGCATTTTCAGCATCAGGATATATTCGCAGTTCACTCAGAAGCAGGCTCGGAGATGAGACTATGCCATTTGTTTTTTACGAGCGTATTTTCATAAGTTATCACCATAGGTTACTCATAGAAGTGTATAGCATCTAGATTGTGATTGTATTATTAGTCATTATATGGGGTATATCAAGACCGCGACCGAAAACGAAGCCAGGTGGTACTTAGTATTAGTGGCTAATTTTGCAAAAATGAAATTGACAACTTTTTTTGTAATTTTTTACTTTTCACCGTATTTGGGTGATAAATACATAGTTTTCCTAAAATAATGATGTAGACCTCTTTATTTTTAAACACTCGATGGTACGTAAGGGTTTAAATTATTATTTTCGCAAAAACTATGTAATTACCACCCAAACAAGACGATTTTTAAAAAAATCTGAAAAAATATCTTTCGATGTTTTGGTGAAATTTTTATTTGCATCGTGTTTGTAACCACTAAAACTACCACCTGGCTTCGTTTTCGGTCGCAATCTTGATATACCCGGTATAAATGAGACTGAATTAAAAATATTACGAAAATGTTATTAGAATAGAAATAAGGGCAAATTTAAGTTTTTAATGGCAAAGTTGATTGAAGACTGATTTCTTGAACTTAATTATTTTTATTTTATTAGGAAAGAAACTATTTCATGTTGCATAATGTAAGACATTTTGAATGAAAGTTTAAAGAAAACCTAGAGTTTCATTTAATTCGGTTTTAAAATATAATACCAATAATGCGGGATCCCGCGGGATCCGCGCGGGATCGATCGGTCCGGTATATCGATCCCGCGGGATTGAATGAGCTGCGTGATTGCAATCCCTATTCACGGCTCTAATTAAACCGATTCTGTATTGGCTCTACATAAAAATGACTCTTTTGGTTAGTTCATTCAAGTGTTTTTTTAATTTACCGACCTCGCTCAGAAAGAATGTCTGAGACCATGAGTATTTGCTATTGAAATCTTCAGTGCCACGAAACCAGAAATAATGTGATATTCTATATTTTACGACACACGTACCTTCGGCTCACCTGTTACCGGTAGATACGTACTTACGTATTAACTAAATATGTTAATTACCGCTTACTTTAACGGTGTAGAAAAATAACCAGTAAACCTTAAGTTACTTACAAGAATTTTTAAGGTGTGTGAAGTGTAAATCATATTCCGTCAACGTGGTAGATTAAGGATTAAGGGTTCAACTTCTCTCAATCGTTAAACATCACCGTGCCGAGCAACGACAGCTTATTTATACGGAAGTATTCTCTGTCTACGATGCGGAATGATGATAATTACTTGATAAATTGAATATATAGGTAGTAATGTACTGTATCAAACCACAATCACCCATTGCCGAGCATGGCATACCTCTACAATCGAGAATTCGATTGACACATTGAGACTTAACATCTTATGTCTCAGGACGGTGAGCGCAGTGGAATGATAAGCAATGCTTTGTAGTTCATAATGTTCGGTTTTCTACTGTCCATGAGCGGTCGTATCGTTAACCATCAGGCGAATGACATGCTAGTCTTGCCATTTAACGCAATAAAAAAAAACACAACGTATTATGTAATAGCTTCTGCCCGCAAACTTCGTCTGCGTGATTAACTTTATTTGGAATTTCCTATCCCGTCTTGTCCCGTCCCGTTATATCCCGCCCGCCACGTCTCATTCTCACTCAAGGCATGTAATCCAGTCCCATCCCATCCCTTTGAGTATAAAAAAGTAACAAATATATCGGAATTCCTTATATATTTTTTTCGGGATAAAACGTAGCCTAAGTGTTAATCCAGGGTGTCAGCAACCTCCATACCAAATTTCATCGAAATCCGTTAAGCCAATTATTGAGTTCATCGCGCACAAGCGCACAGACAGACAAAAATTCTAAAAATCATTGGTTTGAGTTCTATTACGTTAATACAGACCCGCCAAATTAGTTGGCCTCGTTTATCTTCCATGTACAGACATCGATCGGTTACAAATTTATTATTTGTATAGATGTAGTAGTATGAAAATATCAAGAGCTAGTAGTACGGGAGCTAGCAACGTCTGGAAAACAAGCATTTCAGGTGGGCCAGTTTTTAGATATGCTATCTCTCTCACTCTCCCGGACGTCATACAGGCTATCTGGCTGGCGGTAGTGGTTGCGTTCGTCAGTGCGCAGCCTACCTATACAGGTAAAATATCGAATTTTAAAATCATTTTAAGAAGCTTTTTTCCTTTATTATTATTTTTATTGAACTTTTTGCAACATGAATCTATTATTGCCAGATATTTCTATTGTTGTTTAAACTATGCCAGACGCTAATTTTGAATTAAAAAAATATTATTTTTCAAAGTATTTCAGTATGGCTGTAAATTTTATATGATGTTATTTAAGTATCTAAAAACCTAAATTTAATTTGCCAGACATTAATTCGATTGTTAAACCTTCAGCCAGACCGACCTAAAAGTGAAAAGTGATGTGGTATCATTTTGCTTGATCTAGGAATAGTTGTCGAATAAATTACATAGAACTAATTAAAAACTATTGAATTAATGCGTGGATTAATATAGTATCAAAATAACTATTTATCGTTGTACAAAATAAGATAATAATCAATCTCAAGGATGAAAATAACCAAAAATTATATTTTTCAATCCATAATTTTATCACAAAAAAACGGAGGCATCTTGATAATTATCATCATCATCATCATCATCTTCAGCACTGTTGTCATTTTTATTGTCATCGTCGTCTTTTGAAATGTCATCGTCTTGTAATAAGTTATTATCTGTAAAAGAATGAAACATTTTATAATCTATCGGCAAATAAATTTATTAGTATTTTATTTTTAATTTTTACCTTTAATGATAATGTCGGCAACTAATGATGGCAATTGCTCTCCAACAAACCAGATAAAATCATATTTATGGTCCAGCCGGAAACTTGAGGTGATAGAGATGTTGGTTGTTGTAAATGATCATTTCTCCAAAACTTTGTAACGTAACGAACTCGTAGTAAATGCTGATAAAATTCAGCTTTGCATGGTGGTAGGCTTGATGGATCAAAATTACGATTTTGTTTTTTCAAAATTATCATCTGATTTTGTAGACCGATATGTGTTTGAAAACAGATGACACCGAACTTCATTGACGTTCCATGAATCCCGAGCTCCGTAAATATGACAAATTAACTTTTCTAAGATCTTAAATGTCTCATCCAGCAATTCTTCATCATCTGTTATAATATTTTGACAGGCTAATTGATACTCTTCTGATTGCTCTAACAGTTTAAAGATCGAAGTTTGCCTTTCCGGAAAAAACCTGGTGTGTAGTCGCATCCAGTGAGTGCATAAAAGCACGGTAGAGCTTTCGATAAAGAATTCTCTAGAATTTCGTGTACTTGATGACGCTTATAAATCGCTCATAATTCCCCACGCCCAAATTTACCCAGATTTTAGTGATGCATTCAAATGCTCCATGTTACCAAGAAGTATTATTAAAATATCTGTGTCTGAGCAGCGTATCACAACTTCGCCATCGACATTTATTTGACAAATGTGATATATTATTATTTGAGAATCGGCTTCTTCTTGTTCTTCGCAAGACAGTACATCTTCAACAGTTTTAATAACCTTATTACTTTCAACCCGGTATGAAAAGCACTTGTTAATTGCATTAAAAGTGTCAATTTCTTGGATATTAACTTCTGTATGTGAATTCTGAGACGTATTATCTGGCAGGGTTTCGCTAACATCTACTGCAGTATTTGATAACGAAGTTGAACTAGATGTGCTGGGAAGATCTACTGTTGACGAGAAATTAATTTCAGATAAATTACGATATTTTGTCATAAGAGCTGTAAAACTGCTGTAACAATTTCTGTGATATCCATCAGTGTCATTAACTTGCTCTGGTAACTGTACACTATTATACCGGGTATATCAAGACTGCGACCGAAAACGAAGCCAGGTTGTAGTTTTAGTGGCTCCAAACACGATGCAAATAAAAATTTCGCCAAAACAGTGATAGATATATTTTTATATATTTTTTAAAATCATCGTGTTTTGGTGGAAAATACCTATTTTTTGCGAAAATACTAATTTAAACCCTTATGTACCATTGCGTGTTTAAAAATAAAGAGGTCTACATCTTTATTTTAGGAAAATTATGTTTTTATCACCCAAATACGACGATTAGTAGAAAATTACAAAAAAAAGTTGACGATTTTTTTTGCGAAATTTTTACTTGCATTGTGTCTGAAGTCACTAATACTACCACCTGGCTTCGTTTTCGGTCGCGGTCTTGATATACCCTGTATTTCAGTTTAAAATTTACACGTATTTGCAGAACTTCTTTACACTTTTTTAATGTATCTTCAACAAAAGTTATTATTTTTCCATTTCTGTCTTTACAAAAACCACATTTTAATTTTTCGCTAGCCATTGTAATACAATTTTGTTATACACATTAAAAATAACACGTGATTGTCTGTAGTCTTTCAACATGCCCAATCACTTTTCACTTTTAGATCGGTCTGGCTGAAGGTTTAACAATCGAATTATTGTCTGGCAAATTAAATTTAGGTTTTTAGATACTTAAATAACATCATATAAAAATTACAGCCATACTGAAATACTTTGAAAAATAATATTTTTATATTCAAAATTAGCGTCTGGCACAGTTTAAACAACAATAGAAATATCTGGCAATAATAGATTCATGTTGCAAAAAGTTCAATAAAAATAATAATAAAGGAAAAAAGCTTCTTAAAATGATTTTAAAATTCGATATTTTACCTGTATAGGTAGGCTGCGCACTGACGAACGCAACCACTACCGCCAGCCAGATAGCCTGTAAGACGTCCGGGAGAGTGAGAGAGATAGCATATCTAAAAACTGGCCTACCTAAAATTCTCTCTCAAAAACGTTGCTACCTCTTAGACTATAGCGTTTAGTGGTCCTGTATGATTTGTTTCTAAGCACCTTTTTATTAAGAGCATGGCACTATATGTCAAGTGCAGTGTTCACTGATTAAAATATGGAATGACGATAAGAAATTACTATCTATTTCCAGTCAATACAATTATACCAGCCTGTTAGAAACGAGAGATACCGAAACGTTTGTTCCCGAACTAGAAATCCTTACACTTTTGGTTATTTTAGAAATAATTGTTTCTTTAATATTGCTTTTTGTGTACATCCAGTTTTATAATCCAAATACAAAAAAATATTGGTAATTATGTCAATGTTTATGCCTTATTTAGGATTAATTGTAATCCGGATACGGATATCCTACCTGTATTTATACGTTTTACGAAAATGCTTTAACATAAATATTTTTCCGCCTTGTACAAAATCGTGATCTATTAATTCTCAACAATGTCATTTGAACTATTATTTTAAGTTTATTGCGTTTGAAATATTTATTAGCGTACTTATTATCTTCTATTTTTTATGTGCCTCGGTGGCGCAGTTGTACTACGGTACGACTACAAAGCTGCGGTCTCATATTCGAATCCCGGGTCGGGCAAAGTGATGTTGGAGTACTAGGATAAAATAACTAATACCTATGCACTGAAATTCTTTTCAGGACAAAAACACTTATTATTCGGCGGATGAAATCGTGACTAAGAAATCGTGCAGATCCGTTGTCAGGTGAATGGACAAGGCACAACATAAATATACCTACATATAAGTATATTATAGATAAATGAGTTTCTAATACATAAATTAGTTGATCGTAGTGTCCATGTCGTAGAGTTGAGAACGCAGATGCCAATGTCAAAGTCAAACTAATTATAGATATATCGAGTTGTATTCACAGATGGGCGCTATTTCTGACATACATAAACTCACGCCTTTATCCCAGAAGGGGTAGGCAGAGGCACTACTAGGATACCCACATTTCGCCTTGTATGTTCCGTCCCATGAGGTGATCGGGGGCGAGCCTATCCCCATATCGGGCACAAATTCCTGACTCCGGGCTGATATTAATTAGAAAAACCCAAAATAACTTTGCCCGACCCGGGATTCGAACCCGAGACCTCAGCTTTGTAGTCGTACCGCAGTACAACTACGCCACCGAGGCTAATTCTGTCGAATGTATAATTAGTATTTAGAAAAACACACATAAACTCAAGCTTTTATCCCGGTACGGGTAGGCAGAGGTTCCCCTGGTAGCAACCAGGATACCCACATTTCGCCTATGTTCCGTCCCATGAGGTGGTAGGGGGCGAGCCTATCGCCATATCGGGCACAAATTGCTGACTCCGGGCTGATAATGAATTGAAAAACTCAATATCACTTTACCCAAACCGGGATTCGAACCCGAGACCTCAGCGTTGCAATCATACCGTAGTACCGTAGTTTTGTGTTTAGAAATATCGATAACATAATTGATCTATGTGTGTTTATTTGTATCTATATGTTTGTGTCCTAGTGCGAGGTCATTGGCTATCTTTATAGATGTTTTCAGCCTGGCCTATTGCGAATCGAGTCGATAAATTCAATACGTTAGAAATGATTGCGTAGAGTTCTCAGCTTTCATGACGATGTTTTCCTTCAACGTTAAGGTGAGCGGTTATTATCAAACATTTATATGATTTCTTAACATTTATAGTCAGTGTTCCAGTAAAATGTAGCACCAGAATACATTGTCATCAACACTATATTGAAGATAAAAGAATAATAACGTTTGACGTTAAATTCTTTAATACGTTTGGTAAAAAAATTATCCATAAAATTTCATTGATTTTGATTTCGGGTTTATTAAGGCTAGTTGCATAAAATAACTTTGACGATGACTAAGTATTACTTTGACAATGCCAACCTCATACATTCGACATATCAATTTTTTAAGTTATCATTAAAGTTACCTTATGCAACTGACCCTTAGAGGACGTATCTGCTGACGAAGGCGTACCGCGTATGACCCTCAAAGTCTTGCTACACTTGAAAATACGTCTTTCATTGGATGGATACAGACTGATAAATTATTGATAAATGTAGTTATGTTCTGAGGTGTTTTCATTACGACCTGAATATCGTAGACAGTTGTTGACCTAATATAGACACGGCTTTTTACGAGTATTATAGTAGTAATTTAATTTTATCAATATTCATACATGAGCATTGTATATGGGGCTGTATGGTCTAACACGCTTTTGCATTTTGTTCGAGGAAAAAAATATAAAGATGTTTATGGGAATTTCCATTTCACATGTGAGTCATGGCGTCATCGGAAAAAATCGGAAGTATACGAATAAAATTGAACCTAAAAACTCTGTCGCAATTAAGAAACCTCTCACGGTGATGTTTTGCTGTTTATTTAATAAAAAAGGAACATGAAAAACGTGGCCACGTGAACCTTTAATTTCTTTGTTCATTCGTTTGAAAAAATATACATGGCGATACCAAAACGGATATTTAGAACCAACTTATTTTGTTTTTGTTTCATTATTTGCTTTAAGTTTGTTTTATCTGTTGTTGCTTAGCAATAGATACATGCTTTCCTTTCTTGCGCAACGTGTAGATGCACATTACAGAACAATGACAAGTATATTATACTGTTCCACATAATATACATCTAACCTACTTATTGTCAGTTCTTGATAATTGGTGATTCATTAATTATTTTATACTGCTTCGAGTTTCACTACGATGATTAATTAGCCGTTACTTAATCCTTTATTGTAAGGAAAGTGTTTTGTTCATAAATACAAATTATTTATTGCGAAATTACAAAATACATACCTACAAAAATTACTACGAAATAAGATATATTATTTTGTAATTTAAATGCAATGAAAGTAAAGATAGCTAAGTATGTAAATGGTGGCCGTATTATTTATTCGTAATTACGGAAAAACGTAAAATTAAGAAATCTAAAAATGACTGTACTGGTAAACCGTAAAAAGTTACCTACTACTTTACCTACTATTCATATCATATGGCCTTTCATACCTTTCTTACACATAAAAATAATTTCAACATTAAAAACTACTTGGACTATTTACACATACATTCGGCAGCACTTATAGAAACACATCGACGAATCTTCTTTTTGCGTACAATGGCACGTCACTACCAAGGTCAAGAACGAAGAAATTAAGGTAATCTATTTTTATTCATCTTTTTATTTAACACACTTGCAGAAACTGATAAATTGCTTCACGATACGTTTTAAATAATGTTTTTAATTATACAAAGTCGCTTTTACCTAGGCTGAATAGTTAAACACCATATTTAACACGAATAAAATGAATAAATTGAAAAAATAACAATTAAGCACTGAACACTGTTTGCAGTCACTTATTTGAACACTTATCGTCATTCTACTTTAATAATGTCCTCGACATTGTTATTTGCGAATTAGCACTTAACCTTATCACGTCTTTCCTCGTGAAAGGTAAAACAACAGCTGATTGTTGTCATTGTGAATCGATGTCGCGATTTTCCGTGTTTTCAATGGGCAAATGTCAGTGCCAACCATAGACGAAAAATCTAATAGACTGCTGTATAGCGCCTATTCAGTCCCACAGAAAGAGATGCCGCTTATAGGTTTTGCTATAAGATAGAAAGAGATCGAAATATACATTTGCTGTCCTGCAACGCGTGCCGGTTTTTTCAAGGTCGGAATTCAAATTGCTAAACAAATTTTTTTTTTTTTTTTTTTTTATTTAAATTTACAGCTATGGATACAAGTCCTTTAAGCCATTCCTTATATTCTTACAAAACTTATGTAGGTACCAGTTTTAAACATTCATGAATAAAGTATATACCTTTATAACTTTTCGACTGTACTACAAACATATTTATATAACGGTTTATATATTAGTGGATTTTTTAACATTTCTTGTACTGATGTAGGAATGTGTGATGTTACTTCTAACAAATCTGAAATTAACACTAAACGCATTAAGTGGAATTTAGGGCAAGATAAAATTATATGGTCCAAGTCTGCAGGCTGAACGCCACAATATTGACAATGATCTTCTGCTACTATTTTCATTCTAAACATATGCGCTGGAGTCTGACAGTGTCCAAATCTTAATCTATTTATTATAATGATGTATTTTCTTTCTTCTAACTGAATTTTATTATTATTAAACCATGGGCGGGCGGGTAGATTCTCTTGTATTGATGCATACCATTTTCCTTTACTTTTATTTATTTCCTTCCAGTAGCACTCCCATCTATATCTTGTTTTTTCTTTTAGTATCACAAAATAATCTGTATATGGTATTTTCAATGTATTACTATGGTCTTCATCCCAGTGTGAATTAGCTGCTTTATCAGCTAATTCGTTACCCCGGATCCCAGAATGACTGGGAACCCATTCAATCGCAACCACCTTGCTCTTATTCATGTTATACAACAATTCTTTTATATTATAAATGATATAGTTGGTCTTATAGGCCAAAGCTGAACCATATATTGTTTTAATAACACTTTGAGAGTCTGATAGAATAACGCCCGAATACTGGAACGACATTCAAATAATAAGTTGCTCTTAACAGCGCACGGCTCACTTAGCCAGTACATTTAATCGGGATTAACGTAGTTAAGCGCAAGTTATATTTAAGTTGCGTTCCAGTATTTGGGCGTAAGTATTCTATCAACATTTTCTATATCTTTTAAGTACAATAAGGCTCTATAAATTGCGTATGCTTCCGCTGTGAAAATACTACACTCATTGTTAATTCTATAATTTTTACTTATTTTCTTATATGAATCATAGAAAGCAGAACATACACAATCCGAGGACTTTGAGCCATCAGTGTATATCTTATACCAACGTACATTAGTTGAATTATCTACACTATGTAATTTTTGAGTTACATCTAATAGAGCATCATATTTACAATTATATACAGGGTACTTACTATATTTATACATATTTACACTTAGCTTATTCATATGAGCCATTATAGTACATAATTCAGGAATTTTGTTAAACATTAAATCAGAGGGACGAATATATGAGTCTAATGAGGCATCACATAAATTTTCGGGCAGTTTAATAGTATCCACTACTATAGAACTGGTTTTACATAATGCTTTTAAGCAGAACTTTTCCGCGAAGTGAATTCGTCTAATAGCCAGTGGAGGAACGCAGACCTCAGCCTCAAGTGCATGAATAGGCGTGGTTCTCATTGCGCCACTTATAATTCTTAGTGCCATATTTTGAATTACATCTAATTTTTTCAACAAAGTAGAGCTGGCATACATGTAGGAAAGATAACTATAATCAAAATGGCTACGAATAATACTTTTATAGAGCATTGTTAAGGTTTTAGGATCTGATCCCCAAAATGTTCCTGCCAAGCTTCTCAAAATATTGAGATTCTTTAAGGCATTTTTAGTTATGTAATGTATGTGACTTTGAAATTTCAGCTTATTATCAATGATTACCCCTAAAAATTTCTTTTCTTTTACTTGAGGAATACTTACATTATTATATTGAACATTTACCAAATCGTTAGTACCAAATACAACAAGAGAACTTTTATCTGAATTAATGCTTAATTTTAACTTATTACTGTAATATGCATTCAACTGACTTAGAGCAAGATTTAAATTTTGTTGTGCAACCGAAACATTTCTGTCAATTGAATAAACTAAAATGTCATCCGCGAACTGTAACACTTTAACATTGTTAGTAAGATATTTTAAGATCTGTGATGTATACAAGTTGTACAAAATAGGAGACAAAGAAGCTCCTTGCATTAGTCCTTTACAAACAGAATTTGGTCCGTGTAATAGACCATTATACTTAACGTAAAACGACCTATCACTTAGGAAATTATAAATCCACTTTAATAATTTTCCAGGTAAACCTAATTCATACAATACAAGGATTAGTTGGTTAATATTTACATTATCATATGCTCCCTGAACATCAAGAAAGGCACAGACTGCAACAGATTTTGAAAGGAGACATTTCTTCATATCTGTGATAAACGTAACAAAGCTTTCTGGAGCACTTTTACCCTTTCGGAAGCCAAATTGAATCTCTGGTAAAATATTATACTGTTCTACATAATAATCAAGTCTTAATTTAATCATTTGTTCTTTTAATTTACCTATGCATGAGGTGAGTGATATGGGTCTGTATGAATTATAATCTTGAGGTGATTTCTCTGGTTTCAAAATTGGAATTATGCACTGAGTTTTCCAAGATTCAGGAATAATTTGATTCATCCAAAGATCATTTAACACCATTAATAATTTATTTTTACCGATGGTTGGAAGGTTTTTTAGAAGAATGTAAGGAATGTTATCTAGTCCTGGAGCCGAATCTCTTCTTGAGTCTAATGCTACACAAAGTTCATTGTACGTAAATTCTCTTAATAAAAAAGTATTAATTTCTGTATCGTTATTTTTATCAAAAAATATATCATTCAACAATAGATTACTATTTGATCCATTACTAATCTTATTAATAAATTCAGGTAACCAGTCATCTTGTTTAGGTTTAGTTATTACATTTACCCTTTTAAATCTCCGAATGTAATTCCAAATTTTTGAAACAGGAGTGTATCTATTTAGGGATGAGCATAGGGTTTTCCAACTATTACGTTTCTGTTCACTGATATTTTTTTTCTTTTTCGCATCTATTTTTTTATATGCTATGAACAACTCCATAGTCATTGAAGCCCTATATGCTAATAAAGCCATTTTAGACTGTTTGACAGCTTCTGCACATTCGTCATTCCACCACGGTGCCGGAATTTTCCTAATATTTGATGTATTATTACTTTTACTCATGGGAGTACACATGTCTCTTACTTTACATATTAATTCACAAAATTTATTATATTTTGTAAGAGGATCAGAGTCTGAACAAGCAAAATCATTAAATAGTTTCTCAGCTTCAATTTGATATTTAGTCCAGTCAGTTTTATGAAACAAATACTTTTCTATATTATAATTTATTTGATATTTACAGGGGGCGATAAGAATGTCAGTAAAGGTAGGAAAGTGATAACTTCCTAATGGATCCTCACCAACCCTCCACTCACAAAGTGGAGCTATGTCTGGACTAACACAAGTGACATCTATTGCTGATTGATTTCTATTTGGGGCCTGAACTGTTGTGGGCTTGCCATCATTTAAAATACACAAGTCGGCTTCATCAAAGAGATTGAATAGTTGTGTACCCCTTGATTTTGTTGTTGCACAACCAAAAGCTATATGGTGTGCATTAAAATCTCCTGATATCAAGCAAGGTCTTGGTAATGTATTAATTAAATGTCTTATTTTACTAATTTTAAATCTATTACTTTTAGGAGGACAATACACCGTCAAAACGGATAAAGGACCAGCTTGAGTCTGAACAGAAATTGCAACTGATTGGATATCCTGGTAGAAAGGGAGTTGAATATTATCATACTTAATATTATTTCTAATCAAAATAGCAACACCACCATGGTTGTTTTTAGCATTTTTGTAGATGAAGTTATACCCTGGAAATTTTACATTACAACAATTTTTTGCATTCAACCAGGTTTCATTTAGCAACAAAATATCAATATTAAATTCTGTTAATAAAGACTTTATTAACGGCCTTTTGTTATTAATACTCTGAATATTATGATGAACAATTCTTATAAATCTATCCATTATGTAAATGTTTTAATAAAATTTCTTTAATTTTAATTGTGGTCTTTGGAGTGTCTTTATTATTACCTAATGAAATCAAAGTTTTTACTAATGCGTTTAATATTCTATCATTATTTATTATTTCATTCATTTCTTTAATTGGAGATGGTTGTTTAAATTTATTAAGTCCTGAATTTTGGATATTTAAAGTATCATGCTTAGGTAAGGGTAGAGGAGGGAAATTCCTATTACTACTTACATTATTAACATATGAGGCAGTTGTAGCTGCATAGGAAAGTTTTTTCTGTTTCAATTTGGCTTCCTTCATTGGGCATGTTCGAGCAATAGCTAAATGAGCACCCCCACAGTTAACACATTTAATGTCCTCCTTATTAATGCATTCAGTGTAGTTATGCTCACCAGCACAGATTGAGCAAACTTGTTTATTTTTACAGATTCTAGCTGAGTGATTGTATTTTAAGCATTTGAAACATTGTAATAATGGTTTAATATATGGTTTAACTTTGAAGCGCCAGTGATCTAAAAATACAAATTCAGGCAAGGTGTTACTAACGAATGTTATAGCTACCGTCTTCAAAGCTTGTCTAACTCCATCATTGTCCTTTTTGGTGAATCTTCTCACCGCCACCATTTCAAATTCACATGTAAGTTTCCTGTATAGTTCTTCATTGGATATGTCGGGGGGAACAAACTGGATGACACCAATGACTTCCACTGAAGATGCTGGAATGTACGCTTTTATATTATGTGCTTCTAATTTAGAATTATTATCAAGAAAATCATTGGCTGAGCTGGCTTGATTGAAAATAATTTGAATTTTATGAGCATTCACTCTACTTATCTCATACTGTCCCTTAATAAATTCTCCTAATATATTTAATATGAACATCGGATCCTTGTTTCCAATAGCTTCATTCCCAGAACTCTCTATGTATACTGGGAAGTTTGTACTATTCAAATTGTCTGAATATTGTCTCTTGTAACCCGATTTATAATAAGGTTTAAGAGCCATATCTACTGCAGAATTTGTTGCAGAAGAAGAAGAAATCCGCTCGAATTTTCTCTTCTTATTTTCTTTAATTGGGTCCCCATCACTGTGGGTGCCCATTATTACTATTTTTATTCAAGTATATAAAATATTTAATAAGATGAAAAATTTAAAAAGTCCGCCTTGTTTGACTTCCCGCCAAAAAGTCCCAGTCTAAACAAATTTTTTTTTTTTTTTTTTTTATTTAAATTTACGGCTATGGATACAAGTCCTTTAAGCCAATCCTTATATTATTACAAAACTTATGTAGGTACCAGTTTTAAACATTCATGAATAAATTATATACCTTTATAACTTTTCGACTGTACTACAAACATATTTATATAACGGTTTATATATTAGTGGATTTTTTAACATTTCTTGTACTGATGTAGGAATGTGTGATGTTACTTCTAACAAATCTGAAATTAACACTAAACGCAATAAGTGGAATTTAGGGCAAGATAAAATTACATGGTCCAAGTCTGCAGGCTGAACGCCACAATATTGACAATGATCTTCTGCTACTATTTTCATTCTAAACATATGCGCTGGAGTCTGACAGTGTCCAAATCTTAATCTATTTATTGTAATGATGTATTTTCTTTCTTCTAACTGAATTTTATTATTATTAAACCATGGGCGGGCGGGTAGATTCTCTTGTATTGATGCATACCATTTTCCTTTACTTTTATTTATTTCCTTCCAGTAGCACTCCCATCTATGTCTTGTTTTTTCTTTTAGTATCACAAAATAATCTGTATATGGTATTTTCAATGTATTACTATGGTCTTCATCCCAATGTGAATTAGCTGCTTTATCAGCTAATTCGTTACCCCGGATCCCAGAATGACTGGGAACCCATTCAATCGCAACCACCTTGCTCTTATTCATGTTATACAACAATTCTTTTATATTATAAATGATATAGTTGGTCTTATAGGCCAAAGCTGAACCATATATTGTTTTAATAACACTTTGAGAGTCTGATAGAATAAGTATTCTATCAACATTTTCTATATCTTTTAAGTACAATAAGGCTCTATAAATTGCGTATGCTTCCGCTGTGAAAATACTACACTCATTGTTAATTCTATAATTTTTACTTATTTTCTTATATGAATCATAGAAAGCAGAACATACACAATCCGAGGACTTTGAGCCATCAGTGTATATCTTATACCAACGTACATTAGTTGAATTATCTACACTATGTAATTTTTGAGTTACATCTAATAGAGCATCATATTTACAATTATATACAGGGTACTTACTATATTTATACATATTTACACTTAGCTTATTCATATGAGCCATTATAGTACATAATTCAGGAATTATGTTAAACATTAAATCAGAGGGACGAATATATGAGTCTAATGAGGCATCACATAAATTTTCGGGCAGTTTAATAGTATCCACTACTATAGAACTGGTTTTACATAATGCTTTTAAGCAGAACTTTTCCGCGAAGTGAATTCGTCTAATAGCCAGTGGAGGAACGCAGACCTCAGCCTCAAGTGCATGAATTGGCGTGGTTCTCATTGCACCACTTATAATTCTTAGTGCCATATTTTGAATTACATCTAATTTTTTCAACAAAGTAGAGCTGGCATACATGTAGGAAAGATAACTATAATCAAAATGGCTACGAATAATACTTTTATAGAGCATTATTAAGGTTTTAGGATCTGATCCCCAAAATGTTCCTGCCAAGCTTCTCAAAATATTGAGATTCTTTATGGCATTTTTAGTTATGTAATGTATGTGACTTTGAAATTTCAGCTTATTATCAATGATTACCCCTAAAAATTTCTTTTCTTTAACTTGAGGAATACTTACATTATTATATTGAACATTTACCAAATCGTTAGTACCAAATACAACAAGAGAGCTTTTATCTGAATTAATGTTTAATTTTAACTTATTACTGTAATATGCATTCAACTGACTTAGAGCAAGATTTAAATTTTGTTGTGCAACCGAAACATTTCTGTCAATTGAATAAACTAAAATGTCATCCGCGAACTGTAACACTTTATCATTGTTAGTAAGATATTTTAAGATCTGTGATGTATACAAGTTGTACAAAATAGGAGACACGGCGGGTAATCTTCATAGAAAAAATTTCGACCTTACGACATGGCTTGTCTATGGCTGAGGTTATCATACATGACAGTTACCTCGGTGCCCCCACCTCTTACTTCTACCCGGCGTCACCTTGGACCGCACAGATTACTTAGAATTTAGATCACTATGGGCCGACGGTGACCTAAGTAATCTGTGGGCCGACGCCATTACGTTGTTACGTCAATGTGATCTAAGTAATCTGTGGCCATATTTATTTACATTGTCAAAGTTTCAAATGGAACAGTTAATTTGTTAAGATTTCCTAATAGGGAGACAGGACTCCAAAAGTGATTACAGTGCATTAACTATGATAGATTGCGTAGTTTAAAGTTAGAAGAACTTCGTAAATGCCACGTATGCCAGAAACACTTTGAAAAGAGATTTATTGCACCTACTCCTCGGAGGCCTCGTCTCCGTTTTGGTGCCTACCCGACGTTATTTTCTCAAAGTGAAATAACAGTGGTATTCCTCGAACTGATCCTCTTGGCCACTTAGGTAAGTGTATATTTAATGCCTTTATTATAACCAATTCATTTACAAAACTCCCATAATTTAAAAATAATTTCATTGGATATCCCCGTAACTCCATAACTCCCACAGCTATTAAATAAGTGTGTTAAAACTTAAAACTCTCCGGGCTATGTTATACCAATATTATTTTTAAAAAGCATTTTGATTCATTTGCTTGTTTACCGATTTTATTCTTGTTTTTATAAACTTTAATATCGTAGAAACTTATATAACTCAATTTATTTCAGGAAATCTACTAGAACATAATTATTGTAAGAAATGTAAGCATCATACATATTGTAAGATTGAAGCTGCTAAGAAAAATATTGGCCCGGATATTGGTAAGTAAATAATAATTGGTATGCCTTTTATTTTAATATTTTACCATGTTAAAGAATTTTGGTTGTGTATAGAATTTCACAATTGAACAATGAATAGCTTGTACTTTGATTTTAAGTATTAAGTACAGAAAATTTAAATGATTTGAGTTTAGCAGATAAGGCCCCCCTTTTCATATTTTTGTAAGTCTTTCTTGAGATAAATATTTTTAAGAAACTGTTTGAATATTTTAACACTCTGTTTAATGTAATTATCAAATATGAATCAAATTTTTTTTTGTTGTAGCAAAATTTGCTGATGGAACGCCAGTGAGCCCAACACTTCGCAATACGGCTGAAAAGTATCGGTCCTTGACAACCTCTTTGATTCTTGCAATGGGACAAACATAAGTGATAAAAATAAAAAGGCTTTAAGGTAAGCTTTAACAGGAACTTTGGACCTCACAAAGCGATTAACACTCTTCAAAATATAAAGTTTGTTGAAAATAAAACGAGCAAAGAAAAAAGTGCCCATATAAAAAAATTGGGTTACAACAATAGAAAGTTTTAAAAGGTTGTGGATTATTTTTAAAAGTAAAGGAATTAAAGTAATGCGGCCTAGATACTTTAATTCAAACCAAATCGAAAATTGCTTTGGTGAAGTGCAAGCCTATAATTCACGAAATATAAATCCTAATTGTGCTACGTTTAAAAACACCTTTAAGTCATTGTTAATAACTAGATTCATAAAATTCCATACTGAGAGTTATAATAATTGTGAAGAGGATTTAGGTGAGCAGTTGATAATATTAAAGACTCTTTTTAAATACAATAAAAATAATCTTGAATCTTCACCTGAATCCTCCAATGTAGGTTTTGTAAATCTAGAAAGTGTTCCTACAACAGTAGACAAGAATATCTTTATGTTCACTTATGTGCATACACTGCTGGGTGGGTCGTAAGTAAAATATTAATAAAAATGAATTGCAGGCAATGCAAGGTGAATTTAATTGCAAAAGATATAGGTTCAATTTCTACAAACATTCATAATTATATATCGATGAGAGAATACTAAAGTGTATGAGAAAGAAAATTGGCCTACCCATCAGAGCAGGCCGTGAGATGTTTTGGTGATAATATAATTTGGGAAGTAAATGAATACTTGGAAAATCAACCTGAAAAAAAATGTATACTTAAAGAAATTTAAAAAAATATTTTATTCAAGTATTCATTTGACTTCCTTGATTGCAATGTACACAGGAATGTCGTTCTGGGTTATTTTCTAGATATATCTATGAGATTAAAATGAATAAATTGGTGCAATATCATAAATAAGATATTAAAGGGCACAGATATTATAGATTAAGAAATAAAAGTTTGCAACCAATGCAAAAAAAGCCGTCAATATGTATTATAAGAAAAATAAAGTAAAGATGTAATAAACAAATGTATTTTTATTTTACTACCCAAATTTCCTAAATACAAATTAAATTATTAATAAAAACCAAGGTAAAAGTGACGAGATGACTTAAAAGACATATATCCCGAGCCAGAAATTGAGCACTGTAGGCATAAATAGGAAGAGCCAATGCCGGAGCTACAGGAGAAAATTAAAAAAAAAAAACTGTCATGTATGATAGTGACGCTAAGGTAAAATTCTATGTATGGGACATATCCATCTGAGTGACTTATGTAATCTGTGATAGGAGATAAAGAAGCTCCTTGCATTAGTCCTTTACAAACAGAATTTGGTCCGTGTAATAGACCATTATACTTAACGTAAAACGACCTATCACTTAGGAAATTATAAATCCACTTTAATAATTTTCCAGGTAAACCTAATTCATACAATACAAGGATTAGTTGGTTAATATTTACATTATCATATGCTCCCTGAACATCAAGAAAGGCACATACTGCAACAGATTTTGAAAGGAGACATTTCTTCATATCTGTGATAAACGTAACAAAGCTTTCTGGAGCACTTTTACCCTTTCGGAAGCCAAATTGAATCTCTGGTAAAATATTATACTGTTCTACATAATAATCAAGTCTTAATTTAATCATTTGTTCTTTTAATTTACCTATGCATGAGGTGAGTGATATGGGTCTGTATGAATTATAATCTTGAGGTGATTTCTCTGGTTTCAAAATCGGAATTATGCACTGAGTTTTCCATGATTCAGGAATAATTTGATTCATCCAAAGATCATTTAACACCATTAATAATTTATTTTTACCGTTGGTTGGAAGGTTTTTTAAAAAAATGTAAGGAATGTTATCTAGTCCTGGAGCCGAATCTCTTCTTGAGTCTAATGCTACACAAAGTTCATTGTACGTAAATTCTCTTAATAAAAAAGTATTAATTTCTGTGTCGTTATTTTTATCAAAAAATATATCATTCAACAATAGATTACTATTTGATCCATTACTAATCTTATTAATAAATTCAGGTAACCATTCATCTTGTTTAGGTTTAGTTATTACATTTACCCTTTTAAATCTCCGAATGTAATTCCAAATTTTTGAAACAGGAGTGTATCTATTTAGGGATGAGCATAGGGTTTTCCAACTATTACGTTTCTGTTCACTGATAATTTTTTTCTTTTTTGCATCCATTTTTTTATATGCTATGAACAACTCCATAGTCATTGAAGCCCTATATGCTAATAAAGCCATTTTAGACTGTTTGACAGCTTCTGCACATTCGTCATTCCACCACGGTGCCGGAATTTTCCTAATATTTGATGTATTATTGCTTTTACTCATGGGAGTACACATGTCTCTTACTTTACATATTAATTCACAAAATTTATTATATTTTGTAAGAGGATCAGAGTCTGAACAAGCAAAATCATTAAATAGTTTCTCAGCTTCAATTTGATATTTAGTCCAGTCAGTTTTATGAAACAAATACTTGTCTATATTATAATTTATTTGATATTTACAGGGGGCGATAATAATGTCAGTAAAGGTAGGAAAGTGATAACTTCCTAATGGATCCTCACCAACCCTCCACTCACAAAGTGGAGCTATGTCTGGACTAACACAAGTGACATCTATTGCTGATTGATTTCTATTTGGGGCCTGAACTGTTGTGGGCTTGCCATCATTTAAAATACACAAGTCGGCTTCATCAAAGAGATTGAATAGTTGTGTACCCCTTGATTTTGTTGTTGCACAACCAAAAGCTATATGGTGTGCATTAAAATCTCCTGATATCAAGCAAGGTCTTGGTAATGTATTAATTAAATGTCTTAATTTACTAATTTTAAATCTATTACTTTTAGGAGGACAATACACCGTCAAAACGGATAAAGGACCAGCTTGAGTCTGAACAGAAATTGCAACTGATTGGATATCCTGGTAGAAAGGGAGTTGAATATTATCATACTTAATATTATTTCTAATCAAAATAGCAACACCACCATGGTTGTTTTTAGCATTTTTGTAGATGAAGTTATACCCTGGAAATTTTACATTACAACAATTTTTTGCATTCAACCAGGTTTCATTTAGCAACAAAATATCAATATTAAATTCTGTTAATAAAGACTTTATTAACGGCCTTTTGTTATTAATACTCTGAATATTATGATGAACAATTCTTATAAATCTATCCATTATGTAAATGTTTTAATAAAATTTCTTTAATTTTAATTGTGGTCTTTGGAGTGTCTTTATTATTACCTAATGAAATCAAAGTTTTTACTAATGCGTTTAATATTCTATCATTATTTATTATTTCATTCATTTCTTTAATTGGAGATGGTTGTTTAAATTTGTTAAGTCCTGAATTTCGGATTTTTAAAGTATCATGCTTAGGTAAGGGTAGAGGAGGGAAATTCCTATTACTACTTACATTATTAACATATGAGGCAGTTGTAGCTGCATAGGAAAGTTTTTTCTGTTTCAATTTGGCTTCCTTCATTGGGCATGTTCGAGCAATAGCTAAATGAGCACCCCCACAGTTAACACATTTAATGTCCTCCTTATTAATGCATTCTGTGTAGTTATGCTCACCAGCACAGATTGAGCAAACTTGTTTATTTTTACAGATTCTAGCTGAGTGATTGTATTTTAAGCATTTGAAACATTGTAATAATGGTTTAATATATGGTTTAACTTTGAAGCGCCAGTGATCTAAAAATACAAATTCAGGCAAGGTGTTACTAACGAATGTTATAGCTACCGTCTTCAAAGCTTGTCTAACTCCATCATTGTCCTTTTTGGTGAATCTTCTCACCGCCACCATTTCAAATTCACATGTGAGTTTCCTATATAGTTCTTCATTGGATATGTCGGGGGGAACAAACTGGATGACACCAATGACTTCCACTGAAGATGCTGGAATGTACGCTTTTATATTATGTGCTTCTAATTTAGAATTATTATCAAGAAAATCATTGGCTGAGCTGGCTTGATTGAAAATAATTTGAATTTTATGAGCATTCACTCTACTTATCTCATACTGTCCCTTAATAAATTCTCCTAATATATTTAATATGAACATCGGATCCTTGTTTCCAATAGCTTCATTCCCAGAACTCTCTATGTATACTGGGAAGTTTGTACTATTCAAATTGTCTGAATATTGTCTCTTGTAACCCGATTTATAATAAGGTTTAAGAGCCATATCTACTGCAGAATTTGTTGCAGAAGAAGAAGAAATCCGCTCGAATTTTCTCTTCTTATTTTCTTTAATTGGGTCCCCATCACTGTGGGTTCCCATTATTCCTATTTTTATTCAAGTATATAAAATATTTAATAAGATGAAAAATTTAAAAAGTCCGCCTTGTTTGACTTCCCGCCAAAAAGTCGTAAACAAATTTTGTCATGTCAGTGTGGCAAGAGTGAGATTGTAGTATTACCCCGTACCATGTATAGTAATCCGTATAGTTATATATTGTTGATCTATCATACGTATTTTTGTACACTTTGTAAAGACATGTATACAGTAATAAATAAAACAATCCTATCAAACTGTTGCATTTTTATTTATCCTTCCTTCTTCCTTGTTTGAAAATGTTGTGTCATTCTAAAAAGCCGTTACCTAATAGTGGGTAATTGTACCATACTTGGCAACCCTAAACAAACTATGTACTTTTTTGTTGTCCCTTTCGGTGACACGGGGTCCCTACGTCTATTAGATTTTTCGTCTATGGTGCCAACTGCCTTATGTGGAACAATTACAATTTCCTTACAACATATTTAATATTGTAATAACTTTAATGAATTCTTAAACACACAATTGTCATTCTTCTATAAGTTATATTGGTAAAGGTTAACAAGAATATGCGACTATATGATTAAAAATGTGGTGGCTGTTTGTTTCTTGATTTTTTGGCATGGCAACTTTTATTCAGACGTCCACGTCAGTGTCAAAATCATAGAGTATAGTAATACACTGGGTATAGAGATGCCACTCAAAGATTTTTTGATGCATCCCTAATGTCATTTGAAGCTCCATCTGGTATCGTCCGCCGACACTAATTTTGAAGTACATAGTTGCGTAGGTCACTGACCTTCATGAGAAGTAGGTAGGTTTATTATCGTTCGTGCGCATCCAAAAGCCCGCGTTAATTTTTCAAATTGAATTCCTGTATAAAAACATTTCCAAATTATTATTAGTATGATAACTTACAAAAATCACTCTGCAATAATTATAAAAGAACGGAATTTTGGATAAACAAATAATTTTGGATGCACAATGACGATATAAAAACAGTTTAGGGTGTTTCATTTAATGACAAGAATTATTCCTTGTGCTTAAAAAATATTGTGATATTTTTTTATTTTATTTAAAGACCAGCCAACAATTGTTTACACTGAAACTTGTCTGTAATATAACTAGGCGATTACCAATTACTTAAGTGTAACAATCTCTTACATCTGATATTGAAAACGGACTGCGCATTTAATAATTTCCTAAATTATGTTGTGTATTCATTCAGAAAGGGTTCACCGGGTTGGGTCATCATATAGTTTCAATAAATAAAAAACTGTTTACTTTTTATGTTTATTTTTATTATAAAACAGTTGTGCAGCATTCTTTATTTCGTCATCCTCACCATTATAATGTATTTTACCCGCTAAAATCCGATTAACTGATCGGCACCAACTATAAATCAACACATTGATAGTAGTATTTTCAAAATATTTTATTAATTCATCTTTATGTTTTTGACATGTAAAAGGATAATCAACAAATATGCTAGTAAAATATTTAATTTTTTCTTTTAATTTATTTTTGGGTATATCTTTTTTTAAAATTTCTTGTGTTATGTTCTGTAACTGTAGGAACGTATTTTCCGCCTCCTTTGATGGGTGCAATAGACAATTCTGTCCTTTTTTATACTCTTTTGCTTTAATATAGTCATTTGAGTTGGACTGATTATTGCTTATTTCATTTTTGCAATGCTTACAATTTTTTGATATTTTTTGTAAACATTTAGCCAGAACCCACCCACACACATAATTTGCCTGGCCGTTGTCGACATTTTTAGGACTAAGATCGATGGAAGGCACCACAATTTCATCATTTTGCTCATTTTGAATTTGTAGTGCCTCATCATTGGGAACATCGGAAGTGTTTTTTTCCTCTAAAAAGAAATTCAAACTTTGCAAACACTCATTATTGTCATTTTCACAATTAGCGTGAAGAGAGTGGGGTGAGTTAAAATTATTAAGGAGAAGGGACTTAAAAGCCCCTTCAAATGCTAAAACGTTCGGTGACGTATTCCTCACCCCGTAACTTCTGGTGTTCCCAAAGAAATTTTCCAGTGGGTCCTGGTTAAAATTTCGTGTTAACATACAGTCAAATGAATACTTTTGGGACAGAATTGTCCATAAATGTTGCATACCCTCAATTGTACGAATAAAATTTCTGATAGAAGGTACAGCACGTGATTCAATTAATCGGATTTTATCATTAATTTCTTTTTTAACTTGAACAAATTTTACAGTTTTTAAAACTCGTACGCTTTTCATCCACAATTCATGGTGAGGAGAGTTTTTTTTAACACCACATTTATAAATTTTCCCATTATATGATTTGAAGGTGCTAGCATTCATGGAGTCAAATAAGTTGTCAATCATCAACGTAAATTTAATCAATTGACGGCACTCATTTGGTAAGTCTCCTCTTCCTGACAGGTGCTCTGTAGCTACAGCTACGCTGTGGCTAAATATCTGAGCGGCACATTTGACCTTCATTTTTTTAATTTTATCTACATAGATATGTTCGTCTGTTAATTTGTGTAACAATTTTAACTCTCCATATATCTTGTCGCACTCATAAACCTTTTGGAAATACTCCCATTTAATAGTTTTTTCCAAATTTTCTTCGAAGTCGAAGTATATTAAATTTTTGGTCAATAAGTTATTTCGTATTCCTTTTAGTAAATGAGGAACATCAAACAGCGGAATAATACGCGCTTTTCCTATTTGCATTATTTCGTGCCTCCAATTTTTTCCCTCTTTAATAAATTGCTTTCGTGTTTCGTCAATAATCTCATTGATTGTACTGACATTGACAGCACTTTGGTCACAGACTGTGCAAATAATTTTAAGCCCTGCATTATTTAAGTATTTCACAACGTTTTTTGTAATATTTTTTAAAGTGATTTTACTCAGACACCTTGTAAAGTAATAAGCCACTGGCTGCTTGTAGTTTCTTTTTATTCCCTTAACCATATAGACTAAGACATGGTCAGCAATATTTTTGCTGTGCCAAGCAAATCCCTTTAACGTGTCCCTTGCGGCTTCATAATG
This sequence comes from Deilephila porcellus, assembly GCA_905220455.2. Classification (NCBI taxonomy): domain Eukaryota; kingdom Metazoa; phylum Arthropoda; class Insecta; order Lepidoptera; family Sphingidae; genus Deilephila; species Deilephila porcellus. Next base: position 11,062,886 of record LR999991.1, read on the forward strand.
AATTTGAGGTGATATTGACATTTCGTCAAACATTAAGCAACATAGGCGATCTTCTGGACATAGCTCTTGAATAGTTTTTTTCATTTTAATAAAAATAGACTTATTCAGTCCAGTCTCAATTTCTACTTTAGCCAAAACCCGCTTTAAGCACCTGGCTGAAGGTAAAGAAAAATATTTACTTAATAGCGTGTAACATTTAGGGCTCCGCTTGTAAATTGAGAGTGACAATACTTTTTCCTCTAAATTAAACCTTCGACCGCCTTTTTTCTTCGTAGTTTGTCCATATTGCATTTTGGTAAATATTTTGGCAGCCGCTGTCATGTTTTTTGTCAGTTTTTGAAAACAATTCTCCTGGTTAATTTTGTCAATACTGGAGAGTCTCGCTTTAAAAGACAAATTTTGTTTTTGCAATCTTCGGATTTCTTTCTTCAGTCCCTGCAACTGACTTCTGGTAGTTTTTATTTGGTTTAATACCAATGAAGGAATGCTTTTCAACTGTTTTTGGTCTGAAATGAGAAAATAGTGGTTTAACATCAAATTGTGTATTTGATATATTTTATTTTTCTTCATAAAATTAGATGATCCAATAGAGAAAGGATCTAGTACTAAAGAGTTTATTTTGATTGAATGAGTACTATTATTACATTTTCAATATTTTCTGCTTAGGAGTATCGTTAAATGGGGCGAGTCGGACCAATTTTTACTTATGCATTTCGTTCAAATGTAGGACATTTCGACTGAAACAAAAGAAGGGGAGTAGAAGGAACACCCAATCAGGAAAATCTGGTAGGGTTGTCGCCATTTAGGTAACCGATTGTGAAAAATCCATACGTACGTACTTGTAACGAAACCACGCCATGTAATTTCCTAAGTATTTCTTCATCAATTGCTATTGTTATTTTAAAGGCGAGGGGTGACAATAATAATTGTTATCGAACATTTTATAATCTTTAACTCATTTTGTAAGCAGTCTATGCAAAGGCTTTAATTTAACCGTTGATTTTTACGCAACAGCGCTTTAGTCGCGGAAAATGCTAGTATGAATATAAATTGAACGAGCAAGGGACAACTCTGTTCTCACACTCCCTTTACCTTTCCTACATAAAGTGTTCTATCCCTACTTACGGCCTGGATCGATAAACTGTCTTTTTCTAGAGATTAAAATTGCTAACTCTAATATGAGTTCTATCATTTATCAGTTTCAATAATCGTAGACAGATGAATAAATATATCTATGATTTTTATTTATCAGTGAGAGGGCCTCTTGCTTACCATAGCTAATAAATGGCATACAAATCAAAATATAGTCGTTTCGATAAAGATTCGAGCTACTGTAGGTATTATATTTTTATTTAACTAGCTGTTAACATTTTCTAATATCGCTGCAATGTGGGGGATATTTTGGTCCCCCACATATATTATATATTATATTTTTATCACCAAGACTTGTGGTATTTTTATAAAAAGAATTAACGAAATTAAGTGCCATGAATATATTCAGTGATGAAAGTGGTAACGCAATGTTTAAAGCTGGTGTATTTCATGTCGAAAATAATTTATAAGAACTAAAAAATCTATGTGAATATTCTAGTATATTTGCGTAACATTTGCAGAATAAAAAATATTGCTGATGTGGAACATGATATTGACATACCACATTTCTAGGCTAGACTTTAACAATAATTAATTGTTTTAATTAAATATAAACTTTCAGAACTATCTTAAATAATAAAGTTTTATCAAAGAATTTTCACAAATAATTATCCTTCATATTTTATTTACCCATAATGCAATCAATGGAAAAGGTGGTTTTAATCTTAATTTGTAAATAAAATTTTCAATGATATATGAAGTTTGTAACAATTGTTTTTTCTATAACTAGTAAATACAATTTCGAACAATTTTAGTATATTAAGATCACCTAAATAAATTATTATTCTTAATTTGATTTATATTCTTTTAATTGTTATATTATTCCTCAGTATCTATTTGTAGATAAAAACTGAAATGGTTTCAGGTCTTTAAAGTGAGATTGATTTCAAAACTAAGGTAATTCAACTACGCAATATTTTATTTTACACACTTTTCCACTTGTTTATAAATATGATGGCCTCTGATTCAATTTAAATTTGTAACTCTATCGCAGAAATATGGCTGCAAAAAACATTTTTCAATTCATTCTTGTTGATAAACATTGATAAATTCTAAACTTCTTTTTTAACATTTGACTCATCATACATCAGTCATATTTTAAGCTTTGTATGAATGATGATGTATGGAGTCGTTATTTATCGCAATCTTTACATTATTAATATATCATATATAATACGATCTAGGTATAGTGCCTGAAAGTTCAGTTATCTCTAACAATTGGAATAATGTAATACCATTTTCATTTTTTATTGTAAGAAGCTTAAATAAATATAATGACACTTACTTTGTTTTCCTTTCACATTTGCATAGTTATGTTCAGCCATTAAATGAAGAGAAGGCAGCATGGCTGAAAAAAGTGAAAATTGTGTTAGAACAGTACATACATCATTTCATTAATAAGGCTTCGCTTGACCGCGCATAATTTCTTGTACTGCATGTGCCCATTCGTCGCCGCGTGGTTCAAGTTGTATACAAAGAAGATAGTTTGATGGATTTAAGTGTTTATATTAGAAATTTCAGGAAACTAACTATCATATATTAGACACATACGAATACCGAGTAAAGTAGTAGCTAATACTAATACTAATAATAATGCAACTTGGAGGAAATGTGCTTACGATAAGATTGTAGTAGTTCCTTTTGTTTAAAATATAAAGAAATTTTATAGGTGCTCCGAACAAGGATTAGAGTGTGACAATAGAATATATTCAGAAACTAAATAAAGATCTACCCAAACATCTGTGCTGTAAAGATACATTGTTTTATATTTCCTTCCAACAAAGGAGTGCTGTTAACAAAGAGTTTAAATATAAAGGTTTTATTGCGCCGGCATGTTCCGGACTATGAGATGGCGGAGAAAACAATAGTTTACGACGGCACATTTAAACTAAACTTACACAATACATTAAATTACAATCCTCGCTTAAATAAATTTTAAAACCGACAGATGTTTTACAGTCCATCATCTGCAGCCAATTCTTTAAATAAAAATTTTGTTACAAATACCAAATAACTACCAAACACATATAAAACATAAATCTAAGATTGCATAAGTCACTTAAATTGGTACTTGCTATTGCCACTGTGATATTTACCTGTCACCGATAGTCTTGAGGCAGATGGGCAACCTAGTGTAGCTAAGGCATTTGAAGATAATATATTATCCACTGCTTCTGAAATGACAAAAATGAAACATAAGCATGTACAATATGTGTTTGTGTGGGAAATAAATAATATTGCTTACTGCCTTATGTTCCTATTTCAGATCAAACAGCTTAAATAATAACCCCCACTTACTGAATTACTGATGAATTGAAATATGAGCTACTCTGATTTTAATTTCTAAATGGTATTGCATTATATGCCATTCAAGTGAAGTGGGATCTAAATATGGTTTTGACCACAAGAAGGCAACATAAGAACATTTTGTAACTAATTAATTGACGACATAATCTCAAGTTATACAAAATAATCCAATTACAATAATTATAAGACCATTTCAAGGTGACAACTATTGTGTTTGTTTTTTTTTTAAATACCTGGACATTCAGTCGACATAATTCTTGATGTTGATGGCTGATTTAATTCAGGATCAGGTTCAACTGGTGCATTAATGCCTGATACACCTAAAAATAGCATAATTTTGTTATTTAATCATTTACTAGTTACATACTATGATGGATACATCACAAGTTGCTACAAATATATTTTCACATTCATTTAGTATTTTAAGTGTTAAATTATGAATTAAGTATTATACACACTTTTTATATCTGGATATTTTTTATTTGATTGAGCAAATTATGTAAGTATTGATTTAGCAAAATCTTTTTGCATATATCAGTATAATTACTGACAGAAAGTTAACAAACGCAAGGACAGGCCGAAGTTAGTGTAATTGATGTTAAAATACAGAATAGTATAAATCTTACCATGAAGATGTAGTGTAGGAATGGCCAAAGCATTTAAACGATTATTTCGATTCCTAAAATGGCTGGCGAAATGAGAACTGCAGATGACCTTCTCCCTATAAAATGCAACATCAGCTGCCGTCTCCAATTTCCCTCCTATTAGCTTTACCCAAGCCTTAAATCCCTCAGGATTTTTTTCAGGGTGTGGGAATCGATGGTAAGTAACACCTGAAAAATTTAATGACAATAATGTAACAATATTTCATGATTTTCCGAAGACCCTTGATGTTAATTCTACACTGTTTAATCTTAAAGCGTAACAATTTTCACTCGGTCAAAAAAGATACATAGTTAATTATTGACTATTTAAAATTACAACTTAATATTTTTTGCCTTCAACTTCTTATGTATCCTCGTTATGAATTTTATTGATGACGTTAATGTTTAATATGACAAAATTAAAGATAAAGATCTATGAATATGTTTTGTGACATTATGATGGATTCGCACAGATTTAAATTTCTTTCTATACAGCATTTTATTACAGTAATAGAGTATAGCTTTGCATTGTTAAAATAACAGTGTAAGATGGGTTATTTACTGTATTTTTCTTTCAACAACAGTTTAAATAAGTTTCTCAGAGAAAAGTTAGTGGACAAGACAAAAAAACAAGGAATTGGCTTACCGTTCTTGTACGTACACCCAAATTCACATCGCCTAGGCATAATCACAAATTAAACACAGAATTAAAAGAAAACACACGTCTATAAATCGTCTGTGTATCGCAGGCACACAATAAGTTAAAAGCGTCTTTTCGCAAATATCGAATCACACAGAAAATGGAGGAACGAAGCTCAACTCCAAGTTCACACAAAAAATTCTGGATAAATTAAACACTTCACTGCGGAGGAGTAAGGTTCTCAACTCAACGCTGATCAGATGGTAAATTTATCACAGAAAATATGGACACAATGAACGAAAATTACAATGATGCGCGCGCGCAAAATGTAACCGTCAAAGTGATTACAAAAATAATGAAGTTGTAGTTGCCAGTCGTTTTTTTATGGCGTTAGAGTGTTGCCGTTAAAAAAAATAAGTTTTTGAGGGGACGCTAACAGATGTCACTATTTTAAAAAAAAAAACGAAATACTAAGGTTGTACCGAAGTGTCCAACCCCTGGTCAAAATTTACGTTCTTCGTTCACGGTTCGTGAAAAATGCAAAAATAGTATGATTGTGGATTTATTAGGGGATGCTTTGCTCCGTCATATAATTTTTCCGTAATATCGGAATTATACCGTGAATTAGGTGAATGTAACAATTCGACGAAATAATGCTGTCATTAATAATATACAAATTAATTGTATTGATTCAAAGTGTTATCTAATCATTTATAATTTATTTTGAAATTTAACGATATCTTAAGCGCGCCAAAAAATATATTTTTGTGAGCTATCCCTAGTTACTGGTATAACTATTTACATCCTGTTTGAATATCCAATTACATAACAATGAATATGGAATAATAAATATTTTTGAACATTACTTGTGAATTGTGTCATAATTATTGTTTAATAACATGGGAGACAGAAAAGATTTATTCCGAGACACATGGGTTCGATATTTGGGTAAGTATATTAAATTTAATTTATTTATGTATTTTATTAAAATATGTTAATAAAGTGTTATTCTACTTCAATTCAATATAATAAACATGTTTATACCCTTTTTCTGTATGAGAGAAATAAATAAATAAAGTTAAAGTCTATACTATATTTATAAAATTTTACAAATGCTAAAATATAATCCAAATACTTTATTATTTTTACAACACAAAACACTATTTGCAAAGCAAAGATTCATATTTGAATCATTACTTCTATAAGTAATGCTAATCTTCGAATTTCCAACAGGTACTGTTTATTAACTAAAATTACAAATCTATCTTTCCTTTTATATTACACAATTTAAAAAAGTTATATGTTAATGACTTTCTTATATAAAACACAAATATTACATGAAATAAAATAATATGTAAGTTAAATGTATACATGGAGACAGGGGCGTGCGCTCCTTGTAGGCAGAAATGCAGTGCTTTACTTGCCATTCACAGATATTTTAATAAAACGTTCTTACGTTTTAGATGACTTTAATTAATAGTAAATAAATGAATAAACAAAATATAATAAATTAAAAACGCCTAATATTTTATAAATAGCAATAGCGCTGCAAAATAATGTACCTAATCAACCAACTCATGCCGTCGCGTCCCGCAGGAGATTTGTTCGTATGTGTGTAGTAATTTTGGTGTCCGTGCACGGTTCGCAAACGCACACACCCATGAATATCGAAAGCCGCATTGGCCGATATGAAACCAACTCCTGCGGCAGGCTACGGAAGTTCGGCAGTTGTCGGGAGTAATCGGAAATGTTCGTTGCCTATAACCCGAGTAAAAATAATAGACGGAAATCTAATACATCACGTATGCACATTATGCATTTTTGTTTGGTAAGGTTTTATTTGTTTAAATAGCAGAAATGTTTTGTGTTTCGCGGGGGCCATTTTTGATTTTGGTTTTTTCATGTGATAAGCATTGTTTACTATTTTGTTTGCGCCAGTTTATTTATAGTTTTCATAATTATAAGATTTTTTATTTTAACATTTAAAGTGTGCACATTTAACAGTTTATTACTGAGTTTCTATAATAATTGTAGTGATTTGCTTTTACTAGTGCGTTTGTTGATTTTTTTAAAATGTTATTTGCTTGTGAGGTTTGTGTTGAAAATGTTTGTTTATTAAAAATAACAAGTTCTCACAGTTGTGATTCAGTGAAAAGATTCAAATTGTGTCTAAAGGTAGGTGTGTGCCCGAGTTACAACAATTATACCAGCAAAAAGGGAATGTAACTCGAAAGTTTCATGATAAAGTTATGAAACGTGTAACTATTATTTTAGCTTATTATTTTACTTATTAGAATTTCTTCCGCCGCGACGATCGATCGCTGTTTTGTCTGCGTTGCCGTAGAAGATGTACATGAATAGTAGTACATCTAAGACTTGTTCTGTTGAAATGGTTTCCGACTTAGGGATCCGTCGCTTGGCTGTGGCTATGCTAAAAATCTATTTAAATGATTTTTTTTTGTGACCTAGTACTCCGCCGCATACCCAGTGTCATAATCCTGTGCACGCCGCTGCATGGAGAAATGATGACAAATGCAGCTGCAAAAAAACTTTTTTTTTTGGGTCTTTGTGGAGATCAATTGGGGCGGCCTATGTGGAGTACAGGACTTCTTGTGACTGACGGGAGAGAGAGATAGATAAACTAAAACTACAATGCAATAATGAATTGAAAAAAATATAAAAATGTACTGGAACAATCAACTTTCAACAGCCTCCGTGGAGTAGCTGGTTAAAACATAGGCTGTGAAACATGAGGTTGCAGGTTCGATCCCCGCACCATGACAAATATTTCAATGATCCATAGCTATTTGTTTCGGGTCTGTGTTTTTGTGAGGCCGAAAAGTTTCTCGTACTTTATTATAACTGTATGTAACTATTGGATGTGTATATTATTAAAAAACTAAATAGATTTCATTCACATTTTAATATCATGAGTAGAAAAAATTTGATAACTTTTGCGCCAATAACTAACTCAAACTAAAATCTAAAATAACTCATTGGATACATTAGTACAGCATTTGTTAGTGTAGTATAAGTTGGCAGGGAGCCAAAAGCGAGTAACTTGATGTAACTTCAGCTGTACAGACTACAGTATTGATTATAAGCGACTACAAGACGTATTGTATGATGGGCGGGTCACTGGAGTCTGGATCATTCCCGCACGCTATAGCTTTTCTATAATGAATTTATAATATGTATGACATATAAAAAAATGTGTGCGTTCCTACATAGTTAGAAAACTTCCTAAGGCAATTGAGCCTTCTAAATACGGTTAAAAATGAGTAGGGGCGCGACTGGTAGTTTTAAGCTATGGTATTATATGGTAATCTGTGCATCTTTCCATTGCTTAGGAAATACTCCCTCATTTAAAGACCTTTGAAATATAATTTGTAGTGGCTTTGTTAAACCTAATTCGCACATTTTAATAAAAATAACAGGTATGCCGTCTAGTCCTGCGTCCTTCTTTAAATTAAGATTTTTGAAAACATTTTTTAAGATTTCTAGTGAGACCGTTATTGAGTGAGTAACATCCGCATATGGAGATTCCTTACAAGTAGGGTATTTATCATTGGGGTCAGGGGAATGGAAAGATTGTAATCATGGCTGTGCCTGTTTGTCTTACAAGGCGGTTGTGTTCCGACCTCAATTACACCCATCAATCAATGTTATCTATTAGAACAAGGACGTCGTAGTTAACAACGCGAAATTTTAATTCTAGACTCAATTATGTCTTCTTCATTTTATATGAAACTCGTTGAGACACTTACAATAAAGTGAACACTCTGTGGAACCAATAGCCAACTGCGGCATTTGACAAATACGACCTAGCGACCTTCAAAACACGAGGGTATTTCCACCTTTAAGGCCAACTCCATGGCCTATGGTGTTGTAGATGTTCATATGCGGCGGTAATCACTTGCCATGAGGTTAACCGTATTCTCATTTGCCCCCTATAATACAAAAAAAGTGGTTTCTTAGATTTACGCGAATGTTACACATAAAAATATTTTTTACGGATAATATCGCGATTTGTTTTAATTTTTAAATTTTTTATCTTTAATCGAAACTTCGGGATGTTAAAAAATTAATTAAATTAAACCAAATAGCGATAAAATCCGTAAAAATTAGTTTTATTCCCAAAAAAATTGCTAGAATAATTTCAAATGAATAAATTGTTCAACAATCAGCACTAAGTCACGATGGACTCGGGCTTGATCGTCTTAATTCGTGAACTGGGGCAATGCCCAGCTGTGGGAATCATGTACACCCCTACTCGTATAGATAAGATGGTATTCGAGTCATACTAACTCGGATTATTGTAAGAATGGGCGGTCTTGTTATGGTGAAGGTTTTGGCGAAGTACTTCGTTTGGTAAGGAATATTACTAAACGCCCAATAACGTTACAATTTAATTTCTATTTCTTGCACGAAAGTAATCTCGACAGCCTCCGTGGCGTAGTTGGTTAGACGCCGGCTGTGAAACGAGAGGCCGCGGGTTCGATCCCCGCACCGAGACAAATGTTTGTGTGAACCATAAATATTTGTCCCGGGTCTGGGTGTTTGTGAGACCGAAAAAGTCTCTCGTAGTTCCTGATACCCACGACACAAGACTTAATTGATCTTAATGTGGGGTCAGGACTATGTATGTGTGTTGGGTGTATTTATTTATTTTATTTAATCTTCATTAGTTAGTTACGCATAAACTCAATACTCATCACAAATCAATTCAGAACTTTAACAACAATATTGATTTAATACGTTTTCATCAGTTGATTAATCAACTTTCGTGTTGCAAAGCCTGTCAGAATCGCGTCGCTTACAATAACTTGTGATGCCAATTTCTAACCATACAATTGCCTGTAGGCTTCCTTATGGTACTCACCCCTCATCCCTGGTGATGTACTGGTCGCTGAACAGGTCCATGTTGCAGGCTATGCCAACGAGGTGGGCGAGTCGTTCCGCACGTTGGTGCCCGCGAGGGTGGTCCGCGCCAGTTACAGCGTGGCCTTCGCGTATGTCCTCGCCGATACCGCTGATAAGGGCTGGAAGATGATCAAGGTATTGTGTTAGATGAGTGCTGCAACTTGTAAAGATCCTTCAGGATGGTGGGCTTTGCTCAGTATACATACATAAAATCACGCCTTTATCCCAGAAGGGGTGGTAGAGGCGTCACCAGGAAACCCACATTTCGCCCATGTTCCGTCCCACGATGTGATAGGGGCCGAGCCTATCGCTACATCGGGCACAAATTCCTGACTCCCGGGTGATAATGAATGGAAATATCCAATATCACTTTGCCCGACCCGGGATACAAACCCGAGACAGCTCAGCTTTGTAGTCGTACCGTATTACAACTACGCCACCGAGGCAGCTCAGTATAAGCTGTGGTATAAGCTGAGTTGAGCTACCAACATCAACTTTATACCAACCTCAGTCTATTTTTATTTGTAATTGTATTATGCATAGGTGTGAAGGCTTCGATTCCCACAGGTATAAGAAGATATGTCACCATCGCTATTCACAGTTTACATGGCACATAAGTTTATTTCAGTCCCTAGCTATGATATGATATGGTCAACATGACGTCTATGGTGATTGGTGATAGATGTCAGGTGATGGTGTTGGTCAGGTGATGCGTCACGAGTATAGCATGGTGATGCTAAGCATCAATTTCAGTCCACTATTAAATTGAACCGTGTTTTGAAACGCCTAGATTATTAGTTTGTAATACGAGGGATATAATATGTTTACAGAAAGACGGGCGTCCAAGAACAGTGTTGGTGGAGACCTCAGATGCTTTACTTTGGCAGACTTTGGCGTCTGTCATTATACCAGGATTTACTATTAACAGGTAATTATTACATAACACATACTTAAGCTCACGCTTGAGCATAACTGTATTCCCTGAGGGATGGGCAGAATCGTCATGACATTCATATTTCCCCCAGCCCATTTCCGACCTAAGGGCTAGAAGTTGAATCCTAAAAGGACTTTTCAAATAGGAATACACATAGAAACTTATTGTTCCGGAAAATAATCGAACCTGCGATCACCCAATGCTTTATTCATATTTGCAATTTTTATTTTAATAATATATTTGTATTCCAGGATATGTGTCATTTCGAACCGTTTGATGGCGAAATACGTGCCGAAAATCCCTCCATTGGCTAGAAACTGGATGACCGTTGCGATTGGCCTGGCCTCCATACCAATAATAGTGCGTCCTATAGACGATGGAGTCACGATCCTCATGGACAAAACGTACAGGAAGTGGGTTAGGTAGTCTATGGTCTAGCCGGATGTACTATGTCGATTATAGAATGAGACAACGATATTAGCTTGGCTTCGTAGGAAATTATGTAGGGTAATTGCATACAGAATATTTTATTTACGAAACCATTCCGATGTAGTATAGATACATTAGATACATATTTTATTTGTAGAAGCTACGTAAGTATTATAAATAGTCATACATTTTGTATTATTTAAACGACACCGTTCGCACTAATATTTTCGATGAAAAATATGCGATGGTGTCACTACCGCCATCTATGTTGCTCCTAGCAAACTAAAATATTTGGTTTCCCTTTCCAAAACACAGATGGCGTTAGTTATTATATAGTTTATTACCAGACAATAAAGATTAATATAGCTTGATTTTAAGTTAATCAGAAACTGTAATAATTGTGATGCCTTAACTTGCCTTTAGTTTGTAATATAAATAGAAATGCACAAAAGTACACAGCTCGTAAAAATTGTATTTGATCGTGTTTAATATATGTTTTATTACGATTAAATATAAGAATGTGATTTTTCCACACATAATTTATTTTGTTACGAATTTCTGTTCTATTGTTTACGATAATTGTATATATATGTACAGGATGGTGGAAACGTTACATTATTGAATTACAACAAATTGTCAAATTAAAATACAAAATATCGTGTATAAATGCTTCCATTTGAAGTCATATTTTTGGTGTATAACTACTGACTAGCCTGTAATAATGTTATGTCTGTGGCAGCCTGTATAAATATAAACGTATTACAGACATGAATTAAAATAGACGACGCAAATACCTTCAAGTATATCAAAACTAACCGTGATAGTTTTATTGCTATCTACTCTGGCATCACAACAGTGGTTCAGTAATAAAAATCTCTGTTTTAACCATTGACTTATATTCTACCGATAGACGAGACACGTCAAAGAAATAAAGTGCCCCCGTATTTTAAAAGCACACTGCAATATTACATCACTTACCTGGTATTTTATTAAAATATTGAAACTTCAGACGATTTGCTTTCGGTTTGACGGCGAAATATTCATTTATTACTTTTAAACGTATGCGATAAGGCGTACTGCACTGTCACTGTCACGAAGCAAACTGATTCATGTGTGGTGCATGCACCGCAAGTAGGTGGGACTCATTTTTTGTACTGAATGTCTTATCTAGTGTAACATTGATATCGATGGTTTTAACTATGTTTAACCAATTTACACGGAGAGTTTCTCGCGGCGAGAATCGTATGCGATTGTCGCATGACATAACCGCCATAGATTATTGTGTTCTGACAAATGTTTACACGATGCAGTTTATATATTTTTACGATTGTCGTATCTTCGGGGCGAGAAACTCACGCCGTGTAAATGAGGCTTTAAACAACTTGAAAATCGCGAGCCATTATGAAATGTTAAAGATGGAGGATTGCGACTAAATGAAACATTGTTGAAGTAAACCAAGCTTACTTTGGACATAAACATTGTAGCCAGAGTAACTACTGGACATATTGAGACTTAACATGTCATGTCTCAGTATGGCAGTGCAGTGGAATAAGCATTGCCTTGTAATCCATGGCGTTTAGTTTTAATACTGTCTATTCGCTTACTGTCAAGCGAATGACATGCTAGACTCGCCATTCTTTGCAATAAAAAAAAGATAAAGCGAATATCTAATTAGATAAATGTCTATGGATCTTATTAATAAAGGAATGTTGCATGAAAATTAAGAAGGTACAATTGTGGGACAAGGATTGCACAAGTGTCCTTAAATATTATTAATACTGCCCAGTGCCCCTAGCCGGAACATTTTGCAGTATCGTAATAGAATAGCAATTGTAAAATTTTGTATGGGAATTTAAACAGCGCCATTGTGAGCGTATTTGGAACTAAAATTTCACAGCGGGAAACGTTTACTTTACTATACGAGAATTACTATACGATACTTCAAAATGTTCCGGCTAGGGGCACTGATTCAGACCAAATATTATGTTGTAAGTTCTTATAAGTTCGTATCTATGGGCAATGGGCAAAAAAAATTTGAAATGGCTTTGTATATATTTACTGTGAAATCATGGTATATAAAAATATAATTTGACAGCCTCCATGGCGCAGTTGGTTAGACGCCGGCTGTGAAACGAGAGGCCGCGGGTTCGATGCCCGCACCGAGACAAATGTTTGTGAGGAACACAAGTATTTGTCTCGGGTCTGGGTGTTTGTGAGACCGAAAAGTCTCTCGTTGCTTCTGATACCCACGACACAAGACTCGATCTTAGTGTGGGGTCAGGACTATGTATGTGACTGTTGGGTGTATTTATATTTATACTAAAGGAACATTAAATAATTGTTCTACATATTTTTAAATCGTTGCCAATATCTGTCTAACTCGACTTTAAAAGTGTTTGTAAAGAAATAATTATTAAGTATCTTAAATTGAACAAGTTACAAGTTCTATTCTCGGGCAGGGCTCAGAGATTTTCCGATACTGTGATTTCGCAGTACGTATAATTAGTTTTAAAATACTCGTAGTAGCTTTACTAGACTAGGCTGTGACAGAGATTTCGTAGTGTGTAGTTTGTAGTTTCCTTGTAGTGATTTTATTTGAGTTGTGTAATATTGGTTTAGTAAAAGCGTAAATAAAATACTACAATATTAGTTTCGAATCCAAATACATTGAGTTTATGAGCTCTCATGTTTGAGCGCCTCGCTGGTGTAGTTGTATTTCAGTACGATTACAACGCTGAGGTCTCGGGTTCGAATCCGGGACGGGCGAAATGATATTGGGTTTTTCTATTTTTTATCAGTCCGGAGTCAGGAATTTGTGCTTGATATGGCGATATGCTCGCCCCTTATCACATCATGGGACGGAACATACAAGGCGAAATGTGGGCATGAAATGAAATGTGGACATATTTGACAACCCATTGATGCAACTGTTAAACAATCGACTTTCAGCGTTAGGTTTCGTATTCGATACCCGATGAGGTTACTTTATATGGTCTATAGACGATTGGTGTTTTATTAAAGGTCCTTTTAATACATTATTTAAAAAAAGATATATTCTGTGAATAAGCAATATTTATATATAGCTGATCAGTTATCTAAAGACACTAAATATATTAAAACGGGTATAAAATTCGACCCTGGTATTTTACAATATTTATACCGTTACTAAACCAACAAGACAAGTTTGCTTGTTCGAATTAGCACAGCACATGTTCAACTTTTAAATTTAAATTTTTATTTTTCGGAGGCTGTAATATTGTTAATTATAATATTAATTTATTTATATTTATTGTTATATACACGTTGAATAATAAAATCATGATCTGATGTGGTCTTTTATTAATTGTCTACGTCATTTCAAAGTGTCCTAATATTCAATGGGAGGAAATCTCAAAGTTATCCTTTGTACCCGTTTTATCCTGAGTAGTGAGTTTTCCCCCCAATAATATATATTATTAATTACTGAGGCAGTTACAATATACAGGGTATATCCAGACTGCGATCGAAAACGAAGCCAGGTGGTAGTATTAGTGACTTCAGACACAATGCAACTTATCGTTGTATTTGGGTGATAAAAACACAGTTTGCCTCAAATAACAATGTACACCTTTTTATTTTTAAAGACGTAAGGGTATACATTACAATTTCCGCAAAAAACTAGGAGTTAACCACCCAAACATGATGCTATTTAAAGAATTGCAAAAAAAATGTGACGTTGTTGTGCGAAATTTTTTATTTCATTGTCCTGTTACTACAAAAACTACCACCTAGTTTCGGTCGCAGTTTTGATATACCCTGTATAATAATAGTCTAGCCCATATACGTCCCATTGTAGGGCATTGACCTATACAATTAAGAAGGGATAGGCCACAATTCACTAGGCTACCATAGTGCGGGTGTGCGGACTTCAAATACCGTAGAAATTATTACTAATCTCCATGGTAGGTACCTATACTTTTCCTCGCGTATACTTTGACATTAAGGGACTAATAGCACAAACTAACTTTGCCCATACCTTTGACTTTAAAAACGTCATTCCCATACATTAGCAATGTCAAATACGTCATTATTGTATGGGATTGACATTGCTAAAATCAAAGTTATGGGCAAAGTTAGTTTGTGCAACTGTAAGAAGTCAAAAATTTAGCTGATAATATGCATTCGTGTTAAATCTCGCGTGTTTTGTTCTTATCAAACTATTGTGCAGTAAACAAGATTGTGCAAGCTACGTTTATTTAACGTTCGCGTAATAAACGCGTACGTTTTGTGTAACAAGGGCGATTAATCATAGGTAGCTCATGTTTTTGTTTTATATAATGTCTAATTGGTTGGATTAATCAGGTCCTACTGTCTAATAGGAAATTGCAAGTAATAGCTCTGCAGTTGCGTTTCGTTCGGTAGTTTTCGAAACAAAATGGACCTCGCATCTTTGTTTGCCGCATTCTGTCATCCAATACATCCACGTTAGCCATTTGGCGAAAATTGTGGCTCCATCTATCGGTTACCCTAAGAGTGACTATTATCACTATTTTGTGAAATACCTTAGGTGACATTTCCACGGGGAGAGTTTTCGCGGCCAAAATCGTATGCCACAATCGCATGACATACCCGCCATAAATTATCGTGTTCTGACCATCGATATCAATGTTACACTAGATAAGACATTCAGTACAAAAATGTGTCCCACCTACTTGCGGTGCATGCACCACACATGAATCAGTTTGCTTCGTGACAGTGCAGTACGCCTTATCGCATACGTTTAAAAGTAGGTAATAAATGAATGTTTCGCCGTCAAACCGAAAGCAAATCGTCTGAAGTTACAATATTTTAATAAAATACCAGGTAAGTGATGTAATATTGCAGTGTGCTTCTAAAATACTGGGGCACTTTATTTCTTTGACGTGTCTCGTCTATCGGTAGAATATAAGTCAATGGTTCTGACAATGTTTGCATTATGCAACTTTTTTTTATCCATACGATAATCGTATTTTCGAGGCGAGAAACTCTCCAGTGTAAATAGGTCTTAATTAAGTTATTTTTATATTAATAATAATTTCTTGATAGAAGATGATAATGTGAAGCAACGGTTCAACCGTTTCGATAATAAAAAATGTATTTTGGTATTAAACTATGCCTCATTTTTATTCATAATTCATCGCCTATTATAAATAACACTAAAATTAATATTAAGTATACAATTTTAATAGCTTTTCATTAGTATACTTTACCCCCCGTAGTTTAAAACTCGCAGTTCGCTTCTAACCTGCAAGACGAGTTCAAGATCAAGTTTTGGTCTATTTTTATACGATAAGAGATAGTAAATATCTAGAAGACATATTTTTATAACCTTGAAATTAAGAATTAATTACGATGGCTGCGTAAAGAAACATTTGGGATCTTCAGTATAGGTATAATGTTTGACGTAAAATATAGTAAATATTTGTTGACAAAACATTGTCTCGCAATTATTATAGCCTTGTATGTACCCGCTGCGTACTGTCTTGGGTTCGATTCAAGCCAGGCACTTTACAATTTTTTATAGTTTTTGTTGCTTTCATCTTCTAATAATCATGGCTGCCTAAGAACACCCTCAATATTTGGAGTTGGTTGCCGATGTTGGTTAATGTTTGAAGAAAAATAGTAGTAATAAATAAATGAATACGCATTTATTAATATTGCTATACCTATTACTTGCAAGACGAGAAGCCCTATATTCAAATCCCAATACACCTATCTTGTGTGAGATTTTTTTAAATAAAACGTAAGCCCGGGATTGTAATTTGTGGTTGGCGATAGGCTTGCTAACTATCACATCCAATTACGGAAATAATCTCAGCGAAATGTGCATGGTATTGGCAAATGGTACCAGAAATATCTCTACCTACCCCTTCAGGGATGGAGGCATATGAATGTACGTGTAAAACGTGTATGTAATCCTTTAAATAGTTTAAGGTTACAGGTGTTTACACAATATAATTAGTCAGACATTAAGTATATGAACGTATGTAGTCAAACAAAGCACATAAATACTATATAAATAGTATTTGTAAATGAAGATTAAGGAAAGAAGGTTTTTCATATAAAAAAGTAATTTTCGTTATTTTTTTACTAAACAAACCTTTTATTTCAGTTAGAATAAAGTAGCCAAATTTATAACTCTATAGTGTTCAAAAAGACACTAACAAAATAAGAAAAAAATACTTCGCAAGCCTCAATTTCCTACTTCAAATTTTCCGACCCTAGAATATTTTTTTTTAGGAAAAATAGGAAACAGAAGATAAATAAATAACACCTTCATTAATTGTGCATTTGTAAAAATAATTTGTATTAATAAAAAGTAAATAAATATCACACCTTTAAAATCGCACATTAGTGAAAATAATTCGTATAAATAAATAATATACGACGCGCAGACTCCTACGCTAATTAGATATGTGTTTTTCTCTTATTTTTTGTATGTGAATGTATGTTTGTACGTAATAAATGTGTTTTCTTTCTTATACAGGGTATCTCAAGACCGCGACCGAAAACAAAGCCAAGTGGTAGTATTAGTGACTTCAGATTCAATGCAAGTAAAAATTTCGCAAAAAAAATCGTCAACTTTTTTTTGTATTTTTTTACTAATCGTCGTATTTGGGTGATAAATACATAGTTTTCCTAAAATAATGAGGTAGACCTCTTTATTTTTACATACTCAATGGTACGTAAGGGTTTAAATTACTATTTTCGCAAAAACTAGGAATTTACCACCCAAAAAAGATGATTTTCAAAAAATTCTAAAAAAAAATCTATCGCTGTTTTGGTGAATGTTTTATTTGCATCGTGTCTGTAACCACTAAAACTACCACCTGGCTTCGTTTTCGGTCGCAGTCTTGATATACCCTGTATATAAAATAGCATACGAACCTTATCACAGCACTATAGAACTACACATCACTACACCGGTATGTTTCGCGCGGTAGCACCGACTGCGCACGCGGTGCTCTCTCGCCAGCTTAGCTTTACTTCAATGGCACAAGTTATGGGAGTTAGCGGTTAATTCATCACTTGCAGGTATTATTAGTATAAAACAATCTATTCACATGATTCTTTTGTCCTAGCATGAAGCTGTCGACCAGAATGGCAATTTGACAACAGACCATCATCTGCTGATTAGCGCAATTAATTAATAAATATACATACAAATATTGTGTTGTGGGTATCAGGAACTACGAGACTTTTCGGTCTCACAAACACTCAGACCTCACATTTGTTTCGGTGCGGGAATCGAACCCTCAGCCTAACGTTTCACAGCCGGCGTGGAACCAACAGCGCCACGGAGGCTGTCTTATTATATTATGACATTCATTATTTCACTGGTCTCAATTCTGATTCAATTTTCCTAAATTACACTTAAGTTGGCTCTCTCATACTAAAGCTAAATTTAAGATTTCTATTGCTTCTTCTGTAGCCGAAAAACCTTAAAACAATGATTATAGACATAAAAGACACACAAGTTGTTATTACTGTTTCTCCACGCTCCGTTGACAACATGCAGTCACGAGTACTATTATAATACTGTATGATTAGCTCTGCAAGACTTTGGGTTAACCAAATATTTTGTTTCTGCATTTCAGTATTGTATATTGACGATTATACCAAATATTCTTAGGCGTTCATATCGACGCTGGGAAACTTATTTTATTGATAGTTATAAATATTACATTGGCTTATTTACTTTAGTTTAATAAAAATATTTGATGATGCTGATTGCTGGCTTTCTGACGCCACGTAGTAATACCTGTATATGCCCTATGAACAGGTAAACAATATCCAGCTGTAGGCCGTATTATTTGAATAATGAATTCTGCAAATACATAAAAGGGTTCCTAGATTTAAGAAGATTCTTTTAAAATTCTGGCTTGACTGCTCTGTAGTTACCAATGAGCAATTTAAAAAAGCCCATTCACTGGCGAGATTTGGCTATTTCTCAAACAAATAAAACACTTCCGCTTCTAACATAGACAGTACAATCCACGCCATTACTGTTCCGTTATATCAGTGATTCCCAAAGTGGTCCAGGTGGACCCCCAGGGGTCCACGGGAGACTTGCTGGGGGTCTACGTAAGCGTGAACAAAATATGGGGGTCCATAAGATGTTAATGGGGGTCCACGAAAATTTATCTGCTTTTGATAGTAAAAGCAAAAATAAATGTAAGCATAGTTTTTATAAGGGCCTACCTACATTGTTTTAAGTACCTAACTAAGCAGATAATATTTTAATAAGGCAAGCGATTGTTACTTGTCCAAACTTGCGTATTCGATATTACGTACAATTTCGTGTACAGACTTGCAAAGCGCTATCCGCCCGACAATGCTTAATGCTTGTTCAGACATGAACTTGATCACCACTATAAATACTTGATGCCAAAGGCAAACTCATTCATTTGTTTCCGGAATTTCGAAAAAAAGTGTGAGAAAATTTATATCAGTGTTTGCTAGTGCCGGAGAAAAGTAAGTACCTACCTTTTTTTTGTTATAGTACTTAAGTATTTTGTTTCCGTGTACTAGTCGGTTGATCACAACTGCTTGTATAGATAGGTAAGGTAGATTAGACGTGTATATAATCTAAGATAGGTAACTTAGTAACTTACAGATATTTTAATTGTCCTCTTTCGATTTGAAGACAAACACAGCACGTTTTATTCCATTGTTTTTTCACGAGAGAAGCACTGCCTCTCTAAAAAGGCCGAATAAGCAATATTGCAGAGCAATTAATATTGTAATTTTTCTTGCAAATAACTACTAGTTTTATAAAACAGTAATTTCACAATCATTTTATATTAAATAAATAAATACACCCAACAGTCACATACATAGTCCTGACCCCACACTAAGATCGAGTCTTGTGTCGTGGGTATCAGGAACTACGAGAGACTTTTCGGTCTCACAAACACCCAGACCCGAAACAAATACCTGTGGATCACACAAATATTTGTTTCGGTGCGGGGATCGAACCCGCGCCCTCTCGTTTCACAGGCGGCGTCTAACCAACTGCGCCACGGAGGCTGACTAATTGAGGCTAATTGATTTTGAAGTAACTACATATTTTATCAAAATTATTCCTTTTCGGAAAAAGCGAGCGGTGCGCGGGCGACGGGAAAAGGGCGGGGCTTGGGCTTCGATGCCAGTTTGTCACGTTTTAATGTGCGTTTTAACAATGAAGCCGCAGACAAAAAATACGCAAATACACGGAGCGCGTGAACTCATTGATTTGATGAAATGTTAGTTATCGTTTTTATGGAATTTTGAGATTTCGACTTTTATTTTTTCCTACACAAATATGATCAGTATTCGATACTGAGTACACCAATTTTTATTTGTACTATTAAAAATTAGTGGTAAATTAGGTACTTTAAAATTGATACCGTTTTGTGAAAACGTCTGTATTTGTCTTAGCAGTTTATTAGTTGGTCCCTTTACAAGCCGTAATTCTATTTCCGCGTGCTGACAAAGGCTGCGGTGTGATACCTATATTCAGAAAAAAACTTGGTTACTAAAACATTTTTTTTTACAGGTAAGGTAACTGACACGAAACATGGCTACAGCAAAGAAAAAATGTCGACAATATAGTGTCGATTATTTGAAATATGGTTTTGTTCCATCAGAGGCAGACAAACAGTTGCCCATGTGCCTATTATGCAACAAAGTTTTGAGCAATGACTCTATGAAACCATCAAAGCTCGAAGATCATCTAAAAAGGTGTCATACTGATAAAATAGGTAAAGATTTAAAATATTTTCAAACATTGAAGGAAAAATATGAAAAGAGACCCACCATGCACAGTATGTTCGCTTCAACATCTCAAAGTAACGATGATGGCTTGCGGGCATCTTACAATATCTCATTACTTATAGCAAAATCTGGAAAACCACACACTATCGGAGAACAATTAATTTTACCCGCTGTTGAAGAGGTTTTAAAAACTGTTTTGCACAAATCTCCGTTTGACGTACTAAAAAGAATTCCATTAAGTAACAATACTGTACAAAGACGCATTGATGAAATGAGCTCTGATATCGAAAGTTTTTTGTGCAATCATCTGCAAAAAAATCATTTTTCTATACAACTGGACGAGTCAACGTTACCCGGTAATGAAGCATTATTATTGGCATATGTCCGATTTATTATGGAGGAAGAAATTCACGAAGAATTGCTATTTGCCAGAACTTTGGAGACTGATACTAAAGGCGAATCAATATTTAATGTCCTGAGTAATTTTTTCACGGAAAAATCGATTCCATTTACAAACATTATTTCAGTGGCAACAGACGGAGCTCCTGCAATGGTCGGGCGATATCGTGGGTTTATAAGTCATCTCAAAAGAATTATACCAGGACTTACAGCTATTCATTGCGTAATCCACCGACAACATCTTGTGGCAAAACATTTAAGTGACAGGTTGAACCAATCTCTTCATTTTGTAATAAAAGCTGTCAACAAAATCAGAAGCAATGCATTGAATACGCGTTTATTTGCTCAATTGTGCGACGAAAATGATGAAGACTTCCAACGACTGCTCTTACATACTGAAGTACGCTGGTTGTCGAAAGGTGCATGCTTAACGAGATTTTACTCTGTTTTCGATTCCGTATTAGAGTTCCTAGAAAGTAGAGATCCAGATTTAAAAGAAAACTTGATCAAACTCAAAGCAGACATTGCGTATTTGACAGATTTGTTTAAAAAAATTAATGATATTAACTTGCAGTTACAAGGGGACAGCCTGAATTTAATAAAAACAAAGGGGGTAATTTCGGCTTTTCTTGGGAAATTGAAATTTATGAAGCAAAACATTAGTCGGCGCGAATTCTCTCAATTTCCAAACTTGTCGCAGGTAGAATGTATTGATGAGGATATCCATACCTACAGTCAACATTTAAATGCCCTGCATGATGACTTCAAAACCAGGTTTGAAGATATCCTGACGATGGATATACCACCATGGATCATAAATCCATTTGATGAAACGGAAGTGGCCAATGTTGTATTACAAGAGGAGCTGCTCGAGCTAAGCACCAATGAGGAGCTGAAGGTGAAATTTAGAAAAGGCTACCAAACATTTTGGCTGCAAGCAGAAATACTCGAAAAATATCCTGGACTGTGGGAAATCGCAAGGAAATTTTTAATAGCTTTTTCCTCGTCATACCTTGTCGAAAGGAGTTTTAGTGCCGTTACAAATCTCTTAACAAAAAAAAGGAGCAAATTAAACATCACAGAGCGGGGGGATTTGCGGTTATTGCTCACAAAAATAAAGCCAAACATTGATCGTTTGCTGACACTCCATCAAATACATCCTTCCCATTAATTAAAATTATGACCTGAACCTATATTACCTTATTATTTTTTTCTTGTAATTCTATTCTTTTAATAAATAAAGTGTTATAAAATGTACCATTTTTCGTTTTTATTTTACCTATCGGAATATAGGGACAGAACTCAGAAGCGACACAATTTTTATTTTTTGGCGACTTTAAGAATGTGGTAGAAATGTAGCAGCAGGGGGTCCACCAAAACCAGTAAAATTTTGAAAGTGGTCCACGAGAAAAATAAGTTTGGGAACTACTGCGTTATATAAACTCCCGACCGGGAGGGCTGGACAAGTTTCCCAACGCTCAGCCTGACAGGTTCATTAGCCATGCTATTATTAACTACGGTTATCTGTCAGGGATCTAGTTTTAATGGAAATTGCCTATAATACTACCTGGCTGTATAGTTTTTATCTATAAATCTGTTGTTTTGCATAGGTCCGGCAAACGAGCAAGCAGGTCGCCTGATGGTTAATGATCACTGCCGCTCCTGAACGTCCACAATGGATCATGGATGTGTTGGCGGCTCAACAAATAGGGAGGAGAGCGGGAAGGAAAAAGGATTGGAAGAGAAAAGTCATTTGCAATCATATTGGGTATCCAGCAATCTCACTCACCGAACGAAACGCGACAGCGACTGTTGCTTCAAGTCGACAGTGGTACCGCCCCAGACGAGCATGTCCATTCATGCTGAGTCATGACTGACACCAGCTTGGTTTTATCACTTCCAAAACTTGCTTCTGGGGTTGGTTGCATTTGCAATTAAGTTACCCAACAAAAACTTCATTGTTAACTTAAATATTATAACAATAAAATGATCTATAATTGTAACAATAACAAGCCTAATCCTATCTTTCAAAATGTTACTGTTACATTTTTAATGTTCAATCTTGTATTCTCGAGGGAGTAGGCAGGGGTGCCATCAGTGCCACTGGCAAAAACTGAATTTATTTTTGTCCATTGACTATTTGATCCTATCAATCGACAATCTCGATATATATTTCAATCCTATTTAATTATTTTATCCAGAAGTCGAACCTCGGACCTTACTGTTCACTGCCTTAACTCGCCACCGTTCGTCGAATGAGCCGACAATATATTTCATTAAAGAATTCCATCAGGTCCATTGATGGCACCAAAACGAATGTAATTGCTTATTTATCTAAATTGATTTTACACATAATGATAGTATGAATTAGTAAGGTTTTGCGGTGTTGTTAATGATGTACGAAATTATAAATTTTCTCTTTGAATTAACATACGTTGTTTTATAGATAGAATTTATAACATTGAGCCTAATTATAATGAATAAGATAGCCTCCGTAGCGCAGTTGGTTAGACGCTAGCTGTATAACGTGAGGCTGCGGGTTCGGTTCCTGCACCGAAATAAAAATGAGTGTGATGCACATGAATTTGTTTCGGGTCTGGGTGTTTGTGAGAGTGAAAAGTCTCGCAATTTCTGATATCCACGACACAAGACTTGACCTGTATGCTCGTTTGTCGCACTTATACAATAAAAAACAACTATTTTAAACAACATTTATTCTCTCGTAATCCGAGACTAAATTTACCTTTTATTACAACAATATTTTGCATTCAACTATATCTCCCAAGACAATGACTTATTTCAGCACAGCTCGCTCACATCCTTAATTCTTATACAAATATGTTGATTTGTCTTTGATATCTAAATGACTACTTGACGAAAGATAAGGTGTTTAGTGAAAACCCGCAACCTTCAATATTTATTTAAGCATATCATTAAAAAAAATGTAGTAGACACTACATAATAGTTTCATAGATTTACACGAATGTTAATTGAAATAAATATTTTTTTCCGATTTTATCCCGGATTTGGTTTAATTTTACATTTTGAACTCCCAGACGTTTCGATTGCTTTCCAGCTTTCGAGGTCACGGGGCGGACTGTGGTAGAACATTGTCAGGTTAGGTGGACCGATAATTTTCTCTGGGCAGGTGAAAAGGTTAATACTCAATCACCACGCACTATAACGGTGAAGGAAAATATCGTGAGGAAACCTGCATACCATAGCGATTTGCAATCATTTCTATGGTATGTAAAGTCCGCCAACCAGCACTAGGCCAGCGTGGTGGACTATATGGCCTAACCCCTCTAAATCGTACTCTCGATTGTAGAGGAGGCTCGTGAACTGCAGTCCATTAATCTGTAGGAAATAGAAATTTTCTTTAGAGGAAACTAGAGACAAATACTCATAAGATTTTGCCACCGATTATTAATATTTTACAATGAAGGCTGGCTTTCAGGAAGTTATCACGCTACTGTGTGTGCTATGATACCAGTTATATAAATTAAAATTATGACGTAACGTGACGCGCTCCAGAATGTCAAATATTCAGCGGATTCTTCAAGGCTCTTCCTCACTATGGTCATTCATTGGCAACTATCGGTGTTGACGGCTTGTGGGCTATTTTTAAGCGATGTTAGGAGACTTATTAAATAAAATAAATAAATACACCCAACAGTCACGTACAAAATTCGGACCCCACACTAAGATTGAGTATTGTGTCGTGGGTATCAGAAACTACAAGAGTCTTTTCGGTCTCAGAAACACCTAGACCCGAAACAAATACCCGTGGTGACACATATATTTGTTTCGGTGCGGGGATCGAATATTCCAGCAGTTTTAATAATGTTTATGCATCTGCTGACAAGCGCAATACTATCAGATGAGTAACAATAGACGAGAAGACAGGTATCTCGTGTCATTCGATATAATTTCGCCAGCTAATCCTCTTTATCCCAATATCATAAAATAATTCAGGATTTAATAATGGAACGGAAAAAAATCGCTACACATTTGACGTGAAAAATGTGTGGTGTTGACATCGTTAAAGCCAAAGTAACCATCTAAGGTAATTAATATAACCGAGCCTAAAATATTTAGGTTTCCTCAAGATGTTCCCTTTCTTCATTAAAGCGACAATTAACTTAAACTACACCGGTGTCTTTAAAGAAAATGAAGTAAGATACCTTAAATTCAAACTACCTCCGGTGTGGCAGTCCGGATTCCTTAACTGGGTTATCATATGATGCTACGTCATCACCGGATAAATAAAAATATTTACTTAACTACTGTGTTTTTTTATTGCTGTGAATGGCGAGACGAGCATGCCATTCGCCGATGGAAAGCGATTCGACCGCTCATTGACAGTAGCAAAACCAACAACACCATGAAAAACAAAGCAATGTATGGCATTCCACTGCACTCGCCATCCTGAGACATAAGATGTTAAGCCTCATGTGTCCAGTAGTTACTCTGGCTACAATGTCCTTCAAACCAGAACACAACAGCGTATTTACACTGCTGTTTGGCGGGAGGAATAGACATTGCGGTGGTACCAATCCAGGAAACCTTTCACATATGAGAGACCTACCCCCAGTAAAATGAATATGGATTCGTTTCCTCATGATGTTTCTCTCACCGTTAAAGTGATTGATATTTGACTATCAACCTCGTCTCCGAATATTTCACCTAGAACTTTAAACGTTATTTTACGGTGTTAATATCCATCTGAAATTTGGAGATCGGTCGATTTGGTCCAACCGTGGACAAGAAATTCATTATTACCAAAAAAATTGGCGTATTTTTTTAGATTAATTTCTCTATTTACTTTTATCCTACGCCATTGGAATTAGATTTACAAAAAAATGAGGATATCATGAAATATTTCTACCATTTGTGTATTTGTCAGCAACATTCATAGAGTTGACATCTGTCACGAGACTATTATCTGTCAAATTGCATTGTGTTCGTCGTGTACTCATGTGTATTTAAAATTGAATTAATTTGAAAATCATTTAATTTCGTTTTGTGGCTGGGTGTTGTGTTTATTCTCTACGGCGTCCCTTGCAGTCAATTGCTTACCTCGATCCAACAATACTATAGCATAAAAATAAGTTAAAATGTTTATAATCGTCATGTAAGCAAAAACTACGGGAAATCATTGATGCGTGCCTGAAGCCAACAACTACGAGACACCGATCGTAAAGGCGCAAAGGCTTACATGATCTGTAATGTCTGAATGGATTCATCCTCAATCATTGTTTTATTTTTTCATTATTGTGTACGGTAGCTTCAGATATTTTTTAAACTAGCGCATGACAAAATGACTAACTACATACAATAAACCTGATATAAAAATATTATACTTTTAAATATTCAAATGTGTTTTTCTGTCTTCCTTGATAAGCTTACGTACTTTATAATAATGTATATTCATACTCATCCCAAACTTAAAATATAAGCCAACTAAGATATTACGTATTCAGATAGCAGAAAATGGTAGATTTTGTAAAACTCTAAGAGGATAAATCTTAAAAACCCCGTATCCTAGCTCAAGAAGACTATGTTATATTTGAAGGATAAAAAATCCTTATTATTTAATTCTATGTCTCATTTGTCTCCACCATGTTTCCACTACTAGGCCCAATATTCATAGGAAAACGACCGATCTCCTTTGTGTCTGTGCGTGCGTGACCTTCATTCATTCATACGTTAAATAATTACTATGAACTACGTAATAGTCACGAGGTATAATTAAATTATGCAGCAGCCCTTTCTTGATTTAGTGTATAAATTGTGGGATTAAGTGACTATAATACAAGTGATAAATTCAGTATCTCGATAGTAACCACCAACGTGAGATTATTATAATAATATGGTGGTGCCGGGCCACCTTTTCTGCTGACATTTGACTGGTTGTCCAAAATGCACGAATTATTTGAAATAAAAATAATTTAGGGTTTTTGAATTCCACTCGTACTCTTTTTAGACGGAGAATAACTGCAATGGTCACTATTTAAGGCATGTGCAATGTTTATGTCAAACACATTAGGTATTATTTATAATATCAGCTTTCTCTACACAACGTCTTCACAGTTCACACCGTTCCCGTCATTCGCATTCCTCCGTTCTCCTTCACCACCGGTTTGCGTTGTGTCAAGTTCGAGACGACAGATGCACAGAGTATAAATATGTCCATACACCTCTCCTTTATTGTTTTATGTACTCACACGTCCGGCCTCCGAATTTGACATACATCCTCAGACTCCCCGCGCTCCCCACGTCTGCCTATAATCCGGCCGCTCAGAGAATGCGTTCCTGAAAGGTTGTAATCGAACGGACGACGTAACTTTGAAGTGTCGTTGCAAATGCAACGACAGCAAATGTAAATACATTATCGAACAATTTTATTTATTTACCCTACTTACGAAATAAAACATCATAAAAAATTAAATAATATGTAAATTTAGGTTAAATTTTATCACTTTGGATGGTTAATAAAAATAAAAATATTATATTTATAAGTTCATACCACGCCGTTACAAGGTTATGTCAACTGTTCATTTCTGGAGTGATGTGGCCAAAAAATAGCAGATTATTATAACGTTATTTTCCGTTATAATATAAAATAATACATTTGTGTTTTTAATAATGTATAACGTAATAATTAAACGGATCTAACTCTTTATTTCACCTGGCAGCAATATAATATCTTTCACATTTGTGAATTTTATTTAAATTTGGCATTGAAGTTTACTGTATCAGCCCATATACGTCCCACTGCAGGGCACGGGCCTACTCTACAATCGAGAGAATCGATTGAGAGTGTTTAGGCCATATAGTCCACCACGCTGGCCTAGTGCGGGTTGTTTACATTTTTATTAAAATATTTTAAATAAGAACATTTAATATTAACTTATATTATTTACTTATAATTGATTTAATAATAATAAGAATCAAAATTAAAATCCGATCTATAATGTGATACTATTTAAGCGGCTCAGTGGCGCCTCCTTTTCTTATTATTTTTAATTAATTGTTTGTAAATATGTTGCCATATTTTGTAATAAATATAATTATCACCTTGTTGTTTTGTTTATTATTTTAACGACATGAAAATGTAGAATGCAGACAATTGGATATTTGACGGTTGTGGCAATAAAATATAAAATGTGTTGCATTATTATGATAAGTTAGTAAAAGACAATAATATTTGGTGTTTTTATTTACATTTATATAAATTGTAAATATTATAATGATCTGAAAGAAGTTTGTGAGTTTTTATTTATTGATTAAATGCAACAAAACAGGATCGGCTGTCCTTGTGCAACGTGTGACGTCACATTGTACAATTTTATTAATTCCTGCCACTAAGATCATGATCATGACTGCCTCGGTGGCGTAGTTGTATTACGGTACGGTTACAAAGCTGAGGTCTCGGGTTCGAGTCCCGGGTCGGGCAAAGTGATACTGGATTTTTCTATTCATTATCAGCCCGGAGTCAGGAATTTGTGCCCGATATGGCGATAGGCTCGCCCCCTATCACATCATGGGACGGAACATACAAGGCGAAATGTGGGTGTCCTGATGGCGCTTCTGCCTACCCCTTCGGGGATAAAGGCGTGAGTTTATGTATGTATGTATGTACTAAGATCATTCACCAATTGTAAAGTGTGACGTAAATTTTAAAAAGTCACGTGACCAACCGTTTTGGTGACAATATTTTTGGTAATAAAGAAAAACATGTTTATTCGTTATATAGATCTCTTTAAAAATATATTAACGGTTGGAAGATTTAAAGAATGATTATACCTAGATTTTAAAACACTTTATAGAAAATAGTCAAGTATCCAATTATTCTAACTTGCTACTTTTACTAGGAATAATTCAAAAGTTTAGCAAAATGATAATTATTTCCCATCACTACTCATGATCAACTGACATGTGTCAGGAACGCATTCTCTGAGCGGCCGGATTATAGTCATTATTTCAAAGCATTTTTTTTTTCATAATGTTTTTTCAATTATTTTGAGTCTAGGACATAATAATGCTTTGAAATAATGACAAAACAAACATGAAAAATGCGGGGAACCGCAGACATCCGTCACAAGAAGTGACAGTTTAAAAAACAGCGCATTAAATACTTTAAACAACAGTATTTACTTATTGCCTAAAATATTTTGACATCGATGTAGATGATTTAAAATATTTGTTTATAAATGCAAAAGGAGTTAATTAACTTTTAAATACAGTACTAATGTTATTATTATATTATACTAGCCTAAAAGATCCCACTGCTGGACAAAGGCCTCCCCAAAGTTCTTCCATGAATCTCTGTTGAGAGCAATTTTCATCCAGTCGTTGTTAAAATTATTGAGGTCGTCCCGCCATCGCTTTCAGGGTCTACCTCTTCACCTATACCCGTCTTGCGGCATCAATACGCCGATGATTTTGCCCCATCGATCAGACCGTCGCGTCGACCGTCCACCGAACTTTAAGTAATAGAGAAGCGTGATACGTAATAGAAGCATAGTTTTAATGCACTTTTATTAATCAGAATAAAAAGTAAGTTATTACAAAAAATATTGACATAATGTGATATTTACAGGGAAACTTAACCCTTATTGATAGACAATTATAAAAACTGTTTTAGTTATCGAATATTTTGTCTCCTTCGCGCTAACTGAATTCAAAAGTCGTTAAAAAGGGACAAAACATTCGATAACTAAAACTAAAATAGGTTTTATAATTGTCTATTAACGTAAATCAATAATTACAAAACAACAGCGTAACTAGTAAAATGGTGTCTATTAAGTATAAGTGTTTACCGCAATCTTCTTTCGTGCCAAGTTTGCGCGTCATTGCTTTTTTAGCAGTAATATATACAAGTAAAATAATTTATAATCACTTAATAAGACTTTGTAATTTTATAGCCGCATTAAAAGAAGTTATTGCACTCTTCATGTACGAATATTAATTCTGATTCATAGATTCGTGATTTCATGAATGGGGCTCATGATTTTGATTGTACCTACTGAATTGACAAAATGACTTTAACTCGAGATGTACTGGCTACCTGATGCTTTCAAAAGGAGAAAAATGGGACACAGAGATGATGATGTATTCCTAGCCGTTTTCGGCCTCGGCGACTATTACATTGAACACATTTTTTTTATAACAATATATATATATATTTAAGTAGGACGTTGATGTTCCGTCCTCTGATGCGCTCTTGCGTGGCTTACGTACCCTAGCTTGTTAGTAAAGGTACGAGCGCATGTTGGGCACGTCAACACCCCGCTGACGTAGTTGTAGTTAATGGCCACAGGTGGTCGGGCCTTTAGCTCTTCTCGTTTTTTGTCGAGACCTTCGCGACGTTCAGTTTCAAAGGCGTCTACCTGAACCTGAACGAGACGTCTCCATGCAAGGCGTTGTTCTGCTTTGGTCTCCCAATCAGATGGATCTATTTTGCATCTCTTCATGTGCCTCTTCAGAACGTCCTTATATCTTAGGTACTGGCCACCGCGTTTACGCTTACCGTACTGGAGTTCTGAAAAGAAGATGCGTTTCGCCACTCTACTCTCCGACATGCGAGACACATGGCCACACCATCGCAGTTGTCGCCTCATCAGATACACCTCAATGCCGCCAATGTTTGCGCGCCTCAATACATCTGTATTCCTGATGCGGTCAGACCATCGGATGTTCATAATGTCTCGGAGACATTTATGGTGAAATCTGTCGAGTGTGCGAATGTGTTTGCGATAGGGGACCCATGTTTCTGAAGAGTACAGGAGGTTGGGTAGCACCACTGATCTATAGACGCTGACTTTGGTGGAAAGTTTCAAATCGTGCGAGCGGAAGACCTTACCTCGTAATTTGCCATAAGCGGCAGCGGCAGCACCTATTCTGCTGTTAATTTCAGCATCCAGGTCATGTTTTGATGTTAATGTGCTACCTAGATATTTGAACTTTTCCACACAATTTAAAATGTCTCCTCCACCAATGCGTATGTCAGGAGAGGGGTAGTCAGAAGCATTAACGACCATTACTTCGGTCTTTCTAATATTGATTTTTAGGCCAAATTTAATGCATGCTTCATCCAACCCAGTCATTAGATTTTGAAGGCCATTGGGCGTATCGGCAACAAAACACAGATCATCAGCGTACATCATCTCAGCTATTGTGGCAACAGATACCTTTGTGCTCGATTTAAGACGGGAATTAAGATAATAAATAATAATAAATAATAATAATAATAATAAATAATTTAAGATTACAAACTGGTATCCTACAGAATCGAAAAGAAGTAGAGGCCATATTGCTAATAGGTAAACAAAATCAAGAGGACAGCAGCACCTCACTGGAGACGAGTCACGAGAGAAAGAGTTAGAGGAAGTCTTGCCAAGATGCAGTCTAGAATGCGCGACATTTTGTAGCATTTAAGTGATTTTACATATATATATTTTTATAATTCTCAGTATTAAGGGCTATAAAAATAAAGACAGTCGATAATTCGGCGGTTTATTCCGGGTTCGAACACCCTACCTCCGTATTTAAAATCCTGTATTTTTCTTAACTGCCGTCCAAATAATACTAACGGTATTCATACACGCCATTCCAGAAACCCATATTCCAGCATGAAATGAATAAGAATTAATGTTGTTTCAATGTCCTTCTGTCACGCTATCACGAAATCGGTAGCTTAATGCTATATTAAACAATCACGTAGAATTTATGAACTATACATATTTTTACTAAAGGATATTCGTAGCATAGGGACCACCGTACTTGACTTACATTCGCTCCTTCTCTCTCACTCTTCAGCTACAGGAAGTAAACTGCTGAAGAAAGGCCTCCCCCATTTATTACCACATCGACCTGTTGGAAGCTGCCTGCATCCTGCGACTTCCTGCGACCTTAACTAGGTCGTCCATCCCCCATGTGGAGGGCGTCCGACGCTTCGCTTGCATGCCTTTAACGTTTAATTAACTACAGATCAGAAATATGCAAGAATGTAGTGTCTGCGACGTGTATTAATGGCACCTCAAAGTGGCTATAAGGCAATGGATGGTACGTGCAAAGCTGTATAGAAAGAGTATCCACCGACGTGAGATGGTTATTGCCAGTTCACTCAATTACGTCTGGTTGTATCCGGATATTCATAGATGTACCCAAAATGCGACATACTGTCGTGGATCCGTCATTACGATGGGTTCACAGTATGTACGGTAGTCATCTGCGGTGATTCGTATATCCAGCAAAATGTTGTTACTGATGCGGTCTTTTCGAAGCGGTCATTAATCGTTAGATTAACTATTTTGTTGTTCATTTTATACTATGAAAACCCCGTGTGTGTTTAGGTGTATACCGTCGATTAATCACCATTATATAGACTGCATTTTTCGAGCTCGTTGTAAATGACATTTATAAAGATAATAAATTGGCGTAAAGCAAATGTTTTTCGAGACACTATTATTTCTCATGTGCGATTTTCGTATCCTTATTTTATGCATAAATTCGGTATATGAGCAAAAGGCTCACCTCATGCTAACGATTGCTGCTGCCCATGAATATCTACAATACTTGGGTGGTAGATGCATTGTATGTAAAAAAGGGTATGGAAAAAGGACAGACGGAGGATAGAGGTTATTGTGTTAAGTATAGGGGACGCTATTCGTACCTAAGTTCAAAAACAGCATTGAATGTTCAGAGACAAGCCCAGCGACGATTGGATAAACGTCGTAGAAGATAGCAAGGACGTCGCTTACAACAGCATTTCTGTTCTGTTTCATTTGGCGAGTGAGATAACCGGAGAAAAAAACGTGGCAGAGTATTTATGTTCACCTGGTACCATACTCGATAATGGAAAACTCATTACAACTTCGTCGAGTTTTCTCCGAGCCTGGCTATATCCGATTCGAGATGGTTGAAATTCTAGATGTCCAGATATCTACAGAATGCCTATGAATTTAAACTGCCAATATATTTATTTATCAATGAACAGTTTCAGCTCATAACTCACTGTTAATACAACTACAACGCAATATTTATGTTGTTTTTTCATAATGGTTTCTTAGATTCACGCGAATGTTACACATTGAAATAAAACTATTTTTACGGATTTTATCGCGATTTGGTTTGATTTTTACATTTCTTAACGTCCCGACGCGACGTTTCGATTACTTTACAGCTTTCGTGGTCACGGGGCGGACTGAGGTATTAGTCATCCGCTCAGTGACTGTTACAATTTAACTACCCTTAATTTACAATTATTAAATTAAAAAGTTAATTTAAAAAGTTAGCTAGTTTTTGCGATCCGAGTTACGCAGAAGGAGCTCACTGTGTCAAAATTTTGCCATAAATAGCTTTCCTACGTAAGCATTAAAGTAGAATACTTGGTATACCATGGTACACAACACAGAAGATGTATTTCTGTGGTACACACCGTGGTATCATCCGTTGCTCACATGCCAAACAAAATTTGGCAAATTCTTGGCGCAAATTATTATCTTTTGTGTTTGATCATGAACAGAAATTAAATGTTAATGCGTCATAATGCGCTTTGTTCGTTTTTTTCCTTATTTAATCGCTTCATTACACTTCTATTGTGTTTAATACATTTGTGCAAATATTTGAATTAGTACAAATAGTAGATGTATTATTGGGCGTGAGAGGTTTCCTAAATTCCTATTATTATTTGATTTTATTTTTTTAAGTCACCCACCGGTACATACATCCTGACCTCCCGATAAGATCAATCTAGTGTTTACTGGTGTCTAAAACTACGAGAGACTTTTAGGTCTCCCAAAAACCTAGATTCGAAACAAACACTCGTGGATCATACCAACATCTGTCATAGTGCGGGAACCGAATCCACGGGCTCTCGTTTCACAGCTGGCTTCTAGGGTCTAACCAATTACAACAGAGGCTGTTAGAAAAATATTCCATTATGTAAAAAAAGAAATAATGGCGGGATGCTGAATAAAATATTTGAGTAAGTATCTTCTATAAAGTTGACACATTCCGCGGAAACATTAGATTTATTAACATCACCCGTGGGAATTGTGATTTATATAACTAAACATTTTACAATACTGTTGAGGAAAAGTGGAATGCTTCATCTAATATTATTGAAAACGTGATATATCATAATCTATCATAACATTGACGTATCGGTTGCATGAGGATATCCAGCGCTGCTCAGTAAAGTATTGTGAAGTGTAGGAGTGAAGCTCGAAGGCGGGACAGTCTAATCCAAGGATAAATAAAAGTCACATTCGTGTCGGATGTTTTATTCTGTACTAAATTAATTGACTAAAATTTACTAATAAATTAAACAATTCACACATTTCACAGCGCGGTTTTAACTTATCTACATGCTTTGCAGTGCCATACATATTTGTTCTCTTCACGGTTTTTCTGTATCGCCAAATAATGCTGTATCAGTATATTTTAATTTCCTACGTGGATTCTTCGATTTCATCTTTGAGAAATAACTTAATAAAAATATATTAGATAAATTCGACATTGCAAACTTTATTAAAACACCTTTTAGTCGAATAAAGTCTGTGAGAAATAATAGTTCCAAATTGTAACACAACTTAAATATTATGCTTATGTTTGCGGAATGATATCCGTAAAATATTATGGATTTCTGCTAATTAATTTTGTATTTAAATTATTTTGATTTTATTGAAATTACAGATACAAAACTATTTACTATTTCCATCACTAATTGTTTACGCACTTCATTTTACTGCTTAATTATGATTTTATAACTTTATTATTCTGAGCAATTAATTATTATATAATTTTTTGTTGAATTAATATTTAATTTGTACCCAATATTTTGTAAATTGAACGAGTTGAATTAGGGTCAAAGTTTAATTTGATCAATGACAAATTAATATTTTTCGTATTATAAATTATTCGATAAGATGATTAAGAGGTGGCCTTATAATATTCGAAGCCCCCCATAGTACTCACTTTGGTACTTTTAGAAACTCATGTCTAGGAATATTTTCGTGAGTCATATGTTAGAATTTTATGATATTATTTGGCAGATACCAGAAGAACCATCAAGAGAATCCGATCAAGCCTAAAGAAAAATATTTTCCATATAAATTAATTTGAATAGCGATCGCAGTCGATATTTCTCACAATATCTTTAAACAATACACGTATTCATTGACATTCCCCTGTTTCAGTACAAATAAGTATTTTTTATAGTGAAAAAGGCGAGACGAGTATGCTATTCGTCTGATGGTAAGTGAAATGACCGCTCATGGACAGTAGTAAAAGTAAACAAACTAGAGTTTCTTGCCCGTCCTTCTAGAGTTTCTTGCCCGTTCTTCTAGTTTCTTGCCCGTTCTTCTCTAGTGAAAACCGCTTTCCGAACCGGGTAGTTCAAAAAATGACTGTATCTAAATAATGTTGAACATTTTAATGGATTCAATAGATTATTTTCATTTCATTTGATTTCATGAATTACAATGCAATGCTTGGCATTCCACTGCGCTCGCCATCCTGAGACATAAGGTGTTAAGTTTTTATTCATTACGAGAGTTGCTGAGCTTCAGTGCTCGCCGCTCGGTGTCATTAAATGTATGCTGTCAATCCTGGTTTATAAATTGCAATGGGTTGGTTTGGCTGATGGTGCTTAAAGATTATTGTTTTTTTAAAGACCAACTCCGTTTCACACCCACTATTACCATATGAGCTATTACCATAATCAACTTCTATGCATTTTAAGTACCTATCTAGTTATTACGAAATTCATCTTTCACACTTTCGTCAATATTTAAATCTTATTGTTATTCCCAGTAGCGCGTTCTATCTTAAATGTACTAAACAGAGGAATGCAATGACGTTTAATGACTAGAAATAACTAAAACCACACAAAAAAAAAATAGCGTAATGTCTTGCCTCAAAACTTTAGCTCTACCATCATCTTTATAAAGTCTCAAGAATCCAAATATTGATAAATTTACATACATTTACTGTCAATTCATTAATTATATGTTATGACGTTGATGAATTATGGTAATTTTTGAACCTTGGTGGTTATAGACCCAAACATTAATTGAGATTGCAAAACGGTACTGTAATGCTAAGCATCCACTAGGAGCGTCTTTGTCGAAGGAGAAAAATATGTGTTTATTTTGTTAATGGCTTCGACATTAATGGTCTAATGTGGATTAATTGCTGCCAAGTATAAAAAAAATACTTTATTTAAAAGATTATTCAGATTACTAATTAACTTGGATGATTAATAAAGAGAATCTTAGAAAACTGTTTAAATATTAAA
The DNA here is from genome assembly GCA_905220455.2 of Deilephila porcellus. NCBI lineage: Eukaryota > Metazoa > Arthropoda > Insecta > Lepidoptera > Sphingidae > Deilephila > Deilephila porcellus. The sequence goes on from LR999991.1 coordinate 11,099,395, forward strand.
CTATTTTAAAGGGGCCGCTTATTTTGCCAGAATACAGATGTACGAAAGAATATCCTTAGTGGACGCTTAGCATAATTACAGATTTAAATACATATGCATATAAGATTAAACAATTCCACAGAGCATTCACCTCCATATAGACGGTAGAACATGCGAATATAAGAGCTTGTTAAATCTCTACCCACAAGATGGACAAACCAGCTGTAAAATTTGCAATAGGACGACAGATGCACGTCTTTCAAATTCAATAGATAGCTTGAGAAATCTTCGCAAGTGTATGTTTATTTTCCAATGATTTGATACGATTTAATGGTGTAATACCCACACTGGATTAAAAATGGTTTCTTTCAGAGTGGTATGTTCGGTAAAATAGTTCCCATGCCACATAAAACATGTGAAGTTGTGGGTCCTAGTTTCTGCCATTTGACAATTGTGATATAAACGATAGAATTTAAATCTATAATATTTATTTACAGTTCATCGCCTGTTTTTGCTGATAAGCACAGAGCCGGATTCAGAAGGCAAAGAGGTGGGTTACGCTAATCATTTTGAAATTTTAATATCAAAAATAAAAAAAATGTTTTTTACTCTCAATTCAATTTTTATGGGTGGAAAATTCTGTATTTTAGATTTAAGACCCATTTAATCCGTCTCTGTATTACATTTAAATGATTGGAAAATAAAATAAAAGCGTATACTTGAATAAAAGCATTACTCAGCTACCGATCACGCAGTAATGTTCACTAAAACACAATTTTCCTAATGATATATAAAATATTTAATTCACTAATTAAAGCATTTCACTGTGCTAAGATTTTTCCTTCTTTCAATATATTTTTTTAACAATTTTCGTGCGGTCTTAAGACCACTGGTATAAAAAAGTTCTCAATGGTGTTTTATCGGTTAAATTGTTATAAAAAACTGATTAAATTATTAAAAATATAGTCTTTTATATGACTGTTTGTGTCCTTAATAAATGAAAAAAAAAAAATAGTGCAGAAAATTATAAAATTTCTCGATCGCACCAATAAGAAGTCGTCAGCACCAATATTTATAAATTTCTAACCCCAAATATGACAAACGCTAATTAAAAATAACGGCTTTTTAATTCTCACAGGGAATTTTTAATTTAATTAAAATAAAATCATATTCATATATAAACATTCGATCTTTCGTTCATTTGTGTTTTATCCCCGTCGATGCCAAAGTTCAACTCATTCTTTTCTATTTGGCCGAATCTTTTACAGTTTTATCCATCTTTACAAAACTCGTTTGACAAAATCCAATGATAAAAATTAAATAGGCATATTTTGTCGCTACACAAAATAACAACGTAATACACTTCTAAATAAAAGGAAATGAGTTAACAAAAATTATATATCAGAAAATCTCGACATGAAATATTTTAAAATCATGTTAATATGACATTATCACGGAGCGCAAACACAGCCTTATTTGGCTACCTTATCGTTGATAGGAAAGAATGGAGTTATACACATTTACGTATATTACAGTTCCATTTTCCTTATTTGAAAGAAAATCTAAATTATTTTCCTGGTCATTACGAAAGTCTATAGAATGTAATAAATAAATTACCTTCAGAAATACATGAAGCAATGGATGGATAAAAGAATAAGATTGCCAAAGATCACGTTGATGGAAATAACTTGAAAGTTGATGCATGGCAAACGTCAGGTTTAACCCGCAACTATAATCCGCATAAGAGACAATTGTCTGTTTAGTAGTCCCGCATATTAAAACAATTAATCGACCGATAAAACTCCATTGAAAAACATACAGCCAAACCTAACGCCCGCTCTCCACGCCAAACCTATCCGTAAATTGGAAAAATACCAAAGCATAAATATACTTTTGAAGCACATAAACTAAATTAGCAAATGAGGACATATAACTTAATCTAATACTGTTTATATTACTTAAACTAACAATAAATGATTTTACTATTGTATAGAAGACTGGCAACCCAGCCGGTCCTTGTAACAAATGTTGCCATACGCTAAATAACTTATTTATGTCAAATTAGCACTGTAATGTGTTTAAAAATTGTCCATACAGCCATTTATATCCTCCTTTTAGGGAAGACACGTTGAATGGGACTTCATAAAGATAGTAGAAATAATAAATTACTCACAATAGTAATTAAGGATAATGCAATAATTGGATACAATTTGAACTTATTTATGCATTTAATTCGTAATCAATAATTACAATTACACAGGTAATCATTGCGGTATGATATCGTCTCGCATATGTTAAGTTAATTACACAAAATAACTACTTTTGTAAAAAAATAGTACAAAATCTCGAACAAATGTTTTTCTGAAATTTTCTTCGACGTTATTACACCGGCAAGCAAGTGTATAATATCAGTATTGTGGTAAAATTAAGAATAATACACTGGCAACATTCAACTTGTAGTAAGCTATTTAGCGTATGCTCCGTATTAATCTATTGAAAGATTTTCTACGCACTCATCAGTCACACCCGACACGTACTAACGAACTTATATCGAACCGATCATATATATTTATTTAAAGATCATTAATTATGTAAGACTAGTGTTTTTTTGACAAATTCTCAACAATTTTGCGGTAATAATATACATAGTTTCGATTTCATGAAACATTATAGCAACAAATACGAAATTGTAGATTTCTTAAATTTATTTTCGATTGGCATTGAGTAATTATGCTGTATTTCTTATGGCAACATCGTACAATTGTCTGTCATTTTTGAATTATGAATTCGTTATTTGTAACGAACTTTCAGTTAAGGTGTAAACAATGATGGCAGTTTCAGAAGTAAATAGCTTCTATATGAACATCATTACTCAAAGCCAGTGTTGCTGACTAGAAAATTCAAATAAAATCACAAAAGTTCCCTCATTAAAACGAACCTTAAATTTGTAATGTTTAAACGACTAAAAAAGTAACATTTTAGGTCATGTCCGGATCTTAGGCACTGTTAGACCGCATGAATTTTTTTATCATTTTGTACAAAAGGCGCACAATTCACAACGGAGGTTGATAACAAATTCTAGTCTATTTTTTTTAACGTCAAATTTTCGGCTATTTTCCGTGGCTCCAGTGTAAGTTGTATGCCTGCTCGACGTGGGCATTGTGTCTGTTATTTAGCTGCCACGATATTATTATTACTGTTTTTCTAAATTATTCGACATTATAGCTCATGAATTTATGCTCCTCTAAAACAAACTCCCCAATTTTACAAGTCCGAAACTTTACAAGTCTTTCATAAATAATTAATTGTACTGTTTTTGTGAATCATTTAATCAGTCATTCAAAGATTGCTTGCAAAGTTAACATGATTAAAACCATTACAATACCTAAACCAAATTGTTCGAGAACACCTAAACATTTGTCATGTTAAACAGTATTGTCTAAACTGAGTTTGACAGTAAAGTAAAAAACATCTTACACCGACAGACACAATGCCCCCTCTATGTCTACTCCTTGCTATGTATTCATATAAAACGGATATCAATACGTTGTATCAAATTATAAAAACACACAGTCAACTTCGGCTATCCTCGCTACGACACCCCTACGCAATATTCTCTCTTTAATCGGAAACTTTGTGGTTCAGGTCCATATGTGAGGTTGAACGCTGCGTTTTTTAAAATTCAGATTTATTTGGAGTCTTTAGAAATACCTCCTTGTTTTCTTATGGAATTTAACTTTACTTGATGTTCAAAAGAAATACTATGATTCTTGAATTAATTAATTTAAATTCCACAATTTATTTGTAATACTTCGTGCCATGTATTCGAGTATCTATACCAATGTTTCATTTTCAAGTTTATTTGACTACTTAGGACTCATATTCTGAGTTATTAGTAATACAAGTCCTTGTAGAAGTGTACTAACTTGTCAAGCGTTTCTAGAAAATAAGTGTTATAACTTCTCAACTATGTTACGGGCGTGTAAAAAAACGCCGCGTCCAAACCCATATACGAACACGGGAACCTTGTACAAAAAGCTTTGAAAACACAACGAAATCATCTACACGATATTGTAATATCAGAAGCGATCATTATTTTACAACTTTTTATTCAAAAAGCACATTTACGAACGCTATCCGTTTGAACCGGCATTGTCACTTCCACAATCTTCTATTTGAAATATTGGTTATAGGGAATCTGGGAAACAAGGATGTCTAGTTTTGCTATACTGCTGTTGATTTAACAATCCTTTATTGGTTAAAAGTTAGAAATAAAAAACTCGACATATAAATTAAAATCTAGATTTTTGACTATTGGTTCTACAATACCGCGAATTTGGAGGTCACCCATTGAACTTCAGACACATTGTAATAATTTTGTAACTAATAATTTTATTGACTTTCAGATTCTCATTTTGCTGGCACAAACCACGAAACAAAAATAGAATTATTCCGGATTGGTTATACGGAACAATTGAACCATGTTTCTTGGTTGGTGACAATGCTGCGCAATTTGCGAATTAAATATAAATCCTATAAAAATTACATTGCATTTCCAAAGCGACAGGATCACTGAAAGACGAAATTCAAAATTAGGGATGACAATGCGAATACAGGAAACCCTTACGAGTACGAACACTTTAATGAGACAGATTGCTTTAGACTGATAACAAGTGACAGCCCTAATACCCTAAATCGAAGATACCATGACACATTGAGGTAGGTTTGAATCAGTCCCTTAATAACCGCTAAATGGACAGAACAATATTACTTCGAGTACTCAGGTTCCCTTGTGAAGTGATGTCAGTGCAAACGGACAGCGTTGTATAACTTACATTTAATATTCGCTAGTGTTCTTGCTCAGAAGAATCGACGTTTTCTGACTGTGCGAACTTCAGGAATACTTGTTCTAGCGTCGTCTGGCTGAAACTGTACTCTATGATGTTTAGCTTCTCTTTTGCTGGAAGGAAATTTGTTTATTAATAAGGAGTAGATATTGGCGCCCACCGTGGTGTTACTCCGCTTGAGTATGTCATTGAATTTATGGGGATATGTAGCAAAACTACGAAAACCAAAGGTTCACTAATATGTTACGGCATGCTCGTTTACAATTAACACTCAATTTCATTGGTTTAGGATTAGGATCGAAAAGTTGGCATTTGATATTGTCGTACGATTTTTTTTTATTTGAATTTTAACAACATCCAATCGCCATATTAAATGTAATTGACCTTGCTAATTATTCCTGACAATTATAAATTTAGCAGTCGTCACCTTGATGCCACTTACCAAATTCCCCCACCATCATCATCAGAGGCATCTCAGCGGGCCGGCATGATTGTATCGAATTGTTTGAGACTACCCTCTGATACCATCCGATACTCTATCTGGACGGCATTAGCACTTACCATCAGGTACAATGAAGTCACTATGCCGTGCCAGATAAAAAAAATATCTAACACTCAACTGCCTACATAATAACCACAAAGACAAGATAAGTCTCCAATAGCTGTAGCTGTAGAAAAAATATGTGTAATCTATCTGTTAAAATGTAAGCTGTGGAAACTGTTGTGGATTGTGTAATTCTAATTGTTATTAATTATACGTAATATTGTATCTGTTGTTTCCCAAATAAATAAAAATAAAATAGCCTTCAAACAGAAGACATCTCACCGTCCTCGATCTGCTGGAAGCAGCGCGCGAGGCTGGACACGGCGGACTGCGGCACGGAGAACACGAGGCGCTCGGCGAAGTTCTCCTCCAGCACCGCCGCCGGGAACAGCTGGCCCACCAGCGCGATCGCCGCCTCCGCGCTCGCGCCGCCGCTTGACTCCGTTCTGATGGAAAGCGAGATTTAGTCCGGGAACCAATATCACTTATACAGGGTATATCAAGAACGCGACCGAAAACGAAGCCAGGTGGTAGTATTAGTGACTTCAAACACAATGCAACTAAAAATTTCGCAAAAAAAATCGTCAACTTTTTTTTGGTAATTTTTTACTTATCGTCGTATTTGGGTGATAAATTCATAGTATTCCTAAAATAATGATATACACCTTTTTATTTTTTTACGACGCTATGGTACGATAGGATTTAAATTACTATTTTCGCAATAACTAGGTATTTACTACGCAAACACAATTATTTTTAAAAAATTGCAAAAAAAATCTGTCGCTTATTTTGCGAAATTTTTATTTGCATCGTGTTTGTAACCACTAAAACTACCACCCGGCTTCGTTTTCGGTCGCAGTCTTGATATACCCGGTATATTTCATTCACTAATGAATTTTACCGATGGTAGGCTTTCATATGTGAGAGGCCGCCTGGGTAGGTACCACCCCAATGTCTATTTCTCCCGCCAAACAGCAGTGTAAATGAATTGTTGTGTTCCGGTTTGAAGGACATTGTAGCTAGAGTAACACTGGATATAATGAGACTTAACATCTTATGTCTCAGGATGGTGAGCGCTGTGAAATGCCTTGCTTTATAGCGTATTCATCTCTTTAAAATGAGATTTTTATTTATTTATTTCCGGACTGATCAAAGTCGTTAAACTACAACCAAAAAATGCATTGCCATGTCTAAGTAGTGTATCAAATGGTTGTGTATGATAATTTCTCTTAATTTCACACATTTATTACAATCTGCTCCATTTGCTTTTTATTAGTAAACACTGTTTTGCTCTTTATAAACTCTTGGATTTCTATCAGACCTAAAATGGGAATAATCACATAAGCAATGAATATTTTGCGATGATTTTCATCACTGAGGGTAGTTACCTCTGATGCTGTCTAGTGTGATGCGGCGGCGTCCCAGCCACGAGCGGCGTGTGTATGCTCGCGTCCACCGCCTCTGTCTCCCCCTCCCCGCCCTCCTCGCACACCGAGCCCGACCCGGAGCCCCCTGGAAAATAATAAAGGACGGTTGATGGGAGATAATTAAAGAAAAACTGGTTTAAAGACGCAGCAAGACTAGCGAGGTGATGTGGGTGTACCAAACAAAACTATGTTTCTAGACATACAAAAGGAAATATTTATTGACATAATGATATAATGCATCCTAACAACCAATAAATAGTTATAAAAACGTTTTAAACAAACGAGGAATTGTAGAATATCAATAACATTTTAGCAATGAAGTAAAACCGACCACTCAGGAAATTACTGATACAAATATCATCAAGCATATTATTATCACAAAATGAACATTCATAATATTCATAAATAGGATTGTGATTATGCAAAGACTAAAAAAGAACACAAATATTTAACTAGCTTTCGTGAAGAGAAATTACAGTTGAAAATAAGGTAAAGGAACGCTTTAATCGTATCATACGGATAACCACTATACTGCACAAAAACACATACATGAATTTACGAATGGTTGAAACTCGAAACAAAGAACGAAAATAACAAATCTACATACACAACAATGAATTTTCTAATACACAGAACAATAAACTTAACAAAAAGGTCTAAAAAGCTCACGGTAATTAGACCACTTGCGAAATCGACGATCAAACTGAAGAACTAAAAAATAAAATAAAGGACAGAGGGTAGTATCTAGATAATTAGTGTTGAAGTGAGGGTAGGTTGGAAAGTACAGTACCTTCGTCAGCTTCTCCGAGAGACGGCGAGTTCTCTGTAGATCGCAGCGGTGATGGAGACATAGACATTTCTGTCTCCATCAACTAGAGAAAAAAACACAAGTAATAGAATATGTGGGACCGAAAAGTCTCTCGTATTTTCTGATAACCACGACACAAGACTTAATTTATCTAAATGTGACTGTTAGGTATATTTATTATTTATTTAGAGATGGCTAAGGCAGCTGATATTTTTACGGTTGTTTTATAGGTTGTTACAGATATATCTTTTAGCATACGATAGAACTACTTTTTAGATTAACTAAATCTAACGCCTGTATTTTTAGTACGAGTGGATATTTGAAATATCCTATGCACGTTATGCCGTTATGATTTATCAAGTTACGTTCAAACTTCAAAGTAGATGATGTGTAAAATATTAAAAACTTACAGTCGCCTTCTGATAGCTCTGTCCAATCTTCATTTCTAGCGTGTAACCGGCACCGTACAGATTCTTCAAATGTTGCGTCGAACCAATACATCTGCCAAAAATATGAATATACCAATTGACGATAACCTAACAGCAAATAGGAGAACTATAAAGGTATGGCATTTCCCGCAGAAAATTATTCTAGAAATCTGTGATCATTCAAGAATCCGCACGAAAGTGAGTTGAATTAATAAGTCAGGTCACGCTTCTTTTATTGCCATCTCCTACCCATTGTTAATATCAAAGACGGAAAAATTTAAATAAAATTAATAATATTGGTGGTCCATATTCACATGTAACAATAAAAGAAATGAAATTTACCTCAAACTTCCCTTAACCATAATCCCCACTCTAGAACACAACGCATCAGCCTCTTCCATGGAATGTGTAGTTAGGATAGCACCCTTCTTGCCCTGCAAACAAAAATATTTCGTTATATCACTAAAGTTGTGCCAAGCTGTGCCGAGACCTCGAGGTCGACCAAAAAATTGCTAAATTGATCGGCTCTAAGAATTATATGGGAGCCCACATTTTTCTTACAGTCGTGGATGCTTATACACATAAAGACGCTTAAAACCCATTTTGGACCGGTCGGGACACCTGGCCGGGAGAACAAAGGTTACTAGGTTTACTGGTGGTAGGTCTCTCATATGTGAGAGGCCGCCTGGGTAGGTACCACCGCAATGTCTATTTCTCCCGCCAAACAGCAGTGTAAATGCGCTGTTGTGTTCCGGTTTGAAGGACATTGTAGCCAGAGTAACTACTGGACATATTGAGACTTAACATCTTATGTCTCAGGATGGCGAGCGCAGTGGAATTCCAAACATTGCCTTGTAATTCATGGTGTTGTTTGGTTTTGCTACCGTCCATGAGCGGTCGTATCGCTTACCATCAGGCGAATGGCATGCTCGTCTCGCCATTCATTGAAATAAAAAAAAAAGGTTAAATAAGTAACTAACCTGGAAGCTAGCGAGGATGGTGTCCCACAGGAACCGTTTGGACCGGGGGTCCATGCCGGTGGAGGGCTCGTCGAGCAGCACGACCCGCGGCGCGCCCACCATGGCCAGCGCGAACGACAGCTTGCGCCGCGTGCCGCCCGAGCACTCGTCCGCGTGCTTGCCCGCGTGCTCCGAGATCTGCAGCCCGCGCAGGTACGCGTCCACGATCCTGCAACAACGACAAGAACTTTGGGTGTAACAATCTACTGCAGATTAGAGACGACACGCGAACTTTTAGTGTAACAATGAACTACTGATTAGAGACGAAGTCCACGATCCTGCAACAACGACGCGAACTTTGGATGTAACAATCTACTACAGATTAGAGACGATGCGCGAACTTTTAGTGTAACTATGAACTACTGTTTAGAGACGAACGAACTTTGGAAGTAACAATCAACTACTGATTTGACGTAATGTTGCGACAGCTACGTGAACTTTGGGTGTAGCAGGCAACCATTGATGCATTAGACACGATGCTGCCACAGAGCTGCAAACTATACTTGCAAAAATATATACACTATTGAAGATAGGCCTCTCCCAAGGATTTCTAAAGCGATATGTTGTATGCGGAGTTTAATTAATTTTGTTGCAAATTAATGACAAGTTGAACATTTCCAGGGATTGGCTGTGTTTCAGTGCTCAATGTTATTAAAATACGCGCTGCTTCCGACCCTGACTTACAAAAGTTGTAGTAACGGGTGAGTGTAGGATATTATCTAAGTGTTCGTTACCTAGGCGTATCAGTCTTGCTGACTCCCCGGATGGCGGCGTAGCATTCAATGTGCTCGCGGATGGTGACGTTCTTCCACAGGGCATCGTGCTGCGGGCAGTAGCCCAGCATGCGGAACGCCGAGACTTGGGAATCTCTGATGTTTTGACTGCCGAGCATCACCTGATAAACGACAAACAGTTACTAGGATCATAACTGCATGTGTATTGTGTACTATTGTTGGTGAACAACAAATTCTAGAGACTTCTGATGACTTCTGAAATCTGACAAATAATAAATCAGATCATCTACTACGTAGGTATTATCTGAAACAATTGTTTTTTTGGTGCGTTACACGCCTCTACAAAAAAAGGGGGGAGGGGGACAAAGTAAATAGAACAGGCGAAAAAAGGTATTTGACTTTCGGCAACCTCACGGAATTACGACATATAAACCGTGGCTACCCATTGGCTTTCTGTGATGGTGGTAGTCAAAGCTAACTGTAGCGTGGTAATACATACATAAACTCACGCCTTTATTCCAGAAGGGGTAGGCAGAGGCGCCACCAGGACACCCACTTTTCACCTTGTATGTTCCGTCCCATGATATGATAGGGGGCGAGCCTATTGCCATATTGGGCACAAATTCCTGACTCCAGGCTGATAATGAATAGAATATCACTTTGCCCGACCCGGGATTCGAACCCGACAATTAGCTTTGTAGTCGTACCGTAGTACAACTACGCCACCGAGGTAGTCACGTGGTAATAACACTTAAAAATAGTCATCTGCTATACTGGTTTTATCTGTACTAAATAAAAAAAATCACCGTTCCGCAAGTCGGCCGCTCCTCAGCTGTGATGATCTTCATGGTGGTTGTCTTGCCGGCGCCGTTGTGGCCCAGCAGGCCGAAGACTTCGCCCCCCTCCACGGCCAGGCTGAGGCGCGCCAGCCCTGCCTTGCGCACGCGGTGCGTGGAGCCCTTGCTGTCTCCAAAGCAGCTGCCGCCGCCGTCCGTGCCGCGGACCTTGTATTCTTTCCGCAGGTTCTAGAAGTCAAGAGAGGTGTTGAAGGTACTTTTAATTACCGGGTTATGTATGATAAGTTTGGACTGTCAAGTTTATTAAACATAGATTGCTTTGATGAAAGCATTGGCCAAATTCTAGGCTTTCCTTACTCATTCTTTGTGATTGAATTTTAGCGATAAGTGATGACATATAAGACGATCGATGCTTGTAATAAAGACCGTATGTTGTCAAAATATAAAATGTACACCCTGAATCACCTTCAACTCACTTCAATTCAAGGATACTAGTACAACAAAGAAACTACAACAGAAGTATCAGCACTCACATGGACTACTAATGGTGGCATGTTATGCGCGGGCTGCTGAAGCAAGGAAGCTACACGCCTCCGCTCTCGGCGCACGTCGTCATCCTCCCCCGCCTCCCCGCACCCCCCCACCTCGGGGTCGCTGCGTGGCTCGGATGGCTTGCGACTCCGCTGCACAGGGATCAAATAAGATAGTTATAAGGCATGGATATTAAGAGGTAAAGTTCTCTGATTTAGTTCAACTAGGTAAAATAATTTCCTTAGCTAAGGTTACTTCTTGGGATTTTATTCCTAGATATGAAGATTTATATTTTACAGCAGTGAAATGACATATTTCTGGATGGTACAAAACTCCACATAAAAAATCACCACCATAAAATATTGGTCCGGCTCTCCTTTGCTTTATGCGTTTGATTCATCATTCCTTTTCTCTGTATTTTTTTACTGAACCACTGCTTCAGTGTCTTTAATTGTAAAGACTATTAAAGTTAATATCGCTTATGAGCTAAAAATATCCACAATTATATCGATCTTACCTGGCACAAATCAGCTCCAGATTTAAGTCTATCAGCAGCTCTGAGCGCGGCGCCACACAGCGGCACGTGGAACAGCGTGGCGGCGATGAGTACCCACACCTCCGCTGTGAAGTAGCTGCCGAGAGAGGGCGTTGTACACAACCCGCGCAGATTGCACGTTAGGTACACCCTGAGGACGTCAAAACTTGTATTATTTTCCTTTCTTTGAGGAGTTACATGTTTGGTGTGATTCGACCTTGCGTCGTTAATGCTTTTATTACGTAAGATGTTAGATAGGTACATATTATGGGTATAATTTCAAGCAACAGAAGAAATTTTAAATAAAAAAAAAATATTCTTACCTATCCACATAATATATGATGGCGTAAGGAATATACATGACGTCCAGAAAACTAAACACCATGTGCAGGTAGAACGCGATGTCGCTACCTGCAAATCAAATATAATATTTATGCTACCTTATCATTTTTGTATTGTATGGGTTTTGAAAGACACACCTTTTATGATAGAAATAATATGCTGTGAATAGTTCGATCTTGCTTGATATATCGATAAATTGATTAAGCTAAATGATAATTATATGAAACGCAATTTCCACGGGGAGAGTTTCTCGCGGCGAGAATCGTATGCGATTATCGCATGACATAACCGCCATAGATTGTCGTGTTCTGACAAATATTTACACGATGCAACGATTTTATGTCCTCACAATAATCGTGATACATTTATAATCAAAGTATTTAGCTATGTTGGCAACACGGAACTCGATATCTTTCATCACAATTTTAATAGTTTGAAGAAGATTATTTATTCTTAGGAACTATTAATAACTTGTTTATGTAAATAACATTGTTTAATAATATTGTTTACAATACTTCGTTTAACAAATTAATTTTACATTTATCACTGTACTAGTTTTAGTTTTTAGTTGAATAAGTTGTAATTTGCTAAATGCTTTTGTACCTAACTCAAATAAAATAAAAAAAAACTTATTCAATATTCAAAAAAAACAGTCCTCCAAATTGAAGCAGCTTAAACCTAACTTAAACCTAATTTTGAACTGAAAACCTTACCCCATTTAAAAGTGTCCAGCACAGCTACCAATATAAAGGGTATGACGCCAACCCAGGTAGTGATGTTGGGCATGATGCTCTGAGCGGAGTCCATCTTGTCGAAGATGTAGGAGAGACACGTGTTGAACAAGATGGCGGAGGGGCTGTAGAGTAACAACAAGCCCGACAGCATCGTGATCGCAGAGCCGTTGGTCAAGCTCGGGATGTCGTTGAGAATCACCTGGAGGAAGATTATTTTTCAACTATGTTAGAAAAAAAATTGCGTCCTGGTAACGGACCAGACGCGGCTGCCTACACGTTCACGGTGGTCGCGGGTTCAAATCCCAGGGCACACCTCTGACTTTTCGGAGTTATGTGTGTATTGATAGTCAATCACCACGCATTTTAACGGTGAAGGAAAACATCGTGAGGAAACATGCATACCGTAGCGATTTTAAAGATTTCTACGGTATGTAAGTCCGCCAACCCGCACTAGGCCAGCGTGGTGGACTATATGGCCTAACCACTCTCAATCGATTCTCTCGATTGTAGAGTAGGCCCGTGCCCTGCAGTGTGACGTATATGGGCTGATATAGAATAGAATAGAAAATAATGTTGTTAGTGTACGTTGGGTGGTAAAGTGACTGCAAATGATGGTGTGTGTTCTTCAAAAATATTACCGACTTGAATCAAAATGTTAAATTGCTTTTTCCGACTCCGCTTCGAATGCATTATACACAATATGGATCCATTAACTGTTTCATTTCAGAGCTTACTGATGTGGTAGATACACGAATTCTTACGTTGAATCGTAGTATCAGTTACGTATTAATCTTACATACATAAACTCACGCCTTTATCCCAGAAGGGGTAGGCAGAGGCGCCACCAGGACACCCACACTTCGCCTTGTATGTTCCATCCCATGATGTGATAGGGGGCGAGCCTATCGCCATATCGGGCACAAATTCCTGACTCCGGGCTGATAATGAATAGAAAAATTCAATATCACTTAGCCCGACCCGGGATTCGAACCCGAGACCTCAGCTTTGTAATCGTACCGTAGAACAACTACGCCACCGAGGCAGTCACTTATCTTACACTTGTATGAACTGTTATATTATTAATATTCTACCAAAAATATTTCAAGCAATATGACCTGACAATATTTTCAAAAAACTATTCTCTTTTAAGCCTTATTTTGTCCTCCAATCGACCTCAATGGTAGTATAATATACTCAATTCAGTTCTACCTGTGGTTCTACCTTCAGAAGTGGACTACGTATGCTTGATGATGAATATACGCACCAATACTAGGACTCCAGCGCTGGTGATGATCATAATGAAGATCAGAATGGTGAAGTAGGTGAGGAAGTACATGCTCATCGACAGCCCGTTCACGCGCAATTGATTCTTTGCTTTTATCTAGAAAAATACAACACATATGATAAGTACTCATTTAACAGATCTTTTTTTTTATTGCTATGAATGACGAGACGAGCCTGCCATTCGCCTGATGGTAAGCGATACGACCGCTCATGGACAGTAGCAAAACCAATCAACACCATGAGTTACAAGGCAATGCTTGGCATTCCACTGCGCTCGCCATCCTGAGACATAAGATGTTAAGTCTCAATATGTCCAGTAGTTACTCTGGCTACAATGTCCTTCAAACCGGAACACAACAGCGCATTTACACTGCTGTTTGGCGGGAGAAATAGACATTGCGGTGGTACCTACCCAGGCGGCCTCTCACATATGAGAGACCTACCATATCTATATTTAGAGTTCGATATATCAATCACAAGTTTACTTAGAAATATTATTTTTAGGGTTTTTCATAAATTATTATACATCCTTTTGGGGAAAAATGTGGGTCAAGTTATAATATGCTTATTTATTGCTTGACTCTGTTTTAGACTTCACATCTACTGGTAGCCAAAAATTGGCTCCAACTTACTTTACTTTGTTAATCATAGCTTATACAGTCAAAACACGAACTGAATGTTGCGTAATTCTCACCTCTCTGTCATAAACAATGTCCACGGCAAGAGTGACAGGCACCAGAGCGAAGATCATGCCGACGAAAATGGCGCACACCACATTGCCAACATTGAACTCTTCTTGTTGCTCCGTCTGCTGAAACGGATGCACCAGCACCTCTATAGGCTTGAAGTTCTCCACCAGACCTGACGCTGCCATTAGCACCCTGGAAGAAGAATTAATAATAAATCATATTTGATTTGGCTCTTATGTTGTCAGTGCTTTATAAGAAACATTGAGACCAGAAACAATGAATGTGTGGCATAAAACAGTGGTTTGATGTAAACCGTTTTGTTAATTTGATCTAAAGAATATCTGTTTGAATAAATCTGTAGATTCCCTCTTTTTTTTTAAAACAACAATCATTGATGACTTCTGGGTTATGGCTCTCAGTCTCAGGAACACAGGTATTCTCATAATTAGCGCTTTAATTTATAAACAATCTTATATGTAAGTACTGTTATAATATTGTGTTCATCTTTAATTTATAATAATACCCACTCATCTAATTTTGTCAGTAGTTATAGAGGTACAAAAACTTACCTATATACACTATTGTCTAATAAATTAATAATAATAGGCAGGCTGTGCGTGTAAGTAGTGTTGTAGTAGGCCATTATCTTCCCGTACGGTATCAGGCTCTCCTTCAAGCTGAACGCTCCGAAGTTCTCCATGTCCAGAAGGCTCGAGAAGTTTCCATCGAAGTCCACTATTGGGTGAGCTCCGAGTATCTCTAGCGATTCTCTGAGGTCTGCTAGATCTTTGAGGTTGTTTTGTTCGCTGTATAAAGCTATTGGTGTTCGGTTTAGATACGCGTTGGGTTCTAGTTTCAGTGGCTGCATTCTGAAGAAGACTATTTGTCTTGATTTCATATAGAGGCCTAGGGCGCAAGATACTGGAACAAAATTTGTTTGTTATTTATATTTGTGTCAATGTTCTACGTCAAACTTTATGGATCATAGAAATAGTCCACATAAATAATGTCGTTAGAGATTTTAATAACATTTTTAATATTAATGCTATAATCGAATAGATCACTAACTTGCAACTGAGTTTAACATTATCAAAACATTAATTTACATTGCCAGTATCGGTATACATATAGGTATTATTATTTTTAATGATTAGACGTTACAATAAAACATTGTTGCGAAAATCAACACCCAACAAATATTTTAAAAAATAGTTTAGACACAAGACTAGAAAATAAAGTGTATATTTGCACTCACTGATCGGCAAGAATATCATGACGTATAGCTTGTAGGGGTCTCGGATCATGCGGACGGTGCGGATGTACACGAGCGCGCAGAACGTGCGCCAGCAGGACGGCTCCGTCTTCACCACCTCGCCCAGTGCCTCCACTGATACAGGCGCTTCTGGAGTCACCTGGAAGAACAACCAACGCTTATGGATATACAGGGTATATCAAGACCGCGACCGAAAACGAAGCCGGGTGATAGGTCTAGTGGTTAAAGACACCATGCATATAAAAATTTCGCAAAATGAACGGCAGATGTTTTTTGCAATTTTTTTAAAAATCGTTGTTTTTGCGTAGTAAATACCTAGTTATTGCGAAAATAGTAATTTAAACTCTAACGTACCATTGCGTCTTAAAAAGTAAAAAGGTGTAGATCATTATTTTAGGAAAACTATGTATTTATCACCCAAATACGACGATAAGTAAAAAATTACCAAAAAAAGGTTGACGATTTTTTTTGCGAAATTTTTAGTTGCATTGTGTCTGAAATCACTAATACTACCACCTGGCTTCGTTTTCGGTCGCGGTCTTGATATACCCTGTATACAGATAGATGCAAGTCCTCCGGAGCGAGATTCTAAGGGCACTTGTATAAGATTCCTGTCATCGCTATTGAGGACACGTACAGTTAATGCGTCGAAATATACATGGGAGGTTAAAAATGTCGTAGCTTGGGGTTTGGTTTAGTATAATACAAAATTAGTATTGATAGTAAAATATTTGTTATATTACTCTAAGATATCGCCTGTATCGTAGGTGATTTTGGAGTTGCAAATTTTAGTTATACCGAAACCTAAAACTGATATTTGTTGTATGTACAAAATAAAAATAAAACAAGTACAGATGTTTTACAGTTTCAGACCTTAACATGTTCTACTCCATGCGTGGTGGAGTGCAGCGCATGAGACGCGGGCGGAGTGGGCAGCGACGCTGGCATCTTCTGCAGGTCTTTGTCATTTAACTCCTGGAAAACAAATTTGACTTTCCTGTTTCTTTGTCTTTTGATACCATAGAATTTTACTATAGATTCATTGTTTCTAAATAAGCAATATTTAAGGCAGTGAATTAAACTGTTGAAACATAAGTTGCAGATTCTAGCTAAGGGTACACATCTCTAACCTTTCCATGTTTTGACAGCCTCCGTGGCGCAGTTGGTTAGACACCGGCTGAGAAACGAGAGGCCGCGGGTTCGATCCCCGCACCGAGACCAATGTTTGTGAGACCCACAAGTATTTGTCTTGGGTCTGGGTGTTTGTAAGACCGAAAAGTCTCACGAAGCTTCTGATACCCACGATACAAGACTTAATTGATCTTAATGCGGGGTCAGGACTATGTATGTGACTGTTGGGTGTATTTATTTGTAGTCTATTTATTACTAACATTTACGATAAAGGAAAATATACATGACACATGGGCGAATTACAGAAGAAGACAAGAACTCGCATTAAGATTATATTGATGGACTAAAGAGAGCCCCCTTTAATTCTAAGAAAGGAGAATGATTTTACTTTGAAACTTGGTATCGGTGCGACGATTTTTGTCCTTCGATGAAACCTACTTATTGTATATATTTTCAATTTAAATAAACATAATTGCGACCCAGGCGCGGAGTTCTTGGAGAAATGAACTTGACGTCCAGTCACTTTGGTAGCCCCATTTGTAGTAATGGCTGATGCATCGTAAAATGTGGTGATAATTATTTTATTTAATAAAAATCTGTCGCTCGGGAGAAAACAGGAAAGCGTTTAAGGACAAACCATAAAAAATGCTATAACGATTTTTAAGCAGTATCGGTATCGGGGTCAACGATACTTTTTATCGATACCATGAATGGGCATTCTCCATTATAGGCTAAATATCTGTCGTACCTGATAGCTCAGCGTCTTGCTCTGCAGCGACAGACTCCTGGACAGCGCGCGCGCCCTCACCAGCTTCACTGAAGACACTCCCTCTACCGCCTCCGTCTCTTCAGCATTCTCACCTTCCAGACTCAGGAACACCTCCTCAAGAGTCGTCATTGATACTCCGTAGCTTGTTATGCCTAGGAACGATTTTATTTTGTCAGAGCTATAAGACATAGCTTTTTAAGCGTTCCACTATTTGTGCCATATGAGTCCTAGTTCGAAGTGGTACCTTTTATTTATTAATAAGTATTTAAACATTTACATCTAAATTACGAAGCAATATTAATGAATTTTATATATCTGCTTAACGATCAAAAGTTTAGTTGTAAAAATTTTAATTAAGCGTTCCATCAAAATATTTTAGCGGCGTTCATAGCACGTTTCTTAGAAAACCTGTTATCTACGTTTCAATTTAGCTGATTTCCTAGTAAAACTACAATAAAGTGCAGAAAATTGTAGCTTCAATTAATGTTTAAGACTTACCGAGCCTATTAGTCTTCTCAGCGATCTCCTTCTCGATAGCTTGGAAGAGCGGCGGGAAGAGGTGCACGGCGTAGTGCGGCAGGATGTAGGAGAGCTCGCGGCCGTGGCGCCGCGCCTTCACGGCCCGGGGCACGTGGCCGCGGACCACGCGCGTTATCTGGTGCTCGCGGCACGCACCTGGGATCATTAGGAACCTTTAGATCTTCATCATCAGTTTTACGAACTGTATCAATTTGATTCTCTATGCATTGTGAAGTAGCTCCAATGCACCTGATGGCACCGTTCAGATCTATCTTATCACGGCTTTGCTTACCATTATTGATCATTAGGAACCTTTAGTTCTTCATCATCAGTTCTACGAACTATATCAATTTGATTCTCTATGCATAGTGAAGTAGCTCCAAAGATGACACCGTTCAGATCTATCTTATCGGCACAGCTTTGCTTACCATTATTACCATATTGAATTTTACTCACCATCAAGCACCAGGGTTAAATGGTAGCCAATACCAAACTTGTTCTTCAAAAATAGTGATGTGCCGGCGCATCTAACCTGCAAAACAATATATCTTGTTACTACGATTCAGACCCAAAAGGCATAATACACATTTTAATATCATCTCCATCGTAGACAGCACGAAGAACGTGATCATCCCCAAAGTCAATAATATCAAAAATAAAATAGAAATAGACTGCCTCGGTGGCGTAGTTGTATTACGGTACGGTTACAAAGCTGTGGTCTCGGGTTCGAGTCCCGGGTCAGGCAAAGTGATATTGGATTTTTCTATTCATTATCAGCCCGGAGTCAGGAATTTGTTCCCGATATGGCGATAGGCTCGCCCCCTATCACATCGTGGGACGGAACATACAAGGCGAAATTTGGTTGTCCTGGTGGCCCCTCTGCCTACCCCTTAGGGGATAAAGGCGTGAGTTTATGTATTTATGTATAAAATAGAAAAATTTCAGTGGCGTATTAAGGTAGGCCATTTTTACGATGGTACGATAGGGTGTGAACCTACCCTTCCTTTACTAATGACAGCTTTCCTATCCCCCAAAATATCGGCTTCGTCCATGAAGTGCGTGGTGAGCAGTAGCACTTTGCCTCGCCTCGCCCGCTGCAGTATTCGCCAGGTCTGTCTTCTGGACACCGGATCTACACCCGCTGTCGGCTCGTCTAGGATTATAATCTGGAAAATCAGAGCGTTACTTAGTCATATAAATAATTTTGGCAGTATTAGCTTGGAGAATGAAACTATCATTACCACCATCGTTAACAGTCATGATTTTTGGTTACAGGTGCCTGTTAAAGATATTACTTTGTTAGAAGCACCCTGCTTTTTGTCTCTTGTTTATTTGTATTTGAGGTACGGGTACACAATAAATCACAAATATTAAACTTGATAATTACTTTTTTAAAGATCTACAATGAAAACCACAAACAAAATGACACTATAATATTCAACCATTCCATTCCTTGAAGACAAGTATTTCGGCGCGATTACCAATGAATTAAAATAATTGAAAAACATGTTGATATACCTTAGGATCTCCAATAAACGCGATGGCAATACTGAGTTTTCTCTTCTGTCCTCCAGATAAATGTTTAGCAAACACTCCAGCTTGGTCTAGGAGCCCTACTTCTGTTAGGGCTTTGTGGATCTCTTCAGGGATTCGTTTCCGAGGTATGCCCTGTAAAAAAAACGTATGAAATAACAAATCGGTACATAGCTTCTGAAACTTTTTATTTTTGTATTAAATATAATGTGTTACCAAACACTTTAATGTTCTTGCTTCATAATTATAAATACATAAATACACCCAACAGTCACATACATAGTCCTGACCCCACACTAAGATCGAATCTTGTGTTGTGGGTATCAGAAACTACGAGAGACTTTATGGTCTCACAAAGACCTAGGCACGAAACAAATACTTGTGGTTCTCACAAACATTTGTCTCGGTGCGGAGATCGAACCCGCGGCCTCTCGTTTCACAGCCGGCGTCTAACCAACTGCGCCACGGAGGCTGTCATTTTTGTCAATTGTTGCAAAGTTGTCACGTTTCAATCAGTACGATAGTTTTCATTTAAAAGTTAATAGGGTAAAGTAAATAGGGGCCTCAGCTCCCTTTACTGTATTAAAGAATATTATCCTAATACTAGATTAGATTAATAAAGAGACATGCCTTGACGGAAGCGAAGAACTGTAGATGTTCTTTCACGGAGAGCAGGTCAAAAAGAACGTCCTGTTGTGGACAAACGCCGATCATCTGTCTGATCTCATACATGTCGTTTGGATCTCTGCAATTAATTTTTTTTTTTATTGCTATGAATGACGAGACGAGCCTGCCATTCGCCTGATGGTAAGCGATACGACCGCTCATGGACAGTAGCAAAACCAAACAACACCATGAGTTACAAGGCATTGCTTGGCATTCCACTGCGCTCGCCATCCTGAGACATAAGATGTTAAGTCTCGATATGTCCAGTAGTTACTCTGGCTACAATGTCCTTCAAACCGGAACACAACAGTGCATTTACACTGCTGTTTGGCGGGAGAAATAGACACTGCGGTGGTACCTACCCAGGCGGCCTCTCACATATGAGAGACCTACCACCAAATATGCTAATTAACAACGTAAAACAAGAAACCGTCCCGAATTATCTAAACTTCACATTCCATTTCTGTATTTACTATATAATTGTAAAGTTACCTGTTTTAATTAGTTCAAACAAGCAAACTCTATAACAGATTTCGAGAAAACTGTAACATCAATCTTGAATTTTACGATTCTTAATAGAGTTTCTGTCTATCCATCTTTGATTACAGAAATATTTATATTATTACCGATTTTCCTAACCTCACATCCAAACCGTAAACGTAGGCAGTTCCAGCTGAAGGTGCAGTAAGTCCTGTTAGAATATTAAACAGCGTCGATTTCCCAGCTCCATTATGTCCTAGTACTGCTGTAATCTGGCCCTCGTAGATGCTCAGGTCTATCCCATCGATGGCCTTTACTTCAGGCCGTCGGCAGTGACGGAAACTCTTTTGGAGACCCACAATCCTGATGGCTTCTTTGTCTTGAAGCTCCCTGGAGATTAAGAGCAATACTGTAGTTTGGTTATTTGATGAAGGAACGAATACCATGAGATGAAATTTGAATAATAAAGCAAATATTTGCGGCTCAAGAAGACCTCAATGAGGAGTAATGTTATATACAGGGTATATCAAGACTGAGACCGAAAACGAAGCCAGGTGGTAGTATTAGTGACTTCAGACACAACACAACCAAAAATTTCGAAAATAAATCGTCAACTTTTTTTGGTAATTTTTTACTTATTGTCGTATTTGGGTGATAAATACATAGTTTTCCTACAATAACGATGTACACCTTTTTATTTTTTAAGACGCAATGGTAAGTTAGCGTTTAAATTACTATTTTTATATTTTTAGATTTAAAAAAAAATGTAAAAAAAAATCCGTCGCTTATTTTGCGAAATTTTTATTTGCATTGTGTCTGTAACCACTAAAACTACCACCCGGCTTCATTTTCGGTCGCAGTCTTGATATACCCGGTATTAGAGATAGATTTGATCGACATTTTCGATTCTAATATAGATGCTAGAAGGGCAGGTGGACGTAAATATTTGAATGACGATGACTGCACTCAAGTCTTAATGTGTGACTTCCCTTCTAAAACAGACGGTTTTGCTGTCCAGCAACTCACCTTCGCATTACAGTATAATGTTCTTTAGGTAATATAAGAATATTTTTACCCTATTCATGTTTTTCTAAATCGCACCAGTGAGAAAATGCTGAAATCTAGATAAATTCACAAACCTGGGAACTGGTTCAATGTCCTTGTTGTGAGCTGCCTCCCCGTTGGAGTGGAAGTGTACGGCTGAGACGCGGCCGCGGCGACTGCCGAGCCAGAAAGAAGGTAATAGACAGAACCATGGTTTCTGTTTTATGCCGTATTCACCTGAGAAATAGAAATAAAGTTTAATTAAATATGAAACAATAATTTTTTAATATTGCACAGCCTTGGTCTCATGTTGCGAGCTGGTTTTTTAGCCTGCCTGGAATGCCGATAGCCCTAGTTGTAACCGGTTCCATTAGCGTGTCAAACTATTAAGTTGTTAAAGGTTATGTTGGGACTAGAGTTAATTATTTCCAATTGAAATAAACAAATAATTTCGTTTTTTTAACAGAACCTAGCATAAGGAGATAAAGATTTTAATATGATAAGAAGTTCGGTTTACTCATAAAAACAAAAAAAGGAGGGAAAATAATAAAAGGTGTAAATTGCGAAAATATATTTTAAAATAATCTTTTTAATTATTTTCAATAAAATAAACTTAACAAGAAGATTCTGGTTTTAATATAAAATTTCTTACTAGGAATAACAGCATCCAGCCAGTAAGCAGCGAGGCCGTAGAGTACCGTGTCCACCGCCATCATGATGAGGCTTCCTCCGAACGGCACTCCTGGCCCGCTCCACAAGTTGTCCCACGTCACTCCCACGCCAGCCATGTCCAAGACTAAAGCCTGTAGAAACAGCTGATCTTAGCAATGTATTTAATAAATCATAATAATCTGGCTCCTTATATAAGGCGGAAACACGGTCAGTATCCTTCTAGTGTCACATCTGCCTATATGGGGATCATCATCTAAGGATAGCTTCTTGTTAGAAATTGATTGTACCTAAAGAATTACGAGTACTGCTACTTTTATTAGCAGGTTTTTTGTTCATCTCGTGGGTGGACGTCTGATGATGTGGTTGTCGGTATGATGCCATAATTCGAGAAACTTTCGGCCAACACCTCATAACCGAGCTCACTGCCACTCCAATTTACTAATTCTTTCGGATAATATTACTAACTTCTTGTCTTCTTACTGTTTTCCTATTACAATGAATTATCATTATGAAAATAAATGTTTATTATCTTACCTTATCCATAGCGAGTGCGTAACAGCTGGAGCTGATGAGCGAGACGAACCAGAAGGCGAGGGAATCCGCGTTGGACACGAACACCTGGATGAAATACAGCCCGCTCATCAGGTTCACAGCAAAGCTGCCCAAGATACCTGCAGTCTGTGAACAAAGATGCATATTAAGAAGATGTGAAAGATACAGTGAGAACAGATTGGCAAGCTAAAAGGATCAGTGGTAAAACTGATTTCAATGGTACTTAGAAGGTTATGATAAATATTAAAAATATTGATCCCCTCTAGAATGATATTTGTGCGAAAACAAATACTGTAGGGTATACAAATCGAGTATACCCTAATATGGATGCTTATTTAGGTAAGTCTACTTAAGCCGTCCTCCTGGACATAACACATAGACCATAGAAATTTATTTTGCCTCTATGACCTACGAAGTAAACTGTTAATAAGTAGCAAAATATTTTAGTAATCATCAAAGTCAAAAATACCTCTCAACTTACCCTGGCTCTATCGAAGAAAGGCGTCAACATAAACGCAAAGGTGATGATGGTGAACCCAAACAACAGCATCAGAAGAAAGATGAGGATGTACGACGAATGCTGGAACACCTGCGAATGACAAAATGTTACGACGGAACTGGAGATAAGCCAATCACGTAATACCAGCTTTTTGTTAAAGAACGTCAACAAATTAATAAAAATGCAAGTTACTGCCAATTGCAAAAAACCTAGATGTACATAATTAGATTTGAATTTTTGTTTTCAACTGTTTCAATATTATTATTTTACATATTTATTTGACTGCAAAAACAGATTGTTTTATGCTAGTAAAATTATTTTCTAAATTAGGTTTTTTGCATCAATAGCTTTGTGTTTACGACAACCCCTAAGACCATCATTTTATTTTTTAAATAACTTGTTTCAATTCAATTAAAAGTATATATCATATACATAAATCTGTCTTTGCAATTACCTTCAGAGTAAATAGTAGAACAGTGCTAACAATAGAAAGTATTGTTACAAAAACTGCATATATCAGGAACCAGGAACCCCTGAAAATAAACAAAGATTCATAAACTCAAAAATGTGGGATAGCCACGCTGTAGTTATCTGAAACTGCTGTAGAAATGAACTGGTTAGAGTAGGGAAGGACCACTGATTCACCAGCAAGAATATATAGTATTGCTGTCGTCTTTCTCTCGTTGAGTGAGTTTGCCGGAGGGTCAATAGACTCTACCTTCTTCCATCCATTTTTCTTCCCTTCCCTATTCTGAAAGTCCGGCAAGATACAGACGATTCAAATGTCGTAGATGTTTATGGACAGCCATAATTGCCTGATAAGTAGTTTATCGCACCTATGTAATAAGAAAGTAATATTTCTTTGAAGATTATGAATATTCATTTGCCAAAACCAAAGATAAATGAAAATGAAGTACTCATCTGGGAACCATAAACTATTAGAGAATGACGGTTCCTACCAGCATCGCCAGTCAGTCTATAAGTATTTTCGTAATGATTAATATATTACCTTTGAGAAATGACTATCTGGACCGGATCAATGCCAAAACATTACTGTTTCTAAAATGGCACAGTAGAACATCTGGACATCTGATGAAGAATATTCTCCCACTTAAGCAAACAAGTAGTTTAAATGGAATTTAACATAGGTGTAGGGTGCTCTGGAGTAACACCGCAATACAAGGATGGAAGAGGTAAGAACGTAAACTCCTAAATTATATAGGAGTTTACGTTCTTACCCCTTCCATACTTGTATTATAGTGTTACCCCAACGCCTGATAGTTTTTCTGCCTATTCTTGTCCTACACATCCGTGGTTTCGACGCTATTTTTCTGCATGTTCCAAAAATATTTCGTAATTAGTTGTAGGATTATCTTTACACTTTATCAATTTAATTGGGTGGTTATTAACGTTTATTTCCATCGTCGAACAGGCCAGCATAATCTTCTCAATCGAGAAAGATCCAACTATTTCTCTCTGGTGGTTACTTACAATCCCTTTTTCGTGTTAGTATACAAAAATGTTAACTATGAAAAGGATTTATAGCATCATTCAATTTTACGCATCCAGATAATAGCTCACCAATACACCGAGTCCTTGAGCCCCATGATCCTCATCCCCTCCCGGATCTTCTTCTCCTTCTCCCCCACGACGAACATGAGGAGGTACGTGATGAACTGCGAGAGAGTCATCACCATGTACATGGGCATGATGACGCGGAAGATGACCAGCCAGTCGCCCGTGTGCTGTGGCTTGGGGAACTGGCGTAGATCGATGCGCGGTGGTGGGATCGCTGAATCTGTGTCTAGCTGTAGATGAAATTAGGGTCGTTGTAACTATGCTAGTTAAAGCAATACTATGTGGTCTATGAAGGTTTAAAACAAGACTCTGATGTGGGTATAACACGATGAACTAATTCGTAAAAGCATAGATTTTTCTTTTGGCATATGAACTTGATAGATGTGTTTCTCTTGGTATTATGGTTATTTTATTCCCAACCACTAGACAAATATAAGCAAAGTAATCGTCTAAGAGACTCTTCTTCTTCTTCAGTCACAGAAAGTAAACTACATAAGATAAACCTTCCCCAAATATTTCCACACAGACCTTAATTCTCAATCATTGTATGTACTGAATTGGAACACAGCAAACAAGACGTCTTATAAATATGAATCACAAATATCAAAGCACGACAAAAAATCCTATACAAAACCGAACACAAACATTAACAATATTCTCTCACCTTAATTTTGATATAATCGATCAAAGTCTGCAACGCCAGGAAGCCAGAGTAGTAATACTGCAACACAGGGCACGTATCTTCCCTGTGCATCTCTGATAACGGTATCAGCTGACCTCCTCGCGACCAGTCAGAAGACCAGTCCTTGACTCCAGTCCTCTCTCGACACTTGGCTGGTGACGTGGTCAGAGTCCGCGTGGAAGGAGTGCCTATGTGAGAGGGATTCGTTCGGATTGTATACCTGGAACAATTAAGTTTAGATTGGTTTTTGGTATGATGATTGTTATTCATTTTCATATAATTCTGTTGATTGACTACAGCAGCAACCTGGCCTTCTTTTGACTAAGGACAAGAGTAAATCGATATTCTATTTGGTCACTTACCATCAGGTACTATTACTGCTCACTTCACTTGCTGAGTGATTATACAAAACATGGCACGCCTAGAATATTTTACCACAGTCTTAGAGAAAAACAACGTTGGGTTTCGTGATGCTGGAGACAAATAATCTGAGTGATATAATATTAATTAAATTCCTCTTTTAACGAAAGGATAGATAGCCACCTAGAACGTGATGGCCACCAAAACGGTTTAATCTGTATCTGGCGTATAATTTTGGTTAGGGTCCAGCGTAACTTCTGCATGGTGCGTCGAATCGTCCTCACGCGTAGGGCTGGAATCTTGAGATCCAGACACTCTTTTCGACCCCCCCGAGGCGCCGGAAGGGGAGCTTAAGGCGCTTTCCTTTCTCTAAAAGATGTTAAGCCCTCCTTCCAGTACCCCGGGAAATGCCGATGGTGCAGATCTGACGGTTAATCTGTTAACAATAGAGTTGAGGTTAGCGACTCACCGCAGAGGTTCGTTAAAAGAGATAGGGTCGGTGTGGAAGATGACGGCTATGGGGAAGTTCCTGGCGTCGTTGTGGTAGGCGTCATTCAGGTCTTCGGTGTTGTTATACTTGATCCAGTGGATCGGGTGCTGTCCTGACTCCAGAAGAACCTCGTTTATGTTGTCTAAAAAATCCTGGAAATGTAACGTTATTTGAAACTATCATTGTGATTTTTTTTTATACCTAACCTGAAACTCTTAGCCAGCACACACATTGTTATAACATAAGACAGACGGCTGGCAACTTTAAATGCCCTATAATATTTTAAACAAAAATATATCAAATTTAACTATGTCCTATCACGATACTTCGGATAAAATACACAACACAAAACCAAACCCTCAATCCACAACGTTTTGATACCTCAAGCCGGAGACTACAAACTCTTCCTACCCTCATTAACAAACTTGCCAGCTATTCCTTACCATCGTCCCGTTGACAGGTACTTTCTACCCTCACAATTACAAATTTTTCATATGCCAGTTCTTACCACAGTCCCGTTGGCGTTCTGCCAGTCAGCGACGACCGCGACGGAATGGTTCTCGGGGAAGGCGTCGTGGTGGATACGCAGAAGCCGCCCTGGCTTCCGCACCTCCGGGAAGTTGGGATTGGGCACCAGCATCTTGAGGAAGATCAGCACGCCCAACGAGTAGAGGGGCACTAGGACTTCCTGCGGAACATGAAAAATATGAATACAGTCGATGCTCAGAAACTACGAAAGATTTTTGATCTCGCCCAGACCTATGCCAAGATTTATAATATTTCACTCTTTTAGTGCACAAGATTTATGTTTATAAAAATAAATAGCATCCGGATTCGTTAGATATGTCAATAAAATATTGGTTATGAACAGATGAAGGTTTGTCAGTTTCTTTCTGACGCTAACGTTTGAACTTGCATCCTCATGTTAGGAAAAAACACACACGGGAAGATTAAGATACACAACCCAGAGTTTATGCGTTCGATGTGAGAGACAACAAGTTTTGAGTCGACATCCCACATTACCTATACAGGGTTATTTTATTTAGAGTGCACACATTTTAACAGGAGGTTCAGAATCATGTTTAAGCTCCATTAGTATATTTTTTTCAATATATTCAATAATTTTTATCCTCACAAAACAAAATACTTGCGACATTATTCATAGACATATTTAGAACCTATTTCAGTTATCGAATGTTTTGTCCCTTTCGAACGACTTTAGAATAGGGTATTTGACAGTTTTATGGAAAATATCTCATATTGTTCTTTATACCAATATACACTTGCAATATGAATATTTCTTTGTGAACTGCTATATCTATACATATAATAAAAATGTAAATGGTCGATGTCTGTACATGGAAGATATTTAAGAAATTTTAACGCGACGGGTCTTTATAACAGCAACAGAAGCCAAAACAATTTTTTTTAGAATTTTTGTCTGTCTGTCTGTCTGTCTGTCTGTCTGTCTGTCTGTCTGTATGTTTGCTTGCGCATCACGCGAAAACTACTGCACCAAATGAGATGCGGTTTTCACAGTTGTATTGCTGTAGGTTCAACTTAAAAACTGGTATATGTTGCATTTACATACAGGGTGTTTCTTTTTGTTTGCTTGCACATTACTCAAAAACTACCGCACGAAATGAGATGCGGTTTTCACAGTTGTATTGTTGCAGGTTCAACTTAAAAACTGGTATATGTTGCATTTACATACAGGGTGTTTCCTTTTGGTTGCTTGCACATTACTCAAAAACTACCGCATGAAATGAGATGCAGTTTTCACAGTTGTATTGTTGCAGGTTCAACTTAAAAACTGGTATATGTTGCATTTACATACAGGGTGTTTCTTTTTGTTTGCTTGCACATTACTCAAAAACTACCGCACGAAATGAGATGCGGTTTTCACAGTTGTATTGTTGCAGGTTCAACTTAAAAACTGGTATATGTTGCATTTACATACAGGGTGTTTCCTTTTGGTTGCTTGCACATTACTCAAAAACTACCGCATGAAATGAGATGCAGTTTTCACAGTTGTATTGTTGCAGGTTCAACTTAAAAACTGGTATATGTTGCATTTACATACAGGGTGTTTCTTTTTGTTTGCTTGCACATCACTCAAAAACTACCGCACGAAATGAGATGCGGTTTTCACAGTTGTATTGTTGCAGTTCCAACTTAAAAACGGGTATATGTCTTATTTAGATACAGGATGTTTCTTAAGGAAAATAAATGAGAAAAAGAAACTAATATAATGGGTCTCTATAACGTAATAGAACCAAAAACAATGATTTTTAGAATTTTTGTCTGTTTGTCTGTGCGGTTGTGCGCGATTAACTCAAAAATCGCTTAACGGATTTCGATGTAATTGGTATGGAAGTAGCTGACACCCTGGATTAACACTTAGGCTACTTTTTATTCCGAAAAATACAGTGTTCCCGTGGGATGAGGAAAGAATTACGATATATTTGTTACTTTTTTATACTCAAAGGGATGGGATGGGACTGGATTGTATGCAATGAGTGAGAATGAGACGGGACGGGTGGGATATAACGAGACGGGACGGGACGGGATAGGAAATACCAAATAATATTTACATGTATGTTTTTTTTAATAAAGTTAATCACGCAGACGAAGTTAGCGGGCAGAAGCTAGTTTTCAATAAAAATCAAAATTAAAGTTTGAATGATAAATAAGACCGCCAAAACGCTATAGACGCCATATAAGTGGATCACGTGATATTGTTACGTCACTTGCTTGCAAAACAAACATTTTGATTTAGTTGTCAAATCGAAATACATATAATATTCATTATCAAGAATAACTTTTAATAGGGTTACAGCTAAAATGCCTTATAAATGGTGTGTAGTCCCAAAATGTACGAATACATCTATTAAAACATCGGATAAAATGTTCGTGAGCATTCCAAAGTACACCAAGATTCGGGTAAAGTGGTTAAAGCTCGCTCGTAGAAACCCGAAAGAAATTGCAGCAAGAACTTATGCTTTCATGTGTGAAGATCACTTTAACATAAGTAAACATTTTGTTTATGATATATTATCCTACCCAATTAACGACTTTATTTTATATTTTCGTAATTATGATTCTTTAAATTACAATGTATTTGAGGTCAGTGTAGTGACACTGTTGTAAATTTCAGTGCTGGTTTTGTATGGAATAAACTGTTACTAATCGGAATACAATAATTTATTATATTTTTCATACATTGTTAGCTATAGTATAAATTCATTCATTTAATTCAGCAGCGTAGAAATCAGGGTTGTTTTTAAAAAATAGTCCGACCATAATCGCGTCTATTTGTGGGAGGTTTTCACTGTCAGCTTTTACAAAGTTGGTTTCCATCGTACAATTATCACAAATAAAGTTCAATAAGGATCAATATTTCAGAAATTACTGAGAAAACAAAGGAAAACGCTCATGAAATGTTCTAAACATCGACTGACAACAAGAAAGTGACGTCACTCTAAATACAACCAATGGCGTGCGTTTTTAGTCACGTGGTCAAGCTCGAAAATATATTTATTTTTAAAATGATTTCTTATGAAAATCTAACATTTTTTTACATACTGTATAAGTTAATTTGGTTTAAAAATATATTAACAGGTAGTCTAATAACAATAAGTTTTATATTTTCATCATAGTCAAATACCCTATTCAGTTTGAGCGAAGAAGACATGATGATGAAGAAGAATGCGTACGATCCTAATAAGCCCATTCATAAACTACACACTCAAACACGGGCACGTCTGTGTATAAAAATGACCGGCGACCGTGCTTGTAGTAGATGTTGCGTATAACTTATAAATTGTCTATTGATTAGGATATTTTGAATAGGAAATAAATTGGCATGGACCCATGAATTTGTATTGCAATATGAAACGATCATATTGTCATACAATAGCACAGTGAATCAGTATACACAGAATTCTTCTTCATGTCATCTCAAAAGAACTCGGATGTAGCTTTTTGTCACAGCTGAATTATTCAGAACTAATCTTTCATCAGTCATCAGTCCCGGAATGTTTTATGTCCTTCAGTTTACCTCCACGCGGTAATTGTTTTGGCAACTCACCAAAAACATTAAACAGCGTTTTACTTTTCTAACAATATTTTGTAATGTTTTATTGAATTGTAAATCTATCTTCTCCTGCTTTAATGAGAAGTGCATGATTTTCACACATATTCTCACTATAGTCTACCAATATTTAGCTAATGAAGTGCTGTATTACTATTATAATTTAAATATCCAATTATTCAGTATTTTAATGGAAATAAACTTCGTAAATCCAAATGACGATGATGTTTATGCATCGTAAATATCTGTGAATCTATTAGACTCTAAACCGTGACTCTACCAATTTTTAGTGCGCCTAGTACAATTTCTCTGTGAGTCTAGGTATCATCATTTACACAGAGTACTTCCTGATTGTAGCCTTATTACTCACGGCCAAAGTCTTCCGAGTGTCCCGTTTCTTGAGCAGCAGGTTCCGGACCACGGTGGCCCACAGCTGCGGCCAGAACCGCGCGGGGGGCCGGGTGCCCATAGCGCCGCGCAGTCTACTACCTACCGCCACGCTGTCCAGCCCTATTGAGTCCTTCTCCCCACATTTTCTGCAACAAAATAACGACGGTTAGTTATGTAGATTTTTTGGTTGCTATATATTTTTTATTGCGATGAATGGCGAGACAAGCACGCCATTCGCCTGATGGTTAGCGATACGACCGCTCATGGACAGTAGCGAAACCAAACAACACCATGAATTACAAAGCAACGATTAGCAATCTGCTGTGCTCGCCATCCTGAGACACAAGATGAAAAGTATAACACAAAATCTGTATTTTTATACGTCCTGGAATCATAATACTGTAAAGTTCTTGAAGATTATTGCTACAGATTACCTTTATTGAAGTGCCATCTAGATAGTGTTTACACCAAGGCAAGACAGCTATGTTTCAGCCGATTTTATTTAGATATACACTGGAAGAACCCCAAAGACGGCTTACATAGGCACGTATGACGGGTCTTTAACCATAAAGTATCGTACTCAATATAAAGGTATCTGACCTGTATAACCTATAGGCACACGGAAGAGAAAAAAAAAAAGAAAACAAGTGGTAGTGACACTATTGCACGCTCCTTGTGGCATATTATTTATTTATTTTATTTATATTCTTTATTGTACACAAAAATGTTACAACAGGTATATGAAGACAACAAAACAACAAAGTACAAATGGCGGTCTTATCGCACTAAGGCAATCTCTACCAGACAACCATTGGATGGATTTATGAGAGGGAGAAAGAAAGGCGCGCATATTATGCGCTGACGCCCAGCATTTCACCCAGTTGCTCGAAGCCAGGCAACGCGAATATAAAAATGTGTCTAATGGTGGGGTATCATACTATTTGTTAGAGGAACAATTTACTTATTTTGCCTAAAATACAGATTTATTTCACCAATAAAATTTTTATTAATATTTTTTTTCTCTATTCCGTGTATATGACTGTATACCCGAGGAGGTAGGCAAAGGTCAACACTGGACTATCAAATGCAATTTATTTTTGTGCTACCATAACAAAGTTGATATTGACTTTAACATTAAACTCTCAATATAGCATTAATAGAATATTATCGAGCACCCACCTGCAACAAAGCAAGCTTGTATTTGTTAATTAAAATTCCTTTAAAACACCGCACATACCCGAAAATACTTTAATTAATACCCTTACATTTGAAATTGTTTCTTGTCCTCATTATTTTCTACATTTAGGCTCAGTTGCACGAACTAACTTTGCCCATAACTTTGACTTTAACAATGTCATCTCCATATATTTGTGACGTATTTGACATTGCTAATGTATGGGATTGACGTTTTCAAAGTCAAAGGTATGGGTAAAGTTAGTTTGTGCAATTGGCCCTTAGTTGCCTCTGTGGCGCAGTTAGTAAGTGAAGGCTGTGACATAAAAGGCTACGGTTTGATTTCGCACCGAAACATTTGTGTGGCCCGTTTCTTTCCGGTATGAATCTTTTCGAAACTGAAAAGACCTTCGAAGTTTCTTATCCTTACGACACAACATTTGAATGTTAAGACTAGGTTTGTTAGTACCGTATATTATATCGAATGTATTCATTTAACACAACAACAATGCTTCGACACTGCACTTGGAAAAATTGATAAAGGTATGGGACATATTCAGAGCAATCCTTGCTTACGAAAGACCTTTTAGACCAACTTACCATATACAGTTCTTAAATAAGTAGGTAGGTGTGTGTATGACGCTTCTGCTTATGCGTCAACCTATATTCTATCAGACATTTTCCATAGACAGTTTTAAAACCTATTTTAGTTATCGAATGTTTGGTCCCTTTTGAATGACCTTTGAATTCAGTTTGAGCGAAGAAGACAAAACATTCAATTACTTAAATAGGTTTTAAAACTGTCTATGAATAAGGCTGAGAATTGAGATCTATACAAATATATAAAGCTGAACAGTTTTGTTGTTTTTTGAAAGCGCTAATTTCAGGAACAACTGGTCCAAATTGATTTTTCAATGTTAAATAGTCCATTCGAGTAAGGCTTTGAACAGACTTTTAACTGATAAGATAAGATAAGACTTAACGGATCCCGGAAAAACTGTTTTCACGCGGGCAAAGCTGCGAGCAATATTTAATTAGTACTCACAAACGGGTTTTGATTTTACTTATGTCCATAACATCACAAAATATTAAATGAGAAGTTCGTTGACTATAATACATATTCATATTTTAATTGAATACGTTGGCGACGTACAAGATTCCGCGGTCAGGGCCGGGGCGCGGATAGTTGGCTCACATCCCAGTTTTGACAAATTCATCTAGCTACGTATAAGGCACGTTTGTCTTCCGTGAGCTCGTTTCACTGACAATATACCGGGTATCTCAAGACCGCGACCGAAAACGAAGTGTACTACTAGTCTTACGTACCACTGAGTGTTGAAAAATAAAGAGGTCTGCATCATTATTTTAGGAAAACTATGTATTTATCACCCAAATACGACGATAAGTAAAAAATTACAAAAAATAAGTTGTCGATTTTTTTTGCGAAATTTTAATTTGCATTGTGTCTGAAGTCATTAATACTACCACCTGGCTTCGTTTTCGGTCGCGGTCTTGATATAACCTGTATATTATATTTTTGAATATTTACATTGTTGGGGCCGAAAGGTTCTGGGGTGGAGACCATGGACAGGCAAGCGAAGTGTCGGACGCCAGCCTACGAAGTGGACGGATGACCTGGATAAGGTCGCAGGAAGTCGCTGGATGCAGGCCGCTACCAACCTTGAGGGAGGCCTATGTATAGCAGTGGACTTCCTGAGGCTGAATAGATGTAAATTGTTCGTTGAAAGCCTGTTTTCTGCAGATGTGGGCTCACTGTGATGTACATCGCCTCCTATGATCATTTTAGGGTTGAGAATTCTAGAGCTAAGAATAGGCCTAGCCAAAGTATTTCCATAGCGATACCTACCTATTAGAAGTGTTCTGCATCCTGCAATATCTTTCGTCTATTACGCCGTCTGTTTCGTTAATGGATTTTACAGTGCAATTGTCGACTATAACTCTACTTAAATAAATTATAGTGGGTTTCTTTACCAAGTTTTTCTTTGTAATTCATGGTGTTTGGTTTTCTACTGTACATGAGCGGTCGTTTCGCTTACCATCAGCCGTATGGGATGCTCGTCTCGCCATTCAACGCAATAAAAACGCAATATGTTACAGAGCTTTGTACGTCCGAATGTTTTCCGTAGTCCCACGTCACGAATTTTATTGAATAGTGCTGTAGGTAGACAGGTCACGCTCGCAGTCCATTTGCGTAAATGAAATAGACATTTCTAATGTCTACAAACCGTGAACAGTGACAGACAAATTGATAGAGCTACCCTATTTGTTTTCCGGTTGGAATAAAATGGGGTATTTAGTTTGGTTGTTTTATTGTGTATTTTCGGATTTGGGGGACAATTTTCACAATTTCACGGAGTCCGAAAAAGTAGCTAAATGAGAGACCGCGGCTTCGATGCCCGTCTCTAGACTTTATAAATGAAGTCATTAGTTTAATTAGGTATTAAAATAAAAACCTTATTATTGTTTTAATATAATGTAAAAAGAGGAGAATTTTCACTTGTTTTTATCAATAACGTATTATGTTAAACATCTAAACACCTAAACCTTCACTTCACATAGCACTTACGTAATGAATTCAGTGAGTTCGCAAGCCTAGTGATAAGGATAAGCCTGCATCACTGATAAGAGATACCGCTAAAAGCCCGGCTTGTACCAAACCGCAGCGGTATTAACCACGGCTTACGTTTCGATTGCCTGTGTTATCGATCGTTGTTTAGCTTTGTTTGGCTTTGGTTGAGTGGCTGATTTTGCGACCGTGAGTGTTCGAAAGATCAGGAGAATTCTAATAATAGAAGCTTAAGGAAAAGGTTGGATAAGCTGATAGATTGAACAACACGCACGGGTCACATGAGTGATTTTGCTATTAATAATAAATACACCCGACAGTCACAAACATAGTCCTGACCTCACACTAAGATCGAGTCTTGTGTCGGTATCAGAAACTACGAGAGACTTTTCAGTCTCACAAACACCCAGACCCGAATCAAATTTCTGTGGTTTACAAAAATATTAGTTTCGGTGCGGGGATCTAACCCGCATATTGTTTAAAATGGTGATAGTCCATTTTGAATTCATATTAAACTAACGATGTATGAATATTGTGTGTATTTATAATTTATATCTACTATAACATAAAAACACAAATTTTCAATGCTAACCCTTGAAATCCAAAAGCATACTACATGACTTTAACACACTCAAGTATGTTTTAAAGCCATTGATTACAAATGCCAAGGAAACCTAGTAGGGGATAGACAAAGAAGTGTCCGCTAGGGTGACGGCGCCCGGAAGTCGCCGCGACCCTGTCAGAGGGGTGCTATGAACCTTTACCTGGTCGCACCCTCATGCAGGGGTTGACCCAATCGATATTGAAAATGGGTACAATTATCCACTGTTTTGTTTTTATAAAGTTGTTACGTTTTTGTTGTAGTAAAGTCATGGTTGATTTTGGTGACTGCCTCGGTGGCGTAGTTGCACTACGGTACGACTACAAAGCTGAGCTCTCGGGTTCGAATCCCGGGTCGGGCAAAGTGATATTGGGTTTTTCTATTCATTTTCAGCCCGGAGTCAGGAATTTGTGCCCGATATGGCGATAGGCTCGCCCCCTATCACATCGTGGGACGGAACATACAAGGCGAAATGTGGGTGTCCTGGTGGAGCCTCTGCCTACCCCTTCTGGGAAAGAGGCGTGAGTTTATGTATGTATGTATGATTTTGGTGAAGTATTTTCTGGTATTGTGTTTTATTGTTTGTATTTGTGAGACCGAAAAGTCTCTCGTAGTTCTTGATACCCACGACACAAGACTCGATCTTAGTTTGGCGTCAGGACCATGTCGTTATATGACTGTTGGATGTATTTATTATTTATTTATACTGAAACATGTTTTGCCCAGTTCTCAAATACCAAAAACGAAGCCAAAAAACATTTCCTGTCAAGACAGTCTCCACCAACTTAGAATAACTCACTCCTTTATGTACATCATCATCATCTATAACATACCGTCGGATACCCTTTACAGTCGGACAAGGCGATCGTAAGCCGGAGGACTTAAGCCGTCAATCGGCTTACACGGGCTTAGCGTTTGAGGCATGAGGCAGTTCCAATGCAACTGATCATTATGTCTTGAGAACAAAATGACAATTGTACAATTGAATAGCGTTTAGGCTTTTTTTAGGTTATGTTGGCTATGATGTGTGATTATGATGCATTTTACTAATATTATTCAATTTCGACAGTACACTACCTAGGTAATCATTTTGGGATGTTCTATCAAATTTTAAATAGAACTGATAAAACCTAAATTTATGAAACCTTTTATGGATTCAATTCAATTTTTATTATAATAATTTCAGAGAAACATAATGTGGATTTGCTTTGGCAGCAGACGCTACGCAAATGAAAATTTCGCGCGTAAATGACATCCATGGTGATTAGCTAAAATATACTCTTGCAAATCTTTGTTCTAGGCACGTCGTTGTAGCCTATTTAAATAGTGCTACAATACTTATTTAACCACTTTGCAACAACTCGAAATGAACTTACGGACGAAATTAATAAGCGATCCCAATCCCCATCTAAGGATCGATCTTGAAAATAGACCAATCAGAACACATCAAATGTGAGCGTGTCGACAATACCTTGAGCCCATTGGTCTATTTTCGCGATCGATCTTTAGATACACATGAAGATCGTTTATTAATCTCGGCCATTAAACATTTCACCAATAGCGATAGATTTCAAATTACGTAGAAACATAATAGGTAGCGCAACTCCAAACATTTGTTGGAGAATTTGGAATTAACAGTCGGAAGCAGATTTCATGTCACCTGTCGAATTTCCGAAAGCTGTGTTCGTAACTTCCAAAGCTCGGTCAGAGGAACTTTAGTTTCTGTGTTAGCTGTACAGTTTTCTTGTTCGTTTGCCCTATATTTGAGTTTTTTGAAGTTCTAATTTAAAGTTTATATGAAAGAGAGAAGAAAGAAAAACTGTTTATTTGTCACTAGCGAACAAAACGACGTACATATACAGAGGTAAAAAAAAGAAACATAAATTTAAATTTGAAAAAATAGAAGGAAGTATTTTGCATGTCGTGGCTGGGTCATTCCGTGATTTCGTGCAAATTACATATCCAGCCAAATAAAACCATGAAACAATGCCTTTTTTTTAAAGATTTTTTTTCGAATGTACTTCATATCAAGTTCCCTAAAACTAGTATCATTGAAAGTTTCAATATTTTAGTTAAGTTTTGATTTATCGTGGTTTATCGCCTGAAATTCTCATTACCCTCTGTGTCCAAAGTGTGTCAAAATTGAATGGATTCTGTTTATTTCTTTTTGGATCAATTATTTTCTTCAAATTATTCGATAATCTGTTAGTTTAATTAATTATTATTTTAATAATAGTATTTTTAAAAATAAAATCGTAGTATAAACGATTATAAAAAGGTCCTAAAATTTTGTCACACAAAAAATGTCATTACCTTCCATCGCTAGAATAGTTCAATTCGTAGGCGCCTTTGTAAATCCTCACTCGTGAGTCATGACGCAATCTGCTCGTAACGGTCAGTTAGCCACGTCGGCAAAACAACGTGGCCGTGTCTTACAGGCTGATGAAATGATATACGTTCTTTGTGTCTTCGAAAGTATTTTGTCCTAATATTGGTTCATTACATTCCGTTCAATTATAAAGGGGAAGTAGCACTTAATATTACTGTAATTTCTATAAGTTACGCCTTGTCAATAGGCTATAATCCTATTTAATTGTGAATTAGTCATAATGTATATTTAGTCAGTTATTTAAGAAGTTCTTTCAAATTATCATTCATTTCCGTTGCATCCCCATCCGTACCATCCTATTTTTGTGGATGGTAATGAACGATTATGGAAGTGAATGAATGATTTTCTTATCAAATTACTATTTGATGTACACTTTATTGTTTTAAGCCGTAACTGTAACCGTTGCCATATTATATGTAATCCAAAAACAAACAACATAGTGAGTACGTGGTCCGCAAACCTGCTCCGAGCAGTACGCGTTGAGCTCTTTTGTATAATAATTGCCATTCTATATCTATAAATCTACACAAGATAGAAAAGTGCCTTCTTTTGAATACCATTAAAAAAGCATGCTAGATTTGTTTTATTGAATAACATTCTTGAATTTTTGACATTTTTTTAACTCCCGCGGAACGACGAAATTTGCACGAAATCACGGAACGACCCGGCTGTGACTAGGTGATCACTCAGCAAAATGTTGCATATGCTGATTTTTCATTTTAAACTAAACCCATGATGAGAAATGAAATAAGAAAGCAGGAATAGTTAGTTTTTGTGTGAGTTTCTCGCTTACTGTTTGGTTTATTTTTCTCAGCTGTACATTCCGCAGCGATGCAATGGTAGTATTAAATAAAAATTCAATACATTTCGTATTTTTGAAAATACTTTAAATTTTAAATAGTAAATTCCTGAAAACTGTAAACCATTCCAATACAAGTTTTGATTCGCCGTGTCACGCAGTATGACAACCCGCCTGTCACGGTGACGATAAATGCCGTGACCCAGAAAATAACTGCGGCTCGGGACTCCTTGGGTTTGAGGGAGTGTCAATCCGGAATAGCTGTAACCCAAATTGGAGATTCGAAACGGAGTTACCGTTGTTTTGGCAATTAAGGTTAGGTGTAATGTGTTTTTTCGTGTTGAGCTTGCGTGAAGAGAATTTGATGAGAAAAAATGTGATTTGATTAGATCCAGTTTTCTAGTCTCTTGTAACTTTATTGGGACATAAATATGAACTCATTAACTTTATTTGAAATAGAAAAATATGAGCTTATATAGGTACCTACTTGGTTTTAATGATTATCATCACGGTATATAATATTATGTTTGGATTTATATAGTGAGTGTTATAAAATCTCTATTTGTCCTCACGAGACACAAACGAGAGATTACATACATACATACATAAACTCACGCCTTTATCCCCGAAAGGGTAGGCAGAGGCGCCACCAGGACACCCACATTTCGCCTTGTATGTTCCTGTCCATGATGTGATAGGAGGCGAGCCTATCGCCATATCGGGCACTAATTCCTGACTCCGGGCTGGTAATGAATAGAAAAATCCAAAATCACTTTGCCCGACGCGGGAACCCGAGACCTCAGCTTTGTAGTCGTACCGTAATACAACTACGCCACCGAGGCAGTCAAACGAGAGATTAATTTTATTAAAATCCAATGTTTTTATATATTTGTGCGCTTAAATAATTCAATACAGGCCATTATCCCACAATCCCTTGACCCGTTGGTTTCCATTTATTTGTAAAGGAGTAAGCAGAGGAATATTCTTATTCAGGTCACTACACGTATTTAGACGTTAATTCCACACTGGTAAACGAATCATTGAGGCGTGTTACATGTCACGTAATGAATTTTTACATGTTGAATATCACATCATAAATGTAAAATTATAAGCGTTTAGGAGCATCATTTAGATTGCTTTAATGTAGTATTTTGTGTGGGGTACACACGCAAACTTATTTAACACTAATGCGAAATATATTTTGTGTAACGCCTCAATTATTTTCATCCCAGGTTCGAGATATTACTTTTACTTATATATTTTCTTTCGGGTTATTTTCGTTGTGGATCTAAAGATACTGTTGTCTGTATGAGACTCATTTTACTTAGTATTTCATAAGCTAGCAAAGATAAATAAATAAGTAAATACACCCAACGCATACATAGTCCTAACCCCACACTGAGATCGTGTCTTGTGTCGTGGGTATCAGAAATTACGAGAGACTTTTCAGCCGAGATGGATAGAGCTTTAATGAGCTGAAACACTTTATGCGAGTCCTTTAAAAGCAAATAAAACATTATGTGAAATAAAAACAGGTAAAAATAATTCGCTAGGAGAGCAAATATAAGGTTAAGGTTGTCTGGAAGAAATCGCCGACAGCGATAAGACCGCCGATTGTTACACATATTTATGCGCTTTATGTTTTGGTTTGTAATAATTTGTGTGGTGTGCAATAATGGATTTATAAATAAATAAATATGCACGATGAGGAAAAACCTATTAAAGTAATCACGTGTGTCCCTTTTCGGGTTCAACCCATGTTTATTAGATTTTGAGTAAATCAGCATAATTGTGGATACCTACTATTTGGAATTAGGTACCATCAGTAATCACAAGCCTTTAGTCAAGATGGTTTGGTTATGTAGAGAGGATGCATGAAAGGAGAATAACCAAGCAAATATACAAGGCGAGTGTGAATGGGAGAGTCGGTAGGGGTCGACCTCATCGTACCAACACCATCCAAATCGGTTATACCTTCAACAAAGGTCAGGTCAAAAGTACCCTGAACCGACGAGAATGCATGAAGAGATTGATGAAAGTTGATGAAGCGAAAGTAATATGTCAGGATCGAGCAAAGTGGCGATCCATAGTCTCTGCCTACCCCTATGGGATACAGGCGTGACGATTATGTATGTAGATAACTAAAAAGTAAAACTAGTACAGTGATAAATGTAAAAATAATTTGTTAAACAAAGTATTGTACTCATTATTAAATAGAGTTATTTACATAAACAAGTTATTAATAGTTTTTTAATAATGAATCGACGCATTCTATAATTTTTACATAGTCACCAAAAAGATCTTTCTAGGTTTTATCCGTAAGATTTCTTTCACATTCAAAGATTGCGCAACTAGGTCAGACAGGATGAACAAGGGCGAAAGGACAAGTCGATCGGTATTTATTAGTCGGTTTATTTAAGTTTGTCTACCAGGTATTTTGTGCTTTTTTAACGAAAGCAATTTTTTTCATTTATAAACCTTTTTTTATTACGATGAATGGCGAGACAAGCATGCCATTCGCCTGATGGTAAACGATACGACCGCTCATGGACAGTAGAAAACCAAACAACACCATGAATTACAATGCAATGCTTGGAATTCCACTGTGCTCGCCATTATGTTAAGTTTCATAAAATGTTAAGTTTCATTATGTCCAGTAGTTACTCTGGCTACAATGTCCTTCAAACCGGAACACAACAGTGCACAAACACTGTTATTTGGCGGGAGAAATGGACATTGCGGAGGTGCCTACTACCTACCCAGGCGGCCTTTCACATATGAGAGACCTACCACCAGTAAAACCAGTATACCAAATGTTCATAATCCCGTTACATGTGGTTGGTTAGCGCTAGTTGCACAATTATTTATCTTAGATGGTCGTCTGCCATAGGCGAACAATCTGATCATCTTCAACAATTACAGCTCAAGGATGTTTTCTAAAATCTAGTTTATTATAGAAACCAGAAGACTGTGTGTGATCGTTAATCCTATTTCCCTTATTCGACTTTTGTAAGAGTAAAAGTCACATCGTATTAATCGATTTGGATGAATTTTGTTACATACAAAGATTATTAGGAAATACAAATCAAAACTTAAAATATTCATAAACGCGAATCCTTGGGCAGAATCTTGTATGAAACACGCAACTAATCTTTATTGTACATTGATGTTGCGATTACGAATATGTACAGAAACCAGACTCAAAATAATCTGTATACGATCAAGACATGTGCGGTAATCGACGCAACGAAATTCTGAGGAAGCTACGGCAGTTACTTCATATGAATGCTTATAATTTAGGTGTTTACACCCGGTGCTCAAAATCGATAGCTAAATGCCGCTGCGCGGTGACTCATACTGAGAAATGTCTATTTCGGCTTGAAATTTCTTTTGTCACCTCACAGAATAGCTCGGATTTCCAACTCCTCCTATTAATTTAACTTTATGATTGATTTCGTTGCGGGTTA
The DNA here is from genome assembly GCA_905220455.2 of Deilephila porcellus. NCBI lineage: Eukaryota > Metazoa > Arthropoda > Insecta > Lepidoptera > Sphingidae > Deilephila > Deilephila porcellus. Next base: position 11,141,840 of record LR999991.1, read on the forward strand.
AAGACAAGTTAGACATTCCCGGAGACTCGCTGAGCTTCAATGCTCGGTGTCATCAAAATGCGTGCCACTGTTGATCCTGACTTACAGGAGTTGCAGTGGCGGGTGTGAGGGGGGACAGTCTCCAATAGCTCAGACTTTCATCACATTATCCTATGTAATTTAATTTGCAAATGTTTGGTCCACGTTAAAGTGGTAAAAGGGATTAAAAGTCCCTTGTTACAAAACTATAAATAAAAGTGCTGAAACCTTACTACGTAACCACTATCGTGCCTTATTCATAGACAGTTTTAAAACCTATTTTAGCTATCGCATATTTTGTCTTCCTCGATCAAACTGAATTCAAGACGTTCGAAAGGGAACTAAAACAGGTTTTAAAACTGTCTATTAAGTAGTAGAGTCTCACAATAGTAATTTGATTGCTGTAAAAATAAAGAAAGAGATCTACAGATAAACACATTAGCTACACCAAAGCAAAATCAAAATAAATAAACGTATAAATTGTGTTTATGTATAAATCAATACATAAACACAATTTATACGTTTAACATCAAACTACCTGTACCTATATAACCACAATTCCGATAAACCCCGACTTAGATTAGAACAAGGAGTTTAGAGGGCAAACTTTGATGAATAGATGTTTGACATTATCCCCAGCGAAATACCCTCAACTTCGTCAATAGCGGTTTTGGTTAGCGAAATAATTCCATCCACAGGTTTGTAGTTTGCAAAACAGATATTAACAGATCATTTTACGTAGATTTCCCTGATTTAACGTTTGATTCGACCTTCATAAAACTAACCGAACGAAAAGAGAAAACGCAGCTGTAAGTGTTTTTGTGCTGTGGTCGTACCGTATTGGATATCTTCCATTGATGCTGTAGTTAAATACTTTAGAATAAATCTACCACCGATACGGTAATGTATCTTTAATTTTGTTGCAGCATAAACACTAAGAAGTCTTATATTTGCTAGTGAAAAGATATTCGTATTCTCCCGCATAGCAACACTCAAACTCGGTGGAAAACTCGTATTAGTGACACACGCGTGACGTGCGAGGCGTTTCGAATTCAGCTTCTGCATATCGGATATCAAGCAGGCCCCTATAGATTCTCTATTTAAATTACATTGCGTATAAAAGCAGTAAGTAAACAGTCACTTTCTCCAGCCGATATTAAAAATATAAATTTTAAAATTCGAACATGACGACGTTTTATTCGTCCTCGTTAGTTTTTTTGCAAGAGTAATAGCTATTAAGCTCCCCTTTTGGTACTCCTGGGGAGACCGAAAGGGGTATGTCAGTGTCACTGGCCTTCCAGCTCGACACAAAGCGGAAGTTGTGACCGAGCTGGGTCCGTAACAATAAACAATACCTGACTAAAATGGATCGATCCCATCGATGATCATCACACCCATTTTGTGCGGCACTGGACATCGCCCTTATCCAAATTCTACCTGGTGTTTCTAGATATATTTTACACAACAATATTAGACTCATAATATATTAAAAATTCATGAAAACAATACCTTCAGTTGTCGTAACGGCTTATGACGTCAACATTATCTCCTTATCGAGACAGTATAATTAATATAAAAGCATTTAATCACGTCAATGGTAACCTTCCTTTTCAATTACGTATCATTCTACTGCATACGGCTTCTGTACACAATAACCATGGCTATAAACTGTATATATATTGTGTTCGATGGATATTCAATACTGGTGTACATCGTAGTTGCCTGAAATACTTTAAATAATAAATAAATACACCATACAGTCACATACATAGTCCTGACCCCTAAGATCGAGTCTTGTGTCGTGGGTATCAGAAACTACGAGAGACTTTTCGTTGTCACAAACACCCAAACCCGAAACAAATATTTGTGGTTCGCACAAACATTTGTTTCGGTGCGGGGATCGAACCCGCGGCCTCACAGCCGACACGTCTAACCAACTGCGCCACGGAGGCGGTCATAAGCTATTTAGTTCAAATTATAATTAAAAGCAATGTAAATTAACAATAAATTAGGCAGTATTATTCTTTTTTATTTAACTGAATCGTAATATCCTTCATCATTGATATTTGACTCCACAAATTATAACATTGTTTTACAATATTTTTTGATAGTCCAAAATTTTTTTTTTATAAAGTATCAGCCCACTGGGTAACACGGGATTCCTCTTGTTTCGAGAATGCGATGGAGAACGAAGCTACTACGCTAGCTTATTACGAATGGATGCACTACGCATGCTCATCTTTTATACTTTTATAAACAAAAAATTCTAGGCCCATCATAAGCTTAATTTACGTCAGTTTAAAATTAAATATTTGTTATTATTTCCGTATTGCTAAATCCGTGTAGCGTCAATTGGTTACCTCATAGCTTAATTAAATTAATAAATTAATATATTCCTTTACCCATTATCAACTAAAACCCGTGAAACATACAAGCATAATTCATAAACAAACCAACTTTTTACATAATCTATTATTTCATTGTACTCGAGAGATCATGAACGGCCACACACATAAATATGGCTCACTTGAAACGTGTTACATTAAACTATTTACATAGCAAAAATGATTACAAACACATCATAAACACCACGTTGGACGCCAACTCCCACGTTGGGCGCCATTATAAAATTAATGGGTTTTGCGACACACCAAGCTGTTAAATACACGTGTTTTAATTAAAGTATAATGTTACCTCACGTAACCTAGAAATTCAAGATTATTCAAACACTTGTATAGACAAAAGGCTTTTAAGACGCACTCCAGGGGGGACAAGAACAAGACAAGGTATTGTCTTGTACGAGGTACGGCGCTTTGAAAGGTAACCTTAGTGTAACTGTACCATGGCCATGTAAGTGTTAAAGTGGACAGGTTAGGATAGCTTTTTTAAAAATAACGTCATTGAGCGTTAGTCAAGGACTAAAGAAGAACGGCCTTATTCATAGACAGTTTTAAAACCTATTTTAGTTATCGAATGTTTTACCCCTTTCGAACGACTTTTGAATTCAGTTTGAGCGAAGAAGATAAAACATTCGATTACTATAATAGGTTTTAAAATTGTCTATGAATAAGGTCGGAGAGGTTAAATGCCTTTTGTAAACACTGTCCTTATAATGGAACAGTGCAATGTTCGTGTGGTGTAATGATTATAATATAGTAGGTTATTTATAATGCAGCGTTTCTTATACGAATGTACGAGTATATTTAACTTCGAGGTATGTAAATCATATAACTTAATGTAAAATTATTAACTCCTTGTTGTAGAATTTTTCAACACAACATGATGAGATTCACACTCTAAACACAAATAACCACTGCACGAAACCATAATTTCAAAACACTAAAGTTCTTTTTTACACACCAAAATACTATTGCAGCAAAAAATGATATTCCCCAGACACGGCGGCGACATGAAACTAGGAGAGTTTACTAGGCGCTTGTTGGCATGCGGCCTGATCGCTCGTTATGTGCAGCGACGTATCATAACCGAAGGGTGGCTTTTTGGTTCAATAAATAATAATAATACCCCTCCGCATCGTCCCATAAGGAAATTCGTTCCAAAAAAGAAATACTGTAGGTTCTAATTAGGATTATGTCAAATAAAATGAATATATTTTCTCACACAAATATTTGTTCGAAGTTAGAACCCACACCTTGCTATTTTGTGGCAGTTTCATATTCACATCGCCATTTATTTTAAACGTGCCAGATACAATCTCCAGATCTAGTTGTTAGTAAAACAAACATGTTCAAGAATAGAATGTATTGTTAAATGTGAAAGGTATATTTCTATTGTTGGAAACCTTTAAGAGTTGTCACAGAATTTCATAATCAGTTTTTCCTTGGAAAAATGCATATTAAGTCTATTTTTTAAGTCCATTGTCTACTATAAATACAAGACCGTATAAATATTTCTTTACTTACTAACTAATTTTTATTTTGGATTTTGAGCCCTCCATTTAGCTAGTCATTGCAAAATTCATGCGATTGTTGGACGTGCGAAGATTAAAAGACTTCCACAGTTTTTATTCAACAGCCACCGTTTTCTATCGTTGTCTAAGCACTACAGATGACTACATTAAAAAAGACGACAAAGTACATTAAAATCTTGTTACCTGAAAAATTGCTACCGCATTCCACTCCTAACCTTCATATATTAAAAAAACTACATGTCACGTAGGTAACACAGAGCAGTTACCGCCCACAACGAGTTTCGTGGTCAAGGAGTTTACGCTTATTTATAGCAGGATCTATAAATATAGCGATTGTAACTAAAATACGCGGTGTATCGCTGAGCCGGCTAACCATTCAATCATTTAGGCAATTTCGTGGGTGTCTACTGTCTATACTCTATGGTCGATTTAGGCATTATCTTGTTTCCTTCGACCTTTGGTGTCATTTAAAAATGCTTCCTTTATTTCGTCATGTGTATCACAATAAATGTTATGTTTCGGGACATGTAACGAAGGTTAAATCGGTAGGTTTAGGGTCAATAAAATTTTAAATAGGAAGTCCTTATACTGACGAGAACAAAGGTATCTTAAAAAATCGTACCTTATTTAACGACGCGACTATTTGTATGGGATTTTGTAATTTTAAATTAAATAAATTGGTTGATAAACGAAATAATAATGATCTGGTGTCAAAAATAGAGGAAAAACTAACGAATGTCATCAATCACCACGAATAAACCTGGATTTGGACCGATATTCAACAAATCATATCGTTAAAGACCAATGGACAACATTAAATGCAATCCGAGTTGTTGAGGAAGGTTTTTTCTTAGTTTCTCTTTACATGTGCAATACGTTCTGAATCGAATACTTAGAGATTTTAATCATCTCGCATATCATTTTTTCATTAAAATATTGAGCTTTTGTTCCAAGACGTCACAGTTTAAAGTCCACACTGAACTAGTAAAACGTCTACTAAGAATATAAAATCAACATAATGTAATAACGTATCGGATATACAAGAATAGCTCCACAGCTGTTAGCGATGGAGGGCAGCCAACTTCCCATATTATTGTCACTACTGAGTATGTTTGTACTTTGCTCAATAGATGCGTGAGAATAAACAAAGTATATTTCTTCATAAATAAGACGATTCATAAAAAGAATTTCATTATTTCTATTTATCGTCCAGTTTTTTTTTTATTTCGATGACTGGCTGGATGATCATAAGCATGCCATTCGTCTGATGGTAAGCGATACGACCGCTCTTGGAAAGCAGGAAACCAGACAACACCATGAATTACAAAGCAATGCTTGGCATTCCACTGCACTCGCCATCCTGAGACATAAGATGTTGCGTCTCAATATGTCCAGTGGTTACTCTGGCTACAATGTCTTTCAAACCAGAACACAACAATGTATTTACACTGCTGTTTAGAGAAATAATCTGTATTCGTCTACTGTAGTATTGTTGGTGTTTGACTGCCATGGTGGCGTAGTTGTATTACGGTACGGTTACAAAGCTGAGGTCTCGGGTTCGAGTCCCGGGTCGGGCAAAGTGATATTGGATTTTTCTATTCATTATCAGCCCGGAGTCAGGAATTTGTGCCCGATATGGCGATAGGCTCGCCCCCCTATCACATCGTGGGTATGAACATACGAGGTACATACTGGTACAAGGCGAAATGTGGGTGTCCTAGTGGCGCCTCTGTCTACCCCTTCGGGGATAAAAGCGTGAGTTTATGTATGTATGTAGTATTGTTGGTTGAAGACCACAGGACACAGGCCTTTGCCTATTCACGCTATTGAGGATTAATCAAGAAAAAATAAATTTTACATACGCTGGACAATCGTGTCATCTGTCCGTTGGAAGTCTTTAAAGAACGTTATTGTTGTTGTTTATGAATATTACTATCACGGCAACCATGAAGACATTCATAAAGTTGTAATTATCAGTACGGTTTGGTAGTTTGTTAGTGCAAGAGCAAGAAAGTGATGTTAAAATTATAAGCACGTCCCAAGGTTCCCTGTGAGATCGTTGAAAACAGGGCGCGGTAGCTTAATGGCTCCTTCTACCATACACACACAAACCCATCCTCTTATTACAGCCGTAATCACATTAGAGGTGACTTTCATCATTAATTAATTAAAAATGAATTAACATACTTTCGTAATTGGATTATTTTTTATACTGGTGAAAGAAAGTGGCAACGATGCAACTAATAGCAGGGTACCTACGTGTAGACAGAGTATCCACCAACGCGAGATGTTAACTGTCGTTGGTCGACACTATAATGACGTCATCATTTAACCTGAAATACACAGAATGAACCCAAAACCCGCCTACAATCTGGACGAACGATTAAGGTTGCAGCAAGACGCTGGACACAGACCACTTCCAACAGATCAATAAGGAGATCCTTGGGGTAGGCCTGTGTTCAGCTTTGGTCTTCCTATGGCTGAACAGAGAAAGAGAGAAAAAGAGAACCCAACATCCGACATTTACGTGGGTCACTATGACGGGGTCATGTGTAATATTTACTATGTATCAACCCATGTACATATGTACGTCCCACTGCAAGGCACGGACCTCCTCAGCAATCGAGAGTAGGATTGAGAGGGGTTAGAACATATAGTAAACGCTGGTTTAGTGAGGGTTGGCAAAATCCTAGCACCGCCGAATAACTTATTCCTTGTTAAATTCAATTTGAAATATTAAAGTGGGTTCTAGATGCTGTCTTAAATATGTAGTAATGTAACTAGAGTTTTAAGGGTCCTTCGTACTCTGGGTGAAGGCCGCCAGACGAAGGACGAAGGTGCCAGACGATTTATGAAATCCCTTAGACCTAGACGTGACGTCAACACTGCGTCAATTTTTGCGACTAAATTGTAGAGGGATTTGAAAGAAATTTCTATGAGAGATTTTTGTGTGTCCAGGATTGATTTATGGACATAATAAGTCGTCAATGTATACAAAAAACTTCGGCAAAAAATAAAAATGATTTTTAAATAGGAGACCGCCCGAATACTTAAAAATGCTATTTAAATATTAAGTTACATTTAACTACGCACCTCCTACTTCATTAGAACACTAAGGGGGACTTGTGTAGTTAAGTGCAACATAATATTTAAGTGGTGTTTCAGTATTCGGGCGTCAGTATAAATAACTTTAAATAAATGTGATTTATAAAATATCTTTGTGTAAATATTGTGTTTAAAAATTAACGAACATAAAATAACTTCAACATGCTACTTTATATTTGTCGTACATTTTGTATTAATTATTTCCTACTTAAAGTCACTAATAAAAAGCCAAAACCAAGTTCTATATCACCAAATTCTTTGAAGATTCTTAAAGAAGGCTTATGTTTTTCACTGGACTTCCTGTTAAAATGGAAATGATGATAACGTAGCATTGTTCATAGCCAAGTAATCAAATATACGAACACACCTACTTGAAAGACGATATCCTACCAATATGGATGACAATGCTTTGCGTCTGGTTTGAACTAATCGATATTCAGACACACAACTCCACTCCCTTAACATCTGTGACAGTGGAAATGGCATTTCGCGCGAGCTATTGTAATTTGACATTAAGAGCCTACAGTTTGCACACACATAGTACACTATATAGTTAAGTATGCCATATAAATTGATATCTTAATAAATTAACTGCCTCGGTGGCGTAGTTGTATTACGGTACGGGTTCGAATCCCGGGTCGGGCAAAGTGATATTAGATTTTTCTATTCATTATCAGCCCGGAGTCAGGAATTTGTGCCCGATATGGCGATAGGCTCGCCCCCTATCACATCGTGGGACGGAACATGCAAGGCGAAATGTGGGTGTCCTGGTGGCGCCTCTGCCTACCCCTATATAAAGATACCCCTACCCCTAGATAAAGGCCTGAGTTTATGTATGTATGTATGTATTTATGTATGTATGCAATAAGGTATACGGGAGTATCTATAGATTTTTATGAACATACAACATATTGAAAATCATTGTAATCACGCAGACGAAGTTTGCGGACCAAAGCTACTCCACCAATATAAAACATTTGCGGAAAAACATAACAAGCATCTTCAAAAAATAAACAAAACAGGATAAAACAAAAGAAAAACAAAATATTTATAGAAAACTATAAATTGGCCCGTTCAAAACATCGCACTGCATTCTACGAGTATACAGCTTGCGTCATACTAATTCAATAATATAAGCCATTAGCCTCTACTTGAAATAGCTACGTTAAAGTTTAAAGTGTGATGTACATGTGTAACAACTCCCTCCCACCCCTCCCCCCATCAGCTTTATCGACTGTAGCTCGCATGCAAGCTATTACAGCTAATGTTTAGATAAACTAAATGTGAGTTTGAAGGCTTATGAGTGTGAAGTAGTTCGTAATTGTGCCGCAAGATGTCGCTAAATTACTATACAGGGTGTCCCACTGCAATGCCACATGGAGGGGGAGTACCTTAAATATTGTAGATAGACAATTTTACTGAAATAAGACAACATTTTGATTCTGAAACCAATTCGAACTGTATTCAATGATTTGAATAATCGCATTTCTGAGGCGGGAATCGAACCCACCATGTGGTAAAAAAATAACATCCATGAATTCAAGGTACCAATCAAAAGGCACGTTCATAAGGATTATTTTTCTCCATATAAAATAGCATCTCAAATGAAAGGAAGTCCAACAAAATCAGAAAAACAGTTGTTAGAATCACAATAAAATCGAAGAAAACGCAAATTAATTATTATCGTTCTTGAAATATCAATGAAGAAAAATAATCCTTATGATCGAGCCTTTTCATGAATGTCGTAAAATTATGGGTTTTTTAATACCTCATGGCGGGTTCGATTCCTGTTTCAGACATGCGATTATTCAAAAGCCCTTGAATGAAGTTTAAATTGTTTTCAAAATTAAAATGATGTCTTCTTTTAGTAAAACTGTCTATTTATCTACAATATTAAGATAATTCCCTCCATGTGGCATCGCCGTGGGACGGCCTGTATAATACAAAACAAAAAATAATTGCTGCGATCATTAATAGCGATAAATTAAATCCTCTAACTATAACTAAACAATAATACGATATATTTTCGTCTAGAATGTACTGGTTAAAACTCAAATAAAAAGAACAGAAACCTTTAAAATTACGAACCTGCCCGAAAAAGTTTATATTTGAAATTATTTAAAGTTACAAAAAACAAGTACTAAGAAGCCAGGGGTCGCGTCTTACAACCCTTGTGTAATATAGATGGGGCTGTGATTAGTTCTTTGATCCTCCCCTTCTGTAAATAGCTCTAAAAAGGGGTGGTTTGTTTGCACCCATACAATGACATCCAGTGACCTCGTAGCCCCTAAAAAGTATACATTTATATTGATACTCACTAACTATCCACAGGGAATAAGTTTGTACAAATATGTATTAAAAATCTAGATTACATGCTATGTTAAAGCTTAATAAACATAGGTTCAAAAACTGTAATCATTTTCTTTAGTAATTAGAGGAGGACCAATCCTACCCACAGCTCGCACAACTTAATTTTATTCCAAGATTTGACAGAGGGCGGGACTATCGCCACATAACCACGAGATTCTTGTCGCATCCTCAATTTGCTCACGAATCGAGTCCTGGATTCTCATATCGAAGCAATCAAACCATGAAAAGCCACCCATATTACCCACAGTTCGATGGCAGAAAAGATATGGTAGAGGCCACCTTATTAGGCACGAATTAAATAACTCATAAGAGATTCTTGTCCAATCATCTATTTACACCCATATCGCCCGTCCATGAACTGTAACCACTAAAATCACCCACATTTCGATGACAGAAGACATGGTAGAGTCTACCTTGCCGGACAAAATCTCATGAACTGATATAAGATTTCATCCTTCAAATGAGTTCCCAAATCCTAGGATCACAGCCCACACCGAAGCGCCTGAACTAGATGAAGTTGTGTAAGGAGCAGCCGATTACACAATGGTATGGATTTTTACGCAGCCGTGACGTAGGCGCCTGGCTCGGGGCCAACGCAACGCCGGACCAACCTACTCGCGGCTCCCATACTTCCAAATAAATTGATTCACCACTTTAGTTTTTCATTTTAGGAGACAAAAACATTGAGTTTAAAAGTTCATCTGCACTCAACATTAATAATTTGGTAAATTCCACAAAAAACACAAAGGTTTTCGCCTATGTTATACCTACAATTGTGGTAAACATCTGCATTAATGTGTTTACATGTTATTCATTTATATCATTTAATTGAAATAAAACTAATTAATTTCGTGATCACGTGGCGGAAAGCTGTAAAGCAATCGAAACGTCGCGTCGGGAAGTTAAAAAATGTTAAAATAAACCAAACCGCGATAAAATCCGTAATAATTAGTTTTATTTCAATGTGTAACGTTCGCGTAAATCTAAGAAAACATTATATCATTTAATACCTATACGATCCACTACTGAGAATTAGTTTGCATTTAGAACGAGATCCAATACTGCTCTGATTTCATTGATTTAATATCTTCAAAACACATGTACGGTTTTTTTGTGAAACGACTACTATCATCAACCTTCCCCACAGGTTCAATAAAGCTGGATCAAATAAACGCTGACTTATAATCCAGGAAGATAAGGGACCGATGCTCTTAAAGTCGAGGGTGCTAAAGATCGGGCGAAAGTGCGAAGATTATGGGAAGTAAATAATCACACTAGTCGCTAGGTAGAATTAAGGAACGATTATTATTTTTACACGCTTTATATTAGCTTCACTTATCTACCGGGTATATCAAGACCGCGACCGAAAACGAAGCCGGGTGGTAGTTTTAGCGGCTATAAACACAATGCAACTAAAAATTTCGCAAAATAAGCGATAGATTATTTTTTGCAATTTTTTAAAAATCATAGTTTTTAGGTGGTAAATCCTTAGTTTTTGTGAAAATAGTTATTTAAACCTTTACGTATCATTGCGTCTTTAAAAATAAAAAGGTGTACATCATTATTTTAGAAAAAATATGTATTTATCACCCAAATACGATAAAAGTAAAAAAAATGAGGATTTATTTTGCGGAATTTTTGATTGCATTGTGTCTGAAGTCACTAATACTACCACCTGGCTTCGTTTTCGGTCGCAGTCTTGATATACCCTGTATGTTTGTAACTGACCCCTTTGATTGCGATTTCGACCCACTTGAAACGGCCAGATTTCTTTCAAACTTTGTAAATTTATCGAGGACCGATGACAATACACTAATTTTATAAGATTATTTAAGTATTCAATTTGCAAATAAGATTTTTGTCAATTAATATAAGTTTTATCTATCGTCAATCATAGTATTACAAGTTGAAAAACTATAGTGGATAAATAACAACGAGCTGCCCAATAAGTTGTAATGCGTCATGAAGACTCGTGTTTTGGTATTCTTTCGCTTTGCTCCTAGCAATTCTAGTTGTATATCTTTATCGGTGTACCAGAAGATAAAAAAGAGGAATAGAATAGATGAGAGAATGCCCTGGTTAGTGGTTACAACTCTCCGATCTTATTATCTTAGATTTCACGTCTCTTAAATCCTGCAATTTAACAAGCTACAATGTCCTTTAAACCGGAACACAACAGTGCTAACACATTGTTGTTTGCGACAGAAATAGGTAGATAAATTTGTGGTACGCCCAGATTTGCCACCTAGTGAAAATATTCTATACCTATTTATTATTTCTGTAATTATGTTTTTATTTAAAATGCGTCGTTACAAACGTGATTTGCAGTGTAAATGAACTTCTACGAAATTTGTTTGACGGTAATGACTAATCATCAAAGTGAGCCATTTGTTCGTTTGTTTAAGGTACAGAGACGTGAATACATTCTAAAAACAAACGATACAAAACACTTCTTCTCCTTCTTTTCAGCCATAGAAGTCCACTACTGAACATAGGCCTCCCCTCCCCTTCTTGCGACCTTAACTAGGTCATCCGTCCACCTTGTAGGCAAACAAAACAGTAATAAAACTAACATAACTGGGAGCGAAGCTGTCTGTGAAACAAAAGCCGCGATCAACAAACATTTATTTCGTATCATTCGCGAGTAACTACAGCATGTTAATGTGCCTAGAATCAAATTTATGCATGAATTAACTTCTCATATTTCCTAATCAATAACTCCACTTAAGAGTTTTATAATCTTGACAAGGCCAGTGACGAAGAAACTTAATATCAATGTATCGTGATGATGAACAACAAAGGTAAACAACGATGATAAGTCCTGAATTGTGCTATACTTTTTTTATTGCTGTAAATGGCGATACGAGCATGACATCGTAGCTGTTAATATTGCAATAGACTTATCTTTCCTATAGCATCGGGTCCAAAATCAAATATTTATTGATTAAATTATTTGTTTAAATATGGGGAATTAACCCTTGGCCACTTTGTTCAACGTTGGTTTCTCATAACTGATTCACGAACGAAACAATTAGGCTACCTAAATATTTAACATCTGATCGCTGGCCTGGTGTCAACTCTTCTCAGAATCGAACGTGAAACTCCAAACTAACATACCCTAAACCAACCACTAAACCAATGATCACCATGAATATAATTTAAAAGAAAGTCTCCAAAACGATTTGCAATCGTTAGACTCGTCAAAAAGACATTTGTAGCAGTTGGATCCAAGTTGCGCCAACGTCTGTGCCAACGCGTAATATTCAATCATTTAGATAAAATCATGACCAGTTAGGTTTAGATAAATTTTCATTATAGTGGCAGGGCTGAGTGACTATAATCCACCTGATGGTTAGCGAACTGAAATCCGTATAGACTATTTATAAAGAGATAGTAACATGTCGCCAACGACGTATGCTGTCCTGGTCTGAACCATGAATGAGACTTTTATACATACATACATACATAAACTCACGCCTTTATCCCAAGAGGGGTAGGCAGAGGCGCCACCAGGACACCCACATGTATACCGGGTATATCCAGACTGTGACGGAAAATGAAGCCAGATGATAGTTTTAGTAACTTCAGATACAATACAACAAAAACGCGAAACTAAAACATTAGAAAAACACAATCGTCGTATTGTTATACGATATTTATGTTGCATAGTGTCTAAAGTCACTAAAACTGCTTCGTTTTCGGTCGCAGTGACGTCTATTTCTGCTGATAGCAGGATTTTCAGTTACCACATCACCAATTTGACAGACAATTGCCACGCACTTAACAAAGGAAAACATCGTGGGGAAACCTACAAACCATTAAGATCTTGACAACATTTTTTGTATTACTCATGCAGAAAAATGCATCTTGGCGCTCGCTGTTGCGGTTGGAAAAGAGCGTTGAAATTCGCCCATTTTAAAATTACGCGTGAGTTTTTTCGTAAATGAAACTATTGTTTGAGTGCAAAAAGTTTACTTGTCGCACGAAAATTTAGATAAAATTGCTAAAATAAATAAACTAATAATAAGAAAACACAATCGAAATATTAAATTAAATTGAGGTTGACGCATCATACAGTTTATTTTGTGCCCACATAGGTATATCGCTGCATTTATAATACAAAATAGTATGTAAAGTACCAACCAACACTAGGGCGGCGTGGTGGACTATTCCTGAGCCCTCTCGACTGAATTAACGGTTGTAGAAGAATCCAATGCTCAGTGGGGGATTATGGATTTTCTTGTCCATCTATTCATATAGAAATTGTCCCCACCACATCACGACATGAATCACATTTATACTTGTTGTGCGCGGTATTTAGCGGTGTACAAATTTACATTAAGCTCTGTTTATCTTTAATTATTATTTCTTCAAAAAAATAAAATAATATAAATAAATAAACGACTGGGACTTAGTGGAAAACCCGCCTTAGTGAGCCACGCAAGTGTGTGTAAGCTCTTTGTTTCAGCGTAATTTTTGTTGTTATTTATTGACACAATATTTTGTACCAAAGCACTGCTAACAGTGTGGGCTGCGTTATAAATAAATAAATAAATAAATACACCCAACAGTCACATACATAGTCCTGACCCCACACTAAGATCGAGTCTTGTGTCGTGGGTATCAGGAACTACGAGAGACTTTTCGGTCTCACAAACACCCAGACCCGAAACAAATACCTGTGGATCACACAAATATTTGTTTCGGTGCGGTTGAGCTTCGATTGTCGAAAATGGCTTGTACGCAATTCCTCCTAATACTTTGCAAAACTGCGTCTGTTGAAGTCCTTTTATCTTGCATCAACTTATTAGCTAGACATCGGTATAGAGCAATTTTTGACCCAAAAAATTACATTGCATAGTTTGGATTTTTTAGGTACCTGGGGACACAAAACCGCAGATAAAAGATAGCAATAAAAACTATAAACTATCTTTACCGGGTGGAAGTCATTACGACATTAATTGAAACCACATACAGAATTACTAGGAGGCTTTAACGGTGAAGGAAAACATCGTGAGGAAAACTGCATACCGTAGCGATTTTAAAGAATTTCTACGGTGTGTAAGTCCGCCAACCCGCACTAGGCCAGCGTGGTGGACTATAGGTATGGCCTAAACCCTCTCAATCGTATTCTCGATTGTAGATTGTAGGCTCGTGTCCTGCAGTGGGACGTATATGGGCTGTTACAACAGGGTTACCAGTTACCAGGTTACCAGTATTGCCTCAGCAGTTCATTCGCCAAAAATAATGACGACAAAGTCACTGGATATTTTACTAGATGTAGCTGTAAAGGTAATATTTTCTTCCCTAAAACATTATGTCGAATTACATAAATTATTTATCATAATTTCTTTAATTTCTTTAAAGATTATTTTGATGCGCCCAAATATTGCTAATATACAACTTACTTGTATACATTGTTCGTACTATAATTTTGCGTACTGTTACATAAACAATTTAACGCATCTTATTTCTTACTCATTTATTTATTCTCACTGATACGGTTTAATCTTTAAGTAAAAAAATTCCTGCAAGAATATCCGCAAACTTCTACTAGACTATCTTTTCAGGCAGTTTTAGTAAAACCATAGACTTAATCCTTCGCTACACAACTCGCGAACCGGGCACCTGAAGTCATTGATTTAAGTTATAGGCCTTTGAGAAATTAACCTTTTTATAAAGAGATTATTACATATGTCTTTAAATGTATTTTAGGTCCATTAAAAGGCTAAACTATAGAAAAGCCGGTTAAAACTCATCAATTTAAGAGCACACCTCGTCAAGAACAATCACGATGCCGGCATCAAACTATACTCATACAGATGTTTGTGAAAGCTTTTACATGAAAATAACGCAAAACGCGGTCATAAATTACGACCACTGTCATTACAAAGGGTGCGGTGAGCCAATCCCCTACCCTACCTACCCATAACACCAACTGCCTCCCTCCATTACGAAAAGAGGGCAACTTTTCCAGCGGCACCAAAAAGGTTTCACAAAACCTCCTTGCATATTAATTTAGTGAAGAGGCTTTGTTCGTTCCAAAGATTAAAAAACTATTAATTTGAAATCCGAATCATTCCATATTCGAAATACCCACGTTAGCTGCTCGGTGCTAGCCGGTGAATCGCGTCCATCGTCTCGCACGCCTGCCCCATCAGTTCCACTCATGCAACAAACAATGACTCACTGACACAGAAAAAAGTTCACACACCCTTTAAACGGACACTATAACATTTTACACGACACTGATAAAGCGTATTAAACCCGGTTATACAAATGATATTGCGATAGGTTTTCCGGCGGGTTAGAATGCGGGCCGCGCTCTCGGAGCGCTCGCCATGTTGAATTGGGGGATCGTTTCGCGCGCGCGCCAATTGCCAGCCGATGTTGCCAACGTGTTACAAATTCCTAATTTAATTGGAGAAATTATAAAACCCGATGTATCGACTGACACGCTTTTAATACTAATTTTAATTACTCTTATGTACGTATAAATTTATGTTACTTTGACGACTATGGGACGCAATAAATAGCTTCCGTTGCACTCGTTACTGGATTCGTTATTATTACTTTTCACACGTAGGTACTTAAAACTATAATGAAAAACAAAATGTTAAATTAAATTTCCTCAATTCCGAAAACCTTTGTACATCCCCTATAAAATTACCCCAAATAATAAAAACCGGGGAAAATGAATTACAGCTGGTATAGTTCTTCGCGCATGCGCGTCCACCGCCTCTGCAATACGACGTCGTATGACATGCGCCTATTTTTGTTCTTGTGCGATTTACCGCTAATTGTTCACGAAACACGCCACGTTCTTGGGTATGCTAAGGTCGCAGCACGTATCGACTGCCCACGGGGATTACAGCTTAATTCAATTTTAATGTTAACTGTGGGGACTCTAAATCAAATACACAATTTAAATCACTTGGAATATGTTTATATTGGAATTTTTTTGGGTACTGGTTTCTGGTTTTAGATTGAGAATAAATACGGTATGGGATATTTTTCTTTAAGAATAACAATATAATATATTTAGTTTTATATAGCTTCCATTCTTTATTTATTTAATTTCTTTTTTTTACACTGCCCTCTCTTTCTCCTTCTTTTAAATCCATCCCATGGTTGTCTGTAAGACATTGCTTTATGCGATAAGACCGCCATTTGTACTGTTTTTTTCTGTTTATGTATGTTATTTTACTGTGTACAATAAAGATTTAAATAAATAAATAAATTATATAAAAAGAATTTTATCTTGTATCTTCGCATTGAATTATTTGCGATAAAAATCTTAATGAGGGATAAAATAACTGATGTACATGGGATAAAGTGTTTTAATAAATAATTCCTTTTATTTATTTTTTTTAATTATAGAATTTTATTAAAGATTATATTTTGTTGCAATGTCGTAATAGGTATTATGAAAATAAAAAAAAAAAACACTTTTTAAATAAATGTTTATAAACGTGTAAATTTGTTTAATTTGGTAAATTTCTATGGTAATGTGAAGTGAAAAATGTAGATATAAGAACAAAAAAGAAGACTTATTTCAATTAAGTGTAAGGTTTATTAATAGAGGAACAACGAAGGATGCTCTAATCTTTCCAATAAGATGCAAGAAAAATAATATTTTTCAATACATAAAATAAATATATTAAAATTAATTTCTTGCTTTCTAAATTATAGATGGAACGACTTTAATCGATTTAAAAAGAAACAATAACAAACGATTAAAACCACTATTTATTCTCTTATGGTGACAAATAAATATTCTCCTATCATTCGTAAAAAGTTTATTATTTAATTATTTAGTTGTCGACGAATTGAACGCCTCCAATTTCTTCCGGTTCGGTCTCAGGCTCGGGCACTTGTTCAGGCTCAGGTTCGGGTTCAGGTTCGGGCTCAGGTTCAGGCTCAGGTTCGGGCTCAGGTACGGGCTCAGGTTCAGGCTCAGGTTCGGGCTCAGGTTCTGGCTCAGGTTCAGGCTCGGGTTCGGGTTCTGGCTCAGGTTCGGGCTCGGGTTCGGGCTCGGGTTCGGGTTCGGGTTCGGGTTGCGCTTCAGGGAGCCAGTCGAAGTCGATGCCTGTTACCTCAGTGTACCACGCGTGGTAGTGACCGGGGCGGATGAATCCTGCATTAACGAAAACTTATTAATTTGTGGTTACACTGAATGGTTTTATGGGCACATGATTCTTGATCAATGAAACAAGTTACTTATTTTGTGTAAATATTGTTTGATCACCAGATTGGACATCAAAAAATAACCCTGGGAAACTCGGGCGTCCTAGAGAGTGGTGGAGGAATATGAATGTCGCTGATCCAAATAGAAGGGTGGTGAAGCAAGGGGAAAGCGATAACTTTTCCTAGCAATTATCACTATATTATGATAAAAAAAAATATTTTAACGGTTGTTCTCATAAACACTTTGAATTGCTTTCAGCCTCTGTAAGGCCTCTGTAAGATAGTTTTATGAAATATATTGCACAACAATTAATACATAAGCAAATGGTAATCCTTACTTTAAGGACTTAGGTGAGCAACATTCATCGGAATACATAGTTTTAACAAGAAGACAAAAACTCCTCTACAATTTTAAAATAGATAGATTTTTGTAGTTTACGCACCGGCAGGGAAGTCGGTGTGGCATCCAGTTGCGGACACGAAGGATGATATACCGACTTGGGTGGGGATGCCGTCGTCATCGATGACCGTCAGACCACCACCGCTGTCACCCTGAAAACAAATGTATAAGAGACCAAAGTGACCTACGTAAATGTATACCGTTTTAGGTTTATCCTGTGTATATATGGATAGAATCAGGGCGGTATAATAACTATTGGACATAATGAGACTTAACATCTTATGTCTCAGGATGGCAAGCGCAGTGGAAACGATACTTAACGCGATGCTTTGCAACTCATGGTGTTGTTTGGTTTTGCTACCGTCCAGAAGCGGTCGTATCGCATACCATCAGGCCAATGCTCGTCTTGCTAGGAATACAAGCAATAAAAATAAAATTCTTCAATCGGCGAGAGATATGGATACGGATGACCCTGCATCCATCTACCTGGATGTTTCTGAACTACACTGGACTTACCATTAGCTCCATTGTGGTTCATTTGTCGTGCCAAAATAAAAAGACAGATATTACCTGGCAAGTCGACTGGCTGGTGACGTTGTAACCTGAGGCGCAGATAGTAGACTCCTGGATGATCCAGCTACCACCGTACGCATTGAGGCAGTCAAAGTTGCTGACACCCGAAAGGTACACCCAGTTCATGTTCTCGGGAGTGGAACCTGTAATATAATACTAGAGGATTAACAGTGGCACTCTATTAATACACAACAAGTAGTTGTCATCATAGGTCTCCCAGAGATTTCCACATCGGTCTGTTAAAAATAGCCTGCATCCAGCAACTTCCTGCATACTTAGCTAGATCCTGTTTCCACCTTGTAGGACCTCTGACGCTCCGCTGTTTGCAGGCTTGATGCCTCCGAGTCCTCTGTTCAGCAGGAGAATCCCTTTCCAATTACCACGCACTTCGGTGAAGGAAAACAAGAGGAGACATGCAAATTATATTCACAAGAATTTCTATGCTATTTTAAGTCACACGCAATTAACTAGCGTGGTGGTCTATGTCCTAAGAATTCGATCTCTCTATTGTAGAGGAGTCGTGTATGGGCTGATATAGAAGCTATTTATTATTTAATTAATTTCGATGGTTACCGCCAGTCCAGGTACGGCCCCAGCCAGTGGCGATCAGTCTATCTCCGGCGTAGTTCCGGTTCATCTGGTACGAGCTCTGCATTCTCACGGGTTGAATCCTGTCTGTAATGAGCAGAATATTTACAGAAATTACTATCAAAGATTTATACAACCAAATGAGGTTACATATGCTCTTTTTTGGCGGAGCTTCGATGTGTTCCGGTTTGAACATTGTAGCTAATAATTACTAGGCATTATGAGACTTAACACCTAATATATCGGAGTGAGGAGCGCTGTGTAATGCCATGCAATGCATATTAATTAAGCTCGGACTGTTTACTTTTGTTTATAGTCAGACATAACGCTTGCCATCAAGGAAGCAAACTAATCATTTAGTTAAAGTGAAAATAATGGAATAAAAACAATGATACGAATTATTGGACCGACAATCTTTGACTAGACGGGGCTGGAAAAGAGAAGAAGATTTTTTCATTGCCTGTTTATGTAGTGGGCTGACGGTCTTCACAGAGCGGCTAGGTGGTGATGAAAGAAAGAAGCTGAGTACTTTTATTGCCTGCAGACATCACCACCGTTCATGGGCTTCTGTAATGCTACAGGCATAGCTTAGTCGCTGCCTACCACATTGAAGACCGATTTCCTTGGCATGCCATTAGGATGCCTATATACAGCAATAATCTACTGATGATAAAGAACATACCACTGAAAGTGAGCGATATTCCGAACTTGATAACTCCGATGTCGTGGGGCTGGACGATGTTCTGGATGGCCTCGTTATAGAGAGGGTGGTTGTAGTACTCCGTGGTCTCGAAGAGGGCGGCGGGCAGGGTCATGTTCACGGCACCGGCGCGAATCACGATCGTGATGCGTCTGAGGAAAGATTCTGACGTTATTACTGTTCTTGGGTGCTAGTTGCTTTGGAATTTTTAAGAAGGGCGAACAGATATTGGTCCATATAAACGGTTATAATGTGTCCAAGTTCTTATTTCTTTTTATTAAATTTGTAAATATTTTCTCCGAGTGAACTCCAAAAATTATTATAGGATTTGGGTATACGCATGAATGATCCATATCCATCGGAAATAGCATACTATGGTGGAAAACCTGTAACAATGCCAAGAAAATGCGTCGTGTTTCCGTTTCAGCATAATTTTGTACATCTGGTTTCAACGAAACATGGTTGTATAAAACTGTAACACACTTCATGGATCACTATGACAAGTTTCCCATCACAACTTACAGTGGTCGCTATCTACACGGAAATTAATAGCCCACCACTTAATTATAAATAAATACACCCAACAGTCACATACATTCACTTCCATACTTACGTAGCAGTGCAGTGAGCGGCAGTGAGGGCCCATTCACTGTGGATAATGGTAGCTCCACAAGCGTTGACTGATCCTGAGCCGTTGACCATGCGAAGAGACAGCTGGTAGGGGAACTGGCCCTCCGTGGCCTCCCATCCTGACACGATCCTCGCACTGCCTGGAATGGACAGTATTGGTTGATTGATGGAGAAACAATTGTCGTAAAGGTGTTTACGGAAAAAAAAGAATAGACTCTTTAAAAATCTTCAATCACATGCTATCAACATAGGAAACAAATACCTGAGTATCTTTTTTACTCTTGATTGCATAAAGAAACTGGTGGTAGGTCTCTCATATGTAAGAGGCCGTCTGGGTAGGTACCACCGCAATGTCAATGTTTCCCACCAAACAGCGTGTAAATGCGCTGTTGTGTTCCGGTTTGAAGGACATTGTAACCAGAGTAACTACTGGACATATTGAGACTTAACATCTTATGTCTCAGGATGGCGAGCGCAGGGGAATGCCAAGCATTGCTTTGTAAATCATGATGTTGTTTGGTTTTGCTACGGTCCATGAGCGGTCGTATCGTTTACCATCAGGCGGACGGCATGATCGTCTCGCCATTCACCGCAATAAAAAAAACAAATGAAATACATATATAATCAAATACCAAATTAGTTTAATTCTTACCTCTCGCAATTTCTGGGAAAGTGGCTAGAGAGCTAGCGAATGCCTGAAAAAAAAAAGAACAATGCACTTTAAAACCATCGTAATGAATCGTTAATTCGTCTTACATTAGCTTACGGCACTTCAATTTGGTAGACACAGACTGGGAGATAATGTTACAATTTCGGCTTGACCAACCTACTCGTATGGCGCTTTAAGTTTTGACGATAGGTATTCACCAAGGCTTATTGCAACATAAGTACAGATCATTTCATTTGGCATAAGAATGGAAAACCATCCCACAAATGGTACAAGTTAAAAAGTTTTCTAGTACCATTTGTGTACTACTATTTTTAAGCAATTAAATCTTTATTATTTAATTGGAGCTCATATTATTTTCTTAAAATAGTCGTCATTTACAAGATCTTATGATTCGTTAAAAGATTCAAAGACCTTTTCGGTCCTGGTTGTGTCTGTAAAAGAAAAAAACTGAAAAAAAACCCAGCAAGAAACTTCCTCATTAACACCAATTACTGTCCTTTTATTTTTTTTTATTTTTTTGGTAGCCTATCCTGTGTCCCACTGCTGGGCAAAGGCCTCTACTTTTTTCTTCCATTCGACTATTTATTCTTCTTATTTCTATTAGTACTCTTTTTTATTCTAATTCATTATTATATTTTCGTTTTCGATGTTCTCTTCTTTCTTTAATTGCTCAAGATGGGCGTGTTATCTTTCTTACCTTATCAGTTATCATATCTTGGATTAAAATAATAATGCCTAAGTATAATAAATCATTCAGCCTTCATGATTACTGATTAGTTGATTTTAGGTCACCCGTATCCGGCCGGACAGTAAATACTGTTGCAGCGTAAAGGCCATAGGTAAAAAGCATACATTGCTCTTATTCCCGCTTATTTAACCAATGTTTAAACAAGAAAAACATTGTTGCTGGCTTATGGCTACGCGGCAAGAGTAATTTGAAATGGTAGTTTTGTTGTTGTTAACTATATAAAAATAGAAAGAGTACCAATGGATCAGCTCGACCGTAATTGCAACACTGTCTCACAGCAGACCTTATTTGTGGTAAGATGTTTGTGTCATCCAGATTGTCACCACCGTCCTATTACATTATTATTACCGCTTTATTAGGGAGGGAAGTGGACAATAAATTATCTCCATTAATTTAACTTTATGATTGATTTCGTTGCGGGTTAAAGACAAGTTAGACTTTCCTGGAGACTCGCTGAACCCGTCTATCTTCATGTCCAGCAAAAATTCCAAGCTCATTCAATCTCGTAAGACCAAAACTCATACAAAATAGATTTCCCAAACAGGGAGCCGAGCCCGGGTATTCACGGGTCTTATAGATGACTGAAAAACCAATGAAACCAATGAAGCTTGGTAAATTATTTTAACTCATAAACATGCGATGCATACCTAACAATTTTATTCTATTAACCCCTCATAACATGAATTAAATATGCCCTTAAAAACCACAAAAAAAAAAAAGAATAATTACCGGTACACCAGCAATCGCAAGCAGAGCAAACACAACACTCCACGGCGCCATCTTACCGAGTAGTGAATAAATTAAAATCAATTATAATTAATGAATTAACTAGGATTAACTGATAACAGTTTGGTATTAAGATAAGCCTAAAAATTAATCGGATATAATGCTTTACTAACGGTAATTATTCACGTTTATCAAAAATCTGTATCAGCCCAAATACGTCCCACTGCAGGGCACGGGCCTCCTATACAATCTAAAGTACGACTGAGAGGGCTTAGGCCATATAGCCACGCTAGCCTAATGCAGATTGGTGGACTTTACATACCGTAGACATTCTACAAAATCGCTACGGTATGCAGGTTTGCTCACGATGTTTTCCTTCACTGTTACAGTGCGTGGTGATTGACTCAATACACACATAACTCCGAAAATTCAGAGGTGTGCCCTGAGATTTGAACCCGAGACCACGATTGTAAGTCGCGTCTGGTCCGTTACCAACAGGCTACCACCACATATGTGCTACCACGCAGTGTATTGTTATCCTGAAACGGAAGTTTGCAAACACTTTCAAAAGCTCTTGCATAAATGAATTAAAAAAAAATGAGTAGTTACGTAAATTTTGAGAGACAGTTAACTTCATCATGTCGCTTTTTGGCTGTCGGTGATTTACTCTAATATTTTTTCTTCAAATCTAACTAGAGTTTGGTTTTATTACTATATATTGATGTTGCAGATCGCCGATACTACACGTGAAATAGATGCAGTTATTATTAAAGAGTATCAATTAATAAGATATCTCTCAGCCATTATCAAAATTACTCGAAATTACGTTGTAAAAATACTGCCTATAGAAGACCATCAAAACGCGACGGTTTCGATGCCGTTTTTTATACTATGAGTGAGATTTTGGAGACTCGATGTCTCTTTCCCACTGCCGTTCTTTTTTCTTCACTTCCCTCTCCTATTTCAAAAAGCCGGCAACGCACGTCAGATCCAAATCTTGTAGGTGGTATGTGTGGCAGTTATTCTTTACAATCAAGTACTCGTTTTCCGGAGTAATGAAATAGAAAAACACACGGATTGTCTAACGTCATTTCATTCAGGAAAAACCCTATCATAATTAAGATTGTGAAGGGGAAAACCTAGTGAAGTTTATCAATCAAAACGTAATCGTGGACGTATTATTAATTTATATGTCCATGGTCAAAACAGATTCCGTGGCGCAGTTGGTTAGACGCTAGCTGTGAAACGTGAGGCCGCGGGTTCGATCCCCGCACCGAAAGAAATATTTGTGTGATCCACAGATATTTGTTCCGGGTCTGGGTGTGTGTAAAACCGAAGAGTCTCTCGTAGTTTCTGATACCCACGACACAAGACTCGATCGTAGTGTCGGGTCAGGACTATGTATGAGCCTGTTGGGTGTATTTACATATTTATTTATTTATTTATGCTTGAATCTAAAACCCTCCGTAATACCATATAGTTTGGTCACTTCGAGCCGGATTATATACTAGGATAATTATCTTTTCAACATTCAGTGTTATTTTAACTATTACAGGGTTCGACGTCTGCATGTTATAATTAACTTTAAAGTTTGTATTACTTCCGTCCATCTTACAGGAAATAGTCTAAATTGTGATTTAGGTAAAAATATGGATAATTTAAGGTTTAACGAAAACAAGCAAGTTCACCGTCATATGAATTATTTAACCTTGTATTTTAATAATTTATTTACAATAAGGATTTATTTGTCTTTTACAATTTTCTGCTTCTTGAACATTTTACATAAGCTTCAAATTAAAAAGTATATTTTCTTAAAATGTTAAGGATGTTCGGCGGCGCTTCCTTGGTGTCAGAAGTTTCTGCGACGTCGTCAGAAGTGGCCGAACGGTTCCAATCGAAATTACGGCCGGTCACTTGACGGATCCATGTGTGGTAGTGACCGGGACGGACGAAAGCTGTGCAAGAATTTAAAGATTAGTTACATTATTTAACACGTAAAAATCTTAACGATAAGACCGTTTTTTAGCATTTTAAATAGTATACTTAATTTCCTGTTTGTTTTATGTTGTGCTATAAACAAAGAATTTATTGTTATTTTAAAAATCTGTGCAGCGTAAGCAAATATTATTTTATTACAATGTACTACAACTTTAAAAGTCAGCTTGCAAGATATCGGATACGAAGAGAGTATGAAAAATGCCTCAACCATTTTTCTATTTCTCGAAAATACTACGGACGTATATAAACTAGATATTAGTGTACCTAAATATTGATTGCTTTGTAAGTATATCAGCATTTAAACTTTCTATTGGACAAAGCATAAAATAACCACATCCAACACTCACACACATTGTCCAGAATGTCATTAACTGCGTGAAACTTCTAGTTAGGACTTATCGCTAACAACTAGTGACCATCTACTAAATTACCAGTTTTATTGCGATGAATGGCAAGACGAGCTTTCCATTCGCCTGATGGTAAGCGAAACAACCGCTCATGGACATAGCAAAACCAAACAACACCATGAATTACAAATCAATGCAATTACAAATCTACCACTGCGCTTGCCATCTTGAGACATAAGCTGTTAAGTGTCATTATGTCCAGTAGTTACTCTGACTACAATGTCCTTTAATCCGGAACACAACAGTGCATTTACAATTCTGTTTGGCGAGTACTTTCTTCCCTCTCACTCTACTGGTTTCCAAGTGCCTGATACAGATTTTGTTCATTTTAATATCTCAAAGTATGAAGGTTTATTCCACCCTGTCCTTGGTTCTAGACCGATGTAGACCATAATTCAAGTTCAAATAGCTTCCACAGCGACAAAAGCCTGAAACGGCTTCCAATCTAATGTAATTTGTGCCGGGCCCGAGCGATGACGTCATCTGTTATGGCGCGAATCGCGTTTGATTGCACGTGACCTTAATTGGATTTCAATTGTACTATTCAGAATATTGAAATGTGCTCGAATGTTACGTTTGTTCTCGAAGATTAATCAAGGGCTTGTAGGCTTATTGGCGACGTGATGGGTGGGAAATTTCTGGTTCGAATCACTAGTCGGGAGTTCTGCCTTGTGTGGATTTAGCAATTGAAAATTATGTACTTCCTGTAACTAGAATTTGTGATAAGAGTAAGGGTCCTTGTCGCCTTTGAGAGGTAAATATACTCGATAATCTGTGGTAATGGTGTGCCATTCCCTTGGAGATGTGGGTCTGAGGTTAGGTCTGTATGTATGGGAAGATGTAAATGATCCTCACCGCTGGGCATTCCAGCATGGCACCCAAACGGCGAGGCGAAGCTACCGACTCCGACTTGCGTGATCTGTCCGTCGCTGTCCACAACTGTGAGTGGTACTCCGCTGTCACCCTGTACAACAATTAATCTACTATTACGTTTGTATTATAGTATCTATGATATAAACATAAATAGTGAGAATTTATCACTTTCTTTAATGAAACAAAGAGATTATTGTCTGGCCACGGGTTCGCTTTACCTCTCTTAAAAATCAGAGTCAGTTTCATTTTGGAAATAAAAGGAACAAAGGCAGTAATGTATGTAAGACATATTTAAAAAGTTTAATATTTAACCTTTATTTATTATCTTTATGTTCTCAATCCAAAGCCGGGACAATAAAGGATTTCTACTTCACGTCTTTCTCGTCAATTTCTTTTCGAAGTATTGAAGGTGAACTTACGGAGCAGATGCCTTGGCTGGTGACGTTGTAAGGTCTGGCGCAGATAGTGGAGTCACGGATCAAGAAGTTGTTGTTGAACATCAGCAGGCACATGAAGTTGTTGATGCCGTTGAGGAACACCCAGTTAAGATCGTCTGTAGGATCGCCTAAATAGAATAGAGCATAGGACAGTCGTTAATAGATATCGTGTAGATAGCGAAGAGCTTCGTTCAAATTCATCAGTGACATAAAAACAGCTCCATAACAGAGTAGTTGCAGTTTAAAGAGTAGAACTATGTTATAAGCTGATATCAACGAAATGAATTTGCTGGCTTGATCGAGAGGATACTGTACACACCAATTAGTGATTGATACCATCGTTGTCATTAGCCTTTTGTATGTTGCCAACTCGTAGAATAACAAAGTATCTTACCCAAAGTCCATGTAGTGCCCCACCCAGCAGTGGTCATCCTCATGCCTTCGTAGTTCCTATTCATGTCCCTTGACGGCATGATCCTCACGGGCCGGATGAATTCTGGACCATAAATAAGATAAATTTTAATAACGAAAAGCGCCAATTGGCAAATGTAATGTGGGATTGCTTATTTAATCTTGTAATACCTAGTTTTATAGACAATGAGTCCACAGGTACAAATGATGTTAAGTGTAGTCTAGATAGAGTATCCACAGTCAAGACTGAAGACAGGACTATCTCTCGCTAGTCAACACTGAACGCCAACTTGATCGTATTCGAATTGTATCAACATCTCATCAACGACTACCACCAATTACAATAAACTGATGTACACAGTCCACCCTCAACATTCCACAGCAATCTGCTTCCGTAGCCTTCTTTACTACCTGCAAGATATCTGTAAGGTGTGAACGTCAATGCCAGAGACTTTAGAAGTTTTATTTAATCAATAAAAATAGCGGTTACAAAAATATAAAATATGTATATGAGTGAACGCTCTGGGAGAACGGTGTGGACTGTCTTGAGTGGGTCGGTGTGCGGCCAGCCCGGTGTCGCGGACCCCGCACGGCTCCTCCGCCGCGCTCCCGGTGTCAAGTAGCACCGATCCCCGACGCGGCACCCCCGTAGTTGTCATTATGGGGTTTCGATAATTCTGTCGCTAACAATATCCTTACAAGCATAATGACAGTTGAAGCTGACGGGGCTGTTGAACCTGACGAGGCTAATTTCGTGTGGCTGCGAGATGGCCTGCAGCTCGTCGATGTACTCCGGTGCGGTGACGTAGGTGGTCACTAATAACTACAAGATGAACTGACAAGCATACTGACGGTTGAAGCTGACGGGACTGTTGAACCTGACAAGGCTAATATCGTGTGGCTATGAAAGGGCCTGCAGCTCGTCGAATTGCTCCGGTGCCGTGAAGTAGGTGGTCGCTACTAACTACTAGATGAACTGACAGGCATACTGACGGTTGAAGCTGACGGGGCTGTTGAACCTGACGAGGCTGATGTCGTGCGGCTGCGTGACGGGCTGCAGCTCGTCGATGTACTCCGGCGCGGTGAAGTACGTGTTGGTCTCGAAGTACAGGCGCGGACGGTTGATGTTCACCATGCCGGCACGGATCATAAGGTTCACGCGGCTGGAGAGAGCGTTAGAGATAAAAGGATGACATACGGAATGACATACTGTAATTAGCTTCGGCTAGGTACTATAGGAGTGGGCCAGTTAAATTTAGACACAGTTTTGAAAACTAAAAGAATAGAAGAGACGGATTTCCTGTTTTATTTCGCTCAATGAAATAGCAGATGCCCAAAGGGATATAGCATTTCCCGTTCTTTTCCTTCCATTTCATTTTGAGTAGCCAACAAAGCGCCTACGCTCCAAGAGCTGTTTGTCTGTTTGCAGATAGGTATATATGATTACAAAAGAACATTCTTATATGATACAAAACCAAGGACCCTTACTTAGCAGTGCATCTAGCAGAAGTAAGTCCCCAACTCTCATGGATGAAGGAGCCAGCGCAGGCAGAGATTTGTGCGTGGACGTTCACACTGCGCATGTAGAATATGTAGGGGAACTGACCCTCTTGCGCCAGCCATCCTGATACAATCCGGGACTCAGGACCTGGAGAAAAAGACACGGGATAATCAATTATTTTTTATTGAGATGGGCGTAGATTTGTCTTAAGGATTCCTAGGATTAGTAGACTTTGAATTGGTCATACAAAATGGGTTGAGGTCGAAATATGTTTGAAAATAATGCCTCGTATGCTCCTGAATTTAAGGATATTTTACAAGGTAATATTAAAAGCGGCCTGTGTCTCTCATTTACCTAAATATAAATTTAAGAACAGCCTAAAAATTAAATATTATTATTAAAATCACAACATTCAACAAAGATAAGCTGAGATTAGTGGACTATTATCGTACCTGATTGAGCACCAAGCTCAGTCGCCACCTGAAATTATCAATTAATTATTACAGAATTAAATTATAAAATTGTTTAAAGTTTGTTGTTGGATTACACAAATTTCGGAGAATTGCGCTCGAGATAATAATGTTACGTATTCGTTTCCAACTTTTCAACAAAAGAGAATCTGGATTATAGGGATATATCGTCCTTGAAGTTCTAATACGGATTTAGTCGAAATTGCCATGTTTTCAGGAGAGAAAATTGTTTTATGTTGTATCAATATTCAAACACTTGTTTACACTGAGCAATGTCGATGTTAATCGCGAAAATAAGTGATGCTTAACAACAATTTATGAGTAAAGCTTTTTGGAAGGGGAAAAACGCGACCTTGTTGTCGTCAGGGAAGGTAATAAGAGTCAATGGTCTTAAAACTTAGCACGCTAAAAATCTGGTAGGTAGTTAAATTGTGACGTAAGAGACATAGCTTTTAAACATAAGGGCATTGACCTCTCATTGACGTCATACTTTTCGTGCAAATACTTGGCATTTTATGCGTTACATGAACATTTTATGCGGAGGTATTTAATTTTATTTTACAGGCACGAAAAAGTGATTTCAATGCACTGCTAAGAGGGTCTACTCTTGAAAAACATTATCAATATAGGACGAACTTTAAAACAATATACTTGTAAGTGCAGTACAATGCAAAGGCGAGAGATGGCACAATTATGCCAATCTGTTTGAAAGCGAATACACAGGCTGAACCCAATATGTAATCCACTTTTGTGGGGTTATATGACGGGTCCATAATAACTGTATACAGGGGTCGCCATTTAAGCAGTTACGAACATCCAACTACCACCAAAATCCTTATCTATCCTCGTTATAAATTAGCACTGGACCATGTATTCAATCGCCAGAAAAAGTTTTAAATATAGGCTGTATGGTTTTATGTTTTTGTAAAAAAAAACTTGATCTTACCGAGGCGCCAATACACGCGAGCAACACAACTGCTCCGAAAACCGCCATTTTGCCGAATATTTGTCTAATCCGTTGGTGAATATTTTGATTGTAATCGTAATTAGCTAGATAATGTACCTATCTTCATCCTACCTACATAATCTTACACTGTCAGTTATTGATGCGAATAATTTTTAAGGATTAAGAATCAGCAATCGGAACGGAATAATTAAGATAAGCATATCATCATACAAAAATTTGTGTGATCCACAGGTATTTGCTTCGGGTATGGGTGTTTGCGAGACCGAAAAGTCTCTCGTAATTTCTGATACTCACGACACAAGACTCGATCTTAGTGTGGGGTCAGGACGTAAGTATATGACTGTTGGGTGTATTTATTTATTTTATCATAAATGCATGGTTGCTTGTTGGTAACGAATCAGGCGCCATCCATCGTAGCTGCTAACGCAGATTCGAAGCTGCAGGGACCTATGACTTTTTGGATTTTTTTAAGCATTCTTAACCAGTAGCCATTGGACAATAAACGTACATTTAAACGGTGAAGGAAAGCATTATGTGGAAACCTTATTTTAGAAATGTTTGCAAGACGTTAATTCAACCCGCAATAAATTAGCGTTGTGGACTACGACTTAAACCTTCTGGTAGTAACAGTAGAGTAACGCGTTCTTAGTAGTAGGCCTTTAAGTGTCGACTTATTTAGTGACATTAATACCTACATACCTCTGCTTCGGTGGCGCAGTTGTACTACTGTACGATTACAACGCTGAGGTCTCGGGTTCGATTCCTGGGTCTAACAAAGTGATATTGGATTTTTCTATTCATTATCAGCGCGGAAGAATTTGTGCCCGATAAATGCCCCATGGGCCTTGGTGAAAGGCTCACCCGCATCAAACCGAGGGACGGAAGACACCATACGAAACGTGGATGTCCTTGTAGCACGTCTGCCTACCCCTTCTGGGAAGAAGGCGTGAGTTTATGTAAGTAATACGTACCTGTCGCAGGTCATTGGGGAATTCCTTTGTATGGGAAGTTGGCAGTCGTACGCAAGTGTGCTGCGTTCCGATATTAGCTTGCGTATTTAATCAGTTTCCAAGAAGATATTTTATTTTGCCATATTCTGCTTTGATTTCTCTGCATTTACCACTAGACTATCTCACTAACTTAGAGTAGTTATTTTTTCGTGCCAACAGGTTAAAAAACTGAATTTAAAATTTTATTTGAATCGTTCTCGTAATTTAAAAATACATTTTAAATATAAAATTACTCTACACGTAGGATGTATAATCTCGGTTTCCTTTGCCTATAGATTAATTTTATTAAACGGCTAAAAGCAAATAATTTTGACATTTTGTTGTTTTCCTTACAACCGGAGTGAGCGCGTGTTTTTTCTAATTTAATTCCTACTGGATGCCGGTCACTTTTATTGTCCCTAAGTAATATCTATATTATTAGATAAAAATGAGTGCGTGGCCAGAAGTCGTGACCGCAAAGTCGGAAAATCGTCACGAAATCAAATTGGCGGGCGCTGCTATATCGAAAAGGATTACAGAACAAGGTTTAGACAAAAATATCTTCACTTTATCAAGTATAAACTTACTGAATATTAGCGACACTTGCCTAGAGTTCATACCTGATGAAATAAAGAATCTGGTGAACCTACAAAGCTTACTTTTGTACGGGAATAAGATACAGGACTTCAACAATAATATAACCTTATTAACGAAGTTAAAAGTGCTCGATTTGTCTAGAAACCAAATAAAATCCATCCCAGATGGCTTAAATAATATGAAAGAACTAACTAGTATCAACTTCAGCTCTAATATGATCGAGAGTTTGCCTAAACTAGGTGATCTACCAAACCTTATTTCGTTCGACGCTTCGAATAATAAGTTGACAAGTTTTCCGGATGTGGACGGCGCCCATTTGCCCCATTTGACTGATTTGAAGCTGAAAGGGAATGTTATTGAGAGCCTCCCTGGTGCCGTTGCAAAGTATATGCCATCTTTGAAGAATTTTGACATTGGTGATAATCAACTGAAGACCATACCAGGAGAGATAGCTACTATGGGTAAATTGAAAGGTGAGGTATTTGTTGATGTTTTCTACAACATGCTAAGCTCCATTAAAATAACTCCCTGTTAATGTAATAATTGGGTCTGCTTAACTGCACAATTTCACAATTTCTTTAACCTACATGCTAACTGTAAATGTTGGTTGAAAAGCACTACATGCAAATAGTCAGCTGCTGCTATACTACTTATTTATTTCTATTCCAATAAAATAACTACCAATTGGCATTTGTTACTTATTTAAGACTGCATATCAAAAAATATTGAGAAATCATAGACATTTGAAAGTATTAATGGCAGTCTTATGTGCTACTTGTAAGCAAAACCTCTATTTATGCAATCACTTGTGAGTTTTAGACCCTTAATTCTGTAAATAACATCAAAAAAATCCACCCGAGGAGGGCAATTGTCAATATAATATAAATCTTGGTAATTTCAGAATAAGATGTTATATTGAAGACTTTATCTTAAATTGATAATTTAAAAAATCAGACAAATGAAAAACACATGACATCAATCCCTGACATCATTCATACTTGGCAGAACTCCATTAATATAGCTATATATTGGCTAATTTTATATGATTCATAGTCCAATTTCCATGAGTTGAAACTTTTTATGAAAGCCATATTTTTTGTTTATTTTTAAACTGACTAGGCCATCTTCATCTTTATGCCATTCATTTCTAAAGACATACGACCGGTTCTACTGTGTTTTTTGGCCTGCTTTGTTGCATTCTGAACATTTATAATAGGCATACAGTTTAAAATAACACTTAAAACCATAATTTATAACTATGTCTGTGACAGTTTTCTATACATTTTTGTTCACAGAATTCAACCTCAAAGGCAACAAACTGACAGACAAAAGGTTTATGAAGCTGGTAGACCAGTGCCGTACGAAACAAATCATGGACTACATCCGTGACCATTGCCCCAAGACTGACCAGAGCCAACCGGCATCCAAGAACAAATCAAAGAAAGGCAAGAAGGATGAACCGGTCTCCAATGACATTGAGAATGATCTCTGCCATTCAATCAAAGTGCTACATGTTGAAGATGATATACTAAGAGTTAAGATTAATGAAGGACCGTTGAGTTCCATTAGACCATACATATTGTGTTGTATCGTAAAAGATCTGAACTTTACAGTGGAATCGTTTAAGAAGTTCATACAGATGCAGACTAAGTTGCATGACACTATTTGTGATAAAAGAAATGTGGCTACAATTGCTACTCATGACTTGACAAAAGTGGCTCCAGGTTTGTATATCTTAATCTTTTTTATAATTATAAAGCTTTGTAAACCTCTTCTTACCTTATATAATATAAGCTAAGGATTAAAGGAGAATGCCCATTTTACTATGAAACTTGGTGTTGGTGCAAGGATTTTGTCACCCAATGACACCTACTTTTTTTGTATGGAAAAATATATATTATACCAATAAAAATAAACATAATTGCGACCCAGGCCCGGAGTTCTTGGAGAAATGAACTTGGAGTCCAGTCACTCTGGTAGCTCCATTTGTAGTAATCGTATGACGTATCGTAAAATGTGACGATAATTACTTTATTAAATAAAAATGTGTCGCCCGGGATAAAATGTATGAGGACAAACCATAAAAAATGCTATAATGAATTTTAAGCAGTATCGGTATGGGGGTCAACAATATTTTTTACTGATAACACGAATGGGCATACTCCCTTACCAAGATTTATCAATGTTATTTGGTATATAAATGGATTTTAATAGACATCACCTGAAGGTATTCAACAATAAATGCCACAACCATCATCAAGGATTGAGCCATTACTAAATCACAAGACAACAGGGACCTAATAATAATATCTTGATAATAATCCGTCAAATTACCATCAGCTAAGAATATACTGTATCAGCCCATATACGTCCCACTGCAGGGCACGAGCCTCCTCTACAATCGAGAGTAAGATTGAGAGGGATTAGGCTATATAGTCCACCACGCTGACATAGTGCGAATTGGTGGATGTTACATACCATAGAAATTTTTACTAATCGCTATGGTATGCGGGTTTTCCCCACGATGTTTTCCTTCCCCGTTATAGTGCGTGGTGATTGCTATCAAAACACACATGACTCTGAAAAGTCAGAGGTGTGCCCTGACCGTGAACATGTTGGCAGCCGCGTCTGGTTACCAACAGACCCCCACGCACTTATAAAAATATATCAATAAAAATCATGATGAACTGGACACAATTCAAAAAATAATGCAACTTGCAGGTGACCTCAAATACACTGCCAAACCGCCGTCCGCACTAACCTTGACCCCGCTGTCAAGGGCGCGTCCTTGCACAGGAGAACAGCTGTTCCAACAACTGTCGGCCGAGGCAGACGCGCTCAGGAAAGAGAAGAAGAGGAATGTCTACACGGGAATACACAAGTAAGATAACATGTCTATAAAAGACTTATATGGATCTATCTATCTATCTATATCAGCCCATATACGTCCCACTGCAGGGCACGGGCCTACTCTACAATCGAGGGAATCGATTGATGATGGTACATATATTCAATTAAAATTATATACATAAACTCGCGCCTTTTTACCAGAAAGGGTAGGTAAAGGTAACAGGACCCCCACGTTTCGCTTTGTGTGCTCTGTCCCAGGATGGGCACAAATTCTTGACTGCGGCCTAATAATGAACAAAAAAGCCAATATCACTTTGCCCAACCCGGGATTTGCACCCAATACCTCAGCTTTGTAATCTTACGCAGTACAAGCGCAATTAGTTAAAGCATTAACCAAAAATATTAAGCATCCCCTAACCCATCCACAGAGATAACCATCCATTTAAGTATGATGATGGGTCAGTCAAAATACAGCTTTGGGCAAAAGTAATAGGCATCTAATGTTGATTACAGAGATAACCATTTCCCTTGTGAATTTTTTGGTGTAAATTCTATTTAGAATACTCCGCATTATCCAGAGCATTTTAATCCGTTGTAAGAACTAATATTAAAAATCAGAGCTATATATTTTTGCAATATCCCAGGTACCTGTACTTACTGGAAGGGAAGCGCTACTACCCGTGCCTGCAGGACTCCAGCGGCAAAGTGATCAGTTTCCCGCCAATCACCAACTCTGAAGATACTAAGGTATTATACATTTATCACCGTCTTCTAGAATAGTTAGACAGCCTCCGTGGCGCAGTTGCAGAGATGACGGTGAAACGAGGGCTGCGGGTTCGATTCCCATACCGAGATGAAGTGCCCACAATATTTTTTTCGTGTCTAGGTATTTTAAGAACACAAAATTTTGTAGATTCTGATACTGGTGACACAAATATCTATATCATACTGGTTGTGTAAGACTTGATTTATTAATCAGGTCTGACTCCATTTAATACTACAATATAATTATATCCTCAGATGTCCCACGAGAGCAAGGCGATGCTGGTGGAAGTGACCTCCCAGGCTTCGCTGGACGACTGCAAGCAAGTGATGGATAAGTTCCTGCAGGAGTGTCTGATGCTGGGCATCGGAGACGACCCTAACCAGGCCGAGGGTTTCCACGCTTTGACTGTGCAGCAGGTATGTATTTCTTATATATGATTTACACATCTGTCAGACATCTTCTTTTCCCTAGAAATAATGAATTATTGTAAATTCGAGATATAACATTGGCCCACGACTATCGAGATTTAAAATGTTAATCAGCTAGTTACAATTAAATATATTTTCAAAACGTATTTCAATATCAAAAGTAACAAAATTAATTTAGTTTTCTATTTTTTGACTAACAATTTTTTTTTCGAAATCCATTATATGGATGGCTAAAAATCATAAGACTACATCTGTCAATTTATTAAAGTACAAACGTGTTTCTAATACACTTACACCCATATTCTAAGACGTTTTCTCGACTCCACTTGACGTTACTAGAGGAAATCCGTATTCTTAGTAGAAAAAAATCTCCTCCACTCAACGTCACTCAAAAAATTTCCTGTCTCGAGGAAAGGAATCAACTGTCAAACTCAAGGTACGTCGCGACCCACCTTAAGGAAGAAATAAAAGAAATAATCCAACTTTAAAATTGTAATTTAAAAGAGAGAAATAAAGTTTACCTTTTAAAATTCTTAAATACCTAAATATGCCAACAATTTTTTGAGGTGGGTGCCTCTACACGATTTACACATTTTCCTAGTGAATGATAAAAACATTACTCTTTATTTCATTTAATAAAAGATTTTTGGTTTGGAAACAGTGTTTATTAATTTAAACAAGTTATTAAAGATTTCCAACAGTTCCTGTAATACTTGTACGATACTCCGTACGAATATCCCGAACGACGATTCATCCATAAGAATATCCTTCGAAATTTCCGGGTTGGATGGTATGACCCTCCTCCTGTATGCATGCGTTTTTTTCTCCGACTCACTAAATATTTGTCTTCCAGTCACAATCCCGAAGATTTTGAGTTCAATAATTATATATTATTCTATGTAAACACTCTGACACGACATTTGACTGTCACTTTTCAAGTGATCATAGACTATTTTCAAAGGTTTTTTGTTAAATCTCTACTTTATCTATACATCAATGACGTAATTAATGACGTTTTTCCTTGACTCAACCTCACTCGAGGAACCTTTAGTAAAGGTATATTTTTAACTAAGCATACCATTTTCGAGGGTCCCTCCAATTCATTTGTAAAGTCACCTCGACTAAGATAAGGTTGAGGAAGATTGGAGGACACGTCTTAGAATACGGGTGTAACACCCATATTCTAAGACGTTTTCTTGACTCCACTTGACGTTACTAGAGGAAATCCGTATTCTTAGTAGAAAAAAATCTCCTCCACTCAACGTCACTCAAAAATTTTCCTGTCTCGAGGAAAGCAATCAACTGTCAAACTCAAGGTACGTCGCGACCTACCTTAAGGAAGAAATAAAAGAAATAATCCTACTTTAAAATTGTAATTAAAAGAGAGAAATAAAGTTTACCTTTTAAAATTCTTAAATACCTAAATATGCCAACAATTTTTTGAGGTGGGTGCCTCTACACGATTTACACGTTTTACTAATGAATGATACAAACATTACTCTTTATTTCATTTAATAAAAGATTTGTGGTTTGGAAACAGTGTTTATTATTTTAAACAAGTTATTAAAGATTTCCAACAGTTCCTGTAATACTTGTACGATACTCCGTACGAATATCCCGAACGACGATTCATCCATAAGAATATCCTTCGAAATTTCCGGGTTGGATGGTATGACCCTCCTCCTGTCTGCATGCGTTTTTTTCTCCGACTCACTAAATATTTGTCTTCCAGTCACAATCCCGAAGATTTTGAGTTCAATAATTATATATTATTCTATGTAAACACTCTGACATGACATTTGACTGTCACTTTTCAAGTGATCATAGACTATTTTCAAAGGTTTTTTGTTAAATCTCTACTTTATCTATACATCAATGACGTAATTAATGACGTTTTTCCTTGACTCAACCTCACTCGAGGAACCTTTAGTAAAGGTATATTTTTAACTAAGCATACCATTTTCGAGGGTCCCTCCAATTCATTTGTAAAGTCACCTCGACTAAAATAAGGTTGAGGAAGATTGGAGGACACGTCTTAGAATACGGGTGTTAGGATCGTCGCAACATGATATATAATTGTGTTCCAGGATTATTTAGCCTATGATTTCACTACCAGCTTAAATCATGATTTCAAAAAAATACGCTGTGTATACCTTTCTCTTTGATGTACAATAATTCCTTCTTTTTAGGTGAAAATAGTATCAATGGAAGATAGCCTGAAGACCGTCTACCCGTCGCGCACCGACTGTGCCTACGACGGAACCAACATCAAGGTGCTGCGGATGCCCAAGAAATAAGTCTTTCTCGCCATATACTTGTCTATGTGCGCTATGTACTAAACCTAGTTCACAACACGCGAGTATATTGCAGACGTCATTAAACATAATAGATAATTTAGTAATTCATTAAAATATGGCTATATTTCGATTCATAAAGAAATAGACCGACAAATTCGTGCGCGATCGTCCTGCTAATAGGGAGGGAGGGATGGGGTGTTAGTTTCAATTAAAGTAATTTTAGAGTACCACAAGTGTTGCGCCATTAGATTTTTTTCATAGTTTCTTAAGTCTGTAGGATTTTACTGAAATGCATATGTAGCACCTCGATACGTAAGCAAAATCCTTCTCACCCTTTTAACTCTCCTCTTTTGATAGGAAGGTCGCTCACGAAGACATCAGTCTACAATAGGCTCCCATATCCTATTTATTTTACCTTATAAAGAGATTGTGAACCAGGTAAACCTCATGGTTTTAAAACTGCTATGTGTGTGATATTGAGAAAGATGTTTAGGAATATTGCCTTATTTTATATTCAATAGGGAAAGTATGAAACTATAAGTCCAGTATTTTCTGGTCGTGAGTAAACATGGCAACACTGGTAAAAAAATTATCCTTAAAATATGTTATTAATTAGGAAGAATGTAAATTACAATAAAAAATTCCCTTTCACTATACTGTGTTGCTGAAATAAGGATGAATGGATACTGAAGTTAATTATTTTGTTTCTGTACGAATTATTTGTAAACTATGGTTGTTATTTTTCTATTTGTGACCAGACAGTTCAGCTTGCGTCCAATATTTTTATAATATTTCAGTATATTGTGTGATATACATAATATTATTCCAAATTCAGTATCGCGAATGTGAAATTGGATAAATTACAGCCAAAAATATTATGACCTAAATATACAATTTGTTTTAAATATTATTTAAGTCTAACACCCATATTCTAAGACGTTTTCTCGACTCCACTTGACGTTACTAGAGGAAATCCGTATTCTTAGTAGAAAAAAATCTCCTCCACTCAACGTCACTCAAAAAATTTCCTGTCACGAGGAAAGGAATCAACTGTCAAACTCAAGGTACGTCGCGACCTACCTTAAGGAAGAAATAAAAGAAATAATCCTACTTTAAAATTGTAATTTAAAAGAGAGAAATAAAGTTTACCTTTTAAAATTCTTAAATACCTAAATATGCCAACAATTTTTTGAGGTGGGTGCCTCTACAAGATTTACACGTTTTCCCAGTGAATGATACAAACATTACTCTTTATTTCATTTAATCAAAGATTTTTGGTTTGGAAACAGTGTTTATTATTTTAAACGAGTTATTAAAGATTTCCAGCAGTTCCTGTAATACTTGTACGATACTCCGTACGAATATCCCGAACGACGATTCATCCATAAGAATATCCTTCGAAATTTCCGGGTTGGATGGTATGACCCTCCTCCTGTCTGCATGCGTTTTTTTCTCCGACTCACTAAATATTTGTCTTCCAGTCACAATCCCGAAGATTTTGAGGTCAATAATTATATATTATTCTATGTAAACACTCTGACATGACATTTGACTGTCACTTTTCAAGTGATCATAGACTATTTTCAAAGGTTTTTTGTTAAATCTCTACTTTATCTATACATCAATGACGTAATTAATGACGTTTTTCCTTGACTCAACCTCACTTGAGGAACCTTTAGTAAAGGTATATTTTTAACTAAGCATACCATTTTCGAGGGTCCCTCCAATTCATTTGTAAAGTCACCTCGACTAAGATAAGGTTGAGGAAGATTGGAGGACACGTCTTAGAATACGGGTGTAAAACGTCATAAAAATATTATGAATGGGAAAGACAACTACACAATACTTTATCTTTTTTGAATCAATATAAAGCAGTTTAATGCTTCTATTATGGATAAAATGATTTCTCATTCGCGCTACAGAATGTGCTCCTACGATGTATGTATTAGTAAAAGTTTCATAACCATTGTATTCAGTGATTAGTGTAAGATTTTGTCATTGACGTACAAATCGATATAATTACTATATGCTTACAGATATTTTTGTGATATAGATATATTAAGGCATCTATAACATATGGTATCACATAATTACAAGTATATGGGTAAAATGTTCGTCCACTCATCATAACTTCTCTAAACACTGGAATGAAAAATTCTTTTGATAAAGTTTCAGCTAAAAGAAATCCTGTTTCTAAATCTACTGTCATGGGGGTTTACTTTTTTATTTTATTAGTTTGTTTTTCAGTGTAAAGTTTAAGGCATAAATTCTTATTTGATTTAGTTGTTAATTCATAAATTCAGTTTAATAATGGATGATACCGACCTATAAGGCGGAGTTTGCATTAAAAAAGGTTGGGTTTTATTGCGGCATTAAAGATTTATATTGCTAGCAACACCAAGGCTTTTTGTTTTCTTTTGTTTTAACTAAATATATAAAATATTTTGCTCTAATGCAACCCAACTATAAAACATTTCATGATATAAATCAAATCATAAATTGTGTTAAGTGCAAAATAGCAGTGCTACCTTTTATAATGTTTTGTTATAGTTTGTGTATTATTTCTTGTAAAATTTATAAATTGAATGTCTGTGATGAATATTGACTCACTTTGGTTTAAGAAGTTATAACTTAAGAGGAAGTGTTTTGTTTTTTAATAAAGTATTTTCTTAATAATATTTTGTTGTTTGATGGTGTAAAGACTACAATACATCAAAAAAAGATATCCTGCTTCATCCTACTCTATCCAACGGTTGTGCCATAGAAGTAAGTTTAATAAATTCAAAACCTACGATAAAAACTGAGTTAAATATAATATGCGCTCTGTGGGATTCTTGTAGTTTGTGGAGCACCAGACACCAGTATCAATATTTCAAACTTACGCTAACGAATAAGTAATTAATAAAATCAAATTGCGGAAAACTCAAAATTGACAACCGATTTTCTAACATGACTCCTGTGTCAGCCCATACACGTCCCACTTGGGCACGGGCCTCCTCTACAATCAAGAGTACGATTAAGAGGGGTTAGGCCATATAGTCCACCATGCTGGCCTAATGCAACCTGCACTGGACTTTACATATCAGAGATATTCTTACAAATTGCTATTATACAGGTTATTAGTATGAGGTGATTCACTATCAATATACACATGACTCTGAAAAATCGAAGAGTTGTACCCTGGGATTCGAACCCGGAACCACCGTGCATATTATATTGGTAGCCGCGTCTAGTCCGTAACCAACAGGCCACCGCCCACCACGCACTTTTCTCACATGGCAACTCTACTTAATGTGTCAATGTCAAAATAAAATCCACAAAAAGTTTCAAAACATGTTCTATCTTGTTTATTTCTATTAAAAGTTTTTATATCTTAATGGTGAAGTAAAAACAGTGAAAATGCGGCGAAGTCTCGCGCCGAGCCAAGTCGGCTCCGGCGACAACGTCTTCAAAAGCCCTTTACTGGAGTCCGCAAAACGCAAAAGGCGGGAATGCACAAAAGTGAATTTAACACAGAAGATTGCATCTCAACCTATGTCCAACTCCGACCACGAGAGTTTGATCAAGCAGATATTGAGTAAGCCGTTCAAAGTTCCTATACCTAACTACGTATCATCGTATTGCGGTAAAAGTTTGGGTTTAAAACGAACACAGGTTAGACGGGCACTTCACGACCCTGATGAGCCTAATGCACTTGTTCTGTACCGACCTCCGTACATTCCGGAGCATGAGAAGATGAAAATGAGTCCCAACGATATTAAAGTGGCTGTTGTAGTGGACCCAGTGCTCGGAAACATTCTGCGGCCTCATCAACGCGATGGAGTGAAGTTTATGTACGATTGTGTCACCGGAAAACAGATAGAGAACGCCTACGGCTGTATCATGGCTGATGAGATGGGTCTTGGCAAGACTTTACAGTGTATAACATTACTATGGACCCTGTTACGACAAGGCCCTGACTGCAAGCCAACTATATGTAAAGCAATCATCGTTTGTCCAAGCAGTTTGGTCAAGAACTGGTACAATGAGATACACAAATGGTTGGCTCAGAGGATTAATGCACTGGCAATGGATGGAGGATCAAAAGCAGATATAACTTTGAAATTACAGCAGTTTATGAACACATACTCAGCAACTAGAGTAGCAACACCAGTACTTATTATATCTTATGAAACATTCAGGATTTATTCCAACATCCTCCACTCTTCGGAAGTTGGGTTGGTGCTCTGTGATGAAGGACACAGGTTAAAAAACAGTGAGAACCAAACTTATCAAGCTTTAATGGGATTGAAGGCTAAGAGAAGGATTTTGATTTCTGGCACACCCATCCAAAATGATCTGACTGAATATTTCAGTTTGGTGCACTTTGTTAATGAAGGGATATTGGGCACTGCACAGGAGTTTAAGAAACGCTATGAAAATCCTATCCTTAGAGGCCAAGATGCCTTGGCCACTGCCCAGGAAAGAGAAAGAGCACAGGAGTGTCTCCAAACATTAACATCAATAGTAAATAAGTGTATGATTCGTAGGACAAGTAGTCTGTTAACAAAATACTTGCCAGTCAAGTTTGAACAAGTTATTTGTGTGAAAATGACACCACTACAAACTCAAATATACAAGAACTTTATCAATTCTGATGCTATTCGGAATAAGTTTGCCGGATCTGGTGAAAAGAACACAAACACTTTAAGTGCATTATCAAGTATTACAACCCTCAAGAAGCTCTGTAATCATCCTGATTTAGTTTATGATAAGATTATAGAAAGATCTGAAGGTTTTGAGAAAGCGAGAGATCTGTTACCCAGTAATTATGATATTAAGGATGTAAAGCCTGAATACTCAGGAAAACTGATGATTCTAGATTGTATTTTAGCTAATCTAAAAACTAATACAGATGACAAGATAGTTCTTGTGTCAAACTACACCCAAACATTAGACTTATTTGAGAAATTATGCCGTAAACGAGGATACTTGTATGTCAGACTTGATGGCTCAATGACTATAAAGAAAAGAGCTAAGGTGGTAGAAAGTTTCAACAACAAAGAAAATAAAGAGTGGATATTTATGTTGAGTTCCAAAGCTGGAGGCTGTGGACTAAATCTTATTGGAGCTAACCGATTAATCATGTTTGATCCGGACTGGAACCCAGCTAATGATGAGCAAGCTATGGCTAGAGTTTGGAGAGATGGTCAGAAGAAACCATGCTACATATACCGTTTGCTAGCAACAGGGACAATTGAAGAAAAGATCTTCCAAAGGCAAGCACACAAGAAAGCCTTAAGTGATACAGTGGTTGATCAAAATGAGGAGTCATTACGTCACTTCACATCGGAAGACTTAAAAGACCTATTCCGGTTGGAAGAAAACACATTATCAGACACACACAGCAAGTTTAAATGCAGGAGGTGTGTCAACAATATCCAGGTTACCCTTCCGCCAGAAAATTCTGACTGTACGTCTGACTTGTCTAATTGGTATCATTGTGCTGATAAGAAAAACCTGGCTGATATGGTGCTGAAGCAGTGTTGGGACTTGGCTAAAAGCATTTCTTTCGTGTTCCACCACCGCTCGGCGCAGACAGAAGCTAAGAAAGAGGAACCAGAAGAAAATAAAGAGAATATTCAAGCAACAAAAAGACGGAAGATCATGGAAGATGAAGATTATTCAGAACCTGATGACAGTGCTGATGAAGATTATGAGTGATATATTTTGTATTATAAGAAGATTAATTGAGTTTGTTATTGTAAATAATTTAAGAAAATCGTGAGAGC
Organism: Deilephila porcellus; assembly: GCA_905220455.2. Classification (NCBI taxonomy): domain Eukaryota; kingdom Metazoa; phylum Arthropoda; class Insecta; order Lepidoptera; family Sphingidae; genus Deilephila; species Deilephila porcellus. The sequence continues at coordinate 11,185,248 of LR999991.1, forward strand.
TATTTAATTTCTTTTCAATATACTGATTTTATATTTTTGAGGGTTTCATTAAAATAAGTTTAAAAAAAAATAACTTTATTCATGATTGTATAAAAAATAACAAAACACCAAATGTAACATGTAATATAAATAAATTAGGTATTATAGCATATTAACTTCCTCAGCTTTGCAGAGCTAATTTTGAGTTTTCCTAATCTCTATTACATGTAAACAAATTATAATATACTTAACTATAAAGTAACAATTTGCAAACCAATTTTGTGCATTTGCAATAACAATATTTTCTCTTTTCTAAATATTTAATGTTTGAAATGTATAATGAATCCATGTAACAATTTTGATTCTCATGGAATAATCATTATTGGAAATGCATTTGATTTCAAACTTTTTTTATTCATATTCTAAGGTGTCTGCCTATTAGCTTAGAATCATACTATGAACCTTTTGGGCAGTCCAAAAAAATAACGAAGATATGTACATAACTACTTACATAGCAGAAGTAACGCGTTTAATGATCGTATGCTACTGCATGCCGATAATGACAAAATATAATTATTTGACCATAATATTGCCAAGTACTTTCATAGTTGTTCAACATCTACATCATGAGAAACAGACGATATACATATTTATACATTAAGATTTATTTTGCCATTGTTCTATTAACTCGAGCAGCTGACTTTAAGTCCATAAGACCAGGACGGCGGGTCGTCGGAGTAGCCTAGCTTCTCAGCTTCAGGGTTCACTTCGTATGGTTTCTCGAACAGCTTCATGAGGAATCGAACCTGAAGGAATTAATAAAATAAATAAATACATCCAACAGTCACATACAGTCCTGACCTCACACTAAGATCTTGTGTTGTGGGTATCGAACCCGCGACCTCTCGTTTCACTGTCGGCGTCTAACCAACTGCGCCACGAAGGCTACCGTCGAACGGGTTATTCACTTTTCTAGTAAAGTATGTGCTCGTTGTTTAGGTAATGACGTGGTACAATACTATGTACAATGGTACAGTACATTACAATGTATAATCATTCTTTGAAATATATTTTATAATTTTGTATGTGGGTAGTTCAGTAAAACTTTGAATTCTGACCGCGTTTTCGTCTGTGAGCGATAAGAAACATCTCGGAGTGTGATATTTTTAATACATTTGAGTGCTGTACTCCACACTTTTGGCGTGATTTTGTGATTCGTGACTGTGTGTGTGTTTAGTATTCGCAGCGAATATCCAGGTTAGTACTCTCATATGACTTGATGAGACAGACAATAGGGACACTATCTGTGACAGTTCATTCAACAGAATGAACATAATCCATGGGTTCCCAAGAGTGCGCCGTAGAAAGTTAAGGAGAGATCTATCTCAATTTAAAATTTTATGCGTATTTTTCTAACTAGTATCAATATTCTTAATTCAACCAGAATCGTTTAGGGCGCCGCGCCGAGACAAAATAGTAAAAATATACATATATGTAGTTTGTCTTTACCTTTTCAAATTGCAGTTTCTCAGCGTCTGCTATCGCCTCCTGTAGTATCCAGTTTCTAGGGACGTACACCGGGTTCACTTTTACCATCCGCTCTTTTCGGGCTTCTTCGGTCACTGTAATCAAAAGACCTTATTATAGCCAATGTACCAGATAACAAGTGCGTGGTTTTGTTCAATCCACCACGCTGATAAATATTTTATAACTCGAGTATTTTTTTTTACTGCCTCTGTGGCGTAGTTGTATTACGGTACGGTTATAAAGCTGAGGTCTCGGGTTCGAGTCCCAGGTCGGGCAGTGATATTGGATTTTTCTGTTCATTATCAGCCCGGAGTCAGGAATTTGTGCCCGATATGGCGATAGGCTCGCCCCCTATCACATCGTGGGACGGAACATACAAGGCGAAATGTGGGTGTCCTGGTGGCGCCTCTGCCTAACCCTTCGGGGATAAAGGCGTGAGTTTATGTATGTATTTTTTTTTTGTATATTTTATTTATGTTGATAAGGTTAACACCATTTGCATTAATTACTTAAAATTATGGTACTGAGTCAGGCATCTCGCTCACAGAACCTCAAACACTTGGTTAATATCTTCGTGTTCTTAATAATTATTCTTAATAGGCCGCCTTAACTATGTCGAATTACAGAAGATAATTATGTTACAATCGTTATTTTATCTGGACGTTATTACATTTATCATCTGGTGTGATGCAGTCACATTACCGAGATTGAATAAAAAAAAAAATCAGTCAGTAAAATGTCTCACCATTTTCTTCTTTCAGCCTAGCTTGATATTTCCCGACCCACCTTTCCCAATAGGATGAACTCGGTAGCCTCTTCAGCGCCCATTTTGATTCTAGTTTTTCTTTGTCCAGCAAATCAGAGGAGTCCACCTAAATATCGTTACATGTTATGAATGGTTTTAAACTTGCTGAATAAATTATAATAATAACATTCTTTCATTTTTTTTTCGTATGCAAAAATTACTCAGTTATGGCGCAATTGAGAATCGTGTATGTTGCAGGACACAAGAAATGTCTCACTTGGTAATCGAATCTAAGACCTCAGAGCATAGTTACTCATCTCTCACCAAAATAATGGAGTGTTATATAGGAATTTGTGCCCGATATGGCGATAGGCTCGCCCCCTACCACATCGTGGGACGGAACATACAAGGCGAAATGTGAGTGTCCTAGTGGCGCCTCTGCCTACCCCTTCTGGGATAAAGGCGTGGGTTGTGTTATTTAATTCATTACTAATAATAATAATTACCTCAGCTAATTGTCTGAATGTAGCAGTGAAGTCCGACATCGCCTGCTCCAGTACCAACATAAATTCATCGACAAACCTTTGGTCGCCATCTTGAACTTCGGACAAACCGAATTTCTGTAAAAAGGTTTTTCTGAAAAAAAAAAAAATATATCGTAAAATTGCACCAAAATAATTAGTATTATTTAGATTTAAAAAAGCTACACACAATATTTTGTTGTCGACGTATCCTTTCAAAGTATTTCTGAGTGCTGCAATTTTCTCATTTTCTTCCTCCCTCAACACTGGGTTTAGAGCTTCTGCGAATTTCTCCAAGTTCCAAAGAATTATCTGTGAAATAAAAACACCCATTAGCAACACACAAAACGGCGATACCATAGCAGATAAGATTTACAACTTTAATAAAGTGTCACTGTGCAAGCAATATATACCAGGTATATCAAGACTGCGACCGAAAACGAAGCCAGGTGGTAATTTGAGTGGTTACAAACACGATGCAAATAAAAATTTCGCCAAATCAGTGATAGATATTTTTTTATAATAATTTTAAAATCATCGTGTTTGGGTGCTAAATCCGCGTTTTTGCGAAAATACTAATTTAAACTCTTACGAACCATTGCATGTTTACAAATAAAGAGATGTATATCATTATTTTAGAAAAACTATGTGTGTATATCATCCAAATACGACGTTAAGTTAAAATTAAAAAAAAAAAAAGTTGTCGATGTTTTTTGCGAAATTTTTACTTGCATTGTGTCTGAAGTCACTAATACTACCACCTGGCTTCGTTTTCGGAACAGTCTTGATATACCCGGTATAAAGGTGATGATTATTTTATGAAAATAAATAAACAGCCTCTGTGGCGCAGTTGGTTAGACGCCGGCTGTGAAACGTGAGGCCGCGGGTTCGATCTCCGCACCGAAACAAATATCTGTGTGATCCACAGCTATTTGTCTCGGGTCTGGGTGTTTGTGAGACTGAAAAGTCTCTCGTAGTTTCTGATACACGACACAAGACTCGATCTTAGTGTGGGGTCAGGACTATGTATGTGACTGTTGGGTGCATTTATATATTTATTTATTTTGATTACAGTGAGCGAAGAAGCCCGGAAAGAGCGGATGACTGTTGGGTGTATTTATTTATTTAAATAATGATAACTCACATCAGGCTGCTTGTTATACGCGTATCTTCCCAGATCATCTGAAGTATTGGGCACGTAGTGAACGCTGAATCTCTCCACAAACCCGTAGGGGCCGTAATCTATGGTATCGCCCAGCACACTGATATTGTCCGTGTTTAGTACTCCGTGCACGAAACCTAGGCCTGGACAAATATAATCACCATAAAAACCTCGCCAGTACTAATTACATCTCATAGAAAATCTTGGAATACGTTTAAAATTCAATTGTACCAAATTACTTTCAAGCACTTATGAGTCAAATAATAGGATCTATGACGCTGAATAAAATAGTTTGAAAATTATGATTTTATACTGCCTCGGTGGCGTAGTTGTGCTACGGTACGAGTATAAAGCTGAGGTCTCGGGTTCGATTCCCGGGTCGGGCAAAGTGATATTGGGTTTTTCTATTCATTACCAGCCCGGAGTCAGGAATTTGTGCCCGATATGGCGATAGGCTCGCACCCTATCACATCATGGGACGGAACATACAAGGCGAAATGTGGGTGCCCTGGTGGCGCCTCTGCCTACCCCTTCCGGGATAAAGGCGTGAGTTTATGTATGTATGTATGATTTTATAGGCTTCTTCGTTTAGATATTGCTGTTACTAATATCCATATTTCACTGCTGGGCTTCTCCAACGATTGAGATGACTTCAGACTTCTATGCAGGCCTGATGCAGGTTGAATCTCACACATATCTTTAAAATACTTGTGGAGATCTAAAAACTCTCATTACCGTTATTTTAATAAGTTATGGACTAAAAGAAGCGAACCTTGCCACGTAGCCACCATGTCCAGGTTTCTGTGTGCAACTTCCGAGAAGAACTTCACGTATTTATCTTCTGACGAGTCGATCTCCGGGAAGTGGTACTGCAATATTAATGAACATTTAAAAAAAATATTTATTACATCTTTAGAACATATTTTAACTTCCAACGTAAATGTTAAAGAGATATCAGCTAGATAAGTCTCTTCTCTGTTCAAGAGTGGACCATGCTACCCCGTGATTAAAACATAAGAACATTTTTAATTTAATAATTGTAAACGTCGGGATTGTATCGAAACGTCGGGAAGTTAAAAAATGTAAAAATTAAACCAAATCGCGATAAAATGCGTAAAAAATAGTTTTATTTCAATATTTTTCAATACCTAAATCGGGACATAATGTGCCTCCTACTAGGGGGATCCATAACGACATACTTAAAATACATACATAAACTCCCGCCGTTATCCCAGAATGAGTAGGCAGAGGCGCTACCAGGACACCCACATTTCGCCTTGTATGTTCCGTCCCAGGATGTTTTAGGGGACAAGGCTATCGCCATATCGCCACAAATCCCTGACTCCGGGCTGATAATGAACAGGAAAATGCAATATCACTGCCCGACCCGGGACTCGAACCCGAGACCGCAGCATTGTAAATCGCAATTATCATAAATAACTACAATATAAAAATCCTTACCTTGATAACATGATCGAGCAGCTTCACAAGTAGCTCAGGTTCCCTGCGCTTGTTTAGTATCTCGAAGGACCCGAGTCGGTACCAGGCGGGCGCCAGCCTCGCTACTACGGCGCTGCGCTCCGGACGAGCGCGCCCGCAGTACGTCTTATCGCGCATTACTACGTCCGTATCACTTACTGACCAAAATAATACTGAGTCTGATTATACTGTAGTAAGGTATTGAATAAAGCCACCCAACAGACGCATAATATGCAGTCCTGACCCCGCAAAATCCCTCAAAGAATGAACTTGTGTATCATATACTAAGATAATATATAAATACTCCCAACAGCCACATAATCCTGACCTCACAGATACTAGTCTTGTTTTTTTTTTATTCTGGCGCGGCATAGTGACTGCATTGCATCTGGTGGTAACTGCTAATGCCGTTCAGATAGAGTATCGAATGATATCAGACGGTAGTCTCATACCATTCGATACAATCAGGCCGGCTGAGATGCCTCTTCACGCTACGGCGGAACGACCCAGGATTATAGGAAGGAGGGAACACGTGTGATGGCGAACCGTTCTACAGCCACGTTCCAAATAGGCCCACAAAGCCCCAAAAACAATGAGTTTAAAGTCCCACAAACAAGCCAATATCTAATTTTGTGGTGTACTATATACTATATCTCTTCACTATATAATAAAATCTATTTTTTTGGTAGATCTTTATTCAATAGTTTTAAATAATAATATTTAGTTTAACAAATTTATCACTGGGGTTAGCATAAGATATCTGAAGTTAGTTAAGTTTAATTTTGTTAAAAAAATTGTACCTATTTCAAAAAAAAAAAAAAAATAGAAATATAAATCTTACCCACCATCGCAGCGGCCCTTGTAGTGGGTATGCCGAGGTAGTGGCACGCCTCGCTGCCCACCATCTCCCTGATGGTAGACCGGAGGACCGCGCGACCGTCACCGAACCGCGAGTACGGAGTCTCCCCCGAACCCTTGAGTTGGACTTGCCATAGCTCGCCTTTACTGTTTGATAAAAAAAAAATATTATTAAAAAACCTGCTACAATGAATAGTTGTCTTATACTGCAGGGGGTTTGGGAAAATTTACATACATACATACATAAACTCACGCCTTTATCCCAGAAGGGGTAGGCAGAGGTGCCACCAGGACACCCACATTTCGCCTTGTATGTTCCGTCCCACGATCTGATAGGGGGCGAGCCTATCGCTATATCGGGCACAAATTGCTGACTCCGGGTTGATAACGAATAGAAAAACCCAATATCACTTTGCCCGACTCGGGATTCGCACCCGAGACCTCAGCTTTGTAGTCGTACCGTAGTACAACAACGCCACCGAGGCTGTCAAAAAGTTTAATTTAAATACATAGTTTTAATAAAATATTAATGTACACCTTTTAATTTTTAGACGAAATGGTACGACAGGGTTTAAATTACTATTTTCGCAAAAACTAAGTATTTACCACCCAAACAGTCGCATTATTTTGCGAAATTTGTAATTGCGTTGTGTCTATAACCACTAAAACTACCACCTGGCTTCGTTTTCGGTCGCAGTCTTGATATACCCGGTATAAGATAATGCTACAGTCATTAAAAATACAAAAACTCACAACGCCGAGGTTTAATATAAAAATACAAAAAGGTCCAAGAATACTTATTAAATATGAAATTAGGTCCAAGACTATTGATACATTTTTAATTTTACCATAACACTGAGAGAATAGAAATATAGTTTTAAGTGATTAAGTTAAGAAAAACCTGTTTTTATATTCCCCCATAATATGAGCTCTGCCATCCCCAAGTTGATCCGCCCAGTAGCCAAATTGATAACCACCATATCTGAAAAGGATGAATACTATTTAACTGATTGTTGAAGCACATTAATAAATAATAAATAAATACACCCAACAGTCACATACATAGTCCTGACCCCACATTAAGATCGATTAAGTCTTGTGTCGTGGGTATCAGGAACTACGAGAGACTTATTCGGTCTCACAAACACCCAGACCCGGGACAAATATTTGTGGTTCACACAAACATTTGTCTCGGTACGGGGATCGAACCTGCTACCTCTCGTTTCACAGCCGGCGTCTAACCAACTACGCCACGCGGGCTGTCAAATTATCTCTATAATAATCTATACATATTATAACAAATTACTAACTTATCGATGTGTGTACATGGAAGACAAATGAGAACAACTTATATAGGGGGTTTGTATTAACGTAATAGAACCCAAAACAATGTTTTTTAGAATTTTTGTCTGTGCGGTTGTGCATCATGAACTCAGAAACGGCTTAATGGATCTCAATGAAATTTGGTATGGAGGTAACTGACACCCTGGATTAATAGGCTCCTTGTTATCCCGAAAAATTTCGTGCTCCCGTTGGATGAGGGAGGAATTCTGATATATTTGTTACTTTTTTATACTCAATGTGATAGGATGGGACTGGATTACATGCCTTGAGAGAGAATAAGACAGGACGGGCAGGAAATAACGGGACAGGATGGGAAATTCCAAATACATAGTTATTTTATGCAGACTAAGTTTGCGGGCAGATGCTATAATTAATATAATTGATCAATATTGTATATAGATTGCCTTCTTCGTATAATCCTGGGTCCTATCTTAGTCTTGCAAAGTAGTTAAATAGTCCACAATTGTTATATTGATGGCCAAACTTTTGTTATGGATTTAATTGATAATAAAGAAAGCAATCTACTTTACAGAAACAATTGGTAGGTGTTATAAAATACAATGTAATTTTCAAGTAACATTATTGCATGGTAAGTTATCAAGTTAAATGATAACCCAAATATGTTAAAAATAAAATTACCTGTGCGACACAGTCAGGCTGCCTGGAGGCAGATATTTTCCATTGAAGAAGTCTAAAAATTCCTCACTTTCGGCAACACTTGGGTCCAAGTCAAGGATATTCTTAAGAGCATCATCAGATGCACATACCAGTAGGAGATTACCTTTCATTGGCTCAGGTGGGACCTGTCGGGAAATTTAATAATATCCATTAATTATAGTACAATGAAAGATAAATAAGTTTTTGCTGAACTACAAGGCTTTGGAACCGTTAGCTGGTCCATCATTCCGTCCTTTCAACATAGCTAAAATGTTTTTTTGCTTTAGAAACAATTGTACTGAGTGAATTTCCAAAACTAGGGCTGTATCAGCCAATATTTGTCCCACTGCATGCCACCTCTACAATCCAGAGCATCATTAAGAGGGGTTAAAGTCATATATAACCAAGTTTATATAGTTAAAATAAGTATCAAGACTTAAATTGTCACAGTCCATGTATGGATGTGATGCCACACAACTAATAAGAATTTAATTGGATAATAAAAGTATATAACCTTAGAGAAAACAGCATTTTTCACAGCCACAGGCACTTTATAATCAGGGTTCTCGTCTATAGGCAATGCTGCGTAGCTCGGCGGATCCAAAAACTTCCACTCGTTAAAATTGCTTATTAATTTCATATTGGAAGTACTCAATTGTTTGTGCGTCTTTAAAAGCGCGGAGAGCCCTCGTATCATGAATAACGTGTGTGTAAAACCAGATAGTTAATAAAAATAAATAACATAATATCTTTATAGGTTCATAATCTTTAACAATTTTTGTAAACAACAGATTTATACTTCATTTGATTGACAAATTAGCGACTAATAACTTGACTAGCGACTTTGTAATAGTATTAAAACATTGGATTAAATATTACAACGAATATTAGTTGAGTTGTTCACTAAATAATAACAGAAAAGATTATTTACTGGAGCACTATGTTACGACTTACGATACCAATAAAAGTTGACTTCACAGGTTGACTCACAGATTACTTAGACTTCTAGGTCACTGGTTGACTTTTGTCTAGAAATGTCAACCACAGATGTCAACAAACTTGCCATCCAACAGGCAACCATAGATTATAAAATTTATAGGAGTATAGGAAATACCATAGATGTAGTATAAAACATGGGAAATACAATACACATTAAAGGAAACCTCCAATCTTGTTTATTGTTATGTGCCTCCAACTATCCAGAGAGCCGGGGCATGTTGTGGGGAGAAATGTGCAGTCACAGACTAAGGAGTAAATGTGCAGTGACCATGGACGTATGTTTTTACAGTATGTCCATGGACGGAACACACAAGGCGAAACGTGGATGACCTTAGACAAAGAATACTGGTAGACCTCTTCCTATCCCTTCTTTTAACGCCAAGATGATTTATCAACTAGGTTTATTGGTTATTTTATCAACGAAAATTAGTGGAGACGCAATGAAAAGTTTAATTAATTAACAAACTTTTAATAAAACAAAAATATTTAAATATTATTATTAAGTAGAGCAGCTAATTTTCAGAGCATACGCCCATTGAGGCGGCTGCATGGAGAACCCCTGCAGTTCTGCTTCCGGTTGCACTTCATACGGATGACGAAGGACTTCCAAAAGGAAACGAACCTGCCAATTTAAATAGTTTTAAAATTAGAAACGACTGATGGTAATGCTATTGTGGTTTTTATTCTCTGACAGCCTCCGTGGCGCAGTTGTTTAGACGCCGACTGTGAAACGTGAGGCTGCAGGTTCGATCCCCGCACCGAAACAAATGTTTGTGTGATCCACACGTATTTGTTTTGGGTATGGGTGTTTGTGAGACCGAAATGTCTCTCGTAGTTCCTGATACCCACGACACAAAACTCGATCTTGTGTGGTGTCAGGACTATGTATGTGACAAAGGATGTATTTATTTATTATAATTATTCGCCACGTTGGAAGTACTATACATCTATGGGTAGGAACGAGTTTAGATCGTGAAACTTAGAGGTTTAACGCTCATTTGTCATGCCTTCGTTTCCTTTAGAATTTGCACGCGTTTATCCCTAACCATCAAATATTGTAATGTAATAATTCGGTGCTGTACAAAACCTTCTGAAAGTCATCCTTCTCAGCATCAGCGATGGCTTCGTGCAGCAACCAGTTCCGAGGCACGTACACCGGGTTGACGCTGAACATGCGCCGGCGACGCTCGTCCTCAAACACTCCCAGTGAACTTGCGTCTACTGTACATCACATTTGAAAATGCAATATTGAACACTGTAGGTACTGCGTCTAGTAAAATTGGCCAGAAAGCCAGGAGATTTGATAAAACTGAACTGGAACTGTAATTATAAAATTAATTGTATGTGTGACGAATTGTGGATGGAATTAATCACAGCGAAAAAGAAAATAAATAAGTGGGACAAGCTATAGCCTGAAAGAGGAAAAACAGAGAAACAGACAGATGCACAAACAGGTCTTTGCTATAGTCTACGGTCTTGATTCCTAAGTAATGACTAATGAGTAGAGATATACTAACCAGCCTCCTTATCAAGTCTCTCGCGGTACTGATCGAGCCAGCAGCCCCACGAGGAGTGCGACGAAAGACGCTTCAAAGACCATTTCTCTGATAGCTTCGTCTCACTCACCATTTCACTCGGTTCCAGCTGTCAAGCAAGCATCTTTATTATTACAAGATAATTTGATAAATTTTAAAGTCAATTAGTAACCAGATACCTAGTTGCAGACGCTGAAGTGATACGTGAGCGCCTAATGAACACTTTTAATGGATTTCAGATCTTCTTCTACGCACCTACTTATTTATTTGCCTATTTATAACATCGTACACATTAAATCACGTTATTCTAAAACAACGTACCTATTTATGAATAATAAAATAAATTGTCGAATCAAATCAAATATTTTTATTGTGGACAGATATACATAAGCTGTTACATTTTGTTCATCTGTACAAATATGGCCCGCTAAATTGGCATACAAAAATATAAACATTTCGGTACCTACAATAATCACTAGAAAACGTTTGTCTAGTTTTGATTCAATTTTACCGGTTGCTATAGTCGTGGTATGACTACTTTTAAACTAGTTTCTCTGTATGTATTACCTCGGCCAACTGCCTGAAAGTTGCAGTAAAATCAGCTCCGGTTTGTTGCATCATGTCCAGAAGCTTCTCTATCAACTGCTCGTCGCCCCAACGCTCTTCTTTCAGACCTATCTTCATGAGGAATGTCTCTCTGTCGATAAAATAATCGTTTCCTGCTTATATGCTTGTAGCCAGAAATTGGAATTACACATCGTTTTTAGGGAATTGCTCTTGTGCAGATGGTGCGGAGGAACCTATATTATCGAATAAGTTAACAAGGATTGGTGTTTCCGTCTCCCATCACCTAGTATAATAGACTGGCCTGTTATCATGGAACAAGATATTCGGCGAGCTTGGTGACGACCACCATTACATATCCTCGAGAATACAAGATTCAAGAATGTGTATTTATCTATATTTGGTGGAACAACCTGGCGTGCAATACAAGAGACCTACTCAGCATCGGATGGATATATAGGCAAGAGAAGATCAGTATGTCTATACGGAGCTAGCGTTATGTTAATGAAGCTACTAACAGTATTTTATTCTTGCAGTAAGTGTCGAGAGTCTTCTGTATGTGCGACATGTGCACTTGCTGCGACGAGCTGAGAAGCGGCTTCATCGCATTTGCGAGCTGTCCTATGTTCCATACTACCACCTGGATATTAAATATTCGACGAGTACGAAAAGAAAGAAAGCAAAGTTAAACCTATTTGGGATTAAAATCATGCCCTAATCATTAATTGAGCATCTGCCTGAGTAATTCATCTTCCTCTAACAGAAGCCCTTCCTGCATTGTATTGCTCTTTGCCCTGACTGTAACAAACCAATTATCATATAAAACGTTAATGCTTACATCAGGTTGTTTAGCCAGGGCATATCTTGCTTCACCATCGGAGCAGTTGGCCACAAAGCCACCATCGTAGGAGTCGACAAAGCCGAACGGGCCGTAGTTGAGTGTCAGACCGAGAATGCTCATGTTGTCTGTGTTTAACAAGCCGTGGGTGAAGCCTAGACCTGGGAAAAGGAAAAAGTAAATGTAAAAATGTAAATATCTATGTAATTAAATTGATTGCTAATATGCGCAGGCGGTATAAATATTACTCAAAACCAATAGTTTTCAATACAAAATCCCATATTCTGTTTACAATTATCTGAAGTCAAAAAAAATCTTAGACGGTTAATTCAGTTTCTTTATTAACTATGGAAACATGTCCATCTTAAGTACATAATACCCAATTAGTACTTAGATACGTATTAATGGTTTATGAGATTCGTATTTACCTTGCCATTTAGCTACCAGGTCCAAAGTCCTGTGAGCCACTTCGGAGAAAAGACGAATGAAACGGTTTTCGTCAGACAAATGTATTTCAGGAAAATGCTCCTGGAAATGAGTAAATATTTAAAATCGCTCAAAAGCCTCACTAGCTCAAAATGAAGCTGATAGATTAGATACGTTAGATTACAGGATCAAATATTAATAAATGATCTCGACCCTTGTAGTACAACTGTCCCATAGTAAACTGACATAAAATAACGATTGGTTGGTTGGTAAAATACCCAGAGTTATATCAATCTCCCTCATTCCTTTTCCCCTTCCTCTCTTCACTATTGTAATAAAGCTGGCAACGCCTCTGCGATTTTCAAATATTAGTGTTGGTGTGCATTTATCGGAACCATACCGTAAAATAAATAAATAATAAAATAAATAAATACACCCAACAGTCACATACATAGTCCTGACCCCACACTAAGATCGAATCTTGTGTCGTGGGTATCAGAAGCTATGAGAGACTTTTCGGTCTCACAAACACCCAGACCTGAAACAAATACCTGTGGATCACACAAATATTTGTTTCGGGTGCCTCTCGTTTCACAGCCGGCGTCTAACCAACTGCGCCACGGAGGCTGTCAAAACAATAGACTGTATTCGAAAAACGAACTGCTCAGAGCTAAAAGTATTCTTGACGTTACCTTTATGATAAAGTCAGCTAGCTGCCTCAATACAGGCACTTCGCCGCTCCTGGACAAGATCTCCAAGGAGCCAAACCTAAACCAGCTGGGAGACAAGCGAAGAATGACAGCAGCGTGCTCGCGACGAGGGCTCCCGGTGTAGTATACATCGCGTATCACCGCTTCATCACTTACTGCACACAGGATGGACTTTGAAGACCAGAATACTAATAATATTACTATTTGTGGGAATACTGATGAAACTCATGTATTGTGTTGCCTAGAAATTGACAGGGTCTAATGAAAAACGTACTCCGCAAGATAGTAATAGGTACTATTAGTTTTGTGTGCATAGCCTTTTGTATATGGAAAAGGTTACATGTGTTTTCCATTGTAAATACATGGCTTTTGACATGCAAATAAACATACGTAGGGGAATTGTCATTGTTTCTTAATTTGAAACACCTGCAATTGAATTCACCCTCATTTCTCCGCAAAGTTATAAAAGTGATGTTTTACCAAATGGATATAGATATAAGACCAAATTAGGAGCGAGAAGTCTAACCAACAACTGCACCAGCCCTGGTAGTGGGTATCCCAAGGAAATGGCACGCTTCGCTGGCCACCATCTCCCTGATGGCAGAACGTAGGACACTGCGACCATCGTGGACTCGAGAGTACGGCGTCTGCCCGGAGCCTTTCAGCTGAATCTGCCATCTCTCACCTCGCCTTTGAAGCAGAAGTAGTGCTTTGGCATTATATCCCAATATTTAATCAACGGTTACTATGACAATTTTATTTAAATCCAACCTCTCTTATTTGATGTCTATGGCAGCGTTGCTTACAGTGAGCTAACAGGAGTTACTTATGCGAATGAGAGGGGGGACCAAAATATATCTTGTATAATATCCTATTTTTTATACCGCATTAAATGAAAACAATGATGGTTTAAGACTATTTTGTTAACTAAAAATTTAACTAGATTTTTAATTATTTTCACTGATGAATATGTAAATGTCCTTTGTTGTTTAGATTTTAGAATTTATTTTGAGATTGTTAATGTTCCATTGTTTATTAATTAGTATATAAGTGTTTTGGTTTAAATACTGGAAACTAGCATTTTACTTTAAATAAAAAAATAATGATAGAGATTGACAAAAGACACTCCCTCAAATGACCCGGTTGAAGAGCCCTGTGCTTTCCAAAGGGACGTATATTGCTTGAATTAATTATTTTAATATTTCTCTCTCTCTTCAGCCACAGGAAGTCCAATGCTGAACCTATGTTCAACCTAGGCCTATGCCTAGCCCATGGACCTGGTTAAGGTCGCAGGAAGTCGCTGGATGCAGGCCACTTCCAACAGGTCTATGTAGAGATCTACAAAAAGTTTAAAAACGACTTTACCTATTGACATATTCGCCGAGAATATGGGCTCTTCCGTCGCCGAGTTGCCCCACCCATAAACCATATTGATGGCCCCCGTACCTGCAAACAATTCAGAAAATTAATTTCCTTTTTATGACAACGTACAACGTCCACAAACATATTCTGAACCATTTGTATCTTTAATATTCCGAGTTCTGTCAATCGGTCATTTTAGGGGGAATCAATCATCGATCAAATGACTGTCTCGGCGGTGCAGTTATACTACGGTACAATTACGACAATGAGGTTCGAATCCCGGGTCGGGCAGAGTGATATTGGATTTTTATATTCATCTTCAGCCCGGAGTCGGGAACTTGTGCCCATTATAGCTATAGGCTCTCCCTTTATCACATCGTGGGACAGAACACACAAGGCGAAAAGCAGGTGTCCTGTTAGCACCTCTATCTATCCCTTCTGGGAAAAAGGCGTGTGTTTAAGTATGTAAGTCAATGCGATCATTGACATACATACTTAAACTCACGCCTCACACCCACTCCAGATGGAGTGGGCATACTGCGGTGCACTGTACATGCTTCCTATATGTAGCATTGCTACAAGTTTTTGGAAAGGTGATTCTATAAATGTTTATTTTGTAAACCAACGCAAAGTTACGTTACAAATAAATCCAAAAATTATTAATTCGCATGCAACTAATACTCAAATATTCAACATTTCCAAAAGCTGGCAAATTTTATCTGCGTTACGCGAATCCCGAGGATCTAGGTGTCTCTATAACCAACGCATGGGTTGACCACAATAAGCAGAAACCATTTGCTGGTGAAGATACCTACTGTTAAAAGGCAACGATTAGCACCAAGACTATTATTTAATTTACCACCATTTGAATGAAGCGTACCGATGAGCAACTGGCAGTGCTCCATAAGGAAGTTTTCTTCCTGCTATGAATTCCACAAACTCCTCTCGATTTGAGATGTCTGGGTCCATGTCCAGGATTGTCATCAAGGCGTCATCGGAAGAACACACTAGCCGTATGTTACGCTCCAACGGTCGTGGAGTTACCTTCGGATATTTCAACGTTAAGTGTATTTTATTTCTTATTTGCTAAATACTTTAGTGCCGACGCGACTGTCTGTAACAATATGCGTTTCTAACGGTTCCGACCGCCTATTTAGGTTGCCCCTTTAAATATAGCCTGCTTCTTACAAAAGACTTGTTATATTGTAGGTTCTGTTCTATTGTAGCTCTTGTTATAGTCGGCATAACTTATTGTAATTATCATTAAACAAATGATTACTCAATCAATCCTGCCAATCGAATAATGCCCTGCCATTGCATTGACCGGGGAATCAAGCACTTTGCCGAGCCAGGGTAACAAAAACCATTACACTTTTTAGGCAGTCGTGATAAAAACGCGAAGTGTACAGGCGCGCGGGAGGTAAGGTCAAGGGTGGATAGTTGAATACCATCTGCATGGCTAAATAAAATCATTCATGATAGTAGACCGATTTCATATTTAGTATTGAACAAGAAACAATGGACAATTTAAATATATCAAGTATTTTTATTTGGCTTGATGAGATCAGCAAATACCTAAGTCGCCCGACATTGGCCCGACTTTGCCCCTATTAAAAACTGATGGCGGGACGATTTCCATAGATATATGGGAGAGCTTAGGGAAGGTCTTTGTCCAGCAGTGGGATCTTTTATGCTAGTATAAAGAATACGTCAGTTAATTAAAAATATTAATTTAACCAATCAACATTATTATTTCAATTTATTTCTATTTTTCTACTTCATTATTAATTAAGGAGTAGGTACCTCAGAGAATACGGCATTTTTAATATTAGAACGGATTTGGTCGTGGTTCTCATCAATTGGAAGTAAAATATATTTTGGATATTGGCTGAATCGCCATTCGGTCAAATTTCTTTTCAGCTGAGTTGGTTCTCCTTCCATCTTCATTATGATATCAATAATTAATGTTATTAGAAAGTATTTATGGAGAAAAGCAAAAATTACGATTGCGCTTGACTGAGGTTCGCTCATCAGTCATCATGATCCGACGAAACCTTACATTTCATTCAACGACAAGGAGTATTGACTAGATTTTCAAATACAATTGAATAGACCGTATTTTTAATTATTAAAAGTTGTAGATGATGAACAAAATTTATATTGCATTAAATGTTTCATAGTATGTTGTAAAAAAATAAAACATGTTAGCATTGTGTCAATATAGAATTTTCAAATTTTGGGATGACATTATCTATTATACCACAGACAAAGAAAAGCTGTCAAAAAGACCGATTCCATGAACTGAATCAAATGTTCTGAAAAGAACGAGTGAGTTGTTTTCAAATCAACTGATCGGTCAAGGTCGTGCCAATGCTACTAAATTGTGTAGCCATTCAATCAGCCAACTTGCACCGATAAAATTGGGATAATATAAATCGGTTGGATTACACGAAGCGGAATACCATCCGGCGTGAAATTCGTCAGCTAGGCGACCGCAATTTCACTTTCGTGATCCGCTTTCTCGTTTTCTCACTTTCGAAAAAAACTCCAATAATTGTGTGGATGAAACCCGTTTCTGGCCGTAGTAAATTCTAGTGAGAGGTGTAATATAATTTCTGTGTGTTGTGTCTACGTTTTGCTACGCGTTGTATGGATTTTTATCTACGAATATGGTGTATACGGAGGATTATTTGAAGGAAAAGCTGACCAAGGAATTGGACGCCGTTCACGTCGTAAGTACGATCTGTCAAAATTACCTATTGACTTTTCACCGCGTAGCTGAATTTTTTTGTAAACCTATCCATAACAGAAAGTGCGTGTAGATATTTAAAATGACAAAAAAATCGGATCCGCATAAGTTCAATGTGACAAAACGCGTATTGTTGCCGGGTCTGATGTTGGCACTACTTGTGCGGTGGTGTGTGGCGGCGTACCCTTATTCTGGTCGTAAAAAGCCTCCTATGTACGGTGATTACGAGGCGCAGCGGCACTGGCAGGAGATAACAGTGCACACGCCGATAGTGTCGTGGTACCAGAACACCACTCAGAATGATCTGGAGTACTGGGGCTTGGACTACCCTCCGCTGACGGCTTACCACAGCTGGGTGATGGGTTTGGTGGCGGACTGGCTGGACCCCGAGTCGGTGCGGCTGTACGCGTCGAGAGGTTATGAGAGCGACTCACACAAGACGTTCATGCGGTGGACAGTTTTTCTTAGTGACGTGTACTTTTTCGTCACCGCCGTGTTGTGTATATGCATAGACTTGGAAAGGATAGTTATAAAAGAACAGCGCTTAAAGAATGTGTTTAAAAGAACAGATTTGGCCACTGTACTGTTCTTGTTGTATCCAGGAATAATATTGATTGATCATGGTCACTTTCAGTACAATTGTGTGTCCTTAGGCCTGTTTCTTTGGGCCACATTTTTTATATTAGCTTTAGAGAATGATATCCTCGCCACAATAAGCTTTGTCTTTGCACTAAATTACAAGCAGATGGAATTGTATCATGCTCTTCCATTTTTCTTCTATTTATTACGGAGATGTTTCATTGGAGTGCCAAATAGGGGCAAGTTAAAGTTCATAGTGCATAATTTTAATAAGTTAGCAGTGGCTGTGGTGTCAACATTTATAATAATCTGGTATCCATTTACGGGCTCATGGAGTACGATAACACAAGTAGTTCACAGACTGTTCCCTTTAAAAAGGGGAGTTTTCGAAGACAAAGTCTCCAATGTGTGGTGCTTCATCAATGTTTTTATAAAGCTTAAATCAGTGTACACAAATGATGAGATGGTCAAACTCTGTTTATCTACAACTGGAGCAGCTGTCATACCATCTTGCATGGATCTCTTTTTCCGAATTAATAAGAAAAAGTTCCTATTATCTGTTATTAATGTATCATTAGCATTCTTTCTATTTTCATTCCAAGTTCATGAGAAGACAATACTTCTTGTTGCCATTCCAGTAGCAGCACACTTGCCTGAGGATCCGTTTATGTGCTTTTGGTTCCTGTTAGTGTCAAACTTTAGTATGCTGCCGCTACTTCTAAAAGATGAACTGATTGTACCATTTATAGTGACTAATGTAATATATGTAATAGCATATGGCATTTGTTTGAAATTAGCACAGCCTAGTGCTGGAATATTTTCATTTTTCAATGCTAATAGGGTTTATAAAATAATTAATCCGAGTAAAAGTGAGAATTCAGTGTTACTTAATCTTCTTAGTACTAACTTCTTCTTTTCTGTAGTTGGCATGGTATGGTTAACATTTGCAGCCATATTTGTTGAGCCTCCTGCGAAGTATCCTGATTTGTTTCCGCTACTCATATCTGTGTATTCGTGTTCACATTTCATATTGTTCTTCTTGTATTTCAATTACCAACAACTGTCGTTGCCAAAGTGTTTGCCAGTACCTTATAAAATAAAGATCAAGTGATGTCATTATCTGAACAAATGTGAATTTAAATGTAAATGATTCTAATAAATTAATTTTTAGATTTTCCAAAGGTGTATTATTTATGCTATTTTATAGAATTAAATAGACTTGAAATATGTCTAAATTTCAATGTCTAACAGGAATGTTAAAAGAAGGAAATATGTTGTGGATATTGTTGTAAGAATTTTATTAACGGAACCATTATATCCTGCTGATAACTAAACATAAACTCTGCAGTGACAGATAGTGGTTGAGTCATAAACCATTAACTAGACAGACAATAATTTTTAAAAGTTGTACTAAGTAATAAAACAAAACATTAATCAAAATGATTTATGGTATCTTATTGCCCTTGATCAGTTTACAAATATATTTCGTTTTATCGACAACCAATGAGAGTTGGTCCTCATCTTTTGATATAAGTCAAATATAATTAATTTAGTTTTTCGTAACGCTCAACGCAATTTCGGTGTTGCAGCTTTAATTTTTTACTTTTTTGTGAACAGCCTATGTCGTTGTGCAAGGAATATATAAATAAATTAAACAATAAGTTATGTAAGTAGGCAAATGTGTATAGTTTATGACCGCATTAGGGCTGGGCAACATACGCCTTAGTTCTTTTGTAATTGTGTGATTTTGACAGGCGTGGTTTATTCTAAAACTAGTTATTAAACTAGGCTTTAAGACAGTGCTTACCACATGGTAGGCAGTTTGACTGCCCAATGCAACAACCCGTGAATGGCCCCGACTGATAGTTCGTCTGCCTATAAAGGGAATAAAAAAAGTCAGAATATACCCAAATATACATTTATTATCCGTCGCCAGTTGATACCATATAGATTACACTGCGTCTATTGTTTACTTACTTTGGCGTAGTAATATGGCTGGTCTCAGTTTTAGGTGTTTTTTCTCAGCTTCTATTCCAGTGGATAAAATTAGTGGATCTAGGCACTGATCCAAAAACATTTAAAAAAAACGTAAGCTGTTAGGTCTGCGAAACGTCGGGTAGTCAAAAATCAATAATATACTATATAAACAAATCTGCGATAACAATAGGCGAGACGAATGATTTTCAAATTATATTCTAAAATATGGGCACACATTTATTATATACGAAAAAATTTATATTTCAAGAATTAACAAAGGCTTAACACAGTTTTAAGCCATTTTTCTAACAATTTTTCAATAGTGCACAAAAAACGCTAGTAGGTGTCATGGCGTCCGCTTTGATGTCACTACTAGGTAAACATGTCATTGCGTACTACTAAATCTGTGGTCTATGCGCAGCGAATGCGTCATTTTTACATAGGCGTGACATCATGCGTTGTGAAGAGCGTTTTTGTCAAAATGGCCGATTGCTATATTTTGTACTTTGATATTATTTAAAATCTTATTAATCTCCAAGTATAGATTAAAACTGAATTATCATTTGAAATCCTTGTAATACGTATTTTCCCTTAAAAACATAAAATCTTTAATTTTTTGATACTGTCGTCTCGCCTATTATTTCAATGTATAATATTTGTTAACTGCCTCGGTGGTTATTACGGTACGGTTACAAAGCTGAGGTCCCGGGTTCGAGTCCCGGGTCGGGCAAAGTGATATTGGATTTCTCTATTCATTATCAGCCCGGAGTCAGGAATTTGTGTCCGATATGGCGATAGGCTCGCCCCCTATCACATCGTGGGACGGAACATACAAGGCGAAATTTGGGTGTCCTGGTGGCATGGCGCCTTTTCATACCCCTTCGGGGATAAAGGCGTGAGTTTATATATGTATGTAATATTTGTGTAAACATAAGCAGATCGGCACCAAATTTGGCAGGAACTAAGTCCAACGGGTATTTCGTAGAGGTGACAAGAATCATTCTTGCTTGTTGCATTATGATTGTATAACATTCAATATGTATTGCGGTATTTGAAAACTAGATGTTTTAGTTTTTACTTCATTAATTAAATTATACGATTTTTTTGTCTGGATTATAAAAAAATCAAGCTATTTATTATTTTTCTCGTTTTGACCAAATTGGAAAGAACTTCAAGTACCTAAGACATAATGCTAATTTATTACGTAAGCTAGGTCTAGAAGCTTAAGTAGATCTATGGTAGGTAGATGTTTAGTCTATGACATCGGTTCAAGGAAACCTATGAATAATTCTATCAGCGTCAAGAGATACAATTTGTATTATGTGAGCGTAAGATTTCGTCACATTTTCTAAAAAACTCACATTATTTATTTTATTTTTGTTAATCCGTATGTAGTTCCCCTGGTACGGTAAAGGCGCCTAATTCTTTAGTTACTCTATTTACTGCCATCTATCGTTAATTGGGTGTAATGCCACCGGAAAGTCTGTTATAGTTTCTAAAAACCATGACATAAGACTTAATTTCGTATGGCCGCCACAAATGACACGATAAAACTGCAAGTTTGAGTTTGCACCAGTATACTGGAACGTGTGTGGGCAAATAACTGCGCAAAATTCGGTAAATTTTCGATTCAACACTGGTGCAAATTCGCGTTTGCGCAAACGCACTTGAACAAGTGTGGCAGGCTTAAGTCTGAGCTCAGGATGGGTGTGACTGTCGGGTGTATTTTATTACATTGAGTCAGTCATCAACTAAATACATCAATATGGCTCCTCAACTAGTAGCGTTAAACAGGTTATAAAACCCCATGATTGACGTAACGAAAAACGTATTATGTTTGCGTTTGAACAAACGTAGTGTTGAATCTCGACACACAGTATTGCGGGTAGTTCAAGAGCTAGGTACGAGTACTGACGGAACTATACTTTGTAATACATGGAAATCCAAGGGTCCATAGTAAATGTAGTCTCACTAAAACCAGTAACCGGTCTGCTTAGTGATTGATTAGCCTACAAACCATTGGCATGCGCGCGGCCGCGCACCGTGCGCTGTTTTCACCCAATATTGCATAATTTTATGCATGATTTCACAGCGCATGCGCCGTGTGCCGTGCGTGTCAAGTGCGTACACGCCATGGAGGTGCGTTCGGTAGTGACGGATACGATACGATACGATATGTCGTGTCGGGTTTGTTTGTTGGGTAGAAGCCCGAAAAAACATGATTCGGCAAAGTATTTGGCCAATAACTCCTAATTCATTTAAAATTATATGGTGTAAACGATAATGAATTGTTCGTTAAATAGTACAGAAAATTTCACATTTTAACACCAAATCAGGTTGCAACCAAACTCTTTATAATATAAGTGTAATGTACTAAAAATCTACAGATTCTTTGTTCACATCTAAAAATAAATTATTGAGGTCGTCCCGCCATCGCTTTCAGGGTCCTCTTCGCATATACCCGTCTTGCGGCATCCATTGGCCGATGATTTTGGCCCATAGATCAAAGTACATCCTGGAAACATGCCCGGCCCAATCCCACTTGAGTCTAGCGGTCTTTTTACCGACGTCCGTTATTTTTTTTTTAAAGAACGCAGCATTGGGAAACAAAACAACAACCAACCATATCATATAGTTTATTATTATTTTGTAAAACAATACACTCGACAGCCACATACCCAAGCAAGATTCATGTTTTTTCTTAAGGGAGGGATAATATGCCTATCATTATTTTTCTCGTCGGTTACCTTGCCCACCTCGTATCCCTCACAGCGGCAAAAATACTGATAAATGACAGTAAGTACTGTTTGACAGCCTCCGTGGCGCAGTTGCTTAGACGTCGGCTGTGAAACAAGAGGCCGTGGTTCGATCCCCGCACCGAGACAAATGTTTGAGTGAACCACAAGTATTTGTTCCGTGTCTGGGTGTTTGTGAGACCGAGAAGTCTCACTTCGTTCCTGATACCCACGACACAAGACTCGATCTTAATATGGAATCAGCACAATGTATGTGACTGTCGGATGTATTTATTTATTTAAATCGTACAGTTTAATTGTGTCGGAACATGTGAACTAACTTACAGTCGCGTCGCGCGATACTGGCCGTTGTAATGAGGGGAGATGTTCCGTCGCCATGAAGCTGACGTGAAGTACCTGGCGACTTGGGAACCATCATTTACAACTGTTATTCTTGGCGCCATAGACACATGCAACACATAGTAATCATATTATTTGCGTGACTGAATGACCTATATGAAGATATGTGTATAACTTGCAAATGAAGTAAAATCATAATAGGACTAGAATAATATAAACTGCATCGGTGGCGCCGTTGTACTACGGTGCGATTTCAACGCAGAGGTCTCGGGTTCGAATCCCGGGTTAGCCAAAGTGATATTGATTTTCTATTCATTATCAGTCCGGAATTTGTGCCCGATATGGCGATATGCTCGCCCATTATCACATAAAGAGACGTAACACATAAGGCGAAACGTGGGTGTCTCGGTAGCTCCACTGCCTACCCCTTTTGGGGAAAATGCGTGTGCTTATGTATGGATGTATAAAAGGACAAAAATACAAATACATCAAGGTTAATTAATCCAAAACTGGTTGATCTTTAAAGGTGAAATACTTGCATGGGTTAGCGTGTGCTGTTATTGCTGTCCGATATAGTAAGCCTTTTTTCATTTCTCAGTCATTAATTTGTTTTATCAATTACCCAGCATTATGTAGGCTATGGATCAATGTGTGATTAATAAATGTTTTTTCATAACAAAGAAAGAATGAAAGAAAAAAGATTTATTGACACAACATGGAATGTACAGAAAATTACAAATAAAATATTGACACAAGAAATAGAAAATAAAGAAAAATATGTATTTATGCAATAACTATAAAAAAAATAGTACATAACACGTTTACTGATATGGTGATAGGCTCGCCCCCTATCACATCTTGGGACGGAACGCTCAAAGCGAAGCGTGGGTGTCGTGATAGCACCTCTGCCTACCCCTTCTGGAAAAATGCGTGAATTTGTGTATGATGTATACATAACGTTTGTAGCCTCTGAAATTACTGGGCGTTAAGATTAAGAGGCTTAACAATTTGGGGTGGGGTGTACTTTATAGTGGGCAGTGCCAGGCAGTGCCTAATGCTTAGTAATTTAATAATTCTACATTGGTGTTGCTTCTATTTGTGGGTCATGTAACCTTCCCATCGGCCGACTGATAAGCTCGTTTCGTCATTCTCGTCAATAAATATAAACAAATACACCTAACAGTCACATACATACTCCTGACCCCACATCAAGATCAATTAAGTCTTGTGTCGCAGGTATCAGAACTACGAGAGACTTTTCTGTTTCACAAACACCCAGACCCGAAAGAATTATTTTTGGGCCGCACAAACATTTATCTTGGTGCGGGGATCGAACCCGCGGCATCTCGTTTCACAGCCGGCGTCTAATCAACTGCGCCACGGAGGCTGTCAATAAAACAAAACTCGTATTATAGGATTGATAAGCCACTAGTAGTTTCTAATCTGTCATAGATATTGTGATAGTGTCTTACTAAGATAGACATTATCTTACAATCCTGTCAGGACTTTGCAATTGCTAGTTGTATTTCTAGGCTAATGAAGTCAGGAAGTGACAATATATACTAGATTGCAACCACGCAATACTAAAAACAAGGGTCAGGAGGGTGTAAGGTGATTTAATGTCACCATTAATATTCTCATTTACGTAGACGTGTTGGATAATTACAATGTGCATCTATTTTGAATATCAATTATTTTTTGAACAATAGGTACTAAGTGGTTATTTGTAACGTCTTTGAATATAATGTATATTTATTGCTCAAAATGAAACCAGGTACTTTAAACATTTACGGCCTTAATCACAGACAGTTTTAAAACCTATTTTAGTTTTTGAATGTTTTGTCCCTTTCGAACGACGTTTGAATTCAGTTTGAGCGAAGAAGACAAAACATTCGATAACAACAATAGGTTTTAAAACAGTTTACGAATAAGGCCGTCAGGAATTAGGATACAATTCTTGTTTCATAGGTGTCAGAATGTATGAGATAGTTATCGGTCTTGAAACTTAGATCCTTAAGTAGTACTTTGTATCAGCCCATATGTTCACTGCAAGGCTCGTGCCTCTACTAAAATCGAGAGTACGATTAGGAGGAGTTAGGTCACAAGTAGTACTTTACGATAGCGAAAACATTTGTCATAAGATTGGATTTGCGGATTTTCGTGTCATAGCCGCCGTCGTAACTCTTAACTGCGTCACGGAGGCTGTCGAAACATTTTGAGTTCTAAGAATCTAGACTATATCAAGCTAGAACGTGAGTAATCAAGTTAACGTCTATTTACTATGTCGCAATTGTTTAACCACACATGTCATTTCACAGGCCCAAAATCCCGCGTGTTCTCAGAACATTGGTCGCCATGTGCTAGATGAAGTGAATCATCTCTGAATCGTTAAACTGCGTTTACAAGTTTGTTGATGTGTGCATTTCATAATTTTTCATTGCTTTTCCACGTGCACGCGTTGAATGTTGTTAATGGTTCAAATATTTATCATCTTTCAAATAATATAAAATCTACTTCAAAAAGAAAGCCGTTTGCGCTTTGTGGTGGATTTTATTATTTTGTTTTCGTCTTTGGAGATTTTCGCCTATCACTTTGTGCTTAACAATTGTTTTATATTATTATTTTTTATATCTAAAAGTATTCCCGGGAAGTATCATTGAATTTTGATAACGACGCCGAAATACGATCAGTAATTCCCGTAACGCTGATAAATAAATAATGATAAATAAAATGAATGCATGCATGCGCCACGCACACGAAAATCCAGTGGTCACTTCTTCACTTGGCAAGGAAAGACAAATTCATGCTTCATTAATTTGAAGTTAATACAAATTTGAAAGACAATACCTATCTTAGTCCGTCTTGATCAATTACTGTTTCAAGCTTCGCTGGAACGAACCAAGGCTACAAAGACCACGTGGGTTCCAGAGCATATTTTATCTAATTTACAACCCATTCATATGAGTGACGCAATATCATCATTACCGAGAACGGACCATAAGAATCTGTTATTCTTGAGTCATTGTTTCGGGTACTGGTATTCCCGCGTAATGGCTGATTTATGGCTGTCACGTACTATCCTGGAAACATTGTCATGGTTAGATTGAAATCGTTATGGATTTTAACGTTCTTGATACTGATATGTATGGGAAATAGTTGATGTGCGGTCTGTAAAAGAGCGACTGTAAGTTCATAATTGCCTGCTATTTATCAGTCTTTTCGGCAGAATCAATGTGTTTTTAGATAAAAGTAGCCTATGTCATACTCTGGACCATAATGTGATTAAAGGTATGATCAAATTTGTCTTAAAGGAGGACAGTCAAAACCAAATTTTCGTATTTATAATACATATTAGAGGGAATTTATCAAATGAATTTAGAGCTACAGCTTAATTGAGATTAATGTCAACCTCAGATAAGTAAGTTTCTTATCGAGTATAGGCGGCATAATCTGGAAATGCCATTTCAAAGTTTCTAAAGCATTAAATCAAATAATCTGATGCAAATTCCTGGCGCCCTAATTTAACAGCCTCAAATTTTATATCGATCATTTATCAAGAGGAATCTCTAAGGATCACTACATCGTCATTTGCAACGTATTTGCGATTTGCATATATATAGACTCTCGCGTCTTCACTCCTTCCACCGCAGTACGACATCGGCTATCATTTTATCGACACCGAGAACTGAAGTACAGCAAATCTCTGGGATTCTCTAAGTTGTATGTAAACTGCAGTGAAATTAGTAATGTAAAAAGTAGCAGGTGATATTTTTTGTCCAATTTCCCTCATGGCAAAACGGGACTTCCTTGCTTATCGGAAGCCCATCTGATAACCTGGATTCTCAAGAACCGATATGGTCATTAAGATTCTTTCACTGCGATTACCACTTTCTATCAGATGAATCTTGCTCATCTGCCGCTATAAAGCTACAAAGAGATTAATATCCTCTGTCCCCACTTCCTTAAGTGTTACAACTTATATGAAATGTAATTAAAGTGTCGGTTATT
The DNA here is from genome assembly GCA_905220455.2 of Deilephila porcellus. Classification (NCBI taxonomy): domain Eukaryota; kingdom Metazoa; phylum Arthropoda; class Insecta; order Lepidoptera; family Sphingidae; genus Deilephila; species Deilephila porcellus. Next base: position 11,212,362 of record LR999991.1, read on the forward strand.
CGATGCTTCCCCATCCTGCTTTTACTTGTCAAAGGTCACTGTCTTAAACTATCTGCATTACACGCAATTATCATGCAAATTAAAACAGCCTTTTGACCACGGAACTGTTTATCCGCTTTATAAGTATTATCGTTGACTTCGTACGATTTGTAACTTTTTTGCATAAAAAATAGTTAATTGTTCTGCCTTTGTGTTATGGACTAAAACTTCCCACGTAGCTTTTAATACCTGTAATATGGGACAAGCATTAAATAGGTGCTAAATTTATTTGGTGTTAATGTTCTTTGGTGTGCACCCGGAAACAATACATCTTATAATAAGACGTATTGTTTCCTGAGGATCAGATATTACGATTGTCTTTTCAGCCTACTAAGCAAATTTTAAATGAGAATTACGTCATATCTGATTGCTTCAAGTAGTATTTAATCTCAAAATGGTGCTTGTAATTATCTAATTTAAACTATTATTTTACTTAATTCTATTTATAAGTTCTATCAATCTTCTACTAGCGTATATTGTAGGTATCCCCGCGATTGCTCACGACATGTGTTTCTTATGTATGATAATATAAATTAATGTTTTTGCGATGCTATGTTTAATCGCCTTTTTGCCATCAGTAGTTCGGGAAACAACCACATTTAGGTGAAATGGTTTTCCTAGATAAAAAAGATCAATTTATATTTTAGGTTATAATCTAACCTAGATCTTCATACATTTTATATTCTACCGTTATATGGACTTAGACTACTCGACCTATTCCAGCAAATGGAAAACATCAATATCTGTGTAATCAATATGTGTGTTAAATCCAAAGAAGATATTATGAATTGACAGGAATTTATGAGCTGCCATAAACAAGTCTGAATGGGATTCCCCGGTGTTCTCACACTATCCCGCGAATCTGTGGGCGGGTATTCGTTTGTATTAATTGAATCTGCGTTTCCTGATAACTAGATTGGTGTAAAGTGATAGATGTATGGGCTCCTGGGTGTTTAAGCAGCAGCTTCTTAAATGTAAACAACAAAAAATCTATTGGTGATCATAATGTGGGTAGGTATAAAAAAGCAAACGAATCAGAACTGGTTGGGTGATGGACGCAAGGTAGAAAAGGTTTCTGGGATGTTTTGATTTAAAAATGGTTATAATGTTAATGATGAAGTAAATGATAGTGCTTCTACATTTTCATAAGACTTTTATCTTTTGCTAGTATCATTTACAATTCACCCATCATTGTAAGCTCGTTCTAAATACCAATGTCCTATTTATTTATTGATTCCAGCAAAATAAAACAAAAGCCGAAAGTAGGCGACCCCATTGAGTCTCAATGTTCCCTATTAACCTCTTTCTGGGCTATCGTAAAGATACACGCGTATTTTACGTCCACGCGTCCAGGAATGCGATTGACTCATGTCTGTATCCATATCACAGGCAAATTAGCACACAAAACATGACGGTGTACTTCTTAGACTTCAACACGCCGTGTGTTGTACGTGATGCGAAAATTAATGTGATGTGTAAAGTGTAGGGTAGGTGTGCTTTAGTTTAAGGATGTAAGTTTTAGAATTCATGTCCGAGGACTGAGGACAGAAAGAACAATCGTTATAGTGAGTTATGAGTAGACTTTCGCCTGTAATCCCGAGGTGTAGACAGATATGACAATAAAACCGATTGTTTGAGTAGTAGTAGTAGAAATATTCTTTGTAAAAATCGCAATGTTCTTTAGTGCTTTTGAAATATTCACAAATAAATTCACAATAATTTCGATATACAACCTACGGACTTACCTGATACAAATTTAATTAAAATGATATCACTTCAATTATTAGTTATCACTCAGGAATCGTTATACGAGATAAGGGAAACTTGGTAGTAATGTTATCGCGCACTTAACATTCAATTTGCGATAAGATAATGTTGGCGACTTTTCCGGAGACACACCTCTATCTAACATGGACAATTTACTTCATCAATATAATATTGTTTGACAGCCTTCCTGGCGCAGTTGGTTAGACGCCGGCTGTGAAACGAGAGGCAGCGGGTTCGATTCTCGCACCGAGACAAATGTTTGTGCCACACAAGTATTTCTCTCGGATCCGTGTTTGTGAAACCGAAAAGTCTCTCTTAGATTCTGATACTCACGACAAAAGACTTAATTGATCTTAATGTGGGGCCAGGACTATGTATGTGACTGTTGGGTGTATTTGTTTATTTATCGTCGAGAATCTAGTTTTTTTTGTGCAGCCATTTAAATGTTTACTATATTTCGAGGAAAAGTTCCGACTAAGTGATTACGTGGGGTACCTCACGTATCTTAGACGAACAAAACACAAAAGATATTTTGCAGACATGCTCTCAAAGGGGACTTCCCTTCCACAACAATGAAATAGAAAGCACATGTTCATTGTTGGATGATTTGCCCTTTTTATGCAACAAAGGAGCAAGGGATCGGCATTACTTCCGCAAGTATGAAACGAAAATAAAGAATACTTTCATTTCAAATAAATATTTTGTTCTCATTTTTCAATTGCATCGAATACAATGGAGATATCTTAGAGTGGATATTTGTTTACATCTCATTATTTTGTATGTTTGATATAGAACAGTTATAAACCACTTAAACGATGAAAGAAAACATCGAAAGGAAACTTAAAACACAAACACAAACAGAGATTTACAAGAATGTCAATAGTATTGTGAAGTCTGCCAATCCGCAACAGCGTGGTGTAATATAGGTCTCCCAATCGTAGAGATGTGACCTGTCGCTTAGGTATGGGTCGATTTATTTGTTTTTCATTTAATATAGTGATGTAATTTAAAGTCAGAAAAATAAAGAAAGAAACGCACTTAAACAACCTTGAACTATCTGATAGCCGTTTTCTTGCGTTGTCTGTTCAACCCGAGTTGTCAAGGCAAGCATCGAGTGACGGAAAAACGGCCCTTTTCACAACCGGATTGCCGACGGCATTTTCAAAAAACGTCGTGACCTTTGAATGCAAGGATGGTAGCTTTCGCTGCACTCAGCCCAAGATGCGAGCGTATCGCCTTGACTCTAATTTTTCATATTTTGCACATTCTAATTGTTTTGAGGTCGTTAGTAACAGCGCACTCACATAAATGTCAGGTAAAGTTGTCTTTGTTCGGAAGGTGACTATGCGAAAACCTTAGGCCCTCAGGAAGTTGTGAGTTTCAGCATTCTTATTTGTTATTTTACTCATATCGTTGTTGACTATTCAAGCCAGGGCTTTTTCGTTTGATCTCGAAGCCGAGATTTAGCTATGTAAAGGCTCAGACATATATTACTGACATATTCCTTTGAAATTTTGAAGACATGATCATACGTAGTAACGTATCTAATTCACAAAATTCTTTTTCTCCGAAACAATAGACTGTAATCACTTGTAAATCGTACGCAATTTGTAAACACTTGATGCACTTCAGATCACGACACAGATATCCACGAGCTCGTAGTGAAACAATTCACCCAAATTTGCATGCGGCTGTTGAAACAGTTTGTCTAATAAGTTTATTGTTACGCTCCAAATTGGATCCACTTTGCCAATTTGTGACCTACATTCGTGATCAATTTTGACTCGAGACTGTTCTTGAGATGAATTATGAGTGTTGTCGGAACAAGGTTAGCTTGGGGCCGGTGTGGATGGGTTTTGATCGAGAAACTCACGAAAGGTCGTTGGGGACTGATATCTGTGGGCAACAAAGGAGGCTTATGTAATAGCGCCATTTGCCTCCGTGGCTCTATTGATTATGGAGCCTATTGTCGAGTAGGGATTGTCGCAAAAGAGCGTTAGGATCACAAAATTTATTTCTAATCCGGGTGTAATGAGACTGATAAAGTCCGTCTTATTATGATACCTACGTCTCAAACCTTGCATCTTGGTGTTTCAGGAGTTAGGACTGTGCGTGTGAGTATTTTCAAATCAACCATTTTATATTTTGGACAGTTCAAGGGTAAAATTTATTTGTATCCGAAGTTGCAGCATCTAGTAAATTATGCATATAAAGAATAGGCTACCCTTGGGTAGTAAGAAAATAATTTAGTCTAGTCTTAATAAGTAGTATCTTCCACATAGCCATATTAGGTAACGTTTTGCACCAAAATACGTATAGTGATGTATATTGATTCTACAGGCACTGCGACATCAGTGACGTCACCTTTATCGCCCATAGCGTGTCAGTGGAAATTCCTGATTTATTTCACCATATTAGGTATCCCTGTTATGTTATCACCCTTGGTAACTCTGGATGTGATTGTCGGACCATTTTCCGTGACTACAACTGGATATTATTAATTCAAATATGAAGCAGTTCATGCTTTTGTAAACATATTTGAGTTACAAGATAATTAAGACTGTTTCAAATCGATTTTTTTAGGTGTATATTACATGAGTAATCCGCCATAAGCTCTACACCAATCTGTTGAAGTTTGCTTACAACCCGCGTCTTGGGGGAAAGGGTTCAGCCGTAGACTTCTTGTGGCAACGAAAATTAATTAATACAGCCAACGCTTAAACACATAGTTCTCTTTCCAGAGACTTATACCAAGAATTATATTTCGTATCGTTCGGACTTCAAGGGCCAAATACTCGCGGATCATACAAACTTTTGTCTAAGTGTAGAAGCCCGCGGTCTGTCGTTCTAAAGTCGTGTCCTTGCTACTACACCGAAAGGAGACGGTCAATAAACTATTCTTTTTTAAATGGATACTGTTATATTTAACTTATTATGTTAATTTGTATCAAATTCTAGATTTTTTTAGAAAGTTTTATCGGAAATTCATTATAAGTAGTTTAAGAAATTTGATATTTCTAATATTATGTGTAAATGTAATTTGTTTCTGTGCAATAAATTAGACCTAGTGTTTGTTTTTTAAGTTGTATCTAGGAATACATTTCATTTGAGCACAATTCAATAATAATTTGGCTTTCAAATAGTGTAATATTTTAACAAATCACTGCAGTGGTTTCGGAAATTACCTACCTCCGACATACAAATCCGATTACCTGTTTTTGTACTATCAATATAGATGAAAGGAAAAAATAGGGAAAAAATAATGGAAGTACAGATAGCTCAGTCAATCTCAATGACCAACCAACAAATTAGACAAATTGTCCTTATGACGTCACTTCATGCGCAAGCTTTCGTCATTTGCCACTCACAACCTTCGATAAAAGTGTATAATTGATCGATGCTCACAACACTTGTTTGCTTTACTTCACTTCTTTACAACTGGCATATAAGCAAAGTTACCATTGTTCTGCCACTTGCATTCAATCGCTCTTAAAAGACTCGCACCAATGCTTATAACTACAAGTCTGGAATGTTAAATATAAATTTCTTTGATCTCAGTTAGACCAATTAAATAGTTTAAATGGACGTTCTTAAAATATGTAGCACGTTTATTTTCGTGTTGAAGAAAGTTTAATGGCGCCAATATTATAAGCCCTCTGTGCTGGCGCTTCATTGTTATTTGTGTAGCGCACCACTTGGGCTAATTGCCTCTTTGATATTCAGGTTAGTTGGGAATTTGAAGTTTCGGGTTCTGTAATTTGTTGGTTTTCAATACCATTGTTCTGTTTCGTTTTACTTTGTCGTATTGTGTCATGAATTTATAATATTAGAGAATTTGGAAGGCATAAATCGACGGTTTCTAGTTTCTACCCAGAAAGTAGCTGTCACCAGCGAAATTTTATAAGAAAATCTAGTTTTATGGTTATTTTCCGTACATGACAGAAGCTCCTGCGTTAGTTTTCGTAATGAAATATATACTGAAATAGCTAAATAAAGACTTTTAATAAAACTAATTAATTAAATTGAGAATATAAATAAATCACCATGAAAAAGTAATACTATAAGTAGTGATTCAGTTATTAAATATACAGTAAATTGGTGTTATTTAACTTTGAGCTGTGGATCTTGCTTCTGTGGTTAGCTTACTTTGCGGTTAGAGGACGAACTCTTTAGTTAAATATGTAATTATAATGACATGAGTAATAGTTTCACTTTTGCATTTGATGACTAGGAACATCCACTATTAAATTTTTGCTATTACAGCATGCTCGGTAATAATATCGAGCAGCAAAACTGTGAGCTAATTTGGGAAAACAATTTGTGTTTCACCCGCGAGGAAATGTACCGAAAGAAATAATAAATAGAAGTTGGAAACATTAAATATATGGAAGACATTTATTTGCCTCACCTACATCGAAATGATCACTAAGAAAATGAATTATAAAGCAACAGATATTTAATTGTAATCTTTATGGAGACTGTAATTTACACTTGAATATATACTGATAGGTAAGACTGCCTTGCCCTCACACCCACCACTGCAACTCCTGTAAGCCAGGATCAACAGTGGCACGCATTTTTATGACACCGAGCATTGAAGCTCAGCGAGTCTCCGGGAATGTCTAACTTGTCTTTAATCCGCAACGAAATCAATCATAAAGTTAAATTACTAGGAGTTGGATATACAGGGATAGATATGTATCAAGACCGCGACCGAAAACGAAGCCAGGTGGTAGTATTAGTGATATCAAACACAACGCAAGTAAAAATTACAAAAAAAAAATCGTCTTTTTTTTTGTAATTTTTTATTTATCGTCGTATTTGAGTGATAAACACATAGTTTTTCTAAAATTATGACGTACACCGCTTTATTTTAAAACACGCAATGGTACGTAAGGGTTAAAACTACTATTTTTGCAAAAACTAGGTATTTACCCCCAAACACGATGATTTTCAAAATACTGTAAAAATACCATCGCTGTTTTTGCAAAATTTTTAGTTGCATTGTGTCTGTAACCGCTAAAACTACCACTGGCTTCGTTTTCGGTCGCGGTCTTGATAATCCCTGTATATAGGAGTAGGTACATAATACAGAGTAACAAATGGCTCTACTCATAACAAACAGCTATACTATCAACGCAGACAACATCAACTACACTTATTAATTAGTTCCCGATAAACATAAAACTCCGTCTTGCGGTAAAACTAACATAAATTCTAGCAATCCAATTATACTAAAATGTAAATAAACAACTGTCGGAAACTGATAGAGATGAGCGAGGTTCAGACGTCATTGGATAGATCAACATCAGATGTATGTACAGTTCCAACGATTCTGAAAAAATATAATACTATCCAAGTCGCAGTTTAAACAGCAATTATGACAAGTCAGTACAAACACAGATGGTAGTCGAGAACTCTATTCTCAATACACTGTATAGTGTAAACAATGTTGTATTAGTTTAATTCAAAGAATTATTGTAATGATGTGTTAGATTTGCCCGCGGCCAACCCGCACTATGCCAGAGTGGGCGACTATATGGCCTAACCCCTCTCGATTGTAGAGGAGGCCCGTGCTCTGCAGTGTGACGTATATGGGCTGATACAGATATTAGATTTGACCAGTGTTTGTCCACCCCTTCGAGCAGTCTTCTAAATGCCTAAGCTTCACAACTTCCGTTATTGTACATATGTTTCAATCATTTTGAACAAATTCCCTGTATGCTTTCAATCAATTCCGTCATAAATTTATTTTAATTTTAAGTAACCGTTCTTGCTAAAAGATCCCAGACTTCAGCATGTGACTACATGTCGATTATACCGGATAATGACAAATGTAATAAAACAGCGAATCTTAAAACCCGGAAAACAATCACGTAAAATAAATGTATCTCGATGCCTTTATTGTCTTGTATGTCCAAAAGTTTTATTCTGATATCATTGTGTTAATCCATATTGTTACAATACTTAATATTAAGGTTGTCATACTTATTTAGGAATGAGGAAAACACATATATGGTCATTGAGTCACTTCTGAAAACATGCGTATTGCGTGCTCTAATTTTTGCACTTATAGACTTTGTTCTTTATTATTATTACAGCTATGTTACATTTGATTTAATTAAGTACAGTGATGTAGGTTTTTTGTATTCTGGGAAGAAAAATAATCCATTGAACAAATTCAAATTGGTAGTATCGCATTGTCGATAAGTTGACTAGGAGTAGAGACTGCTGGTAAAATGTTCCACTTAAACAAACCACTTAAGATTTGAATCAAGTCGGCCTAAAGAGAGGGGTGTTGGGCCTTCATCATGCCGTAGTCACTGAACGAAACTCTACAGCAAAACCGTCGGCAATTTGTGAGATAATGTTACCACCCAGGACGGGCCGGCACTCTTCTCCCGTTTCCAAAGTGACTGCAATATGAATATCGTTTGAAACTATTTTATTTTTAAAAACATTGCAATACTGTCCTCCACCCGAGATGAATATATAATAGGATAAGTGTGTTTAGCGATAGCTAGCCGAATGTAGGTCGGCGGGCAAGGCCAAGGCGTCCCGAACTTCCGCTCGTGACGCTGGACCGTGGACGATCTCGGTCAACTTGTTATCTGCATGACTTGGATTATTTGCAATGTTAATTTAATGTGTGATGTTATTGATAATATGCTTCGTAGCTGAGTGGAGTGGTACCGATATTAACATGTTACGCAAGGCAGAGGCGTCGGACTTTTCGAAGCTATGTTTATATGTTTAGTTATATCAATAGTTTCTTCAAACAATGGCAGATATAAACCTGCAGGCCATTATGGCGATCCCAAAAAGACTATTTCAGACAGGGTTGTGGTGAGTGAAATTGAGAAGCCGAGAAGGAAAACGAAGAGAAGAAATATATTACGCGTTTCGAGTCGTGGATATCAGAAATTACAAGTTATTCTTGTGTTCATAGCAGACTCGAAACATAACTGTGGAACATGAATTTTTATGACATCCTACACAAACAGAACATTGTGATTAAATTAGCAATACCCAAGTTAAAAACATTAGACAAGAACTAAACAGAATGACTTCTGTGCAACGCTCAGACCTTGAATAGCATTACAACAGTGTATAGTCGAACAGTTTCAGCAAGATAAATTTAATCTCCAGTCACGGATCAGTTTTGTAACATCGCTGTGTAACTGTACTTTTACTCCTTTGGACGTTTCATTGATTGTATTAGGGTTTTGTTAATTCATCTTTACAATTATTTGATTTTCTGAGAACCCTACTGTATGTCAGGGAGTATAATAGTTGTCAATACTTGCCAGAATGCAAAAAAAAACTAGAATTCGTGCTTAACATAACTGCAGAACCATGAATCAAAATAATAATCATCATTTTTACTTCTTACACCCATATTCTAAAACGTTCCTCGAAAATTTCTCGACTCCACTTGACGTTACTAGAGGAAATCCGTATTTATAGTAGAAAAAAATCTCCTCCACTCAACGTCACTCAAAAATTTTCCTGTCTCGAGGAAAGGAATCAACTGTCAAACTCAAGGTACGTCGCGACCTACCTTAAGGAAGAAATAAAAGAAATAATCCTACTTTAAAATTGTAATTTAAAAGAGAGAAATATAGTTTAGCTTTTAAAATTCTTAAATACCTAAATATGCCAACAATTTTTTGAGGTGGGTGCCTCTACACGATTTACACGTTTTCCTAGTGAATGATACAAACATTGCTCTTTATTTCATTTAATAAACGATTTTTGGTTTGGAAACAGTGTTTATTATTTTAAACAAGTTATTAAAGATTTCCAACAGTTCCTGTAATACTTGTACGATACTCCGTACGAATATCCCGAACGACGATTCATCCATAAGAATATCCTTCGAAATTTCCGGGTTGGATAGTATGACCCTCCTCCTGTCTGCATGCGTATTTTTCTCCGACTCACTAAATATTTGTCTTCCAGTCACAATCCCGACGATTTTGAGTTCATTAATTATATATTATTCCATGTAAACACTTTGACATGACATTTGACTGTCACTTTTCAAGTGATCATAGACTATTTTCAAAGATTTTTTGTTAAATCTCTACATTGTCTATACATCAATGACGTAATCGATGACGTTTTTCCTTGACTCAACCTCACTCGAGGAACCTTTAGTAAAGGTATATTTTTAACTAAGCATACCATTTTCGAGGATCCCTCCAATTCATTTGTAAAGTCACCTCGACTAAGATAAGGTTGAGGAAGATTGGAGGAAACGTTTTAGAATACGGGTGTTAGTCTTGAATTCAGAATCACTTTGATATGGGAAAAAGATGTATATTAATTCGAAATCACAAATTAAATGAATATTATTAATCACCGGTGGTAGATACAATGCAATAAACATATATTTTGGCATTAAATCTTTTGCGCAATGATTATTATATATGTTTCCGTTGTCTTCAAAAATCTTATCTTTAAGTATTCAGTTTTGTTTACATTTTACAAACGTTATCGAGACGAAACCAAATTCTCGTGATTTTCACGCGTTCGTCCGTTTTTGTTTCACACCCGTGTTTGTTTTTGCTAATACTGTTTTCTAATAATTACATTCGGAAATTTTCGTATGTTTATTATGAAGAATATGGATTAGATAAATATTAGTAGGTGTTTGTTGTGGTAACTGGTGTACAATGTTTGATTCAAAGTCTAAAGTCTGAAGGATGGGTGTAAAATTTAATTAAAGGAAGCTTAATGTGCGGTGAAAGTTGGAACCAGTAGAAAATACAGAACTGGTGTTGTTACGGGGTGGGTGCCCTAACATTGTAGGTATGAAGTGAAAACTTATAAAAGGACGAATAAAAAGAGTTCAGATAAATAAGTTCTGTAACGGGATAAAACCCTTTCGTTGTGAAACCGTAAATACGAATATAACAGGTCCTGTTGCTCGTAGTGCGAAAGTTCAAGGCAATATGTTATTCAACTGAGCAATTTCTGTGGCTTGTATTATAAGAGCATTAAAATAAGTGCATTTATAATATAATTCTACATCTAATTTCTTAGCCTTAAAAACGTAGGTTGTAGCATTAAACCTTATGAAATTTCCTATGGTAATTAACCAGCGTCCGTACAACGACCGAGACTAATGGCGGTCGTTAATGTTTACTATTCTAGTAGTCATGTTGGTGTTTGACGCTATTATCATCATTGCGTACTTGCGCCCAAACGGTGATGTCCTTCTACACGGTTGTACAACATTTCTTTAGATTATCCAACGGTTTCTGTGGGGATAGTATAAGATTATAGGAAATCGCTATTTTCTTGATTATTTTTCTGGCATGACAAAGTTACTTCTCTCTCTTTCTCTCTTTCGCCATAGGAAGTCTACTACTAAACATAGGCCTCCCCCATAGATCGCCATATGAGATATGCTATATATCGCCAAAGTTACTTCAGTGCGATCCATAAAGTTTCCACGGACATATTATGGTTATCAGTTGCCGGTGATTGGTTTATTCGAGCATTTCTTTAGATATGATCACAGCTTACTTGTCGCATCTTTTTCAGTGCAGCATAATAAACTAGATCGTTCTAACTGTTCACTTTGTTGTACACTTTACGATCGTATCACTTTAGCACCCATATAAAAGATTGATATCGCACCTAAGATTATCAGAAGTTGTGCAAATTCATGATCTGAATCGTAGGTCAATTGAGTTAGCTTGTCTGTTTAACAAAAAAAAAACATAAAAGGCCTTTATTATCACAATTAGTCATAAACACAAAGACGTAAGACAAAGACCGAAGCCCAGCTAGTTGAACTTGGCATAGTGCGTTATCTTCAGGACCTTGAGTGACGCCACCGGCTTATGCAACCGCCTCTTATCTGTTCTCGTTTAGTTGAAATTCAGTGTCAATATTTGCTGTGAGGTGGGTGAAAGTGGGTATTGTGGAAATTGCAAAGGGTTAGACGTTTTGTGAAGTGTCTGAAGGCTTGATGTGATTTATGTAGTGATGTTTAATATACATATATCTGTAATGGGTGAGTATATTTATGATGTATTGTGCCTTAGAAAATATCTGTAATGAAAGAATGAAGATGATAATAAAAGTGTCATTTTAAATTCTTAATATCAGTAATACGAGATTATCTTTACAAAAATGCGTCTTTCTATACGATAAGGTAATCAGTAGATTGAGAAAATGCTAACGTTATTTTTAATACGTTCGCCGACATACTCGTAGCGTTTGGCCGTCACAAACTCAATCGAAAGTCAGCGCTTCTGTGCAAATTAATTTGTGTTTCAATATAGAGCTAAATGGGAGCTTTGTTATTTGCTATGAACATAAAATTATTTTACTTGAAAATATACAAGATTATTACCATCACGTCCATATTTAAATTGATGTGGCCTTTATTTAATGAGTTCTTTAAGATTTTCCTGTGAAAGTATAATTTTTTTATGTACCTTATGATACCTCACGTACTGTTTCTCGGAGACTGAAAGGCTTATATTGTGAATCATAATTTTCATAAGATAATAAGGTTTGCACACTGAATAAGTTTCATCAGAAAAGCCAAGTCGTTCGTTAACCTAGATAAGAGCTGGATTCATGTGAATTCAATCTGGAATTTTGATAAGATTCTTCGTAGAAACCACAAGATATTTTCATAAATGTTCCGTTTTGGGTCAAATCAAACAAAGATTGCCTTAATAATCTTCAATATATTATTATCTACTTTAATACGTTTTTATTTCGTCTTAAATCGTCTTCTATCGTTTTCCAAACGGTTCTCTCTTATTCCGTCCTTCTATACTTGAAATCTTAATCATCAATCCTCTCCTTTACTCTTCAGTACTTCCATTCGTCATCTCTTTCACATAACACGTTCCATATCACTCATTCGTCTCACGTTTCGTTCTACTCATCTTCCATCGTAAGATTCAAATCCTACATACTCGTATAGGTATTTCTTGGAGTTTGTTTTGCTGTTTTATTATGTTTGTTATAATCAATCCTACTTCCAACAGGGTTCTAATAATCTACATGGTGATATTGTCATATGGTATTTAATTTAAACCACATATTTCTCATCACCCCAGGTGACATTGTACAAAATTTGAAAAAGATCCGAAATGTCTTTTTGTCAAAAATCGTGATTTTAGTTTTTACGTTTTTGGGCACCCTGGATAGATACGAGTATTTAATCGCTTAGCTGAACTTCAGTTCGGTTCGGGAACTTACCATAGTCGGAAAAAGACTCGTACCTATAAAATGTCGGAAATATCTGTGAACCTAGCTGGAATGCGGTTCACATTTGATTTTTTTGTGTTCCCCTACCTACTATTTTATTTTACATTAAAAACGTTTTGAGATGGATGCGAATTCTATTTTTTATTCTTTTTTCTATTTAAATTCAATTTGTTTAACCTAAATTTTGAATTTGCTGAACTTATGTTCCAATGACGTCAATTATTCAGGTCCACAGATATTTCCGACGGTAATATACGGATTGAATAAAGCCTTGAAAACTAAAATCGCGATTTTAGACAAAACTGAAATATGAAAGGCCATCAAAATTCCAGGAGATAGTTTGTTACTTCAAAATGATGTGCATAATTTAGCAGTTTGGTGTTCTAAGAATAATTTAACATTAAATCATTCTAAATGTCATCACATGAAATTCACAAGAAAACATAATAACTATCCCACAGCATATAAAATAAATAACATGCCGTTGCAAGACATCAACACAATTCGCGACCTAGGGGTTATCTTTGATACGAAGTTAACATTTCTCCTCCACATAGACGAAATTATTAGAAAGGCATCCAAAATGTTTGGTTTCATATTGAGAAACGGCAAGTTATTCAAAAATCCACACACGAAAGTAGTACTTTACAACGCCTATGTTAGATCTATATTGGAGTATTGTAGTGTAGTCTGGTCACCACATTATATTAAACATCAGTTACGAATTGAACGCCTCCAAAAGAGATTTACGAGACATCTTGCCTATCACAGTAGAGTTAGAAGAAATGTCAGGTCTTATACAGAGAGACTTAACTGCTTCGGCATGATAAGCTTGAATGACAGGAGAAAACTACTTGATATGAAATTTTTGTACAAAATTTTGAGAAACCATATTGACTGCCCGTCACTGCTGGAGTCAGTGACACTGCGCGTCCCCAGCCATTTGCCACGGCGGCCTATGGGTTTGTTATATCCAAGGAGGGCAGGAACCAAACTTGGATTCAACTCTGCTTTACCCAGGCTCTCAAGAGCTTACAACTCTTTAGGCCGGTCTGTCGACATTTTTGGCAGTTCCTTGGGATGTTTTCAAACAGAGGTCTTGAAGGCTTTGAAGAGTAATATTTAAGAGTAATATTTAATTGTTTTAGTAATATTTATTTTTTTCTATTTTTTTAACACACTGTTCTAACCTATTTACTGTCTGTTGAAGTCACATATGTTCCTTTTAGTTTTATAAGCATTAATATTAAGATATATAAAAGTTATTCCAAATTATTAATTGTTAAGAGATTTATATAAGTTTTAAATACCTAGGCTAACATTTTTTTAATTGCTATTTCTATTTTTTCTTAAATGTCAATGCATGCTGTGGCAACTAAAGGTAATACATTTAACTTATTGTTGGTGTATTTGTAACGTTAATTTAATGTAATGTAATTACCACTGATTGTCCTTAAACAATAAAATAAAAATAAATAAATAAACTACCAGGCACATTTCTTTCAAAATTTGGTACAATGTTACCTGGGGTGGTAATGAACATGTGGTTTAAATAAAATACCATGTCAATATCACCCTATATAATTCGGGAATTTTAATGGTTTTTGTTTAAAGTAAATTGCTTGTCATACATTTTGAATAGAGCCTTTTTTATGGTTACACGACACACAGGCATACTTATGCCAGATGCATAAATACCAGTTACCTTGACGTGGTGCAAAGGTGAATTGCTGGTCAGCGAGTGTGTATGTGCTTATTTTAATAAAAAATCTGATAAGATAACTTTTGTAAGTTTGTTTAAAAATAATTTTCTGCAGTAATAATTATCTTTGACTGCCTCGGTGGCGTAGTTGTATTACGGTACGACTACAAAGCTGAGGTCTCGGGTTCGAATCCCGGGTCGGGCAAAGTGGTATTAGGTTTTTCTATTAATTATCAGCCCGGAGTCAGGAATTTGTGCCCGATATGGCGATAGGCTCGCCCCCTATCACATCATGGGACGGAACATACAAGGCGAAATGTGGGTGTCCTAGTTGCGCCTCTGCCTACCCCTTCTGGGATAAAAAGGCGTGAGTTTATGTATGTAGTTTATGTATAAATCTTTGATGCCTTGTGTATCAGCCCACTACAGAGCGCGGGCCTCTACAATAGAGAGTACGATTGAGAGGGGTTAGGCCATATAGACCACCACGCTGGCCTAGTACGGGTAAACATTTTTATTTTATTTTATTTATTTTTATTCTTTATTGTACACAACAAATATAACAATAGGTATAGAGACAACAAAATAACAAAGTACAAATGGCGGTCTTATCGCACTAAGGCAATCTCTACCAGACAACCATTGGATGGATTTATGAGAAGGAGAAAGAAAGGGCAGTGTATAATAAAGACAAAAGCTCAAATAAATAATACTATTTATACATAAATATATAAAAACTACATAAATAATGTATATAAACATACATAAATACATTTATATATAAATAAACATACATATATAAAAATATTACCAATATATTTAAATTAAGGAAATTATATTGATCAGTATATGTATATATGTTTAAGAAGAAAAGTAGTGCTCTTTTACCAACTTCTTAAAAGATGGCAGAGTTTGAGCCTGCCTCACCACAACGGGAAGTGCATTCCACAAACGAACAGCTACGACACCGAAAGATTTGTCCATAAATGTTGTGGTGTGGGCAGGCATTCTCAACTTTAAGTTCTCGGACGACCTCAAGTACCTCGTATGTGAGTCATGAAGAAAGACAAATCGTTCTTTAAGATAAGAAGGGGTGAGAGGATTAAATAAAATATTGTAAAGAAGAGAAAGAATGTGAGTATTCCGGCGAAGTCGTATAGGCAACCACTTGAGCTTAGTACGAAACTCGGAAACATGATCATATTTACGTAGACCAAATATGAATCTTATGCAGAAATTCTGGAGACGCTCAAGTTTATTTAGTTGCTCCTCGGTGAGATCTAGATAGCTGACATCTGCATAATCAAGGATGGGGAGGAGGAGTGTTTGCGCAAGTGATATCTTCGTGGTAACGGGTAGAAAATTGTGTAACCTTCGCAAGGATCTAGCCGAAGTAAACAACTTTCGACTTACATCCCGAATTTGCGGACCCCAGGTGAGGCCTTTGTCTATATTCAGACCCAAATTTCTCACAGTGTCACTGTAGGGGATGGTAACACCATCACAGGTAACACTCGGCAGTTGGGCCCAGTCAAGTTTTGAGATCGACCTGGGACTGCCAACAACAATGGCCTGAGTCTTGTTTGGATTCACCGTCAAACCATGCCGTTTGCTCCAATCGCAAATGTGTTGGATATCATCATTAATTGTTGAGATTGCATCAACCATCCTGTCCAGTGGAGCCTGAGAGTAAATTTGGAGATCATCAGCGTAGAGGTGGTAGGAAGAATGAAGGTGATTAGTGATAGAGTTAATGAAAATAGCAAAAAGTAGGGGAGAAAGCACGCCGCCCTGTGGTACGCCAGCAGACACTGAGCACCAAGAGGAAAAATTCTCCTCGATGCAGATGCGTTGCCGGCGCCCATACAGGTAACTTCGAAACCAGTCAAGTGCTGTTGGAGATATGTTAAGAGAACACATCACGCTAAGTAGTACGTCAAAATCGACGGTATTGAAGGCATTGCTGAAGTCCAGCAACGCTAAGACTGTCAGCTTGCCCTCTTCCATACCAGATCTCATGCCATCCGTAATATGCGTCAGAGTGGTGGTTGTACTATGCCCAGAACGAAATCCTGATTGGAAAGGGTTAAGGAGATTATGTTTAGAAAGGAAATTATTCAGTTGGGTATGGATCAAACGTTCAAGAACTTTGGATAGGAATGGAAGAATGGATATTGGTCGAAATTCGGAAAGTGCAGAGGCATTAGGTTTTTTAGGGATAGGAATAATGTGCGCTTCTTTCCAAGCGGTAGGAAATATTCCTGTGGAAACGGAATGGTTGAGGATGTGGGAAATTATAGGAAGGATTTCGTCTAGGATAGGAACAATCATATTACGGCTGACATGATCACTTCCAACCGCATTAGACGAAATAAGCGTAATGGTCTTCCTAACATCACAACTAGCAAATTGTTTGAAGACAAAAGCAGGACAATCAGGAGTTTGGCGGGTAGAAAGATGTTTGATAGTGTTATCTTTGACCATGGTATTAAAATACGATGGAGACGAAAAGTGTTGATTCAAGGAATTTATATCAGCAGATACAGGAATAGAATTTTTACGAGATTTACCCACTCCCAGAGTCTGAAGAAATTTCCAGACTTTCGCCGAATCTCCATTTTCAACTGAGCTGTGAATATGTCGGCGTTGAGCGTTCCTACACACCTTACTGCAGTGATTCCGAATGGCGATGTACTTAAGCCAATTCAGCTCGCTAGGACGGTGGTTGAATCTGGACTTGGCCGATGCTTTTTTCCTGAGCAAATCCTTAATTTCGGCAGTAAGCCAGGGTGCTGGCAGATGTTTCACCTTTATTGGTCGAATTGGTGCATGCGAGTCGTAGAGACCAATTAATTTATTTGAAAATATTTGGACTTTTTCCTCAATACAGTCAGCATGATAAATTGAACTCCAGTCAATATTGTCCGCATCCTTGCGAAGATCAACAAGGTTCATACCCTGAAAATTCCGTAGCAAAAGGATTTTGGGAGAGGCTTTTGGTGGATGGACACGATAGGATAGGAATAAGAGGTCATGAAAAGAAAAGGCGTCAGCAGGACATTGTCCATGTTTAGCAACATGATTTAGGGAGGAGACAAGGATGAGGTCGAGAAGTGAAGGTGTACAGTGAGGAGGATGGTGAGTGGCATTGAGAGGAAGAACGGAAAGATTACAGGACTGGATAGAATTCAGAAAGGAAGAAGAACGACGATCGTTCTTGAGGAGACAGGTATTAAAGTCACCCATGATTATGGTTTGACTGTACGATGGGACTAAGTTTTCAAGAATAATTTCAAGAGAAGAGAAAAAGTCAATACGAAGCGATGGGCAATAATAAACACCGAGTAATATTTTCTTATGGGAGAATTCCACCTCCAAGAAAATATGTTCACCAGCATTTGACGGTGGAGGTTGCGGTGATACACTAACTATTTTGTAACGTAGATGTGTCCGAAGAAAGATGGCGACACCCCCTCCACCACGTGCTGTGCGATCATTTCTGATGAGGTGGAACCCTGGAAGTGAGAAAGAAGAAGAAGAGAGACAAGGTTTTAACCAAGATTCAGAAACAAGGATAGCATGAATAAGGGTACAGTCAAAACTAGCCAGCATATCAGTGTAATGAGCGGGAATACTCTGAGAGTTTATATGGACTACATTGAAATTCCTTGGGACGTCAGAGAACTGAGATGAGAGAGTATCGGCTATTGAGGGAATACTAGCGAAGCTGTCATCACTACACGCCGAAAAGAACTCTTCACTGTTACTTTCATCGTGCACAGACATTGTGAAACTTATACCGTTTGCTATAAAAATATTGGTAAAATTATACCTAAAATTAATATTAAAATAATTGTAAAATATATAAATATATAATAATCTATTTCCTAAAAATTGGATGTTAAAATAAAATAATTTAAATTAATCATCCATCTGCCGGTTGTGTATTGAGATTGTGAAAAAAAAAATCACTTGAGAAATATAATATTCAACATGAACAATGAAAAAGATACAACATACAGAGAAAAGTTAGAGAAACATAAAATAAAAATAATCCATTCATATAAATAGTAGAAATAAAAAAAAGTAAAGAAAAAAAAAAACAAAAATAGTAATTTGGTATTCCAAGTAAATTTAACACATAAATTAAATATTTAAATCCGATGAAAAAAATAAAAAAAAAAAAATTAATAATAAAAATACATGTTAAAAATTCTGAGCAAAAATTCCGAACGAAACGCAAGCTGTCAAACATGACATAATATAATGTCACAAAGTTTGCAGGTAGTTTGTTTACGTATTACACTACAATATAACAAAACAATTGGCTGAAAACAAAGTAGATTAATATAAATGGTAAAGACGAAACAAAAAAAAAAAACAAACGCTAAGTTAAATAAACCACTAAAAGTTAATGTGACAGATAAACAAAAAATCATTGGATGTTACCTGGACTACACAATACTAACAAGATAGAATGTACAAAACTCATTTTTTGGCCGCTGCTGCTCGCCTGGTCTTAGGCACGGCTATGGTCCTCTTCACCGGGGTCGGCTTTGCTGGGGTGTCCACACTAATCTGGCTAAGCAGAGTAAGCGACACTACGCGATGCCGAACGCCAGAACTTATGACAAACACATTGCCATCCCGGGTCCATGAGTTTGTGACGCCAAACTTGTCGCGTGCTGCCATGAATAAGTCATGTCTAGACTTGGTCAGGAACTCAGAGAGTGTGATACCGGACCCCTTAAGTTTGGTTTTATTGTACCAAATCTTGTCCCTCGTGACAGTATCCTGCAGCTTGACAAGTACAGGCCTTGGCTTTTTAGATGAGGAGGATCTACCCATTCGGTGACAGCGCTGTATATCACCGGTGCTGAAGTCAGAGATACCAATGCGCTGCTTCACAGTATCAACTACAAGCTGCGCAGTGTTCTCATCCGTTGCTTCAGTGACACCATGAAGGAGTAAAATCTTGCGGCGCCTCTGCATCTCCATCGTATCTACGGTTTGTGCCAGGGATTCTATTTGTTGCTGCAGCAAGTTCAGAGTCTGGGTGATAAAAGCTCTGTAAGCAGTAAACTCAGCTGCCAGGTCAGAAGATCCAGTTGCATTTGGCGAAGACTTATGTAACTCAGATTCAAAAGACGTCATCCTCTTATGGAATTCATTCTTCAGATCTTCCATTGTAGATTTTAATGAAGACTCCATGGTGTAATAATTAGTAGGGTGATATAATAAGTGAGTGGAAATGAAGTATGAGATGAACTGAAGAAAGGAGTGAAGTTAAGGAGAAAGTACACTAATACCGGCAGGTAGACAGTTTAAATGTTTAATTTAGATACATTAGATATTAAAAATAAGAGTTATATCAATTTTAATTATTTAAATAAATACTGAGCAAAAATCGTATGACTAGGCTTGTCAACTACCCACGCAGAAAAAAGAAAAACATTGTTTATTATACAGGGCTTAGCTATCCTATTATGTATAAGAAGCTGTTTATCATTCCATGTTAATATCGAAAATATATTTAGAAAATTCGTTCGCGTCAAAATACTACGATTTTAAATTATCATTACTAACTAAAAGTTACCAATATTGTATATATCCAGCCAGTTCAAAATAACTTACAAATCTTCAGTATTTACCTAAAGGTGTCTTCCAAGGCGTTACTAATTATAAAGAGTCAATGAACGCGTATATTTTATAAATAGTAGTCTATATCGGTATATGTATACAATAGGGATTAGAAGAGGGCAATTCAAATTTAAATACGTTACAAAACAGCATGTGGTAGCAATGCCCAATTTTATTCCCTGTAATGCTTCTTAATTGTTCCTTCTTTTCGCGCTATAGTATACCATTTCACCTTAATACACTTGCGACCCTTAGGAGCAGGCAGAGCCGTAGATATCCAATTTATACAATCCAGATTTGTCACTATCGCTTCATCTATGTTATCTTTATTGGCGATAGTAACGAGATGAGCAATCACTCTCCTTCTGGCTTCGAGCCTGCTCATAAACAAGTGCTACTTGAACTTGTTACTATAAAAACTTCAAGTCACTGCTCTGCGCCCGTCACCCTGACCTGCAAAGTGTTAAGTCTGTAATGTGTAGAAGTAACTGGTTACAATGTCCTTCAAAATACAACATAATAGTGTTTATACCCTGGTGCCTGCCGGCAGAAATGGACAAAGCCATCATAACTGCTGAGACGGCCGCCGGGCTCCGGCATCCAAGCTGCAAGCTGCTCTTGAGCCTAGTTATTTTAACGCTACACGCACGATGACTCCGCAGATCTCAAATTGACACAGCTAAATATATATTTCGAAAGATTCATTCATGTTTGTAGAAGTGGACGCGTCAATTTCGTAACTGAATTCGTGCGGAGACCTTGCGCTGACCACACAATTTTACGTAATTTCACACGTAAGTGCTAGTTGGGTGAGACGTTTACTCGATATATTTGAGCTATAAACGTATACGTACTTGGAAATACACATTTTGGTCAGCGTTTATATCAATTTGACGGTATTTCGGAAGGCGTTTGTTTTCGCGCGAAAATTGGGCGCCATTTTGAATTGTTTTAACTGAAGGTTTTGGAAATATTCTTAGCGAGTATTAGATGTCCTATGGATATTGTGAAAAGAGTACATGATTGGGTATCTTTACATTTGGTTAAAGATAATGTTCAAAAATGGTTTAATTAAAATATCAAAAAAATTGGCGCCTACTATTAATACACACTATCCATAATATTTCAGCCAAAGCTATGCATTCTGAAAGTAAGTCAGAACCTAGAATGTATAACATATTACACATTCTACGTAATACTAAAAGTAAGACAAATGACAAAATCATCAATCACAATCACAACGGCGGCGGGTAAAGTAATAGATGACATACCGGCTGCCTGGTAAAGAGGCCAATTGGCATTTTAAACAACTGACGACACAAAATCAGAACAACTGATTAGTAGCCTTATTATATAGAGATGGAGCCTAGTAGATAAGGATTTGATTCAGGTGTCGCTCGGATATAAACTTGTGTCCAATGGTGAGAAATCCGTTATAAACGAACTACTAATTGTTTCGCCTGATGAGATATAGCAATTTTTCTTCGATGCTTTCTCTATTTGGATTGTAAACACGAACAATCAGATGCATTGAACTCACTTTTGGTACGGGAGCTAGCAACGTCTGGAAAACAAGCATTTCAGGTAGGCCAGTTTTTAGATATGCTATCTCTCTCACTCTCCCGGACGTCATACAGGCTATCTGGCTGGCGGTAGTGGTTGCGTT
Organism: Deilephila porcellus; assembly: GCA_905220455.2. Classification (NCBI taxonomy): domain Eukaryota; kingdom Metazoa; phylum Arthropoda; class Insecta; order Lepidoptera; family Sphingidae; genus Deilephila; species Deilephila porcellus. The sequence goes on from LR999991.1 coordinate 11,234,417, forward strand.
CGTCAGTGCGCAGCCTACCTATACAGGTAAAATATCGAATTTTAAAATCATTTTAAGAAGCTTTTTTCCTTTATTATTATTTTTATTGAACTTTTTGCAATATGAATCTATTATTGCCAGATATTTCTATTGTTGTTTAAACTATGCCAGACGCTAATTTTGAATTAAAAAAATATTATTTTTCAAAGTATTTCAGTATGGCTGTAATTTTTATATGATTTTATTTAAGTATCTAAAAACCTAAATTTAATTTGCCAGACATTAATTCGATTGTTAAACCTTCAGCCAGACCGACCTAAAAGTGAAAAGTGATGTGGTATCATTTTGCTTGATCTAGGAATAGTTGTCGAATAAATTACATAGAACTAATTAAAAACTATTGAATTAATGTGTGGATTAATATAGTATCAAAATAACTATTTATCGTTGTACAAAATAAGATAATAATCAATCTCAAGGATGAAAATAACCAAAAATTATATTTTTCAATCCATAATTTTATCACAAAAAAAACGGAGGCATCTTGATAATTATCATCATCATCATCATCTTCAGCACTGTTGTCATTTTTATTGTCATCGTCGTCTTTTGAAACATCATCGTCTTGTAATAAGTTATTATCTGTAAAAGAATGAAACATTTTATAATCTATCGGCAAATAAATTTATTAGTATTTTATTTTTAATTTTTACCTTTAATGATAATGTCGGCAACTAATGATGGCAATTGCTCTCCAACAAACCAGATAAAATCATATTTATGGTCCAGCCGGAAACTTGAGGTGATAGAGATGTTGGTTGTTGTAAATGATCATTTCTCCAAAACTTTGTAACGTAACGAACTCGTAGTAAATGCTGATAAAATTCAGCTTTGCATGGTGGTAGGCTTGATGGATCAAAATTACGATTTTGTTTTTTCAAAATTATCATCTGATTTTGTAGACCGATATGTGTTTGAAAACAGATGACACTGAACTTCATTGACGTTCCATGAATCCCGAGCTCCGTAAATATGACAAATTAACTTTTCTAAGATCTTAAATGTCTCATCCAGCAATTCTTCATCATCTGTTATAATATTTTGACAGGCTAATTGATACTCTTCTGATTGCTCTAACAGCTTAAAGATCGAAGTTTGCCTTTCCGGAAAAAACCTGGTGTGTAGTCGCATCCAGTGAGTGCATAAAAGCACGGTAGAGCTTTCGATAAAGAATTCTCTAGAATTTCGTGTACTTGATGACGCTTATAAATCGCTCATAATTCCCCACGCCCAAATTTACCCAGATTTTAGTGATGCATTCAAATGCTCCATGTTACCAAGAAGTATTATTAAAATATCTGTGTCTGAGCAGCGTATCACAACTTCGCCATCGACATTTATTTGACAAATGTGATATATTATTATTTGAGAATCGGCTTCTTCTTGTTCTTCGCAAGACAGTACATCTTCAACAGTTTTAATAACCTTATTACTTTCAACCCGGTATGAAAAGCACTTGTTAATTGCATTAGAAGTGTCAATTTCTTGGATATTAACTTCTGTATGTGAATTCTGAGACGTATTATCTGGCAGGGTTTCGCTAACATCTACTGCAGTATTTGATAACGAAGTTGAACTAGATGTGCTGGGAAGATCTACTGTTGACGAGAAATTAATTTCAGATAAATTACGATATTTTGTCATAAGAGCTGTAAAACTGCTGTAACAATTTCTGTGATATCCATCAGTGTCATTAACTTGCTCCGGTAACTGTCTACTATTATACCGGGTATATCAAGACTGCGACCGAAAACGAAGCCAGGTTGTAGTTTTAGTGGCTCCAAACACGATGCAAATAAAAATTTCGCCAAAACAGTGATAGATATTTTTTTATATATTTTTTAAAATCATCGTGTTTTGGTGGAAAATACCTATTTTTTGCGAAAATACTAATTTAAACCCTTATGTACCATTGCGTGTTTAAAAATAAAGAAGTCTACATCTTTATTTTAGGAAAATTATGTTTTTATCACCCAAATACGACGATTAGTAAAAAATTACAAAAAAAAGTTGACGATTTTTTTTGCGAAATTTTTACTTGCATTGTGTCTGAAGTCACTAATACTACCACCTGGCTTCGTTTTCGGTCGCGGTCTTGATATACCCTGTATTTCAGTTTAAAATTTACACGTATTTGCAGAACTTCTTTACACTTTTTTAATGTATCTTCAACAAAAGTTATTATTTTTCCATTTCTGTCTTTACAAAAACCACATTTTAATTTTTCGCTAGCCATTGTAATACACTTTTGTTATACACATTAAAAATAACACGTGATTGTCTGTAGTCTTTCAACATGCCCAATCACTTTTCACTTTTAGATCGGTCTGGCTGAAGGTTTAACAATCGAATTATTGTCTGGCAAATTAATTTTAGATACTTAAATAACATCATATAAAAATTACAGCCATACTGAAATACTTTGAAAAATAATATTTTTTTAATTCAAAATTAGCGTCTGGCACAGTTTAAACAACAATAGAAATATCTGGCAATAATAGATTCATGTTGCAAAAAGTTCAATAAAAATAATAATAAAGGAAAAAAGCTTCTTAAAATGATTTTAAAATTCGATATTTTACCTGTATAGGTAGGCTGCGCACTGACGAACGCAACCACTACCGCCAGCCAGATAGCCTGTATGACGTCCGGGAGAGTGAGAGATATAGCATATCTAAAAACTGGTCTACCTGAAATTCTCTCTCAAAAACGTTGCTACCTCTTAGACAACGTGCCTCTATAAAAAGTTCCAGTCTTTGGCGATATTATACCTCAAATTTTGTACAAACGCAAACTTATATTAAATTACTTTACTTACCGGCAGCGACTGGATGCGTAAAGCAGCAGACCGGGCTCTGTGGCGTACCTTGGGAGAGGCCTATGTCCAGCAGTGGACTGCAACGGGCTGATGATAATGATGAAACTTACATTGTGAACAATTTTAATATTTTACCTCTTAATTGTCTTACAGTGCGTCTTCTTGCTTTACACCTATATTTAAATCGTTGTTATCGTTGTTTATCCATCTCTAATCGGCTACTGACCGTAGATCGTCTCTCCAAGGCCTACTTTCTGATCGCATGTATATTGATGTTACTACCGCATTTGTTTTTCCGCGTTGCCTCAACGCGACGACCGTGAATGTGTTACTTAACGAGATCTATGTAAGACCACTGGATCGTTTAAAGTTGTCTTTATCACTGAATATTCATAAGTAATTATTTTTTTAGCATTTGGCTGACCTCGTGGGAATATCGATTTATTTTGGTTAAGGACTACCAGTGGCGATTGTATTGGTTATATTGTTTGTCGTGTGTGAACGCTTAGTTATTGGAAGGGCAGTGATTATTATTGTTTTTAAAATCGAATCACAGATCCTAAAAGTAAGGTAAAGTGATTGAAATGGTTGATGGAATGAATCATCTTGAATAGAAATTGATTGCCTGGGAAAAATTATCTTGGTTCTCTATTTATGATAAGGGTATATGCCAGCTTTCTAATTGAAATTATAGTGGATATTTTTCTGGAATGTCTAATGAGGTTATCTTAAAATTTAAAGTTGTCTTTCTGGCGTCTGTAATTGATTAAATGTTAACCTTTCTGTTAATAGAAAGGAACATTCTAATTTTGAATTAAAATTTCGAAATTCGGCGCTTGCAGATTCAATCATGATTGGTAGACAGATTGATTTTATACTGATCAGTCATGTTTCAAGTCATGTCAAGATTTTGTCGACTTCTCGTTTGCACTTTAAGAATCGTTCGTTTTACCACTTTCTAAGACTCCATAATTATAATCAATGCATACGTTACTTTGTTCAACATTTTATTTAGCCTCGATCAATTACTTTTACGGAGGTGATATAAAATTTATTATGTTAGGTAATTTGATGTCGTTATATCACGTTAAATTGCCTCATGGGATAGGCCAAGTCTAGATAAACTTAATTGTTATCAACTTGGAAATTTTGATTTGCGGTAAACAGATGTTATTTGAACTATTCGACCATTAGGGAGCGCCTGAGTAATTGATTTCTAATTTTATAACGTCATAATCCAACCGCAATGTTCGTGATGTGGTTTTGATAGCTCTAATAGTAGTTTATCAAAGTTAATTAAATTTTTAATCGTTAATGGCGATGTCGTTTAGTGTAATTGGTGTTTGTTTTGTTGTTATAATTGTGTTGGTTAGGGCTTCGGGTGCAATTGATTCGGAATCTAAGTTTTATCTGGCAACTAAAATGGTTATTATATTATTATCTTTTTTTTGAATAATTAAATTACTACTTGATTTGTGATGCTCTTTTAATTTAGATATTGAGAATTGTTATTTTTTTTACTGATGCATTTTTTTACTTTCTTTTGAAATTTAAATAATAAAATACATTTTGAGACACGTAATTTGAATCAATGTCTTCACATTGTTTTCATTCATGCATGTTTAATTTATTTGTCCACCCAAAAGCCATCAAAATGACACTGATGATAATCTGTTGTAGCTTTCAGCAGAGGCACCCCCAGGACACCATTTCGTCTTGTATTTAAAGTCCCACGATGTGATAGGGGGCGAGCCTATCGCTATATCGGGCGCAAATTCCTGACTACGGGTTGATAATTAAAAGAAAAATCCAATTTCACTTTGCCCGATCCCGGATTTGTACCCGAGACCTCAGCGTTGTAATCGTACCGTAAAACAACTACGCCATCGAGGGAGTCACCCATTCGATTCAGCTATTTATATCCGTTAACAAAATTAACTTCAATATCGCTTTACCACCTGTAATGCCTTTCATAATTTTTGTAGGTCGCGGTATGGACTCCCCATTTGGGATATTTTTCCTGCTGTGCAAAATGTGTGAGCGATTCTGTCCAGCGATGCCGTATCGGAATATGCTTGTGGGTTTTTCCAAGTCTTGAAACGGACTCGCGTTTCGCTAACGTATTGATGCATGCCATTGTTGTTCGTGATTCGAAAATTTGAAGTCTTGTTCATAAAATATATTATAAAGTACGTTTTTTTTGTCTATTATTAAGTGTTTTGTAGAGGTAAAATGCTTCTTGGTCATTTTTTATTTATCTTGTTTGTTTATTCTTTTTTATCCGCAGTTCTCACGCTTGACTGACGAAATCACGAAAGTTATTTTGAGTTTCAAGTCATTATGTCTAATTACTATGTACTTTAAAAGTCACCTGTATTGTCACTTCCTCTTTTCCTTTACTGTTCCGATACTAAGTACCTTATCACCTATTATTTATAGATTATAAATGAATAGATGATATCGCCCTATCAAGGACTCGGATTGATCAAACAATGTGTGGAAAAGAGTACCATATTATATAAATATAAGTACTCCATATCAACATACCAAGTCTCCTGTCGTGGATATCAGTTACTAAGAAATACTTTTTGGTCCCACAAACACACAGAAATAAAGCAAACACTTCCTTTACTTTTATTAGGTCCTGTAATGGCGGTTTTCTTCACGTTAATCGCCGATGCACCGCACCGGGTATCGAGCAGGATGTTTTGCTCGTTTCCGTTCGCGTGTAGTACTATGCGCCCACACGCTTTCCTCAAATGCGTGTATGTTTTGCGGTTTTTATTATGCTGCTCATTATTTAATACTGCGTGGAGTTGGTATCTAATGGTTTAATATGTATGAATGAAGGGTAAAAGGCCCAAGACGTGTTAGGGTTGAACCTAATACCCGTACTTACTTCGTACTACGTATTCTATTTAATTGTAAAGATGTCAAATATTTGTTATACTGGCAAAACAGGTACTAAAGTGCCTGATGGTAAGTGGAGTGGAGTAAATCAGCTCTTAAATATTACTGTTACTACTTACAGCGTCACAGTTGCTCGTCTGAACCACAAAGCCGTATAAACCGCAAAGATCCCACAAATCACTAAGAAAGCACCATTATACAGGCTGTGTCAAATCTCAAGGTCAGTGCGGTCTTGTGTCAACAAACAGCGGTGAAGGCGATCATAAAACGGCCCATGAACGCTCAATTATACTACACTCTGTAGAAGTATAGACTATACCCGTAAAGACGGACTATCGCGCGCAGAGTCCTTCAGTCGTCGGCTGACCGCGCCCGCGCGTGCACCTCGAATCGGCGCGCTCGCGTTCGAGTAAATTCAAAATTCGCGCGTGTTTCTTAAAGTTTGTGCGTGAAGTTCCAAATTCAAAAGTGACCGAGGTATGTCAATGTCAAGGGCGGCGACCTTGAGCTATCCCTATTTATGTGAACACGCTGTGTCTAACCGGGTGACGGATTTTGGTTTTATTGTTTTTTGAGGTAATTTCTATTGAGAAAGTTGTGTGAAAGCGCTTGGATTTTATCTTTTTCTACGTTAAGGATATAACCTGTTTAAGTTTTTTTCTGGTTTTTGTCGAAACCGTATGGACTCAATTTCTGAAAATAACTGACATAATAATTATTTTATTTTGAATGTTTGTAATGATACCCTTATGCAACGAGATTGTTTAATTCAAGGTTTTTGAACGAAATCGATTCGAATATATTCACGGCGCCATTCGTCAAGTGGACAAACAAATATGCATTGTACTTGCATTTTTAATTTGCAGTAATTGGGACATTGTTTTACAAATAGTTTTTTGTCTAATAGTAACATTATCAGTGTGTACTTGAAATGCTTTTATTAAGTTGACTGAACTGGAATGAAAACATTTTGTATGAGAACAAAGTCTAATATCTATAAAAATAAATTATTAATAACAACGCTTGTAGCGACATATTGCAATAAAGATTTAATTAAGATTATGATAAACTTTAAAATTAATTACAAAAAAATGAAATAAAACAAGTAAACACAATAGATAATATTTTTGTACAATATGAAATACATTATAAACATGAAAAATATTTTAAAATTTAAACAAAGAAAACAAGAGAATACAAGAACCAATAAAAAAAATAAGTATGTAATTACATTTTAAAAATTATGAATTTAAAACAAAAAAGGATGCATTAGGTTTTGATAAAAAAAGAATCAAGTAGCTGACTAGGTATGAGACCAGGTATATATTAAAAATAAAATTACATTTAATTTTCAACAGTGTATACATACATCTGTTTCTATGCGAAATACATCGAGAAGTTAAACAAAAAGATCTTCAATGTTACACTGTTTTATAATCAGGGTCCGTTGTGTAAAAAATAAGAAAAGAATAAACAGAAAAGTAACTGTCCTAATGAAACATAATTAATGCCTTTCTCTAAATAATGTAATAAGTTAAGTTTTACTTATTACATTGCTGCCTCGGTGGCATTGCATTACAATTACAAAGCTGAGGCCTCGGGCAAAGTGATATTGGATTTTTCTGTTCATTATCAGCGTGTAGTCAGGAATTTGTGTCCTATCGCCATAGGCTCGCCGCCTATCACATCGTGGGATGGAACATACAAGGCGAAATGTGGGTGTCCAGGTAGAATCTCTGCCTATTTCTTCTTGAAAAAGGCGTGAGTTTATGTATGTATGTTATGTAATGTTTTACCTGTAAGGTAAATTAAAGTTTAGATTTTACCTTGACGTATTTAAAATGTTAATAATTGTGTGACTAAATGTTTGGTGTTATCTTGGAAAACATTTAACAACGCTCTCATTACATTTGATTTAATTTTATACGAGTTTAGATAATGTTAGAAAGGACAAGGATGACAATATTGAGGAGTGTTGAAGACTGCTTACTTGTTTCATGTTTAGGAATGAAGACCAGGAACAAAACGGTCTACAATATCGAAAAATTAAGTCGTGTCCAGTTTCTATATAACTGGTCGTTTTTATTATATTTTTTATACAATTTCTGAAGTATTCTGAGTGTTCTTCAGATGTCAGAAGTTGATATTCGTTTTATTTTTAGCACCATCAAAGTCTTTTTTTCGATGAGTACACCATATTAATAACATTGAATACATGGCACGTGTAAACACATTATACAGGGTATATCAAGACTGCGACCGAAAACGAAGCCAGGTGGTAGTATTAGTGACTTCAGAAACAATGCAACTAAAAATATCGCAAAAAAAAACGTGAACTTTTTTTGTACTTTTTTACTTATCGTCGTATTTGGGTGATAAATACATAGTTTTCCTAAAATAATGATGTAAACCTTTATATTTTTTAAGACGCAATGGTACGTTAGGTTTTAAATTACTATTTTCGCAATAACTAGGTATTTACTACACAAAATCAATGATTTTTTGAAAAATCAAAGAAAAACTGTCGCTTATTTTGCGAAATTTTTATTTGCATTGTGTCTGTAACCACTAAAACTACCACCCGGCTTCGTTTTCGGTCGCTGTCTTGATATACCCGGCATATGGATATAAAGTTAATATTTACATTATCGGTCGCCAAATAAACGAGGATTTTCCAATTTCGCACTTCATACGTTTTGTTGACTTAAGAAGTTATTGTTGAAATATTTTCAAGTCGGACGTGAGTACAAACGCAGTTTAGATTATGGATGCAGGATATAGGCATGGATGTACAGGTCCATAGGGAAGATATGTTCAGCAGTGGACTTGCAGTATCTGGACGGCTCTCCATTTACCATTAGTATACTGTAGTGTTTGTCTCGGCAGTATTGAAATCTGGAATATTATTACAGGATTGGCTACTTGCATGCCGTGAATCTCACGTAAATCATGCAACGCCATGCATTCAGATTTTTTGAGAACACTTTTGTCGAATCCAAATATCTAAAACCTATTATACCTACAAATATAATAATAAAATTGCAACAAAACAGATTACATCACCTTAAAGTATTTTCCTTGTTTACCCGATTTCCTTTAAAGATATTGTTTACTATTTAAACGACCTGTATAATACCGCTCGTGATAAGTTATTACTTTCCGTTTTCCTCTTAATTGTTCAATATGAAGACTTCGGATCTTGATAATATTGCTCGCAAACTGTCAGAATAAGCGAAACATTGGTTCTCATATTTACTACAAACTTTATGTTTGAGTAAATTTCATTTAATTAGATATAATTCATAGTGAATATAAGGGCAGATAAAATTTATCTACATATAATTCTTGTTACAAATACATTAAATTAAATTAAAAATATATCATCTATGTTCACATTGCCAATGTCATATAACACATCTGTCTTTAGAAATTAAACTATTTTTACGGATTTTACCGCCGATTTTTTTTTGTTTTTTTTTTACATTTTTAACTCCCCGGCGTTTTGATTACTTTACAGCTTTTGTGGTCACGTTCGTGGCCTTTTGTTGATAGATTTTAATTCCAGATAAAGCTGAATTCTAAAAATACAGGTAATGTTAAATTTTATTGAGACATATCTTTATTTGTCCAGTCGAGTCCGTGAACGACTAATGATGTCGAGTCATGAGGTGTTGCGTCACTCGTAACGCTCGGCCTTTGAAGATCTCGCGAGGTTATTGATCTCACCAATATGAGCATTTCGCACCTCATGGTACCGTCCAAAGTAGATAAGCAGATTTTTTTGCTGGTATCGTCCAAATAGATTTTTTTTTAAGCTGTTGATGTTTTTGGTTCTACTATTAAATATGTAATCGTTATTTAATGTTTGAGACTAGCTAAGCGGTTTTTAATATGTATTATCTTTCACAAATGAATATATTAAAGGATTCTACCTTTTAAATGCATTTTGATTGAACAAAAATAAGCTTTGCCGTCTGTTTATACGAAGTATTTCTCACCGTAACAAGCAGCAATAAAAACAATTGTATACGATAATATTTTGTCATTACAACCAATGTTCCAAGAACAAAAAATAAATAATAATAATAAATACACCCAACAGTCACATACATAGTTCTGACCGCACACCAAGATCGAGTCTGGGAGTCTGTGTCGTGGGATCAGAAACTACGAGAGACTTTTCGGTCTCGCAAACACCCCGACCCGAAACAAATACCTGTGGATCACACAAACATTTGTTTCGGTGCGGGGATCGAACCGCGGCGTCTCGTTTCACAGCCGGCGTCTAACCAATTGCGCCACGGAGGCTGTCAATCAAATCAAAGCAAACGTTTTATTGGCAGACAAACAAATATATAAATAACCATCACGCGTCGATCGGTCTAGCTTTCGTGGAAAGCCTAATGGCCTGCCATAAAGAAGAGAATCTTTTCAATGACTAAATTGTATTTTGACGTCTTAATTTGCTTACAAGACACACTGAATGCTGATGCATCAGATTTGTCATGGCTTTACAGACCAGCCACTGTAAAGCAATCATCGGCTTGGATTTATCGTTATTAGACTCAGTATGAAAATGACTCACAAGCTGACAGATGTAACTTAATAAAATGATATAAATATAAAATACAGATTGGCTAAATTGGTATAATTTGTTGGGTTTTTATCGTGGCTATTTTTGTAATCAGTTTAAAGTATTAATATCTGCTGCATTACCAATGAACTATAAGCTAAAAGAACCTCCTCCTTTTTTTGAGGTCGCTTAATAACCACATGCGAAGATGATGAAGAAGATGCGGTGGAAGGACGAGTTGGATGCATTCGAGCCGAAATGGCAGGAGCTGGCAGAGGACAGGATCGAATAGAGGAAAAAAGGAGAGACCATTGCCCAGCAGTGGGACATAAAATAGACTACAAAAAAACCATATTATAAGGATCCCATAAGACTGGTCTTAAAAGACGTCGCGGTCGTTCTAGGAAAAGTTGGCAAGAAGAGCTGTACTTGTATTATAAGGACTGGCAGGATAGAGCCATGGTCAGGGGAAGAGCTAGATTTGTATTGTAAGGAGAGGTAGGATAGAGCTATAGTCAGGAAAGTAGGGTAAAAAAGCCTTCGCTCTGCAGTGAGACTGAAACGGCTGATAAATGAATATTGTCTTTAAAATAAAGGAACTAGCGCTATAAAACTTAAATTCGAGTGGTAAATAATTGCTTTTGTTTATTTTTTTCATTTAAAAGGAATGTCGAATAATAATCGGTTGGACAACGTGATATTCTATACAATCTGGGCCACGAGATCATCGTATGCTTAGGGATGTGTAACATCGATAAGTAACGATAAAAAAAATTATGGATACTATTTTTTTAATAATGTATTTACTAAATGCTTATTTATATGCACCGAGCCATCTCCACTTTATGATTTTCGAAGTCATTTTCGAAGTCGTCAATATAATTATAAATAATTGTCTGTATTATAATTACAAAAGCTTTGTCATTACACATATCGATGTAATGGATTATATAATCGCTGTTGATATTATCGATTCGTAGGCATAGTGGATTAGTACAATTCCCCGGTTATGTAATGCAATTTATGTGAGTAGTTTGAAAATACAATTTCCTGGAATTTGTTTCTTAAATCCTATTTGTAAGTTATTCGTTTAAAAAATATTTTTACACGGCATATTTTAGCTTCATTTAGGTCAACGACCTTTGCATGCCAATAAAAGCATCTTTGATTCTCTGCCTACCCTTTCGGGGGATTTAACTGGTTACATTAAAAACCTGCAATTTCAACTCTACTTTTTTAACGAGAAAAATAGTTATGAAAAATGGATGCCATAAAACACACCTCATTTATCAATTTTACTTATTGATAAATGAGATGATATTATTGATTATGAATATACAAAACTATCGACAGCCCATACCACTGTACTAGCAGTAGATGCATCGAGCTGCCGGCAGTGGCCCATCAATCACGTAATTGACCCACTCACGTGAGCCACCGCAGCGGTACGTGTAACGCGCCAGCCACGCGACTCACGTGTCCATTGCTGCAAATTGCAATAAACTGACCGTAAGACGAAAAGAAAAACAACAAAAAAAAAACGAAAAAGTAAAATAAAACAATTGTATAAGGAGTAAAAGCTATGAGTAATACACTGGGATACAATAAAAAGTCTAATCAGGGGAAAACAAATTTAAAAGAAGTACAAAAATTTCAGCGTGCGTGAGTCGTTTTCATTACTTATTCATACTTATAAACATAAATAAAAAGCGTAATAAATTAAAATAAATTTAAGTAATCTTTTGTGCAAGTTGGACACGAGTACTTCGCAAATTAAGAGTAATTGATATTTCACTTTCATCAAACTTCAGACAAGTTTAGTGTGATTAATCATTGTCAATGCCAAAAATATAACCACATTCATCATAATGTTAATGAACAGTATGACAAACGCTGTACAATTGGCACATGACTAAGTGAATCCTATTTCAGCGAGGCTAAAAGGAATTATGGATATTGTTGCAGTAATTATTGTGTAATTGTTTTTACATTTCATCCGTTTTGTGACTAATGCGGTTTTGTGAAAAACGTATATAAGCTAGAAGAATAATTGGTACACATTGTAATGGCTTGTCGCAGAGCACAGTGCGAAATATGATTACAGTAATGTAATAATTCGCTGGTTTACGATTTACGAATAAATACATGTCTCATTCGATTCTAGATTTATTCTAGTAGATATTTAACTATGAGACCTAGCGTCTTCTAAAAGCCAAATTTATTATTGACCTTCTTGACGGGCAGACAAACGGATAGAGGTGCAACGAAATGATCCTAAAGAGTTTTCAGTTCTTCTTTTTGGCACGATTCCTAAAAAAACAAAATAACGATTATGTACATACTCAGTTTGGCAGCCTCCGTGGCGAAATTGGATGGATACCGGCTGTGAAACGAAAGGCCGCAGATTCGATCCCCACACCGAGACAAATGTTTGTGTAATCCACAGGTATATATTTCGGGTCCGGGTGTTTGTGAGACCGAAAGGCTTTCGACGTTTTTAATGATACCCAGTTGCAAGACTGGAATCTAGTGGAGTCAGGACGATATATGTAATGTATGTATGGGTGTATTTGTAATTTTTTTTTGCTTTTAATAAAGTTAATATGTCTCAGAATGATATAAATTCCGATCGCCTGCACCTCGTAGTGTAGCTTGACGTAATACCTGACCCATCAAGTGGCGTTGTCAAATCACTTTACATAATAATTGTGCGTTGCGTCACCGTCACGTTTCGTTGTAAATTAAACGCGTTCATTAATACAAGCGTAGGACGTACAGTGTGCTGGGGTTCCGTGCTGGTGAAATTGTTTGGCAATTTTGTTCGTTATTGATTCGTTTGAAAACTGTCTGTTTAGTGATATTAGTGTCGTAATGATAAAATATAATAAAAAAAGATGAATGATTGGTAAAAAAAAAATTTGTCACTTGTGTACTCCACATACCGTCTCTATCCCATAGGGGTCAGAGACTTTAGATCTACACTTTGTTCGATTCTGACTGACTTGTGTACTCTAGCTTTCAAAAAAATAAATTATTTCCAGTACACATAAGATCCTGAAAAAGTAAATATATCATTCCACAGTCTTCAATATGTATAGTACTAATAGCCCGAGGAATCCCAAATACCCTCAGGGCCGACACAAATCAGGCCCACCAGTGCCACAGTTATACAACCATCTGAAAAAGTTGTCGATTGCCATGCGCGGGGCATTGTGGATTGAGTAAGGCAACTACAGGCCGCGTGCCCTTATAAATAAACATGCTGTACTGGACACTATGTTACGGGTGATTTTTTCTCTCTTTATATGTTAAGAACTTTACAGGCGCTTTGGATGGATCTTATGAAGGTAGAACATTTAAAAGAAATTACCATGTCGTTGAAGCGATTATAAAAATATGGCAAATATAAATACTAAGTGCGTCTTCACCTATAGCGATCTGCTTACACAATGTTGGAAAATATAAAGAAAAAAAAATTGATAGATTTCATCTTGGGACTTTTATAAAGGTCGAAAGAGCTTTGATGCGATGAAATGCGTACATGAGTATTTTGTTAAAATATTTATGGACACTAAAGTTTATCGTCACGTCGTAATTAAATAACTGAAGTTTCTAATTATCTTTTAATTTACATATTTGGCTAGTATATTTAATTTAAAATAAAGTATAATATAAAAAAATATACAGTGTATTTCTCAATATATTATGTTGAGTTATACAATTATAAGATACAAGCCCAAATGTTCTTGTTTCACGTTGAACTCAATTTCAACTAACAGTTTACTTTAAAACGTCATGCAGTGTATATCGAACGTCTGGTTGATGGATGCCGACAAACAAACCGCTCGCACGCACCGCGTGACTTAGGTTTCGAATCCGTACGCACCATGCGAAATAATTTCGTATACTTGTGTTCAGCTTTGGTGGTCTTTTACACGTACTTTCACGCCTGTTGAGTGAAGAGGTAGGTTTACCACCCACCGAGATCCGAGCTTGTTCCCAAGATGTGATATGCAACATAGTGTGACGTGCCACTCCCATATTTCAGTCCCAGGCAACTCGTATAAGATATTTCAAAAGAAAAATGGTTTTGTTGCCGAATTTTATTTTAATGTTATTGAGCAATTCATCATTATTTCTTATATTTTGTTTTACATTTTGGGATTAATGGATCGGCTTTTCCCATTCAGTAGTACAAGAATTATTTAAATAATTTATTTATCTCACACACAATCTTAATTCAACACTTGAATGTTGAAAAATAACGACCACGCGCGATTTAAACTTTCGCAAAACCGACCAAGTTCATTGAACTGTCTAAATTAGTTTTCCAACGGCCTTGAGCTAGTTGCTTCCGCTCGCGCCTCTACACCTGTCGACTGTTAGGCGTCAGACTGTCTGCGCCTGCTAGGTACTGACAAATTGATATTGTTGATAACTCTGAGAAGGAGAATGCCCATGTTACTATGAAACTTGGTATCGGTACGAGGATTTTTGTCCCGCGATGAAACCTACTTTTTGTGGAGGGAAAAATATATATTTTCAATAAAAATAAACATAAATGCCTCCCAGGCCCCGGAGTTCTTGCAGAAATTAACTTGAAGGTATCGGGGTCAACGGTATTTTTTACCGATACCATGAATGGGCATATAACATACATAGAAAAACATCACGCTTGTATCCCATACGGGTAGGCAGAGACTATGCATCTCCGCTTTACTCGATCTTGATATACTACTTTCCCTCCGTCTACTTTCATGAATCTCTTCATGCAGTCTCGTCGGTTCAGGGTACTTTTAACCTGGCCCTTGCCTACAGTGCGATCTGGCAACTTTTATTAGGTTATTTGTTTAGGCAGAATGTTGGGTACAATTAACTTTGAGTTTTGGGGTCTTGGTTTTGATGTTTGTAGGTCTTGCAGTTTCCGTAACTCAGGATACAAGACACGTACGACAACTATCTTGTAGCGGCTTTATTGTTGCGTGATTTTTTATTATCCATTTAATAATTTAAAAAAGAACAGAATATATTTATAAAGTTTTAATGCAACTGGTTCCAATACGTTTCACGGAAATTGTTTCACTGTCCATTACTGGTTACACCAACTAATGATTGTTATGTAACTATAAAAAAAATATATATTCGAAATTCGAAATATCCAAAGCCCTATGATTTCGGTCAAGAGCGTTACGCCATTATTTAAAACGTTACTATTTACAAAACATTATTATAATTTATGCGTGCAATCCACATGCATTAAGAAGGGCCTTGGATTCAGCGATTGGGATGGGAGAAAAACCATTTGAATGATTAACTTTTGAGGTTTGTCGTTGAGCTGGTAAAGATCAGTGCACGATCTAAAATGCTTTATACATAATATGAAATTCATTTTGGTATTACGTATCGCTTCGTTTTTTACGTCTTGGTTATTGCTATGTACACTATAATAACACCTAATAATTTATTTAAAAAAACACATTACAGTATTGGTTTAATTGCATATTATTCTCTTAAAGCGATTAACATACAGTGGGAAGAAGTTCGTAAGAACAACATTAATAATAATATTTTTATCTAAATTATCTTTATTTTCTCAAGTCTTTATGCTATTTCAGAACATTTGTGAATGAAAATTAATGAATTGCCTCGAGTGACGTTCATACTACAGAGTTAATAAAGACCTACGTTGATATTTAGAATGATCAGAATCGAATTTTTGGTTTAAAAAAAATATGTGTGGACCATGCATCAGTGTGATCACGAAAACTTACTAGCATAAAAAGGTCTATAACTATAACCTGAAAGCGTACGGCATTATTCATAAACAGTTTTCAAACCTATTTAGTTATCGAATGTTTTGTCCCTTTCGAACGACTTTTGAATTCAGTTTGAGCGAAGAAAACAAAACAATAGATTACTAAAATAGGCTTTAAAAGCATTTTACACATGAAAGATTGTAATGCTATCATTTAGCAATACCGGATACACTTCAAGGACATCAGTTGGTTAGAAAAAATCAAGTTTCCACGTAAATATCTAGCTTCGAAGTCGGTCAAAGTCGCGCGGCAGGTTTTAATGTAATGTTAAATACATGTTGGGTAAAGAGGTGTGTCCGAGTGAAGGTTAGATGAGTTTGAATGTGGAATTAATTTTTAATAGGCGGGTCTCCTGATAATGTGGTATATTGTACTAATGTGATATAATTGTGGTTATACGTATAGCCTGCTCGAAACTCGATGTACACAGGCTAAACCCAAAACGCGAAAAATTTGAGTGAACCATGCGTGGTCGCTACTCGGTTGAACACGTTTACCTACCAGCCGCTATAGTCTCTACCAATCTCACTTATTGACCAAAACGTTATAGTAAAGATAGCTAGGAAATATTTCTACAAAGCAATGTATTGTATTTCTCTAAACCTGCAACTATACCATAATCTATATTCAATAGATATACTATCCTAGTACTGCAATGAGCAAATAGACGTGCGTGATATATTTAACTAGTACGAGCCAGTTCGTGCTACCAAACTGTGTCGTCATGTACCTCGCTGCACGTAAGAGTTCATTACTGGTACTACTAGCTTCTTAGTCTCAATACTAAGCAGTACGCCTGAACGCATTTGCGTGAAAAAAATATGATTCGAAATTTGAATTACGGACATTTCAAATGTTTGTTCTTTATTCAAATTCAGACATAGAGCATAGAGCGTGGAACTGTCAAAGGAAAATGGCGCGAAAACGTGAAGTAGATAAAACAAGTGTGTGGTCTGTAGTTCTCAACGTGATATTGATCACAAAACGGCATTGTGCTTGTCTACATTTGTTTAATAATGTTTTACGTAAGCCATAAATAACTCTTTATTGGAGGTTAATCGATATGCGTGAAAGTTTATCAAATTATCTATCCTTGAGGTTTTTACTTTTCGTCTACGTACTAAACATTAAAAATTAACGTTGCGCAGCGATTAGCAAGTATTGCGAAATCGCAATTAAGCTATGAAATTTACAGTTATTACCAGCCCGCTTTGCAATTGCATTGTAATTATGGCACTTGATTAAAGTATACTAGATTAAACTAACCGTACTCGATACTTTGAAAAGTTAAGAGTTTAAGAAACGGAAAACATGGAGTGTGACTGAACTCCTCGATAGAGAAAACATACGATGTTGGAAACTCGTCATTATTTTACATAAAATTGTCGACCGTTAGACACAATCGGGAGTATAGCCGTCACTTTGTCGTGGGGATCCTTCACGCTCAAAGGAGCCGAGGTTACAGGAAGTGAAGATGTGTCAACATTACAAGGAGCAATATCTATTCGTAGTGACCAGTTAGCATGTGCAGTGGCCGTGAGACATTGCCGTGTCGGTAGATGCACATCTTGATTTTTTATCTAGGATCTTATTATTGCGATTTGTAATAATTTCTATTGTATGTAAAGTCCGCCAGCCCGCTCTAGGCCAGCGTAGAAGACTATATGGCCTAACCCCTCTAAATCGTACCCTCGATTGAGGACGCTCGTGCCCTGCAGTGGGACTATAAGGGCTGATACAGTGCAGTTAATATTGCAGTGTTGAAACTCCGACGATCAAGTACTTTGATATACTAAAACACATTCAAGGATTGCAGTATGTTTAGGCTTTGAGGTTAAGGTAATTCGATTTACTAAATCACCTCAATTTTTATTTCTTTAAGGGATAAATTCGTTCCTGCTAAAGTTGTACTTGTAAATTTCTGCAGATGTGCTCTCATATCATGTTAAGCTTTCGTGATTTTGGCCGACCTCGAGATCTAGACAGCTATTGGTATTGCGGAATAAATGAAATTTTGTTTATGTTATTTTAGTAATTAATTGCTATTTGGATTTTGTTAACAGTCATGTTGAGATTATGCAGGTGTAGTTAATTACTTATATTGGCGAGTAAAATGATTAAACTGTACCTAATGGTAAATGCAGTGACGTCCAGAAAGACTATCGAAGATCTACAGATGATGATCTTTCGCCATTCAAGATATTTTCACATAAACATACATACATAAAGTCACGCCTTCCCTGAAGGTATAGGCAGAGGTGTTAACAGGAAACCCACGTTTCGCATTGTGTGTTCCGTTCCACGATGAGATAGGGGGCGAACCATCACCAAAATCTAATATCCTGTTGCCCGACCCGGGATTCGAACCCGAGACCTTAGCTTTGCAATCGTACCGTACAACTGCGCCACCGAGGCTGTCGAATAATTTCGCAATCTCGCTTAATCACTTTCGTTTTCTCAATACATAATTTTGTAGATTGTTCTTTGCTCTGCGACGTTGGTGGATTACGTCTAGAAACATAATTAAGAATAACCCGTCTTCCGTTCACTGAATATTTACATGTCCGGTTGATATTCATCGGATAGGTCACGGACTTCGAATAGGTGAGCGTGCGATAGACTTCATTATTGTTATCTTTACGAAGAAATGTTATGGAAGCTGAGGATTTGACGTAAACACGCCCACGTAATAACAAAACATTATAGCGAACAACGATGTATGATGCTGTTTTGAAATCCTTCGTTCTACTTCAAATTCTTTCTTTCAGTTATATTTCCTGCTTGTCCTAGCGAAAGATCTCCACAGTGAGCTATTGGGTTTCCTGTTATCTTTCTAACATTTATCTGCCCACCTTGTGGGTGGACGTCCAACGCTTCGCTTACCACTGGCCCTGTTTCCACCCGATGTACTTATTAATTTCATCCCGGGGTAAAGAAAATTGGTAGTAGTAATTAACGATTCAAAAGATTTATAAAGAATACTTTGATTTGTGAGACCGAACAGTCTCGTAGTTTCTGATACCCACGACACAAGACTCGATCTTAGTGTGGAGTCAGAACTATGTATGTGACTGTTGGGTGTATTTATTATTATTTTTTTGACTAATTATGAGAGACTCGTGTAGTCCCTAAATGGTTGCAATGACGGGTAATTTAGGTTATTTAGAGTGCGCAAAATTTATATTTTGCTAAGTCAAGCTGACTTCGGTTAATGGACACCTAGTTCACCATTAGTTTGTATGTTGCAACACGATTGAGGAGTGTCGTTGATTATTAAGATTCTCTCGTTATGACAGCTCCATTCGTTTTTCAATGACATAATATAGCATTGATGTATCAAAGATGACGCCAGATCGGTCGCGACTGCTGAATATATTTTATGTAATAAATAGATTCAGATTTATGTTTTAAATTTACTTAAAATTCATATATTCATGAATCGTGATGTTTAATTTAAATTGATTTGAAAATATAATCAGTTTTATGAACAGGCACGATTATGTCAATAATATGCAATGGTGGACCCCTGGCATTGCGAAGGTCCAAGTACGGTGATGTCTGCTTACCATCAAGCGGCCGCATGTTCGTCTGCCTGCGAACACTAATAAAAAGTGCCCATTTAGCTATTATATACAGGGTATATCAAGACTGCGACCGAAAACGAAGCCAGGTGGTAGTATTAGTGACTTCAGACACAACGCAACTAAAATTTTTGCAAAAAAAATCGTCATTTTTTTTTATATTTTTTACTTATCGTCTTACTTGGGTAAAATATGCATAGTTTTCCTAAAATAATGATGCACACCTTTTTATTTTTAAGACGCAATGGCACGTGAGGGCTTAAAATACTTTTTTCGCAAAAACTAGGTATTTAGCACCCAAACACGACGATTTTTAAAAAATAGCAAAAAAAGAACTGTCGCTTTTTTTGCGAAATTTTTATTTGCATTGTGTTTGTAACCACTAAAACTACCACCTGGCTTCGTTTTTGGTCGCAGTCTTGATATACCCTGTATATTTACTATGTTATAATACGAACCACAGCGAAATTAAGAGTACGCCTAGCAATAAATGAATGTAGTAACCGATCGGTTCAAAGTATGAAATCTATTTTAAATACGCATATTACACAAAGCTAATGACTGGTAACGATGTTTGTGTAAAACAAACGAATGTGCAATATTTATACAGCCAACGGGCCTCGCGGAACGTAAACACGCAGTATTTTCATTGAACACGTTATTAATCGATGCGAATTGAAAACTTCGTGATTTTAATACATATTGTTGTCGAAGAGAGATACAAAAGTAGCGTGAAAATAATAAATAAATAAATACACCCAACAGTCACATACATAGTCCTGACCCCACACCAAGATCGAGTCTTGCGTCGTGGGTATCAGAAGCTACGAGAGATTTTTCGGTCTCACAAACACCCAGACCCGAAAAAAATACCTGTGGATCACACAAATATTTATTTCGGTGCGGGTATCGAACCCGCGGCCTCACGTTTCACAGGCGGTGTCTAACCAACTGCGCCACGGAGGCTGTCTATAAGGATCCTCAATTTTGAAGCATTTTCCATTATTATACTTTTCAAAAGCATAAGTTGCACTTATTACGAATTCCCCGGCCCTGATCTTATTGTAAACTGTGTTAAATATTTCAGTTTCTACCTATTTAAAAAACTGAAATTATTAACATAATTAAATTGCACATGGTAGCCGAAAACGATATTAAAGCTACTATACCCACATAATATATTAACTATAACTACTATTTCAATATTTTCCCGGCCGTAGTCATAGACAGCTATAAAACCTATTTTAATCTAGTTATCGAATGTTTTGTGAGTTGTCCCTTTCGAACGACTTTGGAATTCATTTTGAGCAAAGAAGACAAAACATTCGATAACTAAAATAGGTTTTAAATATGAATAAGGCCGTTAATGTTTAAGGTTATACAATGAAATATAATAAAACTAAAAAAAGGATATTAAATCAAAGACTTTTATGCCATTATAAGCTTTTTTCCTTGTGAACATCTATTGTAGCTACAAAGTAATTTTCTTTTCTATTATTTATGGCTATAAAACATTCTATCTATATATCTATATCAGCCCATATACGTCCCACTGCAGGGCACGGGCCTACTCTACAATCGAGAGAATCGATTGAGAGTGGAGATATAAAACATTCTATAGAATTTTATTTTTCCGTGTGCATTGACGTCAATCCGGTCTGAAATCCTAAACGACATCGTTTCGAGCAGAGTTAACTCATGCTTCCTTGCTACATTGGCCAAGTGCAAGCTTTCACAGCTTGTATTATAACGTGGGGTCAATGGTTTGATTCCCAGGTAAGCCAAACTTCGTGTAAGGTTTTTTGGTTGGAGAAATGTTATATGGATTTTTCAGTATAGGCATTTGTATCCTGGGGCGGAAAAGTTAGAAATATGAGTTACATTAGCCGCTTGCCTATTGTTTTTTTAATTTTATTTATACAGGGTATCTCAAGACTGATAACAAAGCCAGGTCGTAGTATTAGTGACTTCAGATACAATGCAAGTAAAAATTTCGCAAAAAAAAATCGCCAACTTTTTTATTGTAATTTTTTACTTATCGTCGTATTTGGGTGATATGTACATAGTTTTCCTAAAATAATGTAGTACACCTCTTTATTTTTAAACACGCAATGGTAGGTAAGGTTTTGAATTAGTTTTTTCGCAATAACTAGGTATTTACCACCCAAAAAGGTGAGCTTTAAAAAATTCTAAAAAAATATCTGTCACTGTTTTGGCGAAATTTTTATTTGCATCGTGTTTGTAACTGAACTGCACTTGAAAATGTGTGGCGGGTTATAAATTTCAATTGTTGTCAATAAATAGCGTGCTTTTGAACCTGGCTTTAATGATTTTTAGTTTTACAATGGCGGATGTGACCTGTCTGCCCCTTTAATGACAATGGTGATTTTTCAAATGAATATGAATGAGTCTGCTACCGAAAGGTTGCAAGACAGTTTTTTTTTTTTTTTTTTTTTTTATTGCAATGAATGGCGAGACGAGCATGCCATTCGCCTGATGGTAAGCGATACGACCGCTCATGGACAGTAGCAAAGCCAATCAACACCATGAATTACAAGGCAATGCTTGGAATTCCACTGCGCTCGCCATCCTGAGACATAAGATGTTAAGTCTCAATATGTCCAGTAGTTACTCTGGCTACAATGTCTATGTTGAAGACAATATTCTGGTCAGTGACGTAGCTAACTCGGTATGTCCATTCATGAGTAAGTGTGATGAAATGCAGCGTGACGGATTGAAAACGTGAGCGCGGCGGTGGCGGATCCGGGTTCGATTTCGACATGGGAAAGTTTTTGATGATTCGTTGATTTTTTGGGTGTGTAGCATGGTTGTGGTTAGGATTTTGTCGAGTTTATGATAAAACTAGTCTCAACATATAACGCACAGTAAAAAATACAATATTATCAAAAAAAAAAATCGATTTTGGATTATAGCATTTTTACATTTACAAAATAAACTTTATTAAAGTCCTTTGTTGCTAGGTCTTCAATAATTTGGATTTTTTTGTGTATTGTTGATCGAAGATTGTTTCCGAAGAAAAATTTCATTCAAACCATTTTCCTCAACGTTGCAATTATATAAAGCCAAAAAGAAGAGAACATAAGTTATGAATTATCCAATCATGTTTGTTCGTTTGCCCACTAGCTTTCGCGGCATTTGTAACTAGTTTATGTGTGTGTATGTGTGTGTGTGTGTTTTGTGGTACCACTCTAAGCATTTACAACTGTGTGTGTGTGTTTTTTGTGGTACCAAACTTTCACTACTTTCACTACCAAGCTCCATATCATTTTTATTAATCCCGCATTCTAACGTGCTAGCAAATAAATTATAAAATTAATGAAAATCGTTCTAGTTTGTCGAAAATATTCAGGCCATTTCGTTTTATTAATAAGTTTCCCGCCCGGATATTAAAACCATAGTAATTGTCAAATGTATTATTATAATAAAAAATAATTATATATTTAATTTAAAGGCAAAGACCTCCCCTAAATTCTTCCATATATCTCTATTGAGAGCAACTTTCGTCCAGCCCCTTTCAAATTTATCGAGATCGTCCCGCCATCACTGTCGGACTATAGCTTAAAAAATCCTCTTAATTTAAAATAAGTCCGTGTTAACAGAGCGATTATAAATAAATAATAAATACACCCAACAGTCACATACATAGTCCTGACCCCACACTAAGATCGAGTATTGTGTCGTCGGTATCAGAAACTACGAGAGACTTTTCGGTCTCACAAACACCAAGACCCGAAAACAAATACCTGTGGATCACACAAATATTTGTTTCGGTGCGGGGATCGAACCCGCGGCCTCTCGTTTCACAGGCGGCGTCTAACCAACTGCGCCACGGAGGCTGTCGAATTTTCGATTATGAACTATTATTATACTATGGTTCATAATAGGATCTAATTATCATATTTTTCAAGGAAAAATCACCTATGTAATATTATTAATTTTATGCGATAACTTTAGTAACAGATTTCATAAATGCGACCTTCCTTAAAAGGTCAAAGTCAAACGTAATACATAATACATATAGTATGTGATTATTATTTATATGTCTGGTGAAGGTTGGAGGAAGTCGCTGGGTGCAGGCTGCTTCCAACAGGTCGATGTGGACATCCTTGGGGAAGACCCATGTTCAGCAGTGGACTTTAACTATTGGGTGTATTTATTTATTGTTTAAACTGCCTCGGTGGCGTAGTTGTACGGTACGGTTACAAAGCTGAGGTCTCGGGTTCGAGTCCCGGGTCGGGCAAAGTGATATTGGATTTTTCTATTCATTATCAGCCCGGAGTCAGGAATTTGTGCCCGATATGGCGGTAGGCTCACCCCCTATTACATCGTGGGACGGAACATACAAGGCGAAATGTGGGTGTCCTGGTGGCGCCTCTGCCTACCCCTTCGGGATAAAGGCGTGAGTTTATGTATATATGTATGTATGTTAAACGTTATGTTCGCAAAGCTTAATATAATAACATCTCAAACGTGCCCAATTTACGCACGTAATGAACTCACGTGTACAATAACCCGTGTATAAATATTAAACGTGTTTGCACTAGTGATATTTGTTCTGGATATTTTTTATGATAGTCGACATTTGACATACCGAAATTATGACGATATTTACGTCTTGCAGTCGTAATATGTCCAGCAATGTTTTGATTCTGCTTATCTTTTATAGTATTTGCTAATTTAATCCAAGGTCTCCCATTTTACAATTGTTTTCTTAAATAACTGCTACACGGAGGTACTAATTTGAAGTATACATCTATAAGCAAAACGAATGTATATCAAAGCCAGAATTTAACACATTAACCTTTAGAGTGTTAATTGGCCAAACGCAGTGCCAAATCGTAGCCATTAACTAGTAATTTTAAGCAACACAAAACGTATATTTTAAAACCAGTAACTCCAATCTTGAAATTCGCTCATGAAAAATTCGTCCTTAAACTTCCGATGTCACTTATCAAATTCTAAAACCATTCCCATAGGAATATTTATCAATGCTCAAGAGCATTCAAGTAATTTGATGTCAAGTACGCCAATCAAAACATATTGTCTACCAGTGGAAGATCCCGCGAGTCAATCAAGGGGAGACTCACGTCTCGACGGAAGTACGGCAATCATTGTCGCAAAATTGAATGTAATTGGCCCATACAAACACTCAAACTTGCACGTGATTAGATTTGATGCTACGATAGATCTGCTTGATAGGTATGACTGACGGGCATAACTGAGATGAGAATAGGCACCGATATGTTTGCCGGTTATCGACAAAAAAAAACGGGTAATAACAAAATCAGATTTTAGTAATATTGCCGGAATCCCAATATATTTTTATTTCTCTTTCCTGTCCAATTTTAATAGGCCTGCCCTTAAATCAAATTATTGTATATATTTATGGCCGTTAGCAATCGCTTAACACTTAAAACTTAACAAACCGTTTGCTTGTTTTCTGAACATAAGTAAGAAAAAGCAGTGGGATAGTTCGCTCTTGTGTTGCCTCATTTGTTAAGTTGAAAATAAATTGATCACACCGGAATAATTATGTCATATGGTGAAAGAAAGTCGTCTGTTGCCAATTGATGCTCAATCTGGACGACATTGCAGTTATCGTCAGGTGTTGTGAAGTCACTTTGTCGGGCCAGGTTTAAAAATACATTTGTTTTACTAATTTAAAATTAGACGCGTATTAATAGATACTTTGAATGTGACGCAATGGTTTGAGCTTTGAGGAACAGATATATAACCTGTCGGAAATATCTGTGAACCTAGCTGGAATTCGGTTCACATTTCATTTTTTTGTGTTCCCCTATCTACTATGTTATTTTACATTAAAAACGTTTTGAGATGGATGCAAATTCTATTTTTTATCCTTTTTTTTATTTTAGTTCAATTTTTTTAACCTATATTTTGAATTTGCTGAACTTATGTTCCAATGACGTTAATTATTCAGGTCCACAGATATTTCCGACGGTTAATAATTTTAAATGATTATAGGAATAGCTTTGTTAATATTTAAAAATCGATCTTTATAGTAATAAACAGCTGAGTGATATGAATCTTCCCGTACTGTACGGTGGCATTTATTAAATAACCAGCGGGTTTCAATAACATATTTACCGCGAATGACATAGTCTTTGGTATATTCCCCTTGGTTCACAACTTCCCATACTATTTCAACCAAAAAAAGTATTGAGAAACTATAAATAAACTTAAAACAAACTAAGTCCACAGAGTGTAGACGGAGACATTGCGAGATCGATCGTACGTCGCCTCTCTCGCCTGTTCGATTTGGTCTTTTTGCATGACCCAAATTCAACGGTTGTCAGACGTTTTGGTTTTGTTGCTTCTGCTGTCCGAACTGTCTACCCAAATGTCTTTGAGGCGTTATTTATCGTGCCTTTGTTATCTTCTTATGAAATAAGTTAGACATACACGCAGATATTTACTCAGAGACTTCTTAGATCTCTTTTGACACTCCTTTTCGTTTTAAATTTCGACTGTGCTATTGAAAACCCCCTTAGATCGTTAAGTAGTAAAATATTGTGTGTTTGAATGAAAGAATGTTATCTTTTTCGGATCCCCAATTATGTAATAAATCATTCAAAAATTGTAATCCGTGTAATGGCGTATTGAAAGTTTAATCATCTCAAATAACAAATAAATGCAATGGTTCATACCATAATGTTTTATGGCATTATTCCTTCTTTATTGTTATAGAAAACAGTAAAAATGTATGATGTTACGTTACGTAACAAATGTTTGCACCTGTTTGTTATACAATTTATTTTATTTGAAATATATTGCCTAGATCGATAAAAAGTTATTAGTACTTTTTAATTTGTTTAATTTCTCTTTTATTGCTATTTCTTCTTTTGTATAAATACATAATCATATAGCGGTATACATATTGATTCTATTTACGAACTTAAAAATACATCAATACATACATAAACTCACGCCTTTATCCCCGAAGGGGTAGGCATAGGCGCCACCAGGACACCCACATTTCGCCTTGTATGTTCCGTCCCACGATGTGATAGGGGGCGAGCCTATCGCCATATTGGGCACAAATTCCTGACTCCGGGCTGATAATGAACTGACCTTTTGTAAAAAAACACCTAATGACTCTGAGTGACGAGCGCTGTGCAATGCCATGCAGAGTATAATAATAATCCATTGTGGTTTTTCCCCTATTAAGGGATTGGTGTGAAGCTTACCATCAAAAGAGAAAGATAAAAAAGGGCTATAGGTTCAAACATGTTCTTAATCTACTATTTCTTTTTTATTGCGATAAATGGCGAGACGAGCCTGCCATTCGCCTGATGGTAAGTGATACGACCGCTCATGGACAGTAGCAAAACCAAACAACACCATGAATTACAAGGCAAAGCTTGGGCATTCCACTGATCTCGCCATCCTGAGACATAAGATGTTAAGTCTCATTATGTCCAGTTACTCTGGCTACAATGACCTTCAAACCGGAACACAACAGTGCATTTACGCTGCTGTTTGACTCGAGAAATAAACATTGCGGTGGTACCTACCCAGGCGGGCTCTCACATATGAGAGACCAACCAGTAAAAGCTTTAGGTTCAAACATGCATCCATTGTCGTAATCTTCTGTTTACGTGTTGTATTGAAGAGCATAATTTATTCAACTAATTACTATTCTCTCAAACCATATGCCAGCGTTAGCCGAAGCTTCCTCAATCTCGAACTGTGTCCCTTATTTTACAGTAGGCTTATATGGGTCGATATATTTAACGAGATGTAATGTTGTTTCTTTTTTGTTTCAGGAGGTGAAAGACGATAGCGACGGATGCGGCGCCAAGTTCTCCGTGGTTATTGTGTCGGACAAGTTTCAAGGGAAACCACTGCTTGCCAGGCATAGGTGTGTATATTTTATATTTAAATAATGTAGTATAGCCTCCGTGGCGCAGTTGGTTGGACGCCGCCTGTGAAACGAGAGGCCGAGGGTTCGATCCGCACCGAGACAAATGTTTGTGAGAACCACAAGTATTAGTTTCGGGTCTGGGTGTTTGTGAGACCGAAAAGTCTCTAGTTCCTGATACCCATGACACAAGACTCGATCTTAGTGTAGGGTCAGGACTATGTATGGGACTGTTAGGTGTATTTATTTATAATGTAGTACGGAGCTCAATCGGTAATATTCTTAGAGCCGAATACTTCTTTTTCATAATTCCTTTAATCGTTGCCACATTGTAGAAATATCAAAAATACATACATATGTATATACATAAACATCACGCCTTTTTCCCAGTAGGAGTAGGCAGAAGTGTTACTAAGACACCCACGTTTTACCTTGTGTGTTCCGTTTCACAATGTGATAGAGTCTATAGCCATATCAGGTATAAATTCCTGACTTCTGGCTATAATATAATTTGGCCTGACCCGTGATTCGAACCCGAGACCTCAGCATTGTAATCGTACCGTACAACTACGTCACCTAGGCAGTCGTAAAAATATCTTCACTAATGACTTCATTGTGATGTATCTAAATCGGCAGCTCGTTTACCGACGCATTAAGAGATATTCCTGCACGCTGATAATGCCTCCACAGTGGCTCGTTGAAAGATAAGGCTGCGGCGTAAAGCCAGCGCCACACTGTCGCCATGTAGGTCTTATGAGCGTCGTTAACACATTTCCAATTGATAATAAATAAATAAATAAATACACCCGACAGTCACATACATAGTCCTGACCCCACACTAAGACCGAGTCTTGTGTCGTGAGTATCAGAAACTACGAGAGACTTTTCGGTCTCACAAACACCCAGACCCGGAACAAATACCTGTGGATTACACAAACATTTGTTTCGGTGCGGGGATCGAACCCGCGGCCTCTCGTTTCACAGGCGGCGTCTAACCAACTGCGCCACGGAGGCTGAAATTCAACTGTGATTCAATTGCGGAAATGTGTACGATATTGTATCACCCTGAATATTTGCCTTAATGTTTTTGGTGGTAAGGTATTGATATCCGCCCAAAAGTATCGAAAGCGGGCATACTTGATGGTGGAAAACCCTCCGTAAAGAAAACAGAGAAAGATTTATTTATTATCGGTACAAAGACAACAAAACTATAAAAGAAAACAAAATAAAAATAACGTACGCATGTAGGTTCATCCGGTTTTAAACAGGCTAGTAAAATTGTCTCGATCGATGGGGTATAACCATTTCAGGTCATTATTCTTGGATTGCATCGCTCATATGTCCAGGTGCGATTGTAGTCATTTTGTCGTCGCACGATAAAAAATTGGATATTTTTGTTACATTTTATGCCTATTTATCTCTTATAAGTTTCACGATATTGTCACAGGGAGCTCATAGCACAAAAAATTACAGAAATAATGAGTAGCGAAGAGATTAGTTTGTTGACTCACTTACGGAAGCATTGCATAAATCTATCATATTTACTGAAATATTAGTTAACTATTTCCAAGGATTTTCCGTCCAAGATATCACAGAATGTTTTTTAATTAAAATAATAATAAATAATACAATTCGCACGTTACTTGTAATATAATGTGTCTTGGAATAATGTGAATGGAATGTTAAATAATTTTCATTTGCATATAATTAAGTAGGTATATAGTACTCTGAATATAAATTGGAAGTTCGCGAAGAGGGCATATGCACATGCAACTTCGAACGTCTACCCTCAAGGAAATATGACGTAAAAAATGTTGAAGATGCGGGAGTGCTACATAGCCTTTAGATCTGCACTCCACTGCCGTATTTCGAACAGCACTGAACATAGAGTGTCCACAATGATTTCCATAGTAGTATTCTAGACTAGACACTCTAAGCACTCTCAATAGGGATGTTTCCAATGTTTAATAACGATCAGTATTAAATTATCACTGCAAAGTATCATAACAAACATTAACCTTATTCATAGACAGATTTAACCCATTCGAACGATTTTAGAATTCAGTTTGAGCGAAGAAAACAAAACATTCGATAAATAAATATAGGTTTCAAATCAAGTAAATGGACACAGGATAAAAATTGAGTCAACATCCCTATTTAACTCTCTGCTTTAAAGGAGTCCTGTCGTCAGGAGCTGATACATTACACAGAAGCGACCTGCATCCACCGACTTCCTGCAACTATCATCACGTCATCTGTTTCATTATATAAAATATATCATGTATTATTTACACAATTATAAGAACACGTCGACACAAAAAACAGAATTAATTTATCATAAATAACAATGCAAATACAAAAGAAATAATATATCTTCACATTACTTATGCCTTATGTATGTAATAAATTATGATCTAGCAACACCAGTAAAAATGTTAGTCATAAATTAAATAAACATAATATGTTACTAACTGAATATTATGTACCGACTGTGGCAAAACTGCTTACATTTTATCACGTACTCATTTGAGCAAATATTTCAAAAAGTTCTGTGCAAATATATTTTTAATCTCTTTTATTGTATGTGGAATGAGAATTATAAAGCAGAAAATAATTTATCTTCAGTTGCAACGTAGTCAAACCCCTGCCAATGTAACATTTGGGCTGAGCTGTAAAAAAACTAAATCACTAGACAATTCTTGCTCAGGGCAGGTTACGTTTACTCTAGTTAATTGCTATATTATTTAGCCTGTAGTGTTTATATTAAGTGTATTTACATATGAAATGACAATAATATAATAAGCTACCGTATTGCATTACACACCACCAAAAGATATAAAATAATATAGCTTATTATGTCCAGTAGCTATAAAATAGCTGCTAATTGGATAGCGAGGGTAGCGGAATGCCAAGCGTTGCCTTGTAATTCATGGTGTTGTTTGGTTTTGCTACTGTCCATGAGCGGTCGTATAACCATCAGGCCAATGGCATGCTCGTCTCGCCATACATCGCAATAAAATAAAATATATAATTCGTGTCTTAATAATATAATACGTGTTGCACTACGCCAACTGCCTTAGTTCAGGCTACGTGCTTAAAGTCTCATAGGATCGTTCAATGAAGTCTTTTATTATCTATTCATTACTTCTGCGTACAATAGGACAAGCGTCCATTATCACATTTTTTCTTTGGTACCCAATTGGCCTTTGGCATCGCAGGCTTGAACCGATTAATAAAGTTCCCAAGACGAAAAATGAAATATGTTTGAAAAAAATCTGCACCTAAACATATTTAAACTGAACATTATAGAAACAATTTTATTCTATAAAAATAAATACCTACTTTTTTATATTTGGATGAAAACAACTAGCAGAATCATTAATAATAATAATAACTGTAGTCTTCTACAGCTATTACCATATTTTTTATTAGAAACCAACACGTGCTCTCACATAAAATGCAACTAAGTTTTATTTTAATTTTCCTCAATAAATCTTGGGACGGGACACTACATATTCGATCTCTTTTTATCGCACCCAATCAGACAAGGACAAAAGATATGGTGGACACAGTGGACACAGAACCTTGAATGCAAACCGCGACTCCGTGACTTGGTTCTGTAATCCGGATTTAAATTTGCTATAGTTGGATTTAATTTCCGCAATTATACAGCATGCGATGGGTAACTACAAAGTACCTGGTTAATAGTTACGACTATTTGAATTCCTTCACGCACTTTTTGTATTCTTTGCGATCGCTCTCAATGATAGCATCTGGCGGCTTCGGCGGCCCATGGTCCTTATAACTACGTTGAATTGGTGCAATGTTTTTTGCGGTGTCCCAGGAGGGATAAAGTGGAAATAGGATTAAGCTCTATAAAAGCAAGCGTCGCGCAGGACGCCTTCCAGCCAGGTGGAATACGATTTGCGAAAAGTCGCTGGCAGATGCTGGATGCGACAAGCCGAAGACATGGTGAAATGGCTCAATTTGGAGGAGGCCTATGTCCAACAATGGACAACAAAAAGCTGATAATGATGATGATAAACGCACAGTATAAATATCATAACAGTTTTTAAGTTCTAGAAGTTGAAGAATAAACGATAAAATTAAATAACAAGGAATTTGATTATTTTTCTTGAATAGTACCTATACATATTTTGATATACAAATAATCAACTTTGCTATTTATCATTGCGAAACATTATTGAGATTAGAAATTACTGAAATCATTGATCACATTGCCATAAAGTGTTGGTTTTGGTAGAAATATGACATAGACAACTCTGATATTTTTTTTACTGTACCATGATTATCAAGTCGTCCTCCTGTTACTATATTATTGCTCTACACACAGAATAGATTTTGCAGACAATCTTGGCATCATTTAATTTAGCTTCAGAATTCGTGGGTGGCCATAACGTGTATATTATTTGTCTAAAACGTGTTCATGCACGATGAGACACGCAAAAAACCCGCAGATGTGAAAACTGGTCTTGCAAATGTGAATTGTATCGACCTTGATATCGCAGGAATGTGGAAGACAACACGATTGTCATTGAGTTCACGCAATACCTACGTAATCAAGGCTTTAAAGAAAATGCTAATGTTTATGGGATTTTCCAATACTGACATCTTGAAAATCGCTTCTTGTCACACGTAGTCGAATTACTTTTCACTGTCGTTCAAAGCTATGTCTCTTGGACTTACCGATGCGTTCGGATGGCGACAACTGCCCAAAAAAGCCCTAGAATACGTGCCCAAAAACGTAAAAACTAAACCCTTAGCATCGTTATGCTGTCCGTCGACGTGTCTATCCATATACCATATAAAAGTCAACTTTATATTTATAAAATTACATACCTCAATGTTATTTCATAGCCAACGGTCTCACGATTAAGATTTCGCAAGACCATGTGAAGTGCCCCGATTATTCAAAGGCGAACCCTGGATATCACAGGAAATGCTCCAATTTTTTTTTATATCATTCGGAAAGCCTAAAAGTCGCAAAAGTCGTACCTTTTTAGATTCCATGAACCACTTCATCGATGTCTACTACGTGACGCGTGCAGTCTGTATTTCAATGTACTTAAACTTACATAGAAGCTAATTAAAAATACATAATATTGAAGTACAAAAATTAAGCGGCCCCTACCACCGGCAGGGATACCGCAGTACAAATGCAACTTCCCGATGCTTCTTTAATATAAACTATTAATAAATATGACGGAGTAAATAAACAAAGGATTCGTACACGTGTACCACTCGCGTACTTCCTCTTGCGCAAACCACAATACAACACATACATATTAATAGGGGTTGGAAGTCAAAGCGTTTGTTGCGAAAATATATCACAATAACACTTGTTAGTAAGTGTTGCTCGAATTTTCGGGTTTCGGTTTCGGTTTTTTGAACCGAGTTGAGCGAGCCGAAATATTGAAGTCTCTATAGCCTTACATGGTGAAAAACTGGGAGATAGTGTGTCCAGGATTGTTTTCGGGTTTAAATTATTGTACTAGTGAGATGACCTTCGCATTTTCTTGTGTCAATAACAAAATACTCGTTCTTTTACAGTGATCGCGACTTATAATAGTTGGATTTGTCCATTTATTTAACTCTGCGATGTTACATATTTTTACCTCCTGCTAGCCGCAACAGTCTTGCCAGCCTGTTTAAAACCTAATATTTCTATAATCGATGAATCTGAAATAAAACAAGAATCATTGTTATCTCTTTTATACCTTGCTAGTTCCTAAACGAATATGCCACCTCTTATACTCTACACATTAAGTAAAACCGAAAATACTTTATCTACACCACTCTAACCAACACTAAAAAAAACACAAAGATATTTATCGAAAAAACTCAGATTATCTAACCCCATTACCATCACAATGCGCATTATCTCAAACATATATATATTCTTCCGCAGATTGGTGAACTCAATCCTATCGGAGGAGTTGAAGACGATCCACGCGTTCACCCAGAAGACGCTGACCGTAGAACAGTGGAAGCAATCGTGAAATGTATTAATATAAACGGAATATAACACTGTGTTTTTGTTCATCCCGCTCTAACGTGTCCGGTTGGCGTGCGTGCGAAAGAGACAATGTTGAACGCAATGGATAATTTGTACACGGTGAGCGTTTCGGCTCCCGGTAAAGTGATATTGCATGGAGAGCACTCGGTCGTGTATGGAAAGATGGCGATTGCCGTCAGCCTTGGTCTGCGCAGCTCTATAGTAATTAAGGTAAAAATGCTATTCCTGTATCTAAACTTCTCTCTGTTGGGGTTGGTATGGGCTGTTGTTTTTATTGAGTTTATGGATGGGGTGTACTTTTGTATATACACTGGTTTTAAAGTAATTTTCCGGGATAAAATAAGTTGAGGCTATCGAAATATTTCTCGGCCGTAGCAAGCGATGCTAAAATTCTACCAATTTATACTCTGCCTGTCTTGAAAGGCAGCTGATAAAACGTTATCTAACTCAGTTAATTAATTAGATACATCCAACATATACACACAAACTCCCCACAATACACGGGTACAAGTCTTTTTCGAGACTTCGGTTTCCCAATACCCACCCAGTACATACCTATGTTAGTAGATCACACAAGTATTCTCGGTGAGGGAATCGAACTCGCAACTCTTTAGAAACCGACGTTTTAAATAACAACGTCAAACAACAATGTAATAAACCGACATACTGTATTTAAATGAAGATTTGAAACATCCTGTAGTAGTCTTACAATTAATAATAAAGGTTTTCCTTTAGTTATTATTGGCAAGGAATTAACCGCAATTTCAGCTACCGGTCTCTTGAAATTAATCATCACTTTATTTAATACGAAAGTAGCTTTGCTTACCATTTTAAAGATAAACCACTGAACCGATTTGAATAAAATTTTGGACATAGGAAGCCTGGGATGTGAGGATGGTCACATCCTGCTTTTGATTACTCAATTAAGCCCCAAAAATTGGAAGGGCGTAGATATGTTAATATAGTAATTTTAGTAAATATCAATGGATAGGCTACTTCAATAATATTTTAAAAATGACTGCCTCGGTGGCGTAGTTGTACTACGGTACGACTACAAAGCTGAGGTCTCGGGTTCGAGTCCCGGGTCGGGCAAAGTGATATTGGGTTTTTCTATTCCTTATCAGCCCGGAGTCAGTAATTTGTGCCCGATATGGCGATAGGCTCCCCCCCTATCACATCATGGGACGGAACATACAAGGCGAAATGTGGGTGTCCTGGTGGCACCTCTGCCTACCCCTGCTGATATAAAGGATAATATAGACGTAGTCGGGTCTCAATACTAGTTTTGTAAGACTACATTGTATCAATATATTATTACGCATATCCCGCCAACACGCAATGGTACAAGCATGTAAAAAACCGCATTAATTAGTAATTTGATACATTAGCTCACACCCGTGAAGGGGTAGGTAGACGCGCCACTAATTCAACATTTCACGGTGCTTATTTCCCCAAGATATGATAGAGGCAGACAAATCGCCATGTTGAATATAATTTGAAGACATAACATGAAATCTTTCAAAATTCGCACAAATTAAATTACCCATCTGGGATTTGATACCAAAACCTTGCGGTTCGTATTCCATAGACGCTGAAACTAGGTACTCGACAATTTCCGGTAATTTGTTATTTTTAAAACTTTATAATAAAAAGATCGTAAATTCTGATGAAACTACATGTTTAGGTATAATTAGAACTAATTAAAGTGTTAACGACTGATAAGACGCAGCATTCGGCTTTTTAGTTTTTAACGTATGACGTCAAGATAAAACACAATATTCTTTTTATTAAATGCAATTATTTTATATAACAGCAAAAGTATAGCCAAAAATATATTTTTACAACCATATTTTAAAACATCTTAACATTCAATTTTTATAATTGGAAAAAAGGTTATATGCACCAAACGGGACACACACAATTCTTATTAAACCATAGGAAAGATCCTTCTGCTGTCAGTATACTAAATATAAAAAAAAACCTTTCAGGCCTTAGAAATCTGTAAAATAAGACATGTATTAATGCCTTCCAAAATCGTTGTCGCCACATTACACACATAAACTTTATTAACAGCAATAAATATAAAAACATATCGCATAAATATCAAACCGCTTTCGAAGTGTTAGTTACTTTATGTAAACTTAGCTAGGGATTTTAATGCCTTTTATAAAATGTATCTGGTTTATAGGGACTGATACATACCACTAGGAATAAAAGTCTTGACACTTCAATTTAAGAGAGAGCTTCGGACATAGACTGCAAAGATGGATATACAGGGTATATCAAGACTGCGACCGAAAACGAAGCCAGGTGGTAGTATAAGTGACTTCTGACACAATGCAACTAAAAATTTAGATTTTTATTTTGTACTTAATTTTTTACTGATCGTCGTATTTGGGTGATAAATACAAAATGTTCATAAAATAATAGTGTACACCTTTTTATTTTTAAAGAGGCAATGGTACTCTAGGGCTTTAATTACAATTTTCGCAAAAACTAGGTATTTACGTTCCAAACACTGATATTTAAAGATTTGCAAAAAAAGATTTTTTAATTGCATTGTTTCTGTTACCACTAAAACTACCACCTAGCTTTGTGTTCGGTCGCAGTCTAGATATACCCGGTATATGTATTTGTGGGTACTTAGATTATATCAGACTACCATTAAAACGCCGATGCTCTATAGTTGAGAACAGTTAGGACTCCACTATGATGGCCTCACTTTAACGGTGAAGGAAAACATCGTGAGGAAACCTGCATACCGTAGCGATTTTAAAGAATTTCTACGGTATGTAAGTCCGCCAACCCGCACTTGGCCAGCGTGGTGGACTATATGGCCTAACCACTCTCAACCGATTCTCTTGATTGTAGAGTAGGCCCGTGCCCTGTAGTGGGACGTATATGGGCTGATATAGATAGATAGATGATGGCCAGATTGGTGGCCAGTGCAATAGGCAATATCAGAGTATTCAAGGCACCCATACAGTGTATGTCGCAGCTTACACTACTACGTTTAACAAAAACAATATTACTTTCCCAAGAAGCCATAAAATTAAATCGATATGCAAATATAGAACGCATTGTCCTCAAAATAATTGTAATAAAAGAAACAATGAAAGGATTATTAATTAAGTAATAATAAAGACAATGGTTTCGCAATAATATATTCACATAAATCGAATATATTTGAGAAAGGTTTAAGTAATTGACGTCAATGGCTCATGGAAAAGCTACATATCATTATAAAACATAGATGTTACCATGAGGATTTGCGATAAGGGCAGGCAGAAGAAAAACTCATACAAAGCCATGTGATGTGAAAAAAAATATTAAGCATATAAATAGAGAATAGATATTTGCAGCTGTAAACAGCTGTCGACAGCCTCCGTGGCGCAGTTGGTTAGACGCCGCCTGTGAAACGAGAGGCCGCGGGTTCGATCCCCGCACCGAAACAAATATTTGTGTGATCCACGGGTATTTGTTTCGGGTCTGGGTGTTTGTGAGACCGAAAAGTCTCTCGTAGTTTCTGATACTCACGACACAAGACTCGATCTTAGTGTGGGTTCAGGACTATGTATGTATTAAATACAGGCTGAATTTCATTGAGACCCAGGTATCGTCAATAACTACTGGAAATATTGAGACTTAACATCTTATGTCTCAGGATGGCGAGCGCAGTGGAATGCCAAGCATTATTTTGTAATTCCTGTTGTTTAGTTTTGCTACTGTACATACATACTGGCATACTCATATCGCCATTCATTGCAATAATAAAAAAGAAAAAGTAATCTCTTGGTAGAATTGTGTTCAATTGTTTAGTCAGTTTTCATGCAGTTCATAGTGTTGACAGCAAAATAATTTGGTCATAGGATATCGTTGTTTGCAAACCACTGACAAAAGGCCACTGTTGAAATCTTTGTGGAGGCTTATATACCAGCGGACTAGCTGAAGCTAAGGTTGATATAGTTTGACAACAAATTCCCTTCATTTCCTAAAAAATAAAATTTGAGGCTATTGACCAAGGCATATTTAATAATTAACCTTTCAATAAATTATAGTTAATCAACGTTTAGATCATATTCAAAAATTAAATTATCTACTTCAAATCATTTAAAATAAACCCACAAAAATAGGTCTGTGCTGATTGGAGAGTAGAAGTAAGTACTAAAGATGATACGAAATGAAGCAAATTGGTGATTATGATATGGTCAGTACAATTTTTAATGAGCAAAGAAAAATCACGGTATTACACAAGCATATAAAAACAGAAGAGGTGTAAATCTATAAAAAAAATCTGCTCTGACTATGTACATAAAAAAACTTGAGATAAAAATCTTTACTAAAAATGTGCAGTTTAGATGAAGCAAAAATCTTGAACCGATCACTCAAATTACACTTAATTTACGCATATTATGCTTTTAAATTATTTGTTTATTCAACCACACAATGTCGCAATGTCAATTAGTTTCATGGTCTATAAGTAAATAACGCTGACCTAGGTACGATATGTAATTTAATAGGAAGAGTACTTTATGCACATACGCCAACAATGGTAAGACATAAAGACATAGGCTGGAGAATCTGACATTATTGTAACTCCTGAAAGCCAAAAATAGCATAAAAACAATTCACACTGAACAGTGAGTACTGAAGCTCAGGGATTCTCGGAGGGCTTACAGGTTTTCTTGACCCGTAACGAAATTAGAGACAAATAAAACAAGTATCAAAATTATAAATGAAAGGCTACTAATAATATACGTAAATAATTACCGAAGCTTAACAAATCTCTTAAGAGCGTTAGCTTGTCTTGAATCCGCAACGAAACGAAATAGAAATAAAACAAATAAGAGAGTTGATTACAAATCACGGAATACTAGGTAAACAATAATTACAGGTAGCCCCTAAGTCGCAGTAAACGACATGTCAGCTGTAAAACAAATAGCTGCAGGTTCGAGGCCCATAAGGAGACAATTTTTAGCAATTTCTAAATGCGATGAGACGTATCGTAATTTCTGATGACTGCAAAACGATTCTTAACTATACAAAAGATCAGGGTAGATTTATTTTATAAATTCATCCTTTCTTTGCCTTTCTTAACATATATTGCAATATGTAGCAGATTGTTTTCAACACAACGACTTGTCGTGACCTTTCATATTCACAGTAAATCTATTTGTTTAACCGCATTATGAAGTATGTGAATGATTTAAAGAAAATAATTTGTTATAATCATATGGAGTATTATAAGTGGCTATTTTGGTCCCAATGTATGTTTTTTTAGCTATGCTGTGTATTTAGTGTCTTATTTCTTAATGAGGATGGTGTCTGATTACCTACCGCGTATATACGTATTCATTTCCTCACCTATAATAATAAAAGGTTACCACGAAAAAAATAACGCAGCACCATACTTTGCATGTTGCAAAAAACGCTTATGATTTTATGTCAGACCAGCAGCCCTCAGGTCCCGCCCTAGCTAAATAAATACACTCAATAGTTCAAGCATAGGCGAAATCCAATATGATCAATATTTTATTTATGTATAAATAGTATTACGAGCACTGGAAATAACAAAATAATTTTAAGTCCATAACACCCAGCCCTGAAACAAATATTTACAGATCACAAAAGCTTTTATACCTTTACGAGGTATAAAACCTGTTTTACTTCATCACAACCACGACATCAACAAAGGCAAACCAAACCAACTTGCTCAAAAAACACTTTTCACAGGAAATCCACTCGCACCGCGAGCCAGCGGTGCACATCCACCTCCCATGCGTGGAGCTTCAAGAGATGATACCTCTGGAGCCCACAGTCAAGAGCCTTTTCAACCCGAAGCTGGCTCCAGGCATCACGGGCAAATTCTCATGGAGACTCCCAGACAAAATTGACCATGAGCACCATTTACGTCGCGTCGACGAGTTCCTACACATGATCAAGCCAAACTTCGACAATCTCCAGAACAACCAGAAGAACTCCTTGCGAAGCTTCCTCTACGTCTTCTCAGGGATCTTCGGGACCACCAACCTTCCTATCCGGTCTATGGAGATCTCCATGGGATCTGAACTGACCATTGGCGCTGGAACCGGTAGCTCGGCCTCCTTCGCAGTGTGCTTAGCTGGAGCGCTGATACAATTGCTCAAGTTGAAGAGCTCTTCGGGCAACTTTGATGCTTATTACCATCAGAGTAGCGAGGATTTCAGCATGACTGAGAAGGAGATCATTTCGGAGTGGGCCTATAACTGTGAAAGGATAATGCATGGAACGCCTTCTGGTGAGTGGATCTATTTTTTTTTGTCCTTAATCGCAAGAGCTAACTACTGATCGTTTACTAAGGGAAGCCTTCTATCAATGGGTGGAGATACGCTGAGTATGCCCTCCTTAATTGAAAATCTTACAGAGCTATCACATATACGTCGCGAAATTTTCACAGTTAAAATGAGAAATAACAAGTTAAGGTTTATGAATCGCTTATATGAAATGATTGCATTCAATAATTTACTAAGAAAAGCTAAATGACAAAATGCAGGGCTTACATAACAATGGATTATACAGGGTATATCAAGACCGCGACCGAAATCGAAGCCAGGTGGTAGTATTAGTGACTTCAGAGACAATGCAAGTAAAAATTTCGCAAAAAATATCGACAACTTTTTTCTTGTAATGTTTTACTTATCGTCGTATTTGGGTGATATATACATAGTTTTCCTAAAATATACATGTACACCTCTTTATGTTTAAACACGCAATGGTACGTAATGGTTTAAATTAATATTTTCGCAAAAACTAAGTATTTACCACCCAAACACGAAAATTTTAAAAAATTCTAAAAAAATATCTGTCACTGTTTTGGCGAAATTTTTATTTACATCGAGTTTGGAACCACTAAAACTACCACCTGGCTTCGTTTTCGGTCGCAGTCTTGATATACCCGGTATAAGTTTTTAAATTATATCAGTGCGCTAAGAATACACTGAAACAACCATTATACACTCAATATTCCCACACCATGGGCGACCGCATCGACCCTGCGTGTGAACAGTGAAGGTGACATTTGCGACAGATTTCGGCAATGAACCGCCGCGCCGTGCCATCACCACCTTGGCCCCGATACATTGAACTTTTAGATAGCGAAGTCGCTTCTTGTAGAGGTCAAATCAGTTTGTGGGTTCTTAGTTATAGAATATCTTGTTTGGGGATAAAAACAAGACATTTTTTGAAGGACTTTGTAGCCAGAGTAACTACTGGACATATTGAGACTTAACATCTTATGTCTCAGGATGGCGAGCGCAGTGGAATTCCAAGCATTGCCTTGTAATTCATGGTGTTGTTTGGTGTTGCTACTGTCCATGAGCGGTCGTATCGCTTACCATCAGACGAATGGCATGCTCGTCTCGCCATTCATTACAATAAAAAAAAAAACTAGGACTTTTTTGTTGTAAAAATAAAGTTATTGTAATAATAAGTAAGTGGTAAGTACATCCAACAGTCACATACATAGTCCTGACTCCACACTAAAATCGAGTCTTGTGACGTGGGTATCAGAAACTACGAAACTTTTCGTTCTAACAAACACCCAGACCAGGAACAAATATGTGTGGATCACACAAATATTGGTTCCGGTGCGGGGATCGAACCCGTGGCCTCACGTTTCACAGCCGGCGTTTAACCAACTGCAGCACGGAGAATGAACCTTATGTAGATATTAGATAATATCTAGGTAACCAAAAGGAATGACTGTCATTACTTTCCATATCTAATTACGACTAAAAATAAACACACAAAATTCCACATACATATGTGGGGACATATGTAAGTGGATTTTTATGGGGATAAAGACCCAGTTGTGGTGTTGAGCGTATATAAAAAAGTACGAGATATTTTATTGATTTCATCACC
The DNA here is from genome assembly GCA_905220455.2 of Deilephila porcellus. Classification (NCBI taxonomy): domain Eukaryota; kingdom Metazoa; phylum Arthropoda; class Insecta; order Lepidoptera; family Sphingidae; genus Deilephila; species Deilephila porcellus. Next base: position 11,275,996 of record LR999991.1, read on the forward strand.
CAGACCATTATGGGTATAAAACTTGTGTCTATTTTCTCGTAGTTAGTTTCTCACTCGTCAACAATAAGCCTTGTAGTTACTCAGTTATACTTTTGAATTTTAAGCTAAACTATATTAAGAAATTCAAGATATAAAATGTTATTAGCGCCATTTATCCAATTAATATGTCATTAAATCATTACAATTTAATTTATTTAATACATATTTAATTGCAATTTGCATCGGGGATTCCATTAATGGAGAAGGAATTTAGATAAAGCATTATTTATCAAGCAATTAAATAAAATCGACTTATTTAATATAAATATTTATTTTTCTGCATCAGTGGTCATTACTTATTTGGATTTTGTAGCGGAACCCCGTTTCACATAATTGAAATAAAATTGTGTATTAAAAAATACAAAATAAAGGGTGAGTTTTCTTATATGTATTTTTACATCATTTTAGTTTATTTTATTTAAAAAAGAAATACTTCTCTTTAGTATATTGTATTTCACACGCTCAGCTATACAACAATAAGCAATAATAACAGATTACACAATGTACAAATTTACAAGCTTAGCAATGATTAATTGAACTTGCAGTTAGCATCACAAAGTGACGTAAGTACACCTGATGCTAAATGAAATGCAGTGCAATCCAAATATTATACAGGGTATATCAAGACTGCGACCGCAAACGAAGCCAGATGGTAGTACTGATGACTTCAGACACAATACAACTAAAAATCTCGCCAAAAAATATATTTTTTTTGTAAATTTTTACTTATCGACGTGTTTGGGTGGTAAATAGAAATACATAGTTTTCCTAAAATAATAATGTACACCTTTTTATTTTTAAAGACGCAATGGTACGCTAGGGTGTAGGGTTTTAGGTTTTTTCACAAAAACTCGGTATTTACTGCCCAAATACGATGACATTTAAAAAATTCAAAATAATATCTGTTGCTTTTTTGGCGAAATTTTTAATTGTGCTGTAACTGTAACCACTGAAACTACCACCTGACTTCGTTTTCGGTCGCAGTCTTGATACACCCGGTATTATAGAATACACTGACGACACATAATAATCTCTTTCCCGCGAACTCAACACCTGTGCCCCTAGCCGGAACATTTTATAGTATCGTAATAGAATAGCAATAGTAAAATGTAAGTAAGCAATAGTAATTTAAACAGCGCCATTGTGAGCGTATTTGGAACTAAAATTTCACAGCGGGAAACGTTTACTTTACTATACGATACTTCAAAATGTTCCGGCTAGGGGCTCTGGACGAAACTGAACACACTCACGCTGAAACTGAAACACAACACAGACACGACGGCCTCCGTGGCGCAGTTGGTTATGCGGACTGTGAAACGAGAGGCCACGAGCTCGATCCCCACACCGAGGCAAATGTTTGTGTGACCACAGGTATTTGTTTCGGGTCTGTGGGTAGTAAGACCGAAAAGTCTGTCAGTTTCATCAGAATTTCAACTCAACAGCTCAAACGCATACCTCATATCAACCCACGACACAAGACTCAATCTTAGGGTGGGGTTAGGACCTATATGTAGTCACGTACGTTTGGTGTGAATATTTATTTATTACATGGGTTGCTTGGAAATTTACATGTCACTATCCAATTGGAAACGAATAGTATTTTTTTATTACAAAAACCTATTACAATGTTGTCATTTCAATTTTCATTGTCCACAATATGCCCTTGCCGCATATTGTCAATAATTGAGCACTTGTCTATAAGGTCGGTGCATTGTCAATTCAGTGCGTTCAGGAAGTGTTCGTATCATTGATTGTTATATTTTATGCGCTTTTCATGTGCTTCATGGTTATTGATTTGAAGGTCTTCTGTTCGTTATGGTTTCATACGTGTTATTGTATGCCCCTGACAGCTTGGACATTGGATTTCGGTTTGATATGTTTGTATGTTCGCATATGTCTAGACACATTTGGATAGTATTTCGATGAGGTTTTCAATAACTGATGTAGCTGCTTCCCGGGATGGTTCTAAGGTATAACAAATTTGGTTATCACATTTATCCGCAAAGTTTTAGAACAAAACTGACAAACAATGAAACTGTGAAATAAATATTATACTTACACTGAAAAGCAATGAAAAACAACAACACAAAACTAGAAAAACATATTTCCAGACAGTTCCAAAATATTACTCACTTTCCCCTTACTTCAGATATTTCGTATTTCCATAGTAATAATGACTTTAATCCTGTTTGTCCTCAGGCATAGACAACGCGACCTGCACCTTCGGCTCCCTAGTCTCGTTCAAGAAGGGCAGCAAACCCCGCCACCTGTCCATCCGGATGGAGCTCCGCGTGCTGCTGGTGGACTCGAGGGTCTCCCGCGAGACCAGGGCGCTGGTGGTGCGGGTGGCGGCGCTGAGGCAGAGGAACGCCGCTGCGGTGGATCATATCATGGAGGCGTGTGATGACATCGCGCATACTGCTACTCAGGTTGGTTGGCAAGGCTTTTTATAGACTTATATTATTCATAGACAGATTTAAAACTTATTTTAGTTATCTAATGTTTTGTCTTCTTAGCTCAAACTGAAATCTAAAGTCGTTCGAAAGGGACAAAACATTGAATAACTAAAATAGGTTTTAAGTCGTCTATGAATAAGGCCTTTAGAAGTTAATAAGGTGATAAACTTGACATTAAGCCGGCCCCTAGGAACGATTATATTGCGCAATATTAAGAATTGTGCAATATTATCGACCGTATTGAGTTATATTGAAAATTGCGCAATGATTTATCGTTTGGACTCTGCCGCCTTTCAATATTATTGTACAATGTTATTGTAGGTCGGGGGCCGCCTTATCAACGATCTCGAACAATACCTAAAGCTTAGTCATTTTTTTACCATAGAATAGGAAGCAAACAAGTAAATATCACCTGAGGTATAGACAGGGTCGCGCATGAACACCCAGAATACCTGATGTATCGTCGTTTCGTTGCTGGCTTTCAGGAAAGTGTCTTTTCCCGAAGGACTCGTTGTAAGATGATTATTAATTTTCCGTATTCTCTTTGCAGGTTTTGGAAAAACTATCAAGTGGCAAATGTGAACCTGACGTTGAGGCTGATTATCAACATTTAGCAGTAAGTCACTCAACTATTTACTCGTGATATGTGGCCATACTATGATAATGAATCCATCATGATTGATCACTGAAAGATTCCTTCATCATCGTCTTCAAGAAGTCCACAGCCTTCTCTAAGAATATCAACTACTACTTTTTAAAATTGGCCTGCAATAAGCTACTGATGGTAGGTCTCTCATGTGTTAGAGACCGCCTGAGTAGATACCACCGCAATGTCTATTTCTCCCGCCAAACACCAGTGTAAATGCGCTGTTGTGTTCTGGTTTGAAGGACATTGTAGCCAGAGTAACTACTGAACATATTGAGACTTAACATCTTATGTCTTAGGATGGCGAGCGCAGGGCAATGCCAAGCATTGCTTTGTTAATCATGGTGTTGTTTGGTTTTTCTGCTGTCCATGAGCGGTCGTATCGTTTACCATCAGGCGGATGGCATGCTCGTCTCGCTATTCAGCACAATAAAAAAAAAAGCTAGTTCCTACAACCCTTCATTAGGTCCTCTGCCCTGTTAATATGTCGTCATCCTATATACACGTTCCCAGCACGACCTGGCGACTCAATTCAAATCTTAAGAAAAAATATTATAACGTATTTAATTTTTTTTTTTGGTCATTCGCAGGAGCTGTGGGACATGAACCACTGCCTGCTGTCCGCTCTGGGAGTGTCGCATCCTTCCCTGGAAACCATCAGGTCCTTCGCCAGAGCCAAGGGGCTCGCGTGCAAGCTCACCGGCGCGGGGGGTGGGGGGTGAGTTACTATAAATTTAATAAATTCTAGATTTTCGAGAGTTAGGTTAACCTTCAATTGATGATCGATTAGCGATGTCTTTTTAAACTATAATTGGTCGCGGTCACTTACGATTTCGTGATCTAAGAATGGTATAGATTATTTTTCCGACCCAAATATCGACCAATAGAATTGCACCATTCGACGTCACGGGGTACAACCTACATGATATTATACTGATAATTTTTTGAAAATTTTCTCTGGTAGTTGCTATATATAAAAAACAAAACATGATCCAGTCAAATTAACCACACGTCAAACTGACAGGTTGAATTCAATTGTGAAAATTGGAGATTTTGCATGAAAATGAGTCAATTTGGAGTTTGTTCTCTGTCCACCATCGATAAAAAAGTACATTTCGTCTCATGGTGCAATTCTATTGGCCGACATTTGGGACGGAAAAATAATCCCCCGAATACCACACGAGCTTACACACAAGCTCTTGTGGTATTATAAGTGAGTATTTAGGGTTACTTATGTTATGCTGTCGCAATTTTTTTTATATTTCCTACCTGATCTTATTTTTCATTTAAATACGTTGACGAAACGATTTTTATGTAGTTTGCAAGTTTAGTTTTACTACTCATCGTAAACCACGTTATTAAAATTTAAAAACTCAAACTGAAGTTTCCTAAATAAACAACTGTTTTTTCTATTTACAGATACGCAATGGTCCTGATACCGCCGTCGACCCCCCGCTCGACCGTAGACTCCCTATCCGGCCAGTTGTTAGAGCACGGGTTCCGCGTGAAGGAGACGCGGCTGGGCGGGCGCGGCGTGTCCGTGGAGATGTGACGTCACGCGCGCGGCAAGCGAGCGCGCCGCTCGTGACCCCCCGTGTCGGGAGTCCGAGTACGGCCCTGGACGCTGAGACTATAGTGTGAATAGTGGACTTTGTGGCGTGTTGCTACTTGATTCTGACCATTGTTGGGAAAATTCTGGAAATATATTCCGAAAACGGAGTGTAACAACGCTGATTTTGGAGGTTATTTGATAAATATTAAAAATTGGTAAATGAATATTGATGATTGTAAGTAACGGACCATGTAAGCAGACTGAGTGTTAATTTGCAAACATTTATTTTTGACAGATATAAAAACTTTTTAATATTTGTCAAGAGCTGCCAATGTCTATCTTAGTCCGAACCTACTGGAATGAATCCCACAATGGAAGGGCTACAATCAAGTACCAAAAGACATTTATATCGAAACTATGTTTTGTGAGAAACTTTGCGTCATATCATTGTACATTGCGTACAAAGTGTGTGGATGATGTTTTTGTTATAATAATGAAAACGCAGTGTGTGACGAGTGCAATAATATATGACAATTCCCAAAGATGTGTGTGCTCGCTTGGATTATAAAAATATATTAAGGGTAACTTTTCATTGTATAATGAACATTATTATATACGACATAGGGTTGAACTTAGCTCACCGGATTTGGCTAACAAACGCCACTAAATAATCTCTTGTAAGCAATTTTAAACCCTATTTAAGTTTAGTTAAAGTTCATTATCATTTTAATAATGAAGATTGCTTAAATTTGTGTGCTTTTATAAAATCTCTGTCTAAAATTTGCCTCGCAAGTGTGTTTTTCTTGTGTGAATTTAAAATCATTCAGATATTATACCCATATCGATCACTTAATTACATATAACTCTATTTGTTTTATATTAAAACGGTAGTAGAGTCGATTCTCTATCTCGTCTCAATGTTTATTCGTTAAAACGATCTTTGTTAAGAGATTTTAGTTGAGATTTATCGCTTAAACTACAATTTTATTAAACAGTTTCTTTTTCATTTGACAAATAAACACAGACGAAACAATGTAATATATTTTTATTGCATATCTTAATACAAATGCATGAATTTAACATTATCTAAGATCCAAACATTCCATTATGTCTGCCTATAAGTTAAAATATTTTTAAAATCCAAGCGATTTAGTTCCTTTGCCAAATGACCTCAAAAGTGAGGTTAGGTTTGAAAAGGCGCGAAAATCTTCCATGTACATTGATGTACGAAAATAAATATTATATATATTGTGACTATTACGGCGGAAATATTAATATACATTCGAATAACTTCGAAATTAGATAAATACGGCGATGTGGACTATTGATTGTGGGTAAAAATATTTTTCTATATTGCATAATTCAGACATGAAGGAAAAAAATCGAATCATAGACAATGGATTGTTTTTTAAGTTGTCTATTACATTGATTTTTAATTTGCTATTTTTACAGCAAATATCATTGATTTTTGGCAATACTGCCTACAATTAATAGTCCTTAATTCGATGGTTAATATCTTGAACTGAAAATTCCACGTGTGCGGTATAATTATTATAAATTTTTATTATCATTTAAATGTATTCGTATAATTGATTTTAATGTTTTTAGCACATTTTAGTTTACCCACCTTATTTTATCGGTTTTACGTGTATTTGTCAAAGTTTGAATCGAAGTCATTATATTGAAAAAAATATAGAAATCGACTCCAAGAATATAAAATGGCAAAAATGTAGTTTCAAGATTGTAAATTAAGGCCCAACTTCCACTTTTTTCATCCACGCCTTATGGAATATTGATTTATAAAAGTGAACATTTAAAATGAAATTGTTTATTTAATTTATCTTCGACTATTACGATCCCACACGGATGTTTTTCCTCTTTTAATACCAATGGAATGATACACGTATAACCGATTGATTGCATGTATTTATTTTAGTTTTAATTTTATTTTTTAATATTTTAGTCGTATTTATTTGCAGCTGATAGCATAACGGTAAAAGTAATTAAAATTGTTATATTTTTTATATTTTCAGTAATATATCTATTATTGTAATTATGAAATGGTTTTGACAGAATCTGTCAATTGTATTTAGAAATGTGAAGGGTTTTTGATTATAATTAAAGATTTTCCATATAATTTCTACGACTTTAGCACTTGGTTTTTTCTTAGTCGTCAAGATGGCGCCAAATATTTGTCATTGATTTGACATCGTGTTTTTACAGCAAAATATGAGCCAATAAATTAATGGATATGCTTTTAAATTCCTACCTTGTCTTAAATCTATTTTATTATGGAAGAGCAAATTTATTTCTGATAATTTCGTTAAGCAACCATAATATTCAATTCAGATATAGTGCATTGGGGTAACAACGTAATACAAGGATGGAAGGGGTAAAAACGTAAACTCTATTGCCTTATTCATAGACAGCTTTAAAATCCGTTTTAGCTATCGAATGTTTTGTCTTCATCGCTCAAACTGAATTCAAAAGTCGTTCGAAAGGGACAAAACATTCGAAAACTAACCTAGGTTTTAAAACTGTCTATGAATTAGGACAGAAAAAAATATAATTTGGGGTTATCCCAACGCACCTACATTTAAAATTTTATATTGGTGTGCGATCCGATTTGGGCAATCTATTACATTTTTAAATCTACTTACATAGATATGAGATCAAACTACTTTACTGCCTAATCATTGCAATTCAATCTGAATTTACAAACACCGAAATAACATCATCTTGCAGTTTATTTTCCTCTATATTTCTCGAATAGTTTATTTTGGATTTATCGAAAAGCAAGTCTTCGAAAGAAAGAAATAAATTGTAAATTGCACAAAGTATCCCGCCAGAAGATATTCAAACATTTCCAATCGCGGGAATTTTGTCTCTAGTATTTTTGACATCTAATCTTCTTTTGAATACTTTGGTAACTTCTATAACGTTTTGCAAAAACCATAGAATTTACTAAGACCTCTAGAAACGGGGACAAAAACAACAGTATTAAAAACTATACATATAGTGTATTTCATTAATATACATGAGTTCAGAATATTCTCGTGTAAAACTGCTAACAAAATACTATTAAAATAATTGCAAAAAAGAAATTGGTATTCACAACTTTTACACTTCTCACAATTTAGCATCATGCTTTAATACATGAAATGTTTTTTTCTATCTCTTAAAGATCGGTCCCATATATTCTATAACGAGAAATTAATAATAAATGCTTTTAATATCAATTATTCCTACCTCCACCATCGAATAAGCGTCTCTATGTATACATTTTGTATTTATATACCCCAAGTGTGGCTTAAGAGGATTCTTCTATATATCCAAAATGAAAAACAATTAAATGTAAGTATTAAATAAAAATAGAAAAAGCTTTGCGCTTTTAAAACGTATTACAACCGTCAATGTACGCCAAATTAGAAATCGATGTTAGAAAATGTAATTAAAAATAGTAAAAATTAAACAAAGAGTGTATTTTTCTAAATTAAACTTTATCATATTATTATAGTCTATCTAAACTAAGAAGTTCCATTTGACATTGGGAAATAGGGATGCTGTCAAATAAATCGGTTCTTACAATATCCGATTATTTAGAGATATCGATAATATTTGTTTATATTTCTTAATCGATTACAGTTTATATTTTCAATTTACATCATTTCGTTTAATTTTTCATGAACATTTTTATTCTAATGAGACATCAACAATTGCATGTCACTTTACTATTTAGGAACAAAAGGAGTGATTTATCTATTACTAGCGGCCCGTCCCGGCTTCACCCGGGTTCAGACACTTTTTCGAGTCCAGTCCACATCACGCACATGCTTATGAACACATGATACATACATATAATACAATACATATACTCCAAAGTGAGGAATCTCCTCACTATGTGTGGCGTATCCTACAATACTGCCTTCATTTCCATTGTAATATCCAAATCTATTAATTAATGATAAATTAATTCATATTAATATTATTATTTCACTATTTATTGATGTATGTTCGTTGACAGCATACCTATTATTAGCTGAAAGTTCTGTATTTTTAAAAATTAAAAAACAACTGTTTTATATCTGCTCGATTATTTAAATATTTTTACCGATTATGCGTATACAAATGCATTTGAATAGTCTCGACTCTACCGGTAAAAGACCCAACGAAGTGACTTTGCAATGACGTCTAGAAAAAAAATATGTTTCTTAAAATGGTTATTTTGCTTTATTTAAAGGATTCTAGTTTAAATTTAGTGATTATGGTTTGTATATCTAGTAATAAATTAAGAATAGCTTCATAATTCCATGGATTTACGGAAAGTGTTATTGAAATTGTGTGGGTTACGTCTGCACAAAGTTATTTACGTTAAAAGTATGAAACGTCAAATGGAACCTGTTAGTTTAGATAGACTATATTAATATTTATTAATAAAGTCTTAAATTGTTTCTGGTGCCTTAGGTTGAAATATTTTTTTTATACTTAAAAACAGCGTAGTATGTTTTGGAATAGCATTCTCATATAATGTTGTCTTGAAAAACGGCGACCCACCGACTACCACCTATGAGGGCATTTTAGCCAGATACCTAACGTTTAACACACATATATTTTACTCGTATTAAAAACATTCCACTCATGATTGGATTTTGAATCTAATTTTAGTAGCACTTATTGCGATAAAATGAAAATTACAATTCTAACAAATTATCAAGCTGTCAAAAACATCGTATTTTAGTGCTTAGTACCTACTTTCATATCATTGGCAAAAAGCATTGTATTAAAAAGAAATATTTTTTTAGCTATGATTATTTATCTTAACATAGCTTTAAAACTCAACTACCTAAAACTCAGTAGATATACTCATGTAAAAAAAATTGAAATGTCTTTATTGATTGAAAGTCAAATGCAAGATTTAATGTTTGTACCTATTCTCCCGTAAAAAAATATAAGTACATCTAATTATTATTTAAATATAAACTTAATGTAATGGTTTAGTATTTCCTCTATATGTTTTAAATATTATTTATTTATTTTCATAGTTAGACGCAAAACTCTATCCCAATCAAAATGTATGTCCTAAATTATTCTCCCATTGTATGTATATATACTACCTATCTAGTATCATGTTACTAGAAATAGTTGACTGGTTCTGAAATGGTTGAATGATTCTAAACTTGGTTGAATGTTAGTTGAAATGAATATTTATATGCTGTTATTCTCGCTCAATGATTTAGATTAAATCGGTGCTAAGTGTTTTGTAGAGAATGTTAAATGTTTAGTAAAAATTATAATTATCAACGAACAGAATTAAACTGTTTAAATTGATTATTTTGTTTTACTTCGTTACCTTTAAAAGATGTAGTATAAAACAAGAAAGAAATTAAGAAAATAAGCAAGATTTGCGGCTTATTTGACATATTTTTACACTAGGCAGCAATGAGCTGAATACCTGTCCGTAAATGGTAGCATCATGCATCTCGCTTTAATGTATGAGTTATACCATTCTATCTCTTTCACATTGCCGATCTATGTTCTAAACTACATCTTTACCTGTAACAATCCATTTGACATCACAATCTTCACATATGTTTATACATAAACTCACGCCTTTTCCCCAGAAGGGGTAGGCAGAAACGCTACTAGGACACCCACATCTCGCCTTGTGTGTTCCGTCCCTCCGTCCAACAGTGTGATTATGAATAGAAAAATCCATTATTTCTTTGCTCAAGCCGGTATACGAACCCTCCCGAACGAAGGCATTCATCACGAATGTTTATTTTTCTTATATAAATGAAAATTGGGAAATAAAACGAAAAAAATACCTAAAAGTGCATTTATTCCACAATAAATTAACAACATATACAGTTCTGTTCATCGGCGTGAGACAACACACAAACTTAATACTTCAACATATTACTAGCTATTTATTGACTAACTCAATGCTTATAACTACCGTCACTTAAATATGCCAGGGGACAAATACTTTCATACGTAAATTCAAGTTATCACATTAAAATGTTTGTTTCGGGACGAGGTGCTTATAGTTGTTGTTGTGTCTTAAAGTTGCTGTAACCCACGACAATAAACCTCATATAAATGTTGAGATCCATTGGGGTAATGCGCGATGTTTAATCTACTTGTCTGATAAAAGAATATTCATTTGGAATCCAAAAAACAAATACACCCAACAGTCACATACATTGTCCTGATCCCACACTACGATCGAGTGTGTCGTGGGTATCAGAAACTACGAGAGACTTTTCGGCCTCACAAGCACCCAGACCCGAAACAAATACCTGTGGTTCAAACAAATATTTGTTTCTTTCTTCGCGGTCTTTCTTTTGACAGCCGGCGTCCAAACAACTGCGCCACGGAAGCAGTCAAATCCGGACTCGAATATTTTTAGTGGGTAAATTTAACGAGCCCCATTTTCTTAAGAATGTAGCTCCAGAATAACATAATGTTCAGATAATCCTTTAAAGATTTGAATAAATATAAACCTTACCGCTATTTTTAAATTTTGGGGCAGTACCAATGGCAGTGGAGGTTTCAATTAGACTACCTATTAATAATTTAGCAAGTGCATAATTCAATTTATTTTTCACTTTATTCTATTTATTTTTCTATAAATATAATTTAGCAGAGGGTAGTTTCCGTTCTTGGCCATATTGCCAACCAGTCAGTTTCGGAACGCGTGTCTTGCTGAGTGGAATTATCGACGCAATTTGAATAGTTTTGTTGACAATCTTGTACAAGTGTTTAGTGCTACAACAGGTGACCGTTTTCGTGGGAGACCATAAGAGCTTCGAAAGCAGGCCTCCGGTAAGTTGGCTAAATGTGACTTCTATATTTTCTGATTTATTAAAGCTTGGTAATTGGGTTTGTTACGCTCTCTTTGTGTATTAACAAAGTATATAGACCAAGATGTCTTATTTTGCTATCGACACAAGCTTTCAGATAAAAAAAAAATGCATTTTTAAGTGACGGCAAATATTACAACAGCTAAATCTTCGTCCTTAAACATATAAAAACTAGATTTGTGGTGAAAATATAACCTGAGACAATCTTCTAAATCAAAACAACAGAAGACAATTAATGTACTGAATGAAAACGATACTCAATTTGATTAAGTACCACTAAAATATCTCAATTATGTATGTAATACTTAAGCAACTTAATTAGTTTTTAACATATTTTAAATTTAGAAATTATTACTTTAGTTTGCATGTGGAAACAAAATAACTAAATTACATTTAGTGGAAGACATCACAGAAAATTAAAATACGACCGAAATCAAATAACTCTTAAAAAAAACACATTCCATAAACAAAATGGAGAATGTTGCGACAGTTTACTCTATCTTCTTTAAACCCTGCATTTCCTAATTTTATCTAGATTTTGCAAATAATTTATTTCTGAATGCTATTTTTACAATTCAACGTAAATCATGTTTATGTAAATATATCTCAACAAGACAGGACTTTCAATTCACAGCATTTTATACATAATATGAAGCAATCTTTAAATTCTAATTTTTTGCATGAAATTTGCGTCAATAATTTAGATAAATCGTTTTCGAATTTCTAAAGGGAGGGGAGAATATTCTGCAGTTAATATCGCTAAATTACAACTAGCTAGTTCGTTCTACGTTTTTATCTTTCTCATATTTTGCCTCCGCTTTTGATTTATCATCCAGATAGAAAATATATATGCTCAGTCTATGCAATATACTTATTATGCATATCTATGGTAGATACTATTAGCTTACGTAAAATTTTCAAGCTAACTCGGTTCTCCGTCCTACTTTTTGAATAATTAAAATCCTTTCTTTTTTAAGTATTTTTTTAATTTTCTCAACCCCGTCCTGCCTTGTTCGTAATTATAACGTACGCTAAAACAAGATAGCTACATTTTTCTCAATTCACTAAACCACGTGGTATTAATCTATCGACATCGATGAAATAATATATTGTACTTCCCTTTACTTCCTATGAAGTGGCTAATTTCATTTGTCAAAATATTAGAGCTTAAGATTTAAACTCGCTAGTGTCCCATAGAAAAACAATAATATATCATGAAAGAATATGTTGTGAACCAATTTTAACACAAGGAACAAATATAACTATATTTCGATGAAATGAGAACCTTCACATTTTCTTGAAGTTGGTTAATACAGTAAAAATTGTAATATTCTTACTCAACTTTTTCACACATTAAGCAAAATGATGGCGCCAGAATCAAGTGACTACTTTACTGATCATTTATAATTTTATCGATGTCGTAGGTAACTACACTTTTCAATTTATTTATTTATCAGATTAATCGTACAAGCGAAAGCACCATTTATCTATTCTATAACCGTTTAGCGCTAAATTCCACATTTATTCTGAATATCTAAACGACACATCTATATTCTAAACTATAATAAATTACAAGTGGAGAAATACTAGATAATGTCCGTTTTCCCTAACTTTATTAGGTACTTGAATTTAAGATGTGTAATTAGAAGTTTATAAAAAAACTGTTCTTGTCGTTGTTACTCACATAATACAATTAATTGGTGAAAACAGATTAGAGTTGAAAATAAATTCACTGTATTCATAAATAACACCGTTTTGTTATTTCTATAGATTATATTGTTTTGGCCAAATGTAGCATAAACCAAACGTCACGTTTACTCATTTTAAAGGTATTGGTTGCCCAACTTAGTGTGTACCGTATACACATATCGATTAAAATAATATATCGAAAAATTGTATCCAAATTATTGCAAATAAATTAATTGTATAAAATATAATATCGAGTAAATTATGATTTATAATCAAAAATATACCAACTAGATCAGTTTTTCAAAATTAATACTGAAATGATACATTGAGTAAAACCTAATGAGACTTCACAAACATTATTTGGTCGAAAATTAAATGTAAAAAAAACAGTAAATAATTCGCTTTATGGTCCATAACATTATACTTATCACAATAATGACTAATTCATACAATCAAACGTCATCTACTTATTTGTGAATTTGCTACTAGTCATTATTTATTAGTAACCACATTATTATGCAAGATTTTATTTTTACAGGAGTTCAAGCATTTCAACAAAATAAGTATTAAAACACAATATTGATTTCTTAAACCTTAAGCTGAAAGATATAAAACATCCCATAATCTGGTCACTAATAAACTTTTATTGTTGTAGAATATTTTAAATTAAATTAGTGGTAATGGACAGCGTTTATATTCCTTTCATAAAAAAAAAACCATTTATTACCTTAAAGAACTATTTATTTACAGTTGATAACACTATTTTCTTATGGCCTTATTCATAGACAGCTTTAGAACCTATTTTAGTCATCGAATGTTTTGTCTTTTTCGCTCAAGCTGAATTCAAAAGTCTTACGAAAGGGACAAAACATTCGATAAATAAAATAGGTTTGAAATGTGTTTATGAATAAGGTCGTAACAAGATAATATTATATTGAAGTGGACAATAGTTCGAGGTGACTTGTTAATGCAGCAATAATTGTTGTATTGTTGAAAATAAGATTAAAAACATGAATACTTTATACTATGGTCACAGTAATTTTATTTTATAATTGAATATTATTCCGCTCTGCCATTACCTCTAAAAGGGCACACAATATCAAGATACATATCGATACACTCCGCATATTTGGCTCAAAAAATTTACATACTTTAGAATGCTGTACCTAGTCACTCGCGAATCGCACTCTTATGCTCTACAAAGGCATTTTATCACTAAAGTATCTGTATCATTCTCAATTGTTAATTTATAATTACGAACGTTTATACAATTAATTGAAACATATGTTTTATCCAATAATTTGATAAAATTGCCAGTTTTTAAGAAATTTAAATGCTCAATCGGTGACAAAAAACAAGCTACTAGTTTTTATTATTAAAACATTTTTCTTTAATTCAGCATCCACAGTTCTTCACCAAACTTTGAGTACATATACTTCATTAAAACAGCAATTTAATTCCGTAATACTCATTTGAATTTTTATATTAACTTGAATATTGCAACGTAATTAGATCTTATATTAGCGAATAAAACATTAGTTAATTTCGACGTCATATAATAATTAATTTTAACTTAACGTAGCTGTTAATAATATTATGACATAAGTTATTATGTTACAAAATATATTAAAATCTTTAATAAATTAATAATTTCACTTTGGTAAGCGAATAGATTAGAGTTGCCCTTAATTGGTAATACATACCTATATTAACTTGCTAACATAATCAGCATGATAATCACCTTATTTTTAATTCCTGAATAAACGAATATTCAACTAACTAATTCTCAAAACCGATAAATATTTCGTCAACGTGATACATATCTTAATACAATTTATTTGAACTTATATTTTAAAGATTTAAATTTTCAATATTGTGAATGACCTATTTTGTTCATATTTTCGCATCATTGGTGAACGATACCACCCGGTTTCAAATGTTAATCAACTTTCTTCTGTATCAGCCCAAATACGTCCCAATCCACGGCACGGGCCTCCTCTACAATCGAAAGTATGATTGAGAGTGGTTGGCGGAAATCGATGAATTATACAATTATCGAAGTTGGCGGACTTTACATACCATAGAAATTAACGTTAATCCACTATTAAATACGAATTATATGATCTCTAAATTAAGCTAAAACAAATATTGATCACCTAGTATCTGTGGAAGCGTCTATACCTCTGGTTACGGTCTATATAGATTACAGTCTATCACAGTTCAGCTGTCACACACTCTCATTGATCATAACTTCAAACCCACGACAGGTTTCAAATTTCACTGTGAGTCTCGTACACATTTACAACTGATTTATCTGACTTTACTATTGAAGCTGGAAAAGTAATGTAGTTGTTTAGAATCGGAATGCCTTGATTTACGCAACGTAGCACGCGTAGATGCGTTTTGTTTTTGTAAGTGTTATTATGTATAAATCACCAATTAGTAAAAATTATCGATAACATTGATTTAAGCGTTGACATCACTATCACATAAACGTCACGTCAAAATAAAAATACTGGCAATTACGTAATTAGTAAAATTAATATAAAATTAACTTCGCTTGTTAATTTATTTTCAATAATCTCTTTGCTTACAGTTCCAGAATACCATTGTTAATACCATTTAATTCCATACCTATATACTCAAATTAATACTATAATTCGTTCTAAAATCTACACGGTTTTCAGCGTCTATCTCTTTCATACTTGTATTCACGTATCGTCTTATCTCTGTTTTTATTTTGTGCCAATATCTAAAGTGATTTATTATGTAGCTGCCATCGAATTCCAATTAATATTTCCGTTTTATCTAAGATAATTCATTTGAGATAGTTAATACATTCGATTACTCAGCTGCCATATTTAATTTTAGCGGCATTACTTCGGTTAGATTTGCGATTTGTATTGTTGGACAATGACCCATAGATTGTGGTATTATAATAAGCCAAAGTAGATAAAGAGTTACAGCTTAAGTCTATCCCGTACACAATTTTATTGGGAATTCGAATGTGGCGCAATTTGTGTACTTCCAGAGTTGTTTTTAGATTTGATATTTACAACTATTCTTCATACGAGAGATTGCCGATTCGTAAAACAATTGCCAACCAAATTGTGTCACGTAGAACATGTTAAAATTCAATCCGCTACTTACCGATGGGTTATAAAACAACACGCAAAGGAATCATAGTCCGTACAGCCACATCTTGCTAAATTAAAAAAGCAATTTAAACACTTTCACTGTCACTAGTCCACGCGAGTCACGCGAAAAGCCATCCGCGAATGTATCATCATAACGTCTTGAGGGCGTCCCAGAGGAACATGAGCCTGTGGTACAGAGCCAGGTTGATTATGTTCTACAACTGATAGCCCGTGCGGACTTGGTGGTTGGGCTCCGAGTCGGGCTGCTGGATAAGGGGCGGCGCGAGGGGGTCCTCGCTTGAGGTCACTGTGGTGGAGGGGGGGAGGCCTGTGGAGCGAAACAACTTTGTATGACATTATTTTTATTAAAGCTCTTATAATTTTTAAATAAATATATTATGTAAAAGTTTTAGCTGATGTGAAAGTAATATGAAATCTTTAAAATCATAATAAAGCTGGTCGCTGTGGGCTAGTTGTTTAAAAATTCCTTCTGTATAGGTGAAAAAGGTCGGGTTTGAGATAGACAAAGTGTAAAAAATATTTTTTGCACTGACCCTCATTCTCGTCTTCCTCTGCGAGCCATTTCTGTATCTCAGTCTGATACATCCTCCTCTGCAGGACTTCTTTCGTCCTCGGCCTTGAACCGATGAACGTCACTTCAATCTGAAATAGCGGTTGTAATGATAAACTTTGGAAAATACTTGGAATGACGAAAATAAAATCCACACACAGACATATTATATTCATTGGAATCATGTTTGCTATAACGACAATCTTTTCATCTTCGTTATTTAATTATTTATTGTTATTAACCTTAATAATATCGGTTGAATCCTATCATTTTTCATTGATCAATTGTTTATCATTTATTTCTCTTTACCTTTAACGGTCCTTAAAATTAAATGAAGTGACCAATTAATGTTTATTAAGATAGTGTACTCACTCCCGGCGGTAGGTGTGGCCTGAGTTCCTCGGCGAGGTCTCCGCCGGCGCCGAGGCTCTGCGCCTCCTCCCAGCTCGTGTGCACCTCCTCGTGCAACAACTTCTCCTCTGAAAACAAAACAGAATGATTCAGTAACGATAATATAATATGTGCATTCTAGATACAGGTTTATAGGGGGTAGGATTACTGATCTCGAAAATGAATAGCGCTTATAGAAAACTACGCACAGTGATACGATAACCATTAAACATTACTTTACATTCACCACACATTCTGTACGTAATTAAATTGAAGGATATTGTGAAAACAATCCTTTATATCTTTTTAATAACTCAACGTAACTTGCGATTATTTAGCTGACGCTACCGGTCGACGACATTTACCGTGAAATATATGCGGTTTACACTACGCGATTACAAACGATTACGTTTTAAAATTAACGAAGGTTTATTTACCATCTCTCTTGGTGGTGCTCCTCTTGTACTGTATCCTGAAGCGGAACGCCTCCAGCACGCTCGCCACTACGATGGTCAATACCACCATCGTGAATAGGTAGAATACCTAGAAACATATTCAACATTATTATAGCTCATACCTTCCTTCACATATATCGGAAACCCTACATCCTGCCTGAGGGATACTTATATCCGCCTGGATAGAAGACAGTACATGATTATGGAAAAGCCGTCATAATGACCTGTACAAGTGATACGTTTCGGATTCAGTCTCTATTGAATATCCGTACATAGTTGTATCAACCAAAAAAACGTGAGTTGTCTATGATGGATACTTTTGGATTGTATTTATTTTACTATCGGATAAATTGTAGCCATATCGTCGTGACAGTATATGAGAGACTTCAGTGATACAATCACCTAGCCCCGATAAAAATACTTGAAGATCTATTGATACAAACACATTTGTCTCGGTGCGAAGACCTAATCCTACTCTAGTTTCACAGCCGCCGCCTTAACCAACTACATAACTCAGGCTATCAAAAAATAGTAGAAATATTCTCACCATAAAATATAACCTAGTGAACTGCCCCGCGACACTGGCATACGCATTCATGAGTATAAACCAGTTGTTAACAACAGTCAGCTCGAACAACGTCACACCACTCGTCAGAATGTTCTCGAAGTTATTCAGGTAGTAGTAGCCGAGCGTGGTGGACCCGTTCGACGAGTACTTGTAGAAGTCCTCCACTGTCGTGTTGCTGGAACATGATTAATAGATGGCGCTGATTTGTTGAATTTAAAATGTTGTGTCAAGGTCTATTGTCAAAAGTTTTGGCGGGTGTAGCGTAATTAATATTAAATGTGCTAGATGAATTGTCGACGGCGCTAATATCGCTGAGTGTTTTCTAAACTTATATTGAGCTCGGAAGGGTTAGCGAGATTGTAAATAGTGCGATCGGTTTTTAATTATTTAATAGGTTTGAGTTATTAAGTACTTTAAGGTACAATGTCAACGTCTTTTTAACAGTGTTTATACGGTTCAATATTAATTTTAACTGTGATATTACCTCTACTTTGTTTGTAGGAAAGTAAAGGGTCCATTTAGTCTTAATTATTAATTAAAAAGAAGTTACGTACTAACGTAAATCTTCACATGCCTCTTTATTAATTTTTAAAATTAATAATATACTCACACACAGCAATTCTTCAAGTCGTAAGAAGCGAAGAGTTCCATTCCAATAATCGCGAAGAAGTAGTACATGACCAACATGACGCAGCCGGCGGACGACATGAGCGGAGACAGGAGTACCAACGTGCCGAACACATCGCGGTACCTCTTCTTCAACTTGTACAGACGCATTAACCTGAAACACGAAGAATACCGTTATTTTACCTTATTTGTAAATAAATAAGTACACCCAACCGTCACATACATAGTCCTGACCCCACACTAAGACCGAGTCTTGTCGTGGGTATCAGGAACTACGAGAGACTTTTCGGTCTCACAAACACCCAGACCCGTAAATACTTGTGGTTCACACAAACATTTGTCTCGGGCATCGAACCCGTGGCCTCTCGTTTCGCAGCCGGCGTCTAACCAACTGCGCCACGGAAGCTGCCGTATTTAGATAATTTGGTGATATTCGTATCCATCCGGATAGTGACAACCTTACAGTGGATAAGGATCCGTGATAATAACCTACGTAAGGTTCGCGTTTCGGGTACATCCTGGATCGGGTTCATCCCATATATCAGGATAGAATCATCTTCACAATAGGGATGTTTCCAAAGTTAAATTTATAAAAGTATTTAATGATCACTGCAAAATATCCATTATAATAAACATTAATTGAAACAGCATAAAAATCGGTCGTAAAATGATAGAGATATTAATATTTTTAGTAGCGCAGTGGGGACACTCGCTTTCTCTTTCGCACCCACGCGCCTTATGGAAGATGACGTCAAGGGACGTATTTGCATCCTTTTCTATTCCTCCTTCCATCAAATTTGTAAAGCGTGTAACTTGTTTTTTTACTAAACAGAGTTTAAAAATTGTTTTTGTTTATGATTTTGCGTTAAGTAACCTTTCGATATAAATAATAATAAAAATTGAGTCAATATTTCTATTGTGTTGACTGGCGCGATCACTTTTGCATTTCCTATATAGTGTATTATCTATTCTTTTGCATGACGGTGGATCTATCTTGACAACCTCCGTGGCGCAGTTGGTTAGACGCCGGCTGTGAAACGAGAGGCCGCGGGTTCGATCCCCGCACCGAAAAAAATATTTGTGTGATCCACACGTATTTGTTTTTTGTATGGGTGTTTGTGAGACTGAAAAGTCTCTCGTAGTTCCTGATACCCACGACACAAGACTCGATCTTAGTGTGGGGTGGACTATGTATGTATTTATTTATTGATCTGTATGTAAATTTAACATCAGATGCAATATAGTTACTACTACTCACCTTAAAGGCCTAAATATAACCACAATAAAGAGTTTAGGCGCGATGGTGAGCAGCACGGCGCCCATCAGAGCCAGCAGCGTCACGCTCAGGTCGAACACGTTCCAGCCGCTCTCCAGGTACGCGCCCAGGCCCAGCGCCATCATGCGGATCGCTGCTTCTAGCAGGAACACTGGAAGGAGAATAAATATCATTATATACAGCTTAAAAGGCCTGTGTAATAGCCCCCTTTTAGCTTTTAAGCTCCACGAAATGTGGGTGGAACTAGTGGCGTCAATGCCTTCCCATTTGGGATTATCATGGACTTGAAATATTGATGCGGTAATAGTACCTATAATTATACAAAAATACACGGCAGAAATATTGAAAATCTCTGTACTCTATATGATTTTAATTTTTTTCTTTGCAAGTCGCTGTCTTGTATAATGAAAATGAAAACAATTATTAAATCTGTAAAATAAAAATCATTTCGATTCTGTTATTTTTCTTTACCACCCGATTTACAAAACAGTTTACGTCAGAGAAGTACGGAAAATTGTGAAGAATCTGTAGCATTGCTGTTTTCAAAATCAGTTTACTATGCAGCGTTTATACTATGGTATCACACAAACAAAATATATAAGTGTACTCACAAAGTACGAAGTGCGTGGTGGCCTGTTGGTAACGGACCAGACGCGGCTGCCTTCATGTTCACGGTGGCCGCGGGTTCAAATCCCAGGGCACACCTCTGACTTTTCGGAGTTATGTGTGTATTGATAGTCAATCACCACACACTTTAACGGTGAAGGAAAACATCGTGAGGAAACCTGCATACCGTAGCGATTTTAAAGAATTTCTACGGTATAAGGCCGCCAACCCGCACTAGGCCAGCGTGGTGGACTATATGGCCTAACCACTCTCAATCGATTCTCTCGATTGTAGAGTAGGCCCGTGCCCAGCAGTGGGACGTATATGGGCTGATACAAAGTGTACTCACAAGACAGGAACAGCCAGGTGTCCCACGAGGCGCAGAGCAGCCTGGCGCTGTCCTGCAGGTTGCCGGCCGCCTCGAACACGCGCGCCACCATCGCGATGCCGTTGCAGATTATCAACGCGTCTGGAATTAACGTTGGCATCTTGAATACAAGTTGAGGTCTAAAAAATATTCACCCTACTATTGACAACATCTTAAACGTTAAGATATTGTGTATAATATTATATCAGAAAACTAATAGGGAGTTATCGGTCCTATAACACTATTGACTGCACCCAAAAAATCGTTACGGAAATGGAAAACGCGACCTTTTGGCATAGCTTATTTCACTGCGGCTTCTCGATAAATTAATCTCGACAAAATAACTTTAAAAAAGAGAGAAGAAGTAAATAGAAATCAAGATTCTGCATTACGTTCGTTTAATTGCATTATCAACTTCACTCCACCTCATTTCTCACTTCCTTTCACTCAACAAATCTCTACTCAATGAATCTTACCAATTAATCAGTACATCATATACTTACATATAAAATGCTCAAAGTGCGGCGACCTGGTCAGGGCCGACGCAGCCCTCGCCAGGGGCTCCAGCTTGGACCTGGCATACCAGGGCGCCCGGGCCGTCTGCGCAGCCCACCTCAACGCAAACACCTCATACACATTCGCAAACTCTGCCCTTGATAGTCCTCCTGAGCCGGACTGATTTAATTGCTTGAACATTAGCAACACATCCAGACCCGAGTAGCGTGGCGCGTACCGTCGTACAAGGCCGGCAAAATGACGCAGTCTTACTGCTAGGGGAGCTCGCCTAGAGACTAGGAGTCGGAAGGCGTGGCGGGTGGCGCGGCGGCGGTGCAGGAGCAGGGCGCGACATTTCTCGCGCTCGATTCTGGTGAATGCTTCGTAGACTACGGCCAACATCTGGATACAAATGAGAAATAATATTCTGGATTACAACAAACATAACATAAATAGTTATAGTAACATACATGGCATTTCTAGTTTCCTTATTTAATATTTCTATAATTACATTTTTGATGGTGACTTGTGAGAGAATGTCGACCACTTCAAGAATTTTCCGTGAGAATCTGCTTCCAGCAGTTGAGAACATAGGATCTCACGATATGAACATAGGTTATGAATGTGATATATTTTGATTAAATTAACAATTGAACTCACCAAGTTCATGAGCACATACAGCACGGTGATGATGTAGAGGATGAAGAACAGCGCGTACCACTTGGACTTGGCATATGACGACATCATCACGTCGGGGAAACTGGAAACAGAAAACAAAACTTCCAAATCTGATTGAACATTGAATTTTATTCTGCTTCTATGTATTACTGACTTCTATGTATGACTGCCTCGGTGGCGTGGTTGTACTGCGGTATGACTACAAAGCTGAGGTCTCGGGTTCGAATCCCGGGTCGGGCAAAGTGATATTGGATTTTTCTGTTCATTATCAGCCCGGAGTCAGGAATTTGTGCCCGATATGGCGATAGGCTCGCCCCCTATCACATCATGGGACGGAACATGCAAGGCGAAATGTGGGTGTCCTAGTGGCGCCTCTGCCTACCCCTTCGGGGATAAAGGCGTGAGTTTATGTATGTATCTATGTATTACATTGGCCGAATAAGCAAAGAACTGGTTGTAAATCGAGAGGCTATGGGATTGATCCACGTATCGAGACAATTGTATAGGCAACCAATATATCTGACCAATGCTGTTAAGGCATAGATTTGTATTTTGAAGGTATGGGTGTCCTAAATCTGTATCTGTATCAGCCCATATACGTCCCACTGCAGGCCACGGGCCTCCTCTACAATTGAAAGTACGCTTGAGAGGACTTAGGCCATATAGGCCACCACGCTGGCTTAATGCGAGTTGGCGGACTTTACATACAAAATAAATACATACATAAACTCACGCCTTTATCCCAGAAGGGGTAGGCAGAGGCGCCACCAAGACATCCACATTTCGCCATGTATGTTCCGTCCCATGATGAGATAGGGGGTGAACCTATCGCCTTATCGGGCACAAATTCCTGACTCCGGGCTGATAATGAATAGAAAAACCCAATATCACTTTGCCCAACCCGGGATTCGAACCCGATACCTCAGCTTTGTAGTCGTACCGTAGTACAACTACGCCACCGAGACAGTCACAAAATAAATATAGTGTCCTAAATAATTATTTATATTTTCTCGTAATAAACAAAATACTTACTTGGCAGTAGTAAGCAGGACGAACATGCTGACGAAAGAGTCGCTGATGGTCTGGAAGTGTCCGTTGTCCACGTGCTCTGAGAACAGGTAGTACCCCAGCAGCGAGTACGTCGCCACGAAGAACATCAGTAAACCTGGAATAACGCGAAATATCTAGTCTATACATATAACACATTTGTAACCGATCAATGTTCATAGAAGATAAATGAGAAAATCTAATATGGGGTGTCTGTATTAACGCAATGGAACCCAAAACAATGATTTTTAGAATTTTTGTCTGTTTGTCTGTGCGGTTGTGCGCAATGAACTCAGAAACGGCTTAACGGATTTCGACGAAATTTGGTATAAAGGTAACTGACACCCTGGATTAACACTTAGGCTACTTTTTATCCCGAAAGATATAGTGTTCCCATGGGATGAGGAAGGAATTACGCTACATTTGTTACTTTTTTATACTCAAAGGGATGGGATGGAACTGGATTGCATGCCTTATGTGAGAATGACACGGCACGGGCGGGATATAATCATATTACGAGTATGTGTTTGGTGTTGCAGTTGAAAAATATTTTGCTGATATACGGAAGAAAAGACTATTGTCGAATTCTATCCGAAGAACTTACTAAGAAATTATTGATTAAGGAAGCAGCCGATTTAAATTTGAGATATTCAAACGCTCCACGTCAGGGATTCTTTTATCCAGTCTGGTCAATGGTCATATTATTTTATTCAAAGGGCAATGAAATACATTGATGGTGGGTAAATAAATACACCATTCCTATTGAGAATATTTTACTGTAGTTACATTCCGATACAACAAGTCCCGCTGACCTTATTTCCTACAAACTTGCTTTGTAAATAAGCATAGAAGTAGCATATTATGCTATGAGCCCCGAGCACCGAAAGTTAAGTTAAGATTTCCTTTATACTTGAAACTTAGGAACCTTAGACTCCTTCACAGAATTTGGCACTTAATAAAAATAATATGTAACAGTGTATGCCATACCTAACATATCAATAATAGGCGGCAGCGACTGCAGTATCTGCCGGATGAACCTCCTCACTCCTCCGCAGTGCCGCGTGTCCACCAGGAAGATGGGGCGCAGCGCCCGCGTCACGCGGAAGTGCGAGGACTGCCGGCACACCACCACCACCGCTTCCAGCACCATTATCAGCAGGGTTATACCCTGGGAAGACAAGAAAGCGTGAAGATATTTATCTTCTAGGAGATCTCGTGTGTTCGGATGCAAGTATTCCTAGATCATGTATTATTTAGATGTGAATTGTTTTTCACACTGTTCTTTATGGGCCATATTGACCAAGTGGCTGAATTAATTAATTACCAAGTTGCATATTTATCCAGTCTTTAAACAAAAATGTCTTACATCAGAAATAAACAACCCATAATTTACCAACGCCACTTGAAGCCTAATTTTGTCGTTAAACTTATTAAACAATGGTACCAGGAAAATATTTTACACATACTAAGCTCTAAAAGTAAAAATATGTTTAAATCGCATACCTTGATCATAGTTCTCTTGTGTTTGAGTATGGTGCTCCACCCGATCCACTTCAGCTTGAGGTGCAATTCGATTCCGATCACTGTGAGGGCCATCAGCTCTATCGTACCGTGCGCCCATACTGGAAGCTGCGAACAAAAACTATTTCAACCTCAATAGCCATTGATTATTAAATAAATACACCCAACAGTCATCTACATAGTCCTGACCCCACATTAAGATCAATTAAGTCTTGTGTCGCAGGTATCAGAACTACGAGAGACTTTTCGGTCTCACAAACACCCAGACCCAAAAGAAATATTTGTAGGCCGCACAAACATTCCTCTTGGTGCGGGGATCGAACCCGCGGCCTCTCGATTCACAGCTGGCGTCTAACCAACTGCACCACGGAGGCTGTCATTGAATGTATATTGGCCTTTGCACAAAGTTGAATTTATGTAGCTTGTAAAACGCAGATGGTGCTTTAGTTTAGTAGTTGGAAAATTTAAGCCAATAAAAACTAAACCATTAGGAGAGAATACTATAAGCGTCAATAACAATCAATTTGAGACTGAATCATATTCACTTGGCCAAGCCAACCATGCAAAATTTTGCAGCTTACGATATAACATTGAGAAATAATTGAAACATTTAACGCTTCTTTGCTAACTTTACACTATTAAATTTTTCAAAAAAGGACCATTGGGCAATAGGGAATATGCATGGAATTCAAATTGAGACCAATTTTTTGTTGTAGATTCTTTATTGCTTGAGATTGACATCTACATCAATATTTTTTTAATTATGTACTTTTCAATTAAGAAAATAATTATTAAAATCTGCATAAAATGAGTGCAAAATTCAAGGTAGTTGAAACGCAACTCTATTGGTCAATGAGAATTTGACGTCACAGTCTAGTAAGTTAATGTCAACAAGTGCATATTTGTTCGGTATTTGCGATTGAATTAATTTTTGTTGTAATTTCCTAGCATATTTCGGAGTGATATTAATTGTTTCTACTTAAAATAGCAAGTACGTTTCCAAGAATAATGACTGACAGTGGTTATGTAAAGAAGCAATCGGATAATCTTCCTAAAATTGATGTTTTTAATGAGTACATATTTCGCATCTAATCCGGATTTTACGGCTGCTGAAATCAGAGGTGTTAAAGCTGCAAGGACATTATAGATATTTCTTGTACATAGTTTTACAATACTTATTTCACAAATTAATGGTTAGAAGACATAACATAACCTAAAAATGGAGTCAAACTATAACGGTTTCTTAGATTTACGCGAATGTTACACATTGAAATAAAACTATTTTTACGGATTTTATTTTTTAAATTTAAAATTATTTTTAATTTTTAAATTTTTTAACTTCCCGACGTTTCGATTGCTTTTCAGCTTTCGTGGTCACGGGGCGGACTGAGGTATTAGTCATCCGCTGACTAGAACATCCTGCATATTAATTAATCCACAAACTACTACTTATAACTTCATAAATCATAAACTCACGCCTTTATCCCCGAAGGGGTAGGCAGAGGCGCCACTAGGACACCCACATTTCGCCTTGTATGTTCAGTCCCACGATGTGATAGGGGGCGAGCCTATCGCCATATCGGGCACAAATTCCTGACTCCGGGCTGATAGTGAATAGAAAAATCCAATATCACTTTGCCCGACCTGGGACTCGAACCCGAGACCTCAGCTTTGTAACCGTACCGTAATACAACTACGCCACCGAGGCAGTCTTTAACTGCCAGTACTATAACTTCATCTATTATAGGGATCAAGTTGTGATCCACACATGCATGAGGTAGTAGCATATGATATTCCCTTAATCTACTTATGACAAGTTGATGGAGATACCATGTCTCTTCTCATGATTTTACACCACTTTTTTCTTACTTCCACCGCTCTCGGAACAAAAAAAAAATACTTTTTTGGGTGTATTTATTGTTGTATTTTTACATTTAGGCACAATACAGCACTTATAAGTCGGTTTTTTACTTTGTTCCATTGTAAACAGTCGTAATATACAAAATATTGATAAATTATAGTGTACAACACTTCCACGCTTGTTTGTTTTATTAGACTATGACGTCATCGTAGCGCGCCAAAAAAACAGTGTTTAAACTGCTGTTATCAGTTTGATATTTTAAAATATATTTTTTTTGTATTTATATAGATATTTTTACGGCTGTTTTTTTTTTTTTGCCGTTATATAATGATGTGAACTATCATATAAGAACATAAAAAAAAATCATGCATATTCCCTATTCACTACTGATTCCAATCTGAAGTATATAACCAATAAAACTTCAAACGCAAAATAAAATGACTGCCTCGGTGGCGTAGTTGTATTAATTACGGTACAGTTACAAAGCTGAGGTCTCGGGTCCGAGTCCCGGGTCGGGCAAAGTGATATTGGATTTTTCTATTCATTATCAGTCCGGAGTTAGAAATTTGTGCCCGATATGGCGATAGGCTCGCCCCCTATCACATCATGGGACGGAACATACAAGGCGAAATGTGGGTGTCCTGGTGGCGCCTCTGCCTACCCCGTCGGGGATAAAGGCGTGAGTTTACGTATGTATATAATATGCAAAATAAAATACTTTTCCAACCATGTCATTTACCTCAAAAGTAGGCACAGCAGGATCCTCAGTGAAGGCCAGCAGGATTAAAACTAGTGAGGCGAGGAGATCCAGGCCGTGGTACCATGGATTGTGGACCCTCAGGTACGCCGGCAACTCCTCGGGACTAGACGGGTGCGAGTCGAACTTCTCGTTGTTCAGACCTTCCTGAAAAGAGAAGAACTCGTCATCTATCTATATCAGCCCATATACGTCCCACTGCAGGGCACGGGCCTACTCTACAATCGAGATAATCGATTGAGAGTGGTTAGGCCATATAGTCCACCACGCTGGCCTAGTGCGGGTTGGCGGACTTACATACCGTAGAAATTCTTTAAAATCGCTACGGTATGCAGGTTTCCTCACGATGTTTTCCTTCACCGTTAAAGTGCGTGGTGATTGACTATCAATACACACATAAATCCGAAAAGTCAGAGGTGTGCCCTGGGATTTGAACCCGCGACCACCGTGAACATGTAGGCAGCCGCGTCTGGTCCTTTACCAACAGGCCACCACGCATTATTTAATTGTTATCGTCGTCATCAGGCGATCAACCTACAAAACTAATAATGAATCAACCCATAGGAGTTAAGAAGCAAGTCTCTAATCCGTAAAAATATAACTTAGATAACACGAAAGAAAAAAATTGAATAATCTTTATTCATGTTGCAAATTAACATTTAACAGTTGATCGCTCGAACAGTTGATCACTTTACTTGTTCCCGCGACCTTTGACATGGGCCCAATTTTTATTTTCTTTAAGTATAAATAAGTGTTCCTTGTTTTTGTTCATATGTGTGTAATTTATAAGTGCATCAGAATCTAACTCGCAATTACAGGTATTAATTGTGATAATGTGGATGTGAATAATAAAGAGGCAAGTTTGTTTTATCGGACATTTTATTTTACAACTGCATTGAGCACCTGTCCATTTAGACAAATTTCACAGAAAAGAGATCGTTAAATCGGATTTGCACATTTGTTACAGTCAGTTCGCAGAACTGTATAGCTAGATTGACAGCGAGTCTACAGGTGCAGGCATCCGCTGAAAATGCAATTTACGAGCAGCCAATGCAGCTTTCATGTCCTAAAATTGGATGTGACGGTCAATTTAAAGTAGTACCGCGTTATTTTTGAAATTGATTTGGAAAAGATAATTTGAAAATATGATACTTATATACATATAGTTGAACTCCTCCTTTAACTTCATTTATATTCTAATCGACTTGGTTTTTACCAACCAATGAGAAAGGACAGCAAAGTCATCGCGTCGAAATATTTCAACTTCTTTAGACTCGAAAACACAAGCATGTTTTTTTTTTTTACCTACCTTTTTTGTGCCTACCTTGTGTGTGGACGCTCGATCCTACGCTTTCTGGTTAGGCTTGACTTACCTCTAAATAAATAGCAGCCTCATGGTAGTTCATCTCCCAGTGCTCGTCCTCGGACATGTGGAGCCCGGTGTGGAGTGAGGACCTGCTGCCCATGTCCAGGGTGGCTCCGTCGCCGCCGCCATCCGTGCCAGTACGCGTGTCTGGGGAAAGACGCTGTTTTACTGGGAGCACATGACGATTAGGCAGAAGGTATAGTGCGGATGTCTAGATTTTTTTTGCTGTATCACCCTTAGCAGGTGATGATGACAGGAAAGTATAGAATTAGGTATAGACAGCTTCCGTGCGCTTGTCTGAGAAAATTGACACTGGGTTACCGATAGCAGGCGATTAGAAGATAAGGAAGTATAGAATTAGCTGGAGTGGCTAATGAAACTTTCTTTGTGCTACTCTTTGCAGGCAAAGTGTAAAATTAGTTAGATTTCAGTTTCAGTCGGGATTAATGACAAGGCATTGTATTGTAATCCTCACGTGGATTAAATTGTATTTTTCGTGGTTAATGCATAGTATTGATATTAATGATGATTAAACTCAGATTCTGATATATTTTGTAATTTGTTTTTTTTTTTCTTTAATTACTGCCGCCCCTGTGACATATTTGATTCATAGCTGGCTTCGATCCGCACTGAGCCAAATTTTTCGTGCCCAACAAATATATATATTCCTAGCGGGATTTTATAACACCCAAAAATCTCGCATAGTTTCTAACACTTACGACAAATGAGTCGGTATCTTACTATGAGATTAGGATAGTCTATTTGACTGCAAGGTGTATTGATATGTTATTTGTTTTAAAAATGAAGCCAACGAGAGCCGAGTACTTCCGAAACAACGGAACTAAGTTTTCTGCTGTCTAATATTAAGAAAGTAAGCAATTGCTTTCTAAAATACGTAATAAAATTGTGTTATACCGTTACGTAATGTTGAATATGTTATGATTTTACTTAGTTATGACCGCATGTAATGTTATGCCAGGAAGGAAGTTGCAATAACATTTCAAGATTTATATTCTTAATGTTTTGATTTTTTAACACGTGAGGTACTAAGATAAATCTTATTTGATCGTATAATGGTATCTACCTTATAGATTTTAATACGAAAACCAACTTTTTCAATGTTTTAATAGATGAATTAAACGTGTTTAATAAAAATATATCTATGCCCTTCATTGAAAACTATCAGCAATCAACCACAGCAAACCAACTACCTAATTGGTGTTATTTAAAAATATATTATCACGACGCCTCTATTAAAAGTTGAAACATTACGTATCCCACGGGGTAGCCAGGAGCGACACCTGTATCTTCCACGAGAACACTTTTAATTTTCATCAAAATCGGGCTCGTGATTCCTTTCAATAATTTTCGCTACTTATAGTTTTGGATCTGGCCATACACGCCCACTTGAAAAATTTATGTATATAAAATATTTCAAATCGACAAAACCCCCATTAAGTGAATTTTCCGGCCTGGTATTCAAACTCAAACTCATGTTTTGGTGGTATCCTAATTACCCAAAAATACACAAGGTTAATGGCAACACCTTATCAAATCAAACTCGTAGGATAATCAAACAGAATATTATATCAAAAGAACTATTAGATGAAATACAAAAACAGGCTGTAGATTCAGAATTATCAGAAAACCGTGAAGGAAACGTCTACGATGTTTATCAGCAACCTACACAAGACACTATACCGCAAACATTAAATACAGACTATATATAACACACCATAACAAGCACAGGCTATAGAGCACCTAACACAAAATATAGAGGTTCATGAAGATCAGAACCCGCTTATTTTAGATTTTCTCCAAATACTAGCTGCAACGAAGGAAACACCGCTTTTTTGGGTCCAGTCCACATCAGCAACATAATTACTATTTCTCGAAGCGTTTTATTTAAATTCAAACTCAATACCCTCGTCTATACTACTTTTTCAGTCCCGTCCAATTAAATCCCGCCCTGTCCCATCTCATTCTCACTCACGACATGTAATTCTGTCTATCCCATCCATTTCGAGCTTAAAAAAGTAACAAATATTTTTGTATTTATTAGTTATCCCACGAGAACACTACAATTTTCGAAATAAAGTAAGTGTTAATACAGTATCTGCCTCCATACCTTTAAGCGAAATTGGTTCAGCCGTTTCTGATATCAGCGTGCACAAAGATAGACAAACAGCCAAAGATTCTAAATAATATTGTTTTAGATTCTATTACGTTAATACCGTCCCCCCATATTGGTTTTTGTCATTTATCTTCCACAGACATCGATCGGTTACAAATTAATCAATTTAATATTCATATAGACAAAAAAATAAATGTTATAATGAGTATTGTAATAAAATATGTGCTTAAACTACATACCTAGGTATTCGGTGACGGTCCAGTATATTCTATCCTGGGCATATCTCACTGCATTCGCAATTTTTTCGAGCTTCATTGTATATTATCGCCGTGAACAGTTACCTCCGAATGAATACTGACTGACAACTAGGCCAGTAATCAGTGACATTTCATATGTAGCGTCAGGAAAAAATACAATTAATGTAAATGATAATGTAATGGAATATTGTGTGTACTACTTTTTAATACTTATGTTGGAATAAAATTAGCGGATAATAACAACTTCTAAGGTAAGGATTGATTCATAGTAATAATATTAAATAAAGATAAGATCAAGTCTTGTGTCGTGAGTATCAGAAACTACAAAAGACTTTTCGGTCTCACAAACACCCATACCCGAAACAAATGCCTGTGGTTCTAACCAACTGCGCCACGGAGGCTGTCATTGGATTGATAGAAATTTAAAAAGATAAAGAAAAACAAATGCTGTCGTGAGTTAGAAAGATAATTTCCATCAGAATCTTTCTCTAGGGGTTTTGGTGACCTTACATTCGGAGTCCCCTTTTAAGGCTTGCGACGTCCGCCCACAACGTGGCTACGCTATAGAGTTTATTATCATGACCATACTAAGAACGTTTCGGACAAAAATCTCTGTATTATTCATACAAAGATTACTTTTTGACTAAATATTAATATTACTAGTCTCTCTTATGTGAGAGGCCGCCTGGGTAGGTACCCCCGCAATGTCTATTTCTCCCGCCAAACAGTAGTGTACCTGCACTATTGTGTTCCGGTTAGAAGGACATTATAGCCAGAGTAACTACTGGACATAATGAGACTTAACATCTTATGTCTCAGGATGGCGAGCGTAGTGGAATGCCAAGCATTGGCATGTAATGTATGGTGTTGTTTGGTTTTGCAATTGTCCATGAGCGGTCATATTGCTTACCATCTGGCGAATGGCCGGCTTGTCTCGCCAATCATCGCAATAAAAAAAATGTTTATAGCAGTCTTGACATAATACCGTGTTGTAGACAGACATATTATTACTATAATATCTTATTTTTGAAGTCATAATTCTTTTTGGGACGTTTGGAAATATTATGAGAGTAAAATTTTTACGATGCGCGCACACCGACAGCCTTAAAGCGACATGAAGAAGTTTTAAGTATCAGGAACGCATGAAGTTGGCGGAGAAATATTATATTCATATTATGCAGTGGAATTTTCCATTTTGGCTACATCAGAAAATTTACAAAATTAAAATTAAATGAGTTTTCACTTTTCAAGTACCAGGAACGTATGGAGTTAAGGGAGATATTTTTGTAAAGCAACTTTTCTCTTTACTTCTTAATTTAGTACAATAAAAACAAAGGAAACAAATCATTCAGCCTATGCCTATAATGTTAACGTCCTCACTTACACTTGACCGAAATTAAATCGAATTAAAACCCAAATCACTTGAGTTTATTGGAAACAGAGAATCCAATTAACATGGATGTACGTAACCTCGTTATCCCTAAACCCACGTAAACAAAGCTGGATCTCGTAAACGTGACGTCATATTGAGGTTATTCAAACGGTTACGTCATTTTATAGTTTTACAAAGTATATAGTGTACATTGGCGTCAGATATTTATTTCTCTTTTTTTTAAAAGACAGGACCCGATTCCCGACACACTTAACGTTAATACACACTGCTCGTCTCGCCAATTATCACAATAAAAAGAACTTATTTATGTGAGTAACTTATTCTCATGAGAAAAACTGAAGAGTTTTCCACTATAATATTATGCCACCAGCTTTTGGCGTTCTAACATGTCAATAACCGAAAGCAATTAGTACTACACACATATTTAAATCATATTGAGTAAGTTATAAGTGTATTTCTATGCAAAATAAACCTTAATTATTTTTAGTGCTGTTCAATTTCTCTGCTTTACAGAAATACAACTCGGCTTTTCATTTCAAACGAATAAACAGTCCCTGATATTGGATAAACGGAAAACTTCTGAACGCTCCAGCCTCCAGGCTATAACCCAATAAGAACATTCAACTTCCCGTCCTAATTTCTCTGTCGGTACAAACTTGGTTATCTAAAGTCAAAATATAATGTTATTTCTATTACTTACACGGGAAAATATGAGGAAAATTCTTAGTGTTTTATACTACTTAATATATCCTTTTTATTTTGAAAAATACGGTAGAAAATACACTTTTAAAGCGTTGGAAAACATCGTAAAGAAACCTACATACCATAAAAATCTTTGTAAGAATTTCTACGATACGTTAACTTCTCCAACTTGCAATAGGCCAGCCAGTCAATTGTTGATTATAAAGAAATCCAGCGGAAAATGAACAATATTAAACTAATATTATAAATTATAATATTTCAAAGTTCATTGTTTACTGTCTTTTTTTCTATCTGTACCTTCAGTGATGTATTATCATAAGTCAATGTTTACACAGTCATTTAAATTTTAAACCCGAGGTGGCCCGAGCTGCCGGCGCCCACAATGTGTGCTTTATGAATAATCAGTTATGTTCTAACATTTTATCGTCTATTTGAAGTTATTTTTGGCGGTAAATAGGATAGTGTGTGAAATTAGGTCACGAGGTTATAAGGTGACATATTTGACCGTGTATTATGATCTATTAAAAGCTTTTGCTAAACCGATAGATATTTAAAAGTTAGAAACCAGGTTTTACACGCGGATGCGTTTTCAAGATTCTAAAATACCAAACTTCTTCTTATACTTTCATTTGTATCTGTATCAGCCCAAATACGTCTAACTGCAGGGCACAGGCCTTCTTTACAATGGAGAGTGCGATTGAAAGGGGTTAGGCCATATAGTCCGCCACGCTGATCTAACGGGTTGGTGGACTTTACATACTGTATACATTTTTCAATATCGCCTCGGTATGCTGGTTTCCTCACGATGTTTTCCTTCCCGTTGTAGTGCGTTGTGATTGACTTTTAATACACACAAAACTCCGAAAAGTCAAAGGTGTGTCCTGTTATTTGAACCCGCGACCACCGTGAAAAATGTTGGCAGTCGTGTCTGGTCCGTTACCAACAGGCCACCACGGACTTTTCCTTTCATAAACCTTTCATAATACCTCATAAACCGTGAAATGTAGGCACGCTTAACACTCTTCAGAGCATAATCAAAAAGTTAAAAGATGTTTTACGCAAAAAAAGTATCTTGACAATCTCTGTTACGCGAATGAAAGAAAAATTAACAAACACCCAATATAAACCTAGTATTTCGTTCATTACGCACAAAAATGATGTGATAAAACTAATTTTCCATTTATTACAATGTTTTGAAATCATTCATATTATTTGCTCGAAATGGTACGTTCAATGGCGTGCCTCCACCGCGTGCCATCTTTATTCAGACGTCTTTCGACCTTTTCAATGATGAATGATCGTGGCGTAGGTCGAGGGAGACAGACATACACAGTAGTGCGAGTATGAAAGAGACGCTAAATATGGGGGAACCCTCCGTCTGCGGACTAGAAATTAGGCGGGGAATATATGATTTGATGTGCAACGACTACAATTCAGTTTTAGAAGAGCCAGACGTTTGGAAGTCTAGCGTTCGTATATAACTCGTAATTTGATTGCGTTATGTTTTATTGCCTTATTATTCGTAATTGTTGTTTGTAGCTTTTTAATAGTGTTGTATTACTGAAATATTACAAATCGTAAAGATAGGAACACATTATGCGCTAGAAAATGTCATTTATAGTCGTCTAAAATTTTAATAAGCATATTAATTTTCTTTATAAGTTTTAACACCCAAAATGAACAGTAAATTGGCGATGTGGAATAACTAGCTCAAATAAACATATGAATAAAAGATACTTGTAGCAGTTTAAAGTTCATTTAGTCTTCTTTCTTCTTTATTTTAACCAAAAGGCTAATTTTCATTCTATCCTTTTAAGACCATCGTCAATAACACAAAGAATATCTCGCTTACACCCAGCCTTAAAAGGCTAGACCAAGCTTATGTAAAAATTCCTGGCCCATCCATTGTCTATGAATGAGACGATACAAACGCCCAGTATAGTTACGTAACAACAGGGAAAGCTTGGTGGCAAAAACTTACTCAATTCCGCAGATTGAAAGGCATGAAACCTAAGTTAGGTAAAGAGGTTTATAGTAAGTTTATTACTTAGTTATCGATGTGAAAAGCTTTTTGTAAAGCTTAGTTTTGACTATGAGCGAGAAATAAGCTGTGAAAATAGAATTTGGGGCTTCAATATTTTTTCCAAGAGAAACGTTAGTGTGATCCCTAAAATTCTGTTCGGGTTTAAGTTTCACTGCTACTGGTCCGCGTTATGGTCTAAGCCGTTTTAAACCAGCTTTTGACTGTAGAATCCCATGCTCACTGATCTGGCTTTTATGGCAGTACAGTATTATGCAGGTTTAAGTTAATGTATAAATAACGTGTGACCTCAAGACAGTGCGTTTCTTCTGCATAGATCAAAATGAGATCAGACAAATTTTTAACCAAACCTTTTTCATTTATTATTATCATTGATCTACCTAGTCGTTGTTAAAACAACTTATCGAAGACCAACACCTCACTCCACATATGACACGAAAGCTGTAGCCTTCGAAACGGAAACTTAATTTTGAAATCATAATAAAACTAATTTAAACTAATCAATATTTATCACTAGGCGGTTCGACCACGAAGGCTATAAAGTGATCGAAACGTCGGGAAGTTAAAAATATAAAAAGTCCGCGATAAAATCCGTAAAAAATAGTTTTTTTTTGAATGTGTAACATTCGCGTAAATCTAAGAAACCATTAACCTTAATAAAATTCCGTAAAACATTTTTATTTTAATGCATACGTCCTTTATAACAAGCACAAACAGACGCTTGCAAATCCTCGTTAGTGAATAAAACGGTAATGCCATTAGTCGGATAATCATGTTTGCATGGAGTGGCACACAGACATCCGTCTAAGCGCATTTGTATCGACCCAATTATGCCGCATCATGCCGGGATGTATCGCAAACAAGTACAAGAATTTTATTAAGCTGGTAAAGTATATTTTAATGAGAAAGGTGGATTTTAGTTATGTTATTGAAAGCGGGGAAAAAAATCCTCAAAATCGGGGACAAATGTTAACATTGTTTGGCAGTATAAATATAAACTTATACTATAGCCACCCAAAGCTTGGCACAGGTCACAGTGTGACAATACATATCGGATTTTTCAAATCGTAAATCTCCAAGTGCTTTTTTTGTAGCATAGATCCGGCAAACGAGCAAACAGGTCACCTGATGGACCTTTTGAGAGTAGGACTTTAAACCTATCACGCTGACCCCATGGAAATTCTTGTGAAGAACAGTCAAGTATATAGATAATAGTGTTCTGGAGTTCATCTGGAGTTGTATACTACATGGACCTTGTGGAGACTAGGAAGAATTTCCGTGCTTTCCGGCGATTTTGCCATACTTATTATTGGAATCAAGTATAACAGCTTACATAATAGCTCCCATTTAAATGTAATAATGAATTATCCGTGGTGCTTTACAGCTGGCTTCTCTGGCTGTAAATGTCTTTATGCGAGGTTATTTACCTCTTTAGTTCATTGTTTTGTCACCCGCTTTATTAGGGAGGGAAGTGGACAATAATTTATTTCCAACTCCTCCTATTAATTTAACTTTTTGATTGATTTCGTTGCGGGTTAAAGACAAGTTAGACATTCCCGGAGACTCGCTGAGCTTCAATGCTCAGTGTCATTAAAATGCGTGCCACTGTTGATCCTGGCTTACAGGAGTTGCAATGGCGTGTGTGAGGGCGGGGCAGTAATATAGATAATAGATTTTCCCGAAATTTCTTCCTTCACCGCTGATATCTGCGCTCATTTCATAAGTATACATACACTAAAACTTAACTTCAAACGGAGAAATGTGTGTTTTGAATTTGGACTTCCAACCCTTCAGTATGGTGCAGTACTACTACTACTTACACTGTCACTGACTTCTTTACTACAATACACGTAATACGTTTTTAATACTCAAGAGGAATGAATAAAATCTTCGTAGCTGTTTCAATAAATACTTGAGACAAGAATAAAGAAGGGAAAAAAATGTCTAACTCAAAGCCAACATTGTTGTGAAAACTTCGTTCAAAGACGCGAATAACATGCCTGACCCTTAACAAGGCAATTTCATACAAAAATCCTCGTATCGAAATGTCACGAAATATTAAAGTATTCTTACACATAAAAGCATACCTGCACCCAGGCGGAGCCGAGCCGGGCCGCTTTAATCTATATTATACCGGGTATATCAAGACTGCGACCGAAAATGAAGCCAGGTGGTATTAGTGACTTCAGACAAAACGCAAGTAAAAATTTCGCAAAAAAAATCGACAACTTTTTTTTGTTATTTTTTACTTATCGTCGTATTTGGGAGATAAATACATAGTTTTCCTAAAATAAGGTAGACCTCTTTATTTTGAAACACTCAATGGTACGGTAGATGTAGTATTGTTTTATACTACATCTATGTACGTAAGGGATTAAATTATTATTTTCGCAAAAACTAGGTATTTACCACCCAAACAAAATGATTTTTAAAAAATTCTATAAAAATATCTGTCGCTGTTTTGGTGAAATTTTTATTTGCATCGTGTCTGTAACCACTAAAACTACTTACTACCTGGCTTCATTTTCGGTCGCAGTCTTGATATACCCGGCATAGCAAACATCAAAATATGTTTTGTAATTTTGCATGAAAACGTAAGAAAACTGATGATATGTATTAAGTGCAATGCAGTATAGAATATTCAAGGGCAAAATTATTTTCTGTTCCGATTGATACAATATTGCCGGCGAACTTGAAACCAATCAAACAGATACTTTACCCGAGAGGCGATCGAATTAGGGTCGCTATGTCGGCTTTCCACCGTTGTGTACTGTAGTCACTATTACGAATATATATTTTTAATCAAAATATAATTTATCAAATAATTTATCAAAAAAGCATATTACAGTATTGCGGAGTTTCTCACGGAAAAGTTAAACTGAAAGAATAATAATAATATGTAACAAATAAATTTAATGAATAGTTATCTGACTTAAGTTATCTACTAATCTATTGTATGCCAATGTGGCGGGTCATAGTTGAACTAGTACCTAAACATATTATTCTAACACCTTATTGTACCTATGTTCCACAATAAATATATTTGATTTGATTTGATTTGATTAAACAATAAGTCCGGAAACGAACAACGGAAAAAGTCACCTGATGGTAAGTGGTCACTGCCGCCCTTGAACATCCATAACGCTGGATCATGGATGTGTTGCTGGACCATCAAATAGGGAAGACAGCGGGAAGGAGAAAAGGACGGGAAGAGGAAAGATATTGGGCACCCGGCAATCAAATATTAAAATATTATACCGGGTATATCAAGACTGCAACCGAAAACAAAGTCAGGTGGTAGTTTTAGTGGTTACAGACACAATGCAACTAAAAATTTCGCAAAATAAAGCGACAGTTTTATTTGCAATTTTTTAAACTTTGTTTGGTTGGTAAATGCCTAGTTACTGTGAAAATAGTAATTTAAACCCTTCCGTAACATTGCGTCTTTAAAAATAAAAAGTTGTACATCATTATTTTAGATAAAACGGTGTATTTATCACCCCAATACGAAGATCAGTAAAAAAATACAAAATATTTTTGCGAAATTTTTAGTTGCATTGTGTCTGAAGTCACTAGTAATACCACCTGGCTTCATTTTCGGTCGCATTCTTGATATACCCAGTATAATACCTATACAAATATTACCCCTAACCAACTTCACATAGGTTTCAATTTATAACTGTCTTATCATATGCTCAACAATCACTGTTATTGCTCTATTTATGAATGAAGGCAACCGCTTCGCTATAAAGGACTGTATAATTTTATGCAATGATGTCGCGAAGGCACACAGAATAATATTAAAATAGCTAGCAATCTCATTGTTGCAGCCTTTGTGGTGTAAATCAAACGGAATTAAACAAACATTCATGTAGAGGTTAATACGTTTATCTATCTACTGAACAAAGATTTCATATTTTGACTTCAAACGGTAATTTAGAAGCTCCAAGTATCTTGAATCGCTAGCGGAAATAAATAGCGCAATCGAATAGCGCACGGAACGCGTATACGCTCTTAATAAAAGTATCGACATAACCTAAACAGATATAATTATGTTAAATCATCTAAAATATTATTAAAAATCTCGAACCGCCGAAATCCAAAGATGTAGGACACGGGCAGATACAAGACTTCAAAATCATAATACTGAAATTTTTATTTCCGGAAGCAATACTTCCGACAACTTTTGCTGTCGTGATCAGTGACATTTTTGTAATATTTCATAGCCAGGAAACAAAAGCTCTACCAAAATGAAGATAACATCTTTAAAAAAATCTCGTACATTTCGTAATATTTAGCACAAAGCAATCAATACAATATGTCACCCCGTAGACTGTACACGAAGAGCCTTTGCCGAATATGACATCATTTCCATTTGGCTTTTAGTAAACCCAAGGCCAAATTTACAGGGATCGGCCAGACTAAATCTAAACGTGATTTAATGGAGTATTTAAACGCAAATTTGCGAGTCATATTTTTGTCACCCTTATATTCGTAGTAAATAAAAGACAAATGATTTATGTGTGCCAGAAAAGATATACAAGCAAAAAGTTATGTAAGTGATCGTATATTCTAAGCCGGTAATAACGACTTACCAGTATTCATGACGGTGAGAATCCATCATATAGACCCTTGCAAGAGTGTCACGATCCGGGGTCAGCCAGTGTATAATCAGTTTTGGGGTCGCCAGAATTGTCAACGTACATAAAGGACCTTGTACCAGACAAAAAAGTCTCTACCCAATTTAAATGGACCGTCATAAAATAACCGCTTTGCTGTTG
Organism: Deilephila porcellus; assembly: GCA_905220455.2. Lineage (NCBI taxonomy): Eukaryota > Metazoa > Arthropoda > Insecta > Lepidoptera > Sphingidae > Deilephila > Deilephila porcellus. The sequence continues at coordinate 11,316,271 of LR999991.1, forward strand.
CCTTTCGAACCGCGCCGGTATGATTGTTGACGATACTATCCGTCTTTTCCGAACCGTAAACAATAATCGAAACACGTTCGTTCTGATCCATGCAAGTTTTTTTTTATTAAAGCGAAGAATGGCGTGACGAGCATGTCATTCGCCGGATGGTAAGCGATACGACCGCTAATTGACAGTAGAAAACCAACTAACACCATTCCACTGCGCTCGCCATCCTGAGACATAATACGTTAAGTCTCAATATGACCAGTAGTTACTCTGGCTACAATGTCCTTCAAACCGGAACACAACAGTGCATTTAAACTGCTGTTTGGCTGTTTGGGTGAAATAGACATTGCGGTGGTACCTACCCAGGCGGCCTCTCACATATGGCAGACATAGTAAAAAACAAGTGCATTATAATCACTTTTACGTACAAATATAAATAGAAATACCCATGAAGGTGAGTTACGCGCAGTCTGTGTGACAGAGCGCGTCGTATCCAATTACGAGTGTAAACAGTAATGCAAATGCTGCGTACAGCAACGCTTTAATTAATGCACTTATTTTATGTGAATGACGACATTCCTCTCTTTGTTATTAGGTACTTTATATTCTCGAAAGCAAGGTATAAGTTACAATTTACTAATATACAGAATCTTCTGCAAGATGGACAGATGGTTATGGATTGGTGATAGTTAAGGTTGCAGGAATTCGCTGGATGGAGCTGTGAGGTCGCTGTGGAAATCGTTTGCAGATGCATAAGTTTAGTAGATTAGTTCTGTGGCTGAAGAGAAAGAAGCAGATGCTTCTGCGGGGCGTATAAAATTTACTATATACAAAATGGAGTGTGGTGACGACAATATTATTAAATTGCAATACGACGCGATCGCTAAAAGTCAATATTTCCTCTCCCTCTCTTCAGCTACACAGCCTACTGCGGAACTTAAGCCTCCCGAAGGATTTTTATAGAAACCTGTTAGAAGACCAGACACGACTACCACCATGTTCACGGTGGTCGCAGGTTTATATTCCAGGGCACACCTCTGACTTTTCGGAGTCATGTGTGTATTGATAGTCAATCACCAAGCACTATAACGGTGAAGAAAAACGTCGTGACTCGTGGGGAAACCATAGCCTTCTTTAAAATTTTCTATGGTATGTAAAACAGCCTGTAGCGGCCTGCATCTAATGACTTCCTGCAACCTAAAGTCTGACTAATTTAGTCAAAGTATATACTGTTTAGGCAGACTTACGAGACGGTCGAAATACTTCAAGTTTATTAAAATAATACAAGCCAAATAAGATAATGATTGATATCCTATAAAAATGTAGTAGAAATGTCCAATGGCTATGTTTTTAATTATCTGTATCAATCCATACATGTCCCACTGCAGGGCACGGAACTCCTCTACAATCGAAAGTACGATTGCGAGGGCTTAGGCCATATAGTCCACTACGCTGGCCTAGTGCGGGTTGGCGGACTTTACATACCGTAGAAATAAATAAATAAACATATTTTTGCTGTACGAACCGCTGCGATATGCGTTTTAATTTATTATCGTGTCTGTACCATCCTTTATGAAAGTAACGAAACTAGGTCAGTTTCGATCACTCAAATATTACATTTAACTTTCGTCCCGATTGGGTGATAAAATTGCTTTTATCGTACTCGTATTCGCATCCGTTAATTAAGAACTTCGTAGTGAACCTTAATGAAATAATCTGTCTACAAAAATATTTCGGAGTATAAGAACTCTTTCACAATTCTTTTATTAGAATAGAGACATTTTTAAACATCAAAATAAGACTCTTTTATCATGTATTTATCTATTGATTCAAATTATTCTTATATTCTAAAATTTTACTTACTAAAACATCGTCAACAACAATCTACATCTAGCTTGAAATCGAAAGCATGAGTCTGATGTTTTACTTAATTCAATCAAATGCCTTGACTTTTAACTTTCAATACCTAAGTATGTAACAATTCCCTTATAAATATATCTTACGCATTTATGTAGATATATTAATAATGGTTTCTTAGATTTATGCGAATGTTATACATTGAAATAAACTAAAATAAACGACAGGAAGTTAAAAAATATAAAAATTTAACCAAATTGACGTTAAATCCGTAAAAAATAGTTTTATTTCAATAGGTATATTAATATATTTATATTAGAAAAGTAGTTCTAAATGGGTAAATATATCCTAAATATATTCTAAACGTGGGTGTCCTGGTTGCGCCTCTGCCTACCCTTCTGGAAAAAGGCGTGAGTTTCTGTATCTATTATGTAGTTCTAAAATACTTAGGGCTACTAAAAACAAAGATAGCTAAAGTAACTGAATAACCATTGTGTTGAACCCAAGGCCGCCGTTTCATAACACTCCGTACTGTATTGTGTGAAGTCTACAATTGGAAGGAAAGTTTTTGCCACCAGCTGTTCGGATTAGACTCAATTTATCGATTAGGCCTTTGAACTGTTTAGACGGGACACTTTTAAGGCTATTAAACGAACGATGCAAAACATGCAACCATAATATTATTGAAATAAAACTACTTTTACCGATTTTATCGCGATTTGGTTTTATTTTATATTTTTTAACTTCCGCCGCGACGTTTCGATTACTTTACAGTTTTCGTGGTCACGGGGCGGACTGCCCGCGTAAAAATAGTTTTATTTCAATATGTAACATTCGCGTATATAAGGAACTATTAAACATATTATGATTTATGAGGATCTGGATAATGAATACGTAGTCCCACGCTGTGAAAGTCTTGGGTCGAATAAATCAGAAACTATAAAAGACTTTTTGGTCTTAAATCACCTAGGCCCGAAACAAATATTTGTAGGCCGCACGATAATACGATCGAACTAGCGACCTTCTGTACAAAGCGACTTCTCCACCATGAGCCACAGGGGCTGTCGCAAATAAAAATATATACAAAAAATGTGTCCCACCTACTTGCGGTGCATGCACCACACATGAATCAGTTTGCTTCGTGACAGTGACAGTGCAGGACGCCTTATCGCATAAGTTTATAAGTAATAGATGAATGTTTCGCCGTCAAACCGAAAGCAAATCGTCTAAGTTACAATATTTTAATAAAATACCAGGTAAGTGATGTAATATTGTAGTGTGCTTTTAAAATACGGGGGCACTTTATTTCTTTGCGTGTCTCATCTATCGGTAGAAAATAAGTCAATGAATATAAGCCATAATTCTCAAAAATCAGAACCGAAATAATCTCCATTAATATCAGGCAGTAAACTCCAATAGTCATTAAATTTATTAAGCGTGAATCACCATAAATTATTTTACACTTGTGCAAACGGTCGCCTTGGGATTCAAAGCTTTCTTTTTCAATACTGGTCCAACAAATGAGTGTGATGGTATAACCTATCACACACCCATAATTTGGGGCGTTATCTTTTAAACTTCATGAGAAATATGAAGGGAGATATTCAACTGTTCATTATCATATCGACTGCCTTTTATCAATACTTATAATAACAAAGCAATTATGCCACTGTGTTACCTTGCACTACTGTCGGAATAGGCCATCTCGACTAGATAAAAAAGCAACAAAGAAAAAATAACCTACTTGTTTACCACAATAAACTTACACGATTTCAATATAAACCACTTATCCCTTATTGCATAATACACTTTGTCACTTAAATTCACTATTTTTGACATATTTTACACAAAAATATACACACACATTTGAGAAAAAGAAAAACCCACTGATGATTTTACGAAAGATTTCCGAATCGCGTCCTATCTATTGGTCAGTGGTTGTAAACATTTTTTATTTAGAAAGCAGTTGAAGTGTATTGTCAAGGTTTTGTTACATTATTGCATTTGTTTCGCGAATTATTCAATTCAACGATGACATTGAAATATTTCAATAGTAATTACGAAATTTTAGATGTTTAAACACGTCAAGCTTAAGTACTATTTGGGAAATTAAAATTATTATTATCCGTTCCAAATGTCTTAATTTAGTTGATCGAAAGGAAACATATTTTACTAATGTCTTATTCATAAGTGTAAGTGCGTGATGGCCTGTTGGTAGCGGGCCAGACGCGGCTGCCTACATATTCACGGTGATCGCGGGTTCAAATCCCAGGGCACACCTCTGACTTTTCGAAGTCATGTGCGTATTGATAGTCAATCACCACGCACTATTACGGTAAAGGAAAACATCGTGAGGAAACCATACCATAGCGATTTGTACGAATTTCTATAGTATGTAAAGTCCGCCAACACGCAATAGGCCAGTGCAACGTGGTGGACTATATGGCATAACCACTCTCAGTCGTACCCTCGATTGTAGAGTAGGCCCGTGCCCTGCAGTGGGACGTATATGAGCTGATACATACATACTCTTTCATGAGATGAATTATAAAGTTTATTACCTATTAAATTATTATCTCACGATTCTGATGAACTTTAAATAGAAATCATTGAAAAACGACTGACTAAAATTGAAACCAAGGTAGTTGAAAAAAGTTTCCGACATGCGTGCATTTGCAATTCGCCTAATAAAGTACACATTATAAACAAAGCTCCAATGAAACTGCGGTTTTATTTAACCCTTAAATGCATGATTTTTCCTTTTTAAATACAATAAATTGAAACAAGTAGTTACTTAAATATAGATTAAGGGAAAAATAAAGAAAAAAATGTTTTTTTTCCAAAAAGTACATTTTTATAAAAAAAACTTACTGATGTAGATCTACATCAGTATGCATTACAGTTAGTATTAATAATCTAGCTTATATACTATTTCTATTTTATGACTGTCTTCGAATTAGGCTTACTGTAGTGAATGAAAATCTTTGAAACAGTTATTTCTCTGATTTAGACACAACGGTATATTACATTTAGTACACGACCATTGTGTGGTGCCCTTACAATTGGGCATCTTGCACCGTAATCGATTGGCAAATACAGGCCAATGTTCAAACCCATCTACGCGCACATCTTTTGACGGAAGCGGATGTTGGGGACCTTTTGGCTTTTTTATTTGTAGCTCCCGTTCTAGAGAGGAAGTACTGGGTCGTCCTCTTTTACTACCACCAGACATACCTATATTGCACAGTGTGTCAGCCAAACAATTGCGAAACTCCCCAAGATTAGGCAGTTGCTTTTTTGACACACCTTTAGCAATCAGATTGGTTTTCAGAAGGACCCATGAGTTTATTGTCGTGAGGTCCAGTAGGTGATAAAACAACCGTAGGTACCATTTCCGGCTCTTTACTCGAATCCGATAGCGGCCTAAAAAACTGTCCATCAGGTCGACCCCGCCCATATGCATGTTGTACTCTTGCACAATTTTGGGATAAGGAATGTCAATTTTTTGTTTAGCCCTCTTATCGTATCTTGATACTTTGCTAACAGGCTCGGCGCCAACGTAAGTTGATAATAGAGTGACCACTTTATTGTCTTTCCACGCAGTGGCCGAAAAGTCTACTCCATCTGAATGAGAAACGCGTTCCTCATATGTACCTCTCGGAACAGAAGTTTTCATTAGTTCCTTTTTGTCAGGGAGTCGACAATTCGGTAGCCTATTTTGCTGAATAGTTCCGACACATTGTATACCCTGTTTATTCAAGTAATGTACCAAAGGCAGGGATGTGTAAAAATTATCGAAAAATACAATATGATTGTTCATCCTTGGTATAGCTCTCGCCAAACGTATAACGACGTTATTTGTTATTCCGAGATCAGGCTCATCGGCTGGTTTGTCTTTGTTTTCTTCTTGTCCAGAATAGACCTCAAATCTGTAAGCATATCCCATGAGATTACAGAGAACATAAAGCTTGTAACCCCACTTGTGAGGCTTATTTGGTAAATATTGCTTTAGAAAATGTGCAATTTTCGTTGAACACATCTGTTCATCTATAGAAAGTCGTTGGTCTATTGCAACTGATGAAAATGTCGTATTTAGCTGTTCTATCACAGGCCGAATCTTATGGAGGCGATCGTGATCGGAATGGTCCCGCGGAAGATGTTCATTGTTATCGTTGAAATGCAAGTAGCTCCTAATCATCTCAAATCGATTTACCGGCATTACGCTCTTTACAGGATCGTACCCAAACTTGGAATGCCAGTATGAGCGTACACTAGGGAAATGCTCCACTGACATAAATAAAAGAATTCCTATGAATTTTTTTAGCTCCCCAACACTAATACTGAAAGATATTGAAGGGTTTTTTTGTACTGCATATAAATTGGTTTCATCAACAATTTTTTGAAGAAACTCTGGTGTGAAGTAGTGCAAAAAACATTTATATGGTGTATCGAGTTCAGTTATAGCAGAGTCTGTTGTGCTTGGTTGGTGAATTAATTTTGATTCGTCATACATCAAACTGTCTTTTTTCCAAATGAGTTTCCTTTTATCAAATTCTACATAACTCGCATGACCTTCTTGCATGGGTAATGAAAAAATAACTTCACTCGATGGGCCAGGCAGATCTTGAACTAGTGGTGGATCACTATAGGTAGGATCTTCATGATCCTCTGCCTCCTCGTCCTCCAATTCTCTAATCATTTCTCTTGCATTCTCAAAAAAGTTTTCTTCATCTTCACTGTCATCTTCCAAGCCATCCTCAGAAATGTTTCCATCTTCTAAAGCCGCCAGAAGTTGTTCAATGTCTTTATCTGCCACTCTACGGGACATTCTGTAAAAATAATTATAAAATTCGAATCAATAAATTACGTATCTATAACAAATAAGTCAAAAAAGAAAAATATATATTATACGTATAGTACAACTATTTCTTATCGATTTTGCATATTGATGTATTTCTACATCACAATTTTTCCGCAGATATTTACAAAAACTGTTATTGTATTCTAAAAAAAAACAACGTAATGTGTTCTTCTTACCTTTATCCTCTCGTAAATCACTTTTTGCACGAAATAATACTATTTTGTATTCACTAAAATGAAATTACAACTTTACCGCCAAAGTGTGTATTTGAAAGTGTCGCGCCAAGTTGTCAAATTTAGACAAGCAAAAAAGTGAACTGTCATATCATGAAAGTTTGCGTTCAAAAACAATGATAGATATTTTTAGCACCTATTAAAAGTAAAACATACTGTGTTCGAATTACCGTTTAGAAATTATGTACGGAAGAAAACACTGATGTAAATATACATCATCATGCATTTAAGGGTTAAATATTGGAAAAACCGCAATTCTCCAAGAAAAACTAATAAACTTCGTCCAGCAAGCACCTGTTGCAGGAAAAGCAATCATAATTGTTTCCGAGACGTACTTATAACAAATGAATATATAGACGCCCTGGTATTTAAGACCTAACAAGTACGAAATATATATGTTTATAAACTATACCACTAATCCTAAACCAAAAGTGTTATTGATATCTCATCCTTTTTAAATTATGTATTTGTTTATACGTTAAATTCCATGGGATTTTCTTAGTGCTAATCTAAATTACTTAAAGAACTGTAAAATAACATTTAAATCTAGATTTTAGACGCACAGGCTTAATATGAGTTGTCCATTAGTCAGTTTTGTAGAATACGTGTCCCATATCCGCCATTTTAGTTGTTTACCTCTGACGTAACTGTCAAATTAGCATACCGAGAGATTCACGCAAACATTACACATTTCAGAACCACAGCGTGACTAATGTTTCACTTCCTCCACATTATCTAATATCTAGTACGTGAATTAATATTCTCATTTGTAATTAACTATGAAATTATTATTCAATTCGTGTAGTATTTGCTTTATTTAGAAATTAGCAAGGTTGGTGCAAACAAACCGTTACAATTATAGATGGTAGTATTTTTGCCCTGTGGTCCGGGGGTGCAAGAATTCCGCCACGGTATTCCCTGCCCGTCGTAAGAGGCGACCTAAAGGGGTCATCGGAGTCGCTGGGCACACTGCGGAGGCGGTGTGCCCTCACGTATAACGACTCCGAGATGTACGATAGAGCCTCGTCTCTGTCAGGGACGCCCACAACACCTTAAACGGGCGTCCAAAAATAGGCGTAAGTGGGTGTCATCCGCAAACTGAAGGACCAGCGATGGTTTTGCGCGGGGCGGTAATGCGGACGTAAATCTGGGCTCTTTTCGCCCTGGGATGTCCGGTACCGCCTATAATGCGTGTGACGGTTAACGAGGGGTTTTTAGTCAGTATGCTGGCGTAGATATTGTTAGGGACCCAGCTCGGTCACAACATCCGAATTGTTCCGAGCTAGAAGACCAATGACACTGACATACCCCTTTCGACTTCCCCCGGGGTACCGAAAGGGGAGGTTAATAGCTTTTCCTCTCGAAAAAAAAAAATAGTATTGGTATTAATTTAAATTTTCATTAGTCAATTACAATGTTTTTCGTATTTATCTAACAGCAAAACATTTAAAAACTGTTAACCATGTATTTCTAATTCAGTTCCCGGGTCGGGCAATCCACTTTGTGTCCATTTTCGGCTTCAAAACCCTCATTAGATTTGTCCAGAACTTTAATTAGGTTTCCATGAAAATATGCTCACAAAATAAAAATGATATATGGAATAGTCCATGTCGTAAATGTCATAATCATTTTTAACAAACCTCCTATATGCCTAACCCTACAAGTCTTCTAACCTATTCTCAACACTTCTACTGGCATATTTTCCAATGTGTTTTCTATTTGGAAAGCTAAATGCATCTTCGCTGGCAGACTGACAGTAGCATAAATTTACAATTTACCTACTTACGTCCGTCAAGTCGGCCTAATGTGTGTGCGATCGATTTGTAGATTGCTTGCCGTTCTAATGCCCTATATAATGAAATATCACTATCGGTGTTATTATAAAAATATAATTTAAACACAATTTTAACACCTGTTTTGCTAAACTGTGTGTAACTAAACTCTTGTATAAAGTCTTGTCTAAATCTCCGTATTACAAAAAAAGTGTTTAAACATTGTTTATCTAAACACACGTTAAACCACTAAAAAACTACTGCCTACATACTTCTCTAGTTGTATATCAGCCCATATTCGTCCCACTGCTGGGCACGGGCCTACTCTACAATCGAGAGAATCGATTGAGAGTCACCCAAAAGTCACATACATAATTCCTGACCCCACACTAAGATCGAGTCTTGTTTCGTGGGTATCACGAACTACGAGATACTTTGCGGCGTCACAAACACCCAGACCCGAAACAAATACCTGTGGATCACACAAATATTTATTTCGGTGCGGGGATCGAACCCGCGGCCTCTCGTTACACAGGCGGCGTCTAACCACCTGCGCCACGGAGGCTGTTAAAAACTACCTATACTTCTCGGGAAATCGAGTTTCCTAATTGGAGCACAAGTAAAATTGTTAATAAAAATCTCCAAAGATAGCGACCAATGACGATATTAATTATATGATCAAAGAAGGCTATTTAATTAGTTATAAATTATAACATTAGTTTTAATTAATATTCATTAAAGAACGATAAAGATAAAAGTTTATCGAAATTAACAGCATTTAAACACATCATAAACGCAAAACACCAATTAATATGAAAACTATAAATATGTAATAATGTAAATTAAACACATTTCGCTATGTATTACATGATTTATTTACTTTAAATGTTACCTTTCCTAAATTATTTTTCTCTTTTCTATCTTCTAATAACCCGTAACTTATTTTTAATTCCTATGCTCAATTAAAATAACAAAAGCCTATAGAAATTGTTGTCTACCCCTGCCCCGTCGATAAGGACACATGTATACATCTGATAAAATGATAACATCCAATGCGTCATTTTATCAATCGGCGCAACATTCAAGGAAGCCGCGAAAGGAGCGCTCTTAAAAACGAAGAATAAATTAGGTACTTGTAGACAGGCAGGCGGAAATACATAGTTAACAACTCAATTTACTAGAAAAATGGCGTTTAATTACTCATGTTACGTTCATAACTCAATTTTTATATTGCAAGTTTGTTCGCTGATTGATAAAGTGATACAAGAATATTCATGAAGATTTTTTAAAAGATTAAAATGTAATGCACCTGATGATTATTTCACGTCTGTGGCTACAATATGGTATACTTAGATTACTTATAATATAGAGTAAGTACCTAGGTATTTTTTGCTCAACTTACTTGCTTACTAAAATATACGTAGCATAATTTACGAATTATATTTAGCCCAGTCTACTGCCCCTACGGTATATTCCCAAGTGATTGCGCGGATAAGTGTGTGAACATTTTCAAATCACGCGAGCCGTAATCATATTACACTTCACGCGAATAAATCATGTCCTATTTATAGACTTCGATAAAATAAAAGTGATTTTGGAATTGATAACATGTTTTGTATAATTCCGTATACGTTTAAAACTATTTATCCATGCTCTTTAAAAAAACCGAGGAAAAAAGATATAATACGTTTGAAAATTATGGTTGCATCATAAACAAATATATTTAGGTCATTGCACTATGAATAAATCAAAATCATAAAATTATTTACCTAAATACCTCTTCAGATAAGATAGTTTGTAAGTAGTACTAAATGTTCTGCTGCACACAAACACTGCATAGGTGTATCTAACACTCAATCGCCTTAAATATCTATATATTTATATCTACTGTCAACCATGAAGTCCTAACTTCGATTCCCAATTCAAAGTTACCCCGGACTGGAATTTGAGACTATTATGGCCATCACATCATGTCATGGGACCGAAATCTATCTGTCAGCCACAGGAACTCCACTGCTGGACATAGGCCTCCCCCAAGGATCTGTTGGAAGCCTGCATCCAGCGACTTCCAGCAACCCTTACCAGATAGTCCGTCCACCTTGTAGGCCAGCGTCCGACACTTCGCTTGCCTGTCCGTGTCCTCCACTCCAGAATACATAACACGAAGAACTGATGGCCGTTGGGCCGAAAGTCTGGGACCGAAATAAAGTCTACAAATTATGGAGGGTATTAAAAACATCTGCGTATATTCCTTCAAGGATATAGACTTGATACACCATAGCTTTTACATTTGAATCGTGAGAAAACAAAACAGTATTGTTATAACAAGTACCGTTTTTAAGACGCGGTTGAAACCTGTCCTACCTACGCAGATACTGCTGAGATTAACACGTATGTTATGAGTTGACACGTACACATATCGTAGCAATAGCAGCTACTTATTTTTAATTTGTATTTTTTTTTTAGATAAGCTCCCTCCTTTTTTGTTATCCATACCATGGTTGTCTGTATGAACTTTCCTACATCAATAAGACCATTTTGTAATAAACCGTAAGTGTTTCAGTATTTTTACTGCCTATATCAGCCAATATACCTTCCAGTGCAAGGCATGGACCTCCTATACAATCGAGAGTAGGATGAGGAGAGGTTAGGCCATATAGCTTGTAAAAGACATGTTAACAATAGAGAAAAATCTTTTTTTTTTAAGGTATGTAAATAAAATCTCGGTTACTCTAGTCGTAATTCGAAATTTCATCTTAACTATTCACACCTAAAAACGTATTGACGTCATAAAATAGGAAATATGGTTCATTCCATTTGAAACGGATATTACGATTCGTCATTCGGTTTCATGCCCATTTTATTCAGCGAGCAAGGCGCACCGCAGATCAATGACCTTTATCCGTGATCTTACATCCTCAATGAGAACCTTTCTGCCGCAATATTTCGAAAATAAATTAGTGATACATATAATTTTAACAACGTAAAATATTTTTAGATATGATCGATTTTTAACGCGCGAAATAATAATTCTTCGTATTGAATAGGTATTATATTGCTCCATTTATGTGTATACTATTTATCTGTAAATAATGTACATTTGAAAATACCAGTTATGAAGTATATGTATAACATGACACACATTATCAAAATGAACCACTTACGTATTATTATAAGAAGTGTTTTTAATAAGCAAAACTGTTAGTTTTATGAGTTGTGACTAATTGTCAAATGGAAATTATATATTATCGTGCAATGACGCGAAAACAGGATGTTTATGTTAGTAGTACTTGATGCTTAGATAGTACTTGTCCTGAAGATATTGTTTTAAATAATAACAAAAATTGCAACAATTCCCATAACTGCAGTGACTACTCATTGCATTAAATATTTATAAGAAAACGTCGCTTAAAAGTGTTTTATAATATTATGTGCTTTACTTAGATTTCAATTTTCACATTCTTCTTCAATGCTATAAAAGTGTATTGTTTAAATAATTAATTAATTTAATGGGTATTACACTTATTTCTTGCATGCTCAGTTCAGATTTATTGAGAGCAGCGTGCGTTAGTTTAAACTAGAAATATTCCAATTGAAATAATCTAGTATCAACCAGACATATCTCAAGTAGCATATTGTAACTCAGCAAATATTGCAGTAATGGAAGAAACCTGTGCATTTTACGAGGTTTAATTAAACTGAGAAAATAAAATTAACGTTGGCATGTTATTGTGCGAATAAAAAAGAAAAAAATATCATTACTTTTTTTAGTAAGGTCTAGACTTAGGGCTAAGGTGCAAGTAAGAGGCATCCTGACCTTCAATGAATCATGCAACAAGCGAATATCTAGTCATGCAGTTTCAGTGTACTAAAAGCTTTGTAAGCCGTTTTACGGTGTCTACAGGAATTGGGGTCAAGCTATGTTGTTTATTTTATACATAGGTTAGGTTTGTGGATCCCGTGACTCACTCTTTGCGTCACATATCCGCTTATATGGCGAGATGATCTAATAATCGATCTCGTTTGACAATATGAGCACGGCTATAGCGAGTTAATGCTAGATACAGGTGAAGAAATTAAAAACAATGTGTTATATGGATTACAAATGTATTGTTAACAACAAAAGCGTACATATAGGTTCTTGCGGCTACGGTGCATAATAAAATCTAAGCTTCTCTTTTACTTGTGATATTCGAGCCGTAATTGTTGATGCTGGTGTTTGCGAAATCATCACTAAACCTTTTATAACCGTCCGACGGCGGAGACGGGCTCCTCAGAGAAGCCATTTTTCGTAACTGAAGTATTTTTGACGTTTGCTCGATTGACAGATGTCGCTGATATCATAGCAACTCATAGACAAGATGTCATAATTATTTTTTTAAATAATAATTGATATACTTTATTATTGTAAAGATTAAATACACAAATAACTTTTCATATATTTATATTCAAAAACCAACAAATAATAAAATAATTCATCATTAAATTTTAAAAACCGGTTTGACAATTTACCGGTTTTCTGATAGCGACACATCATTAGTCGTCTAACCATAGACAAAATCCTTTACAAAAATTTCTTTTTCTTGAACCCGGGTGGAATGTGAGTTGATGTTGTTTTCAATGAAAAATAATCCGTTTTAATAGTTCGATATTCAACAAATTTTCGTGCAATAATGTATGATATAAACAGTGTATCTTTCAAACAAGTGATTTTGTGGTATATTTCGATATATCAAATGTGCAAAAATGTTATTATGGTCGAATGTAAAGTTTGACGTTCACCAAGTGATTGTGAATTGATTGTGGTTTTTGACTTCATACGTGTAATTTACGGTTCTTTTTGACTAATTAGTACAATATTTATTGACTTTAGAAGTAATTAATCACTTGTTTGTAAGGGGCGCGTTGGAAAACATACATAACCTAAGTGCGAAAACAGGTGCTTGGTATTTAGAGGTTGTATATGTTTTGTCCGCAGCATGGCACCCCCACAGCCGAAGCCGGTGGCTAAGCCCGCAGCGGCGCCAGCCGGCGGTGTTAAGAAGCCTAAAGTTGGAAAGCCGAGGAATTACGATCTCGGAAATGGAGTACTTCGTTTCTCGAAGTCTAAGATGTACCACAAGAAGGTTAGTTGTCGTAAATATACATTATTTAGATAGTGATTTACTCAGAAATAGTGTTTAAATAGTTAAAACTTATCTGTGAACCAGACTTTAGAGATGTGGACACTCTTAAATCATCTTTGAAAGTACCTTTACACATGTTGTCATCCTTTAGACATTTATTCAGAAGATACAATAATCACGTGTTGTGTTATTATTTTAATGATGAGCAAATACATTAAAGACAAATTATTTAATGTCCCCTATAACTCATGAGTAAATAAAACAAACTTTTTGTCATTACTAAAGTGTTAATGTAACATGGTTGAAGTATATAAACATTAATATCTTTATTTTGCACAATTCCCATAATGGAGTGACAAACCTTATATCCAATATAGATTTATGTCAGTAATTATATATCTAATTGCATTAAATATTTTCAGGCCAAGTACAAGTTTGTGGGCAAGAAGAACCCCAAGGCCCCGAAGGTGAAGAAGCCCAGGACAGTGGTGAAACAGATTGGAGGTGAGAAGAACGGAGGAACCCGTACTGTGCTGCTCAGACGTAGGAGATCTTTCTACCCTACTCAGGAAAAGTGAGTTGATTATAGTGAATGATAGATGCCTACAAGCCAGACACAATTTAACATCCTAATCCAGTGTATTGAAAGTGATTAAAACATCATTTTCCACAGAATTGCTCCCTGTTGGAAATGTTTGGGGAAAATTTATCAATAAGATTTTTAACATGCATTATATTTATTTAAAAAAAGGAATAATTTGATCTAAACAATCTTGGTCAGTGTTAGATCCTGTCTTCACACAATTATTATAAACTCGAAAACAAACGAAACGAAAAAAAAAATGCTACAAAACCATCATATTGTGATTAATGGACGGCCCCTTAATTGAATGTGTTTCTTAATAGACATGTTTCATTTCAGATTATACAGTGTAGTGTACAGTATTGCTATTTGTGCTTCAAATATGTTACTGCCAGCAAATATTAATTTAAGAATAAAAATTAAATTAATTAGCTTACATACATCATTCTGCATGTCTGTTGGACTGGACTTTATGGGCAACCTTTCTAAAATTGCTGGTTATACTTTAACAAAGTTACAAGGCATATTTTAGGAATTGACAAGTCTGTTAATAGTTGAAAGGGACAAAAATGCTCATTTTTATTTATCAAAGGTCTTTGAAGCATTGCTTTGTTTTTGCTCATATTTTTAAAAGAAATGTAAGCTTAACCAAATGTTACGACAGAATAGGGTTTCCTATTCCAGAAACATAAGCTAAAATGAATAATAAAACTTTACATTAATCCCCAGGATCCGCCAGAAGAGTCACGGCAAGTTGTTCAGCAAGCATGTGCGCAGGATCAGGCCCAACTTGACTGTCGGCACAGTGTGCATCCTGCTCGCTGGCAGACACGCCGGCAAGCGCGTCGTGCTTGTTGGAGTACTGCCCAGCGGTCTCCTGCTCGTCACTGGGCCTTTCGCTGTGAGTGTAGCCTTTGGTATTATGGTCTATCTGGCTTAAACTATAAATACAACGAGCAGTCACATAAATAACTGGCATTTTGAATATGAGCTGGTGTTTTTCGCAAAATATACATGTATTATTACAACAACACTCTTTAATATTTCAAGTGCAAATCTAAAATCCATTCTTGTAGAAAGTCCTTCGTAATAATGAACATGTGCATTGCCTGTTATCCAATTTCTTGCATCCAGAAACCCTAGTTAAGGTTGTCCAAAATTCCTTGTTACCTTTGTGTATGAGTCAATATGACTCTTTAAATGCAGTTTCCAGATCTAATTGACGGCATCGAATCGCGAATTTATCAATTAAGTTTCACAATATAGCAATAGAATTTTACAAAGATTGCATGAGTGTTGTAGTAGACCCATAAACTTTGTGAATGATTTGTTCATCACAACAAGACACGATGAATCGAAATACAATTGAAAAACCGAAAATTATTATTACTTCCAGTTCAACGCGTGCCCGCTGCGCAGAATCCCCCAGCGCTACGTGATCGGCACCTCCACCAAGCTCGACCTGGGTGACTTCAAGCTTCCCGCACACCTGGACGACGCCTACTTCAAGAAGAACAAGAAGAGCGTCAAACGCAGTGTCAAGCGCAAGCAGGGAGAGGACATCTTTGCTTCCAAGAAAGAGGTCAGTTATTAGCTATCCAAAATGTACACTGATCTTCAATTCGGTTTGCAGTCTTAGCTGAGCAATAATAGTCATACCTGTACGACATGGTCAGAAATCTTGAAAATTAAAATCGCGAGGTTTTTCATGATCACCAGACTTTTTTTTCGAAATTTAGCATGTGTGGATAAAATTCATTTATTTTGCCAGTGTAGTTTAGAAATATATTGTCGTAAGGTGCGATGGAAAATAATATATTTTTAACATATTGACATTTGATTTAAAAGCAATGATTTGCTTTGAATTAATAATAACTTGAGTGTTTGGTGGGAGCGCGCTTTAGCTAATTTGGTTTTGATAGAATATTCCGTAAATGTCATAATCAAAAATCTGCTAGTAAAATGCTGATGCTCCCATAGTTAATTTGTAAAAGTATGTTAAGTTCTATCAGGCTATAAATTCATATTTATAGAATCAAAAACTCAATAGATTATGCCAGTAACTCAAAAATCTCAAGATTCACAGCAGTTTGTTCAGAATATGTACAACATCAAGTCTGAAATGAGCTAAAATGCATTTATTACCCAACAACAACTAGTATTTATCGCTTACGGCAGATTTTGGCTTAGTAGCAGAATTCAAAACAAGCGTTGAGCAAATATACCCATAATTAATTTTTGCACAGAATATTACATAGCGATAAACGCATGGGTCAGTTATTATATTTTATAATGATTATGATCAACAGGTGTAGCCAAAAACGAATTAACATTATTCCTATCCCTTCCAGAAATACGTTCCATCAGAGCAGCGCAAGTCTGACCAGAAGCTGGTGGACGAGGCGGTGATCAAAGCCATCGGGGCGCGCGCCGACAAGAAGACGCTGCGCGGATACCTCAAGTCGGCGTTCGGCCTGCGCTCCAGCCAGTTCCCGCACCGTCTGCACTTCTAGATATAAGAATATAAAAATTGAATAAGCAACTGACTCTTATTTTCTTTCACAAGAGCTCAAATCTATATCAAACAGGTTGTAAAATGGGCTAGGTACTAATAAAAGCACACAGTTTGTTAGCTTCCCAAGAATTGATGGATATAATAGTTTCCAAGAAATTACTGAATGCAGGCATGAGTCTATAAAGCTCACAAATCCGAACCCACGAGGAGTAGTACTACCACGTCTAGACAACAGCACAAGCCATTGGAACTGCAGAAAGACTAGATCTTTCTGCGGTCTGTCGTTCCTTAGTCGCCTCCCTCATATCCCATTTCCTGTCTGTAGAGCATTTGAGGTCTATCCGTGCTCGCACAGGACGTTTTTGGAGGTCTCCTAATAGACCTGCAAACTGCTCTTATCCCATAAGGGCTATGATTTCTTTCTTTTTAAAACAGTACTCGCCACCTAGTAGGCAGCGGCTGGCATTGCAAAGCCAACAAGCGGCGGTCTGTCTACGTATTCTATCATTAAAAAGAACCTGTTAACAATTTACGTATTTGACAGTATATTCTAATTACCAACCACGATATCTGCAAAAATGAGGTAGACTTGCCGTTCTGGCCTGATAGTGCTTTACTAAATGTGGGTACTTTTATAAAACTGATCGCATGATAAACACCGTAGGCGGAGTCAATGGGCTAAGAACGTGAAAAAGAGACAGCAAATTTCGAACCACTAGTTGTCTCTTTCAAGAATTGTGATTGGCGCAAAACTTTGTTCACTTCAGTTTTCCTATTGGTCAAACAGTTGCTTTGTCTCTTTCTCTCTTGTTTCCCAGCTCATTCATTATAGTGGAATCTTCTTCGTTCTATGCTGTCCTAGTACTTTATAAAAGTTAAGATGAATTTGCAGACCTAAGAAAAAGGCGAAAACAAAAAAAGAACAAACTTCCTTTCCCCACGTAGACGAGAATACACTCTGTCTACGTATTCATCATGAAAATAGTACTAGGGCATCATAAAGAGAAAGAGGCTGTATTTCCATAAATTGTTTTGATAGGATCAGAAGTTGTAAAAAATAATAATTCCAAACTACCCTGCTGTGTAAAAAAATTGTGTGGGTGAGGACCATGTATCAGCAAGCACAGCGTCGATGCCTACCCACATTAGCATTCGCTTGTAATTGTTGTAAATCATATGTTAATTCCGTATAAGTATTGATTTTCGTATTTAGCAAGTGTATCAGGTTGTCCAAGCTAGTATAATCACATCGTTTAGTGCAAGATAACCAAGTCTCGCTGGTGCTTTATTAGTTTCGCTCTGAGTTTACCATCTATAAAAAGCGTACCCTTCGCGGGTAATTCGTCATTTCTTTTATGATTTGACAGGAAATATACAGGGAAATGAAACTCGGTATGCGTGTGAGGTAGTTTATTGCGCGGTACAGTGTGTGTGTTGTATGTTTCACGCCGGCTTGTACTTGTTGAGGTGTCGGCGAGGCGGCGCGGCGGAGCGGGCTCGTGAGCCGTGACGCTCGCGCCACTCCGCCTCCAGTCGCGCATATACACCGCCTGAGATAAACACTGATATTACTACAACTTGTAGAGTAGGCCCACTGCAGGGCACGGGCCTACTCTACAATCGAGAGCATCGATTGAGAGTGGTTAGGTCATTTCGTCCACCACGCTGGCCTAGTGCGGGTTGGCAGACTTACATACCGTAGAAATTCTTTCAAATCGCGGTATGCAGGTTTCCACACGATGTTTTCCTTCACCGCCGTTAAAGAAAAAATTACAACTTGAAAAAGATCACAGTAAATCAACAGGAACCAATTTACTTCACGTAAACAACTCAACTGGTGGTTGTAGATTTGTAACAGTGGCAGTGATTACACTAAAAATCTGTCCAGTATAATTATGTCCACCATCGAAAAAAATTCAATTCTTCTTTACTCATAGTCATTCAAATATCAAACAGGCGTCATCCAAGGATTTCAACCACTGTTTAATGCGGCCTGCATCCAGCGATTTCCTGCAACTTTTATTACGGGGCCTGTCCACCTTATACGCGGGCAGGATTTCATACTAGCACAGATACTAGTATCAAATGATTATGCGTGTACCGGGCGGCGGGCGCGCGCGCTGGTCCCGCGTCTGCGCGGTGCGAGCGAGGGCGGCGCGCATGTGTCTGTTGGCGCGCTCCTCGAAGCGGCGCTGCGCGTCCTGGTTGCTGCGAGCTGATGCGCAGCCCGCCCACTCACGACCACTTGTGCGACCACGTCTGATACCAGGAGACAAGCAATCAAGACTGGCACGAGGATAAATGTTCTAGTCAGTTTAACTGAAGCCCGAATGGCAAATACTGAAACACCATTCATATAATTTGCGGGTCTACATAAGATCCACTTATTTTTCGCAGATTAACTAAAGTTTGATAAAAGGAAAGTAGGATAAGTTAAGTAGAATGTGTGACCTGGCGGGGTGCGCGCGGGTCCTGAGGGGCGGCTGGCGGCGCGGCGGGGCGGCGTCCTCGTCGCTGCGGGCGCTGCGCCCCGAGGGCTCGCTGTCCGACGACGAGCCGCACTCCGAGCCCGCGGAGTCACCGCCGCCGCCCGACGCGCCTTTCTTTGTGTAATCCACGAGTTCATGTATATCGCATGACACTTACTCCCTACATTATCTTTGCTGGATAAAGGCCCCCATAAAATTTGTCATAACGACAATTGGAAGCATCTGAATCCTGATAAGAATGTTATTACAATACATTGGCGACAAATTTCACTACGACTTATTGAAAACGGGTTATAAGAATGTGACTTTAATATTATGTCTGTAACGTATCTGATGACTCCCTCTGTCATATTTTAAAAGGTTTGCAATTTTCAAATAATTTCAAGTAAGTTCTTATGATTAGCAGATTCCATCTGCATTTTGCATGTAATAATGTCCTGATACGAAAACCAACATAAGCGTACTTATAGGAAATGGTTTAAAATATCGCAGTTGCCTTTTCAAAACTGCTTATATGATTTGTCTCCGGTCTGCGGCCAAAACGGCTGTCAAATGCTACGTTTCATATTATTACTTACATATATTTACATGTATACATGAAGTATATTTGTGCAACAGCTAAATGCACTAAGGGTACCTACAACTAATTACATTATTCACTACAATACTGATAGTAATAAATCACATGCACTAGTATTTTCTAAGTACAATTTACAACACTATCATTACTTAAATTCAACCATACTTAATATACTTTTATGCTATACGTAAAACAGGATATTTAATACAAAAATAAATTACGGACGGCCATATCGCTCAAAAGCTTTATTAAAAAGTACAACACAATTTCTTAAATATAAATGGATTTATGTATTTCACCGGCCGCGACGGTTTTATTTATCCTCTGAAAATGTCAACTTACCTTGTTCCGTGGGCTCTCCTTGCTCGTCTCCTGTACAGAGGCGGACTTGAGTGGCTTGGGGGTCCGGGGCTCCGCGTGCGGCGTGAGGGGAGCGTGGGGAGCGGCGGCCGGCGTCAGCGACAGCGCCGAGCGCGCCGCTGTCAGGGGAGACGAGGGACGCGCGGCCGCTGCGCCACCCAACTTACACAACTCAACCCGTGTAGTGTATATTCATCCCCTTTCCACTCATACCAATATGATGTAGAAATTGTGTTCTCGAGGAAAATAAAAGTTTTTAAATCACATACTGAAGAGATGACGTCAAGTAGGCAATCGGTTCTAAAAACATATTCAAAACATTCTGAAAATTTAAACGACACTCCATAACCTCATTGCGCCGGCTTTATTAGAATATGAGTTGGGTACAGTTAGAAATGGACTTGTCTTTATATATTATAAACTCCCTAATTTGACTTAAAAAAAACCGTTACATTGTTGAAAAAAATAACAGGTTCGTACTGAATAAATCCTTGTGGGTCAAATTACACAATCGAATGTACAACTGGACAACCTTATTCACATATCGCTTAACAAAATAACATTGTATTCTAGATCTTTTATTCAGTGTATATTTACACAATCAGTGAGTTATTCCATAGATGTAGAGCATGGACTGTCGTATATTGCGCCCAAGTGTGAGAAGGAAGTAGCAAATGTGTGGCAAGAAAACGTCTCACGATATGGGCTATGTCGCTTTGTCTTTTTGTTAATAATAGTCCTTACGATTCATAATCTAATTCGGTCCATGCCCTAAACCCAAGGTTTAATGCGAATAAAAAATTAAGCTTTTGTCACACGGCCGCTACATGTGTTCGCCATTATGTAGCTTATGTACAGCGCGTTTGCGACAATTTGCTTAAAATGTACATTATGAGGTGGTTCACATCACTTATGAATCATTTTAAGCTTATGAAACTACACGACCAGTGTTGGGGCGATAGAATAATAATTTTAAATATTCGCAATGAAAAACACAACAAATTATATTTTATCGTAAAATTTACTAGTAACACTCCCCAAATTAGATCGTCAGTTTAACTGTGTCCTTTGCCAATTTTTTAACCTTTAATTTTTAATATTAGTCTTTTTTTCTTTTAACATTTTGCCTAATGTCCATCGCCTCAACACACCATCTGAACATGATATAGTGCACATCTCACCGTTGAACTTGTTGTTGCTGGTGTAGAGTTTGCCCAACAGGCCCAGCGGTGGGCGTGGCGGCACCAGCTGGATGCCCTCCCACCAGAACACCTCCTTGCACTGCAGACGACCAGTGCTGTCATCGCCTGGCTCTGTGTAGACAATTTTTAAATGTTATGGTGATCTGTAGAAACGAAAATATAGTACCTCAAAAATAAAAAAAAATAAGTCGCTATGTATTTCTTAATTTGTATATTTTTTTATTTCAAACTTGCTGTAGTCCTTAACAAAGTGGTGTAAGAATGGATGTATACCTAGATTTTACTGTTGGATGTGAGACCAAACCTCCAATTTGGACTTTTTAAATCCACCCCTGATTGCTGATTGGTAACGCTTCACAAAATCAGACTTACCTAAGAAAACTTGAGCAAAATAGCATTGTATATTGTTTATAGTAAAAACAAATTACAAGAAAACAGTTACTTTTTCGTAATGTGGCCTCACGATAAAAGCGATAATATTGTAAAGCCTATATCTCACCCTCACCTCTACCAACGAGTCTGGTAAGTCTCTCGGGGAACATGAGTTGCGGGGGTCTCATGGCGATGATGTCGCGGAACTGGTTGTAGATCTCCATCACGGCGGAGTCAGTCGCCAGCCGCTCGTCCGGCACGTGCTCCCTGAACTGGCAACCCTGACAGCAAACGTGTCAAATTTGAACTGATTTTTATCATTTTTACGCTGGCGGCAGTCGGCACAACGTCTGCTCGCTCACCAGCGTGAAGTGTGAATATGGCCTAACATCTTTTAATTGTACTTCCGATTGTAAAGAAGGTCCGTGCCCTGCAGTGAGACCAATGGGATGTATATGGGCTAATACAGATACAGATTATGGTATCTATTTGATTATAAGTGCAGGAATATCTTTTAACTGAATAGAGATTCGTACGGATGAACACTGACCGATCTAGGAATACGTAGGTTCTTGTGATAGGTTCCTGAATTGGGTAACTATATTGGTCACTCATAACATCCTGCCGTGATCTAAATTGACACTATTCTTTCTCAAGAGTTGATACTCTAAACACCACTGTATTTATCCATCATATCAGGTAGTTTCAAAAGGCGGTCATGCTACTAAACTATCTCATGTTCGAAGTGGTGAACTTTCTTACCGTGTTCCTAGTTACGGTCTCAAATCGGTATGCGCGTTCTCCACAGCAGGGGTAACGGCCGGCTGGCAGGGGAGGCCTGCCCTCCACCGCGAACATGTGGGCCTGCTGCTCGTGGTGAGAACACCACTCCATCTGGACCGTAAAAAGTATTCAGGATCAGACAAAGAAATAATTTATTGATACAGTTGATTAGTTTATACCTACTGTCGTTGACATCGGATATAGCAATTAGCATGAGATAGTCTCTAAAGCTGTCTACTCCTTAACACCATAAACTTTTTATATATCATGTCATGCTACTGTCTTTATAATTTATGCGTGTTCATGGCCGGTCGTAGTCGATAATCTAGAGTCCGGAATCCGGATGCAGTATAATTCCATTGCCGATATCGGTAAAGGGCGGTGCCCAAGAAAGTTTCTTATAACTTCGAGGCTACTTACACTTTGCATGGTTCGTAGCAGAAAAGTGATAACAGTCAGGGGGGGATTAAATGTTGGGAGCGCCCTAGGCAAGTACCTCAAAGGCGCCCCTCTAGCAACCATATTAAGAAAAATACTTCAAAGGAACGAGGAATCGTCTTATTGAATAGTTGGTCATTGTACTATTATATGAATGTGTGAAGAACATCACTTCACATTTTGCTATATAAAGAAGAAACAGTTTCAGTCACTCACAAACGAAGATATCCGAAATCACGTAGCCTCGCGCCCCTAGGCATGAGCCTAGTTTGCCTTAGGGATAATCCGCCACGGATAACAGTGCACTCACCTGGTACGCGGGGAAGTAGCTATCGCACAGCTGGCACCTCAGGAAGTGACAGTCGGCCCACAGGCGCCAGTACACGCGCCGCCACGAGCGCAGCTCCCCGTACAGCCACGTTATGTATTCGTTCAGACTCCAGTTGGGTTCCCTACACAAAGTATAAGGTATACAGGGTATATCAAGACCGCGACCGAAATCGAAGCCAGGTGGTAGTATTAGTAATATCAAATACAAAGCAAGTAAAAAATTTACAAAAAAAATCGTCTATTTTATTTGTATTTTTTTACTTATCGTCGTATTTGGTTGATATAAACATGGTTTTCCTAAAATAAAAATGAACACCTCTTTATTTTTAAACACGCAATAGTACGTAAGGGTTTAAATTAGTATTTTCGCAAAAACTAGGTATTTACCACACAAACACGATGATTTTTAAAAATTTCTAAAAAAATATCTGTCACTGTTTTGGCGAAATTTTTATTTGCATCGTGTATGTAACCACTAAAACTACCACCTGGCTTCGTTTTCGGTCGGTCTTGATATAACCGGTATATGACTGCTGACACCGTCCTTCGGTAATTTCTCTTCAATTAACTTATTGTACACCACTCACGACCGAGACGAATATATAGTATATTTTCGGGATTACATCACAAGCATATAAAAAAAACGAAATTTTATGAGGTATATTTTTGCTCTATATCCTTAGAAATTACTAAAACTGTTTATCCAAGCAAAACATAAAAAGTTTAAATCCCATACGGAATAATAATCTCACTTGCTGTGCGTGGAGACCACGTTCCCTCGCCTGTCGATGCGCATGCTGGCAGGTTGACAGGGTACTTGCTCTGCGATGTGCCTTCCTAGTAGCTTGTTGCACCTGAACCAAGAAAATATATTGTTCATACATACATACATAAACTCACGCCTTTATCCCCGAAGGTATAGGCAGAGGCGCCACCAGGACACCCACATTTCGCCTTGTATGTTCCGTCCCACGATGTGATAGGTGGCGAGCCTATCGCCATATCGGGCACAAATTCCTGACTCCGGACTCGAACCCGAGACTTTAGCTTTGTAACCGTACCGTAATACAACTACGCCACCGAGGCAGTCAAAATATATTGTAACTTAATTTAATGCAAGAGAGAGATGCTGATCTCTTGCCTGATGATAAGCCTCACGCCTGCCCTTAACCAGGAGCAACACAACTATGAACTTATTAAGCCCTACATGGCATTGTAGTGCACTCGTAATTTGAATCTATTATGTGTTGAATTCCTATCACAGGTTACAAAGTCCTTCAGTCTGGAATACAACAGTGCTAACACACTATTGCTTGGCTGCAGGAATAGACAAAATGATTTTTACCAACCAAGACAGTCTCTAACTTACGAAGGACCTACCACTTGACGTATTTTACTGTATCAAAAAGCTTAGTGAACATAGAAAAATCATTCTGTCATAGTTTTCCTACTTGTTGCACTTGAACAGCGTGGCCAGCGTAGAATAATGTCCTCGAAGCGTCTCCGGCACCGGCTCAGCGAGAGATAGAATCATCTTGCAGTACAGCCGCGACTGGATCTTGTCCTTACGATCTCGCACTGCTTCTAGCTCTGCGTTCGTGTACATGGCTGCCAATCTACAAATATTATTTTAGATATTTTTTTATTATTGTAGTCAATGTAGTTCGAAAATTTTCAAGACAGTGAATACAGACGGATTAACATGTTTTCTGACATATAAAGGTAAATGGTAATTTAGAGAAAAATGGCTGAACACCACATACATATACCGGGTATATCAAGACTGCGACCGAAAACGAAGCCAGGTGGAACTTATTTATTTATTTAGATATTTTTTAAATCGTCGTGTTTGGGTGGTAAATACCTAGTTTTTGCGAAGATACTTATTTAAATCCTTACGTAGCATTGTGTTTTTTAAAATAAAGAGGTGTCCATCTTTATATTAGGAAAACTATGTATATATCACCCAAATACGACGAGAAGTAAAAAAATTTTTACTCGCTTTGTGTCTGAAGTCACTAATACTACCACTAAGTCACTAATACTTTTTTTTTTGTGTCCAAGAGGAAAAGCTATTAAGCTCCCCTTTCGGTACCCCGGGGGAGGCCGAAAGGGGTATATCAGTGTCTCTGGCCTTCCAACCCGCCACATTGCGGATTGTGGTCGAGCTGGGACCCTAACAAAACCTACGCCAGCATACTGACTAAAAACCCCTCGGTGACCTTCACACGCATTATGGGCGGCACCGGACATCCCAGGGCGACAATCGCCCCGACATACGTCCGCGTAAGAGCCCGGCGCAAAACCGTTGCTGGTCCTTACGTAGTGGGGGTCTGAATGCCCCACATTTACTACTAGTTTGGACGCCCGTTTAAGATGTTGTGGGCGTCCACGATAGAGTCTGACCCATGCACTCTATCACACGTCTCGAGGTCGTTATGAGTGAGGGCGCACCGCCCCCGCAGTTTGCCCAACGACCCCGATTGCCCCTTTAAGTCGCCTCTTACGACAGGCAGGAGGTACCGTGGCGGAATTCTTGCACCCCCGAACCACTGGGCAATAATACTACCACCTGGCTTCGTTTTCGGTCGCGGTCTTGATTTTTTTTTTTTTTTTTTTTAACTGGCACGGCATAGTGACTGCATTGCACCTGATGGTAAGTGCTAATGCCGTCCAGATAGAGTATCGAATGGTATCAGACGGTAGTCTCATAACATTCGACACAATTATGCCGGCCCGCTGAGATGCCTCTTCACGCTACGGCGGAAGGACTCAGGATTATAGGAAGGAGGGAACACGTGCGGTGGCAAACCGTTCCACAGCTTGACTGTACGGCAGAAAAAAGAATTAGAGAACCTTTTGGTTCGCGCCGAAATGGATTGAACAGTCAAGCTATGGCTCCGCAAGCCAGCACGCGTGGTTCTGTTAAGGAAAGGAGAGGAGGGGATTAAATTGAACAATTCCTCAGAGCATTCGCCATGATACAGACGGTAGAACACGCTTAGAGGCGACATCCCTCCGTAACTGTAGCGACTCTAAGTTGCCCGTAATGTCTGCATCATTCACAATGCGGATGGCCCGCCGCTGCAATCCATCCAAGGCATCGAGCAAGTACTGGGCGGATCCATCCCAGAGGTGCGAACAGTATTCCATACCCGGCCGAACCTGCGCTTTGTACAAGCGGTAGAGTTGACCGGGCGCGAAAAACCGACGCACCTTGTTCAGGACCCCAACCCTGCGGGAAGTGGCAGATATTACGCCCTCGATGTGATTCCTTGGATTAAGATCACAACGGATATCCACACCAAGGATACTCAGGTCATTCCGCATTGAGAGGGGAATACCCTGAAGAATGGGGAGGGGAGAGAACGGGGATTTTTTGCACGTGAACGCACACACCTGGGTTTTCCTGGCATTGAACTCAACCATATTCCTGGAGCCCCATGTAGAAATGAGATCCAAGGACCGATTGAGCTCAATGACAAGATCCTCGCGCCCACTCACAGTGTCGACCCGGCAACCTGGGGACCCATGGCAGTATCGCCCATGAACCGTGCTGTCATCTGCATAGCAATGAATGTTGCCAAGTGACAACATATCATTGATATGCAGAATAAACAGGGTGGGCGACAGCACCGAGCCCTGCGGAACTCCGGCATTTACCGACATGAGCGCCGAAGCGTGTCCGTCAAGGACGACACGCATTCTACGCCCATGCAGAAAGCCAGAAATCCACGAACACAAGTTGTCGGGCAGACCGTATGCCGGAAGCTTGGATAGGAGACCACGGTGCCAGACCCTATCAAACGCCTTGGCTATGTCGAGGCTCACAGCAAGAGCCACGCCACGCCGGTCTATCGCCTCACCCCAGCGATGCAGGACAAACGCCAGAAGATCACCCGTTGATCGGTTGTGACGGAATCCGTACTGTCTGTCACTGATCAACGAGTGATCCTCCAGGTAGCGGACCAATTGAGCGTTTATGATCCGCTCCATGACCTTACACATCACTGAGGTGATAGCGATAGGGCGATAATTGGTAGGGTCTGACCGATCACCCTTTTTGGGGATCGGTTGCACATTGGCCTCCCTCCAAGATTCCGGCACAACACCTGTGCGGTAGGACACTCGGTAGAGGCGTGTCAGTGCAGGAGACAACTCCGCTGCGCAACTCCTTAAAACCACCGCCGGTATTCCATCCGGACCACTGGCTTTCCGCACATCGAGAGACCGTAGTTCACGCCGCACATCACACTGCCTGATGCGAATATCCGCCATTGAGGATCCGCAATCAGGCAGCACCGGCGGGGGCCGGGAACCACAGTCCTCGAGGCGGGAATTAGCCGCAAAGAGATTTGCCAGTAAGGCGGCTTTCTCTTGCGGCTTGTGGGCCAGCGAACCTTCCGGGTACCTCAGCGGTGGCAATGCTGGACGGCAGAAGTTAGACTGGACGGCCCTGGCCAAACTCCAATAAGCACGACTGCTAGTTGGGTGATTGGCCAACGCACGCCCAATCCTGCAAACGCGCTGGGCATCTGCTCTAACGTAGGCCTTCTTGCAGGCCTTGGCGGCTCGATTATAGACTTCCTTGAGGGAACTGATATTAGGATCTTTGTTAGCGCGACCCCTGATCCAAGCGCGATACGCCGCCTGTTTGTCACCGACAGCATCGGCGCATGCCCGATTGAACCAGGAGCGTCCACGGCCCTTACTGGCGATCTCAGAGGAAGGAATATAATATTCCATTCCTAGTCTGATTTCGTCAGCAATAGCGTTGGCACTCGCAGAAGGATCTTTTCCCTCAAAGCAGCGCTGCCGCCAAGGGATAGATGCGAAATATTCCCGCATGCCATCCCAATCCGCCGACGAGTAATGCCAGACCCTTCGCTTAACCTGCACGGGACGTGGAGGAGAAGCGAACGGTACCGACGACCGAACCAGGCAGTGATCGGAAGTGCCCAAAGGAGCACTAACAGTCACACTATACCCGGCCGGGTGACTCGCCAGCAAAAGGTCCAGCAGAGAAGGCGCATGACTATCCACATCCGGGATCCTGGTGGGCTGGTTCACCAGTTGTGACAAGTCATGTGTCAGAGCGAATGCATGGGAAGCTCTGCCAGCATGATCGGTTTTGGAGGAGCCCAACCACAACTCATGATGTGCATTAAAATCCCCCAAGACTACCATTTCCGCTGACGGGAACTGCACCTGCGCGTCATCTGCCGCCTGGCTAAGGTACCTGAACAGCCGAGTCGTCTCATCGTCCCCGTTGTGTGACCTGTAGAGGCACACGTAGATGCGGCTCAGAGAACCAAGATCCACGTGCACCCACAGTGCGGAGAAGGAGGGGTCCTCCATGCAGCGCAGACGGCGATAGCAGACGTCCGACCGAACATACAAGCATACCCCGGCTTTTGGCTTGAAGTTTCCTTCAAGCGAATAACCGGGGTACATCAGGTAAGAACTGTCGGCCGGACAACGAATCTGCGTCTCCGTCAAGAAGAGCAAAGCAGGCCGGGCCGTCTCAAGATGGTGGTGGACGGCATTAATGTTTGTATGGAGTCCGCGGATGTTGGCGAACTCCATAGTGAACGCGGTGGTGGGGTTATACACCGCTGAAGGACCTGCTTTCTTTTTGTGCACTGTCATGAAGGTAAGGGTTGGGTTCGGTGAAGAGGCATCGAGGAGCCTGTATCAGGGCACTAAGAAGGCCGAACGGGTACAGGGACAAGGGAGTTGGCAGGAGGAGAATTGATCCGCCGGACGGAAGGGCCCCCGTACCCTCCCGGGATGGGCCGCCGGGACCCCACATCCGGTCACCAACCGGCACGACGGACCCACCCAAGATTATGCGCGGCATGGTGAGGCAGCCTCTCGTAGTGGTTAGCTACGATTGGGCCCCTGTACTGTACCGCGGGCGGCCAGCGGACAACCGTTTCTACGGGTCTCCCTGGCCGGCGGGTCAACACTCCTCCCACCGACAGCGTACCGCAAATACCCACACGGCACAACCTCATACCCAGATACAGGCCCCTCGAGAAACCGGGGGAAAACGGGCTGATCCCGGAACGCGACCCCCTTGCGGGGATCACTATGGCGGTCTTTACGCCGCGTTAACGGTGGTCGCTACCCGGGTGGAAGCAGGCATCCTACCACCACGAACTGTGTCACTCATTTGGCACTACCCAGGGGTCACGTGTAGGGAAACTAAGAGTCAAAGCCTACGGACGCGAGTGACGTTAACCCCCTGATATACCCTGTATACTCACTCAAATTCTACACCAGTATTAAAATAACCTATTTTATTATAAAAAATGTTAACAGTAAATACATATCATAATTATTTCAAATTGTATTGACAATTGGGTCTGACCCACGCCTACAACTCCAAATACACCTCATTTTGCTATCAACTAACCTAGTAAGCAGTGCATCGCTCAGACAAGCCAAGTTGGTGGACGTCTTCACTATTTCGTTCATGTGCGCGTGGCAGTAGATCAAACAGTCGTGTAATAACGGCTCCATCTAGAAAAGAGAAGCAAACAACTTTCCTAAATACTTAAATACTTAAACTTCCTGATTTCATATTTTTTTTTATAAAACAAATTTCTCTTTAAAGGTCCCGTCGTATATTCTTAGTACAAACCTGTATTATAATGAAATATGAGTGCACGGCAAAATACCATGAAAAATGTACAACAAATATTATATTTTGCTTTTAATACATATGTTCATGCCTGTAAGTATGTCCTCGATGGGGTAGCTAGAAGGGTTACGTTATTAACGCACAAGTGACTGTTGCAAAATACGACATATTTTTCTAACTGACCTGTAGAAAAGAAGCGGATACGAGAATGGGCACAACGTTATTTGGATCCAATAGGGGCCAGTCAGCCACCAGTATGGAGTCCCTTTTCACCCACCGCATCAGCCAGTCGAAGATCTAAGAAAACCCATAATACCGAAACCATTATAACCATAATAATAACCCATGTTTGTGAGACCGAAAAGTCTCTCGTAGTTTCTGATACCCACGACACAAGACTCGATCTTAGTGTGGGGTCAGGACTATGTATGTGACTGTTGGGTGTATTTATATTTATTTATACATTTTCATTTACTTATTTACATAAATTGAATAATAGATATCACAAACTTTTTAGTAGAAATAAACATGAAATAAAAATCAAAGAGGTTTAATTTTAAAAGCTATTTCAAAAGCTTCATACAAAGGATTAAATACAGGTAATATTGTCTTGCAGCAATAAATTCTGTATCAGCCCATATACGTCCCACTGCAGGGCACGGGCCTACTCTACAATCGAGAGAATCGATTGAGAGTGGTTAGGCCATATAGTCCACCACGCTGGCCTAGTGCGGGTTGGCGGACTTACATACCGTAGAAATTCTTTAAAATCGCTACGGATTGCAGGTTTCCTCACGATGTTTTCCTTCACCGTTAAAGTGCGTGGTGATTGACTATCAATACACACATAACTCCGAAAAGTCAGAGGTGTGCCCTGGGATTTGAACCCACGACCACCGTGAACATGTAGGCAGCCGCGGCCTGTCCGTTACCAACAGGCCACCACGCACTTTGTGATCAAGCAATAAATTAAATTATCAAAATGTACCTACGACCTACTGTCATTTAGATTATGTATTTATTATTCACCTGTATATCGCAATGCACAGATATGTCCATATCTTCAAGTCTCTGTCCCGCGGTGACGTCAGCAAAGTATCCCATTTTAGAGACGAGTAATTTTTGAGGGCATCTAAAATCTTTCTTCAATCCCTTCACCTCGTCACAAACGTGGATTTCAACGTCGCCGCTAAAACAAAAAGCTAAAAGATATTCCGATACCGGGAATCGAACCCGAGCCTCCTGGGTGAGAGCCAGGTATCCTAGCCACTAGACCATATCGGATCATATCTAATAAGTTGAAATTATAAAACAAATTAAGTAAATCTTACTATAAATTTATAGATTTTCTTTTTTATAAATTAAATGTATAATACTACTTGTAATATAGAACTGCAATAATGGTAAAAGCTTACGTATTAGTATGGAACAAAACAATATAGATACTGAAATTTAGCGACATCTATGAATCTATAAAGGACTTACTCTTGTTTCTGGTTACTGCGTTCCTGCGCTGCTGTTACAGAAGATTTACGTCTCCCCAAACGGTCCCTTGATTCCTTTTCGTTCACAAAACCTAATAAAAACCTTTGTATGAACAAAAGTTTAGATTTTAAATTAAAATAAAATATTTAAAATTTCTACGGCATGTAAGTCCGCCAACCCGCACTAGGCCAGCGTGGTGGACTATATGGCCTAACCACTCTCAATCGATTCCCTCGATTGTAGAGTAGGCCCGTGCCCTGCAGTGGGACGTATATGGGCTGATATAGATAGATAGATAGATTTAAAATTTACATACCGCCAAAACTGGCTGGTTTTTTCACATCCGTTGCGTTGGAAGGCACTTTTTTAATAACTGGTGCATAAACGCTGGTAGTTTTTGAAGGTTTCTTGTAGCCAACTAAATAAGGCAGGATAGAATCCAGGATTCCTTCATTTATTACCTACAATTAAAATTTATTTACAGCGCCATCTATGAATGTTAGATCGAAAACTGTATCAGTAAGTTATTTGTAATGAAAATGATGATATGCTACTTACATCGTTAAGTTTACAATTTAAATTAGCTTCTGTCCAAACTCCGAGCATTTCCACCCTAGCTTCAGGTGGTATCGATCGAAGACGACCTTTGCCTGCAAATTTAATATTTACCATTGCATATTACCTAGTTAGTTTTCTCTATAGTGATAATAGATGGTGTTGCTACCATGTTCTTAAATAAACATTACAAGTTGAATCTACCTTCAAGTTCGCTGCAACTGTATCTCTTTTCAACTCGTTCACCGTCCGCATTCTTGATTTCTAAAGCAGACTCACTTTTACTGGTTATTGGTTTCGGTTCATTGAACACAGTTTGATGTAAAAGATCCCTTTCTTGTTGTTCTATCACGTGATTGAGAACAGTTAGCTTGGTCAATTCCTCCCAATCTATCTTCGATCCGTCGTCTTCAGCACCTTCTAGGTGCTCGTAAACTTGATAAGCAGTTTTCATAAAGTCGAAAAAGTCTTTAACAGTAATAACCTCCGCTGGAGCATTTCCTTTGGTCGTGGAATTCCTTCTTGACGTCGGCTCTGATCGGTTCGGGCTTCTTGAGGCTCCGGTTTCTTCTTTCTGCATGAACATCGATGATATATCCGTTTCTGGATTTGGACTCGCCATTTTTGTGTTTGCTACATTGGGATTGTAAGTTTATATTGATCCAACGAACCGCCTGGAAACCAGTATCTTTATTTCAAAATTGAATGTCTCCTTGTTGTCTATTAGCAAATTACCGGATATGTCTCAACTTTTTTATAATACAATAGTAAAAAATACATTAAAAATGCTTCAAAAAGTAAATTATTAATATAAAAATAATTTAATAATTACAGTTTGACATTCATGGCGTTGTCGTCATGACTCACGAATAAAAATTAATAACTAACGACTAACTAATCGACGGACTTTTTTCTACACTACCGTGACTTATTTTTTGCGAAAACCATGAAGAACACTATATAATTGATATTTAGCTTAAATATTTTTTTTACAGGTACTTAGATGGTCTAAATTGCACGTATTATGATACAACTGAGTGTATGGCAAAAGCCAAGATTATTTTGATTATATACTTTAATTTTTATAATACTTAATTACTTTTTTATTACGGCAGTACTACAGTAAGGCAATGAGTCTCATAAAAATGGTCTTTTATCGAAATAATATTTTCTAAACATAAATAATGGAAATATAAATAATTTGTTTTGCACACTATGAACAAAAATGTTTCTCCAGCATTTCAGAAAGTAAGCCAAAATTTCGCTAAATAATCAACGACGACATTGGAACGTAAACTTTGCCATCCTCAGCGCAATGATATGTCAGCTGTCATATCAACAAATTTTCTTGTAAATTGTTGTCCAACAAAGTTATTTAGAATGTTCCAAAATATATTTTATTATGGAAAGTTACCAAGTCGAATATGACAAGAACGGTTTGTTATCCGACACGTTTTGGAGGACACCGCAACGCGCGATACCGGGTAGACCTTGCCAAAGGGTCGGACAAAAAGAGGTTATGTCTGGGTCATCGTATCAGCAGTTTCAGGCGTCAGTGAACGACGCTTGGGACTTGGGCGACGACGACATCATCTCCGGCATCGCGGAGACTAAAATATCGAAGGCCATATCGCAGACGGCGGCTTTAAACGTGATAAATTCTCATAGGAATAGTAGTAAGAATGTACATAAAAGTGACGTAAAGCTTGAGACTGACAGTGTAAAAACTCGGGACGAGGTGACGGAAGTGCGTAAGAATGAGGCTCGGAAGGTGGGTCCTGGCGGTGGGGCGGGGCCCCTGCGGCACTACCCCGGGCGCCCGAGGCCCGTACGCCCGTCAGCGCTGACTTCGCGTGAGGAGAGCAGTGAATCTAAGCTGGAGAGGTTCCAGCAACTTCATGAAATAGCTGTTGTGAACTTGGACGAGCTAAAACAGCTCAGCTGGTCTGGAATTCCTGTCAAAGTGAGTTTTTATTGTTTTTCTATAAAAATAGGTTATGTAAACACATTAAGTAAGAGAGATATGTAATATTTTTTTTTATATCATGGGCAAATATAACTTGAAGTTTCTTTGAAGGTTTTCGTCCTAATTAAGTGTGCTATTTTAAAATTTTGGGCTTATAGATAATAAACATCCTGCATCAAGCTGATCACTATTACTTTTTAAACCGGTTCAATTACTTGAAAACATCTTCTAAAGTTACTTTTAGATTGTAATAATCTGTATCAACATCAATAAATATCATCATTGCCTGGCTGTCCATGGAGGAGTATTAGCACCAATGCTCATGTATGGTAGTGAAAGTTGGGTATGGCAGAAGAAGCATGAGAGTAAGAATAAGGCAGTGGAAATGAGGTTGTTAACAGGAATGTGTGGTGTGAGTTTGAGTGATAGAAAACAAGACAGTGTGGTGATGGAATGTTGTGGATTGAAAGAAGATGTAGTGACAAGAATTGAGAAAAGAATGTTAAGATGGTTCGGACATGTAGAGAGGATGGATAAAAGGCGAATAACAAAACATATACATGAAGTGAGTATGAACGGAAGAGTTGGTAGGGGTGTAGAAAGTAATCCATTTATATTGTCCATCTTTAAGCTTAATTTACAGCTAGTAAACTTAAACTTGCTAGTATGTGGTCTTCACTCAAGAACAATTTGGTTGTATATGCTGTTAGTTTTCTGCGCTGTATGCTATGTCTACTACCAAAATGGGTTATAGGCTCTATCCATAGCCAAAGAAGAGCATATTGTCTTGAAAACATTTAGCCAATAAAGTATTTACATGAAACTAATTATCAAATGAAAAAGTAATGAAATACCTCAATTAGAATAGTCATTAGTTGAAATTATTTCACTAAATTAGCCTTCAAACTTAATGTAATAAAAATATCTGTGCATTTCATTTCCTTCTGACATATTCATAATACTGTAAATATAATTTCTGAGAACTGTAAATAGGAATGTTTGTTACCATGTTGCTGCATTGTCATGTTTTAAGATTTTATATTTTAAAATACATCTACATAACAATCTGCCATGCCAGTTTTGTTGCCATGTAGCGTAGTAGCGTAACTATGTTTTATATTTTGTATTTTTAGAAACATTGCGATAACAATCTATTGTTATTTGTGCCAGTTTTTAACAGAATGTAGGTCTATTCTAAAATATGTAAGGCGTACACAAGTTCCACAATAGAATATTACAGTATATTCTACTCGTGTACATGTACTTATATGTTGCTTTATGTCATTAATTGTTAGTGTAGCAGTATCGGAGACTTGAATTGGTAATTAGCCTTGCGATGTTATGTTACTGTCGAAGTGTGACTCACTGGCAATTTGCAATGTGACTAATCATATGGGAATTTTAATGGGTTATTATGTTGTTGTTACACTCTTTTCTTGATGAATGTGTGTAAATATATTATATGAGATTCTAGATAACTTAAAATCCAGTTGTCGCAAGGTCTAAAAAGTTGACTACTGAACTAAGCTGAGAAAATCATACAAAATATCCATAATAAATCCATGTGTATTTTTAAAAATATGATAATTCAATTAATGATTATTAAATGTGGAATATACTTAATCTAGTGCTCTTGTGTTTGCATCAAAATGCTGATAGCAAAGGTAACAGCCACTGGGTTTTACAGGTACTTTATTTTTTTTTATACAGATATAATCAGTCCTATGAATTATTAATTGCTATCAAGTAATTATTATAATCTATCATAATTTGATAATTTGATTTTATGACAACTGGAATATGAAAAGTAGATTTGTATTATTTTCACTACACACATATTAGTTATTTTGCGATCTGCCCGATAACAGTTTTTATTTTTAGAAATGTTTATTGTGCTTGCCTCACAAAATGACTTCAATGTATTTGTATCAGCCCATATACTCGTATGTCCCCCTGCCGAGTACGGGCGAGTACAATCGAGAGTACGATTGAGAGAGATAGGCCGTTTAGTCCACTACATTGTCCTAGTGCGGGTTGGTGAACTTTACATACCAATATAAAGCAATAACTGTAAAAGAGCGCTATATCTCGCCGGTCGACGCAATTATGCCAGAATTCTCGCAATTGAATATTGACAGGCCCAACTCGAAACACGACACTATTTTTTATTGCGGTAAATGGCGAGACGAGCATGCCATTCGCCTAATACCTACGCCTATTCGACCGCTCATGGACATTAGAAAACCAAATAACACCACGAATAACAAAACATTGCTTAGCATTCCACTGCGCTCGCCATCCTGAGACATAAGATGTTAAGTCTCAATATGTCCAGTAGTTACTCTGGCTACAATGTCCTTCAAACCGGAACACAACAGCGCATTTACACTGCTGTTTGGTGGAGAAAATAGACATTGCAATGTATAAGACTACAAGGCATATTCTTTTCAACCCTTCTGGTACACCTGACTGTGTAAGGAATTGATTTGAAAATTACAATGTATTAGCCATGAGGTGGAATGCATTTACATGACTTACGCACTTACGTGCCGCCATAAAAAAAAAAACATTGTAAAATAAAGCATTAGTGTCATATAATTATATTTCTATGTTACTTCCAGTTGTTTGAATTCGATAGCTACTTGTTATTCACTGTCCATACGTGGTACAATGTCGGCCATTGTTTCGGGTTCACTTTCTCGTGTGTCAGTTTACGGTTCGTGAACGTAATCAAACCCGCTGGGACTATACGCAGTTGAAGGCCTTTAAGGTCAGATTCAGGGTCGAGGACATATGAGTTATGACAGAGGTCATAGGGTTCAGAAAAGTGAAAAATTTGTAACATGTCTTAAGTGTCAGTCTTATTAAAACTGAAGATGGTTTCAATGCTTTAGACTTTTCGATGTCAAAGCAAAATATAAATGATGAATACAGATACGTATGACATTTTAAATAAAGTCGAGAGCAATATAAACGCAATATTGATCAAACCAAAATAAAACCACTGATTCTGAACTCTACCACATTGGATATAAGGTTCATCTCAAGAATTTAAAGATTGGTGACACAAAACAATTCTATAACTTTATCGCTCTTAGTTTTATCTCGTACGTGCAATCCTTGACCTTATATTAGCGCAGAATTTGGACACTCTCCAGTCTTGTTTGCCAATAATGTGAATTACTGAAAATTTCCCATAATCCGGTTAGTGTTTGGTCAGTAGCTTGAGTTTTTCATCGTATGAACGTGACAAATGACGTCATGAGTATAATAACCGCGTGTGATTTGAATAAGGGTGTTATAAATGGCGAGACATGAAGCCAAAATCTTATTTCCACTTACTTTTACTTACTAAACTAGAATAACTCAAGAAATCACAGTGTTTTAGGGTATTTTAATGCTCGATTAAAAACTTTAATAAATAAGTAACAATACATTTTGAAGTCCCTATGTAGAAAGAGGGTTGTTTGACGTGTATATCTATTTTCCTGAGGCTTCGTAGCCCGAAACGGATGAGCCAATTTGGAATGATTTTTTAAAAGTGACAAAGAACATCTAAATTTTAAAAAATATTTTTTACGTGGTCCTCAATTACTTATTGTCTATGTTTTGCGGGACAGAAAATTAATATAGTATCCGAACAGTATGTGTGACTGAGATAAGAATTACCTTATTTCCTTCTCCCGCAGGCGAGGGCAGTAACATGGCGTCTTTTAGCCGGCTACCTACCCGCCAACTCGGAGCGGCGCGCGGAGACGTTGGAGCGAAAGAGAGCGGACTACAAGCACTTGGTGCGACAGTACTACGAGTCAGAGAGAGATGACGATACATATAGACAGATACATATCGACATACCACGGATGAGCCCGCTGGTGGCGCTGTTTCAGCAGACCACTGTGCAGGTTATACTTAGATATTCTTTCACTTTCTTGTGTCATGCAATATTTTGACGTCACCCATTTCCGACCTGTTTAAGTTATAATCATCAAATTTCATGAGAGCAAATAAACTTTTATTTTATAACAAATACCTTTTAGTTAGACTTAGGTAATTAATAAAGGGTATCCCTATAATGTATCAAGTTTTTGATATAAAATAAAACCCTTTCTCTCTTTTCTTCAGAGTTTGCTGATTTTGATATACGCGGCTTTAGAACTACGACCGTGTTAGTTATTTTGGAATTAGACAGAAAAAAATTAAAACAATCTAATTAAATTATTTCGTAACATTTAAAAAATCGCAAGCTAAAGTAACACATTTATAATACGTATGTTTCATGTCGGAACTAATTTTTAGTACCGAATTTTGTTTCAGGTGATGTTCGAAAGGATCCTATACATATGGGCGATCAGGCACCCTGCCTCCGGCTACGTGCAGGGCATCAACGACCTGGTGACGCCTTTCTTCATGGTCTTCCTTCAAGAAGCAGTTCCTGGTGAGGAGCTGGACAACTACCCCCTGGACAAGCTGACCGAGGAGCAGCGAGACATCATCGAAGCCGACTCCTTCTGGTGTCTGTCCAAGTTCCTGGATAGTATACAGGATAACTACATATTTGCTCAGTTAGGAATACAATATAAGGTGAGATATTCATATTACCAATGAATTTAACAGAAAAAAATATTTTCAACAACTGAGTGATGTGTTTGGGTGAATGACCTCGTACTGTAAGGTGAGAGAGCGCCGTTAATAAAAAAATAAAAGTTTATTGTAAATCCAAAATGTAGTTGAAAAATTAATACATCAATGTATAAAATGTGAGACGCGAAATTGAAAGTATTATCAGTTGATAAGTGCTAATTACGTGTTGTCATTGTGATAACTAGGTTGTTAATGATAGCTGCATTTGTACTCGTAGTAGGTAACGACCGACGTGGTTCACGTCACTAAATGCACATGTTTTTTTTAATAACCTAAATAGGGCGAAAACATATTATCTAACAGATGGACCACGGAATTCTTTCTTAATTTAAAAAAAAACATAAGGGATGTAGGCCAAAACATAGATCTAATAAATAAGTAATAGATCAAAATTTAAAATGAATCTACTTATTTCTAAATATTTTCAATTCCTAATATTTGCCTATACATATTAAAATGACTGAGGTATTATTATTTAACCGAAAAATGAAAAATAAATTTATTTATTTTTATTTTTTATTTGTTTTGGGTCTGGGTGTTTGTGAGACCGAAAAGTCTCTCGTAGTTCCTGATACCCACGATACAAGACTCGATCTTAGTGTAGGGTCAAGTCTATGTATGTGACTGTTGGGTGTATTTATTTAAAATAACCTATATAACTTCACAGCTTATTATTTCATTACACATGTTAGCATTACTAAGCCACTTAACTTGTGATATGTATACAAGGAAAATTGATATTCAATATCTTAGCATAGTTTGTTGAAAACAATATTCCTTATATAAAGGGTCGAGTACATGGTGTAATATGTGGGGTATAAATCCAAACTTATTTAAGAGAAAATGTTGCTTCTATGATAAGTCTCTACTTATGAAATAAAATAACAAAGTTTGTTTGAACTTAATAGAACACATAAAGCACAAAATAAATTATGTCAAGTATAAAAAATCTAGTTTTTTAATTATTATACCAAAATCATTTGACAAATCTTTATAAAAGCCAAAAGTGTTATAGAACACTTTAAAAAATAATCATATTAAAAAAATACTACTAGACAGTAATTAAAGTTTTAACTGATAATACTTTTTTCTGCTCCAAATACAATAAATAATGTTAAAAAACATTAAAAATTCCAGGTGAACCAACTCAAAGAGCTGATCCGTCGCATAGACCAACCATTACACGAGCATCTACAAAGCCATGGCGTGGACTACCTCCAGTTCTCGTTCCGCTGGATGAACAACCTTCTAACCAGGGAGATCCCGCTGCCCTGCACCATCCGCCTGTGGGACACCTACCTGGCCGAGTCCGACGGCTTCGCCATCTTCCAGCTGTACGTCTGCGCCGCCTTCCTGCTCCACTGGCGGGAACGACTCATGCTGGAAAGAGATTTCCAAGGTCTCATGATATTACTACAGAACGTCCCCACTCACAACTGGACTGACTCCAATATTAGTGTACTCGTAGCCGAAGCCTACAGGCTCAAGTTCGCCTTCGCCGACGCCCCCAACCACCTCCAAAGTGCTGGCAAGTCGGACAGATGACCTGGACGCACCAATGCTGGACCGCACCACGTTTGATCCAATGTTTGATAACCGCTTTCCCAGCCGATGTTGATATTAATTTTGCCGTTGTGTTTGGAGCCAATGCTGGATGTCTTGGCGGCTTATCACGACTGCTGTAATGGTTTATGATTTGGATTTGCATGGGAAATGTCTTACACCATATCGAGAGTGAGGCGTGTAATCAATGGCAGCCATGTTGTGTTGTCCGCGACTGATATTTGACGTGCTGACTGGATCTGGCAGGGTAATGTTGTATGTTTTGTGCCGGTCCCGCGCGGGTCGTGGCGTGATACAGGCACGGGTGGAGGGGATCCTTACCTTACGTAACTTACATCAAATTAACTACTTGACATGCCTTTTTGAAAAGACTCGAGACGAAAATTGAACTACCCGTATGCTGTTCACATCGATAGCATAATATGGACAATACTAATTGCTGCCAACTCGAAATCAGTTCTTAAAGAAGGCGTATTTTGTGTCTAATAAAAGCATTACGATGTACGTCTGCAAGAGATGACTTGTGCAACTGACGACATGTGTATAAACTCTTGCTATAGGCACCACTTGCATTTCAGTGCATGGCTGATGATAACATCAGTTCTATCATCAGCTTCCATCATCTTGGACTAGAATATTTTATATTTCGATAAGACACCAGGAAGTGGTTGAAAAATAGTTTGTTAATTTCGAAACGGATAACTTGCATAAGAATGTTACAAGTAAAATAGAATATAAAGATTGCCGATTAAACATGATGCACTTAGCCCGTAACTTTAAATATCCATGAGTTAAATGAAAGCCATAAGGTTAAGGTCAAGGGTCCCTGAAGCCGAGTGTCAATGTTCCGTCACCGCGCGCAACATAATCACGCAATGCACTATATAGTACTTTTGGCAAACAACCATATTCTAAGTGCTACTATAGCGAACCAGTTTAGACAACTCTATTTGACCTGTCAAAAAAAAAGTCAAAATAATAATAATTATTATATTATACTAGCCCAAAAGATCCCACTGCTGGGCACAGGCCTCCCCTTAGTTCTTCCATAAATCTCTATTGAAAGCAATTTTCATCATGTCCTTGTTAAATTTATTGAGGTCGTCCCGCCATCGGTTAAAAAATAATATAAATAAATATTGGTCCTGGAAGTTACTAAAAGTGTTGACACAAGACAGACGGCCGATCTCAGATTAATAAGGCAAAAAATTCTACAGTCTGAATAATTTATTAGTTCCAAATGTGGGATAGGGGAAATTATATAAAGAATATTCCTTTTCTAATATTTTTTAGGAAACTTAAACAGGTTGTATTTATATCTCATAGGAAGACTCTTAAAGACACTAATCCGTCAATGACACTTAGTAAAAAAATATTCGTATTTTGTGTATAAACACTATTTTGGAAAAAGGGCTAACTACGCCAACTGCCAAAAGATTAGATTTTGGTGACATTTTCGAAGACAGGTGGAATAGAGTTGTCAAAATCCGGGACTCGAGTCGGAGGCGCTGTAATCGCCATGTTTTGCAATGTAAAGGGCCTAATAATGTAAGTTGTTCTATGGTTTCTTTAAGTGTTTTCAGATTTCTATTAGCGGCTTTGTCCAAGCCGCTGAATTGTTGATCTGAACCTAATGTTGTAACACTCGTTTATACATGTTATTATACATATCTATTGAAATTAAAAGTATTCTAATTGAATTGAAAAAAAAAATTCGGTAGATGCGACATGCGGGTATATGAATTTTGGAGTCTTATTAAAATTTAGTGTCGAAATTAAAAATGCATATTATAAATATACTAAGTAAATATTGCATGCGGAAGTTATTTTTATTTCCAAGTTTCTTTCAAAAATAGTAATTTAATACAATATAATGTCTACGATTGTTACAACATTAGGGTTTAACTTAACCCTTTTCTATGCGGCAGATTACATTTACATAATCCGATACAACGCGACGTACAGTTAAGTCCAATTGTTATAAATTATAATAAAGAGAATCCTATACGTTCAATATTTATTATGTTGATAATAAAAACCTTGTAGGATTCTAACAAAATCAGGGAATGTGAATAATCAATACTTTCATTAAACGTACAAGAAAGATAGATTTAGTATTTATTGAACGTGTAATATTCGTCATCACAACATGCCGCATAGAAAATAACGCTTTGGATGCACCATTCTTAAATTTAATTTTATATTTTAGTTATAGTTTCTGTAAATCTTTTAGCAGTAATCGCCCGCGACTGCGCTTGTATAGTTCATTATACCACAGGCCCTTTTATAAATTAATATTCACGAAAATATAATGAGGGTAGTTAATACCTTATCCACACCACTGATAACGGAAAGTATTGTAAGCCAGGATCAACAGCACACTACGAATTGGCACCTAGCACTTAAGCTCAACTGTTGTCTTAAGGATATCAGGTTGTCTTTAACCTGTATTCTAATAAAGCAAATAGTAAACAAATAGGAGTTGGCAAAAATGTATTTGTCCATTTCTCGCCCTAGCAAGGAGTTGGCAAAGTATTGAGCTAAAAATATTCCGATATAAATATATAAGATAAGCTAGTTGAACACCACGAATAAATATATAAATGGGTCTTACAGCACGCGCTATTCAAACATCTAAATCTAGGACATTGTCATGTACTAAATGTCCTGTTGTAGCTATAAAGTGTGGTCACCCACCGAGCGGTTACTTCGATGCCATTATAACTAGGTAGTATGGGAATTTGGTAAATCAGTAATAAGTATTCATAGAATTAATGTATAGGTATGCCGGAAATCAAATAGACTATGAAATGTTGTTTGATATCCTTCACGCATACATTTGGAGCACAATTCTATTTTGTTAAACAAGTTTTATTTTTTCTACTAATGCATTCTATATTATCAGAAATGGATGCGTTTCGGATTTTGTAGACTATCTATTTCATCTCGCGTGTATTGTTTAATTTTTCAGTTAATTATTTATTACTACAATGCATTGGAAATAGCAATTTTGTAGTTAAATTATCCGTATATTTACAATATTTTTATTATGAATTTAATAGTGTATATTTCTTTTAGTTTGTCAGATGAAGAAAATAAGCTTTTGT
This sequence comes from Deilephila porcellus, assembly GCA_905220455.2. Taxonomy (NCBI): domain Eukaryota; kingdom Metazoa; phylum Arthropoda; class Insecta; order Lepidoptera; family Sphingidae; genus Deilephila; species Deilephila porcellus. The sequence continues at coordinate 11,359,723 of LR999991.1, forward strand.
TCATTTTGTTACATTTAGTTTCAAGAATGGTGTATCCGAACGATTTTATTTTATTTTTTATTTTTGTGAAAACCGTTTATTGAATATTCGATTTTATTATTGTGTTATTTTACTTAGATAATTATTACATTATACATAATATATATTTATTTGTTGTGTTTTATTTTTCAACGCTGAATGCCATGTCAATGAAACTGTGGGCGGCAGATTACAAACAAATGTGTTTTTATACAGTAATACATTAATTAACACTGAATTTATGTTACGTTAGACCTAAGCGTAATAGCTTAAAATAAATAAGCACATAAAAATGTAAACAGATTACAAATTATTGATAGCTGTTGTAATAAAAATATCGTTTTCAGACGAATAAATCCTTTGTGTATAGATCTGTAACATACATACAAACATACACTATAATTTTTATCGAAATATATAACGGGATGATTAAAACGCAGGGTGGATAGGAACAAAAATTGTTGAACACAATCTTTCTGAACTAAGTAACACACATACGATTTTCAATACACAAATGTCGTATTTTATTCTTAATCACACAACCAGTGTAGTGCCTATTCACCCCTACATTTTACACTAATTGAAGAGAACATCACTGTTTACACTGTATCAGTACCTATCCCCCCCTACATTGCTTGTGTAAAGAGCATTATTATTTATCAGCCAAGTATCCACAGTCACTAAACCAATGTGCGTGTTGTTGAAGAGGTTCGTCGTTCTCCTCCCAACAGTGAAGACCTCCGCCACAGTAGAAACATTTTGTCCTGTCTTCTTCCCCGGTATAGAACAAGCCTGCATCCGCGAGATCTTCTGGCTTCTGACTCCCAGGCCAGTTTACATATGTACTGAGTCTTGCGTCTTTGGTACTGTATTCAGGGAACGCAGGGTAAATTACGTCAGGCATAATACATACATTTTCGGTGCCACTTTCACTTTCATCCGTTTCGGAGTGTTCAGTTCATAGATGTAGTATAACATAGATCGGCAATGTATCATTTTGAGTGAAACCAAAACGAGAATATGATAGTGTGCGTGAAGTTTGCATGTGTGCGTGACAGATAATGCTGCGCCATGCACTGTCGATACTATCATATCGATATACCTAACGGCCCAACCAATAAAATTAAATTTTATAGATGTATATGAGACATTTCATGGTATTTTAACAGAAAAATAATGATTGTGTTTATTTCAACACAGATACGTAAACACAAGATAAATCGTCATATTTGAGAATAATTTTATTTGACAAGTTTTGTAAAGCATTCCTTATAATAATAACTAATGTTCTATTGTTTTATTAAAATGACAGCCTCCGTGGCACAGTTAATTTGAAATCGGCTCAGAAATGGTAAATTACGCACACGAAATATTAATTAATATTAAGCAAATATCAATAGTGAATAAATAAAGTGAAGTAATAACTGTTATTATAGAATTGATGTTATACTATGAGATTATAAAATGAAGTGAAACCTCTATGGTCATTGACTGTTTTATCGACATAATATTATTGATCGAAACTGTCAATCAATCTCTAGCAAATGTTGGTTGAAATTATTATAAATTCACGTATATGATATCATTTTTTATAGGCAGTGGATGCTTTCTATGCATTTAAATAATGAATAAGGACATTCTGCTCTACCGATATACATACAAGGTTTGTCTTACAAATCTACAATATTGTCACTAAACAACATTGAAAAAAGTGATACGATCTTATAAAAAACTATGATTATTCGGGTTTTTACACTAAAATCAATCACATCCAGGCACTGGACAACTCACCATAATAAATTACATTCAATAAAAGTAGCTCAGTACTGAAATATTAAATAAATCAAGAAAATAAGCGAAATTTGTCGTTCGCTTAAATGACATATTTACACACAAATCGCTAAAGTTAGCTCTCCGTGTAAACGCATGGTCGCATCATGCATCTCACTTTAATGTATGATATAAATCATTCTATCTCTTTCACATTGCCGATCTATGTTATACTACATCTATGGTTCAGTTACGTTTTCTGCCATATCCTGCGTGTTTTCAACAGCTTTGCCTGTTACTATCATATTTCTAGGCTTGATGTTTTGTTATTTGTTTTAAACTTTAGAAATTTTTTACTATTTAGAAGTGAGGTCACAATAAATAATTTGGTATATAAATACGGTAAGTCAATCCAGTAAAACTGTCCCATAGAATACTGATCTGAACACTATTGTGTTTCCTTTGTTGACTGACTCAACTTTCGAACAATAACATTCATAATATGATTCATACCATTCACTGGGTTTTATTTTTCTCTAGCAACAATTACGTAGGTAATCGGTTGACATTCTGATAAAATAAAAGCTGTGTGAACCGGGAACTCTTGCACCAGTGTTGCATACTACATTAACCTTTTAATACACTAAAACTGTTTTTATACAACACTTAAATCAATATATATGCCTAATTGTATACCTATATTAATTTATGTATGTTACTCCTACAGATTTCTACTTACTCCCACATATATATTTATCGTAAGCTGATAATGAATGTGATATGAATTATGCGAAAAATGGAAGAAAATATCTGTTATAAGTATCACGTACGTCGTAGTATTGAAAACATGAGATTATAAACGACTATTAGTACAACCAACCACAGATGGTGAATGGTATAACCGAGGGGCACATTAGTCACCTTGTGCTAGCTTACTATAGTAAACTTACTTTGTTGGTCTACGCATGTTCTTTTAAGGTCTATCTAAACTAAGAAGTTCCATTTGACATTCGGAAATAGGGATGCTGTCAAATAAATCGGTTCTTACAATATCCGATTATTTAGAGATATCGATAATATTTGTTTGTATTTCTTAATCGATTACAGTTTATATTTTCACTTTACATCATTTCGTTTATTTTTTCATGAACATTTTTATTCTAATGAGACATCAACAATTGCATGTCACTTTACTATTTAGGAACAAAAGGAGTGATTTATCTATTACTAGCGGCCCGTCCCGGCTTCACCCGGGTGCAGACACTTTTTCGAGTCCAGTCCACATCACGCACATGCTTATGAACACAAATGATACATACATACAATACAATACATATACTCCAAAGTGAGGAACCTCCTCACTATGTGTGGCGTATCCTACAATACTGCCTTCATTTCCATTGTAATATCCAAATCTATTAATTAATGATAAATTAATTCATATTAATATTATTATTTCACTATTTATTGATGTATGTTCGTTGACAGCATACCTATTATTAGCTGAAAGTTCAGTATTTTTAAAAATTAAAAAACAACTGTTTTATATCTGCTCGATTATTTAAATATTTTTACCGATTATGCGTATACAAATGCATTTGAATAGTCTCGACTCTACCGGTAAAAGACCTAACGAGGTGACTTTGTAATGACGTCTAGAAAAAAAATATGTTGTTTAAAATGGTTATTTTGCTTTATTTAAAGAATTCTAGTTTAAATTTAGTGATTATGGTTTGTATATCTAGTGATAAAATAAGAATAGCTTCATAATTCCATGGATTTACGGAAAGTGTTATTGAAATTGTGTGGGTTACGTCTGCACAAAGTTATTTACGTTAAAAGTATGAAACGTCAAATGGAACCTGTTAGTTTAGATAGACTATAAGATCTAAGTACAGGAGTGTAGGTACTATACTGCAATACTATAATTTATTTTATTATTTTAAGGGAACATACAGTGTTACAAAAATAATACAGAGTAATGAAACTATACACTAATTACATGTTTCCACAGATAAGTGACAAAAAAGAATAAAGAAAAAGCCATAGTATATACACGCATTAACATAACATAAATCACGATAAATATATGTTTAAGTAAATTAAATTAAACTAAACTGAACGCACAAAATAACTAATTATAAACTATATTGTGACTTAACAATTAGAGAACCAATTTTTACACAAAGCCTTTTTGAATATGTTGGGCTTAGAATTAAATAAATCTAAGTTAAGGTCAGAGAGTCCTAATGCCGTATTAACCCTTAACTTGGCACCGTACATCCCACTGTACATACATTTTCAAAAATTATTACTCTTTGTTTATTGAATATTTTTTCTTCTCGTTTTTTGTGAATATATTGTTATATACAGTAAAATCACTAGACAATTATTTTGTCGAGACTGCACTGTAATATAAATGTCTAAATAAAAAAAACTAAAAGCCACGAGCTCATCCTCGCGACACCGTGATATTATTTTAACTTTATTCAACTTTTTTCATCTAAACTTGACAATATGTTTTGTTTTTTATTATGTATAAAGCTTAAATTATTCAATAAATGCCTTTTAACGAAGCTAACTTTGAGCAAACTCTTGTATTTGAATGAAATAAGTGTATGTACATCACAATGTACATTTCCAAGAACGCGATAAAGTACCAATGGTTAACAATGGTAACCACGCTGTACATTGCCAGGTTTATAGAACATTGGGTTTTGGTAAATTTGCGGGTATTCGTTTGTTAATTTGTGTGTGTTTCGTTTATTTGTGTTTGTTTTGACATTTATTTGTTATATTTTGCCTATAGAACAAAAAACTAACTAACTCGCATAACATATTGGCATTAACTGTTGTGAAAATATCAACTCTGAGGATAACTCTACATCCGGTAGGGCACCTCTTATTTCTATGCAATCTTCTCCATAACCTTTGATTTACTTTCATAGGCATATAAACTTTAACGAATTAATTTAAATTAAATAGTTTGACAGGCTTTAATAAAGAATACAGTAGTGTCTCTATAAGTCTCTCACTAATCTCCCAACGCCGAACACGAGCAGATATTACATGATATTTATTTGGAACCCTTACAATTTTTACAAAACACAACTGCTGAATAATCAGACACTTTACCCAGCAATGCCAGTCGACAATAGGAACAACTTACCACTTCCAAGCCACAACATAACAGCTTATGAAATAGTAGCCAAAAAAGTTAACGCTATGAAATTTGTTCTAGATTATGAGATTCTTACAAAGCCGTACTTCGTCACACAGCTTGTTTTTAAGAAATGTAATATGCCTTTCATTAAACTGACATAAATACAACACCAGATTGTTTATATTACCGATTTCAATAGACTTTATCTCAGACACTGACCATAGCACAAATCTATAGATAGTGCATAAGCTAGGATGACCTACATCGTTGACAGGAGATGAAACAAAGAACTTCTTAGCCACTCTGATCATGGTGGGTAGAGCATAGATGCCTGTCTATCCTCATAATTGGGTAGAAGGATCAAGATACCTGCTAATTACAGACTTTATGCCTCATAAAGAATATCGAGAAATATGTCGACATATACATGTAGCTGGCACTAGCTTAGAAGACTCATACCACTGCTTCAAATTTTGTCTTAGATTAGAGTAAATACATTATTTGTTTTAATTGAACAAGTGGAAACCCATTTCCCGGAAGTAGGATCCTAAACATAGCGTTGCAAGTGTTGCAAGAGTGATACGACAACTGTCGTGTGTAAAAATGACAAATATTTTTGCATTTTGATGACCGGGATGCAAAAATATAATTATTTCCGAAAATTTCATACAAAATAATTGAGGCTATCATTGTGTTTTGTATTTTTTATTAAAATATATAGAATAAAATATTACAAATGTATTTCATTACGAAGCTGGCAATGTGCATCACAATGTACAAACAAAACTACATGAAGATTTCCGCGTACTTGGCAATGTACACTGTGATGTACATAGGTTTTCTCGTAACCTAGGATATCTAGATTTTTTATTTTATTTTTCCCATGCTGTCTAACCGTAACTAAACTAATATTTGTCAAAATAATATTTGTTTTCTTATTTTTCCGTTCTTGCCAAGTTAAGGGTTAAGACATTTAGCAGCTCTGATAAAAAATGCATTCTGCCTGTAATTTGATGCACTAGAGGGTGTTGCCAAGCACATGGGATTTCTAAGAGTCCTATTGGAACCTTCACATCAATTTTGGAAAGAAGGTGCGGGGAATCTAATACACTTTGAGCAATTTTTACTATTAACACTACGTCTGCTATTTTTCTCCTTTCAAGAAGTGGGAGAAAATGAAACCTGCGACACTTTCTCTCATAATCAGTGTCATAACAATGACTCTTAAATTCAATGAATTTTAAAAATCAGCGCTGTATCGATTCAATTCTATTAACATAAAGATCATATCGCGGATTCCATATTTGTGTACAATACTCCAGGATGCTACGTACCAAAGAACAGTATAAAACTTTAATGGCCTTAATGCTAGTAAATTGAGACGATGATCTGATTACAAAACCCAATGCTCTATTAGCTTGCTTGACTATTTGATCCACGTGTCTCTCATAAGTTAACTTGGAATCATGTTAACCTCAAGATCACGAATCGTTTCCATTTGCTTCAAAGGGTCTCCTTTTAAAGTGTAGATATTATTACTATAATTTAATTTTCGAGTGAATGTTATCGAATGGCATTTGGTGACATTGAGGTCTAACTTATTAACCTTACAGTATAATTCAAATGCAAGTAAGTCTGATTGCAATAACTGAGGATCGTTTATATTTTTAATTCCTTTATATATTTTCATGTCATCAGCATATAAGAGGAATTTCGAGTGTTTAAAACAAATACTAACATCATTTATAAATATATTAAAGAGCAATGGACCGAGTAATGATCACTGGGGAACCCCAGAAGGTATAATATTCCAGCCAGAGGAGAAACCACGTATTGCTACAGCCTGGGATCTATTCTCGATGCAGGATGTAAACCATCTCAAAAGGTTACCATGAACACCAGCATAAAAAAGTTTTTGCAATAAGATCTGGTGATCGATTCTATCAAAAGCCTTGCTAAAATCAGTAAATAAAATCCAATGTATCTGAGGGTTAAGGCTACTTCACCTGCTCGTGGTTCACCCTTCTGGCTAACAGAGGCATTGGTGACCGTCAGAGGGCCAGATAACAATTCTCTTCGTTTAGTGCAAATGATAGGTTAATGACAGACAGCAGCGACATCAGCGCGAAAAGTCTGCCAGGTGTGGCGTCTAGCAAGTAAAACTCCCTATATGTTATTAAAAAGCATGTTCAGGCTATGATCAGTAGTGGATTTCCTGTATTAGAATTTGTAGGCAAAGACTCAACTTAATTGTTACTACTTACTACTAACATGTTTTACGTAAAATTATTTATCTCGTAGCCTTTTATGGAAACAATATTATGGTGTATAAATTCCAAGGAACATAAAAACAAAAAGGTAGGTTGGTACGTATAAAACTTGATATATATATTTAGAAAATTTGGAAACTTAAGACAAAGAAAATGAAACAACAGTACACAAAGTCCTAAGGAATTACAAACGATAAAATTCTTACTTTATTATGAAAATTTTAGAAAAACATCATCTTCGTAACGCAGTTGGTAAAGCCCCCTATTGAGGAAGGAAAGGCCGAGGGTTCTATTCCTACACCAAGACTAATGTTTGTTCCGGGTCTGCCAAAGAGTAGAGTAATACTATAGGAAAGGGTCTGCGTGTGATAAGACTCAACTGTCTGTTACAGTTTCTGTAACCCACGATACAATACTTGGCTAATCTTAATGCGACTGTTAAGTGTATTTTATTTATGTATTATACAATATAATATAAATATCTATTTGTACAAGGAAACAGGACAACGCTAACCTAACCTAACTATAATATAAAATTGAAATATTGAACAATAACTGGATAACGCATACCCCATTTATTTTACTAGGTAAGTAATATGTTCAGGAAAATAAACAAAGTAATATTTATTACGCGTTCAATCGTTGAAAATTTTAAATAAATCGACCTTGTAATAAATGATTACAAAAAAGTCAGGCGCCTGTCAATATATTTATTTTATTCTACCATATTGCTATTAAATTCTGTCAGGCGTTTCTACCATATTGTATGATTTACCGCCACTGGCAACATTGACCCGTTGCACTTGCGCACGACGAGGCCGTGACCTTGACCTAGAACTTGATTTTGTCAAGCTCATGGCCTTCGAAGCCTTATTCCTACTTTTCCAATGTAAATCAGTGCGGGAACAATCTTAAATCAAGTTGAATATCGCTCGCACCATATTCGGTTATATACCAGTGATTTGTGTTCAGGAAACCGCCCTAAAAACAACGAAAAGGTAGGAATGTTTGACACTGTTGTGGATACGTGATACAGCTCACGAATTGATTTATTTTGCAGTGACATACTTTAGGTTCATTTAGGTAACTGAGTGATAATGATTAATAAATATGAATATCTCTGTGGTTTATATTGAGTGGGTACGTTTATTGTTCGTGTATTAGTCTTTGTTGAAATTTTTCGAAGGTATTATAAAAAAAATAAACCATAAAAATAATGTTCATATTGATATTCTTATAAATATATTCGGCACGGCTTCGCCCGAACGCTGATACTTTTTGAGTCAACTCGACATCAGAAACATGTAATATTTTGCTTACGAACTGTTTTATATTTAAACTCAATGTTACTGCAATCCTCTGCTGATTTTCTGGTCTTGTCCCGTAACATCGCGTCCTATGCCTGTGTCTTACCCCATCCGTTTTAGTTTGAAGGAGTAGTATAGTAATTGAATTCCTTGCTCTTCCCATAGCGATGCTACATTTCGTGATAAAAAGTAGCCTATGTATCTATTAAAGTAGGAAGCCGGTTACATCCATACCAAATTTTAATCATTGGTCCGGGTGATTGTGAAGTAGTAACAAACACATTAAAAAACGACACTATAAGTACTATGTAGTGTGTTTTGGCATCTGAACTTTAGATGATAAATCATTTTCCATGACGGCTAATTTCTATTTATTGCTTAGAAATCACTATGATAATCACTAATTGACATTTTTCTACTTATTATTGTAAATTGCCTCTTATCTTTTGTGTCAAAAGTGCGGATCATAACGAAGTCATAACGAAGTCATGATTGATTGTGTTGTTGTCCCGCCTTAAAAGTAAATTGAGTAGCGCTAAACAACGATTACACAGTACAAACCAACCAGGATTTTCAAAATGACAGTCGTGTGTATAGTAATACTCAGCCTTGCGCTGGGTGTCAGTAGTGGAAATAAAATATTAGACCAACACACCTCCTCAAGTTACAGACATATCTCTAAAGAAGATGGATTAGTAACATGTGTTGTGACGACACTAAGAAAATATTACAAGAAAGAACTTATTACAATCGTTGATATGAACTACGATGAAGATCACGTACTAAAAGCTTTGCATTCTATGGGTTTCCTGTCTATTGCTTACCGTAAACCAAGAAGCAAACATTACCTCTACAATGAAGGATATTTACTGACAGCCGGCAACATCACCGACTTCACAAATAACTTTCAACGTCTAACTGAAGAACCACCTTGGAATCCCAGAGCAAAGTTCATCATAATCATTAGATCCATGAAGGAGAGTGAATTCAGGACAATATTTGATATGCTGATGAAGTATCGCGTGATAAATGTGGTAATCTTGAACGGAGATGAGCCTACGATTTACAGTTATAACCCTTACGAAGATTACGCGTGTGGAAGATATTACAACAGAATTATAAATTACGGTCGCTGTCCAACAACAGCTGATATATTTCCGTACAAACTGACGACAGGTTTACGACGATGTACAATGAGAATCGCTATACCTCACTGGCCGCCATACACAGTTTACCCTTCTGAAATGCAGCCCGGTATGCTTCCACGAGGTGTGGAGCAAATTCTAATGGATATCATAGGAGATAAGGAAAAATTCAATATTACCTACGTTCTCATTCCCACAGAAAAAGATGATTACTCTACAATAGGCAGTAACATGACGGCCGTAGGGCCGATAGCAATGTTGCAGAATAATGAAACTGACATCATAATGGGTACAATGATGTTGTCCCCAACGAGAGTGAGAGCATTTGACTTCCTATCAGGCCACTTGGCACTAGACGATGAATTAAGTATTATTGTTAAAAAAGCTTCATACATACCAGTATGGCAAATATTTTATAAAGGGTTTGACCCTATGGCTTGGCTGGCGCTGTTGTTAGCTCTCGTGGTCTTCGCAGTGTTGTTGATAATATTACTGAGGGCCGGCGACAAAACTTACATTATTTTTATTATATTAAAGAACCTGGTTCTCCAAGGTCATCCCATTCGTTACCGGGGGACAGTGAAATGTATATTCATCTTTTGGATATGGTTTGCATATCTAGTAAATTGTTTCTATCAAACGTCCCTGATGAGTCATACTACGAAGCTGAGTAAAAAGCCGCAAATATCAAGTTATGAGGACATTTTAGAATATAATGTGAAGTCTTGTTTGACCCCCCTCATTGCAAAAATGTTGCAAACCGAAAGGAATTACACAAATACGTATAAACCTGAAACAGGTTGCGATGATATTCTAGCTGCCATGAAAACTGTTAGCGAAACAGATAAGAAATTCACCCTCTCCGAATATAAGATATTTAAATACTACAGCGATCAATTTTATGATGAGTATGGTAATTCTCCCTTTTACGTCTTCAAGGATGCCTTGTTTAAACTTTCCTATTGCAGTTACATGACTAAAGGATTTCCAAGGCAGCGGCGCCTACAAGTGCTGACTCTTCGGTTAAGGGAAGCTGGTTTGGTGGATAAATATTTCTCACACCAATTTATTTTATTGAAACTTAGGCATCGTTTTAAGCACCGAGAGTTTACGGCTCGTTTCGTGGCGCCTTGGTATCTTTATAGCTTCGGTGTGGTTATATCTACGTTCACGTTGGTTGTAGAGAATTTGTGGCAACATCAATCGACGTGGAAATGTTGGTATGCTCGCCGTTTGCGATAATTATTAATTTTCTAGCGACCCAGCCTGGCCCCGCCAGAATGCAGATCATACTTTTTTAACTAAGTATTATAAGTTAAACTTATTTTACTAAAGTATTTAAAGTGTAACTTTACTTTTTAAATAAAAAAGTAATATAATCTCTATAAATATGTATTTAGGAGTATATTAGAAATTATTGTAAATTATAACCTATGATGAGAATTTAGAATTGTAATACCTAGTTCCCTTAAGGCTTACATAATAGGTTGAATCCTAGTAATATAATAAAGGCGAAAGTATGTGTGTTTGTTACTTCTTCACGCTCAAACAGCTGGACTAGTTTTGTTGAAATTTGATATGGACGTAGCTAATACCCTGGATTAACACATAGGCTACTTATTATCACAAAAAATTCCCGTGGAATGATCAAGAAGTCTTCCCGCTCTTACGGCTGGACCAATTGTAGAATGAAATTTAGAATGGAGGTAGCTGATACCCTTGATAAACTACTTTTATACTAATTTTTTATCCCGTCTAGACTACTTTTTATCCCGAACATGTAGTGTTCCCGTGCAATGAGCAAGGAATTCAAATATTTCATATATTTCAATTCAAAATGTATCTACCTGCACCCGGCCGAGGCCGTGCCGGACCGCTATATACTAGTACAATTATAACGCGTAATTGAACAGGAAAATTTTACGCTTTAACAAAACTTAATTAAAATGATGATTTTATTTTAAATGTATGGTTTATTATTCTGTAGGTAATCTGTAATAGGTATTTACTGCACGGCAAGTCAATATATTTTCCGCCATATGACTGACTACACTACTACACACTATTACACTATAATATTTATTTGTAACTTCGTCTGCGTGAATAACTTTATTTGAAATTAACTTTATTTGGAGTTTTCTATCCCAGCCTGTCCCATTCTCACACAAGGCATGTAATACAGTCCCATGCCATCCCTTTGAGTACATTAAAGTAAAAAAAATCGGAATTCCTTCCTCATCCCACGGGAACACTAATTTTTTGGTATAAAAGTAGCCTAAGTGTTCATGCAGAGTGTCAGCTACCTCCATACCACACAGACAAACAGACAAAAATTCTAAATATCATTGTTTTGGGTTCTATTACGTTAGTACAGACCCCCATATTAGTTTTCTTATTTATCTTCCATGTACAGACATCGATCGGTTACAAATTTATTATTTGTATAGATACAATTATAATAGATAGATAAAGATTTAGGGTGCGTTGGGGTAACACCGTAATACAAGGATGGAAGGGGTAAGAACGTAAACTCCTACATTTTATAAGACTTTACGTTCTTACCCCTAAGAGCTACTATTGCGGTGTTACCCCAACGCACTATAATTAAAATTATAACGTACAATACTACCTATTATATGTTTTAAAATGACGACTGCTGACACAATAATTGCGAGTTCAAATCCCAAGGCACAGATCTGACTATTCGAAGTCGCTGTGTATTGATAGTCAAGTTCCATGTACTTCAACGGTAAAAGAAAAGATCTTGAGGAAACCTGAGCACCATACAGTTTTGCTAGCATTTCTGTGGTATGTGAAGTCCGATGACCCGGACTAGGCAAACGTTGTTGGCTATGGCCCAAGCCCTCTGTATCGAACTCTCGATTGAAGAGTATTTTATTACATGTCTAGGTATATGCATTTTTATTTGTAATAACGTTCATAGATGTCTTCAATTTTTCAATAAAGATTTGTTTTTGCCGTGGCACTAGTCTTAGTTTTAGCTAAAGGCATACTCCGGTATGCCTTAATTCCGTAAAGTGACGTCAATATTTGCCCTATAAAATGACTATCATTTGTGTTTCTCGTCACTCATCTCTGGATGCAAGCTGGTTACATGTCGCTGTGGAAACATTGGAGAAAGCTTAGTTTAGCAAGTAGTGAGTCATCAGGGAAACAAAACTTCACGCGCGATTTTGTGCCATCTGGTCCGGTTTTTGGCGAAATGAACCGCTTCATCCACATTCATATTGAGTGTTGTGCGGATCTGATCCGCCTAGCGATTTAGGTTCCTGTCTCTCGATCTCTTGCCCTATTTTCGCCCGTTCATTATTATTATGGCTCGCCTCCTATCACATCGTGACGGAACATACAAGGCGAAATGTGGGTGTCCTGGTAGTACCTCTGCCTACTCTTTCTGGGAATAAGGCGTGAGTTTATGTATGTTTGTACTATTAATTGTGTCCCTGATGATTCACGACCCTCAGCATTAGGGAATGGACGCAAGGAGGAGAAGTTTTGTAGTGGACTTTCTTGAAGAGGACTACGATAGGTTTGCCATTGTCAATATTGCATTTGTACAATTATAATTTACATTTCAGAACCATTGTAAATGCTTAATTAAAACTTATCAATTTGTGTCTTATAAATAAATGATTTTATGAAATAGCGTTTCCTGCAGCTGCGCTGGTTCATCGTTCTTCTGATATTTAATAAATAACAAATATCTATATTTAAATGTTATTGTGTTAATAGGAACTATACACACGTGGCTCGTCAACACATGCGGTTTTCCTCCCCATACAGATAATATTAATAACAACGAAATAATTAACACCAAATACCAATAGGATTATTAATATCATTTGCGTTGTAAACAATATATTTTATACGCGTGTGCTTTAAACTTCCTTAATTTAAATAATTATAATATGCGCAATTTGCTAAGCGTTTAATACGAAACGACGTTCGAAAGTTCGAACTTTCGACGTCCGAAGTAATATAAAAGTTTTCCACGTCTAAAAAACAATACTATTCTCTATGACACTTATGTATCATTCACTACAATCTTAGTCTATGGTTACGACGTACAATAGAGGGTTCGAACATTCGAACGTTTCGGATCATAGAGTAACTCCCCAGGTCTTGTCTACAGTTCCGCTAATTGTTAACGCCTCCTTTAAAATACTCAGGGTCATTCAAATGAAGGAATGTGTGATGACTTCTCTAAGGCTCAGTTGCACAAAGTAACTTTGCCCATGACTTTGACTTTATCAATGTCAATCCAATACATTTGAAGGTAACGTTATGGGCAAAGTTAGTATGTGCAATTGGCCCTAAGTTATATTGCGAGGGTTTTGATTCGGGCTGAAATGGCAGTGGTCATCACTCATAATAAAACTATGCCTTCTGAAAATAGCACGTGTAGTTTGCATTTAAAAATAAAATATTTATTTTAAACTGGTGTAGTACGATATGAGTGGATTAGAGTTAAGAGTAGCGAAAAAAATATTGCCCGTCCGGAGTCGAATAAATAAGAAATACCAAAGTCGTCGCTTAATTTAAACAAGTTAAGAATTATTTAATTAATTGCAGACGACAGTGTCTACTTTTCAATGTGACACCTCTTCCTTAAATATTAACGGCCTTATTTATAGACAGATTATAACCTAAGTATTTAAGTTATCGATTTTTTGTCCCTTTCGAACGACTTTAGAATTCAGTTTGAGCAATGAAGACCTAACATTCGTTAACTAAAAGAGGTTTTAAATCTGTCCATGAATAAGGCCGATAATAATATGATCATAATATGTTATTAAGACATTTCTTATTTCCAACTCCTCTTATTAATTTAAATTTATGATTGATTTCGTTGCGGGTTAAAGACGAGTTAGACATTCCCGGAGGCTCGCATGATGCGGAAATCGAATCTGCGGCGTCTAGTTCCACAACCGGGGCGGCGCGGCGTCTAACGAATTGCGCCACGGGGGCTATCAAGTATCAAACTATCCTTTGTATCCTTACTTTACTGGTGGTAGGTCTCTCATATGTGAGAGGCCGCCTGGATAGGTACCACCGCAATGTCTATTTCTCCCGCCAAACAGCAGTGTAAATGTACTGTTATGTTCCAGTTTGAAGGACATTGTAGCCAGAGTAACTACTGTACATATCGAGACTTAACATCTTATGTCTCAGGATGGCGAGCGCAGTGGAATGCCAAGCATTGCCTTGTAATTCATGGTGTTGTTTGGTTTTGCTACTGTCCATGAGCGGTCGTATCGCTTACCATCAGGCGAATGGCAGGCTCTTATCGTCATTCATTGCAAGAAAAAAAACGTTAAAAAATATATGATTTAGATCGCCTTCATCAAATCCACATTCGCAAAGGGAGTGATCTCGAATTCTAATTTTGGCTAAGTGAACTGGAGTGCAGGAGTGATTTAATCGCATCCGACAAATTATTAAGGAGGAGATTTTGTCCAGGCACTGAAATTTAAAAACTCAAGGCTTTGATGGGATTTCTGGTTGAATAGCGCGATAGAATTTTCCCTTTATATTTTTGGAAATTTCCCACTCCCATGCTTCCATCATCCGATCCTTCACATTTGAACATATATCATGAGGAATTATTTGGAAGTATTCAAGAGTGCCAATATTAATGGCCTTCAATTAAATAATTACAGTGTAGATTTTACAAAGAGAATCTATACTGAGGAACAATTTAATTGACATTAAACTCTGAGTGCGCCGTAAGATCGTTTCGATGTCATTACAGCCTTCCTCAGCTTAAGCAGTACCTATTTCATTTTTGTGTTTTTGAAGTGCTATCTACTTTAAATGCTATATATGTATTTACTTTGCATCGTGATTCAAAAATCTACACGTTTAGTTCCGTAGTCTATTAATTAATTTTTGTACAGTTCTAAGCCACGCGACGATGCAATTGAAGCTTGAGCCAACATTCTCCTCCCAAGCAGTATAGAAATAAAGCATTATTATAATACTCTGCTTCTAATATAAGGTTTAATAATAATTTTAGGTAAGGTTTATTTATAAACCCTTTGTATATTGCGATTGAATAGTAATTAGCTGTATGTGAGTTGCCACGGACTTCGTGTTCGATAAGGCAATAGGCACACTTTACATCATATCAATCGCTTTTGCCACGAAAATAAAGTGTAGGTGGCAATAGAAACACCTCTGTGTAAGTCGCGACATAATGTTTGGGAAGCTCTGCATTAGACTTTAGTATTTTGTAATTTGTATCGTAGTATATTGCGTTCCTATAGTTTCTGAACCAGCATTGTTATATTGATTTGTATAAAAGTATGCCTTATACTTTTAAGTGTAGAAGCGAAAATCATTAGAAAATCTCTGAAATATTTCCACAAGAATTTTCGACGTGTATTACAACATATTTTTTCAATCGTAGTTGATTCCCAACCGCTGCAGTGGGGCGTATATTCCCCGATATAAACCAAATTGATCCTGCCTTTCGGAAGCCATTTTGAAAAACGTATAATTTCTGTTATCAACATGAGTTCGTTGAAGAGAAGTTTGTAAGTGTTCGTAGTAATTAACAGTTCTTACTGACCTGCAGTGAGGTTAAATCATGTAAGTTTGTATCACATGGTTCTGTTTGCGCCAACTGCTGCTGATATCTGTTGTTCTTCCTGCCACGTTTCCTGTGGGAGCGATAACAAATTGTTTCGTTCAGTATAGGGATGGGATAAGCCGGGATTGTGTTCACAAAAAATTGCATATTAGACATGTAGCGTATAGTTTGTCATCATTTTTACATGATAATTGTTAACTACAGCAGTGTTTTTATTTATTAATTTTATAAATTCTTTAAGTATTCGTTTAGAACATCTTAATTAACTCCAACAACCATATAATCATATCGCTGTTGTTTAGAAATAAATCGTACAGTTTTTAGTCTGTACAAACTAAGCAATCTACTATTTTGGATTTTCTCGCAATCCCAGTGGGAATAGTATTCCCGGGTAACTTCTCATGCCTAACCCGTCACTGCATTTTATTAAACACAGTATTGGCCGTCGCTTTGTGGCCGGCTGCTAATTGGACGCGTGAAATTAACCCGTGGCTTTCCTTGTAGATAAAAATGTGTTTATAAGCGCTAACCCACTGGTTGACCGTTAATACAAATTACAAATACATGTGGTGCGTTGCCTCGGACACAACGGATTCGGGTGAGTGCTCCATTTTTAAATATATTTCTTTTTAGCAAACGTCTAAAGCATCCGTAGGGCCTAGCATTTTGATTTGGTGGGAATTTTTAGAGGTTTTGATTTCTTTTAAGGCAAAGGTCCTTTCCACGTGCTGCCATATTGTTGATTATGAATGTACGATAATACAGTGTACTTTTATGTTTCGTGGTCTTCGATCAACAATACACTTCGTGGTGCTTTAGTAGAGTATGTAACTTTGGCAGAATCTGTGTAGAAACATCTTATTCTTTCTGTGCGGCTTTGTCCTCCTGGTATCGGGGTTCTCATTTCTAGTTACTCCCCTACACATCTAACTTGTTAACGATCCTTATACATATAATAGTTAGGAACCCCGTGTGTCTCCCATTTTGCCTGACAACATTGAACATTCAGCGATTTTACGTCATGTTTTAGTTTTTATGACCTAATTTATATATCCTTATTATAATAATCGACAAATGATTACCATAGACTAAGTTATTGATAAATTCCAGATAATGATTAATTTTACAAATGGCAATACTGCTAAAGCAGTTTAGAAAAATCTAAGTTTTATTTTAATCGAGAACATTCTAGAAACATTCTAGAAATCACAGCCTCGTGGCAATTGTTTTTTTCATTGCGTTCAACGTTTATTTGGTGCTTTATCAGAAATGTCCGACTATTGTGCGGTCATTGTTTATAACGATTCTAAAATAATTACGCTATACTACTGGTAAAACGTGTAGTATAATATGCGCCATTTTGTATAGAATAAGTTGTTTTAAACGAGAAGCTCGCTCCCTATCGAATCTTGCGACGGAAATAAGTTGGGTCCACGATGGGCGGCAGTAGTAATGAGTAATAGTAGGTACTTCTACCCACCCCTACACGAAAGTAGGCGTTATATTATGTAGTAATAAGTTATAGCTTATAAATATGACTGCGCTCGAGCTTTTAAGCTCAATTTCATCAATGTAAGGTTAATCATGTTTAAAATGATTAAGCAAATAAGTACGTAAAGAGTTATATCATTAAAAGCGTAGCTTTAAGCGTACCTATCCTATGTAAGCAGTACACGTTTATGATAATAATAAGTTTAATCTAAAATATATATTAAATTAATTTAATATTGATTAAAGGTACTCTACATACAATGTACCTATGTACACTTACAATTTGATATAAAACGTAAAGAAAGTGAAAAGAAGATTTAATTTTCAATATGGATATGTATAAGAGAAGAATGGAGTAAAGAAGAGAACTCTTGTCGGTTGCGGCTCATCGTATGGCAGTTTGCTGTGTAGTTATGCCAGCTGCCTAGCGAAGGGCAACAAATGACTGAGTTGGTCGACTTTAGAAGAAATAAGAAGAGTCAAGAATCAATAACGGCATTTCTTTGCCTATTTGTAAATGTTTGTTAAAATATTGTATTATCGTCGATGTATTGTAAGACTTAAGGACTAGGAACAGTAAAACGAATTTCCTTTCTCTACTTATACATTTAAAATAGGGTACTGTAATATAGTCGGTATTGCGTGATACTGACGGACTTCCTTTGTTAATGATATAGGTAATAGACATAGGTATATGATATTATATCTCTATGCCGATTCCTTTGCGTTTGTTGTAAAATTAATTATTATATGTAATATAATAATAAAGTCGATGATTTTCTAAAACGTGTTTTGTCACAATTAATATGGCTCGCTCGATATATTTATGTGTTCTCGCCCCTTACAGCGACAGGCTCGTCCCTATCATATCTTGGGAAGGAAAAAAGTTTGGCCAGATTAGGGTGGCACTAGTAATCTTCGCGTATCCTTCTGAGCATGGAGGCATGATCTTTAATTGTATTTTCTCTTTCTTGAAAAAGTGTTCATAACATAACTAGGTACCTACCTATAACGTATTCATCGGCATCATTTTTGGCATTGTATTATAAAAATGGGGCGGGCCGTGGGTGATGATGTCAATATGTTTAATAACCCATGTACCAATGTAATTATCTTAAAACATATAATGTATAAATTTTAACGTCATTATTTGTATACATTCGGCTTGTACACATCATTTTATACTTAGGTATGTAGAGTTACTGATAAGAGTGGTTACCCTAACAATATATTATATACAGTAGCAGGTTTTACAGAATTGTAATACTATCACGATAAAATCACTACATAAAATACATTCGATAATAAAACAAATTCATTCCAAATAAATGCACTCCGATCGAGCCAAACTATACGAGTATTAACTGTAGCCTCAAGGCAGGCTTCCACATATTCGGATCGTACGTATCGGACGGATCGTTACGATGCGGATCAGTGGACGCCCGCTTTTAACGACCAAGGGCTCTATAGCTTACAATTTTGACGATTAACTAGTTTGTACTGTATTGTATCAGCCTATATACATCCCTCTGCAGGGCACGGGTCTCCTCTACAATTTAGGATACGATTGAGAAGGGTTAGGCTATATAGGCCACCACGCTGGCCTAGTGTGGGTATAACCAGTAGGTAGTTCTATTGCTTATTATTATTTAAGTATTTTATAATTAAATCATCGCCGTAACGGTTTCTTAGATTTACGCGAATGTTACACATTGAAATAAAACTAATTATTACGGAAATTATCACGATTTGGTTCAGTTTTTACATTTTTTTACTTCCCGACGCGATGTGTCGATTGCTTTACAGCTTTAAAGCTAAATAAATCTTCGCCGCCTTAAATTAGACCTTAATCCACTAAACAATTCCGCTGCAAACTAATTCGAGCCAGTCTGTAACTCGAGCGGTTTCCAATCAGTATGAAGTGGATAAAGATATCGGCGACTGCACGGAATAGATTTCTCTCTTCCGTGGGCGACTGACAGCGACAGCGGTCGGGTATTTTCGTTCGAGTGAGGGTAAAGTATAATAATATTGACTAACCTGGGTGGAATGTTTTCTGTGTTTAGTGCAATTTTAATTTAACACATCATTGGCAGTAATGGTAGTCTACAAAATAGTTGGTAGGCCTGAGTTAAGAGCATGGATTGGTAAACATGGGTTTCTCGTATAATATATTATAAGGAAAAGAACAGACAGTTTGACAGTTTTGGCGATTTAAAACGAGCCGAATGTGTTTATAAAAACTGGAGTTTTGCGCAGTTACAAACACAGGGAAATGCAAGAGAAATGTCTTTAGTAGTTAGTGTGTAAACCTTGACGTTACGTTGTTGAGAAGATTTTTTATCGGGCGTCTAGCTATAAAATATATTTATACAATTTTACTTATGACGTGTAAATTGAAAGGGACCTTTGCTCTCCTAACACTTGAGGTCTAACAAAACCGTTAATGATTGAAATAAATTCAGTGCGGAGATCGAACCCACGTCTTCTCGTAAAATACCTACCAAACTTCTCGCCTTGCACACACACTGTAATAACGCAAATAGTAGAAAACATTTATAAAATTTAATTACCTTCCAGTGTCCACTATCCTATATCTTGTTATTATTATCGTACGGCTATTATGTGCTATTTAAAATTACAAAAATTACTTTTGTTGACACAAGCGCAATGTTCTCGTCTACGTAGTACCTATCGTGGGCAATGACCATACACCCATACGGCCTTGTGCCGTACAAAAAATATTTTTTATGATCCAGACAGGACTTGTTCCGAACATAACCTATAATTGCGGATCGTAATGTCAGGATATAAAGATAAAGAACCCCTAGTAGAAGATGGTAAAACGAGTACAAAATTTTGAATGCATGAATTCGGATGCGGAATGTGTTTCTTTTTTGTTATTTTGTTGCATTGTACGTCATGTTCAAGATAGTGAATAAGTTAGTGAAGTATAAAAACACACCTCTTATTAGTTCTTAGCATTTGACAACGTCACAAATCCGCACTAAAAACGAAGTCTAGTATTGTGTGTACCAGAAACCATTAAAGACTTCTCGGTCTCACTCTCAATAGCACATATACATAACAAGACACATCCGATTACAGAAATATTGATCTGTGCGGGAATCAAACATGCGGCCTCTGGTTTCACAGTCGGCGTCTTAACTGCGCGACGGAGGCTACATGTTTTTGTAAATGAAATACGTTTCAAAGCCCAGTGTATCGAAATTAAACGTCGTTTACATAGTAACAAACTAACTAGGTACCATAAAACACGTCAAACAGTGAGAGAATCCGTTTACTTCACGCCAGCCTAGTTATAATACCCGTTAGGGCCTGGCAAGTGTGCACTACTGGCCTACCTGATCTCCTAGTACCCGCCCTGCATTACAATAAGGTTTAATCGATACTATTTCGATATAAATGCATTTGATTCTACGTTAACAAGCTCGTCGCTCGTAATTGGCGTAGTAAAGAGTGATGTCCGACAAGACGCACCACGATTTTTTTTTATGTTTTTTTTTTTTTTTTACAAACTGCGTATTACCACGGGTAGTACGTACGTTGCCTACTTTTTTTTTTTTTACAAACTGCCTATTACCACGGGTAGTACGTACGTTACCTACTTTTTTCTTTTTTTTTTGTGTCGGCAGGCACAGAGTCCTATTAATAATTATGAACAGATTTTGCGACCACGATTAATAATGTGTGCAGTGTGGGGTGAATTTTTAATATTTCATAGATTTTATGCGAGAACATTTTTATTCAATGTCTTTTCGGAATAAGGTTATAAAGCCGAACAAAACTTATGATTAGGATTTTAATCATGATTATTGTAGTTAGACATCTGTATTGCATAAAACGCAAAATTAATAAACTAAAATAAGAAAGCATAGTTAAGGAAAAATTAAAATAATTAGCCAATAGTAGTGCTCCCATCAGGATTCCCGCCAAAACTGCGTTTTTTACATCGTGCATATTTTCTCTGCTGACGATTCTGATAAAGGTAAGACTGGTTTCGTTTAGCACAGAATGTATACCGGGAACGAGACGGACGGAACCAATTTGTCGACGACTAAAACTGCCGATTATTGGGGGAAATTTCCCCTTTACATAATGAAGCAAATGCCTACATTGGGAAAATAAACTGACGCCTTTTTTCCAGAAGCGGTAGGCAGAGGTGTACCAGAACACCCACATTTCGCCTTGTATGTTCCGTCCCATGATGTGATAGGGGGCGAGCTTATCGCCATATCGGGTACAAATTCCAGACTCCGTGATGATAATATTAGAAAAATCCAATATCACTTTGCCCGACCCGGGATCCGAACCCGAGAACTCAGCTTTGTAGTCGTACCGTAGTACAACTACGTCACATTCATAGTAGTTGATAATAATTCCAGGGTATCTCTACAGTTTCTGCTCATCCATGATTTTAATCTAAATTTCTGAATAGTACTGTACCTGTTTCCTAGGAGGATGCGATGATACCTTTTGACAAAATAGTATACATATAATGAACGGCCTTTGGAAATATCTGTGGTCAACCATTATAACTGTAAGCAAGATCATGACACTTAATATGCAATTAAAAATAACTATTACGAGTATATAACAGTTACCATATCTGTCATCAATCTTTATTTGTAGATAATACAGGAAAATACCTAGTTTTTTATACTGTGAATATAAAAACATTTATACTTATGGCCTTATTCATAGACAGTTTAAAAACCTATTTTAATAATCGAATGTTTGTCCCATTCGAACGACTTTTGAATTCAGTTTGAGCAAAGAAGACGAAACATTCGATAACTAAAATAGGTTTTCAAACTGTCTATGAATAAATCCGTTAAGAGTATATTGTCTTATTTAGTATTACATAATCGATTATCGTCTAAAATGAGACAAAGCGATGTTTGGGCTTAAATTCCTCGACAAAAATTGCCCGCACATTCGGTTTGTCTTTTTCACAATTCCGGACAGCTTACAGCAGTGTACAGCCTTACAGACTGAACCAATAACCTCTAAGTCTACGGCCAATATAGAGAAAACAAAATTAATAACGTATTTTTATCACTAATTAGATTTTATAAAACCCTAACTAACGTCATACATACAATTTTTATTAATTTCCGGCACAACAAATTTTCTTCAAACAATTCGTGAGAAAAGTTTTCAAGTTCATAAGGCCTCAGATGTAGACGAATATCCCACGCCCCTCCATGTGTGCGCGGTGGCTGTACGGCGCGGTGCCTTAGTCGTTTACCGTTTCCCGCCAAAAAAACATCCATCACCGGGTATTTTACAGTGTCGTTTTGTATAAATAAGTTGTTTATAAGAGGCAGGCGCCGCATCTGCCGCATTTGTATCTCGTGAGTCCTGTGTGAGTGAGCACCGAAGCTATGTACCGGTTAGTGGGAGTTTTAATTATTTTATTGTATTTCATTGAGTATTTTTTTTTAAATATCGAAGATGGAAACTTTTTTAATTATGATAATGCACAGATTATACAGTCAGCTAGGGTTGGTGGTGACTGTTTTGTGTTGCGAAAATTATAATGAAAATATGCGGAAAAATATAGTCGGTGCAGTGGTTATGCAGTTGGTTTTACTGTAAAGATTGCGGGTTAATTACTTGCCTGAGCTCCATATAACATTAGTTTTATTTTATGAAATAAAAACGTGTGTTATGATTTACAAAAAATAGACAATAAATACATAAGCTCACACCTTTTTCGCATAAGGGGTAGGTAGAGGTGCTACCAGGACACCAACATTTTCCCTTGTGTTTTTCGTCCCACGATATGATAGGGTGTGAGCCTATCACCATATTAGGCACATATTCCTCACTCCGGACTGGTAATTAATAGAAAATTCTAATATCAATTTGCCCGACCCGGGATTATCGCTCCATTAAATCGACCCGGGATTAGACAAATAATAAACCAATATGTAATTAAATTATGACCGCAAAATACTTACACTTAACATATTTTTACCGATAACACATTTTCTGTCCCGGACTCGAATCTATAGCTTGGCGTTTCTCAGCCGGCTTATCGTCTTTTGTGACCTCGTGGCTGTTTCAACGAAAAGAGTATTATTTGTGTTAAAAATCATACATTATACTCATAACTCAATGGCACAATATTTATCGTTACACAGAGCCGTAGTTAGGACGAAGTATTAGGGTGCAATATTTTTGTATTACCCAGTTCTCGTAAATATTATAGAGAATCGAAGGACGCGAGAACATCACCTCTCGCCGGTGGATTATTACGAAAAGCTAAAAAAATCTTACCTAATTACGTATATTCATTTTCGCTCCCATCAACATCTGCCGAATGCAGCCGCGTATAGATTGATAAAACCCCACAAAAACTGTTGATTGTGTTGTGAACAATGGACCGCGTATAGGAACGGCATTATATTCCGATTGTGGCACACGGTAATTACATTAATAGATTTTACTTACACGCCATATTGTGCCGAAGGAAATTTAAATATACAGCCAAAAATACGACATGAAACCAGGAAGGATAATTAAGTAATATTTAGGCAGGTTGGGTAAAATACATTAATTATAAAGTTTAATAAGCTCTGTACATGTAATTAGTATTCCTAATTAATAGTTTTTGTTTCCTGCCCGTGTAATCGTATTTTCCTTTTTCCTTTGACTAGAAGTAGGTACTATGTAAATACATGAGTAGACGCAATAGTCTCATAAAATCCGTATGTATTTAGGTGCATACACACATATAAAAGATTACGCCTATATCCCCGAAGGACTAAGCACAACAGAAGTGCCATTCACAATTTGCCGAGTTTATTTTCGCCACAAAATGTAATGCAGGGTTGAGCCGATTTAATGCCGGGCCAATTAGAAATCCCCGGCAACTCACATGAGGTTTTCCATCCGAAATACAAAGTATAAGTTAAAAAGGGCTCTAGTTTATTCGAGCCGATTAATTAACTTAAACTTAATTCGATTTATAAATCAAATTCAGATCTCAGGGTCCACAGTCCCATAGTAAAAAAAAACGATACCTAGGTAGACTTACAGGCCATCCCTTCCCAATGTTTCAAGTTCTTCCTTGCCTTCTCTCTTTAAAACTATAGCCACTGCTAGTTGCATTAAAATCTAATCGCACCTTAAATTATGCGAAAAGTTAAAAATACAATGGTGGCTAATTTAATCCGAGTGCTTTGTCTATCCACGGTACATCGCTGGCGGACAATCGTAGGAACTGCGGGCAGTAATTAAAAATTATACTAAACAACTTACCGTTTCGTTTTAATGATAATAAAACTAAAAAAACAAAGCTTGAGTGTACACGCCAAGGAACTAACATTATGATGCCTGGCAATAAAAATATATTGTGTTATAATGGATAGGTTGTGAATATTTTTGTTACATGTTTTTTGCTTTGATTCTAGGCTGCTAAACGTATTGTCTCAGGTTCGATTCAGTACGTTGTACTCTCTACTGTCTTTGTAAAGAATTCTTGAAAAAACAAAAGCGCGTTTGTGAACTACTTCTCAATGGTAATGAATGTTTTGGGAACATAAAAGTAAAATTGTTCTTTTGCAGTTATTTTAAACGTTTGATAACACAGAGTACATTACTATATATGAAATTTGATAATTTAAATTTTACATGCCGTATAAAATTTGGTATCGAAACTTCAAAAATAAAGACTACCATAATTTGTATTTTTTATAAATATCTATCGATCTACACTTTAAAAATAAAGAATCAACATAATATATGACATCTTATGAGGTAAAATGAGGAACAATATTTTTTTCTGCTACGAGGTTTTCCATAACACCAAAACTTAATAGGTAAATATCGCAAATATTAATACCTACACGTTCCATTGGACTCACCCAAAAGACCAGTTTAGAATATAGCCGGAAAATCCTTAATAATATAAAGGAAATGTTTTCCCATAGGAAAGACAAACTCTATACCAAGGTACTTTAATTATTGGAATATCATATTTCTTACTCTAATGATATAAATTAACTTTAATCTCTAGAAATTAGTATCAAGTATAGTCAGTCCAAAACACAAATTGCCCTTTACGAAAATAGGAATATTTTTCAGTCTCTCAGGGTTAGGTAATTTTCGTTTTTGACCCAAATTAGCAGTTTTAACTTTTTACATAAATAAAAAAATTCAAATTAATTTTTCCGATTCGACACCAATTAAAGCTATATTTTTGTCACTCACCAAAATATGTAGTTAGTTAATACCTAACTAATTCGCACCCGTTTCGAACTTACCACTTAAAACAATTGCGACAATATCATAAGCATCTACTAGTTATTTAATCCATTGCATACTACAACTCTTACAGATAATAAAATGCTGTAACAATGGTTGACAATGCAAGGCTGTTCAACAATGCGCCTAGTGTGGCGTCAGTTAACGCACTGAATACAGCCAGGCATTCACACTAATTATGTATGATGTGCATTTCCTTTGCTTCGTTAAAAAAATGGTTTCGCAGTTACGTCATAAGAGACAATTTTCAAATATAGAACAGATGCAAAATATAAGGGCCGTAGGTGTAAGGTCTGAAGTACGTCTATGGTGAGAGCTTTTTGCATTATTTCAATAAGAATATCAAATAAATACTTTTAAAAACTATATTTATTTATTTATGCTTTATATACAATGTATAACGGCGGACTTAATGCCTGAGGCATTCTCTCCCAGTCAACCATAGGGTCGTGCAGAGAAATTGCGTACTATACGTCGGAGTATTGTAACAGCCACTTTGACGCAGTTGCTTGAGAGCCGGATGTGAAACGATAGGTCGCGAGTTCGATTCCCACACCGATACAACTGTTGTGCGGCCCACATAAAACGGCTCTTGCAGTTTCTGATTATCACACAAGACTTGCATCTTCGCATGGGTCCAGACCTACGTACATGACTGCTGGAAATAATTATCTGTTTAATAAATAAAATAGACTTTTGTCGTGTTGTCATTACCCGGGTTCAATTGATTTATTTTTGTTACATGGTTAAACCACTAATAAATAAAAGCTTTATTGATAAAATCGCTGTATTATATAATCTCCTTGATAAGTGAATCATATTTATGACCATTCTGAAGTGATTATTATGCTAATGTTCAAATAACTCACAAATAAAAGCTTGTAAAAAGATTGCAGATGTAGCTCCTACAAAACTCATAAATCGCTTGCTCGGAAAACATTTATCTATGCTAATCGTTATCCGAAACCTTTTAGTGTAAAACATCTCCAATAAGCCCTCAAATTACGACTTGCATTTAAGATGGATAACAAATGTAAGTGAATTTACGACCCATTGATCATCATTGATGTAACAGGTAAACAAATCGAAGATTAGGTTGTATTTTACACGAATTATTATGTTTCTCGATAAATAAATATATTGAACAGTCACAAATTTTATGCCTTGTCGTCGGTATTACTTATAAAACAATGAGATACTTCTTGGTTCCAGCACAGTTAGAATGAAAATAGAACACGCATTTGTCTTGGTAAAAGGATTAAACTTGGGCTTTGTCTTCTTTGCCTTACCTGCCACTATTCAGTTTCTAAAACGTTAATTAGTTCTTTGTTATTTCAAATATCTTCTCTTTTTGAAATATTAGTAAAATAAGGACACATTGAAAGAGTTCTTTAAGCGTACAGAGCTTCGCCCACTCTTCCTTCAGCTTATTTCCTTTCCAAAATCTACTTATGTTTCATAAATGCATAAATATATTTTGATAGCCAAACAATCTAACCGAAATTATATTTAGTCGTCAAGTTTCGACTTACAAATCTTATTTGTTTAATAATAACTCACTTTTAATACAATTAGCCGATTACTTGTTCAACCCCAATGCTACCCTTTTCGGCTCAATTTACCATCAAAATTATTTGGACATAACAAACAAGAAGTCGGCTTACTTGACCGGAAAGAACAGTTGGACGAACTATCGCAAGGTTGACCGATTGTGTGGATTTCATTTGTTTTCGTATTTTAATTTCTTTCTCTTTGGGTTTTTTAGTGAACCCTCAGCGTAAAGTAATTAGACCAAGATAATATTAAGCCAATACGTCGCAACTTCGGAACTGAACTCTCATCAAAACTCGGCGAATGATAATTGAAAATTCGACGTCATCTTTCAAAAATAAAATATTTAATGTTATATGGAAATGAATAGTCTTTAACTATATGTAGTGTAAATCTGACGCGAGAGGCAAGAGGTCCACTTTTGTCAATTTTCTTGAGATATCCAAAAATCCTCATATATTCCAGTTGTAATCAATAGTTAGTTCAAAGTATCTTGGCTAGTTACATAACGCAATGTAAACATTGCCAGTCCCTGACCGCGTGTGTTTGCATTGTTATTGTTACCAAACGATGTGACCTAACAGAATGTTAGCTATTACATAACACTGAAAATCATAAAGTTTAATTTTATGCACATTGAGGTCACGGGTACGGGATTATTTTATTTCTAAAAAGGTCTAGGTATGAATATACACACAGCTAGGCATAACATGCCCAATACCGACTCCTGAATAGGAGTGGACTTCCTGTAGGCGAAGAGAAAGAGAGAGAGAGGGTAAAAAGGCTATAAGCAAAACGTTTGTTTATCTATGGGTAGGCTAGAGCTCTCAAGACACTATTGAGATTGTGCCAGAGGGTGGTTGGCATATGCGCAGGGAGCACACATTTTTTCGTGATGCAGCATTTCATGTCACTTATAAAATGGGATAGATAGAATAAGACTTCGGAGTGAAATTGCTTATAATTACAGTTAACATTATAAAATCATTAAACTCCTAATAATAGTTCTACAAAAAGAAAAAAAAGG
The DNA here is from genome assembly GCA_905220455.2 of Deilephila porcellus. NCBI lineage: Eukaryota > Metazoa > Arthropoda > Insecta > Lepidoptera > Sphingidae > Deilephila > Deilephila porcellus. The sequence continues at coordinate 11,388,373 of LR999991.1, forward strand.
AAAATAGTGAAAAATAAACATAAGCGTTCTTTATTTGTAATTTCTAGAAGAATTTGTAAAATAGGTTCCGTACGCAGTTCGTAGTTCCAGATGTTAATTTCTACATAATATACCTAATAATATGTCATATTATATCTTCTATTACCGTATGGCGAAATTTAACTAAAAATTAAATTCAAAAAATATCTATTAAACGCATTGTTTAACATGTCCAAGTCTCATGTAAGAACAAAATGAAATAAAAATAGAAAAAATATAAAACTTTTAAAATCAAGAGGGCAATGGCATTACGTAAAATGCAAATAGGTAGGTATAAAATAGATTATTGAAACATGCCAATTGCCGTTTTAAATAACGGGTTATAAACAGATAAATATTTGCATTTTACACGTGTAATGTGACTAATTTGCGTTAAAATGAATAATTAACATAAAAATAAATCTATTTGCAAATCTATTAATGTGGAAACTGCGTTAAACAGAACAATTTTACAGTTGTTTTTTTCTCACATCTTGCTCAGATTGGGCCTATAAGGATGAGTGTTTGGAAAAATAAAAGTTGTCAACGTATCGGAGTATACAAATTAGTGGGTTACACAGCTTTTTACCTAAAGACCAAGTTTGATTTTTCCACTAACAGCGCCCTTATGAGATTTCTGTGCCCCTGTATCTCTCTCTCTCTCTCTTTTTCTCCCTCTTAAGCTACAGGACAGCCACTGCTGAACATAGGCCTCCCTTAAGGCTCTCTACATCGATCTGTTGAAAGCGGTCTGAATCTACCATCATAATTTTCAGAGCACCTTAAAACCTGCGGCGCCATTTCATTTCATGTCAGATTTCATATTATTTTTAACTGTAAGACTATACTCAAGTCATATGTTTATGTACTAATAATTTTATACAGAAAGTGCGAAGGCCGCGTCATTTTCACGTAAACAGCGTCAACATTTAAGTAGTACTAAGTGTATTGACATTGGGGATGGTTGTCTCGTCTGCTTGTCAACGTACTATAGGAACGTAATACGTATGAGCTAGGCGTTTATAGGTAACTAGTGTCACTCGTGGCTCCGGAAGGCAACGGAAGAAAAATAGTATTTTGTTTAAAATGACTTCTTTCCTTTGGTCTGTCATATGTCATTACATCCCAGAATTTGATCCTTATTAGCAACATTATCGGATGGTGTAATAATACAGCATGTGTAATTTTTTTTTAATCATCGGGTTCGATTCCTGGCTAGGAATATTTTTTTATCACAAATCTAAGTATGCAGTTTTAGTTTTCTTCAAAATCGGGCTCGTGACTCCTTTCAGTATTTTTCGCTATTCCTTATAGTTTCGGTTTTGGCCATCCACGCCCACTTGAAAAACCCACCCTGTATAACTGTAAAGGCCTCTTAAAAAATCCATAACAATCTGAAGCAAGCTTTTTTTACTGATTTTAGAAAGTAATTAAAAAATGTTTATCTGCGTCCAGTATGGATCCTTCAGCAGATTTATTTTGCCGATCAAACATTTTATCGTTCACGCGTGAAATTCAAAACTCACAAAGTGCGAATACGTTTAAAGTAATATTTAACTCCCATTTTACTAAAGGTTATATAACATTATGCGATCCTTTTTCAATAATTGCATAATGTTAGCGGCCCGCGAAAACTTTTGACATTGGCCTCACTTTACTTCGTTCAAGGTGCAATAAACGGAACGTAACGAATTGAAAAAAATGCCCGCGAAACTAATTAATTATTTTGGATGACAGTTAATTAGTTTTATAATGTTGGTATTTAGGTACAATGTGAATGGAGCGAAAATTAAACACCTCTTATTCTGAATTTTTCTGCTCATTGCAAATTTTTCTTTCACTTAAATAAAGAAATAAATAATAAATACACCCAACAGTCACATACATAGTCCTGACCCCCCACAAGATCGAGTCTTGTGTCGTGGGTATCAGGAACAACTAGAGACTTTTCGGTCTCACAAACACCCAGACCCGAAACTAATCCCTGTGGTGCACACAAATATTTGTTTCGGTGCGGGGATCGAACCCGCGGCCTCTCGTTTCACAGCCGGCGTCTAACCAACTGCGCCACGGAGGCTGTCAACTAGCTAATGTAGGTAGGAAACTTGTAAATGCCTACCAACTAATGTAGGAACGTAAAATTTAAACGTAAAAACAAACTGTAGAACACCGCTCTTGCCCACGTGGCTCCTCCTTACTATATCTATGCGACCTTTACAAAAGGCACGAAAAAACTGGAAGGGGAGTAATAAGGGTTAACCCTCTCGCCGAAAGAAATACCATTTGTCCTGCAGTTACATTGTAATCAGGTTGCTAAACCATAATAGAATAAATATATAAAAAGAAGTAAAAGTAATTTAGTGCGAACTTAAATATTAAAATTAGACTAACAACAATGCTAATGGGATTTTTATTAATGGAATTTACAAAGTATAAAATCCCATATTACGGTAAAAGACATAAAATTAGGTAATACCGTAAAATCTAATGACCGTCTACATTTTACATAATATATTCCACCTCATTAATGTATAATTTCGATGCCATTCAAAATCCCGAGGAAAAATATAATTAAATCTAAAACATACAATAAAGGATCCAACATTAGTATTGAATTGAATTGAATAGAAACCTGATCAGATGTTATTTAATACCCATAAATATTAAGTTAACGAACTCATTAATAGTATCGAAAACAAGTTTATATTACGTTGTTATTTTGGCTATAAAATATTTTAGCGACTTCCGATTAGAACAGAGGACAAACGATAACATGAGATAACATTTTAAAAATGCATTTTGATACATAATAGTTATTTAACCTACAACATGTTGTATTGAGATTTATTAATACTTACATTAAATATTACGGGAATTGAGTCAGAAAGGTCCCACATCATCCATCAACAGTGCGAAGATCGAACGCTTAGCTTTTTCAACCGCTTGCGTCCACTATGCCGCTATTATGTATAAGCAAATAAATAAATAGGTAGGTACACGCAACAGTAACCGCAATAACTTCAATTAGACTCTTGTGCTATGCTGTGGTGCTATGAGTATCAGAAACTAAGAGACTTTTTGCTCTCACAACTATAAAAAATTAAAAAGTTAATTTTAAAAGTTAGATTGAATTGTGATTCAATGTTAACTTAACTTTTTCTAACTCATTTATTGCCAGCACAATATAAATCCAAATAATAATGTCGAGCAATATTCCTAATCCAATGTTTTTTCAATTTACAGAACACTTTTGCTAGTCCTGCTGGGCACGCACGCCGCTGTAGGAGCGCCTCAAGAAAAAGATAGTTCAATCACGTATTTAAAAATACAACCACCAACCACTGACAAGTCAGTGGAACCGCAAAATTATAGAAGCTATCGAATTGTACCCAGTAACAAAACTCTGAAGAAGATTAACAAAAATCAGAGCATTCCCGTCGTAGCTGATGACAACCAGAAAGATATGAACAACCCGCCACAAATAGATACTAAATTAGATAAACCATCGAATGAATCTAACAGTAATTCCGATGTTATGAATGTAACAGAAAGTATTTCAGAAAATGCTACTAAGTTGATAAAGATCAACCAGGACGAACCTATTATTAAACCTACTCAACCAATTAATGAAAAAGTATCAATTGCTTCGCAAATTACAGAAGATACACCCGACAGCGATCCAGAAATTGATGAAACAAAAGAGCATAAGATTTTGTTGAAAGATACTTTTGAAAATCTAGAAAACGATCCTTCAGAAACAAGTGAGTTCGACCGCCATTCCAGAGACTACGATTATACTACAGCATCTTATGAATCAAGCGAAACAGAAAGTTCTGACTTCTCTACGGAAAAATATGAGGATTTGGATGCCACGAAATCTTCAGCTAACATTTCACCGAAATTTAGCTATTTCCAAAAATTCGACGGGTCTTTCTCAGCTAATTTGATAGAGTCTTCGGGGAAAAGAAGGTTTCGGTCCAGATGCAGGTGTGAGAAGATCTGGAACTGTCCTAAGCTGCAAATAACAGTACCTAGGTGTCCTGAGGAATATTTTTTGTGCTGTTTCTAGATTATTGCTAGAACTTTTTATAATGACTTCAACAATTGTGTGTAGGAGCATGTAGTTGAATTATAAAGCATTCTAGGTACTTATGTAACTAAGTTGTAACCTTATATGAGCTTTTTAAATTTAACTTAAGCTTTTCTTAGCAAGAAACAAAGAAAATGGTTCTCGAATATAAAACTACAAAGCAAAACAGAGCACGACTTTTGATGGCAGCTATTTTGTTTTTTGTACCAAGCAAGTCGCTGAATGCAGGCCCTACAAACTGCTTTGGATATTCTTCAACAGCGAACTTCCTATGGCTAAACTCTATAGGCCTTACTCATACACTGTTTTACAACGTATTTTAGTTATCGAATATTTTGTCTTCATCGCTTAAATTGAATTAAAAATTCATTCGACAGGGACAAAACATTCGATAATTAATACGTTTTAAAACTATCTGTGAAGTAGGCCGTAAAGATAATGTTAATGATGAAAGTCTAACTGGTTCTGAAAAATGTATTTTATGGCTTAAGTCCTTTGTGGCCAGTAATTATCAATAGTTGTAGTCATCATAAAAAGTTTAGACAGCACATAAAATATCCCAAACCCACCGATCTCATAAATATTTCGACTTGTAAACTATTTATGTGGGTAACTGAAACATTAAATTGTCAATGTACTGAATTTTAACTTATAAAATTAGATTTTTAAGTTTTTAATTTATATTATGTTAAAGTGCAATAAATATTTTTAAGTTAATTTTACTATTTATTTCCAAACTCCTGTGTAACACAAAACCGACTATAAATAAAAAAATAAACTTTAAATAGTTTTTCAACAAATTTAATATAAATTTATTTTAATCATTGATTTATCTCATAACACGTGGTGCAAGATATTTTAATACCGATAAATATTTAAAGAACGAAAATGGAAATGAAATCGTATATACATCAGTTAATCGTAATCAATGATATAATATTTGAAAACCGTAAGGTTCGTTTTCCTTAAAGTTTAAACAATAATAAATAAATAATAACAATTCAATTGTGAAATTCGAATTTATTTATATGTCATATAGCAACATGGATTCATTAGAAAATATAACAAGAACATCTATGCAGTCGTTTGAATCGCTTACAACTATGAACTAACTCTAACGTACATACATACTAACATCAAGTTTATAAAATATTGAGTTAAGTGCGCCTGCGCACACTTAAGGAGGATTGTTAGAAATTATCACAATAAATAAAGATACATAGTTTAACTTATATTTGTTATACAGAAAACATACACAAATTTAATGTAACAAGACAAGATTTTTAATGTATAAGATATAATGTAATAACCACTGGATGTCCTTAAATAAATAAAATAAAGAAAAACAATGTGACAAGTATAATGGTATAAAAATTATAGAGTAATTAAAACACATACGTAGGTCTGTATCCCTGAAGGGATAGAGAACGTTGACGCTAATACGAACCGCAGTGGATGTACTCATATTCCAATATGAAATGTTATGTTATGGTCATTATTTAATCACGGTTTTAACAAATAAGTATTAATATTCTAGATATTCTAAATTCGCAATTCCGATCAGAGTATTTGCAATTATAATATAAATCAGATTTATGTTAAATTAGTAATACTTGTAAGAATTAGTAAATAGAAAAAAAAAACAAAGATAGTTTTATAACGAAAATAGGAGAAAATCATTTTTCTTGCGTTATCATTTTCTCCGCGTAACTTCGCATAATGTCAAATGCCACAAAATGCTTTAGAGTGCGCAAAAGCATAAAGAGATAACGTAAATGCATTGATGGGATAAATATATAGTAAAGCAGAAAATGCATAGAGAATGCAAATATATGTAATGTGTACCTATAGAGTATAGAGAAAGAATAGAATACGTATTGTGTTAAGATCGGAGCCAGTTCAAAATGGACCCCCAGATTTGTATTATTATTTTTTATTTTCATCCTCTCAGTGGATATTATAGGCTTAATTAGTATATATAAATAATACAGAGGGGGATACCATTTCTAGAAATAACACTTAGTTTTTTTGAAGTAAAACTTCTTTACGCACGCTTGACTTGAAGAGTAAGCTGATAATGTGTGACGTGAGCGATACGAAAAGTGTGATCGGGTGAGGCTAATGGAAGTTGAGAGGGAGATGAGATATAAGTAAGTGAAGATAGAAAGTGAGAGTTATATTAAGTTCTTAGTCCGATTGGCCTCAAATTCGATATTTGGGGGAAACTTTCTACCGATATTCTAAGTTGAAAATCAGAATTGAACATTTCGACACAAATCTATATTTATCTCTTTCTCTCGTAGGCTACTTTTGCTGTGTGTGAATAGTACACACATATACACACATTTTTTATACTTCTGCCTGTTGATAATTTCCAACAATCCTCTACAGATATCATGAAACAATCACATACATACATACATACATAGAATAATTTTAAGAAGTTTTGAGCCAACAGTGGTTATTGTCAGACATGCGCAGTGTAGCATCAGACAAATACAAAATCAGTGATGAAAGCCGTGAATAGATGCCAAAACACAAGACATATATGTCTTACCTCTTAAAAGTAATATAAAAAATCTCACTTAAATACAAAATAATATAAAGTTTCTCTTCCTAAGTGATCTAATAACTTATGTTGGAAATAAACTACTTTGTAGATTAGTATTTTCTCGCTCCGACAACATTTTCCAAAAATAATCATCTCTAAAATTTAGGATTTTTGTAAAACTAATTGAGTTAAACGTCAGATAAATTCAATTTTATTTCCGGACATAGTTGAAATATTAATCAAAAATACCTATAAGATTCAATATTTTCAAGTATTAGAAGCGTTCCATAGACTTAGTATACGGATACAAATACAGTGTTATACTATAGACAATTAAATTCTATAATATGTTACTACTCCACAGAATTACGACTAGGGGATAAACAGCAATGTTTTGCCATTTTTATGCAGGCAATAAATTATCCTTAAACATAGAGCTAAAATTTAAAATACACTGCAATTCCAATATAAATTACTATAGTATACAATTAAAAATTTGGTTTTTATATGCCCTACCATATACAGAAGTCTCATACATTGGTTAGGTAAGAAAATCACGCAAATCCATAAACATTATTTAATTGTAAGGAGAGTTTTGTATAGCTCTGGTATTGCTTGCTTGAATGGTGAAGGAAAGCATTGTTTCCTTTCAAACACAACAAAGATTTCAGTTACTAGAAATTTACCACGATATAGGAGGTAGCTTAACTTTGTTACTTTTACCACTAATATGATAAATTGGTATTGCGTGATTTTATTAACTAAGCGACAAATTAACCCCCATAATCAGGAAAAACTGTCAAATATTTTTCGTTATTTATGTAAGACCCACGTATTTTATGGCACATGTTACATATATAGATATACCCTTTTGATGTGCTAAATATGATGGTTGTAGTTTCCCGGCCTTGAAAATAGAATAGATACAGAAAGAGGAGGGCAAAAGATAAGGGGCGAGGGAACAAACTTCAAATATACTGACAGTTTTTACTGATCATGCATCCTTATCACTCCTAAAACGATAAGTCTTCATTTACCTAGTTTTACACCAAATAGACAATCTAGAAAAATCGATATCTTACAGGAAGACTATTGTATTTTGAAATAGCATATTGAGCCGTAACACACTAGTTCCCGTTTTTAAAATAGGACCTCCATTATAAAACCTTGTTCAGACGATGCGAATTAGGCGCGAATTAAATCGCGCGAATTTAGACGCGCTTGTTAGATTCTTTGCGAATGTAGAAGCAACGCGCGATTTTTAAATATTCGCGCGTAATTCGCCTGTTCTGAATAAGTATTAGTGAAGTAAAAGACTAAATACTACTTTCGTTCTTTTCTCTTATATCCATCCCATGGTTGTCTTTCAGAAATTGCCTGGTGCGATAAGACCGCCAATTGTACTTTTTTGCTGTATATTGTCTCCTTTGTTTGTATATCCGGTGTACAATAAAGATTTAAATAAATATAAGAATATACTACTAAATCTCCACGAAAGTATGGACACGAAATAATGACGGATATAATGTTTTGATTAATTTTATTGCGGGTTAAATATAATAAAGGTTCTAGGCTTGTTGAGCTTCAGTGCTCGGTGTAAAAAATGCGTGCCACTGTTGATCCTGGCTTATAAAAATTGCAGTGGCGGATGCGAGGGCGGGATAAACTTTTAATTATCCTACCCTTAAACAAAATAATCCCTAAATACATCCTTCTTGGTCCAACAAAACATATAATAAATTAAATATATATTTATATTTTAATAGAGGTCCTATTTTATCCAATCGGACTCCACGATTAGAAAAATACGGATGTAAAATTGTGCGTAACATATAGTCGTATTTTTGTAATCGAATGGTTACCGTCAACTGTCAAAATAGTAAAAGTCGTAATATATTTAACTATAGACTAATTCGTGCGCGACCCTCTCTTAATATGACATGAGGGGGTGGAGATATAAATAAATAATTAAATACACCTAACAACCACATACATAGTCCTGACCCCACACTAAGATCGAGTCTTGTGTCGTGGGTATCAGAAACTACGAGAGACTTTTCGGTCTCACAAACACAGAGACCCAAAACAAATAGCTGTGGATCACACAAATATTTGTTTCGGTGCGGGGATCGAACCCGCGGCCTCTCGTTTCACAGGCGGCGTCTAACCCACTGCGCCACGGAGGCTGCAAACTAAACTATATGGAACTTATATATATTTATATACACAGGTATTTATTTCGGGGTTGGGTGTTTGTGAGACCGAAAAGTCTCTCGTAGTTTCTGATACCCGCGACACAAGACTCGATCTTAGTGTGGGGTTAGGACTATGTATGTGACTGTCGGGTGTATTTATTTATTTTATTTATTTATTATAGTCACCTCGGTGACAAAGTGTTGTGAATATAGTCAAAATAACTGATTAAATCAGAGACCCCTGTTTTATAGGGGACCCCAAAAAACCACCCCCCTTGTTCACAGGAGGGGAGCGCACCGACTTGTGTCTGTAGTTTAGGCCATAAGAACCATGATGAGACAAACATTGGTACGGGATAATAAGTTTATCATTTTTTAAAAGCTTAGTCCTTTTGTTTGACAGAATATAAAGATATTTGGGTACTTCCAAGGCTTGTTACCCATTAGTTCTCTTGGCTTTAAAAATGTAGTGTTTTAATAATACTTATGTTTACGATTATGTGGATGTTGTCTACGTATAAAGGTACAGCGATGTTTCAGCGGAAACGCGCGGGTATTTAATCTGCAAACAGGAGGTTTGATTCCCGGCCGCAACGCTCCTGCAATAAAATAGTAAATTGGTTTAAGGTGAAAAATGTTTTAATATTAATAACCATATTATAATCTAATGGGGGAGGCCTATGTTCAGTAGTGGAATTCCTCTGGCTGAAGAGAGAGAGAGGGGGGGCGGGGGAGGGAGATTGATCATTTCAACATCATGTTTAGCCACAAATTATTGGTAATTGTAGGCTAATATTATCACTGCGATGGTCAACTGGGGGGAGTAAAAAATAGGTCCTCATATAGTGCGTTGGACCAGACGTAGCTGCCAACATGTTCACGATGGTCGCGGATTTAAATCCCAGGGCACACCTCTGACTTTTCGGAGTTATGTGTATATTAATTTTCATTCACCACGCACTATAACGGTGAAGGAAAACATCGTGAGGAAACCTACATACCATAGCGATATTAAAACATTTTCTATGGTATGTGAAGTCCGCCAACTTGCGCCAGCGTAGTGGACTACATGGCCTAACCCCTCTCAATCGTACTCGTGATTTTAGAGGAGGTCCGTGCCCTGCAGTGGGACGTACATGGATCGATACAGATACTGATACATATTCTTTTACTTTTTTTATACTGGACTATTTGAAATACACAAACGTTCTGTAGCTATGTTCAGACGGGCATAACCTTTCATCTGTAGTCTTTTTGTCCTATCAGTAAGGGATGAGTACCTGGTGTTCGCTGATGAGGTAGACGGGCAGTGACCTGGCGCAGAACTCGCAGGGTATGACGGGATCGTCGGCGTCGTGCAGGTCGCGCTGCTGGTTGTGGTTGAGCGCGGCGCTGGACGCGTTGTCCACGCCGTCCGCGCGGTACTGCACCAGGTCGGGCCGGCAGCCCGTCTGCGGAACAACAAGTAAACACATCCCAGTAAGCACATTTACAAATTAATACACAATTACAAATTAACAGGTGGTATGCGCACTCGTACGCACGCACGCGAACGCAAGCACGCGCGTATACGCACACTAAGTTACGTAAACAAATCCATGTCACCCACCTCAAAGGACGATTGAACACTTTAATTATGCTGCTACAAATACTATCTGAGGAAGCGGCTTTGGCGTTTACGTAGGTAAACAACGGCTAGCTTGTGATAACCGCAAATACATTGCGCATAAACAAACACAATGAATATCAATTATAATTAAAGTGTTAAAAATGTATATTTACTGGTATTAACATGTTGATGACACTATAAAATATATTCCAGTATGTCAATAATCTTCTGTAATTGTTTGTCCTTGTCATTATATTATTATCACTTTGTCATTATACAGCATTAAAACTGAATAGAACTATATGAGCGTGAGTTGTGGTGAGTATTACCTGATGCTGCACGAGATCATCCATGGGAACAGCGATCCCGCAGAATTCGCATGGCAGGCGCACCTCTTGCATGTCGTCTTCCTGCACTCGAGGTCTCTCCTGCCTGTGCTGCTGCCCCTGCCTGTGCTGCTGGGCCTGTCTGTCCTGCCTGTCTTGTCTGTCCGTGCGCTGCTGCCTCTTGTGTCGCTCGTGTCGCAGCGGCGCGGGCGGCGTGTCGCGCGGCGCCTGCACGGGCGCGGCCACATCCTGCGGGGTTGTACTGCCGGCGCCAACGTTGTTGTGACCGCTGCGAAATAGTTATTGTATTGTCTTAATACATACATACATAAACTCACGCGTTTATCCCCGAAGGGGTAGGCAGAGGCGCCACCAGGACACCCACATTTCGCCTTGTATGTTCTGTCCTATGATGTGATAGGGGGCGAGCATATCGCCATATCGGGCACAAATTCCTGACTCCGGACTGATAATGAATAGAAAAATCCAATATCACTTTGCCCGACACGGGACTCGAACCCGAGACCTCAGCTTTGTAACCGTACCGTAATACAACTACGCCACCGAGGCAGTCAATGTATTGTCTTAATCATGCTTTTTATATGTTTCTAGTGAATATTGTAAATTTATGACAAAGTAAGAACAATATCTGTACATATACCCTCTACCCTTCTACCTAAAATTATATTTAAATAGATATTTGAGTTGCTGTGAGCAACCGCGAAAGATACAAGACCGCTCGTTCGATACGAGCTTGCTCGAGACTATATCGAAATTCACCCCATTACCACCGAGGGAGAGGGGGTTATATTACTACTTAAGTACTTACTTGTTAACATTATTTGCCGCAGCGTTGTTGGCATTGTACGGTGCTGTAACCTGAAATAAAAAAAAATACATAATTAATTAAAAAAACAACAAATCGCAAATCATTTGAAATGCAACTCATACAGACCTCATTCAACCCTCGTCTCAGCTCCCTCAGTGAGGACTTAATCTCGCTGAACCTGTCAGCTCTCTGCTCAGCCTTCTCCGGGTTGTCCCTCATCTGCAGCCTATTGAACCTCTCCAGGAACTCTTTAGGAGTCATGGGCTTCAGGTTCTCCAGTTCAGGGAACTTCATCTCCTCATCGCCGGTTTGTCCGTTTTCCTGCTTCTTTTCCCTAATGTTTGAGGGTCCCGCCTCATTGCTGGTTCCTTCTCGGTTCTGTTGAGCGTCCGTGTTGCGAAGTTTTTCAAGCTTCGCTGCTCGCTGGAGGATTGGCGGGAGGCCTGGCAAATGAACATTTATTTAAACATGATTTACCTTGCACACATATCACTCCATCACTACCGGGTAAAGTTAAATCTTACATACATACATAAAATCATGCCTTTTTGGTCATAGGTGCCACCAGGACACTCTCATTTCGCCTTATTTGTTCCGTCCCGCGATGTGAGGGGGATGCTATCGTCATATCAGGCACAAATTCCTGACTCCGGGTTGATAATAAATAGAAAAATTCAATATCACTTTATTTATTTATTTATTTATTTATCCTTTATTGCACCATAAAGAAAAACAATTACAATGAAATAATATAAAAAGAAAAAGTACAAAAGGCGGCCTTATCGCACTGGGCAATTTCTTCCAGGCAACCTTGGGATGGATATAAAAACAGGAGAATGAGAGGGCAGTCAAGGAGTAAATAATAATCTAGAATAATTTAACAGTAAACTTGTTATTAAATATATAGACATATTTAAATATAGATATTATTATATAAATACAAATACCTACACACATATTTTAATTTAAATACACAATACATAAACTGCAATATTATATACTATACATACATAGACATACATATATACTTATACTATAATTTACCAGATAGGTAATGCGCATGGATAAATATATTACTCATCTACATATTTAATGAGAAAGGTAATAGTCCTTCACCATTTTTTTAAATGACGTCAGTGTTCGTGCCCGTCTCACCCCAATTGGGAGTGAGTTCCACAATCGGACAGCTTGGACTGTAAGAGATTTGTCCATAAATGTTGTGGAATGCTCGGGCATTCTCAGTTTCAGGTTCTCCGACGACCTCAAGGATCTTGAATGTGAGTCATGGAGAAAGATGAAACGATCTTTAAGATAAGTTGGCGTGAGAGGATTAAACAAAATATTGTACAGAAGTGTAAGAATATGAGCATTCCGACGAAACCGGATGGGTAACCACTTGAGCTTAGTGCGAAATTCAGAAACATGATCATATTTGCGAAGACCAAATATGAATCTGATACAGAAATTTTGAAGACGCTTAAGCTTATTAAGTTGGTCCTCGGTGAGATCTACATAGCTGACATCGGCATAATCAAGGATAGGGAGAAGGAGAGTTTGTGCAAGTGAAATCTTCGTGGTGGTGGGTAGAAGATTGCTTAACCTTCGCAAGGACCTTGCCGAAGCAAACAACTTTCGACTAAGCTCACAAAGCTGCGGACCCCAAGTGAAGGACCTATCAAGTAGTAAGCCTAAATTTTTTACAGTGTCACTGTATGGGATGGTATAGGTCTCCAACTATCTAGAGAGCCGGGGCATGAAGTGAGGGGAGGTGTGCAGTGACAGCTATCATGCAAAGACTAAGAGAGATAGAGAATTTACGAATAACATGTAATACAACGCTTGGTGTTGCACGACTAAAACCATTACCCAATTTTAGGGGAGACCTCGAAGTAATATTTTTAATAAAGCGTTTATTGTTTACTAGGTATATTTTGGTGGCGGTTCTGCCCACGTACTTGAAACTGATAATTTGGTAAAAGTGTCTTCCTAAATATGAGATTTTCGACGAAGATACCTCAACACCTCCCTATTTATAATATTTAATGATATTGTATTGTATATTTAATAAAAAAAAACAAGGCAATAAAAATACTCGATACTTTATTGTCCAATAAACATAAGATATATATTTTGAATTGAATATTCCCAGTTAATCCTGAGTATAAACATATGTTTTTTTACATTTTTAGTGGAGGTAGAGGCAGAGGTTAGTAGAGAGAGCTCCTTTTATAATATATTTTTAACCAGTTTAGAGCTCTTTTTACTTTAAAAGGATTCTCATCTATTACAAACAGATGTAATTATCAATTTCGTGCAGTGTAAACATATATAATATAACAATCATGTCTTATTTGTAAGTATTGTTAATACAAAAAACTGTTCAATTCATAATTATTTATTAGGCGCGGCGCATATGGGAAAATTAGCTGCTTACTGTTGGCAACAATAATAATACGTAAGGATATGATATTTATTGCAGGATTTTTTTATATTCAGTTTATCACGAATACCACGGGTTGGAATTGGGCCGACACAAACAATAATACCAATAGAATGCTTTCTCTAAGTAAAATGAATCAAAATATCGTAAATTCGAATGACAAGGAAGTTCTGTATTATTTTGCAGGCTGATGCTTTTATAATCATTTAATCTTTGATATTGTTGCTTATATAAATACATATCGACATTATACACTTCACTTGATTATATTATACCTTTAAATACTTAAAACATGCGAAAATAAAATAATTCATTTACGACTATGTGTCAAACGTCATGTTTGTTTACAAAATATTTGAAATGACATCGCACTGACATCACACGAACACGAAGGATGGACATAGCGATATTTATAACATAAAGAGATGCTCTCTATCTTTTTCCACTGCGTTGGTTATATACGTCTGCTTGTGGAAACAAAACATTCACCGGGCTATTGACAGTTCCCCTGCACGGTGCAGACCTGGAATGTAAGGCCCTCTAGATAGTTGGAGGGCTATAGTACCATTGCAGTAGACAGATGGTAGTTGATCCCAATTTACTTTTGAAACCATCCTGGGGCTCCCAACTACAATTACCTGGGTTTTGGTTGGATTAACCATTAATCCAAAGGTCTTACTCCAATCACAGATCCGTTGTATATCTGTGTTAATTATTGCTACAGCATCAACCATCTTGTCCAAGGACGCTCGAGTGTAAATTTGGAGATCATCTGCGTAGAGGTGGTAGGAGGAGCAAAGATGATTGGTTATAGAATTTATAAAGACTGCGAAAAGTAGGGGTGATAGCACGCCGCCCTGTGGGACGCCAGCAGCTACGGGGCACCAGGAAGAAAAACTTTCCTCAACACAGATGCGTTGCCGGCGTCCAAACAGGTAACTACGAAACCAATCAATTGCCATTGGAGATATGTTAAGAGAACCTAGAACGCTAAGCAACACATCAAAATCGACAGTGTTGAAGGCGTTGCTGAAGTCTAGCAGTGCTAAGACAGTCAGCTGACCTTGCTCCATGCCCGATCTGATGCCATCCGTAATATGAGTCAGGGTGGTAGTAGTACTATGCCCAGAAAGAAATCCCGACTGGAGAGGATTAAGGAGATTGTTACTAGAAAGGAAATCATTAAGCTGGGTATGGATCAAACGTTCAAGGACTTTGGACAGGAATGGAAGAATAGAAATAGGACGAAATTCAGATAGTACAGACGCCTTAGGTTTTTTGGGAACTGGGATTATATGGGCTTCTTTCCAAGCAGTAGGAAATATCCCTGTGGAAATGGAATGGTTAAGGATGTGGCAAATGATAGGAAGGATTTCGTCTAGGATAGGAAGAATCATATTACGGCTGACACAGTCGCTTCCCATTGCATTAGATGAAATAAGCGTAATGGTTCTCCTGACATCACAAGTAGCAAATTGTTTAAGAATAAAAGGAGAACATTCAGGAGTCTTAATGGTAGTAAGATGCTTAATAGTATTATCTTTAGTCATCGAGTCAAAATACGATGGACAAGAGAAATGATTGTTTAGGGAATTTAAATCAATGGATTTAGGAGTTGAGTCTTGTTTAGGTTTACCCACTCCTAATGTCTTGAGAAATTTCCAGACTTTAGCTGGATCTCCGTTTTCAACCGAGTTGTGAATGTGTCGGCGTTGAGCATTCCTACACACCTTGCTGCAGTGATTCCGAATAGTTACGTACTTTAGCCAGTTTGTTTCATTGGAACGGCGTTTATACCTGGACTTGGCAGACGCTTTTTTACGCAGCAGTTCTTTGATTTCGGTAGTGAGCCAAGGTGATGGTAAATGTTTTACTTTAATTGGCCGAATAGGTGCATGCTTATCAAACAGATTAGTCAAACTGCTATTGAAAATATCGACCACTCACTTTGTCCTCTGGCCAGATGGCGGGACGACTTGCATAAAAGGGCCAGCAGCGATTGGATGCGTAAAGCAGCAGACTGGGCTCTGTGGCGTATCACTATGTCCAGCAGTGGACTGCAACGGGCTGATGATGTAATATCACTTTGCCCGACCTGGGACTCAAACCCGAGACCTCAGCGTTGTAGTCGTACCGTAGTACAACTACGCCACCGCGGCAGTAGCAGGTACGGGTATGCAGGTAGTCAGCTTAAAGAGCGTTCTCTCCTTAGGGTGGGCAGCGACGTGGTCTACACCTCTGGCACTGCGAAGGTCCATGAGCGTTGCCTGCATACCATCAGGCGGGCCACATTCTCTCTGCAATTTGAATAAAAGTAATGTAGGAATACTGACCGACGGAAGGTCTCTCCCGCTCGTCCCGCTGCCGCTGCAGCGCGCTGAGGCAGGCGCGGTCGCGCGCGGCGTTGGGCGGCGGCGGCGCCATGCGCTTCTTCATGCTGCGAGGTATCACGCTGTACAATATCATCATTCTTTATTATAATACACCCAACAGTCACATACACAGTGCTAACCCAACACTAAGATCGAATCTTGTGTCGTCAGTATCAGAAACTACGAGAGACTTTTCAGTCTCACAAACACCCAACAAAACATTTTTCTAAGTGCGGGGATCGAACCCGCAGCCTCTCGTTTCAGAGCCGGGGTCTAACCAGCTGCGCCACGGAGGCTGTCATCTATCAAATAAATACACCTAACACTCAGACATATACTTCGAACCCACGTTAACATGCAAACTGCAAGTCAGGTGTCAAGATCAGAAACTCGGAGAAACTTTCCGATGACATATCCATCAGAACAGAAACAGATATTAATGGACCTCATAAATATTCGTCTTGGTTTGTATTTCGACCAATCGATACACATACAAGGCGTATAATAATGGCGGTGCGTGCTCAGCGTACAGTACAAAAAGGTCATTCACCCGCTACGTCACTCAGCTTTAAATCCCTTTGCAGTTAATAACTACAATTTAAAGAAACGATTACTGCATGGAATAAGATCTTAGAAACCTTCAGTTGCAGTAATAGCACTACAATATACAAAACTGTAGTCAAACAAATCTACATGGGGAAGTCAGAACAAAGTAGTAAAATACTCACAAATTCTTGTCAAATTTGCCATATGTCCCATAATCGATATTAATCTGCGGCTGATCATTATTCCTCTTCGACGGTGGCAGCAGACGCACTTTCTTGTACTGCCGTATTTCAAGTCCACTGCTGGACGATGACGAGGTGCTGGAGGCGCTGGATGACCTTCCAGAAGACCCTCCACTCGACCCTGACCTTCCACTGTTGTCATCATTGTTATTGCTGACTTTCCTCTCAGAGGGGTCGATGAACCTCTTGTTGGGGTCTTTGGTGAAGTTCTCGAAGAGTGAGGCTGGGATGTAGCCGTTGGATGTTGAAGGCTGGTGGGAGGTGGTCGGTTGGTTCAGGTTCAGTTGGTACGGATCTACTCTTGGTGTTGGTATCGGTTCTGGTCTTGGAGTTGGTACCGCGTTTGGTCTTGGTATTGGTACCGGGTCTGGAAAAGTTGTTGTTATATGTTAACTAAGACTGAAGAAGTAAAGTATTCATGGAAAATTGTTTATGTAGTATTTTGACAATGATTATGTCTGATCAAAATCTATTGACATGGCTGAATAGTAAATAGGGTAACACCGTAATACAAGGATGGCAGGATACCCCTACGAACTACTACTGCGGTGCTACCCCAACGCACTATATTTAATTTTCGATTAGTTACGTGCGTGTGTGCGTGTGCGTCCTTATGCGTGTACGTTCGTGTGCGTGTACGTGTGTATGTGTGTATGTACGTACCGTCGTCGAGGCGTATGAAGCCGTGGTTGGAGTCGAGGTGTAGCTGGCGGTACTTGATCATGACCCACTCGCGGCATTCGGGGCACTGCTCCGTGCGCACGCCGCAGTAGCCCTCGTGCGCCGGCAGCTCGCCGCGAGGCAGCTCCAGCTCGCAGAACCTACAATAACAATATTATAACAATCCAGCCCATTCGCGTCACCAGGGCACCAGTGTGACTCTACCGCTTTTGAAGTGGTAAAGCCACGCTGTCGGAAGTGGTAGAATCACGCTGTTGGAAGTGGTAAAACCACGCCATTTTCAGTCATGGCTTAGTGTGAATGGCAAGCAGCGGACTCGTCCGGGGCTGTACCACTGTTTCACAGGAAATGGACGTGAAGTGTTTGCTGTCACGTTTTGTTCAGTGAGTGAGATTGCCGGATGCCCAATGCCCCCTTTTTCATGCTGTTTCGTTCCCGCTCTCCTTCTTATTTGATGGGCCAGCAAACACAACCATGATCCAAGTGTTATGGATGTTCATGGGCGGCAGTGACTTACCATCAGGTGACTGTTTGTTCCTTGCATATGAAGGTGTGTATATCCTCACCTGCACGATTTGATGGTGAGTGCGCACGAGTCGCGGATGTGGTCCTCAAGATCAGTGCCGCACACGCTCTCCCCGCACTGCTTGCACGGCACTGCTGACAAACAGTCGTTATAAAACAATCCCTACGCTTTTTCAACTGTTGTTATTTCGTTGACAAGTGTTAACAAACACGTTACTGGTGGTAGGTCTCTCATATGTGAGAGGCCGCCTGGGTAGGTACCACCGCAATGTCTATTTCTCCCGCCAAACAGCAGTGTAAATGCACTGTTGTGTTCCGGTTTGAAGGACATTGTAGCCAGAGTAACTACTAGACATATCGAGACTTAACATCTTATGTCTCAGGATGGCGAGCGCAGTGGAATACCAAGCATTGCCTTGTAACTCATGGTGTTGTTTGGTATTGCTACTGTCCATGAGCGGTCGTATCGCTTACCATTAGGCGAATGGCAGGCTCGTTTCGTCATTCATTGCAATAAAAAAAAACGTTCGCTCGTGTTCGGAACAAATATTTGTATGAACCACAGGTATTTGTTTCGGGTCTGTGTGTTTGTGAAACCGAAAAATCTCTTGTAGTTCCTGATACTTACGACACAAGATTCGATCTTAGTGTGGGGTATTTATTTATTATTTATTAATTGTAATTTTATAAGAATTTAGACATCTAACATGAATTCTTTGTTCTTGTTAATGCAATGTTAAATAATGACGTCACGGAAGTGATGGGTCATATAATCATTATGCAACAAAATTTGCAAAAAGCTTCGAGTCAGGCGCCTAAGTCAATTAACTACGAAAAAGGCATAGAGATTAGAGCAGAGAAACCCTACAAAACGGACTGTTTGCGTCCATGGGCTGCAAACTGCGAATTTCTTGGTAATATTTTCCGGTGAATTAATCTACTTCAAGACTCTTTTACAATTCGTTAAACGATAAGAACTGGATATCTTCCAAAACTGTTTTACGTCAAGCAAGATGTGATCACATGCAATTTTTTTGCGCTCGTACCTAGTATCTAAAAAAACAGTAGAACGAAAGGGAAGATAGTATGACGCCCTTCACTGCCTTCTACGCACCCTTTGAGAACTTCTGCTCTCTACTATATAGTATAGTATATATACTCAGTCTATCGCCGTCCACTGCTGGACGTAGGCCTCCCCAAGTAGCGTCAACAATCGTGGTCTTGAGCAGCCCTCATCCATCCGCCGCACTTTTCAATTCGTCGGTTCAGCAGGGCGTCCACTACGTTTCCCTAACCGCGGTCTCCACTTCCACACTTGTCTGTATAATATATCTTGAGTTAATAGTAAATAATATTGTGTTTCGGTACTCACGCTGCTTGTGCAGCTCATCGTGGTGCCGCTGTAGCTCGGCGAGCGGCACGGGCTCCTTGCACACGGGGCACACGCGGATGTTGCGCGCGCAGTGCACCGTGTGCGTCGTGAAGTTCACGCCGGGGATCTCGCGTTTACTGCAACAACATTTATTTCACAGCCTCCATGGCGCAGTTGGTTAGACACCTATAAAATAAGATTTGATACTTGCACTGAGAATTATTGGGCGATCCAAAAGCATAGGTTTTGGGTTTCAGTGTTTGTGAGACCGAAAAGTTTGTCGTCTGATACCCACGACACAAGACTTCATGTTAGTGTGGGAATGTGTATTTAATTGTTAGATGAAACTATTTATTTTTATATCCCTAGAAAGGGGTAAATTACCTTTGTATAAAATGCAACCTGTTTTTAGCACCTTGACAATATTTATGCAAATATCTCGATTGGTTGAGCAGTTACAGTGTGAAAGTGTACCATAAAAACCGACATTATCATTTACAATATGAATAAGGATGAGAAAATGTCGAGAGGAGCACACTACTGGTCTGATGTTAAACCTCTCATTAGCCCAATCAGAACTTATTTAACAGGAAGATTAGGCGTTAAGTCTCTTAATGCCCTGTAATTTCACTGGATAGATTGACCTATAAACCATAACGATGCTATCAAACTGCTAGCAACAGAAACAGATACAGTAATTGATCTTAATCAATCCGACAATATGATAATTGACTCATTCTTTTGTTTTTATCAATCAATGATTTCTATATCCACATTAAATTCAGAATTAAACGAGAAATATTTCAAGCCAGCTACTATGAGATTCCATAAAATAATAACTTAATAACTAATCCTAGTGGTATGTAATAGTAATAGAGAATATAATTAGTAAGCCCGGCAAGTATTAGAAGTAATTTTCAAAAAACAGACAAATAACGAATTGATGTCATCACAATATGAGTTTGCAAGAAGATACTGGAATGAAATGAAATTCGTTTATGAAATGAGATTAGTTTATTGGTCACGTAGGCAATTAAATAGCTCTTATGACAATTCAATACAAATAGTACTTATTTACTATTTACAAGATATTTGTTTTAATATTTATATTAATTTTAAATTATATAGGCGATCTTATGCCTATATCAGAATCGGCCATAGCGTCTCGCATGGGTAATAAGTATTATGTTATTTATTAGTATCTTATTTTATGGTATATTCTGATATATTCGTATGACATAATTGACTTCTTACAGAAACTATTAATGACTTATTCAATATATTAATCCTTTGTCACTTCCATCGAATACTACTGCCACTGTTCCAAAATGTGTAGTTGAAAAAAATATATTGCAACACTCGCACAAAAAAAATTACTGTCTCAATTATTCACTCTCTATTTTACATTTGATGCGAGCCGTTGAACCAATTGCTTGGCTCTTTTTATTGACTGTCTGCCAGCTAATTTGTCGCCTTAATTGCTTCATGCATTGAATGTTTGCCCTATAAAACAACTCTCAATTATGCAGATCAGTTTACTTAGTACTGTCTATAAGCCAACTCATATTTATCTAGATCTAATGTTTGTGTGAACCACAAGTATTTGTTTCAGGTCTGGGTGTTTGTGGGACCGAAACATCTCTCGTAGTTTCTGATACTCATGACACAAGACTCAATCTTAGTGCAGTGTCAGGACTATGAAAGTGACTGTTAGGTGTATTACAGATAACAGGAATTTTTATACAATTATTTTCAAAATATATATTCTGATAATGGACTAGCGTTAAACATAAGCCTCCATAGGAATTTGCATAGATACCAGTTAGAGAACAAACAAATACATTGGTTTTTCTTTTGCATTTTTATGTTTTATATTTATTCAACAGATTGCTGTGGAAATGCAAGCCTATCATTAGCATTGGACTTTCAGTGGCTGAAGAATACTTAATGCATTCAAAGCAAAAAAATGTAATACAAACATTTCTGCATTAATTCTTTTTATTAAAAACACAGTGGCTTTGCTGTCAACATAGATTGTGACAATGTAGCAGTTGCATTTGATAGCAAATAGGAGTTGTTTTATTGCATTTTAGCTCAGTATTGGGATCTTTTTAACTTCTATGGTTTCTGTCGACGCAGCTTGATATAGGTAAAGAAAAAAATGTGTGTGTCTGTGTTGAAAGTGTATTGTCTATCAAAACTTATTACATACTATGAATTTGAACTTTCAATATCACTGCATCCATTTTTAATAAAAACAATTTTGTTACTTTTTATATATTTTACGGATTTTTTTTTGAGTACCTTTTACTTAAAGGTGTGTATTTATTTTTATAAGGTGTACATGTAGTAAGAACACATGTATTATCTACCCCCATTAGACATAAGGGTAGTTATTGTAACAAGGGTGTGCTTTAACAATTCGTGGAACATATAACATGTTTCATGTTTGCACATTGTGGTAGTTACTTAGATGCAACCAAGTGGATATTCTTGTATTGTGTAATTATAAGTCTGTTTTCAAGTAACATTTGCGTTTAATTAAAGGTATTTTATTTGTTTACATACGCCGACATTTAAGCGCGATCGAATCAACGCAAAATTGGGAAAAATGTTTTTCTTAATCAAGAAAATTTAAATGCATGATCGAATTGCAAATTCAAATAAGGAATATTTTTTGTAATTAAAATACTATATTCGAAGGTAAACAACCGAGCTTACGAAGTCCGACAGCTGAAGTTCGCAATGCTCCAAATAATCTAAAAATAACTTGCTAACGCATGTTTATTAAAATAGAACACAATATAGACACAATATGCATATTCGCAATAAAAAACTCACCAATTCGGACACAATTTAAATTCCTCTTCGTCCATGATGGAAATTAGAAGATTTAATTAAAAATAATAATTAAGATCACCAGAAAGTCAATTTCGGTACAGTATTGTAATTATTGATTTTTAATAAATTATTTTTTGGCACTACTACGTCCTCTGCATCGGTTAACCGTATATAAATTAATTAAATTCTTATCTACCGCCTACATAAACAAAAAAAATTGCAAAACATTTCTTGGTGAATCCCTGAACCACAGATAATATGAGCATGTTCATATAGCACAGACTAAATATAATTATCGTAAACATCAAGCTCGTAGAGCTCTATTTTGAAAACAGTTCGCAGAGGGAGTTACTGTTGCAGTCATATATAGTGTATTAATTGCATAGTTCTTTACATTGTGACGTATGGCGTGCCATACGTGTGGCGTGTATTGGGGAGTGTGGCGTGTATTGGGGAGTGTGGCGTGTATTGGGGAGTGTGGCGTGTATTGGGGAGTGTGGCGTGTATTGTGGAGTGTGGCGTGTATTGGGGAGTGTGGCGTGTATTGGGGAGTGTGGCGTGTATTGGGGAGTGTGGCGTGTATTGGGGAGTGTGGCGTGTATTTGGGAGTGTGGCGTGTATTGGGGAGTGTGGCGTGTATTGGGGAGTGTGGCGTGTATTGGGGAGTGTGGCGTGTACTGGGGAGTGTGGCGTGTACTGGGGAGTGTGGCGTGTATTGGGGAGTGTGGCATGTATGGGGAGTGTGGCGTGTATTGGGGAGTGTAATAAGTATTGGGGGGCCAGTAATTATTATTTTTATGAAATCGAATTCTTGCTGTTAAAAAGGATAGTAAAAAAATACTCCGTTATCAATATTTATTTCTTATACATATACTTAGAAACAATAATTATACGAACAAGTAAAATAAACTAATGTAGCCTACATCATAAGAAACCTAGGAACAAATGGGAAGATACCAATTACGTTGCTCGTATAATAATTATCATATTAAAATTAAAAAACAAAATAAATGAATAACATTATCACACATTTTACATCTATACTGCAGGGTTACGTTTGTCGCAGTAGTGCCGAGTTATTTATCATTGTCCATTATATTACACGGGACCCTGCTTACCCCTGGTTTGTGAAAATATTGATATATTTCTCCCGTTTCTATACAAAAATCAATTATATGCTTTATACACATCTACGCTATTTAAAGGGCAAATCCCTTGCGTGTATCACATAAAATAGTACCTCCGGTAGAGGCGATACATCTTGAGGCCACGTGTGATGCCCACATACCGTTTCAGAACCGGTATTGATGTATAATATCCATCCGGGAACCGCTAGACTTACGCCATTCATGATTTTGGCAAAGACGAAGTTTTAAGAAGCAGTAGTTCATATGCATGGCGTATACTACGTAATAGTTCCATGCCTATATGAGCAGCATTAGTTATCCCAAAGACGAAACATGCCTAGTAGACAATTAAAAGTTTGTTACAATAATTGGGCAGATTACAAATCAGCAATCTTCCAACGTCCCACGCTACCACACTAGAAACCCTCAAACTTCACTCATCAATCACTAACTAAAATATTATCTACAAACTGATGAACACTTCAAATGCCATAATTCCAGCGGCTTGGGAATGCTCTATAATAATTGATCAGTTCTCAGTATTGGCCTCGTTGGAAGCCGAGTCCGACCCCTCTCATGGTGTGCGTGGTCGCCCGCGCCACCTCGTATTGCGCCTGCATCGCTTGGAACAGCTCCTCTTGCTTCTTTATCGGGTCGCCTGATTTCTCTGTTGGCTCTGGTTTCACTGTCGCTGTTGAAAAAGATTTTTTAAATGGACTGGCAATTATGTCGTACAAGTCATCTATAATTTATTGCCGTGTGGCGAAATTTGGAACTAAAAATAATATAAAAAAAAATACGCCTTGTTTGAGATATGTTTTTATAATATAACAACAAGCATTTATACTCGTTATCTAAAAGTAATTAACATGTCCAATGTAATAAAATGTTTAGAGAGTAAAAGAATGCTTAATATTTTGCCAACAGCGCTTTTAGTGACAGAAGATCGTGGCGACCTATACAGAGTATATCAAGATTGCGACCGAAAACGAAGCCAGGTAGTATTATCATTGACTTCAGACATATTGGAACAAAAAGATTCGCAAAAAAAAATATCTCAATTATTTTTGAATATTTTACTGATCGTCGTATTTGGGTGATAAAAACATAGTTTTACTAAAATAATAATGTACACCTGGTTATTTTTAAAGACGCAATGGTATGCAAGGGTTTAAATAACTATTTTCGCAATAACTAGGTAAATACTTTTTGATATATAAATAATTGCAATACTTGATATTTAATAAATTGCAAAAAAAATCTGTCGCTGTTTATGCGAAAATTTTAGTTGCGTTGTGTCTGTAAACCACTAAAACTACCACCTGGCTATTGCGTAAAATGTACTTGTCATGGTAGGTGCAGTTACTTGGAGATGTATCCTACGGGGACAGATGGTGATCCCTCGCGCATGCACAATTGCATTCAAGTATGCAGTCGGATTTCAGTACATAGCACACTTATTTCCTGTGATGTGGGTTGTCCTATTTATGTATTTAAATGTTTGATGTATTATGTGGATTGTTTTTATAAAAATATATCCGCAAAAGCGCCTCTATCAACGTGCGTCAACTCATATTTTGCATACAATTGATATAAATATAATATCGCTATAATCCGAAATGGAAGTATTATTGACGAATGGATTAGTATGGAAGTAGTCATCGATCAATTATACACTAGATACACAGTTCCCTGTAAATGTTCTTTTAAAAAGTGGCACCGGTGCATTGAAACAAAAAACTGAACAAAAAGATCACAAATTAACACAAATTTAATCTTATTCCTGGGGCATAAAGTCCCTTTTTGAATAAGACGTCCTCGAAAGTAATAAAATTTTATGACTTTAGTTGGACAGCGGAATAAAGGCGCAATGGAGTCGAATTGTTGCATATTTTTTCTATGAATTAACATGAACATAATAATGAAGAATGTTAACTAATTTTGATTATTAGCACTCCATATTCTCTGGCAAAAATAAAAAATACTAGTGAAAGAATTACTTCGATATGTCAATTAGTTTCCGATTTAGAAGTAAAACAAGTTGTAACCGTACGACCCGGGCTGCCGGTTACGGTGTGACGTCATGGCACAACACGTTCACTGGCTCACTCAGTCCGCTCGTGGTCGCGCGCCCGTGCCGTTGAATTTATACCCACAGAGTACTATAATATTACGTTTATACCTAAAGACTTTTAACAATGTCCAATCCAAATACTAGGAAATCATGTGTTGTGCCTAAATGCACAAACAAACCTACCAATTCGCCAGAAAAGAAAGTCTGGAATAACACATAGGCTACTTTTAATACTGGGAAAATGTACAGCTTCTGAGGGAAACTGGGGCGAAGCTGCTGGCGGAAGCTAGTTTGCAATAAATCAATATAGGTATGTATGTATTCTATCGATCAATTATACTTGATCGATGATGTATTCATTTAAATTTACTAAGAAGAGCGTTACCTACCTATATTATACATACGTGCCTACCAATAGCTACAAAACTATAATACATACATATTTGTTGTCTTTAACTTACACATTTAATGGTAGGTAGGTAGTTCTACTATTTGAGTTGCATTCTTCCATTACGACATTAGTTGGGTATTTTGTTTTGATAAAACAATTTAGAACAGATAAACTATTAAGCATAAGTAGTAGCACGGAAATTTCACTTACTGTTGCATTTTTACACGCTTTTTATTAGCTTCACCTGTATGTTTGTATGTTTGTTTGTAACCGACTTCTTTGGGCGCGATTTTGACCCACTTTAAACGGCCAGATTTCGTTCAAACTTTGTAGATTTATTGAGGACCGATGACAATACACTAATTTGATAAAATTATTCCATTTTTCAATTTGCAAAATATGATAAATATAATAAATAATCCAAACTAAAAAGTAGAAAATAAATAATAGTGTAAAAAAAACTAAAAAACACGCTTTTTATAGAACACCGAACAAAAAATAGAAAATAAATTTTAATGAATTTAAATTAAGAAAATAGTGTTAAAAATTTCAATGAATATAAATTAATAATAGTGTGAATAAAAAAGAATATTTTATTTAAAAAAAAGCGTGGTGTGCTTTTTAAGATATTATCGAAATGATAATCACTCTACTCATATCTGTCAATAAAATATTTATAACTATTGACACCATGCACCCCACGCTTTTTTTAAATAAAGTATTGTTTTTTATTCACACTATTATTAATTTATATTCATTGAAAATTTTAACACTATTTTCTTAATTTAAATTCATTAAAATTTATTTTCTATTTTTTAGTTCGGTTTTCTATAAAAAGCGTGTTTTTTAGATTTTTTTAAATATTATTATTCCTCGCATTTCGGCGGCAACGAAATCACTATTTGTTGATAAGTAATGCGCAACCATTAATCCATCTATTTTAGGTAGATTAACCGATTGCCCTTTTTCGAATCCTTCATCCATTTTATTAATCGAATAATATTTACTATTATTAGGGGAAGTACGGACAAAATGACATGTATGGACAAAATGACATAGTCACCTTATTGAAAAATTGGGGGGGTTTAGTTACGTCTCCGCGACTGTATTACGTGCCGGCAGCCATATTTACAATCCTGTGAGATTTTGAGCGCCATTGTCACAGTTGCGTCGGAGTAACTAGTTCGAACGTGTTTCGCGCCTTCAAAAGTTTATTTTATAGATGGTTTTCTCCTGTTTTCTGGTGAGTTGTTTGTTGTTATTTGTAATTATTCCTAGTAAAATAAATGAACCATGCCAGTACCCAGTGATTTCGATTAACTTTATTGCAATCATTAGTTGTTTGATGGAGTTATGATTTTTTATTCGTTTTTATTTACATATGGACAAAATGACATACATATACAACGGACAAAACGACATGGTATTTAATTTAGTACGTAGAGTTTCTGTTAATGAATATTTATTATTTTGTTTAAGTGTTATGCCGCGAAACTACGAAAGAAAAACTAATACGCAATCTTGGAGCCAAGAATCCATGAGTAAGGCTATTGAAGCATGGAAGCAAAAAAAAGTGGGAAGGGAATTGGCCGCAAAAACGTTTGGCGAAGAGATTGAGAGCATCCAGACAGCCTACAACTGCTGTGATATATGATAGCTCAGGAAGCGAAGATTTCATTTGCGAGACAGAAGACGACAATAGTGACTGCGCTTGTATTTATTGCAATGACCTCTTTTCCCGTTCTAAGCCCGGCGAAGATTGGTTACGATGTATGATTAGTTTCCTTTGGGCTCATGCGTCATTTGCTGATGTCCCAAAGAAGACCAAGAAATTTATTTGTGAGCTGTGTTCTTAAAAATGTAGTATGTCATTTTGTCCGTACTATATGGACAAAATGGTTTTTGTGATTAGTTTCATTTTTTCTTCATATATATTTTATTATAGTTCCTACTTAATTAAAAGACTGTGTTACTGATAGTCAATGAACCTAAGATGACTTAAAATGATTGAGACTCATTATAAGACTGTTAAATAAATAAATATGAGTAAAAAACAAAACACTATGTCATTTTGTCCGTACTTCCCCTAAACTATTAACTTAATACGCGAACGAAAACCAACAACAAAACACTGCGCAAGCTATTACAACTACTATAATCGCTGGCGATTTGATACGAAGCGAGTCATTGCCCGTGCGGCGCGTTGCGAAATGACGTCACAAGCGATCACGCGACTGTAGCGGGACTCGAAATTTTTCAAAACTTTGAATACCTATAAAATCAAAACTACTAGGTATTTTTGACTACAACAAAAACTAGTGTGTTTGTATACATAAAGGCTTTACTGAGACAACATTTCAAGCAATTTGGCATACCTAGTAACATTGTCCATTATATTATAATAGGTAAAGTTATTACCTATTATATTGTAATAATGTAATATGTTATGTAAAATGTGATTATTTTGTAACAATGATAATTAAAAATAATTATATTTATTTTGGTTTTCTGTTTCTGTATGTTATTTTTCTGTGTACAATAAAGATTTAAATAAGTAAATAAACATAAGTTTATTTTTCTTTTACATTATGTTAAATGTTGTACGAACACGTCAAAATCATGAACAAATGAAACAAAAATCGTAGACACACAACTATTTTTTTTATATTTGCTTCACAATGTCTCCTTTGAATATATTTTAACATAGTCTGTACATAATATAATCAATTCTGTAATCTGTAAAAAATATTTCTGATGTAAATTTTTAATATATAATAAGTTTAAATTATTTAATATTACTAACTAAAAAATACAAATTAAAACCACTCCATGTATATTCTGTTCCAAATCATGACGCTACTCATCCTTGTCTATCTAAGCGTGTCGAAAGAGACAACTGCGAAGCAGCGCTTGTTGATTTTAGGTTGCTAAATTAATTTATATTTAATTATTGGTACTCAATTTCACATATTGATTAAAGTAGGAAGCAAGTAAATGAATTTTACTTATCGATAATACGAAATCCCATGAGTTTTAAGCTTCGTAAGCGTGTTGTTTTTGTACTTTTTTACGGAGCATTTAGGCATTGACACAAGCAACGGTCGGCGCGCGACTGAAGGCGAAAGAGTGCTTACTCGTGATTTAAGCACTCTTTTTCGGTGCCATTTTTCAAGCGCTCATGTTGTATCTAGTGTATAATTGATCGATGGGAAGTAGTAGACTGCCTCGGTGGCGTAGTTGTATTACGGTACGGTTACAAAGCTGAGGTCTCGGGTTCGAGTCCCGGGTCGGGCAAAGTGATATTGGATTTTTCTATTCATTATCAGTCCGGAGTCAGGAATTTGTGCCCGATATGGCGATAGGCTCGCCCCCTATCACATCGTGGGACGGAACATACAAGGCGAAATGTGGGTGTCCTTGTGGCGCCTCTGCCTACCCCTTCGGGGATAAAGGCGTGAGTTTATGTATGTATGGAAGTATTATTGTGTGGGGAAATACATAATATTAAAATCTATTAACTGGGTATTCCCCGTTTATTATTCTCACCATTGATACTGACACCAATAAAATGGCGTTTAATTACTATACCAAGTGTCGGTAACAGGGGAATCCCACTAAAATATTTTTGACAATACAGAAAATAAAAAAGAAATTTTCTTTGTAACCTGTGTAATATCTTTGGACAGTTTACAATCTGCTTATACCTGTATCAAGAGAGCCAGCATAATTATTGAAATACACTAATGCACAAGGTACAATATTCAGTACTAACTATTACTCTACTCGATTTAAAATTTTTGGAACGCACTACAATTGTTATCAAATAGTGTACTGAAGATCTTTCAATGGTAAGTCAATAAACTTCCTGCCAAACAGCAATGTAAATGCACAGTTGTGTTCCAGTTTGAAGGGCATTGCAGCCAGAGTAACTACTGGACATAATGAGACATGGCGAGTGCATTGGAATGTCAAGAATTGCTTTGTTATTCATGGTGTTGTTTGGTTTTCTACTGTCCATCGCTTACCATAAAAAAAAATGTAAATCTTGATAGTTAATTTCTTAAATGTTAATGGCTTAATGATATGGGTTATAATTAGTTTGTCGTGCCAATATAAATATATGTAATTCTGTGGAAATATACCTGGTTCCTTGATGCCCATGAGCCTCATGAACTTGGAGACCTGCTTGCCGTCGGAGTCCTGCGCGAACCTCGTGCCGCTCCACTTAGCAGCCTCTTCCGCATCCGACTTGTTCTTGTTGGACCACAGCAGCTTCCGTTTCTGTACCTGCAGAGCAGGCATATTGTAGTAACTGCACTCGGGTTGTTAGAAAGATATTTATTGGTTCAATTTGTAATTTAATATTAGATTTTAAAAACACGTTGTTATTGTTTCATTGTTATTTGGAATGGGCCACTGGGCATGCACATATTTGTTAACTTTTTTGTCATATATAAATGCAAACAACTGGTAAATATTAAATAAATTAAAGATATAGATATTGAACTGCTGTAGTAATGGCTCCACTAGACCTGAGTGGTAAGATTGTCTTACAGAAAACCTTAAGTCTTCATTGTTTTGTTTCATTTGGCAAGTGACATTACCAAAGTCCCATTGGTCATTACCCTATTCCGTCTCCCATTCTTTCCTCCTCTCCAACGCACCATTTCAATCTACATGTTCAGGAGCAGCGGTAATCATGTACCACCACGCGACCTATACATAGTGTGTGTGTGTGACCTGGTCGAGTATCTTGTTGGCGTTGAGCGCGCCGGCGTTGTAGTAGGAGGGCAGGCCGTGGTGCGCGGGCGCCTCGCTGGCGGCGGCGCGGAGCTGCTGCGCCGTCGCCATCATGCCGTCCGGGGTCTTGATTTGCAGACCTGCACACATATTATTTATGTCTTTTACATGTCTTATTAAATAATAAATACACCCAACAGTCACATACATAGTCCTGACCCCGTCACTAAGATCGAGTCTTGTGTCGTGGGTATCAGAAACTACGAGAGACTTTTTGGTCTCACAAACACCCAGACTCGAAACAAATACCTGTGGATCACACAAATATTTGTTTCGGTGCGAGGATCGAACCCGCGGCCTCATGTTTCACAGGCGGCGTCTATCCAATTGCGCCACGGAGGCTGTCACTTTCCTACCGGTCACTATTAATGACTTTACCGGTCACTACTGTCACTTTTAATGACTTTCCTACCGGTAGTATTGCGACCTTGCAGCCAAAGATTTTTTAGAGACTGTCCCGCCCTCACCCCCGCCACTGCAACTCCTGTAAGCCAGGATCAACAGTGGCACGCATTTTAATGACGCTGAGCATTGAAGCTCAGCAAGTCTTCGGGAATGTCTAACATGTCTTTAATCCGCAACGAAATCAATCACAAAGTTAAATTAATAGGAGTTGGAAATATTTTGTCCACTTCAGCCAAAGAAGCCTGCATTATTTTTTATTATGTAAATTCGGTGTGCCGCGATTCTTCAGGAGATTTTTTTAACTATGCTGCCGATTGTAATTGTGACTATGTACACGTGACACTATCCAGCAGCTTATTGTTACAGTTATGAAGTTTAGAATACTTAGTCCACAACAGATCATTTTAAGTATGCCATTGAATTTGTATGAGTTGTTAAAAACAGAAAAGCTTACCCATTTTCTCCATGACTTCTAGTTTCTTGTTAACCTTGTAAGACGACGGCCTGTACTCGCCAGATGATGTGGGTGAACCGCGTCTTTCTTGGCTATAAATCATAGAACAAAATCATTATTTTAGTGCTGAGTCACATACTGTTAAAAAGTTTTCACAAAAGGTAGAAATGTTTGGAACTTGGTAGTGGCGGTAATTTAGAAAAAAGAGAACACAAAACTATGACGTCACTGCCATTACAAATGTGGTATAAATGGCATTTACTCATCAAGCTGGTAGTAATAGATATGTAATGTGTACCCGGCGGAGTGCGGCGGCGGGTAGGCGGCGCCGCGGGAGCGTGAGCGTGAGCGCCGCGCGCTGCGCCCGCTGCAACAAACTACACTACAGCCTTCATCCACAACATAAACCTCTGCTGGTTATACCGGGTATATCGACTGCGACCGAAAACGAAGCCAGGTGGTAGGTTTACTGATTACAAACACGATGCAAATAAAAATTTCGCTAAAAAGGAGACAGATTTTTTTAGAATTTTTAAAAAATCGTCTTATTTGGTTGGTATATACCTAGTTTTTGCGAAAATACTTATTTAAACCCTTACGTACCACACACTCAACTCACAACATTTACACACACCTCAATTCTTCTACACTTCCCAGGGGGGCCGATGAGGGGCGGACGAAGGCATTGCTATGTCGTAGTCCTGCTCCTCCGGAAGATTCCCCTACACCTACATATAAAACTGACAAAGGGAGATCCATCGTATCAAATAGCGAGGCGTCTCTCCTTTGTCAGTTAAATCATCCCACATACTTAAACACAACACTTTACAGCGATATAGACAATTCCCCTACAGAACAAAACACGGAAAAAAAAACCCTTACGTACCATTGCGTGTTTAAAAATTAAGAGGAGTACATCTTTATTTTAGGAAAACTATGTATATATCACCCAAATACGACGATACCTACGTAAAAAATTACAAAAAAATGTTGTCGTTTTTTTTTTGCGAAGTTTTTGCTTCCGTTGTGTCTGAAGTCACTAATAATACCACCTGGCTTCGTTTTCAATCGCAGAACATCCACTGCGGAATATAAGCCTTCTTTAAAGAATAGCGTGAGGGAAACCAATTCAATGACGGATTCATCTTCGAGGCGTACAGTCATAAGCCAAATTCATGCCGAGCAACAGCGTCATCCACGCTAGAAAATACATTCATCATCATCACCATCATCATCATCAGCCCGTTGCAGTCCACTGCTGAACATAGGCATCTCCCAAAATAAAATAAAAAAATACAAATATAATAAAAATAATAATAATAATGAATATATATAATGAAAATACATTCAACGCGGTCTAACTCGCCTGCTAAGTGTGACGAATATGATGAAATGATAATGAATTCAATACTAAGTCGCTTGCTCTTTCAAAGTTATCATAATATGGAATAACTGAAGTCTCTCCAAGTTTTCTTCTATCGACACTACGATCACCTTCTGATATATGAATTTATATGTGTATAGATTTATGTGTATAGACAACTGACCTCCTCTCCTCCGACCTCCTGGAGTGTCGCTCGCCTCTGTCCCGGTCGCGCTCGCGGTCCCGACGCTCCCGGTCCGTGAACCTGATCATACAAATATACAATACAATACAAATTTCTACAAGCAATACTTCATTGGTGGATGTAACATATAGGCTGAATGGCTTATTTACAATTTGAGATTATTTACTCCGTTGTGGGCCAGCATAGGAGTAATCAGATATTCACGGTTGTTAAATAAGAATAATAAATAAATACACCCAACAGTCACATACATAGTTCTGACCCCACACTAAAATCGAGTCTTGTGTCGAGAAACTTTTTCGGTCCCACAAACACCCAGATATAAATACCTGTGAATCACACAAATATTTGTTTCGGTGCGGAGATCGAACCCGCGGCCTCTCGTTTCACAGGCGGCGTTTAACCAACTGCGCCACGGAGTGTGTCAAGGTTGTTAGTTATATACATATTAAGCCAACCTCTGTTGTATTTTTTATGGTGCAACCAGTACAATATTATTAGTGTGTCAAGTCATTATAATGACTGTCTAGCATCCGTTGTTACTTTTTGGACTAAGGGCAAATAGTATTCTTGACTTAATTTGTTTCCTATAGGTATCTATTTCTTTCGCACTTTAACGGTAAAGGAAAACATCGTGAGGAAACCTGCAAATCGTAGTGATTTAAAAAAAAATCTACGGTATGCAAGTCCGCCAACCCGCACTAGGCCAGCGTGGTGGACTATATGGCCTAACCACTCTCAATCGATTCTCTCGATTGTAGAGTAGGCCGTGCCCTGCAGTGGGACGTATATGGGCTGATATAGATAGATAGATCTATTTCTTACATAAAAGCCTGTATGTATATTTTATTAGTGACATATGTTGTGCTTACCTGGGCGAGGCGGCGTCTCGTGCGTCGTGCGCCTTCCTCTGGTCGAAGCCCGGCGGCGGCTCTCCTCCGAACGGCTTGAGATCCATCAACGCAGGCACCTGCGCGTCACACTGCGCACATTACATACTGATCATGCATCTTCAAATAAAGGCCTTATTCATACATACATATTATATATTTTACCGGAAATGTATAAAAACTGGGAAATCTATACAATTCCTAGATTATGTATACAATTCCGAGCATGTTTAGGAAATGTGTATATTAGATTAGGTTAGGTTAGGTTAGTTTATTTCCTTTTTTTATAAACTTTTAGTACATATAATATTTTTTATTTTAAACACTTTTCTTCTTGTATAATTTATCTCAATCCTAACCTAACTCGTCTTGAATATCCCTTTGTCTAGATCTCTGTATTCGTTAGCGTTCGTACCCATTGACATCCAGAATGTACTACTTTTCTGACCGCTATTTAGAAAATGTATTGATTTCCTAGGAATTCTATACAATGACGGATTACATACATTTCCGTTAACATATATATATATATATATAAACTCACGCTTTTCCCCGGTAAGGGGTAGGCAGAGGTTCCCCTGGTAATAACTAGGACACCCACGTTTCACCTTTGTATTTTCTGTCCCACGATGTGATAGGGGGCAAGCCTATCACGATATCGAGTACAAATTCCTAACTCCGGGCTGATAATGAATAGAAAAATCGAATATCACTTTGCCCGACCCGGAATTCAAACCCGAGACATCAGCTTTGCAATCATACCGTAGTACAACTGCGCCAGCGAGGCAGTCTTATTTATAGGCAGTGTTAAAACGTTTTTTAATTATCGACTGTTTTGTCTTTTTCACTCAAACTGAATTCAAAAGTCGTTCGAAAGGGACAAAACATTCGATAAATAAAATACTTTTAAAACTGACTATGAATAAAGCTGTATCTATCGATATACCGATGTATATGTGTTGACTAGATTCCTCCTATAGGAAGGTTTTTATGAATAGTGAAGAAACTTAAATTGCCTGAAGTTGTTGCAAGAGCCCTATGTTTAGTTATAACCTACTCTACCTTTCA
Organism: Deilephila porcellus; assembly: GCA_905220455.2. Taxonomy (NCBI): domain Eukaryota; kingdom Metazoa; phylum Arthropoda; class Insecta; order Lepidoptera; family Sphingidae; genus Deilephila; species Deilephila porcellus. The sequence goes on from LR999991.1 coordinate 11,423,787, forward strand.
AATGTAATCCTAAATATCTCTACCTTTTAAAGTACTCAGAATCACAAAACCATTATGTGTAATTGAATAATTATTATTAATTTAAATACATCCTTATACCGGGTATATCAAGACTGCGACCGAAAACGAAGCCAGGTGGTAGTATTAGTATTAGTAGCCAATTAAAAATTTCGCAAAAAAGCTACTGATTTATTTGCAATTTTTTGAATATTGTCTTATTTGAGTGCTAAAAACCTAGGTTTTGCGGAAAAAGGAGTTTAAACCCTTACATACCATTGCGACTTTAAAACTAAAAAGGTGTACATCATTATTTTAGGAAAGCTATGTATTTATCACCCAAATATGACGATAAGTAAAAAAATAGAAAAAAAAAATACTGGCTTCGTTTTCGGTCGCAGTCTTGATATACCCTGTATTTCTATTAGTAATCAGTCTGGATATACTTGTTACTCATGAGACGAGCATTATTTATTATTTATTCATTTATTCTTTGTGTCAATTTTACCTTGTTGTCGTCAGGCCGGTCGCCTAACAGACCCCGTCTGCTCGAACCGCCTTCATATGCGCTGCGACCACGGTCACTCCTGTCAGATCTGAACAAACAGATTAGTTTCATTAATACATTTTAGTTTATGAAAAAGTCCATGTGCATAAAACTTAAGTTATTTCTTTAGGCTTTTCTGTTAATCAACTTGCTGGACTGATTCAAAAAAATCTTATGCTACTTAGACGGGATAAATGTATTTTTAGTCACAATTTAAACAAAATAAAAGATGGTAACATTACGTACCGTGGTCTGTCGTCACTGCGCTCCGGCCTGTCGGGCCTATCAGATCTGTCCGGCCTGTCCGTCCTATCATTCCTGTCAGGTCTGTCCGGTCTGTCCGTCCTGTCGGTCCTGTCGTAGCGCGCGCGGCCTCGCGGCGGGTCATCGCGCTGGCGCCAGCGCCGCTCCGAGCGCTCGCCCCGCACACTGCGGGAGCGCGACCGACTGCCGTCTGACGAACACGACACATTGCCTGTGAGAGCCAAGCGTCTTTTTTACAACCTGTATATCTCTTTTAATCTACAAGGTATATCCCAGACTGGGATGTAGTCTGGGAATTGTAGGTCGCATTGAAATAGCAGATACCACTTATTTTTGCAAACTTCTTCTGGCTGTAAATTATCGAAAGTTACACGAATGCTGTTAAAATTACAACTCTACGTAAATAAAAAAAAACATATGTACCTGAGCTGCGCCGGTCCTCTGTGGAGGAGTGGCGGGAGGACACGGGCTCCGCTGGCGGCAGCTCGGGCTCCGACTCGGCGCCCTGCGACTCCTGCGGCAATACACACCGCACATATTCATAACGAACAAATTAACACAACCATTGACAAAAGAGCATAGATACAAATAAGTCTTTGTTTATCTTCGTGTAATTAACAAAATCTTTTTTCTAAATATATTTATTTTGTATTGACATTTATGAAAGATATTCCCTCATATTTTTGAGAATTGTTAAAGCAATTATTATATTTATTATTCTTTCTTTATACCACCACCCTGCCAATTTTAATATTATTAAACTACATGATATATTATGATGAAACCTTGATTTCGATCCGAATTTCATTAAAAAAAATACGGCAGGTTAACGCAAAATTCAAAATTATAATATGTTCAAATTAAAATTAATAAGTATTGCATCTTTTTTCTAGGCCGCATCGTGGCATTTAACCTTTATTCATTATCAAACTTGTTATTTATTGCAAAAATGAAACCTGTACTTCCCGAGATTACCATTTTTACATATTATGTCTAGTTTTATTGCGGCGATATAAAATTTACATTGCTATTTTCTATAACCCGTATTCTTTAGTATAGGAAGGCCTTTATAATATGTTGTTCGTACAAATATTTGTAAACTGATTAGTAATATAATATCTAATTAGTATGAGTAATTGTGACGACCATTCGCCACAATACCAAAGGAAACATTTTAACTCCAATAATTGATAAAACAAGAAATTAATAAACATTATTGGTTAACTGGTTGATCAGAAAAAATGCCAATGTTATTAAGTCCGCCTGTACTACAATATTTTATTGTATGAAGTTTAATAAATAATTAACCAATGATGACGACAATTAAATAACTAGGGGTCATAGTAACGCCTGTAATAAATTCTAAAGAGGTCTGTTTTCATGAAGAATACGGCTATAAAAAACCCGTATTTTATTTACACCAAGCAAAAACTTATCAATAAAACTTAAAAATTTCATTGCAATTAAACAGAGCATATTTTTATATTTAAACTTAAATTAATGTCTTTTTCATATTGTTTTTCTGAAGCAAACTGATTCAGTTTCAAATTATTGTTTTCTATTTTCGATATGAATTATTTTATTCTGTCTAGGAGTCTTGGCGCTTCCACCATAATTCCTATAAGATATCGGGGTCGAACATGTTAATAAGAATTCTACATAGCATACAACAAAAGCACGTCAAATATGGCTTTAGTAAAATTAATAAATAAGTTCGAAGTAGCAAAAGCGAAACATCGCGACATATCAAGACAGATAGATAGATAGATAGATAGGAAAAGAAATAAATTATTGGTTTATGTTACCAAGACTGATATTCATATCAAAGAGAGACTATAAAAATGATTGTGTTTACAGCCCAAATTCATAATTACTTTACTATATTTGTTCATAATCGCCCATTTCTAAGCAACGGGTCTTCTCTACAATCAAGAGGATTGAGCGTTTAAGCCATCCGCGCTGGCCTATTGCCTTGGTTGGCGGACATGACATTATAATCCGGCCGCTCAGAGAATGCGTTCCTGAAAGGTTGTAATCGAACGGACGACGTAACTTTGAAGTGTCGTTGCAAATGCAACGACAGCAAATGTAAATACATTATCGAACAATTTTATTTATTTACCCTACTTACGAAATAAAACATCATAAAAAATTAAATAATATGTAAATTTAGGTTAAATTTTATCACTTTGGACTAAATTTGACGGTTAATAAAAATAAAAATATTATATTTATAAGTTCATACCACGTCGTTACAAGGTTATGTCAACTGTTCATTTCTGGAGTGATGTGGCCAAAAAATAGCAGATTATTATAACGTTATTTTCCGTTATAATATAAAATAATACATTTGTGTTTTTAATAATGTATAACGTAATAATTAAACGGATCTAACTCTTTATTTCACCTGGCAGCAATATAATATCTTTCACATTTGTGAATTTTATTTAAATTTGGCATTGAAGTTTACGTTTTTATTAAAATATTTTAAATAAGAACATTTAATATTAACTTATATTATTTACTTATAATTGATTTAATAATAATAAGAATCAAAATTAAAATCCGATCTATAATGTGATACTATTTAAGCGGCTCAGTGGCGCCTCCTTTTCTTATTATTTTTAATTAATTGTTTGTAAATATGTTGCCATATTTTATAATAAATATAATTATCACCTTGTTGTTTTGTTTATTATTTTAACGATATGAAAATATAGAATGCAGACAATTGGATATTTGACGGTTGTGGCAATAAAATATAAAATGTGTTGCATTATTATGATAAGTTAGTAAAAGACAATAATATTTGGTATTTTTATTTACATTTATATAAATTGCAAATATTATAATGATCTGAAAGAAGTTTGTGAGTTTTTATTTATTGATTAAATTTAACAAAACAGGATCGGCTGTCCTTGTGCAGCGTGTGACGTCACAATGTACAATTTTATTAATTTCTGCCACTAAGATCATTCACCAATTGTAAAGTGTGACGTAAATTTTAAAAAGTCACGTGACCAACCGTTTTGGTGACAATATTTTTAGTAATAAAGAAAAACATGTTTATTCGTTATAAAGATCTCTTTAAAAAAATATTAACGGTTGGAAGATTTAAAGAATGATTATACCTAGATTTTAAAACACTTTATAGAAAATAGTCAAGTATCCAATTATTCTAACTTGCTACTTTTACTGGGAATAATTCAAAAGTTTAGCAAAATGATAATTATTTCCCATCACTACTCATGATCAACTGGCATGTGTCAGGAACGCATTCTCAGAGCGGCCGGATTATAACATAAACTCTAGTGATCGAGAAACAGTTGGTTAGACACCGGCTGTGAAACGCGAGGCCACGGGTTCGATCCCCACACCGAGACAATCGTTTATGTGATCCACAAATATTTGTTTCACGTCTGGATGTTTATAGAAGTGAAAAGTCGTAGTTTTTGATACCCACGACACATGAATTTTGTCTTAATGAGGGGTCACGACTACGTATGTGACTGTTCGATGTATTCATTTATTGAGAATCCCCTTGGGTACTTCCTAACATCGCATTATGCAATAAAAAACGATTCATTAAATTTCTTTTTTCTATCCAACAGGATCCTAAAGCATGGTAAAGGCCTCTTACTTCCACGTCATTTCATCAAAATATCGTATGTGTGATACTTGATATCAACGTATAATACAATACATTTTAGTTTATAATTACCTGTTGGTAACCGTGGCATGCGATGCTTCATGCACCGCTGATTTTTATTCATGTTTGGTTGTTTCAAATATCGGTGTATTTTTATTTTGAATAGGTATTATTATAAAACTGATACAATCTCTTATTATACTAGTTTTCAATAGTCGTGTTATATTTGATGATGACATCATGCTAGTGGATTTGATTTCATCATCAAATTGTGGTGTATTAATATTCAATACACGTAAATTGTTTTATATTTGTTATAACATAGATAAAAGTAGAGGGTGCCAGAGGAAGGACCTACGTATCCACCCGTAGCGCCACCACTTTACACGATGGTGAAAAACTCGTCATAGCGAGCCATGTAAAGTAGGGTCTACGTTAGAGGAGCCGAACACGAGGTGAATACAAGCCACTCTACTCGCGGTGTCAAGTGTCGTTGGTGGCTCGTAAGTCGGTCCGCACTACACGAATTTGTGCTCGGCTCATCTAGCGTAGACTCACATTAAGTGTTTCGCAAACTCGGTTTTTAGGATGTTTATTTCAGCAGAACGGCAAAATCGTGTCAACTTGTGATAAGTTAGTGTCCCTCATCTGTGTTTACGCTATTTTAACTGCATTGTACATATCATCAGTTAATTTTTCCATGGAAGAGAGAAAATTAAGTGGAAATGACACGAAAGCGTCCTGTGGCAATATTATACGCTGTCGATTGATCGCTGAAGATTCAACTTTCGACTTTATTGTATTGACATAGGATAGTTTTTCGTTTGTTGTTTAAAATAACATTTTTCGATGTAACAAATCTCTATTCTAGGCAAAATAAATAAACATTTGCTCTTACCGAAGGTAAGATACACCAACATTAGTTACATTCTAATATTCGCGTTGCCTGGCTACTACCAACTGGGCGAAATGTTAAACGACAGCGCATAATATTGCCACTAAGCGTGTGCAGTAGTGTCACTCCCACTTGTTTACTCTCTTCCGTGATTTTGTGAAATCCGTCGTGCCAGTTAAAAAAAATCTAGGTACTATTATCGCAAAATTAGTTCCTAAACGAGGACTTTTGAGATATTCGTTTTCTGTATGTTTCCATAGCATACACCATTCGCTTATGCAATAATTTGGCGGAGTCAATCAGTATTCTACGAGACCAATACTAATGGCAGTAACGTTCTGTCTCACATTTTCTACCTGTTCTAAGTTCGTAGTTGAATACGTGATTCTCAGCCCTTTTATAACTGTGTGTAACGAAAACTTTGCCATATTTTAACTCTCTATGGCTTATTCACAGTAAAATTAATAACCAATGTTTACACCAGTTAATTAAATCATCCATATTTTACCCTTCTTCAACCGAACCTGTTTTTACTCAGAACTTCCCTTCATTTTTCTTTATGCATTCCAAATAATTCCTTGACTAATCGACAAACCCGAAACCATCTAACTCTCAAAAAATCTTCGCATCAACCCTGACGCTTGACATAACATACACACGAAAATCGTTGTTAAATTCTTATTACTAAGTACTCACGTGGATTTGCGACTAACGGTGGGCCGCCATAGCCGTCGTGGGAGACCCGGGCGAGGCGCGCAGACAACTCGGGAGGGACTTTGACTTTGTTTTGTGTCAATTTACAAATGGGTAACATATAAAATAATAAATGTGTTAATATCATCGTCGAAAACAGTACAACGGGTATGAGTTTTTTTTGCGAATTTTACTTTTATACTAATATTTAAAAGATACTAAAGATTGTCATCACATACTGAAGGGGTAGCTGGCATGGTGGGTTTTATATTATGTAAAATTTGCATATAAATGAAGGATAAATTATATATAACAGAATATTTTATATACTATAACAGGATTCGAAATATAAAAAAATCATCAAGTTCCCCAATATGCCCAAAGGACTGCATTAGTTGTAAGACCCGAGAAATCTCACATTAGTAACATATTAAAAAAGAAAAGATATTCAACTTCCCATTACTCTCAAACATATTAGTAAGCACAGATCAATAAATAAACCCAAAGAGCTACCATGTATACATTATAAAATACACATACAGTATAAATAATCCCATGTTACATAGTTCATAATACCCCTTCTATACATATATAATATTCCCCAGATATAGTCTGCCCACCGTGCCAGCGAGTAGTATGTGATGATTGTGTCAAAACATTGTGGGTAGTTACCTCGCTCATGTCCATGTTGACGTCATCGTAGTTGGTGTCGTCATCGCGCCGCCGCTGCCCGGCACCCACCTACAAGATCATTCTATTGTCAAGCAGAGAAGGCACATTAATATCTGTCACTTTGGTATTTATATTAGGACTTATGCTATTATCCAGGGTATAGTGATAAAACCAGAAGAAAATATGTCAAACTGTACTGTATCAGCTTTTAACTGCCCACTGCTGAGCCCAGAGACTCTCCATACTACTAAGGGTTTAATTGAGAGGATAATTATTTCATTCTTTTTAGTCAAGATAGTGGATGATAGTCATATAGATTCATATTCATTCAATAGAGATAATAATATATTCACCACATAACCTAGTATCTATACACACTAATATTTAAGTAAGTATTGATAGTCAATCACCATGCACTTTAACAGTGAAGGAAAACATTGTGAGGAAACCTGCATACCGTAGCGATTTTAAAGAATTTCTACGGTATGTAAGTCCGCCAACCCGCACTAGGCCAGCGTGGTGGACTATATGGCCTAACCATTCTCAATCGATTCTCTCGATTATAGTGGCCTGCAGTGGGACGTATATGGGCTGATATAGATAGATAGATTTAAGTTACAACATTGACAACTTGAAGACATGAGTCCAAAATATTTAGACTTATTGGGTTTTATCAATACACCCTGTTATAGTAGATTAAGCATGGGCATTCCCACGGTGAGGCAAGTTGAGTACCTCAACTTTAAGATAAGCAATTACCTAAATGAGTAAATAATAATCTGGTTTAAAACCAGACAGACTTAACAAAAATATGATTTTAATACATTGACGTAACCAAATATTGCTAGAGTTGTATCATGTTTTTATTGAGTAGTCAAATTATAACAAGTAATTAATTCACCCTAATTATTCTTGTTAGTTTTATTTCATTTATAAGGCTAGGTATACTAGGTATACCCATGAAATTAGGAGAGATTTATATGCAGTCAACTTGGAATCAGCCATACCAAAATTGGTGCTACATCAAATTGGTTTTCAATATAAAATAACAATGATAATTTATAGTTTTACGCATATTGCATATGTGTGTTGATAATACATTTTTATGACTAATAGATCGCTGGCTGATTATTCTTTATGTGAAGTAATGTAGACATTCTGACCAATTTGATATGAATAGATAAGATTTTCTCTAATTTGTATGTTCAATTATGAAGGCATATCATACCAGTTAATTAGGTAAATACCTAGGTCCAAGTAAATGAATTATTAATTTGACAACAAATATCTTAACCCTCTGTGCACCAAGTGGGGTATGTCACACCCCAGCTGGTGAATTTGCGTAAATAATACATAAACCATTAAAACATATTGTAACACTCATTATCTTAGTATCTGCAATTAGAACTATGATGCTGTCAATCCCATTGAAAAACTATGTTTATGTGAGTTACATGCAAATATAGCCCACTAGGGCATATCACACCCCACCTTGTATCGATTGGGAATTGTAGTCACCTAGTACAGAGAAGGTTAAAACTAAACCTATATTCTATAAAAATCAGTATTAATAATATAATTTATTAGAATATGGGTCTTATTGAAATTATCTTATATAGGATAATCATTTTCTTAACATTCTACTAATACTGCTTAGCAAATATTTAAAAAGTATATTTTATTTTAATTATCTAATTAAGTATTAATCTAATTTAAAGTACATTATACTATACCATATTGACAAACTAAAAAAAATGCTTTATTTCAAATCAAAAATATATTGTCTGGCTCATATAACACAAGATGGAAAAAAAGAATTTTATAAACTTAGCACTATTTTATGTAATATACTTGTCTGACTACTTATTTAAAGGAAATACCCATTACTATGCGAAACTGCAGTTTACGACGTGGAACCTACATAAAAAACCAATGCTTAGATAAGTTCAATACAGGTGTAAAATTTTATTACTTGTAATAAATTATGATTAGAGACTACAAGTCAGGAAACTTTACTTTACCAATAAGAACTAAATAAACATACTTTTTGTTTCTTTATGTTATGATTGATATTTTATGCAACATATGCTTGGTATCAGTGGAGTAAATTAAAACAAAAATGTTGGCAAGATATAAGAAATGCCTTTTAATTATGTCTTCAGCTGTTTATTTGGAAACAAATGTTATGACCCCGTTATCATTTTCATTAAAAAAAAGCTACGAAGATAGAAAAAGGAGTAGAATTCATGATTAAAGCATGTCTATGACTGCACTTTAAAATCTCTTTCCAACGCAACGAATAATGAATCTTCTTGCGACTCAATATTTAAACACTGTGTTACTATGGAAGATTAAAAAATCCAACTTATCCTATATCATATTTCTAGGCTTTCAATGAATTGAAAAGATGTAAAGCTTCGTGGCATTTTCAATAGTTTGAAAGATTTTAGGTATGTTAGAACTTAGTTCACAAAATATTTACTTTTTTAAGAATAAAAGATATCATAAAACGCAACGATTACTTTTAAAATAATCAATAATGGTAGTTTAAAATACCATGACAAATTATTTAATAGTAAACAAATGCAAACATGTGAAATTAAGTGTAATTTTGGATTAATTTACAGTGACCAAGGACGCGTACTTACCGTGGAATGTTGTGGGCCTCCGCAACGATCAGAATCAACATCATCATCACTTCCGTACCCTATCAGTGAATCCATATCAAAAGATCTTTCTGAATTACAAAATTAGCTACTACACAATGCCGCTCTTGTAAAAATATTCACATAAATCAGCAGTCAGCTCATTGAAAATACGAAATTTAATAGACAATATGGCGGAGCAACATTATGTGTTGCTATAGTGATGTGTAAAATTCTACCAAAGTGGGATCATAAATCATAATTTATTTAAAGAAACCATATTTTAGGGTATAATAAGTTTATTAATATTATATTTAAAATTTTTAAATAGTTCTGTAGTAGTCTTTATGTTTTATCAATGAACACTTCAAAGACTATTCAATGTGCGACGAAGAAGCTCGGTGTAAAAGTTTAACGAATTACATTAAGTAAGCGAGCTTAGGGCCTCAAATTACTTATTAAATAGTTTATATTTTCACGTATCTTTTGATATAAAATTTAAAATTAAGTAATTATAATTACATAACTGTAATGTTTAATTATTCACGTGTGTGTATCCGAAACGTATAATTCTTTTCTCTCTGCTTTTTTTTAATATGGCGGAAGCATTGACCGCCGTTCGGACGTCTGCATTTTTTATTATCACGACTTAGCAATATCGCGATATTAAATTCGCGTGTGTGTTATACAAAAGTTTTGCAACAAAAGTGTTTATCGAAAATTAAGTAAATTGAAAGCACAGACGTTCGTCAGTACATCTGATTCAGCTGAAAAAATGGTAATGATAGTTTTTTGTTTTGATACTTTTTTACGAACTTAACATTGTTAAAAATCGTGTTTTTTTAAGGTTTTCGTTGATTAAATTGATTTTCTATTTAGTAATATGCAGTTGATAATCTAATAGGTAATTAGAGGTCACAAAAATGTGATTTTTTCCATTTTTTTTCTTTGTTTTCAAGTTTTCTAACCAAAAAAAAAGTGTCACAGGGTGATGTCGATCTTTCATGTGTTATTATTTGAATGTTTCTTAAGATTATTGTACATGTCTTTGTGTTAACGACGAGTTAATTATGCAAGCTGGGTGTGGCTGTATTGATTTTCTTGGAAGGTTCTAGTTATATCGTAGGAATACGTCTTGAACTAGTGCATCGTAGGTATGGTTGTCACACTACTGTAGTGTGGTTATTTGGAATTTTGATCAATAATATCGCCTACAAGCTGCCCTAAACGAATATTTAGTATAATTTTACTACATTCTTATTGTATAGAACGGAATAAGTTTTCTTATTATATAGTTTTCAAATAAATACCTATATCCAATGAGAGAAATGTGCTCAATGTTGGACTCACTTATCATGGTGAGATGTAAAATTGCCATAAAACGGCATTATAAAACCATGTTATCAGTCGTATAAGTTTTACTATAGAACAGTTTGGTTGGAACAGTGAACAAAATGCATGGTTATGGACATTCTTAAAAAGAAACTTTTTTGTATCCAACATTTTTCTATATTCATTCACGGATTAGCTAGCATTTAGTGAATCAGAAAGTTTACTCTGCTATCGGAAATAAATCTCATTAGAGGAAAATACAAATGTTAAATATGTAAATTTTTCTGTTTTACTACATGGTTTTAAAAAAAGTAATGTTTTTAAGAATATATCGAGATGGTGAATCTATAAATATGGCTATTTTGATTATTTGTTTTAAAGATGTTTCAGTATATTGCATAATAATACAATATTGTTACATTGCAGGGATAAAAACATCTAAATAAAGGTTATTTTGTTGTGGTCATTTATGAACTTGAGGCATTGTGATAAATTAATTTATTTCTTCATGTATAAACTATATTCCTTCCAAACATAATTTCTGAATATCATAAATCCTAATAAACAATTTGCTGTTGGAAGACTAAAACATGCATTAGAATGTATGAGCAATTAATTTTAAGGTTAATGTGTTATATTTTTATCAGTATACAGAATGCATCAGTACTGAGGTGAAGAGATATAGTTTTGATATTTCGACAATCATATACAATCTATTCACAACTCTTATTATTCCTACACAAAGCAATGGCATAATGAATGAATGTCTTCATATGACACTATTGGTAAATAAACTCACACTTGGGTCACATTGGGGTAGGCAGTGACAGTGGACTGGCCAATGATACTGTCTAAACACCTTTATTTAAACTCTTTAAGCATATGGATTATTTTTGTTTACTAATTTATCTACATAGGTAATTAAAGCAAACTATTTGACAATTATTAGTCTAATATGCACTTAGCAAGGTATTTTGTAAGAACTATGTGTTTGGCCTTTCCGATGCATATGGCACATCACAATTGTATTTTGTCAATTCATAATATTGACATTTCAATTTAGATATTTTATTCTTCTATTGCAACAGATTAACGAAAATTGCATGCACAACATTCAAGTTAAAGGTCCTTATTTTTTTCGTATTATTTAATTTTTCTGTTGCTAAGCAGCTGTATGAAAACATTCTTGTGTTCCTGTTAAATTTACATTAGAGCTAGTGATATGGGTGCTAAGGACCTAATAGTTTGGTGTTGACAGGTGCAGTGCAGTGCCTTATGGCTCATTTCTGAGTGACAATTACCAACAACATCTTGTCATGTTACTAAATTAAGCTTGCAAATCCATTTTTACTTGTGATAGATCTCTCATATGTGAGAGGCTACCTGGGTAGATACTATTGCAGTGTCTATTTCTCCTGCTGAACAGGAGTGTAAATGCATTGTTGTGTGCCGGTTTGAAGGACTTTGTAGCCAGAGTAACTATTGGACATAATGAGACTTAACATCTTATGTCTAAGTATAGCGAATGCAGTGGAGTGGAATGCCAAGCATTGCTTTGTAATTCATGGTGTTGTTTGGTTTTACTAAAGTCCATGAGCAGTTGTATCGTTTACCATCAAGCGAATGGCATGCTTGTCTATTCATCTATGCAATAAAAAAAATCATAACAAGATAAAATCTATTTCAGATATTCTTGAGTAGATGCAATTTTAAAGATTATATAATATTATGTAAATGTGGACACTTGGTGTGAGCAAGTATGTGTGAGCACGTTGTGAATGAATTTTACATAGTAAGCAAAGTTTCTTAAAATATTTTTTTGTTATCTTACAACAGTTATTTATTATGCAACAACAGAAATTATTTTATCCATGTTAAAGAGTAAGCATGTAACATACATAATATATAGTACATGCACACGGATCCGTCACTTCTATATCTTAAAGAGATTGGCAGACACTATAGACCTCCACATTGTGATGTCTCTTTTACTTCATTCAGTTCCATCAATCTCTTCATGCATTTCATCAAATATAAAATATCATCATATTAGAAGTTTGCATTATGCACAAACTATTTTCATTATTAACCTCTAGTTTCTGGTACCTATTACATAAAACATGGTCTGCTGAAGGGTTCAGGCTATCTGTGTAACCATTTATGAGTTCTCATTTATTTATGTGTATGTGGACCTGCATACATGTATACTAATGAGTAATAAGATATATAATATCGTAAACACACATAAAAAGCATAATGTATATAAATCAGTAGTCTCCTCTTTTGTTGAAGGTTGCTGAAAATGTTATCTGACAAATCTGCAAAAAAGGTTATTAATGCAACATCCCGTTACAAATAGTGGGTTTTCCTGCCAAACAATTTCCTTGTTTATTTATATTGTGTCTATTTATAAATTTAATATTTTCTATTGGATTTAAAAATGCATATTTATGTTGCAAATACATGGCATTGTGTTGTTAATGTTAGTACACATTTATTATGATCTTAATACATGTCACTTAAAGACTTGAGGAATATTTCCTGTAATTTTACAATTCTATGACATATTTATTAATTTGTAATATACCTAATTCATTCAATTTTAATTTTAATTGTTTTACTTATAACAAAAAACAATGTACACAAGCACATGCAGTCTAGAAATCATATTAGAATATATTTATGTGGTGCCATAGGCATCAGAAACTACGAGACTTTATAGTCGTATATTTACACAGAAAAAAACATTTCGTGATCACAGAAATATAATTGGTGCAGAATTTGAATTTATGCATAAACCTCATTTCTTGTTGAGTGCCACCAAAGGGGAGTTTGAATCAGTGGCGGCGTAAGGTAGGTTGGCACCCTGGGCGGTTTCATACTGAGCACCCCTACCTAAAATATACCTACACTTTTTGTTTTTATGTGAAGGAGTAAAAAAAAAAACCTGTTGTCGCTTGTCGGGTTGTCGTTGTCACTCCTTGGTGCTTGGTACCCGGGGCGGACCGCCCCCATCGCCCCCCCTTACCGCCGCCACTGGTTTGAACTCACATCCTTCAATTTCAGAGGCTGTTTCTCATCCACAGAAACTTTGTGTTGACCGTAGATCAACGATTTTAAAGAAAGTTATTGAGATAAACACGACACGTCGCGTAAGGCAGCGACTTGTCTGTGACATATCCCTGGACTATCAGCCGGGCCGCACGCTTATCCTACGACAGCCAATTAAAACACATTAAAAATCAAATAGATACAATTTGAGCTCTAGTTATTCGTTTTGTTATACCTGGCGTTATTCGAACAGGTGCCAGGGTCCGTTGGTTAGTCTCAACCACACCGCCAGGTTTTCAACGTCCTTTTTTTATCGAGCTGATGCTCCCGTTCTGGTGTCTCGGGGAACGTCTGAAGGGATATCGGGGTATCAATCCTTCCAGTCCAGCGGGGATGATTATCCGTAACTTGCTGTTGTTATATTTAGGCTAACTGGTTCTTCAGCGTCCTTAGTTAAATGAATTTCATATGATTGACAATGTTTTTTTGTTTGTAGTCAAAAAGAGCAGCGTACGGCGATGAAGACAACCCCCCGTCGTCAGACGACTCGGACTTCGATGATGACGAGGATCCAGACAACTTGGAAGTGCCAGGTAAGCTCCAGATTTTTTCCTATTTCCAGAATCTTCTATTGCATATCTTTAAAATGCCCATTTGAATATAACACTGCGCACCCGAAATGGAGCGTTACCGCCCGTTTTGAGAAACACTGATCTAACTCTAACGCAAGTTTCGAACCTTGCAATCTTAGCTCTATTTATACCTATGTCCGAATCTTAGATAATTCATTGGTGTGTAAGTCTCTTGAGTAGCGCAATGCGGATACTATTGATCTTAGTCGTGCCTAGATTCACTTTGCGGACGTCTCATATCAGGAAACTGTAATATCACTCGATACCGACCATGCATGTGATATTGAATTTAATTTCCTATGTAGAGAGGGGTTTCTGGTCGATGAAAACCATTTTTTTTTAAATTGCATAGGCAAACGAATAGACCGTCATGTGATGGTCAGTGCGTGGATAAGACAAGGTGGTAAATGCGTTGCCCGCTCCTTAGTGTCAAAACTTACGCCCTACGTCGTTTTTGTATGAGACTGTGGTACTAACCTAAGGTTTAGTCGGCACATTGATACTGTAGTCCAAGGTCACTGTCACTAGTTGACTGTAGCTCTACTTCGAGTTGCACAATATGTAATAAAACTATTTTTAACGGATTTTATCGCGGAAAATAAATAAAAATAGTTATTTTTAATGCCATACATACATACACATACATAAACTCACGCCTTTATCCCAGACGGGGTAGGCACAGGCGTTACTATTTCGTCACCCGGACACCCACATTTCGCCTTGTATGTTCCGTCCCATGATGTGATAGGGGGCGAGCCTATCGCCATATCGGGCACAAATTGCTGACTCCGTGCCGATAATGAATAGAAAAATCCAATATCACTTTGCCCGACCCAGGATTCGAACCCGAGACCTCTTTGTAGTCGTACCGTAGTACAACTACGCCACCTAGGCAGATTTTTAATGCCATTACAACATTATTTGTTTTGTACTTCTTACTGACTGTTGCATCACCTAAGTGCTACACCAGACTATGAACTATGTAAAACCGAGGAGCGACGTTAGTGTTTTCAGTTGATTTTGTTTGGGTGCTCCGTACGGCTGTTGATTTTCAATAAATTAGCATGAGGGCGAGACGCGCGGCGCAAATGCATGCTCAATTCATGCCATTAATGCAGGGCTGCTAACTTTAGAAATTATATTTGATAGTATTAGGTACTTATCCTAAAAGGAACCCGAACTTTCTTTTTTGTTCATATTGGATTTAGTCATCCCTTGTAGTTTGAATGACGTTTATTATTTCACACAGATATAAACTATCAGAGTTTAATAAAAAACATGGCGTGAGGTTTCATTTAGTGAATAATCGATAATTGTACAAAATGGGACAAAAACTTGAGAGATATTTATGAAAATCGTTTTTGAAATGCCGTTAACTGTTTCCCCTCTCGTCTCTCTGATGCCATGCTTGTCTACGCGAGTAGAGATTTTATTTGTATACTGCAATATATCAGTCATAATTTTATAACTCTAATCTTTCTACTGTATGCATATAAATTCAATTGCTCCGATTCAAGGGCTCCGATAAGGGCTACTAAAAGAAGAACAAAATTGACAGTCTCCTTGGCGCAGTTGGTAAGACGCCGGCTGTGAAACGAGAGGGTGCGGGTTCGATACCCGCACTGAAACAAATATTTGTGTGAACCACAGGTATTTGTTTCGGGTCTGGGTGTTTGTGAGACCAAAAAGTCTCTCGTAATTCCTGATACGCACGACACAAGACTCGATCTTAGTGTGGGGTCAGGTCTATGTATGTGACTGTTGGATGTATTTATTTACTATCTATATCTATATTAGCCCATATACGTCCCACTGCAGGGCACGGGCCTAGTCTACAATCGAGGGAATCGATTGAGAGTGGTTAGGCCATATAGTCCACCACCCTGGCCTAGTGCGGGTTGGCGGACTTACATAGCGTAGAATTATTTACTTAATTATTTATTTATTTATTAAAATATGGCTGACAACCCTAGATCAGTGGACAGTCCGCGTTGATCAACAATAGAATTCATATTGACTTTGATCCTGAAAGTCACTGTTTTTAACCGACATAAAAATGATAGTTATCGGTTAAGCTGATTAATTTGATAAATTACATAATATCTAGCGACATGCACCTATTTATTGGTGATGTCTTTGGTGACGTTTCCATATTTTTTGCTCTGTGCATTATTTTTTTCACTATTTTCACCTGTCTGTCTAGATTTAGCCTCTAAGTAAAGGTACATAATTCGACTTTAATTTCTCCTTGTTTGTAAGTCGTCAGCCGCCGGTCGTCGTCCCGTCGAGCCCTCCCACGCTCATAACTCATTCGCAAGACTGATTCAGAGAAAAAAATATGGACTGAGAAACCCTTCGTTGAATAGCCCACGCTTGTCCTCATCAAAATCAATAATATCAATAGGGAGAATTGATTGGTGTGTACAAAAATAACTCGTCTATGTCTAATGAAGTGATTATTTTCTATTACTATATAAATAGATAAAACTGGTCTATATACACTGCAGGGCCTCCACCACGATTGAGAGAGACTGTTCAAATGCTGGTTGACGGACATTACATATGATAGATATTTTGGGCTGGCAATACGTCTGATCCCAGCGTTGTACATGGGCGGCAGTGACCAGTTCGTTTGCCGAACCTTTAAAAATAAAACCTTGTAAAATCGCTACGGTACGCACATTTCCAAAGTATAATTCGAAGAGTGTCAAAAATTGAAAACATGTATTTTAGACTCAATTATATCAAATAGGTCTCAACGACAATGACTGACTCAATGATATCGGAGTCAAGAATTTGAGCCCGAAGTGGCGATAGGCTCGCCCCTATCACATTGTAGGACGGAAAATACAAGGCGAAACGTGGGTGTCCTGGTTGCACCTCTGCTTACCCCTTCTGGGAAAAAGGCGTGAGTTTATGTATGTATGCATTTAAAATCAAATAGAAAAATATAAGGAGAGACAACCGTTTTACAGTCCATCGAATTGAAAACCCCTTAAATCGACATGGAGTAAAAGCCCCCATACACAATAAGCTGCCCTAGTTTTAAAAGGGTGCTCCATAAACCTTAATATAAACATGTTTGGTGCAGGTGGCGGCAAGACCCTCGCTGCAGCGGCGCGCTTGGCGGACAAGAAGGTCACCGCTGGACCTACAATGGTCATTAAACCCACCACCAATCCGCTTGCAGGTGAGTTCATCATGTAATGTTTGTAAGTGCTTACGTACTGGTGGTCTCTCATATGTGAGAGGCCGCCTGGGTAGGTACCACCGCAAAGTCTCTTTCTCCCGCCAAACAGTAGTCTACATGCACTGTTGTGTTCCGGTTTGAAGGAAATTGTAGCCAGAGCAACTACTGGACTTAATTAAGATTAAACAGCTTATGTCTCAGGATGGCGAGCGCAGTGGAATGCCACGCATTGCCTTGTAATTCGTGGTGTTTTGGTTTTGCTACTTACTGGCCATGAGCAGTCGTATCGCTTACTATCAGACGAATGGCATGATAGTCTCGCCATTCATTTTCACAAAAAACAAAGTTCGAATAACGAGCGAGAAAAATGGTTAGCGCTTACCGCCGCACATGAATATCTGCAACAGAGCTTTGATGCGTTGCCGGCCGCTCAAACTGTAAGGAGAAAAGGAAGGAAAATCTATGGGAGGAAGAAAGGACGTTTTTGGCGTCCAGCAGTAGGTTTAAATGTGAAATCAAGGATCAGGTCTGAGATGCGTACGGGCGGCAAATCTAATATGGTTAAGTTAAAATGACAATCTTCTAGCAGCAGATAATATTAGTTTCCATCGATTGAACTATATTAATAATATTTATTTAAATATCGTATGCCTTAATCTATTTGAATATTTAGTCTGACCCGAATGCCAGTTTCCATTAGTATCGGCTATATCGGGGGTGTTATTTGCAGCGCCGTCGGGGGTGGCTTTCGGGCAAGCGAGCAACGTGAAGCCGATCAAAATATCCGCCAGCTCGCTCACCAAACCCATTAACTTGGCCAGCTTGACGCGCGGAGGGGGTATGTATCTCTATGTTATTTCTAAGTTTATTTTGTTACTTAGGTATCTGTGTAATTGTATGGATATATTCGAAAATGTTATTAACATTGACGAACTTTTCTCCGTTTTAATATGCGACGGAGGTTAAGGTTATTGCTATGCCAAGCACAAATTTCAGTCTCAGGAAATCTACGCAAAATCCACACAAAGCTGAATGCCTGAATTGGGAATTATATCATGGACCTCATAGTGCACACCCCATAAACACCGCCAATGGACATTGAGACAATTTAATAAACATAGTAATAAAAGTGGAAATATTATGAAACCAACACAGGTTTAAAAGCAACGGAAATATGGAATGAATGAATGATGAAATATTTATAAATAGGACTGTAAGTGAAATACTGCGAAAAATATTTCCGCACTCCCGCCCTTGGTTTATTGGGAGGATGTGCGGCCCTGATGACTCTAACGAATACAAGGAATCGGCAAGTGGACGATATATTTCTGATTTTTTGTTTTTGCTCCGGTGTATTGGACACTATGTTGTTTACCAATGGAACAGTTTCCGTCATTAATTTTATTGAAGTAATTCTGCTAAGCTTTTTAGTCATAATAAAAGAAGTATCGGGTTTGTTTGTGAAAGCAATATGAATCTGTGTAAATAATGAACATTATTTATTAAAGGCATTGAAATTGAATTATTGAGGAAATATATGTCGAAGGCGAACATGTACTTATAACCTCCTTTTTTCGTAGTTGATTAATTATTAGACTCACATCACTTTATAATATCTCGCGTATCTGCTCTGAGGAACGCCTATCTCTTGCATAACTGAAGGCATTGGAGATGTGTCTTCCTGAATTATCATAGCGACAGTAAAAAAGCTAATATATGCATCTTTCTATTTTTAATGTTAATATAAAACTTCAGAATATGCTAATTGAATGTATTTGGTAACATATTCTGAAAACAATTACTTGGTATCCTAATTTGAACATAAATGTCCTAATTTAAATAATTAAATTAAATTTATGAATTGTATATTACATAATCTCACTGTGTTAGGAGTCTTACGCCCGAATACTCAATCGCCACTTAAATATTAAGTTGCACTTAAGTACATAAGTTCCGCTTTAAATGTACTGACTAAGTGGGACTTGCGTACCTAAGTGCAACTTAATATTTAAATGGCTTTTTTGTATTCGGGCGTTAAAATCTAAAGTCTATTTAAAATAATTTCATTTTCAAATATAATTTTGCAATGATGATAAAGTTTCCAAGGGAAGGTATCAAGCAAATAACAGCTAATCGGCATCACCCAGTGGTGTGGGTAACTAAGCCTGCATATTGCCACTTGGTAGAGGTAGTCGGCATAGTGGTAAAAGAAGTGGCAAATGTTGTCGGTATTTACCGCGTAGGTGCACGAGTAATCTATACCGTAGTAAAGGTACCCTAAGTAACAAGAGAGATAAGTATCACTTAACTCTTTTTTTCATTTATTAGGGATAACAAACAATAGTATATTACAATTTGGTACACAGATTTAAACATATTATGTGGTTATGAATACATGAACTACCCACAACGCTATCCTCGGGTTACTGATTAATAATGGGTACAGCAGTGACGTGATCCTTAATTGAAATAAATTAGATTAAATAACAATATTGCTTTAAGTTAAAACAAATATAAAATACATATCCAATTAACTAGAAAGGAATAATACATATACACGAGGTACGAGACACTTTTCGGTCTCACAAACACCCAGACCCGAAACACTTGTGGATTACAACTTAATTGGGTGGCGTGTATTCGGATAAGCTGGCACTAAGTATTGGTCCGTTTGGCGTAGCGAGCGCGACGGCGCCTTCGCCCTTCGCGGCGGGCTCGTCGGCCGCGTTCAACGCCGCCTCGCTACTCGCGCAGAGTGAGTACCTCGCGTGTACCTCCGCTACCCTCGACGACAACGGTACCAAAGTGACTACCCAGTACCTGCAAAGACGAGCAAATTGACTGACTAAATACACAGTCAATCATATTTATTGTAACTAGCCTTATTATTATTATTGCTGAAATGTAAAAACAATGTTAAATTGTTAAAAAAAAATGTTTTAGTTTCTGTTGATTTTTGGGTTGTAAAACTTTGGTACTGATGTCGCGGTGTGTGCAGTTAAAGTTAGTTTGGTTCTACTGCGAAGTTTGATACAGAATCTAAGTTTGTGTTTAAGGTTACTACACTAGTTACAAAAATTTGAATAATATTGTTTGAAATAAGTGAAAAATAAGACTTAGTTTTGAATTTATTTATTGGCAATTAAGAAAAACGAGAATTTTTTATTGTATTAATGTATATTAATGATATTAAATATAGCTTGAATTGCTTGTAGAGACTTCGCCGTAGACTCAACAAAACTAACTGTACAATTCGTTGTTTCCGTATTGTATTTAAAATGTTTTCTCGTAGTTTAGAGTAGTTATACAAATTTTACTAAATTAGTTTAATCGCTTCATAAAACCCGCTGAATTGTTGTATGTCATACCTTTTACATTTTTGTATAGACCTTGCTTAACCCTTTCTACTTTTAACACCACAAATAATTTATAAAATTATAAACGGAACTCATATCATTAAATGGGATGTCTTCAATATGTATGCAGGGTATATCAAGACCGCGACCGAAAACGAAGCTAGGTGGTAGTTTTATTGGTTACAGACACGATGCAAATAAAAATTTCACCAAAACAGCGACAGATATTTTGTTATAATTTTTTAAAAATCATCTATTTTGGTTGGTAAATACCTAGTTTTTGCGAAAATAATAATTTAAACCCTTACTTACCGTTGAGTGTTTAAAAATAAAGAGGTGTACATCATTATTTTAGGAAAATTACGTATTTATCACCCAAATACGACGATAAGTAAAAAATTACAAACAAAAGTCGATTTTTTACTTGCTGTGTATCTGAAGTCACTACTACTACCACCTGGCTTCGTTTTCGGTCGCAGTCTCATACCCTGTATAAGTATGGTGGGTTTCAATCACACATACTGCATCCATTTTTTCTAGAATTACCATAGTTGCAATGGCCATCAACGCACTTAAGATGCTTAGGTATTATGGGTCAAAGGTGGAGGGGATCGCCTCTAGGTCTCCTAGTTGTATCACATGACCATGCCATTATGTAAAGTAGTATAAATAAATACATCTATCAGTCACCATAGTCCTGACCCCACACTAAGATCGAGTCTTGTGACGTGGGTATCAGAAACTACGAGAGACTTTTCGGTCTCACAAACACCCAGTCCCCGAACCAAATACTTGTGGTTTACACAAATATTTGTTTCGGTGCGGGGATCGAACCCGCGGCCTCTCGTTTCATAGGCGGCGTATAACCAACTGCGCCACGGAGGCTGTTGAAATTGAAATGTATAAAAAGCAAGGGGTGTATAATATCTAGCTTATTTGAAAGAATGTATTCATTTAAGTCAGAGAAGAAGCAATATCGGCAAGATAAAGGCCTCTCGTAAAGCTACCATTTTGCATGATTTACCATAATATGTACCGCCTGCCGAGATGTGTTCCGAGAACAACCAGTATACTCAGTTTTAAAGAACCTGGCAAAATTGTCTTCAATCGTATTTTGTTAAATAATATTTGAGATGGACTGCACTGTACTTGTCATCATTTGGAGCGTAGTCTTTGCTTTATACCGGGTATATTAAGACTGCGACCGAAAACGAAGCCAGGTGGTAGTTTTAGTGGTAACAGACACAAAGAAATGAAAAATTTCGCAAAAAAAAAGCGACTGTTTTTTTTTGCAATTTTTTGAACATCTCGTTTGGGTGGTAAATACCTAGTTTTTGCGAAAATAGTAATTTAAACCTTTGTGTACCATCGCGTCTTTAAAAATAAACAGGCTTACATTATTTTATTTAGTAAAATTATGTATTTATCAACCGAAAACGAGATCAGTAAAAAATAAAAAAAAAGATGACAATTTTTTTGCGAAATATTTTAGTTGCATTGTGTTTGAAGTCACTAATAATACCACCTGGCTTCGTTTTCGGTCGCGGTCTTGAGATACCCTGTATAAAAAATATATATACGGATTTCGTTGTAAACCTCAAGTTTATAAAAATTTATGGCAATGGCGACATTATATCGTTCGAAAAAACAGGTGACTAATGGGGCTTCTGTTGCGGCAACAGTTTCGTTCGAAGCCTTACACTCGTAAAGCATTGATAAGCTTTCGAAAGTCGCAGTCACGTTTCCCTTTATTCATTTCCCCTTTTTTCGGTAGTTAACAATTTTCAAATACAAAACATGCTTTAAAAGTCGTATAACAATATATTGTTTCTTGCTTTTATTATTTTAGGAATAAGTCTGGAACAAAACATCTACCATAACTAAACTAATCTACTTTTTTCTACCCTAATCATAAATACATATTTTTTATTCTGTAGTTATTTTTGGATGTAGCATTAAGTCCTTTCTTCTTAATAGCACGTCTGCTCAGTCGCTGTAGTTTGTAAGCCCTCATCCGTAATCCCCTAAGTGATAAGGTAAAACAGCTTTTAATTGTTGATTTTTGTCCCTTACACCCCCGTTGAAAATGTTTGAGGATGACAGCGACAAAAGTCAATAGTTAAAACTCTCTAAGTAATGTGTAAAAAAGGTAGTTTTAGTGTAAACTGCTTTATACGTTTAGTTTTGTGTTATATAAGCTTGTTTTACTAGAATAGTATAGTAATTTATGTGGTAATTTTGTGTTTATTATAGCGAAAAAAGTCAATGATCATCGGCCCAGAAATATTAATTTCCGGGCTGCAAAATATAGCTTATTATAGCAAAATTTTGATATATGAAGCCTGACGACATTTAATTTTAATTTCTTCAAAATCCGATGGAAAATATTTAGTGTACAATTTGAAAGCTCCATCCCTACCTGTACATTTTTGATATACTTAATATAAATATGTGGTTGTGTTTGTTCTCCAGTGGAGATGGTCGGCATGTCCGGGGTGAACTCGTACCTCCTACAGAATTTGAACCAGATAATAGCCTCCGGCATGGGCGGGCTGCTGGGCCACTTCGCGCCCAACCTGCCCGCCTGGGGCCAGGCCAAGCCCGGCATGTGGCAGCAGCCGACCGACAAGGTAAACTCGAAGATAATTGACTAGGAAATTAAAAAAAAAAATTAGAATGTTTTGTATTGTTAAGAAACAGTAATAGTAGTGTATTTACAGTGGCGAAGAAGGAAAGAAGCAAGAAACCTTACCAATACTGTCCTTAATTTATTTTTAGGAGAAATAGTGATTTATCCAACTCAAAGGGCCAAAACCTAAACTGTTGTTATCTATGATTTTATCACAGCAAAAAGTAAATAATTATAATTGGTGATATTGTCGACAGATGCCCGGTGATGAGGAAGAAGTTGACGATGAAGAAATGGGCGTCGCTGAAACATATGCAGATTACATGCCGCCAAAATGTAAGGAATTAATTTTCTATTTTTATTTTAGTCGATAAATTGTATAATCGTTAGATTGAAATAAGAAGCAGACCATAATATTTAAAATTACATAAAAATATTTTTTCGATACGGGTTACACTCGAACAGGACATGAAACCTGACATCGCTATCATGGCGGTAACTGTAGTTTATGATGTATGTGTTGTACAGTGAAGCTGGGCCGCAAGCACCCGGACCCGGTAGTGGAGACGGCCTCGCTGTCCTCCGTGGAGCCAGTCGACGTGACGTACACCCTGAGCCTGCCCGACGAGACCATCCGCGGCGGCCTCCTGTCCGCGCTGCAGCTGGAGGCCGTGGTGTACGCGTCGCAGGCGCACGAGCACATGCTGCCCGACGGCACGCGTGCCGGCTTCCTCATCGGTAACAGCACTAGCACCGACACTACACTACACTATACACTACAATACACTATACTACACTATAAACTACACTACGCTATACATTACACTATACACTATACTACACTATACATTGCACTAACTAATCATTATGAAACACGCCCTTTGTGTCAGCTCGGAAGGTCGCAAGGCCTCGTAGATTTTGATATTAGTCGCGTACTGACTGGGCGGTGAGCCGCGTGTGGTTGTGGTGTGAGGCAAATGCTCGATAAGTCCGGAAGGACCTGAGTATAAGACGACCGAGTCAGCCTATGGGCTCAGTAAGTACGCTACTATTGACGATCAATTTTAAGTCTTATGAATAGTATTGAACATTGTTTTGCCTTTTTGTGCCAATTTTTCTGTAATTACAATCAATTGATGTGACGGGTGAATGACCTTCTGCTGCCTATAAATCCTCTATGAATCTATTATTCAATCCTGGCTCCTTTTATGCCCGAAATCTGTTCAACTTGTCTCTTTATATCGACTTTATATGCTGTAATCTTCCCCTATCTTAATTATCACAATGAAGTTTAACCTTTATTTGTGTGATCATAAAATTGCAATTTGTCTGCAACAGGTGACGGAGCCGGTGTGGGCAAGGGTCGTACGATAGCCGGCATAATATTCGAGAACTACCTGAAGGGCCGCAAGCGCGCTATCTGGGTGTCGGTGTCGAATGACCTCAAATACGACGCAGAGAGGGATCTGCGTGATATAGGTGCTGGCAAGATTGAGGTGCACCCGCTGAATAAGGTTAGATATAGTTATGCAAGCTTAATTTAAAAAAAAAACAGGATTAATTATGAAATTACAACATATGAATTCTTAAATTGTCAGAATATAGGCTTATCTGGCTCGAAGGACCAATACAACATTGCTTTATAAACAAAATATTTTGTGCAATTCTTATGTTGTCCATCTTTTTATACATTCCTACATTTAATATTTCCATATTCTTCTATTTTTCGTTCCTTTTATTTTATATAATACAGTCTTGGATTTTGATTCCTTAACTCTATTGAATATGTGATCTATTTTTCCCCAGTTCAAATACGCCAAGATCTCGTCGGCGGTGAACGGCAACGTGAAGAAGGGCGTGGTGTTCACCACATACTCGGCGCTGATCGGCGAGACCCAGTCCTCCACCACCAAGTACCGCACGCGGCTCAAACAGCTGCTGCAGTGGTGCGGGGATGACTTCGATGGATGCGTATCCTTTGTAATACTGGGGATGGGGGGATGGGGATTTGAACGACTAGAGTAGGAGGGAGGGCGTTGGGGGGGGGGGGGGTAGAGACTGTCTTGGCGGATATTCAAGTTCAATAGTTTGATGAACTTAAATGAGAATTAAGGTACTTTAAAATTAGACAAATATTATTTGCATGATAATGATATATTCCATTTGGTTTCCTGGTATAGAAATTATAAAAATAAGAGTGAACGATTCATTGTGTTCACAGACACAGCACATTTCATAAAAAATACTTATTTATTCTTCCATTGAGTTTTAGATCGAGTAGTAAAATATGTGAGGATAAATAAAAAAAAACATGCAATAGGTTAAAAGCCTACAAATCTATTGACACTTAATGGGGGTAGACCTGTGTATAGTTCGGGACAATAGTATTCCTGAACCGGCTCAGATCGTGTTCGACGAGTGCCACAAGGCGAAGAACCTGTGTCCCGTGGGCTCGGGCAAGGCCACGAAGACGGGGCTCACG
Source organism: Deilephila porcellus (assembly GCA_905220455.2). NCBI lineage: Eukaryota > Metazoa > Arthropoda > Insecta > Lepidoptera > Sphingidae > Deilephila > Deilephila porcellus. Next base: position 11,449,821 of record LR999991.1, read on the forward strand.
GCGCTGGAGCTGCAGCGCCTGCTGCGCCGCGCGCGCGTCGTGTACGCGTCCGCCACGGGCGCGTCCGAGCCGCGCAACATGGCCTACATGGTGCGCCTCGGCATCTGGGGGGAGGGCACGCCCTTCCCCACCTTCATGGACTTCATCAACGCCGTCGAGAAGAGGTGCACTCACTCAATATGTCGCTGTTGTTGCTGTCGTGTAGCGTTAAACCATTGCGCGGTCGGTAGCACATTGTATCGAAAGGCCCTTGTTCTGTTATTGATTTAATAACCAAAAATAAAAAGCCTCATAATCTTGTATCGCATCAGTCAGCATCAGTCGTATTAGTCATTTTGTATGAAAATTCTTACACGTATTTATGCATTTCTACCACATACATAACACGTATTTTATAAGCACAACTCTCTTACGACTCCTAATGTTTTATTTACATAATACGCCCGGGCTGTACACATAAAATATTAGTTATTTTACTTGTCTATATAAACTACTTATAGATATAAAATGAATCGAAATTTGTTTATTGATCACGTAGATAATTAAATAGCTCACACATCAATACACATAGTACTTATTCTCTATTTACAAGATATTTGTTTTAATATTATTTATATTTAGTATTTTTCGGTACTCAATAAGTCAACAAAACATAATATTTACCATAATGATTTATTACACAGAGGCGTGGGCGCCATGGAGATCGTGGCGATGGACATGAAGCTCCGCGGCATGTACATCGCGCGCCAGCTGTCCTTCCACGGCGTGTCCTTCAAGATCGAGGAGGTGCCGCTCTCAGAGTCCTTCAAGGAGACCTACGACAAGTCTGTGGCGCTGGTGAGTGTTGCATACAACATAGAGAACTTGAGATGAATATGGAATATACTTAAAATATCATTACGTTTAAATTAAATATATTTACGTTGGTGTCATGGTAGTACTTTTTTTTTTTTTTTTTTTTTATTGCAATGATTGGCAAGACGAGCATGCCATTCGCCTGATGGTAAGCGATACGACCGCTCATGGACAGTAGCAAAACCAATCAACACCATGAATTACAAGGCAATGCTTGGAATTCCACTGCGCTCGCCATCCTGAGACATAAGATGTTAAGTCTCAATATGTCCAGTAGTTACTCTGGCTACAATGTCCTTCAAACCGGAACACAACAGCGCATTTACACTGCTGTTTGGCGGGAGAAATAGACATTGCGGTGGTACCTACCTCTGCCTACCTCTTCTGGGAAAAAGGCGTGAGTATATGTATGTATGTATGTTTATGTTGTGTGCAGTGGGTGGAGGCGATGCAGCGTTTCACGGAGGCGGCGGAGCTGATCGACGCGGAGTCGCGCATGAAGAAGACCATGTGGGGGCAGTTCTGGTCGGCGCACCAGAGGTTCTTCAAGTACCTGTGCATCGCCGCCAAGGTGAGCGCCACCACGTACTGTAACATGTTCACTGCTGCGCACGCATACGTTGCGTTTTACGTGCTTATTACTATAAATAATTATAAGCCAGACTGCAAGGATGTATATTTCATTGACTGGACCTTCAGTTCATGCATAAAACAATGAATGAGATGTTAAACTAGGGTTATTGTATGGAAAAATAAAATATAAATTGGCTCCAGGCTTGTTTATTTGGTTAGCATTCACCATAAGGTACAGTGCATTTTGTTAAGCCAGTGAAACAAGCATCTTTTATTTCTCAGTATTCGATGTCGTCGTCTTTAAAAATACTAAATCACAACCTACAAAAAATATGTGTATATTTTATGGCAAAATTAGAAGTTGGTTAACTGTTTCAAATATCAAATCAATGCGACTAGGCCGTCGCGCAATTTCATTATCTGTCAGCGCGATCTAGTCACAAATTCGGGAACGACGCATTTAGTTAGCTGCTAGCCGACCCAAAGGCAACAGATCGATAGCGCGTTTCAATACAACGCCATCTAGTTGAAAACTTGCGCACTATCTAGTTAACAATTCATACATTCGTGTGGCAACTAGCTCCACCTAGTTAAATAGATTTGCACCTGCAAGGGTGGTAGGTCTCTATTGCGGATATAATTTTGCAGTTTGCGGAAGAATGTGTATATTCCTACTAATAAGAATTGACTATAAATTCACCCTGTTGGTTTAGTAACACCATGTATAGGTTATCAATCCGTAAGGTCATGTGTTACATTCTCAGATCAGGCAGTACTATTTTGTGTATACTTTCCATTAAAACATCTAACATGAATTACGCGAGAATGGAATATAAACTCGGACATAATATGTTAATTAAATCAATTTACGACTGTGACAATGGTGTCTTGTTATTTTTTTTTTAAACATTCACATTGATGTATGTCTTTATCAGCATTTACGTCCCACTGCAGGGCACAGGCCTCTACAATCGACTGGGGTTAGGCCATATAGTCCACCAAACAGGTCACATTGATAACCTTTTTATTTCTTGAAGGTGGTTAAGACTATGTATTAATAAAAATGGTGTTGGTGCAGGTGAACCACGCGGTGGTGACGGCGCGCGAGGCGGTGAAGTGCGGCAAGTGCGTGGTGATCGGGCTGCAGTCCACGGGCGAGGCGCGCACGCTCGACCAGCTCGAGCGCGACGACGGAGACCTCACCGACTTCGTGTCCACCGCCAAGTACGTGCACGCTATACTGAACCTTATTGTAGGTACTAATACACTATAATCGTGTGCTGCCATTGAGATATGCTATACCTACAATACACTCCATACTCTGAGATGGATAAGATGTACATTAAATTAATTCAATTATCTGTATTTTTTTGTCTGCCTATAGAATTTCATGCATGCTCGAATGATCATACGGTATACGGCCTTATTTAAAGACAGTTTTAAAACCTATTTTAGCTATTGAATGTTTTGTCTTCTTCGCTCAAACTAAATTCAAAGATTGTTCGAAGGGGACAAAACATTCGACGGATAAAATAGGTTTTAAAACTGTCTGTGAATAAGGCTGTTCTGCTGTGAAATTTTATAGGCAGATAAATAAATACAGCTGAATGTTAAAAATAAACTATTGGTAGGTCTCTCATATGTGAGACGCCGCCTGGGTAGGTAGCACCGCAATGTCTATATTTCCCGCCAAACAGCAGTGTAAATGCACTGTTGTGTTCCGATTTGAAGGACATTGTAGCAAGAGTATCTCCTAGACATATTGAGACCCAACATCTTACGTCTCAGAATGGCGAGCGCAGTGCAATGCCGAGCAATGCTTTGTAGTTCATGGTGTTGTTTGGGTTTTATACTATCCTTGAGCTGTCATATCGCTTACCATCAGGCGAATGACATGCTCGTCTCGCCATTTATAGCAATAAAAAATAACTCTCAGCTACTAGGACTATACTTATCTGAATTTAACCAGTTTATTTTGGTGTAAAATCATATTATTTACCAGAAAATTCAATTACCTTGCATAATGCATTAACCAATATTAAAAAAATAATACTAGAATTTGGATATGTATCATGTGGAAGTATGCATTATTTGATAACAATTTTAATGGGAATGAAAAAAGACCCAGTGTAGTTCATTATTATTTTTATTTCACAATTATTGTACACCTTGTTTTGTATACATATTATGTACATTTAAATATCCATAAGAATAAACTTAAAGCTAATATAAAGTACAAAAATTCTTATCGCTAGTGAAGATATTCCAGACATCCTTTGGATACACTGGATTGAACAGTATAGGAAAGCACAGGTAATAATTATAAAGTAAAATAAATCTATTTATTTGGTAAATAATACCACATAACTATATTGACATAGTTATATTATTTAGTGAAGACATATAATTATTTAGAATCACATATCGAGTATCGTATTTCGTACACTAAAAAATGTTGTTACGTTTGTAATAAATAGCTTCTAAAGGTGGATTATTTTATGATTAAATTTATATAAAAATATTTTTTTGAATTTTGAGCGCACACCTAATTAGTTAATTTAAAATTATTTTATTTTGGCTCGTAGTGAACGTGGCAGTTTAATAACATATTTTTTTACTACTTTCATAAAGAGATGATTCATATTTCAAGAAAAAACACGTTAATGTTTATACTTTTGACGGAGTAAGTTTGACTAGCTTGAAACTTATTTCAACTGCAGATGGTACTAAAACTTTAAATGTAACCTTAAATATAAACATTTAAAGCGGTTAGTGTACTACATAATAATTCATTTGAATATTTACTACTTACTAAATTTAGCTTAACATGAACTAATTCAATGGTCTGACCCGGAGCATGATCAATGTCAGAAGTTCTCTTGATGTAACCCAAACTTTATTTTAATAAAGCTTACATCAACAATGAATTCCTCTCTTTGATAATATTATCTCATGATTGTGCAGCAAATCAGTATTTGTATTGTATGAATAACATAAAAACGGACACAATGTATTTAAATACACTAAGATTTTATCCAATATTTATGAAATTTTTCATGGGCTTAGGTACATATTTGATAAATCTACCCTTTGCACCGGTTGAATCTTAGCGAGTTCTCTAGTCAGCCTCTTCATGGTCGCCATGTTTGCCTTGCTAGGGACATTTTTAAAAAATCCATACAACCTACGAAATTGACAATTTAGACTTTTTAAAGCACGGTCATATTGGTAATTCGAATCATGTGTAAGCGCAGAAGGATCATCTTCTGATCTGTTGGAGTAGCGCATTTTTTTGGCAGATTCGTGATCGGATTCTCTTAATATGTAATAATGACCTGGAACTGTTTCTGGACTGGGAGATCTTGGTTCATCATATTTTTCTGGTGCATTGGCATTGATTTTAGCACGTTTCGTTATTTTTTCCCTGTCTCTCTCATCCATGGCGTCTTTTGTGGGGTTCCGGCAGGTAGCTCTTTTCGCTTTGCCGTGTTGCGCTATAACAGACACTCTTACTGGAGTTGCTGCAGCTTGTTTATCACGATCTAGCAACGCCGAACGCCGTTTTTTAACTCCGACATCATCTTTAGCCGCTATTATAACTGGAATATTAGCAAGTTTTGGCGAGTTTTCTTGGGTTTTACGCCTGAACTCGACATCAACGTGTGCTGGCTTGGAATAATTTGTTCCTTCATAATTTTGCACGGTCTGATCTTCCTTTTGTTTTTCTATTTCAGTATTATCATTATATGAATCGTCTATTATTTCTTTTTTGATAACTGTGGGGCATTTCACGTCAAGCGGACAACAAAAAAAAAATGAGGTCGTGAATATTGTTTATACTCTGGTCAGTTCTACTTCTAGGGGACGTGAATGAGTACACACAATTTTTTTATCGTATGATGCTTAATTGCTGAGTTATGAGCTTTTAAAAAATTACTAACAATGAAATCACGAATTTTTGGATATATATTATCTTTATCAATTAATTTGTAAAAAAAACTAAATAGTATTGTTTCTTATAGTCAAAAAGTTGAAGTTTTTAATTTTTTTATAGAATTCTAAATTTGAATTTTTTTGAGTATAGTAAACCGGAAGTGAACATTTCAAATCGATTTTTGAGTAACTTCGACACTTTTTTTTTTAAATATTTTTACCTTGAATTAAAGCTTTAAATGTTCTAATTCTTTACAAAAAAAATTAAAACGTGATGTCCAATAGTTTAAGAATTAGAGTATATAGAGTACATGCACATAGCTATGACAACTTTCTAAGCAATCGGGTTTATGCGCTAACATGCTAAAATACTACGCTATTTGTGTTTTATTCCTTCATTCTAACATGGAAAAATATAAAAATAAACGATTTCTTTAATTCTTCACAAAAATATTAAAACATGATCGCCAATAGTTTAAGAGTTCGAGCGGTTTTACTAATTGAGATTGAAATAGTATAAATAAAATCGAGAGATTTATTTTGTAATTTTCACAGTTTTACTATTCGCACTAGCACTAATTCTCTTTACACATAAGCCCTCGTTGGTTGGAATAAAAGCAAACAGTTGTTTAGTTCCTGGAACGGTGATAGCGGAAGCAAAACGGACTCGTAGGAAATCTCGCTTTTGTTGAATACTTTCCTTCAAGCAGCAATAAATAGTAGTCTCAGTAAATGATGAGTTGGGCCATTCATATAATCTTATAACTGTAGTGATAGCGTTATTCGTACACTGTAAACTTTCACGGGTTGCCAAACGTTTAAGGTTTCCCCCAAGACCATCACATGGCTCTTTTCTATGAGCGGTGGCATGGAGGTGTAAATGCGCTTCTTTCTTAAAATCTTCATGCTTTAAATCGTCTGAAATCATTATGATGCTTCCATGTTTAATGTCATTTCCATCTTTATAATAATAAACAGATGTCAAAAGCGTGGCTTGATCATTATTCCAATGAAATAATTGGGCAGAATCTTGTACGACAAAACTATAATTTTCGGCAAAATCACATTGAACGAGAATTTCTCCTTTAGGGATGGTTAATTTGTGATCCTAATTTACTTCAAGCAAGATTTTAAGAAAGAAACGCAGTTACACTTCCATGCCACCGCTCATGGAAAAGGCCATGTGATGGTCTTGGTGGAAACCTTAAACATTTGGCAATTTTTTTGTGAAGAATTAAAGAAATCGTTTATTTTTATATTTATCCATGTTAGAACGAAGGAATAAAATACTAATAGCGTAGTATTTTAGCATGTTAGAGCATAAACCCGATTGCTTAGAAAGTTGTCATAGCTATGTGTATGTACTCTATATGCTCTAATTCTTAAACTATTGGATATCACGTTTTAATTTTCTTTGTGAAGAATAAGTACATTTAAAGCTTTAATTCAAGGTAAAAATATTTAAAAAAAAAAGTGTCGAAGTTACTCAAAAATCGATTTGAAATGTTCACTTCCGGTTTACTATATTAAAAAAAATTCAAATTTAGAATTCTATAAAAAAATTAAAAACTTCAACTTTTTGACTATAAGAAACAATACTTTTTAGTTTTTTTTACAAATTAATTGATAAAGATAATATATATCCAAAAATTCGTGATTTCTATTTTAGTGATTTTTTAAAAGCTCATAACTCAGCAATTAAGCATCATACGATAAAAAAAATTGTGTGTACTCATTCATGTCCCCTAGAAGTAGAACTGACCAGAGTATAAACAAAATTCACGACCTCATTTTTTTTTGGTTGTCCGCTTGACGTGAAATGCCCCCTGTATTAATTTCCTCATCTTCCTTTGACTGTCCTATTAGCCTTTGAGATGGTATTGAAGTGTTTTTGTCAAGTTCACGATGTATATCAACATCTACCAGGTTTGACGTAGGAGAATTCCTTGCTCCATCATCTACGATTGGCACTAATCTAGCTGAACTTTCAGAAGGGTCGTTGCAGTCATCCTCTCGTTCATCTATGCTTTCATCTACATCGATGTTTTCACATTTAACGTTTGCTATCAAGTCAGGAGCGTATACGCCATCATCAATTTCCACGTCGCTTATATAAATTTCTTCCGTTGTTACGCCCAGAATTTTAATAAATAACTGTCGTTCTCTATCGGTCACGTTAATTAGGCCAGGTTTAGGGCTCATAATCAATATTGCCGTCAAATGTTCACAGAACTCATTCTTTCTGCCATAAACACAGTTGCAACGCCAGGTGTTGCTGTTAAAGTGAATGCTCTTAGTTGCGCTCACTGCATATCTGTACTCATCGCCGAATTGTGTTATTTTGGCTCCCATTTGGATAACATTATTTGACCTCGGGAGATACTTGGTGTATATAGGTAACACATTGCTGTATATTGTTAGGGCGGAAAGTATTTTATGGTATTGGTTATCTATGACCGTGGCAACGAACTCCACCATTAACAATACGTTGAAAGGTTTGCATCGAGATAAGAATAGTTGTCCGCTCATACGTAAGCATATGTCTATAAAGTTGTGGTGTTGGTGGCCCACATCGGAGTGTAACCACTGCTCCTTGCGCTGCCACAAATCATCTATCAAGGTTTTCATGCTACTTATTTTTTGGAAAACGTCGTTTTTAAGCAGTTCCAGGTATATACTATGAGCTGCCTCCGCGTTTGGAGCGCTCAGCAGAACTTGCAGTGCCGACATTATATCATTCCGCTTCCTATAGCTCAGTTTGTTTTCGTCGCAGCACAGCCATTGCCATACTTCGCGGCACATTGTCGTATACGATTTAAGCATTTTACAGTTGAAAAACACCGCCGTCATATTTTGGAAGTGGTCCTCGCTGGCGTTGACCGTCAATATTGTCGGCTCAAATAGATTTTTGCATTCGTTCTGTATATAAACTTTTATAGCGTCTATTGAAAGTCCAAAGGCGTGTTCGTCGAGTTTGTGTTGAACTATGAATACGATTGGTAGCAGGCACACGCTATTGCGCACGTAGATTGTATTGACGATGTGTCCGTACCGCATGTAGGTGCGGTCCACGTGCACGCTGTCCAACGAATGTCTCTCGATGATTCTCTTCATGATCGGTGTTATCACTATCGCTGTTGTACAATTTTCGACGAAAGCGAGATGCCCCCCGGTATCAGTCAGGTTTGATTGCATATCTGATGTAATCTTTACGAGGCATTTACCACTCTTACGCTTTCTCCACTTTTTAAATAAGGTGTCTATGTATTCTAGATTGGGGTTGATCTCGGGCGATTTATACTCGCTGCTCTTGTTGCCGAACTTGCTAGCCAGAATGAGCTGGTGGAAAATCTTGGCGACGGCCGCCGTGCAGCCCATCTGGAAGTACTTGAACAATAGTTGGTCCCTCTTAACCAACTCTTCCCACACTCTGTAGTCAAGGGCGTCTTTCACGTCGTGCGAATGTATGAACTCGATGAAAATGGTGAGATTCAAGCCCGCCTTCAAATATAGATCGCACTTCATTGAGACGCTATTTGCCATTTTCACAATGAATTCAATTTTGGCGATACACTGTCTCATCTTGTTCTTTTTTTTATTTAAATTATTAATGTCGACATCGATCCATTGGCACACGCATATCTTCCTATAGATGTAGTTACTCACGTGTGGGAAGATGTCGCTCACTGTCCAGTCGGTTTTCGTAAATTTTGAAAACTTATCGATCCATTCTTTTGTCTTTTCGTTGTAAAATTCCAGTGATTGATTGTCGGCGACGCTGCATTTTAAAACTATCGAGAAGTTATTGCGAGACCTGTAGTCAAATTTAATAAATATGACGTTTGTTGAGATTGCTGATAGAAAAAGTTTTAAGTCTTGTTTACAAGACATTTTAAGTCGGTTTTACCTTCAGTTATTATTTATTATCTGAAACAAAATAAACATTACTTTAATGCAGGTTCAAACCAGTCAAATGCGGTAACAAAAATGACACATATATCTATTTTGCTGTTCATTTTTAAATTGTTTACAAGTAAGGTAATAAAAAAAGTCTAAGTGACTGCAATTTTATACAAAACAGGTATTTATTCGAATTGAACGTAGAATGCTATCCCAGTGTAACATATGTACATCTTGAATATCACACATTTATCTAAATGCTGATAAACGGAAAGGTTTATTCAGCCCCTCGACAAAAACTGTTAATCTACATCAATGAACCAACGATATTATTCACCATCTGTTGAAAGCGAATCAAAGGGGTGGCAGACAGGAGTACAATTAGCGGATTTCCCTCTGTTACAAGCCCGGAGCCATATTGATACACGCGGGAAATAATACGCCGCCTGTCCACAAGAAAATCGCTAAACAAACAAAACTACATGTTTTAACTATATTTATTAAAATATTTTTTATTATAAAAAAATTCAATGCAAAGCAAAGGTGCGTTTAATTAAATACCTTATCATAAAATCAATAGATACCAATATTTATTGATACACGAGGGATGATGCTGATCAATATGTTCGCAAGGGAATCTTCGCGAACCACACTGAATTATAATTATTTATGAAATCAATTTGTTTGTAAATATAAACAACTTTAATATAAAGCAAATACACTTTTTGACCTAAAATATGTATTTTTAATCTATTTGGATTGCCATATTGATTTATTAGGGACAATACAATTTACGTCCGCAAGGAAATGGCAGAAAAAACAGAATCACTTTTGTGTATAAATTGTAATTGTTTGTCAATATAAACAACTTCGATATAAAATAATAATGCATATATTTTCTGACATAAAATAGATTGATTTCCGCATATTACCAACGCTGCCTGCCACCTAACTTGTTATCATTCGTAACATCGTTTGATATGAATACTTACAATTTATTAGCACGCTTAAATTCGGTTTAAAAGCTCGGCAGTAGATCGCGAAAATGGCGCGTTTCTTTGTTTCGCGGTAAAAAGATGTGCGGATAGCGCCGCGGAGTCTTTGCGGACTAATGGCGGCACGGTGATGCCCCCACAACGATCGCGTCGGGGAGGCTGCGCGCGCATCGTGGAAATGGCGGGACGCTCCACCCGTTCCCGCGCCATATATTAGTACCTACGCCCGGGATACAAGCGTTTTGAGTCGATTAATTACGATTGAAGGTTTTGATTGATTATACTCTAGCCGGTATATCCCATATACATTGAAGTTTTACTACTTTTAATGGGTTTGAGTATTGGAATTGGGTGGGTTTTGGCTATGATGTTAGTTTTTACTGGAGGCTTTTGGTGTTTTCATATTTAATTAAATTAACTTTGTATTCATGATACTTTGTCTTAGTTTTTATTTCTTTGAATGTTATTATTGTTCATGCCAAATAATTATTATTTATTGGTACATTTATAAAATGCACGTTATTGATGATTGTTGTACATTACATGGATACAAGGGTTTATAGAGTCGTCGGCGCCGCAGCTCGTAACTTTTTGACGGACTCTACCACCCCCCTTCCGCTTGACTGCGATGCCACTGTTGATTGTTTTGTTGGTAATCCATTGCTGGCGGCGCGGCCTTTGTATACGGCCGGCATTGAACGAAAATACACCGACACAAATGCGAGGGGTGCGGTGGCGGCGCCGCGCTGTCTACACGACCTCTCGTACCTCAAACAATTTGATTTCGTAAATAATGTTTCTGGTTGTCTTACGAGCATATTGAGTGATGTAGCTCGCGTGTATTAATATGGCAATTTATTAATTACATGGTAGAACATCACCTAATTATACCTCGTTTTGTGTTGAAGTTGTTTATATTAAAAAACAATTTTATGTCATTCGAAATATTTATTCTATTTAACGTTCTTCTTTCGAACGTATGGTTATTGTCCTGGCTGCAGTGTTTGTGGTACTGAGCTTTTTTGTTACAGACATATAAAATTATTATAATACTCTTTAGTATGTTTTATTTCACATTTTCATACATATATAAATTATTAAAAAAAAGAAATATACGTATAAAAAAATAAAAATTATTATTATTATTATCTCTGATTAATTTTATAGCGAGTGATGTTTCATGATTTACTAGCTAGCCAGTTTGCCTCTATTTAAAAAAAATGTGTACCTACATATTATGTTGGAGACTCATCCTCACACCCGCCGGGAATATCTTGTCTGTCATTATGTAAAATGTAATAATTTTAAAACTTATTGCTCAAATGAAATAATGCTGTGTTTTATGTACAGAGGCGTGTTCCAAACCCTGGTGGAGAAGCATTTCCCGGCGCCGGACCGCGACCGCATCAACCGCCTGCTCGGCCTCGACCCGCCCAAGAAGGGCGCCGCGCACGCGCACGCACACGCAGCGAACGCGCACGCAACGAACGCGCACGCACCACACAACGGCACTAATGGACTCGATGATGAAGCCAACACGTCTAAGAGGAAGCGTAAGTGGAGTTATATCTATTGGGTGTGCTGAAAAGTTGTCATTTCCCTCATAAAGAACTGCTATACTACTATATAATACAGGGCGTATTTAGGTTATACGCAATTTACAACGATATTTGTTTTAAAGATATCAGATTCGCGGCACGCTCTCGCGTCGATTTACATTTTGAATTCGTAAATCCCAAATTACAGCAGTCAAGTTCAATCAGATTTTATATTAATCAAACAAACCTCCAGTTGTCAAAAAATATTGATTATTGTTTGAAATAATGATGATGAATATTGAAGGCTCATGAACCTGTTTCGTGTGCAGTAACAGCCCGGCAGCAAGCGAACGTAGCGGCCAAGCGCGCGCGCGGCGGTTCGTCCTCCGACGAGTTCGTGCGCGGCGGCTCCTCCGACGAGCTGGAGATGGACTCGGAGGAGGAGCAGCCGCGGGGGGGAGGGGGCTCCGACTCCGACGTCAGCGACTTCAACCCCTTCCACGGGGGCAGCGATAGCGATGACGGTAGGTGATGTGGTGTAAAGATAATGTTGGGGAAAATTTGTGGTGAGGGTATTCGGTTGAATTACTTTCTTGTAATATCTGTATGATACTAAATATCATATTTTTCATGTTTGAGTGTATTATTCAAACCATTTTGTGGTCGTTATTTCGAACATATTTTTTGTTCTAGAAATTAAATTGCTATTGCAAATTTTTTCTTCATAAAAAAATCCATCAAGGAAGGATGATATACGTCTGGACGTAAAGTTGAATTGTTAAATGCCGTAATAATGGTTTAAAGATGTATTTGACTTTATATTTCAATAAACATCTCTAAAATTACTAAGTTCTTAATAAAATACTACTTTAAATCACCCAGAACCCTGGATCGGACGTAAAAAGAAACCCACAAAGAAGAAAAAGGCGGCCTCACCCAAAAAGAAGAGCTCAACAACACAGGACAAGATCGAGAACATGTTCGAGCGCAAGAACAGCGCGGCCACCACCACGCCGGCCAAGGTGACCGTCACCACCAGCGCGGGGCAGAGCCTCACTGGCACGCCCGTCGGCACCAACGGACTTTATCTAGGTAAGCTGGTGATATGATATCTGGCTCAACAAACCATTTTTTGGTAAAGTAGTGGTAAATGGTAATAGTGTTAGAAATTATACAAGTTATTTTTAATGTCATTTGCAACGGACTTTATTTAGGTAAGATCGTGTATCCGGCTCAAAGGATCATTTTTGGTAAAGTAGTCGTAAAGGGTAATAGTGCTAGGAATTAAGGTGTTGATTTAAATTTAATGCGCAACGAACTTAATAAGCTGTAGTATTTGGCTTGAAGGATATTTTTCTTATGATAGAGAGTTATGTTCTGAAATAAGCTGTGTCAGACGGAACGTCATGACGCCGTGGGTATGATGGAGTGCACAGTTGCATTCGGTTTGCAGGTCCCCCGCGCAACCAGCCGCCGCCGCGCTCGGCCATCGAGCGCGCGTGCAGCATGAAGGAGGAGCTGCTCGGCGCCATCGAGCGCCTCGGCCGCCGCCTGCCGCCCAACACGCTCGACCAGCTCGTCGACGAACTCGGCGGCACCGAGAACGTCGCCGAGGTACGCACGCGCACGCACGCACGCACGCACGCACGCTCGCACGCACACGTACACCATATCTCTTGAATATCCCAACACATATTGGTAGCATTAGGAGATGATTATGTTTGCAACTCGTCTGGATTGTGCTACTAAGCAGGTGTAGAGCCGAAGTTTGTTCGTCGTTTTAATAAACTAAATGTAACGTAAATACTTAGCTTCCTGAATTAAACCGCCTTATATCAAAAGTATCAAAAACTCAATGTCATGTCATTATAAAGCCGACCTGCGAAAGCTTATATAAATTTATCTGAATTGCCAAGTAGAATAGTACAAAAAAGTGTCTTCTTTAAATATACTACACTAGCGCCACCAACCTCCAACAAGTTGCAATTCGATGACTAACCGCACCATCACCAACAGATGACAGGCCGCAAAGGGCGCGTGGTACAGACAGAAGACGGGCAGATCCTGTACGAGAGCCGCTCGGAGGCCGACGTGCCTCTGGAGACGCTCAACCTCACGGAGAAGCAGCGCTTCATGGACGGCGAGAAGGACGTCGCCATCATCTCCGAAGCTGCTTCTAGTGGTATATCGCTGCAGAGCGACAGGAGGTGAGATAACGCGCGGTATCCGGCGCATAATTTGGCTCGATTGTTCACTTCTTACCTTGGCTCTTATTTAAATAGGATTTTTCAAGACGGATATAAACGTCGTAGTAAACCATGAAAAGAGTGTTAGAACGGTCTAAACTATTGCCAGGGATGGCCGAAAATTGCTTTATTTGAACAAAAATGAACTTGTGTAAAGAATAGGAATGGAAGGCCTTTACCAAAAAGTTAGATCTCGTAGGCCGGTATAATAATGTCAACAGAACTTCTTTAGCATAGTGTTGTGTCCCCTTTTATCCGACACTTCGTTCCTTCCTCCATCAATTGGAGATACTAAGATAAAGATTGATAGTTAACATACTGTTTTTACTACTGTTTTTATATTTATTACAGAGCGAGAAACCAAAGGCGAAGAGTGCACATAACGTTAGAACTGCCGTGGTCGGCCGACAGAGCTATACAACAGTTCGGTAAGTGACGCAATATCCATTATAATACATGTAGTATTATTTTGTTCGAATCACCTTGTAGTCAGTAATTACTAGAATTTCTAATATGAATTTTTAATTTTGGAGAATGCCGTATCTCATCTTACGGATTTGAGGGGTGTTGGATCGTTTAATAAAAAGTTCAAAATGGCGGCGACAACTTTTTAATATTAATATTTTGACTCTGGTGCCCTGTTTCACCTAATCCAATAAATTTCGGAACGGTATTTTGAGATGAAATGTTATTTTTTTTTAAGTCACTAAACTATTAACATTAGCTACTATAGTTTATTAAAATGTCATAAATAATTATATTACCTTTTCATCATATGCACAAACAACCTAGGTAAAATCCTAAAACAACATTTGAAATAAACGGACAAGGTTATAATTAAAACTAACGTTGACTTTATTTTGACATTAATCAAAGCTTACAATAATTCAAATTATATTAATATGTGAGATATTACAGAACGTGTACATAGTAAAAGAGCATTAGTGTTCCAACGAAATAAAGTTTACTTAAATTTATTTTTAAACTGAACTTTGTAGTGTGTATGTCGCGATTCGTGGTCCGATACAATAATATTGCCTCACCACCTCACCTCGACATATACTCTAGAGTCTTATACTTTAGTACTTATAACTTTAACGCATGTTATTCAAAAGCATGTGTGAATTGAACCACCACAATAATGTAAGTGGTGCACAGTTGTATGAAGTTTAAAGGCAGCGTCAAGTCGATGGCGAACCCGGCGAAATATGTCATCTGCATCGGTCGCTCCTGCATGTATGTCAGCGCGTCGTGGATCTTCCCGCGGCATATAGTCGCTGAAATTAAATATTAGAAACTAATTATTAATTATTCTAATGTAGTGGTCGCGAAATGGAAATTGAATGTAATTGATTAAACAAAAATAATTTGACAGCGATTGGCTTAATATAATAAGTTCAAAATGGCGGCTAGATTTTCTACATTATAAATTAATTTGTCTAAGTAATTACATTGGAGTGAACCGATTTTACTTCGTCGATTTATATTTACATACATAGATTCTTAAGTTTTCGGGACGAAAGAAAAAATCCTATCAGGAGTCCACTACCTAGGATAAATAATGTTATCAACGAGTATTCCAATGAAATAACAATATACTAACATTCAATGGACAGCAGTTCCTTTTGTAGTAACAGTTTGATCTTGTTCGCTTCACGCGTGATGCAATAAGCGGCGTACGTTGGCGACAGTCGTATTATAATGCTGGATACTAGCAAAATACCACGGAATGCCAAGTTCTGCAAATGAAACAAGTAAAGGTAGCGGTTTACTGAGACATTACAAATAAGTAAATCGCGATTGTGCCGGCGATAGATAAACATCTCAACTAGATGCACTATCTTGATAAATGAATAAATACACCTAACAGTCACATACATATTCCTGACCCCACACTAAGATCGGGTCTTGTGTAGTTGGTGCCATGCTGAGAGATTCTTGGGTCTCACAAACACTCAGACCCGAAACAAATATTTGTGGGCCTTACAAATATTTGTCTCGATGCGGGGATCGAACCCGCGGTCTCTTGTTTCACAGCCGGTGTCTAACCAACTGCGCCACGGAGGCTGTCAATGAAACCAAATACATTATATCAATACTCACCTGGAAAATGCCTTCATTTTTAGTCAATATCAGTGAGTAACAGCTTATTAATATCCTATAGAACAATGCCATTACACTGATCAACATCTAAAAGAAAAGTATTAAAGTATCACTGTTTATACTACAACTCAAATGTTATGAAATCAAACATTGCTGTTGAATTAGTATGGTTCCTACTTAGGTGATGGAGTCTTGAACATAAAAAATAGTAGATTGAGAATTTTCTAACTATTATAATCGGTTAAAAGTCCATAAAATTTAATCATCCACTTACCATCGTTTTAGAGATGAATTCGGTGGATTGCATCATTTTCCGTAGATTTCTGTACGCCTCCAAGAAATTGGTTATAGCTCCATATTTTAATCTATCTGACTCTTCCATTGTACGAGCGGTTTGCCTCAAATCACCCTTCAGAGATTGGTGAATTAACTTCAACTGTCCGGTTATCAACTCAAATATTATGACATGAGCTAAATAATAGGAATGTTCAGAAATGAATATAAAACTGCCAATATGTCTGCCACGTAGTAAAACCCAATACAAATAAGAACAGTAGAGGAGCACGTCGTAACTAAAGTAGCTATCGTGATTGGTACTTTCACGTTTTTACCATCCAATCCGTCAACAAACAGATGATTATCTTTATGAAAATTCATAACATACTTTTGGCCAGTGATGTGACATTCAAGTATAAAAATGAAATACACGAAACAACTGACTATTGCCCATGAATAAGAAACAAAAGTTGAATCCGTGATGTACCATTCATAAAACAGCTTGAGGAGCACAAAGCAAAAGGTGTACAGTCTGCCGGCTATTGTGACGATTCTATTACTCGTGAAGTCGCAATAATAGCCTAAAAAGAACCTCGTCTTCATTACCATGTTGATACCAATTATCTTATGTTGCTTCACCATGGCGAAGAGTTCCTCAATCATTAGACTAGTTCACGATTAACTTCTGTATAGAACTGTTAAAGCTTCGTGACTGAGTGTTGTGTTCACTCAATGTGACATGACCACTATTACTGATATCGATCCACTGGTATATTTACTCCTTTATGGTATATTTAATTACAATTTCAATCAATATTGTTAAGGCATTAAATTATACTGTAGCGTGCTATTTTTGACTTCCATCGATTATAAATACTAGTCCGGTTGCCTTTGAATTGACCTTAACTTAAACTGCAATTTAGTCCCCGCCTCTTCAATTCACTCTATTCAATCGTCAATATTAAATCTCTTATTTCCTTAAAAGCAGCACCAGGCGTATTTTATGAAGCCACCTTGGGTCTAACCTAACCTCACAAGTTTAGTTTATTTTATTATGATCACTACAGCGAACATTCTTAAATTCCTATTTTAATTTATCGTTCCTTTTATCCTAGGTTCTTACCAAGCATCAATTATCATATAATTGTCACTCGATATTCTATTTGAAGTGCATCGTATTAATTGTAAAATGTAGTGTAGATTTAAAGATTCATCTATATTTGCCTTATCATATTTACTTACGGGACTCATCCTTATAATATAGAGATTATGTATACTTATACAGGTGTAATAATACAGCATGTGTTATTTTTTTTTAAAACATCGGTTTCGATTCCTTGCTAGGAATATTGATTTATCAAAAATCCAAGTATGCAGTTTTAGTTTTCATCAAAATCGAGCTCGTGACTCCTTTAAGTATTTTTCGATATTCCTCATAATTTCGGATTTGGCCATCCACGCCCACCTGAAAAACTCATCCTGTATATTCGTCGTTGTTGGTCCGCAGGTCGTACGCACCGGTCGAACCAGGTGAACGCACCGGAATACATTTTCCTGATCTCGGACCTGGCGGGCGAGCGGCGCTTCGCCTCCACCGTGGCCAAGCGCCTCGAGTCACTGGGAGCTCTGACACACGGAGACCGACGTGCTACGGAGACCAGGGACTTGTCGCAGTTCAACATTGATAACAAATACGGTCAGTACACACGCAAATATTTCACTCTTAAAGCTAGCTCCGAAGTCATTATAATCCATCAGCACTATCCTTTGCACATGATTATTTTATTCATATTGTATTATACTTACCATAAGGCGTATTGCAGATGAACTATCGGGTAGAACATTTGTTTATATAAAAATAATCTTATGTCTGAATTCGTCATTACTAATTCCGTTTTTACTACGTCAGTCCCAACGTGATTAAGTTATAATGTTGGGAGGTTTCTGAATGCATGGCCGCTGCCAACAAAACGCTCTGGGAACATGTGGAGCCCGTTTGTATCTGTTGGTGATGAAGATGATGAGCAACGTGTGTGCGTACAGGTCGCACGGCGCTGGAGGCGGTGATGCGCGCGATAATGAAGTACGAGAAGCCGCTGGTGGCGCCGCCCAGCGACTACGCGGGCGACTTCTTCCAGGACGTGGCCAGCGCGCTCGTGGGCGTCGGCCTCATCGTCAACAGCGACGCCGCGCCCGGCGTGCTGTCGCTCGACAAGGTACCCGCTCGCCTACACCACTACATCACTACATAAACATGCATAAACAACTAGGTACAAGATGAAGATTTCATCAAACTGATACTCGTACACGGTAGTGCGTATGTAGCATAGCTTTGACTGTTTTGTATGTATTTTAATGTGTAAAAATTATACCAGACGGAGCACAGTGAAGGGAATATTTGTAACATAAAAGAGCGATACCGAACTGCTGTTTCTATCTTTGTCAAACCTGGGTACGGAGACAGTGATGATGGTGATGATTAAGTAATTTAACACTCAATGCATAATTTTGCTCCTGTTTATTGATAGGCGAGTTGTGGCAAAATGAAGTGCTCCCATACTTATAAAATAATACTGGATGTATCTTAATTTGTGTACAGGATTACAACAACATGTCAAAGTTCCTGAACAGGATACTGGGCATGCCGGTCGAGTTACAGAACAGATTGTTCAAATACTTCACGGACACGCTCACAGCGGTCATGGAGCAAGGTGAGAATCCAAAGCTATTTCTGTACTAAATTTCATCAAAATTAGTACAGCCGTTTGAGCGTGACGATGTAACAAAAGAACTTTCACCTTTATAATGTTAAGTAGTACATGTGGTATTTTTTATTAAATCGTTGATATGTCTGTATTACTATATCCGTGAAAATCTTTAATCGACTATTCATTTCTAATTTGTCGCCCATTATATGCATTTATCTCTTGGTCTCTTGTTCTTGGTTCTTGTTTATTTCTTTTTTAAATAAATAAAATTAAAACTGTGTATGTGTGTGCAGCGAAGCGCAGCGGGCGGTTCGACCTGGGCATCCTGGACCTGGGCAGCGCGGGCGAGGTGGTGCGGCGCGTGCGCCTCGTGCGCTTCCTGCGCAAGCACGCCACCGGCCGCGCGCCCGTCGAGCTGCACACCGTGCACTCCGAGGTATACAGCACTACACTACACTACACTACACTACACTACACCCACATACATCATACATACCTACTCTTCTTCTGTCTGTCCATAACCCACGCTTGCACAGGGTCGCCACTTTATTTATTCTTTTATTTAAATGAGTACCCTATTTCTATTTTTATGACTAGCTACCCGCTTGATATCAACCCTTTGCGAAGTAGGACTTTTAGTCTACCACACATTCTAATACAGTTGATGGGTGTTACATACTATCAAAATCCCTGTGTTAAATTCTCAAGTATTACAGAAAGCTTTTTTCATTTTAAAACAAGCGATAGGTAATTATAAAAACACGCATGTAGCTTCAAAAAGTCTAGACATTTACAATCTGGTTGTGCAATCTTCAGTAGCCTACTGCTTGCTTCAATGACTGCAGTAGATAAATGATCATTAGATTAGAGTGCAAAGATGAAGTAGTATTGTGTCTGGTGCAGCGCGGCATGGAGTGGTCGGAGGCGCTGGACAAGTGGGCGGAGCTGACGGGCGCCAAGGAGGGCTTCTACCTGTCGCAGCACGCGCGCAACAACAAGCACACCGCCGTGCTGTGCGTCGCCGCACACTCCGCCAAGAAGGAGAAGCTGGCCAAGAAGGACATCATGTTCAACATATACAGGTATTTACTAATGGTTTGGTCGGGGACATTGAGCAACCATCGTATGTAATGTAATGCTGTAAAGTTTTATCAAAATTTGTTCAGCAATTATTGCTGGCCAGATGGCGGGACGACTTGCACAAGAGGGCCAGCAGCGACTGGATGCGTAAAGCAGCAGACCGGGCTCTGTGGCGTACCGCGGGAGAGGCCTATGTCCAGCAGTGGACTGCAACGGGCAGATGATGTTGATGATGATGATGAATTATTGCGTTGAAGGGTAACAAACGCACTTTTCATTGTTACATACTTTCACAATATGCGGTTTTTGAAGTGAAACTTCTTTATCGGGGTTGGAAAAATGTTTGCGTTACGCGCCATCTTTATTTCTAAGTCACATTTTTGCGTTACGCGCCATCTTTATTTATTTAGTAAATTAGTAATACTTAGTAGTAATCCTGTGTATTGTAGCTGTATTTAGTACGAATCCCACACTAGTGTATCATCCCACATTTGGACATAATACAGTGTATACCATTAGAACACATTCTGTACCCACTTCAGTAAGCCACACCCCCAACCGTTTCCAAGCCCCACCCAAAATTTTAAGTCCCACCCACTTTTTTGTAATTTGATCCTTACCCCCCCTCTGGCCTTCCCCCACCCTAAATCCAAAACAGTGCCCAATAGCCTCCCCACGAAACCTCCCCCCCCCCCGCTTACCCCCACCTAAAATTTTTACCTCACCCCCCCTATTCCTATCTCCGCCAATATCCATCGTAGACCCATCGACCCTGGGTTCATTAGAACCGGCTCGGTGAGGCCTACAATCCTGCCCCAACAGAATTCCCGAATTCCCCCTCCACAACTTTCCCCACCCAAAAATATTTTAAGGTGCCCAATAGCCCCCCCACGAAACCTAACCCCCCCCCCGCCCCTACCCCCACCTAAAATTTTTACCTCACCCCCCCTAAACCTATCTCGGCCAATAAAGGTCGTGGACCCACCGAGCTTGGTATCCTCGGAACCGTCTCGGTGAGGGCTACAAATTGGCCCCCATAGAAATCCTAAATTCCCTCAAAAATTTCCCCCCTCCTAAACTTAAACTTTATTTAATTTAGCTTTATTTTACCAATTCTGTAAATTTGTAAATAGTAGATCATTTTTCGAAAAATGATGTCATAAAGAAGTTTCACTTCTTACGTGTGTACACTAATACACACACACATTTTTTTTTTTCTAAATCAATATTACTGAAAGGACAAGGAAAAGTGTTTAATCAAGTAATGTTGGGGGTGTCTACAATTTTATACGCTGACTATACTACTTCGTCACAACATGTGAAGAACAATCCAAGCAACGAACTTATTTAGCAACACTGTTTTGTTTTTTATGGCATTATTAAGGGTTATCGTCTTATGTTGCAGACCCAACACGGGTTTGCAGCTGCGCGCGGAGTCGCTGGCGGAGATCGAGAAGAAGTACCGCAAGGTGGAGAGCGGCGAGGCGGAGGCGGCGTGGCGCGCGCAGTACGGCGCGTCGCTGCGCGTGTGCAGCCACGCCTACTGGCGCGACCAGTGCCGCAACGCCGCCGACTGCGAGGTACTGCACACCGTTATTATCTCCTTGTTCTCCAGCCATAGAAACTCCTCTAAAGTCTTCCATCAATACTGACTGTTAGACTACCATCAATCGTTATTATGTCCACCCTATGACATTCTTTCCAATGTTGCGATTAGTGATACATGACCTTCATTAGAGAACTTTTCTCCCTCGTCGGTTCTCATTTCTCCGCGGTAAGATTCGTAATACCCATTGTCACTTTCAACTTGCTGGTTCATTCTTAAATATTACTATGTTAATTTACATAATTTAACGTAGCACATCCTGCTCCACATCGATATAAATGAGTAAAAAAATATTTCTGGAACTAATCAAGAATTCACTGAAGATGAATAAATAGCATTTGTATTGATTGGGGCTGGATGTAATATTGAATTGTGTTGGCAGGTGGGGCGGCGCGTGCGCACGTGGCACGTGCTGGCGGGCTCGGTGCTGGCGGTGTGGGCGCGCGTGGAGCACGTGCTGGCGCAGCGCAGCCCGCTCAACAAGATGCAGGTCGTGCGCATCAAGACGGACGACGGACTCAAGATCGTCGGTCCGTACCAATCGCACTATACTCATACACAAACATACACTCCGTCAAAACTTATAATATATTTGTCAATCTGCTGATACAAAATCGATGTGGGCTTTCTATTGAAAATAAATGCTGCAATATTCCATAGCTTGTATTTGCAGCATAAAACTCAATTCGATGCCCATTGTCGAAATAATTCATTATATACATTTTTCACGGTTATTTTATATTTCGTGATTGTTTTTCGCAACACTTTCAAAAGCTCCAACAATAAATGTATTTTTGTTTTCGTCTTTCTCTCTAACATACATTGTTTAATCACGGCTTTTTGCCTTAGTGGCAAAGAAGCATTATTAATTGACCAACAAATATTACAATACACGCATACTAATGAATCGGGATTATGTTTACATTGATATTTTTTCGTGTCCGCAGGTACGGTGATCCCAAAGAACTGCGTGGAGCCGCTGAAGGAGGCTCTGTCGTCGGACGCGGTGTCCGTCACCGAGCAGTCGTTCGAGCACGCGGACGGACTCAAATGAGCTGCCTCTCCTCCATAGTTCCTCTGTCTCTCTTTGTTTGTGTCCGGGACCCGCCCGCCCGCACATATCGATGTATATCGATTACCTGGACATGTCGACTTCGATAGTATCGATCATTGTCGATATGTGTTTCGTTGTCGCCCTTTCGAAGTATGCTAAGAGGCAATATACCGACAGTAGTCTGTTAGATGTAAAATATAACGAATTTTATTTTTGCATAAACCGATATAAGTACAATAGTGATGTAAAACAGGGAATCGATGTTATAATAAAACACACAATATGGGTTTGTAGATTCCGACATCTATCGATATTTTTACGTGCTTGTTGGTAGTTTGGCATCCGAAAAGCGTCTCTTCCTATAAGCTGCGCGTCGGGTCACGGATGTAGTCAATTACGTAAGGAGCCAAGCGGTATGACTGATTATTTCTTTAGCACCCCTCCCAAACCCCCACCCCTTTGCCCAAATTCCGACGGTGCGCTGCAATGTTGCAAGCTTAGTTGCGATATTATTTTATAGTATTTATGCTGACCATTTAACTAGCCACCTTGTTGACAACCATTGCGCGGTTAACTCAGAGGCCGGCTGTAAAATAATGGCTACAGGTTAGATTCCTGCATCGAGACTTTGTTTCACTAATATTTGTTTCATATCTGAATGTGAAACTGGATACCTCTCGTTCTGATACCCATGATAAGACTTGTATCTTAATGTGGGGTCAGTACAAAGTATGAGTGTTGGGTGTGAATTGTAGGGGAATTTAACGGCTATCTACATAATAGGGCTGGAACGATTAACGATTTTCATCGATATCGACTAGGAATGTTAGGAAACGGTACAGGATTTGTGATAGTTGCTTTGAAGGTTTGTATAAAAGGAAATATCGAATAGTTAGTGTTTAGTGATATGTATGTCGATATCGATGAAAACACGAAAGAAGCCCGTATAAGTAAAGAATGAATGTAATGTATGCACTATGCATACAAATGTATATTTAGTAATTCGCGTACTGTATTACCGTACGTGTTAGTTTAGATCCCGCCCAGGTTTTGTTTTGCAAAAAGTTTTTGTCGAGGTCGAAATGTCCACATGACATAATATGAAAATATCAGGGATGTTGTAAATGGAATTTATATATGTAGATTATTATTGTCAAATGCTATTTAAATATCACCGTAGTGATTGCCAAGAATGGGGTGAATTTCTCGCAAGTAATTCCAATTCGCATAATGCTGTATGTCGACAACGCGCGTATGAATTCGCGCGTAACTCGCCCCATTCTTGACAATATCTAAGTCGATTGCTTAATAATAGCAACGATAAGTTGTTTATAAATTTGAAATGTATAAACAACATAGTCGCTACATGCAACATCCTTGGCGCCAGATCTCGATGCGGCAACCGAGCGACAAAATGTCGACTTCGCTGTCGCTCGGGCCCCTCGGTTTAAGTTACACGTTCACGTATACGATACAGTATGTTTTATTTTGTACAAAATACTAGTGATTTATTTAATTCAGTGTTATATATATTGTATTTTCGTTTCGTGACAATTTATTTGAATGTTACATTATTGTGCGAATAGCAAATTTTAGCGAACTGTATTTTATCGAATATTTTAAATGTAACGCTTGTATTGACGGTGTGAACTGTGACGCCATGTTGGATCACGTGACCCGTGAGCACGTTGGACGCGTTGGCCGCCACACTGGATGTAATTGTAGTATGTAATCGTGATCGTAATAGGCCTAAGTATCGCCAGTGATTATCGTGGTAGTCAACGTGTCGCAGCTCTGCTTCTAGAATAACTGCAGCCTAGATAATGAAGACATGCAAATTAACACGGTTTACGTCAAAGTACTTGGCACAATGTGGATCAATTTGCCGCTCACTTCTTAAACCCTAGTCCGGCCTCTGTACTGTGAAGCAGCAGGCCGGCAATTTTGTGTCGAGTGGCGATAATTTCTTTCATTGTCGCCAATTGATACTCTTTGAACTTGAGCTGGTCTTTGCCAAGAACTGAATAATGAAAAAAAAGGGTCATTTAACAACATTCTTCTAGTGTTGAAATGTATTTCTTTTCGTTTGGAGTTGGTTTTAAAATTGAAAATTGCAATCCCATTCTTCGAAGCAGAGTGTATCCACCGTCATGACGTCATAACACATGACGCGAAAATTCACCTTTTAATAGCTTTTATAATTTATTGTTACTGTTAGTCGTTAATATATGTGATTTGTACACAATTAGTGAATATTCAAGAGTAATAGTTCGGATCACGGAGAATATGACACGTAATGTTTTAATGTATGCATGACTGTGTGAAAGGGCCGCTTGGGCGACACTTCAAATGTTATCTAATATGAAGGATCTTCTAGGCTTAGTGTGACGTTTCAATACTTCAGGGGCATATCTGAGTATTATAGGAAAAAAATCTTTGTAAAAGTAAAAAAATAATTGCGTTTCCCATTGACCCCATGGTTAAATTATAATATTTCATAATTGATAAATACCCCATATTATAGATATAATGTGTACTTATTGCTAGTTATAAAATATAAAGATTTATATTATGACGCATTATCTGATAACGATTGATTTTTAAGGCAAATAATCAATTTATAGGTCTTAGAATGCATATTTTTTAAATAGAACAATTCGTGTTAGAGGAGTAACCGCCTTCGTAAGTAGACGGGGCGAGAATCTACCAAGGCGCCCTATCATCACGGTTATGCTGTAACGGTATAGACAGTATTCACAGAGATAAACAGTACCTCTACCACCCCTCGTCTTGCAGAGACAAGACGTATTACAATCTAATGTATAAATGGTTAAAGACAACAAAATAAATGTATATAAACCACTATTTGTTTTATTCTACCGTATAACAATAATTTAGAAAGTAAAACCCAAAAAGCGAAGAAAGTAAAAAAGAAATAAAAACTGCCAAATACTTCGTAACCTACAAGTTTGCAAGGGATAAATAATAATAAATGATTATTAATCGTTATTAAACCAAAGCATTAAACATGAGCTCACGCTTGTTTCCCTTGGTGTAGGCAATATGCACAGAATTTAAAACGCCTAGCGCTGCGATCCAAAGCTCTCACTTTTTCATCTGTTACATAATTCGATTGATAGAGGCATATAATCATTTAAATCTTTATTTTGATTTTAAGCACCTTGATAAACAACAGCAACTGTTTAATTTGATGCATAACAATTTACATAAAATTGCTCTTTATGTGTAAGAAAACATTTCCCGCCAAAACTTAGCGTTTTATTATTACATACAAGAATTTTGTTGTTAAGAAGGTTATTACGTTTTGTTCGCTTCTCGTTCACATGAGCCAGAAACGTCACTGTCAAAGTCAGTTGCGGAAAATGGTCGTCTCGTCGAACCAATGATTATAGAATATAGAGGATAACGCATAAGGTCAAGTGACACGGGTCACTTTGATATTTAAACATGGCGGCGGCTCCGCCCCTAAAAATAGTGATACGCTAGTATCAAATTTTCTATCGACATCGATGCATCAACAGTGGCATAAATACGACTGAAAAACTTTGATTTTACGTAAATATCAGTGTATAAATTTGTATAACATTTTTAATTGTAGCTTTACATGTCAATTGGGTATAAACAGGGGATTTTAGGATTTGACGGTAAAGTCATTAAAAATTAAATCCGATAAAAATAGGTCGATGTTTTGATATTTTTTTCATAGTATGATTTATTTCATGGGTAAGTTTTACCTGATGATTGGATTGGATTTGTGTCAAATAATACACACGTGAGATAAAATACAACTTTATTTATATCTAGAATTTGCTTGCACCATTGCAGTTGCAGCATTCTTTGCTAAAATCAAAAATACCTATCAGGACATTTAATACATATTAAATAAAATAAAATAACATAGGTAGATTTTTATTGCTATTATTTGACGAGGAAAATCATTATGTCTCACTTAAAATTCAATCAATGAATATGAAAGTGTTGGTTAAGATAAACAATTATAGTAATTAATAATAAAATATAAAACTATTTCTGTTCATTAAAAGGTTCTTCAGGACATTAGACAATATACTACCAATTGTCAAAATTATCTTGCATGTCATTTTTGTTGATTAACAGTTCTATTATTAATAGGATTATTAGGTAAAATATCATAATTATTACAATTTCACTTATATTGTTGGGAAGCTGTTATCTTTTAGTCTTGGTAAATTAATTTGTTTCATGCATGCATGATGCAGTCTTTTTCAAAATACAAAGAACAAATAAATGTATTTATTGGAGGGTTCCAATAGTGTCTTCCGATTTTTTGTATCCATTTTGTCCTGGTTTGTATGTTTATAGGTAATCTTAAAATATTTTTAATTTCACTTTGTTTATCGTTCTGAATATATATATCCTATTATTTCTTTTTTTGAAAAATAAACATCAAAATATTTAAAAATGATAATATCGATATGAATAATTTCGTATCACATCCCTAAACTTGTGTGTAAACAAACAATACGGTTTTTATTCGTACTACTTGTATAAATAACGCTTAGAAGAGTCTAAAACTTAATCAACAAGATCCTTAAACAATTATAAATGATAAAAACAAACCCAAAATGTAAATTTAGACACATATTTGTTATTATTTCGTAAAAACAGTTACTAACCTATGAAAAGAAATGTTGGGGTCCTTTTTGCTTGAACTCGACTCGCATCCTTTCACATAACACCGAGGAATTTTAAAAACTTTACAATTAATCTAATAAGCAAACTTAACAAACTTAAGACACGAGATTAACAATAAAAAAATCGAAATTATTTGATTGTGCAGATTTGTTTACTCATAATGACAGATAACGCCACAGTTTGACAGGAAAGAAAAATGGCGTCATTTTGGGCCAAGGGCGGTCCCAGTGTGGTTAGTGAACAAAATATTGCCATATTCGGAACAATGGAGTTATTATTTGTCTCTTTCATTAAGGGACAAGTTAGCTTTGTGTAAATGAGACAGATACATAAATGTACAATTCCGCGTCGATACTCCTAACATAACTATAACTTATTATATAGTACTACATTTGTGCGTCATCCTCTTATATTCTTTAATCATTGCGTCGAACACGGTTGTTTTCGTGTAAAGTTTTTAGTGAGAAATTATAACGTTCACAGTAAATATGACTCAAAAAGACGTCACCATGCAGGACTTAGAAGAAACTGTAAGTTCAATCCTAACTGTTTATATCAATATCCAGTTATGATATTAAAATAGATGAGCTTTTTAAAAGTAGGTCATAGAGCCGCTAAGCTATAAATGTTTAACTGCATGATATTACGCTAAAGGGCAAAGGCTGCCCTTCCTGCATCGCCCTAATATCATCTAAAAATACCGCAGTTTATTTAGAAATGACAATTTATGCAAATTTTTACAGTAATCGGCAGTTTAGTCGGCTAAGTGCAAACTGTTTGCATAATTAAATATTCGGCCGACGAAAACGTTTTTGCTTAAAGATGAATGGCTAATTTGTGCGTCACTTTAGTAGTATGAGATTACAGTTATGAGAAAACATGTTAGTAATGAAATTGGATTTGGGTTTAACTGTTTTTATATTTCATATTTTATTGAAGGAAGGATATTTAAAAAAAAAATCGTTACGAGCGTAAAATACATATTATATTATTATGTTTATTTTTCTTTATAAGAACATAAAGTAGTAGCACATTATTATTTGTATGAACTACCTATAATTTTGTAGATTTAATTTTGATAAAGTAACAGACAACCTGGCGCCGTATTAATATCTTATCAATATTATCAACATACTGTCTGAGGACAGACACACCTAAATCTGTGAAATCATCTTTATATATTACACATTTTTTACTTTTTTATATTTTACACACATAAAGTCACACCAGTATCTCAGGTTTTAATTATATCGTCCACATATCACCCAGCTTACATTTACTAAAATTTGGTTTATAACATCATAATCTAAATACAAAAAGTGAAGTTTAACATGAAGAATCAAGAAATTCATTGAAAATGTATCCACCATACAAATCTCTTATTATTTATTACCCATCTTGACTAATTATGAGTTTATTAAAATGATGGTGTAAATAGGTAAAGCGTGCAGATGAGCAACTCGACCTGATGGAGTGGAAGATGGACAATGTTGAGAAGGAGTTGGTGGAGCCTATCAATACACAGGACATGTGTATCATGAACCTGCTCAAGTCTGTTTCTGAGGTAACATCACATATTAACCAACACAGCTTGCTATTATATCTAAAAGAAGTATATTTAAATTGAAGTAAAAATAAAAAAATGTATTGCAATGCACAGCATTCTATTGAAAGTAATAAGATATGCATTTAAAGTTATTTAAAGAATTTTACAAAACAGTAATCTAAGATTTAATGTATTATTTGCCCAGATAAATTTTAAATCTCAAGTTACATTTCTATTACAGTCTGTCTGTTTAAATAGTATAATAAATAGTTAATACAAAATTATAAATAGGTATTCATTTCCTATTAATATTTATTGTTGAAACATCGTGGTTATGTATTCTTTACTTAAAATCCAAAGATCTTAAAATCACTAAATCTTGAGATTTCCATAAATAAACAGACTACTTATCAAGTAATATCCAAATAAAATGTGCACAAAGGTATCTGTATTGTTTAAAATGTGATAAGAAAATGGCAATGTTTACAGTTCCAATTAACTACAATCTAGATAATATAATTTGCAAGGCAAATTTGCAAACAACTTGTGCATAACTTTGCTTACATTAACAAAACTACTGTATATTGTCTTATCAGTATATAAACATTTAACCCAAATTTAAGTATCTAGTTACACTCCCTTTTAATAGTTAAAAGTTTCAATAATAATACAGTATTTGGCTACACAACAATGTATTGAATAGATAACTATACACCTCTGCTAATTTTACACACACTTGATACATGAGTCACACTCAAGTACTTTGATGTGTTTATTAACATGGCTGTGTGAGTCACGTCAAAATATTCCGTGTGTTGTGATCATAATTGACATAACAAGTGAATTATAGTCTTGTCTTGAAATGGGTGTCGTGAATAGTCGCTGATTTGAGCCCATTCCAATAAAACTATGTTTTTATTCGGATATTTGAGAACTTGCGCGAAAACCGCGATAATATCCTCCAAATTTGTAACATTTGTGTCTGTATAAGAAACTATTGTACGTGCGATTTGTATAATTAATTTAATATAACTTGCGGTTACGCTTAAGGAAAACATCGTGAGGAAATTTGCTTACCAAAGAGTTGTCCACAGACCACAACATATTCAGTGGTCTGTGAAATCAACCCACCCTGTCCGTTGTCTCACTTGCGAATCGAACTGAGAACTTTACG
This sequence comes from Deilephila porcellus, assembly GCA_905220455.2. NCBI lineage: Eukaryota > Metazoa > Arthropoda > Insecta > Lepidoptera > Sphingidae > Deilephila > Deilephila porcellus. Next base: position 11,480,103 of record LR999991.1, read on the forward strand.
GCTTGCATTCAATAACGGTTGCTAATATGTGATATAGTAACTTTTATAAATATTGATGATGATAGTTTTAGTTAAACAGCAATTGTGGATGTTTATTACGAGTGGGCAAGTACTAATGTTTTGTACCTCAGTTACAAATGTCCTTTTTGCTAGACTAATTTATTTCACTTCGTTTTATTATTCGTTTTATTATCGAGATTCAACATTGAATATTATAATACAAACGGCGGACTTATCGCTCAAGGCAATCTTACAAACAGTCGTAGAAATGAGCGACGAAAGGAAAAAAAACTAATATAAAAGATGTTAAGACATTGCGATGTCCCCATTAAGTCTATTAAAACACAGACATGCACCCTCATCTCGTAGCGATTCAAACCATTATGACCATTGTTTACCCCTATTATCAATGAATCTTAAACTAGATTTTTAAAGTGAAAGGTTGTTGTGTTTATCTTAACTACAAAATTGCTAGTTCATTTTCCCGACAGTTTCTTAAATAATGCTTAACTTAACGCCCGTTAGCATCGTAAAGTCAAGAGCCGAGTCTGCGACATGCATAATGAAGTCAAGTCCCACGTACATCGCACATTTGTGGGATAACTTTGACGTGACTCACTGAACCAGACTACATTAAGATAAATAACAATGTTAAGTGATAATGCAATATTCATACATTGAATAGCTAAGCACAGTACTTAGAATAATGCAAATAAGCTTATTTCCCAATATTGAGGTGTTATCAAGAACAACATTTGTACTGCAAATCAATACTTATTTATTCGAAGGAAATCTTTGTGCACGAACCAAGGGCGCCAAGAATCAACAGAGCGCGATGGAAGTAAATAGATGATCAACATTGTTGAAACGGGTTTCGTAAATATTTATCGAGTGCTTGTTTAATTCTAGTTTAAGTCTCGTTGAAACGAAATAAGTTGTGTCCTAAATACACAAAAGATATTTAAATAGATTGAATAAGTTGTAGAGAGCAGTCTACATATATTAAGTCTATGTATTAATAAGCCTACAGTGTATTTAATAACTTAATAAATGCAACTTTTATCTATATAAGATTTTAACATTATAAATACGCGCATTGTTTCGATGTTGTTCTCAGATACTATCTCAATGTTCCCCACATATCCTAATAACCAATTACGTATTGTTTAAGTACCTACTTATATATATCTATATTTATTTTCAGCCCCTTGCGTAATAGTAACCACACAGGTCAGATTTATTAACGTAACAGCGTTTTATTCATTGCAAATTGCCATTTTTTATTAATTTAATGTCCTAAAAGTAAGTAGTATTTAGAAAAAAACCTTTTAAAAACACATAAATACACAAAATAAAAACCAAAATTTAACAACTATACTAGAAATGGCAAATTGCAAGCGGCAAGCTTGACGTACTAGCTGACGAGAGGGCTTGACTGTAGTACCGAGTCGAAGCCCGTGCCAAAGCCCTGCGTGCCGGGCCGCTTCATGTCTTAGGGCTTGGACTATGTGTTGCAGGCTACTCTTCAGCGGACTATACGTGGCCGGGATGCAAGTGTGTGAACTGTTCGTGCTTTGTAAAATATATTAACATACGATAACACGAGCATTCAAACAATTTCGTAATGCAGAAATCGAAAAGGAAATAGCCCTTTCCGATACTCTTTAATTCAGTATATCGTCTTATTTATTTTAACAACACCGGTGTTAAAATCTTGCAATTAATAGAGATAGTAAATTGTTTAACTTTATAATTAAAGCCGTAAGATTTAATTTAAAAGGCTTGTCTTTATAATGTATCACTTTAAAAAGGCATATTAATTGCATAGCCATTTCAAAGCACTGCATGTCGCAAGCCTGCTAAAAATAATAAAATAAAAAAACATAACATTAGTATTAAAAATATTATGCATTGTAATTATTCAAGACACAATTCTATTGTCTCATCAAAAATAATACGAATTAACTGATGAAAGATAACAAATTATAAAATAATATAAATGTAATAAGTAAATTTAATTAAAAAAAAAATTACAATAACAAATAAATTAAAAACATTGTAACATTGCGATAACTTTTAGGAATTTCGTGTTCACACATTTGCATCTAAGCACGTGCGGTGTTTCTATCAGAGCTTACGTATTCTATATCGATGATATTTTTCTTTATTCTTCCTCATCATATCATCATCACTGCAAGTGGAATTTATCTATAATAAACCCTAATAATTTTAAATCGATAAAATAATGCATAACATTTAGCATCTAAAAAATATACTGTCGCCTGGAAATACAACGTTACCTTGTATTTTATAGATAGAGTTTTAAAAAAGTAGGAAAACGAAAACATTGATGTCTCAAATGTGGATAGTTTAACAAAATATCCCACCCTATTACTAAACAATTAATTCAGAAGGAGCAGGCATTGAACGTCGGCGATAGGTAATTGTTTGTCTAAACGGCATTGCACTTACAATACGGTGCAGTATAACTATGTTAATATATAAAAAAACATTAATTTATGCTTTATAAACAACAGAATACAAAAGCGGACTGAGGCATTCTCAGCCTGCCAACCTTTGAAAAATGTAGACAGATAAAAACCTAGGTGCATAAATAATAAATTAAGTTTGAATGGTCTCGCTTGCAGTGATCTATCCATTACACCGAATACTTCAAGACGTGAGACTGTCGCATATCATGATAGATTTTTATGAATCAGTGTCCGACGCAGCGGAATGTAGGTTGCACAAAATACTAACGTCGGCGAAAACAATACAGTATTTGCCTACATTCCAGCTGTATATACTTGTGGAGAACCAGTGCGTGGAATGCAGTCGTTGTTTAAAATACGGAATAAATAATCATACGAAACTGTAAGCATCAGTTTAAATTTGCCATCGGTATTGTCAAAAGCTATTGTACTACAAACTTTTTTGGACAGCACTATGTACAATATACGCGCATCTATTCATTCGTTAAAATGTACAATGCAAAAAACGTGCAGTATGTTTAAACACAGTCCTAGCTCATCTACCCAAGCATTAAAAATATAACAGCTATTTGAAAGCAACAACGACTGCATTTGACGCACCAAGTTAGCTAGTACTGAGGTGCAGGAGGTGCAGGTGCGGTCGGACTACCAGCAGCTGCGCGCCGAGCTGGTGGAGGTGCAGGCGCTGCAGCGCGAGCTGTCGTCGCGGCTGCGCGCGCAGCTGCGCCTGGTGCACGGCAAGTTCGCGCGCCTGCGCCAGAGACTCGCCGCCGCCTCGCCGCCGCGTTGAGGACGCACCGAGAGCCTCTCATGTCTGCTTGATGAACACAACCCTTAACTTCATTTTTGTGCTGTCGCGTGAGAAACTTCGCAAGAACTGAAGCATTCACGGGCATTAGTATCTGAAACTCCATGAACTAAATATCTTTTACTACCACATCAGTGATAAATGTTCTTTAAAAAATTGGCAATGTCAGCAATATTTGGTCAGTTGTAGCCTTAGTAACGACAGCCAGAAAGGTAAGGGCTCGGAGGAGTATTATTGTGGGTTATATCATATGGTAAGCAACAGCTTGACTGTATTCTTGGCATTGTCAATATCCATGAGGAGTAGCAGATTATTGCTTAATAGGTCAATAGCTCATCTGACTACATAGCTAGATGAGAACATGACAATAAAACAAAGTATTTGATGACCCCAAACTGCCAATTACAGCTTTTTGGGACAGTGATCGAAAACGATATACAAGGGTACCTAAATGGTACTGTCGCTGCCATGGCACTCTGAGCGAACTGGACTGGGCTACAACTGATCTACATTTTAGCCAATACAGGGAACGTTGGAGTATACATAGATATATTCAAGTCTTTAAAAAAAAGCTGTGAAGTTTCTTAAATGACAATTTTATTCAGTTCTACCACAATGTAAGTCGAAATAGGACAAAAAACAGAATCCGGTTAAACGGAGTTCAGTTCTTAAAAAAGAACCTTTATTGATACAAAGATGAAACAAAGTCAAAATAATATTTTGATCTATATTCTATTGAAACCTTACATTGTGTTAGGATTTTATACTTTATGTTTATGCCAGAAGAGTCTAATGTTCATCAGCAATAAATAGCAGGCCTATTTGTACCATGAGTACATACTATCAGGTCAGGCTATGACATGGGGAGCCCTCGATAAATAACTGCTCATTTCACAATGAAGGAGATTTAAAATAAAGTAATTTTATTAATGTATTTGTAGTGCCCCTAATATAGGTAAGATTTTAGAAATTACAACCATCGTTTTTTATTGATATAAAGATACAAAGGCTATTAGAATATATGTATTTAGACAGCATATTTTTTACGTAACTAATATTTTTTATGAGATATACTTTATTTTTTCATTACGTATAAATCTATCATTGATTCTAAGATCTATCATTATAGTGAATTAATATTGTCTTATTTTTCAAAAGAGAGAGAGAAAAAAGTAAATTTTGACTTGTTCAGTGTGTAGTCTATACCAGTTCTTTTTAATTTAAAAATAACTATAGTGCGTTGACGTAACACCGTAACAGTGGTTCGTAGGGGTAAGAACGTAAACTATAAAATGTAGGAGTTTGATACCCCTTCCATCCTTGTATTACGGTGTTACCAACGCACCCTATTTTTATATCAACAAAAACGTTGGTTGTCGTTGAATTGTGCCAACATTATACACGTTTAGAGTATAGCACTACAACGCACGGTTCACGACAGTTCAAATATAACTTAAACTCGGATCTCACTCGATACTTAGCTGTAGTGTGGGTGGACGGTTTACGGGTTATACAAGTATTAAATTATATATTATGTCTCTCTGTTGGGCTTGGGCATCTTCTATGATTTAGTAGTTAAACCTAAGTGATGGGTTGAATTAAGATATCTTTGAAATTATATTGATTATTGAGTTTTTATATCGATGTTAAAAGTATTTATTACTCCATTATCCAACATACTTTCCATTGATAGGCTTAGGTGGTCTCTAAAAATAGAAGTTACCTTAGACCTCTCACTGGTTTAATATGGATTGGTGGATATTGAAAATATCGATTATATTTGCTACTATGTTAAAAAATATGTGATAATTGAATTTTTTGAGTGTTAATGTTACGTATATAGTAAAATATAATTTGTATATGACCCGTAATACCGATATTTCATGGAAACATTTAAATAAAACTAGTCGACGTTTACATTGACTGTTTAGTTTTAGTGTTTATTCTATACAAGTAGATTATTTCGTTAATGTAATTTGGTGCTAAAGCTAGTGTGCGGACACAAAGTACTGAGAGACGTAACAATTGCGTTGATATTAGAACAATCTCATCGAAGAAATAGTGTGAACCTATCGTAAGGTAGATAATAGTGGGTGGGATATCGATATTGACTTTTCACATTCTTCCATATTTTTTATCGATGTCGATAATAGTGGTGTGACTATGGAATAGTACAATTATTGATTCTTCAGAGTTTTGGAACTATAAATTAAATAACAGATGAAATCGGTTACTAATGTAATAGTGTAAAATCGATAATATATCCGAGGTGATTGACATTACAGATATTTTTTAATTTCTCATATTGATAAACCAATTTCAACTGAATTAAACTTACTAAATTACACAGTAACACCACTTATTGTATATCAATATTGTTTTTATTTTTCTACATTACCTTACTGCTAATTAGACGGAGCTACGCTAAAGGAATTCCAACCTTAACATAATATAACTTTAAATGACGTAAATACTGAGTAAATGACGAGTACTTAGGTCATTTTAAACTTACATCTATTTTCCTTTAAGCGTACCCATGTCTAATGTCGTAAGGATCGTCAATTCGATTTATATATAGACATATTACAATGTTTTTGTATTTATTTGCATGTTTTGGTAATTTATATTATAGTATTTTCATGTCTTTAGAGACTTTTGTTAAATCATTTCATAGAATGAATATTTATTATAGTGTTGTTATGATTGAGTTGTGATTTTCATTTGTATTTTTGACTATTATAGTTGTACTGTTACCCCATATTAAATGTAATGGGGCATTCTTACAATTCTTTTAAAGATGACTATATAGACCAAGAGCCTGTGGCCGCCAGACTTTCATCATTTTACAAAAGCTGAAAGTTTGTCTGCGCATGCCCCTGACATAGGCATCACGCGATCAGCTATAAAGCCACTCCGATCGGAACTTCATTATCTAATGAAGGCGGCCACGTGCTCCTGTTCTAATCTTTTGTAGTAAATTGATTGTAAATCATCTGGAAATAAAGATTTTGGTAGTTTGAAATCAAGTGGAGTTTGGACTAGCTTACTAGATTTTGTGCTACGTTAAAATTTACTATCAAACTACAACCGTTTTGATATGGGGTAAGCGTGCATTGGTAAATGTTTTAACATTAAATCGTATACGTAATTTAGATTCGTTGTGATTTTATATTTTCTAATAAACAAAGTGCCTCATTATTTCTATCTCCTTGTATTTTTTTTTTCTGTGAGCTGTCCGATGCATTGCATGACTAGTTGGATAATTTCATGACGATTATATTCAGCGAATATATAATAAGTCTTTCATTTAAAATGTATTCTAATGAACTTAAAGAAAAAACAATTTTTATGTAAATAAAACACATGGGGCAGTGTCCCAATGCAACGGACTAAAATTATGTCCACGAAACTTCTGTTGGATAATGGGTAAAATGTGTATTTTGTTCATTAGTAAAATAAATCACAATTTTAGTCATCATACTTTCACATATTTTTCTACACGATGAAGTATTTTTCAATATTGCATTTAAACGTTGCATTTGGATAAGGTGGCGGAGCGGGTCGGGAGCGTAGTCGATAGTCATTTTCTTTAGTAATTGCACATATCACGCACTTGCATGTTTTATCGTATTAGTCAATACGGGCGACGCCGGGAATTATAAACTAAAGGGTTTACTAATGTTTGAGCAAAGAATGTACTTATTTATACTTTTAATTGAGTTAATTATTAGGATCCATAAATTAAGAATTTTCGTTTTATTTTACAATAAAATTAATCAGTAACTAAGTTTTTTTTACTGGAATATATGGCCTAACTCCTCTCAATCGTACTCTGGATTGTAGAGGAAGCCCGTGCCCTGCAGTGGGACGTATATGGGTTGATACAGATAAGATTTTTTTATATTATCCATGTATCAAATGCACATGGTGTTATCAATATGTTATATTCTAAATAAAATTAAGACGGTCCTGTTTATAATTCCCGGTGTAAACGTAAAAAAAAAATAGTTGTAGCCTAAGGGAAATACATGTCTGATACTATGTCTAAGTCGTAAAAATCTAAATTTAAAAGTATACTTTATTTATCTAGACTAGACTAGCTGTAGGACTCTGTGGGTTTTTTGATATAGTTTTACAAATACGGTGAACCAATTCTAAAATTATGTTATCTTTAAACCACTTAGTTTTGTAAAAATCATTTTTTTTTAATTTGTATCACCCATTGACAGCTCTGATTTTTTTACTTATGTTTTTTACCGTTTTATTAGCATATATGGTCAACGCCATTTATGTTATTAGCCAATTTTATTTATTATAACAAAAGATATCGATTTAATTTTGTTAAGAGCTGTCATTGTGAATATTGTAATAATACGAGTAAACATTGTAATTCTAAAATTAGATCGACACAATTATTTAAACGACTGCATCACTGTACCTTGATGTCCAATTTGAGACAATATTCAATCTATATAATTCCTATTTACTGTGTAATTTTCATTTAGTATTTTATGTGCTAAATGTTTTATTGAGATCGATAAATTACTTATCAATTTCTCTACTATATTTTATACAACTTATCCTTGTAGGATATTTTTTTTTTCTAATATTTTATGTTGTACATTTTTATCCCAATGTGTAGTGTTTGTATTGGTATGCGGTCTTGATGTAATTGAGACGCTGGTGTGTAGGCAATCGATAGTTACGGCCGGGTTCAGGGTTGGTATGGTTAAGTATTTTTGGGGTAAAAATATACAACATTACTTTTCTAATTGACTATCTTCGTTAAGATATCAAATTGATTTGTTGAATTATTTGACAGCATTTTGTTTATCAAGTACATGCCTTGAGTGAGAATGAGACGGGATGGGCGGGATATAATGGGACGTGATGAGAAATTCCAAATAAAGTTAACATCAAATAAGGTTAATCACGCAGAAAAATTTTGCGGGCAGAAGCTAGTTTATAATATAGAGGGAGCACTGGTACTTATAGTTATAAGTCGATATTCATTGTTTTCTCAATATGGTATGTCTATAAGAGAGATGAGATTAACTGCGTTATTTATCGGTCTCTATAGAACCCATTGAATCTGTTGTGAGCGCTGATCCAGACGACGGATATAGGTCAGGCGCACTCACCGCGCCCCTAATAACTACCCTCACTTCGTAATTCCAATCGTCGAGCACGATTTACTAAATTGGGTTGCAAACTGAAACTTTGACGAAAATGCAGACAACATTTTCTTAATTGTGCAATATTTAAAATAAGAGTAACCTTTGCAGGTACTTTAGTTACTTTTGTGGTGAAATTATAAATGAATGAAGGTATCTGGATCTCCGCTCATTAATTTAAAGTTATTGTTTAATATGAATTCTATATATTTTCTATGTCTACTGTACACGTAGTGTTTGTAGCCCACTGGGATTCTTTGTACTGATACCCCATTTTCTATTTGTTTTAAATAAAATATTTTACGGTTGATATGTTGTTTTTGTTATAATTATAGTCAATCAACGTCCTCATACTGGCAGATGAGAAAATGAACGTGTGTGTAATGTACTTACGTACGCATGTAAAAAGTTATACTTCTTTTTAAGATAAATGTCACTTTTATCCCGAGATTGTACAATGGCCTGTCGTTCATCGCCATATTTATTCTAAAATTACATACCCACATGTATATTAATTTCGAGGGTAGTATTAAAAAAATATCAAACCTCACTAGTTTTTATAACATCAATATCAATGGTATGACGTAACATTAACGAAACGCTGATTGGTCCTACGTAGTTAGTGGGCGTGGCTTAAACTGGAAGGAGCATCAGATGTAGCCAATAGGAAGTTAGCTTCTTATTATGAATGAAAATATCTCCGTCAACTTTATGCATTCCTGGTACATGAAAAATGAAAACCCATTTTGTGTGCCGCAAAATCTGTACACAAAATCTCGCGAAGAACACGTTGCGAACCGTAAAGTACTAGGGGAACAAAGAATGAAAGAGTACTGCACGTTACTCTGTCTACAACTTCATCGAATTTACCCACCATACTTTTTACAAATATTCTACCGACAAACTCCTAAGATGTTCTGTTCTCCTGGTAGGTTTCGATGCTGCCTTGGGCATTATTCGAGTAATTCTGGTGTGACAGTTAGGAAAAACTATGTTCTACCCTCACAGTAATCGTTTTTTACACCTGTCCTTTATTTTTATGAATATAAACAATGCCGGTGAATGGTGTATTGGTTTAGGGATGTGAATACGGGAAATGAGAAATGACTTCGCTATTTGATAGTGTGGTAGTACTAGTGCAAAGGTTAGTTATCATATGCAGTCACCAACGTGTATGTTATGTAACTGGAACATTCAAAGTTTTCTTGCTACTTCTTAAGCTTATTCGAACATTGCCTACAATCACATTACTTGTTGATGTCTGTGTTTCAAACACAAACCACCCAAATTCACATACAATCACACCTGTAGGACATACAATTAAACTTAAAACTGCACCAATCAGTAGTACCTACACTCATGAACAGAAATGTAGAAAATAAAACACATTTACCGAATATATTCCTTTATTCATTTGTACTTACAAACACAATAGAGACGCGTGGAATGCAACGAGACGGAATAGTCGTTGTTATACATGTTAATGTGTTAACTTGCGTCGAGGCGTTAAACTTGAAGGAGTTGGAAGCCTATTCAGTCCTTTGCAAGTAGCCAGGGCCTTTGAAAAGGGCAATGAATGGTCTATTAAAGTGTCAATCAGGACAAAAATGGAAGTTTTCAGCGCAAGGACTTGGCTTTAGAAGTCGATCATGAGGATAAAAGACTTTGTGACTCGCTGATGAACTGACGTCAAAGTTCGTTTTAACTGGGTAAAGCAAGGGAAATAGTGTAGGTATAATATCGACAATGTTAAGAGAAGGAAACGAGTTCAAGAAGGTATATTGAGTAAATCATTGATAGCGCCTCATTTATTTATAAGTGTATACAAAAAGAAAAATTTTTTCTAGGGAAGAAACTATATTTGTAACAATTTTTAGCACTATGAAGATCTAAAATATAATCGACTTTTTATGGAAAAATCCAAATTATTTGTTAAAAAAATTAAAATAGCTTATTAGGCAAAGATCGCCATAGATTATAAAATCAACAAAATGAGAATAAGTACAACGTTTAAAACCTAACATTTCACCCAAAACAACGTATTCTCGTTTCAATATTTAACGCCTCAAAGTACTTAAATAAAAATATAAAAAAATGCTTAAAACTGCACTAGAACTAAGACACCTATAATACTTGTCATTATTGCATGCATTACAAACGAAATTGTATCACAGATAGGACAAACTATGAGCACTAACTATCGACACGAACATAAGGTTTCCGTTGAACCATCGAGATTAATAAACTGATTGGTATGTTTGCGGTGCTACTATTATATGACAAATATTGGAGACATCAAAACATAAACACTGATTATATTTAGATAAAAAAATGATAATACGAAAGTTATTAAGGTATTGTATGGAATTTTATAATTTACTTGTTGTTTAATAATAATTAAATTAGGAATATAAGAATTGCGATTTTCGAACATAATATGCCGCATAAAAAACAATTTACTTCACATATAAAGAATTTTTGAATATTTTGCGACATGAGTATAATTAAAAATGTACTTTAGGAATTGGCGCTAAAATTAACCAAACCTAGAAAACGCATTAATAACACCATATAACCGTAGCACTGTAAACTCACAAAAATACAAATAAACAGCCAATGTTATATTAAAAGCATGAGTAATATTAATAAAGAATACATATAAATGGCACCCTGTGTCATCAAATTCAGACTCAAAATGTAAAAAAAGAACTTAAAGCTACAGCAGATGTTAATAAATTAATGTAAAGTTAAACAATATTGTCGAAAACACTAAAAACTAAATGTAATACAGATGTTGATGAAATTAATATATTACGGAATTTATTGTTCTTAGGTAAGGAAGAGCTGGCGATGAGAAACGTAACAAAAGGCCAATATGCCTTTACAAATTCTCAATTTATTAAAATAAATGCAATTTTGGAATGTAATTAAAATAGAGTTTTTTCATTTCATATTCGTACCAAAAATATAATCTGTTTTCTGTTACATTGATCATTTTAGCATTCCTATAACGTTTAGGTATTAAAACAAAAATGAATCAAATATAAATCTACAGAAAAGAGACACAAATGTATTGCTTTCTAAATAGTAGTATTTTTTTCTGAATGTTTCTTGTTTGTATTAAAAAAAAAATAAAAAAAATAAAACATAAATCGGGTATTTCAAGAGACATTCCCATCGCCGGCGTAACATGGCACAGTCAAGTATACATTTCAGTATATAACCAACAAAATTGCTTTAATTTTGGACAAAACAATTTTCGCATTGAAATATCTCCATCTAATCTAATATATTACAAAATTGTACAAATGTTTATCAACTTGTGTATAAAGTCAGTATTTACACTGGATACACGTCACGCCACGCAACGCATGTTAAATGTGTACATTGATTTATATTTTTAACACAATAATGTATATTTTGAGATTTCATAGCGTGAGATTCTATAAATTTAAAGCTAAATAATTTCAATAAACAAAACGACGGAATAGAGGATGGCTATGTATATTTATTTTTAAATAATTTATATCATTTGTATTCGAAGATAAATTGAAATATTATTTTCAGTGATGGTTATAGTAAGGGATTTTTAAAATGGAATTAAAAATTGACGAAAGTGACAGCATTTTATGTCAATAATGTTTTTAGGTTTTTATGGATAATATTACAATATATCAGGGGCTTGTGGTTTCCCTCGTAAATATAACTTAAAACTATTAAATACAACTTTTGAAAATTTAAAATACTATATTTGACTCCAGACTACAATCGCAACATTAAAATGAAATCTTCCCTCTACTCTCATTAATATACTTTGTGTAAAGTGAATATATTCTTATTATACGTATATTTTGTAAAAACATTTACCTATATTTCGAAGTTAAATAATTTCAATAGGTAAAACAAATTGACCTTTACCTCAGAATTGAAAAGTCGTGAAGGACATTTTGTGGCTACTGCAATTTTTATTTTATAAAGGTTTCGTACATTACAACTCCTCACGACCCGTCGACGTCCAGTCAGCGTCGCCGGCACTGCAGGGCACGGGCCTCCTCTATAATCGAGAACGATTGAGAGGGGTTAGGCCATGTCAATGGCCATAGTCCACCTCGCTGGCCGAGTGCGGGTTGGCGGACTTTACGTACCTTGGATTTTTTTATAAATCGCCACGGTATGCAGGTTTCATCACTGTATACATTTATGTAAAAATTGCAATATCCCCAAAATCAGTTCAAATTATTAAACTACAAGGTATCGATATTATAATTCTATATCAATCAATATTTATACTACAACAGGCGTGGCGTGACGTAGGGGTATAATGTAACTTGTAATATTTAACTATGAGTAAAGTAACGACGCGATGTACCTAGCGGATGAATTGACGTGAAGCGACTACCACGCAGTCTTGATTCAAGGCACCGGCCACACACACCAACTATGACGGCGGCTTGACAACTCCATCCTATACTAGGGGTAAACGGTATGGTAGTTATCCAGTGAATAGCCCATTGTAAAAAAAAAGTATTCTTCACTGTTAATAAGAATGAGCTCACACTAATGCTGGAATAGTAGATTTTTTCATAGAAAATATTTAAGTTCAGCTTTTTCAAAATGTTATCCAGGGGCTGTAAAATAATGAAATATGTAACTGAGCTATCCGCAAACGCGATGCGCCAAAAAATACACAACATGTGTGTTTGCCGCAGTCAACGTCTTTTTTGTCGTTAATACTCCAAATCTAAAATGACTTCGACGTAGTCATGTAGTAACAGCAAAAAATCTGCTTTTTTGTTGGGACATCACTATAAACTGAAGAATCATACCGTTCACCCTATAATCATTAGCCACAGAAAATCCGCTGCAACATCCAATACATATTTGCATTTTCTAAGCCTGTACACGCGTGCTAATCAGAAACAATATTTAATTGACCACAATGGCAGCTAAAGCGTTCAACAACAATCATTGTACAATCCCGCGTGATATATTTAATTCGCTATCTACAATATTTAACTAGAACTGTCAGAGTACAGTCGCCTGCATTATATTGAATGAATTTCTTAATAGTTCAAGCTATATTATTTATAACACAAATGAGTTGAATCAAACGACTGATGTGGTGTGCGTTTTCTACTAAGGAATAATCGCTACCTTTGGCATGCCTTAGCTATTTCTTTGACGCACCTATAAATTCAGGTTATTGTGTTTACTGGTACACAAGGAATAAAGGACATATTATACTGCATATGACAATGTAGAATTATATATTATAATGTTATATATGACAAAATTCATTTTTCGTTACAATCATGTATAAAAATGAGTATAATATATCGATTATTACATTGTTAAATTCCTATGGATTTAAATTATTTTTTATGTTAAACCAATACACAACCATAACTTTTTATTTACTCATAAATATTTTTATTGAACGCAGGTGACTGTACTTTCTGACATCTGTCATTGAGCTGTCAAAACCGCCGCCATTCGGCCGCCATTTTAAACCGTACGTATTCCCACAAGCGAGCAGAGGTAACGCGGTAAACTTGTAAACGGCATCCAAATCGCACCTCCATTTCTGTCGTATAAAAAATGTCCAAAATTGCACAATAACTGCATTATGTAGGTTCAAAAAGCGTTAACTTTCACCCCAGTGTTGTAAATGTTGCAAACAATATACCGAGCCTTTTCAAGATAAACATCGTTGCCGCCGTAAGAAAATTGGGTTTGAAAAATAATCTCTTGTTTAGATGATGGACCACCTTATCGTGTTCATTGCTCACTTAGAAGTGTTTTAAATTTACATATACATGCTTTTTAAGAAAAACAAAACGTAATCAATACCTACTTTTTAATGCAGGAAAAAAAAACCTGTAAAAATGCTAAATGTTGAGTATGTTTTTTTTTTTTTTTGAAAGCTTAATGATATATTTCTTGTTCAAAATAATTATTTTATAACATTAATTCTATAATTATTTGCGATATTAAAGTAGCGCTCTATAGGTTCCAGGCATTAAGAATATTCATTTTTATTTTAGATATCAAAAGCATAGTGGCAACAGATTGAATGCAACATTTGCAACACACTGCGGGTATTTCGATATAAGTACAAACAACAACTCAACAATTGTATATGAACTACTCGGAACAACATGGCAAGAGTACATTTGTCAGTCCCATCGGACGCGCTCGCCTTCAAACTGTCAATATACTGCCATGAAGACATCATATTCTATAGAACAGTGATATTAAAACAATAATAACTGATTTTATACTGCACTTGGTGGCAAGTGCAAAACTATTTAAAAAATCGAGCTGTTCGAAATAGTTTGTAAAGTCTGCAGTACGATGTACTTACATATATGCCATATTTGTATGTTTATTTTTAGCTTAAAATTTGTGGGCTACTCGAGGCATAACACACACCATGAAATCGATAAAAAATGGATTTAATGTATTCTACTTTGGAAAATTATGATGTCTTCATCACAGTATACAAGCAACTCACCAAAATTGGCTCAGCATTGCAACCAAAATACATCAACCAAACGGTCACATCACCCGCTCTACAGGAGAAGTGTCATTCAGTTCCTGCCGAGTCTTGTCCAGCTCCAACTCCTTACCCTTCCCGTTAATCTTCAGGTTGGCCAGGCTCACGTAGTTACTCCTCGATATCCCCGGCTCCCGCTTCTTCTGCACCTTATCTGCACCTTCAGGACTCTTCTTATCTGCACCCGGAATATTATTAACATGTGGGCTACGCAATACTGGAGTTTTAGTATCAGCAGGCGCTTTTATCTTATTCCGTCCGATGTCCACAAACTTCGGCTCCTTTTCGTATTTCGTTCTCTTGTCTCGGTAGCTGAACCTTCCATCCGCGAATTCTGGCTTCTCTGTAGGAATGTGCCTACGGAATATGGGCGTCATGGGTTTACCCATACTCGCTAATTTTAAGTCACTTTTGAGCACGTCACTGTCTTTCGTCGTCGGCTTTCTTTCTTCCTCAGCCGGCCTAACCCTATACGACCGGCCCATGTTACTGGGCGACGCCGGCCTCTGAATAAAAAACTTACTTCTAGACTTTTCGTCCTTATTGTCCTCTATTTCTGGCTTATTGCGAACCACCTCAGCAGTGTTGGGTTTGAACAACCTGCTGAATTTGGGTGAGAGTAACTTTTTGGTGAAAAAATTAGTCTTTTCACTGGGCTTCTCTTTTTCGACGACCTTGGGGATGTTTTTCACTCCTTCAGCCATCATGGGGTTTTTGGTTAAGTAGTCGATGTTGTACCGCCTGCTGTCCACCTCGGAGATTTTCCTTTCATTCGTCAGGCATTCTGGGTTCCTCAGTATGACTTCAGAGACATCATAACTTGACTTCTTTGCTAGAAGACTTTCGCCTTTCTTGACGATACCAGTGAAGAGGTTATTGGGTTCGACATCAATTTTCTTATATGAGCTGAGGTTTCTGTACCAGCTGGTGATGTCGGTGAGGTCTTCGTCGGTGGAGTCGCTGTCGGCGGCGTCGTCGGCGGCGTGGCAGTGGTCGGGGATGCTCGTGTGTCGGCAGAAGGTGAGCGGCGCGTCGAGCTGCAGCTTGTGCTGAGTCTCGAGCCCCTCCACGGACTGGTTGCGCAGGAAGGGCGGCAGGTCGTGTTGCTCCACGCGCCGGGTCTTGTTGGGCTCCAGCTTGTTCAGTTGGGCGTCGGGACTTGTACGCTTTAGCGGTGGGGGAGGTTCCAGCCATTCTGTTATGTCGTCCACCTGGTGAAAAAATAGCAACTTGAAAACATAATGAGAGATATTGGATTTAGACGATTATGGGATATTTCAAATGATTTATATAGGCAGTAAAAACTATTTGATCACGAAATGTTATCTCATAATGTAAGGTACCAGCGATATTTTATAAAAACCCTAAATATAATTTTGATGTTTAGTTCCAAAATCTACACTAACATCGGAAATAATTATTGCAATGTACATGTCTGTGACCTGTGTATATGCGCATACGTGTGTACATGTCCGTGTGTGAACACGTGCGTGCGTGCGTGCGTGACAGCACGTTTGCGTGTGGGATTGCATGCGTGTTTTAACGTGTGTGCGTGCATGTGCATGTGTGTATGTGAGTTTTGTGTATGCTAATTTCAGGTTATGTTAATGTGATTCTCACAACGCATGTATCAGGTACATTAGTGAGCAGGTATGTGTGTGTACCTTGGTGATGTCGATGGTGTTGCCGCGCGCGCGCAGGATGTACCCGGGCGTGTGCAGCGCGTGCTGGCTGCGGCTGCGGCAGGCGGGCGCGGCGCGGGGCGCGGCCCCCAGCGCGGAGGCCGACACGCACTTGCCCAGCGCGCGCCCCGCCGGAGCCTCCAGGCAGCAGATAGTCGCGTTTGATTGAGACTGCGGACAAACATTTACGATAAATACATAGGCTTCAAAAGTATATTACGCCATCGTAAAACAATAGGAGTGGACTCTATGTTAAAGAAATAATTTGGCTGGAATGTCTATTTAACATATGATTATCAACTAATCTGTACTAGAGCACAGGATATTTACTGATGAAAAAACATATTCAGTCAAACAGTCCTTACAAAATAATTCAATTGTTGTATAATATCACCAATGAAGTACCTATCAAATAAAATAGTGTTCCGACATATCAACCAGCATACCTTGATAACCCCAGCGTCCTGCAGCACATCCTCACTGCCCCTCCTGCTGGACGCCCTGGTGAGTCCTCCGAAGCCGTTGGCATCCCCGGGGCAGGCGTTGGGGGTGCCGTGGTCCCGCTGCATGGCGCCGCACGCGTAGCGCTGGATGTCGGCCAGGAGCGAGGGCGGGACTGGTCCGGGGTTGGACAGGTGCATCACCAGCGTTTCCAGCCAGATCTCTATCACTTCGAATGGCGGCCTGGGACGAGAAAAATGGTTTAATAAGGTTGGAGGTATATAATGATCAATATTTTCCTTCTAGGAAACCGACTAAAGTATTTTATTGCGGATAAAAAGCTTGACTTGGGGACAGGATG
This sequence comes from Deilephila porcellus, assembly GCA_905220455.2. Taxonomy (NCBI): domain Eukaryota; kingdom Metazoa; phylum Arthropoda; class Insecta; order Lepidoptera; family Sphingidae; genus Deilephila; species Deilephila porcellus. The sequence goes on from LR999991.1 coordinate 11,497,617, forward strand.
GACATATAAATATTTTTTACGTGGTGAAATAAAGTCGTAATGTATTTTCTTGTCTGTTCTCTATAATTTATTTGGACATGAAGTTATTCCATTTAGAGGTCGCTAGAAGGTACTAAAAGTATGCCACTTCTAACCCGGTGCTATAGAAGTCCTTGGAAGAGATCTATGTTCATAAATGGACTTCCTAGGCGTGGAGATGATGACGATGATGACGACATATATTCTCCTATTCACCTGGTGTCGGGATCGAGGTTGCAGGCCAGGAAGGCGACCCTGTAGAACGGCTCCGGACAGCCGGACGTCCGGCAGAACTTCTCGATGAAGGCGGACTCGTTCAGACCGAAGTCGGAGCGACGCGGCAGGAAGTCAGGGTCCGCTGAAACCCTGCCTATGATCTGAAATAACATTAATCTGATTTTAGGTACTGGATAAAATAAATATGATTGATATGTTTGGTGACGCAAATAAATGTGATAAGCCTAAGCCTTGCTATAGGTCATTAAAAGTCTTAAGTGGGGCGAACATCATGAACAAAATCTGTATCCGCGTATTAGCCAAACAAGATACATATGTCAGTGGTGCAAGAGGAAAAATAGTGTAATTGCATAGCAGTAACGGAAAAGAACAGAAATAACAGTATCGAAATTATTTTTAAAATAAAAAAAAAAAAAGTTTGATGGATTAGCTGTTTTATAACCCAACATTGAAGCTACAGTACTATGGTATCATAAGTGTGGACTGGACTCTTCTAGTTAAGCCGATTGTATATATCTACTATGTTAAAGTACATACCTCGCACAGTATGATGCCGAAAGAGAAGACGTCTACCTTCTCGTCATACACGTTGCCGTTCATCATCTCCGGAGCCATCCAGTACGGATTGCCCACCACCTGTGTATCCAGAATAATCTGATATTTAAATGAGTACCAACTAGGGTATTCAGTAATTGTTTTTACAAGTGACCTCATCCAAGGGTAGGGCCAGGTTGGTGTCAATTGAGTGATAATGATGACGTTAAATAATATAATAATAACACCAAATCACCCCCAAGCTGGACAAACGACTTAATAAAGATTACAGAAAATAGCTCGAAACATTGAAAATTATGATGATGGTGATGAGAGAGGTAGTTTGTGTCTACTGACGGTATATGTCTTGCGTTACAATGCAGACCACACTTTCTAACAGGCTTCTATTGAGATCTCTTAGACTTATGCTCATTTTCCTATGACTGGTGATAGTGATGATGGAAGTATTTGCGATAGTGTTAATGGTGGGAAGTGTGTATTGTCACTTTATCTTATGCATCGCAATGCAGACCACTTCGAACAATTTCCTGTGGCTGATGATGAAGATGATGAAGGTGATGAGAGTGAGATGAGATGCTATATTAGTGGTAGTGTATACGGACGGTGTATCTTTTGCGGCGCAGCGTGTTGTGTCGGTGCGCGTGGGAGGCGCTGCTGGCGGTGCGCTGCACGATGCGCGCCAGACCGAAGTCCGCCACGATCACCGTGCGGTCCTGCAAACACCAAGGGACACATACTGTAGAATATCCGGAGGAATTTAAATACATGCGTGTGGTTTATAGCTAAATATATTTACACTGACAGGTCATTGATATTTCAACAGTTCTTATTATAAACGATACAACAATCTAAAAAGGTCCAAACACTACATACACACATGTAGCTGAAAGCATCCATATCACCTGAAGACAATCACTCTCGGTACGTTTCTAGCAGTCGTTACCACGGTCGTATAAGTTCTGAAACAAAACCTGAACTCTCTGCTTCGATGTTTCCTGAGCTTTATGACAGTGAGTCGTATCTTTTTTGTGTCCTTTAGATGAGACATGATTAGCGAATTTACCACACACGATTTGCAGCAAACTGTCAGCGCAGTACCTCTAGTAGTTTGAAAGGTGTATGCAATACCATCAGGTGTATGACTAACCCGTTCACCTATGACGAAAATAAAAAATGGTCATAAAAATGTGATTTTATTGTCAAGGCTATGAAGGGTTTGGAAGGGAGGGCAGGGGAGCCAAGGGACTGGCTGGGGAGCGGATAGCCACATGAAAGGGAGGGGGGCAAAGGAAAGGGAAGGAACGACGGAAATGGTGCGTTACCTCTCTGACGAGGCAGTTGTGCGAGTTGAGGTCCCGGTGGATGACGTTCATGCGGTGCAGGTAGCCCACGCCGGCCGCCACGTCCCGCGCCAGCCGCGCGCGCGCGCCCCAGCTCAGGCACAGCGAGCGATCCTTAACACAACGCGTTTTATCAGCATTCTACACTTCATCACCATCATCATCTTAAGAGATTTCTACGCAACGTCTTATCGCTCCCAAACACCTATCTCTAAATACCGAATATAAAAATATATTTACATTTTCTACTCACCACAAAGATGCAAACAAAATGTATAAATATTTTAATTTTAATTAATATTTTATCTTAAATGTAAGTTTATAGTGCCAAGTCTATTTACCTGTATAAGTTGATGTAAAGTGCCTCCCGCGACGTACTCCGTGACCAAATGCAGTCTCTTATCTTTATATAAAACGCCTACAAATCGTAACACGTTAGGATGTTTTAGAGAACGTAGCACCGCCACCTGCAAACACAAACAACAGTTTTTATAATTTAAGTCTTATTAGTTGTGAGCATGACTAGACGAGCAAGTCACTGGCCGATCAGAAGTTGTCATTACTAAACACTGCATAGCACTGCTGCACTAGGCAATTACTACAGTATGATTGTAATTTATTTCAGATTATGTTTTATGAACAGTCAGAATCATTGTGAAGAGATAAACATTTGCATTCTTTTACTACTAACTTAAATACATTTACTTTAGCTTGCCAATATAAAAAAATGCATACCTCCTTGAGAAAGTTTCTCTGTGCATCCTCATCGACCCTGTATAGTTGCTTCAGCACCATCACTTCGTTGGTGTCCCGGTGCGTCACTTTGTACACCTCGCCGAAAAACCCAGAACCTAATAATTCACCCTGAAGGAAGAATACGTTTGATTTGAATTTATAACATGGCAGAGTAACAATAAGATATATTTTTGATTGGAAATAATTCGATTATACAAGTTAACTGTGACACCATAGTGTTTCGCTATTATTTGCGACAATATATACATTAATGGAAAGCTAGGGGGTAAAGTATATAGTACATAATAATTTTGATTAAACATGTTGTAAATTCTTGTATAAGGGTAGAACTGTACACTGTGCGGTTAGCAATAAGCGTTGTATGAGTGCAAGCAAACGACCACGTACATATCTTCGTGCGTGTGCATGTGTGCGTACTTGACGTGCATGTTGACGTGCGTTTTCACGTGTGTGTGTGTGTGTGTGTTTGTGCATATACGTGTGCGTGTGTTTATGTGAGTAGGTGTGTGTGTGTGTGTGCGTGTACCTGCAGCAGGTCGCTGGCGCGGAAGACCTTCTGTCCGTTGTAGTGGTCGTGCTCGGCGCGGAAGGAGCGCGCGCGGGACAGGTCGCGCAGCACGCCGCTCGCCTCCTCGCCGTCCACGCTGCCGACAACACTAACACATTGTGGCACTAACACATCCACTACACTATAGCTATCAAAATATTAGCCCACATACGACTCACTGTCGAGCCTGGGTAAACATTATGACTGAATGAGATTTAGGCCTTTATCCGCTACATAAGCCGCTAAACATAGCACCTGATGGTTAACGCTATGCTATCCATATAGAGTAGTATTACCCATAAAAACCTGTAGAAAACATACAAAAGACCATCAAGGATATTAAAGATGCCAAACGGGAAACTCAAAATCCTCAATTGCTAACCGGGTGTTTTTGCATCAAGTAACTTACTAGCCTTGACTCCTACTACATCAGGCACTAGCTCTAAAGGTATTAATTTAAAATGTCACTCACACATCGAGTAGCTTGGACATGCTGCTGCTCCGCTCCTTGTCTCCTAGCAACGGGCTGGACGGCGTCTGCCTCCTCTTGATAACCCTCACTTTGCCCCCATCCTCCCCTTTCCTCTTGAACAGCCTCTCCTTCCGCCCCTCCTCCTCCCTCTTGTCTAGCTTGGGCACGTTCTCCTTCAATATTTTCCGTTCCACTGGCGATTTTGTCTCGTGTTTCGGTTTGTCCTCTACCTCTGTGTGCGCATTGGATATCGCCCTTTTGTTTGTCGCCGCGTCTGGATTGTGTTCTATTGTTAACTGTAAAAAAATATTTATAATATATATTTTTTCTATTTATAGTTTTCGATATTGCATTATCGTATTGGTCTAGGGGCAGCCTATTATATAGGTTGTGAACTTAAGAAAACCAAGTCAAAAAAATACTTTAAAGTATTGCCAAGGTCATTTTGTGTATCCAAGCAAAGAAATAATTTAAAACTATTTCTTAATAACAGCGAAACATGGTAATTAATAGTGCATTGGTTAATCATAAAAGCGTTTAGCCTAATTAACTGACACAAATACTAACGTAACGCAATGTCATTGTATCTCATTCAGTGTGTGAGATTTCCGGAGCCCAAATTTGCTGTAGTAGAATTTTTTTTTTAAATAACTGACACACAAAAGATCACTTATTTATCAGCCATTCATCCATCAGCCTGTATATACCCGGTTTCCAACTAGCCGGTGGAATTGCGTCGAGAAATAGTCCAAATGATTTCGCGGCTATCGATACTCCACTTCGAAGGCACTACTACACTTATAGGGTGTATTGCTTCCTTTTCCCACGCCTACCGAATATCTATATAAAGAAAAAGGACATATTTGTTTCTACTTTGGGTGTTTGCGAGACCGAAAAGTCTCTCGTAGTTCCCGATACCCACGACACAAGACTCGATGTTAGTGCGGGGTCAGGACTATGTATGTGACTGTTGGGTGTATTTATTTATTGAATACATTTTAATATGAGGAGCTTTTCATTAAAGGAAAAAAATATAGTACTTCGTAATTTCAGGTATGAGGAATAGTCGGCTAAAGGTAGTATAATATAAAAAAGCCGAAAATATTAAGTAGGTAGTACATTTGAAATAGTTTTAAAGTATGTGAGTGTAGGGAGTATTTGCCTGTATGAGGTGGTCGGGGCGGGCGAGCGCGCGCTGCACGTCGTCGAGCGGGCGGCTGCGCACGGGCGCGCCGTTGATCTCCAGGATGCGGTCCCCGATGTGCAGCGTCAGCAGGCCGCACGACGAGTCGATCCTGCACATGAGTCAGTTGTCTCACTGGTCAGTGGGGTGGGGTTATAGAGTTAACTGAAGATTTCAGATCTCTTGTGTGTATTTCAGGATAAGGTACAGGATGTAAGGGGAATTATGATCAAACATATACAATTAATTAATTGTTGAGTATCGAGTTTGAACAGATAAACGAAATATGGCTTGAAATAAATGTTTTCATAAAGTATTTTTATAAAGTGATGTTAAAAAAAATAGCTGACACTGCCGCTATTGACCGGCAGTGTCACGGCCCAGTATTTATTGGCCCAAGTTTATTGAAGCGTGGGCCGTCATAATTATCCCCTTAACTTCGGAAGCATTGCCCTTACACCCTGTATATGTAAATAGTTTATCAAGGGACAAGAACACATTTACATTACTATAAACACTACTAAATTGAACATACCACAAGCCGAAGCAAGCACTACACACATGCAAAAAGACAATATTTTGTACACATACTCACAACATCTCAAATTAAAATACGTGCGATTTTGAACCTTATAATCATGACATCACAAAGGAACTTGGGAATAAGATTAATGGAGCTCGGGAAACCCCAAGCAAATAGTTTGATAACTGTGTTTGGTCAGTGCGTCAAGCATTCTGTGACAATAGCATGCTGGATTGTCATCCGAATGTCAATAGGGTTTTTTGGTTCACAGAAAATATTTCAAATTGCTTTGTAAAATTTAACAAGGGCACCTTAAGATTTTGTTTTTATTAATTTTATTTTTTGGATAAGAGGAAACAAAACTGTGGTTCTTGAATACCTAAATAAAAAATGATGTTATGTAATCTATAGATATTTTGTATGACAATTTTAATTTTAAACAGATTAATTTGAATAACATTTAGGTACTAATCTATAAATTAAATTTAATAATTCATTACTTTCAAATAACCTTATAAAATCAGCAAATTATTTTGCTATATAACTTTCTACATCGACATGCTCGTTAATTCTCAACTTCAGCTAAGACTATGTTTGAAACACCTAAACTACTCACCCGACATACATAGATGAATGAGGCGTCAATTCATTCATTATTATGGTCATGCATTGCCAATAACAAAAACCTAGCTCCTAATTTAATAGACAAAAAAAATGCGTGCCATGCGATATTTGAATTCAAACTGGAATAAAAATTGCTAGAAGATATTATATGAATTATATCTGTTAGCATCGGTTTATATTGTACCTATTGAAAAAGTTATTTTTCCGAAAATGGAAACGCATGCGTACACGCATCTTTAATTAAAATAACTATTCACAATAAATAAAATGCGAATGCTGATAAATGTGATTCAGCCCTCAATATGAACTAAATAAAAAAATCATATTATCTTGTCTTACCCATTAAGACGAAGGCAATCAGAAACTGAATTTCATCACTTTTTAAATCATTTTATTTGTCTTTATCAATTAATCACTGAATTTCACTTCACTCTTACATATTCTTCCTCAATACTACACATAAAACGGTTCACTCAAAATTCGTATAAAATAAAGACTACAACATTCCTTTCCACTTAAAATTCGCTATTTCATAAAATAAAGACGATATCACATGACAATCCCCGGGTAAAGTATGCGTAAGTGAAACGAGGGAACGCGTTGGTGCGTGACTAACCGCCGCAGTCACCGCGTGTATCCTAATGGTATGACAATAACCAATAGATAATACTTTTGCTTAATATTAATAGTATTGTGTACGTTGACTGCATTCGATTAGCGATATTTTTATTAATAACGTCGGAGGAATTAGTTGTTCGGATTTTGTTTTATTACTTAAGCCCAGCTTATGAGAAACGCTTTCCTGGGGGTAATTAGATGCGTTACAGGCCTTTTAAAATGAGAAGGGAAAGGGAATGATAAAAGAGAGGAGGTGGAAAAGGATATAGCAATCTCATTTTCAATTTCCTACGGCAAGCTGACTCATCTAACAAAACACGACAAAGCCGTCGCTTTTTCAATTTTCTTATTATTATATTTATAAATATTAGAAATATTTAACGCACGCTAAAAGTAGGCAATGTTCGATCTCAATTGTTTACTGATTAGCTCAACGGTGAAACAGCTTTTGTCGCAAACTGCATGCGAAAAATCATTCGATCATATTTTATGAATTTAACAATTTGTAAGTGCATTTTCAAACATCTTCACTATACTAAAATTCTAATACTACAGAAGTAGAACACCCTTGAACTATGCTAAAATAGAAAACGCTACTAAAGTATCATAATCGTTAAGTAATATGTATAAGCAGTTAGTACCTACAGTAAGCGGTGAGGTCCAGGTGTAAGCAGTTAGTACCTACAGTAAGCTGTAAGGTGCAGGTGTAAGCAGTTACAGGTGTAAGCAGTAAGTGCGCATGCGTGTGTAAGCAGTTAGTACATACAATAAGCTGTAAGGTGCAGGTGTAAGCAGTTACAGGTGTAAGCTGTAAGTTCCAGGTGTAAGCAGTAAGTGCGCATGCGTGTGTAAGCCGTTAGTACCTATTGCAGGTGAGCTGTATGCAGAGCGACAGCACGGCGCGCAGCAGCGCCCGCGCCAGCCGCGACAGCTTGCCCGCGCACCGAGACCTACCTCGCGCCACCGTGGGATTAACACAGGGGGAATATGGGATTCTTCCTTGTAGCCTTTTCAGCTTTTTTAACGCCGTCGTAGTATTAGTTCCAGGGGACGATACGGGATTCATATACTACAGCTTTTTGAAAATCTTTATGCTGAGCTATGGTATTATAGGTTGATAAATTAGTGCGCGACCGCCCTGCACCCGCTTGATTAATCTAATGATTGTATCAAGAATATTTTTGATATTTTCATCCTTCAGGTATCCCTATAACGAGTAGCGTTTTGGCTCCCTGATTTATGTGATTAACACCGTCTAAAGTGTGTTTTTATCCCCGCTCCCTAAAAATCCTCAGTCAGCAGGACGGTCGTGAACCAAATTTTCTGCCTATAATAATTGATTATTTTTTAAATGAAAATATCCTTAGCTAATAACTTTATGAATGCTAAATTCTAAGCCAATTTCAAAAAAAGGAATCGTACAAAATGGAACATAAATATCATACAATTTCTGCTGACATTTTTTTTATTTGCTATTTTTATTTTGTAGTCAGTTATTTATATCTCATAAAATAATCCCGTATTGAGACCCCTTTTAACATTATTATTAAGCATGTTTGTGGTTTTATTAAAGTCGTGACAGTGTAAAATGTGTGAAATGACAATAAATTAGCACATTGAGATGTTAAAAACAAATGTATGAATCATTTACAACATTTAACACCAAATGAATGTTAAGATGATTTCACACTAGGCTCTTAAACAAGATAGGGTATAATTCCCGTTTTTACTTTTAGAAAAAACCTACTTCATAATAAAAAGACTTAAAAAAACAGAAAATAATATAATTATTTGAGGTTCGAAAATCAATTTTTTTTTTGGTTTTTCTGTTTAAAAAAAAGCTTAAAGTCGGAACAAAAAAGAATCGCCAGTGTAGCTTACTAAACTATAAGATACGTGGTGTGAAATGATCTTTAGTTAAAGTCGATGAATAAGGATAAAAACACAAAAAAACGAGGACAACTCAACCTGGCAATACGCCAGAGGTCATCAACCCCACAGGTCCCGAAACCCTTACTAAAGTAGGGCATTACAATGATTATTTTTTGTGATCGATCTACATACATAAACAGGGCAATAACTTCTGTCATTATAGGAGAAAAACACTTCTATTGATATCCTTGTTTCTAGGTTACCCCGACGACCTAAAAAGGATCCAAAGTCCTCTATATTCTAGGTCGATGGGATGATTGTGTAATCTAGTTTAATATATAGTATAATCGGAACCGTAGTTTGTAGCTAAGAACAGTATAATCATTTTGATCTTGGTACTACAGCATAACTTCAATCATACGTTTGACGCTAAGTGTAAATACTGATCTGATGGTGACTGTAGTCTAAACCAATTAAAGTATCCACCGACGAGGAATTGTTATCTTTCTCCCGTCAACACAATTATGCCAGCCTGATCCCGCTCGCATATTCAGCGTAGTTTAGTCTTTAGTCTAGTGTAGTACATAGTGTAATCTGTAGTCTAGCGTATAATGTAGTATGAAGTCTAGTGTATAGTGTTATGCAGTCGGTAGTCTTGCGTATAGTGTAGTCTGTAGTATATAGTGTAGTACTCACTCGGCCACGGTGAGCGCGCCGCGATCGTTGTGCAGCCTGACGGCGCCGGGCGGCACGTCCAGCACGCGGATGGCGTGCGACCTGCTGCGGCTCGACGCGCTGCTGTAGCACGCTCCACTGCGCGCACAATATGTGCGGTTATATTACCATGTCTTAGTTAGGGAATGCAAATTTCGCTAGATTGGGGCTCAAGCGAGATCCCGCATGTTTATGAATACAAATACCTACTGCGAGATCTCGCCAATTTTGAGATCTCGCGAGATTGTGTGTTTTTCTGTTTTTCTGTCAGTCGAATAACACTACATAATATTTTTATTATAAAATTCTAGTACTTAACACAGCATAATTCGGAACAAGAACTCGCATTCTCTCTTACCTTCACTTTCCTAATCTTCAAAAAGACTAAAACAGTTGTTAACCTAGCACACTCTTCAAAATGCCTGCAATAGTTAATAGTGTAGTGTAGTCCTCACCAGTACAGAGTGGTTCGTTCGAGCAGCGCGTAGGGCTCCCCGTCCTCGATGTGCGCGGCGCAGGCGCGGCACGCGAAGCACTCGGGGTGGAACCGGTGCTCGCCCGCGGACATCACCGGGCCTGTGATCACCTGAACATCTTCGCGGTCATCACATGTCATCATCCCCATGCGTCATTACCAGTTAGGGACAAAAATACTCGGATATGACGAATGATTCTCGTTATGATAATAAGTATGTGTGTAAGAAGCTGGTCTTTTTACGCCAGTTGCAGTTCTGATCGTAATGTGGATAATACATGATGCAAAGAAACTCTGGTTCCGTTTCCGTAAGTGTGGAAGTTCCGCTTTTGACATCCATTCCTGATTTATTTTTCTCAATTTGTAGTACTTACGTTATGACGTTTGTATGTGAATTCGACCGGTAAATGACAGCAGCTAAGAGGGAATATTTAATTTCGTTCTGTTTGCTCCGAGCCGGGATTTCCAGTCGAAAAATGACCACAACCACTAATTTTGTGTTTTCTAACCCTCTTCAGGTGAACAATGACGACACCTAGTAGCTAATAGAAACTCACCTGTGCACATTGTTGACAGCTCTCGCCGAACCTAGCCCAGTAGTCGTTCTCACAGAATAGTAGGCCCGCCTTCTCGAAGTACCATGACGATAATAACGCGTCACACACCGAACATCTGTACAACAATAAACCATAAAGGAAACTATCACCACCTCGATACACTATCAAATACAATGCGTCTGATGGTAAATGTAGGGTAACTCAAATGCAATTTGGTCTTAATCTTTGCAATGTGGATATTGAATTGGTATTTCTTTTTATACTGGTATCATAAAATGACAACAGTGCTATCCATTTTAGGGCCAACATAACGACCTTCGGTCAATATGACATTTCCTCCATGTTAAATGATTAGGCCTATATTTTCACGACCGCCTGCTTAGGTCAATCCATGCGAAAAACCAGCGTAGTTATAATGTAAACTTACCTAAAGCAGTCTTTATGCCAGTCTTGTCCCAAAGCAGGTATATAGTCGTCATTTCCAATGTCGTTTAAGCACCCGGCGCAACTGAGGGACTCTACAAAACAATTCTAGATTTAACCTCATTAAACTATATACTCATAAGTTATGATCACTTGTGTATCTGTAAAAAATATTATTAACAGGGAAAAACCCACACATCCCAGCTTATTGGCCTTTAATCCATTTTTATATCAACATAGCAGATGTAAAATAAAATTACGGTTGCAAAAAGTAGCTACATGCAGATCTCTTCAAACTGGTCACAGTTGAAAACTTCTAGGATCGCTGATTCAGTGTGCTGTCTGCAGTTGAGAATGATGATTGTCAATTTTGACCAATAATAGATGGTCTTGTTTATAAAAGTATTCTTTACTCTGGGATACAAGCTATCTCTATTCAGAATTTCATTAAATCTATTTTCTAACATAACAATGATTTACATACTTTTGTATTGTTAAAATTAAAGTGATTTAATTTGAATGAACTTTAGTCTCTAGAGTAACAATTATCAATGACTGTTTTGAGTTTTACTGGTCTTTAGCAGTCATATTTCTTTTTAAATGTTTGTGGTTGAGTCTTGATTGTTTTTGTAAATATTTTAGTAAAAATTATATGAATACTCATAATATCAATAGTGTAATTTTTTATTGAATTTAATATTTTTATGTTCAAAACACAAACACTGTAGTATGTTATATGTGTGTTGCTGTATGAGTCTATTGGCAATATAAAGACTGTGAACTGTGAAGTCTTATATTCAATTACCAAGCTGGACAATTCACACTATGTGATTCACTTTTGGTTTGAAAATATGGCATGTTGTGGCTGATACTGGCAGTTGTGCCATGCATAGTGGTTTTACAGTATATTTCATTGTAGAATAAATTGTTACACCAAAAATATGAATATAATGTGTGAACTTTATTTATATAAATATAGTATATTGTATTCTATGAAATGAATAGAAAAGATACTAGTGTAGTAAATGCTCATAGGTGACAGCTAAGACAGTCAGCTAACTCTTGTTAGCGTCAATATAACATTCAAATTATATTAACTTCAACTTTTTTCTGCTGTTAAAATGTCTTCTAATTTTCAAATTAAAATGTTATAAACTGTTCCATGTTCATATTAAATATTGCATCCAAAATTATTCATTCAAACACTGTAGGTATAGGAAGGCTCAAGGACTCACTACAGCTATAAATACACAGCCCGAGATAATTATTCAGGACAAATTGCAACAGCAACACAGTAGTCAGTAACACTATCAAACACAAAGTTAACTGTAACATTTATCATAAAAGCACTTATGCAAATGTTTGAAGGAAAATAATATGATATTTACCAAATGGTCATTTATTAGATCTAAAAATTCATTTTTTTACTAATCCAAGATCAAAAATTACCTCTTAACAAATAGCACCTGTTTCTGCTTATTATATGATATGCTAAAGCATTTTATAAACAATCTATCATTGCCAATCATTTGTCACTTATTTTCCCATAAATATGGCCAGGGAAATACTAAAGTAACTCAAAATTGTTGAAATTTTTCAAATGCCAAAGTTCCCGCTCGGCGCCGCAAATTAGTCATAAAGCACCACTATCCTTCAACTTAGAATAGAAGGAAGATAACCGATTGACAAATAAATAGCAAACAAAAATATATTGGGTTAGTTTTCGACTTGTATATCATTTAAAACTTGTACTTTACCAGTTGTATAGCGTTCATAGAACTTTTTAACAACTTGCCGACACTACAGCGGTAAGTAAAGCGAAGACAAACAAAAGACTTGATATGAAACATGTATCGCCCACACACAATACATTGGTACAACAAATATTCCTAAAACTAAATAAATATCCGGTAAAAAGTTGAGTAGAAAGCGTTATTATGCACAGCACAGCTCACCTTTATTATTTGGTCCCTCCATTACATGTCAAAATTAATGTTTAACATTAAAAATTATTGAAAAACACAGTAAGTTCCCATAGCCACAGTAGTGCGATGTACTCGTAAAACGCACAGAATGACGTATGACGTCACTTGGGTGACAGTTTGAGAAAAAGAACATTGTTGGAATTGCTACGAGTCGTTTTGCCAAATAGGTACTGATTTAAAACTTAAACACTGAGCACTCATCATTTGCAAAAGGTATTAAAAGGATACCAATTTCTATTGTGACCAATTTTTTGAAGGACAATATGTATTCAGGGTTATTTAGAGTAGATTATAGGTGTTTATTAAAATCTAACAAATGAATATTACTAAAAGTTAAAGGGGAGTCCCCTAACAAGCAAAGCTGTTTAGTTTTTATGGTTTTTACTTTATATCTTATGTATAGTAATAGATTTTAGATAGGATCATTAAATATAGACTGTTCTTTACCTAAGAGCATAATAAAAAGGTCTTAAGTTCAAAGAACAAAAAACGCACATTATATTGATTTATTTTTATTTCTCCATATTACAGTAAAATAAATGCTACATGTTTTTTTTTGTTCTACTTATTTAGACATCACTTCTTCAAATATACCCAACTTCCCCCACAGGCTTAATTCAAAGCCGCGAAGAATTTAGAATGGCCCTGGAGCTTCTTCTTGATATGAACCTTCTTCTTGATCTTGTATTTGTTGACTTTAACCTTGACTTTGACTTTGACCTCCACCTTCTTCTTCAGGTCGGGGCAGTCAGGGTCCTCGCCTGACTCGGAGTCACCAGAATCGTCTTCCTCACTCTCCTCTTCCGGGTCAGGGGTCGGTGGCTTGGGGGGGTCGTCCTCTTCTTCTTCTTCAGGGGGTGAAACCTCCTCTTCTTCATTTAGGTTTTCGAAGTCGATGCCAGTTACTCTTTGGAACCAGGAGTGAAACGGTCCAGGCCGGGTGAAACCTGAAAATAATGTTTTAATTTTCGTTAATGACTGACTAATTGGAAGAACTTTGATGGTTGTAATGAAAGCAATATTTATCAAAGGAGGTATTATAATAAATCACCGCCTCGTTTTGATTATTTTAATTTCCAAGTTACAATTTCTCCGGCTTAGATGACTTTTTAAATTGTTTACTTGAACCAAGTCTTTAAAAACTTACTCTTAAATTATATCATTACAAAAGAACAATAGAATAAAGTAGGAATTAGGATTTATTATATGTATGTAAATCGTATTCTTAGGTATTCGATTGTTTACTGCAACTTCAAAAAGATCTATAGTAATTAAATTAGGGTATACATACCAGCCGGGATACCGGAGTGGCAGCCAAAGCTACCGCCAGCTACGAAGGAGGTTACACCGATGAGGATCGGTACGCCATCCGTGTCCACGTGAACGAGAGGTCCACCACTGTCACCCTGAAAGGAACTTTATTGAAACCGAGCAGACACCGGAATTTACGTAGTTACTAGACATAAGGAAGGAGTCAAGAAATGTAATATCATAAGTTATGAATATCATTTTCGAGCTCGATAAACATTACTAGTAAACGGGTAGATTTTAAAACAATAAACCATAATTGTGTTACAATTTAGGATACCAAGGATCGGTTTAGTAAATTGGACCTTAGAATTATCCAGGTTAAGGCTAGAAATATAATCTGTCCGTAACAGTGAAATCGTGTCCATACCTGGCATGTAGATTGCGAGGTAACATTGAACCACCCTGCGCAGATGGTGTTCTCATTAACGTTGTTGATGAAGATGCTCTGGCACGCTTGGTTCGATATCGCGCGCAGGTACACCCAGTTCAGGACTTCGGGCGACGCACCTGGTAACAGTTAAACCATCTGGTTTACATTTTTGAAAAGAATATCACGATCACCAAAATAACTTGGTAAAACTTCAAAAACCTTTGTATAATGTTGAAGCAAAATGTCTGAAACAAATGTAACAAATAATGAAATTGAAAATCGGAAAAGCCACAGAAACAAAGCTCAAGTAACATTAGGTTACAAAATAGGTTTAATTGTAGTAGGTATAGGACATTCACATTAATGTTGTTCGCAATCGATTCGCTCTCAGAGTGATTGCCGCCCACACACCCACTACTGCAACTCCTGTAAGTCGATAATCAACAGCACGCAAAGAATTGACACGGAGCATTGAAGCTCGACTCACCGTCGGTCCACAGTCTGCCGTGGCCGCTGGCGTACACCACTTCGCCGTTGTAGTTCTTGAATGCATCAGCGGATGACTGTATACGGATGGGCTGAAGAACTCCTACGAAGAAAAAAGCATGTGTAAAGTCACTACAAATCGCACTTGACAGCCTCCGTGCCGCAGTTGATTAGACGCCGGCTGTACAAAGTGAGGCAGCGGGTTCGATCGCACTAAGACAAATGCTTATGTGATCCTCAGATCCCATGTCTAGCTGTTTGTAAGGCCGAAAAGTATCTCGCAGTTCCTGATACCCACGTAACAAGACACGATGTTAGTATGCGGTCAGGACTATGTATATAACTGTTGGGAGTATTTATTTATCTATTATCTACGAATTTGTTTTTGTCAATTTTATGCGTAGAAGAAACTGCGGCATATTACCAATACAATCGTATTTGCCCTGAACACTCACAATCAGGTTTTTTATAAAACGATTCCAAGAGTTATACTAATAGCCATTCTTGAACTTACTAGTATAGGTGACGGAACGCGGCAGCTTCAGCATGGAGATGTCGTTGAACTGCACGAGGCCAGGGTTCAAGTCATTGAAGGTGGGGTAGTTATACCATTCGTTGCTCTCGATCAAGTGCTGTGGCTGCGTCAAGTTCGTGATGCCGGCGCGGATCACCACCGTAATACGGCTGGAAAATATCAATCTGTTAACGACCGTAGACAGCTATAGTCTGTTGTTGGAGATTATTAATAGCACAGTGGATACTGACGAACGAATAATGGTTCAGGAAGCTGGATGCAGTTTCCAAAAAGTCCTCTTGGAGACCCTGAGGGAGACACACGTTCCGCAGTGGACTTCCTTGACTGAGGATGACTGTGTTCCTATAATGTAGGTATCTACTCGGAAACTTATAATACCTAGTACCTACACATATTAGAGTCACTGACTGCCCCGGTGGCGTAGTTGTACTACTGTACGACTACAAAGCGGATCTCTTGCGGGTTGGAAATTGGAATCCCGGGTCATGCAAAGTGATCTTTTTCTATTAATTACCAGCCCAGAGTTAGGAATTTGTGCCCGATATGGCGATAGGCTCGCCCCCATAACATCGTGGGACGGAACAAACTAGGCGAAACATGGACATCCTACCCCTTCCGGGAAAAAGGCGTGAGTTTATACATATGTATGTATTGAAGCCCTCTTGGATGCAGCCAGTGATAATTTCAACTCAATATGGATTTTCTTGTGCCCAACATCAAGCAAAAATGTAAATGTGTCTGGAACGAGCAGAGCGGTGATGTATAATCTCTGCCTATCCCAACGGATTACAGGCGTAACATCGCTGAAATCTAACGACCTAATACGTTTTCATGGAATATCGTTAAAAAGCGCGACTCCCAGGCAAAACAAAAACAACTAGAGTGGTTATTATCCGCCTAATCAGCTTCAATCGGTAGTTTTACAACACATTTCCATGATTTAACAGATTGTATCTCCCTAATTAGATCTATGTATTTTCCACCGCTAATAACATTTGATAATAATATATATCAATATAATACGGCGCCTTTATATTCTTATCTGTGTTAGGTTTAATCCAGTCATTAAAGCTACCGCTTAATTATTGTATACCATAATTTACCTAATCAATTCAGCCATTATTCATCTTTATCTGATATATTAATTATAATTATTTCCTTTCTCGTAAAATATTGTTATCGTGATTCTTTTTGGTTTTAATTAGGTACCTTTTTTATATCTGACGGGGTAACCGACGTTATCCATATTTTTCCGTCTGATACACCTGTTACTGTAATGTTTGAATTAGCTAACTGTCTTTCAAGGTTAGGTATCTATTTTACGAATATTCTTGGCTTTGATACAACAGTCATTTGCTTAGAACAGTAGGTTTGTCTCACCGTACCGTACCGTACCGTATCAGCCCATAAACGTCCCACTGCAGGGCACGGGCCTACTCTGCTATCGTGGTGCTATCTGGAGAGTGGTTAGGCCATATAGTCCACCTCGCTGGTCTAGTGCGGGTAGGCGGACTTTACATACCATAGAAATTCTTACAAAATCGTTATGATATGCAGGTTTCCTCACGATGTTTTCTTTCACCGTTATAATGCGTGGTGATCAATTATCAACACACACATGACCCCGAAAAGTCAGAGGAGTGCCCTGGGATTTGAACCCGCGACCACTGTGAACATATTGGCAGCCGCGTCTGGTCCGTTTACTAACAGGCCACCACGCCCTTTTTTCTCCCATGAGCAGTAATTAATCCAATTTTTGAGTATCATGACTTCATACTTTGGAATAACCTTTGGATTCATATCTCCCAATAAATGATCCAAAAAAATCTAGATACTTTATTTGCAATTGTTATGTTATTGATTGCTGTGTAGTCAATTTTCTCTTAGAAAATGCTTTAAAGGTTTTGGTTTTGTTTGCATGAAAGTGTAGTTTGGTCTGCCTTTTGAACCTCATAACAAGTGGACGTACACCATATATGTTCCCGAACCATAGCGCATCCTTGTATAATACGTATCGTAAATATGATATTTAAAAATGATATCGTCCCTTAAAAGGTAAAATATTAGGTTGTTTTTGGTACCCACAGTCTGACTCAGCTATTTACACATTAGTCGTATTTTAAGTGCAAATAAATCATGATGCAATAAACTCCTACCCATAGACTAGTTACTATAATCTTCACAGCATCTCTTACCTTGCTGTACAATGGGCAGCAGTAAGGACCCACTGTCGGGAGACGAGTGATCCTCCACATCCAGTGACGCTGCCAACGGCATTCACCATGCGCAGGTTCACGTGGTGAGGGTGCTGGCCAGGGTAGGCCACCCATCCGGAGACGATACGGCTTTGAGCGTCAGGGGCATTACGAGCTACTCACGAAAAAACAATTTTAATTTGTCCAATGTTCAAACGTATTCGGGGTAACCTAATTCGCAATTTTCTCGGACAAATTGTCAGGGTTAACAAGCAAATGTTGTCTATAGAGCCGCCTCGTGTTTGCCTCTAGATATAGAAACATATGCGAGTGTAGTTTGAATAAAACGACGTTTTCATTACTTCTAATAATTGGTAGTAATATTTAAAGAAGCGAATAGCCGATAGACTCCATCGTCATGCAGGAGACATTATAACTATTGTTTTAAATGTTGTTAGATTTTGTAAGGAAAAACATCGAGTTAGAGGTTGAGCAATACGAAAAGGAACAAGTAGGGTACATAATATATATAACGGTTATAAATAGGTATATTTCTTTTCCTTAAATTATTTTTTATAACTAACGTTTTTGCTCTAGGAATAGTAAATTAAACCAATAATCGGAACTAAATTATTGAATGTTAATAACAAATTCGCATACCTGCTTCTAAAGCATCTTCAATAAACACCGCCTTTACGTCTTCAGCTGGAACCTGCAAAAATGTTTTCAAATAAATTTAAGCTTAATGTCTGTCATCAACATCATTAGCTGCTGCAACAATCGTATCTGCCTGGATAACAGCCATATTCAATGGAGGACCATATGATGGCTTACTGTCCTACGCAACTGCGGCGCGTTTCGGGTTCGGCTTTCGTAATTATATCCCATTTCGAGAAGATCAACATAATTGTGTCGATCAACACGAGGTTACCATCTTTTGCCGGTGGATACTCCATTTCTATGTTATATAAGATCAGGTGCTTTGTAGTCACTTCATCATGCCAGTATATAAAATCAAGTATAGTAAAAATCTTACCTGGCCAAAAACTAGGACCAGTAGAAAGAAACCCGTTATCCATAACATTCTACCGGTTACTGAGTTACAGATCGCCGAATACCCAAACTATATCGATTCAGCATCGTCGGTAGCAGAAACAAATCAAATCAATACAATTATAATGATAAATTAATACGATAGCTGATTAGATAAATTAATTGAGATGGACAAAGTAGATATTAGTATCGCATGTTCAGCCAATTACAAGGAGATGAGGTGACCAATCATGACGAGGTTACAAAGACAAATCATCCAATTGTTTTTTTTGTAATATTTTCTTTTTAATAGTATTTTTTGTTCGTGTTTCACAATTATTTATGTCGAAAATTCCATTTACTCACCTATCACTGCAACTCCCGCCTGTAACCATCAAAAATAACACGCAAATCATAGCAATTCTTCCTAGCTCCACGAGGTCCATACCTATGGAAAACGCAACCGATTTACTTCGGATGCCTATTGTTCAAATTATTTTGTTTTCATACAACGCACATTTAGATAATTATCTAAGCATAATAATATCATTGTAAACTTATTTACAAAGATTTAAGTAAATAATAATAATAAATACACCCAACAGTCACATACATAGTCCTGACCCCACACTAAGATCGAATCTTGTGTCGTGGGTATCAGAAACTACGAGAAACTTTTCGGTCTCACAAACACCCAGACCCGAAACAATAATACCTGTGGATCACACAAATATTTGTTTCGGTGCGGGGATCGAACCCGCGGCCTCACGTATCACAGGCGGCGTCTAACCAACTGCGCCACAGAGGCTGTCCGAGTGTTTAAATAATTTCTAATAATTGAAATTATCACAATTATTCTCAATCTATATGGACTCTACAATATTATAGAAAGTCTATCGACAAATGCTAGACTATACCCGAAGCGATTACAAATCAATTAATCTTCGACAGGTATTCCCGACCTAGCTGGTCGCCCGTCGGCCCTACTTGCGTTTTATACTTTCTTCACGAATTGACCATCCTCCAGCTTAAGACAAGCAGCTCTTACCTGCCAGCCTAGCCGTTACTGGATACAATACGCAGGCCGAATCAGAAACAAGGTCAGTTGCCGGGTTGGTTGCATTTAGGACTTTCCACCAAAGACCAAAATCTATGATGAAAGTTACCTAGGCGGGGACTAATACCATTCGACCAGCTCTGAAGTCACCAGCAACCTGTCTCGCCCAAGTAAACGCAGCACCAAGCTTTCACTTCTTATCGATCTTTTATGAGTCAGCCTCAATCGAGGCTCGAACCCACTACCCCGGCAACCAATAACCATTTCTACTTTAGTTTTAACAATCTACAGTAAACAGAATTTATTAAACATTGACAGAACTCATTAATTGCATCATATTAAGAAAAATATGATTAATCGTTTACGTATCTATAAGATTGTACAACCCAAAAAATGTAGATGTAAATCAGTAAATAGAATTATGAATTGTAGTACTTTTCCGTGATATGTTTTTAGGAATCTTCATATTATCAAGATCGTACCGAATCGAACTAAGTACTAGTTTCAAAGTGGAAACAGGACTAGATACACCAGATCTTATAAAGATATATTAAGGACAAACCAGTATAGCCTAGGCCAAAGTAGTTCATCCTGTTACCGATAGGACAAATTAGTGTAGCCTAGGCCAAACTAGATCATCCTGTTACCTATAGGACAAAGTAGTGTAGCCTAGGCCTTGTACTATCGCGTGTAGACCGAACTGGTTACGCCTAGGCGAAACTAGTTCATCCTAAAATTGTTTTTGGCCAGTAACAGATGCATCAACATTTCTCAGCCTGGCAGACGATTGGCGAACTCTATGTAGTAAATAGGCAAATTGTCTAATCATAGTTTATGCTTTACATATTTATCGCAACAATATCATAAGCGTTTTTGTACCATGATGTAAGGTTTGTCCAATTAGGCCGTCATGATGATTAGAACTAATTATATATATTTCAATTTTTGAGCTTTAGTAACCTGCTATAAAGGTTATATTAAAGCCTTAAGTATTGAAAAATTCAAAGTTACTATCAAGCAAAAATTATGCAATAAAGCTTATTATAAAATTTCAGAATATCTAGATGATAATAAGGCTTGGGAATAGTATGTATAGTATAAAATTAATTAAATATATAGTATCTTGGAGCAGAGGTATTAGTGTGCTCTGTATAATTTCATTTATATTAAGTAACTTAAACTATTTTGTTTTACTTTGTAAATTTGGATTTGTAATTTTGCTTTGTCGATTTGGATAAGTCATGCTCGCTTAAAAGTCTGTGCTTGCGGTGGCGTCGTGTGCCGGGTCGGTCACTTCCCTGTAGCATGGTTGAGGAGGCCGATGGCTGGCACATGCGTCATACTCGTGAACGGGTGATGCTTGTGTGGACTGGTCTGTTCGATTTGCTTACTTTGTAATTTATAAATAGATTACTTAACGCTTTTATAATTATTTATTGGGTTGGCAAAACAGAGTATACTGATTCTTCGTTATGGATTACTTCGTTTCGTTTCTCTCAGCCATAATAAATATAAAGTAAACTTATTCGTATTAAATATATCCTACTTGCAAATCATAACAAGTTATTAATGAACTGCTCTGATTTAAACCAACATGTAATTTTTGTATTGAAAATGAAAATGAAAATGAAAAAATCTTTATTTGAAAATATTAATTATACATAAAGAATATTGCAAGGGTTCTCAAATTAGGCGTTGCCTGTGTCTTGAGAAACCAGTTAAAATATAATTATTTTTACAATATTTGGGTGTGTGAGTGTGAGAGCGTGATGTGTACATATGTGAGTGCATATGTGGTTCGATTGAGCTATGAAGGTATAATGTGTGTATACATAACTTTATATGTATCTATGTATATACGAGTATATATATTGAAAAATTCCATCGTTTTATTTAATACCTAACTGTTGTGGAAGATGGCGGATTAAATATTTACTTGTAGAAATGGTTTTAAGTTGGTTGAGTACGAGCAATCATTCATAATTCATGTGGATTTATGTAAGAGGAAAGAATATTTTCAGTTTCGTCGTAATCGAGGTGAAGTAATAGTGTGGTTATTTTTTGTTTAGCTTTTTTGACAGTACAGTTTTTTATATCACAGCGTGCATTTACTGAGTTGTATACTACGGAATGGGATATATATGGGAATCTATTGGCAAAGTGTGTTTTGGCGGGGTGAATGGGCAAACGAAAGACACGTTTTTTACGTAGTTCTGTGTAGACCTCGGATTTTAAAATGGCTTTGTGATTTTGAAGGCTTGCGTATAGGATAAAAAGTTGTCGAACTCTTAATAGTTTGGCTTCACTGTAAAGGAGGTCTGTGGGAAATCTGAAGGGTTTGTCCAACATTCTTTTTAGAACGGCTCGTTGGGCTCTTTCGAGATTTAGTAGGACGCTTTTCCTGCAACAGCCCCAAATGGTAATGCAGTATGTAATGACAGACTGGCATATAGAAAAATAGATTAGTTTTAAAGTTCCTGTGTCTGCACTATTTCTAAGTTTGGTTATGATTCCGGAGAGTTTGCGAATTCTATTAGATAAATTATTGATGTGTGGCTCAAAAGTTAATCTTTCATCCAGGTGGATTCCCAGGTATTTAATTGTATCTGTACGTTGGATACTATCACAGAGGCATGTGGGTGGGTTTGCAGAAGTGGGTGTGGATGGACATGCGTGTAGTTTGAGTTCGGAGAATGTTTTGGGATTAGTTGCGGAGGTCTTATGGAAGCATAAAAATTTAGTTTTCTTTGTGTTTAGTGTCAATAGGTTATGTTGGAGCCACTTTGTTATTTTTCTCATGCCTTCTTCGGCAAAACTTTGTGCACGATTCCAGTCAGATCCATAAAATAAAATAGCTGTGTCGTCTGCGTAACAAATTATGTCAGAAGATTTTACATACAGGTTATGGAGATCGTTCATGTAAATGATAAATAGCGTAGGCCCGAGAATGCTACCTTGGGGGACGCCATAATTGATAGGATACATATTGCTATTAATACCATTTACTTTTACTGTCTGCGTGCGATTGGAGAGATAACTATTAAACCAGTTAAGTGCTAAACCTCGAATACCTATTAATTCCATTTTACGGAGAAGTAGCTGAATTGAGACACAGTCGAACGCTTTAGCTAGATCTAGGAAAACTCCTACACATACATCACCGTTGTCTAAACTAGATGCTATTTGATTGCATACAAGAGTTACGGCATCTTGAGTGGATTTAAGTCTTCTGAAACCAAATTGTCTTTTGGATAATAGTTTATGTTTTTCGAGAAAAGAAACTAATCGCTTGTTTATAATTTTTTCAAGGAGTTTTGAGAAGACCGGGAGGAGAGAAATCGGACGGTAATTACTGGGAATGTTTTTTGGACCATCTTTATGAATCGGGGTTACAGTAGCAATTTTCCAGCATGCGGGGAAGTAACCAGTGGAAAGACTTTGGTTAAAAATGTATGTTAGGGGGGAAATAATTTGTGCACTTACAGTTTTGATCAGTTTGTTATTTAAGTTATCCATACCTGGAGCACTGTCTGGTTTAAGGTGTTTTATTAGATTTTCTATTTCAGTTTCGTCGGTAGGATAAAGGAAGAGGGAAACGTTAGGACTCCTATCTATTTTAATGTTAGAGGCTAAACTATCAACCGTTTCATTTAACTCTTGGAGTGTGTTCTGTGCAAGGTTTTCACCTACTGTTGAGAAATACTTGTTACATAAATTAAGAGATTGGATCGGATTGTCGGTACAAGAGAGTAAGTCGTTTGTATTTCCTTTTTTTGTTTTTATGTGGCAAATGTTCTTTATATTGGTCCATAGTTGTTTAGGGTTATGTTTATTTTGTACAAGTGATTCTTTCTCATATTTAATTTTCACATCGCGCAGTAGGTTGTTGCAAAAATTTTTGTATCTTTTGTACGTGATCTTAATGATTTCATCATTGGGAAATTGTTTACATTTTTTGTAAAGATGATCACGATGTCGCATGCAGCGAAGGAGTCCAGGTGTAATCCATGGACTGAATACGAGTTTGCTTCTACTTGTACGAGTTATTTGCGTGTGTTTTTCCACAACTGTAGTTAAAATATTTGTTAAAACTGAAGCGGCAGAGTCTACATTTTCTTCACTATAAACTTTGTTCCAGTCGCATACCTGGAGTTCTTGAGTGATTGCATTATAATCGATAAACGTTTTGTGTAAGTTCTGATATTGCTTAGGGAGAGAGGTTTTAAAGCCGGCTATTGCAGCAAAATGGTCGGTAGAATCAGTTTCACAGACCGCGCCTGTAATGGATACTTTGGATTTAATTAGGATATGGTCGATGCAACTCTTTATTCTGGTGGGAATTGTTATTGCTGGGACGAGACCATGATAACTGGTAAGGGTAAGATATTTGGAGCACTCCGTGCTAGTTTTGTTTGATGGCATAATATCGATGTTTATATCGCCAACAAGGGCTAGAGTCGACTTGTTCTGTAAGTTGCTCAGGGTTAAATCTAGAGAACTTAAGAAGGGGTTGATGCATTTAAAGGAAGGCGATCTGTAAATACCTAGAACAGTAATAACTTTGGGAATATCTATCTGTAGGCAACAAGATTCGGAGAAAGGTGGTTCTGAAGGATTTGCATTCCAAGTATCCTTAACATAGGCTACTATTCCACCATTTTGGTTTATGTTGCGAGTAGTTGAATAGGTCGAGTATCCATTTATATGCCCGATGACTGTAGAGTCGTTTAGCCGACATTCTGTTAAAATCATTATGTCAAAGTCAATATTTAACCTTTTCAGCAGTATGGTAAATGCGTCAAAGTTTTTGTGTATGCTTCTAATATTAAATGTTAGTATTTTAAAATTATAAGATTTTGTAATCACCTTTGAACAAGTCTCTGGGGAAACCAATTTACATGATATATTATATGAGTTATCTAATTCAGAAGCAAGGTTTACCTGGTCCATTTTGTAAAATTTGTAAAGTAAATGATGGATTTAAGTATCTGAGGAAATTGTGTGGGAGAGGGTTCTATACGGTGATCATCAGTCATCGGGTTAAGGCGGCTAGTACTCGTAATTTTAGATTTTTCTAATGATTGTGCTTGTTTTATGTTGTTATTTATATTAAAAGTGTGAAAATAGGATGTAGTGATAGTTGTAGATATAGTTATAGTATAATATAGTAGAGTTAGTGAAGCAATAGTAAATATAATCTGTAAAATGTTTTGTGGACGATGATGTTCGCCGATTTTTGCTGTTGTGTGTTGTAGCGGTTTGTTTTTGTTGCGAGATTTGTATGTGAATATGTTATTTCTGCGACAAGTTTTATTCACTACATATTAATATTAATCACTACATTGTAAACACATATTAATCACTACATTGTAAACTGGTTTTGAAAAGAGCAACACTAGAGTTTCTTGCCCGTTCTTCTCTAGTGAAAACCGCTTTCCGAACCGGGTGGTAGTTCAAAAAATGACTGATTCTAAACAATGTTGAACATTTTAATGGATTCAATAAATTATTTTCATTTTCAAGGTACAAAAATTATGCGACACTAAAGCTATCAAAATATTTGATTCAGATAGCTGATAAATGATAATAGGTTTTTCCCTAACCCAGTATATGTATCATCTTTAAAAAACATTCTTAAATATTTTTCGTATCACTTACAAATGTAAGAAAATATACAATCAAAAACAAAGCCATACAGGTGTTTATCTCAAAATCTTTTTAAACGCGACAAAATAATTTGCACGAATTTATTAAAATCGATACCTATTCATGACGATGAGGAATATAAGGATAAAGTAGGGCACTAGTTGAAAATCAAAGTTGTGGTTACACACAGTATTGGCGTCTAAGTTTGGACGACCCTTCAGAGGACTGGGAATGTAGCGGAATATCGGGTGTAGTTTTACAGTTTTACGAATAGGTTTGGATGACAGGTAGGTAGGTAACACAGTTGCCGTGTGGTATACCTAGGTGTGTAGTATTCCACCACGGTACCCCTGAAATCTTTAACGTAAGGTGGTCATTCAGGGGTTTCAGCCTGTAACAATGCCGGCATAGATTGTATAAGTTTTAGGAACCCAGTACCATCTGTGCTGGGTGAACACTCTCTGCGCTTGGGGGTAGGAAGCCTGAGCCCCATAACCTTCCTACTACCTCCACAGTAGTATGCAGGTAGGAAGTATAAGGAGCCTTTTGCTCAAAAAAGGATGGTTGGTAAAGTAAAGTTCATGTGAACAGTGAAGTACACTTATATCGTGGGTGTCCAGCTGCACAAAAAATTCTCTAGTATTTTGTATCACTTAAAATGGAATCAGGAATATGCGTGCTGTTGTATGCGTTTCTTTATAGGTATACGTCTTAAATAATTACGCACTGTGGAACTCTTCAACATAATTAGGAGGTACCAAAAATAAAAACTGCCCCGGTGGCGGATTTTTCTATTCATTATCAGCCCGGAGTCAGGAATCTGTGCCCGATATGGCGTTAGGCTCGCCCCTTATCACATCATGGGACGGAACATACAAGGCGAAATGTGGGTGTCCTGGTGGCGCCTCTGCCTATCCCTTCGGGGATAAAGGCGTGAGTTTATGTATGTATGTATGTAAAAATAAATACATTGGCGATAAAATAATTAGGTACTCCATTATCGATTCATGTATCGTTATTGGTAATATCTAAGGAAAACATAAAATCGGTAGCCGAACAGATAGCATCAACAAATTCAACAATTGACGTAAACGATTGTGATCGGATCAAGTTCACCTTTTAGTGAATAGATTGTTTTATCGTTTCTATTCACGTTTTATTATTGCGTAAGGCGCGGGGTTTGATAAGGCCTCCATGGCGTATCTCGAACTAGGAAGTTGGACCATTAAACATCAAAAACACCAGCACGTACAAGCTATTACTTACTAAGGAATATTTTCATTACATCATCATCATCATCATCATCAGCCCGTTACAGTCCACTGCTGGACATAGGCCTCTCCCAAGGTACGCCAAATAGCCCGGTCTGCTGCTTTACGTATCCAGTCGCTTTACACCGCGGATAAATAACAAAAATATTTTCATAAGAAACAGAATATTTTAAAATGTGTTAAATACACCAAGAGAAAGATGATAATAGCGATCCCCGAGTAAAGAACAGGATTTTCCCCTGATTCTTAGTTAAGTATTGTTTTTATCTAAATTATAAATATTTTGGACTATGGGCAGCGATATTTAAAGTCCAGTGGCAGCCTAGCTTCGATTTCCACGCAAGGTACTCCATTATCTTTTTCATTTGCGAAATCAATATAAGACTTACTATGGCTAGCATAGCTACAACTCTTGCCCATCTCATCTTGGGACGAAAATACTGTTGGCGAAATGTGGCCGACACTAGTGTGACCTCTGCCTACCTCTTCAGGGATATAAGCGAGACTAGTGTGTTATGCATTATGTTGAATAAAGCATAGATTGTTTCGATTGATTATTATAATTCTTGCCAAATTTAATTAAGATTGTCGGCATTATTATGTTAAATGATGAGAGATATGCTATATCACAAAGATACGTTATCTGGACAGCATTACACTTATAACAAGTGCAGCATGCCAGTTGCCACAAATAAAAGCTATGAAACTTGTATAATGTTCCTTTCGGCTCCCTACAAAATAACAGTGGTAGTTATCTTTCTATTTTCTACCTTTAACCTATTAGTTAAGATGCCAGATGTTACACGGGAGACCACAACAAATATTCGTTTCTGGTCTTGGTGTTGATCATAAAGTCACTCGTAGATTCTACTACCCTCAACACAACACTTGTGTCTTAATGTGAGGTCTGAACTCTGTGTATGACCATAGATGTATTTATTATCTAAAAGGAATGATGGGTATTAGGATGAAAATAAAACACAATAAAATAGTCTATACATTTATAAAACACTCAGTGCGAACAATGTTGCGGCGGCGACCGCGAGTTATACTCCGTGATAACAGTTAACCTAATCCACCCTCTCTTCATTGACTATTGTTGGTGGACGCGCGGACATACTTCTATCATCATCATTGTCATCAACATCATCAACTTCATTATCGGTATCATCGTAATTATCAATATCGTTAGCCACAGGACATCTATCACTGAACATAGGCCTTTAGATTTTCAAGACGATCACTTTAAAGTGCATATTATCTAAAATCATTGAACTATGAATGCTGGTTGCTTCCAATAGTTTGCTTTAGAAAACCTTGAAGGAGGCGTATGTTCAGAAGAGGACGTATTACGGCTAAAGATAATGTTTATAATGGCTTCGTTCTATATAAACCATAAACTTCTATTATTTATACACACAAATCTGATGTCTTGTGGATTCATCACACAAAACTATTGGATTTAACTAAACTTATCACAGTCATGTTATTCAAAAGCATTCGTTAAAAAGCAGCGTGATCACAAAATAAGGTGCATTTAAAATTAATATGTATGTTTATTAATATAGGAACCAAAATTAAGTAC
This sequence comes from Deilephila porcellus, assembly GCA_905220455.2. Lineage (NCBI taxonomy): Eukaryota > Metazoa > Arthropoda > Insecta > Lepidoptera > Sphingidae > Deilephila > Deilephila porcellus. The sequence continues at coordinate 11,526,004 of LR999991.1, forward strand.
AACATATTCTTTATATCGATGAAATAATTTGATTAGTATTACTGCTTTCGTAATTAACACAGTATTCGATAGTTTTGAGATTTTAAAATGAAAAATAGATATTTCTGTTACGTTTTATCGAGGAATTTCATATATTGGATTTAAGTGAAAACGAAAATTGGCTTTATTTAAAGCTATTTAACATTTAAGAGAATAGAATCAACTAACTAGAAGTACAAAAAGTGTCGGGAAGCAGATGGATGACGGCTGCTCAAGACCGGGATGGTTGGCGCTTACTTGGGGATGCCTACGTCCAGCAGTGGACGGCGACAGGCTGAGTATATAACTAGAAAATCTACAAACTTATGTTTTGTTCTTAATCCTCATCAACCAATGAACATCACGTGAATTTATTACAATATTCGACCATTGCAAACAGTACTATGGCATCAAAGTGTTTACAGAAAACTTTTGACGTCACATAATATAGTAATTAACCCTTTATCATTTTACTTTGTTTATTTAGCGAAAAAATTATTGTCTTATCTGTTCATTACTTTTAAATGATTATCATAATACAATCAAATTGCTGGTGGATCAATACTTGTATCCGACAAAATAGCGAACCTACACAAAGTTTAATATCAGAGAAATAAAATGCCACATTAACTCCTTTCAATCGACAGCCTCCGTGGCGCCGTTGGTTAGAAGCGACTGAAATAAGAGGCCACGGGTTCGATACCCTCACCGAAACGAATATTTGTGTGATCCACAGGTATTTGTTCCGGGTCTGGGTGTTTGTGAAAACAAAAAGTCTCTCGTGGCTTCTGATATCCACCACACAAGAATCGATCTTAGTGTGGGGTCAGGACTATGTATGTGACTGTTGGGTGTATTTTTTTATTTATTATTTAATCGAACAAAAGGTTGTAGAGTGTGCCCCTAGCCGGAACATTTTGCAGCATCGTAATAGAATAGTAATAGTAAAATTTTGTATGGGAATAAAACAGCGCCATTGTGAGCGTATTTGGAACTAAAATTTCACAGCGGGAAACGTTTACTTTACTATACGAGAATTACTATACGATACTTCAAAATGTTCCGGCTAGGGGCACTGCGCTCAGTAGTGGACATTTACAGGCTGATATAGTTTTCTGGGATCAGCCTGTACATTAGGGTATCAAGAAAACCGACTTAGTATCAACTGGGAAGATATAATTACCTCTCACAATTCTACACTGCATTTACAACCATATTAACTATCGTGTCAGAATAAAAAGGGCAGTGATTTTCATAAACAACAATTACAAATCAAAAACCCGCACTAGGCAAGCGTAGTGGACTACTTGGCATAACCCCTCTCAATCGTATTCTCGATTGTAGAAAAGGTCTGTATCCTGCAGTGGGACGTATATGGGCTGATACAGAACAGTACATGGAAAAAACTAGCATAGTCTATTTAATGATATATTAATCTCTCGCAAGTCTTGCTATTCCTAAAAGAATCATCTCATTTCCGCGCGTCCACCGTAAAAACACGTAAACTAGTAAACCACAGTAACCATGGTAACGAACAGTACTGTCACCGCATTAAACACCAACACAACAAATAATTACAACACTAAAATATACACAATATTTCGAGAATACCAAATGATATCAGAGGGAACGCCTGATTCGTTAGGTTATTTGCTGACTTGACTCAATATGTTCAGTCAATTTTATGAAAAATAGGCCAAGGAAACTTTTTCAAGCATTCTATGTAAAAAAAAAAAATCGCATTGACACAGAATATTTGTAGGTGGCAATTATATTACCAGGTTTAAATAAATAGTGAGAGAACTATTTTTGATAAGAGAAGAAAGAAGTTAGAAAGTTAGATGAGATTGAGTTAAGTCAGCAGACATTTGGAAATAACAACACTTAATTTTTGACGTACAAATAAACATATTTTCTTAAAAGTGCGTGCAATGTTATATTAACCCTTTCTGTACGAACCATCACTTAATACAGACATCTAAAGACATATAATTCCCGCAAAATCTCATGGACGTGCTAACACGTCATATCAACTTGAAGTTGCAATAATGACGTGTTATTCCGTCACGTACAGAAGGGTTAAAACGCAACACAACATATAACACTATATTGGTAAATTAAACACGTAATGCATCCGTTCCTAAAATATCTAGTCACTAAATCCATTTTGTTTTATATAAGCTCTTTCTTATTACAACTACTACAATAGAAATGCACAAAATTTCATATTTTATCGGAATCATTAGTCAACGTTATTTAAATAGTAAAATGTCTTTAAGAAGACTTCGTTATGTGACAAAATTTATTTTGCTCAATTGTTATTCGAATAAATAAATGTAAATTAGAAGGCTAATCAAGAGTAACTTTAGCACCTGTCTAACCTGCCTGTCTAGTCTGCCTACCCCCATGGGATAAAAGCGCATGCATGAATATTAGGCAGGCTTGAGCACATCAGTAGTAATTACCGCTTCGATAAGCTAATTAACCTTATCATATTATAATTATCTTACAGATATCTAATTAGTCTACCTACAGTGGCATATATTTCAGGAACCAAATAATTAATTAAGTTGCCTAAATTCAACTATGAATTAGTTACTTTTTCTACTATTTTCTTTATTAAATATTGCTGTGCTCAAACATGCCCTCGTAACTACTGAAATAATACAATATGGCGAATAACCTGATAAATGTTATCACATAACGAAGTTGGAATATTTTGGCAAATGGGAAGATTTAAATTGGAAGATTCAGAAGTTCAGAATAACGTAACCAATGACATATCGTGCAAGTCATGTATGACTTTTTAATAGTTTTACATAATCAAATATTTTTATAATCAAATCACTAATTATTACATATGCACCAGTTATTCGCACAGCTTGAAAAAAGGGATTAAATACATTCTCACAGGCTTTTTTCTTTTTAATTTATATTAATTGCATAAAACATCTCAACCCCTTTTCATACATATTTAATACATACATAACCTGGTAAATAATTGTAACTACACTATAACGATTGTTACAAAAATCTAAATTTGTATAACGTGTTTTCACGTCACCTGGTTAGAAAGGGTCAAGAATGATTTTAGTAACAAAAATAAACAGTTAACACCAAATAAATAATTTAGCCTCTGCATATTTAATACTAAACAGCGAAGTATATAAAGCAACAGTTATTGAGATTCTGAATTCCATAACATTCTTTAGCTGCTTTTTGTAATAATTTAGTGAAAAAAAATAATTTTTTAACCCTCTATTGACCAGTGTTATTTTAGACGTATTTTTTTAAATTTAACACTGACTCTTTTATTCAAATAGTTTCTTTTTGTATACGACACCTTTTATTTTCACCATATTTCTCAATTTTATGCAAGTTTAAATATCAAAACAAGAAGCCCCTACAGCAGGTATAAATATATCAGTATTTTTTTAAAGTAATAGAACAGATTACTCCGTCTACATACCGTCTGTCCGTCCATTGCTGCAACTACGAATCGATAGCAACATGTAAACACATCAAGCATCGAAACTATATAATTGTTTTAAGGACACATTCACTTACAACTGGGTAGTAAACTTTTTGTTTTTTCAATTATTTTAGAATTTAGACAAAAGAGCAAATACTATAATAATACAACATTGATGCCAAAATAGGATATGAAATAAGGTAACAATTTAAAAAGTAACTAAAAACAGAATAAGGTCAATAGAGGGTATACTAAGCAACTGCCAATCAACAATGAAGTATCAGAGACAATTATTCCTAGTTTCTTCACCACTTTGACACCCAAACCGTGTTAAAGTAACTCATAGACTGCCGATGACTGAGATATCCACAATATTTTTAAAATAATACAGACTATAGACTGGCAAGTTAAAGTCATACACTCCTGCAGAACGGGAGGGGTGAGGGGGGAGTTATATGCTATTTTAACGCGACAAGTGACGCATAATCGCGCACATTTTAATTACTATTGATATTCATAGCTACTAACGTCTAGAGTAGTAAGTAGACACATACGGTCTTATTCGAATGACTTTTGAATGCAGTTTGAGCGATAAGGACAAAACATTCGATCACTAAAAAAGGTTTTAAAACTGTCTATGAATAAGGCCGTTAGTATAAAGTCGATACCATAGACTATAGACTATCTCTGTTCCCCCGCCCCGACCCTCCGCAGGAAGGTCGAGCACCAACTTTACAATCTATAGCCAATATAATCCCACCTTCCACCATTTCCCACTACATATAACTATGTTTCTACACTACCAATACATTACAGCACAATCCCGACCTAATATTCTAATATTCCAACCCGTTTCAAACTCGTCTCGTAGACTTCATAAGATCAGTTTTTTGTTTACAGAGGAAATCGTTTGACGACTTGAAGAATACACCATAGACAACTAAATAGCCACTATTCCTGACAAAATTGCAAATTTTTATGAAATGATGACGAAAAAACATTTTAACACTCTAAATAGGGGAAAATATAACAGTTAATATAAAAAAATAAATCAATACAAAATAATAATAGGAGAAGAGAACTTAAATTAGGTTTTACAAACACAGAAATCCGTAAAACAAAATAAGCAATAGAAGTATAAAAAGTCGACAACAAACGATTTCACCTGTACAACTTTCCATCAACAATTTTGTTAATATAAAAACAATATATACTTTTTTCTATAAATATTAAATATATACTCAATACAATATATTAGTAATTTAAAGCCATAAAACTGAAATATATTCACACTGATTAGTTTTCTAGCGTCCGTATTACTGCACAAAACTTAAGGGACCGTTCCATTAAAGAGTTTCTCGCATCGATTGAAAGTCAATCAATTAATTACTGTGGAGAGTATATCGGGACGTTTTCAAGGCTTCCGATATTGCCAAATGACAAACTGATGATTTTAAAACATTTAATTTCAACAATTGCGATACATTACATCAATAAATATACGCTTTTCACAGCAAATACTACAACAAATCCGCAGCCGTAAGTTACAATACAACCATGAATCAATTTCGAGGGATGTCAAAATCCGTCTCGAAATTCATCGTTCAGAAACGCCACAAGTATATTCCGAGTGAGTAAATTAACTTTCATTAAGAGCATGCATTTTTTGTTAACTATTATACTTTGTCTCATGATTTAATTCAGAGTGAATTGAGTGATTATGCTGAACCCTATATTTATAATTAAGGAAGCGAATCCAAAACAAATTATCCACAACCCTACTTATTAAGAAGGCAAATACGATTATAGAATGCCTTTTACAATTACTAAGAATTGCGCAACCAAAGTGAATAAGATAGTATGCTTATTAATGTTTGTAATAGGCTATTTAGGATATTGTAGATTGTAGTGAATCCTTTTGTTTACGATATATATTTCTAAATGCGTTTAACGAAGTGACAAACACAAATACAAAACTATCCAATAGTTCAAGCAATCCATTCGTTGTCTGATAAGAATTTCCTTACGTATGGACAGCATAAACGCAGCGAGATACTCGTCAACAGACCTAGTCCCTAAGTATCACAATCATTCAAACATTTTAAATATGGTAACACCGACAAAAAGCGTTTCACAATCTCTCTAACACACTATAGTTATATTTTAATTAATTGATCGCAATATAAAGCTGCCTCGAATTTATTCAAACTATCACGAAAGGGTATGGAAGCCGTTATACCGCACATGTTAAAAATGGCGGCAGAAGCGCCATGATAAAATTTTGTTATTTTTAAGTCATACAATGACAATTGGGGTTTCAATTTTAAAGATTGCAGAATATTAAAGATTTATTATTTGCTCGCAGTTTTAAATACCTACTCCAAATCCCAATTTTTCTCGCTACCTACCCTTACTTTTATAGTTTTTTGTTTAACTGAAATGTTTGATCCCGAATTAGGAAAGAGGATAGTGGTAATCAGTCAAATCTGCAATTTTCTCCATTGAAAACCCCAATCATAAAATTTATCTGTGCGTTTATACACTAATAAATATATATTAAACTGCAAATATAATTTAGATGAATTCTATATAATATTGAAATACCAACAGTGCTCTTGCAAGGCTCAGACACGAGCTACGTATCCACTCAATGCGTTTAGACAGCATTCAGCAACAATACGCCTAGATAACAATAAATTCCAGACTCATGGCCGAGAAATGAGGTTATAACATCTATATTATAAACAAACTTTTATAAATATATACATGTGACTGGGCTGGCTATGTGTTAGTTTAAAAACTTGGACGTTGGCACGGAATGAGTGATATCAATTTGAAAGCTAAAGAGATGTGGCTATAAGAAATTACAAATCTTCAAACCTATTATGAAAGAAAACTATTACAGAATTTAAATCTTTACAATTCCCTATCTATGCAGTAGGGTTACAACAACTAAAAACGCCTTTTGTTGACATGATAATATTAACAATACAATATCAAGACTGAAGACCAGCATTTTGATTACAAGCAATTAGTTCCCAACCCTAAACTTTAAACAACATAACCAACCAAGTCACAGGGAATAAATAACAAATAAATATTAATCTAACATTGTCATAGGCCATACAAGTGGACAGGCAGCTCCATCCATACATAAGACGAGCTGACACTCGCGTACTAAAGCGCTAATATGCCCCTACTGACTGGTAACAGACGCGTGGCGTAACTAGGAATTCTAGATAAGTTTCAGACCAAGACCAAGTCTAGGTTTTAACTCAATTCTAATAGTCATTACTGCATATTTCCCGCAATTTGTTTTACAATGTGGTTCTTGCTATAATATAAATAATCACACAATATTTTTAATTTACCCTCAAGATGAGCAGGGGCAAATAAATCATTTCTTATTAATAGTCAAATATTTCACGCCGAGTTTTAAAGTATAGTGTGAAGTATAGTAAATTGGGTACCCAAAGTTGTTATAATTTGCTATATTTCCTAAAGCATGTCAGATGGAACCATCAGGCCTATATTTTACTACACTTGAATTAGTATGTTAATATGCAGTATATAGAATCTAGATATTCCTAGGTACGCCAACGCTAGTCCTCACCTGCGCCTAAGACTTTGGTTTCCGCGGCCTCCGGTGGCGACGTCGACATCAACTGCGCTTATCCGCATCAGTTGCATCACCGGCCGACAACTTGCTCGCCGACTTGCTTGCCGACTTGCTGGCCAACTTGCTAGTCTTACTGGAACCTAGGAACATCTTCAAAGCACCCGCGGTCATCAGGTAGAACCAGTACAGTTGTGGTAACAGGAGGATGCAGATGGATATCTTGCAGCCGGTCGGGAGGGATTTTATTGCCTGTAATTTGAAAATTAAATTGTTATTGATTGGTAATATAATGGTTAATTACACTGATAATTTATTTTCTTTTTTAATAAGACACTTGTGTATCAATTTACTTAATGGTCTTTCTATAATACTAACCTCAAAATAGCTAATCCCCAGCTCCCTGCTATATATCAGGCAGACGTAGGGCAGACTGGCCACGCGACACACGAAGAAGGTGGCCAGCATGAGCAGGCCATTCGCCAGGTACGCACGAGACGCCTTCAGCTGCAGCCGGGAGAGGATCCCGCGGAGAGACACGAATGGAGTGGACAGCTCCATCAGGTACACGAACCCAAACGTGCAGTCACCCAGTGAGCCGCGGAAGTACTGAAACAATCGATTAATCGAGTGAAAAATTGTTGATTACAATAATCGACCGATGAAATAATCAATAACAAGTATTTGATTAAACCAATAGTCGAGTAAATAAATAATCGATTGAAAAAGTAATCGATTAAACCAATAATCGATTACTGAAATAACCTATTAAACAAGTAATCGATTAGACATGTAATCGATTAAACTAGTATTCTATTAAACATGTTATCGATAAAATAAGTAATCGATTACTGAAATAATCGTTTGAACCAATAGTCATATTAAAAAATATACTCAATACTCACGACAATGACGAGGAACCCGAAGCCGCCTATGAAGAGATGGTGCATGAGTATGACGGGCTCGTGGCGGCAGTACTGCGCGAACGACGGCCGCGCCGCCACGCGGGCCGCCTGCCCGTCGCCTGACGACAGCACACCCTCGCCGTTCTTGCAGATCTCATTGTCTACCTTGTCTATCTTGTCCGGTTTGTCTATCTTGTCTGACTTGTCCTTCTTAGCTTCCGGGTTCGTTATCATTTGGACGTGCACCTGGAAAATCAACACAATTGGTCAGGAAAGAATAAATGAAACAGTTCTTGAAAATTGATTAATGTACGAATGTTTGTTCAGAATTCACCCATAAACGACTTAATAGATTTCGATGCAACTTTACAATATGGCAAATTATGGCTCCTACTGCCGTACCGTGAAGAAGTATCTTAGCAGGCCGTCATAATTGTATCGAAAGGCTCGGGACGGCCGTGTGATACCATTCGATACTCTGGACAGCATTGCCCTTACAGCATTGTTCAGTGCAGTCTCTATACCGTGCCAGAATGCAAAAACACACTTCAGCTTAACATATAAGCTATAAATTTGGAAGTGATGTAAGTAGCGACTGACCATATACATAGACCATATGTCGTAGAAGAAGTACGCGGCTCCGAACCACGCGTACGCTTCGGACATGTAGTGCGACGAGCGCATGAAGTTGCGCGTGCACGACCACGCGCACACCACCGCGCCCGTCACCACCGACAGCGCCGCTTGCACTGCTGACACCACCCTGGAGCACAACATTTATTATTATAAAAAAGAAAAGAAAAGAAAAGAAAAGAAAAAGAAGACAGTTCGTGTTGCTGAGGGAGTTTCTTGCGCCGTTTCTTCTTCACAGCTACAACACGTTCTTGCGGTGGTAGCAGAAATTAACGATTCAAAAGATCTTGTAAAAGACTACTTGAATAAAGAATATTTTGACTTGACTTTGACTTTGATTGCACAATTCATATGACAATATGGTGAGCTTTAAAGGAGGCCTTTGTCGAAAGACAAGTTGTATCAGAATAACAACCCGCTTGCCACTATTAAATTATATTATAATTCAATAAATTGCAAGTTTAAAAACAAAAATAATAATAATTTAGTAAGTTTTTGGAATAATAGCAACTAAGTTGTTTAAAAATGATACATCAATAAAGGCTTTTTATTTTATTTTATTATTTTATTTTAATATAATGAGGTGTTTTACTGTTAACATCAAGCCACGCAGAAAATTGGCGGACCCGAGGAGAGTTATTACTGTCCTCCACTCTTACCATGTAACAGCATTTTCAAAAGAATGGACCGAGATGGTAAGTAACCGTCGCCCATAGACATCAACAACACATCGATTGTAGGCTTTGTTGCCGGCCTTCAAAACGGGAACGGTAAGTTAAAACAAAAAAAAAATGAAAGGTGTATTGAAATTCCGAATACTTCACACACCGAACTAATACCTTAAAATATATATTTATTCCCCGATACAAAGCAAAATTAATTACGGTCTTATGGGAAAACTTACTCGTTTAGTTTTCTGGTTTGACAAGCCCATTCATACTATGATTTGAAGCAAGTGCATCAAGAATTTGTTGGCGATATTACCTAGTAGTAAAAACACGCTAGCATTGTGTTTACGTAAGGTCATCAAAATTCCGCAGTGGTTATGTATTTTTTGGCGCATTCTGCATAGCAGTTGTAATATTAATTTGACCTTCCGGAATAGTTCAAATCAAACCTGTTTTTATGAATATTTAACAGAATAGTATCTATATTTATAGAATAGTAACCTTCTTTAATATTTATATTAAAGAATGGAAATCTAATCATCCCTACCCTTGCCGTCTCCCATAACTTATTAATATTCTTTTAATTTTACAAGACTTATAACTAGGTACATATATTGTAACCATTTCTTTTAGGATAGTGTTTCACTCTTTAATTTCTTACATGATGGACAAACTTACTTCATTTCATAAAACTCAAGTGATTGCACATGGAATAATTTATCATACGATCCAACAGCCAATAAATAAAATGTAAACAAACATATACACGCCTATTATCTTTATTGCATTCGGTGTAATTGACAGATTAAAATAAGATTAATTTGTAATAACAGAATTCATTGTTTATATTTTACTTCATCGTGTGTTGGAAAGTTAGATTTAAACTATTTTTCATGAGATTTTTATTACAGTCTGGCACACGAGCGTAACATATAATATATATCTAACCGAAGATCGACGTGAAGCGATCGCTATGCTGTCGCGTTTCGTTCGCTGAGGGAGATTACCGGATGTCCAGTACCTCTTTCGTCTTCCCATCGTTTTTCCTTCTCGCTTCCCAATTCGATGGGCCGGGAATGCATCTACGATCCAATCTTTATGTATGTTCATGGGCGGCAGTTAACACCCAACACCCCAGCAGTCACATACATAGTCCTGACCCCACACTAAGATCGAGTATTGTGTCGTGGGTATTAGGAACTACGAGAGACTTTTCGGTCTCACAAACACCCAGACCCGAAACAAATACCAGTGGTTTACACAAATATTTGTTCCGGTGCGGGGATCGAACCCGCGGCCTCTCGTTTCGCAGGCGGCGTTTTAACCAACTGCGCCACGGAGGCGTTCAAAGTTAGCACTTAAACCACCTATGAAATTAAAAAAAGGTTGTTACTTGTTGGTGATGTCCAGCACGTCGCCCGCGCTGAGCCGGTACTTGCGTCGGAAGCGCGCGCCGGCGCCCGTGAACAGCGCACACACGTTGAGCAACTCGAACAGACTCATGAAGTACACCAGCCCCAGCGCGGTGAGCGCACTGCCGCGCTTCACTGTTATCCTGGAACCATACAACCACTGATAGATCAGTACTAATTACAAGGTCCTTCTCCAGGGACCCCTTATGTGACATTATAAGTCATCTATCATCTATTGGCATGTGGCGAAATTTGGAACTACAAATGAAATGAAAAATTTCTATGAAACGCACTGTTTGAGATATATTTGTGACAGCCTCTGTGGCGCAGTGGATGAGACGTAATTTGTGGAACGTGAATCCGCGGGATCTATCTCCGCACTGAGATAATTATTTGTGTGATCCACAGGTATTTGATTTTGGTCTGGGTGTTAGTGGGACCGAAAAGTCTCTTATAGTTTCTGATACCTACCACACAAGACTCGATCTTAGTGTATGGTCAGGAACATGTTTGTAACTTTTGGAAGTATTTATGTATCATTATAAACTAATTATAAAGTTAGTTACACCCTACATCGTCACATTCCTACAGATAAACACAAGAAGACTGTCCGCCCTCACTCCCGCCACTGCAACTCTTGTAAGCTAGGATCAACAGTGGCAGTTTATAACAACACCGAGCATTGAAGCTCAGCGAGTCTCCGGGATTGTCTAACTTGTCTCACAAATAAACATAATAAAAAAAAACAATAAGTACATTCTGTGTATTGATAGCTTGTCATTCATCACGCACTTTGACGGTGAAGGAAAATATCGTGAGGAAACCTGCATACCATATAGATCATAACCCGAATATTATAAAGATTTACAACAATTTCTTTGCGTTGTAAAGTCCGCTAACCTGTACTAGGCTAGCGTGGCAGACTATGGGCCAATCCCACTCAATACAACTCTACAACTCTCGATTTTCGTGAAGGCCCCTGCTCTACAGTAGGTGATTATGGGCTGGTTCTGCACAAATTTACACCATAAATCTGAAAGCTAGTTTGTTTGTTACGCTTTCTCGCCATAACTACTCAACCGATCATCGCAAAGTTTTGCATACACGTTGTCAGGGATATGAAAAAGGACATAGGGTAGATACATATGTAGGTATTTCTTCCAGAAAATAAGGTGTTCTTGAAGTATACAAAATAACTTTTTATGGCCTGAATGCGGCCCGCCTGATGGTAAGCGGTCACCGCCGCTCATGGACTATCATTGGACCCCCTACCTACCGTTTGGAGAGTACTCTCTTTAAGCCACGCATAAAAAGAACAAGTCATAGTAGTGGCGGTACTTCCATACAAGCCCAAAAGCCCGGCTTGCCCTACATGATACGTATTACGTATATACTCCATACTGAATACAAACTATTACATTCAATACAACAGTCATTTATTACAAAACATCTAGCATTTAAAATTTTTGAATTTACCGCGCCGCGATTCAATGAGGCGCCTGAGCCGAAGCGCCGCGTAAATCGTAATATTCATTCATTAAAACTGTATTGAACTTGAAAAGACGGAGCACACAGCACATATATCTATCCTTTTCTCTCTCGTGTGCTTTTACGGGGCTTCTAGCAACGCGTGAACTGTATGGCGAAATGATATTACTCGATCGCTACGAATGTATAGCTATAGATATCTTATATAGCAGTTTACTCTTCACGAAATGCCCGGCTTCGGCCTTGGTGATGTAAAAACATCGTGCGTTGCATGGTCGTCACGTGATTATTTGTTAAATCAATTATATCTACTGTTATTACATTAAGTTGGTTCCTTTTAGAAATTATTACTAATATTTTTTTTAGAACAAATAATGAAGTTTTAATATTTCTTTTAATAAATTGTATCTAATGTATTGTTTATTTCACGTTTACTGGCAATACAGCACATATTTCTACTAACTTCATTTGTATTATGATTTATGAGTTGTGAATGTGTTTTGTTTAAGGTTAATGTTTAGTTTTTTATGTTATTTAAACTTTTTGATACTATTATGAGTTGTATTGTTTTCTGTGATCGTTTGAGTGTGATGGTGAAAGGGTTCATTGCCGGTAAAAAGGTAAATTCATTCAATTATATTGAAAATTAAACCGGCGCGAAACCTATGCCGGGTTTGTACATTTAGTTAGTCGTGGTAAATTACACTAGACATATCTTCAGTTCAGTTTAATAAACTACGTACTTTTATTACTACATGCTCCCTACAAAGCTATTAAACAATGATTCATATGTTTTTAAACGACACGTCTTGTGTGTTAGATTGTTTGGATTATAATGCTTTAAATTTTCATTAAATTAGGTGGTCGTTTCAAAAGGCAATCTTTTATTTTAAATTCATAAAAACATTTAAACATGAATGCGTTAATAATAATTTCTGTCTGCAATTTCGGTTAACCTTGAAGTCGAACACGGCTGACGGCACCGTAGAATAGTGACGGCAATAGAAATGCAATGAATAGTTACGGATGCATGTTCACAAGTAATCTATATTAATTGTTTTAATCTTAATATTGATTGTGTGGTAGGTTTGCCACGTATTATAAATTAATTTTCTTCGTTCTTAGTAACTTTGTGTTTCTAAAACAATATTAATTAAACGTAAAAAATATTCGGCTTGCCCTACTCCAAAACCCTAGGCACGCCACTGAGTCATAGTGCTAGGGAACGATCATCCGTAAAAAGAACGAAATAACATCGGACAATAACAGAATTACAAATAATGAAAGACTGATGATAATGAACACATCGACATCACATGAAATTGTACGTCAAAAACACTATATCTAACACATGTAGAATTGTAGATAATATTTATTTAAACACATATACAAAATGCACTTGAAGTTATATCGAGGCCGTCGCTTATCATATTTCGACGCACTAAACATTATCAAATTTTAAATGACATTATCAAATTTTAAACTAACGAATACATTATTTTACTAAACCGCAAAAGTGACTATACTGCACTTGTGCCATATGCAGTGCTGTCCAATGATAGAGTATAGCTTTTCGGAATATTTATGTCGGCTCACTACAGCCTAGATTTACACCGTTTATTCCCGGACAGTGATAGAACTAATTGCGTAGCTATGGAAGGCTTACATTATCTCACTTTTTGTTATTGCGTTGAATGGCGAGACGAGCATGCCGTTAGCCTAATGGTAAGCGATACGACCGCTCATGGACAATAGAAAACCAAACAGCACCATGAATTACAAAGCATTGCTCGGCATTCCACTGCGCTCGCCATCCTGAGATATATGGTATTAAGTCTTAATATGTCCAGTAGTTACTCGAGCTACAATGCCCTTCCAACCGGAACACACCAGTGCATTTACACTGCTGTTTATCTGTTTCACTTTAACTACTAATGAAAATCTCATGAGGATACCTGTATACACGTGAATTTACACGAACTTTAAAGGTGAGCGAAGTCCAACAACCCGCATCAGATAAGATTGGTGAACTAAGCCCTCATCTCTCCTAACAGTACAAGAGGCCAATCGTTCTAGAGTGAGTCGAATATGGGCCGATATACTTGTATTCAAGGTTTTGTCACATCTTTTATTGAATAAATACCACCACAGGTAATTTTGCATCCTAATAATAAAATTTTGGGATCTAGGAATCTTTTGGAACCTATCAAGACAGTAACGCAACCTTGTGATCTGATGATGAAGGTTGCTATTCTTGACAATCTATAAAGCTATTACTTTAAACTAATTTTATAAGACGCAGTGAACTATACGTGCCCATCCGCAATTTCATATTTGTCATTACAGCTCGTAAAAATCATGTTTTTAACAATGTTATCGCTCTTGTCGATAGGTATACGTAGTGGGTGTATCGCTATAACACCTAAGATCTCGACCCACATACCCAAATCTGTAGAACAAACAATTGCATCATTATCTCTGCTCCGTACAAAAATATGTTCCGGACGTAGATACAATCAGGGTTGCCGATAATGTAGGAAAGTTTTCAGGCAATTTATCAATATTTTAGTTTGGAAATAATTTATACTGGTTAAAAAAATTAATTGGTGGCGCAGTTGTACTACGGTAAAATTACAATTCTGAGGTCTCGGTGTCGAATACCGGTCGGGCAAAGTGATATTGCATTTTTCTATTCGTATCAGCCCGGAGTCAGGAATTTGTGCCCGATATGGCGATAGCCTCGCCCCCTATCACATCGAGGGACAGAACACACAAGGCGAAACGTGGGTGTCCTGGTAGCACCTCTGCTTATCCCTTCTGGGAAAAAGGCGTGAATTTATGTATGTATGTAAAAAATAGGATGTCATCAGATGTAATGTTCATTAATGTAAAAGACATGTCTTAAGATACAATGATTAAAATGATATAAGAGAATTGTGATATCTCGAGTCGATACTCTATCTCGACTACGCTACACATTTACAATTGCGTTCATTACAATGACTGTCCATCGGGTATAAAAAGCCATTCAAGAGAATTATCGGTATTGGTTCCACATTGAAATAAAACTAATTTTTACGGATTTTATCGCTATTTGGTTTAGTTTTAACATTTTTTATTTGAATGTATAACATTCGCGTAAATCTAAGAAACCATTAGGTGTTGGTTCCGTTTTAATTATTATTATCGTCATCTTCAGACATACAAAGTCCTGTACTAAACACAAGCCTTCGCAAGGATTTCATCCTGACAACTTTCTGGCCCCATCAGCTACCATTGAAATGAAAAACCTCAAAATAGAACCGTGATAATCGTCATCTTTGTAGACGTCTGACGCTGCATTTACCAGTGCGTAGCCTTTATAAAGCAAAGTTTCGGGCTATTTAAACTTGTTAATCCTCTAAGCCAGTTCTAATCGCTTTCGTTAAATCTCTGCTTACTTCGGCATTACGGGGCGATCACACACATCGCATGATTTGACTTTGACCTCGCTATCATTACCGTCCTTGTTGTAGTGTCATTGAGATAAAAACATCGTTATGCTTATCTTTACATCGTTATGCTAAGGCCATTATTGGTGATTGTGTACTAGGAGCAAACAAAAGCGCGAAATCGGGAGTATTACCCTATTCAGACATTTATTTATTACAGTCATATTGTTTACATTTGATCCCCGCACCGAGACAAATTTGTGAGGCCCTTAAATATTTGTCTCGGGTCTGGATGTCTGTGAGACCGAAAAGTCTCTCGTAGCTTCTGATACCCACGACACAAGACTTAATTAATTTTAATGTGGGGTCAGGACTATATATGAACCAATAAGAATATCTACGGAAATCACGCCTAGACCTAGGCCACCTAGATCTTAGGTTTTTTTATTGGTCTGACAAACGAGCAAACAGTTCACCTAATGGTAAGTGATCACTGCCGCCCATGAACATCCTCAACGCTTGGATCATAGATGTGTTGCCAGCCCGTCAAATCGGGAGGAAAGCGGGAAGGAAAAAGGGTGGGAAGAGGAAAGAGATATTGGGCATTCGGCAATTTAACTCACCTAACGAAACGCGACAACAGAGCTGTCACTTCACGTCGATTTCCTGTGAGACAGTGGTACCGGCCCGGACGAGCCTGCCCGTTCATGCTGAGTTATGACGACAACGTGGCTCTACCACTTCCAGAAACGTGGTGGTTTCCGTTCCACGTGGGTGTTTATTTGCATTTTTTTAGTCTTTACAAGAATTTAATTTACTAACTATGAGGTCCGCTAATCTTATGTTATAATGCTTACCTATCCTCCGGGTTGAGCCATATGACTAGATTGGCGGCGGCGATGAGAGCGCTCGCATTGCACGCACCCAGAATCCAAACCGCTGGCCTCAGGTGCTGCGGCTGCAACCAACAAACATACATCTGTATCTGTCTTCTCTACAATCGAGAGTGCGATTTTGAGGAGTTAGGCCATATAGTTCACCACGCCGCACTGACCTAGTGCTGGTTGGCATTAAATATATATGACTACTATGGCTCTGTTAGAATGCAGTGCTGTCTACAAATAAACTATAGTGTAGGAACAAAATATTCATAGTCCAGAGATATGTAGTTATACATATATTGCTGGTTGACAATACTATACAAACCAGAAAGAATCCAAAGTGCACTATAATGGAAAACTTGTCATGGAGCCATGCAAGTGTGACGCGTTATGGGTTCAACCTGTGCTTATCCGATTTTAAACAGGCCCTCAAGGGAACGGGGACGGTTTTTGTGTCGAACGGAACTATATAACCATATTTCGCTTATAATTGTATAAATAGGTTTGAATGGCATTAAAATAATGATCCTTAAACCAACAACATGTTTCATTATTACACTCTATTAGTACTGCCCTGCAACTACCATTAGCTGCATTGGAATCACCTTTCAAGTTTATAGTGTGCTAATATACAATAATACCATTTCAAGAATGTGGCAAATAATTGAGGGAACATGTATCCTCTTTTCGAAAAACAGGAGATATGCGTACATGCATCAAGATAGTAATTATTCAGTACTCAATGTAGATTTATATTTATTGTATCAAACAACATGCGATGTTTTTTTAACATGTGATATGAAACATTAACATCGGCAGCTGATTAAACATAAAATCAACGAATGGATGTATCATATTATATAACAATATTCAGTAAGATAATATTACAGTATCACACCTACTAGTTGCTGGGAAGTAATAGGCGAGAATAAACCCATACATTTTTTTAATACATGTCATATTTATTAATTTGCTGATCTTATGCTTTATAAAAAGTAACTATGTTTCTTTATTGGTTCAGTGGTAACATAAATAAGCTGATAACTGTGAGATCCTGGGTTCGATAGTTTGTGAGACTTGAGAAAACTTATAAGTTGTCCGTGACTGGAATTCATGTCTAGCATTACGATAGGCATCCAATCGCTGCCGGCCCTCTTGTGCAAGTCTATCAATTATAATAGAGGAATCAGACCAAAAGCTTAGGTATATGAACTCAGATAAACATAGTATAAATGTACCACCATATTGCTTTGTAAATTGAAATCGACTCCTCATTGAATTCACATGATTGTCATTGTCCCAAATTACGTAGTTTATAAAGGTCAATGAAAACATTGTCCGCAGCGGCATTCAACTGTTAGCGATACCATCAGATAATTCCATAGTAACTACTGTCAATGTTACACGCTATACGAAACATTATTAATTAATTATTCATGTCAAGTAGGATAATAATATGTTCCCTTGCGACCTTGATGGTATCAGTGCACGAGTTCTTGAAATAGATATTTAACGGACACAGAGCGAATACGCGGCAAAACAACTGACGGTCTTTGATACCGATTCCCATTCTCGCGCAAACATATTTTTTTAACGAGAGGAAATCGAATTAAGCTCTCTTGCGGTGCCCAGGGGAGGTTGGAAGTAGTCTCTCTGAATGGAAATGAAAATGAAAATAATTTATTGAATCCATTAAAATGTTCATAGATCGCATCTGCAATAGCGCCCAAACTACTCCTTATCCGTTGTGTTGCATGCGGCATCCGCCGACTGCGGCATGCGCAAAAATGTGTGGGTATGTGCCATTAACGCAATGACGTAAAATAAATGAGTCGCTAGAAGTATGGTATTCACATATTGTGAGACTTTTACAAATATATTGTTAAAGATTTACTTTGATATTAATATGTTCTTTGTGTGTATGTATTTTGTCAGTTAAATGGATGAATAATTGTATGTTTAAATAATGTTTACGCCTTATGGTATTACGTAATTACTTTGCATATTGATATGGTGCACTTTGTATTTACAGAAATTGTTTGTTTATTGTTTAACAGCATACATCTGACACATAAAGCAGGCTGCCCACTCTGTTGTAAGCAACTATACCTACTTTCTTTATATCCTCAACATGCAAGGGCCACAGATAAATTGTTGTTTTCAATTGCACGAGGGAAAAGTTGAGTTAAAAAAAATATAATTAAGTAATAGAATTTCCAGTGCTGGATTGGTCTTTAAAATAGCTATAGGCCTTGCAGTGGCATAAACTGTCCATTTATTTCCATTTATTTTTCATAGCTGAATAGACCACATATCACATTTCATAGCTTTACATAGAATACTATTAAAAAAATTACACCAACTACTTTAGTACTAAAATAACTGATGAACAAATAATGTTAGATATTGGTATTGTGATGCAGGCCACTTACAAAAGAAACCATTTGAAATCTGAAACTGAATCTGATGAAATCTTTGAAGAAGAACTATGTCCAACCATGAATATTCTTCGGATGTTATAAATGAAATAGTGTAAATTTAAGTGTACTGTCAAGCAGCAAGAGATTACTGTCTCCTACAAGGATGTTATTCTAGCCTGCTATTTACTATACAATTTTATGGAATGTAAATATTTAAAAAATATGTCAACTATAACATCATATGAATAATAAACTCATAAACCATTTATTATTCAGTAGATAGATGGGTCAAAATGATCATATTACACAATGTATTCTCGTCATATAACCAATGATGTCATGTTTATTTGAACAAGCGATGATGCTGCTCAGTTAAATAATACTTTAAATCCAAGATAAGACATAGGCCTCTTTTAAAAATGTACAAACTACACAATATACTTAATAATGATGAAATTTAAACATAAAATATATATATATTTCTGTTACGAAAACAATTTAACATAATACTTTGAATGTGACTAGACTAACTATGTATGGATATAACATGCCAGATGTATGATAGTGACAATCAATGTAATAATTAAATTCCAATAATGCAAAAGATTTTCTTTTCAAGAACCATGTCTTCCTTCCAAAAGCCATTTCATACAACATAAATGATTAAATACTGTGAAACAAAATTTTTAAAATAGGTAAATGATATTTTGGTTACATTTCAAATTAATATCCATCTAGACTTTCCAAATAAGCATTATAAATACACATGATCGCATAAAACTATATAAATAAGGATAATTTTGATTCAATTTGATATGCACTTATGCTACAACTGATAAGGTATTATGTTCTTGTCAAAATACTGGCTATAGTTGACATATCATTTTTTTTAGTTTAGTATTACAAATTCATATAAAAACCACCTATGGAAAGCACCCCATATCAAGTATCTTACAGCAGCCTATAGTATATTATCAGTAGAAATGTACATACACATAGCGTCTTAGTATTTATGTATTTTTCTTGTACATAAGCTTAACATTATTAACACCTTAGGAAATCATCCTGTTTGACTTGAATCATTCTTCAGGCCTCATTAAGTATTGGTAGCCCCAAGCCTGTACGGGTGTGGAATAAGGGCAGGCAGAAGGAGATTGTCCTAATAACGCTTATGCTTATGCTTCTGAATTCGAATATAAATATTTTGTTAAACCCTCTTTACATTCATATGGTGACCACCGAAGAAAAATTAATTATTAAAATACGCATCGCGCCGGAAGACTGCGTTACATTCTACAGGAAGAATGACAGGAAGTAAGAACTTCGAAAGGTTTACCGCGGCAATAAGCAGGATGTAAGAATTTGCATTTATTATGTCCTGCGTCACAGTTAACACCGGTACGAAAAACTAAAAAAGATTTGACTCATGAAAATGAGTTGGAAAAATAAGTGTGAAAAATGACATCATACTTAATATATTTAAAAAAAAATCTAAATATAACTTAACGTAAACCAATTCTAAAGTCTAATTATTTTTCAGAGCACTGAAAAATTGTTTAATTTTAAATTTAATCTTACCTTTGTAAAAGTAGCTTCCATTGTCCAAAACGGGAATATCACAGTGTTATGTACGAAAATATTAACAAAACATCGTGTACTATGAAACTCTTGACAAAATTATAAAGAAATAAATAAAAAATCCTATTTTTTCGGCTTTAGATGAACTTTTCGCGATTCTTTTTCTATTTACACGACTTGGCACAGACTAAAAATCTTTCGTTGTCGAGTGGAAAATGATTTTTTTTTTTTTTTTTTTTTTTATTTTAATTTACGGCTATGGATACAAGTCCTTTAAGCCTATCCTTATATTATTACAAACTTATGTAGGTACCAGTTTTAAACATTCATGAATAAAATATATACATTTATAACTTTTCGACTGTACTACAAACATATTTATATAACGGTTTATATATTAGTGGATTTTTTAACATTTCTTGTACTGATGAAGGAATGTGTGCTATTACTTCTAACAAATCTGATATTAACACTAAACGCAATAAGTGGAATTTAGGGCAAAATAAAATTATATGGTCCAAGTCTGCAGGCTGAACGCCACAATATTGACAATGATCTTCTGCTACTATTTTCATTTTAAACAGATGCGCTGAAGTCTGACAATGACCAAATCTTAGTCTATTTATTATAATTATGTATTTTCTATCTTCCAACTGCATTTTATTTTTATTGAACCATGGGCGGGCGGGTAGATTCTCTTGTATTGATGCATACCATTTTCCTTTACTTTTATTTATTTCCTTCCAGTAGCACTCCCATCTATATCTTGTTTTTTCTTTTAGTATCACAAAATAATCTGTATATGGTATTTTCAATGTATTACTATGGTCTTCATCCCAATGTGAATTAGCTGCTTTATCAGCTAATTCGTTACCCCGGATCCCAGAATGACTGGGAACCCATTCAATCGCAACCACCTTGCTCTTATTCATGTTATACAACAATTCTTTTATATTATAAATGATATAGTTGGTCTTATAGGCCAAAGCTGAACCATATATTGTTTTAATAACACTTTGAGAGTCGGATAGAATAAGTATTCTATCAACATTTTCTATATCTTCTAAGTACAATAAGGCTCTATAAATTGCGTATGCTTCCGCTGTGAAAATACTACACTCATTGTTAATTTTATAATTTTTACTTATTTTCTTATATGAGTCATAGAAAGCAGAACATACACAATCCGAGGACTTTGAGCCATCAGTGTATATTTTATACCAACGTACATTAGTTGAATTATCTACACTATGTACTTTTTGAGTTACATCTAATAGAGCATCATATTTACAATTATATACAGGGTACTTACTATATTTATACATATTTACACTTAGCTCATTCATATGAGCCATTATAGTACATAATTCAGGAATTTTGTTAAACATTAAATCAGAGGGACGAATATATGAGTCTAATGAGGCATCACATAAATTTTTGGGCAGTTTAATAGTATCCACTACTATAGAACTGGTTTTACATAATGCTTTTAAGCAGAACTTTTCCGCGAAGTGAATTCGCCTAATAGCCAGTGGAGGAACGCAGACCTCAGCCTCAATTGCATGAATAGGCGTGGTTCTCATTGCACCACTTATAATTCTTAGTGCCATATTTTGAATTACATCTAATTTTTTCAACAAAGTAGAGCTGGTATACATGTAGGAAAGATAACTATAATCAAAATGGCTACGAATAATACTTTTATAGAGCATTATTAAGGTTTTAGGATCTGATCCCCAAAATGTTCCTGCCAAGCTTCTCAAAATATTGAGATTCCTTAAGGCATTTTTAGTTATGTAATATATGTGACTTTGAAATTTAAGCTTATTATCAATTATTACCCCTAAAAATTTCTTTTCTTTTACTTGAGGAATACTTATATTATTATATTGAACATTTACCAAATCGTTAGTACCAAATACAACAAGAGAACTTTTATCCGAATTAATGTTTAATTTTAACTTATTACTGTAATATGCATTCAACTGACTTAGAGCAAGATTTAAATTTTGTTGTGCAACCGAAACATTTCTGTCAATTGAATAAACTAAAATGTCATCCGCGAACTGTAACACTTTAACATTGTTAGTAAGATATTCTAAGATCTGTGATGTATACAAGTTGTACAAAATAGGAGACAAAGAAGCTCCTTGCATTAGTCCTTTACAAACCGAGTTTGGTCCGTGTAATAGACCATTATACTTAACGTAAAACGACCTATCACTTAGGAAATTATAAATCCACTTTAATAATTTTCCAGGTAAACCTAATTCATACAATACAAGGATTAGTTGGTTAATATTTACATTATCATATGCTCCCTGAACATCAAGAAAGGCACAGACTGCAACAGATTTTGAAAGGAGACATTTCTTCATATCTGTGATAAACGTAACAAAGCTTTCTGGAGCACTTTTACCCTTTCGGAAGCCAAATTGAATCTCTGGTAAAATATTATACTGTTCTACATAATAATCAAGTCTTAATTTAATCATTTGTTCTTTTAATTTACCTATGCATGAGGTGAGTGAAATGGGTCTGTATGAATTATAATCTTGAGGTGATTTCTCTGGTTTCAAAATTGGAATTATGCACTGAGTTTTCCAAGATTCAGGAATAATTTGATTCATCCAAAGATCATTTAACACCATTAATAATTTATTTTTACCGTTGGTTGGAAGGTTTTTTAAAAGAATGTAAGGAATGTTATCTAGTCCTGGAGCCGAATCTCTTCTTGAGTCTAATGCTACACAAAGTTCATTGTATGTAAATTCTCTTAATAAAAAAGTATTAATTTCTGTGTCGTTATTTTTATCAAAAAATATATCATTCAACAATAGATTACTATTTGATCCATTACTAAACTTATTAATAAATTCAGGTAACCATTCATCTTGTTTAGGTTTAGTTATTACATTTACCCTTTTAAATCTCCGAATGTAATTCCAAATTTTTGAAACAGGAGTGTATCTATTAAGGGATGAGCATAGGGTTTTCCAACTATTACGTTTCTGTTCACTGATAATTTTTTTCTTTTTTGCATCCATTTTTTTATATGCTATGAACAACTCCATAGTCATTGAAGCCCTATATGCTAATAAAGCCATTTTAGACTGTTTGACAGCTTCTGCACATTCGTCATTCCACCATGGTGCCGGAATTTTCCTAATATTTGATGTATTATTGCTTTTACTCTTGGGAGTACACATGTCTCTTACTTTACATATTATTTCACAAAATTTATTATATTTTGTAAGAGGATCAGAGTCTGAACAAGCAAAATCATTAAATAGTTTCTCAGCTTCAATTTGATATTTAGTCCAGTCAGTTTTATGAAACAAATACTTTTCTATATTATAATTTATTTGATATTTACAGGGGGCGATAAGAATGTCAGTAAAGGTAGGAAAGTGATAACTTCCTAATGGATCCTCACCAACCCTCCACTCACAAAGTGGAGCTATGTCTGGACTAACACAAGTGACATCTATTGCTGATTGATTTCTATTTGGGGCCTGAACTGTTGTGGGCTTGCCATCATTTAAAATACACAAGTCGGCTTCATCAAAGAGATTGAATAGTTGTGTACCCCTTGATTTTGTTGTTGCACAGCCAAAAGCTATATGGTGTGCATTAAAATCTCCTGATATCAAGCAAGGTCTTGGTAATGTATTAATTAAATGTCTTAATTTACTAATTTTAAATCTATTACTTTTAGGAGGACAATACACCGTCAAAACGGATAAAGGACCAGCTTGAGTCTGAACAGAAATTGCAACTGATTGGATATCCTGGTAGAAAGGGAGTTGAATATTATCATATTTAATATTATTTCTAATCAAAATAGCAACACCACCATGGTTGTTTTTAGCATTTTTGTAGATGAAGTTATACCCTGGAAATTTTACATTACAACAATTTTTTGCATTCAACCAGGTTTCATTTAGCAACAAAATATCAATATTAAATTCTGTTAATAAAGACTTTATTAACGGCCTTTTGTTATTAATACTCTGAATATTATGATGAACAATTCTTATAAATCTATCCATTATGTAAATGTTTTAATAAAATTTCTTTAATTTTAATTGTGGTCTTTGGAGTGTCTTTATTATTACCTAATGCAATCAAAGTTTTTACTAATGCGTTTAATATTCTATCATTATTTATTATTTCATTCATTTCTTTAATTGGAGATGGTTGTTTAAATTTGTTAAGTCCTGAATTTTGGATTTTTAAAGTATCATGCTTAGGTAAGGGTAGAGGAGGGAAATTCCTATTACTACTTACATTATTAACATATGAGGCAGTTGTAGCTGCATAGGAAAGTTTTTTCTGTTTCAATTTGGCTTCCTTCATTGGGCATGTTCGAGCAATAGCTAAATGAGCACCCCCACAGTTAACGCATTTAATGTCCTCCTTATTAATGCATTCAGTGTAGTTATGTTCACCAGCACAGATTGAGCAAACTTGTTTATTTTTACAGATTCTAGCTGAGTGATTGTATTTTAAGCATTTGAAACATTGTAATAATGGTTTAATATATGGTTTAACTTTGAAGCGCCAGTGGTCTAAAAATACAAATTCAGGCAAGGTGTTACTAACGAATGTTATAGCTACCGTTTTCAAAGCTTGTCTAACTCCATCATTGTCCTTTTTGGTGAATCTTCTCACCGCCACCATTTCAAATTCACATGTGAGTTTCCTGTATAGTTCTTCATTGGATATGTCGGGGGGAACAAACTGGATGACACCAATGACTTCCACTGAAGATGCTGGAATGTACGCTTTTATATTATGTGCTTCTAATTTAGAATTATTATCAAGAAAATCATTGGCTGAGCTGGCTTGATTGAAAATAATTTGAATTTTATGAGCATTCACTCTACTTATCTCATACTGTCCCTTAATAAATTCTCCTAATATATTTAATATGAACATCGGATCCTTGTTTCCAATAGCTTCATTCCCAGAACTCTCTATGTATACTGGGAAGTTTGTACTATTCAAATTGTCTGAATATTGTCTCTTGTAACCCGATTTATAATAAGGTTTAAGAGCCATATCTACTGCAGAATTTGTTGCAGAAGAAGAAGAAATCCGCTCGAATTTTCTCTTCTTATTTTCTTTAATTGGATCCCCATCACTGTGGGTGCCCATTATTACTATTTTTATTCAAGTGTATAAAATATTTAATAAGATGAAAAATTTAAAAAGTCCGCCTTGTTTGACTTCCCGCCAAAAAGTCAGTGGAAAATGAAGAATGGTAAGTTGGCAACATTAAAAAAAACCCGTCAACATATAAGTCGAAAAAAAAAATTAAAACCTAAAAAGTAAAACCTTTTTAAAAACTTAGTCAATCAGTATTCAGTGTTCTTATAATTAAGTGATTCAATTTTTTTCATCAAACATAAATAGATTTATATTAATAAAATTGTATTCTCTGTTAAACTTTTTCATCAACAATGATCTACCCTCTATGATCTACCCTCAATGAATATTACTTTTTCTGTTTATTTTATGCACTCACATTTATGACCTATGTGTTAATTCACACTACGGTTAAAAAATACAAATTGCTGGTTAACTTAGAGAAAAATAGTTGCAAGAACTGAAATGGAAGTTGACGGAGTAAGTTATGAAGTTAATTATTTTAATTAATATTTATTTGTAACACAATACATAATATTTCAAATGGTCCCATAGGAAATAAAGAGACATAATAGTTTTACAAGTCCAAATAGGAGAGCCCCCGTAGCTAAACGAGCAGGACGAGAGAGATGTCATAGTTATCATGATCAAACTGCAGAACATCCAAAAACAACTCAAATAAATCCAGAAATTCGTCTAGAAGTTCCAAAGGTAAGACTTGAATTATTACAACAATTATAAAAAGCAACTTTTAAGGGACGTTATTTTAACAATATTTAAAACAAATGTGAACGCGTCCTAGCTCTTCATTCGTTTGACAACTGTTTGACATATTCATGTTGCGTTCAAAATTATTCAACTGAATATTCTTATCTTAGAGTGCTTTTTTATTTAAAATCTATTTAAATAATATTTTAATTACTATAATTATAAAAAAGATTACTCTATTTACAAATTAAACTACATTCTGTAATATTTGCATGTGTAGCGAGCCAGTTTATCTTAATCAAATGTAGCGACTGCAGGCATTACCAAATATGGAGTTCGCTCGTTTTCCCAACCGTCCTCCCTTCGATCCTTAGCAGCTCTCAGTTTTATTTTCTTTTAATTAATTGAGTTATATATCAAATGTTTTCATTGCATTTCCTAGTGTAATTATAATATATCATCTATATAAATAAACGTGAGTTGTGGATCTTTTTTCAGTTTTATAGTGTCAAAATGTAGGTCATAGTGACCGTATAGGTTATGTTATATGTGAAATTGCAAATAAATAGTTGTTTGTATTGTTGTTAATTGTGTATTTGGCGTTGCAGATGTCGTTTAGGGTGGTTCGCAGTTCGAAGTTCCGCCACGTTTACGGGCAGGCGCTGAAACGTGAGCAATGTTATGATAACATAAGAGTATCAAAGAGTTCGTGGGACTCCACTTTTTGTGCGGTGAATCCAAAGTTTCTGGCGATAATCGTCGAGTCGGCGGGCGGAGGTGCCTTCATAGTGCTGCCACACAATAAGGTGAGCGAGTTTCATTCATTACTTTATGAATTTCGACAGATCTATAAATAAAGTATAAGTCATACCGTTAAACTTAATAAATTGCGCTCGTGTGTATTGGTAAATATATACTTGCAACTACATCATTGGCGCTATTGTCATTTTTTTATAGTGTATGAGTGCTAAACGCGACTGTGGCGAACTTTGTAAAAAGTGATTGGCGCCAAAATAACCCTGAAACTCCTACGGGAGCGTAGACGCGTTTTCGCCCTTTCAGATTGGTGGATGGAAAGGTCCAGTTTAGAAACGGGTTGTTTTTTAGGCCTCCTCTAACATTCTCAAACTGATCAATATTGGAATCTCAATTGTCAATTTTATAATTAAGTTAAAGAATTATTTATATTCTATAGAAACTTAGTAGTTCCAACTTTTTATGTAAAACATTATTTACATATCATATCTTAATGGCATTGGGTTTCAATGTCCTTTGCTTAATTAGTGAAGTTGTACTTGTGATAATTAAGACACATTGCAATACTCAACCTAATTATAAACCCATTTAAGTTTTAAGTCCTTCACAAGTCTTGTCTATTCATATTAAAGTAATATTTCTCTAGTAATATATTTGGTCCAATAATTATAGTGTCAAACTTAAGCACAAATTGTACATGATACCCGTAAATTAGTCTCAATAAACTAATCTCAGTAGTTAACATATGTAAATAACAAATTCTAATGATGATGATGTCCAATAAAGATAAAAATAATGTATCAACATAATGCCACTTTATTATACAGAAGTAAGTTTCATTATGAGCATACAGCACTCGTCGTTGGATAGAATGAGCAAGTAGTGAATGCGGTTAGCAACTAGAGACGAGTTGGCGAGTATGAAGCACATTTTATCTATGAAAAGTCTTACTGAAACAAAATAGTGAAAAGAGAGTTGTCACTGGCAGTTTTAACAGTTAATGAAACGGTTAACATATGCATCTCTTTAACTTACACAGAACCTGCATATTATGTTTTTCTCAAATAATGAAATGTTTGATAGTTTTTTTTTTTCCTCCTTGGTAGTGAGAAGAGCCTAAGTGAGGTTACATATGCTTCCCTTGCATGGGATTGTAATTGAACATAGGCAAAAATACTTGCCCCCAATCCTCAAGTACAAAGTTAGAAGTGGTAGTCTTGCATTTTGAATTATTGCATTTTGAAGCTATTGTGTGAATGAGTTGGCATGTTCGGGTTGGTATTGCTGTCTAACAGAAATCCAATGTGAAGTAATAGTCACACTCTTACATTTAGCTCTTTGAGCGAGACTGTACACCATACAAATCTTTAATGTTAATCACAACATTATTTGGTATATTGTTCCTTTATAACTACTGCACAAAGGACTCCAATTAGTGTGTAAAAAAAGAGGCATACATTTTCTCTAGTTAATTTGATTTATCATCTTAATATTCAAACTTCAGTGGAAAGTTCTTATATTATGTTAAACATATTTAAGACAAAAATAATATTCACTGACCATTTTAAATGTATTAAAGTATATTTTTGGGGCTGTAACATCCAACAATTATTTTGTCATTAACATTTTGTATATGTACCACTAGGCTACACTTCTGATAAAATAATTTAATCCATCCAAAATAGAAATGGAAATTTCAGCCAATTAACACATCTTTCTAGAGAAACCTTGGCACCGTTAAGTATAATGATATGGCCAAATTAAAAATAGTATAAATGCCTTCTTACTATTTTAGAATAACATACTGTTTACAAGCATACAAAATTCACATTACTAAAATAAATTAAAAATAGCTTGCCCAACAAAATTGTGGAGAATGTGAAGTAAATGGCAATAATATTTTACGACAATAATACAACAAAAAACATTTTAGGTGCAATTATGAAATACAGATGTCATGTCTGACAATTTTATTAATGTTGGTTGCATTAATGTCCACTGTAACGACATAATATAACATCCATTTAGCAGATTAATTATAGTAATTTATTATAATGGACTCTGTGTTCATGTGGATAGCTGAAAATGTAGTTTAGTGGGTTTTCGAATAGTATTGTGGATGGGCCCAGTGTTGATGTTCAATTCAAAATCTAAGTGTTTGTCATTATACCATCATGTTAGATTATGAAAGATGTTAAATAGTATATTATTATTATATGGGATCTTTGAAAATCCTTCATGAGTATTTGAAACCACATGACACTTTTCTCGTAACCCAGAACCGATACAAATGCTTGTGGAGCAAACCAACATTCGTCTTGGTGCGGGGATCGAACCCGAAGCCTGTCATTTCACAGCGTAACCGACTGCGCCACAGATGACAGAGGCTACATACTAATAGCTTTCCCCATATCATAACTTTTATCATTCCCTCAGTTACAAATTGTCGAACAATAGTAAACAAAACAGATGAGTTTATCTGTTGGTGAGGAAGTTCGGTTTATCAACGCAGGGTCGTTACTTCAAATTACTTGTTCCCTTATCTCTGGTATGCGGTATTGAGTCATTGTAACGACATTATTTTTAGCTTTTAGGGATGCACTTTGGCGAGCGTGAATACATTTTGATGGGCTTTTGGTAGTCTCTTCTTCCTTTCATTATAATAAAGGTTTTCGTATTATCTTACCCTTAAAATTATTCACTTCGTATTTATTTATTTACATCTTAATTTTGTTATTATAAGTAATTATTTAATTGAACAATTATAAACATGTTTTTCCTTATTAGTTATATTGGAATTACTATAAATTATTCTCTCATTCTAGTGTACATAGACTTATATTAATTATATATACATACAATAAATTTGTAACCGTTCGATGTCTGTACATGAAAGATAAATGAGAAATACTAATATGGGGGGACTGTAATAACGTAATAGAACCCAAAACAATGATATTTAGAATTTTTGTCTGTTTGTCTTTGCGGTTGTGCGCGATGAACTCAGAAACGGCTTAACGGATTTCAATAAAATTTGCTATCGATTTAGCTGACAACCTGGATTAACACGTAGGCTACTTTTTAAACCGAAAAATTTTGTTTTCCCGTGGGATGAGGAATAAATTCTGATATATTTGTTACCTTTTTTTAACAAAGGAATGGGATAGGACCGGATTACATGCCTTAAATGAGAATGAGACGGGACGGGAGGGACATAACGGGACGGGATGGGAAATTCCAAATAAAGTTAATTTCAAATAAAGATAATCACGCAGGCGAAGTTTGCGGACAGAAGCTAGTCCGTGCAATATATTAATAAATATATTTTTGGTAATAAACCTATAACAACTTGTTCCATAACTCATCTGCCTTCATTTTAAAGTAAAATATAAATATTTAATATTCTAACAAAAGTGATATTTTAATTGTGACAAATTAACCTAAATAGCTGTGCCCAAAACTTAAACTAAAACTCTAAAAGGGAAGCAGGTGCTTATAACAAGCCAGGTGTTTTCACTGTATTGCCTATACAGTGAAAACACGGTATGTTATATCGGTAATTATTATGCACCAGGTGATCAGGTCGACCACACAAGTTTTCCGTGCTTATAATATAAAGAAACTAAATGTAGGATGTAAAGCCAGTTTAAATAGCCATTTATTGTCGTACTTGAGTTTTGGTTCCATTTTGTCTTACTTACAGGCAAAATTATGAACAAACTTGTTCTTTATCTGAAGATCAGTCTTGAAAATAGACGAATCGTATCAAAGATTTAGGACACGCCCATATTTAATGTATTTTAATTGGTCTATTTTCAGGATTGGTCTTTAAATAGCAACTATGATCGCATATTAATTTAGGCTGCTAGCCATATTTAAGTTTGTTATATTTTCCTACCGAACCGCTTTTAAAAATTCTCAACCGAATACGGCTTTATCAAAACAATGCCTCGGTGACAGCGACGCCGATAGCGGGCATTGTGCAACTGATACGGCGAAACAATGGTGCCACAACAATGGATCGTATTGTGGCGGTAAAAAATACTGGCGGGAAACCTTACCTGCCGCGCGGATTGTTGCGCCGTGTGTCATAACATTGGCGGTTTTCGCGGGAAAATATTTGTCTATGATATTTATCCATATTGTTTTTAGCTAGATTAAAGAATGTTTGACTATGGGCCAGGAATCTTGTCTGATTACTTTAACGGCGAAGGAAAACATCGTGAGGAAACCTGCATATCGTAAAGATCTCTATAAGAATTTCTATGGTATGTGAAGTCCGCAAACCTTAAATAGGCTAGCTCGGTAGATAATGGGCTACTCCGTCTCAATTCAACTACCAGGTGGCGAGAAGCCTATGCTTAGTAATTAACAGTTATAGGCTGATACAGTACGGGAATGTCCTGTTACATACATTTTAAAATTATACTCACACCAATAAACGACTAGGCAGAATATGAACCGGCAATAGTAAAAGATTACATCTGTATGTGGTGGCGTGGTGGTCTATTGGTAATGGAACAGACGCAACTGCCATTTTTCATGGTGGTCGCGGGTTCAAATCCCAGGGTATACGTCTGACTTCTCGGAGTTGTGTGCGTATTGATAGTCAATCACCACGCACTATAACGGTGAAGGAAAACGTGAGGAAACTTGCATACCTAAGCGATTTTGGAGAATTTCTACGGTATGTAAAGTCCGGAAACCCGCACTAGGCCAGCGTGGCGGACTATATGGCCTAACCCCTCTCAATCGTACTCTTGATTGTAGAGGAGGCCCGTACCCTGCACTGGGACGTATTTGGGCTGATACTGATACATATTTTGAGGAAATCTACCATCGTCAACCATAAATACTCAACACCCAGATATCATATGCGCTTCCCACCTTTGCTCAAACAGAGTAAAAGGAATTAGCGATCCCTATATGAGGCCATCGGCTGTATCAGTAGCAACCGGATTGCCTTTTGCCGGTGACCCAAAAGCTGGTGATAGAAAAAAAGGATGTTCCTGTCCGCTCAGATAGAGAAGACAACCGTGCACAACGATAAATAAGCCGTTCATAGTTACACGGAAGTGTGTTTTGTTTCGGGCTTAGCTTGTGTATCGGCTGTGAGCGGGCCGATATAATTGTGGTGTTGTGAGGTGAGCAATAAAAGTCCTTTTTTCTTTTAATTTTCTTTACTCTTCGATAACTTTAAACTAATTATAAGCGTCTTAAAATGAATCGTCTTGCTCGCTTGCGTCTTTTCACCGTCCTTCCACCATTTCTCTACTCTTCCATTCACTCATGCTTTCTCGTACTTTCACTCCCTCTCACTACGTTTCGTTATTGCCAGCATTAATTCCCCCATAATGGTATCGACGGCAAATTATCACTATCTCTCCTCAGTGGATAGGTACTCCATTTGAATTGTTGAATTGTCGTGCAAGCAATAAAAATAAATTACTCGATAACAATTTAAAACTGCGTGTAAGTACAAATGGCGGTCTTATCGCTCAGGAATTTGTTGTGAATAAATTTTAATATTTGTAATTAAACACACACACTCGTGAGTGTATTCTTGAGGGCATAGGCCGAAATGTCAGTAATCGCACCCACTTTTTGCCAAGGTTATTTCTTTCCGAAGATGTTATATCATAGCCTATCGCCATGTCATAAATTTCAGTCCCGAGCAATTCATATGAGATATTTCAAACCGACAAATGACTTATGCTTCCCTGGTATTTGAAAGTCTCGACACGTTACTCCTAGATCAATAAACATTTCTTTTTGGTATATAAAGACTGTTTTACTTTTAACGCTTCCGTTCCGCCTATACCATATACCCAAGTATCAGTTGAGTCCATTTCTCCGCTCATACGTGTTACCGCTGCATAATGCCACATTTGGCACGACAAGTGCAGGCCTCGCGGCGGCAAGGCCAGTGTGTCAAGCTTAACGCCCAAATGAGTGAATATGTCTATAAACAGACATATAAAATTAACGCGCGCCCCACATTGCGCCGTGCGCAGGCGGGTGGAAATAGAACCAAGGATCTGTTTGTTTGTGTTGCTGTGCTGCCGATTGCTTAGGCAGAGGACCAGAGGTGGAGGGTTTGGTTCTCTGTTGTAGCTTTTGTGAATAGTTTTGCGAGTTCCATTACGGAGTTTTAAATTTTCTTCATCGCTGGATCATATTCTGTATCCGGGGCCCCTTAGATTTGAATACTCAAATAATTCAGTAATTTCATCAAACTAGTATAAAAACATTCTAATAGTTGTTGTTTGCGACCAAATAATCTGATACATTTTGTGAAAAAAGTCTTCATTAACATTGGTAGTTATATTCCTTCAAAATACAATATATCCTTGCAACTAAACACTCAATTGTCCCAACCAGAACTGTGTCATCCATTACCTTAGCACTGTAAGTGGTCAATCTATCAGCCGGTAAATAGCGGGCAGTGTAAGGTGGACACGGCATATATCTCCATCCAGACGGCACCTTGTAACGAGTCATTATCTTATTGCGCGGCCAAATATATCCTATGACGGTGTCCAGACATATTCTATACATGGTCTGATATTGCCATGGTTTATAGGTAACATTTTATTGTGTACAAACTATTAAACCTAATAAAATCAATAATGGTTTTGTTAAAAGAAACAAATGACCTATACTAGAATTTCTCCTGTGTAAATGATGGACATAGGACTTAGTGAAGGTTGCGTGAAACCGCTAATCACAAATCTCTTAACGTCTCTGTCGCCCTGGTACTTTTTATTTTCCCCACGTTAGGATTAGTAGCGTAGAAGATGTAATTTATATGTGTTAATTATGTAAAGTGCATGTAAATATGTGATTACTACTTCATAACCAATGCGTCACGTATTGATATAGCTAATGTCATGATTGTCGTTAAGGCGATAATTCATCTATTGTCAATATCTACTGCTATGTCCT
Organism: Deilephila porcellus; assembly: GCA_905220455.2. Taxonomy (NCBI): domain Eukaryota; kingdom Metazoa; phylum Arthropoda; class Insecta; order Lepidoptera; family Sphingidae; genus Deilephila; species Deilephila porcellus. Next base: position 11,560,086 of record LR999991.1, read on the forward strand.
TACATAGCAGCATTGCCCATGCAAATAACGATCCTTACATAGGCTTTGCCATTTAGGTAAAAAGCCAGCGTATCATCTCAACCTACCCTTATAATTAGGTAATGTTCGTACTCTAAACGTTAATGTAATTGAGACTCCCACTAGAACAACTAACAACCCTGAATCCACGGCTAAAGAAGAATCTTTTTATGGTTAATATAAACTATACAAGATTTTTAGTTATTTCATTTAAAAACTTAAAATGATCATTATGCTTCCGTCTATCTTTCGAAAGATACAAACGCCAATACATTGAAGTAGGTTGCCAATTTAATTCTGATTATAGGGAAGATACATTAATAGCCAATAATAATCGACGTGCTATTACTAATATTCTATTGTTTGATCAGTTCTGTATATAAACTACGAGTCACGTTGCGTGCTTGCCAAGCTTCGTACTTCCTTATTAGTCAACCGTTTTACACGTGTAATTATTGTCATTTCATTATCGAGGGGCTGTAGATTATGAGGCACACTAGCGTCTGCAATAACTGGAGAATTGAATCTAAGGATATATGTTGAATGTGCCAAGGTTACATTAAGGCCAAATGCAGTAGAATCGAAATCTAAATCCACCAATTCGTCTCTTGTACCTGGCTGATGTAAGGTAAACGCCCAAAGACCAAAAATGTTCATCTCTCTTATTCTAATTATTAAAACATGCTTAAGTAGCCGAACGAAATGCCCCATACCTTAGTTGACTCATAATAAATAAAAATAATACAATCTTCCGTATGTAAGATAATTCTAACCACAAACTGTCGATCTGTTATGTTAACAATCACATGTCGTACCGCGTGTCAAGGCATTTCTATGAGGTTCTAGATTTCCAGTATTTATGTTGGGTTTATTGATCGTACGGTAACAAGTTTGTGTTTAATCTGGCCGCAATGTTACTACAATAACCCTGAGACTAAAGAATAGTTTTATTGGCTGGGCATCGAACCTCACTCATTGAACGAAGCCGACGTCGGTCTCATGTGAGACAGCGATGCTATCGCCTGGTGATCTTGTCTGTTTTTGGTGTCCTAAACATACACGAAATTTTTGTGACTCACTTAACATTTATTTCGAAACGGGAATCGAATGCTTCGTCTCCCTTTTCAAAGCCCACGCCATAACCAACTGCGACACGGTTTTGCTATGAAAAGAAGTGCGGCAAGAAACTCTCCCAGCAATACCAACTGCCTTTTATATCTCGCTTTTGTTTTGTTATTGATCTTTTTTATCACATAGAAGAACCATGTAGAAGTTCTGCCGGCACGGTGACAGTAGGCGTGGCGTGTCAGTAATCCGGTGCCATCGGTGGTGGGTGTATTATTTACAAACATCTATTTGTGTGTGCCGTGGCGAGCGGTTTGCACCTACGTGCCGAACGCGCCCACGCACCACAGCCAAGACGTGTGCAATGCGCCATTCACACTTGGGCGGGAATTTCTGCCGTGAAGAATGGGGTAGAATATAAGCGTTCATCCTGAAATTGTGTCTCCGAGGCCTCGCGTAAATCCAAAACGGAGAAGTAAATAAACTTTGAACCTTACTAACTTAAGCGAGCGTACTATAATACTCAATATTTAGTATGACAGGCTTAAATTTGACCGTTTAGATGCGACCTTATATGCATCCCGTCTCTACGTATAATGAACAAAAAGATAACAAATTAAACAAAAATAATAACATGAAAAGTGTTCTGGCTGATGGTTTTATTGGTAGCCAATGTAAAATCACAATGATAAGTTTGGATTTTAACTTTTAAGGGTTTTTGGATTTACAAGCCTTCTATTGAACATTGTAGCCTTCGTTTTCTTCAGTCAATCCACTGCTGACCTTAGGCTTAGTTTGAATTATAACTTTTAAGAGGTTTTATATTTGCAAGTCCTCTATTACACACTGTAGCTTTCTTTTTCTTCAATCACTAGGTTACTAGGCCTCTCCCATAAATTTCCACAGTGACCTAACCTTTTGTGAAGTCGTGCCTGTAGAAAAGACAATTTACTAAAAGAATGGCGTAACGTAATCGAGTTAAGCTTTTTACTCTTACACTAGTAATCTCGTTACATGAAAGCCGATTATGTTTACTCAAGGAGTTTTCATGTTTTGCTCTAATAATAACGCTATTAAGACCTGATGACCCGAAGTAAAAGTGTATATTCGAATTGCGAATTACACAGTCATAGAGACCCAAGCAAGTGTGTTTCAGGATTTTCAGGTTAAATCTGTGCATATCCAGTTTCATCTCCCGCTGGTGGATACCCTATTTGTCTTACTCTGCAATTACCATTAGGTGCATTGTAATTTATTTTCTTGCCGGTATAATAATGGCCGGCTCCAAGAGCACAATAAAATATAAGAGGCGTCCAGAATCTCCGTTGTCACATTGCATATTATTTAGTTCGGGGTTCACCCAGTTTCCACGTGGTGTTTACGCGGGCGCGACACGCGATAAATCCGGCGTGATATTTGAGCATTTCGTGGAGAGTGTGGGCGTGCGTGCAATCTTGTTGTTGGGCAACACGCGAGCTTTGCTACGTGAGTTACCGCCGCTTCTAGTAGTTTTCCAACTATTTTCTTTCTGTAGTTTAGTTAAAGACGAAATGTGCAGCGTCTAGGAGGTTAAATTGGCGTGATAGTCTATCTGACGCTTTTATTGACGCATAGTCCTCCTTTGAACAAATAAACTTTTAATAACGTACTGTAATTATTTTTATATCATAGCATTTATCGGATTGTTAAATGCCCGTTGATCTTCTCCTTTCATTCACCATCTATCTCCTACAGTCTAATCTCTATCCTGAAAGACTTTAGTTACTTTATCTATTTAGAATTCCTAGATTCTAATACTAGACGCTTTGTTTCTAGTGGTAGTATAAAGAAGTCTGCAATTCATAGAAACCCCTATTGCATCACGGTACAGAGACATTGGCTAAATATCAATATTCATGCTAGTTTTATCATTATTTCTCAAAAGCAAAAGCTATACTTTTGAAGAGATAGACGAAGCTTATCTAAGTATACCATCTGATAGTATTTCCATATTTTATAACATCTACCTGCAATTCATTTTACATCTCCACCGTTTAGCTACAGTATTATTCAGCACAATCTTATCAATTTTTCTGACGTTATATGTAACTCTCAAGTGTCCACACCTGTGTATTTGAAGAAATATCTGAAACTTCAAAGTTTTAAACAGTTTTATCTAATCATCGTGTTTACATGAGATAATATTTGGAAAAGCCCCAACTAGTAAAGTGATAGTAGATAAATTGTTACGAGTAGAAGGTGCGTTGCCATCATACTGAAGATTATCAGTTTGGACAGATTAATACTATTGTAGTTCCTTGTCTTATACATACTGATAGGTCTGTTACTGTGGATATTAATTCAAAATATAGGTTACAATGGCTGGTCTAAGGCATCATAGATATGTGCTAGCTAATAAACATATTTAACATAGGAATAGTTGATCAAATACTAAAATGATCACAGAAAGCATTGGCCTAATGCACGTAAAAGAGGACATAAGACTCAGTGGCTGCATTATTAAAAATGTCGAAAATAGGGTGCAGTTGATTGGGAGATTTTGCAGAAAGCTTGACCCTGGTACTGGGCAAAATAACTCTAGATATAAAGATGCTTAAAATGATCACGGTCAGAGAAATTTTAGCTTTTTGCTATGGGTATTAATGATAAGGCAAAGTGGATGAAATTGAAAAAGCGAAAAAAGAGAAGGCCAGAAAGAAAGAATGCAAAACTATAATGTAGCGTTAAACATAATTTTAATATTTCCTTTCTTTTTGCTATCAGTACAAAGAAGCCGTGACATTAACAGTGATTACGTGATTCATTGATACGCGTTATCAGTGTTAATCACAGCATTAGCTCATTGCTCGTTATCAGCAGTGAACTCCTATGTTACACCTGTTCCTCGCTTTCAGTGAATTTATTGTTGATGCATTGCAAAATTATAGTCAGGGAGTTGTGTTCCAACATTGGGACAAATTCTTGTCTGATTAGGTTTTTGGTTCGTGTCGTTGGATTTGCAGACCTAAAACATCTTTAATTTCTTTAATCACATGATATTTAGCAAGAAGGGAAAGGGCTATGTATGTGAATTTCGGATGTAGTCATCATTATCCTTAGCCATTGCTACTGCAATCTGTTGAATAATTAAGACCGTAAGGTGGACAGATGACTTAGTGAAAGTCTCAAGAATTCGGAGTGGATGTGGTCGACTTCAATAGATCGCTCTGAATCTTCCAAAAACATGAACATTTTAAACTGAACTAATAGGAATAATGTATGTACACAGTACATCCATGATATTGACTCACTATCAAAGGTTATGACGAATATAATTTTGCCTACCCCTATAGAAACCAAGCATCATCATTAAACAAATTCAAATAGCACCGGTTGCGTGCAGTGTAGAAGATATTTGTTGTGTAGGTATGCTGTTATAAAATCGGTCGTTTGGCGTCCCGCCATCCCGCTGGAACGTGCTCGGTGTGACACATCGCTTGTTCGGCAAATGTGCCACATGTTTGATCAAACATTGCATATGTGTGATATGATCCCCCGATTTAATTTGGTTTGATTTAGTGCACTGTTGATTTGTTTTATGAGCTTGTTTGTATCGGCCAATAAATGTATCACTATTGGACATCCGGTTACAGTCCATTAGTCTGCCACGCTGGCCTTGTGAGAGTCGTTTGACGTTGATAGATTAGAAATTAGTTTTGAAGACTTCTTATAGTTAAGGAGCAAGGCGTTGGACATGTCAATGGGATATCCGGTATCTTTAGGTTGGTTAGTAAGCTAGCTAATCTTCTTTGGAGAGCCAAGATTATGAATTAGTTGAGAGCAGAACGAACTGTAACAACGAAGTAGTCAAATTCCATTCCGAAACACTTCTAATTTTCTGAAGTTTGCTGCATCTCTGCAGGAAATATACCTAAAATGTAAAATGTACAGCCTTTAAAGTTTACATAACCTCTTACAGTCTCCATTCAGTAGCTTCTATGTAGTAAGAGTATCAAACATCTTCACAATCTTTCACGTTTGTAATATGACTAGTAAAGGTACCCAAAAAGTACAATTAATGATCTTTAATGTCTCAAGCTGATAATTTCGTGAAAGGAGGAAAAGCCTAGGACCTTTATCGGCGGCCGTGACCTAGGTCAAGTTGGCAAGTGTTGCGGCCGGTACGCGCCCGCTATCTGTTACGAGATCTCTGTGGATTTCATTCACGACGTTTACTTGGACATTAAACGTACTGATAACATTAGTATCTGTATTGATGTTATTGATGCTTGTTAACAGTCTCGTGCGTATTTCCGGGGAACAATGCAAAAATAATTTAATAAATTAGTCTAGTAGCCTTTTACATATTTGAAGATGACACGGTATAAAGAACTTCCTCAGCACTAGGTCTCTTTATTTTATTTCTCTTTGAACAATTAATAAGTCGTCATTATTTTCTTTAAATTAAAATTTTTGTCTTTAAATAATAGGGATAATCGTTTATAAGTCGTCTTTCTTAACTTTACTGCATCTACCATCTGGTAGAGTGTAGTCGCGTTGCTGTACCAGCATCTCTCTCTCCCTCTCTCTCTCTCTCTCTCCCTCTCTCTCCCTCTCTCTCTCTCTCTCTTCAGCCACAGGAAGTCTACTGCTCAACACAGGTCTTCCCCATGAATCGCCACATAGACCTTTTGGAAGCGTACCAGCATACATAAGATTAATATTTTCGTAAAAATTCTGCTCCCGTAAAACCTTTATCAATGCACGCGTTAGACTGCTTCATCAGTTTTATTTGCTACCTTCTTGGGTATGTAAGCAAAATAAGATCGTTTCTTTCAAGGAACATTTTAATATTAAATGCTTCGTTCTGAAAGTTCTGTCTGCACGTACAAATAATGGAATTATCACATTAGCAAGTGCATTAGGCATTGTGATAATTATTGTAATGCTTTCACCCGTATTGTGAAAGTAACACACAGTCAGTTTCCCCAAAACGAATGTATTCGCCAAATTGTGAACATTTTGCTGAATGTGACCTCGATTCTGATAAACTGTAGCCTTGTGTGAATGTTTAATGTTATGTTATGCCTGATGTACCAGGGTCGTGTACGGGAAAAAATATTAGTATGTGACTCTTTCAATAATTATGGACAATGGTTTCTTAAATTTAAGCGAATGTTACGCATTGAAATAAAACTATTTTTTGAGGATTTTATCCTGACCACGAAAGCTGTCAAATAATCGAAACGTCGGGAGGTTAAAAAAATATAAAAATGAAACCAAATGCGCGATAAAATCGGTAAAAATACTTTTTTTCAATTAAAGTCAATTTTGATCTTGCAAACATGATTAAAATGGAGTGTGGTTACTATTGTAAGCATGTATTAGTGTGATACTTATAAAGGTAACATTAATTATGAAACACTTATATTCAAGAATGTATTTTTAATAGGATACTAAGTATAGGTTTACCGTCTATGGTAACTGAAATACACAAAAAGGAATCAACACTTACTCGTCTCAAAAATATTCAAGCAATAACGTATCGACACATTAAAATATCGACAATGCGCACTCATAAGGTTTTCCACGCTCCCAATCGCCCAACCCGCCTTTAGAATTGTCCTAATTGTTGACCACATCTTACCACCCATATTGCTTATTTGCAGGTCGGTCGCATCCCCGCGGACCACCCACTGGTGGGCGGACACAAGGGCCCCGTGCTGGACATAGCGTGGTGCCCACACAACGACAACGTCATCGCCAGCGGCTCTGAAGACTGCGTAGTCAAGGTAATCCACTCAAGGGGACAAAAATATTTCCAACTCCTGTTAATTTAACTTTATTATTGATTTCGTTGCGGGTTGAAGATAAGTAACACATTCCCGGACACTCGTTGAAATTCAATGATCGCTGACAGCCTCCGTGGCGCAGTTGGTTAGACGCCGCCTGTGAAATGAGAGGCCGCGGGTTCGATCCCCGCACCGAAAAAAATATTTGTGTGATCCACAGGTATTTTTTTCGGGTCTGGGTGTTTGTGAGACCGAAAAGTCTCTCGTAGTTCCTGATACCCACGACACAAGACTCGATCTTAGTATAGGGTCAGGACTATGTATGTGACTGTTGGGTGTATTTATTTATTTATTTATTAAAATGCGTGTCACTGTTGATCCTGGCTGGAGTTGCAGTGGCGGGTGTGAGGGCGGGACAGTCTCAAACTAACCCACACAAACATATTATAAATATATCCAACAGTCACAATCCTAAGCTAACATATTAGATGCAGTCTTGAGTCGTGGCTGTCAAAACTAAATACTTTTTAGTCTCAAAATATCGAAACCAGAAACAAATATTTGTGGGCCACGCAAACATTGGTGTTAGCGCTCTTGTGTTCCGGAATGAAGGACATTGTATTGCTCAATTCTGAGCTGTGTTGCTCATCTTAATGGACATAATATGTATGGCTTACAATCAGGCGAGCGACTTACCTGTTTATACATATTAACTCTGATGATAAAAGCAAATCAGATGACAACTGATATACACAACAAAAGACTTCTATCTAATTCTAAATGTGATATCCGATGGTTTCTTAGATTTACGCGAATGTTACACATTGTAATAAAACAAATTTTATGGTCCGGTGACAACGAAAGCTGTACAATCGAAAAGTTAAAAAATGTAAAAAGTAAACTAAATCCGCGATAAAATCCGTAAAATTAGTTTTATTTTAATGTGATATCCGAATTACGAGTGCAACCATTAACCGTATTTATGAAGTAAATTAGTAGCAATTATGCACTAAAATATATGTTAAAACAAGTGAACAGAAGAAATCCGAATTCACAAGAGCGTGTAATTAACAGTAAGATGAGCGAGTGAATTGTGGCTAAATTAATTAGTACACATCTAGATAAGGTTAACTACGAGATAATGCCTCTTTTAATTAGTTTTTAACTATCTCTACGCAGTAATTACCCTTGTAAATTGTAATATACAACAGCGGTGGCAATCAAAATTTTGTATGGGTCACACTTCTGAATATCGTAAAGTTTTCAAATTGCTTGGTATTTTTTTGACTCATTTTTTATTTAATTTTTGAATTTAGAACAGCAAGATACTTCTTTTCGATTTTAAATGATTTTTGGGCCCCTCAGTCCGACTGTTAATACACTCAAATAACTTGTAGAGAACAATAGTGAAAATTGACTCGAATCGTCCAAATCTATTTTTCGGGAATCAGAAAAGTTTATAGCGTATGTCGTTAGGTAAGGATTAAAACCTATATTTACGGCCTTATTCATAGACAGATTTAAAACCGATTTTAGTTATTGAATGTTTTGTCTCTCACGAACGACTTCAGAATTTAATTTGAGCGAAGAAGACAAAACATTCGATAACTATAATCGATTTTAAAACTGTCTATGAATAAGGCCGTTACAGACTAGAGGACATAATATGATAGCTTGAAATTGTTCCTTAGCAATGTTTATATTCCCGTGCAGGTATGGCAGATCCCGGACGGCGGTCTGTCGCGCACGCTGACGGAGCCGGTGGTGGACCTGGTGTACCACCAGCGGCGCGTGGGGCTGGTGCTGTGGCACCCCACCGCGCAGAACGTGCTGCTCACCGCCGGCTCCGATAACCAGGTGGGGGGGTAGCTAACACATGTTTTTTTAAATGGTATCCATTGAGTAATATAGGTTTCTGTATTACGACAAGTATAACCAAAAATGCCGGTGTTGAAATCTGACCGCCATTTACGAGGTGTAAAAACTATTGCGGTAGTCTATTCAAGTGAGTCGCGTCCTGAAATAACATCTAGAATACTGGTAAAATCTGGTATGCTGTCAATGAAAAATAATATTTTTCTCCAATCGATGCCCCATCAAGACAGTACTGCGTCTTTAATTGGGTTTAGTGCCTTCATCATCATAAGCCTATAGCAGTCTACTGTTGAACATTGGCCACCAAATCCAGTACACTTGACTTTCAAAATTTCTCATCCATTGCCACCTAGCCATTCTGCGAAGATCGTCACTCCACCTAGTCTTACACTCCGTATTGAGCCGCGGTTTCTACTTGTCGTCCCAGTGTAAAAATACGACATATTCTCCTATTTGTTGCAGATAGCGATATGGAACGTGGGCACCGGCGAGGTGCTGATCAGCCTGGACTGCCACCCCGACCTCATCTACTCGGCCTGCTGGAACTGGACCGGCTCCAAACTCCTCACCACCTGCAGGGACAAGAAGATCAGGTACAGTGACGATTCACGACATAAGCAGTTAGCTGCAAATCTTGAAATCTACGTTCTGCATCGATATTTCCCGATCGCTAAATTCTTTCCTTTTAACAGGGGCTTAATAAAAGTATTTAGCAAACGCAATAAGTAGACGCTTGTCTTTGACTGCTTATGAACTTCAATGATGCCAAAATTGGCGTCCATATCCAATAAATAAATAAATCTCCTACATTCTCAATGAACTAGAGAAATCCCATAGCAACATACCATTCCATCTCCCATAATCTCTTAGATATAAATCTATGGATTTTGTTTCAGAATCATCGACCCCCGTAAAGGCGAGGTGGAGTCCGAGGCGATAGCGCACGAGGGAAGCAAAGCCTCCAGAGCGATCTTCCTCAAACACGGGCTCGTCTTCACTACAGGGTGAGTGCTGTACTGTTTTAGAAATTGAGGTATTATACTAGAGCAGATATCATGAACAAAATTAGTGTGTACTACAAATGTACCAATCAACACCACGGGAACCCAGTGAAACGGAAGACAACGTGAGAGTGGCAAAGACAAAAACATAGTTTTTTTGCTCGCGGCGTCTACTCTGGTATGATATCTTAATGATACTAGACCATAACGCCCCAATGCTAAGCACGAGGCTCTTCGACAATCGAAAGTTCCATTCAGAGGACTTAGGCGTGTTACTTTGCGGTTAGAAGAATGTGGGTCGGGCATAGTCATATTGGATTGTTCTATTCATTATCAGCCCGTAGTCATGACTTTGCCGATATTGCGATAGGCTCGCCCCCAATCACATCGTGGGACGGAACACACAAAGGGAAACGTGGGTGTCTTGGTTGCTACCAGGAGAACCTCTGCCTACCCCGTCTGGGAAAAAGGCGTGAGTTAATGTATGTATGTATGAGGGTGGCGTGTATTTGTATATGTGATATGTGTGTGCAGGTTCAGCCGCATGTCGGAGCGGCAGTACTCGCTGCGCACGCCGGACGCGCTGGGCGAGCCCATCGTCACGGTGGAGATCGACACCAGCAACGGCGTCATGTTCCCGCTCTACGACCCCGACACCAACCTCATCTACCTCTGTGGCAAGGGCGACTCCGTCATACGATACTTCGAGGTACCGCGCGTCATACTCGGACACTCATACCCAACGTACAAAACTATAAGCCTCTCGGACACCAACCTCATCTGTGATAATATCGGCATCTCCGTCATACGATACTTCGAGGTACCGCGCGTCATACTCGTGGACTAAAACCCAACATACAAAACTATAAGCCTCTCGCACACCAACCTCATCTGTGATAAGGGCATCTCCGTCATACGATACTTCGAGGTACCGCGCGTCATACTCGTACAGTCATGCCCAATTTACACAGTATAGCCTCTCAGACACCAAAATTCTTTGCCACAATGAAAGGAATGTAAGAGAACTATCTAAACTCGATCTTACAAGAGATCACCAAGTTAACTTCCAGAACGACACACTTAATTGTGGATAAAGGGCAGGATCACTAATGTAGCAGTTAGTGTAATTGTAATGATGTTTGTTTCAGGTGACGCCCGAGCCACCCTTCGTTCACTACATCAACACCTTCCAAACTCCAGACCCACAGAGAGGTACATTTATATTATATTTCAACATCCTCAAACCAAACATACAAAAATACACAGTTGATGTTTCGTCTCCATTATCATCATATATCATCTTTCGTTTCGACTAATAAACATACATTTAAGGGGATGTTGTTAATAATCAGAAGAATTGGCAGGTGCTTTCATGGATTAAGGATTTATTTTCTGCAATGCTACCAACCTATCATCATTCTCCCAACGACTTGCTATTAAATCTATTTGTTACGTTCCGTTTTATTTGCATGTTACTCTAAAATGAAACATTTGTTGCAGGTATAGGAATGATGCCGAAGCGCGGGTGCGACGTGGCCACGTGCGAGATCGCCAAGTTCTACCGACTCAACAACTCCGGACTCTGTCAGGTATCAATACCTCTACATATCCAGAATATACAAAATAATATGGTTATGACTAATGAAGCTCAACATTTTCAGTGTTTGTTCGTAAAATAGACTGAAATGAAGTACTTGCCCGGATGATTAATGATAGATACTCGGGAATACGCTTTAATTACGAAGTGCGTCATTGAAGCGTGAACTTTTTTGTTTACTGTTAGATATTTCGGAGTAAAAGATGCTTTAAAATCGACTATTGCTCAGCCCAGGTCATACCCTAAATATAATGCTGCAAAAGCAGTATATTTTACAATGCATTTTGGCAAGCATTTTACATAGAAGTCATGTTGTTGAATAGGGTTTTAACACAGTTATGTACGAGCTTAATTAGCTATTTTACAGTTCAATATTAATATTTTTGTCCCCTAACCCGCACTAGGCCAGCGCAGTGGATTATGGTCTAAGCTCTCCATCATACTCTTGATTGTGGAGCAGTCCCGTGCTCATAATTTGGCGACTATAGGATAATGCAGTATGTAGAGTATTGATAAGTGATTGGACGTCGCCAGGTGATATCGATGACGGTGCCTCGCAAGTCGGAGCTGTTCCAAGAGGACCTGTACCCCGACACGCTGAGCGACGAGGCCAGCCTCACGGCGGACGAGTGGCTCGCCGGCGAGGACGCCGAGCCCTGCACCATGTCGCTCAAGGTAACCAGCAGGGAACACTCGGCCCTGGTAGAGAGGCTAATACAGAGGTAACCAGTTCATGCAATTTGTTATGACCTGGGTTAGTCAAAATATCTCCTATTTACTTTACTTTAAATATTTACTTATATAATACTTCTAGTGAAAAGTTACGCAGGTTTACTTGCCATTATATTAATGATTCAAAGATCCAGTATCACCAAAGATTATTAATTACAAATAAAAGTGTCTTTTTGTGAATATCACCTGTAGGGAATCAATTTACAATATTTTTTAGATGGGCAATTATATTTTCTAAAGATCCCAAACTAACTTATAATACTTCTTAGAGATTGTTGATTATTGCACAAACCAACTTGGCCCATAACTTTGACTTTGAAAACGTCAATCCCATAACTTAGTAAGGCAAATTAAAGTTATGCTCAAAGTTAATTTATGCCTTAGTGTATAAATTGAGTGTTTCGCCTAGATTATAAGCATGAGTTTTTTATACCAAAAATATAAGGTAAGTGATGAGTGCAGTGATACTAACAAGGCATACTTCATGTACAATATACATTAATCTTTGTAGCGTTCTATATCTTTAAAAATCTGGGAATCTTGCATCTTTGTCTATTTTTTCATACCAAAAAGAATAATTTGCGTTATGGATATAACTAAACTGTTGTGTGTAAGCCATCAAAACAAAGTAATTGTATCCACACGCTTGCACACAAGGTTCAATAACTCAGGGAAGCAAAAAAGCGTTTTCATACTTTATACCAAAACTTTTGGGGTTCTTTAGTCTGTCAATACCGAAATGACAGAGTCGTGTATTTATTATTTTCTATTTTAGTATGTTTTCTTGTGGTTATTTCATAAAAATCATCAAAAAGGTAAGTGCCATGTCTGCAAATGTTGTTATACAGGTATGCACATTTTGTAACATTTGTTTTTCACATCCTGTATAACGATTACCTCCTGCATTTGGTTTGCCGGCATCGTTTTGTTTGTTGTCTCTGTTGGCTTTCCCTCTAACGATGTAACTAGATTGTCTGTTTGTGCGTTTTTAAATATTAATACCGAGTTTTTTTTAGTTTTCTCTCATTGATGTTACTAACATAAATAATTTCCGATATTTCATTATAGGTTTTTTTCCATATTTTGATGTTGTTTTAATTTTACTGTTGTGGTTTATGTATTGCTTATATTTAATTACCTAACTATGAAATAAGTAATTTTACTTATTTAATCTTATAATTGAAATATTTCTTATTGCTATTTCATTTTAGTTTTTTTTTTAATAATAAGAGAAAATCGTTGTTATTTCTTTTTTTCGTTATTACTTGAAAAAAAAAACAGTGCAGGCCAAAATAAATGTGCACTTCAAAATTTCATTTGTCTAATATATTAATTATTTTTTTGTTTATTGAGTTTAACTATATCTACGGTAATTAATGGCGCAACACAACTACGCCTTAATTTTCTTTTTTTATATATATCAATTACTATTACATACCGTAGCACGACTCGTAAGACTTAGCCAATATTTGAAAAGTAAAACTACCCGCGATTCCTCCACTAAAGCCAACAGACGCACACACAAACAGATGCTATAGGCTAGGGGGTCCCTAACCAAACTGCAGGAGCGCGCGTTGGTTGTGCAGGGCGGCTACGTGTCGGGGCGCGGCGCCACGCAGCTGCACGTCACCAAGAAGACCAACGCGCTCGCCGCCGCCAAGGAACGCGACAAGGACCGCTCGCCCACGCCCGCCGCGCGCAGGGACGACAGCCACGCCGGCACCCCCGCCTCCGCCACCCCGCCGCCGCCTGTCACTGCTGCTATCGTAAGTATTTTATTTATAGTAAACAGAGGGATGTTTTAGGGCTTGTTCACGTTAACACGCGGGCGCGATCACGAAATATCAAACATATGGATGTCGACCAAGTGTTCACGTAAGAAACGCACGTGCGATGTAAGTAGTGGATAAGCCACGTCAATCACGCCCGCGCCCGTTCGTTAACGTGAACAAGCACTTAGTGTTGTATTAAGCAAAAAGTAAATGAAAAACCTGGTGGTAGTGTATTGGTGGCCTCTCGATATAGAAGAGAAAGAAAGAGAAGGAAGGGGTGTTGGATCACTGGAAATTTACTTATCGAACGAATCACGCTAGCAAAGCTGCTGATTTTTGTGAGACTGTCCTATTTCGGTCGATTTATTTTACTTGTACTGATGCTGATATGAAGAAAGCATAATGAGTTTATTATTACATAAATAAGAGTATATCAGCGACTTTGGTTTTTCAGTGTCGCTTACTTGCAAATATGACGAATTGGGAGGAAAAACTATTTTAAATTATTTTATTTATTTAAACCTACGCTATAAAGTAGGACGCAGTGCCAAAAAATAAAATCCTAATTAAAATCCCCTCAACTCTACAGGAGAAGCAGCTCTCAGACCTAGTAGACGAGATCCGCAAGCTGAAGTCGGTGATAGTGAAGCAGGAGAACCGCATCCGCGCGCTCGAGGCGCTGGTGAAGGCGCCGCCCACGCCCGCGCCCGCGCCCGCCACGCCCCCGCCGGAACATAACGACGGACTCGCGCCGGACGAGGTGTGATGACCTACTCACATGGATGGTGCCTGAGGTAATTGTGTTCTAGTATTACTTTAAAGACGGTCGTGTTTTGATATATTTCAGATGGTTTTGTTAATTTAACAGTCGGTATTTTTTGAGTTCGTATCCTTGTCCCGTGTTTGAAGGTTAAAGATATGAATTTAAATGTGTATCGATGCATGAATTAGATATGCATACTACTCGATGAAACCTGTAAAAATGTTTTTTGGGTGGAGGGGATGAACAGGACATAAATAGACACAAAACCTATTTAAGGTTATAGGAAGTCGCTGGATACAGTCCTCTCTCAATTGGTCGATGTGAATAACCTTGGGAGAGGTCGTTGTTTAACAATAGACTTCCTGTAAATGGGACGAAATCCGACTGCCATGTTAAAGTAATATTAAAATGCTATTACCAAGGTTACATAAACTAGTATGAATCAAACATTAGCAACGAAACGTACTCGATTGAAACACAATAATGTTAAGATTTTTTATAGAATATCAAAATATTTTGCCGACACAAGCGCCTGTTGTCTTGTGAAGAGATTTATGGATGTAATTTAAGCGTAAACTATGACAATAATACGTGCTTATGAACGAAACGTGGAAGCAATACGACCGCGCGTCAATTTTTCATTGAAGCGTCGCTATTGAGATGCACTGACGTGCAAAATTATCGGTCACACTGTAATAAATAGTTTTTATCTATTTTTATCACATAAAAAAATATATGTATATTTTTTCGAAGAATTAAGTATTTATATCCAGTCATTTTGTAGTTGATTTGTAAGGGAAAGTATTATAATGGGTCTTAAACAAAGATGGATTATGTAGTTTTTTTTTTCAATGTGTATAGCTACAGTTTTGTACGTCGGTGCGTGAAATTTTATTTATTTATATGAATAAATTTTGTAAATAGTAAATTTCGTAGTGCAAGTGATATAATACATTATGTGCCTTATTCGTTTATGAAATATATACATATAATCATTGTCATGTATTCGGCGGTTATTGGCGGATGTGTATTTCTTGCATTTAGTTCACACTATGTACAGTCGGCAACGTTGGACCGCCATAACTATAACATCATTTACAACCTTAAATAACTTGTTATAAACTATATAGAATTGATCAAATCATGTCTTCCAATAAAAGCATTTTGTATCGGCGATAATATGCAATCGTCCGGTTAAATTGGCCTGCAGTGTAAATTGCAATATGGCGGGCGTTGCGCTGACTGTAACCATGTTAGAATCATAAAGAGGATTATACGATGTTATCTCTAAATGAAATTATATTTTGGCAGAGGCCGAGTTTAATAGTCGCCTTTTAGTAGTAACCATTTACAAGTATTTGTACACGCGCTGGTGAAAGGAAAATAATGATTAATTTTATGCTAATCGTATTTTAAAGACGTATTGGAGTATTAATAAAAGTTTATTTCAAAAAGTGATGCAAAACAAGCAGAAAATGTTAGAAAATGCAAATATGTCTGCAGCATGTTTTAAACACACCGTTGAAAAGGTAAAGTAATGTTATTTTAATTGTCAACGACGCGTGTACAAATGCTATTTTGTGCTGAATATATTATTTATTTGTATTTTGTATGAATGTTTATATGAGTTGTTGAATCATGCGCACATGTGATAAGTTGCAGCTTTTTTAGTATCTTTTCGTTTGTTTAAATGACTTACTTTAGATCTTTTATGTCTTTATTAATTTATACTTACAGTTATTTTTAATTTTCCCTCCCTAATATTACGGACATTTGGGACCCCACCAATAAAAATAATAAAAATACCCGGGGTCAGTAATGTCGGAATAACATACGCGTTTTTCGCTTCTATATTTATAAATAGTGTAGTAAAATGGTGCCAAATTATAATTAAAACAGTGACTTGAATAATTTTCGCAACTTTTTCATGTGTGTGCTAGGTTCAAGACAACACTGAATCGCGTACCTCAAAATTTTGGGACCTTTCTGACCCCAAGACGAAATTTTGACTGTTATATTAATTTCAAGTATTAATAAAGATAAGCAAAAGTTTGGAGTCATAAATTCGTCTTTATCTGAGTATTACAAAGTCTGTGAATGACTGTTTAATCGAGTCATCGGGTTAGTGTTGTGACAGCTCATAAGTTAGTCATAAGAGTCCAGTAACTTGGTGCTTATTGCAATAATGTTTCGTTAACTTAGGCGTTACGCTTCTAAACATTTGCTGGCTCAATGCATTATTAATAATTATTGTATTTACCATTATGATAGTGTAAGTTTTCTGTTTTATTGTGTATTAAGTTTTCGATATTTTTTGGCGCAAGATTTTTTCCCCAAAAGGACACGTGCGTTCCCTGTTCTTTTGTTTATTATTTGTAGCATTGACGAGTTAGAAAAATGTTGAATTTATCCAGCATTTGACCTGGAATAAGCCTGTTGTGACAAATTAAAATGTCTATGGACCACAAAACAGTAATTTAATAGGACCAGTAATTAAGTATTTTCAGTAGTCTACAAACATTTTTGAACTATATATTTAAAGGGAAAGAAAAAGATGTAACGGTTCTTTTGGCAGCTAGTCATGTCATTTGTGTAAGTTGACATTTGACAGTAAAGTCATCCTGTCCACCCCACGACAGCGAGTATTAAACTAGTTTAAATTAAAACAAAACATATAGTATTATTGTGACGATAATATTGTAATTTTATAATTATTATATATATTTTCTTAATTGTAAGATGGCGTAATTTAGATGTTCAATTTTTAAGATCATGACAAGGTGATGTATGATTTTTTTTCTAATTGTAAACGTTAAATGCTTTTTAATTCACTTTCGATGGATATATGTGTAAATTATTACTTGTCTGTTTGTGAAGCTTCGACTATTGATTTTGTTTTCATTTTGGAGTTTTTTTTTTTGTTCTCGTAGAGTTTTTAACACTGTGCAGTGATGCCGTAGTACTTACTGTGCCGAGGCGATATGTATGGCGTGTACCACCGCTTAGACGCTTCCTTACTAAATGTTTGTTACGTCACTGTACTGAGCGGACGGTCTAGCTGCTGGCACTGACCCTTCTCCAATCAGCTCACTGAAATCTTATAGTTACGATCTGAGCTCATTTTATTTCAAAAGTGTATATATTATAAGGCTTATAAAAGTGTATCAGATTGGGTCATGTAAATTGTAATAAAATATAATAAAGTGTACGTTAAGTTTTGAAATTAACGATCCCATTTTTTGTATTTTTCGCTATATTATTATATTAATCGTATGTTTTTGGGTGTAACATTATAAAATATCAATATGAAGGGTCGGAAATACCACCCAGGTCCATTTAAATGTATAAGCAGTGCTCAGTGCAGCGGCTGAACGATCGATATACGCTCGCGTCTATGTAAATAGCAACTCGTTTTTTAATAGAAAAATTTAATAATATATCAAAAGTGAAAATAGTAAAATATTGCTAACGCACAATTATCGTTTAAAAAGAAAATAGTATATGGGACTTTTATATTATTGTTAGTATTTTGAAGTGATGGTATGTATAGAAGAAAATAGTCTATGGTTAATTTTTCTACTACCAAACTCGCAATAAATCCGCAAATCGCTTCTTCTTTGAAGGACGAAATAATTAGAAATATATAGCGTTGAACGCGTAGTTATGAAATGCTAAAGATATTTTTTAGCCATAGGCAATCATAGACATAACGGTCAAGTGCGATCATATCGATATTTCCATTACTTCAAAATCGATTATTTATAAACTGTAATTGCAATGTATAATGTAAGCCTTCACCCTGGTGCTATATACAGTCGTGCCAAAATTGTTCGTGTTCTAGATTATCGATAGTGTCGAGTGTCGAGTATCGACTGTCGATGTCATTGTAATGTAGGTGTAAGTGCCTTGTTGTGTTTGGAAATACTCAAAATGATTCAAATATGTTACACATAAATATACATATTTTACTATTTTCATTTGTTGTGTTATTTACAGAACCTATATCCTGGGACGATGAAATTCCAATGTGCGTAATCCACAATATTTACTAATTTTATACCGGGTATATCAAGACTGCGACCGAAAACGAAGCTAGGTGGTAGTATTAGTGGCTACAAACATAATTCAATTCAAAATTTCGCATAAAAAGCGACAGATTTTTTTTTGCAATTTTTTGAATATCGTCGTGTTTGAGTGCTAAATACCTAGTTTTTGCGAAGATAGGAATTTAAATCTTTACGTACCATTGCGACTTTAAAACTAAAAAGGCGTACATCATTATTTTAGGAAAACTATGTATTTACCACCCAAAAATGATGATTATTAAAAAAAATTGACTATTTTTTTTCCCAATTTTTAGTTGCATTGTGTCTGAACCCTGAAGTCACTAATACTACCACCTGGCTTCGTTTTCGGTCGCAGTCTTGATATACCCTACAGTCTGATGAAACTTAGAACAAAAAATCTTTTCTATGGAGTTTGCGTGGCAAATAATGGCGGATTATTGCTATTGCATTCCTTCGGTGCGCTTTCTCCTTCTGAGTGCAGCTGTCAACACGGTTTATAACATGTGACATTTGTGGAGATCGTGTTAGTCGGAAAAATCAAGAAAAAAGGAAGTTTATGGCTAAATTTCATTTGAACGAAGCTCGGTAAGCAAATTACCTAGTTATTATTTACCCCTATGTAGGGACAGCAGATTGTATAAAGCCCAAATTTGAAAATTATATTTGTTTGCTATAAAATAGTGATGACATACTACGATTGTCGATAACTATAACAAATAATTGATTTTAAAACATATCTCAAATTTTTTGTTCTTTCCTTGCCGACCCGTTTTAGCATAGGTTTTTGCGTAATGTGAGGCAATAAATATATACATCATTATTTATTTTACCAAAAAAGTGTACATAATTTCAATTCTTTTCCCAATTTAATCATATTATGTAATCGTAGCTATGAATATCTGTCTGAGGTACCTATCCTAAAAACGTTGAATAAAAAAAACTGTTTATTCTGTATTGTTTTACAGATTTAAGCAGTGGGTAAAAGTTGTTTTTATTTAAATCTGGTCCACATTAAAGCATAACATTGTATTAGGACTGTCTCCAATGTAGAATGTAGTGCTTGTAATGTGGAGTCAAGTAACCCATAATAATTAGATTTAAAAAACATTATGTAAGCCTTCATTAAGATTTCGTACATTTTATCGATAAAAGCAGGCGCACTGCACCCAGTCCAGCACTATTGGCTCTGTTAGGTTGGCACTTTTGACTTTTGACGCAATGACAGACGATACTGGCTAATGTTGGTAATAGAATGCCATGCAAATTGATAAAAATATTTTCTATGGAGTCCCGTCTCTTAACGTAGTGTTTTATATTCTCTTTGATACCCTATACGAGTATAGTTGGCCTTGGCAGCCAAGCGTAAAATGGTTCATAGGTTTTAAGTATAAAGGAAATAAGGTAATATTAAAAAAATATAATAAATAAGTACTTTAATCTCCAACATCGAACTGTTTGTCAAACTGCTCATCAGTGATCTTACGCTTCTTCAGCTTCTTGAGAAGCGCCACGTCAGCCGCCAGTTCGTCCAACTCCTCCTGTGTGACAGCCCGGCGCTTCTTGCCTCTCTTTCCTTCTGCGTTCTGCTTCAACTCTTTGCGCTTCTTCCGTTTCTGCTTTCGTTCTTCTTTGTTCTGCTTTGTTTGGTCCCAGGGTTGACTTTGGACGTTCTGAAAGAAAAACACATTTGTAGTAGTTTTACTGGTAATGCTTACTATAAGGTAAGCCTGATGGTAAATGCGATATTATATCGATTTCTATTATCAGCCGAGTCAATGACGCCGGTCGCTCGAATTCTGTTTGTTAGTATCTAATAGCTGATAACACTCTGTTATGTCTGATACTGAAGGGTACATATTGATTATTTTTTTATAATTTCGCCAACTTCCCTTGACCTCTAACCCTAAAACATAATCTTCAAACATGATATAAAAAATACTCTATTATAAAACGAAGTTTAGCTGTCCCTCTTGTATTAACACACTTAATTACAGTAACAACTTACCGTCAAACTACCAAATCATGCAATAATGCCTGCATTGCCAATTAAAACTATTACAAATATTCACTTACTTTCTTTTTCTTCTTGGTCGGCCATACACCACTCTTCCTATACTCCTCCAACTTCTGCAGCCTACTGGATTCCTTCTGCTTATCTTTATACGGTATACTATTAAAGTCTATCTCCTCTTTAGGTCCTATGAATTGTTCTTTATGTTCCTGCTTGATCTCCGGCATGAGGGGTAGTTTGAGCAATCCGTAACTGGTCGCTATGTGACCTAGGGGTAGTTCTTTGAATTGTAGGAGGAGGTTGCATTCGTGCTTGGTGTACGCCCTCATGTGGGAGACGAAGGCGCGCTGGCCTTTGTCTAGTATAGCTCTGTCTTTCTTTTGTTGGCTGTGGAGTATTGATAGCACCTGAGGATGAAGATAGTTTTGATTAAATTTACTTCAGCAGTGGGGGGTTGTTTTTAAGGAGATTAATTCAAAATTCACCTAACCTCTATCATACAATAATCAAGGGGTGATAGAAATTATAATTCGTTTGATATTGAAATTTTTACAAGTAGCAGTACAAAGGAACTTCTGTTGTAGTCATTCTTGTTTCACATTTGATTCCATTGGGAAAAATCACAGTATCACAATTTAATATAAAGTTTTAAGGAAATGGAGGCAAATGATGATTCATCAGCAATTTTAAAAAAACAAAATTCTTTTTCTGTCCCACTTACCTTCTCCCTCAACTTATCAGTAATCTTGATCTGGTCGCGGGACTGCCTCCAGTCCTGGAGCTCGACCATCTGGTTGGCCTTGATGAAGGGCACGTAGGCGTCCTCGCTGGGCAGCAGCGGCAGCAGCGAGCAGCCGCGCGCGCCGGCCCGCGCCGCGCGCCCCACGCGGTGCACCAGCGCCGCCGGGCCCGCGGGCGGCTCCCACTGCAGCACCCACTGCACCTCCGGGATGTCCAGGCCTCTGCCACATAGCAGCTTCAATGGGGTATTCTACCCATATTCAAAAAGTCTTTTAAGTTGTTCCTAAGATTAAGACAAACTATTTAAAAAAATATCAAATTTTTATTCGCTCGGCAAGTCCAATAAAAATCCATTTAATATTTAAATTTTAAATTTTTGCGCGCAAATGTGTGAAAACGCTAGGCGCCATGTTCCTTTAAAATGATACGTCACTCAACCAGTAAACAAACTGTGATATTAAGAGCTCTTGGACACCGGAGGGGGTATTCTACTCGCGGAATGACGTAAAATCGTTATCCATCATGGCGGCAGCCGTTTCACATCTTTTTAGGACAGATAAAAAAATTGAAATTTTCAAAACGAATTATAAAATTTATTCCGTGGAAATAAAAACTGAAATTAACATATACTTATTACTTAATGCTCTACTATATACATTTATAGTTTTTAGATTTTTTTCTTTCTTATAGTAAAATACCCTATTAGAGACGACAAGAATAAGGGGATTCATTTAGTGCGCGCGGCCCCTTTTGTAAGCACATAACAATAAGTAATAGCCAATAGGCCATATAGCTAAGTAAACATTGATTTATCATTAAATATTTCGAAAGAAATTAACCAAATCAACCAGGCCAATGAGAATTAAGCATATTTCACCAGTGTTTGCGCTATCTGTACTGCACTGCACTTTAAATTTGTAGTTTAAAAAGGGCTTCAGTAGACCAAGAATCACTTATTCCTCACCTGGCCAATAAATCAGTGCACAACAATATAGTGTTGTCAGCCTCCCTGAACTTGCTCAATATCTTGCTCCTTTTCAATTTCATCTTGCCGTGGATGGCGAATATCTTGATTTCAGGTAGAAATACAGGTAGCACATCCGCCCAATAATCCACACATGCGCATGTTGGTAGGAAGAATAAACCTGCGGAACATTCAAATCGTGAATTAAAAGCTTTCATTTGATTTTTTTATTTAATAGTCACGAACCTTCAATAAGAATGGCACCCTTAAAAGTTTGACAATGTACGTATAATAATGATTAATGTCCCTAATTCTTGGTTTCGATTACTTAGTAACCTTTTTGTAGCTGGAGATGACCTACAAACACCCTGAAGAACCATGGATATATTCCTGATCATGAAAAATTAAGGGTAGAAGGGAATTCTCACAAAAATAAACTCTAGACAACATAGTTAAATACTATGTCTTACACTAACCTTTCGCAATTTTTCTGTTTCTGATAAAGTTCAACAAAAACAAGAACTTGTTCTCCGGCTCCACTATCACATAATAATTCTCCAGCAGTAATGGTGTGCTGATCGTGGACTTCTCCTTGACGCTGACCACCACTGGGTTCCTGAGTCCTGCTCTCACCAGGTCCTGAAGCTCCTTAGTCTGCGTGGCCGAGAACAGGCCCGTGCGCCGCTGCCGAGGGAGGTACTGCAGGATTGTGGTTAAAGTGGCGCTGAAGCCAAGGTCTAAAAGGCGGTCTGCCTCGTCTAGTACTAGGATTTCCTGAAAATTATCATGTCAAGATGAGAAATTTTGTACAGCAGGAGTTAGAAGCCGTCATTAGTGATGACAGGTCACGTAAAGGAGATCAAAATTTAAATTCTAGCCAGTGTGTTTAGGAGCTAAAATGGCATTAGTCCTATATGTATTGAGTATAAATATTATTTTATTTTTAGCGAGGTCGCCGCATTGGTGTAGTGGCATCATGGGACGTCTTGGATTCGAGGGCTCCATGTCGAGCAATCCACTTTGTACCGAATTTTCCAATTTCTAAATCTGATTAGTTATCTGGTGCTGGAATTCGTGTCTGGCAAGTTGGTTCCCTTGGTCTCTATCATATATGGGACAATAATAACCTCGCCCAGCTGTGGGTCGTAGTGAAACTCCCTGTTCCTTCGTCACTGTAGGTGCAAGCTTTTGTATAGATGTATTTTAACTGAGCTGCATAATTATGAAAATTACAGAATATTCCTGTTAAATGATATTCATTATAGCAAATGAAGTGAAATACCAAATGTCTTTAATAAATTTCAATTTGATAATTTCAATAGCCCGTATTGTATCATGTGGAACAGTGTTGAGGTTATCACCCCATCGTATGTAGGTCAAGAGTGACTCCAGGCATAAGCAATTTCAATTTATGGGTGTAGGTGATTCATATATTTAAGGGTGAGAGGAATCGCTTAATAAGTGTTGATTGAATGTTATTAGTTTGAGTCATTGATAGTTTGAGTCATTCACCCATAATATTGACAAAATATTAAAGAGAATCAAAAAGATCACAGTACTTATTTGATGACCTAAAAATAAATAAAAATTCTAGATTGCTTAGTTTTGATCCCAAACTTAGGCCAAATTGCCTTGCCTTTGACTTATTTTGATATTTTAATTCCTATGATAATTCCTTTTTATTACATAGGGATTAGAACAACTTATTTTGGCCAATTGTAAACAAGTTTACTCACGAGTTCCTTCATCCTGCCGGCCAGGTTTAACTGTTTCCTCTCAGACAGCAAGTCCTCAAGTCGGCCAGGAGTACACACTGCAATGTGAGCACCTTTCTGCAACGTCTCTAGGTCGGCATCTACCGCCCTGCCTCCCACTAGCAGGGCAAGGGTAACATGAGACAGTTCTGGCTCTTGAAGAAATTGTTCTATAACCTGAAGATTTTTTTTGTTTATTTATTTATTTACATACTTTATTGTATACCCCAATAAAATAGAGTAACAAAATAACTTAAATCACTTAAAACTAAACACATGGTTACAATTGGCTGCCTTATGGCTAGCTGTGATCTCTTCAAGGCCACATTTTTTAAGGAGTACTTTGTCAGAGTTCAAATATTATGAAATAAGGCTTATCATTTTATTGTACTTATCACACATAAGGATTATTCCATGGATAGAAAACATGCTATGGTGTAGTTCCCACAAACTAATTGTTTAACTTTTTCGCTGAAGTACATACACTTTTTTTTTGTAGCCTATATAGTGTCCCACTGCTGGGCAAAGGCCTCTCTTTTTTTCCTCCTTTCGACGCCGTCCTCTGCAAGCTCCTGCCATTTTGGCTCGAATGCATCGAACTTGTCGTTCCACCACACCTTCAGTCTACTGCATACACATACACTTCATATTTTGTATTTTTCTATGCAATGTAC
The DNA here is from genome assembly GCA_905220455.2 of Deilephila porcellus. Taxonomy (NCBI): domain Eukaryota; kingdom Metazoa; phylum Arthropoda; class Insecta; order Lepidoptera; family Sphingidae; genus Deilephila; species Deilephila porcellus. Next base: position 11,584,891 of record LR999991.1, read on the forward strand.
ATGTGGCGTTCATATATTGGATACCTTTTTTTAGCATAAAGTGTATACTTAAATACATTACAATTAGAACATCTGAAGGTTGGGGTTCGACTGTGACTATGAGAATATTACCAAATTCATAAGCTATAGTAGCTACTAGCCGCTTAACATTAGGTGGGCTATTTGCTTATTTGCCTATATTTGTATATTTGTAAACAATATCATTACAAAATTGTGAGGTATACATTATTAATTTGAAAGTGTCCATAAGATATAAAACACATACTGTGAAAATCTGTGTGGCCAATTCCCTAGTAGGGGATATAATAGCAGCATACACAAAATCTTTCCTCAAAGGTCCATCCTTCCCCTTCTTCAGCAACATCTCCAACATAGGAACGACAAACGCAAGCGTCTTTCCCGACCCAGTGACCGCCTCGGCCACTACATCCTTGCACGAAAGAATTAAGGGAATTACAGCGGCTTGTATCGGAGTCATGGTCTTGAAACCTTGCTTTTCTATGCAACTTAACACCGGCTTCGATAACGTCGGCGTAACTTTCGCCCAGTCTTTATTAACCATTGTGTTTTTTTCATAAAATACACGAAAATACAAAACCACTAACCATGTGCACTTGACAGATATTTATTTACATTTTGACTGATTGACGTTTAAAATGTCCATTCGGATACACACTATAGTCATGTAGCAGTTGTGAGCTGTAGTCTACATAACGCGTATTTTTTTTTTATATTTTACACTGCATTAAAAAAATATTAATTTCAAAAACAAGTTTAATATATTTCTAGTTGTTCTTTTTCTGATATTTTTTTGGTTTAACATAAAGCCATTCGATATGCGCACGAAGTGGTATTCATTTATGTATCCAAACACACTCATGTGAATTTCAAAAACGAATCGCTCAATGCAACGGACACAGCAACGGAGCGTTGTCGATTCAAAATCATTTTCAAATCTGCAGTCCATTGTCTGAGGAAACTGAGCAGATAACGAACTTTATTAGTTGTTATTTGCCTGTTTTGTTGCCAAATACATAAACAAAATATATTTATTGAAGCTAGTATAATTTGCGTCTTTTTAATGTATTATGAACTAAGAAATCTGTGCAGTGTCAAACTCTTTTATATTTTGTTTTAAACTGTAAAACGTATCAAAATTAAGTTTAAAAATTTCTTCCTGCAATTGACTTTACTTTGTCCCTGTATCTGTAATGCCAATTGATTATAATCGATTGTTTATTCATAAATCATATTAGGTAAATCGGATAATAAAATTGACTTTCTGATCTCACCCCAATCAATATGGCGCATGTTGATATGACAAATTGACAGCTGTGTATTGTGCTCGTAACGAAAATTTGTGATGTTTATTTCTCGCATCCAGACAGAAAGCAAGCAGACACAATGACGAGACCATTCGGTAATAGTGATAAACGTTTTTCAATCGACGACGCCTTCGAAGAAGAGACCGATGAGGCGATAAAAGTGTACGGCGCAACGGGCGATAGATCACCTTTACAGAACAAACTTAGGAATGGAGGCGACTATATAGCCAGGTAATTACAATTTCACTCTTAACTAACAGCTTTACACATATATTTTATTTTAATACTCATCGTAAGTATATATTTTTAAATAAAAAACTCAATGTGCTTGACCTTTTTTGTCTGTGTGAGATATTATTGTACGATCGGACAATGTTCTACATTCGAAGCACTAATTACTCGCTAATATTTACTAACTGTACCGCACAGTGATCTGTGTATCTGTTAACAGTTACTCTTAATTGCTGATGGTGTTGTGTTAATGTATATTAATTACTTGCTGTTGTGACGTATTACAAAGAAAATTCGAAAATTAGTCGCAGTACAATGAAATGAAATTTTAGCTATAAATTAACCAACTAATATGTTTTTAATTTTTTGGACATAGATGCTTGGTACCTGCATGAAGTTTAGTTAAAAGCCTTTACAGCAGCCCAATTTTTCAATATGTTTTAAATTTTAAATAATCATTACCAGAATAATACAGCTTGACAATAATTTGGAACTGTAATGTAAATGTGATAATATTCAACTAAGGTCTATCTAAACTAAGAAGTTCCATTTGACATTGGGAAATAGGGATGCTGTCAAATAAATCGGTTCTTACAATATCCGATTATTTAGAGATATCGATAATATTTGTTTGTATTTCTTAATCGATTACAGTTTATATTTTCATTTTACATTATTTCGTTTATTTTTTCATGAACATTTTTATTCTAATGAGACATCAACAATTGCATGTCACTTTACTATTTAGGAACAAAAGGAGTGATTTATCTATTACTAGCGGCCCGTCCCGGCTTCACCCGGGTGCAGACACTTTTTCGAGTCCAGTCCACATCACGCACATGCTTATGAACACATGATACATACATACAATACAATACATATACTCCAAAGTGAGGAACCTCCTCACTATGTGTGGCGTATCCTACAATACTGCCTTCATTTCCATTGTAATATCCAAATCTATTAATTAATGATAAATTAATTCATATTAATATTATTATTTCACTATTTATTGATGTATGTTCGTTGACAGCATACCTATTATTAGCTGAAAGTTCAGTATTTTTAAAAATTAAAAAACAACTGCTTTATATCTGCTCGATTATTTAAATATTTTTACCGATTATGCGTATACAAATGCATTTGAATAGTCTCGACTCTACCGGTAAAAGACCTAACGAGGTGACTTTGTAATGACGTCTAGAAAAAAATTATGTTGTTTAAAATGGTTATTTTGCTTTATTTAAAGAATTCTAGTTTAAATTTAGTGATTATGGTTTGTATATCTAGTGATAAAATAAGAATAGCTTCATAATTCCATGGATTTACGGAAAGTGTTATTGAAATTGTGTGGGTTACGTCTGCACGAAGTTATTTACGTTAAAAGTATGAAACGTCAAATGGAACCTGTTAGTTTAGATAGACTATAAACAAAGATAAAGAGATTATAAATTGTTATTGTTTTTTATCCTCTCACAATTTAGTGATTACTATGCTCCTGATGGTAGGTGCATAAAAGTCTCAATAATAGATAATAACATTCTTGTCAATACAATTTTGCCAACTTCCTCAATTTTGTTGTATATTTTTTTATCCTTGTTTTTGTCCAATTAAATTCCATTATTGACTTTCTCACTGAACAATACAAAAAAAAAATACCCATGAATCACACTAACTGATTCAAATAAAAAGCCATTTATGCTGTGATCATGCTAATAAGTTCTGGCTACACTTGGCCATTGAATAAATTATTTCGCATTAAGAGCTGTGACTCAGTTATTCAGCGCTTAAAGATCATGTTGATTGACTCAGAGAAGTTTTATACAATGTAAACAAGGCATAGTGACAGTGTGTGGTATAATTGGATAAAGAATAATACAGAGTAAATATAATTATCTCTGTTATTAAGTTGCTCATTTTATCAAAAGTATTATTAAGGAAAACTTTGCATGTATTGTTTTAGGTCTTGGTATTCGTGAAATTGAGAAGTCTCTTGTAGTTTCTGAGACCAATAACACAAGACTTCTATTTTAGTACAGAGTTAGAACTAAACAGAACTTAAACACTAAAAATCTTATTCATAGATAGTTTTAAAATAAATTTTGGTTTTCGAATGTTTAGTCTTCTTCGCTCAAACTCAATTCAGAAGTTGTTCAAAAGGGACAAAACATTTGATTACTAAAATAGTAAAATCTATTTTAGTAATCAAATGTTTTGTCCATGAATATGGCAGTAAGTGTATGTGACTGTGGGTGTATACTATTTATTTCTTAGTATGGTATCAACTTCCAATTTCTGAAGCAGTCATGTAATTAATCACATTCATTATAAATTAAGTATTTGCACACAAATAGTTTTTTGTGCACAATGCACTGATATGCTATAAAAGATATTAAGGTATACAAAGTCAGTACTTATGGAATAAGAAACGTATATATGATTTGAAAAATTCTTCATTTGTGTAATTATGGATTAGTGAACATGTTACACAATTCAAATAAAGTCATATAGTTTGTCATGATAACACGGAACTTGTTTTGCATTTGTAATCTTGTGTATAAAGTTTTATAACAGGTTTTAGCTTGATAAAGAATATCTAGATCTTGTAATACTGCTTAAATATTTGCTGTATTTACATTTTTAGGTCTTTGTCACCATTCTGGTAGTTGAATTCAGTCATTCAATATTGTCCTTATTATAACTTCATTGCATGATGTGAGATGCCATGATGTTGTTGTAATAATAGACTTTATGCTAAAGATATATATAGAAATAAAAAGCTTGAAATACGCATGAAAATACAGATAAAAAATGCAACATTTGAATTTAAAGATAAATGGGATTGTTTATCAATATCAGCATACAGTTTGTAACTTATTAAATAACATTGATAAATTTAGTAATGAACAATTATTAAATATCTTGTTATCTTAGAATACAAAAATAATCTGATACTGAGACAAAACATAATATATTGCATCATTTACTCTTTGTTTTCTGTGGCTGAAGAGAGAGTAGTGGACTATAAACAATAGGCTTAATATGAAAACACCTAAAAATCCAACATCTAATAATAATTAATCAGTTAAACTCGTTTTGTGGAAGAAAACATGTGATGAGGACAACAATTTTACTTATTTTATTCTGTAGTTTTTGTGCCTTATTTATTTAGATTATATTAATTCTTGGAATTAAAAATACACATAATGTTTGCACACTTCCATACATTGCAATAATAGAGAAACTGTTTATTTTCCTCTATGAGGTACTTATAGTCCAATCTTGGTTGTTTTCATGTTATTCTAACAAATGATTAATAAATGTTTCATTAATTAACATTAACTAGCTGAGCTTCAATTTATCCTGTTATAAGGAATATTCAAACTAATATATTCAGAAAAAAACCAGATTTGTTTTCAAATACGAGATTTATAATTTTGTCCTGTTGTTTTGTTTCCGGTTTGTGGTAATGGGAATAAAGGCGTAAAAATAAACAATGGTTGTTTGTAGAAACCATACGTTTACAAATAAGGGCTATAACGTTAAAACATGCCAGGAAAAAAATACCGGATAGTTAAAGCGATTTTTATATTATATTTAGCCTAGTTGGAGCGGACCGGCACCGACCTGCCAAGTTGAAGGTCGTAGGTTCAAACCCAAGGCTCTGACATTTAGAAGTTACGTAGGTGTTTACAGATAATTGTCGCTCACTATAACGCGGAAAAAATCATCTTGTGAAATATAGCTGATAATTATAGGTTTAGGCGTTAAAAGAAATTTAGACAAATCTGTACATATTTTGTAGTCGGTCTTTTATTGTATTCTTTCTTCTTCAGACAGCCTCCGTAGCGCAGTTGGCTAGACGCCACGCCGGCTGTGAACGAGGGGCTGCGGGTTCGATGCCCGTACCGAGACAAATGTTTGTGTGATCCACAGACATTTGTTTGGGATATAGTTGTTTGTGAGACCGAAAAGTCGTTTTTGATACCCGCGTCAAAAGACTTGTATCTTAGTGCGGGTTCAGGACTGTGTGTATGGCATAAAGTCGCTTCTATGCTATATTGTATGTTCTATGGCCTCGTACAAAGTAATTATTTATCATTTATTAATCCACAGCAAAACTTACAAATGCACCGAAGACACAACATCCAGAGATTCAGACTCGCTTATACACGAATATGTGGAATCAACGCAGTCGATGTACTGCTGGAACCACCCTAAAGTGCGGGAGAACTGGAAGACTGTGTGTGCTGCAGTGGTACTCCTCATAGTCGGCGTCGGGCTCCTCGGCATGGGGGCCTTCGCAGTCGCCGAGCCTGAGAACGGCCTCCAGGGTGCAGTGTTCTTCGTAGCCGGTATGATATGCTTCGTGCCAGGTGCCTACCACGTGGTCTACATCTGGCTCGCGGCTCGTGGTCAGAGAGGCTACGATTTCTACCACCTCCCACTGTTCACTTGATTCATTTTAATTTGTGGCTGTGTGTGTAAAATGAATTTGAAGTGTGCGTAACCGGTGTAAGAATGGTTGTGTCGATTTTTTTATTTGCTCTCTATACGCGAAAATTTTAAGTGACGCGATGTCTGTGATGCGAGAATTTGGCCGTTAGATGACAACTGACAGTGGAATTTTAGTAAAAAAAAAATAGGTATAATCGCCGGTACAGTTCTTGATCGTTCGCCGACAGAGTGGGGATTGCTTTGCGCATAGTTTCGCGTAGTGAACCAATCACCATAATGCACTCGACCCCCGTCCTTCCTCATACCGCTAAAGAGACCAAAAATCGACTTCTACGCAAGTAACGGCGACCGCTCAAGATCCGTGCATATTATTATATGTATGTCGTATTCTGACTCTCCCTTCTTGTGTTACATCTCTATACCTGATCCACCTGCCTACCCTGGCAAAAATATTAGCCTCGAATGTTTTAAACTCACAGATTGCTACCTTCCATTTACACATTTTTTGAAAACAATCAACAATACCTTTATTGTGCTCCTAACGCAGATTAGCTATGCATCATCATTCATCATGCATTTTAGTGAAAACAATTATTGGAATAATATCCACTGTACTGTCTATGATATACACTAAAACTCGAAAATGAATTGTGTTAAAAAGATAAAAAATATCTGCACTGTCAGTTATCATCTAACGGTTGTGAATATATAAATAATTGTAGTAAGTAATAAAGCATATGAACTCCCAGTCATGCTTATACAACAATTGCTTACAGCTACTTAGGAGAGGTTTAAAATATACTGAGTTATTGTTGCATATTGTTTAAAATGTAATTTATAACTGAATAAATTATTATTTGTTGAATTATTGATCCATGCTTCTGTGATTCTACAAGTTAGAGATAGTTGAGACTAGAGATATAATGTAATAATTTTGAATACATATAAGTGGTAGGGACATGGTGACATTGTGTCATACCTCTGTATGTAATCATTAACTATAAATTTTAATGATGTAATCAATTAATTGTTTATTGAAAATGATTATGTATTAATAACTTCATGAAGCAATATTTTTAAATTAATTACCGAATTATGATGTCAATGATGAATTTAATCAAGCTTTCATTAAAACACTTCATGTGATATTTGACCTGACATTAAAAACATAATATTTAACTTAATAATTCACTAACAAATGAGTTAGTGGAATCACTCAGTATATTTTAAACCTTAATTTTTAGGATATCCTATAGGTGTATTATTTTGAGCGGCAGTTAAATTTAATGGAAAAAAATGTAATCTTAACTGCTTACATTTGTCTAAACGCAATATGAATATTTATTTATTAAAGTAATAATTTAATTTAGGTTTGGAAACTGTTGAGTGAAAAAAATAATAATAGGATTTGCCTTGTGTGTGTATCAATGTTACATTGAACATTGACTATAATACTATTTGTTTATTAAATTATTCTAATAAGGAATTTAAAAAAAAACTGTCCAGCTATTTAACAAACCATTTTTCTCTCAATATGAAACTAAAACTGCTGTTTATTCTGTATATAGAATGGTATAGGAATATAATTTAGGAATGTATAACCATGTTGAAATTTAAAAAATAACCTATATTGTATGAACAGTGAAATTTTGAAATTAAAGTATTTTTAAAACTTTTAAATACTCTTCTTTGTATAAAAAAATGTATTTTTCATAGACTATCAAAGTGCCTAGTTGCATAGGAATGGTAGGAGATAAAAATTGTATTTAGCAACCTTTCATTAAACTACCATACATTTTATTGATTTGTATCATCAAAGACCAACAGACAGATTTTAAGAGAGAAAGTATAGGTTACCAAATATAGAAAAAGGATGGGATCTCTATAGTTTGCCCCTGGGCCCTCACTCTATGAACAAATAAACTTGTTTACAAAATACCATAAATTGTCATAATCCTTGGCTTTTGAGCTACCAAAGTATTCCTTCCATTCTTGTTGTGGGAAAGTTTTGGCTTAAAGTTTAAACTCTGGACATCTTAAACCTTGGGAATAGGTTTTCATAACATTACTATTAGTCTATTCACATTTTATTTTAAATTTATCCTACATGTATAATTATTTGTATGAATGTTAATTTAATGAAGTGAATTTTTAATTTTGACTGCTCAGACTTAATAAAAATCAGTTTTTGTTTGGTCTGAGTGTTAGGTTATTCTGTAATGCTTTAATGAAGTAATTTTCTTTAAAACCTTTAACATTAATTATTTGGATGAATTTGGCAAGTTAGTTATGTTCCGCTAGTTTTTTTTTCTAGATTAATATTATATTCTAAAATGAATATGTGTTGTGGAAAATGAAATTCAGACAGCTTTAGGCAAATTATATATTTTTGAAAGTAGGTAAAATATATTATTAGTTCACTTTGACTTTTTTTTATGTATGTGTGTGACAATTTCCTTTTTGTCTGAGTTTGCATTCCTTGTTTAAGTTTTTTATTCAATGAGATTTGTATAGATATCCTATTTTTTTATTGGTACCATAAATGTTATTGCATTTACCTAAGGTTACTGAGGTCAATAAATTGTACATGTGTTCTTTTATGTTAGTCATTCAGCATTTTCTCCAATTACTTTATGATAAAGGAAATATTTGTATGTGATAATGTGACTGATTTTGTGTAACATATCAGAATATTAATTTCTACATGTCTTGTATAGTTTGCTTAGTGTATTATTAATCTAATCACATGGCATAATATTCTTGGCTAGATAATTTGTTTACAACTATATTTAATATTTAAAAAATATTGGTTAAACTATATCATTATACAGATAAAATGTAAGCTGCTTAATTTATAGAAATAAATTTGATAAGTCTGATTTTAATGGGTTGACAACATAAGGGTTTGTAAGCATTCATTGTATTTCGATTTTAGGGTTTAATTAACATGTTTGTATTTTATTATTATTAGCATTCATTGGATGAAACTCAAGACTTTAAAAGCTTATGCTAAAGTGAATTGACCATTTGATTATATTGAAACTGCATTATCTTTTTGGTCAGTTGGTGAAGAATATCAAATTATCTGTCAAAAATGATATGCCATATAATAATTGGTTTGTGATTTAGTAGTTCTGTTTTGTAGAACATGTTCTTAATGTACATAAAACTATTGTATAAGCCAGAACAACTAAGCAACATTGTGTTCCTCAGTTTGTCAATTCATCTGGTCTCTGATTCATGTCCTATTGTATCATTTCTATACATATGATGTAAATATTTCTTAATTTAATAAATTAGTCATCCTACAATTGCTTTTTGATGTATGCCACCTTTGTGGCTGAAATGGTGAGTCAGTGTTTTTGTCTTCAATGTCACTCTTATTTGAATACACAATTAGATCATTGGTGGTAACTTGTTCGCTGTGACTAAAGTCCAGTATGATATTGGTCAAGGAATATTTGTCATTTGTATACATGAAGCCCCAATACTAGCCAATTAATAGCTACATAAATCATACAGTGCACGCTCTAATAACTTTCTAATCAATTAACACACTTTCCTACTTGCTAGTGACAACTGAGGCAGCATTGCCATAAATAGTGGACCAGAAAGAATCTGTATGGCAAAAATAATAAACAATACTTATGAAGTGGTTTTGAATTTAAATAATTAGGCAGGCATGTATTAATGACACATGCCACAAAAAACCCTAAAATTTAACTTTAAAAAAAAATGTTGGTAGTGTATTTCATTCAAAAGTATTACAAAAGATATTTTAAGCTAGGAAGTGGCAGAAAATAAATGTTTTACTTACATATTTTATTTTGTATAAAAATAATAAAAAAATTAACATAATTATTTTCCTTAAACACTACATGAGATGCTTCTTAGCAAATCTTTTCAGTTTGAAATGTTGTAAAAACCTAAGTTCACCATTCCAGTTCTTTAGTACTGCCATTTGTTCGACATCCATTAAATCAGGCATCTCTAGACCACACGTTTCAAATTCTTCTAACTCTTTTTTCTTCGTAATATTTATTATATCTTCTCTGCTGGCATGTTGGCGGTTCTTTCTATGTCCAATTGAATTTTTTAAAGCAATTTGCTCTAATTCATCATCAAATCGCGTTAAATACGTATTAATTAATTCTAAAACCTGCTCCTTACTTAAAACGTCGCAGTTTTCTGGTATTCTTTCTTTAAACCACATTATTTTCTCTCCGATAAGGTTCTGTTTGATGTGAGTGCCTAGTTTATTCTGGTCTTTCTTCTCGTGTCTCTTCATTTTCTTTGTTAGTGTTATCGTTTTTCTACTGTTAGGGTGCTTTAGTTTTTCTATATTCTTCTTTACGTTAGGCATTATAAATATTTGTTTTGTTTACCACGTGTTGACCAAATGGGTACCCATAAAATGTCACACTGACACAAGCATGAAGCACGAGAGAATGATAATGTATAACAAAAACATACGGCCTCAGAAGATTTTCTTTATTTATAGGTAAATGGTAGGTAAGGTTTCTTTATTTGATCTTAAATATCGAGTAGGTTTAATAATACCAATGCGGAATGAGTGTATAGCAAACTTCGAAAAACACATATGTAGTAATTTATGTAATAATTTAACCTCTGTACAGTTTATCAATTTAAGGGCATTGTTCACTTTTACTCGATCGTACTTAATTTTCATTTGTGAAATCGACGGAAGATACTCTGCACATTAACTTGGCGATTAACGTTACTCAAAAATTACCTACTGACTGCCTCGGTGGCGTAGTTGTATTACGGTACGGTTACAAAGCTGGGGTCTCGGGTTCGAGTCCCGGGTCGGGCAAAGTGATATTGGATTTTTCTATTCATTATCAGCCCGGAGTCAGGAATTTGTGCCCGATATAGCGATAGGCTCGCCCCCTATCACATCATGGGACGGAACATACAAGGCGAAATGTGGGTGTCCTGGTGGCGCCTCTGCCTACCCCTTCGGGTATAAAGGCGTGAGTTTATATATGTATGTAAAAAGTAACTAATCAACGGTTTACTTGAAGATGGTGCACGAGGCTCTAAGCTTCATTAGCAAATTGTACATTTTAGTCAATAACAGCTTTTTTGTTGATCTATGGTTTCTACATAGGTCTTAGTAGCAGTCAGTATAATCTTCGACCTTAGCCTGTACGTTGCGGAACCAATAGAAAAAAAAGTCTATGGCTTTTGTCAAATGTCAATGGAAAGCGCGGGAAACTTTGTACTTGGTGGACGTGTTTTTTCAATTGATAATAATTAAATATTTCTATCAGTGGAGTATATTGTATATATTTGTAGTTAAGTTTTCTCTCTTGTAGTTGTAGATTCTTTTTCATCGTTTTTTGGGTAAGTTTTTGTAAATAATCATAGTTTATTAGTGTACATTTGTAAAATGAATGAACCGCCTGATCCGGGGGAATTTGTTCCCCCGGCAGGCAATTTTGTAACAATAAATTCAGAACCTTGCTTGCCTAATGCTATTTCATACATCTCTGAGTCGGGTATGGATACTGACGGCTCTTCATCTACTCGGCCGTTGAAACGAAGTCGCCGACATGTTTGCAAACTCTGCAATAAAAGGCGGAGAAAACAAGGGTCTTCCGATACTTTTGCTGGTTGCGGTTGTACTGACACTGTTCCTTCGAGCTCACTGTCGGTACGGGCGCAGCCAGTAATTGAAAATACTAATAAATTATCCGAGTCTTCAACATCCAAAATTCCCGCCCAAATGGTGGGAAGGAAATTATATGACAGGAGTGATAGCGCGCCCTTTGTTGTTCACGTGCAAAAGAACATATCATCTGAAAATGATCCTACCATTTTGCATCCGCTTGCTTTTGGCAGATTCTTGAAACAAAATAACGTTAAGAATATAGTTAATGGTAGTCTTAAAAGAATCGGACGAAATAAAATATCGCTAGCATTCTCGTCACACTTGGATGCTAATTCTTTTTTGTCCAATAAAAACCTCATAAAAAAGGATTTTAAAGCGTACATCCCTACCTTTAACGTGACAAGAATGGGCATAGTCAGAGGAGTGCCTTCTGAATGGTCACCTGAAGAAGTAGTAGAGAATACGACAGTGCCTATAGGATGTGGTCCTATTTTAAAAATTCGTAGATTAAACTTTAAATCCTATGAAGATGGGTCAGTAATATGGAAACCTTCCCAGACCGTTGTGATGACCTTTGATGGCCAAATTCTTCCAAAAAGAGTATTTATTTGTTACAATGCCTTGCCGGTAGACCTTTATATATATCCTACGATCCAATGTTTCAATTGTTGTCGTTTTGGTCACACTAAAGTTCAGTGTAGATCAAAACCTAAATGTTACAAGTGTGGTCAAAACCATGCTGGGGAAGTATGTGATATGGACGAATCTAATGCATCATGTTGTTTATGTTTAGGACATCACTATGCCATAAGTAATTTTTGCCCCGAATACTCCAGACAAAAGCAGATTAAAACGCATATGGCTCAAAGTTCTATATCATATATGGAGGCGTCCAAACTGCTGCCCCCTGTCACCAAATCATACGCTGATACCCTAACTTCTCCTCCTAAATCCCCAAATAGTAATCCGTTAATTTCGCCTAATTCCTCTTCAAGTTACAAAAAAACAGTCTTTTTGAAACCCCGATCTGCTCCTAATGTCTCCAAGGGGTATAACAAACAAGCTCACAATAATTTAGTTAATGATTACTCTATACCTGAACCTTCAAATGGATGTGCTCTTTCTTCTAAAAAATATGAAAACCATAAGGATACATTTGACATCAAAGAATTTATTTTATCATTACTTAATCTCATATCTAAATTCAATATTTCACCGTCCCACGTTGCCTCGCTTCTTGATTTCTCTTCTAATTCTATACATAATGGACAGTCAGTCCAATATAATACAATGGAACTGTCGCAGCATAATCAATAAAAAATCTGAAATAATTTTTTTAATCAACAAATATCAGCCTTTTGTATTTGCATTATCTGAAACATGGCTAAAACATAACCATGTTTTTAAAATACAAAAGTACATTACTGTAAGAGAAGACAGACCTGATGGGTATGGTGGTGTCGCCTTACTCATTAGAGATTCTGTCCCTTTCTCCATTATTTCTTTACCTTCTCATAGCGATCAAATTTCTATTGTAGCTGTAAGTGTAAATAATACTTGTTATGTTTCTATTTATATTTCACATCCTACCTCTTCTATTCTTAAAGAAATTAATAACCTCATTATATTTCTTCCTAAACCTATTGTTATTCTTGGTGATCTTAATTGTCATCACCAATCTTGGGGTAGTTCATTATCTAATTCATATGGTGAGGCACTTCTAGACATATTAGATTCACATAACTTATGCACGTTAAATACAGGTGCCCCTACTCGTCGAAATGACCCCATCCATTCTAATCAAAGTGCTGTTGATCTGTCTATATGTTCTGCTAATTTTGCATCCTCTTTTTCCTGGTCTCCTCTTTCCTCTTCTTTTGGCAGCGATCATTTCCCTATTAAAATATCTTTACCACTCTTGCATAATATTTGTTTACATTCTAACAAAAAACCTTATTTGAAATATAAATTACCATCAAGGTCGAGCAATCTTTGGGATGCTTTTAAAGACAAGGTAGACAGTCTGATTCAATCTCTTCCTGTTGTATCTGAAGGCAGTGAATATGTTTGTGCTGAGGCTTTGTCTCGTGTAATAACATCAGCAGCAGACAACATCTTGCCCCTCAAAAAAAGTTCAGCGCGTAGAAAAATTCCTTCCCCTCCCTGGTGGGACTCTGAATGTTTGGAGGCTGTTAAAAAGCGAAAGAAAGCTGAGCAAGTATATAAACATAACATGTCTCCAGAGAACTTTGCTTCCCTTTCGTTAATAATTGCCCAAACCAAAAAATTATTTAAAAGAAAGAAAACTGAAGGTTGGCACAACTTCTGCTCCTTGATATCTCCTAACACCCATCCTTCAACTGTTTGGCGTAACATCAGACGTTTCAGGTCCTCTCTATCTCACGTTCCTTCTCCTCAAATTTCGCAATCTTTGGTTAGCATCTTTTTGGATAGACTTGCTCCTCCATGGGTTCCGTATAATACTCATCATCATCCATCTCCCTTAATTACTGCAAACTTAAATTCAAGTCAAGAATCCCATTCAATGTTAAATCTCCCTTTCACAATATTTGAATTAAAAGGTATATTACAAAATACTACAGATTCAGCCCCTGGTATAGATGGTTTTCCATATTCCTTCTTCTCCCATATGAGCGACAATTCTCTTATATACTTTTTAAATATTATTAACTCCATAATGTGCACAGGAAACAGTGGTCTCGAACGTCATAGAGCGAGATCGGTAGAGTTGCCAGCTAAAATCGGTATATTTCTACCCAAAATCGGTATTTGAAAAAAAAAAACACAATATTCAATCTAGTTCGTTTATTTTTTAAAAAACTTACATACTAATTTATAACAATCACGCTTATGTATAATTATTTATTATGGTACCAATATTCTTTGGCCATAGCCGAGGTCATCTTGGAATTAATTTCAAAATCATAACAATTAGCTGTATTAAAGAGTCGTTTTACATCATTATTCATTATTTTAGGAAAACTATGTATAAAATTATTTTATTTATTACAATTTTTAGTAGAAAACAAAATAATATAAAAATCTAAGTAGTGAAATAAATTACTAAAAAAAATTACCTTGCTTAACCAGTATATCAGATTTTTGAGTTTTGGTCACAGTAAATGATGATATCTTCGGTTGTGATTTTATATTCTTTGATGATACTGAGTGTGCTTGTGAAGAACTATGTTTCTTTATAGCGTCTTTTCCTGATGTGATGTTGATATCTTTATTACAACTCTTACAATAGGCATAGCTTTCGCCTTTACGGCTATCTTGCAGCCAACCTGGAAATTCTTCTTCCCATTCTTTTCTATAATATTGTAAATATTTTTTTCTTCTTACACTCGTACTTGTGCTTGGCTCCTCGTCAGACATTTTATTTTACTTTCTGATTTTGTAGGCACTCTTTAAGTTAGGTACTCTCTCTTCAAAGTTAAGAAATTTATTGAAAAAATAAAACCGTTATTCCTGTTTATATAGACTAGACAGGTAAATTCCCGAGCGAGAAACCCCCTAAAACATCGAATTGTAGGACACAAGGGTATTCCCCAAAAAATATGATTTACATTCTGCACTAGTTCCATATTATTGAGGGCTTCCCCGTAACATTAAACATACATGAAAAGGGTTGCCAGCTTGAAAGTGTGAAATCGGTAGAAAAATCGGGAGAATTTCCATTTATACTGTGAAATCGTAGAAAAATCGTTATATTTCGGTATTTCGGTAGAACAGAGCTCATATCGGTAGAAATACCGAAAAATCGGTAGGTTCGAGATCACTGACAGGAAATATTCCGCGAGAATGGAAACGCCAAATTGTGTTGCCAATTCTTAAACCAAATAAAATCCCATCTGATGCTTCTTCATATCGCCCAATAGTTTTGTCTTCCGTTTTAATAAAATTATCAGAACATTTAATAAAAAATCGCCTAGAGTGGTATGTGGAAAATCAAAGTTTATTAGCTAATTCCCAATATGGCTTTCGTAAAGGCAAAAGTACTTTAGACTGCTTAAGTATCTTTACTTCTGACATAAGATTATCTTTCTCTAAAAATTTAAGCACTGTTGCCGTTTTCCTTGATATAAAATCTGCATATGATAACGTACAATTATCAATTCTTCAAAGCAAGTTACATGGTCTTAGAGTTCCGATAAAACTATCCAATTTTATTCTTAATATTTTACATGAAAGGACGATAGAATTGGTAACTCTGGAGCATAGCCCGCACTCTCGGGTTGTATGGAGGGGTCTGCCGCAAGGGTCGGTGCTCAGCCCCTTGCTTTACAATATTTACACTTTTGATTTGGCCGCTTGTATTAATAAACAAACCCAGATTCTGCAATATGCAGATGACATTCTTTTTTATTGTTCTTCTTTGTCCGTTACAAATTCTTGTGCTATTCTTAATTCTTCTTTACGTTCTCTTAAATCATGGCTTTATGCCAATGGGTTAGACCTTTCCCCATCTAAAAGTGCAGCGATGATATTTTCGCGCGCTAGAAATCCCCCTGTTATAAATATTTTATACGATGATGTGCCAATTCCAACTAAAAATAACTTCAATTATTTGGGTCTTATTTTGGATTCCAATCTTTCTGGCGTTCCTCATTGTGAACATGTAGTAAATAAAGTGGAGCGACAAATAAATATGTTAAGATGTTTATCTGGTGTTTGGTGGGGAAGTCACCCTTGGTCATTAAAGCTTATATACAATGCCTTAATCAAAAGTATTTTTGATTATGGTACCTTTCTCTTAGAGCCTGGTAACGTTAATTCTTTTAGAAAGTTAGATCGCCTGCAATCTAAAGCATTACGAATTATTGCAGGTGCTATGAAGTCCAGTCCAATTAATGCCTTGCAAGTAGAGTGTGGCGAAGCTCCGCTTTTCCTTAGGAGGCAGTTCCTTTCTGATAGATATTTGTTCAGAATTGTTCAGTTCTCGAACCACCCTCTCATTCCGTTACTTGAGTCCTTCCTATCACGTATTAATTCCGGCTTTTGGACCTTTAAATCTCTTCCATGCCTTGTCAAAAGTTACCAAAAATTCCTATCCCTGTCTGCTCCCACCCATCGCTCTAGTAAACTCCCTTTATTTAGCAATTCTTATGAATCCTTAACTTATTCTCCTAAAATTATTTACAGCTGTGTTGATAAACACTTTCCAAACGCTAGAATTTCTTTTAATTCGTTTCTTGCTGGTTTTGAGGGTTTCCATTATCTGTACTCGGACGCTTCTAAATTTTCTACATCTCAATGTGTTGGGATTGGTGTTTTCCATTCCCAATATAACATTGTCCAAAAGATAAGACTTCCTCCTGAGGCATCAGTATTTACTGGTGAATGCCTTGGTATTCTGAAAGCCATTGAGTATATTTTAATTTTTAAACTTAAAAAAGTAATTATTTTTACTGATTCTTTGAGTGCTCTTCAGGCCATATCAAAATTTCCTTTTAAAAATAATACCATGCTACCGATTATTTTTCAAATTAGGGAATTAGCATTCAAATGTGTCTCCATGGGCTACTCATTACTTTTTGCTTGGATTCCTAGTCATTCAGGAATTCATGGCAATGATGCTGCTGATAAACTTGCTAAGGAAGCGGTGCACTGTGGGGACTTGTTTCCTTTTAAAAATTTCAGTCTTGATCTTTTATCTTTGCCGAAAACATTTCTTCGGGATTCATGGACTGAAGCTTGGTGTTCCAGTGCACAAGTAAGGGGCCGTTATTACTTTTGCATTCAGCCAGATATACCTGCGAAACCTTGGTTCTGTACAGCCAAGTTTGGCAAGTTGGAGACCTCTTTATTGATCCGCTGTAGACTTGGTCACACTTGTTCTCCTGCTCATCTTGCAAAGCTTAATATTATACATAGTTCCATGTGCTCTTGTGAATCAGATGTTGGTGATCTGAATCACATATTGTTTGCATGTACAAAATATGATCGTTCATCATTTATCAAATCACTTATTCGCCTCCGTATTCCTTTTCCTTGTTCCGTTACCACTCTTCTTAGTAGTAATGACATTCCTGTATATAAATGTATATCGTTATTTCTCATTAGTAATAATATAAAAATTTAATTTTATTTATCTCACCTTTATCCATTTAGTTCATTAGTTTTAATTGTTTTTATTTTACCTTTTGTCTTATTTTAATGATATTTAAGCATTATTTATTTATATTATCATAATAACTCTCCTGATAGCCACCTAATTCACATTCCTCTCCATTTACCTTAAATCAAATAGTTTCCCTACCTTTACCATTTCTGTAATCAGTAAAAGTCCAGTATCCAATTTCCAAAAAACCAAATTGCAAATATCGCTATACTTGACATTGGCTAAATGTACAAGAAGTACGAAGCCAAAACAGAAGAAAAAAAAAAATGTCAATGCTTGTCAGTCAATTTGCAATTCGCAAATTGTCAAAACATCGGTTTTGTTGCAATTCAGTGTAACATTTTCATACTTTTTCAATATTATTTTATCTAAATCTTCAATTATCACATCGAAATGATAAAACGGCCGCAGCCGGATGACGATGAGGAGGACATTCTTAAAATGCAAGAAGAATTCCTTCGGGAACAAAGCACTAACAAGGATTGGCAACCGGCCGCTCAAGTAGTAAACCTGCGACCTACCGAGCCGATGAAAAGACCCTGCACAGAATCAGGGACCAGAAAACCCTCCAAATACGCCAAAGCCAAAGGTCTTGGTAACTCCGAAAAGCGTGTAACTTTCGACTCGCCAAACCCAGTGTTGGGAGATATACTAGAAAAAAATCAAGAAGAGGTTCTCAAAAAAGAGGAACAGGACGACCAAGTTTACTATCCAAAAGTAAATCCCTCAGTTTTAGGCAATATTGTAGAGAAAAATTTTGATAATGTGGATTTGGAGTTTAAATCAATGCCGGCAGAAGGATTTCCTGTTGCAGTGAAACGCGATTTTAGCGCAAAGTCAATAAAAGCAGAGAATAAACAGACTGAACAAACAAAAATGGATGTAGATGTCTTACCTAGTTCAAGTGCCATAAAAACCAATGAACTAAATTTACCTGAGAGAAGTTATGTTGTGATGTCGGAGGAAGCTGATAAAATACACTTCGATAATGTTAATATTTTGAAGAAAATGTCTGAAAATGAGATTTTGGACGAGCAACAAAAACTACTTGGTAGCCTAGATCCTAAATTAATCGAGTTTATTAAGGCGAAACGTAACATATCAGCACCTGGAGACAGTAAATCAGAAATAAATACCACTGCTAATCCAGAAAGCCCTATAAATAAAGTGGTGAGAATAGATACAGCAGAACCATCCTCAACTTCTGACAATGACACATTTTGGGAAAATGATGTACTTTCCCATCCCGAACTAGATAAATGGCTTCACTTTGACTCTTTAGAGAAGGACAAGTTTGAATGGATGAAAGGTGTTGAAGAATGTAAGAAAATAAAACCCAATGAACCATATGAAGCAAGGTTTGATTTTAAAGGCTATTTGCTGCCTTATACTATGGAATACACAGAAGCCACGAAATCATTGTTCCACCATGGAGAAGAACCTCACAGACCTGGGTATACTGTTAATGAAATAATAGAGTTGTCAAGATCATCAGTGTTACAACAAAGAGTCATGGCACTTAACATTATAGCAGGAATATTTGAATACTACAATGCTGGTATATACAAAGATGTAATAGAAATACCATTGAGCAAATTATTTTTCATTGTTCGGTTTGCTATGGATGAAAATAAGGTGATTAATTTGGAGCCAGCATTGAGGGCAATGAGAATCTTGATATACAATAGAGTAGATGAAGCATGCCTTGATGCATTATTAGGATTTGAAGAAGGCACAAACCAACCTTGCCTAGAAAATGATAAATCTGAACTTAAAGAGTTAGATTCAAAAGAATCTGAATTAAAAGACTTCCATTTAGCAGAAGTGGATTTAATAACTGCACTTATGAGAACAAATGTGCTGCAAAGAATTTATTATATTTTAGACACCATTAAACCAAACATCAATTGTGTACAATATTGCTTACAAATACTAACTAGACTGGTTAGGGACTCGTTGGAGACAGCACATAAAATAATGGATTCAGATCTTTTGATGAATACTATCATAGAAAAATTTGTACCTGTTACAGGTATTAACTTTGTATTCCAACCAAATATAGTATACAATGGTAAGCCAATCTTAGCTGCACTGAAATTTTTGAGGGTACTTTCTCTACAATCAGTTGATATTGCTGGGATGTTAATATCAAAGTATAATATTTTAAACCCTATCTCAGTGTACATAAGCTCTGTAGTTGATAGAAGTTACGGTTTGAGATTACAAACTGAAGCAATCTGCATACTGTCTAATCTACTTCTATATGGGCTAGGTTCAGAATATGCTTTATCTCTAAGCCAACTGACTGTATCGATCCTGCACAAACATGTCAAAGGGACAGATATTTTTATAACCTCATCTGTTCTCTCTGTAACTCATGCTGCAGTACTTTTACAGTTTGTAAACAAGTTGTTGGATTGCAAAGTACAGAATTTTGAACAATTCAAATCTCAGATATATCCACTACTGAAAGAAGGAGTGCAGAAATGGACAGCACAGTTGTGTAGTTCTGAAAATTATACATGTGCACATTTAAGAATACTCTGCTCTGCTATAGATTGTTGTAAGAAGGCACTACAGATTGAAAATGTGCCAGCAAAATTCTTTGTTGATTCATTAAAGCTACTAGCAAACTCAAAGGGGTTTGAGAAACTTGTTCAAAATATTGTGCCAAGTTCTAATCTTCTGTCAGACATAGAAAACAAAGATTTACTTTACACAAAGAATTTAATGAGTCTACAGTCTTTGGTGATTGACTCACAGCAGAAAGTTTTGCCTATTCTCAATGTGGTATCTCCCATTCCATTCTTAGTGTCACTGTTACAATTATTGTCTACTATTGATGATAAAGAAATATCACAAATATACCTAAAACATCTGCATAATTATCTCAAGAAACTGGCTCATAACATACCAAGTTTATCAGATAATTGGTTTACGAGAATGGAAACTGATTTTGTATTCCTCATCTTGAGATTGTCTGTACAATGCGATATAAGTGAAGGAGATAAAGACCTACTGTATGCTGTTGCTAACCGCCTGTGCTACATACTAAGAACAGACAAGAAGTTTGAATTAAACTTTCTGTTTGATATCATTGTATTCAATAGACAATGGTTTACAGCTGAAAGATTAATGAACTCAGTGAATTTGTCTGATGCAGATGGTTTTTCCAAAGCCTTGGCATCAATAGAAGATATAAAAAATTGTTACAGCAAAGTGATCAAATTGAATCACAAGCTTGCTGGGCCTAATGTTGTCTTAAGAAAATGGATGGAGCCTATACTTCCGCGAGACTGGATATACCTGCCTATACTTATGTTGTACACTAAGAGTCAAGAACAAAATAAAGCACCTACAGTTGAAGGAGAACATGCAAGGAAAATAGCTGCTCAAAAGGCTGCAGAAAAAGAATTCATAATTGCCTCCACCTTGGAATGGATTCTGTTCAATGAATTATGTTTTCCAGATCTTCTAGACGACATGGATGCAACAGATAGATTTTGCCGAATTATGTGCGTTTTTCTGTGCGACAATTCATTATTTTTAGATTCAAAAATCAATTTATTACTGCATAAATGTACTCAATTATTATTTAAAAAGAAAAACGCTTTTAATTTTGATAAAGAATTGTCAGGATTGCATAATTTCCAAGATTTTTATACCCAGTTTCTGGAACAGTTTCAATCGGTTAGTTATGGTGACCCAGTATTTGCGGCCTGTGTTCTGGTGCCACTAGCACAAAGGCATAATGAGAAATGGCGTAAATTATTATGGTCAGAGTACGCGGGATGTCTGAGGGCTTTGGATTGTCCAGAAGAGAATCTCTGCTACAATATCCAGGAGTACTTATATCCAGAAGAGACAGACGAGTCCCTTCTGAAGTCTTATTTTCAAGCATTGTCTAGTAATTTGTTAAGGACTGGTACTATTGTACATAAAATAGCAAGCCATCATGTGGAATGTCTCAAGAATCGATCAAATGCGAACACTTAATTTTAAGCGATATTTTTAATTTTTAATAAATGTATATTGTGTATTGTATGTTTGACTTGTTAGTCTTGTCTTATACCTTCCAACCTAAGCTTCCAACTAATAATTATCTCATTGATGTATTGCCGGCGCCCTGGGTAAGATAGCACCCATGCAAAAAGAAAACACCTAGGCTAATTTACTGCGAATCGCAGCAATTTGCGCCTGTTTGATCCCTGTATGGTGTTATTTCATTCAAATCATTTTAGCATTTGCGGAAGTTTAATTATGTATGATTTTTCCTTTTCTTATTCAAAAACCAAAAAAGAATACCTACTTAGGTGCAGAAACTTGCACGACGAATCGAAATAACAATGCATTCAAAAAATGATCCAGTTATCGCTCTAGAAGGATTTAACAATGCTGGTTATCGCCCTAATAAGTCCTCAGAAAATGAATTCGCCATTCAAAAATAAAAATTCGTCATGTTGTGTTGTGTTGTGCAGATACATATTGGAAACTGAAAAGTGTCCAGTTGGAATCACATGTACATATCGTTTACAAGATGAGACTTGCCGAGCCGTACCCGAAATTCAATTACAGTGCCATGCCTGGCTGCCAGTATCAATCCCAAATCCTGGTAATCTGTGTGGTAGACAGAGTGGCGGGCCGCGTGGGTGAGGGCGGCATATTGTAATTTCTTGTTTATTGGTCTGTTCTGTGATTTAATTTTGTAAGGACATAATTACAAAATTAAATCACAGAGACAATTTATTCATGACTACCACGACTTTCGGTATAAGTATTTGCTATTTTAAAAATATTTTTTTATTTAATTAACCATTTCGTTAGCTCATGAATGAATCATCCCTACAAAGAAAATGAACGCAACAATAATTTTGGCGGGAATCTTAGCTACTGACATTACAAGTTTTGACATAAATCCGCGAGTATTTTTCACATTGTTGCAAAACACCGAAATATGATCCCATGAGGATTTTTCCGTTCCCATGCGTCCATAAACTTTCAGAATGTTTATCGAGGACTTAAAAAATGATTTTTACAATGTCCTCCTCGGGAACGTGAGTAGAGAAACAGTGTGTTTTTCATTAATGCGTCGGAGGGATAATGCATTAATTTCGGCATGGTTTTTTCTGTTTTAGCGGGTTCTATTGTTGGTCCACTACGACGTAGACGCTGTTTGTACGTGTAAAATACTTCAAGACTTGTTTAAATGTGATAATATATCGTATACGTTAGTGCCGGTGGGGGGTATAGCGGAGTTGAAGACCGCGTATGAAGAGAATAATGAGGAGATTAAGTACGTGGTGCTGGTAAACTGCGGCGGGACTATCGACCTGGTGGACATCCTGCAGCCAGATGAGGACGTGGTATTCTTCGTGCTGGATGCTCACAAACCCACTGATGTGTGCAATGTTTATAGTGATGGACAGGTATAATGAAGTTCTAAATAAGCTAGAGTTATCATCTTACCGGTCCTGGTCAGCATTTTAAGGCTGTGAACATCGGGTGCAGGGGTTAGAAACCTAGGTCAGACAACTTAATTTACTATCAGTTTGAAAAATATATGCTATGCTTCTGCATCTCATAATTTACACTATGTAAAGTATGTTAGCAACAAGGTAACCAAGGTTAAACAATCCCTGCAAGCAGTTACAATGATACAGACAGTATAACATTCAGCTGTTGGGATGGAAAGTCTCTTGTCCTTTCTCTCATCAACATGAGCATACCCAGTATTTGATTAGTTAAGGGTTAATAGCAAAGGAACCTGATAGGAAATATAAATGTATTTTGTTTTACCTTTTCTTTCCTGATTTAAAAACAAAATTTCTAGGGTTGTAGTAAAATAGAAATTAAAATTGAATTTTACTGTATAATTTTGTTGTTTTTTTTTTTGTAATTGTTTACCATCAAATGAAGTTGGAGGACAGGGTTACTGCCCCTTCCTGCCTCACTGTGTGGTACTTCCATGATCCACAACATAGGACTCTTGGGTGTATTTCTTTTGTTATTTCTACCTCACACCTAAAATACATTTAAAAGAGGTAGCAGTTTTTAACAATTAAAATATCTTAGTGAAAACAATTTGAATTATAAAATTGATTTTCGATTTTTATCCTTCTCAGATTTGGACAGTGTGTGTTATTTTTGGGAGTTAAGTTTCTATTATGTTCTAGGTGAGGTTGGTGTACAAAGATGAAGAAGAAGACATTCCTAATTTTGATGACATCTTCAGAGATGACGAGGAGGAGGTAATTCCTTAGTATTTAATTTTTATGTAGAGACTTCTTCTCACTGCAATAGGACAGAAATGGCTGATGTGTGAATGTATTAAATATCAGGTGGATTATGTGAGATTTTTACAGTAAACAGTGCATTATAAATAACATGGAATGTGCATAATAATCTCAAGATAACGTTGTGATTAACATATGGAATGTTTAATAATCTTATTTGTAGAATGAAGAAGAACCAGAGCCAGGTCGGGAAGGTCTGGAGGCGCTGGTGGAGAAGCGACGCGAGCGCCGCGCTTGGGAGGAGAAGAGAAATACTCTAATGTTCAACTACACACAGTTCTCTTACTATGGAAAACCTGTGAGTGCCAACTATTTAATATTATGCAATTCACTTATTCTTGTTCAATCAATCAATATCCACCCATGAATACTCTATCTAGCTTTATTACCAATGTTTGGCGTAATAAAACACCTCACTTAACTGCAACATTAGAATCTATATCCTTATACATGCGCCGTCCTTGCACACTTGGCCACTTGGCACATAGACAGTCTATGATAGACCTGCCATACTTCCATACAATAAGAGGAGGTCATTCACCCACCACATCACTCAGCTGTTTATCACCTATAAGATAATAAAATGGATGTTACTGTTTCTAAAGGAGTAAGATTTAGTTAAGTTGGGTATATTTGCAGAGCGCGCTTGTATGCTTGGAGCTGTGGTGGCGGCTGTCCCGCGCGGGCGCGACGGCGGCGTGGGCGGCGAGCGTGGCGCTGGAGGCGGCGGCGGCGCTCCACCTGCGCTCGGCGCCGCGCGCGCTGCTCGACGCCGCGCCGCTGCACACGCTGCTGGCGGCGCGCCCGCACGACCCGCACGTCAGTATTACCCGTCGGAAATATCTGTTCACCTGACTAATTGACGTCATTGGAACATAGGGTCAGCAAAATCAAAATATAGGTTAAAAAAAATTAATTTAAATAGGAAAAAAAATTGATTACAGAAATGGTGCGGGAAGTGCGGGGGGAAACGCATTCCAGCTAGGTGCACAGATATTTCCGACAGGTTATACATATTACCAATTAGTAAACCCACTCTCCTATATGCTACTCGTTCATCATTGTACTACCATATTGTTGGTGTGGTCAATTTTGGAACATATTGACAACTATGTCACATCAACATTTTCGAAAATAATCAGAATTGACTTTTGTACATATTTTTTATAATGGCACGGAAAAGTGACCGTACTAACATGATTATCAAGTGTGGTGTGGTTAAAGTTTTACGCCGGTCTATTCAAGTTGAGCAACCAGTTTTAGATTTTTCTGATATTTGAGCTATAACAAATTATAAGCATATGTGGTGTTGCAGGGTCCGTCAGTGGTACTGGAGCAGGACATGAACCTGCCACTATACCGCGTGTGGACGCTGGAGAGCGCGCTACGGCACGCGCCTGACGTGGGCCCGCACCTGCGCCTGCACACCGTGGCCGGAGCCTCCAAGCTCAGGCAGCTGCTCGTTGACATGGGGTAACACACCATACAGCATACACTACACTTCTCACACTCATACTGACACACATAGCGCCTGCACACCGTGGCCGGAGCCTCCAAGCTCAGGCAGCTGCTCGTTGACATGGGGTAACACACCATACAGCATACACTACACTTCTCACACTCATACTGACACACATAGCGCCTGCACACCGTGGCCGGAGCCTCCAAGCTCAGGCAGCTGCTCGTTGACATGGGGTAACACACCATACAGCATACACTACACTTCTCACACTCATACTGACACACATAGCGCCTGCACACCGTGGCCGGAGCCTCCAAGCTCAGGCAGCTGCTCGTTGACATGGGGTAACACACCATACAGCATACACTACACTTCTCACACTCATACTGACACACATAGCGCCTGCACACCGTGGCCGGAGCCTCCAAGCTCAGGCAGCTGCTCGTTGACATGGGGTAACACACCATACAGCATACACTACACTTCTCACACTCATACTGACACACATAGCGCCTGCACACCGTGGCCGGAGCCTCCAAGCTCAGGCAGCTGCTCGTTGACATGGGGTAACACACCATACAGCATACACTACACTTCTCACACTCATACTGACACACATAGCGCCTGCACACCGTGGCCGGAGCCTCCAAGCTCAGGCAGCTGCTCGTTGACATGGGGTAACACACCATGTAGCACTCACTACACTGCTCACACTCATACTTTCACACAGCACCTGCACTAAAAAGCTATGCTTGGTTTTCCACTGCGCTCGCCATTGTGAAATATAAAATGTTAAGTCTCATTTTGTCCAGTACTTACTCAGGCTATAATTTACTTCAAACCGGAATACAACAGTGCATTTATATTGGTGTTTGGCGGGAGAAATAGACATTGCGGTGAAACCTACCCAAACGGCTTCTCACGTATAAGAGACCTACCACCAGTAAATTTAGTATCTGAGGAGTGATAAAGTGTTTTGTTTTAGAGTGCCGCTACAGCAAGCTCGGCAAGCATACCGCGCCATGGATGCGGTGGTACGATCAGGAGCTCGGGAGGCACTGACGGCGGCGGCGGAGCGCCTGCGGATACCAGGAGCGACGCCCCGGGCTGCGCCACTGCTGACCAGGCCACATGCTCCGCCACTAGCCGCGCTAGATCTCGTCTACTGTATACTCGGATTATTGGAACATGTGAGTAATCATTTTCTTCTGCACACTTGTTATTCGCTAACCTTTAAAGTGCGCCGGAAATAAAGGAGAGCCTGCTTATTGTATGAGTTTGGTCAGTTTCGCCCAGGGCCACAATTCTAAATCTACCACTACTACCAATTAACCAAACTAACCAACTAACCAAGATAAAATGTACAATATTTATAAACCTTACTACACAGGAAACAATCCCCCGCGCGGAAGGGTTCCAGCACGCGCTGTGTGCGCTGGACGTGCACGGCGGCGACAACGAGAGCCGGCGCGCGGGCACGCAGGCGGCGCAGCGCAGCCTCGAGGCCGCCGTGCGCCTCGTGCACTGCACGCTCAGCAGCCGCCAGCTGCACCTCGCCGGACCATTCAACTACTTCATCGTGCAGGAGGCATGTTCATTATTATCGTTTATATTCTTTCTCGAGTCAATATATGGGCTTTGCTGGAATCCTGATGGAGGAATTTACAGGCAAAAGACTATGCTGATCGAAGAAGAATTATTGATAACGAGCTGAACCCCAATTGGCACAATTTTTTTTTTAATGTGTATAAATAAATAAATACACCCAACAGTCACATGCATAGTCCTGACCCCACACTAAGATCGAGTCTTGTTTCGTGGGTATCAGAAACTACGAGAGACTTTTCGGTCTCACAAACACCCAGACCCGAAACAAATACCTGTGGATCACACAAATATTTGATTCGGTGCGGGGATCGAACCCGCGGCCTCTCGTTTCACAGGCGGCGTCTAACCAACTGCGCCACGGAGTCTGTCTGTCTGTATAAAATATACTATCAGTGATCAAACTCTCATCTGATGTTTTTTACATATTTCCAATAATAACTGTTGCGGAATAAAGGCATAATAATGACCTTGAAAAAATCATCGAGCTATAATGTAAGTAATTTGGCGATTCTTCGATTTTTCATTAGCGATCCTGGCTGACAGGAATTGCAGAGCTGGGTGTATGAACGAAGTAGTCTCCACGACTGTTAGTAACAGACATAATATTGTGAATGTGCAGGGCAGTCCGGAGTCCCTGGCGGTGCAAGGTCCGCTGTGGCTGGGCGTGGCGGCGCGCTGGGCGGCGGCGGCGGCGGCGGGGTCCCGCGGCGGCGCGCGCCCCCTGGTGGCCAGCGCCAACACGCGCGACGGACACTGCCTCGTGCTCGGAGTGCCGCCGCGGTCGCAGCATGAACCGCGGAAGTACGCACACACACACTGATATAGTCCACAATCTTGCCGTCACACATGTTCCATCCTTCCTATAATCCTGGGTCCTTCCGCCACAGCGTGAAGAAGCATCTGTGCAGGGATTGCGCTTACTATCAGCCATCAGGTGCAATGCAGTGACTATACCGTCCTGTAAAAGAGCTTTCAATGTTTTTCAGTCCTGGTGCACATACATGTTTACTATTTTGTCTCCGCGCCCTAAACCGTGTAACTGCCCTAATTATACATCAACAGTGCAATAAGTACTAGTTCGCGCAGAGAAATTTTATGACACATGCTTTTGAGAATATAATCTTAATTATTTTTCTATATCAATTTCATATGCGGATCAATGTCGAATAGTTAGTCCGGATCTTATCTTAAGAAGTTGATGTGCCACCAATTTCTCTCCAAGGTAAAAAGTAGTCTTGACTTTCAATTTAACCTGTTGGTTTCTATCTTTATTACTTCGTCTGTCTACCTTGTGGCTTGTCGTCCTACATTGCTCTTACCTGTACGGAAATACTAAATTACTAATATTCCTGTTTCAGTTTATTCGGCGCGGCGTTCGAGCAAGCGGCGACTAAAAGCGGAGTATCCATCTCGCTGGACTATTTAGACTCATCAGTTATATCTTTGCCGACATCACAACGGGCGCAATTCCTGGACGCCCTCACCGCGCTCCTCGCGTGACAAACGAGAAATAATGGACTGTCTTAATGTATAGGAAAGAAATCAGTTAGTTAAGTGATATCCAGTGATTATTACGTTAAACCTGCTTAAATTGAAGTACAATGAAGGAAATTTGATGAAGTTGTTTGCTGTATGAGTAATTAAATCACAAAAATGATGCCTAAATGATTTTCGTAATAAATAACGCAATAATGAGATATTTATTTTAATCAATTATCCATTTCATCAGTATTTAAAATAATGTAGGAAAACTTTACTTTTAAAATAATACATTGTTTTCAATATAGTTACTACAAGGAACTCAGGAGAAATTAATATATTTCTCATTCATATTTTTTAATCTTATTAAAAATTAAGATATTATAGCAATCAAACCACTGAATGAGCATTGCATTCAAAACTAATCTCATCATTCATCAACATGGAAAAGGCTATTGGATATAATGTGTTCAAAAATCAATTTAGTTTTTGTACAATATTAACCACCGCATATTTTAAAAGTTAAAGAAATACACAGAAATATAACAAAAATGTAACTTCCTAAGATTTTTAAAATACCAATACCAATAGCTTTCATATCCCCTTAAATCTTAATTTTGTTTATTGGTTAAAATAAGTGTTAAATATTGATAACAAAAATGTATTGGCTATTCCCACCATGACTGGTTTCTAAATTGATATTTTTAGACTAATTAGATTAATATTTATTGATAGTTAGCTAATAAAATAAAAGTAATTGTAACATGATGTTTTATTGTCAATATAGCATGTAAAAAATCTTAATATTCAAACCAGAAATAATATTTAAAATAATTAAAATCTAATTTCTTTAATAGATAAAACTTTAAACAATCATTGGGCCATATAGAAAATTACGTTTTTATTTGTGGTTTTATCACTATGTTTTGGTATTGTCGTTCTGTTATACAATAATCAAATTATTCAATAATATGCTGATTCACATGTATCTGCAAAAGTCTGATAACAGCTGTTGACAAATACAATGTTTTATAGAGTAAAGTTGCAGACCACTAGATTTATATAATCATAGCATACTTGGAATTTTGAGGATATTCAGTAAAGAAGATACTTTGAATTCGTTAGTACGGTCCATTATCACAGGCTTTCATATTGGAACCTTTGAACCTGCATACTTTTATAAGCAGATGCCACAATTTCAAAGATCTAACATTCTCCAGATATTAACATTATATCTAAAAGCGGATCCCACTTACAAGTTAGCTAGTAATTAGTAAATATGAACATTTTCGAGAGTATTCTAAATTACTAAGCCTCAAAATTTCAGATTCATGAAAGAAATCATGAAAGCAATGACAGACTTTTAGGTAATTTATTATCCCTTAATTACTTTTGATCTGTGATACTTACAGCATTTCAATGATATGATCCATAAGAAAAACAATTATAATACAAAATTATTGGTTATAATTAAAATAAAATAAAAACTTATATAAATTCAAATATCTCATTGCACATTGTTAAAATAATTGAGATCATAGAGTATTCATTGGTAGAACCTATATTATATTGCAAAGCATTATATTGTGATATTATGCAAAAAGTTATCAAACTACCACATAGGTATAAAAATAAGAAAACTTATCATCATGATATATTTCTTCACAGTTTGCCCTTAATAAATCTTGTGATCAAATCAAGAGCCCATTTTGGTTGATCATGTGGAACCATATGACCAGCATTTCTCACCACAACTTCAGTCAAATTCCCAGCCTTTTTTACATAACCGGCTATGTCATCACCCACCCTCCAAATTCTTCTTGGGGCATGTTTATATTCCTCTGCTGCTGAGAAATTTAGTTTCTGCAGAAAATGCTCTGTCAATGGATAAGCTACAACTATATCTAGCTGTCCATTATAAAATAAGATCTTATAAAAAGATAAAAGTTCTGATATGTATGGAGCGACAGACATTAGCATGTCATTGATTAAGTGTATTTGCACTTGTATTCCATCATTGAAGGGCAGGCCTCCTACATGGACACTACGTCTCACATTGTCATTCTGAAGAAGTTTTGAGAAGATGTCCAAGTCCTCTGTATCTTTTGTTTGAAGAAAGTTATAGTAGTAATCAAACCCTGTGAATGATTTGAAGTATGAGAAATTACTGACTTCCCCATCCATCAGATAGTCCATCAACATATCAGCCTCCTGCCAATTTCCCTGCTTTATTTCTAATGTTATCTGCTTTTGATACTTCTCAAATATCTTCAATTGATTGTCATCAATCAGTCCATGCTGATACAAATAGTCACCGTAGTTCAGTTGATTTATAGGATCACAATACCCATTGCCTATTGCCAAACCAGTTAAATTAATTGCTTTCTTGTCTGATTTATTATTCTGTCTGTGAATTTCCATTGCCAATGATGGTATGTATTTGCCAGCATAGCTCTCACCACTAATATAAAAATTATTTTTCCTTAAATTGGGAAACATGGTGAAGAATTGTTGTAAGCTCTCATATAGTCCTTTAGCGATGCAATCCTCATTTCTGCAGTATCCATCATCACTTTTTGTAAAACTAAATCCCGTTCCTACTGGATTATCAATAAAGATAAGGTGATTGTTAAGTGCCCAGTGATGTTTACGCTTTGCAAATCCACCTTTCTTAGCAATTAACGGACCATTTTCTGTAAAAAGACCAAACAAAGAGCTACCTCCAGGTCCGCCTTGCAGCCAGAGCACAACTGGGGCATCAACATTTTTTGAAAAAGGTGGGAAGTACCAAAAGTATAGATTTAAGTGGTATTTTTCATCAACCGTAAAAAAACCGGCATGGCTGCGGAACCCTATTTTTTCAGTTAATGGTACGATTGAAAGATTTTGGGCAAGTTCAACTGACCCTTTTTGTAAATAAGGAGTCAGCAATAGAGGTTCGCCGGCGTCAGTAGGCTGTTTCGCAGCTAACTTTATTCGAGGATACATGTTGGGAAAAAACACTGCACTTCCTAAAGGGAATACGGTCAACAATGTAATTAAAAGTTGTGCAAAATTACGTAGCTTCATTGTGTAATCACCAAAAAATAAAATATAATATACAGAAATCACAATATCAACTCAATAATAACTGATAACAATAAATGTAATACAATGTAAATAAAACAATGATTAAAGAATATTTAATCATTGAAATAAAAACACCGGAATTGTATGTAACTTTTGACATGACTTTTACTTATAGATGCGTTCAAATTGCAGTACGATTATAAAGAATATATTTTACTGGTATTTAAATATGTCTTTTAAATTACATTTTAAAATTACATAATTCATTACAAACTATATCTTGTAGAAATTATTTATTATTCATTATACAAGGAAAGTTACGCATACGTCTACAGAGCGATCCTTGTCCTGACTTTAACATAGCAACAAAACCTGAGTCAATTTATAAATAAAAACAGGCGATATATCAGCAGAATACCGGTTGTTGTTTTAATTTAATCACGTCGTCGATAAAGAGCTAAAGAGGTTATTGTGTTGAACTTATCATTCTGCAGGTCACAGTTGGCGCGAGCGGCAACATGAAGCTGCTCTTTTTTTATTTTGCTGCCCAAATACTTGTGGCACAGTGCGTACTTCATCGGTATCCTAAGTTGAATCTTGATGAAGCAGACGATGGAGACGCCGGGGAGCCTTTATTTCTTACTCCTTACGTGGAAAGCGGCAACATTACCGAAGGTAGGCGCCTCGCTAGAGTCCCCTTTACGGAGAGCCTGAGAATAAAGAGTTACGCAGGCTACTTCACCGTGAACAAGACCTACGACTCGAATCAGTTCCTTTGGTACTTCCCTGCCATGATCCCTGACAATAAAAACGCTCCAGTAATCGTGTGGCTGCAAGGAGGACCTGGAGCTACCTCCTTGTACGGTTTATTCACTGAAAACGGACCGTTGAGAGTACGAAACAATAAACTAGAAAGAAGGAAGTACAACTGGGCTCTAAGCCACCATTTGATTTTCATAGACAACCCAGTTGGCACAGGATTCAGTTTCACCAAAGACCCTAAAGGATACTGCACAAATGAAGTTCAAGTTGGGGAACAACTTTACTCTACTTTGATCCAGTTCTTCAAACTATTCCCTGAGTTACAACCCAACAAGTTCTTTGTCACAGGCGAGTCCTATGGAGGGAAATACGTGCCAGCTCTAGCATACACTATTTATAAGAAGAATCCCACTGCAAGTGTTAAAATCAACATGAAGGGCATAGCTATTGGGAATGGGCTGAGTGATCCAGAGCATCAGCTGGTATATTCAAAATATTTATACCAAATTGGTCTTCTTGATTGGAACCAAGCCAAAGTGTTCCAGGAATATGAAAATCAGACTATTGACTACATCAAACAGGAAAAATGGGAAGAAGCTTTTGATAACTTCGATTTGCTATTGAATGGAGACAAGATTGAGGGAAAGAGTTTGTTTTCAAATATGACTGGCTTTGATTTTTATTTCAACTATTTGCACACAAAAGATTACACACAATTTGAAGATTTTGGACCCATGATACAAAGGAGTTCTTTCCGTAAAGGTGTACATGTTGGAAATATGCCTTTCAACAATGGTTCCATAGTTGAGACGCACCTCAAACAAGATGTCATGAAGTCTGTAGCACCTTGGATATCTGAATTACTGGATCATTACTACATAGTAATCTACAGTGGACAACTTGACATTATTGTTGCCTATCCTCTAACTTTGAATTATCTACGACATCTCAACTTCACCGGTGCAGATGAATACAGGTCAGCAAAACGGTACATTTGGAGGGTGGATGGTGAGGTCGCAGGATATGTAAAGCAAGGAGGAAAACTGGTGGAAATCATGGTCAGAAATGCTGGTCACATGGTGCCTGGCGACCAGCCCAAGTGGGCATTAGATCTCATCACTAGATTTACTCATGAGAAGACTTTCTACAACCCTAAACAAATAAAACATGGAAAGAAATATACTCAATTCAACAAAGATGCCAATTAGGACTGAACTGAACCAAGTAATATTGTTAAGTGATAACTGATAACCTAGTTATTCTTTAGTTACCATATTTACTTTATACAATCGGGTATCATTTAAGTTCTAATTTTAGTATATTAAGAAATCTCTATTATGAATCAGTAAATAGTGCCTATTGTCTTTTATATGTAAAATTTTAATTGTTTTGAAATTATTCTTTTGTGATAAAATAAACAAATTGGTGTAGTTTTATGTTTTCTTGGTGTGGTATATACTTATATGTTGTGGTGATAGCTGTTTGAATATAGTAAAAAAAATATAGAATATTATGATAGTAAAAAGCTAACTATAAACATAAAAATATAGTAGAATATGAGAAACAAATCATGCAATTATAATTTTAGGGAGAGTTTTTTCCTGGATATTTATATATAATCTTATTATGGAATGTACTAAGACACCACTTATGGATTTTTTGGGTATTTGAAATTTTGTTGTTAAATTGTTCATGTAAGTAAGCTGCGTAATTATTGAAGATCAATGCAATATTGCCACAGAACAATAACTGGATATTTAAACAAAATAATTAATGTTGATCCCATATTTAATTAAATAACATTTTTATGTAAATATATCTTTTATCTTTTATTATTTTTACTGGTGGTAGGTCTCTCATATGTGAGAGGCCGCCTGGGTAGGTACCACCGCAATATCTATTTCTCCCGCCAAACAGCAGTGTAAATGCGCTGTTGTGTTCCGGTTTGAAGGACATTGTAGCCAGAGTAACTACTGGACATATTGAGACTTAACATCTTATGTCTCAGGATGGCGAGCGCAGTGGAATTCCAAGCATTGCCTTGTAATTCATGGTGTTGTTTGGTTTCGCTACTGTCCATGAGCGGTCGTATCGCTTACCATCAGGCGAATGGCACGCTCGTCTCGCCATTCATTGCAATAAAAAAAAATAAAAAAAATCATTTTGCAATATTTAGTTTCCTGTTTGGTTCAAAATAATAGTGTGAATTATCAAAACAACTAGACGTTGTTTTGTCCTCTTGTAATGCTTGTGTAACAACATGTCGCTTTTGAGGTCATTCAGTACATATTGATATGTTATTCAGTATATAGGTATACGACATGATAAAAAAATTACAAATGCAAATAAAAATTTTGCCGAGGGTTCTGTATGATTGAGTGTATTATAAATTATTTAAAATAAGGGCTTTAGTTGACAAACTAATTAACGACTGTCAATTCAGAGAATAGTTTTTGAGCACATTAAGACCACTGAATTTTTTGTCTTTACGAGAACTGAATTCGCAGCCTTTCGTTGCACACTTGGATTCTCTTTCGATATGTCTATTCAATAGGCTATAGGCCCTATACCTATTGCCTGTTCGTTGTTTCAAAGGTTGATACATAGTACATCCATAAGTGTCGACTTGAAATATCCGTTCCGATATTTTACGGATCCCAAAAACATGTCTACTGTCTTGTTTATTTGCTCTTAAACTTGCATATGATTATTTTTCTAGTTTTATATTAAAATACATTATGAATCTATTTGATTATAATTATGGCTGCGAATAGAGTTCCTAGTAAATATGTATGTGAATTATTTTTGCAGGATATTAAAATTAAAAAAATATTTATTTAGAGTGATGAATGTTACATGATCATACACGATTTTATCAACAAAATGGCAGGAAACAAAGTGGGCACACACATCACGTTATGTCTACCTAATTTTATGATAACAAGCCGGACTATCGATATCGCCGTGTTGGCTGCCACCGATTTTTGAATAAATATTAAAATGAACGGAGCAAAAACTGAGTAGGTATGGCGGTATCCAGTTTTAAATATGATATTAACTACCTATTCACTTATGATAATAATGAACTGGTTATAAAATTATTGAGCTATACCTACTACGAGTACTACCTAGTGATATTAAAGATTTTAATAAAAAATATATATCAATCATATTTTCTTTTATTTCTGTGCCATATATTATTTTAATTTTTAGGACATGAAAGTGGCTTATCTTAAAAAGAAGTACTTATAATATTATTTGACAGCCTCAGCTCCGTGGCGCAGTTGGTTAGACGCCGCCTGTGAAACGAGAAGCCGCGGGTTCGATCCCCGCACCGAAACAAATATTTGTGTGGTCCAGGGGTATTTGTTTCGGGTCTAGGTGTATGTGAGGCCGAAAAGTCTCTAGTAGATCTGATACCCACGACACAACACTCGATCTTAGTGTGGGGTCAGAGTTATGTATGTATGTGTCTGTTGGGTGTATTTATTTATTTATTTTTACGTGCAATCCAACATCATGTGCCTTCAGAGAGCTCAAAATTGTATCCGAAGGGTCATATCATCGGCGCCCTGGTTTGCTCTCAACTCGGAAATTCACGAGTACCTAGAAATCCCAACCATACTAGAAGAAGTTAAACGATACTCCAATAACTACAAGAGTCGATTACTAATACACTCAAACCCGATGACTGGCAAGCTCTTGCAACCAAACCCATTCAAAAGACTCAAGAGAGCCGACGTGCTGTTTAACTAAGGGGAGATGGTGTGGTGCCTCTATCTCGCCAAACCCCAATCTCATACAACTTACCTGATTATAGTCTAAGCGACTGATCGCAGGTGCAAGGAAAAGAAAAAAAAAATTACGTGCGTACATAACATGTATTAAGTACCTACACACAAAACTTTTTTACTATTCAGTCACTTTTATCACAAGTTTTTACAAGGGCTAGTCCATAGATAATACACTATATAGGAAAGACTAGTCATTCGCCACCATATTTATTTGAAATCACATGCATGTTTATATTTTATGAACAAGACACCAGTAATATCGGCTTTCCATTTGAATAAAGTCACCTTTCGTCTGATTACTGATACGGAGCCGTATGTTTATCATCCTGTTGCAGCGATATTTAGATCCAAGTGTAGTTTATAAAAGAAATATCAATCTGCACCTGCACTATTCAATCACATCTACAAAACACCAGAAACACACATTTAAGTATTGTAAAGCGATGTAAATATTTAGATTTAGAATAGCGCCATCTAGGGAATGGTCGAGTCGAATTTTCAGAGTGCAATATAAAAGATAGCTCGACTCCTGAACATTGGCCTATTATTTAAATCAATGCTCCAGAATCAAGAATGTGATATGACAAATATGTTCTCATCTATGGAAAATTAAGGAACAACAAGATATCTTTACGATTTCTCTAAATAACGAATCAAATTAAGACACCAATTATTTAAACAACTCAATATGTTTTCCTAAGATGTCTAGGTTCTCTCGATATAAGGTTTCTAATAAAATATAGCTTTAACTATTAACACAACGAGAAGTTAGATAGGTTTGAAAAAAATCAATAAATGTTTAATACCTTCAGTTCAATCATGTTATAGGTAAATTACTTAACCCAGTTGTGATCTGGACTTGATATCCAGTTACACAATATGCATAAAAGTATGTATGCTACAATGCATTCTATGTTGACTTGTATTTCATAAAGTGTATTATTTAAATTTAAGAAAATCCAGCTGGTAAACCACACATCTTTAATGTCATAAATAATAAATTGTTATGCTTTGGAATGTGTTATTGTTTATAAACTACCTCATATATTGTATTCAATCAAAATTAGATTAGATTATCTCAAAGGTAAGTTAACTTTGCATAATGTAGAGTAAAACATAATCACAACTACATTGAAATTTCTTTTTTCATAAATCAAACACAGAAGTTATCACAATGCCTTTATTTAAGACAGTCAAGTTACTTTATCCTAAGGTTAGGTTTCTGGACAATTACTCTCTCAATTTATCATAAAAAATATCAAGACAAAAAAACTGCACAGTGTTGTTACAAAACATGACAATAATCTTTAACCATAATTGGTACAATTAAACCTTAAATCTATCGGCCTTCTATGTAAGTAGATAATTCAATTTCTTCAGGCAGCTCCGTGATGTTGACATCAAAACGATCTTGAACTTCGTTGAGGATTTTGGCATCATTTTCATCTGACACCATTGTAATAGCCAAGCCTTTGGTACCGAAGCGACCTGCTCGGGCCACGCGATGCAGGTATGTGTCAGAGTCCTCAGGCATGTCATAGTTGAAGACTATGTTGACCCTCTCAATGTCCATCCCTCTGCCAAACAAGTTTGTAGCAACCAATATTCTTTTCTGGAAGTCTTTGAACTGCTGATAGCGAGACAAGCGCTCATCCTGGGTCATAGATCTGTGGATTCCAATTGCAGGGAAATTTTGGTCAGTCAAAAGTTGAGCCAGCGCTATGCAGCGTTGAACAGATTTTACAAAAATGACTACTTGATTAAACTCTAGCACATCAAGAAGTTCAAATAGTTTCTTATTCTTCTCGTTTTCTTTGAGTTTTACATAATGTTGCTGCAGCCCGTGCAGTGTCAGCTTCGCTTCGTCGTCGACGTACACCTCCATGGGGTCTTGCATGAATTTTTTGCACACTGGTCTGATATCTTTGCTGAGGGTGGCGGAGAACATCATCACCTGCTTGCCGTGCGGCGTGTTCCGGAAGATCTCCTGCACGTCACGTCGCATGTCGAGGGACTCCAACATCTTGTCACATTCATCTAATATGAAGTGTTTTAAATGCTTCAAATTCAACTTCTTACTGTTGACTAAAGCCAAAATTCTGCCCGGAGTGCCCACTACGATGTGAGGGCACGCCGTTTTAAGCACTTCTTCGTCCTTTTGTATCGGCATCCCGCCAAAAAATACAGACACTCTCACACCGGACATGTATTTTGAAAAGCGCTCGTACTCCTTACTGATTTGGAAGGCCAGCTCTCTCGTGTGGCACATGACGAGCACGTAGACATGATTCTCCGACGGCTCGAGTTGCTGCAGCGTTGCCAACACAAACACCGCCGTTTTGCCCATACCCGATTTCGCTTGACACAGGATATCCATACCCAAAACGGCTTGGGGTATACATTCATGTTGTACTTCCGAAGGGTGCTCGAAACCGCAATCTACGATGGCTCGTAGTATCTCAGGCTTTAGAAGGAAGTCCCTGAAGCCAGAACTGTGAATAGATACGTAGGATCCTTTAACCTCTTTCTTAGGTACCGCTTCTGTTGCTCCATCAGCAGTCTGCTGATCTGCCTGTTCTTCATCTTCGTAGTCCAACAAATCATCGTTGTCAGCCATTTATACAGTTTAATGCCTATTTACTACAGTAATAGCCAATTTGAGCACGTGAAAATTATTTTGAAAACTTCTTTTTACAATGGCGGCTTCGTTACATTGGCGTCAATTTTTACTTTTTTTTTTACTATTGAGCGTTACAATTTTACAATCGGGATATAAGTGAATTTGCTAAGGTTTGCTATTTAGCATAGACAAGCAATTCCTTTCTTTTTATTCATTCGTTATATTTTATTTGACAGAGAAAGACATGAAATCTTTGTGTGTTATAAATATTAAAAAATCTTTGTTTAATGGTTTTAAACGTAGACATGTATTTATGGTAATAAATATTTCAACTATGTAGATATTACTACATATTTTTATTTTTTCTTTAGCTATGTTATTTCAATGGGTGAATTAACATACCTACCCAAAAATATTTAAAAAATATATTTAGATTATTGCATAATGGTGATTAATGAGATGACGAATTACATCAAACGATGAATCACCCACTTGTAATTCAAAACAAAGGTAACGAATTTTTGAAGTGAAGGACAAATTAAATTGTTAATTATTTCCACCGCAGATGGTACAAAATACAAATATTGGGCACTCTTAAAAATGGCGTAAACCCTTTTCTGTACACCCTACTTTTAAAGTTCACAGCCTCAAAATTGCTTATAGCGCCAATTAACAAGCTGAAAGAGTGTTTTTATGGAAAGCGCTGAAAAATATTCATTTTTCACATAACAAATATTTATTTTTAAAATGTTTTATTACAGCAAGTACATACATACATACATACATACATACATACATACATAAACTCACGCCTTTATCACCGAAGGGGTAGGCAGCAAGTGATACAGCAAGTACTTTCAGTGAATTTCAAATCCTATCACGGAATTACCAAATAATCACAATAGCCAAAGAAAAATAACAATCAGTCACCGTGTCCGTTTGTATACTAGCGCCATTCTGGTTCTTTTTTAACTATTGGTTACCGTTTTCAAGTGGAGACTTTTAATTTGATGCCCACATTCCACTTATTATCAATATAGTACCTAATCCTTACTTCTGATATCTACCCTTTTTAAGTACTTTTAAATGTAACTACTCTATATAAGGCACATCATTCACGTATTATGGACGGTGGAAATATCACTTGTGTATGTACCTAATGTATGGTTTTCAATGAACACACTAAGTTATTTGTCGTGTCATTATAAGTTTTATATATTATTACTATAAAGTGGGTGTAGTTGTGTCTAGAAAATATTATATTAATGTTATTCCTGTTAGCTGTAGGAGTTTTATTTTACCATGGTCGGTAGTGCCATCTGTGGCGCGGGAGCTTTGCTTGCTATGGATAATAATGGGTATTTTAACACCAAAGGGTAAATCAAATACAAACAAGTTTCTTATAATTTTATTACTAATTAAGGACGACAATTTTATATGATGTTTACAAAATAATTGCGAGAAAGATCACAATTCATCCGAATCTAACGCTATAGATGATAAAAATAAGTTTAATTTTTACAACATAATTGCCTAAAATACACAGCACAGCTCTACGTGTAATATTTAACAAAATGGTATAAATGCTACGTTTCTACAGTATTCTACGCTATTACACTTGTCACAATTTTTGTAAAGTTAATTAAATATTGGTACAAGTTTTACATAACAATAAAACTTGTATTATTAAGACAGAGACGATGCACAGCATCTGCGAGAGTGCGTCTTACTTCCTTTTCCGTTTTTACTCAATTACAAGCCTTTTTGTGTAACTTCCGCTTCGTTCCGACCAATCAGCGTTGAGCAAGTGTCACGTGGTCTCAGGAGATCGCCTGTGGTGGGACCGCTCGATATTGGATCATAGAAGTCTCTCACCAGGAGGTCTTAATGGGATGCTGTGCATCGTCTCTGTCTTAATAATACAAGTTTTATTGTTATGTAAAACTTGTACCATTATTCAGCATGTGACGATGCACAGCATCTGTGAGAGAGGTGTTTATAGCTCCTGGTGACCACGTAACGACGCTATGTGATGAAGATTAAGGTTTAAAAGAAAAAATGAATCTCTGAAATTGAAATGTGTGTTAATTATATTATGAATAAATATATTCCTCAGGTTGTAATATTCAACAAAAACCTATAAAACAGGCTCAAAAATAACTGCAATATTGAATTGTTGATTGCATTGATTTATCAATTACTTGCTTTTGATATAACTTGGAAAACATTGTAAGCATATATAATATATATTGTATTCTTGCATCTGAAGAACTGGCTTTACTCAGTTTCTGATTATTGCTCGTGAAGCACCATAGTTAGGTCCTTTGAAATAAATAAGGCATTAATACATTCAGTACTGAGCTTTTCAGCTCGTAAAGTGATAACATTTAGAATTCAATTAATAGAATATATGTTAGGATTATTAAGGTCTAGAATTTTCCCACCTTATTGTTAATACATATTAGTTTCCATGTTGGAACCAACATGGCTGTAAAGTACAGTAGTATTAAGACATAATGATCACTTCATTGACGCAATATTCAGGGCGAAATTTGTCAAAACTTATGCACACGTCTATCTGAAGCTAGGAGAAATATAAGTGGTCATATTCGAGAACCTAACAACTTTAAAACAACGATTCACAATCTGTTGATTTTGTTTGTAATCGCTGGGTCCCAAGGGGGTTTGTTTTTCTACTTTGAGCTTCTCAAACGAAATGGTATTTAGTAAATGTGTTCAATCAAAAAGACTATTTCTACATAAAATTAATTATGTTAACATCAGAAATTATCGTTGGTACAAACGTTTACCAAACAACAAAACTACACAGACCTGTGTAGTAATAATATAAGACGTCAAATTTTATAGAATAGATGGGCTAAAATGTTGACCAACTTGCACTTGATTTGCAACAACACCATCTGGTCCATCCATCTGCTCCAATTGATGGATTATATATCATAGGTTTGTAAAATATTCGAAACTGTAAAAGTGGTAGCCAAAATGCTTTCTTTCACGTTAGAACCACGAGGAAGTAAAATCCCTCTGCAGAGTTCATATGCTGTAGGATGCATGGAATTAGGATGCATGGAATCATACATGGTTGAGGAACTAACGACCCTAGTTGAAAACGCCAATGCCGGCTGAATGCATGCCAGAATTGGGTCAGTTAATGCAGGCGGTTCCACGTGCCGAAAATTTGAGTCCATATGATAAGACTGCCCGACTGATAGACGGCCACATCACATGATGGCTCTGCAATAGGGACCTGAAATGATTA
Organism: Deilephila porcellus; assembly: GCA_905220455.2. Lineage (NCBI taxonomy): Eukaryota > Metazoa > Arthropoda > Insecta > Lepidoptera > Sphingidae > Deilephila > Deilephila porcellus. Next base: position 11,627,052 of record LR999991.1, read on the forward strand.
ACTACAGCTCGCAAACCTCTCCTTTTCTGTTGCAATGTCCGGTTCGGTGGTTGAGTTGTTGTACTTAGTCAGATACCGTGAGGTCGTCTAGTTGGGCTCCCCCTCTGTAGTCGAATTAATCATTAGAAAATGTTTAGTTGATTTCGGAAACAAATTGCTTTTCTCTTGTAAGGACTCCCTGGCTGCAATCTACCACATCAGGTCAACAATAGTGTGCTCTTGTGTGCACTATCTGTACCCGTGATGTCATTTAGGAAGATTTCTTGCGAAAAGTTGTGAGAGAAGACAGTGCATGCAACCTCTTTCCGCTATAATATTAGAAAAGTTTAGCTAAATTGCTTAGTAATACCTGGAACTATACAGGACATAGTTTTCTTGGCGACGCGACCCGACGGCTCGCCTCAAGTAGCAAGAACCTTGAAGTTTTGCTTTGTGTTTCAAACTAGTCCAAAATATTATATTTCTTGAGTAGTCCTGTTCAGCGCTCGATGTTCATACCCAGGCACTGGAGCATTTTCAAAACTAATTTCTCCTGTCACCTTAGTTACCTGTTAGCCAATAACGATGGACGAAAATTTTGAATGCCCAAGATACTCCGAAAAATAAGCTCGTCCTTTGGAGTATAAATGCAGTTTGTTAAGCACTCTGCAACATTTAACGTGAAAGGTATAAGTCGATTTTTATCATCCAGAATACAAGATGGAATCCAGAGGAAATATATTAGTTTGAATGATTTCGGTTCTATACTTCAATCCAATATGGACCAAATGCACGTGGCGGCCTGTTGGCAACGGACCAGACGAGACCGTCAACATGCTCACGTTGGTGGCTGGCTCCAATCCCAGCGCACACCTCTAACTATAAGTAGTCATGTGTGTACTATTCGTAATAGTCAATTATCATGCACAACTGATAAGTCGCACGCTCGAGTGTAGAGGAGAACCGTCAAATGCCGTGGGACATATATGGAATGATACAGTACGGTACACAAATAGACCTTAAGCTTCCCGCACTCTTGTCCCAAACATTGTTGGCAAGATCCTGGGTCCCAGAGAATTTTGCTCCGGAAAACTAAATAATATTTGTCTTCTAACACCCTACACAAATTACGCTAAAACATGTATCCGCTACGAAGGTGTCCAAATGTACAATAATTTACCAAAAGAAATATACTCAATAAATAGTCTTAATGTATAATAATAAATTACGATCTTTTGTATTGTCATTAAAGTATTAAATACGGACCTGTGTACGGACCGGCAGCAAGTATCGAAACAATACGATAGTGCACATTGTTTTGCTTGTTTAACATTTTTTATTACTCCTACCCACTTTATTGTTGTTTTGTATTCAATACACGGTTTCATATTATTATTTTGGAATTATTAAATGTATAGTTTGATTTATGTTCTGATGTTAGCTTAAGTTATTATTGTACTTATCTCAAAGTGAAATGAAAATTTCTTTAGAGTAAATAAAGATTCAAATCACAAACTCCAGCACACCCTGCAGTGTCTTCCTTTGTTGCGACATTGCTGCCAATTGTTTCGCTTCTATTCGGCGAAGCCACCTCTGTGATGGGTAAATCAGCAGAGGCGTGGAGGTAAATGGCAGACGCATTCTCGTAAACTATTCGAGAAGGGCCTCCGAAGCCCAAAGCGCAAGCCACTGCCTGCGATACGCTCACAGACAGCCTCCGTAAAATTCGTTGATGCACGCACGAGGCCTCGAGGCATTAATTGATGAAGCAGCCTCTGTGATGGGTAGGTAGACCAGCAGAGAATTGGAGGTAAATGGCAGACGCATTCTCGTAAACTATTCGAGAAGGGCCTCCGAAGCCCAAAGCGCAAGCCACTGCCTGCGATACGCTCACAGACAACCTCCGTAAAATTCGTTGATGCACGCACGAGGCCTCGAGGCATTAATTGATAAAGCAGCCTCTGTGATGGGTAGGTAGACCAGCAGAGAATTGGAGGTAAATGGCAGACGCATTCTCGTAAACTATTCGAGAAGGGCCTCCGAAGCCCAAAGCGCAAGCCACTGCCTGCGATACGCTCACAGACAGCCTCCGTAAAGTTCGTTGTTGCACGCAGAAGGCCTCTAGTAATTAATCAGTGAAGCAGCCTCTGTGATGGGTAGGTAGACCAGCAGAGATTTGGAGGTAAATGGCAGACGCAGTCTCGTAAATTAATGGTAATGGGCCTTCGAAGCCCAAAGCGAAAGCCACTGCCTGCAATATGCTCACAGACAGGCTCCATAGATTGGATTTCCTTCTTATTGTGTCGATGTTCATTGTTTAGTATAGTCACTGGTTTAGCATTAGTTTTCTGTGCCTACTTGTCTTGGGTGTACTAAGGACGACCCATTTTATAATACCATCGATATCATGTGTTACAAGCCTGCAGCAGACTCATAAAAAAAAGAAAAAAAAATAAATAAAAACTTGGAGGTATCTTACGCAGACACCCTCGCAAGTTCTTATTAGGCAATTGATTTAGGATACGCTCCTGACGAGTTTTCCATGCACTTTTATTCTTTCTCGCATAAGAGTTGAATTATTTTTATTATGAAATTGGTAAGTAGGTGTCAATAACTAGTTCCGAAATCTACTTAAATACAGAGGAAGGTAGTAAACCATGTCCTGCTGCCCAGTCAATTATATGTTGTAAGTTAATACTCAATAACTCGTTGTGCAAGTAAGGCAAAGGAGACTGCACTTCTAACAATGGTAAACTTTTAGATTTGACCTTCCTTTGCGGTAACAAAAACGCGCCACGCACTTGTGAGGGAGGAAATACCTGTATATCTGCGTGTAATAATTGCAAGACTTCGAAACATACCTACATACACGCACAAACTCATGTCCCGGAAGGGGGAGGCAGAGGTTGTCCTGGTAGCAACCAGGACATTCACTAAAATTTGCTTCGCTTGCTACATCCCATGATGTGACAAGGGGCGAGCCCATCGCCATATGAGGCTCAAATACCTGCCTCCGGGGTGACAATGAATAAAAAAGTTCAATATCACCTTGCCCAAACCGGGATCCGTTACCGAGACTTCCGCCACAGAGGCAGTTATCGTAACAAACGTATTACATTGTCAAAGTACATGTTAGAGTGTTCCCTTGGTCACTTTAAAGCTTTAAATGGACTTACCGTGACAGCTCCATTTCACCTTAGTATGAGGGTATTCCGAGTATTCAGAGCTCGAACCACTTGTATTTCTCACTGGCGAAGATCGGCGCTTGCGAGGTTTGAAGGCGGTATGGTGGTCTCAAGCGTCAGAGCGATCCTCGGCGGAAGACAAGACGTGGTCATCCACCGACAACACTGCCTAATTAGGCGAGCGAGCGCCTCGAAACACCATACTCTTTTTCACTTACGAATTTAAAATGGTTTTTACCATGTTTATATTAATTTGCTTTAAACTTATTTTTGATGTTGCTTCTTCGAAGGAAGAACGACGCTATGATCCAATATCGAGCGGTCCCACCACAGGCGATCTCCTGAGACCACGTGACACTTGCTCAACGCTGATTGGTCGGAACGAAGCGGAAGTTACACAAAAAGGCTTGTAATTGAGTAAAAACGGAAAAGGAAGTAAGACGCACTCTCGCAGATGCTGTGCATCGTCACATGCTGAATAATTATTCAGTATTTGAATTAGACCGATTGATAAATAGTTTGTCTATTTTTAGGCGTTGTTACAGTAAGTGCGAAATGGAATCTTATTAATTTAAATAATAATTTTAATGTGTCAATATTAGTTTTTTTTTACATTCAGGCATAATTTTACATTTCTATTAATATAATAAGGATGTTTAAATTGGAAAGCTCCATTCGAGCAGTAGACCAAAGTTGGCTACAGAAAGAACGACTGCGTGTTCGATCCCCGTTTCGAGACAAATATTTTGTGATCAATAGTACTTATTTATTTCATTTTGTGTTTACAACCAAAAACTTTAATTTATAAGTCACAATACAAATATTTTATTGTGAAGTCAAGACTATGCGTGTGAATGAATGAACATGTTTTAATAAAATACATATGTACCAAAATCTCTCATCCAAAATCACTCCTTATACCAAATACATCAAATATGTCACCGCTATAAATATTTTTGCTGTATTATCCGCTTGTTTAAAGCCGGAAGTTTATGTAATGTCTCGGAATAGGAAATGAGCAAAAACTTCCAGTTTGCGACGGCTAACGACTCTCGCTGGCAGGTAAATTTCCCTGGGGTGTTGTGTAGTTAGTTTTTTAAGCCTGGATCATATCACGGTTCATTTTTTCAAGTTAATAGTAGTTATACCAGTTTTAATGGGGTTTGTATTTAGAGTTTACTGACTTTTTGCGGTGAAATCATACCCTGTGGAATATACGTACATACATACATAATCGTCACGCCTGTATCCCATAGGGGTAGGCAGAGCCTATGGATCGCACTTTGCTCGATCCTGACATATTACTTTCGCTTCATCCACTTTCATCAATCTCTTCATGCATTCTCGTCGGTTCAGGGTACTTTTGAAATGACCCTGGTTGAGGGTATCACCGATTTGGATTGTGTAGGTACGCTGAGGTCGACTCCTACCGACTCTCCCATGCACACTCACCTTGTATATTTGCTTGGTAATTCTCCTTTCATCCATCCCTTCTACATGACCATAATATAGGTCACTGTTTAATATGATCGTGTGAAACCAGCCAAAATAACACACACTAACAAACATGTTTAATACGCCGATGCATCAAAGTATTAAACAAATGAAGGTAAAATAGAGACCTTATTAAAATCCACATGATATCACAAGTGTCTTAAATGTTTAATAATTAAAATGGCGGGAATCCCCAAAACGGCCAATTTGAATTATATAAAATGGCGCCAATTTGGCAGGCTGTGTGCATAGAGGGTTAATGGCGCCATTTACAATTTGAAATAGAGCCAAGTTAAGTTTAGTGTACAAACAGTTTTGTTTAATCGAAATTACTCCGGTCGTTGAACTTGTAACAGCTGTTTGTTTCACGGCACAAACAAAACTTTAGTTGCCAACTAATTTATGAGGGTCATTACTAGGTTAAAATTACGTGTAATTTAATAAAGTACCTAATTATTTGAGATAAATTATGATCACAATGGAAACCAAATGAGTTGTATAAATGTTTTGGCGTGAATAAATGTAGGTAGCTACAGAAAATTATTTATTATACCTAGGGCTTATGAAAAATTCAATCGCGATTTTTATTATTGTGTTTTGTTTGGTAGACGTCCACACTTGACCCAATAGTTTGTAGGGGATTTCTGAATGCAAGACGACAACAGTGCCCCCTTCTTTAGGCAAGACATAAATCTTTAACAGTGGTTTCCTGTGGCTAATTATGAAACGTTACGATTCTATTAGTACTCTATAAATACATTGATTTACTATTATAGGTGTCAAAATTAACATAATGTATACTCGTACAACTGACTTCTAAGTTCTAACAACTTAATACCAGTGATATATCGGAAGCTAAGTGTAACTAAACCAATCTACAGTACTAAAGTTCTAACATCTATCGCTATAAGGTTTCAAAGGTTTAAAATCAGCGTTGCCACTCAGATATGCATCTACGAAGTTTTGTACCGAGTCTGTGGTGATTTCATCGCCGTATTTCATAGTGACCATCCTTTGTTTGGGGAAGTCGATGGCTGTTAGGAGTGGAACGGCGTCGTCAAGGCAGATGTGTTCTCGTAGCATATCAGCGCTGTCGGTGCCGTCGATGCCGATGTAGAAGGTGACGTGTTTGAACTGTTTCTTCTTCATCCTGCTGTTCTTGGTGGTGGGGTAGTCGAAGTCCATGGTCTCGTCGTCGGAGGAGTTCTGGTAGGGACAGAAGCCAGGGTACTGGATGCTGCACTCTTCGTAGTAAGACTCCGCTGATGGTGTGAGGACTGATTCTGCGAATTCTATTTCGGAGTCTTCGTCGTCTGGAATTTGAGATAAAAAGTGAATTTGTCAACTACATTGTATAAATTATGTTTATTTTTTTATTAAAGAATCTAATGTTTAATAATTTATCCTTTTCTATCATCTAGTTACTACTATTATATCTACTATTTTTCTGTGATTTATTTTGCCAATGTGGTTTAAAAACATTAAAATAAATATACTGGAGTATTTTATAATTTCTATTAACTACTGTAAAGAAGAACTGCAATAATTAGCCATAGATTTTTTGTATTTCAAGAAAACTTGTCTGTGTCTATTTGTACACTACTTAAAGCTCTAATACGTAAAGATTTTATTACAGTACCGATAAAGAGCACGACAGCGGGATGTCGCGCCATCTTGAGCAGCGCCTGCTCCGTGAGCACCGACACCGGCCGCTGCCCCCACGGGAAGTTCTGCAATACAACACAATATTTTCTCATTTAGATTTAGATTGCTACAATTTTAAAGTAGGTACTTATTTTGTTTACTCGCAGCGATTGTGTTTTAGATTAATAACGATTATATGTTCACACTTGCGAGAATATTATAAAGTATGATTGAAAACTGCGTCATGAATACACGAGCACACACATAATACTTCTTTACTCTTCTTAATTTAACTTATTCCTAACAATTGACCGATAGATGGCGCTACTCTATTCATTCTTAACATAACCTAAAATATCCCACCACTCATCTATCATTTCCAAAGAGTACAGTACTAAAATCATTACTGACCAGTCCCAGAGGGTCGCCAGCGAGATGATGCCTGCCATTTCCAGTGAGGATCTTGCCAGTGGCGTCGGCGATGACCAGCGCGGGTATACCTGCCACAGCCAGCGCCGCGGGCAGCGTCGTGCGCGCCTCGGCCGCGCACCACGGCACGGAGACCGCGCCTGCGCCGGAGACTGACTGCACTGTGCGGTTGTAGGACTGCTCGCTCCTGGGGAACAAGGGGAATCATTAATATAAATAAATAAATACACCCAACAGTCACATACATAGTCCTGACCCCACACTAAGATCGAGTCTTGTGTCGTGGGTATCAGAAGCTACGAGAGACTTTTAGGTTTCACAAACACCCAGACCCGAAACAAATACCTGTGGATCACACAAATATTTGTTCTCGTTTCACAGGCGGCGTCTAACCAACTGCGCCACGGAGGCTGTCGAACTGTTATACAGATTATTTGTGGTGTGTGGTGCACAATGCAATTGGGTTTCAATCAAAATCTTGCTTGTAGAGAAGTCTCGTCATCCACAGTGGGCGATTATGGGCTGAAACAGTACAGTACAATGCCCAACAGGTTCATAATCCTAATCTTAAGTAAGGTACCAAATTTTCTGTCCAGAAACTTTCACAACAACCGTAGGAAGTCCACTGCTGACAGAAAGCCTCCATGGATTTTCATAGCGACCTCTTTGTAAGAAAAATAAATAAAAGAATAGAGAAAAAAAAACTACGAAACTTTTTGATCTTTCGACACTCCCAAGAAAATAATATTTATGGGCCCCACAAATATTTGTCCAGGTGTGGGGATAGAGCAAGCGAGTTTTCGTTTCAGAGCCGGCTCTTAGGCAATTCCGTAACAGTCTGTAACTTACAGAGGGTGACAGTTTTCGAAATCCGACAATCTCACTCAACGAACATAACACAACAGGTAGCCTTAACTTTATCGTACTAATATAAAGCACAGACAAGAACACTTACAAAAATCAAAAACTTTGATATAGCAAAACATTCCTTCACTATGCTTCTACATAACTATCGCCCGAATACTTAAACGCTACTTAAATATTATGTTGCACTAATCTAAATCCCTCTTAAATGTACTGATTAAGTGGGACGTGGGTAGTTAAGTGCAACTTAATATTTGAATGGCGTTTGAGTATTCAGGCGTTAGTCATTCAATCTTTCACAAAACCCACACAGCAACACCAATTGATCCCGTAAAGGAACCAGTTAATTACGCTCATAAACGCACAGGCAACTTCAACTGCGCCGCGCGACGGAAGCTTGTAAGTTGGACAAATTAGCGTCGCGAAGTTCAGCCGGAGTTTACAAACCGAATAGTTTCGAGACAGGCCGCTCAAAGGGACTCCGGGATTAGTTGGCCTTTGCCGTTTATTTCTTGGATTCCCTTTGATATGTGCGAAGCTGTCTGAGAGGGCTAGTTCGATCTGGGTGCGTATGCATGATTTTTTCGGGTCCGGACCAATAATAACTTCTGATACTTTACGCACAAGTATTTTTAGCAGGAGTGGGATAATGCATGTCCTGTTGTTAGGTGAATGTTTATGCATTTCAGTCATTAATCCACACGTAATGTGTATAACTAAAAGATATTCAATTTCAAAATGCGGTCTAGGATGGTACTATCCTATTAAATAAATACCTAACACACAAGTAACTGTCTGTAGTTAAAATAAAACAAATTTTACGGATTTTATAGAGCATTGTGTTTAATTTTACATTTTTTTAACATCGCGACGTTTCGATTACTTTACAGCTTTCGTGGTCACAGAGCGTGACGTGAAAATTAGTTTTATTTCCATGTGTAACATTCGCGTATATCTAAAAAAACATTAAACTATCTGTAATGTTTTTAAGCGTCAGTAAATTACATTCAAATACGTATAAATTAGGCATCTGTTACTATAAGTTTCGGAGTAGATAGCAGATCTTACGTTCCGTAGTTAAAATAATGTTGGTTAATGTGTTTTCTAACACTCTAACTAACATAATTATGCCCCATTATAATTTCGTTATCACACAGATAGCGAGAAAGCGGCGTTCATTAACGATGTTTGATTTATTGTTCTTATCAACGAAAAATGTGTTATTCTGGTGTCTTAGGTCATTAAAATCGATCTGTTATTACAATTTATTTTTCATCGTGCCGCCTATTACACGGTCTTGCAATTTAAATAGATACAAAAGCTGATATCGCTTCATATAAAATAACTTTATTTAAGTGGAACATAAGACCACAGTAGGGTAGGTACCACCGCAATGTCTATTTCTCCCGCCAAACAGCAGTGTAAATGCGCTGTTGTGTTCCGGTTTGAAGGACATTGTAGCCAGAGTAACTACTGGACATATTGAGACTTAACATCTTATGTCTCAGGATGGCGAGCGCAGTGGAATTCCAGGCATTGCCTTGTAATTCATGGTGTTGTTTGGTTTTGCTACTGTCCATGAGCGGTCGTGTCGCTTACCATCAGGCGAAGGGCATGCTCGTCACGCCATTAATTGCAATAAAAAAAAAAAAAAAATGTCCTGACTGGCGGAAATAGTTAATTAGATTACAGACAGATTTATTAAAAGGAATTTCAAGAGGTAAGCTTCTACTTTTGCTTTTGTCGTTAAAAATCCTTAAAATATAGACATCTATTTACTGTTATGACTTACCAACGTTTGCTGTTCTTTTTATGTTGCCAAGTGGCTTTCCACAAAAATATTATTGGTAGGAGGTATTAAGGAACGCTGCCCATTTGATCGTTCAAAGCTCGGTCCGTCGCGGATAATAATTTATTACAGAAAATACCTGACTCGTTCACAGCACGATCATAGTATGATTATGTTAGAGACTAGCCATAATTTACTCTTTACTTTGACAAGTAAAATCAACGGCCAAAATAACAATCCTTGCGTTAACGGCAGAACTACTTTTACAATTATCTCCGCGCTTACATTTTAGGACAAAATCCTTTGATATTTTTCGTGAACCGGCCAAGTCCGTCACTAGTAGTACACTTCACATAATAGCCACCATTTTCATTCAGACTAGAGGCTCTTTACCGTTCGTCAACCTCCAGCAAGGACGGAATTGCTTACGTTTGAGCCTCAAAGCTTTAAATAGGACTTTTGCGTGCCCTAAGAGGCGTTTCCTGTTATATATGAAGGAAATAAGTAGGGCTTTAGCAAAGGTCTACTTATTAGAGACCTTGATGACAAACACACAAATCTTAGGATATAAAACGTAATGTCTGTTTGCTCGATTCTGGGTTCTAATGGTTCGATTTGTACGTTGCGAATTAGATCTGCACGAATTTTAAACGGGAGCGACAATCTGACAATAGCGCACCAAATGGTAAATTTTGTGGAATATCGATAAAACATCTACTAATTAGTGTACACCCAGACCCGAGACAAATACTTGTGGGCCTCACAAATATTTGTCTCGGTGCGGGGATCGAACCCGCGGCCTCACTTTTCACTGCCGGCGTCTGACCAACTGCGCCACGGAGGATGTCAATATATTATCATTTGTATACCAATGTCACAATATACCGGATATACACAGAACACGAAACGCATCACTCTTACACTTATGACGGATTTCCTCCATCGTATATGGTGGTTGACAATTGCTATTGTGATAAGAATATCCTACCACCATCTGATTCCTGACAGCATAAACAACTTAAGCGCAATCAAAATTTATAGTTTAACGCGTCGCTTTACAAGTATTGTAATTCTGTCGGAAATATAACTTTCTTCAATGGATTAATGCTTCTGAGAAACACATTTTCCGGAAATCAAATGAACCTTCGTGAAACTTTGGTTACAACGAAATAGTTTATTTATATATGAACTTATTCCTCGTAGATTTTATCCGTAAATTATAATTATCGTTATGAGCTAATATTTATTTATCCCTTGCTTAGTAAGCACTCATTTTTATTGCACGTATCCGATTAATTTTAATGCATTATTTTCTGGTCATGCAATGCTTATCCCAATAAATGTTTCAAAATACCACATAAGATACATCTATAACATAACATATAGTTCGAAAAATCACTTAAACCCTAACGATTTCCTTTTAAATCTCCGCTGAAAGAAACTAAACTGTTAAAATTTAGCACACCGCACGCTACAAACTATTTTAAACCGAAACTAGGTCGAAACACTCAAAATGTAAGCCCAAATCATTAAATTAGAATTATACCCTTCAGCACATTATGGTTGGTAAGTGGAGAAATATAAATCATGGCTATTACGGCTTAATGTGCAATAAAGTAATGGGATGGCACTTTTACGAGGAAACTTTGTTGTGATCCTGGCAATTGGATTGGATATCCGAGACTTGGGACTTGGAAGATAGAACTCGACACTCATGCCGGGAGGTGCGGAAATAAAATATAATTAAAGGGAATTATGGCATTATACACGGTATGTCAAGACCGCGACCGAAAACGAAGCCAGGTGGTAGTATTAGTGACTTCAGACACAATGCAAGTAAAAATTTCACCAAAAAAAATCAACAACTTTTTTTTGGAATTTTCACTTATCGTCGTTTTTGGGTGATTTAAACATAGTTTTCCTAAATTAATGATGTACACCTTTTTATTTTTTAAGACGCTATGGTACGTTAGGATTTAAATTACTATTTTCGCAATAACTAGGTATTTACTACCCTAACAAAATGATTTTTAAAAAATTGCAAAAAAATCTGTCGCTTATTTTGTGAAATTTTTATTTGCATTGTGTCTGTAAGCACTAAAACTACCACCCAGCTTCGTTTTCGGTCGCAGTCTTGATATACCCGGTATAGGTTGGATAATTACAATTATTAATTATAGCAGCCTCCGTGGCACAGTTGGTAAGACGCCGGCTGTGAAATGAGAGGACGCGGGTTTGATCCCCGCACCGAGACAAATATTTGTGTGATCCACAGGTATTTGTTTCGGGTCTGGGTGTTTGTGAGACCGAAAAGTCTCTCGTAGTTTCAGGTACCTTCAGATAGTTTCACGACACAAGACTCGATCTTAGTGATGGGTCAGGACTGTGTATGTGATTGTTGGGTATATTTATTTATTTTATTTATTTAAGCAACATAACTTCAACCACGATGTGAATTCGAGATATTCACATGTCGTGTCTAAATGTTTTCTTCTACATTCATATATTAAGGTAAAAATATTATCTATTATAATTTTGCAGCTTATGAACTGTCTTATTGGTTGCGAACACGTTATTTCCAAATTGAATATTCTGCTCGCAAGTTATTCAATTTCCAAAGGGTAATTTTTTCAAGATTGGTTACTTTTATCTAACGCTCAGTTGACTGTAACATCGTACGGCAGCCTTTCTGCAATTTCGTATGGAAATCCAAATTATTTTAATAAAAAAAGATAGAATCTATGTAATTTACTTTGCTTTTTTTTACGTGTTTTTTTGACAAAACTAAACATCATCTTTTTAATATGTGCAGGCAATATAGAGTGAAGAAGGATAGTAATTCTCCTGACAACTTAACACACGAATAATGGAGAAGGAGTTTAAGAAACCCAGACAGAGATGTCAAATCACGAGAGATGAATAACACTGCCCTTACTACCACTGTAATCATATTATGTGTACCTATACCTCTTTCCATGGATTCATTTAATTGTTTAACATCTTCTCTCCAAAATTGTTTGTGGCTGTTTGTACAATACTTACATAATCAACTCATCTGTTAATTATCTGGTCAGAGCTGATTCTTTTCTTTTTTAATTTTGTACAAGATACGACATAAGTACATCTATTAGTTTAACCTCCCTACTTAAAAATATAATGTATATCACCACAACAAAGACATTGGCAAAATCTCCGATACTACGGGGGAGCCATTCTTTAATTAAAAGAAGAAGAAGAAGAAGAACTGTAATCATTTTGCCCAGCCAGTATAAGAAAAAAACTACATATTAACGTTATGTTTCTTTATTAATAATTCCACGACAAAAACATAAATTTGAGCCCATCAATTTAAGTTAAAATGCGAGTAGTTGTATGTTACCCTGGCAGTACAAAAGTAAAATTTTGAAACACATAACGTTTCTTCAACCTGCTTTCTACAACAAAGATGAAAAATTTTACTTCAAAACCTCAATTTGCGTTGAAATGAGGCGTGTTCATTTGTAGGCACGAAAGTTCATTACAGCTCATCGCTATTCATCAGGATTCACTTTGAATTCCGCTGATTTCGATGATGTGGGTCCGCACTTTGACTCCCTTGATTGAGCTCTGATTATACGTCAACGGCATTTCCCTTTCATTACAGATAATCCTTATAATGAAGTTAAAATGCTTTTGAAGAATTTTTCGGTAGGCAGTTTTTTCGATAGATTTTGTGAAGTAATTGATGAGACTGTGTGTAATATCGTTCGAAAATCGTAATTTAATTAAAAAATATGATTGAAGTTGTAATGTTTATTCATAATTTTGATATTAATTTATAAATGATTATTTCATAATACGAATTCATAATTATTTGATTAATTAAATGTAATATTACACATTTTCACTGCAGGACAAAGCTGAATGTAATATTCAATATTTAATTAGTATCAATAGTTGAATCAAAAAATCTCGCCTCATTATTAAGTCACGTATTTTACCGTAATATCCTGCATCGTTCAACACATTACAAATCTAAACAATTTAAGATATAAAATATATTTTCATTACAGCCAAAAAATTACCATGAAGACGCCGTAACGCAAGGTTTCCCCCGGCCCTCGTTATATGGCCGAACGTTTATTACAAGCTTACCCCGATTATCCGGGTATATCCGAGTATACCCGGGCGTGTCCGGGTGCCGATAACCCTCGTGCAGGAGTTTACGATCGGTTTAAGGAGGCAGAGCCGGTCCAGTGGACCCGATAAGGGTATGTTGAAAATTATTTGTTGTTGGTATGAACGGGGATTCAGATACGATTTTGAAGGAATCTGTTTAATACATGGAAGTGAAATAACCGTTTTTGTTTTAGTAGCTGTTGTTTTCACAGAAGCTCGGAGTATTTGCTACTTAGTTTTTTAGAAGGATAGTGCCATTGGTCTCTTTTACAGATATGTTGAAGGATTTTACTATGAAAAGCTGTTATACCTGGATTAAAAATCTAGTTACTACAGTAACGTCTGTAAAAAATAGTTTAAAATAATTTAAGTAAAAGTCCCCAAAATTTTATCTTACAAGGACGTAAAACGAAATAACCAACTCGTAATTCATCCCTTTTTTATTTATTCTCCCAATTCTCCAACCAATATATTCAGTAATAAATACAAGTACACAGTTCATACTGCGTTGTTTATGGTCCGGCATATTGAATGCGACTGGCGAGTGGAGGCAGTTTGCGAGGGCAGCCGCGTTGCGTCCAAATGAAATGGCGCGCGGGAAAATTATGGCGCGGGCTTATGTGATCAAATTACTTTTGATTTGGATTTAGGAGTGGAATTTGTGAAATCAAAATACTTTCCTTGAATCAGATAAGTTTGGAGTTTACATGAAATGTAATAATTGTTAAGTACCTTGCATGTTGAGATATCAAACTTAAAGCATGATTTTTTCGACTAATGACGATGAACTATATTTCAAGTTCTATGTTAACATGTCCTGCCGCCTCTAAAATAAAGGAAAAATTGGATTATATGTATAAGTTAAGTTGATCGTCTGCTTCTACGAGTTCAAAGATTTGTCATATTATTTGTAGACCTACATTCTTTTCCCACAAAACTAAATCCTAGAATTCAAGTTATCACAGAAAATCTATACAAAATTAGTCGAAGTTTAACTTCTTTTTCCATAATATTGTGTCTGGCAACCCTAAACGTCGCGTCGCGTCGTCTGGAAGTTTGATCTGAGCACTGGCATGAGTCTCGGAACGTATTCTGAATTTAGCTTATTTGTAACTTTGCTTTGTTTGCGATATCCGATGTTAGTTCCTGAGATAACTTGTTACATAACATGATACATTGTAGGGGGGAATATTTACGTAATACATAACTGGTAAATGAGCGAACGGAAAATTATTTCCTGTTCATTTAACAACTGGAAGATCGGAATAAACGAAATGCATAGATGTCTTTTAATAATTTCCAGTAGAAATTTTGAGTTGACTGCCTCGGTGGCGTAGTTGTACTACGGTACGACTACAAAGCTGAGGTCTCGGGTTCGAATCCCGGGTCGGGCAAAGTGATATTGGTTTTTTCTATTCATTATCAGCCCGGAGTCAGAAATTTGTGCCCGATATGGTGATAGGCTGGCCCCCTATCACATCATGGGACCGGAATATACAAGGCGAAATGTGGGGGTTCTGGTGGCGCCTCTGCCTATCCCATCTGGGATAAAGGCGTGAGTTTATTTATGTATGTATGGATGAAATTTTGAGTTATTGGAAGAAGGTTGGCTAAGGTATTAAAGAATATGGTAATTCAGTTTATTTCGTTAATCCTACATACGAGGGTTTTAATACTGCTATCATTTGTAACTACGCGTAGTCACTTAGAAAATAAAATACCACTGAAATTACCTTATAAGTAATCGAGGATCCCGAAGATCGGACGAAGTTGAACGAATAAAAAATTAAGACAAATCCTGCCCTCGGTTGGCACCAGGTAAAGCGTCCGAACGATAACATCACTTTGCATAAAAATATTCTCGCTAACCAGTTAACCCTCTCTCTCTCTCTCTCAGCCACAGAAAGTCCATAGGCCTCCCCCATAGATCGCCACATAGACCTGTAGGAAGCAGCCTACAACCAGCGACTTCCTGCGACCTCGACCAGGTCGTCTGACCACCAGTTTACTACCAAAAATTATTGACAGATCAGCACCCTCATACGGATTTGTTACCATATCCACCAATATTAAATTAAAGGATCCTTTACCCCCATGCGGTCATGCGTCTTGACTATCGACGAGCGTACATTATTCTAGGCTACTGATATGACACATTTTAATGATCAAATGTTAACTTAACAATGCTAGGGACACAATGAGATACCATTGAAATCTGTCCTAATAAGCGCAGTGTTAACAATTGTTAAGTTAAAACAGGCACCGAAATTCATTTTCATTCATTAACAACTTTTTTGTGATTCAATTGTTGATTGTTTAACAGTTTTTTAGTAACCCCAGTGTTATAAGCATTTGAATGATGTCTTTATTTACAAATACACTCGTTCTGCAGTCAATGATTCTTTGTTGTATGTAATTTAAGTCTTGTTGGTGTCGTCTGATGATAGTGTTACCGTTGGTCAAGTGTTTGTTTAAATACCGTAATCCAATTCTTCTTGCAGCTATACATATGCATGTAATGACAGGTAAACCAAGGTATATTTGCGAAGACTATAGACATCAAACATTTATATTTTAAATAAAAACAAATATGTTAATGTAACTCCGTGGCGCAGTTGGCTAGACACCGGCTGTGAAACCAGAGGCTTCGGTTTTGACCCCCCGACAGAGACAAATATTTGTGAGGCCTACGAATATATGTCTCAGGTCTGGGTGTTTGTGAGACCGAAAAGTCTCTCGTAGTTTCTGATACCCACGATACAAGATTGATCTTAATGAGGTGTCAGGACTATGTACATATGTGACTGTTGTGTGAATTTATTTATAAATTAACTATCTTGACAATTATTCTAAGTTGAATCACTGTATGTTAAATGTTTGTTCTCATCTTATTTCTCTACTATATTTTGTTTTGTTTTTTAGAAGAAATTAGACCTAGAACGAATGAATACTGACATACAATATTCGATTTGGTAGATCATCTTTCAGTATGAAAAATTATATAAAACGAAAAGCAAAAAGACTAGAATTCAATTAGGTAGTTTGATACAAATAATAATATACCGCGTAGTGAGTAAGTGAGTTACAAAAATAACGTATGATGGCATGCGACAAAACCTCATGAGATCAGATTGTGATTACACGCGGATAAATCTCATTGGTATTCTAAATGATGTTGTATTTGCCAAATTATTTTGTCAATGTCAATGTAAGAACATGTGTGGATCGATATTCTCCGATGGAATATATCAGGAGATTACACGAGAGAGAAAATGGTTTGCGACGACAATTTGCAGTTTCTTCTTTTTCTTCAGGCACAGTAATTTTTATGTTGATCAAAGGCAACATAGAATACACAACGGGCCTAGGAATTCATATTACGGATCAACTATTTTTATTTGTTTATTGCGATGAATGGCGAGACGAGCATGTCATTCGCCTGATGGTAAGCGATACTACCGCTCATGGATAGTAGAATACCAAACAACAATTACAGAGCAATGCTTGGCACTACACAAACATAAGATGTTACGTGTCATTATGTCCAGTAGTTACTCTGGCTACAATGTCCTTCGAGCCGGAATACAACAGTGCATTTACACTGCTGTTTGATGGGAGAAATAGACTAAAGTAAAAGCGCAGTCAAAGTGACTAGTCCGCCAATCGAATCACTTATTATTTCATCTTAATTAAAGTTTCCAATCCTTCCATTCATTGTAAACAGTCATCGATTTTCCTTTCACACGTCGGCTAATATCGCCCTCGCCAAAAATAACAAAGGTGCAAGGGTGGCTACCCCCGCGTGACGTCACTAGACACAGTCGCGACAGGTGCCCCTCCCCTCGCGTCTCGCGCCGCACCCCCTCCGGCGCCTAGTATAATGGAACGATAGGGTTGCCATCTGCCGGTCAATAGTGAGTCAATCAAATTATGCTTCATTACGTCGGCGTTTTGTAGGAACAGTTTTTAGTATTCAGCATTGGGTTTTTAATGTTGGTGAAGTATTTTATTAATTGCGTGGTGGCCTGTTGGTAAACGGACCAGACGCGGCTGCCAACATGTTCACGGTGGTCGCGGGTTCAAATCCCAGGGCACGCCTCTGACTTTTCGGAGTCATGTATTGATAGTCAATCACCACGCACTATAACGGTGAAGGAAAACATCGTGAAACCTGCATACCAACGCGATTTGCAATAATTACTATGGTATGTAAAGTCCGCTAACTCGGATTAGGCCAGCGAGGTTAACTATTTGGCCTAATCCCTCTCAATCATACTATCAATTGTAGAGGAGGCTCGTGCCCTGCAGTGGGACCTATATAGGCTGATACAATACAGTACAGTTATTTTGTTGTATCTGAGCAAAAGCGTGACTAAACAATATCCAGTAACGTCTTATGACTGTGAATTCTAGAAGCACCCCTACCATAAGGGAAGTCTTACTTGTTCTTTTCATAAAAATATCCGACGTATTTTACAATGACAGCTACATGGCGATAGTTCCTCGCTGGAAATAAAACCGCTTATCTTATTACACGTTTGAAAATTGTAAATATAATTTATGATGGTTTTCGATGCAAGCAAATTGATAAAGAGACAGAGGTAGCTGGTATATAATTTAGCTATTGGAATAGAAAAAATATTTAATTCATTTCTAATCATTACTGAAATAAATGATTTAATGTTGAAATTTAAGATCATTGTAGTCGGTCGATAGCATTAATATTAAGTACAACTATTTTAAAATATTTCATTTCATTTCAAATACTTCAAATTAATTTTAAAATAGATGCTGTTTGTAATACAAATTTCCAAAGTATGTAACAAATTGCGCAATACGGAATAAAAATAAATATTATACCAATCCACATCACAATTTAACTTGCGTCATAGCTTGCAGAATAAATCTGTATAACTTCACAACTTCCGATAAACTATACAAAACATCGAAAACTTATCCTCCATATAACATAGAAAACTTTGCAACTTTTTCACAAACCGTTTCTTACATTGAGTAACTCCGGGCACCCGAAAATAATTCACGTCCCCTCCAGAAATGTAAATTGAGTTTCGTAAAAACCAAAAGCGTGTAATTTCATTTGTGTTAAAATTTCCCTTTTGACTTACAAGGAGTTTTTGTTCGTGACCATTTTCCACTTGGGAATGCGGAGGCACCGTCTGGCTTTAATGAAATATGTAATCAGTTATTTAATCATTGTAATTTTGTGCTGAATTTATCAATTTATATAGAAATGTAAATGAAATGTTATGTAAATAAATATGTATAATAAGAATGATATTAAACAACTCTTACTTACAAAAGTTCCTTACTTAATTAAGCGGCGCCAATTTATAAAATATTCAATAGCATATTTTTTACGAATAGCATGTAAATAAATAGGCATAAATCATTTTTACCACACAAAACTTATTTATGATTATTTTCCCCCCGCAAAATAGGGGAAAGATCACACTTTACTGAACAGATCCTTATTGTAACCAAAAAGCGAAGTCTATACAACTAGGTACCGTTAAAAAAGCTTAAAAACAGAAAGAAAAACACCTTCGACCTACATTCCGCAATATTCACCAACTTGTCCCGCGAGGCCGATCAATTTCATCCAATTTCCCGATCCCGCGGGAAGACAAATTCCCTCTTAAAGGCAAGTTGGCAGACGAGTGCTATCCAGGCCAGCGCTTTCCCTATTCCCTCGAAATAACTCCCGCGTTCGATGAAGTGTCAGCCACGGCCAAAAAAGGGCAAAAAGTTACGAGAATCCGCAAAAAGGGGTATTAAAAAGTGGCCTCCCCTCCATTTATGGTGGTTTTTGTTTCGTACACACTTCCCTCTGTGTCGGATGTTTCGTTTTTTGCCGGCCTGTGTTTGCCTATAATACTCAGGTGAGTTTATTTCGTTTTTGTACGCGGTGGGGTGGATTTTATATTTGAAAGGTTATTCGAATTTCATTTATATGTGTGGGCATTGGGCAATATGGAACTTGTGTAAAATATCTGAGTATTGAAAATAGTTCACCTTAGAAAATTATGTAACAAATTAATAGTTACATAACCGTTGTAATTGTTTTGCTGACTTCTGAATGCGTATGTAAGAAATAATATTAGTATGAGGTACTTATTTACTTCCAGTCCTCATAATTGGTTAATATTTAGGTACCCTAAGGCTCAGTTGCACAAACTAACTTTGCCCACAGATTTGACTTTGAAAGCGTCAATCCCATACATTAGCAAATACGTTACAAATGTATGGCGAACAAGTTATGGGCAAAGTTAGTTTGTGCAACTGAGCCTAAGAGATATCTTTCTGTGTAAATTATATGGTCAGACTTACGCCGTATACTGTTTGTTACACTTGTAATCCTCACTTGCTAATATAAATAATAAATAAAATAACCAGGTTTAAACTATGAGCTATATAAAACGCTTGAAGGCAGTGCTTGTACAGCGAATAACAGCTAACGAGCTGTAGTAAAAAAAATATAATTAGTTAAACAAAAGTCGTCTGCTCAGAATTCTATAAACGCACGTTCAGGAACCGGTATTGGCAAACAATAAAGTGGCAGGGGTGGAATAGGGATTTCTCACGGTGGCGCTATTAACAAATGTTATGTAAAAATAAATCAACCAATCTGTCAATCATATCGTCCAAATTAAAATGTAAAAGGTTTGTCTCGTTCCGTGTGTATCTGAACCAACGAAGGCTTTTCCGTTCCACGATAACTAGACCCAAAACAAGATTACGTGTTATTTATGTAATAATACAGCGAACAACCAACGCTATTTGTGCATCCCACGTATGGTTTTTTATGGTATGTGACTTCCTTCGACCGCCAAAAGTGTGGAGGATTATTAATGCTTAAACCCTCTCAACCGAACTCTTTGCTTAAGGGGAGTTCCGAGCTCAACAACGGGTACACCCATAGAACAGTTGAGCTTTTGTTAAGAAGTCATTGCATAAAATCTGTAAGATCGCCAATTGTGTATAGTTTATAAATAGTGTTCGCATAGGGATATCATTTATCTGAAAATTGTACTGCCCAAAATATTAATAATAACGATATTCCAGCTGAACGTTGAAATGAAATGCGACACCGATGTGGGTCGCAGCCCCAGCCCGCGTGCTCAGCCCGGCCCTGCCGCAAATGATGGGCTGGCGTAATTCTATACATAAAGCGGGGGAAATGTTGGGGGTAAATTGAATGAAAGGGGGTAATGCACCCGGGGGTGTGTGCAGCGATATAGCATTGTGGGCTTCTTACCCCGTTCATTAGTACGGAATAACTGAGATGCTTAATTAAAGGCTATTTAGTTCTCGCCGAGGACTCGGTTGTTATCAAGTGTTTTCTTTGTGCGAATGTGTTTTCATACCGTGAGATGTGAGTTTTATTAGCGACATTTTTTAACATATGGTGAATCTTTTTCCATTAGCATGAATATAATGAAAACTCGAATTCGTAACTCCAATGTAGGAAGCAATGTCACTTATCTAGGTAATTACAATTAATAGAACGAGCCCATCGCAACGTTGGGTACAAATGCTATCGTAAAACTGTTAACTGAAACTGGAAACATACAATTGGCTTAGCTGACCTGGTAGTCGACGCCAGGATCTCATAATTCACACGCCTTATACGCAACGAGTCTAATTAATCGACCATCCATTAGCATGAATGGTCAGAGCATGGTTGTTAGTTACCATCGTCGCAGGGTCGGACGTCCACTGGTGGAACCATCACTTCATAAAGATCATAGGAATTAAGTGGATATAGGATGTTATGTTATGATATAGGCTCCGTGGCGCAGTAGGTGAGACACCGGCTGCGAAACGAGAGGCTGCGGGTTCGATCCCCGCATCGAGACAAATGTTTGTCAGGCCCACAAGTATTTGTCTCGGGTCTAGGTGTATGTGAGACAAAAAAGTGTCTTGTAGCTTCTGATACCCACTACACAAGACTTAATTGACCTTAATGTGGGGTCAGGACTGTGCTTGCTTCGGCAGTACGTATACTAAAATTGGGGTCAGGAACTATGTATGTGACTCTCAGTGTATTAATTTAACTTATGTAGGGATGAAAGGTTCGAGTGACCGGACTGTAAGAATGTAATATGAGAGGGAGGTGTACGAGCTCTCGCTTGAAGTATGATGTGTCAAAAGAGTTCTAGCAGACGTTAAGACGGAAAGAGAGATGGTTATGAATATTTTGTTTTAGAATTGAATACTGCCTGTTTCTTCTTTCTACACTTATTTACAGCAGTGGTCATTCTGAGATGGCGATGATTAAAAGTAAGTTTAAAAGTAAGGATCTCTCCATACTCTCCCTTTATTCGTAAAGGCGAGGAACGCATGTACAAGTTTTCCGAAGTTATGTCGAGTGCTTGTGAGCGACAACGATCAGTTATTACGTAAGCCACGAGCTCATTTGCCGTTTTTATGCTATAAAAACATGTATACAAGAAATGTATTGAGGTATAAAATATTTTCACGCATATCTATCAGCCCATATAGGTTCTGAGGGAAAACTCCCTTATGTTACGAGAAGGGGTGGTTTTATGTTATGTTTCTTTTCATACCTTCACAAACTTTTCGTTCTAGAGCTTCTTGCTTTTTAATCAATTTTAATGTAATTGATTCATGCTATACTTGACCGAAAACGAAGCCAGGTGGTATTAGTGACTTCAGACACAATGCAATTAAAAATTTCGCAAAATAAAGCGTTTTTTTTTAATTCGTGTATTTGGATGGTAAATACATAGTTTTCCTGAAAAAATAATGTACAACTTATTACTTTTAAAGACGCAATGGTACGCAAGGTTTAAATAATTATTTTAACCAAAACTAGGTATTTACCACCCAAACTAGATGACATTTAAAAGAATGCATAAAAAGTTTCCTTGCGAATTTTTTTGCATTGTGTATGGCGCATTGGCGGACTTTACATAGCGTAGATATTTTTTTTTAACTTTCACTAATATCGAATACGTTAAATAATATTTATCGTAACTAATAAATACTGCGTCGCGTCCACAAGGTGTTGGTAGAATATCTTAAACACCAATACCGTTAAGATATCGAGTAAACTGCGTGCTCATCAAATATTCTGCGTAATGGCGAAGGGTAGCGATCATAAATCTCAAGTTTGGACTACATAAATCTGTCAGATTGACAAATGTTTTGCTTCTGTTTTGCTGCCTGTTTATATAATAGCTAAAGGAAAAGCAGTATCATTCCGCTTGAGGCTACTTGAGTTCAGTTTATTTCCATTGGAAAATATATGTAAATAAAAAGATAATTCAGCAGTGGTGCCTATATAAATTTGTATCACGAAAAAAAGATTTTACAAAGTTTAGAACAAATATAAAATCTACAAAATTACTAAGCTAAACAAAAAAATATGATAAACTAAAAATACTTTTCATAAATCAAAATCTTGAATATTTATTTCAGGTTATCCACTGAGCAAAAATGAAAAAACTATACCAAAATGGCGGCTATTTGGCGCGCAAATCTTTTGATTTAACGGGTGTAGAGGTTGTGTAATGGCTGTGCGTTGCTGCGCCTTTGCCGGTTCGCCTACGATATCGGCTTAAATTAATTCGCCAGGCCGCGCCGCCCTGAACTCTGAAATACTTGAATACTTTTCCGCCGAGAATTTATTTGTTTTCGCAATGTAAATGGAAAAATTTACTTCCGAAATTGCTTTCTGGAATTTCTTATATTGCAGTAGTCGCCGTCGCTGATAAGAATTGTGTAATATATTTGGTTATGTTCGCAATTGTTCCAATTGAATGGATAATGAAAGAGGAAAGTGGCTTGAATGAGATCGAGGACTACGTAGCTTGGGAGAATAATTTAAACCATTCATTCTTGATGTCACTTCTTCTTTTTCCCCAAATTGTTTTACCAGTCCTAAAATGTTTCCTTAAATATTGAATCACTATGGCAATTACCTTGCTATATTTTAAGTTTTGTTACTTGCATTGTATGATTTTGTTGTTGTACTATTATTGTCTAATACTTTCAATTCATACAATTTAAGAAATATTTTTAATAATACTTACTTACTTAATAGTTTTTAAGAATTTGTCCTGAATTGGACAAATACAGGCTAATGAACAGATAGATGATGCTTTCATCTAGTTTTAGTTAAGCTGTAATTTTAGAAAGTCTATTTCCTCCAATGGGAAATATAGGTTAATAAATAATGATGATGATGCTTTAATCGACTAAATTCAAGATTTGAGCGATCAAAACAGTAAGAACCCTTAATTTTCCGATAAAACTAATGTATTTTGACTATAACTCCACCAAAATTCCACAACTCATGTTACCAAACAAATTCAAAGTACAAACCAAACAAACAATAAAATAAAAGGAAACACACCCTCAACACAACCCCCGGTTCAAAGGCTCTTGGAAACTTGCTTCACGTTTTATTTTCCAGCGGCTTGAAATTCACGGCACCCTCGGTTCGACACCCTTACAAGCAATGATTTCACGGCACCCCCGCGCCCTATCAACATCGCTGTATTGTATTATCTTTGTTAATCATGATTTGTTTTGTGTCAATGGGATTTCTGTTACTTGAAATGGCCTCATGGAAATTCAAGTTTGAATCGAAAGGCGTCGTGCGACTTCAATATTAAATTACATTCATAACCTTCAGTCTCTGGACGTTTACTGTTGAACACAGGCTTCACTCAAAGTATACAAAGTTCTTTTTATTGATGTGAATGGCGAGACAAGCATGCCATTCGCCTGTTAATAAAAAGCTACATTCCTTTTTCAAGACAACAAAACCAGGTTATCTAGAACAATAGAACAATTCAGAGTTACACAACGTCCGAGATTCAAAGATTGGCCACCAGTTTGGCAAGGTCGAGAGGCATTTCCAGTAGATGCGAGCAACAAATATTTCGTGCCAAATGGTCCCGCACTTGCCAGATACCTTGCCACGTAACAATATATTATTTAGGTAATTTGCGATTTATTTTTAACTATCGTATCTCTGAAGTAGCCATTAATAGAGTAAGACAGTTTTTGATTACAATATAATATTAATTATCGGTCTCCAGTCAGGATGAAAATATGTCTTTAATTTATTAGTGAGGTTATATAATCTCCAATCGCCCTTATCTCGGAGTTTAGTCATCATCATGTCATCTGGCAGGCATTTTGTTAATTGTAATCCAACTTGGGCTTTCTAAAACATAGATTGGTATCCAACATCCCAAACACTACCACATAAACATGTCCTACTTGATTTAAAAACTTCGTATCAAAATAAATTATATTTAAACCTATAATAACTTCCCTCCTCCATAACCAATTTCCCTGGCAAGTTATTCAATACTAATAATGTCGCCTCGTCGACAATCTCACCGACCGTTGCATCGCAATAAAAAAGAATTAGATAGATGCCAGACGAATGCGGAATCAGCCGCACTGAGAGTTATGGACGGTAGGCCGACCCCCCGCCAAATGATACCTATAACGGTTTCTTAGATTTACGCGAATGTTACACATTGAAATAAAACTATTTTATACGGATTTTATCGCGATTTGGTTTAATTTTTACATTTTTTAACTTCCCGACGTGCCACTAGAATATGCAGAATTACTCAAACATTGCCTCACATATGGCTACATGTTGTGGAACAATCAATACTATGTACAAATGGATGGTGTCGCTATGGGCTCACCTGTATCTCCAGTAGTCGCCGATATTTTCATGGAGGACTTTGAGGAGACAGCCCTTAGTACAGCTCCGGTCTCGCCAAGATTTTACAAGCGGTACGTAGATGATACTTTCACAATTTTACCATCTGACCAAGTAACTGCATTTTTAAATCACCTCAACTCCATTAACAATAAAATTCAATTTACTATGGAGTTGGAACAAAACAAATCTCTTGCCTTCTTAGATGTTTTAGTAATCCGTAATCCTGATCAGTCCTTAGGTCATACTGTGTATAGGAAAAAGACCCATACAGATAAATATCTGAACGGCGAATCTCACCACCATCCGAAACAGTTAGCTACCGTGGGTAAATCTTTGTTTCAGAGAGCACAAGGAATCTGTGACGAGAAACACCTGGCAACTGAGCTGCAACACGTCAAGCAAGTACTGCGAGACAACAAGCTCCAAATTCCACGCCGCCGTCACAGAAACCGAGTGAAACCAGCCACAGTTGAACGGGTCCCGGTTATATTACCATACATAAAAGGAGTCACAGACAAGATTGGCTACATCCTGAAGCGTGCTTCTATTAAAACGTACTACAAGCCGCCTAAGAAGATTAGTCAATTCTTACCACCTGTCAAGTGTCATATACCTTTACAAGAACCGGGAGTATACAAAATAGATTGCGACTGTGGCCTCTCTTACATCGGCCAAACCAAACGAAGCATAGGGACCCGCGTAAAAGAACACATAGCTGACGTCAAACACCGACGCTCAACGAAGTCTGCAGTTGCTGAACACATAGAGGAAGGCTCCAAGCATTACCTTCGCTTTGACAAGCCCCAAATCCTCGCCAAAGAACACCGTTTCCTGCCCAGGATGTTTCGCGAGGCTATTGAAATTAAAAAACATCCAAACTTCAATAGAGAAGATGGCTTGAAGCTTGCACCATCATGGGATCCAATTCTACATTTAATTAAATCGGATCCCAAAAGACCAGCTGCCAGACCTCAAGACACAGTGAGCTCCTTCTGCGTAGATCGGATCGCAAATACTAGTTAACTTTTTTTTTTTTTTTAAATTAACTTTTTAATTTAATAATTGTAAATTAAGGGTAGTTAAATTGTAACAGTCACTGAGCGGATGACTAATACCCCAGTCCGCCCCGTGACCACGAAAGCTGTAAAGTAATCGAAACGTCGGGAAGTTAAAAAATGTAAAAATTAAACCAAATCGCGATAAAATCCGTATAAAATAGTTTTATTTCAATGTGTAACATTCGCGTAAATCTAAGAAACCATTATGCAAACCAGTACGGACTGCAAATTGCAAACAAAATACGCCGGTTGGAGAATTTGAAAACTAAGCGCGCAAGAAATATATCATCCTTAAATTTCTTGAAGAGATGCCGTGATCATAATCTCATCCCCACGTGTGTGAAGATATCTCCGAAGAAAACCATACGAGGGAGCGCTAAAATTCTAAGCCAGGCGAGTAAAAAACTGTTACAAGCTACCATACATGAAACACGATCTGACCTACATTACTTAAATAATTGTATCGAAAAATCATCCAATGAGTTAAAGACAGTATTATCATCATTTGATTTTAAAAATTGCATGGACACATTAAACAAACGAGAAACATCTAAATATAACGAATGCAAAAATAAACACATAAATAAATATGATAAACTTTCATCAAAATCAAATGTCAAAAATTATAACAACTCCGAGTGCAGGCACGGAACGCACCCTAACACAGATAACACGCACTCCGGCGCAGACAAACAACGCGCGGTCATTAATCTGTCAAAACATACATTAGATGATAACACAGTTCAGGTTTTGTCAAGAGGTTTAAATTTTGCCGTAACTCCACGTAGGATACCGTATGAGGACATTATTTGTAACGTTGAGAACAGTCTCTTCATTAACAAATTGGAAAAGGAAGATTCGGAGGCGATACGTCAAGATATATCATCTTTATTACGACGTAACAAAGTGCCGAAACCAAATCTTCCAAAACATCTATTTATCGCTTTAAAGAACCTGCGATCTATGAAGGATTTAACTGTTCTCCGTGCAGATAAAGGGAATGCGACGGTAGTGATGGACACTTCAGATTACAACAACAAAATCGAACAACTCTTATCGGATGACACTACATACAAAATGGTCAAATCAGACCCGACCAACAGGATTTTAAAGGCCACTAGCTCTTTAATAATCAAGTACTCCGAAAAGTTAGATCTGAACGCTAAGTCACTCATCCCATCGTGTGCAAAACCTCCTAAATTGTATGGATTACCAAAAATACACAAGGACAATGCTCCACTACGTCCCATTGTGAGCCAGATCGACACACCAACCTACAGATTGGCTCAGCACGTAGCACAAGTGCTTTCACCACTGAGAGGAAACACTAGAGCATCTGTGAAGGATTCATACCAATTTGTCAGTGATATTAAACACCTACAATTAGCTGACAATGAAACAATGGTTAGTTTTGATGTCCAGTCACTTTTTACAAGCTTACCAGTACAAGACTGCATCAAAATTGTCACTAAGAAGTTAACAGAGAATGACATGCCACTAGAATATGCAGAATTACTCAAACATTGCCTCACATATGGCTACATGTTGTGGAACAATCAATACTATGTACAAATGGATGGTGTCGCTATGGGCTCACCTGTATCTCCAGTAGTCGCCGATATTTTCATGGAGGACTTTGAGGAGACAGCCCTTAGTACAGCTCCGGTCTCGCCAAGATTTTACAAGCGGTACGTAGATGATACTTTCACAATTTTACCATCTGACCAAGTAACTGCATTTTTAAATCACCTCAACTCCATTAACAATAAAATTCAATTTACTATGGAGTTGGAACAAAACAAATCTCTTGCCTTCTTAGATGTTTTAGTAATCCGTAATCCTGATCAGTCCTTAGGTCATACTGTGTATAGGAAAAAGACCCATACAGATAAATATCTGAACGGCGAATCTCACCACCATCCGAAACAGTTAGCTACCGTGGGTAAATCTTTGTTTCAGAGAGCACAAGGAATCTGTGACGAGAAACACCTGGCAACTGAGCTGCAACACGTCAAGCAAGTACTGCGAGACAACAAGCTCCAAATTCCACGCCGCCGTCACAGAAACCGAGTGAAACCAGCCACAGTTGAACGGGTCCCGGTTATATTACCATACATAAAAGGAGTCACAGACAAGATTGGCTACATCCTGAAGCGTGCTTCTATTAAAACGTACTACAAG
This sequence comes from Deilephila porcellus, assembly GCA_905220455.2. NCBI lineage: Eukaryota > Metazoa > Arthropoda > Insecta > Lepidoptera > Sphingidae > Deilephila > Deilephila porcellus. The sequence goes on from LR999991.1 coordinate 11,655,570, forward strand.
CCGCCTAAGAAGATTAGTCAATTCTTACCACCTGTCAAGTGTCATATACCTTTACAAGAACCGGGAGTATACAAAATAGATTGCGACTGTGGCCTCTCTTACATCGGCCAAACCAAACGAAGCATAGGGACCCGCGTAAAAGAACACATAGCTGACGTCAAACACCGACGCTCAACGAAGTCTGCAGTTGCTGAACACATAGAGGAAGGCTCCAAGCATTACCTTCGCTTTGACAAGCCCCAAATCCTCGCCAAAGAACACCGTTTCCTGCCCAGGATGTTTCGCGAGGCTATTGAAATTAAAAAACATCCAAACTTCAATAGAGAAGATGGCTTGAAGCTTGCACCATCATGGGATCCAATTCTACATTTAATTAAATCGGATCCCAAAAGACCAGCTGCCAGACCTCAAGACACAGTGAGCTCCTTCTGCGTAGATCGGATCGCAAATACTAGTTAACTTTTTAAATTAACTTTTTAATTTAATAATTGTAAATTAAGGGTAGTTAAATTGTAACAGTCACTGAGCGGATGACTAATACCCCAGTCCGCCCCGTGACCACGAAAGCTGTAAAGTAATCGAAACGTCGGGAAGTTAAAAAATGTAAAAATTAAACCAAATCGCGATAAAATCCGTATAAAATAGTTTTATTTCAATGATACCTATAACTTCAAGAATACATGAATGCGTAATGCGAAAACGGCGATGGACGATTGCAAGAATTACCATGTGAGAAACATTTTTATATTGAAGTTACCACACACGTAGTTAAATATCGGTGAATCAAAAAGGTATGGTAATTAATAGTCTAATGTTCTTTGAATGTAATTTGCGTTATTCAAAAATAGATATGATTTACATACATACAACCTATAATAAGTAACACGATGTATAGGTATTATTGTATAATTTATAACATTTTGTGACAAACTATTTTGATTCAAAATATATACTATTTAGTGTGTGATAATTTACCAATTCTAATACAATTATTCTTATTGAACTCAATTTTCATACACCTAACGCAAGTATTATATAAACAAATTTTGTTAACAACATGTAGAATATAAAATACATTTACAAAAACAATGCGTCGAATGCAAGGCAATTATTTCGATGAGCGTTGGTATCTAATCATGATAATCAATTCCGCCATTTGAGCCCCTAAACAACATCTGATTGCGTGCCAGTGAATGGCATTCAATTTGCCCTAACGACATTCTTGGTGTGGCGACACCTCGGTGATGAATATTTTATGCACTCTCGCAGATCCAAGGGGCTGGCTGTTTTGATCAAATCAATGTTGTTGCAACTTACAGTTGGGTGAGTAAACAGAATCATGGATACCAAGAGACATCGAGTTTCTCCTTTGAAAATAATGTCCTTAGAAAGGAGTATTACGGGAAATATTTATAAAGTTTAAAAAAAAAAGTAATTTCCAAAAGTTTTACGGAATCGCTGAGTGCTTGGCGATAGGCGAGTCTCTTTTAGATACGGCGATATTTTAGGTTAACCAACGTTCTCAAAATAGCTTTAAATCAAAACTACCAACTCGGCAGCAGTTTAAATAACAATAACATTAAGAAACACTAGAAACCTAGAAACTAAAACATCGCTACAGCACATAACGACTTTTGGTAAGTTAACAAAATCCACCATTACAAACGTAAGCAAACAAACGATTTATCAGGAGTGCCAGCATAATAAACAAACCCGCAATTAAACAACCCCTGAGCGCAGGGGTGCAACCAAATTATATTACGTGACTGGTGTTATAAGCTGCTGAAAACCGACGTGCTGTAATAGCTTTGCTGTGGTATTTCGTATAATCTATGAAATTGTCAGAGCTCCTTTATCTCCAACCTTTTTCTTTTTCTGCTATTATAATCCTAAATACTTAAAAACTGGTTCCTGTGATTCACCAACGATTGTTAAAGCTTCATCTAATGCTAATTTTTTTCGTACTGTAAGTTGAATTTCTGGCATTTTTTAATCCCTAAAATTAATTGTTAACCTTGATTCTTCTTTTATCCACATAACTATAATTCTTTGGACATTATGGGACTTTATTGTCAGTTGTCTTTACTAACTATCAGGTATTCCACGTTTCTGTTTATTATGCATTTGAATTCGGTATTTGCTCTTGCTGCTAAAATATTCATAGCTGTTCGTTCATCGACTACCACACACAAGGTGTCGAACATGCTATCTTCATCTATGCACGTGTATATTGTTCCAGAATTAGCTAGAGTATACTAGATATCTTTAAAAGATCTTACCAGCCGATATTATCTAGACAACATTGCATTTAAAAACACAAGTGTAGTGTTTGATGCACAAGTGAAAAGACAAATTATAACATGCTTTTTTAATATTAAATTCGATTGTAAACTCTTAAAGTAATTTTTATTTTATTTAAGAGGATTGCTAACAATGGTAATCCTAATTCTGACATAAATATTATAGCATGTTTTAATCATTATACATATTATTTACAGGCAAATACCGCATGCCAACCAAACAAGAAGCACCATGATCATCATGCCTCCGAAACAATTAGCATTACAACATAAAATAAATCTCAATAACAGTAACATAGAGATTTGAAGACAGAAATATCTAAAAATTGAAATATAAATAAAATTTTCTTAGATTTACGCAAATGTTACACATTAAAACAAAACTAATTTTTACGGATTTTATCGCGATTTGGTTTAATTTTACATTTTTTAACTTCCCGACGCGACGTTTTGATTGCTTTACAGCTTTCGTGTTCACGGGGCGGACTGAGGTATGTCATTCGCTCAGTGACTGTTACAATTAAACTATACTTACAAATAATAACTAATGTAAACCAACAAACAAAGCAACTAATAAAACAGTATTGCTTTCTATATTTTGTCCCTTACATTTTAATCTCTTACGTAAGTGAGATGGTTGGTTGGTGAAAAGGTATTCATTAAGTTGGCAACACTGGTACCCAGTGACATGGTTTGCAAGAGCTTGTGAATACCTACTTGCATTAATTTTCTGTGTCTCATTAGAGACAACGATGCCTGCGGTTTAATCTCATAAATACGGAACACGAGGGACTTAATTTCAATATACATTTATTGGTTGTCAGCTGGAAGCTTGGTGGAATGTGCTACATTTACAAATTAAGATGATTCTCCGAATATGTTTTGCAGTGTTTGATGCACAAGTGTAAAGACAAATTCTAACATCCTTTTTTAAAATTAAATTCGATGGTAAACTCTTAAACTATAGTCTATCTAAACTAAGAAGTTCCATTTGACATTGGGAAATAGGGATGCTGTCAAATAAATCGGTTCTTACAATATCCGATTATTTAGAGATATCGATAATATTTGTTTGTATTTCTTAATCGATTACAGTTAATATTTTCAGTTTACATCATTTCGTTTATTTTTTCATGAACATTTTTATTCTAATGAGACATCAACAATTGCATGTCACTTTACTATTCAGGAACAAAAGGAGTGATTTATCTATTGCTAGCGGCCCGTCCCGGCTTCACCCGGGTGCAGACACTTTTTCGTGTCCAGTCCACATCACGCACATGCTTATGAACACATGATACATACATACAATACAATACATATACTCCAAAGTGAGGAACCTCCTCACTATGTGTGGCGTATCCTACAATACTGCCTTCATTTCCATTGTAATATCCAAATCTATTAATTAATGATAACTTAATTCATATTAATATTATTATTTCACTATTTATTGATGTATGTTCGTTGACAGCATACCTATTATTAGCTGAAAGTTCAGTATTTTTAAAAATTAAAAAACAACTGTTTTATATCTGCTCGATTATTTAAATATTTTTACCGATTATGCGTATACAAATGCATTTGAATTGTCTCGACTCTACCGGTAAAAGACCTAACGAGGTGACTTTGTAATGACGTCTAGAAAAAAAATATGTTGTTTAAAATGGTTATTTTGCTTTATTTAAAGAATTCTAGTTTAAATTTAGTGATTATGGTTTGTATATCTAGTGATAAAATAAGAATAGCTTCATAATTCCATGGATTTACGGAAAGTGTTATTGAAATTGTGTGGGTTACGTCTGCACAAAGTTATTTACGTTAAAAGTATGAAACGTCAAATGGAACCTGTTAGTTTAGATAGACTATAATTTTCATTTTATTTAAGAGGATTGCCAACAATTGTAATCCTAATTCTGACATAAATATTTATATGTCTAACCATAAAAATTCCATCATACATAGTCTAACTTGCTTTTAAAACACATAGCTTTTTACTCCAGGTCTTGTCTTGGTTTAATACCAGCGATTTTTTATATAAGGTAAGGGTAAATTCAATACATTTAACTAATTCGTCAATATAGGCACAATATAAAGACCGACGCAAATATAGACCCAGGATATCATATTAAAATATGCAAATAGGCTATAAGAGTTTATTTTTCGATAGTCCATAGTTACCTTATGGAGAGCAAAGTAAAATTAATATCTACATGATTGTGAAAAACTTAATAAAACCGTAAAAAAATCATTTCAACATGAAACCTTTTCACAATAAATAAATAATAAATAAATACACCCAACAGTCACATACATAGTCCTGACCCCACACTAAGATCGAGTCTTGTGTCGTGGGTATCAGAAACTACGAGAGACTTTTCGGTCTCACAAACACCCAGACCCGAAACAAATACCTGTGGATCACACAAATATTTGTTTCGGTACGGGGATCGAACCCGCGGCATCTCGTTTCACAGGCGGCGTCTAACCAACTGCGCCATAGATTAGTATTATATATATGAAGTAGATGCGCAACTCTACCTTCATTTTCGATTATTCGACGTTGGCTCACCATCAGAGGGCGCGCGAGACAAACGCGCGAAATTTCAAATTTGATATTTCAATGTTTCAAAGTTTGTATCTGTCATAAACTTCTGTAATTTTAACCAATGGCAACTTAATATTGGTTAAAATTACAGAAGTTTATGACACCGTATAGTATGTTACGAATTTTGTATATTGAATGGATAATGGGGAGTTTTTTTATGTTGAGGAACGATATAAGAAAAACATGATAATAATTTATGTTGATTTATTCAATAAACACATGGTATTGGCATACAAAACCCGCACACAATTTTAAAATTATCAAGCATCCAAATTTACCAAAACTACAATATGCCACATATATATAACTGATACCAGGGCTGGGCAAAATACATGGCTTGGCGTAGATAAAATACAAGTTACTAAATATTCATGCGCAAGTATTAGAAATACGAAATACTAAATATTTCTCAGTCAAGTATTTAAAATATAATATACAAAATACAGTATTTTGACAATTTCTATTAATAAATGCTACCTTTAAATTAAAATACAAAAAATAAATTACAAAATACAGTTGTGAATTTCTAGTTTTACAGCAATGTCATTTAAAAAGGAAGACTAAGCAATACAATTTAATTACAATTTACAGCAAAAGAATTTAATTACAATTTACAACAATGTAACTCAAAAGCAAATACTCAGGCTAATGAAATCGGCTGTTATTTTGATTTGAAATCTATTTCCGAAGTATGTGAAACTTAATCAAATTCTGTAGAGCTGTTGTAATAATTTAGACAATTTTTCATTTAAATAAAAACATAATAATGGTGAACATCAGCCATTATGATAGAAAAAGAATGGTCTTTAAATTAATAGCACACTTACTTTACATTGAGTCACTATATTTTTAGTTAAAGCACAAAATGATTTGTAAACAATTGAGTGTACATACATTTTTGAATCCATATTTATTTAAATGAATAACCTTAATATGACACAATTCAGGCTCACATTTTAGGCTATGTTTCACTTATGAAAAAATATGATTTCAGGTCAAAAAATAACAAATCAGCCAATTTCATCGCTACGAGTAAACCAGAAGTAAAAACATATTATATTTGAACATATTAAATAGTATTAATAATTATTCGAACTTTTCTCTTTATTTTACATTGCCCAGTTTTACTCCTTTTCTTCTATCCATCCAATGGTTGCCTGGTAGAGATTGCAATAAGGCGGCCATTTGTACTTTGTTATTTTATCATTTCTGTATACTGTAATGTTCCTTTGTGTGTACAATAAAGAATAAATAAATACAATATTTTGAAGCGATAAGAATTTAAGAATACCTTATCATGAGGTATTTGAAATACCAATTACAAATATTTTTTCAAATTTAATTACAAATACGTATCTTTATTTCAATTACAAGTGATTCAAATACTACCCAGCCCTGAATGAAATTTCATTTTATCTTTCATTATTTTAATTATTAGCATCAGAAACTTAGTTCCACATATTTTAGATGTATATAAAATATCTTCAAAAACATTTTGGCAACCTGGTAAACTCCACCAAAGAATTCATTTCAATGCGTACAAAACAAATACATACAAGTGGACAACGAAAAAAAATTTTGAACGAATTTTGTTCCTCAGAAAATAAGTAATGTCTGGCGGCCCTGGGTTTTGAACCAAAAAGTACAAATATGCCTAATATGGCCAAATTTCTTAACCTATTTTTTTTCGTTGTTCGCTTCTCGTGAAATGGCCCTTACACAAATGATTATATTAACATGTGACAAATGCATGATAACAAAATTAGTTATCCAGTATGCATAAAATATTGCAGGGTAGATTATTGTGGAAATCATAAGGATTAATGATCAATATCCATATTAAGTAAAATTAATGTTAAAAAAGTATTAATTTTTTTACGATTTGAAAACTATAAGTTACTTTTTTTTATACTTTTGGTGTGTTTTAAAATAATTAAGAGCTTGTATTTTTGTTTGATCACCATCATGACTTGTATGTCTACCCTTCAATATTCTATTTATATTAGTGCACCAACTGTGGATAACTAATTTTATTGTCAAACCAATTATATAATCCTTCAGTTTGTCCTTGTGCGCATCACATGTTAAATAATCAAAGCTGATATTTTTGTCAGCAAATGATCTTATTGTTTTTGATATCCCCTTCTTGTGAGGGTATTTTTTTAAAATGTATGTAGTTGTTTTTGTGATTGTTTTGATGCCATTTACCAAGTTCAATGAAGGACGTTGTAGCGATTTTTTTGTAATATCGATGGAAAGAATATAATCATGATCTTGTGGCGGTGATGTATTATATAGTTGCATATTGCAGGTGGCACATGATTTAATTATAGATTTTTTACATTTTTTCAAGATCCACCCCGCCACATATTTTCTAGTTTCTGAAACAAGTTTGTTTTCAGGTAGTTCTGAACTACTACCTGCCATGTTTTCTAAGGACAAATTATTCTCAATTTGTTCATCAACCCTTGGGGGCTGAAAAGTATTTTCACAAAGTAGGATATCCAAATTGCTTAATGAGTTATTATTGTCTCTCTCACAATTAGCCCCCAAGGAGTGATTTGAAGTTAAATTATTAACCATTAACGTTTTGTATATACTCTCAAATTGCTGGCAGGTAGGGTTTGTATTTCTTACCCCGTGGCTTCGCACCGAAGAGAAAAAATTTTCCACGGGGTCTTGATTTAGATTTCTTAATAACAAACTTGTTATTTTATATTCTTTACGAAGATATTGCCACAAATCCTTCATTGTGTTAATATTGTGAATCCAATTTTTAATACATGGAACTTTTTCATAGCTTACAGATACTGTACCATCTCTTTTCTTGTTTTCTTTTTTAAATCCCATTGACCTTAAAATAGGAATTGCATTGTTCCATAAGGCGAAATGCTCGGAGTTTGTTTTTAAGCAATTTTTGTATTTTTTATGCGTTGTTTTGTACGAACTTCCATTGAATGAATCAAATAACTGATCAAATAGTAACAACAAGTCTGCTGTGTCTGCACATTCACTCGGCAGTATGTTCATTCCTGAAAAAGTGAATAATAGAAATGTTACATATTTTCAAAAAACAGAAAATATTTGAGAATTTGATGTCTGTATAATATTAATACATGGAAAATCTTTCTGTGCAATTTGGCATAGTTGAAGATTATGTATTAATAATATTGTATTAAATTAAAATGTGGCCTGCATAATCATTAAATTATATAAACAGTTCATAACAACACTGAAAAATAAATAATTGCAAAAACGTTGCTTTTATATTATCTGGATACTGTACTGGATGGATGTTTGGTAGTGTTGGAATAAATAGCAATAGCAATCGTAAATAGCAAGTGAATTCGCAATATAATTTGTGCGGCACGCGTGGCCCGTGGTTGCCGCGTATTTCGTGTTTTATGTTAAAGTTCTAAACTTTTATAATAGGTTCTTAATTTTAATAATAGGTAATGTTATTTTGATGTAAAATTTTAGATTGTAAACAATTCAAATAATATAATTATGGCCAGCCTTGTTGGTCTTTCAGGGATTTGATAAGCAATAGCAGGATTATAGAGCATGCTAAGGCTTAAAAAATATCAAACTGGTGATGTTAATTTGAAATAGCAATAATTCCCATTACTATTTTTTGGAGTAAAGAGTAGCCCAATATGGAGGTTTATTTTATTTGTATCTTTTTTTGTAATTGTAACCAATTAAATTAAACATAAGTAAACAAGGACCGTGTCTTGCAGTGGGACATATAAGATTAAGAACTGATACATAAACAATATAGTATACGGTTGAGTTACGGTCCAATTTCAACCTCTGGCCGAACTCTAGATATGCATAAATATTTGCATGTGATAAACGATATACAACATAATTTTGTATGAAGCAATACGTCTGGTATTTTACTGGGCATTTGTAATGAAAAAAAAAGTAGAATAAATAATCGATACGAAAATAGACTAAATTGTAACTGCTCAGTTTGAATACTTACTTGCACAAAATCGAAGGGCGCCTGACACACGTTGGCTAAAAACTTGCGCCGCATGTTTTACCTTCATTTTGGGTATTTTTTCCGGCAATATATGTGCTTCTGTTAGCTTATTACACATTCTCAGCTGGTCTTCTCCACTATCTATGTCCAGCAGTAATTTTAAATGCTCCCATTTTGCTGTTTTAATTTGATTATTTTCAATGTATCTTAAGTTTTTGGTTAATAAATTGTTTCTTATACATTTTAATAAATGTGGTGGGTCAAACAAAGGAAAAATCTTATTATTATTTACTTTAAAGACATTTTCCCTCACTTCCATTTCCAATCTAAGATTTTCTGCCTTCGATTCATTCATTAGTTCCTTTATGATTCTTATATTAATGGATGACTGGTCACAGACTGTTGCCACAACAATCATATTCGCTTCAAATAGTTGTCTAATAATTTTCTTAATTAAATTTTTTAATGTGACACCTTTTGTGGCACTCTTACAAAATCCATAATATATGGGTTGTTTGTAATTGGATTTCAGCCCTTTCACCATGGCCACTAGTACATGGTCGGCTATATTGTGCATCGTTTCATTGTCGCCGAAATTCTCAAAACCAATGATGTTGTCCATAGGCACATCATAATACAGTGATGGTGAAATTGACATTTCATCGAACATCAGTATGCACAAACGTTTCTCATACGTCATTTCTTGGGTTACATTTTTAATTTGATTAAAAATAACAGGGTTGAGCCCTGGTTTGATACTAATTTTCTTTACAACATCCTGTAACGTTCGCTTGGAAGGCATGGTAAATAAATTTGTAAGAAATTTATATGCCTTTGGGCTCTTTTTATAAATTGACAGCGCCAATAATTTTTCCTTTATGTTGTACCTTCTCCCGCGTGTTTTTTTCTTACTTTGTGTCATTTGCATCTTGATGAATGTTAGAGTTGTAAGTGGTAAATGTTTCAACATTTTTTCAAATATTTTAGTTTTCGACATTTCTTGGGCTGCTTTTATTTGATCCCTTTGTTCTTTCAACTTATTTTTTAATTTTATAATTTTTGCTACCATTTTTTTTGTTGTAGCATTAATTTTTGTTCTCATGATTTTGCCTGTAAAATAATTATCTATCATAATCAACATCATTATAAATTCACATTGCAAGCAAACCATAAGGCTATCATTGTACATTGCATATCAGTTCATCTATACACCATTTCGGTATTGACTGGCAGAAAATTACTCTGGCTTAAGTCCACCCATTTATCATTAGTATATAAAGTTAAATAAATAAAAATTAAGAAATATTTTGATACTGAAAGGATAATAATGATGGACAAGCATATAATTATATTTGTCAGTGGACATAACTTACCAGATTTCTTTATTATTTTATTTGGAATATGGTGTAAAGAAACTTCTGGCATTACAGTTGGCATTTGTTGAGCTTCTGTGGAAGTTCCTGGTTGATTTATTGGTAAAATTATATCTTGGTTTGGAGCCAATAAACCTGTAAGTTATTTAATTGAATATTACACAATTGGTCATAGGGTACAGATTATTAATTGGCAGTAAACTTTAGAATCTTTTGACACGAAAAGACGTTTGTAATGGTATGAAGGGAGATGGGGGGAGTGTCCCTTCTCCTATGGTATGAATATGGTCCTACCAAGAATGGCAATGTGACATGTGCCAATCCTGCAGAAAACTAATTAAAAGTATTCTCGCCTCAAAACACTTGTCTAAACAAACTTGCCTCTGCAATATCTACAGTGCTGTGGAAGGTGCTCTCATTTCACGCTACGGGCTTTTATATACACTATATTATTGGTAGATAAAAGACTAAGTCAGGGTGCCCTGAATCGTTTTGGGGAAAGATTTGACCTACTTTAACCATGAAATGTGTACAGTAACTTCCTTCTGTACCTACTTAAATAATTTCTAGGATTTTTGAACTACAAAACATGGAACATCAACAAAAATTATTATGGGCAACATTGTATTTGTGATTTTCCTGGCTTAGAACAATCCAAAACGGTGTCAACGAAACTCTGCTGATGAAGTAGATAATTAATGCTAACTTACCTAGTTTTAAAGAAGGATAAGCAGTCTTTGCAAGTCGCTTAGATGGATATAAATATTGTTTTTCAAAATGGTGGTTGCAAATACGCAAGTTGTTGTAAATGTCTTCATTAGTATTTCCTTCTACATGATGTTTAGCTATCTCTTTCCACTGAAGGAACTTTTCCATAGAGGATTCCACCGGTCTTGGAAAACGATGTAAAACATCTGAAACAAAGAATCCAATTTGGGTAATTAAGTAATAGTAGCACTTAATAACTACAAAGTTGTGATATCATTTTTTTAAAACCTAGTATCAAATTACACACGTCACAGTATATTTTTGAAAATTTTATGTATGTCCAAAAGAATAAAGATAATTTTCGAAAGGTTTATAGAATTTCTTACATTGTAACCGATTGATAGAATTCTCTCACAATAAAAAACCTTTCTGTTAGTCAGTTACTATTACTAATATTTGAAATATATTTTACTTGCAACTTATTATAAATAAATTATTTATCATTAATGATCTCCTCCGATACAAACCAACTTGTAACTATTGTAATAAACACTATATTGTAAACTGGGTTTGAAAAGAGCAACACTAGAGTTTATTACCCGTGTTCTTCTCTACTGAAAACCGCCTTCCTAACCGGGTGGTAGATAAAAAAAAATGACTGAATCTAAATGATGTTAAACATTTTAATGGATTCAATAAATGATTTCATTTCATTAAATTTGTTGTATGCCCAACTATATTGAATTCAATTACAATTCTTATACAATTCTTTAAGAATCCCTTCAACCAGATTCAATCAAAGTTTCACTTTCTTATTAATACATACAAAATACTGAGATGATGCAACTAGTATAAATAAACACTTGGCTTCGGACGATTGGATTGCATTGTTACTTTAATTTTTAGAAATTAGCTTGTCTCACACATGTGGAAATTCGTAATGTATAATTCAGAATGCCCAGAATTCCATACAATGCTCCACATTGCTTGTTCTTACACCCACACACAAAATTATTGTTATTTACAAAAGTTATAGTTTAACTGGTTTCCCAAGACACAAGCAACATCTAATTTGGGAACCCCTGAAATATTTCTTCCATGTAACAATTTATTTTAATTTTTTTATTTCGATTTTCACTATTCTGATTTTTTGAAAATGAATTTCTTAAATTGATCTGACAGAATGACGCTAATAAGCATCATAAATTCCGGATCTGAATGAATTCAGGTAGCCTTTTACGGATATGTGAGGTCGGGCAATGATTAAAACATAAAAATATAGTATAAAACAATAACAAGATAGAAATATAAACATCAAGTTCCACATAGTTTTGATTACTCATAAAGATGGTTGAATAAGACCCCCATGTTATTTAAATTGGTTAGCGATACAACTCATGGCCATTAGCAAAACCGAACATCGTGAATTACAAAGCAATGCTTGACATTTAATTACGCATGCCATCCTCAGACTTAAAATGTAAAGTCTCATTATTCCCAGTAGTTGCTCTAGCTACAATGTCATTCAAATTGGAAAACAACAAGCATTTGCACTGCTGTTTGGCGGGAGAAATAGACAGCGGTGGTAAGATAATAACTTTTGATGGTACCCAGTGATACCTACCAAAGCCTCTTACGCAATAATGAGCGACTTTTTACCATAAGAATTATTGTTAAATTAAAGTTAATGAAGGGCACGATTGCATATTTATATAAAAAAAATATGAGTGATTCTATAAATAAACGACATAAACATAACCTAAAGTTGTTGAGCAATTTCGTTAGGTATATACTAAGATTCAGTACTACATAAATATCTTTAAAATACAAATAGTTTAATTTGAAACTTACCGAACTGATCGCAGCCAAATATACATTGCAATCGGCGTGGCATTTTTTTTTTAACAGAAATCCAATCTGTCGAGATGTGAATCAAGTCCGTATTCCGTAGCCGTGGTCAATCGTAAGTGCAAGAAAACAGTCCGTATAGCAAGCCGTAGTTATCGTTGTAATAGAAGAAATCAGGATGTCCAAATAATCAAAGCAGGGTCACAAAGTTGTATGAAAGAAAACACAGGAAATTCGCGCAACACAGGAGAACTCGGGAGAACTGTTCAAAACTCAACTGAAACTCAACGGTACAACTGTTGGTGTTGCCAATGAAGAACTCGTTACTCGATTTTAATGCTAGATATAAATAAAATAATTGTGTTGATAATTTATTTTGGTTAGCATTATCAGAACAAAAAAATATGTTATTAATTATCAGAGAAACAGTATATTTTATGTCACCCGTATTCCTTGATTTAATTGCACACTGCCGCCATCTAACAACTCCATTTAAACTACTTACGCGGTAATTTCGTGAGATAAGCAAAAGGCGGCGTTAGAGTTATATTAGTCGCTTTCTTTTAAATTATTGTACCAAGTCGCACCCCTATGAACTGCGCCACGGAGGCTGTCAAAACAATGACTCACTAAAATGCAATTCGCTTCGAGTTCAGCTTGCGTATATCCGGTTTCCGGTATCAACTGGTGAAATTTGGATTGCATTCTTACCGTGAAGAATCACAATCACTAGCGTTTTATTACAAAAACTATTTACCGAAAATAATTATTAGTTATACCCTGAAATCGAATCAGAGATCAAAAATGTAAACAAAAGTGTTACCAATACAATAAAATAAATTGCCATGGTAGTTTGTCGACAACCGTTAAAATGATAGGTTAGAATTATTCTCACCTGTTATATAAGTATAAAACATATTCGAAAGAAAATTCTTTGGTATAATATTTATATAAACTACAATTTCAACATTTTTTTAAATTATGTGATAAAGATGGTACGAAATTATTTTATGCTGTTGGCAATAAGCAGAAATTCGTAACATTTGGCTCACTGAAATAAAACTTTATTATATTTAGCCTCTCCAATTACGAAACAATATTTGTTATGAAGAAAGCATGATTAATGAAGATGGTTTACAAGAATTGACACCACGGTGGTGGAATGGATGTGTTAAACATGTAATAAAGGAAGAAAAATGTGAAAATTAGACCACCTGATTGATAATTAGTGCCAGATAAATTTATAATAAATGTTATGATTCCGACATCAACGAGTTCGTCTGATTCAAATGATATTGCAGGCTTGTGAACTGATAAGTGTGTGATGATAAAATACTTTTTAGATAACAAACTAAATATATTTCGTTTTTGTTGGTGCTTTTCATTTTTACCATGTTAATATAAAGGAAGTTAGAAAACATAGTACTCGCAATATTTGAATCTATTTATTTATAAAATTATACCTAATATTTTTTATTTGAAAATGTTTCATAGCCCAGAAATGTCACTTTCACAATGACAATTGTTTGTTTACATTTTTGATCTCGGATTCGATTTCAGAGTATGGCTTAACCCCTCTCAATCGTACTCTAGATTGAACAGGAGGATGTACCCTGCATGGTACGGGAGCTAGCAACGTTTGGAAAGTAAGAATTTTAGGTCAGCTGATTTTGTGATATGTCGTCCTTCTTGCACTTTCGGTTAGAGTCTGGGCTATCTGGCTGGCGGTAGCGGTTGCGTTCTTTAGTGCGCATCCTACCTGTCCAGGTAATAATCCTGGATTTTAAAAACATTTTAGAAGGCGTAATTTTTAATTTTTTGTTTTTAAATAAGTCTACCTGACATACTTTTTTTATTGCCAGACATTTTTGACAATGCTAACTATGTGCCATACGCGATTTTTTATTATTTTTTTATAAAAATTTCAAAGTATTTTATAATGTCTGTAATTTTAATATTATGTTATTTAAAGATAAGAAAAACTTAAAATAAATTTGCCAGACATTAATTCGATTGTTAAGTCTTGAATTAAAATGAAAAAGTCATGAAAAGTATTGCAGTATAATGCTAGTATTCCGAGAGAGTCAGTTGCAGAATAAGTCGAGAATGATACAGAGAACCATTACGACAGTAAATGACTTTTCATTGTCCATATAATAAAAAAAAAAATAATAATAATAATTCTAAATTTATCAGACTCTTCAAATCATACATTTAATAGACTTACACCCCCACATAAAGAAAAGATAGATCGTTGGAAAGCTAAAACACTACATGGTCGACACCCCCATGATCTTGAGCAAGCTCACATTGACGCAGAAGCTTCGTATAAGTGGTTAATTAATGCCAATCTGTTCCCTGAAACCGAAGGTTTTATAATAGCTATCCAAGATCAGATTATCAATACCCGAAACTTTAGGAAATATATAATTAAAGACCCCAACGCTACAGACGATAAATGCCGTAAATACCATAGAGACCCAGAAACAATTCAGCACATCACAGGAGCTTGCCCTACACTCACTCAAACAGATTACACTCACCGAAATAATCAAGTTGTTAATATAATTCATCAGAAATTGGCCACAAAATATAACTTAATCCCAGATAATAACACGTACACACCATATTATAAATACACACCAAACCCAGTATTAGAGAATAATAATTATAAAATGTACTATGACCGCGCAATACTTACCGATAAAACTATACATTACAATAAGCCGGATATAACGCTGCAGGATAAACATAATAAAATAGCATATATTGTAGATATAGCGATCCCAAATACCCATAATCTTTTGAAAACTATAACCGAAATAATTACTAAATACACCGAACTCAAGGAGGAAATAGCTAGGATATGGCGAATGGAAAAAGTATACATAGTCCCTATTGTAATATCTTCCACAGGAGTCATCCCTAATTACTTACACCATAGCCTGAAATTACTTAACCTACCCCCACATACCTATAACCTCCTACAAAAGGCGGCAATACTAAATACCTGCCGGATAGTCAGGAAGTTTATGCAATGTGACAACCTGGAACCTGACGTCACATTACAAGGCCGGTCTTAAGTTATGGTTACTTGGCTATGGCTCGTAACCATTACTAACAACCAGTTAAAACTGAGTTAGCCTAAGGTTAAAAAATAATAATAATAATAAGCCCCCCAAAATCCTACCTTACGTCCGTGTCGAACACCAGACCACGTGGGGGGCGGGCAACGTGTATAACGTAAACCTACACGGCAAACAAGGCAAAGGTAACCCATTAATATGGAGACTCGTAAAAGAAATGTACGTATAGGGTCGCTACCCGAGGGTGATCGTCGGGGCACGTCTGTGGGCCACGGGCGTGACAGCATGCTAGCCAGTGACTCCCGGCTGGACGGCTGGGCGGGAGTCGGGGACGCGGGGGGTAGGGGAATGTCCTCAAGGACTACAGCCGATATTGTAGATGTACAAGATAGTAGGAGTAGCTGTGATGGTGCAGCTACACCAGCCGAGAGTGTTTCGCAGGAGGCTCAAGCTATTCAACCTACGACCACCAAGGCTGGTAAGCCAAGAGTGCGCATGAAATGGAGTGATGATATTAATGTTTTTATCATGCACACATACTTTTATGTTACCAACTTAGAAACAGATAAAACCATGTACTGCAAGAAACTACACGATCAGTTTATTTTAAAATATCCACAGTTAAATGTATCCGCTCAAAGAATCGCAGATCAAAGAAGAGTCATTATTCGTAATAAACTATTGTCTGACGAAGTCATAAACAGAATAAAAAAGGAAGTTTCGGAAAAACTAAAAGAAGAAATGAGAGACAACCAGCCCCCACTAATAGTTAACAATTGTACTTCTGAGTCATTAATATCTTCTAATGTTGATAGCACCGAACCCATAAACACCGATACGGAAAATATTGGATCAGGCCAAATCCTGAAAAATAATATGTTAACCGCGCAGGGGTCCACTCATGCGTCAACACAAACAACCACACTACCTAGCATAAACTCAATAACACAACAAATAGAACAAGATCAAATCACTGATGATGCTAATACTTTCATGACTTTTTCATTTTAATTCAAGACTTAACAATCGAATTAATGTCTGGCAAATTTATTTTAAGTTTTTCTTATCTTTAAATAACATAATATTAAAATTACAGACATTATAAAATACTTTGAAATTTTTATAAAAACAAAATAAAAAATCGCGTATGGCACATAGTTAGCATTGTCAAAAATGTCTGGCAATAAAAAAAGTATGTCAGGTAGACTTATTTAAAAACAAAAAAATAAAAATTACGCCTTCTAAAATGTTTTTAAAATCCAGGATTATTACCTGGACAGGTAGGATGCGCACTAAAGAACGCAACCGCTACCGCCAGCCAGATAGCCCAGATTCTAACCGAAAGTGCAAGAAAGACAACATATCACAAAATCAGCTGACCTAAAATTCTTTCTCGAAAACGTTGCTAGCTCCTATACTAGCAGTGGGACGTACATACATACATATATGGGATGATAAAGATGGTTACATACAATAGGGTAATTGACTATGATCGGTTTTTTGTATTATTTTGCGTCCAAACATAAATAACATAAAAATAAAACATTTCTGTCAAAACAGTATTAAAGTAGCTTGTAACATGACGCAAAAATTAATATTTAAAAAAAAGAGTGGGAGTGTAGTGGGGACATCATACTGTCTCTTTCACACGCGCGCACTGTAATGCATATTGAGACTAGTGACGTCACTAGTTTTGTTATGCATCCATTTTCTTTTACTTCCACCACAAGATTTAAAATGTTTTTAACTTTTTTAATTCTGAATAGATTTATAAAATTCTTTTTTACTAGATTTTGGATATGGATACCTTTTGATATATACAATCGAAAAATGGAGTCAAATACCCTATTTAAAGGTTTAATAAAACTCATTGAATGATAAAACCGTGCCCATTTACTGCTGGTTCATTTCAATATCCCGCCCGCCACCGCAGGGGTGGATAAAACCACCCCCGACCGCATCAAAACGATACCACGTAAGCTTTTTATTCGAGCCAGGTTCATTTCCAACTGATATTACGTACTGAGTTTAATTTTATGCGTTATATTCTTTGTGTTCGTGGAATTTATTATTTTAATAGAAATATGGCTACCGACAATTTATGTAGAGATTTTAATATAGAAAATAAAACAAATACTACATATATTGTTGCTAGGGGTTAGAGTTTCCAAAACCGCTACGCACCGTTTTAAATATACTTATGGTTCACTTAGACACCGATTAACGTAAATAATGTATTTTATTAGATTTTTTTTTACCATAAAATACTAATAATTAATATAATACTTAATTTAATAAAATTAATATAAATATTACAACAAATATCTTGTAAATAGAAAATAAGTACTATGTGTATTGACTTGTCATAAGAGCTATATATTTGCCTACGTGACCAATAAAAGAAATTCATTAAATTTTAATTATGGCTATGTACATAAATCTTTCTCAGACATGTTAAGTACCCGACCTCATTTATTACCTACCTATTTGGCTACCTATTTGCCTACCGACCTATTTGGCTTATGTTGTTTTTAGTTACTTTTGTCTGATGAAGTTTGGATCAAACTTGGATATGGCTTTGTAATTAAACAATGGCTACATTTTTAGCATCATTTGAAAACATTTATTATTATTTCAATAATTTTACTCTTAACTAATCTAGAAGTATTTTTCAATTTCATTTCGTCAGTTAACATTAGGTACCTCAATGCGATTTTGTAATCCTATTTAGAATATACTAGTATTAATGTTTGTCTATACTATTCCTAATACGTCATGCGCATATGAATATGTGTATTATAGTCGAGCCGGCAAGGATCGATGTTGACTAATGATGTAACTGTTCCGTGGGGGAACTTTGTTCCATAAAATTTCAAACTAACAGCTACGGGCTCTTCAATACCTTAGTGTTTACGTGCAATATTCTAATTATACCTGGCTTGTAGTACACTTGTGTTGGAGTATGTAATATAATAATATGCCACAAGTAACAAAATGATGTAATGAAATGGAGAATTTAATAAATTATAGCAGGGTTGTTTTTTAACAAATCTATTCAATTGCAATCGCGTTGGTAGCTCGTTGTTGCATTGTTTGTTGGCATATTGTATAGTTAGAAATAAAAATAGAAATGGATTAGTTCTTGTTTAGTTAGACACCAGTTCGAACATATCGATTGTGTTTGTTTTAAATTCTGAATAAACTACAATTTTTAAACGTCGGTACACACACCCACCATCCTCTTCCATCGGCTTTTGTGGTTACAAAGCATTTTGTACACAGATTCGACTTAGGACTGAATCAAAGCTAAGGCAATCACATCTACACAGAAAACCGACGTAAAACATTTATGACACATCTCATTCGCTCCGCCAAACCACAATTCTTCGTGAAATACTTATTTCAAACGACGTGTCCATGCACACAGATTCTTCCTCTTCAGCCACTGGAAATCCATGGATAAACATATGCTTACCACAAGATGCACACCGATTACCTTCAAACATTGTATACGTATAGGCAAGCAGTGTCAGACGCCCGCCTATAAGGTGGTCCGCCGACCTAGTTAAGGTTGCAGGATGTCGCGATGTCCATGAGCGAGGCCTATGTTCAGTGGACTTTTTATGGCTGAAAAGAGAAGAGAGAGAAGAGATTGAGCATTTCTACTTACCTATCACTGGAGACGAGTATGAGCTGCGTGCTGGCGTACTTGGAGCGGCGCTTGCGCACCGCAGACAACGCGGCGCACAGGCTCGGCGCGAACGCACGGCATGGCGGGCACTGAGGATCAAATTACTTATTAATTCTAGTAGCTATCTAAATGACCAAATCATCAATCATTATTATTTTACTAGGTAAGTGAATTTAATGCACATGGTTGACAGTTTATATCGATCCACAAGCACAGTTACTTGTTAGTGACCATCGTACACAAAGGTGGAAAACCGATAATAATCCGTGCAAATGTGTAACAATATGGATCCATCCTTTGTTTATTCGGTTAGGATCTAACCGGCAGATATGTGTTGACTGGAGAGCGACAGTTTGCTGTCTGTGGATATTACATCCAGATTGCATTATATTTACCCTTAGCTGTACTGTAGTTACTTTGTCGTATATTTTTACATACATACATACATAAACTCACGCCTTTATCCCCGAAGGGGTAGGCAGAGGTGCCACTAGGACACCCACATTTCGCCTTGTGTGTTCCGTCCCACGATGTGATAGGGGGCGAGCCTATCGCCATATCGGGCACACATTCCTGACTCCGGACTGATAATGAATAGAAAAATCCGATATCACTTTGCCCGACCCGGGACTCGAACCCGAGACCTCAGCTTTGTAACCGTACCGTAATACAACTACGCCATCGAGGCACTATATTTTTAACAAAGAATTACGTGTAAGTCTTCACAGTTTAACATGTATCAAACAGGTTTGTACCAACTCACCCAATGTGCAGCGAAGTAGAACACCCTCAAAGCCTCCGCAGGCAGGTCCTCATACCTCTTTACCTCCCCCTCTCCTTGAAGTTCCACTCCTCGTAGCACCTCGTGTAACGGCGGCGCGGGCCAGGGGAACCTCTCTCCCACAGGATCGTCCAGGAGAGCGTCCCTCACGTGCCTGCCTCGGATGACCAGGGTGGGGACTCCGACCGCAATGCTGTACTTCTGGGTAAGACGACGCTGGAAAGGGATAGTGATGTGAATTTAAAGGGTAAGGAGGTTTTAATGGAGGAAGATGAGAAGATAGATGACTTAGAGAATTCATTAGAGCAACAACCGGTGTTGGCAATGCAAGTGTAATAATATGCAATTGTCAATGTTAAGAAGGACTTTCTTGACATCTCGTTTGAAGAACGGTTTGTATTAATGATAAAAAAAATGATAAGAATTTTGGTATGTTGAAAGAACTCCGCTATGTTAAGTGTAATGGCTACGAGAATATTTATTTCCATAATAATTAAGCACGAAACAAAACTTGTGGATAAAATGTATTGGTAATGGAGTTAATCGACTTAATAATTAAGGATTATGCAGCAAATGGGCTAGATATCGACTGCGGTTCGAAATTAATTTTTGTTTTGAAAGGTTATATTTATTTAAGCCAAAAATAGGAACTTCGATACAATTTAAAAACACCGTAACTAAAACGTTTTGGAAATACGACTCTCTTCAACACGAGCTAAAATTTTTGATTAAAGGAATCTTCTATAAAATATTGAAAACCATCTAAATAATAAATACAATGGAAATATGAATCGATCGAAGGGTTCTAGACACGTGGTTACTCAGTATTCAGCACGACGCAGTTCCGCGGTAGACGCCACCAGAATTACAACTGCCGTGTATGAGTTTCCGACAACTTATCTAATAAATAATAACACATTGTCGCCGTCATAACCGGGAAAAGTGATAAAGCTTTCTTTGTATGGTAGAAGGGGATCATCGGTTTTTCTAAAGATGCTGGTTATAAAGTTGTACAATTTTGAAAGTACCATAATATGTAGGATAGCTTTTTATTAGTTACATACTTTCGAAAACATGTATTTTAGGTTAATTGCATATTATTAAACAATAAGTCTTATTGGTAACATTATTATTAACGCTTTGTTTTTCTAAAAATAAAATAAAATATCATCGGTTTGAAAAGGAGTAAATTTTACCTGATGGTAAGATTGTATCCATAAACATTCGCAAGTTTAGAATGATCATTGATGGTCAATCTGTGAAAGGGTTTGATTTTTCACCATATTTACCATGGAACATAGTTTAACAGTTATATTAATATGAGTTTCTTTAATACAGCGACAAATGTGTAATATGCATATTGCATCTAGATAAGCCGTCGACATATGAGAACCGAATATTTCCCGCCATTATACAAGATTATCGTCGTTTGCTCTATTGCATTTTCAGACAGTTGTCAATATTTACTATAGTGTCGTTAAACTTAAACTTTAAACTTTAAAAAGTCGAGAATTTTGTAGTAATTTCAAAGGAAAACACTTGGAAAACTCATGTCTTCAGCAACCACATGTGCAGTTTACGTAAATACAGTGCGAACTATTACACCCGTCTAAAATATTTCCAATTCGGGTGGCAGAGTCGCAGCGATAAAAAACAGCTGTATCGGTAAGGAAAATTCACCGCACGCGGGTATCCGTATAAAAGATATCGCTTGCCGACACGAACGGAATACAAAGAGAACTATAAATTAGATTCCGATGTATGAGCTAAACGGCAAAAAACGACCTTTGGACAATATGTGTGTGTGGCTGTTTTATGCATTGTATTTTTTAGCAAGGACGAGACGGGCAAAGAATTATACAGGGTCTATCAAGGCTGCGACCGAAATCGAAGCCGGGTGGTATTATTAGTGACTTCAGACAAAATGCAAATAAAATTTGTAATATCTTATTGATCGTCGTAATGGAGTGATAAATACATAGTTTTCTAAAATAATAATTCCTCACTGGTGGTAGGTCTCTCATATGTGAGAGGCCGCCTGGGTAGGTCCCACCGCAATGTCTATTTCTCCTGCCAAACAACAGTGTAAATGCACTGTTGTGTTCCGGTCTGAAAGACATTGTAGAAAGAAGTAACTACTGGACATAGTGAGATTTAAAATCTTATGTCTCAGGATGGCGGGCGCAGTAGAATGCCAAGCATTGCCTTGTAATTCATGGTGTTGTTTGGTTTTGCTACTGTCAACGAGCGGTCGTATGGCTTACCATCAGGCGAATGGCATGTTTGTCTCGCCGTTCAGCGCAATAAAAAAAATCTATAATTGTTATTTTTATGAATATGTACTTTGTAAGATTACCTTCAATTGTGTACCTACTAGCATCCATTTTCGGACAAAATTAATAAGCAATCCCAATCCCTATCTGAGGATCGATCCGGAAAATAGACCAATCAGAACACATCAAATGTGAGCGTGTCGACAATACCTTGAGCCCATTGGTCTATTTTCACGGTCGATCTTTAGATGGAAATGAAGATCGTTTTTTAACCGACTTCAAAAAAAGGAGGAGGTTCTCAATTCGACTGTATGTTGCTTTTTTTTTTTTATGTTTGTTACCTCATTTCTCTGTACTGGGTAAACCGATTTCGATAATTCTTTCTTTAATTGAAAGCTGGTGCTAGTCGTTTGGTCCCATAAAAATATGGTGACGATCTGATGAATATCTTCGGTCCTGAAGAACAGAACTCCTCAAAATAGAACGGTACAGCAATAATTCTTTTTGCACCTAGTTCAGTATAAGTGTATTACTACAAAGTGGGGCTTAAAAGGGGGAAAGAGTGTAGGGGGGGGGGAGAAAATAGATACTAATGTAAATACTCAATATCTCTGGCAGTACTTAAACGATTAAAAATAAACTATTTTGTCGACAAGTATGATATGTTAGATTGGTGTCATTAAATAATGGTGAAGACCTGATGAATATCTTCGGACTTGAAGAGCAGAACTCCTCAAAATTGAACTGTACAGCAATAATTCTTTTTGCACCTGGTTCGGTATAAGTGTGTTACTACAAAGGGGGGGTTAAAAGGGGAAAGGCGTGTAGGGGGGGGGGGGGGTTAGATAATAGATACAATTAATTTCAGTTTTCAATATAAAAGTTTTACTATAAACAGTAGGTGAAGAAGAGGGAGAGTGAGAGAAATAGATACGTAAATTACCGACGTAAACTAAGAGAATCCGACCTGGTCAGTGTCTAACAATAGCGGATATCATGATTATAATGACTTACAATCTTCTCATAATTTCACAGCAATAATATCATGTTTGGTCTGAAGAATTCGTAAATTTTAAAGACATCGTTTTGATTATATCATGATCACCTTTCTCATCATTACGATGCCTATCAAAACTAAAAAGGGACAAATAAAATAATTTTTAATAAAAAAATAAAAACCGACTTCAAAGTGCCACTACAAAGTAACAAATAATATATATTTCATCGTACTAGTACCCAATTATTAATGTTCTTATTGACTTGACTAGCTAACAAATCTTAAATACGTTACATTTTGAAGGCGGGTCGCTAAATATCAAACACGTATAAATTTAAGCAAATGTTACACCATTTGATATTACATGTAGATCCTGCAATGTTGGCTCAGAAAGGCACATAAGTAAATTAAACACAAATTAATATAATCCTACGTGTAAATTTATTGAAGTTTTAATAGAATTTCTATGTGCCTTACATGTGTGTGGTAGCCTGTTGATAATTATCTAGATATGATCCACGAGACGGTTGACCACCGTCTCGGTTATAATTCCAGGGTATACACCTCCGAAATTATCGGAGTCACTTGTGTGTTGATGATATTCAATTACCAAACTCTTTAACAGTGATATATTTCAATCATAGTCAGGAAACTTGCATGACATAAAGGCCTTTAAGTACAAGAAAGGGTATGTTGTGTCCCATGCTCAACAGTGGACGATTACGGCCTGATATATTAAGACAAATTAATATTCCGTGTAAATCTTGCGTGTTTTTCGCTATAATTAGTTACACAAATTAATGTTAAGCGTAAGGCGTACATGTTCGGCACTTAGCGACCCGCCTTCAAAATATTACGTATTTAAGATTTGTTAGCTAGTCAAGTCAATAAGAACATTAATAATTGGGTACTAGTACGATGAAATATATATTATTTGTTACTTTGTAGTGGCACTTTGAAGTCGGTTTTTATTTTTTTATTAAAAATTATTTTTAATCTCGGCCATATAAGTACAGTGCCAGAGACAAGTTATCGAGCAGCAAAATTCATGTTTCGTTTAATAGTATTTTCATCTATTAATTTTTACTAACGGTCATAAATAATTTAATAAAGGCACATAAAGCTTAAAAAATAATTCAAATACTACACGAGATTTTTATGATTAAAAAGCGTTCCATTTTTTAAAAACGGTCTTTACATTCATTTCGCTTAAAGGCAACATAATTTTACACTGGCCAATGTTCATTAAAAAATACATGAAATGTAATCAAATTCGCTAGTAACGGATCAAAGGGCCGTGTTGACTTTCAATTAAAAACGAATTGAGAAATATATATATTTTAACGGTGTTCAACGACCACAAATTGAAAAAGTCATGTTTGCCGCGAACCTGCGTTGTCTGTAGGGCTGACGGACACTCATTTGCGCTTTTATATATTTTATAAGTAGAAAAAATTAGAAAGGGGTATTAAATTTAAAATAACTTGTGATTAGAGTAACGTTTTTGTTACACGAGGAGTTGTAAAATACCTTTATAACAGGAGTTTGAAAGCGGAAATTCCATTCCATGAGTGAGCTAAGTTAGTGTTCGCGTTTCGCGCTCATCCTACGTATGTCCGGTTTCACCACAAGAGATATTATCCATTATACATCTCTCGTCGGTACCTCTATTTGGATTACATTGCAGTTACAATTCCGTACCATGTACCTGTGTTCACTTCGCGCTCTTATACATATAAAAACTGTGTCAATTATGTTTTTCAAACCAAGTTTCACAGTTTCTCTCGCTTGACAATAGCTCAGTAAAATTTTTACAACCTGTCTCCACTTCCCTTACGAAAGATTCCCACCAAGAATTCCACCCCTGGCAACCCTGCTGGTAATAGGGGTGGCGTAATGTACAAAGTAACGGCGGGGGTGGTCAGTAGACCGTGGCGCGCGCCCAGCCGGAACAGTTCAATCCTTAATCTTAACTGTTACACTAATTGTGTTACCCGCTGCTTGTAATAAACTTTGTGTTAAAGTTTCTAGGTTAAATGACAGTTAGAGAAAACCAGATCTAAATTGATTCAGTAGTTTTTGAGAAAATCACATATATACATACATGCGGGTTAAATGAAGCTACTTTTTGAGGTAGAAAAAAATGAGCAAGTTTGGATCAGCGGGAAAAACAATTTTAAGTGCGTAATTCTCTCTAAGTTATTCATGTCTTGTTTATTGATGCGCTATCTGGAAGGCACAACGTGGAAAACTACGGATTACAAAGTTCCCATGTTAAAAATAAAGAAGTTTCGGATCCTTCAAGTGTGAACAAGCAATTGAATAGACGTAATTTTCTGAGATAATGTCTTGTCCCAAGCTTAAAAAAAAATTCGGGTCATTGTCAAAAACCAATTTAAATGTAATTTTCTTGAAGACCTTTGTGAATCGATGCTTTATCTGGAAGGCGCTGCATTAACCGTCAGAAGTCATTTTACGGTGTGTATGTGTAACAATTAAGCAGGTATAATTCGAATGACAATACATACATGTATCTGTCGCCGTTTGATGATCCATTTACGGCCGGTCTCTATATCCTATCTATCTTTAACTAGAGCTTAAAATAGCAATCATTACTATGGCGATACAATTATACACTTCAATAAACAAAGATAGACATGTATATTTATATTTATATCTTTCTATCTTTGTTTACTGAAACATAAAATGCAGATCTAAATATGTAACGAAATCTCTTGTTAAAGATAGATAGATTATAGAAACTGGGCGTTAGACGGTAGTGCACTTAGTGTGCACTTTACCAGGATAATAAAAGGTCGAAGATAATACAATTGAAACGGTCGAGAAAGAGATTTATGAACAATTCGAAATGAAACCTAACAAGGTTACTTCTACTTACTGCTTTGAGGCACCAATCAAGATTTTATTAAAATAAAATCTTTTAAGATTCACTTAAGTCCCGACAATCCATATACTTAGTATCTTATTACGGGTAATATTAAGATGTGTCCTATGTTTTAGAAAGGGCTCGTTTCTTCGCTAACAACAGCCCGGAAGCTCTCATAGTATTTGATAAATCTATGCTATTGTCACAATGATAGAGCACCCAAGTAACATTTTGAACTGTATAAAAGCTGTATTATAGACTATTTGTTTTCTACAGGCTGTTAAACGTTGCTGTATAAAGACTGTATAGCAAGCTATACAGCCCTTATAACTCTGAAATGGGCCCCAAAATTATACAGCTTTAAGTGTAGATTTTGCTGTATAACAGCTGCATAATAGCTGTACTATTTGGCTGGCTAAGATACTATTTAGATACTTTTATACAGCTTCCATTCTCTAATTTTCCTTTTTATTCTTTTATACAGAATCAGGCTTGTGAAAATCTTAATAGAAGAATAAATATATTATAATTGTGTTCGTTTCTCCATTTCCATTCTCCATTTTATTTCTTAATTTACTATGTGCCAAGGCAGAGACCATATGTGAAGTATAAGTGAAAAAAATATTTGATAACTAAGTGGTATTAAGTACTTTTTCCTGTTTATCGTTGTTATTATGCTTGCGACTGATATTTTTATGTGAATATGTATACTATTTAAAGCTCAAAACTCACGCCCCTTCGAAATAAAGGATATACATACATTTTTTCTGTAACAACAAATATGTGATCATATCTGAAAGCAGTTTTAAGAGTAACCCGGACTGTTCTATTGATAGTAAACGTAATTGTGTGTACTATACAGTTAAAATCCTTTGTAAATTTGTACTGAAATTTCAAAAACAGACAAAAAAATATCTCGTAAAATTGGAAAGCAATTTATAGGTTATGATAAAATGGCGTCCTTAGTTTATACAGCTCTTGCTCTTCTAGTACCTCTTAATGCAGCTTTTTGCATAATAGAGCCGTTATTTAAGAACGCATCTCAGCCTAAAGAGTAACATTGTCTGTACATTACTATTTAAGTACTGTAGAAGCTGTCTTAAAGTCTTATTCATATTCATTTATACAGTTAATTAGGGTTCAGTTGAAAATATAGAAAACCTCATTATGACCAAAAACCAAGGCCCGTAAGACGGTGAGCAAGGAATCGGATTGTTTTATCGAAAGTGTTCCAAATATTTTCATATCATATCATATCATATCTTTATTAATAAAATAATTTACACGTCACAATTTCAACATAAAAACATTAATTATTATAATAAAATAAAAATAAATAATTACATTACAAAATTTATTTTAATTTATTTTAAGGCTATATTAGTTTCAAAATAATCTATAAGCTGGATAATTGTGTATGCCAACACTATAATAATAACTTTAATCTTCTAAAACACGAAAAACTGTAAAAAGGGAAAAATGTACGCCAATCGCATTTGGCTTTAAAAAGGAGTAAATCTAAACTCTTCTACATGAGATAGAATTGTATTACACTATTATAAAGGGAATTGCTTGGTAAGAGTATCCTAGATTTCCGTTGTACAGCTATTATCAAGCTTAACTTGAAGGCTGAACAACAGAGTAATTTTACACCAATATTCAGGCTATAACAATATTTAATGCTCTTGTACAGAAGTAGGTTATACAAAAGTATAATTTGAGAGCAATATACAGTTATTGTCGTATAAAGTTGCTGAACGCAGTTTTTTACGCCGCGGTCTGTATTTTAGCGTTTTCCAATGCTATTTAAAAGCTAAAGGTAAAAATTTAGGCTCTATACAGCCGTTAATCAGCTATACTGTATACAGTTGTACAGTTATACTTTAGTCCAGTCCTAAACATATTTTTACACTCTTGTACAACATTTTTTAAGCTTATAGCTGGTAATGCGCTGGTAAATATAATATTTTTCCGCTTAAATGTTACTTGGGCAAGGTAGAGTCACTACAAAAATATACTTTTTTTATTTTTTATTTTATTGTTTAAGGGACAATCAGTGGTAATTACATTACATTAAATTAACGTTACAAATCACCAACAATAAGTTAAATGTATTACCTTTAGTTGCCACAGCATGCATTGACATTTAAGAAAAAATAGAAATAGAAATTAAAAAAATGTTGACCTATTTAAAACTTATATAAATCTATAAGTTTTAAACTTATTTAAAACTTATATAAACTTATATAAATTTCTAAAGAAACCACGACTTGAAATAAATATTTGAAGTCACACAAACATTGGTCATAACCAACTAACCGCAAAATAAATAGGTAGAATGATTTTAAAAACATCGACGCACGTAACTGTCTTAAAAATCCACACGTGTAAAAATTCATCATCATGCAATCTACAATATAAATTTCCACATGTCGCCAGGATATTTTGCGTAAAATATTAATATTTTAATACAGATAATGGCAGTGAATTGGCCGGGTGCATCTTGCAGGCTTTTAGCCTGATTGCAGTCAGCGACAGTTGCGTCAGTGAATCCTATGTGCACTTCATTTTCCATTGAAACTGAGGAGCCATGGGAATACTTGGGAAGTCAAGAGATGTAGGCCAGTATGCATGGCTTTGTTGATACAGGGTTTAATGCGTGCTGGTTGGTGTATGTAAAAACCTTGTAGCACCTCTGCCTACCCCTTCTGGGAAAAAGGCGTCAGTTTATGTATGGTGTATGTAAAAAGTGATTTCATGAAAATTAAGTTGGAACTAGTTAACTTTTTTTATTACAATGAATGGCGGGACGAACGGGATTCCTAGTTAACTACCGTTATTACTAGTTAACTAGGAACTACTAGAACTAATTAGGACTAGCTATTATCAGATTTTGAGCATGCTGGAATAATAGTGTCGACCAGCGTAAGGTGATCAGGTAATACTTCTATGAAGTGTAATGCGGCTACCTCGCAATGCAAACATAAATCAGGTACAATGATTGATGATAATATGATGATGCAATTTCTTTAGTACGTCTTGGATCCTCCTCCAACAATGTTTTACTTCCTCACTAGGAATCAAACCCACTATTTACGTATATTCATGTAAAGCTACCCTTCAAGCGACAAGGTGAGGTTAAAAATAGCGTTGTGGCGGCGGTGTGGCTTCCGTCCGCGCTATTTACAAGGCGATAATTATTACACTAACTGCTGCGGTGCGTTGTGGACGGAACTAGAAACTATTTTGGGGGCGTAAAGGATTCATAGTTTATATAATGTGTGGGTTGACAATAAAAGGAAGTCACAGAGGATAATATTGACTAAATGCTGGGATGTCTAGACGTAACAAAAGTTGTTATTTGGTATCTTTTGTCATACAGAACTAGACAAAGGAGATATGTTATTTAGAAATCGCAAAAACATATCACAATCGCAAAATTTATCAGGTAATGTCACTAATACAGTCAGTTTTTGACAATTTATTTATTATCATTAGGAAATGTATTATATTAAAATTCATCCAAGATCTATTGGTGCGTGGCGAAATTTGGAACTACAAATAAAACAAAATAAAACTATTTAATGCATTGTTTGAGATATGTTTAAAAAAAACATTTATACTCGTAATGTAATAGTATTAAGATGTCCAATGTAATAAAATTAAAAATGTAAAGAGAGAAAACTATTCTAACTTTTTTATAACGGATTTGAACGCCAGTAGTCGATGTATAATCCACGAATGAATAACATTTCATTGTCAATTCTACCGACATTGCTGTCTTAAACGAATTGATGAGTACATCCGACACAGGGTGACACTTTTATTAGTGCAAAGTGTATGCAATAATTTCATACGGGCCAAACATGGTAATGACACATGTCTTAACTAACGATTGATTGACAAGAATAAAAATAACAAAAAGTTATGTGACAACTAGCGACTCGACTCGGCTTCGCCTGCGTGCCAATACTTTTTGACAGGGAATCAGTTACTGCAACATTTTTCATTAACGTTTCACTTCTATTGGTCATAGCGAGATCTTATACAGCCTATAGCTTTCCTCGATAAATAAGACATCAAACACTGAAAGAAATGTAGAATTCGAACCAATAGTTCTTGAGATTAGTGCGTTCAAACAAACAAACTCTTCAGATTTTTATATGAGTGTAGAATCGATGGGGGCCAAAACACCGAATATTTCTCCTGAATACGCCACTGTCTCAGTTTTGTTAACATTTCGTGGTTTATTAACATGGTTTCAGTCACGCTCCGGTAAATCACGTGATTGTATGGGAATGCCGTGGATTCCCATGATGGGAGTTTGAAAAAGTTTAAATTATAGTTGTACTGAACTTGTTTAGACCGCGTTTTTATACCTCGCTACGTAAATAATAGGCGTAATTTGTAGTAAGGCAATAATAATAAAATGTATATTTTTATGCAATATTTTAACAAAAACTGGTGTTAGAATTATTCACAACTATAAATTTGACAGTTTAATAATGTAGTTCACTTGAATTTAACATTTATTGTAGTGTGAATAAAACAGACTTAAAGACGTTTGCCATCGAAGTTCGTTGGTGGTCAACATTATCTCAGTCCGATCCAAAAGGTTTGCCAAATCTTTTCTTTACCGCACTATAAAGCTAAGCAACAGTTGGTCAACTCATGTGTTCCCTCCTAGCTACCATCCTACCACCGCAGCGTGAAGAAGCAGCTAAGCAGGCCGGCACAATTGTTTTGCTAGGCAAGAGATTTTAGTCTATTACCCGGATTACTAATACATTACTGGTAGGTCTCTCATATGTGGGAGGCCGCCTGGATACCACCGCAATGTCTATTTCTCCCGCCAAACAACAGTGTAAATACACTGTTGTGTTCCGGTTTAAAGGACATCTTATGTCTCAGGATGGCGAGCGCAGTAGAATGCCAAGCATTGCTATGTAATCCATGGTGTTGTTTGATTTTGCTACTGTCTATGAGCGGTCATATCGCTTACCATCAGGCGAATGGCATACTCGTCATACTACCGCACATACAATCAGATGCGGTAAAGTCATTTTGTCGTAAAAGGATAAAACGCTTAAGCTATGTTTATAAACTTATATACATTCTCCGTTACTTGGTTAAGATAAGATTTTCTTTGTAGTTGGCAAGGATTCAAAGCCTCGTGTGCAGCGCGCAGTATATTTTATTTAAATGTATGCAAACTTGTAGAAACTTAGAGGTGTATGGAGTTCTGTGATGTAACTTAGTCTTCACTTATTGAACTAAACTTGTAACATTTTATGAGTCTCGGATTCATTTTATTTATAATGGTTACTTGTTAGCGAGTTTCAGTTTTATTTTTTATGTGGACATGGTGTTAAACTTCTATCTACCTTATGTTATAAATAAAATTATAGCTTCAATTAAGTTAAAATGTATTGTTATAATCAATTCATTGTAACGTTTATACTCTACGAACCGTGACAACCCAGGTTCGACGTCCAGATTTAGGTAGTTCACACGCAAGACTAATGTCCCAAAAGTGTTAATAATAGAGGTACAACGCCATTGTATTTTTTTAACTGCTGTTTAAAATAACTAACCATAGATTTATACGCACATTTACAGGAATGATACTGCAGCTTCGCAAGTACGAAAGGTACAATTACCCGCAACACATAGCAATAGCTCCCTCCCTCTAATAGTAAACACGGCCCTCGGGCACAAAACCCCGTGTTTAAGGCCTCGGCTGAATGGTGTAATGTCTACAGAGGGTTGCGGAGGGCTCGGAGGGTCGTTGAGAGCGCTGCTAGTCGAGTGCACTCGCAGGGACGCGAACATGCCAGTGTCGGTAATCCGTCTTGTTCCGTGTTTCTATTGCTGTTGGAATTATAGTTTTGTATGGGAGTATTGGTAGAATTGAAGCTAAATAAGTCTAGTCTTGCCCCGCTATTGAGGCCACCAGCATATCTAAGATTTAATCACAAGATTTTTAAAGGTTTCTCTGCCTACCGTATTTAGCAAAGTGGCAAATTAAAGGGTGTGCTGTTGAAATATCTATACTTTATAAAGGGAATATTGATGGGAGTAAAAGGCAATGAATCTAATCTTTGCTCTGATGTGTTAAGCTTGCAATATTTATACCTATTATTTTAGACTTTTAAACAAGGCTTTCGAAGGACTCTAGGTAAGTGTGGGGTAAGGTTGAAAAAAGATTGAGCAAATGAAGAAACATCATTTAAAAAAGAGGATAAGTCTTTGCTTTCTAATGGGTCGTATATTAGCTAAAATATATGGATAGATAGGGTGCAAATGACCATATTCGCTCAAATTAATACTAAATTGATGCATAATAGCTATTCAAGACACACGCATTGTTTAGTCACGTAATAGCCTTGTATGTAATGTAATGTAACTACAGATGTATAGAATTGCATCGTAATGCGCTGCGCGTATCGCCAATGACATTATCGACGGCTCTTTGACACGTAACAGCGTATTCCCAGAATTAGCCGTGTTAATTAGTCTAGACTTGATATCTATGAACACTATTCACAGGGTATCATTTCATTCATATCTATGATCACAGGGTAATGTGTAAACTAGAGTAACAGAGCTACACAAGGGACGGGACGAATACCCTGAACCGACGCAATTGCTTTAAGATTTATTTAAACAAACACACACATGTTGCGCAAATGTACTACGGTATATTGATATTGGATTTTTCTATTCATTTATCAGTCTGGAGTCAGGAATTTGTGTCCGATATGGCGATAGGGTCTCTCCCTATAACATCGTGAGACGAAACACAATAGGCGAAATAAAGGTGTGCTGATAGCCCTGCCTACGTCTTCTGGTAAAAAGAGGTGAGTTGTAGTAGGTATATACCGGGTATATCAAGACTGCGACCGAAAACGAAGCCGGGTGGTAGTTTTAGTGGTTACAGACACAAAGCAAATAAAAATTTTGCAAAATAAGCGACAGATTTTTTTTTGCAATTTTTTAAAAATCTTTGTATTTTGGTCGTAAATACCTAGTTATTGCGAAAATAGTAATTTAAACCCTAACGTACCATTGCGTCTTAAAAATAAAATGGTGTACATCATTATTTTAGGAAAACTATGTATTTATTACTTAAATACGACGATAAGTAAATAGTAACCAAAAAAAGTTGAAGAGCGAAATTTTTAGTTGCATGGTGTCTGAAGTCACTAATACTACCACCTGGCTTCGTTTTCGGTCGCGGTCTTGATATACCCTGTATGTTTTACCATCTACAGAAACATCTTTATCGATGTTCGTTACAATTTGACTTTGATCTGTCGGTTCTGCATTATTTAATTAATCTGTGGCCACGAATGCGAGAGGCTGAAATATGTCGATGGTACGAGGTGGTACGAGGCTACAATACCGTACAATGTGCATTGTGCGCTGTCTCGCGTCTAGCCAGCGAGTCGGCTTTCGAGTTCATCGCCTTACAGCCTTATTAAACATTTCTAGTTATATTTCCATATTTACAAATGTATTTTTAAGATAGTTGTTTCATCTAATGGTTTATCTTCGACTGCCTAATTATACTGTGTTTATAAATACCCAACATTAATTTACAAATGTTGCAAAATATTGATTCTAATAATTTTACGACGGGTTGCTTGTTGTTGAACCATTTATCTAGATTTGTTTTTTGAATGGAGAACTTACATAGAATCGATTATCGGCTTGATATTGGGTTGTGATCAGGTAAGGTTATAAAGAACCTTTATGTAAACAAATAAGAATTGTCTAAGCATGGAATATTTCATTTAGCGATTGAATAATATTTGATAATACATACATATATAAACTTACGCCTTTATCCCCGAAGGGGTAGGCAGAGGCGCCACCAGGTCACCCACATTTCGCCTTGTATGTTCCGTCCCATGATGTGATAGGGGGCGAGCCTATTGCTATATCGGGCATATTTGATAATCTCAAGGATAAAACCTGCCCAGGAACCACAATTCAATTTCCTAAAGCATTCCTTAATCAATCACCCAAACATTTCGACATTCCTTTTACCCTGATAGATCGTTACAGGGGTTAGGCCAGGCCCACATAATGCGGTTAGACGCTGTCCCACGCGGGCTTAACTAACACTCGATAAGAACAGACAGCCACCGAATGTTTGGATGTTTGCCATACTCGGGTTGACCGCACATAAAATCCCTTACTGTGTAGCCAGCGTGGCGTCGTCCGTGGCGTCTTGTGTTTACCGTATCGGTTAGTTATGGTATTAAATTGTGAGTGGAATCAGGGCTGCTCTATCTAAAATTTCCAAGGTTGATGATATTGGCAAAACTTGTAAAAATGTGTTGTGTCTAACTTTGTGTCATTTAAGCTTGCTTAAGTTGCTTAGAGCTTGCTTGTTGTTGCTTAAGAAAATAATGAACACAGGACCCAAAAGTAGCTTCTCAATGGAGCATGTCTTTCCATCATCCTATTTGAAGCATGAATCAGGTCCATAATTTTTTACCAACCGATAAGCTCGCTTATGTCACCTTTGGTTCAGTGAACTATGCACCGGGTCGGATTTGCTTCATGGTTCTAAGATCACAATAGAACAAATTAATTATTACAGAGATCAGCGACCAAAATACACATCAACTTATGGCTTGTTTGCAGATCATTATTGAATCATTAATTAAATTATTAGCTTTATTAGTAAACGATATTAAAATGTACTTCTAGTTCCTATTCTTTAAAGATAGTAACTATTTAAGAGCTTACACAATTTGTTAAAGAGCATCCATATCAACTATAGATCATAATAAATGTGAGAAAAATAAGCCATATGAATATGACCTCTAGGCGTGAAAACTGCGCATTTATTGTGAGTATGATTAACCCTTAACACACTGTCCCTATACCAGTTTGTGGGGGAATATATTTTATGAAACTAGACTGGGTTATGGTTCCTGGCATGACTCAATAATTGCTGCTGTCACCAAACACGAACATCCGGGAAAACGGTTTCATATTGGGATGTGACATGGGACTTTATTCGTATCCTCCTCACTCCAGCGAAATGATACCACAAAAATAAGCTAAATCATATAATAAACGTCCATTACAGTAATAATGATAAAATTGAACATAAATGAATACAGAAACATAAATCTTGAGTCCACCCCAAATTTAAATAGGTCTGAGCACTCTGCTTTATCTTTTCCGTTTCCTGTGCACCCACAGATAAGTATTTTGTGAATAAAACATTAGTTTTGCGTCTCTGTTTATGATTCGCTGAGTACTTATATTTCGGCTGTCGATGAATAAAATCCCTTGGAAATTTGAACTTGAAAGGCAACTCTATTCATTTGATTTTCATTTTGCTCATTTAATCGTTTACAATTATTGCTAGGTTTTAGGTTAAATGTCATGTACATATGATTGTTTTCTTCATTCAGCCTGTGTAGGTTTCGACAACGCCAACATAACAAGGTATTGTAGTGTATTTTAATTACTTTGTCATACTACTATTGCATACATGACTAAACTATGGATACTTTGACAAATCCCTATTAAATCCATCAAAGCTTACGGCTTAAATGATAAAAAATGAATCCTTTGGCGCTTCCATACCAAATCTATCGAAGTTAACAGCTTTAATGTTTGGTTTGCATGCCTACAAAATCCTCTTTATCCCGATCTATGTTACTAACGAAGGATATTTCATCAGGAACACGCAAGAAACATTCGCATAATGAGGCATAATGCCAGCTCGTACGCTGTTAAAAATGCAGACGTCGGTAATCGTCGTTGCCTCGGGGTATGTGTCGGTTTGTGCACTAGTTTACCAACCTGGCTGGGTTATTCCTTTGACAGTAAAAGGATGTAAGATTTGGGGATGTTAGTTGTATGAATATGTGATTGGAAAATTGTGTCAGCTGTATCTCGCCAATGGACACTACCTACAATTTTTTTTGTCCAAAATAGAAATAAATGTTATCAAATAACGAGCGAAAATACCACACCAATCTTTTACCGCCTCCTTTCCAGGAACTCATCAAAACAACAAATATTTTTAGTCTGTGCCTGCCGTCTCGCGCGCCTGGCTGCGCAGGTTCGCATGAAACAAAACAAAACCGGTGCAATCTGCCTCACGTGCGTCTTATTTATCGTCTGTGGAGGAACATTTGCAATTCATACTGCACCACAGATTACTTACATCACTACTGCACTGAGTGATAGTGTTTTTGTGTAAGTGAGGTCGAGAAGTCCACTTTAAAAAGTTTATTATGCAATAAGTAATAATAGTATAAGTTTATTATTATGTAAATTTAACATTGAGGTTAGGAAGCAAGAAACTTAGTTCAAAGTCTTTAAATGGAATGACCGGCTGAAAAAATGTTGCGAGTTTTTTTAACGCAAATTACCATTTTTGAAGTTAAGTGTTTGGTCAATGAAACTTATTCAATACTCACTTTTACACTCAAAGAAAACCCTCGAACATTTAAAAGTCTTTCGTAAGAATGGTTAAAGTAGGAATATTTATTCCACCAACCCTCACCAGACCAGCACAAACTAAGGCACTAACACAACTCTTCTTAATCCTTGAGGAAGGCTCTATCTCGCAATGATGCAAAAATATTGATATACGTCGAAGTATTACGAAGTTCCTATCACAATACTCATAACATTGGCGTAAAAACACAAAGCAGACAGACTAGAAGCATAGGGGTTTGCCATTGAAACATCCCCATACACAGAGCACAAAGAAAAAAGAATGCAAGGGGTGCGCGACAAGCCTATCATGCTATCAGGGTATCATACAGCTGTTAATCTCCTGCTAGTATGCGGAGGTATAATTAGGGTTGGAGCTTCTAGATACCGTAAGCGCTTTTAGAGAGAAATTTGAAGTATTTTTTGGTTTAGTGAAATGTCCCTATGTTCAGCTTTGGGATGTTCTGGTGCTTATTAGTTTATCTTGGAATAAGATTTATGGACTTAGCTTATAAACACTCCTTCTGTCTCTTTCTTTCGTTCTTCTACAAAAGTTTCAGGTGGGACGAGGAATCTTTCATGAAGATCCTTAAGTTCTTGCCCGGAAATAAAGCATATGAAGACCGTGACCAAAACTATTAGCACTGTAAGCCCGTAAATATATAAAGTTTTATTGACTCAAATTCTTAACAAAGCTGTTATGCTCAAAATACATTGTATTTACGCTTATGAGATCTCTAGCATTTATCCTAGTACTTCTGATTCACCAGCCCTGAAATGCTTCGATGGCGATGGCTAAGAGTCCTGCCCAGGTGAGGGACAATGGATGATGACAATGACAGCGTCCGGCGCCACGGCTCGGTTACGACACAGCGCTGTGTGTTCACTCGTCGAGCAGAAATATTGCAATATCCTGATGAATTGTTGGCGCTATCGATGGTGTCTGTAGGGAATTGACTGTTAAAAACGCTGTTTATAGATTCACAATTAACAGTTTTCGACGCATGAGAAATGTTTATATATCTTAGTATTTGAGGTTTAATCAAACTCTCCGATGACGAAGTCCCTTACACAGTAGTGAGGGTTTACGGGCTGTTTTAATGCGGTATTTGAGTTTCTCCAGCCCTAAAACGCTTCGACGGCGTTGGCATGATGAGGGACAATGTATGAGGACAATGGCGGCGTCCGGCGCCACGGCTCGGTTACGATACAGCGCTGCGCGCTCACTCGTCGAGCAGAAATATTGCAATATCCTGATGAATTTCCTGGCGCTGTCGATGGTGTCTGTAGGGAATTGACTGCTTGCAGATGGGTTATTCGTGGAAAAACGGTGCTGAATGGTAAGGGCTATATTCTAATTGCTATTGAAAAGTCATTATCTGATCTAATAGTTTTTTCATGTGCTATTCTTGCTTTACTGTTGTTGTTTTTTAGTATTTCAAAGTCAAACTGTTAGGATTTCTGCTGCAAATGGTGATTTATCATCAGGAAATAAAACTTCAATATGATTTATAATTCTGCGTAAAACATCAAGGATGATTGCAGTAGAAATGCATAACTATAGAAAGTAGGTAATTCACGCACAGATTACAAAACAGACCACGTTACTTCCAGGTTATAACGTACTTAAATTACCTTCTAGGAAAATGTCTACATCAAGTACCTTACCCCGTTGATTAAACTTTAACCCAAATGAGAAATCCAAGTTGGAAAAGTAACAGAAAACATTGAGGTCGAGAATCTCGGCTTTCTTTGTCGCTTTGTCACTTTAATACGTCCATTTGTGCTAGACCTTTGACTTTTGCGTCCTTTTGCGTAGAGCCACAGCTTTTTATGTCAGCCGCGTGACCTCGTTAGGAATCTAGCTACATTTGACCTGAGGACTATCTGACGATCTTGGGGTTTTGTTGGGTAATTTAAGGATTCAAATTCAGTTTTGACTGAGTCCGGTTTTACTTAATACGATTTGTAGTTTTACAAAACGAAATAATTTTGGCGTTTTTTTTTTACTTTAAATGTGTTTTTGATATTATATACAGCGCTATGTACTTTAAAAAGTTTAAGTTTATAAAGCAAGCATAAAAGTTATGACCACCTAAATTATGATCTACAATTATATATTTCTAATTATATTTCTCGCTTGGCAGCATCTCTTCTCAAGATGTCAACGACGTAGAAAACTCTAGTTAAATACATGTACCTACATAAGGGAAAGTCCTACAGTACCGGCCGGCATACAGTACCGGCCAGTTACAAATTCTCTAAATCTATAATAGATGGCACTGACAGTTTTACGCTATTTAGTGCGGTACCCTCGTGCAAGTATATGCCCCACGCGGCGTCTACCTGTCACAACCGGTTTACTGTCAGTGTAAAGATTTCTGTTGCGCGCGATGAATGTATGCTACGTAATTAAAATTCTGTAGGTGATTTTCGAAGTTCAGGGATTCAATTTAAAAAAAAATATCCTGGTAAGTTTAGTATGCTTATATGGCTATTAAAAACCGAATATTATTTCAGCCTATGTACGTTTGTTTTCATCTGAAATCGAAACTCTTATTTTTTCCGTTTCCTCCAGTGCCGGCCAGTACGCTGTCCTGCAGTACCAGCCATTCCTTAAATTAGTTTAAATGTTTGCATTACTTGCAAAAATTACTACTTAATACACGAAAATGCCAAATGATACAAATGATGGTCGGACGAGGCAAAAAAGGGCGCCTGAGATCCGGCAGATATGCATAAAGCTGTAGAAAAGGTACTGAATAACAAGATGAGTGCACGTCAAGGCGCAGAAAGCTATTAGATACCCCGAAAAACGCTGAATGACAGAATTAGTGAAGAGAAAATGAAGAGTTACTGCATGAAGTCGTAAAGCTGAAATAAGTGAAATTATGACGAGTTTTCCGTACAAAAAGATGCTGGAAGGGAAACAAAATAGACAAAAAAAGAAATAGTTTTCAGTTTCAGGAAAAGGTGGTAATAGAAAAGGTAAGACTTTACTGTCAGCAAGAGATGTCAGTAAGAAAACAAAAAAAATACAATCGAAAACCTACCTTCTACTCACAGACCGATTGAAGAAGAGACAGTTTGCCCTTTGTGTGCTGAATGTCATGAAGAAGATTGGATACGGTGCGGAAACTGTAAAATTTGGGTCCATGAGGCTTGTGCAAATATATCGGAGCTATCCGATCAGTATATTTGCGATGATTGTATTGCCTAAATGGTTACATTCTTAGTGGCCGATACTGTAGGCCTATTTTTTTTAGTCTGTATTTTCTTATTCTTGGAATAAAGCTGATTTTGTCTAAACGATTTGGTTGTTTGTTATTTTTATTAATAGCACAATAGTTCTTTTAAATATATCAGGAGGTATTGAATATTTAACATTAAGAACTTTGATTTTTTTGTTGATAAACCTTAAGGTGACGGTACTGTAGGACTCTCCCCTACATAAAGTCACGCCTTTTTCCCAGAAAGGGTAGACAGCCGTGCTACGTGTACAAGGACTGAAGACACCGACATGACGCATTGTATGTTCCGTCCCAAGATGTGATAGGGGCGAGCCTATCACCATATCTGGCACAAATTCCTAACTCCGGGTTGCTAAAGCATAGAAAAAACTCTAGTTATGCATATTTAAAATATTAATAAAAATTAAAGTTTAAATTAAAGTTCTTGTTAATACATATGAGTTTAGTAAGGGCGGCAAAGTGCATCGACCTGCGTGGAGGTTCGTTTGTTTTGTGCAAGTTATTGCAATAAAACCTACGTGGCGAGCGTCACTTCGCGCCGCGGCGGTCATCAAGGCGGTATTCATATTTAATAGTCACGGGTATGGATCTAGTACAGGAATGTGGGGGATACGCCTCCCAGAACGAATGTGAGTGATATGGAAGAAGAACTTCTAGGACATGTGCGTTAGACACGTGAAAGGTTTAAATATTCAATAGAAAAAGTAAAACGGAAGATTACGGTAGAAATCCTTAGGGAGAGGCCAATGTTTTGGACTTCACGAACGGTGGTGGACGAAGATGATAAGCAAAAGAAGTGACAAAGGTTGTGAAAAACGTATTTGCATATTAGTATAACACAGTCAAAAAAGGCGTAGTTTTGTGTGGAAGAACTTTGTGTTAAGGAACTCTACACTGAAACCAACCTCATCCTTTATTTAAAAGCATATAGAGAAACCAATAAACATTTGTTTTGTTTCCATAACAAAATCTTCCTAGTACTTTCTGATGTCCTTCACATGAAAGACATTCCATTAGGATGTAACGTTTCAGAAAAAAAATCTTCGAATTTCACTCCCCATCGCTTTCTGAATCCTTGTATAATGTAGTGTCGAACGCACGGCTCGGCGTAGTATGTGGCCGGCTATTAATCTCCGGTCAGCGAGTTCGATACGACGCGTGGCCAGTATGTGAGATATTTTCATGCACTCCGACTTGTAAATGTTTTTTATTTTTCATAAAGGTGACAGTTTCTATTTTGACTGACTTGTATGTATTTCTAAGATTAAAAAAAATATATTAATGCTTTTGGATTCGCTTTCGTTCTATTTACATTTGTAACTGAAAAATGTAAGACAAGTGACGTATAACAATTAGGAATGGTTTTAAAATAGGTTATGGTTTAGAAGAATCCGTGTCCTTTAATCAAATAAATTCATTTTTTAACATCACCTTCATTAGTAACAGCCAATAGCAAAATATTAGATCCTCCAAAAGCTTTCAATTAGATGCTAATATTATCCAACCAACCTTGTTATCGAACTTAGGACTCTACAGAACAGCGTGTATAAATTGCTACTGAGCCAGTGGCACGATATAAATAATTCAAATTACCATCTGAATACGCTCAAAGTCAATAAACAAAAGTCAAACAGAGATTCTGCCTGTAATTAAACATGAACAGCGGGTCCTTTATTTGTTTTCCCGTCCTTTTGATTTTAATCACGACCTTTTTAATGCCAACTTTATTAAATTCAATGTTCATTCTATGTTTAACATGTTCAATATGCTAAAGCTATGAACAATAATAGTTTGAAGTTCAGTTGTTTTATAATGTCTTCAAAAATGGAGTAGTAGTGGAGTAGTATGTAATATCTGAATCTGAATTGCACAATGTTTGCACATATTAGTTCTAGGATTCAATGTAATATCAATCAATCCACTATATGTATTTTATTTCGAAAAACAAGTTTTATTTGTAGGTAACTGGAATTATTTCCCTAAGGGCTAAAGCGAGCAGACGGGAGCCCGCAAGAATAGACTAAAACTTTTTGAATATTGAAAAAAAAAAAATGTACCGAGTCACGCCGATACAGAACAAAAAGTACTTCAAAAGTATTCTGTTCTATTTGTTTTGAGGAGTCAGTCACATTTAGGACACTGAAAGATATCCCTTTCATGCAAATGCTCAGACCTAAATGCAATTACCACGAAACATTTAATAAAAAGGCAAAAATCAAATCTTTTGCAAAGAATTCGTACTGATTTACACAAACATCCGTCTAATGACAATCTTAACCAAATCCTTACGAATACTGAATACTCTAAGGTGTCAATAATGAAACCCTTTTGTAGATCTCTGCAGACTACATCTATAGGGTTGAGTTCCAGCTAGAGGGTTGAAGTATCCGTTTAATGTCTGCAATCAATGGTTCTTTAGATGTCGGGGTATCACGCCCCTTGTAATTAACGCTTCAGGAAGTCCCCCAGTCTACCATCAAATATTCAAAGCCTTTCCAATACTTTGCTAACATTTCAGGCGTTTTCTTTGCGAGACGTTTAAAAATCAATAGTAATGAGGCGTGTTGGCACGTTTGGTTGGAAAATGTGTAGATAATTTTGTTGTTGTTGTAGTAGCACTTATTATACTCTACAATATAATTATTTTTATTCTTTTATCAGCCCATATACGCCCACAGCTGAATAATCCTCCGGAAATTTCGATTGCAGGGCTTAGGCCAAAGTCCATCACGCTGGCCTATTGCGAATTGGTAAAGTTTACAATATCTTGTTAAGATTTTTGTGATATAAAGGTTTACTCACGATGTTTATGTTCATCGTTAAGGGGCGTGGTAATTATTGAACAGGGTACCACGCAACATAGTGAAAAAATATAAACAATATTTTTTTTTCAATTTTTTACATTGCGACGTCGAACCCACACCTCACTAGCTCAATGTTCATCTGGTTTCCTTAGAAGAGTGCCTTGAACGGTGTTATTAAAGAAAACAGAGCGTCTTTTATGAATAGCATAAGACTGATTAAAAAGAACCGTTCGGTGTCACTTCTATTATTTCAGTTCTCTCGAAGGTACAATGCGAGGTTTGTTAAAGAAAACTTAACTTACGAGTATACTTATTTATATTTTAAAAGGCATGATGTTTAAGAAATATATAACTTACAGAGAAAAGCAGAAGGGGGAGTATTTAATATGGATTTTTTTACGAATAATAATTCGTAAGCAGTGATTTCTTTGTTTATTTGCATGTGTGTACTTTTTATTAACCGACTTCAGAGGAGGTTATCAATTCGTACATTTTCTTTTCTTATGTATGTTCACCGATTACTCTGAGATTTCTGATTCGATTTACGTAATTCTTCTTTAGTTGGATGCAAAATAGCTGCCATTTGGTCCCATAAAAAGTTGGTGAAGACCTGATGAATATCTTCGGACTTAGAGAGTAGAACTCCTCGAAATTGAACAGGTTTCCAATGGTTTTTACGCAATAGGTTCAGTATAAAAGTCAAATTGTAGTGAGGTAGAG
This sequence comes from Deilephila porcellus, assembly GCA_905220455.2. Taxonomy (NCBI): domain Eukaryota; kingdom Metazoa; phylum Arthropoda; class Insecta; order Lepidoptera; family Sphingidae; genus Deilephila; species Deilephila porcellus. Next base: position 11,699,358 of record LR999991.1, read on the forward strand.
AAAAAGGGGTGGGGGTGTGGAGGGGGTGAGAAAAATAACATGCATGTAAATACTTAATATCTTCGGCAGCTTTGAACCGATTTTAGTGATTTTTCTTTTGTTTGATGCGGAATAGCTGTCATTTGGTCCTATAAAATATTGGTGAAGATCTGATGAATGTCTTCGGACCTAGACAGTAGAACTCCTCAAAATTGAGTAAGTTTCCATCAATTTGCAAGTAAATACTTAATATCTTCGGCAACATTGAACCGATTTTAGTCATTCTTCTTTAGTTTGATGCGGAATAGTTGCCATTTGGTTTTATAAAAAAGTGGTGAAGACCTGATGAATATCTTCGGACCTGGAGAGTAGAACTCCTCGAAATTGAGTAAGTTTCCATTAATATGCATGTAAATACTTAATATCTTCGGCAGCTTTGCACCGATTTTAGTGATTCTTCTTTAGTTTGATGCGGAATAGTTGCCATTTGGTTCTATAAAAAATTGGTGAAGACCTGATGAATATCTTCGGACCAATACAGTAGAACTCCTCAAAATTGAGTAGATTTCCAATGGTTCTTTTTGTAACAGGTTCAGTATTAAAGTCAAATTTTAGTAAGGTAGAGATAAAAGGGTGGGGGTGAGAAGGGGGCGAGAAAATGAAAATAATGTAAATACTTAATATCTTCGGCAGCTTTGACCCGTTTTTAGTTATTCTTCTTTAGTTAGATGCGAAATAGCTGTCATTTGATCCCATAAAAAATTGTTGGAAGACCTGGTGAATATTTTCGGACCTAGACAGTAGAACTTCTCAAAATTGAGTAGGTTTCCAATAGTTCTTTTTTAACAGGTTCAGTAATTACGTCGAACTATAGTGAGGCAGAAGAAGTGATGGGAGTGAGGAGGAGGGTGAGAAAATTAAGTTACTGTAGGCGTTTTGCTCTTATGAGCGTTGTTAACGAAAATTGAGTTTAGCTCACACTAAAAAGTAAAAAATAAAAAAAACTACATTTAAAAAAACCGACTTCAACTACTAAAAAGTATTAAATAACTTAAGAAAGATTTGTTTTAATACACCTCTTATGCAAACCTATACCTTTCATATCAATAAAATACAATTATTTATATGTGCTACCTATTGATAGGTTTGAAGTCGGTGCCAAGCCCTAAACAAAATAAAACTTAATATTATAAACAGCTTAGTTTCTGTAAACAAATTTTTACGCTAAAGATTAACCTACATAAATAATCCTTTATGCATGTTTTGAAAACAAACTAATAATGGAATTAAGTAATAATGAATACCTACTATTATAAAAACAACTTATATACTATACCTTCGTGCAGCAGATAAATTATACAACTCTATAATATATAAATTAGGTTACAACGAATAAAAATTTTACTATATTTCGAGACGACCGTCTACCTCGTTTGCCCGCTTGGGTCGTTTTCATTGTTCTAGACTAGTATAGACTTTTTCAATATTTTTGAATATGCGACACTTTTTCAGTTTAAAAACTTCTGGCGACCCCCGTGGGCGATAGACAGACTCAAAGTTAGTGATTTAGAAGACTGTGTTAATGAGTTTCTCCATTTTGGTACCTAAATTTATTATGAACACCTATACTCTGTAAGAATGGCGACTTCTTGAATAAGGCCCCCAGGTGGTCGCGACCCACAGATTGAAAAACACTGTTGTAGACAAAGCTATCCCGCTCAAGGTCACGCGCGGCGAGTGTAGGTACCTAATATTGCATTTGGCTTGGCACCGATTTCAAACCTATCAATAGGTAGCACATATAAATAATTGTATTTTATTGATATGAAAGGTATAGGTTTGCATAAGAGGTGTATTAAAACAAATCTTTCTTAAGTTATTTAATACTTTTTAGTAGTTGAAGTCGGTTTTTTTAAACGTAGTTTTTTTTATTTTTTACTTTTTTTTATTTATTTTATTTAAAAAATGGTACACCAGTGCAGTAACAGTGTATTATGTTGTATATAAGAACTACTTAATTATGTGCTAAATTAAACAATGCAGATTATTTTAATCTGTCTTGTAAAAGTTGTTGTATATAATAATAAGTTATTGTAAACGCATTTGTATCGAAACAAACGGTACTGGAATATGATTACCGCTTGGTGTAATTTCCTAAACCTAATTTCCTCTACCCAACACAGAAAACCCCCATCCTCACGAAAGGTCAGACAGAATTTCGTTCCAAAACACAAGGCTTTTAATCTGATGGGATATTGACCGGATAGTCATTTCCTGTGACAATGTTATCTGGGATCCTAAGAGCTGCACTTATCTGATCAAACATCGCCTCCGCACCGAACCGTCAAATGTGCTTTTATTCTTGGTGTATTCGTAAACTTCTGGCTTTTTCAGTATTGGGTTTGTATCCAAGGATACATGTGTAAGCTTTACGTTTGTGTTGGTTTGGTCTTCCTAGAATCTGTCAGTTTTGGTGATTGGTATAATTTTAGTATATGCTGTTTTAGTTGTGGGACTATGAATAATGGTAATATGAATGGTAAAATGGTATAAGCATCGATTCTGAATATTAACCAATCGGCTTGAATATGTAACTATTTCTGATTAGGTTAATTTGGGGTTTGATTCTTACACCAAGATCGTTTATCAAATGCCCCTGTAATATTTTATACAAAATTTTGTCTATTGAAACTTTCTGCACTAATTTAGATCAAATTATCACTAGACTACAGAAATTATAACTAGCATTAGATTCATAAACGCTCTTATATAAATTAGCTAGCTACAGCAAATAAGACTGCCTCGGTGGCGTAGTTGTATTACGGTACGGTTACAAAGCTGAGGTCTTGGGTTCGAGCCCCGGGTCGGGCAAAGTGATATTGGAATTTCTATTCATTATCAGCCCGGAGTCAGGAATTTGTGCCCGATATGGCGATAGGCTCGCCCCCTATCACATCATGGGACGGAACATACAAGGCGAAATGTGGGTGTCCTGGTGGCGCCTCTGCCTACCCCTTCGGGGATAAAGGCGTGAGTTTATGTATGTATGTATGTACAGCAAATAAGCATATTGTTATATGTTTTAAAATAATTGTTGAAAAGATGTGCATACACTTTTCAATATACGTAAATTGTAATTAAGAGTATGAATCCCCAGGTACTCACACAATTTCGCTACCCGTCTTTATTTCAGCCTCGCAGATTTACCCTTCGGGGGTTACACGAAACCTCCCTCTAGGTAAACTTAAAATAATCGTACAAAATACGTCGTGGGCGGTTTTAAAGGTTTTGAAGTCATATGCATTGAAAGTTACATTTCTATTTGCAAACTTTTTGGCAATTGTAATTTATTATCATAGTTTTTTTCTTGAGCAAATGAATTTTATGGTTAGCTATTAACTAAGAAGAAAGAGCATTGCTTTCCTCGATTACTTTCTCAGTTGCTAGTATAATTCTTCTTTTCTTACCATTCTTGCTACAAGTGACACGTTATCAAGAGGAATCAAAACAACTTGCTTATTTCTATTGTAAAAGCATTTCGTATATGATTTAACGTTAAACTCACAGACTTCAAACCATGCTGGAAAAAAATTGCTAGTACAGCCTTAAATAAGTTAAATTTCAACCCAAATTGTCACCAACACGTCTTTTACCTTTACAATCCAATTGAAGCGATATTCAGAGCTTGTGCTGCAAAATACGATCATTGCCGTCGACGCACCTGTTATAAGTAAAAAAACATCCCCTAGCGGGGTGGAAAGTAATTTAGGGTGATACATGGGCATTGACGGTGCCCCGCGCACAAAACACGATGGGGTGAGGCACAGAGGGCTCAATGCAACGTTTGCTTTTAATTAGATAATCTGGAATTATGGAGCTTTAGAATTGTTTTGGTGGCGTTGACCTCAAGCTCCTTTTGAATTTAGTGATTATATGGTGCAAAGGATGTGATGTCAGCTGTAAAATAAGAGTTTTCGATCCCCATATGAGGAAACTGGTTGCGTGCTGAACAAATATTTGTTCCGGTCTGGTTATTGCGGAAACAAAAAGTTTCCCTTTTAATCGAATACGCAAGTTGCAAGGCACTTATCTATTTGTAGGTTTAGATCGACATGTGACGGTTGCGTGTATTTTAATCATTTATTTAATTTTAGACTCAATAATTTTGTAAATTTATTGTAAACACCTACGATACAAATTAGCTTACCATTAGGTGCATTGTTGTCACTTTTTCTTGTTAGTAAAGAATAATATAATAACTCTAAAAGATGGCATCAGGTGGACGCCAACAAAATTATGATCATATTTTTTTAAATTACATTGCGTGATCCTTGTATAGACCAAGTATAAAATATCATAAACCTAGCAATTAATTAAACCTAGCAATTAACAATTTCCGTAGTTTCTAGCAAGTAAAGTCTTGATTAGTTAATGGAGCGGTTGTTGTCAACGATAAAGTAAATATATGTTGAAGGGAGCCCGACGTCGTTAAGCCCACTTCCATTCTATTACTGTGACCTATTTGTTAAGCAATTGAGATACTATTTGTCTTTTAATCTCCTTGTATTAGACGACTATTTCTGTCGCGGCTTTATTATTGTTATGAAGCTTAATATTTATATTTGACTTGTTTAATCCTTCGATATAAACTCTTTTTAAGTTACACAGCAACCTTCTTGATTTTAATTTTCCTGCAAATTTATAGTTGCCCATTATGATAGCTTTAAAGGCGTAATATCCTACATGAAATAACACGCGGCGTAATTATCATTAAGCCTGCATAGTAGACGTGTTGAAGCATATTATAGCAGATAATAGCTTTATTAATAAGCCTATTAAATAAAAACCTAAGCGTCGTCACGTCTAGTCGAGGGACCGGGCATTTAGAGTGCACTTACCTTTCAATAAGGTTATAGACAATACATGTCGCACGAATGAAATCGCGGTGTAAAAAAATATTGTAAGGTGGGTGTCGGTAGTAGCATACCGTTCATTACTATGAAGTATGAATGTATAGAAAATGAACGGTAAAGCCCAAACTACCTAACTAGATCTCAGGGTAATCTCACTACTCTCAAGGTTTACTTACAAATGTAAACATAATAGAGGAACGATACGTATTTTACTACAGTTAACAGACATTGCTAGAGGCCTTAAATCGTTGCCTTTCACATATTCCTTCATTTTCACACATCTATACTTCAAGTGTTAAAGATTCTTAGAAAGCAGTGATCACTTTCCACCAATCGCTTCATTTACCAGTAGAAGGTAGTGATCACATACCATGAGCAGCTTTTTCATCTGTCGACCTATGATTATAAAAAATCGTAGCTTTAATATCAACGTGTGTTAATTTTGCACCTTCTGCTTGATCATTTGCCCTGTTTTTTAATCTTAGTTTAAAACCCACCCTATGTTAATTTTGCACCTTCTCTCGGCGTTGCAGCTTGTAGCCAGCTTGCAGTAATTACGGCGCTCCCCTCACGAGGCAAGTTTGAAAGGGCCCTCCGTGGAGATTTCTTCTGACTTCTGTGTTCACACTACGTTGTTAAACGTGTTTAAAACGTAATGTTATTCCTTTAAACCTTTTTAAAGTCCTTTTACGGTATTGTCGGTGTTTAGCTTTCATACTTGGTGTAAAAGTACATCATTTTATTGAATTTGCTTTTATTCCATACTTAAATGATGTTTGAGATACGTGAATTGTCGGAAATAAAAGAATTAAGTTCTGTTAAAAAAATCAAATCATATTTTTGCGCAATATGGCATTAAGTCTACACTTGGTCTATGGTTGGTGGTGTTACTATTTTTGTAACTGACTTCTTGCAAATGCACATCATATAACAATGTATGGAATAGTACAGATGGCGATATTGCTCAAGGCAATGCATGAGCACATCCAAGCATTTAAATCCGACATGCACCCACACTTTCTTTCAAACCACAATCGAAGCCTTTAGGCAAAACTCTTCGATTAGGAAACCATTAAATTCTAGTATTCTTTATTGCGTGTCTTGAAGATTTTATTCTAGTATTATTAGTTGCGTGCACAGTTTAGAACGGGCATTTGTTTTGCAAACACATATTTTCGCAATAACCGAATAAATTATCAATCAGTATACAGTGACAATTTACTTACACAATTGAATTAACGTTTGATTATTATCTGTATCAGTCACGAAGTTCTGAAATTAACATAAATTCGACACGAAACCAGACACAGTTTTGGTATTACAGAGTTTGGCAACATTTATTTTATTTCGATAGTTCTGGATTAGACGTATTTTGGAAGGTTTATTTTCGACTGTGGGTGCTTTGTTGGGCTTCAAATTAATCAGAAGATAAATTAACCCCGAGAAACACTTGAAGTAGTTTTCAAGTTCTTGTGGTGAACCCCCACACTTAATTAGATACTTAAGTAGTTAAACATCTAAGCTATTTGATATTCCTTTATCTTAATGGGTATATTATCTGTAGGGTCCGACAACTGTGATTAGGTAATCACAGTAGTAAAATAATAATTTTAGGTAGGTAAGTTATTAGTTCGCGTATAGTCAGTTTTGCCTGGCAGAAAAGGCAATCTTTGGCTGGAGTTCTGTGTGACCCTGAAATGCCTATTCGTACAAAAGTTAAAGTTTTCATAATAGCGATAAGACCTGCAACCTGTAACAGACGCATGTACAAAGACTGCATACGACAGAAATGAAGATGTTAGAATGGTCGGGAGGGGTAACAAAGCTGGACAGGATTCGAAACTAGTATATCCGAGGTAGCTTCAGGGTAGCCTCTGTGTCCGAGAAATTTATAGAGAGACGCTTTAGGTGGTTTGGTCACGTTATGCGCAGAGACGAAAATACGTAGCCAGAAAAGCGATGAGACTTTCAGAACAAAAGTGGGCGAAGTCGACCTCTACTGGTGGACCAGTATGACCAACACATTAGACAAAAATGATATGCCTAAATCGACAACCAAAGACAGAACAGCTTGGCGCTGACAAATATACTAGGAGAGCCGACCCCACATAAAATGGGAATGTGCAAAGAATAAGTTTGTTGTCTATTTTTGGCGATATTTTAAGTAAATTTTGTTTTTGATTTATTCTGTACTTGATTATGTACTTCATCTACTTCGTAAAAGTCAACTGAATTGAGATGACAATATACTTACTTCTCTATCACTATGCCTTCAGATAAAATAGACAAAATACCACAAAATCCTGTCGTCGACTTTTATCAACAATTAATGAATTTTGAACCCCAAATGTTGTATTGTGCTCACGAAACCATCAAAGTCGAATACAAAGTTAAGGTTAAGTTAATCAAGCTTTATACAAGGAGGTCGTCCATTGTGAAAGTAAAAAACTGTGAAAACTACAAAAGGTTGATCAGGAATCTAGCCAGGATTGCGCCAGGAAGAAAGAAGGGGTATAACGGACGTCCATTTTCCAACAATAGGACAAATACAGGCTGACAAAGTTACACAATTCCGATGGCCATTGTTCGTCCAATAGGAATACGTTTAAAAAAGTAAATATTGCATCGGAACTGCGGGAATGCGGGCACAATAGCGAATTCCGAACTATAACGGGTATTGTTGGGTTAATAGGAAACTGTAACAGCTTCTAACCTTTTGTGTCGGTTCAGAGAACTAGTGTAATTCGCGATTGTTAAGTGTTTTAATTAACGTTTGATATTATTAAATAAATTAACATTCTTATGACCTAACCCTATATAGATATCTTGATGTAGATGAGGCCCGTGTCCTGCTGTAGGTCGTATTTGGGCTGATACAATACAAGACGATATACATATTTTATTGGAAAGTAGACTATTAAATTACACATATGTACGTAAAAGATCGTCAATGACCGCATCCTGCAGAATTTTCTCTAAGAATTCTGAAGATGGCATAAAAATTCTACCAAACGCATTAAACCAGTGTAGTACACGAAAAATCCTATACCCGAAAATGTTATTAACGAATTATTCTGCGACAGCCTGCGTGGCGCAGTTGGTTAGACGCCGTGTGTGGATCGAGAGGCCGCGGGTTCGATCCCCGCACCGAGACAAATGTTTGTGAGGCCCACAAAAATTTGTCCCGGGCCTGGGTGTTTGTGAGATCGAAAAGTCTCTCGTAGTTCCTGATACCCACGGCACAAGACTTAACTGATCTTAATGTGGGGTCAGGACTAGGTATGTGACTGTTGGGTGTATTTATTTATTTATTCTGCACCATGCCTAAAATATCGAGTTGTGCGGGCTACATGTTCAATCGAACTTTCTGTTTTAGTGGAGAGCCGTGCTCAGCAGTGAGCGACTATGGGCTAATACAATGCAGTACAATACAGAATTTAGTCGTGGAAATCCTTGGAGGAGTCCGATGTCCAGCAGTGGACTCCCTGAAATTCCCTGTGGCTGAAGTTGTAGTAGTAGAATCTAATAGATGTAACGTGTCTTATTGGTGTTGTGTTGGAATAATAACTTGTATAGAACAGGAATGAACCAGGTTTATAGACAAAAATTTGAGTGTAGGTATCCTTGTTTAAGTAGACTGGTTATTAGCTTATTAAAACTCATACATTTAACAACCCGCATAAGTCAGCGTGGTGTATACAGGTCCATGCACTCTTGCATAATGTGGGAGGTCAGAATAATGCAAAGGATCATTGTTTAATGGTTGAATGTCGATATTCATATATTTACCTGTAATGCTGAGTTTTTAACGATGCTCTCTGTGTAATTGTTTAAATTAATTTATAATGTAGCTTTACAATGCAGTCTTGTTAAATAAATACACAGCGAAATCTTGTAAATCTAAACATAATACACGTTGAATATCTTTCAAGGCTTGTTTTGATTATAATAGGTATCTACTTGATTAAACACTTTTTAAATAGTATTCCAGCGGTTTTTTCTAAATGGTCTGGGATGCCATCTCTTCTCGTAATTTTTTACATTGAACCAGGTATGAGGTACCTACTAGTGATTATAAAAATACTTTTATCGTCCATCAAGTACATATGCTCACCTTTATGTCGACATCATGGAATGGTACAGCGAACCAAGGCTTCCCGGTCAGACTCCTCCTGAACCCGGCCTCCCGCTCCACAGGACCCTCAGGAGTGCCAACATGAGCCCACAACACCACCTGCACCACTTTCAGCCGCGGGTGCACTCGCTTGAAAATCTCCTCCAAGCGAACTCCGAAATCATCACTGTTGTCGCTTATATTCGCGAATGAGAAATAAATTCCGCAAATAGTCCCATCCCCCTCCTCCACACAGTCGGATAAAGCCTCCAAGGTCGCGACATTATCAAATTGTCCATTTTGAGTACCCGAATCGCACCTTACCAGCACTTTACCAAAAAGTTTTTCGCGCCAATCCATCTTCTTGTTTCAATTCGCCGCCATTTTAAGCACTTTTAATGTATGTTTTCAAAATCATATATCGCGCCCACGAACCGGTTCGAACTTTATTTTGTTCGTGCAAACAATATTCAACTTTACACCTCAAGTTTACAAAACGAAACTATTTGTTTTCTGTGGACGCTGATCAAAGACAATGTCACCGTGGAGTTTTAATAATAAGTTTTTAAGCAGCAGGCACAGGATGTGCAGTATTTAATGTAAGTTTTATTTTTAAATGTGGAACGCGTGCGCGGCGGTTCGTCGGCAGGAGGCGCGGAGCAACGGCCGCGCGTCCCGGTAAACAAAGCGCGACTGGAGGGAAGCGCCGGCCGCGCCGCGCTCGCGAGGGAGCCCTCCGAGTGCCACAGACATAAAGCAAACATTTAAACAGACAAGTGAGACGAAAAAAGCTTGTCATATTTGCTATAGTCAAATGGACGCCACGGTTTGTTTGAGCGAGGCATGGCTTTATCGCAGCTCTCTTTTATCGCTGATACTGCTTTGACTCCCTTTTTTGTCATTTATTACCTGCAGTATTTTTGCTTTTTGAAATTTTGACGAGGGTGACTTTTCATTTAGGTACTTACTTAGCATTCATTGTAGGTATATAAATTTTGCACGCACTGGATTCAAAAGCCTACAGCCTACAATGTCTAATGATTTTGAAATTCAACTACCTACCTAATACAAAAAAGTGTGTCTGGAATTCTGTACACGGCTTTCTTCGTGTCGCATTGTCGTTTCATAAATTTTCAAATCACCACGATTTTATAGAAGTTTTACTTCAAAAAAGCTATGTTTTCATAGCTGACCTGATAGTTATTTTTCTAATACCTACTAAAATCTAAGATTTGAATAAGATGCTTAACATCTTTTTGGATAAAAGCAACTTGAATTTCTATTACCCCTGAATTCATATATGTATAACGATTAAGATTATACGTATAGACTTCCGACCGAGCTGTATTTACACCTGCATTATAATATACCGGGTATATCAAGACTGCGACCGAAAACGAAGCCAGGTGGTAGTTTTAGTGGTTATAGACACAATGTAACTAGAAATTTTGCAAAAAAGGGTCAATTTAAATAAATAAATATCATCTTGTTGTTGTGCACATTATTATTTTAGGAAAATTATGTATTTACCACCCAAACACGACGATAAGGCAAAAATTACAAAAAACCTGGCTTCGTTTTCGGTGGCAGTCTTGATATACCCTGTATTTAAAACTGAAAAACAGCAAAATATTCTACAACTTGAAGCCCACACGGTAAAGATTCGTTCACCCGTACCCCCCTGCGCTAAGCTTAAGTGCATCTCATCAAGCCATTAAGTCGGAATTAATTCAAGATGTTTTTAAACAGGGCTCCCGGGTGGGGGAGAAAAATCTGAATTATATAAATGTATTTCATTTTCTTGAAAACGCTGCAAACGGAAAATAAATTGAAAGATCAAAGTGGTAATTATTCTCGCTGTTATATTCATTTGGTCACAAGGTATGTACATAGTACATATGCAATGTCTTATGCAAGTCTTTATGTTCTTTACAACTCAGACTCTCGTAATGCTAAGCATACATACATACATAGACTCACGCCTTTCCCAGGGGTAGGCAGAGGTGCTTCGAGGGCATCCACGTTTCGCTTTATGTGTTTCGTCTCCATGCTGTGGTAGGGGCGAGCCTGTCGCCGCATCGGGCACAAATTCCCGACTCCGGGCTGATAATGAATAGAAAAATTCAATATCACTTTGCCCGACCCGAGATTTGAACCCGAGACCTCAGCGTTGTAATCGTACCGTAGTACAACTACGCCACTAACAGCCGATACCAACAATCAATAAAAAATTTTAGATTTAAGTCAATCCGGATTGTTTTCTACTTTTCGATTGGTCGAATATCTTGTTGCCAAAAAACAAAACAGGCTACAGTCGATTGCCTCTGTTGATAGATTGAAAACAATCGGTTCCCTCTTGACAATTTAGTTTGACGCAGAATATTTCATTGCATATTTATGCACTGCCTCGGTGGCGTAGTTGTATTACGGTAGGTTACAAAGCTGAGGTCTCGGGTTCGAGTCCCGGGTCGGGCAAAGTGATATTGGATTTTTCTATTCATTATCAGCCCGGAGTCAGGAATTTGTGCCCGATATGGCGATAGGCTCGCCCCCTATCACGTAATGGGACGGAACATACAAGGCGAAATGTGGGTGTCCTGGTGGCGCCTCTGCCTACCCTTTCTGGGATAAAGGCGTGAGTTTATGTATGTATAGGTATGTATGTAATTACTAAGACCTGTGGCATTATAGTTATTACCAGATATGGGAATTAAAGTGACCATAAGAGGAAGAATAGGAGTCTTCGGTCGTTCGGCTACTAATTTAAAAATACTAATACCCATATCAATAGCATGTTCTAAGGCTTCTTACGTATTAAGGGGTTCCTTTGCAAGCCGAGCATTAACATTCAGTCCAAGCAATTTTGAACCCCATTTAACTTAATTACTAGTAAACATTTAACATTTTACAGTGATCGGATTACAATGCATTAGGGGTTAGGTGTGTGTTGGTAAACCTTATTTAATTAATATTGTAGTGAGTGTAACTACTGGACATAATGAGACTTACATCTTATGTCTCAGGATGGTGAGCGCAGTGGAAGGACAAGCATTGCTTTGTAATTAACGATGTTGTTTGGTTTGCTACAACTAAAAAATAAATGTATTGGTAACAAAAATATTCAAAAGGTCTCACCTTTTTGATTTCAAAAACAAAATTTTGTGACCTACATAAATATTAGTTTGATTCCGGGGTTCACACCCGCAGCCTCTCGTTTTACAACTAGCTTCGTAGCCAACTGTACCAAAAAAGCTGTTCTTATTGCGTACATGTATGTTCGTAAAATAAATAAATGCACCGGCTCACACAAAACATCACACAAACAATTCTGACACCACACCAAATATCTAGCTCCGTCGATATTCTTTAGAGAATTTTCTATGCCATACTAACCAGACAACAAATTATTGATAGTAAATTTGTATTTTCCGGGAGTCGAACACGCGGCCTCTCACTCATTGCTGGCTACAATAAGGTCGATGCGATTAACAAGTCCATCAATAGGAGTTTATCAAATAACTTGTACTGCGTCGAGCGGCGAAGATTCGAGCCGAGAATCAGTTAATCTAGTTTACTTGCTGAAACTAATACTTGTCTATAGTGTTATATCGTGGTTGATAGATAACTGTGGACTAAGTATTGATTTTGTACTATTTTAGAGCATAAACCCTTTTATTGATTACTAGCGGCTCGGTCCGGCTTCTCCTGGGTGCACTAAGTTTTTGCAGCGCACGCGATGTAACAAATATTTTAATTTGAGTTTTACTAAGGATCCCTAATTTTTTTGAAAATATAATTTAGCCTATGTATATTACCCGGGGATAGCGTAGTTTCCCAACAGTGAAAAAAAATGTCAAACCGGTTTAGTTGTTTCGGAGTCTATTCAATGCACACAAACAATCAAATCTTTCCTCTTTATAATATTAATATAGTTAAAAAATTGGCAAACTAAGGCAGCAGTTTAGCGTGGCGAATTATGGCTTAAATTCTCTAATATGTATTATCTCTGGTGGAGAGAGGAGTCCCGTGCTTAGTAATTGGTGTATAACTATTGGCTGCTAATATACATAATAACACACATACAATTATGCATAAATAATGCATTGTTATTAAACAAATTTCTTGCCAAGTAGGTAGGATATATTCTTCACAATTACTGTACCTCACACCTTCCGAAGCGGAACCTATTAACACAAAGATCTTATAAATGTCAATTTAGATAAACAATTTTTTGATTTAGAAACACCGAATATTAAACATCCTTAATCCTTACCCCATGTTTCGTAAAAACATTTATAAAGAGGCGAAAGTATTAAAGCACACCAACCCTTCGTAACAGTTGCTTTGCGAATGTAATGAACAATGAAGAATGGACAATGTTACTAGGTATGCCAAATCGCTTGAAATGTTGTCTCAGTAAAGCCTTTATGTATACAAACACACTAGTTTTTGTTGTAGTCAAAAATACCTAGTAGTTTTGATTTTATAGGTATTCAAAGTTTTGAAAAATATCGAGTCCCGCTACAGTCACGTGATCGCTTGTGACGTCATTTCACAACGCGCCGCACGGGCCACGACTCGCTTCGTATCAAATCGCCAGCGATTATAGTAGTTGTAATAGCTTGCGCAGTGTTTTGTTGTTGGTTTTCGTTCGCGTATTAAGTTAATAGTTTAATAATAGTAAATATTATTCGATTAATAAAATGGATGAAGGATTCGAAAAAAGGCAATCGGATAATCTACCTAAAATAGATGGATTAATGGTTGCGCATTACTTATCAACAAATAGTGATTTCGTTGCCGCCGAAATGCGAGGAATAAAAATGCAACGGTAAATGAAATTTCCGTGCTACTACTTATGCTTAATAGTTTATCTGTTCTAAATTGTTTTATCAAAACAAAATACCCAACTAATGTCGTAATGGAAGAATGCAACTCAAATAGTAGAACTACCTACCTACCATTAAATTTGTAAGTTAAAGACAACAAATATGTATGTATTCTTAGGTATGTATTATAGTTTTGTAGCTATTGGTAGGCACGTATGTATAATATAGGTAGGTAACGCTCTTCTTAGTAAATTTAAATGAATACATACATACCTATATTGATTTATTGCAAACTAGCTTCCGCCAGCAGCTTCGCCCCAGTTTCCCTCAGAAGCTGTACATTTTCCCAGTATTAAAAGTAGCCTATGTGTTATTCCAGACTTCGTCCAGATCCTTTCAGTAGTTGTTTTTGTGAAAGATAACAAACACACACACTCACAAACTTTCGCATTTATAATATTAGTAGGAAGTAGGATAGGTACTTATGTAGATGTAGTGGGTTGAACGTTACAGATGTACTAAACCTTTTTTATTTGTATTTTTTTACTTACAAAATACGTAAGGCCATTTTAATCTTATTTTTATTGCAAATAGCCAAATATATACCGGGCATATCAAGACTGCGACCGAAAACGAAGCCAGGTGGTAGTTTTAGTGGTTACAAACACGATGCAAATAAAGATTTCGCCAAAACAGTGACAGATATTTTTTCAGAATTTTTTAAAAATCATCGTGTTTTGGTGGTTAATACCTAGTTTTTGCGAAAATACTAATTTAAACCCTTAGTTACAATTGCGAGTTTAAAAATAATGAGGTGTACATCTTTATTTTAGGAAAACTATGTATATATCAACCAAATATGACGATAAGTAAAAAAATTGCAACAAAAAGTTGACGATTATTTTTTGCGATATTTTACTGGCATTGTGTCTGAAGTCACTAATACTACCACCTGGCTTCGTTTTCGGTCGCGGTCTTGATATACCCTGTATGTTTGAACAGATGTACTAAACCGTTTTTAGTAATTTGTTTTTTTTCTATTAATAAAATACGTAAGGCCATTTATTTTTATTTGAAACTTATTTCAGATCGGCAAGAGACAACAACAATAAACTGTACTTTTATCTCCAAATGAATCTAACCTCTTCATAGCCTTTATCCATTTTTTTCGTATTTTAACGTCCTTTGGAACTATAAAAAAACAACTTTTCTGGCGAATTGGTAGTTGTGTTTGTGCATTTAGGCACAACACATGATTTCCTAGTATTTGGATTGGACATTGTTAAAAGTCTTTAGGTATAAACGTAATATTATAGTACTCTGTGGGTATAAATTCAACGGCACGGGCGCGCGACCACGAGCAGACTGAGTGAGCCAGTGAGCGTGTTGTGTTATGACGTCACACCGTAACCGGCAGCCCGGGTCGTACAGTTACAACTTGTTTTACTTCTAAATCGGAAACTAATTGACATATCGAAGTAATTCTTTCACTAGTATTTTTTATTTTTGCCAGAGAATATGGAGTGCTAATAATCAAAATTAGTTAACATTCTTCATTGCCGCGCGCAACGCACGCATGTCATTTGTTACAATACGGACATTTGCAGCGCTGCAGCGGAACATTTTTTATTTCGTATTGTATTTCCGAGTTTTGTTCTATTTGTACGGTCTTGTAGTTGGCAAACTTGTGCCTATGAATTAAAAGTTATGATGCATGAGCTTGAAAGCCATACGTAGTTGGTTATACGTTGCCTCCTCGTTCAATCTCTACATCGAAATTACGACCTTATATAAAGACAGATTAAAACCTATTTTACTTATCGAATGTTTTGTCCCTTTCGAACAACTTTTGAATTTTGAACGAAGTTTGAAAAGTTTGAACGCAGAAGACAAAACATCTATAACTAAAATAGGTTTTAGAACTGTCTATGAATGAGGCCGTAAGTATATTTATTTACAAATAATGTAAGTAAATAAACAAACATTTGTATCTACCTGTAACTTTTACTTGCCACCATAAAATAAATTTCCAGTGGCTTGAATATCACCCTTATACTGGATTATATTTTAAGTTTAATTCTAATTAAAATCTTATTCAATTGAGGATCCTGAGTTGTGAATCGTGACCCAGAGACTAGGAGGCATTCAAATTGCTTGAATAAGCAGAGGTGACAGCCTGAATGTAAGCAGAGAAGAGGTCAACTGTCGCAGCGAACTAATTAAAAAATTAAACCAGATTTTGTAGGACTTAATTATTAGATAAATATAAAATGTGAGTTTTTAATAATCAAAAAATATTCCATATAACTCGTGAGCTTTATGTGTTAGATTTGTAGCAAAGGAATAATACAAAGAAGAATGAACAAAGGAATAAGTTTCTCATCTCATTATACGTGGTGACTCGATAAACTTGAAGAAACGTAGGTATTATGCCATTACTGGACGATGTGAAGAATTACAGGACACCATGAAATGCGGGATTAAAGATAAGGTTAGGTATCTAAAACTGTTGCCTTTCTCGGTACGAAATTTAACATGTATGGGATTGACATTTTCAAAGTCAAAGTTATGAGCAAAAGTTAGTTTGTGCAATTGGCCCTTAGTCGTTTATATCTTATATTCATATTATAAAATACTAGATGATATTACTACGCTGTTCTTCAAAATTACTAACTACTTATCTATGTAACTTTTGCAACATCAAATTAACTCTACACAATGGTATTAAAAATCTGTTCAAAAAAATAAAATCAACATCCCATAGTTTACTCCCCGTATACCTACAGCGGTAAAAGCGCTGAATGGGGCGTCAAAATGATTTACACCCAGTTTTATGGGAAATCAATAGCGAGGCGTGCTTCACTCCGGCTCCGTCAAATCAGCTTTCTTTATCGTCTTCATAGCAGGCGTTTTATTGACTATCCGTAGAGATTTAGCCGTTTTATGGCTACTTTACGATATTATGCCGATATAATGACAATTTATGACTCTGAGACGTTATTATGAAATTGTTGGATAAATTATTTTGGTGAACGCGCTTGTTTTAAGTATAAGTTAAGTTTTGTTAATACAAGCCATCTGGATGCGTGAGACTGGACGGCCTATTAGCAATGAAACCGATTTATGATCATGTATTTTCGTGTCAATTGTGTTGATGTAATAGAATCTGTTAATGAAGATAGCGACGAAGTAAAACTAAGTTTGATTTTCGATAATCGAAAAATTCTACATTTACACGTGAAACATAAGAAGGGAAAGGGGTTATGGGAAGGGGTTTATACTTCAGTCCGAAGAATGATACAGGTTCGAATCGTGAGTGAGGTTCAACTAGGTACTTATGGTAGATCTTTGATCTATCCCTGTGGTTTATTTCATTCTTTGAGGGGCAAATTTATCACACGTTTTTTGCTATCGCTGTTGACGACTTTCGTTTTTGTGCTCGATACTTTATATTTTATCACCGATAGCAATAATTTGGCCTCCCTGTAGCATCATTAATATGATCGGAAAAACGGAATGGTAGGAAGAGGGTGCACACGTTATAATATTATTTTTATACCTTCCTATCTAGGATTTTTTTCCTTAGTGCCTTTTTCTTAATTTTTTTTTACATTATTTTCATTATAATTTTAAAATTAAGTATGTTGGATTGGATGGATGGATTATAGTCACTGGATGCAGGCTACCTCCAACAGGTCACTGTGAAAATCATTAGGAGAGGCCTATGTTCAGCAGTGGACTTCCTTGGGCTGATGATTTTGGATTGATATGAAATACCTAGTATAATCCAGTGCAGTGCCATCTATCACTAATAAGAAACATTTTGGGAACAAGCGAAAGTCTCCGCTTTGCCTGGGTAGATGTCGCTGTTTCACGAAACAGCATTTTGACGTTTACTGTCGTATCCATGCATAATAAAACATTATTCACAAAAATTTTGTAAACAAAATAAATCTAAAAATATGTGACCTTGTGGCAGTGCACGTTGCGATCGTAAATAATTATTAATTAGTAACAATTAGGCTACTAATTTTCTTCAGTCCGGTCTTTCCGAGTGTCGTTATTCCTATTAATTGATAGTGCGCGCAGTAACGGTTACTCCAGTTTATGTTTAATATTTTACTAAAAATCCAACAATGGATTTAATAAATCTGTTGTCGGATTCAGATGGGAGCAACGATGATGAGCTACCTGATATTAATCTTCCCAGCTGCAGCTATAGCAATGGTAATTTTA
Source organism: Deilephila porcellus (assembly GCA_905220455.2). Classification (NCBI taxonomy): domain Eukaryota; kingdom Metazoa; phylum Arthropoda; class Insecta; order Lepidoptera; family Sphingidae; genus Deilephila; species Deilephila porcellus. The sequence goes on from LR999991.1 coordinate 11,717,429, forward strand.
AAAGTTTTTATTTCCGTATGTTTTATGGCGCTATTCTGAACCACCCCTCTGCCTACTGAAACTGTATCCATAAACAGCGACTTACATCACAAATAGCAGTATTAATACATTATTCTATATTATTTTTATTTTTATTAGTAAATGACAGCGAAACGGTGCATTAAAAAGAAATTCTTATAAGCAAGATATAGTATATATTTTTTTAAATATTAATCGAATCATAAAGAGGACAGTCTATTTAATGATTACCTATTGGAGATAGGTTCTCGAAGGTTTCCAAGAGAATTTTTGAGAAAGCTCTATATTCAGCTGTAGACTTACTGACATTGATGATGATGATAACGGATACTTTTCCAGAACCTGACAGATTAGAACAAACTGATGATACTAAGTCGGACGATACATCAAGTGATTCCATACAAGAATTGCCTGGAAGCTTTGAATCACTCACTACTCAATCGGCAAATAGAAATATAGCGAATGGTTAGCTTTTCAACTTATTTAAATCTATTTTTTTATAAGTTGTTATCAGATTGGTGTTCTGTGATTTGAACTATAATATTCAACACCACTTTCTACTATGCTCAAGTGAATGAAATATGTGAGTATTTTGTCATGATGCTGACCAATCGGCAAACGTGCCATAGGCAGAACACCGGCCAAATGGTCAGACATAGTGAAGAAGACATGCGGTTGGTGGTAGCTTATACCAGACGGTCCATGCCACTCAAAACCGAACATGATGGAGGAACATCACATGTGGTCGCGATCCTCAGCAGTGAGGGAATGTTGAGAGTATCGGTCATATACCAATCAATAAACCCAAGTATACTCAAGCAAATGTGATCATTCAGATATTTTCTACGGTTATTATGTATTTACCATGGCAAGTAACAGTAAGTGGCCAACAGCAGTTGGTGTGTGGTTTACCAAATAAAGCTATCAAATATATCGATTATTTAGCAAATGCAAAAAATTTATTCAAATTTGTTGTATAAAAAAAATCACTGTAAGTCTGCCTCGGTGCAAAGCTGAGGTCTCAGGTTCGAATCCCGGGTCGGTCAAAGTGATATTGGGTTTTTCTATTCATTATCAGCCCATAGTCAGGAATTTGTGCTCAATATGGCGATAGGCTCGCCCTCTATCACATCATGGGACGGAACATACAAGGCAAAATGTGGGTGTCCTGGTAGCACCTCTGCCTACCCCTTCTGGGAAAAAGGCGTGAGTTTATGCATGCATGTAAAAAAAACATGCCACTACTTATATGTAATTTTACGCATATTTAATTGCACATGAATGATTTATTATGTGTTGATTTACTTATGAAGTGTGTCAAACTATTCACCCAATGGTTTACTGCTGCCCATAAACATTTATACTTGGATCATAGATGTGTGGCTAGTCTCTAAAATATGAGGTGGTAAGATGTGAAGCTCCACAGCTTTATTTTTTAGATATTTGTTTAATTTACTTAGGTGGCAAACGGGGGAAATCACTGAAAAATGTAGCAGACAAAGAAGCAAAAAGGCGGAAGATAGCACAGGAAAAGGCTGCTCGAAAACAAAAGATGGATTTTTTGAACACATATAAACCTGCACAGTGCATGAAGGTATTTCTTATGGATAAGATTTGTTTCATAGTGTCTATTAGTTCGTTAGCGCATTTTAGTTGTATGGAGCCTTTTTATTTCCATAGAATCAGTGCCAGGAAGTTTTTAGTTGCATAGCGACTTTCATTTCCATAACATTTTGTAGGATAATAGCCCCATAGCATCTTTTAATTTCATAATATATTTTTGTTCCATAATCTTCTTAATTCCATATACTTTTTTGTTTTTACTTACATAAACGCCTTTTTCTCGGAGGGGGTAGGCAGAGGTTCCCCTGGTAGCAACCAGGACACCCATGTTTCGTCTTGTATTTTCCGTCTCACGATGTGATAGGGGCCAAACCTTCTTAGGTGTATGGTCTTAGGTCTTGACAGCCTCCGTGGCGCAGTTGGTTAGACGCCGCCTGTGAAACCAGAGGCCGCGGGTTCGTTCCCCGCACCGAAACAAATATTTGTGTGATCCACAGGTATTTGTTTCGGGTCTGGGTGTTTGTGAGACCGAAAAGTCTCTTGTAGTTTCTGATACCCTTGACACAAGACGCGATCTTAGTGTGGGGTCAGGACTATGTATGTGACTGTTGGGTGTTGGTTGTTGGGTTAGGTTTTCTGTAGTTAGGGAATGTTCCCGCAGCACATGGTGGTGGAGGTGCACCCGGCGCTGTCGGCGGCGTGGTACATGTGCGACGTGGCGCGCGAGGTGGCGGCGGCGGGCGCGCGCCTGCACGCCGTGCCCACCATCATCCACCCCGCGCTGCTCATGTGGACCAGGACGCTGCCGCAGACGCTGGTTAATGATGATGGACAGGTGAGACGTGTATTTTTTTCTTATCTCGCCAGACCAGCAGGCCATATGCCTGATGGTAAGCAATACGCTGATGGACAGTAGCTAAACCAAACAACACTATGAATTATTATGATGCAATGCTTGGCATTGTCGCTCGCCATCTTGAGGCATAAGGTGTTGTCTCATTATATCCAGTATTTACTCGGGCTACAATGTCCTTTAAACCGGAACACTTAAGTGCATTTACACTGCTGTTTGGCGAGAGAAATATGCCTCCAATGGCGCTGTTGGTTCGTCGCTGGCTGTGAAACGAGATGCCTCAACGATCCCCGCACAGAAACAAATGTGTGTGACCCACAGGCACTTGTTTCGGATCTGGGTATTTTTAAGACCGAAAAGTCTCTCGTAGTTTTGGATACCAACGACACAAGACTCGATGTTAGTGCGGGGTCAGGACTATGTATGTGACTGTTGGGTGTATTTTTTTGATGATGTTCGTCAGGTGCGTCTCGGCCCAAGCCGGCAGCACTGCGACATGTCGCTGTACATCTGCACGGCGGAGGAGCTGGTGGACATGCTGGTGGACAACTCGCTGCTGCCGCACCTCACCAGCCTGCGGGAGATGGTGGACGGTGACATGTCCATGGTCGTGTTCGGAGACTGCTTTAAGTAAGAATTTGTTTGATAAAATAGCATGTTGATGAAAGATCAGAATTCATCACCCGGGGGGGTGGGGAGTTCCAAAGATGCTGTTTTATTACAATAGAATTGGGTATTCTACCCATTTTCAAAAAGTCTTTTAAGTTGTTCCTAAGATTAAGACAAACTATTTAAAAAAATATCAAATTTTTATTCGCTCGGCAAGTCCAATAAAATACCATTTAAAATTTAAATTTAAAATTTATGCGCGCAAATATGTGAAAACGCTAGGCGCCATGTTCCTTTAAAATGATACGTCACTCAACCAGTAAACAACCTGTGTTTGTATGAGCTCTTGGACACCGGAGGGGGTATTCTACTTACGGAATGACGTAGAATCGTTATCCATCATGGCGGCAGCCGTTTCACATCTTTTTAGGACAGATAAAAAAATTGAAATTTTCAAAACGAATTATAAAATTTATTCCTTGGAAATAAAAACTGAAATTACCATATACTTATTGCTTAATGCTCTACTATATACATTTATAGTTTTTAGATTTTTTCTTTCTTATAGTAAAATACCCAATTGGGCATATATTGGTCATGCAAAATAATAAAACATTTTGAAATGTGCTCAATAAAAACTGAATAAAAAAATATGTTCATGAATAGTATTTATACTATAAGAAAATTTAAATTGCAAAAACAAAGCAGCTTACCTATTTACTCAGAGATTTCAAAATTAGTTTATCTTTAAATTTCTTGCACTACTTCATTGTTCTCTATTGGTGTAAAAATAAAAATCTGTTGCTCAGGAATAAAACAGGTTAGCAATTGTTGTCAAATACCTTACGCACCCTGTATATTGTTGCAGGTCGTCTGGTCGTAAAACTTCCAACAGCAACAGGCAACAAATAACGGAACTCCAGCTGGACAAGGCCAAAATAGGTATACTGGAGTTGTATGAACTTAATACTTTATGTAACATTTTTTGAATTTATTTTTGAGAGCCTTGTGTTGATACTTGATGAAGAAACAATACTTATAATATTATCTGTTTAGAAATTAAATCCGAAGTTATATAGGTGGGTTTCATAAAAAAAGATCAAGTATTCTTTTGTATTTTTTAGGTTATATTTATTCCATATCTCTTTAATTAGACTAAATGTAGTAAAAAATAAATTAAAGGAGCACATCAATGCTAACTATTATAAATACTATAAGAAAATATTTTATACCTTTTTTTACATTGTGTAAATAAGTAAAGGTCTTAATAATGTCACAACATTTCAATTCTTTCAGATCTGCTGTTTGAGACGGGTGTGGATATGCAAATCATTGATAAGCAGAGTGATCTGGTGATGTGGGTGGTACAGTGCACCCGCGCCGTTGCTGAGGCACCTTATAAGTAATTATTTATTCTAGTATCATCAAATACAGTTTGTTATGGTATGTGCATTCAAAATAACATACATACATACATACATACATACATACATAAACTCACGGCTTTATCCCAGAAGGGGTAGGCAGAGGCGCCGCTAGGACACCCACATTTCGCCTTGCATGTTCCGTCCGGGCATAAATTCCTGACTCTGGGCTGATAATGAATAGAAAAATCCAATACAACTTTGCCCGACCCGGGATTCGAACCCGAGACCTCAGCTTTGTAGTCGTACCGTAATACAACTACGACACCGAGGCAGTCATTCAAAATTATTAAGTAAATAAATAAGTACCTACACCCAACAGTCACATACATAGGCCTGACCCCACACTAAGATCGAGTCTTTTGTCTTGTATCAGAAACTACAAAAGATTCTGCGGCCTCACAATCTCAAAAACAAATACCCAGACCCGAACCAAATACCTGTGGATCACACAAATATTTGTTTTGATGCGGGGATCGAACCCGCGGCCTCTTGTTTCACAGATGGCGTCTAACCAACTGCGCCACGGAGGTTGTCTTGTAGTAGGGTAGCGATACATTTTTTTTACCTATTAATAAACATATTTTCTGTTTTTTTTTGTTTTTATACTAGCACGACAAAGTAAAGATTGTATGTGCAATGTAATCTATATAGATTATCCATTGACGAGAGATATATCTCTATTTTTGAAACTTGCTTAAGTCATTGTGGCGGGTTTTCCAATGTACATACATACAAACATAAACTCACGCCTTTATCCCCGAAGGGGTAGGCAGAGGCGCCACCAGGACACCCACATTTCGCCTTGTATGTTCCGTCCCACGATGTGATAGGGGGCGAGCCTATCGCCATATCGGGCACAAATTCCTGACTCCGGGCTGATAATGAATAGAAAAATCCAATATCACTTTGCCCGACCCGGGACTCGAACCCGAGACCTCAGCTTTGTAACCGTACCGTAATACAACTACGCCTATGCCGGGTTTTCCATTGTGTCTTCTTCTACCTGGCGCTAATCCCGGCTATTCCCAGGGTTCGGGATTAAGGGTTTTCCATTGTGTATGTTGCAATTAATATTTGATTATATGCAGGAAACTAAAACGCGATATGGAAGCGGCTGCTGCTGATTTCTACATCAAAGGCGATAAGAAGAAAAGTGTAGCAGTCAATAAAGAAGGTAATATGAATTGAAAATATCTATATAAAGAACATGACTGCTATATCCATTGTACGCTCCTGACAACAACGTTTTTAATTTTTTTTTAAATATATTTATGTGTAGTTCATAACTAATAAAATACCAGAAGAAGTCATCCATATTTTTGGCTAGTGATCTAAAGAAAACATTATTTATTCAAATCTTTTATAAGATGTTTTGAGCCTTTAAGACACTAACATTTTTCGAAATGGTACAACTGTAATTTGGCGTTCTTCTCTTCCTAATCCATTCATTCAATATTTAACTGCATCTACCAGCTACTCATCTGGATATAGATTTTATAGGATTTAACGATTTTTTTTTCAGGTCAAGGTTTAAGTCGGTTGTGGCAGCAGATGATTGCAGTCCTACCCTCATCTAGTTTAGAAGTTGCCAGAGCTTTATGCGCCAAATACAAGACACCTATAAAATTGATGGAGGTAAACAATACTTCATCTTTAACTATTCTTTATGTGTAGTGTCAATTCATATTATTTTTAATGTAAGATTTTAAGCAATATTTTTTTTTGCCTCAACTGCTTTATGAATCCAAACTTTATTGTCCCCAAAATCTAACTTGAAGAATGATTATAATATTTAAACTCGGTCTTTTTTCCTACCACACATTTTGCAACACAGTTTTCGCCAGACAATGGGCATAGAACTCTAGTATCTCTCTTTAATCTATAAAAAACTTCGTGTTTATTTCACAGGCTCTGAAAACCTCTGAAGGGGTGGCAGAAGTGGCGGATATACCGGTATCCAGGACCGCAGTACCGGGATCAAAGAGTCGCCGGATTGGCCCAGAGTTTGCCAGGAAACTGCAGTTATTGTATACGAGCAAGGATCCGAACATTCTAGTCGAATAAATAAATTATAGTTATTGAGGTATTGTGCAGTGCACATCGTGAAAACAGTCTGTGTGAGGTTGTTGTGTGTTGGTTTTACTCGGTTGATTTTTGTAGATTATCGACTATTTTTTTTGTCGAGTAACGATTATGTTTTAGTCGATTATCGATTAATTAATTAAAAGTAATCGCGATTAATTTATAAATCGGTAATCATGAATGACTTTATTAGTTTCCAATCGTTCATTGATAAGAATCATCTTACCTTTTCCATTGCTGCGCGTGTATCAACCAGAAATCAGAGCAGAGAGACGGAATATAGTTTTACTGCATAGGAGTGAATGAGACAAATAGTGTTATGTGTACCACTCTTTGTTACATACAGATTTTGTCAATGGTGGCTTCTAGTGTATAATGTATAGAATAATTTGAAAAGTGCTGGTCCAAATTGTATTTATTAAGAAGTAATTGTGGTCTGTCTATCACAGACAGGTAAGTGTAACATGGTTTTATCTATAGTGCAGAATTATTTATTTTATGATTTCATATCCGCCTAGTATTAAATCTTTCTGGATATGCATGCTGTCCGAAATAAATAGAATAAGTTAATGAGTGTATAAAATAAAATATTTTAACTGAGAATATGTATAAGAAATTAAATTAATATTGGATTATTGGAAAGTGATCGAAGATTGTCAAAATTAAATTCGTCAAATCTTGTCTGACACTAGTTGTAAATAAAATAATATATTTATATCATATATAATATATTAATATCTTTAAGTCTTGTAGCCTTATTCATGGACAGTTTAAAACCCATTTTAGTTATCAAATATTTTGTCCCTTTAAAACGACGTTTGAATTCAGTGTGAGTGAAGAAGACAAAACATTTAATAACTAAATTAGGTTTAAAACTGTCTATGAATAAGGCCGTTGGTCTTTAAGTCCCACAAGTGTCTGTACCTTCTCCTGCCTGTGTGAGTTTGATATCTATAATGGCACCAATTATTATTTTTAATATTTGAAGAATTCCCTAATTAATATCACTCTCCATGGTGGTATCAATTATTTTAAATTTCGTATTTGAAGAATTATATATGTACTTGCTTCAGATATCCATACTGGGACTAAATTCCGGCATTAAACTGAATTTTCCTTACATGTTTTTATTTATAAAACTCAATAGAATTTCTACTACATTACATTATAAACTACAATATTGATACAATTATGTGTGATCAAAAAACGTTTAGAATAAGTCTGAGTGTTGTGAAACTGAATAGTCTGTTGTAGTTGTATCAATTTCTCTATATTTGTGGGTATGTATATGTATAGTTGGTACGTATTTATTAATGTGTAGTTCATGAAGACTTATTACATTTAAGACTTTTTATGATAAAATTATTATATTGTATATCATTTGACCTACATTTTGGACGAATTTATCTATTAGCTTTTTTTTAAGAGAACGTAATCGACGAAATTATTGCGTTCTTGAAATGATACTTCTATGTAACATAAACGTCACTTATTTTTTGTGATAAACGCGCCAGCCTTTTATTGCGCGATGTGCAGGTGTGTGTCCGTATGTAAAAGACACATTTTCAAATTTCGTAGATCTGTGGAATTATTAAGACCAGTTATCCGAATATTATTGAAATGAAATGAAATGATATTCGTTTACAAAATATTACCATTTATCAGTCATTACAGGGCCATAGAAATGGTTAGTCCCTTTTTAAACAATTATGATGTCTAATGTTTCCTAGGCTATAATTTACTCCGAGCTTGTAATAAAAACTGTTCGTCTTTACTGTTTTATGTGAATTATATTGATTATATCAATGTGAAGTATATTGTGTTTTATTGAATTCTATGAAGTTATCTGAAGGTGCCAATAAATATCTGAATTGCGTTTTATTTACTTATAGTCTGCGCTTAACAGCTGTCTATGCAACACCCACAGTAAAGGAGAACTATTGATTGATTGATTGCTGCGGTTTTAGGATAAAATACGAAAATAATGAAAATCCGAGAGGCTCAAGGCGGTAATTTTTGGGCAAGTAATATCGGTTGAAACTTAAAAGCGGATTAATTTTTTTTACAACTACAAGAATTATATTTTAGAAAGTAGCAACACTGAAAACTACTGTCATAATAGTAAACTTAAGCATAACTTCAATTTTATGTAATATATTTAGCCGGAAAGCATAAAAATACTTTTCGTATCACAAAATATAATTCAAACTGGAAGAAATATGAGTTTCTGTCTAACGAGATTTTCAATCTCTGCACTGCGGAGCGCCTCCATAAAGTCTATAGTGAGAGATGTCGCCGCGCCAAAAATAAAATTAAATGGTTTTAAAAACAACATATACCGTATTTCCCAGCAAATGGTTATCAGAAAATACTCTAGCGATACTATTCAACCGACAGCAGCATTGGATAATGCTACTATACCTTTGAAAAAGAAGATTATACATAAGAAAGCCACTGCGGAAGATTTGAGTCAAAAAGAGGGTCATTATTTGACTTTGGCTTACTGTACCGCTGATTGTTATGATCTGAAGAGTTTGAAGGAGGCCCTGGTGCAGCAGAAACTCTATGAGCCTGGAACGTAAGGTTCTTATTTGCAAAAATAAAAAAAAAGTTAGAAAATGTAAATTGTAGTTATTTAATGCTCTTTATAAGCAATCATTATAAGTACCTATAGTAATAATTTGTGTTGACATATTAATTAAAGCTATTCGGAATATCTGCTACATAAAATATAATTTTGTGAACTAATACGGCTGTTTAAAAAGATGATGCAATGTCATGTAATTATCATCAAGCATTGTTACTAAGTATATAGAATATAAAGATTGAATTAAATGCCTTTCTAGTGGTGACCACAAAAGTTGTAGTTTCAGTTACCAAAGAACTATTGCATTTACATTGGAGTTGGAACTGTGTATTTATTTCTTTTGCTTCTTTTTTTTGCAGTTTGAAAGCGCATGAAGTTGGAGATGTTTTAGTAGCAAATGCGGTATATACTGTAGGTTCAGAGCCCAGGGAGATAATATTCTTCAGGGAAGGGGCAGTTGTCTTCTGGAATTGCACAGAACTGGAGGCCAGCAATGTTTTAGAATTTGTTAAACCGTAAGTTTACATAAAACCAAATATTTAAACAATGCTATTTGGGAATATGGTGGTTGTGGATTAAACCCTAGATACATCCCTATTCCTTCCTTAGGTATGGTTAGGATTCATGTGTGCATTGCTTAAAAATTATCACACATTTTATTTGTTAACAATATTTATTATTCATATGTTTTTCAGGTATGAAATTGAGAGTTATCCACGTGAAGTTGTGGAAAAAGAAAGAGAAGTTATGACATATTTCTATCAGCCAAATGCGTAAGTAGAATATAATTAGAGGTTATTAATGTGTTCAGGCTCAGTATTAATAAACCTTCAAAGGACTAACTTTGTTTAATTTTTGGTTGGCAGGAAGAAATGTCACTTGCAAGAGTCATGTTTTGTGATGGTGCCAGAACGGGACAACTCATTAGAGAGATACACATTCAGGTAAATACTTGTCACATAATTTATATATTCATGTTATCCTTGTAGGCATTATTGAGATAACTATTATTGATAAAATATTTGTGTGTTACATAAGTTACTTAGTCTGTAATGAGTAAATGAGTAATGCACCATTGAATATAAGTGCGTGGTGGCCTGTTGGTAACGGACCAGACGCGGCTGCCTACATGTTCAAATGGTGGTCGCGGGTTCAAATCCCAGGGCACACCTCTGAGTTTTCGGAGTTATGTGTGTATTGATAGTCAATCACCACGCACTTTAACGGTGAAGGAAAACATCGTGAGGAAACCTGCATACCGTAGCGATTTTAAAGAATTTCTACGGTATGTAAGTCCGCCAACCCGCACTAGGCCAGCGTGGTGGACTATATAGCCTAACCACTCTCAATCGATTCTCTCGATTGTAGAGTAGGCCCGTGCCCTACAGTGGGACGTATATGGGCTTATATAGATAGATAGATAGAATATAAACAATTTTCTTGACGCTGATGATGATTTATCATCATGCAGTCACGCGATGGTGCAGTCGGCGCGGCTGGGCGCGTGGGAGGCGCGGCTGGAGGCGCTGGCGGCGGCCGTGCGCTACCACTCCGCCAGCATGGAGCGCGAGGGCGCCGCGCACGTCGACAAGAAGGAGGTAACCCTCACCACTCATAAGGGATAGTGCTGGGCTTACCAACACCGAGAACCTAGGATCAGACCTTTAAGTTACCCTGGATAAAATTGCTGGGAAGCCGCATCTGTCACCTGATGACATCCTATGCAAAAAACGGTGGTGGCAACTTATAATCTCCCATTGCTGACCACGGAACTTTTGTAAAATCAAGAGTTTAATTAAGAGGGGTTTAACCATAGTCCACCACCCTGGCCTAGTGCGGGTTGGCGGACTTCACAGAATAGTCCAAGTCCCAAGACTACATGACTGTTAGAAGCGGCCTGCATCCAGCGACTTACTAATAAAATATTACTTACTGACTCTACCAAAAAAATCTTCTGTTTTCAGGTGGTACGCAAGTTAGGCGAGCTGTTCTCCCTCCGTCACCGGCTGAACGTGGAGTCGGACATGCTGGACACGCCCGACTTTTACTGGGAGGAGGAGCAGCTCGAGCGACTCTACTCCAACACCCTGGCTTACTTCACCATATCCAAGAGGACCAGGGTATGAACTCTCTGTAATCAATGTGCTATTGACTGTGTGGGCAGATTATCTTTTCTTTTAATGTAACAGGCATCTCAGAGCCAAAAAAACATGACAATAATTTATTAATTAGGCCTGGTGGTAAAATCTCCTTTGGTACAGCAAAGCAATGGTGAAATCCATGTAATGTGGTCATAGGCACATCTGTGTTATTGGGTATTTGGGAGGGTGTAGATTGAATTCATAATAAAAAATGTGAGACCTTGTTTAGTAAGACTAATGACATAACATAAAGTCACGCCTTTATCCCCGAAGGGGTAGGCAGAGGCGCCACTAGGATACCCACATTTCGCCTTGTATGTTCCGTCCCACGTTGTGATAGGGGGCGAGCCTATCGCTATATCGGACACAAATTCCTGACTCTGGGCTGATAATGAATAGCAAAGTCCAATATCACTTTGCCCGACCCGGGATTCGAACCCGAGACCTCAGCTTTGTAACCGTACCGTAATACAACTACGCCACCGAGGCAGTAAGAGACCGAGTAGTAAGACTAATGGTGTAAGAAAATATTGAGGGAAAGCCTGGATGGAGCCTATAAGAACTTCAAATTTACAAATCCAGTAATAACCTTCAACTGTATAATAGACCTGTGCTCAGGAGAGAGATCTATTTGCTTTATATGTGGTGACCTTACCACCAGGTCCTGAACGAGCGTCTTGCCCACTGTGTAGAACTCCTGGAACTGCTTTCATCCTGGGCAGCAGACAGGCACCACATCCGCCTGGAATGGATGATCATAGCCCTGATCCTGGCTGAAGTCTGCTTCGAACTGCTGCACATCTTCGAGAGGTACGTCCACATAGAGCCTGCTAGCCATTAGGTATTGGTGGTGGACAGTGGCGTGGGTGTTTTGGGTATAGTTATTGGCAGTGCCAAGTTAGACAGTAGGTATTTTTATTGAATGACTAATATGGAGCGTAGTTTATGTGAAAGAGATAACGAATCGAAGTACTAAAGAGTAAAAGAGTTAGAGGATGAATGATTAAGATGTTGAAATATAAAAGGACGGAATAAGAGAGAACAGTTTTAGAAGACGATGGAAGACGTGAACGACGAACGAATTAAAAGAGTAATAAATTATACTGAAGAAAATTTCGAAGATCCAAACGGAACTTTTCCCACATAAATGTATGTAAAATGGTAACTAATAGCTTCTATACTTGAACTTTTAATTGTGTCAAAGTATCTTTACTTTAGTCCTTTCGCACTCGCACGTTCTGGGGGAATACAATACTTTTTAATGCAGGGATGAAGGTGTATACTTTTTAATTTTTCGCTCACAATTTTCAGTACCCACGCCACTGGATAGAAACTGTATAATGTTAATGTCATAGTAGCAATGTAAACAGTGATATATGTACGCCTATTTGTGTATGTAATATTGTGTATGTAATGTTTTGTTTCGTTGTAATATTACACAGGGATTATGGTAAAAACCTGACCAGGAAAATTGAAATAAATTTGCATAAAAAATGCATCAGCAATAAATATTTGCTTTAATAAAAAGTCCATATTTGTAATTTATTAATATAAATGTTTTGTTATAATAAATATTATGTAAGTATGCTACATAAAAATAAATACATATTCAATTATTTGGTATATTATGACTCATTGAATTAAAGATTTATTAATTTTCCTGGTCTGGTATATAGTTTGTTAGATTATATGTTATGTATATGTAGACTGAATTAATTAAAACCCTGAAATGAAATAAAATGAAATTTCACTTCAGTGTTTAACTTGTGAATAATTTTGGAAGTACTAGATATTGTATGAGACTTTATTTAAGCATTTCCCACGCTTTGTATGTGATTGCTATTTTATAATATATTATTGTTTCAGATATATTTGTTAATTCTATTGGTAGTTGCATGCATCAGTTTAAGACAAATTTTGATCATATTATATAGAATTAATAAGAGTATCTGATACATACTATTAATGCCTTTTAAGAGTACATTATTTTATGTAATATGGTTTAGTTAGAATAAGAAAAATATGTATAAAAATAAGTGGAACTTAGATAATTTTTTGATGGCTTTGTAGATTATCTAGTTTTGAAAATTTGAAATGTATAATACACCAAAGAATATATTATGAGTAATTTTTATTAAAAGACATAAGAAGTCGGTTAAGTAATATTGTATTGGTTAAGTAATGTTTGCATAAAATCACAAATAAGTGCACCTTAAAATTATTATTATGTTGACAGCTTGAAATCACGGGAATAAATAAAAAATATTTTCAATCAATGTATTTATGTATAGTAAAAAGTGCTAAAATATTTATTAATAAGGCAAAAAATAAATATGGTAAGAACAGCATTATAATGGCATTATTAAATAAAATAAAAAATATAAAAATTCTTGAAATCTATTCGCAAGATTCACAAGATATGAATAATTCAATGAACACATATTGTTTACAAAGAACTGTGATAGATTATACTAAATTATTGTCATTCGATGGCAAATAATTATTTTGTGAAATTAATTATTTTACTCCAATTTGAATAAAGTATACAAGGTGTATCAAGACTGCGACCGAAAACGAAGCCAGGTGGTAGTTTTAGCGGTTACAGACACAATACAACTAAAAAAATTTCCAAATTAGCGACGGATTTTTTGTTACATTTTTTAAAAATCAGTTTTTGGGGGTTAAAATTTAAATACCTAGTGTTTGCAAAAATAGTAATTTTAACTCTTACGTACTATTGCATGTTTAAAAATAAAGCGATGTACGTCATAATTTTAGAAAATGTATGTATTTATCACTCAAATACGACTATAAGTAAAAAATTACAAATAAAAGTTGACGATTTATTTTGTGAAAGTTTTACTTGCATTGTGTTTGATGTCACTAATACTACCACCTGGCTTCGTTTTCGGTCGCGGTCTTGATATACCCTGTATAATTTATAACAATTCATTTTTTAACTGTTTTACGCTCAAAACATAACAAATTCTTTAAAGGTAAAAATATAATCATAAAGTTTATTACGAGGTATTTTTGTTAATTAATTGTGAGGGGGTCGTCGCCCCCCTTTAACTGTCACTAATTTCTTCCCTATTTGGTTTAAAACGTAGACAATTAATATATATTTTGGGTTGGATTGGTTTATTTTTGTAATAATAAAATTTGGATATAACATAGTGCCATGAAAGTAAATATATATAGTTTTTGTTGCTTTTAAATCTGCTTTTATCTTACATAGATTATTTTTATAGGATTGTATGTCGTAGAATACATCTATTTATTTTTATATGAGAATAAATATGTAAACATTATAGTGTGTATTTTATTTTTACCCTTGTGTGTATGTTATGGTTGTTTGGTTTATGTCTGTGGATAAAACGTAGTCAATTAAAATGTAGAAGGATATTGTGAAAGGGGTTAGTATGGTTTTGACTCACATCTGTAATAAATGTTCTTTATGCCTTTTAAACTGCTCTCCAAAATTCGGGGATTCGATCCAACACAATTTTAATACGCGTTGAGATGAGCTTTTTATAGATTATCGTGCTGACTGCCCTCTCCACCGAACCCCTTTTTATATTGCCAGTACGAAGTAATAACAATATTTCTAATGGTAAATGCAGTACAAATTAAAAGATTATTAACTGGTCCCATAATACCATTAATAATACCCGCCTGATCGTAAAGGGATGAAGGTTAAATCTGAAACACAGCACACCTGACGCAGTGCACGTAGAGCAAGTTCATTTGAAGGAAACTATCAACATTTTACTACTTTTCGATAAAAGTTGCCAGTTGCAGGCTGCAACCACAGTTTTCAATTTTCAGTTACGGCGTTTGTACATTGCATAGAATGTGACAGGTTTATTTAATTAAGGTGCTCTGTGTGCACAGTGGCTTAAGTGATTAAATAAAATAAGTTTACTATTAAGAGCCGTTGTCGCAGTTGGTTACACTGTAAAACAAAAGGCTGTAGGTTCGATCCCCGCACCGAAAGAAATGTTTTTGTGGTCCACCGGTATTTGTTTCGGGTCTGGGTGTTTGTGAGACCGAAGAATCTCTCGTAGTTTCTGATACCCACGACACAAGACTTATGTCTTAGTGTGGGGTCTGGACTATATCAAAGAGTACAGACTATACTCAGACTATGTGACTGTTGGGTGTATTTATTATGTTCTTATTAAACTAAATATAAGTTTATATTTCGCTTAGGAATCTGATAATTAAAGACCAACGGCGTGTCTACCAGACTCGGGTACCGGCGTTCTTCAGCGATGTCGAGGAGAGCTTCCTCCAAGACCTGTCCATCATCGATACTTAGCTGACTCCAAAACTGAGGTTATGAAGACGAGAGGCTTACGTGATGTGATCATGTTGCAATGCTGTAACCCACTGTGGGGGGTCGGGGGTCGTGACCAATGTTTGCAGTTCTAATTACGGCCTTGTTGGAATTAACTGTGGTTTTAAATTTGTGTCATTTTAGGTTAGATTGGCCTGGAATGGAATTGTGATTTGATTTCTAGGTATGTTAGCTATAAGAACTAAAAAATAAGAACTGTTTACTTCAATAAAGTATTTTTTATTACAAGTAGAGTTATTTATTGTTCAAACATTTTAACTATTATTTAAACCATTTTACTTGTTGTGTTTTAATTCAAATTTTTATCGCTAACGGTTTTTGCTGGTCTACACACTCCTTGTTCTTCCTCCTTATTCGGATTCTGGTAAATGTGAATGTCGGGAAATTCCCATAATCGCTAAATTCTTATCACTAACTCCTTTAAAGGAATCTGAGTCAACCGAAGAATGCGAGCGAGTTGGTATGGTGGTTAGATGAATTTTGTCGGAGCAAAATATACTGCCGTATTTCGGAGATTTTAGTGATTATCGACTAAGTGTCGGACGCCCACCCACAAGGTTGGCACCCACAAGGATGACCTGGTTAATGTCGCAGGAAGTCGCTGGATGCAGGCCGCTTCCAACAGGTCTATATGGAGATCCATGGAGGCCTATGTTCAACAGTGGACTTCCTATAGCTGAAGAGAGAGAGAGAGGTTATCGGAATGAAATGAATAATAATAATAAACTCTTTATTATAACACCATGTAATGTAAACATGTAAAGAAAACAAATAAAATAGAAAAAGAAAAAACATACAGTAATCATAAGAGAAACATAAAATTGGTGATATAACTGGCGGTAGCGATCTCTTCCACACAGGTTGGGAGAGGAAAAATTCAATAGTTATGGACGGCGCTAAATGAAATACTTTGTTAAATCTTTAAAATGTGATATACAGGTTATATCAAGACTGCGACCGAAAACGAAGCCAGATGGCAATATTAGTGACTTCAGACACAATGCAAGTAAAAATTTCGCAAAAAAAATCGACAATTTCTTTTTTGGATTTTTTTTCTTATCGTCGTATTTGTGTGACATATACATATTTTTCCGAAAATTATGATGTACATCTCTTTATTTTTAAACACGCAATGGTACTTAAGGGTTTAAATTAGTATTTTCGCAAAAACTAGGTATTTACCACATCAACACAACGATTTTCAAAAAATTCCAAAAAAATATCTGTCACTGTTTTGGCGAAATTTATATTTGCATCGTGTTTCTAACCACTAAAACTACCACCTGGCTTCGTTTTCGGTCGCAGTCTTGATATACCCGGTATTATTTAGTTTCAGTCACCTTTTCTCTAGCACTCGGTTCACCGTGACAAAACCGTGCAAAAAACTGTAGCGTTGCTCTTTTCAAAACAAGTTTACAATACAGTGGTTATACATGAGTCTCAGCTTAGTTGAATTCAGAATTTTCCGACATTGGGATTCACTCGAATAGACAAGAACACTCATTTATTTAAATTGGACATGAAAATACTATTGAACAGGCCGGCATAATAATGCCGATTGGCGAGCGTTACCAGCAGCCTTTTACGTCTGTTTTTTGCAAGACAATGATACACCCTGCTCGAGCCGACCCATTTCTAAGCACAAGGTAATTATAAAAATACAAACGTATGAATGCATGGGTATTTGCACAAAATTTGCCATCTAGTATCGATGCATCTACATGTATTCCCATTCCCTTTGAATAAATGCACAGTCGTAGGAAAATAAACGGAAAATCCATTATGGAGGGAACAATGGCCCTTTGCGTATATTGTCGCCGTCGCGTTGTCGTGGCGTGTCGCCGGATGTAGCGAGCGTGTGGCGAGTGACCTCGATAGTGTGGTTGGCGCTTTATGTTGTGAATATTAACATATTAATGAGGCTGGCTTTTTCGAACCGTAAAAGTACTATTGCTTAGGAAGTTCCTTGGGACATCTGTTATTTCGTTTTTTTTTTTTGTAATTTCATTTTTTTTACTGTTTAGAGCTCTGTGAGATGTAAGTTGGAGTTTTTCGTAGGTACCATCAACGTGGGCAAACGGATTATGGGATGGTAAGTGTATCTCCGCTCATGAATATCGACAATATTTGGGTCTTAGATGCCATTTCAGCCTCTCCAACTGAGAGGGAAAATGGAAGAAAAAAGCACTGGACGAGGACACGTATATTGTGCCTTCCGTAATCTCAATCACCGAACGATAACGTCAACAAAGCCGTTGTTTTGTTTTAATTCCTCAAAAACATCCAACAAATAAATTTGACAGCCTCCGTGGCCCAGTGTGTTAGACTGTGGTTAGACGCCGGCTGTAAAACGAGAGGCCGCGGGTTCGATCTCCAAACCGAGATAAATATTTGTGAGGCCCACAAGTATTTGTTTCGGGATTGGGTGTTTGTGAGACCGAAAAGTTTCTCGTAACTTCTGATACCCACGACACAAGACTTAATTGATCTTAATGTGGGGTCAGGACTAGGTATGTATGTGACTGTTAGGTGTATTATAAAAAATGTGGAATTTAGCTAAATACAATATAACAAGTAATTTAAAAAAAATTAACCAACTTTATTACCACTTTCCTTAACATTCGCATTAGGGATTCATAACCTACTTACGAACATTCACCTCATGTTAATAAAACAATGGCCTCTTAACACAATCGTGACATTGTAGCGTGTCGCATGTAGCTCGTGTGTCGGAAGCACTGACCTCGTGTGTGTAACCAGTATCTACTTACATAAGCTCACGCCTTTTCCCAGAAGGGGTAGGCAGAGGTGCTGGAGACTGTCCCGCCCTCCACACCCGCCACTGCAACTTCTGTAAGCCAGGATCAACAGTGGCACGCATTTTAATGACACTGAGCATTGAAGCTCAGCGAGTCTCCGGGAATGTCTAACTTGTCTTTAACCCGCAACGAAATCAATCACAAAGTTAATTTAGGAGGAGTTGGAAATTCGATAAGGCAGAGGTGCTACCAAGATACCCGCGTTTCGCTTGGTGTGTTCCCAATGATGTAATAGCGGGTAGAGCCTATCGCCCAATCAGGCACGAATTTCAGACCCCGGGTTGGTAATGAATAGAAAAATCCAATATCACTGCCCGACCCGGGATTCGAACCTCGGCGTTGTAATCGTACCGGAGTACAACGGAGTACAGTCAACAAACCACTACTAACATTAAGATTGTATTGTATCGGCCCATATACGTCCCAGTGCAGAGCACGGACCTCCTCTACATCGAGAGTACGATTCAGAGGGGTTAGGCCATATAGTCCATACTACTAACAAATTTATTTATTTAATACAGGTATAGGGTTAAAAAGGAACATTTACAGCGGTCCCCGCACTAGGCGAACCTGAATCGCGGGAATCTAACAATCTCATAATCTTAATAAAGAAATAGGCCACACAATCTTGATGCATAATACATTGTGGCGTGTCTTGTCGTGTAGCTCGTGTGTCGGAAGCACTGACCTCGTGTTAAAACATCTATCCTTTGTTGAAATGCTATGTAGGTCGCTTTTGTGGCCACGTTTTATAGATGTCTGAGGGATGACAAAGGGATGTGATGCTGGAGTGAATATAAAGGGTTTGTTTGTTGCTATGTGCTTATTTTAAATGGGGAATATTTTTTAGATGTGAGTTGACTGAAATTCGGTATATATTGAAGATTTTCTTTTTACAATATATTTGATGTGGTTGATAGGAATTGCATTTATCGATGCGAATTCTGTTCGTCTGCATTTTCGTTTTCAAAACTTTATACTAAGCTTAACTTACATAGGTTTGGCGGAGTTTTGTTTAGCGATTAATTATTTCGATAATAATTAATTATTTAAATGCTTTCCTAAAAATATTACCTGTATAAATGTTGCCCTAACTATATTGCCTAACCTGGGAATCGAAATTATCCTCTTTCAAGATAAACATGCCCATAAAAACGTTTACGATGTCCTGTGTTACACTTTTTTACATACTAAATGTCATTTATCTAATTTGATTGAAAATGAACAGCGAATTCCTACGACATAGTTTTCCATGAAACTGTGAGTAATATAGCAAATTGGCAGGGATGTAATTATATAAGTGGGATTGTTTGCGCAGCCCGGGAGCACTGCAGACTGTTTCATGAGTCAGAATTGTGACTCATGTCTCCTCAACGTCTGACTATGCTACTCGTATTCAATGTTATAGTTTCTAATAGCTTGAAAGCTTTACTACTTGGATTTTTCTTTTGTTACCCATTAATTTCAATGTTTTTATTTACATATTTTTTATACTTAGTTTCTAATCTGGTATGCGCGTTATGATAAATGCAGTGCCGTGAAAATAGTGGCGACTGGTTTAATATCTATCGCGTCTTGGCAAAATCATGCCGGCAAGCCTCCTAACGGATATGTATCGAATATATAGTATTTTTGGACTATTTAGATTCATACTTATATAAATCGATATTCATTACTATGAAGAAACATTCTATCACTCATAACTTTTTGTCGAAACTAGCAATACACAATACCTACACATTTTCTCCCGCCAAACAGCAGTGTAAATAAACTGTTGTATTCCGGTTTGCAGGATATTGTAGCCAGAGTAACTACTGGACATATTGAGACAACATTTTATGTATCAAGCTGGCGAGGGCAGTGTAATGTTAAGCATTGCTTTTATCAATGGTTTGTGAGGTTTCTCTACTGTCCATGAGCGGTCATATCGCTTACCATCAGGCGAATGGCCTGCTCGTCTCCCCATTCATAGTAAAAAAATATATTATACCCATCTTCAAAGATACACAACACAACATCCGCTAACTTTGATTCCTTATCCGATTCCCACATCAAAGCCACAAACCAGTAGAAGTCAGGAATCACCCATACTCTGAATATAGGCATTAAATTACAAATTTCATCGTCGACGTCCCGACTAGGTCAGGGGCTTCAAATCTCGCGCGCCACTTAATCCCGATTTATAAGGAGCCAATATGTGAACGATGAACCACGATGAACGCTGGAAGGGAGCGACAGCGTAGTTTTCAACAAAATTGAGGTGGAATACCAGTTTTTATACATATTTTTCGAACTGTTGCTTACTTTAACGTCGCTTTAACTGTGAATGGAAACATGGCAAGGAAAATTGCATGTCTGGAAGTTCTACTTTTACTCAAGATTTCAAACTAATATATATTATATAGTAATCTATGTGTACGCTCTTGTAGATACCTAAAAGGCAATTTTAGTTGACTACGGCCAGTTACTATTTTTATGAAAGGGTTGACGCTAGACATAGCTTTATTTCGTACTTCATATAACAAAAAGAATAAAGAATAAAGAATAAGAATAATAATAAAGTATTAAATAGTGTACATAAATACATAGTAACATACATAAACATCACGCCTTGTTCCCAGAAAGGATAGAGGTACAACCAGGACATTCCCCCGTTTCGCCGTATGTGTTCCGTCCCACGATGTGATAGATAGGGAGCCTATCGCCATTTCGGGCACAAATAATCCGGGCTGATAATGAATAGAAAAATCCAATATCACTTTGCCCGACCCGGCATTCGAACTCGAGACCTCAGCGTTGTAATGGTGTTGTAATACAATACATCACCGAGGCAGGCATTCAATATTTTAGTTTTAGAAACCCATATCATTCTTGAAAATTCAACCACTGTAATTGAGAGCCATAGAACTATAAAGATGTGATAGGTAATATAGAAATCTAGATTGGCTTGATGCCAAATTTTCCCAACCCCCACGAGACAGCTTATTACAAAATTATGAATCACAACGGCACTAATATTCTTTAGCCATTATTTACACAAATCTAATCAAAACTTTATTTTGTAAAATAAAGTTCCCGCCCGGATTTGCAATATATTTAACAGAGTAGCATTCCATGGAGGGGTGACAGTATGTAATTTTACGTCCCAATTCGTCCCCTAAGTTTGCGCGCGTCTATGTCAAGTTCGTAACACGCATGCGCGCCATTTCATTTCGTTTTCGAGACAGTGATCTGTCAAACACGCAGGCCGGCTGTTCCTGCCACACTTATTGCCTAGGAATAAACATAATCTAGACTATACACTAAACTTTGTGTTGGTGAAGTTTGTTTAAAAACATTCTCTAAAGGCTTCCGCATTGCGGGTCAAAGTACCGCATTTACGCGCCTGATTTGCATAAATGACTGAAAAGTGACGTGTTTCGTGATCACAGACGAATTCTGAAATAAAGGTATGTTTTTTTTATAATGTCCTTTAAACAAAAATACGCCAAATGTTACTGGTTTAATAGAGCAATATGATTTCGTCAATTTCTTTTATTTTTGTCGATAAATGTGGTTATCACATTAATACAGCGTTATCATTGTTTACACGTCTTTCAATTATTATTTCTCACATCCTTCAAACCGAAAACCGATTAAACAAGCATTGATAATAATGTTACAAACAGTTGAATACGTGTTTGTATTTTGTACGTAATTATATAGCGCATACTTTGTATCCATCGACGTGGGTAAGGCTTACGCATTGTTCACGAAACGGATAATATTTCAGGATACAACAATTTCAAATTTGCAGAACGTGGGTTATTAAATATAAATATGTAAATATATTGTCCTTTAAACTTTTATTATTTCATAAGTATGTATTACTTGCGTAAAAATATTTTTTTTTAAATAAAATAAATATTTTTAATAATTATTGTAATCTAATGTAATTTTCAATATATTTTTCAGTACGGATTTGTTCAAGAATATTCATTTATTCAATAGTTTGTAAAAGGTTTTACGAGGGCAAAATTTCCGTTATCCCTCAAGGTCGGAGGGTAACCTTTTAATATTTCAGTGTTAATTATCTAAGGGCACGTCTCGAGGGCCTCAATTATGTAAAACAAGTTTATAGGACATCCTAATACAAATTAGTTAGGATTTTATCATCTGCTTATTGTGAAGAAGTAATTTAACCAGAAGTTTTATATTGGTACGTAAATAAATTAGTAAATATAAGATATTTTTTTCTGTTAAATTCACAATTTGATTTACCTATGGTAATATCTATATCTATTTGTAAAGAAGTTTCCTGACTACTTTGTGATTATGTATTGTCACTGGCCACGTGGAATAACACATCATTGCTTCATAGAAATACTGCGTATAGCTTATTTACGCCAAGTGTAAGTACGATGGTAGTATTTTGATACTGGGTTATCTAATTTTTGGACTCGAATGTGTATAATCTTTCATTTTAAGTAGTTACGATGCAAAACGAGAGCGTTTGAATATAATTTAAGATAATTTTTGGCACATTCTTACATTGCTTTGTAAATAAAGGTCATAAATTTTTTATTCTAAATGCATTTTCAATTCCTCATGTTACAAAATGAATTGTGCGAAGATTGAGAATTTATTCGTCATTTTGGGTAAGTTTAGGATTTGTGCCTATCATTTCTGGGTATTTTATCTAAATTTGATAATATTTAGGGAGATGCTTATTACGAAAATCAAATTCATAGCACTTAATAACCAATGTGTTAATTGCTAAACCTAGCCCAGTGCTATACCGTGAATTAAATACACAGCAGTTGCCAGTTACCAAACGGTAATATTGCTCTCAAATATTTATCAGGCGCTTTTTATACTTTTTACGCTGATATAAACTAATATTGCAATCTTTGTAATAAATAATAAGTTTATTACGAGTAAAACTCTTTATTTAACTGCTACTGTAGTATAAAACTAAATAAACTTATTATCGTTTTTACGGCACTGGTTAAATTTAACTGCAGTCATTAAAAAAAAAACGGGTAAGCTGCAAATAAGCTTTTAATTTATTGGTCACTAACACAGAGGGTCACATTGTTCTTTACAAGTAGGGTCGTGCAGTTATTGCACTTCAAATACATTTAAGTGAACTAACAAAAGAGTTTTTTGCAAAACATTTTTGTAACTGTTTGTTCCGAGGTTTTTATTGATCCATGTTTAGTATTTTAGTATATGAAGTATGAATACTTAGTTCTGACTTATGTATAATAATATGTATTTTAAGAGGATTTTTAAGAATTGGTTCTGACTTATGTTTATAAATATGTATTATAAAGGAAATTAAAAAATTGGTTCTTACATAAAACAATATTAATCATTGTACATTGCGTATTACTAACAAGTTCTGTGTTTGTTTTTAAACTCTTTTTATTTTATATTTTATTAATAAACATTCCAACTATTGGTACCGTCTAACGTAGTTTTAGTGAAAGTAGAATTTTAATATTACCTTGATCTTCTTTATAAAGCTGTCCTTGGGGAGATGTTCGTTTGTCCGTGGTAGAAACGATTGTCCTTGCACAGACTTGGTTAGCTCCCTCGAGAATTTCAACTAAATCTGTTTAGTGTTGAAGCTTGAAAGATTTTTACATTTGTTACTTTGGTACGGATTTATGTAATAAGCTTTTTTATATAATTTTCTAAACTATCTATTACCTACAATATGACGTTAGATGGTCTTCGTAGAATTGAAAGAACGCAATTATTCTTTTTTGGACGGTTTAAATTTTAGCTCAATTTACTTATTTAATTTAATTTAGTCCGTCAAACCCGCACTAGGCCAGCGTCTGGACTATATGGCCTAACCCCTCTCAATCGTACTTTCGATTGTAGAGGAGGCTCGTGCCATGCAGTGGGACCTATATGGGCTGATAAAGTTACTTATTTAAGTTCTATCTTTACTCCTCAAAAACGTAAACTAGGTACAGTTTTGTGCAGAATATTATTAAGTAATCCAACTGACTGCCTCGGTGGCGTGGTTGTACTGCGGTACGACTACAAAGCTGAGGTCTCGGGTTCGAATCCCGGGTCGGGCAAAGTGATATTGGATTTTTCTGTTCATTATCAGCCCGGAGTCAGGAATTTGTGCCCGTTATGGCGATAGGCTCGCCCCCTATCACATCATGGGACGGAACATGCAAGGCGAAATGTGGGTGTCCTAGTGGCGCCTCTGCCTACCCCTTCGGGGATAAAGGCGTGAGTTTGTGTATGAATATATGTATTATTAATCCATTTTACAATATTCATTTAGCCTTCGCCGCCTGTCTGGCTATGTATTCCCACGGGACGTAAGCCAATGTTGGCAAAATCACATTTTTATAATTAAAATGGCGGTCGTTGGTACTAAGGCTTACCATTCCCATCTTGTTTATTGTGTTACTGTGAGTAATTGGATTGGATTACGAGACTTTGAAATATAAATATGATTTTTTTTACCTATTATTGAGTAAATGTACTTACATGCCGGCCGCTTCCAACAGGTCGATGTGGAGATCATTAGAGGAGGCTTATGTTCAGTAGTAGACTTCCTGTGGCTGAAAAGAGAGAGAGAGATTAGGTACTTACAAGCACAACCAACATTTTCTTATAAAAGTAAAATTTTCTTATCATTTTACTACGGTTTTCTAGGAATTAGATAAATAACCAAAATAATTATAAAGTATTTTACTAAAACTATAATTTCTAACAATTTATTTTATTTATTTATTATTTATTATTATATAACAATTATAATTTGTGAAAGAAATACTCTTTCTTTTAAAAGTCACTTTTCTAATATGTCTTATGGAACGGAAGAAATTATCGCAAAGTATGTACATACGCGTAATTCCACATATTTCTTCATGAAGTTGAGCAAAGATAACATTATAAAGGAATGTCTTACTATCGTATTAAAATATGCAACGTGTTTGTAGCCCCTCGATCGCCTGGACGTTTAGTAAAACATTCATCAAAGCGGGTTGTTTCCTAAAAGCGCATTATTTTGATGTTTTTGTTGAATTCTTAATGCGACCCGGCGGGGCCCGGCCACGTTTCACACCCAAACAAAGGTAAGATTTTAGAATTCTGTATGCGTATCACTTGTATACCTTAGGTGGAAGTCTAAGAAACTAGGATATTATCAATTTGGCTGATTTTATTTGTTACCTAAATCCCAGCTAAATCCGGCTACTTCGAAAACGGCACTGACCGGTTCTACAGTTGATCGTATCTCTTATTTTAAAAATATTAACGAAACTATCTAGTATATACATATGTCAAATTTTAAGGCAGAATGTGAGATGTTTTAATTATCTTGCAATCATTTCTTTTGCATGATTACAGCAAGCGAACTAACTACCCCTAAATTTGCATACTCCAAGTCAATGTTTTGTATAACATTTTTCAAGAACACCTAATTGACTTTATTTAATAATTAAAACTTTTAAACCCTCCTAACAGAACTAAACAACTCGTATTTCTACAGCAGAACAGTTTAAGGTACTCCACAAAGAAAGAACTTCAACTTGTACGGAACGAAACCACTTGAAACTAAGACCGCTCCTGGCTGTATCGGCAGGTAGGCGTTCAATAATGGATTTTTAACCTTTATAGCACTATTGTTGGGTCCAGCGGAGCCTGAGGGTCGATTTAACGGGATTTCTACTTGGATGTAAACTGCGGTGATTTTAACTCTCACTACTTAACTTCAATTATATTTTTTGGAGAATTTATGCCATAATATAAGAGTACCTTCGGATATATTGTCACGTAATTTTCTACTACTATGGTTTCTAAATGGTAATTCTCTAATGGGAACTATGGTTTCTAGTTTGCTTTTCATTCTCAGATATTAGATATCTACTGCTGAACATAAATCTCTCCCAAGGATTTTCGTTTTTGCTTTATACATCATATTTGTGGTTTATATTTTGGAATAGTTATAGTCTATAGTCTCTGCCTACCCCTATGGGATACAGGCGTGACAATTATGTATGTATTTTGGAATATTATAAAACTTGATAAACATTTGACAGTCTGTGATGCGTAGTTTTTAAGACGCCTTTGTGATTAAAAGATCCCACACCGAGACTAATGTACACAGTATGTATTTACAAAAGGCAGAAAATAAAGAAATACTTATTTTTAAAAAATGCTATACAATTAAAATCAAAGAATTATACCGTTTTGGGATTAACGTTGATATTTTTATTAGCATGGACCTTTATGCATTTTCGATGCACATTACAAGGTTTTTACGTAGCATGTACCTAATTAATTAATTGTGAACCCTATCTAGCTACTAATAGAAGCTAGAATAAAACGAAACAATAAAACAACCATCCCATATTGTGCGACAGAAATTAAAAATACGATAAAGTATAAAGCTGAAAGAGATTGTATAAATCGAAGTGGTGGGCGCCAGACGGGGCGGGGCACTCGCGGCTGTCTGCACCTCTCCACACCACCATACCATACCACCGTACCACTAAACCACCCACTAGCTCGCTTACACCCGGGTTCTGCGATGTTTTATCCGATTTAAATGTGATTTGAGGAGATTTTTATTTGAATATGTTTTCAATTTGTATTTTTATATAAAGAAGAGGTCGAAGAAAAGTTAACTTTAGAGTTACGATTTATGTGACAAAGATTTGTGAATATTTGGTTTATTTTACAGGATATCACGATGGTTAGATTTACGAGTAAGGCCTTGAACAAAAAAATCTTATGGAGTTTCAGAGTAATTAAATAAGAGATTAAAATTACATTACTCTTCGATGTGTTTTCTACGCACTACCTATCCATTAATGATTCAGGCGTTATGCAGATGTTTATAAACTTGGCACTAAGTATTACCATTATTTACGGCCTTATTCATAGACAGTTTTAACACTTATTTTAGTTATCGAATGTTTTGTCTTCTTCGCTCGAACTGAATTCAAAAGTCGTTCGAAAGGGACGAAACATTCGATATCTTAAATAGATTTTAAAACTGTCTATAAATGAGGTTGGAGTTTTAGTGTACCGAAATAGGTAGATTCTATGAAACGAATAGTCAGTCTAGTACAAATTGGTGTTTATCGATTTCTTGTATTAAGTGACGTTTATGACCTTGACCCGTCGACTTCCACGAACGATATTAGGTATTTGAGGCTTCAAGGATTATTTATTAGCAAAGGTTATCAGATTAATTACCTGTAGCATTTAATTATTAACTCGCAACACTTGGAAAATACAATATCATACATATACATTGCGTTTTTAAAATAAGCAAATAGGTATACATTTTTGATACTTGTAGTTTTATATTATTAACAACTTAATTAATTTCCATTAAATTAACGCAAAACCCATTTAGAATACACCTAAAGCACTATGGTTTCTCAGATTTACGCGAACGTTACACATTAAAATCAAACTACTTTTTGCCAATTTCGGGATAAAATCAGTATCTAAGCATTCGTTTTATTTCAACACTAAGTAGTACTTTAAGCATCATTTAAAATTCCCGTACACACAGACGGCCATATAACCTCTTTTATATTTCACTCATTAATTTGTCGCGTGTTTCAGACGAGGTAAAAACTAAAAATGTCGCCAGTTATTTGTGTGAAGCTCCCAGCGTGGTATTTAGTATTCTGTGGTGTTCTCGTGTCCCGGGGGGAGAAAACCTTTTAACAAAATATAATGAGTGTTTGCATGAAAGAATTTAATTTTAATACCAGACATATTGTGAGTCATGGTTAAATTGTACGTTTTGAATATAGCTTTAGAATTGAATGTACTAGAGCTAGCCTGTTTAAAGATTTTGTGAATATCTTTAAAAGGAGTGTGTTATTTATCATTTTATTTGCAGATTAATTATGAACGGTCAGAAAATCTAAAGTCTAAAGAATTATAGGTTTTATATACCACGTTTTAAATTAAAGGAATTCATTTTGAGTTTTATGATATTTCTATCGTTAGGAGGGTGAAATAAGGGTCGTAAGATCGTGTCAAAGCTTTGCGTTTTGAAGTTTTCAAAATTATTTTGGGAACAAGACAATTTTTAATGAGGGCGAAGGGGTGGATAGCAGTAAAAAGTAAAAACGATAAGGAAATATGTATTAAAAGTAATGTTTATGGCTTAAACTGTAAACATAAATTAATTTTTGTTATAAAATTTACTAATAGAGACGTAATATCCGTGGCTGTTGTTGAAGACGCTGGCTACGTAATGTTATGCTGCAGGATCGAATCTCGCTCCGAGACAATATGTTTTTTTATCCACATATATTTGTTTTAGCTATGTGTATTGGAAGAGTCTCTCATAGTTTCTGATAGACACGACAAGTCTTGTATTTTTATTGAATGTCACGACGATGTAATTATGTGACTGTAGAGTGTATCTTTTTAATAAATTTAGTTAAAAATATACAAAACAACTGTTAGTACATATATTTTATTTTGACTGTCTCCGTGGCGCAGTTGGTTAAACGCCTGTGAAACAAGAGGCCGCGGGTTCGATTCCCACACCGAGGCTAATGTTTGTGAGGCCCCCAAATATTTGTCTCGGGTCTAGGTGTTTGTGAGACCAAGTCTCTCGTAGCTTCTGATACCCACGACACAAGACTTAATTGATCTTAATGTGGTGTCAGGACTATGTATGTGACTGTTGGGTGTACATATTTATTTATTTTATTTATTCTTTTACTATGTTCATTAGTCACTTGGTATAAATGAACACCAGTTATTTTAATTTCTTGCAGAATATAGAAATAGAATCCAACATTCACGTCACCTTTTAAGTTGGTTTTTAAAGTTTTTCTTAAGCCCTGACTCGCAGACGGTGTTCAGTCGGCCACGTGGAAGTCTTTTCAACTTCACCTTTGGCTCAAAGAGTCGAGTTGAGCCGGAACGTTTCGTTAAATGTACTTCACATCTTTGCATGTAGTTGAGATGTGTAGCTTGAATGTAGTTTAGTGGATAACATAAGCCGATGGGGTTATGGGTTCGGGTATAGGAAAGGAACGTGAAGCGAACGGCCTAAAAATGTTGATGATAGGTAAGTAATCAGTCGTTTTCGTAACGTAACATTGTAAGTCGAATCTGCCTCGGTTGCGTAGTCGTACTACGGTACAATTACAAAGCTAACGTCTCTCTTTTTGCCCGATATGGCGATAGGCTCGCCCCCTATCACTTCATGGGATACATACAAGGCGATAAATGGGTGTCCTGTTAGCACCTCTGCCTACCCCTTGTGAGAAAAAGGCATGAGTTTATGTATGTATGTATGTACAAGTTCAATCTCTCTGTAACACGGATATTAAGCATTGTTAGTGTAGGCTAATGGTAGGCAGAAGAATAAAAGGGAATTTTGACATGCTTTTGTTCTATTCATTTCCTTTTTATTTTCAAAGGTGTGACTATCAATATACTCGTAGGCTTATTATTTCACGACCGGTCACCTGCCGATGACTTTTGTTCAAGAAGAGAAATTCCGTGTTATGCTGTGAATGAGTTTTTGTTCAGAATACGAAGCTTTTGTTGCCCGTGTTGCCATTAGCTTTGTTGCGTAATTACGCGGATATTTGTAGTTTCTACCGCCTGGAGGAAATTAGCCACGCAAACTAAAGACTGGCATTTT
Source organism: Deilephila porcellus (assembly GCA_905220455.2). Taxonomy (NCBI): domain Eukaryota; kingdom Metazoa; phylum Arthropoda; class Insecta; order Lepidoptera; family Sphingidae; genus Deilephila; species Deilephila porcellus. The sequence goes on from LR999991.1 coordinate 11,747,535, forward strand.
AGTAAGAAAGTTAATTGTACATACAGTTCTGGTATATTGGGGAACTGGGAGGACTCATATAAAAAAATACCAAGGATCAGATGGTAATAATATCAATTTTTTTAAGTTAAATTAAGCTTATTGTAACCAGTTTAAGTTGCACGGACTGCCTCGGTGGCGTAGTTGTACTACAACGGTGTATTTTAATTAAATTTATTATCAGCCCGGAGTCAGGCATTTGTGCCTAATATGGCGATTGGCTCGCCTATTACATCGTGGAACGGAAGACACATAGTAGAAATTGGGTGTCATGGTAGAACTTGTCTTCTCGGAAAAAGGCGTAAACGTGTTTTTTTTAATTACAGTGGGACTAGGACGCATCATGCTGAGTATTCGCCTCAAAAAAAACAACTTGAAGTAACATAAAGAATGCTACTTCTTTATGTTACTTTGCTATTGCGTCTGTTCTGTCAAGTAGGCGAAAGATTAACGGTCTTTGCATCTCGAGTCCTTTCAACCGTCCCCATCCATCTTCAAAAGCGGGAACGCTCCTATTAATTACAGTTATGCGTTTTTATAGGCAGTCGTCTCATTAGGAACTATGAGTCCTTTATGTAAATCCTTTATTTTATGTAATAAATAGCACTGCGAATGAAAAATTAATTTGACAGCCTCCATGGCGCAGTTTTTTAGACGCCGGATGTGAAACGAGAGTCCATGGGTTCCACCCCCGCAACGAGACAAATGTTTGTGAGGCCCACAAGTATTTGTGTCGAGTCTGGGTGTTTGTGAGACCGAAAACACAATATAGTCTCTCGTAAATTCTGATACCCACGACACAAGACTGAAATGATCTTAGTGTGGGATCAGGACTATGCACGTGACTGTTGCGTGTATTTATTATTAAAAAAAATATTTTCTAACACATATTATGGTTTGAAGGAGTTATACAGCAGAGGCTTCTTTTGACTGAAGATTTTCTTATCGATGAATATAATTTTAAAGTCTCGCGATGCCTTTAGCTGGTCGAATTTTTACACCAAAACCATACGTGTTTTTGACAAGACAGTTAACAATTACAACGTATTACCCAGAAACGTCATATTCTTGTATATTCGTCCGGTCTTAGCTCAGCCGCCCCACGCAGTCATTACTGTTTAATGCGCACGCACTGCACGCGGCTTCCGCCGAGCCCTCACGCCCTTTGCGCAGTAGTGTGGGGGAATGGAGATATATCGATATCTGAATCTGTATCGGCTCTTATAAGTCCCACTACAGGGCACGGATCTTCTCTACCATTGAGAGTAGGATTGAGAGCGGTTAGGCCATAAAGTACCTATACCACGCTAAAAATATGTTTTATGTCGATATTCTGTATCTGTATCAGCCCAAATACGTCCCACTGCAGGGCATGGGCTTCCTCTACAATTGACAGTACGGCTGAGAGGGGTTAGGCCATTTAGTCCGGCACGCTGGCCTGGTTGGCGGACTTTACATACAGTAACCAACAATATATTTTACTATTCACTATACTTTTATTTTCTACATCTATATCTATCTATATCAGCCCATATACGTCCCATTGCAGGGCACGAGCCTACTCTACAATCGAGAATATTGATTGAGAGTGGTTAGGCCATCTATATATAACACGTAAAATTCTACATCTAGAGCATATTTACAACAACGACTTGCGGAAGTCCAGGCGATCAACTGCTAGTCAAACGGGTTTCGCACTGCGTTGATATGACATTATTATCGCGAGACTAAATCTGATCTTATCACGAGAATTAACATAATATCTATTGTACTTATAAATCTGTACTGTGAGTAGGTACAGAATTCAATTACCTATCCAGATGCCTCAATAATACTATGGTAGAGTGTAAGGATTATGAACCGAAAGGTACTAAATTCGATTCCCAGATTCACTGCACTTTGTTTATTAGATTTGCCTAAGACTGAACTTTGTATTCGGCATATATGTTGACAGGATATGTTCTAGATACAGATTAGGACCTATAGGACCTAGTTTTTGGTCTATATCTATGATAACAAAAGTACTTATTAATACGAATATAATACCCAACAACAGATAAATGAGATAGTGGCAATGTGGTATTCGGTTGTCCGATTGTAAAGATATCGGTCCTTGACAATGAATAATTTATTTACGACTGTTGTGACGTAATGATAATGTTTATGGCAGTTTTATGGCGAAATGGTAGTTCATGCATTGAGGTAGTTTGGAACCGAATTACTATATAACATTCAATACGTATAAGGTTATTTGGACGTAAGGAGTAGGTGTTTCAAGAAAATTGCTAGTAAATTTTTTTATCATTAGAAGCATGGGGATGGTGGTACCCCAGTTGATACTCGTGACACTGTTCCTAATTTGGAGGGAGATAAGATACCCTGCGTCTTTAGAAATAAGTAGTATTTTTAGACATGACAGTAGATGAAGCGAAAGAGGTATGTATGGACCGTAGCACTTGGCGCTCAATAGTCTCTGCCTGGGACATAGGCGTGAGTTTATGTACATCTATGTATGTAGAATTTTAAAGTAGCTATGGAGCATCAACATACATATTTGTAAAGCCAAGACAGTTTATGAATCAGAGAATAAAAACGACTTTTCAGTCTATAACCCAATTCCGATCGAAGGTCGCAAGTAAAAGTCGTACAAATGATTTTATTTCGATAATTCCCCGAAATCACCTGTTTCTAGCTTATTTTCCGAAATTATATTAAAGTTTATCGATATCGACATCGAAACTATCCCATCCCCATAGGAAGCGATCAATCCATAGCACGCAAGTTGCAGAGCACCGGGTCAGTTGTTGAACCGAGACAGTCCTGGGTACTTTTTACATTGTTTGTGTTGATCAGGACATTGTTCAGATGATTGGGACAAACGCTTTTATTGAAGGATGCTGTCTTTCATTTTATTGGGAGTTGTTGTGTGGTTCTTGGAAGGGTTATGCATTTAGTAGTCTTTATTTTCCGTATAGGAAAGATGTATAAAATAGTCACATAATCTCATTTTAACACGCTTTTATTAGCTTCGCCTATATGTACTTATGTATGTATGTATGTAACGGAATCTAAGAAGTCCATTTTCGAGTACTTCAAAACGTCGGTTTGACTTAAAATTTTGCAGACTTGTCAAGGACCTATGACAATACAATAATGTAAACTTTATCCTAACTCGAACCTACAGAAATAGTGTATATATTGTATATATAAGTGTATAATTTGCCTACATTTTTAGTTGGGTCCTTTACTAAATCGTGTATGTTAGATTTTTAAATTATTTAGTCTTAGGTATGTCTTGGGTGTCAGTAATTGTGAATGTATTCGGTCCCACAAAATCTGGCTCCTTAATTTGATTGACACTGCCCACATACGGCGTGCAAGAAACGTTTTGTTTCTAAGAAGTTGTGTCAGTTCCTGCGATTCATATGCTATCGAATATGGACCAGTGAAATAAGCCATGGTTCAAACTTCAAAGCACTAAGTAAATAATCGCTCCGAGTGGGGAATCAGGATTACAAATATCATTTTCCTGTAGGTTTGGGACTATTCCTGTAACTGTAGTCAGGAATACAGGACCTAAAAGTTCATGCTCATGACAGCCTCCGTGGCGCAGTTGGTTAGACGGCGGCTGTGAAACGAGAGGCCGCGGGTTCGATCCCCGCACCGAAACAAATATTTGTGTGATCCACAGGTATTTGTTTCGGGTCTGGGTGTTTGTGAGACCTCAAAGTCTCTCGTAGCTTCTGATACCCACGACAAAAGACTCGATCTTAATGTGGGGTCAGGACTATGTATGTGACTGTTGGGTGTATTTATTTATTATTTATTTATATGCTTATCAACGTGAACATAAAATTATGGCTTCAAGAAATTGCATAAATATTGGTAACATTGTTATGAAAAACATACTCATATTAAGGACGGATGAATCAGAAACCACTGCCCTCGTTTGTATCCGGATTGGTAAACAATAGCCGAATCTGATAAGATAAAGGTGTGTAATGACGATATTTTACTATTCTTCGAAACTGCTACAAACGTTATTTGTTCTAACTTTTGTCATAGTTCTAATTCAATACAGTATGTGTCATTTACTGAATAGAGTACATTAAGTTGGCGCCAAGCTGGCTGGGAAACCAGAGGCAGTAGGTTCCATTCCCGCACCGATACATAAGTGTGTGATCAATAAGAAATAGTTTAGTCTACATTTTTAAAACTGGATAAAGTGAATACAAGATACGGTAGTATAGTAAAATATGATAGTAGTGGTAGAGTATGGTAGTAAGGACATTATAGAAAGGGTATCCACCGACGTAAGATGGTTGTCTTATTCCTAATCGTATCCGGATATACTCAGGATAACCCTGAAACGCGATACTTAGACTTAGACAGTTTAGCAGTTCGTTTGACGCCGGCTGTGAAACGAGGGGCCGCGAGTTCGATCCCCGCATCGAAACAAATATTTGTGTGATCGACAGGTATTTGTTTCGGGTCTGGGTGTTTGTGAGACCGAAAAAGTCTCTCGTAGTTCCTGATACCCACGACACAAGACTCGATCTTAGTGTGGGGTCAGGCACAGATTACTGGGGTCAGGACTATGTATGTGACTGTTAGGTGTATTTATTTATTTATTTACGTGGATACTTATGACGGGTTCCTTTCCAATGCGTAAACTTATCCGGGTATATGCGTATATCCTTCAACCAGCAAATGTGAGTGCGGATTGCATTATTGCAATTAATGGCGAGACTAGCATGCCATTCGCCTGATGGTAAGCAATACCACCGCTCTTGGACAACACCATAAATGACAACGCTATGCTTGGCTTTCCACTGCGCTCATCATCCTGAGACATAATATATTAAGCCTTATTATGTCCAGTAGTTACTCTGGCTACTATGTCCTTCAAACCGGAACACAACAATGTATTTACACTGCTGTTTGGCGGGTGAACTAGACATTGCGGTACCTACCCAGGCAGCCTCTTACAAATGAAAGACCTATCGTCAAACATATACCATAGAAATGAATACAAAGATATATAAGGATACTTAGAATAGCTGTGACAACTACGGTGGTAACTGCCATTCCGCCCCGCCCACCTCCGTACAATTCAAATCGGTCATTATCTTCAGATATACCGAAAATAAGTCGTAAATTACACTGATTAGGTGTTATCAGCACCCTATTGTAAAGTTGTATGGACTACGTGCCGCCGATCACATAGCACCGCTCATGACGTATGCCCTATTACGTTCAGATTTCATTAATTCCTGATTCTTAGGGTTTATTGAACCTGGTGGAGTCTTAAGATCAATCTATGGTGTCTTCTTTACAAAATACATTTATTTCAATATTAGAGTCTGGTAACGTAAATAATAGTTTATTGCCCATAAATAATGCACTGTACGTATTAAATAAAAACGTAAAAATAGATTTTAATGATAGGGATTCGAGAGGATTGAGACTGCAATTGAACCTTTTCGAGTGCTATACTTCATTAAAAACAGACTAATTATAATAAATACACCCAACAGTCACGGACATAGTCCTAACCGCACACTAAAATCGAGTCTTGTAGCGTCGGTATCAGAAACTACGAGAGACTTTTCGGTCGCACAAACACCCAGACTCGAAACAAATACCTGTGGATCACACAAATATTTGTTTCGGTGCGCGGGGTTCGAACCCGCAGCTTCTCGTTTCTCAGGCGGCGTCAAACCAACTGCGCCACGGAGGCTGTGATTTTTTAATTTTTTTCTATATTTAGTTATGTATATATTGGTGAACACAGCCCATAAGTCTGTGCCATAAGTTTTACGGATTTCCACAACGACCAGTTGGAAACGACTTCTTGCAGAATTAGACCTTGTGGGTGGAAGTTCGTAAGATATAACGCTTAATGCTTGTTATAAAATATTTGCCTGACTACCTCGGTGGCTTAGTTGTACTACGGTACGTCTACAAAGCTGAGGTCTCGGGTTCGAATCCCGGGTCGGGCAAAGTGATATTGGGTTTTTCTATTCATTATCAGCCCGGAGTCAGGAATTTGTGCCCGATATGGCGATAGGTTCGCCCCCTATCACATCATGGGACGGAACATACAAGGCGAAATGTGGGTGTCCTGGTGTCGCCTCAGCCTCATCCTTCTGGGATAAAGGCGTGAGTTTATGTGTGTATGTATAAAATATTTGCTATTTTCAAAATAGTATGTAATTTTTTTGCGTCATTCATTTTAAGATCTGACATTTAAGAAACAAGTTCATTATTTCTTTTTGTCTTATAGCCGCCACACACGTAACGATATAACTGTGCAAGTCTAAGTTTGCACCTGTATACTGGAACGTGTACGAGCAAATAACTGCGCAAAGTTTCTTGAAATTTTCGATTCGAGACTAGTGCAATCTCGCATTTGCGCAAACGCACTTCACGTGTGTGGCGGTCATTAGCTCACAGGATTTCGGTTGGCCGGAAGACCCCTATCTATGTATTGTTTTACGACATCCGCGAAGGTCTACACAGTCCTTTTTAGATGTTATGATTTAGTTTTCATTAGTTTACAGTGCGAGGCGTCGTCGCGGGAGGCGCGCCGGTCTATTTTCAAGCCAAGTTCATTACCGTTTGTAGTATTATTACTAGTGTTGGGCTGTGTCGATGGCTTTGTCGATTTTTAGAGTTTCTTGGAGTATGGAGGGAATGGGGAGGTTTGTGGATTGGAGTGTAAGATTAAAGGCAAAATAGGGTACTTATGTAAAGTTTTAGGAATCTTGAAAATAAATAGTTTACTCTTAAAGTATAATTAAATATAATTGTCATATTTAAATGACAGCCTCCGTGGCTAAAAAGGTATGAAAGTCCTCATTTCTAGGGTATGTAAGTCCGCCAACCCGCACTAGGCCAGCGTGGTGGCCTAACCACTCTCAATCTATTCTCTCGATTGTAGAGTAGGCCCGTGCCCAGCAGTGGGACGTATATGGGCTGATATAGATAGATAGCCTCCGTGGCGCAGTTGGTTAGACGCCGGCTGAAAAACGAGAGGCCACGGGTTCGATCCCCGCACCGAAACAAATATTTGTGTGAACCACAGGTATTTGTTTCGGGTCTGGGTGTTTGTGAGACAAGACTCGATCTTAGTGTGGGGTCAGGACTATGTATGTGACTGTTGGGTGTATTTATTTATTTATTTAAATACATTTTTCATTGTCTATTTAATTTTTAGCGTAACGATAAGTAACATCTTATCAAGTTGACTAGTGAAAGAAAAGTTATAGGTATTGTCACGAATATGTAAAAATTAAAATGTATTTAGGAAGTATATTTACAATTTAGGTACCTGAAGGTTGTTCGGTCATATTTCGGTCACAAAAATACAAATAAGCAAATTATCCTTTTAAAATTAATTAAAAAATATATAATTGCTTCAGTTAAATGTTGTCTCACAATATCTGTCAATCATAACACCTTTAAAGTCGAACTGAGTATTTTTTAAATTATATCTTAACCGCACAAAAACATAAATTACTCTTAAATAAAAAGTATGTCCTCTACAATTATTGCATTAATACCGGATCCGGAAATGGTTGCAGGAAGAAAATGGCGCCCGGTTGTAGTTTTAATTAACGCTACTGATTGACAGATACACGGCGAGTTATTTATTTGCGTGTTTATATTTTTTATTGGTCTTTTATATCGATTACAATTTGATAAGACACTTGTTAATTCAGACTTTTTTCATTTACTTTACTTGTAGTGGCACGGCGCATACCGAAGGTAAACATTGTGTGGAAACTTGCATGCATTTGAAATTATTCAATTCCAAATCGTGGGTTTTGACATCGAAAAGTTGAACAGTTTTTGTACTTAGAAATCGAAAGTAGGACCTTGCTGTTGTCTAGATACTGCCAATCAAAATCAAACACAATCTATTTAACTACATCAGTCCACACAGGTTCCAATATTGGACACGTGACACGGGTCTTCCTGACTTCTGAAACGATTAAGACCGTAGCCTACGACTGCTAGTCTAATGAATAGAAATGTTTCAAAATTTTGCCGTGAACTCTTAAATATCTAGCTTTGTCATGGACAGCCTCCGTGGCACAGTGGGTTAGACGCCGGCTGTGGATCGAGAGGCCGCGGGTTCGATCCCCGCACCGAGACAAATGTTTGTGTGAACCACAAGTATTTGTTTCGGGTCTGGGTGTTTGTGAGACCGAAAAGTCTCTCGTAGTTCCTGATACCCACGACACAAGACTCGATCTTAGTGTGGGGTCAGAACTATGTATGTGACTGTTGGGTGTATTTATTTATTTGTCACATTAATCTTCTCTGTTAAAAACTGGATTAATAAAAATTCAAATATCCTTTATTCAACTGATTTCTTATAATATTTTTTGAGTCATTAAGCAATACTACCGGTTAGGAACGTGTTAGAGATGTGAAGAAGAAACGGCGTTAGAAATACCCTTTTAAGACGGTCATTTCATAACCAGTACTAAAATCTACGTATTATAGACTGTCTAAAATCATATTAGCTTCACCTAAAAACCCAAAACTCGACAAGCACGTTTCAAAGAACAATAAAATACAAGATTTGTCAATTCGTATATGGCTTGATGACATTTTGTGTCGATAACAATAGGAACTTGTTTTGGCGGCTTGGACCCGTGTGCAAAACTATCGGAAGGCTGTTTGTCATAAGAATTGTTTTAAGGTATTGTGTAATAAATCGTTTTTATATTGACTTGGTAAGCGGGTTTTAAATATGAACGGTCGTTGGTTTTTACTAAGTAAAATTCTTAACTGTTTCTTTTTGCTTAGATCTTAAGGGTTTTACTGTGGTGTTAAATTCTACCTTATACAAATATAAAGGGGAAAGTTTGTGTTTGTTACCTCTTCACGCTCAAACGGCCGAACCAATTTTAATGAAATTTGATACGGAGGCAGCTGATACCCTGGATTAACATATATGCCACATTTTATCCCGAAAAGATGTAGGTAGTTTACCCGTGGGATGATCATGTAGTCTTCCTGCTCAAAAGGCTGGACCAATTTTAATTGTCATAACTGTAAAAACACCTTATTCAAGAATTAGGATTTTAAGAGCTGTCACATACAAAAATATTATTTCAAGGCCGATAGGAAGTTCTGTAACTAATCTTCGATGATTGATTGGCTCAAATAAATGAACTCTTTAACTTTATTGTATTTGTCCAAAATGCATATAACTTCTAGAACTTGTACATTTCAAAAGACTTATGCAATATTGTTTGTCTAATATTTGTTTGTTTATGTTTTAACATTAATTTATTAACTAGACGACCTCAAGCGGCCTTCATTGCGTCATTTTGTATAAACTACAACCCGTTCTTATCTCCAATAGAGTACTTAAGGGCCCTTGTGATTTCCAACTAGGGATGTCGTCTATATACCTATTTAAAAACTCATATATTTAGCTCTAAAAATTCAGTCTCTCTCCCTCTTCAGCCACAGGAAGTCCAATGCTGAATATAAGCTGAACAAGGACTTCCATCGTGATCTGATGGAAGCGGTCTGCATCTAGTTAATGTAACCTTAGCTAGGTCTTCAAAAATCAACCTATTCGTATATTCTCTTTACTACTTGGTACCCATAGTGTTTCTACGTGTTATGCTTCGAATCTTGGGCATTAGCCATCCAATCCAATTTAAACTGATATGACGTATAATGCCGAAAACAAACGCTAATGAATTCATTGGCGGCCTGTCTGTAATATTTTGATTTTGATTTCCCATCAAATGAAAACTATGTGATTCCAAATATAAAAAAAATAGTGAGTAAATTACCTAATATTTAACCAAACCCAGAAACTTCTTTCCGCGTTTGCCTAATGTGATTGAACACAGGAAAATAATTCTTAAATCAAGTGCTTATCGAAGTGTAAATATAAGAAAATCACAATTACGAAGTCGATACAAGCGTATGAAGCAATTGTCAAGTGTCATACATTGAGTATCAGTGCGACTGCTCGACATATTTCGTCTATTACACAACTAGACAATGTTTCGTAACTTACAAACGGCAATACTTTGGAAGTATCAATATTTTCTCTATGTTATTTCATAAGTATTGTTTACTGCTAAGAATAATGCTTCATTTTTGGAACGCATTTAAATACAGGGAGTCATGTCTTGTATTCTGCCAATATTCGTTCTGTTCTAGATAACTTTATTGCACCCGGGCTTAAGAAGACCTTAGAAAGAGAAGGAGAAAAGGTGGGAAGGAAAGGGTTATAGGCTTCTGGTAATTCCATATTAGGTACTCTGGTGGACAATGGCCCACCCATTCCTACAGAAGTCCAAGGCAACTGAATTGTGGCTCTTCCACTTTTATACAAATTCTTTTCATTTAAGGATTCAGTATTGATTTTACGTTTGTCCTAAAATTGCGTATATTCTTACTTAAATCAGCTACCAACCACCAACTTAGTTAGCAGTGTCTGTATTGAGATCGTGTGCGTTAAGTTCTGTCGCCGATTGCGTTACCACGGCGTACATTATGCCACGTTTTGTAATCAAAAGGTTATCTTTAAATTAGGTGATACTTTATATACACATTATAAACACGCGTAATTTACATACAGGGTATATCAAGACCGCGACCGAAAACGAAGCCAGGTGGTAGTTTTAGTTACTTCAGACACAATGCAAGTAAAAAATTCGTAAAAAAATATCAACTTTTTTTTTGTAGCTTTTTACTTATCGTCGTATTTGGGTAATAAATACATAGTTTGCCTAAAATAATGATGTAGACCTCTTTATTTTTAAACTCAATGGTACGTAGGGGTTTAAATATTATCGCAAAAACTGGGTATTTACCACGCTGAATAGATGATTTTTAAAAAATTCTAAAAAATATCTGTCGCTGTTTTGATGAAATTTTTATTTGCATCGTGTCTGTAACCACTGAAACTACCTCCTGTCTTAGTTTTCGGTCGCAGTCTTGATATACCCAGTATATACACGTATTTAGGCTCACACCAGCATACCCGAGGAATAAGCACAGGTCAATAAGATATCTCACAGTACGCTTAGATGTGATAGGTCCTAGCTTATTGTCAAGATTGCCTCAGTGGCGCTGTTGTACTACGGTATGATTGCAAAGCTGAGGTCTCGGGTTCGAATCCCTGGTCGGGCTAAGTGACATTGGATTTTCTATTTACTATCAGCCCTGAGTCAGGAATTAGTGCCCGATATGGCGATAGCCTCGCCCGCTGTCACATCGTAGGACGGAAAAAGCAAGACGGAACGTGGGTGTCCTGGTTCCTACTTGCTACCAGGGGAACCTCTGCCTACCCCTTCCGGGAAATCGGCGTGAGTTTATGTATGTATGTATTGTCAAGACGTGCCCAAACACAGGTTCCAAGAAAGTTATGTAAGAACTTACTTACAGCGGTTATTTCATAACAGCTTATTTGTGAGCTAGTACAGTTACTATTAAGCTATTTATTTGTCCTTGTAATTTTTCAACACTAATGCAAGTGCTATATTATTTTAGGTAAAGAAATCCCTGTGGCCTGGACCCATAGGTCTAGTCCAAATTCCCAATCCCGCAAAACATATTTTGCTCGAGATCTAGTAGTGGAAGTGAATTCATTATCCGAGTATTTACAGATAAAGTAAATAGTTAATTCTCTGCATCTAAATTTGGAATTTTAAGCATTACTGATAAATTAGATATTTAGAATTTCTAATCAAGTTGTATTAGTGATAAAATTCATTCACTTTTCCGATAAACGCATGTTTGTAAGCGTGGCTGTAGCGTAATCGACGAACTAAGATATTCTATTTCTTCCTATTAAACTTCTTTAAATCTTCAAATGTTGGTACAGCATCTACAATTGTTTCAAAACCAGTTATTGTACTAAAAATACATACATAAACTCACTCAATTTTGCCAGAAGGGGTAGGCAGAGGTGTTACCAGGACACCCACGTTTCGCCTTGCGTGTTCAGTCTCACGATGCGATAGGGGGCGAGCCTCTCGCTTCATCATGCACAATTTTCTGACTCCGGACTGATAATGAATAGAAAAAAGAAACTGTCTTATACACATTGAATGTGGTTATCCTTTCTAGTATAAAATGTGGGCCTGCTTTATTACCTTCCTTTAGTGCTTTAATTCATGTTTTCGGAAAGAAAATATTAAGATGACATGATTTTGGTGATGAAAATGGGACAGAGATATAATGATTGAAAAACCTTATTTAAATCAATATTCCTTTGATGTTTATAATACTGTTTTAGTTATCGAATGTTTTTTCCTTTCGGATGACTTTTGAATTCAGTTTGAGCGAAGAAGACAAAACATTGGACAGCTAAAATAGGTTTTAAAACTATCTATGAATATGTCTGGTAGACTATTGTAAAAACCTTCAAACATGAAAAAATACTTATATAGCAACTTACAACTCTCATAATATTAGATACGAACTAGGTAGTTATCAATATACAATTTCCGGCTCACTATAATAATTAATATTGCTAATCGTAGGCGGCGCTAAAATATTTAAATAATATATGTATGAATAATTATAATTATCGCTACGTCACTAGCGCAAACAACGGCTTAGGATGTTCTGTTATCGAGTGAATCATTATTGTTAGCTTTTCCTATCTTTATTTTTAGTTGTAACTATTGACGTAGACAGCTCAATAATTTTTCTGTCTCCTCTATATACAAATGGCGAATTATTGGAGATATTTAGTAGTGTTTAGTTTATTTAGCATCAAAAGCACTCCAGCCAATTCTAATAGGTTGCACCACTTTTGTGTATAGATGTAATTGTTGATAGCAAAGACACCAGAATTGGCTGTATGTTATAAATCGTGCTGCAGGATGTTCTACTTTATGACTTAAGAGAAGCTTTGGATCCTAAAGTCTTTGTCCAGCGTGGATTGAAGCTATAAATACATCAAATTATTATCCCAATACATCTACCTTCTTGTCTAGCAGTTTAATATCATCATTTCATTCGGTATCGATTCGATAAAGAATATTATAATATGTACTTACATACATAAACTCACGCCTTTATTCCAGAAGGGGTAGGCAGAGGCGCCACTAGGACACCCACATTTCGCTTTGTATGTTCCGTCCCACGATGTGATAGGAGGCGAGCCTATCCCCTTAATGGGCACAAATTCCTGAATCCGGGCTGATAATGAATAGAAAAATCCAATATCACTTCGCCCGACCCGGAACTCGAACCCGAGACCTCAGCTTTGTAACCATATCGTAGTACAACTACGCCACCGAGGCAGTTATAATATGTAGCTTATTTTATAATATGTAAACTGCCTCGGTGGCGTAGTTGTATCAAGTTACTATTACAAAGCTGGGGTCTCAGGTTTGAATCCCGGGTTGGGTAAAGTGATATTGGATTTTTCTATTCATTAATTATCAGCCCGGATTCAGGAATTTGTGCTTGATATGACGATAGCCTCGCCCACTGTCACAACGCGGGACGAAACTTACAAGGCGAAATTTAGGTGTCCTGGTAGCACCTCTGCCTACCCCTTCTGGGAAAAAAGCGTGAGTTTATTTATGTAGCTTAGTTTAACTCTCATCTCTTATTGCTAAGGATGTAGCATCAAATCTGAAAGTCTACGTTACTATTTATGAATTTAAAATGTATCGATAAGCGAGTAAGTCACAGTGTAACAACACTATGCTAATAGCAATATTTACAGAGGGCTGTGTCGGCCGGCGCACGCTGCACCCGCATCCCATGAATCATATCCGTTATTACTGCTCCGAGTATACTATGTGAACGATACGAATAGGGCCATGTTGGTTACTTTAGCCCCTAATACGGGTATATTTTTGACAGCCTCCGTCGCGCAGTTGGTTAGACGCCGGCTGTGAAACGAAAAGCCGCGGGTTCGATCCCCGCACCAAGAGAAATGTTTGTGCGGCCCACAAATATTTCTTTCGAGTCTGGGTGTTTGTGAGACCGAAAAGTCTCTCGTAGTTCTGATACCTGCGACACAAGACTTAATTTATCTTAATCTGGGGATGACTATGACTGTTGGGCTTTTTTTTTTTTTTTTATTTACTGGTCACTCTTCACAGCTGACTTTACCACTGTATATAGACTGACTACTATATGAACTACATAATTGTATTTTGTTTTATTGCGATGAATGGCGAGACGGGCATGCCATTCGCCTGATGGTAAGCGATACGACCGCTGATGGTCAGTAGCAAAACCAAACAACACCATGAATTACAAAACAATGCTTGGCATTTCACTGCGCTCGCAAACTTGAGACATAAGATGTTAAGTCTCATTATATCCAGTAGTTACTCTGGCTACAATGTCCTTCAAACCGGAACACAACAGTGCATTTACACTGCTGTTTGGCGGAAGAAATCGAATAATATTTATTTATAAACACAAGTACGTTTATAAAATAATCACTAAGTTAATTATAGAACGAGTTATTTTAATCTAAGATATCACAATCTAATCGTAATGGAACATAGGTATAGATAATGTATCGTATTATAAGGTTTTTCCTTTCTTGGCAATTAGTACAATGTTTATTAATTTGGATATAGAGGAAATAAACGACATTTTTATGAGTTTTCTTAGTCTTTTAAAGTGGTAGAGCCATCGTCCGAGGTGGTATAATTGTCTTACAGAACATCGACTTAAAATTAGAAATATTTATATATTTTTTTTTTGAAGTGCGTGGTGGCCTGTTGGTAACGGACCAGACGCGGCTGCCTACATGTTCACGGTGGTCGCGGGTTCAAATCCCAGGGCACACCTCTGACTTTTCGGAGTTATGTGTGTATTGAGAGTCAATCACCACGCACTTTAACGGTGAAGGAAAACATCGTGAGGAAACCTGCATACCGTAGCGATTTTAAAGAATTTCTACGGTATGTAAGTCCGCCAACCCGCACTAGGCCAGCGTGGTGGACTATATGGCCTAACCACTCTCAATCGATTCTCTCGATTGTAGAGTAGGCCCGTGCCCTGCAGTGGGACGTATATGGGCTGATATAGATAGATAGATATAGATTTTTTTTTATTTTATACCGTTTTAATTGATGCATATCACTTTCATCAGTTCAATGTGAGTTCGATCCACTGGGAAGCCTTAATTCAGCAATGCAATTCCTGTGGTTGAAGAGAGAGAGGTTCTTTTTAACACGGGAGTGCAATAAAGTATTGAGAATTGAGAGATACCGTTTAAGCGACTAATATGTAAACGACGGCTAATCCTAAAATATATAGTATAGTTTAGACATAAAACTGATCGATGCGTGTAGTTTTAGTACAGTTTCGTAACTATAAAAGGATGTGTGGGCATTAAGTTAATGTAAACAGACCGCGGCGGCGTCGCAACTTATGCGCATTCTTTTTGGATGGAGATTTTAACGCACATGCGGTTCACAGGGCTGTCCAATTACATATTATGATTAATCACTTTATTTTCAACGTTATTTTTTTTTATTATTGTTTTCAGGGTTTCAGATAATAGGTTATTCAGATAATTGTTTTGTTACCCGCTTTGCTACTGAAAGTGGACAAAAATATTGCCAACTTCTCTTATTTAACTTTATGGTTGATTTCGTTGCGGGTAAAAGACAATATTAACAGTCCCGAAAACTCGCTGAGCTACAGTGCTCGGTGTCATTAAAATGCGTGCCACTATTGATCCTGGCTAGTAGTTGCAGTGGCGGGTGTGAAGACGGGACAGTCTCGAGGAAAACTTAATAGTTTGTTTTTGGAAACACTTTTCTAAAGACCCGGCGATCTTTGGAGCTCGGAGTTTGATGTGAATTCCATTTGACGTTATCGATCATATTTTACAGAAGTTACATTAGCAGTTGAGAGGGGTTAATATTATCTTTTTAACGAATTCATTCCTAGTTTAAAGGGCCATAAATGTCACTCTATTATGTTCAAACAAGCAATGGACATAAAAAATAAGTCCAGTAGAGACTCCCATTCAGTGGTAGAGGTAGTTACTGAAATACATACAGAAACTCACGCCTCATTCCAAGAAGGGGAAGAGGCAGTTATAGACGTGTAATTAAAAATTCAAAGTAGGGCTTACCCTATGATCAAGTCGAACAAGTCCACAAGTAATTCGTTTAGCCCAACATAATACACAACATAAGCCATTGACTTATATTCTACCGATAGACGAGACACGTCAAAGAAATAAAGTGCCCCCGTATTTTAAAAGCACACTGCAATATTACAGTACTTACCTGGTATTTTATTAAAATATTTTAACTTCAGACAATTTGCTTTCGGTTTGACGGCGAAACATTCATTTATTACTTTTAAACGTATGCGATAAGGCGTACTGCACTGTCACTGTTACGAAGCAAACTGATTCATGTGTGGTGCATGCACCGCAAGTAGGTGGGACACATTTTTGTACTGAATGTCTTATCTAGTGTAACATTGATATCGATGGGCCCAGCAGTGGGTGTATTACGGGCTGGAAATAATGACGAAGTCCACAATTGGGAGCCCTATCCCAGTGTCACGTTACGCAATGTTATGGGCTGCAGATGGCTCGGGGTATTTCTGGCGGTGCATTAGACGCACGCGACGCATATGCCAAGTATTTTTATAACGCCCATAATTATATTTAATGTGAAAGTGTCGGCACGGCAGCACCAGGTTAGATTTGGTCAGATTTTTTTAAGGTATTTGTGTTAAGAACACATAGATTGGAACTAAACTAAGATTTGTTTCTGGTTTGGGAATGTTTGTCCGGAGCTGGATGACCTTTCTTAAGTTAGGCGACAATCTGTTACTTGCAAATTATAAGAAATTATTAATGAACTGCTCAGATTTAAACCAACTTGTAACTTTTATAATAATCAGTATATTGTAAACTGGTTTTGAAAAAAGCAAAACTAGAGTTTCTTGTCCGTTCTTCTCTATTCAGAACCGCTTTCCGCACAGGTTGGTAGGTCAAAAAATAACTGAATCGAAATAATGTTGAACATTTTAATGGATTCAATAAATTATTTTCATTTCATCTGTATGAAAATTATATTCGAATCATACGGGAAGGATTCAACTTGACAGGAAAATTTTTATTTTTAAGACCGTTTATAGAAGAACGTTTATAAAGAGTTAAGACAACACAGAGTTCGAGATTTACGTATTCCCAGAACAACCTGAATTTCAGAGATCTATGTCAATGAAATGCATGCTGTCGATTCTGGGTTAGACTTTAGAGGAGTGCAGTGACG
This sequence comes from Deilephila porcellus, assembly GCA_905220455.2. Lineage (NCBI taxonomy): Eukaryota > Metazoa > Arthropoda > Insecta > Lepidoptera > Sphingidae > Deilephila > Deilephila porcellus. The sequence continues at coordinate 11,764,823 of LR999991.1, forward strand.
TGTTTGAGGGCTATATCTTCTAGAAAATTTAAATAGACTGCCTCGGTAGCCTAGTTGTACTACGGTACGATTGCAGAGCTGAGGTTTCGGATTCGAATCCCGGGTCGGGCAAAGTGAAATTGGATTTTTCTATTCATTATCAGCGCGGAGTCAGGAATTTGTGCCCGACATGGCGATAGGCTCGCCACCTGTCACATTATGGGACGGAACATACAAGGCGAAATGTGGGTGTGGTAGCACCTCTGCCTACCACTTCTGGGATAAAGGCGTGAGTTTATGTATGTATGTAAAAAGATTTCCTTTAAACGCACCCGTTAATAAGACATTACTAAGATGAATAAAATCCCACATTTCATTGGAATTCACCAGGTCTAAGGTTTCCATAGGATCTAACAATGTTTCCTTTTAGATGTTTGAGATTATTTTGCTGTATTTAGTAATGTTCGAGTTTAGTTGCGTAATACGGTATTAGTATTCTTTTGTCGTGTTTTATCGGAAAATGCGAAGTGTAGTGCAAACCTCCTGAATTATGTATGTCGATGTTAATGCTTAGAAATCTCTTGTTTGTGATACGGATTGATTACTTTATGTTTGAGGAAATTATGCACCGATTTTATACCAAGCTCGGGTGGTTTTTAATGCAAACTAGTGAATCAAGATAATAAGTTGGTGGTAATGCGGTCGCTTGGGTCCCGAGCCTCACCAACGAAGGGTTAATATTTTTTAAATATTTTATAAGTATTGTGTATAGTTTCTAATATCCATTACACGAATCATGCACCTTACATCGCCTTATGTGATTATATTTGACTGTATAACTTGACGGAAATATCTGTGAACCTAGCTGGAATGCGGTTCACATTTCATTTTTTTGTGTTCCCCTATCTACTATGTTATTTTACATTAAAAACGTTTTGAGATGGATGCGAATTCTATTTTTAATTCTTTTTTCTATTTTCATTCAATTTGTTTAACCTATATTTTGTATTTGCTGAACTTAAATTCCAATGACGTCAATAATTCAGGTTCACAGATATTTCCGATGGGAATAATTATATTTATCTATCACATGTCTTCATAGTTCACGGCCTATTCTTGTGAAAATGCGTGGACTTCGTTCTACGAGTGGAATGAAGATATTGTTAATAGGGAGCGCGATAAGACATCAGACCTAATGAATGTATCACAGTAACACACATCCGTTAATTAATTTAAAAATGTGTGTTATTTCAATTGTGATTGAGACGCCATTTTGTTTGTTTGTTTGCGAGTTTTGTGCCACAGTTGAGGGCCAGTAGCATAATTTGAAATATTTTGGTCGATACTCGATACAGCTGTATGCAACCTTTTTAAATGAGATAATCTGTACTTACTTACATCACACGGAATACTTTGGTTTTGTTATTTCGGTAAGTCTTCTAATTCTTACAATTAAATAATATTTCATAATAACGCTGGTAATATTAATTCGATATATTATTATTCGTTTGGGTGTTATGTGTAGCGAAAACTAAGAGACTGTCTCGGGAAAAAAATTACCAAATTACTTCACTCGTTAAATCGAACTTGTTGGTTTGGGTACTCAAATAAGCAATTATTTTCTGCAACTCGCTGTTCAATTGTGACTTTCACTACTGCATAATTACTACTGTGTGAAGGTATCACAGTATTTGCTTACATATAAATTGGACGCATTAATTGGAACAAAGTGGAATTAAAACGAGGGTGTTATAAACGTTCAATTTATGTGGAATGCATTCCGTTTGACATAGGGTACATGTCATGTCTTCCTGGAAATGGCAGTTCTAATTAGAGTAATATAGAATAAATGACGCCGTAGAATTCCACTTACAATTGCAATGTTAAAATACACATAGATAATGATCTCTTAGATTTACGCGAATGTTACACATTGAAATAAAACTAATTTTTACGGATTTTATCGCAATTTGGTTTAATTTTTACACCACGCCGCTCCGTGACCACGAAAGCTGGAAAGCAACGCGTCGGGAAGTTAAAAATGTAAAAATTAAACCAAATCGCGATCAAATCCGTAAAAAATCGTTTTATTTCAATACACATAGATCTTAGTTATATGTGTATTTGATTTAATTTTCGCCTGCTTTGATATCTCAAGAAAACCTGCCTGCCAAGAGTTCTGTACAAGAATTTCGAAGGCATTTAACTATGCGAACTGGTAGGCTAGTGTGGTAGACCAAAAGGCCTACTCTTAAAATTGATTTTAGGCTGGTAACTAACTGGAACCTCTGCTGATGCTTTTGGCTGTGTCGCTATGAATGATTAATCGGCATTATACGGATTACGGTGGTCGTTACCATACGCGTACATACTACATCTGCCATAATATTTTTATGTATACAAGGTATATCAAGACTGCGACCGAAAACGAAGCCAGGTGGTAGTATTAGTGACTTCAGACACAATGCAAGTAAATTTTTTATACTTATCGTCGTATTTGGGGAATAAATACATAGTTTTCCTAAAATAATTATGTAGACCTCTTTATTTTTAAACACTCAATGGTAAGGGTTTAAATTATTATTTTCGCAAAAACTAAGTAGGTATTTACCACCCAATCAAGATGATTTTTAAAAAATTCTAAAAAAATATCTTTCGCTGTTTTGTTGAAAGTTTTATTTGCATCGTGTCTGTAACCACTTAAACTACCACCTGGCTTCGTTTTCGGTCGCGGTCTTGATATACCCTGTATATATTACATATATCTTTCAAAACCTATCTGCGGTAGCTCCTAATTTTTAATATATATTATGTTTGTTTGTATTGATAGCTGTGAGCCGCCCAAATAAAATAAAATAAAAATATTTTAAAATTGTACATATTTACTTTTCATTGGATTCTTATTTTGGTTCATTCAAAGATCTTTGGTGCAATACAAATTATTTTCATGTTTAACTCATTAATAAAAATCACACAAACAAATAGAACACCACTTGCCAGTATTAGTGTATTTATAGCCAAAAATTTTCTTTGCCCAATGCAGTGTTTTTAATAAAAATAAATAAATTTAACCTCTCATTTGTGGGGTTAAATTGGTTAGTATTTTTTTTGTGTGTGTTTGGTATATGTGATTGGCGCGATTGTAAACATTTTTATAGCTCAAACAAATTTGGCATGAAGCAGATTGTTTGTGGCAATTGGATGCAAGTTGCAGTTCGTTTTAATGTGTATTAACGATATCGGATTGGGACGGATTGAGGAGTTTTTGAGTTGGGTCAAGACCCAGTTCTACAGAGTATTAAAATCAGCGCCTTTTTAATTTGTAGGGTTATTTTGTGATTAGTGAAGACAGATTTAAATCAATGTGACGAGAAAGATAGTCGTGAAATTGAAATAATTAGTGCTTTAGTGTCAATAATCTTTTGTCCGTCCTCATTTCCAGTGGAAATACTATTAATTGAGTTTTGTTTTACCTTTATATATTTGTAAAACTAGATTTAGTGCAATAGCAAGTCCCTCTCGACTTAAAAATGGGTTCCTATTTTTTTTACAACATTAGGATTCCATTTTTATATTGTCATGCCCATTATACTGCCTGAAGGAATAGATAGATAGATAATGATATTATGAGTTCAAAAGATTATTACTTTGAAGTTGAATTTTATAGCTTTTTAGTTCTGCACCAATCTTTAATTAATGCCTTAAGGTGTAACTTCTATGCTTTTTTTTTTTAACTTCTATCCTTGCAACAATTTACCCCCTACATTTACTCTCAGATCCATCCCTGGGCCCGAGTAAAGCGCAGCGCCGCGCAGTCGCGACTCGCTCCATCAAAATCACATTTCACCGAGTTCAATAATAATAAGCGCTTGTAAACTAATACAAATGATCATACACTCTGTAACAGCTGTTAAGTGAGCGGAATTCGACACTTCATTAGTTACTTGAAGAAATTTTCGCAATATGGTGAACTTAGGATACAGTATATTTACAATTAGGATTTAACTTTTTTATTGCTTTGGCCATTTCACAGTGGATTTCTGAAATTGAATATTTTTTTTATATTACAGATTTTTTTAATTCCGAGTTTAAATTACATTTTCTAGTTTATTTAGTTACCTGTAGGTATGCAACAATAATAGCCGTTTTTAAAGTAATACAAATCATACACTGTGATAGCTGTTAAGTGACCGGAATTCGTCACTTCCTTATTATGTTATTCATCGAAACTTGGCATTTCATAATGTATATTACTCATGTAATAACACTTTTCTAATGTCAGAGCTCTGTTTTGTTTAGTTTTTTAAGGCCCAGTTGCATAAACTAACTTTGCCCATGACTTTGAATTTGACAATGTCTATCTCACACATTTGGAATTGCAAAATTATCGTCAAAGTTAATTTATGCAACTGAGCCTAAGTAGGGCGTTGTTAAAGGATGACTTCAAAAAATCCTGAATGATAACTTAGGTGCAGTGGTTTTGAACAGAGCGAAGTGTAATAATAGTAAATTTTACTGCCTCCAATCTAGGTCGTAGTTTTTGATACCCACGACATAATACTTATTACTATGGGGTCCACTTATGTATGTATGTTAGGTTTATTTATATTATTAATTGACTTTCAAAACCCTTTTTGTATTCCACACTCAAACACGTAGTAAATCTTGAATTAATTAAATAAAGATGATTGCATGTACCTGAATGAATTATTTAATTATAGTTGTTATTCGTAGTTTCTGATATGCTGATGCTATATCTACATAAAAGAATAACGATGTGTGTTTGTCTTCCAATACTAAGTATATATGCAAACGAGCGCCATATGCGTAATAGCAATTAATTAGTTTTAATTAAGGAAGTATCACACGTGGCTGGTCCGCTTTGTTAGGGCTTGTTAGGGTTGCCAGGTATAGCTTTGAAAAGAGCAACATTTAAATTTCTTGCTCGTTGTTTTCTTGTGAGAACCGCTTTTCAAACTGGTAGAACAAAGTTACAATATGTTAAAATTAGTTAATGTTGAAAATTTTTATGGATTCAATTAATTTTCGTATCATTTCATATGTATTGTTTGCTTTTTTACATATAAAAGGATTGAGTCATTGTGAAGTGACTTTGGACTTTTGTGTTATCGGTATAGTAATGTTCGTTATATTAAAGATCCCAAAAATGATGCATGTAGGCCTGAGTCCAGTTTAATGGCCGCCACACACGTTCAAGTGCATTTGCGCAAACGCGAGTTGGCAGCAGTCTCTGATAGAAAAATGAAACTTTTTTTTTATTGCAAAGAATGACGAGACGAGCCTGCCATTCGCCTGATGGTAAGCGATACGACCGCTCATGGACAGTAGCAAAACCAAACAACACCATGAGTTAGAAGGCAATGCTTGGCATTCCACTGCGCTCGCCATCCTGAGACATAAGATATTAAGTCTCGATATTTCCATTAGTTACTCTGGCTACAATGTCCTTCAAACCGGAACACAACAGTGCATTTACACTGCTGTTTGGCGGGAGAAATGGACATTGCGGTGGTACCTACCCAGGCGGCCTCTCACATATGAGAGACCTACCACCAGTTTGCGTAGTTATTTGCCCACACACGTTCCAGTATACTGTTGCAAACTCAGACTTGCACAGTCATATCTTTACGTGTGTGGCGGCTATAAGATACAAGTTTTGCGTCGTGTGTATTTAGTTTTACAAGACACTTTTGTCTCACTACACGCGGACTCGAAACAAATATATATTTACATACAAACTCACGGCTTTAGCCCAGAAGGAGTAGGCAAAGGCGCCACCAGGACACCCACATTTCGCTTTGTATGTTCCGACCCATGATGTGATAGGGGGTGAGCCTATCCCCGTATCGGGCACAAATTTCTGACTCCGGGCTGATAATGGATCGAAAAACCCAATATCACTTCGCCCGACCCGGTATACGAACCCAAGACCTCAGCTTTGTAATCGTACCATAGTACGATACAACCGAGGCAGTCAAATATATTTTTTGGATCTCATAACATTTGTCTCACCGCAGGGATCAAAAACGCGACCTCTTATTTCGCAATAAGTACAAAAATTACATCGCTTTGATAGAGATTCGCAGAATTTGTAGTAAACCAAATTCAGATTCAAGTCTTTACCTACTAAAATTTTCGTCCATACATAAGCAGATGAACTAGATTACAAACAGACATAAAGACACCCGTGCAAAATGCCGACAAAAAAACTAATCACCGATCAAATTATTTTCATACAAATAGTCGATTTAATTTTTAAAAGCGTGGGTAGGCACAAAAAACATTGTGGGCGAGAATTACGTAGGTAAGTATGGTTGTAATGGTTTTGACCTGATAGTTGTTACTATTGCAAATGTTACTTATATAGTTACCTTGAAATCTTGGGTGTAATATAGGAGTTTGGATTTTCATGGAGATGTTTAGTAAATATCATGTTTTTTTTTATTGCGGTGAATGGCGAGACGAGCATGCCATTCGCCTGATAGTGAGCGATATGACCGCTCATGGACAGTAGCTAAACCAAACATCATCATGAATTACAAGGCAATGCTTGGCATTCCACTACGCTCGCCCTGCTGAGACATAAGATGTTAAGTCTCGATATGTCCAGTAGTTACTCTGGCTACAATGTCCTTTAAACTGGAACACAACAGTGCATTTACACTACTGTTTGGCGGCAGGAATCGACGTTGCAATGTTACCTACCCAGACGGCCTCTCACATATGAGAGACCTACCAACAGAAGTTGAGTAAATATCGTGTAAATGATTTTGAATTTATAGAGGAGATTTGGGGTAGAGACATAAGGTAGATTTATGTTTTTAGGTATTTACAACATATCATTCTTATAATAATTCTATTTGTATTGAAAGTTTGTTGCAATTTCAATTACTTAAGCGATTCTTAAGTATTTCTTTTAACAGTTTGTTTATGGTAGTTCTCTACCTGATACTACAGTGTAGAGTTAAATAGAGTTCTCCATTACACAAATCTATAATGATACAAACCAAACACAAAAGCTCAAAGATAAGCTATTCCACCCAAATCCAAGTATCTTTGTTCTTCTTTGTTCATATCTTTCGTCTTCATAGACTAGTTCTGTGTTATGTGTCCTACCCACTGCAGCCTTAAGTTGCTAATTTGTAAATACAATATCGTAACGAACTAAAATCACAAAAGATTACTCAACTTACAATGAAAATCCAGGGAGCATGCCGCCCAAAAATAGCCACTACGAGGAAAATTTCTCATTCCAAAAGTACGCCTTGTAACTGCATCCAATTTAGGCATTGAAGTCTTGATTGACTAAATCTTAACGTCATTAGAGCACTCTTGATATCAGGTGGATCTCCGTCACGACCACCACTAGTTTGGGCCAAACGAGCTTGTGAAATGGTCGCGAATGGTGTCTTGTCGCCCACTGAAGCTTGGACGTAGTGCAAAACACAGTAGCAGTAGTGCAAGTGCGGTTTTATTAAAACTGTGGTAGGGGTTAAATTATTTAAAAGTTTAAAAGATGTTTGGGTGTTGTTTTTGTAGTCCATTCTTGTTTATTTCGCCTTTTGTAAACAGTGAAGTTATTAAAGAATAGTTTTATAATTTGTTGTTGGAAGTATGTAGTATGATAGATGAATTTATTATATATTAGCAAGCCCATTTAACCATTTTATCTAATAGTGTTTATATTTCATGTTAATCGACACTCTATTTAGAGCGCTGCGCTCAGCATATTATAATACCAGTAGGCAGTAGTTACCTTACCCTACAAGATTACAGAAATAAACGTAGCTATTTTGTTTGATAAAATAATAAAGAAAGTTAAGTTGCACTACTGTTTCTATATCAACAATGAGCAGTCCGCTCCTGTAGCCAGTGGGCGGTCATGTCCCCGCCAAGACACGCAGCGTCCTTATATTATCAGTACGTGACCCCCTAGCATGGCGCATTGGAACCCACGGTGATGTAACTTAATTAGGCTCTGTAAATGGATAGAGTAAAAGGATAGGCTTAATGTTTTTAATGTCATATTTATTTAAATGTTTTCAATAATTATATTTCACTTAAACATACATAAAACCTTACAAATTTTATTAAGAACAATATATTTAATTGCTAATAATTATGGCACTATGAAGCTATAAAACTAAGGTTAGCACATATTGGTCATCGCCAAAGTGGGTAGAGAACCTAGTAAAGGTTCCAGGACCCATTTACTTCAACCTACCAAACCTTCAAACCGGAACACAACAGTGCATTTACACTGCTGTTTGGCGGGAGAAATAGGCATTGCGGTGGTTGTGGTTGGGATACGCTGTTGTGTTCAGGTTTGAAAGACATTGTATCCAGAGTAACTACTGGACATATTGAGACTTAACATCTTATGTCTCAGGATGGTGAGCGCAGTGGAATACCAAGCATTGCCTTGTAAATCATGGTGTTGTTTGGTTTTGCTACTGTCCATTAGCGGTTGTATCGGCTACCATAAGGCGAATGGCATGCTCGTCTCGCCATTCACCTGAATACAAAAAAAAAAACTAATTTAAGTGCATGTCGATGTAGCTTAGGGTCAATAAATACTAATATTTGCATATTATATTGATTTGGTATATAATAGATAGATGAATATATTTTGGAAGTGGTAAAGCCACGCTGTTGTCAGTCATGATTCAGCATGAATGGGCAGGCTCGTCCGGGGCGGCACCGCTGTCTCACAGGAGCGTTGCATTTCGTCTGGTGAGGTTGCTGGTTGCTTACGACCCCTTTCCTCTCCCCTCTCTTTTCCTTCCAACTCTCCTAATTTGATGGGTTGAAACATGATCCAGCGTTGGGGATGTTTATGGAGCAGTGATCATTTATCATCAGAACTGTTTGCTTGTCTGCCGGACCTATGCTATAAAAATATAAGATAAATATGTTCTATCTTTGTTTAATGGAGCATAAAAATGCGTTGGCATACTGTATTCCGGTCACTTTTGCGTATAAAAAGCATCCCGAAGCTAATATTTTGTTATTATAATAGTCAAGTTTATTATACACACCGTTTTCGATCACACTAAGTTATAAGCTAATGGGTCGATTAAATATGAAGCGACCATTATTTTTTGCGCGTCAATTTGCGGACACTGTCGTGTGGGTGTATCACTCGCCATAAACATTACCATTGTTACATAAGATGGTCGCGTTTACCGGCGATCTCGTATTTGCATATTAATTATGTTTTTGTATCAAACGGTCTTTGCTATTGTTTTGTTTGGTTGTTATATTATAATTATTCATAGACAGAATATGTAAAACCTATTTTATCTATCAGAAGTTTCGTCCCTTTCGAACGACTTTAGAATTCAGTTTGAGCGAAGAAGCCAAAACAATGGATAACTAAAATACATACATACATACATAAACTCACGCCTTTATCCCCGAAGGGGTAGGCAGAGGCGCCACCAGGACACCCACATTTCGCCTTGTATGTTCCGTCCCACGATGTGATGGGGGCGAGCCTATCGCCATATCGGGCACAAATTCCTGACTCCGGGCTGATAATGAATAGAAAAATCCAATATCACTTTGCCCGACCCGGGACTCGAACCCGAGACCTCAGCTTTGTAACCGTACCGTAATACAACTACGCCACCGAGGCAGTTAACTAAAATAGGTTTTAAATTTGTCTATGAGTAAAGCCGTTAAAATATAATATAAATATACTATCCGTAGATATGTAGCGTGGGCCGTCCCCTGGCCAGATGGCGGGACGACTTGCACAAGAGGGCCGGCAGCGACTGGATGCGTAAAGCAGCAGACCGGGCTCTGTGGCGTACCTTGGGAGAGGCCTATGTCCAGCAGTGGACTGCAACGGGCTGATGATAATGATGTTGACGATACTAAGATCCTGGCCTCCCACTAATCGACTCTCGTGTCGTAGGAATCAGAAACTTAGGATGATGTTTCGCTCTCACCAGACTCGAAAAAATCCTGTGGATCACACAAATATTTGTCTCCGTCTGAGGTTAGAACCCGCGGCCTTTTGTTTCTCTACCGGCGCGGCGTCTAACCAAGTGCGCAACGGAGGCTGTCAACATGTTTTTAGAGACACGAATTTTATGTTTGATTTGCAATAATTTGCTCGTTATTGTAGTATTGCATATACTTTTTATCAGAAAGATAATAAACTCAAAATGAAACAAAATTGCTGAAAATACAGTTTCTAGTATTGAAGAAAGCTCCTAGAACTAAATATATGAGTAGCTTTATTGACTGCCTCGGTGGCGTAGTTGTATTACGGTACGGTTACAAAGCTGAGGTCTCGGGTTCGAATCCCGGGTCGGGCAAAGTGATATTGGATTTTTCTATTCATTATCAGACCGGAGTCAGGAATTTTTGCCCGATATGACGATAGGCTCGCCCCCTATCACATGGTGGGACGGAGCATGCAAGGCGAAATGTGGGTGTCCTAGTGGCGTCTCTGCCTACCCCTTCGGGGATAAAGGCGTGAGTTTATGTATGTATGTATGTTTATTGAAAAAGCATATGTCTTAACAAGTCGTGGTTGAAGTCTTAAGGTCTCTAACAACTATAGGTTATAACGTAGCATACTATGATCATACTAACTGATACAAAGATTTCTTATCTCATACGTTCATAGCACGGTCACAGTATGATTGTAATGGGCAGTACGCCTTATTGTTAATCACGCGATGTGCCTGGCGAAGTAGGCAGAAATGTACCGTGTGCACATTCTGAGAATTTTAGTACGGAAAGTCATAGCGGTATTTCTATACTTGGGCATTGTTTACGTGTTTCCACATTCTTTAGTTCTGGTTATTCTGAGTCCTTCACGATCCGCCAAGAAGTAGGTAACTACACAGTTTCTATGGCGCAGTTGGTTAGACGCCGGCTGTGAAACGAGAGGCCGCGGGTTCGATCCCCGCACCGAGACAAATGTTTGTGAGGGCCACAAGTATTTGTCTCGGGTCTGGGTATTTGTGAGACCGAAAAGTCTCTCGTAATTCCTGATACCCACGACACAAGACTTAATTGATCTTCATGCGGGGTCAGGACTATGTATATGACTGCTGGGTGTATTTATTTTATTTATTTAGATCCGAAACAAATACCTATGGAGCACACAAATATTTGTCTCAGCGCGGGGATCGATCCCAGCGTCTAACCATCTGCGCCACGGAAGCTGTCAGGCTTTCGTTCATGTAGTATATAAAAAGTCATAAATCTCGTAAAGATTGGAGTAAATACAGCATGTATAATATGACGTTTACTCGATCGCTATAAACATCTCAATCCAGGCTGTCCGCGAGATAAACATCTGTCAGTCGGCTGTTAGATAAGGAAGGTCGCGCGCTCGATAAACCAAACATTTTATATTGTACTCTAAGGACTTACTACTGATATCGATTGACTTCTAAAAACGACTTCTACTGGTGGTAGGTCTCTGTTCTCTCCTTTGTGAGGCCGCCTGGGTGGCTACCACCGCAATGTCTATATCTCCCGCCAAACAGCAGTGTAAAGTACTGTTGTGTTCCGGTTTGAAGAACATTGTAGCCAAAGTAACTAATGGACATATTGAGACTTAACATCTTATGTCTCAGGATGGCGAGCGCAGTGGAATGCTAAGCATTGCTTTGTAATTCATGGTGTTTGGTTTTGGTACTGTCCATGAGCGGTCGTATCGCTAACCATAAGGCGAATGGCATGCTCGTCTCGCCATTCATTGCAAAAGAAAAACTTGACTGGAGATTGAAAATAACAATATTTTTTGTGTCGATTTGTTTTACAGCTACTCCACGTTCTATAGACATAGGACACAGGGTAAGATGTGTTTTCTAAATCATAATAACCTTGGATACCCTCTGGTCCTTTAAACCAACTTCAAGATTTATGCGTCGTCATTTTTTATTCTGGCAAATAAATATTGCGATGCATCGGATCGTAAATATAATACAATACATTAAATATCAAATCAATCTTTCGTTATTTTTGGTGCATTGTAATTATGCCAGATTTCAAAATGACACAATCGTCTGGGTCACTGTGACGGCTTTTCCATGAATGCTCGTTGCTATTCAACTATTATTTTAGATACGAATATCCTTCAGCCAGGTATAGGGTCTCCAGCAATGTGTCTCACCGAACGACACGCAACAGCAAAGCCGTCACAGTTTTCTTTAAGACAGTGGTACCACTCCATATACGGTTTGCCATCAGTAATGCAATTACAAATTATGACTAATATCACTCAAAATGAACCATCTGGTCCGGTTCAAGTCAACAAAAACACGTCTTCGTGCAAAGGTCGACGATGGGCGATTAAAAGTCGACTACATGGCTACTTCCGGTCAAAATCACCAGCGGAAGTGACGAAGGTCGCCCGCCCTTAAGCGCGAAATTACCACGACTATATTTGGTGTTTGTTCAACATCGTCGGTGATGTGGCGAAGGAATTTCTCGTAAAGCCTCGTGTGTCACGGGATGAATAATAAAACCTTGTTTGTGCAAAAATGTTTAATTGAGATGCGCTGTGTTTTTTATTCAAATATTTGGACATTGAATTATTATGTTTTCTATTTTCCATATTTTTTTGTTTTGTTCTAAGGGTATTTATAATATAGAGCGAGCGTTGGTACTTCAAAAACGTAGATAAAAATAGTATTTTAATTTTTAAATTATTTGTACATGTTGGACAACCTGTCAAATGTCAGCCGATAGGATGGCAGAAAAAGGTGGCCCTGCACCACCATTTTTATCTACATTTTTGAAGTAACAGCACTCCTTCTATATTATATTCTAAGGATTAAACACGTAATTTCTAAGTTAGAGTGCATAATATCCTGGAATTGAAACTGCCACCGCGCAGGATCCCTTTCGATAATTTATTTTTTTATTCCATTCGACGAGACGGCAACAATACCTGCGAGACAGGTGGAAAAAATGATAATTAAAAAATGGATGATAAGTAAATAAGCCGTTACGATATAGTATTGAGGCGCCCCTCCTTGGATCAACAATAGTCTAAGTAATATTTTGCACATAAGCTGCCACGCCTCGGCAAACGTAGTGTAAGACGCCCGCCAACCAGCTGGAGCGACGATATTCGTGGCTGGTAGCGGTTGGAGACGATGGGCTGAAGATCGAGCCCAGTGGCGTGCCATGGGAGAGGCTTATTTCCAGCAGGAGACTGTCCCGCCCTCACACCCGCCACTGCAACTCCTGTAAGCCAGGATCAACAGTGGCACGCATTTTAATGACACTGAGCATTGAAGCTCAGCGAGTCTCCGGGAATGTCTAACTTGTCTTTAACCCGCAACGAAATCAATCAAAAAAGTTAAATTAATAGGAGGAGTTGGAAATAAATTATTGTCCACTTCCCTCCCTAATAAAGCGGGTGACAAAACAATGAACTAAAGAGGTAAATAACCTCGCATAAAGACATTTACAGCCAGATAAGCCAGCTGTAAAGCACCACGGATTAGTCATTATTACATTTAAATGGGACCTATTATGTAAGCTGTTATACTTGATTCCAATAATAGGTATGGCAAAATCGCCGGAAAGCACGGAAATTCTTCCTAGTCTCCACAAGGTCCGTGTAGTATACAACTCCAGATGTTATTTGCATACTATCTAGCATGGTTTTACGCTCATTCTGCCATAGACTACACTCCCAAAGTATATGATGTGCGGACTGCTCATATTCGCAATAAGGTGTTGAACATGAGCACGCAGCTTATTTCCAGCAGTGGATGCAGAAAGGCACATGATGATGATGAAGCTATCCGCTGGTCGAGTCTCAGACCTGATCCATAATTTCACTATACTCGGTCTCGAGTTGGTTGTGATCCTACAAACATACATAAACTCACGCCTTTATCCCAGAAGGGGTAGGCAGAGGCGCCATCAGGACACCCACATATCGGCTTGTATATTCCGTCCCATGATGTGATGGGGGGCGAGTCTATGGTTGTGATCCTGATTTTAATGTATTTCGTTGGTATTGACAGCAGATATTTATTTATATTCTTGCCATATATTTCCAATTTTGCCCGCCAAGTATGACTCTGTAAGACAGATTTGTCGGGAAAATCGATGGATATATATCATAAAAACTTGAAGAATATAAGAATATATTTTTCACACATTGCCAAAAGCATAATTGCATATTTGATCATATGTCCGGTCATTCAGGTACTTCAAGTGCCAATATAGGTCACCCAACGAATAAAAAGTCCTTTTTTACTTATTATTCCTCGAAATTAACCTACACGTTACAGAGGTTAAGAATTTAAGTATTATTTACAATGATACGAGCAGTGTCGGTTACCTTGTGACTCATAATTTTATCGTTTGCGGCTATGTCATCTCAAAAATAAGCAATAAACGATGCTATATTTATCGTTTACTATAATTGGATAATAAAAAACACTATTTTTAATTTCAACCAATCGCAATTCCGAATTGAAGTTCAAATTTATTTCGACCAATAAAAAACGTTTATCCAATTAAAGGCGCGATTGTATAACCGCCGCGTTCGATTTAAAATAGTTCCATATTAGGTTATGCAAATCTAATATTCAGCTTATGACTATCATTGTCTCTCTCATGTATAGAGCGTTGTCCCTTTCCATTTCGAGGATAATGGTTCGTTGTTGGAACGCAATGCATTGACCTCTGACACTTTCAAAGAAATGTATGAGCTATGACTCACAAGAAACGTAAATTTATGAGCGATTTAACAATGAAATACTTTATTCTATTTATAGTTTTGATGTAATGTTGTGATTTAAGGCTTAAATAGAAATGTTTGTTGCTGTATATGGAACGTACGTGGTAAAACCGAGTCTTTCTTGAAAATTACTGATATGTAACTTCTTAGATGCGTTACATTTGTTTATTAATAACTGTGTCGGAATAAAGAATCGATTGTTTATTATTTTTTAATAAATTTATACCTTGTCTTGCATAAATTCAAGCCCGATATGTACATTTTATCAATATAAAAAATTTAATAAATTTGGAAATGAAACTTAGGCCTCACGTTCCACATCTCACACAAGACAACTTAATTAAAAAGACGATTTAGTATGCAAATACTCCTAATTTCAATGATACGAACTATGATGCAACATAGTATACATTACATAATAATATGACATTAGGGCAGCACATAAGGTCAGGCCTCTGCCTTGATCTGTCGATACTGTGATAAAGTTAACTACATAACACATAATTATATTGATTGGTATTGTCAATATTTATTTAAGATAATCTTTTAATGATTTAATGTTTTATTTTACTGGCAGCCTGTCTGACATTAAAACTTAACGGAAAAGTTAGATAACTAAAATTGGTAGATTTCACATATTTTTGAGTATCCACGACGTTTCTTGCTGTTTAACACAATTTTGATGAAATCTGGGTATATAATATATATAACGGATGTGTGAGCTTCTAAACGATTTTATATCTTCTTCTTCAGCCTACATATCCATCCAATACTGAGTGTAGGGTTCACGTGATGCGCGCAACACTAATATTCTACTAGTAAAAAATACTACAAAATCCTCAGCAGAACTCTCTGGTTTTTTTTTTATTCTAAATTTAGGGCTTTTTCACTGAGTGACAACTCTCTGGTTATTAAGCAGTTTTTCTAACTCCTAACGCCAGACACAACTTAAAAAAGAAAATAAGCAATTACTTGCGAAATCACTGACTCTATTACCGAAACACACAAAGCAACTCAGGCCATATTTCAATAGACGAATTTTCAAATATTACTATGCTTTCAAAATTCGTTCAGCATTTTGGCAAACGAAGCGCGTGACCTAATAACTGGTTCGTTTTCCACCCAGTGAGCCAGTTTTATAAAGAGGTCGATGAAGGATCGATAGCCTGCGCGACACAATTCACTAGGGCTTCTGTCGAGGCTTACTGATAGCCTTAAATTACTCTGATAACTTGGCTACTATGTTATTTTTTAATTTTGCACTGTGACATATGTGATCTTTTAAACGTTGATTATGATATACATATTATTTATTGAAATACATCTTATATTGAATATTCTCAGTGATAATCAATAAATAGGTATGAAGAAAATTTTAATAAAATAATATTTTACAACGTCAATCTCGTAATTTAGTGTGTGAAACGGACAAATCTTTCTTCGAAACGGCCTGCATCGAGCGACTTCCTGCAACTACTAACTGTTTATTTCTGTTTCAGTATTATTATCGTAATTTTAAATACGAGTGGCTGCCTCGATAGCGTAGTTGTAACTACGTTATGATTACAAACCTGAGGTCCCGGGAAAGTGATATTGGGTTTTTCTATTCATTATCAGTCCGGAGTCATGAATTTGTGCCCGATGTTGCGATAGGCTCGCCCCATATGACACCGTGGAACACACGACGCGAATCGTGGGTGTCCTGGTAGCAACTCTGCCTACCCTAATATAAAGGCATGAGTTTATGTAAGTTTTAAATACGAGTATAGTATATATATACGAAGTTGTGTGAGCAAGTATCGTCACAGTTCGCAGTGAAGCGTGCGTGTGATATTAGAGCAGTGTGAGGCCGGCCCGCTCGCCTTGACCGCGTGGTGACCATCCCGACGCTGGTACATTGCTGTACTGGCCTGCATGCACTTGGGGGAAAGGATTGTTTAGTAGAAACACGAACTATATAGAATATTACATAATGATTGGATTTTGTGGAGGTTTTTTTTGGGATCTTAAGTTAAGTAGGTCGTAATTTATTTGGCAGTTCTTTGTATGTGTTTTTTTTTCTAACATGGAGTGGATTATATGACACATATGCTGTTTTGAAAATAGGTCCCAAGAAATTAACCATTCTTATTTCCATAATGTAGAAAACTACAAAACAATTGCCACAAGTAGATGTGTTATTAATTGTAAAGCTAATAGAATAGAAAAATATAAACATTATAATAATGAAGCAAAATGAAAAAGAACACATATTTTTTCATTAAGAATCTATAGCATACTTAATTAAAATAAATAGCTATTTATTTAAGCATACAATATAGAAAAACACTTATTAATGTAAATAGGAGTAGATGCTTTATTGACTGTGTAGAGTGAAGCAGAACAGTTAGGGTACTAATGGTATTAATAAATTGCAACGGCTGGTCCATACCGCGTGGCTTGTGTCAATACGGCGGACGGCCGGATGCCGCAGATAATGGCGAAACAGTAGAGCAAGTTCCGTTTGTAATATTATGAAGGGACGAAAGAAATATGAAAGAAAGAGAACACAGAATTAAGTACGCGAAAAAATTAAAAGATTGCGCGTTTTTCGAGTATTTCCAATTTTTATTAATGTTGATATGTGTCTTAGTAATTTTAGTAATTTTCATTGCAACTAGCCCAACAATAACACGATTGAAATAATCTTCACCATACTTTTTTGTTTTTCTAAGGCGTTCGGATTATTCTAATGCAATTTATTTAGTTATTGATAAGTATAATATTACTGCTACATTTCAACTGTGGATATTGTCGGGCGCCAGCGCAGCGGATCTAACTGTGTGCGATGGATGTGCACAATATTAATGAAAGCGACCGTTTGTCACTTCCATATTGTTCGCTTGTATGTATGTCTCATAATGTATCCTGGATGTCCGCAATTACGTATAAAGGATATTAAGGATTTGTGACTGCCTTTTCATCAAATATCTAACGTTTGAGAAAAATTCTGTCTATGACTTTTGCAAAAATAGAACGTATGGTAGAGTTATATTGAAGATCGTTTTATCTAGAGTATGAATGAATTAATAGACTAGGGTGAATTTATTGGTTTGATGGAAATTACAGAAAAATAACAGCCCTTATGTTTTATTTTGATCAGTCGCTGAAGTCGGAGACTCTACCTTATTTTGATTAGGCACTTAAAAGGCATATACTTGCGCATTATAATTCGTTATGCTACGTGCGCACTATAACTTATACGTAAAATGTCGGCTGTAAAACGAGTGCCATGGGTTCGATCCTAATATATTTAACCACAAATATTTCTTCGGTTGTTTGTTTTGAAACCATGGTTGAAACCAAAAGATTTTGTAGTTTCCACTATTTTATATATTTTTTATAGCCTTAGGCAGACAATCATACAACAAAGTCACTGTCTGCCGTGAGGACAGTACTCTCATTAAGCCTCGCTTAAAGAAGGACAGGTCAGGGAACACCGAAGCAGGGAGTTCATTCTAGAGCTTGCACGTGCGTGGAAAAAAGAACGCTGGAAACGTACCGTCCGGGAACGGATAGTTTCCAGGTGGTAGGAACGAACTCTACTGCGGTGACGGGTGGTGCGATGGTAGAATGGCGACGGTGGTACCATCTTAAACAATTCCTCGGAGCACTCCCCGTGAAAGAGTCGATAGAAAGATAGTCGAAGATAGTTTCTACATCTTTCTATGTCCCAGTAACTAAGTGACTGTTAGGTTTATTTATAAATGAATACCTACGTCTGGCGCCACAAATACTCAATGAATAACTACCATAGACAACGAACAAACACACTTCTGTCCCCCAGGCTTCTGAACCCTGACCTCATATTGGTATTCATTAAGAGATCGTTTGATAATTTCTCTGTGCGGTAAACAAAGATATTGTTTCATTGCTGTTTTATTAATGTATTTACTGTGGTTGGATGCATGTGTTGGTCACGTGGATATCACGTGGTCACGTCTGTTGTAGAAAATATTTGAAATAAAACTAATTTTCACGGATTTTTCGCGGGTTGGTTTAATTTTTACATTTTTAACTTCCCGACGTTTCGATTACTTTACAGCTTTCGTGGTCACGGGGCGGACTGAAAATATATGTTGAATTAAATTAATATTAGTCTTGTATTGTTAGAGTATCAGTATTAATGCTTCGAGTTCAGGTATCCTTTGGTACCAAGAGTTTTATTAGGAGGATTAAAGCTATAGTCTAAAATTCTGGTCTATTGCGGGTAAGCGGACTTAACATAGGATAGAAAAATGCGTAAAATTTTCTCGGGCCTGCAAGTTTTCCAACGTTGTTTTCGTTCACTGTTAGTTTGCATGGTAAATACCTATGCACAGATTACTCCGAAAAGTTAGAGGTATACCCTAGGATCGAACTCGTGACCATTATTACGGCTGACAACAAACCACCACGCAATTTATTAAATGTAGTTACTCTCTCAGTGCCTCGTAATGGAAAACACTTTCATAACAATAATGAAATGCAATTTGGTATCCAATTTCTAAGTTTAACAACGACATACTTGTTATTCAAATTGTAAACACAAGTTACGAAAAGCTATTTGTTTATTTATGAATGCGAGGGAGATGTAAAAATAACCCTTGGAATTAACGTTTAACCCCGCGAGACTCGCCCGGGACCAATACAGCGCGTTGTACAATCACTAACGAAACTCGTAAATCTTTTCAAAAAATGAATATGCACAAATTAGCTGCAAGACGTTTCCAACAGTCTACATCGTACACACATACAGGGTATATCAAGACTGCGACCTAAAACGAAGCCAGGTATTAGACGTATTAAGTATTTGTGACTTAAGACGCAACGCAACAAAAAATTTCGCGAAAAAAAGATGTAATTTTTTTTTATCTTTTACAATATGACGACATTTGGGTGATAAATACATTGTTTTACTAAAATAATAATGAATACCTTTTTATTCGTTAAGTACCATTGGTACACAAGGGTTTAAATTACTATTTTCGCAAAAACTAGGTCCCTCCGACACGACGAAATTTAAAAAAAAGTAAAAAAAAAAAGCTTGAGCGCTGAACTATATTGGTGGGTTATAATGGGTTATATGGGTGGGTTGTATTGTTGAGAATGAGGAGAATATCTGTTCTCTCGGTTGATAAGCGTTGCAGCTGCCCATAACCAGGACTAACGTCACTCATAACATTAATTATAATCAACCAAGGAAGAGTAACGGTGTTGTCTGTGATTGTACTGTCAGTACAGACGACATGTCCCGCCGTCTCCGCTATATAATTAGTGACAAACTTGCCGACGAGGGGAGCGGGCAGAGAACATGTGCGCGCGCGCAAACACACACACAAACACACAATATTGAACAAAGACTCTATTGTTGTGTTCCTAAGTTAAACGGAAAGTATCTTGCATATTCCAACAACGATCAATGAATAAAGTAAAAGTAATTATTTCTATCGTATTGTTTACAGGTTTTAGTTTTGTTGTGATTTTTCAGACCTATTTTTTATCACATATTTGAGTATTATTAAGGTTCCCTCAGAGAACTCTCAAAAGTATGTGAATTCTACCAAACTAAGAAAGGCCGGTATCACACTCAGACCTAAAAACTTATCAGTCGAAGAGTCGGCTTATGTGCAGCAATTGTACTAACTTACATGAAACATTTACATAAATTACATTAAGCATTTTGAATAGAAAAAATCCCCAGTTCAAACTCATTGAATCCGAAACGCTTTTCTATCCCAACTATACAATATCAAATGGCATTCAATTGGTCCATCTGTCCGCTTGTTTTAAATAGACAGCATCCTGTAACGAGACCCCGATGTAGGGCGGACCTCACACGTGCTGGGGTCGACGACCATGTATGAGGGCTCTTTGTTATCGTTTGGGGTCTTGGTGGAATTAAATGCTTTCGCGGTTTTGTGATGTTTATAAATGTAATAGCTTCCTTCTTAGATATGGGAGTGTTGGTATTTTTATTTTAATGAATGGCGAGAAGAGCATGCAATTTGCTTGATGGTAAGCGATACAACCACTCATGGACAGTAGCAAAACCAAACAAAAGTATAAATTACAAAGCAATGCTTGGCATTCCACTGCGCACGCCATCCTGAGACATAAGATGTTTAGTCTCATTACGTTCAGTAGTTACTCTGGCTACAATGTTCATCAAACCGGAGCACAACAGTGTATTTACACTGCTGTTTGGCGGGAGAAATAGACATTGCAGTGGTACCTACCCAGGCGGCCTCTCACATAAGAGAAATCTTTATACTTATTGAAAGTGGTAAAGCTCCACTGTATCTACTTAGGCTACTAAAAGAATATGCCGGCTTGACCGGAGATTCCACTGGCGCACAAAAACCTGATGTGAAGCGCCAGATTTGTTGTCATGTTTCTTTCAGATTGGAAGATTAGACCAAAACTTCTTGCCTTCTGCCTTTTTTTTCTTATTCTTTAATCAATTAAAATACATAGAATGTGGTGTATTGTTTTGGAAGTTCTAATTTTACCAAATTAAAATTCATTGGGTTTTGCGATATTCATCATTGACGAGTTCATGTCAAGCAATGCTTATAAAAAAGCCACTAGGACCTATAGTTATTTACATAGTGACTAATATAAAATAGCAATAAAATGAATCTCTAGTTGATGTCAAATAATGTGTATAGCGTTGATATAAGATGTGAGATACAATCTTAGCTTACAGAGACGTAATAGAGGTGAAGATGTCGCCATAAAAACAGTATGAGGGATCAGCTCAGCTTAGGCGGTGGCAATGTCTTACAAAAACCAATATTAAGTAACAGCTTTTCTGTTTTTATTTGGTATATATTCTATACTACGAGTATATAGAAATATGGTTATCCAAAGATACTTTATGTAAACTAAAACTCGTATTACAAAGAGCCAAGATTTGATTGTTTGTTTGCATTGAATAGGCTATGTAACTACTGGACTGATTTGATCATTTTCATAATTAGAATCCTACATTATCCTGATGAACAAAGGATTCTCTTCAAAAAAGTGTGTCTGCACACAGGTGGAGTCGGGCCGGGTCACTAGTCAGTATAATAAAACATAGTGAGAAAATCTGCATACCTTAGATATCGTTATATGCATTTCTACCCTATTTGAAGTACATCAATTCACAATAGGTCAATGGATTACTAAGCCCCATGAATCAAATGTTCGATTTTAGTGGAGTCCCGTATCCTATCTTGGGATCTCTATGGGCTAAATTACTATAATTTATAGTAAATATTGAGGGCCCTATCTCCCAGAATTGGCGTTGAAATCCCTCCCAAAGATCCGCGTATGGTTATTGATTGTTTTTTGCTTGGATCGCATCATCTTGTTAGTTGTCACGTACAAAAAGCTATGATGTCATGCAGGAATTGTTTGACATGCGGTGCGGTGAGGAGTGAGACGGCTTGACGACCTTGGTGTATGGCGTTCGAATACCGGTAGATACTTGTATATTAGGTTGTGCATACTCTGGAACATATACTTTGAAAAGCTGTCGCGTTTCGTTCGGCGAGTTAGACTGCTGGATGCTCAATAACTCTTTCGTTTTCCTAGCCTTTTTCCTTCCCGGTTCCTCCCCGATTTGACGGGCCTTCAACACATCTATGATCCAAGCGTTGTTTAGGCTACCTGTTTGCTCGTTTGCTGGACTTAATGTGCAAAAAGAAGTACCTATTTCTATAAAATTTACTACTGTATTGTATCAGCCCATATACGTCCCACTGCAGGGCACGAGCCTTCTCTACAATCTAGAACTTGTACCTAAGAAATTGTGCATTGGCGTTGATGTATAGGAGTACCATTCACCGCAATGTGGTGTCTTTGGTCATATATTAATTGTTGGCTTTTCAAAATGTTTCATTGTTTTCTGCATCGAGGGAAGTTTCAGGTCTTCAAGAGTTGAAATACATTCAGTATCAACGAAGGCAAATATATTTTTATAGTTCCTTACTAAATTAGACCGTAGTAAACGATGGCTAGGGCGGAAAATATTAGCTTTTTTTAAAGTAATTTCAGACTATTGTCTGTTGAATTCATTTTCTTATTTATTTCTTTTATAACTTTCCTAGCCTGTTGATTTCTTCCTAGTTCATCGAAATTACAATGATTGTAAAGTCCCAGCTCATTGATAGCATGCATACGTTATATCCCCTTTGATATCTACCTACTTAAAAACGTGATAATAGTTCTAGGAAAAGGGAGAGACAACATGACAGTACCCACCACCTGTCAATTATGCAATGAAGTCTACACCTGCGATCACAAAGCAAACACTGTCCTTGGATTTGACAGCTGTAAAGCATTGCTGACTTGTCTAGAGCTTTTTATGTACGTCAAAGGCGGTTCTATTGATGTGGAAAACATAATCTATAAATAGTTATACTCGTAGTAGATGAAGAATATGGCATAATTATTCTGATGTTAAGCAGTGAGGTTTAAATGACGGAAATTTACCTACGTCTTTTTTTTATTATTTTTTTATTACTGTGAATGGCGAGACGAGCTTGCCGTCCGCCTGATGGTAAGCGATACGACCACTCATGGATAGGAGCAAAACCAAACAACAGCATGATTTACGAAGAAATGCATTGCCCTGCGCTCGCCATCCTGAGACATAAGATGTTAAGTCTCAATATGTCCAGTAGTTACTCTGGCTACAATGTCCTTCAAACCGGAACACAACAGCGCATTTACACTGCTGTTTGGCGGGGGAAATAGACATTGTGGTGGTACCAACCCAGACGGCCTCTTACATATGAGAGAACTACAAACAGTAATGTCTGTTAGAAGATGATAACCTGATTGAAACCACGGACATACAGCCTCACAATAGAGTACTAACCGTGTAAATGTGGGCTTTCGTTGGTCGAGAATTATACTGGCCAGGGCGAAACCATACCCAGCCTAAAACTAAAGCGCGATACAATTGTGTGGGTCGGCAGGACACAGATTTTCCATCATCGTGTAAGGTTGTCGGTATCCGAGGGAATACGAATATTTTAAGATCAGCTATGTGATAATAATAATTAGTAATAAATTAAACAGTCACATATAAAGCAAGCTATAATTAAACAACGTACGTATTTTAAAAAATCCCTGGTGTGTGAAGTGTGCTGCATTAGGCCAACTTAGTAGGGCCTAAACCCTCCTTATCGAACTGTCGGTGGTTGGTGAGTCTGTACTCGGTGGACAATAAGAGGCTGATACAGTACTCATGTCATTTCAAAAAATCAGTAGATTCTAGAAGTCTGGGTTTGAACCTACGACCCAGGAGGTCGTCGTTTGGCAATCAAGTCCTCACCTAACTAAATAACCCATCAGTCACATACATAGTCCTGACCCCACACTAAGATCGAGTCTTGTGTCGCGGGTATCAGAAACTACAAGAGACTTTTCGGTCTCACAAACACCCAGACCCGGAAGAAATATCTGTGGATCACACAAATATTGGTTCAGATGCAGCGCCTAACCATCTGCGCCACGGACTGTCGATCTGTGATCTGTGATCTCTGGTAATCTCTCTCAAGCTTCAGCAAAGGTGCATGGGTTTCTGTGAGACATCGGTACCACCCCCGCTAAGCTATTCTTATGTGTTGTAGCTTTAATAGCTAAATGTAAGAGGTTGATGAACATGATGTTGGAAAAGAATAGAGGATTACACAATTTATGATTATGATTACACAACAGGCGCATTGTTTGGAGTTTTTATATTGCTTAAAAATATTCTGTACTTGACTTTCCTTATTAATCTTTTCTTACAATATCTATTTCTCATGTCAAACCTCAGACTTTTCGGAGTCTTCATACCATAGAGTGTAAAGACGGAAAACATTGCTAGGAAACCTG
Source organism: Deilephila porcellus (assembly GCA_905220455.2). Classification (NCBI taxonomy): domain Eukaryota; kingdom Metazoa; phylum Arthropoda; class Insecta; order Lepidoptera; family Sphingidae; genus Deilephila; species Deilephila porcellus. Next base: position 11,789,445 of record LR999991.1, read on the forward strand.
CATACCATAGAAATATTACCAAGATTTGCTTTTGTATGTGAAGTTTACCAATCTGCACTAGGCCCACGTGGTTGCCAATGGCCTAAGCCCTTTAAATCAAACTCTCGGTGTTATAATAATCCTGTACTCGGCATTAAGCATATATAGACTGATTTTGTATAGTGTACATTAATAAAGCGATTGTAATCTATAGAAATACTTTATTTGTATCAAACGACCTTTGACCTCCAACATTTGCTGTTCCGAATTCAGATCGTTATCTGCAAATTTAATATGAATCGGCCTTGGTCCGTAACTCGCTGATCGATAGTACGAGTAAAGAAAGCCAAAATATCGCATTTAGAACTATTATTTTACTTGTTAACTTTGGGTTGGTCGGTTTGTAATATATTTAGAATCAGTGTTTTATTAGTGATCCCCGCATTAATTCTTTATTTTAAACGCCCAAATACTCAAACGCCATTCAAATATTAAGTTGCACTTAAGTACGCACGTCCCACTTAGTCAGTACATTTGAGCGGGACTTACGTAGCTAAGTGCAACATAATATTTAAATGGCGTTTGAGTATTCGGGCGGAAGGCTTTTATTCTGTACTCTATTTGTTGTCCTTCTATTTAATTTTGTTGCGGTAGGAATAAAGGTGCGTGCAAGTTGCATTTGTATGTAATGACAGCCTCTGTGGCGCAGTTAGTTAGACGCCGGCTGTGAAACGAGAGGCCGCGGGTTCGATCCCCGCACCAAGAGAAATGTTTGTGAGGCCCACAAATATTTCTTTCGGGTCTGGGTGTCTGTGAGACCGAAAAGTCTCTCGTAGTTTCTGATAGTCGACACAAGACTCGATCTTAGTGTGGGGTCAGGACTATGCATGTGACTGTTGGGTGCATTTATTTATTATTAAAAGAAAACAAGCCTGTTAACTTTATAACACGTAATTATGTACATAAAGGTGTTTGTCCAGTTAGTTTGTCCGCAATACACGAACATCTGCCTACTTAGCACCTTGCAGTTGCTCTTCAAGGATGATCAGTCACTGTTTTACAACTTGACTATACCGTTAAATAAAGATAAAGCTTTTAACGTGTAAATGAAAGTATTGTAATTATATTAACATAGGTCTAGTGGTCTTCAAGGGCGTGGTGGCCTGTTGGTGACGGACCAGACGCGACTGCCAACATGTTCACTGTGGTCGCGGGTTCAAATCCCAGGGCACACCTCTGAATTTTCAGAGTCATGTGTTTATTGATAATCAATCACTATAACGGTGAAGGAAAACATCGTGAGGAAACTATACCGTAGCGATTTGCAATAATTTATATGGTATGTAAAGTCCGCCAACCCGCACTAGGCCAGCGTTGTGGACTATATTGCCTAACCCCTCTCAATCGTACTCTCGATTGTAGAGGAGGCCCGTGCCCTGCAGTGGGACGTATATGGGCCAATACAATACAGGTCATCTAAATTGAATTGCGAAAGGAAATTCGTCACTATACGAGAACTTTTTTAAATTGGCGCGACAAAATATGGAATGCAACCTGCTTGTAAAAGTAACTACGTATTATATTACTAGCTTCTGCCCGCAAACTTCGTCTGCGTGATTAACACCATTTGTAATTAACTTTATTTGGAATTTCCCATCCCGTTCCGACCCGTTATATCACACCCTTCCCGGTTCATTCATTCATGTAATCCAGTCCCATCCGACCGGAGTCAGAAATTTGTGCACGATATGGTGATAGGCCTCGCCCATCACATCTTGGGACGGAAAATACAAGGCGAAACGTGGGTGTCCTGGTTGCTACCAGGGGAACCTATACCTACCCCTTCCGAGAAAAAAGGCGTGAGCTTATATATAAAAAATAAATGATAAATACACCCAACAGTCACATACTTAGTCCTGGGCCCACATTAAGATCAATTAAGTCTTGTGTCGTGGGTATCAGAAGCTACGAGAGACTTGTCGGTCTCACAAACACCCAGACCCGAAAGAAATATTTGTAGGCCGCACAAACATTTCTCTTGGTTCGGGGATCGAAACCGCTGCCTCTCGTTTCACAGCCGGCGTCTAACCAACTGCGTCACGGAGGCTGTCAAATGTATGTATGTAAATTTAATTTAAATAGATTACATTCTAAAACATACCCCATACAATAAATCCATCAACAATATTCCCCTCACAAGCCACGTTATTCGCTCAGTTCTTGAACTTTCACTCTATATTAGGCGCGGGGAGTTCTATTTGCGGTGATCAGTCGTGTTCGTTTTGCCGGCGCAGGTTCAAGCGCAACGAACGCATTCCTTTGTCGATCAAACGGGAATGCGGGATAAATTTAGGATGGCGAGGGGATAAAAAGATATTTTTACTAATTGATGTAGATGTTTAGAAGTTATTCGGTAGAGTTATGGAGTTTCGAGTTTTCTGTTTTGTTTAAGATTCAGGAACTTTTATAGATTATAGAAACTATTTCCTAGTTTCTTAATTGTTGTTTGGGTTTTATTATTGTTAAGAATGTTATGTCTAAGTTAATGATGTGTATAATAAATCCTCGTTTATTTCTCAAACTTCTATGTTTTTATAAATTGTATTGTGTTATGTCGAAAATTGTTTGTCTCTTTGTGTTTCAGATGTAAGTCATCTTGGATAATAGTCTCTATGATTTTCATTTTAATTTTTCGTTTGAAACACTTGTCACAGGCAGAATTGCGGGGTGGTAATAGCGCAAGGCCATAAAAATAAGAACTGAATTGAGTATAATAAACATTCAATGAATAATTATAATTTTAATATAAGTCATAAAGTCGGTTAATTTCTACGGTATGTAAGTCCGCCAACCCGCACTAGGCCAGCGAGGTGGATTATATGGCCTAACCACTCTCAATCAATTCTCTCGAATGTAGAGTAGGCCCGTGCCCACCAGTGGGGCGTATATGGGCTGATATAGATAGATAGATAAAGTTGGTGGTAGGATAATTGTTAAGCGCGTCATGGATCTGTGCGTGTAGCGAGCACTGCGAAAATATATACAAAATACAAATACATTGACATTGGAGCACTGTACAAAATGGTAGAAAACCTTTGTGAGACGTGCACAATTATGTCAACTAGCACGGAATACTTCACGGATCGTCACTTCATCCTGCCTGTAAAAGATCAGCTTGAGAATCAAACCGGCTATAGTCGGCTTCTATCTAGTCCATTAAATTAAAATACATAATACATACATAAACTCACGCCTTTTTCCCAGAAAGGGTAGGCAGAGGTGCAATCAAGGACACCCACGTTTCGCCTTGTATTTCTGTCCCACGATGTGATAGGGGGCGAGGCTATTGCCATATCGGGCACAAATTCCTGACTCCGGGCTGATACCCGGGACTCGAACCCGAGACCTCAGCTTTGCAATCATACCTTAGTACAATTACGCCACCGAGGCAGTCTAAATTAAAATAAAGAAATTAAATATCAAAGTTGGGACATTAGGTACTTACACTTTCCATTTCATGTGATGAATGGTCGACGTTGTGTGTTTTGACGCGATCGTATTAAGTAATGGCATAGATAACAACCTAATGCAATAGCGATTCTCGATAGAACGGAGCCGGTTTTAATTGTAGGATTATAGTGTGTTGGATGCATGTTATCAAATGGGAAATTGATGATTGTTTTTAAAATTGCACGATAAAATGAGAGTGTATGGTGGTAGGCAAAGTGCAATGAAGATAGAGTTACTATCGGCGAGGGATAAGCATTTGTCATAGATCCATATTTTACTGGTGGTAGGTCTCTCATGTGAAAGGCCGCCTGGGTAGGTACCACCGCAATGTCTATATCTCCCGCCAAATAGCAGTGTAAATGCGCTGTTGTGTTCCGGTTTGAAGGACATTGTAGCCAGAGTAACTACTGGACATTATGAGACTTAATATCTTATGTCTCAGGATGGCGAGCGCGGTGGAATGCCAAGCATTATTTTGTAATTCATGGTGTTGTTTGGTTTTGCTACTGTCCATGAGCGGTCGTATTGCTTATCATGAGGCGAATGACATACTCGTCTCGCCATTCACGGCTATAAAAAAAAGACAACCGCTTATAATTTTTAGCTGATGATCAATTTATAATTTTATAAACTTACTTACACAACTTGACTTAAAGTTAGCAAAATGCATAATAATGATGACACACTTGATTAAGTGTTTGCAAAGGGAGGCAGTCCAAAAACCTTTGTTTCTATTTATCAATTGGCAATAGCAATTGTACTGCTATTGCAATGACACGTAATAAGTATAGGTCAATGGTGTATCTTACATCGGGAGTCGCGGGTCACCGACCCCGTTATTATAATATGTTTGGATGTGATAGATCAATGTAATGTACTTGTAAGAATTCCTTACTAACGTTGAGTAATAATAGTTACGATATCATAAAAAATAAGACAACCTCCGTGGCGCAGTTGGTTAGACGCCGGCTGTGAAACGAGAGGCCGCGGGTTCCATCCCCGCACCGAGACAAATGTTTGTGTGAACCACAAGTATTTGTTTCGGGTCTGCGTGTTTGTAAGACCGAAAAGTCTCTCGTAGTTTTTGATACCCACGACATGAGTCGATATTAGTGTGGGGTCAGGACTATGTATGTGACTGATGGGTGTAATTAAAGACTACGATAGTTTAGTTAGGTGAGGACTTGATTGCCAAACGACGACCTCCTGGGTCGTAGGTTCAAACCCAGACTTCTAGAATCTACTGATTTTTTGAAATGCCATGAGTACTGTATCAGCCTCTTATTGTCCACCGAGTACAGACTCACCAACCACCGACAGTTCGATTAGGACGGTTTAGGCCCTACTAAGTTGACCTAATGCAGCAGACTTCACACACCAGGATTTTTTGTAAATACGTACATTGGTTAATTATAGCTTGCTTTAATGGTAAATGAAGACATCGTAAGGAAAACCGCATACCTGAGAATTCTGCGCAAGAATTTCAAAGGCATGTGAAGTCTAGACATATTAGCCAGCACATCGGCAAATTGACTAAACACAAAAAAAAAAGTGAGAGGGTTGTCTCTTGCCGGGTTTTACAATTATAGGTACCTATAAGTTATGAGATTGCCTCGGTGGCGTCGTTGTACTACAAGACGATTATAAAGCTGAGGTCTCGGGTTCGAATCCCGAGTCGGGCAGAGTGATATTGGATTTTTCTATTCATTATCAGCCTGGATTCAGGAATTTGTGCTCGATATGGCGATAGGCTCGCCCCCTATCACATAGTGGGACGGAACATACAAGGCGAAATGTGGGTGTCCTGGCAGCACCTCTGTCTACCCCTCTGGGAAAAGGCGTGAGTTTATATCTGCAGGCGGCCTCTCACACACGAGAGACATACCAGTATAGTTTTGATGCAGACATTATAAGACCTCGGTTGTGCCCTAGGCAATCATTACACCTAACAATGATAGATCAGCCACTCAGCTATCGTGATACCATCGTTCAACGTAGACAGGACGACCTCGTCCGAAATACCTTTTAGTTCTGATGGGTGTGGCCCATCACAGATCAACTCCACATAAAATCTAGTGCATGAGAATTAATAGCCTCCGTGGCGCAGTTGGTTAGACGCTGGCTGTGAAACAAGAGGCCCCGGGTTCGATCCTCGCACCGAGATACATTATTTTGTGAACCACAAATAAATAATACATCCAGCAGTCACATACATTGAATCTAGTGGATGAGAATTAATTGTCTCCTTGGCGCAGTTGGTTAGACGCCGGCTGTGAAACAAGAGACCCCTGACCCCAAATTCGATCCTCGCAATAAGATTTTTTTTTGTGAACCACAAATAAATAATACACCCAACAGTCACATACATAGTCCTGACCCCACATTATGATCAACTAAGTCTTGTGTCGTGGGTATCAGAAGCCACGAGAGATTCTTCGGTCTCACAAACCCGAAACAAATACACACAAAATATACATAGCAGTGAAGGAGCTGTCAAAGTGACTCAAGTTATACAACCAGCCCAGCATAATTGTATCGAGTGACGAGAGAAAACAGTTTTACCTTTGAATATGGATCCTCCGTCAGAATTGCTCTTGCACCATGGTGCCACCTAATCACCATTTTGTGGAGTTCAAAGGATAAACAATGAGCTCCAACACGATTTAAATCTAAGCCCCGTTGCAAATATTTCGTGATGTGCCGAGGCCGTTGACCCGGACGCAGTTGACAGCATGACGACAGTTTCACTGAAGGTGCGACTGGCGAGCCGCCAAATGCTGTCATAACTGGAGCGAGCGCATACCAGCTGGGTTTAGATGATGGTACTGGTATGAAGGGTTCACATTGTCGGGATGTGGATATGTCAGTTGATTTTGCTCATAAGTCGATGCTTCTAATAGGTCTCTATGGAAATTTAGTGAGGCCTATATTGTTGGTAGGTCTTTAATATGCGAGAGGCCGTCGGGTACCACCGCAATGTCTATTTCTCCCGCCAAACAGTAGTGTAAATGCACTGGTGAATTCCGGTTTCAAAGATATTGTAGCCAGAGTAACTACTGGACATAATGAGACTTAAGATCTTATGACTCAGGATGGCGAGCGCGGTGGAATGCCAAGCATTGACTTGTAATTCATGGTGTTGTTTGGTTTTGCTACTGTCCATGAGCGGTCGTATTGCTTAGCATATGGCGAATGACATACTCGTCTCGCCATAAATAGCAATAAAAAAATGTCTAGCAGTGGATTTTTTGGGGCTGAAAAGAGGGAGATACATTTTCCTCGCTTCCGGGTTTGACATCACTCGGGAAAAGTTTTTTCTAGATATTAGGTTATTATCCAAGATAGTACAGATTTCTTTACCTTTCTACCGTATAGTTTTTAATTTCTACAAACAGTTCTTGTTATATGGATGAATACTTCATGTCCTTTGTCGTATACCAGCTGGTAGGATTAAGGATATTCGTATCCTCATGAAGAACAACTGCTGTTTGTGACAGTAGAAAACCTTTTATAGAGTCTCACAAGTGGGTAGCATTACGAATTCATGATGTGTATATTGGTTGTCGACTAGGCGGCAGGCTAAGATAATCGTGTCGACGATATCTTTGACGACATCTTTGACGGTGCCTCTACCACTGAATATTTAATAGTTCATAGATTAGTAAATCACTTAATTATTGTTTCTTGGAACATTCAGTCGTGTATCACGGGGAAATCCATTGCGTGTGTTCTGCTTATTATTTTCCCATACATTTTACCCTCTTTGAGGTCATTAACCTTTTATAGCTGTTGTGTAATAAAGTATTCATGTTTTGGGTTTGTTTGCGTGTTGAAAATGCGTATACTTAATAACCCCACGGTAAAATTTTAATTGTTTTCCTAGGTAACAAAAACTACCGCAGATTTTTGGCTTTAAAAGCACCGAGATCGCTAACAGATTCTCGTAGATATCGTAAATATTTGTCTCAGAGTTTAGATCCAACCTTCTGCCTCTCATTTTACAGTCGGTATATTAACCACAATACCCACAAACCCAAACTTTGCTTTTCCAACGGCTATTACAAATTATCCAATATAGCTAATTAGGCACATTTAAATATACGCGTGAAACATCTTCAACATTGCACAAGACTGAAACTGGATATGAGTAAAAGATTTCATTGAGGAGGTGTGAGTAAGCTCGCGGCGCCATGCGGAAACTGCCGGCGCCAACAGTTATAAATACATATCTGCTGAAATATAATTCACACTGTCTCTCCAATAACTAACCTCTTAGGAACAGCGGTTGAATGTTTAGGAGTTAATTAACTAGTGGAAAATAATGGTTTCTTAGATTTACGCGAATGTTACACATTGAAATAAAACTATTTTATACGGATTTTATCGCGATTTGGTTTAATTTTTACATTTTTTAACTTCCCGACGTTTCGATTACTTTACAGTTTTCGTGGTCACGGGGCGGACTGAGGTATTAGTCATCCGCTCAGTGAGTGTTACAATTTAACTACCCTTAATTTACAATTATTAAATTAAAAATATTTATTTTAAACATTAAAAAATGTAAAAATTAAACCAAATCGCGATAAAATCCGTATAAAATAGTTTTATTTCAATAGTGGAAAATACTTTCGAACGGTCTTGTATCTAAAAATATAGGTCTTCAGTAGTCATTAGATTTTTTGAATCGTTATTTATTACTGCCAAAAGTTCAGAACATGTAGCTGTGAAGAACAAACCAAGCAAGGAACTCCTTTAGTAACACTGTTTTTATGTCGATCCATTTCGGGTAATTCAAAAGCTTTTATAGTTTTGTGAATCAGAATATTACTTAGCTTTATACTTTAGCTAGCGGGAGTCCATTGCCATATTTTCTGATGCAATTTATTAAACTTACACTAATTTTATTTACTCAGTCTATCGTATAGTTGTAGAGTTTTTTCTAAGTAAGCGCCAACCGTCCCGATTTTGATTACATGCAGTAATTACCAAATTATGAATATTTTTAAAACCCATGAACTAGAGCACTGTGATATGTGTAGGAACCTTATCATTTAAAAAAAAAACATCGAAATATACGCGGGTAGGAATCTCGACTTTTTTACCCTAATTAACCTAAAGGCAATCCACATTTTTTATTAAACGTTCTTTTACTTTGGATTTGAACCCACGTCAATCATCGCAGCCAGTGTTTTATCCATGTGTTTTACTGACAAAAATGTGATAGTAAGGACAGTGTCGAGTAGATAAAGTGATAGCTGACGACAGATAATTATTATTTATTAGTGACGTATAGCTTGAACATAAAAGTAAGCTGAGAAACGAGCGGCCGCGGGTGCGGTTCCCGTATCGAGATTAATATTTGTAAAAACACAAGAATTTATTTCTGAGCATGAAAAATCTAGTAGTTTCTTTAATACCTACTTGAATCAGGAATGTTAGTATGATGAGGTAACTATGTATGTGATTGTTGTGTATTTATAATGGTTTCTTAGATTTACGCGAATATTACACATTGAAATAACATTATTTTTTACGGATTTGATTGATTTGAGTCCGCGCCGTGACCACGAAAGCAGCAAAGCAGTCGAAACGTCGGGAAGTTAAAAATGTAAAAATTAAACTAAATACGCAAAAATTAGTTTTATTACAATGTTGTGTATTTATTAGTTAAAAAATCGCCTGAATCTTAGCGTGAAATTCTCTGACTCAGAATCACTATTTTCAAATACTATTGACGATAATAATAATATAGTTAAAATGACACATCGTGCTATCAGCTGTCGATATGTTATCAGTTAAAGTTGGCGTAAGTGTTATAACTTCCTCTAGTCCGACCTTCTTGGTTCGATAAATACAAATAGAACGAATTGGGGACTGTTTTGTAACTGTTAGAGGGATGATAAAGGAATATTGTTTAGTTGTTTATTTAAGTTATTGATATGGTTAGTGTACAGTACAAAGGTTTTAATTATTGGTTTTTTGTTTAGTAAAGTATTTGCTTTAAAATGCGCTATTAATAATATGTTTGTAGTGTATGCAATTCTCTTTGACTTTTCTGGGATTTTGTTTTATAAAAAAGGGTGCTTTGAGATGAAATTTGGGAAACGTTGAATATATTACGTGATTTCTAATGTGTGATTTCTGTCTTATTTATTATTTGACCGCATATATAACAATTATTATTAAACTTAGTATTGTAAGCATAAGACTCACAGATGATTACGAAATAAGAATTATTTGGAGACGAAAATTTGATGATCGCGATGTAAGTGGATTTTCGGGCGTTTGGAAATAGACTAGTGTCTACTTCCGGAGCCAGGATATTAGATACCCAATCTTAAATGCTTTTGCTCAAGCATAGTGGAGTTGTATGAGTAAGTGTTTGATGGTGTTAGAATATTTATACCCCTTAAATAGCCATCGACTGCCTCAGTGGTGTAAGTTGTATTACGATACGGTTACAAAGCTGAGATCTCGGGTTCGAATCCAGGGTCGGGCAACGTGATATTGGTTAGCCCGGAGTCAGGAATTTGTGCCCGATATGGCGATAGGCTCGCCCTCTATCACATCGTGGGACGTAACAAGCAAGGCGAAATGTGGGTGTCCTACTGGCGCCTCTGCCTACCCTTCGGGGATAAAGGCTAGAATTTATGAATGTATGAATGTAAATAGCGATCACCACTCATAAGAGTTTATTATCCTGTTTATTATCGCGTTTGACCAAGCCTGCATTATTTTTCAACCTCTGCAAGGTAATCATCGCAAACTTGAAGTTGAGACGATGTAAACTTATAGTTTCTACGGTATTTAAGTCTGCCAACCCACACTAGGCCAGCGTGGTGGACTATATGGTATAGCCACTCTAAATCGATTCTCTCGATTGTAGAGTAGGCCCGTGCCCTGCAGTGGGACGTATATGGGCTGATAAAATACAAACTTATAGTTGTAACTTGAAAATTGTTTACGAAGTGTCTCTAAAAATGAAATTACCATTAATCTGCGAATTGATAAAAAGTTGGAAGCCGGCAAATCAATGATAGAGTTATTAATAAGTGTTCACACGCGTCGTGTTTTCTAATCGATAACAAAGGGTAAAAGCTGCCACTCGCAGCACTCGATAAACACTCGACGAGACGCCGGTTGCGGCTGCGGTCATATTTACAGCGATTTAGCGATTCCTTTCTGCTTTTTAGAATTCTTGAATTTCACCAAAATTTTTATAACAGATTTTTCATACAGTTACTTCGTTATTCATCTTTATGACTCTCTAGTACGTAACACATTACGACTAATGCTGAATAGCGAAAAATAAATGATATTATTATTCAGTACAAAACTAATTAAGAACTGAATTAATTATACGAATCATCTCCTGGAATTTGGTTAGAGTAATATTTGTAAGCTTATCTGGTTATACAGTACAAAACTAATTCGAAACATAATTTGTTTTGAGTCGCATCTACCGGTATTGGGTTAGATTGTCTATATGTGTAAGCGTGTTTGGGTTACCTATCACAAAAATGGGTTTTGAAAAAATTTAATCATTTCTAGGAAAAAGTGAAGTTATTGTATATTTTTTATACCCAACAGTCACGTACATAGTGCTGACCCCACACTAAGATCGAGTCTTGTGTCGTGGGTATGAGACACTACGAGATACTTTTCAGTCTCACAAACAAATACTTGTGTATCATACAAATATTTGTTTCGGTGCGGGGATCGAACCCGCGGCCTCTCGTTTCACAGGCGGCGCGGCGTCTAAACTTTGGATTTTATTCATTTTGCAAGTCGTTTAGGGCATATCATACCATTGCCCTAAAAAGATTACATTGTAATGTTATACTCGTAATATCGAGTAGGCGACCCGTTAGAATAATGTCTAGCGTTTTTAAAACCCGCTGCAAGCTCGCAGTATGACCGCAGCCCTACATCTCACGGCGACGGGAAAGTCTTCATTATCGAGTGAAGCATTGTTGCGGCGCGCCGGGGAAATGTTGGGAAAATGCTATTTTACTGCACTTTTTGTGTGCAATGCATATTATATCACTGTTATGATTGTGAATGTAACTGTTCATTTTTAAGTTATAGTTACGCCGTAATAAATTATTCTCTTCTATTTTGTTGACAACTTTTACATAATGCGTAATATGTAGTCATTAAGTGCACAAATTATAAGCTGATGTACAAAATTATAAGAAAAGTGTTTTACAAACATTACAGATCTTAGTTAAAATAAAATTGGTAGAGTCAGTTTTGGGTAAAATTAATAAAGGAGTAAAACTGTCTAACAGAAGACATTGAAAAAGTGGCGTTTCCTTTATAGAATTTGCCGGAGAATTGATCTCCAAGTCAAGTCCATTTGTAAAGTGGTTGAGTCACTTCGTAGGAATGGCTTGATAAGGGTGGTATAATTGTTACAGAAAACTGAAAGGAAGCAAAAATCTACACATCCTTTCCTCTTAGCTTCCTTTTTTATTCAATTTCGAGAGGCTGGCAACGCATCTACATTCCAATTTGTGATTTTACAATCACTTAATAATATCAGGTTAGCTATTCGTTAGTTTGCAGACAGACATACAGACGCTAAAAATGTCTTAAAGTTGCGTTTCATTCAGCAAGAGATATCGTTAGAGACGCAAGAACTAACTTAAGCTTAGTCGAGTGGTAGAGCCATTATTAAAGTGACCTTATTTGTTAATACTGTAAATCACCACACTCAACATATAATTTTAGACGTTACTAACAAATAAAATACCACTAATATTAATAATTTAACATTATTCATCCATAACTCATCCTTATACGGCAATGTTAATTTAGCACCACTAAGGTCGCAACATTGTGTTCAAACAAAACATTCTAACATTCAAGGACACTCAAACTGGCCGCCACGACAACATTGCGAAATAACAAAAAAAAAGAAAATATAAGATAAATCTCGGAATTGCATCTGAAGGCCTGCGCGGGCGCATCGTGCACAGTTCCATAATCCATAGTCCTGGCAGCACGCATCGCGACGCTGTTCGTCAGTTGACCCGCGACGCTCGTACAGTGCGCACGTGCTCGCCGACTATCGACAGCGATAGAAAAGCGCAGCCCGCCGCGATTATCGACACAAAAAATAGTGTTGTGTGTTTTTTTTAATTTTGTGCTGTGACACGCCGGACTCGGCCAGTTTTTTTAAATCGAAAAGGTTAGTTCCTTTTTTGATTTTTTAGCTTCGCAATACGCGAAAATTTATGTTTGTGTTGTCAATGCATTCGGGGTTGCAAACGAAGGTTCTGTTTAAACAATTGTTCTCAATGTAATAGTTATTTGTAGTGAAGATGTTAATAAACGTTATCCTTGATTATGTCACTTCGTTTTGATCGTGAACATGAATGGTAAAAACATATTTCAATAAGTAACTCTTAACACATTGTACAGTTATTGTAACATTTTCCTGTATGAGTTATTATTCATATTGTCTTTCGGACCTCTATGTAGTATAATGTGTAATTCATATATCACACTCATTTACATCATATTGGGGAATTTTGTCATGATTTAACGAGTTGTTAAATTATGAAGTCGATTCATAGGGTTTTTATTTATGTATTTTATTTTGGACTTTAATCCCGATAGAAACTTTATTTAAATTAGTATTGTCACTGAATTAATGACATACCATTGTAGCATGTCAGGCAGATGCTGGATAAGTCAAGTTAGAAAAAAAATATTTCCCAGAAAGATCGAGATATGTCTAAAGCTGTACAGTCCTTTTTATATCTTTTAAGACTCGAGGCTTGGGCGCGCATCTCTGATTTGGCGAATTCCTAATTGTTTTTGTAACTTTAAATATCGTTTTGTTTAACTGTGAAAAACTCGGAAAGAAACTTGAAAACCTGAGAATTCTCAACAAGCTTTTCAAATGTAAAGTCCTCCAAAATGTCCTATACATTGATGAGGTGGATTTATATCCTTAATTGTTGTTAAGGAGACACCTATAAACACGTTGATATAAAATCCTTTAAGCTACAAAAAACGCAATACAAAATTGTAAAATAATTAACTGATATCAAGATTCCGGTTGGAAATGCACGTACGCCTGCATTTATCCACATATCGTTGCTACAATCAACTGTTTGACGTCATTTTGATTATTTACTTAATCCTAACGATATTTTTTAGGTGTGGTGAGGTTGGACAGTGTCGACTGTCAGTTATTCTTGATTTCATATTTTAATAGTCAAAATTGTCTAAAAACCACAACCAACTCGCTTTGTTAACGAAGTAAATGTGTGTGGGTTCATTTTTTGTGTCGAGTCTGGATGTTGAGACCAAAAAGTCACACACAGAATAAAAATATCTGAGTATCGGAAGTTCCGAGCTCGGTTGAGTAAGAAGACAAATGTTTGTGTGACTTACTTTTTTTTCGCGTCTGGGAGACCAAAAAGTCTCGCAGTTTTTGATACCCATGAAACAAGCCATGTGTATTTGAGATCGGGAATATGTTTGTAACTGTAGGGTGTGTTTATTCATTAATCTAAGTAAATTATTATTATTTCAGTGAGTATCGTATGAACTTGTTTTGAGTGACTCGATAAAGGCGCAATTGTAGTTTTGTTATAAGACAAAATAATATCTATAATTTGATAAATGATAGTCTATTGATAATGACTTCTGAGACCTATCAGTGTGTTAATATTCAGAATATCACGTTAAGAGTGATTTCATGTAAATATTTTATTCTACAATTAGCTGCTATTTATGCAATAAACTCGTGTGTCTGAATTTCAGATGGAAAATCTATTGATAAAGGTTCTGTCTTTAGATAGTCTAATACTTGGCATAGCTAGATAGTCTTAATTCATGAGTATAAGAAATTAGAAGAGACTTTACTGTAGTTTGAAACCCAGGCTCAAAACAAATACTTGTTGATTACACGAACATAATATCTTGTCAATGTTTTAGGGACCAAATCCGTGGTTCTGTAAATTGCATTAATTTTAGTTGCATCAGTCTAGTTACTGTAAAAGCAGAAGATTATTAGCTAATTGTTTATTGAATTGTATAATAAATAGGTGAAGAGTTTAAAGAACTGGAATAATTGATACTGCGGTTATTACAAGATAAAGTTATTACAAGTAGTTATTACAAGTAGTTGGAAAGGAAAAATAGCAAGAATATATCAATTGTGCACGAGTGTTCAATTATTTTTATATCTCATCTTGTAATGATCGCCTCTGTCTTTGTAAACGTGAGCTTTGAATCGTGAGATCCTATGTTCAATACCGAAGTGCATATTATTTTATGATAATTTGATTATTAATATTGTACATAAAAATAAAACGTTTAATAAATATAACCCGAATTACAGTAAAGGCTAATTTTAATTCGCAGAATACTTACAAATTTTACTAAAATAAGCATCCAAATAATAGAAAAATATTGCTACATAAATTAATTAAATACAAACTATTAGTAGGTAGCAACCATTAAATTAATTTCGACTACGTGCAACATAATATAATTCCATTTTTCAAAACTACATACATAGGTACATACATAAACTCAAGCCTTTATCCCCGAAGGGGTAGGCAGAGGCGCCACCAGGACACCCACATTTCGCCTTGTATGTTTCTTCCCATGATGCGAGCCTATCGCCATATCTGGCACAAATTCCTGACTCCGGGCTGATAATGAATATAAAAATCCAATATCACTTTGCCCGTCCCGGGACTCGAACCCGAGACCTCAGCTTTGTAGTCGTACCGTAGTACACCTACGCCACCGAGGCAGTCGAGTTCAAAACTAATATGTTATAAAATCTATTTTTCATGTGCCTTCTGCGTTGAATTTCCAGGAATACAATTCTAAGATACGATTTGGTTATACGTCATACTATAATTGGATAAGATAAAATTTTATTGCCTTGCTAAAAATCGTGTTCGTTTAAACAATTTGTATGTTTTTAAAATAAAAAATATGTTTACGTATAGTCACGAATGCTCGATCGATTGGAGTAGCGGTTAAAAAGACTCATGTTAGAAGTTGTAGGTTCAATCCGTGCAGACTTTTTTTTATTCTTAGATTAAACACAGTTTTTCTGAGCAAATAATTGTTAAAAACGTGATTTTAAAATTCCTCACTTCATAAGCGAAAGTTGAACGTTGAAAATTTATTGCCAAATTTTAATTTAAGTTTATTATAATTGACATCTTTTCTATACTTGTACACAATTTTCCAAAAAAATCCTGGGTAAAATAATACAGAATAAAAATATCTTTAAAAAACAGTCAAAACTATAAATACCTAACTGAACAATTTAACTGTATAGATGGTAATTATCGAGGAAGTTGTCGATAAAGTGGCCTGTACCGTATCGATAACCCGTCGCGAAGGCCGACCGATCATCCCTAATTGAGTTGTGAATACCGAGTTTTTTGCAATCAGTTAATTGTGAGGTTTTAATTCGACTCCCGGTGAATGTAACTGTATTTTTTTTTATTTTTGGAGTACATATATATTTCTGTCATATTTGTAAGGCTATGCTAGTTACATGAATTCATCTATAATCGTAGTGGTGTTATTTTTATATTTAAACTATATTTTTAAATGGTAGAGTTAGCTTGGTTTAGTGGCAAATTCGACTGTTTAAACTGAAATGCATTCATATCTCAGGTACCACCTTTTTGGGTGATAGTTTGATGTAACAAAACAAGATTTCTAAGGCCTAGGCTCAGTTGCACAAACTAACTTTGCCGATAACTTTGATTTTGACAATGTCATCGCCCTACATTTGTGACGTATTTGATGGGCGTTTTCAAAGTCAAAGGTATGGATAAAGTTAGTTTGTGCAATAAGCCCCTAGAAATCTTAGTTTCTTAAAAAATATGTTTATAAAATGTATAGGCGAGACCAAAGTCCTGGTGGGGCCTTAACGAAAAATAAAGGAAAAAGAATAACATTTTTTCACCGTCCCAGTCAGCATTGCATGATAACGAGCAACAATTTATCAAAATAATGTAAAAAACGTTGACCCAAAAAGGGCAGACGATATTTGTCTGATAAGGACTGTTGTGCATTATGGGAAATTAAAGATAAGCGAATAGGAAATAGGTTAGCTGATTTCTTGGCAACCTTTTTGGTGTTATTGGCAATATATTTTTATAGTTTAGGGTATCTGAGTGTTAGGTACAATATCAATACGTTTCGTATAGGTATTTTAATGTCGAACATAGTTTATGATTAGCATATATACTATATGTATATCAGTCCATATAATACGTCCCACTGCAGGGCACGGGCCTACTCTGCAATCGAGGGAATCAATTGAGAGTGGTTAGGCCATATAGTCCACCACGCTGGCCTAGTGCAGGTTGGCGGACTTACGTAACGTAGAAATTCTTTAAAATCGCTACGGTATGCAGGTTTCCTCACGATGTTTTCCTTCACCGTTAAAGTGAAGCATATACTTGGACATTTATATACATAGGACATCAGCTTCTCTCAATCATTTTTGCTAAGTCGTACGTAAACCACTTCTAACAGAAATACATAATTAGAAAAATAATGGTTTTATAGTTTTGTAGTGGCATGCAAACAGCGTTTCCACGGTTAGTATTCACATAATGAAAATATGATAAAAATATATATGCATCTAAGACTCTGAAACGTCGTGGCAGGTCCAGAAAAAGATGGCGAGATAGGATGAACAGGTGGGAGTAAGATTGGCAGGATCCTGCCCTAAACTGGGACGAAGGGAAGGAGGGTAGAGAAGCCTTTGCCCTGCAGTGGGACAGTGGAGGCTGATGTATGTAATGAGAATGTGCCAAAGTTATCAGGAATCGCGAAAAGCATTGCTATAGGAAATATTATAGGGTTTATGTCCAAATGGTTTTCCTTGAAATTGAAAAGGTTTCACTAAACTGACTAATGACTTTAATTTTAATGTATAGATGCGAGTAGCCCATCGATGCAAGCACACATTTCTATAACCTATATCACTATCAGCCCTTTCAGTCAAACAGCGATAACGCTTATCAATAACACAACATGAACCCATAAAAAATTATCGATTTTCATTGTGTTTAGTTGCGTTGAAATAATAGCATTTTCACGCTTTATGATTGTATCGGAACCATTCTTAGAATTTCGCAGTAATTATTTAGTCTTAAATGTCTAACGTCCGTTGCATTATTTCATCATCTTCATCATCAGCCCGTTGCAGTCCACTGCTGGACATAGGCCTCTCCCAAGGTACGCCACAGAGCCCGGTCTGCTGCTTTATTGTCTTTCATTATTCGATTAATTTTAATAGTAAAATACATTGCTATATGGCCTAACCCCTCTCTATTGTGGAGGAGGCCCGTACCCTGCAGTGGAACGTATTTGGGCTGATACAGTTCAAATTACAATAGTATCAACCTGTTCGGGTGTCCAGTAGAATTGTCTTATGATAGATATTAATAAACGATCTTCATCCAAGGATCAATTCCGAAATAGATCATTCGAAAAAGTCGTGAGGAAAACTAAAAATCACAGAGATCTTAACAATTTCTATGGTATGAGAAGTCTGAGCGAGGTCAGCGTTGACCATTACATGAACTTGACAATAGAACTCGAATTGTAGATGGGTCTCGTGCTCAGCAGAGGATGTATATGGGCTGATATACACATATATATATTATTATTGCAATGAACGGCGAGACGAGCATGCCATTCGCCTGATGGTAAGCGCTACGACCACTCATGGACAGTAGCAAAACTAAACAACATTATGAATTACAAACAATGCTTGGTATTCCACTGCGCTGACCATCCTGAGACATAAGATGTTAAGTCTCATTATGTCCAGTAGTTACTCTGGCTCCAATGTCCTTCAAACCGGAACAGTGTATTTACACTGCTGTTTGGCGGGAGAAATAGACATTGCGGTGGTACCTACCCAGGCGGCCTTTCACATATGAGAGACCTACCACCAGTAAAATTGATAATTAGGCGGTGAATATGATAACTAGAGTCCATATTGTCAGTTCCTAGTCACCTTGTGGTGCGGAAGTGCGTGTGACCGACCGAGACCCGACTGACATTTGTCGTAAATTATCTTCGTTATCATTACGTATGCCTTGAAAGAGTACTACGTCAAGGATTTTGTAGGTTGCTTTCTGAAATTTTTGTACCCTTGGAAAGGCAATTTTCATTGATTTATTGTACAAATTGATTTTACTTTGAGTGAAGGTGTCGCAATTTTCTCAATGTTGTCTTGTTTTCAATCGAAGTTATATTTTAATTAAAGGTGAAGTTATATCAAGTGATGAGTGGAATTACGGATGATTATTGTTACATAATATATATGTTGCGTGTATATATAAATACATAGTACAGTCCATCATTAAGAAACGAATCTTGTGTTGTGCCTATCAGTTAAAACCTAGCAGTGAAAGACTTCAGTATCAACACGCAGACCTTAGACAAATCCTCATGAATCAATTGCGCTTTAGTCTTCGGAATTGAACCCGCGGCCTCTTCAAAGACGGCTTTAACCAACTGCGCCGCAGTCAAAGGTTATCTTAATTAAATACATTTGTTTACAAAATAAACAATATTATCATTCAATAATGAAATGCGCAGTGAGGCGGAATAAAGTCATTTCTAATAATTTATGATTAATTATATCCGAGTGCAGTTAGGTTAAAACGATACCTAGATAACCAGGTATGACGTATGCTTTATTATACATATACAGGGTATATCAAGACCGCGACCGAAAACGAAGCCAGGTGGTAGTTTTAGCGGTTACATACACAATGCAACTAAAAATTTTGCAAAAGCAGCGACGGATTTTTTTTACAGTATTTTAAAAATCATCGTGTTTGGGGTAAAATACCTAGTTTTGGCAAAAATAGTAATTTAAACCCTTACGTACCATTGCGTGTTAAAAAATTAAGCGGTCTACCTCATAAATTTAGAAAATCTAATAAATAAAAAAAAAAAAACGATTTCTTTTGTGAAATTTTTACTTGCAATGTGTTTGATATCACTAATACTACCACCTGGCTTCGTTTTCGGTCGCAGTCTTGATATATATACCCTGTATAAACTTATATTAAAAAGGGCAAACAGTTCTGTAAAAAATCGGAGTATTTAGGTTTTTTTTTCTTATTGTTGTTGGAAAGTGCAGAGCAATATAAATACAGGTTTAAAGGCGAATTATGCCGTCCTACTGGTAAACAAAGACAGACTGAACACTTAACGTAAATCACTTGCGAAGACACTTAGACGACATACATACATAAACTCACGCCTTTTTCCCAGAAGGGGTAGGCAGAGGTACTACCAGGACACCCACATTTCGCCTTGGTTGTTCCGTCCCATGATGTGATAGGGGGCGAGCCTATCGCCACATCGGGCACAAATTCCTGACTCCGGGTTGATTATGAATAGAAAAATTGAAGACGAATTTACGAATATTCTTTCACCAGCAAAAATAACAAAGGTTTTACGCTGAATTCAAATACTATAGCAAGGTATTCTAGACTTGAATAGTGCTCATTCAATTTGTACATTAAAAAAAACCTAAAAACACTTACCGTCTTATTCATTGACAGTTTTAAAACCTATTTCAGCTATCGCATGTTTTGTCTTCTTCGCTCAGACTAATCCAAAAGTCGTTGGAAAGGGACAAAACATTCGGTAACCAAAAATGGTTTTAATACTCTCTATGTATTAAGGCCATTAATATACAACAAAAAATCTCCCACAAATATTCGCATGTTTACAAAAATGCGTAAAATTGTTATTATTTACATGTAGTCTCCCACGGCTAAGTAGACTAAGTGCAAAGTTACGACACGAGGTGGACGAAACTCAAAATAAACTTAGTGGGTGACTGCTGAACGGGTTGGCCAACCGGGTACCGATAGCAGAACAAATTGGATACTTTTTAGAAAAATTTGATTATTGTCTATACGAATAGTGTTTTTTAAATGTGTAGAATTATTTCATCACGTGATGTTTTGTTTTCTTAATTTTTCTTTGTACTGCTGATTAAGTTACATTTATAATCTTGATACATTACATGAATGAGAGAAAGGAATATACATGATTGTGGACGAATAAGTCGTGTAAAATGGAGATTGAGTGTATTGTAAAAATAACATGTCAGTGATATTTCATCCTTTAAAATAATGTACCTGCTGTTATGACATTGGTTAGCAGTTTGGAACATTGAACCAAATCATCACAGTTAATTTGGATACTGTATGAAATTACTATGATACCTATTATATTCATACTATTTTGTAATCAGTATGCTTATGGTTTCTTAGATTCACGCGAATATTAAACATTTTTATATTAATCAAAGTAGAACCACTGCTTTATTTGAATCAGTAATGTGCACATAATATTATCGTATATAAGTCTTATTCTGCCGACGCTACAACGGCGACAACGGATGCCGGCGAAGCGTGAAATGACGCAACAGTCGCGTCCCATTGTCTGCTGACCGTACACCGCACTGTACGAGCAAGCGTGTCATAACCGGGACACGTGTGCGAATTAGGGCTTGAGAACTTCGCTATTTATTACACTTGACGCCTTGGACTCTGTTTTTTATGTTTTTATCAGCTCTCCTTATAGCCATTGTGCCCTATTTGAATATAACACATAAATATTATTGGGTGATAAAATGTAGCGTCATTTGTAAAATAACAAGATTTAAATAAAACTAATTCGGCGGACGCTCCGCCACGTGATCATGAAAGCTGGAAAGCAATCGAAACGTCGGGAAGTTAAAAATGTAAAAATTAAACCAAATTAGCGATAAAATCCGTAAAAATACTTCTATTTTAAACCAGTAAACACTAAGATATTGTAATCATCGATTTTGGCGCTGGTTACCGAATTTTAGCATAGCTATGATTCCATCTTATTTAAATAATTGGTTCAGTTCTACTGAAGTTGCTTAAGTAAAAGGAAAATACATAAATATAAAGATATTGCAGTCCCCAAAAATTGTCTGGAAGAGCAATAAAATTTCTTATTTATGATACTGTACATAATTTTCTTTAAGCTCTTTTCATATTTTTCTACGTAAATAAGCAAAATGAATAAAATATAAATTTGATTAGTAATTAAGTAAGATTACTAATTAGCAATTAATATTTGATTTGCATTACTTCTTAATAGAAGTAATTCGAATAAAAACAATCCAACATTTAATAATGAGATATCCATACTTGAGTTAGACAATACTATAGTTGATGTAATCATTGTTGTGCTATAATGAAAGCATGGTTCTTCTCATCTAGGTTACAAACAATGATTCACTGCGCCATCCTTCCCAAAAAACGTAAATGTTTATTTTTAGACGCGCCGTACATGGCTCACTTGTTTACGCTAGGGTGAATCAGTTACTCTACGCTTTTCAGCAAATTTTAGTCATTTAACTTGACCTATATAACTCATTCGTTGTTGGAGGTTGAATCAATGCTTTTTTCCTTTCTGTTACACTTATTATTTATTACGAGTAGCCAAATAAAGCGATGTTTCTATATTTTAATGTTATTGATTTTGATTTTCCACGTGTCGTATGTTTTGTCGTCCTTTAGAACTTACTTGTCAAACTTAAATAAAAGGACAAAAAAGAAGTATTTATATGTAAAACAGACATTTATCCCGGTGCCGGGATCAAACCCACGGCTTTTCGTTTCGTAGCCGGCTTCTTAATTAACTGCGCCGCCGCGCCGGGCTGTCAATTTTTTTATAGATTTAGCCGATGCTAAAGCCCTCTGGTTATTTTTTTACGTTGTTGACAGATATGTATTTTATGATATTCTACGATTAATTGTAATATTAATGCCTAAGGCTATTTTGACATAACAAATTATATTGTTTTTTTCTTTTTCCGTTTAAACATTTGCGGCTCTCGTAACAAATATTGCGAAGTTCATTCACCCGGTCTTTCTTTAAATTCGGTTGATTTATTTGAACATTTTGAAATTTTGGTGAATTGTATTACAGTAGGTATAATATATCTTCGTGAATCATTGCTTGAATGAGCTCTGATTTATATTTGCGAAGAATTGAGACATCGCTAAGCCGCGTCGGTAACGATTTAGTTGGTTTCAATGTTAAGACGATGTTTGAGTATAAATAAAATATCTTAAAATATACATATAAACTGCCTCGGTGGCGTAGTTGTACTATAGTACGATTCCAAAGCTGAGTTCTTGGGTTCGAATCCCGGGTCGGGCAAAGTGATATTGCGTTTTCTATTCATTATAATCAGTCCGGAGTTGGGAATTTGTGCCCGTTATGGCGATAGGCTCGCCCCCTATAACATCATGGGACGGAACATACAATGCGAAATGTGGGTGACCTGGTGGTGCCTTTGCCTACCCCTTCTGGGATAAAGGCGTGACTTTATGTATGTATTTATTTTATTTATACTCTTTATTGTACATATTAGCAAGTTAGATATAAATTGGTTTACAAATTAAAATTTAAATGGTACAATGGGTGACCATATTGCATTGAGTGATTTCTACCTGGCAACCTTTATGTATGTATGTACTATATAGTAGTTAAAATTGAATGAAAATTTTTGAATGTGGAGTCATTGCAGTAGGAAAATCATAAACACGGCAACTTTTGTTTTAAATGTCGAAAATCGTTCTTAAAAACCGATATAATATACTTTATATAAATTCCTTAATGTTCTTGAGCCGTTGAAATAATAAAAATCTGTTACACCAATAGAAGCTCTCAAGTATTCGTTACGTAAAAATTACGCACTTTTAATACGCAACTTACAATTTTGCATGGGAATATTGAAAGCGATATTATTCGAAATATATTGCCAATAATTATATAACAACATATCCATTCGATTTTTAATATCTTTACTAAAATAAACATTATGATAATTTATGTCACTGATATTTTTATGTTATGTATGTTTTTAAATGAAAGTTGTATTATTTATACAAATAAGTAAAGTAATTTTTAAAACATAAGTGCAATGATCCCGAAGTAATTTTAAATCTATACATCTCAAAATCATGTGATAAAAAAATGAAGTACCTATAAAAAATTTACATAAAATTGTCTAAAAATAGAATTATCTCCGATTGCATTACCCGCTAAGAAAAAGGCAGGTATTTCGTCATGACCATTTAGTGTCTGCGCGGGAGTGGAACCCTGGAAAGCGAGTTAATGAAGCGTTGCGAGCGCTGAGCGCGTACGCCATAACCGATACTTATACACTATAATCTCTCATTTTCCGCCTGTTGGTACAAATGCCTTGCGATTTCGTGTCCTTTACTTAAAGGTCTTTGACATTAGGACAAACGTGGCTTATACACACCATACGTGCCTATGTATAAGCTTGAAACTCTAAGCTATTTATATGGGTTTTTCCAAATAAAAAAGTTAGTCAATTTGGAATGCTCGATAAATAACTCTAGTACCTATGGACCACATAATTAGTTTATCTGTTTGAAAGATATTCGTATGCGCCGGGGTAACTATCGCGTGTCGATGTATACTCTATCTGCAATGCATTTGCCATCAGGCACATTGCAGTCTCAATGTCGTATATACATATTAAACTCACGCCTTTTCCCAGAAGAGGTAGCCAGAGGTGCTACTAGGAGACCCACGCGTGGTGTGTTCCGATCCACAATGTGATAGGCGAGCCTATCGCCATATCGGGCGCAAATTCCTGACTCCGGAATTATAACGAATAGATAAATCCAATATCACTTTACCGACCCGGGATTCGAACCCGAGACCTCAAGTTTATAATCGTATTGTTGTGCAACTGCGCCACCGAAGTAGGCGCAATATCGTGCCTTTAAAAAAAAGTCCAATGTTTAACATAAAGCTTCCTTTACGTACTCTACGTCAACATTCCACACAGCCTTGACTGTCAAAGTTGACATGAATAAACCGCGTTCCGTTCCACGCAGAATTCCAATGTGCCATTATTAAATATTTGAAGCGCATACCAATTGGAGCGCATTGTTGAAGTCAAAGCAATCAGCCTAGACTGTTATTAATTTGTCAAAATTAGCTGTTTAGTTGAGAGTGGCAGGGTCGGGCGGGACCTTGTGCAGAACTCTTCAATTGGAGATATCACTTCTCATTAACATGATTGACGAAAAGATTTATTCCTGATGGGTTTTTATTACATTGCTCTAGAAACTTCTATGTTCTGCGAACAAATAGTACCTCGATAGATTCTTAGATTGGTTTTGTAAAGAGGGTCGTCTTAAGACAGCCTCCGTGGCGCAGTTGGTTAGACACCGGCTGTGAAACAAGAGGCCACGGGTTCGATACCCGCATCCAAACAAATATTTTTGGGAACCACATGTCTCGGGTCTGAGTGTTTGTGAGGCCGAAAAGTCTCTCGTAGTTTCTGATACCCAGGCTCGATCTTAGTGTGGGGTCAGGACTATGTATGTGACTGTTGGGTGTATTTATTTCTTATTATTTATTAATAATATTGCCTTATTCTCAAGTACATAACTGGAAGATGGATATTAATTTGGTCTCATTTTATGATAATTGCATAATCTAGCTTCTATATCTTTGAATTTTTGGATACGTATCAGTCGATTGTATATGAGTATTAAGATCTTATTGTAATTGGGCCTGTGTGGTTATTAAGAGGAAAATAAAATATATAAATAATATATTCAACGTATTGGCCAATACTGATGATATTAATCCCACTATTGTTGTGGTCAGGCTCTATACGCGTGCGTCAAACGGAACGTCCTGAAGAGTGCTTCAGATATTCAATGAGGTCTTGAACGCTCATCAACACATGATGTCGAGGTCGTTTGGCGATAGTTACAAAATTGAGTTTTTGTACATTGAGGATATAATACAAATTAAACTATGATACAAAGAACACATACTTGTTTTAGGCGAAAATATTTAAGGATCGCACATACATTATCTCAGTGCTAGGATAGCTATCGGCCTCTCATTTCACACCCAGGTTCTTAACCAACAGCAATAAACACCAAACTTCCAAATATATAACTTTCCACTTTGATTCTAGCTTATTAATACTATCTATATAACTATTTCATAATTTTCAAATAAACTAAACTCAATTTGTTTCTTCCAGACCCAGTAATGTCCGCTTAGACGTCACAGAAAACAAAATGGCGAGTGCTGGCGCTGTCCTCCTTGAGGCGAGGCCGTTCAGGCCCTTCAAGTCCTCCGAGGAGTACCTGTATGCCATGAAAGAGGACCTGGCGGAGTGGCTGACCGTCCTCTACCCTGAACTGAGGATCACCGCAGATAACTTCCTGGATAGACTGGACACTGGCGTCGCTTTGTGTCGGGTGAGTCAAAATTGCGTTTCATCCTTGATTTTGTGTGGTCTATAAATTGGATATTGTCATAATGCCATGAGAAAAATTGTCTATTATGAATGATATTTAGAGGTGGCCTATATTTGCAGTTTGAACCGATATAAGCTGTCCAATATTTACCTTGGTCGTTATCTAAGCAGATTAGTATTTCATTCCTGAAGGTGTATTACCAAAATTTTCGAGTGGGAGACCAAAGATAGAAGGGTTAGCTAGGCAAGGATTAGGGAGGCTAGATCAAGACTACCAGAAATCAATATTCGGATTCTACCATTAATAAATTAAATACCCCAGACTCCCTCTTCACATAACAGAGACAAACAGAGTATACTGATTCTTTGTTTCGTTTCTCTCAACCATATTAAATATAAAGTAAACTTATTCGTATTAAAATATATCTTGCAAATCATAACAAGTTATTAATGAACTGCTCTGATTTAAACCAACTTGTAATTTTTGTGATAATCACTACATTGTAAACTGGTTTTGAAAAGAGCAACACTAGAGTTTCTTGCCCGTTCTTCTCTAGTGAAAACCGCTTTCCGAACCGGGTGGTTGTTCAAAAAATGACTGAATCTAAACAATGTTGAACATTTTAATGGATTCAATAAATTATTTTCATTTTTATCCTTTTTCCTTCCCGCTCCTCTTCCGATTTGATGGGCTACAGATCTATGATCGAAGCGTTATGGATGTTCATGCGGCAGTTATTACTTACCATCATTGCCGGATTGCCGGAGCCATTGCTCGTTTGCCGGATCTAAGCAATAAAAAACGACCAATGATCATTTAGGGAAAGCATCCTTAAATGATTACATACATAAACTCACGCCTTTATCCCAGAAGGGGTAGGCAGAGGCGCCACCAGGACACCTACATTTCGCCTTGTATGTTCCGTCCCATGATGTGATAGGGGGCGAGCCTATCGCCATATCGGGCACAAATTCCTGACTCCGGGCTGATAATGAATAGAAAAACCTAATATCACTTTGCCTGATCCGGAATTCGAACCCGAGACCTCAGCTTTGTAGTTGTACCATAGTACAACTACGCCACCGAGATTAAGCTTAGATTTTAATGATGCTATGTCACGATCTACAATTAATTCCTTTTCTTCAACACAGATAATAAATAATTAGTGAAGTGGTATATGTAATTACGATATTATGTCGATAGTGATGCAAGTGCGCTATCGCGAACTTCGTCTCAAGTGTTTATCCGAGATAATATTTTATTGGCCTCATTCGTTTGATAACGATGTGTAATTTCAATTTGTTGATATATTGTGCCATGAACTATGTGGCCTAATTCCATTTTGAAAAGCAACTATTAGCTATATTTTTGTATTGTCTGTGGAAAGTTGCGCAAAATCATATTTTATTAATTCGTTACGAGTAGTTTAATGAAGTGAAAATTATTCATTAGGAGATCTGCGTAATAAGTCCCATGCTTAGAAATTATCATTAAAAAAAATTGTAATTGCACAAAAATATACATTTTCACTTTGTAGGTTTGATTTATATAACCTTACATACAGACATAAACTCACGCCTTTTTCTCAGAAGGGGTAGTTAGAGGTGCTACCAGGACACCCACATTTCGCCTTATATGTTCCGTCCCACTATGTGTTAGTGATAGGATATGACGTCCTAATAGTTTGTAAAATTTTAAATTCATTACTAGACTTCTACTATGATTTCTATTGGTTTTCGT
This sequence comes from Deilephila porcellus, assembly GCA_905220455.2. NCBI lineage: Eukaryota > Metazoa > Arthropoda > Insecta > Lepidoptera > Sphingidae > Deilephila > Deilephila porcellus. The sequence goes on from LR999991.1 coordinate 11,817,020, forward strand.
GTTCATAATTTTTAAAATGCCATCTGCAACATCAAGCGTATGAATGGAAAGAATTTGGTTAATTAATTGATGTGTTATGCCTTCAATATATATTTCACAACTCTGGTATTTGACAGTACGGTTAGCAAATCGTATAGCTCTCTGACCGGTACCCAGTTGTGCAAGATTCATTATAATTGTCCATGCGCATATATGAATATGATTTGATTATTTTTGAAAGGTAAATTTGTTTCGTTTTCGTTTACTAAGTGACCAGTGTCGAAAATTGGCCACCACAGTTTTTTATTGCGCTGAATGGCGAGACGAGCATGCCATTCGCCTGATGGTTAGCGATATGACCGCTCATGGACAGTAGCAAAACCAAACAACACCATGAATTACAAAGTAATGCTTGACATTCCACTACGCTCGCCATCCTGAGACATAAGATGTTAAGTCTCAATATGTCCAGTAGTTACTCTGGATACAATTTCCTTTAAACCGGAACACAACAGTGCATTTACACTGCTGTTTGCCGGGAGAAATAGACATTGCAGTGGTACCTACCAAGACGGCCTCTCACATATGAGAGACCTACCACCACTAAAGATGATTGACGATTTTGACCGTCTTATGCAGCAGTTGCTATGACGGAAAAACGGAGAAGTATGAAAGTGAATATTAATAATGCGAAATTGGCGGATCATTATTATTTTTTGTAAATACTGACTCTACCATCCTTGAATGTCTAGATTTTAGTTCATGTGATAAAATCAATACTTAATTGCTTATCTAAATCGTTTTGATCTTGAAATCTACTGATAGGATATCGTGAAATTGGAATTTAATATTACAATAATGAGGATGGATGAAAAAAGTCAAGGATTATTATTCAGTAATGTGTAATTTCTATGCTAATTACTTATGTCTAGCTGTGGGTTTGCAAAACGACGATAAATAGATGCACCCAACGGTCACATAGCCCTGACTCCAGACAAATCTTGCGTCGTGGGTATCAGAAACTACGAGAGACTTTTCGGTCTCACCAACACCCAGACCCGAAACAAATACTTGTGGATCACACAAACATTTGTTTTGTAGGGATCGTACATTACAAAACTGCGCTTTTGAGTTGGTCACGTATTATGAATATGACTGTGATTAAAATTTACCTTTAAATCCATAAATAGTGTTTACTAACGATTAAATAATTAGGGCGCAAAGTTTCCACGATTTGCTGTAAACAGGATAATTACGTGTATCACTTATTCCAGACTGCAAGCTTAGTCATTTACAGTAAATATTACTTACAAGTACTCAAGGTAATTTGACGACTACGGTTGACCTTAGAAGGTCGCAGGTTCAAGTCTAGGGCAAGGCTATAATTGTTTCAAGTTAAATACATGACTTCGTAGTTATTATGTGTATTTTAAAAATTCGCCGTGTAATTAGCACAAATAGGAAGAAATAATTGGTGATCAAATGCTTAATCCTACTTATAATCAGGTCCAGTGCAAGCTATTTCAATGAAGCTATTTCTATTCTATGAAGGAACATAATTTCCTAAAAGTTATTTAAAAAAATTATAAATAAACTAACCCGTAATATTCCAGCGTGTTGGGCTACACCTCACATTCGTAGAAAAGGCTGCTGCTTCGCTGTATGGCGTATAAGCGATAATATAAATAAATAAATACACCCAACAGTCACATACATAGTCCTGACCCCACACTAAGATCGAGTCTTGTGTCGTGGGTATCAGGAACTACGAGAGATTTTTTGGTCTCACAAACTCCCAGAACCGAAACAAATACTTGTGGTTCTCACAAACATTTGTCTCTAACTGTCGAGGCTGTCAATAAATAATTTATACTTGCCGATTTCTCATATTCCTTCATTTCCTACATTAGTATTAAAATAATATAAAATAAAGGTCATACAACAATCTAAATAGAAAGTAACGTATAATAACATGAATCGTGTATTTATGTGCATTTGCGACACAGACGGGCGTGGCGGCGGTTGCGACAAAACGCCCGTCTGCCGCGAGGCGCTAATGAACGCTTTCAACAGTTTCCCAAGGTCGAGTAATGTTTACATTACTAACTAAATACACAGTTATGTTACAGGATTCTTGATGTCTATTTGAAGACAGCTGATCAACCATTCATAGTTAAACTCTGTGAATGGGAAATTGCCAATTGTTTCATCTACGATATATTTTCGAAGAACTTCTCGCACGACTGTGTGTTATTTCGAGACGGTGGTCGTAGGTTAGAATCCCATGGCAAGCTTCTGAAGGTTAGGAATCATTTTGATAAATCAAATGCTATGTACTTTAAATAAATAAATAAATAAATACACCCAACAGTCACATACATAGTCCTGACCCCACTCTAAGATCGAGTCTTGTGTCGTGGGTATCAGAAACTACGAGAGACTTTTCGGTCTCACAAACACCCAGACCCGAAACAAATATCTGAGGATCACACAAATATTTGATTCGGTGCGGGGATCGAACCCGCAGCCTCACGTTTCACAGGCGGCGTCTAACCAACTGCGCCACGGAGGCTGTCAAACTGAACGGAGGGTGAAGAAAAAATAAAGCAAACTTGCATACCGTGAAATACATAGTTTAGAAGAGTTTTTAAGTAACTTGAAGTTGGCGAACACGCATTTGGCTGCCGTGATGGACCATAGCCTAAGCCTTAATGTAACTTTAGATTTTAGAGGATCCTCATGCTCAGCATTGTACCATTACAGAATGCTACAGTACTGTACCTTACGTCATAAATTCTATTTCTAAAGCTCCATTTACACGGGGAGAGTTTCTAACCTCGAACATACGATTATGGTAAGGAATCCTTATCCTTACTAAGGATATAAAAAAGTTGCATCGTGTAAACGTTTGTCAGAACACGATAATCTGTGGCGGTTATGTCATGCGATAATCGCATACGATTCTCGCCGCGGGAAACTCTCCGCGTAAATGGGGATTTAGTCGCATCAATTCGTCGTCAGTTTATTATATTCTACCGCTTTGTCAGTCAATACTGAAGTACTGATTCACAGTTTCAGGAATTCGTGCGCGTTACTCAGTGTAGATTGATGTATTTATATCTATACGGGCAGGAACTTGGGGAATGTACGGTTTGACCGGAAATAAATTTTATTCGTCATGCTATTTGTCGTCATAGAATAACCTATTTTAGTATATATACACGAGTATATATATTTTACAAACAAAAATTAGAGGTCTACCTCAGCGGGCAGTTTTACTACGGTACGATTACAAAGCTGAGGTCTCGGGTTCGAATTCCGGGTCGGGTAAAGTGATATTGGATTTTTCATTATCGGCCCGGAGTCAGGAATTCGTTCCCGATATGGTGATAGGCTCGCCCCGTATCGTGGTGGGATGGAACATACAAGGCGAAATATGGGTGTCCTAGTGGCGCCTCTGCCTACCCTTTCTGTGAAAAAGGCGTGACGTAAAACGTGGCGTGTGTAAATTAGAGGCCGCAGATTCGATTCGGTAACAAATGTTCGTTCGACTTACAAATATTTATTTCGGTTTCGGATGCCGTGACTCGTGAGACCGGAAAGTCTCACAAAGTTTCAACACCCTTGACATAAGTGTTGAATGGGTACAATAATAATTTAATTGCAATGTAATGAAAAAGCTATTTTTGTTACATTTAACAACAATTTTTGTCAACAGTTATTTAATCTTCAATATTATCAATACTCGTTTGTGAGCTAAAAATAACACACCGCACTAAAATTCGATAATAACAGAGGATAATTAACGTCTCTTATTTTGCGTATTTTTGTCGAAGAAACAGGTATCAGAGAAGGTTTTTTAATTCGTTTTAAATTTGATAATGTAATTTTAATCGTGTTTCTTGGAAAGTTCGCGTTTTGAAGCTTAGGGCTGTCAAAATGTTTATGTTAAGTAAGTTTATGTTGCCCAGCTGTGAGACAAATGGCGTCGGTACGTTCATAGAGGTAGTGATAAACATCTTTTTGTTGTGGTTTCTGTTGATGCTGGGATTTAGACTATTATGTAGCTTAAGATATTATGTATCGTGCTGTGTAGATAAATAAATAAATACGCCCAACAGTCACATACATAGTCCTGCCCCACACTAAGATCGAGTCTTGTGTCGTGGGTATTTGAAGGTACAAGAGACTTTTCGGTCTCACAAACACCCAGACCCGAAACAAATACCTGTGGATCACACAAATATTGATTGATGAAATATTGATGAGTGAGTTATATTATATGATTAATTTGTGGGAGTATTTAAAACACTTGAAGTAGATAGAAACCCTCATAGAATCACAGACTATAGTTTATAAAGACACTAAGTATAAATATACTCGTAAAACACCTTTTAACATCCAGAATATGACTTTACTAAATAGAAATATCGAAAAACGGTCTCAAATTTCGTTCTCCGCCGACCCTAAAAGCGTTTTTCGTTGATCAAAATTCACGGCAAGTCACAAACGTGCAATTTGGCCGTGTTTTATTTAATAAATACCCCGGCGGTAAGACACCGCTTTTTATCTAAATTCTATCGTTCCTTTGTGGTAAATTCCCTTTGAGAATATGAACGTAAAGTCGGACTGTTGCCGAACTGTCAATTATATCGTACTAAAATATATGATAAAGTTAAGATGGATTTATTGAACTCGACTGCGACTCGACTCGACTCGACTGTCTCGGTGGCGTAGTTGTACTTCGGTACGACTACAAAGCTGAGGTCTCGGGTTCGAATCCCGGGTCGGGCAAAGTGATATTGGGTTTTTCTATTCATTATCAGCCTGGAGTCAGGAATTTGTGCCCGATATGGCGATAGGCTCGCCCCCTATCACATCATGGGACGGAACACACAAGGCGAAATGTGGGTGTCCTGGTGGCGCCTCTGCCTACCTCTTCTGGGATAAAGGCGTGAGTTTATGTATGTATGTATGTATGTATGGATTTATTGAAAAGCTTCATTTTTTGGCTATGTTTAAACTTGTAAGTTGTAACTAACTTGTAAGTCGTAGAGAGACTGCTTGGGTAGGTACCACCGCAATGTCTATTTCTCCCGCCAAACAGCAGTGTAAATGCACTGTTGTGTTCCGGTTTGAAGGACATTGTAGCCAGAGTAACTACTGGACATAATGAGAATTTAACATCTTATATCTCAGGATGGCGAGCCAAGCATTGCCTTGTAATTCATTATGTTGTTTGGTTTTGCTACTGTCCATGAGCGGTCGTATCGCTTACCATCAGGCGATTGGCATGCTCGTCTCGCCATTCAGCGCAATAAAAAAAAGTATATTTTTAAAGTTCAAACATACTGTATATAGCTTTTTTATGAAAGATTTTCTACGATAATTTGAGGACCTGAATACAAAAGACTTGGTTAATAACTTAACAATTTGCAATGGCTATCGTTCACCTTAATTCATCTCCTAAATTGAGTATAGGTGTTGAGCAAAATGACACTTTAAATATTTAGTAATAGAAGTACTAAAGTGTCTCAAGTTCACGCATGTATCCCCAAATAGGTAGGCAGAATTGCAACGAATACCACCAATACTTGTCCGAACTTATTTCCTTGGTAAGGTATGATACAGCTATCTTATCGTCAAATACATCATTATATAATTAAAAATATTCAATTATTACTTTTCTTCGTGTTCAATTAAAGTATTTTGATGGTTTCCGTGTTCATGTAAGTGGTTTTTCTACCTTTCTAATTAACTAATCATTTTTAATTATTAAATTCACTCTATAAGTAAGAGTTGTTTTTCTGAGAACTATCGACGTGATTACAAAATTACCTGATATTTATGATCAATAATTATGGCATTAACTAATAAATTCGAAATATAATTATCATTTATTATTTAAGTAATAATCATTGTTGGAAATTTATAATTAAATTTGTTTATTACAGTGCAATTTTGCATTTCTTAAAGATGTTGTAGACAGATGTAATTAATTTACCACGCTCAACAGGGATTAAGATGTATGAATGTATGTTTAATAATTACGTCGTAAGAATCAGAAACTAACAGATACTTATCGGTCTCAACAACCACCCGGAACAAATATTATTGGGCCGCACAAACATTTTTTTCTGTGGGGATCGAACCTGCGGCCTCTTGTTTCACAGCCGGCTCTCAACCATTTCTTTTCACTCTTACCTGTTCACATAAATTTCGAGGCGTGGTGGTGACGATACTATATAAAGCTCCCGAAGATCAAGATTTATAAAAAAATCAAATAGTGACTGAAGTCTCCATAGGTTCAGTGAGTGATGCGCCAACCGGCCGCGGCGCTGTCGTCGCATCCCAATTATAGCCCGCATTGTTGATAAATGAGATAAAGATGTGGTGTCACTACCCTTGTGTGTTTGTCTTGGAGATACAAGTACATTTTAACCGTCAAGTTACATACGTTGGTTTTCTTTGAAAGTTGCTAATTATGGAACTAACTTCTTATTACAACATTGATTTGTTGGCAGTCAACTGTGGTACTTTGTTTTAAAACTTAATAATGTAATATATTGGAAAGCAGTATTACTTTCAACTACTCTAAATATGTTCTGTCTCAAAATTTAAATAATAAGTTTAATTTAGTTTTTTTTTAAGTTTCTTGTTTTACCTTCGTAATATTATAAAATTCGCTAAATCAAAATCATTTTCAGATGCAAAAAGCATATTGTTAATATTTTGGTACGTTGCGGAAACTAAGATTGTCTAATACAAATCCGTAACTGGGATAATCAATTGTCAAAGCTTTGAATATCACCACAACCGATAAAAGCCTGCCCACATAAAAACTTCCAAAACAGCCAGATGTTGCACTCTCATAAAAGGCAATACAAAATCAATACACATTCAAGATGAGGAGATAATGTTGGCGCCTCCGCACCTGCACCTTGCACCTGGCAAGGCCAGCTGCATCTGCACCCAGATCTTTACCATGTATAGGTGTTGTATTATTCCTAAATGTAGCGTTTTGATATATTTAAAGGTGTATGACGCTGGCTATAGAGTATAGAAGTTATAATAATTGAGTTTTGAAATGTTTGAAGGAAGCCTATAGTTAGCAGTGGAATTACTATAGCCGATGAAGGATGGATAGAAATAATAATATAGCTTTAATTTTATAGCTTACTATAGGAGTTGTGAAGAAGAAGTTAATAATTGTATGTATATTTACGGTATAATAAGAGTAATGGGTGTTGTGATGTGTGGTAAACTCTTTGCGAGAACTTAGGCGATAGTAAATATGATATTTGGTGTTGATTTTTAAGGGACATTGGTTGACTGAGTTGGTTCATTAATTAGTAAATTTTTGATTCAAATCGATTAGAATCCAATGATTAATACAAAATACAAAAATACCAAAATGAAATTAAAATAAATACTTAAAAATATGCAATGTTTAGAGCAACATTTTCATCCAGTGTCACAAAACTCAAATTACCATCAAGGAAACAAACTGCACATTATTAAGATTTATAACGTCCACCACAAACTAATGACCGCGATGGACCACATACCATATGCTAATCCAAAACAGCAACTATTTGACCCATATGACAATGGTGATCTAACGGACACGCCGTGGGAACCCGCTATCTGCCAGTTACGATCTACCATCTTGACTTGCTAATTTCATTTGAGCACAGCATATCAAATCGGCTGAATCGCATATCTGTTTTTTACTGAAGGTAACCGATGACTCAGCTAGGTGCGGCTTCTAATTAATGTTAGGGTTTAACTAATGAATCGCTAGTACAGTTGAACGTAGGTCTAGAGCCTAAGAAATTGAATCATACATACATAACGCCTGACAACAAAAATACATAGACTCAAGCCTTTTTCTAGAAGGGGTAGGCAGAGGTGCAGAATACCCCTGTTTCGCCTTGTATGTTTCGTCTCACGATGTGATAGGGGGCGAGCCTATCTCCATATCGGGTACAAATCCCTGAATCCGGCCTGATAATGGATACAAAAAATCCAATATCACTTTGCTCGACCCGGGATTCGAACCCAAGACCTCAGCTTTGTAATCGTACTGTAGTACAACTACGCCACCGAGGCAGTACACAGTGCTATAAAGGAATGTCTAGAGATGGGTTGGTCACGTAAAGAACAAGACTTCATTGGTAAGATCTTGGACCAAAAAATTGTTGGACTAAGAACTCAAATTTGATCAAAAAGCGCTGGCTTAATATGAAGAATAAAAGACAGTGGTCTCATAGTTGAGGATCCGAATTATAATAAAGTTCTTGGTGCTGGAATATTGATATCCACCCTGTGAGCTACCGTCTTAGATAGCGGTGAAGATCTCTTCATAGAGATCGTTACTGGGTCGCGTTTCTGGTTCATCCTGCGTATATCCGGATACAACCAGGCCGGCAAAAAAGTGTCGACGGGCGAGATTCGAATTCGCGTCAGTGGATACTCTATCGGGATCCCACTTACCATTAATGGCATTGTAGTCTATTTGCCGTGTCGGATGAAAACAAAAGCGATAAAATATTGTTTTTTACTCACGGCGATACGCAGAAGGTAATGCTTTGGGGTAAGCTTGTTTGTGCATCCAATGATGCTATTTATCGTATAAATAGTATGCAAAAGATTGCAAACGCTTGTATGTAGATGTATGCTGTTATTTTCGATCATTTGTGCTCGATATCTCTCCGATTGCTTAAGATTGGGGACAATAAACATGCACTCAACTGTGTGCTTTTATTGACTTTTTATGTAAAATGTTGGAAACCACTTAAGAACATGTAAAGGATAAAGATGCCCGAATGTTGCAGTTTATTTTTTATGATAAAGTGCCGTAATACTCTTATCTTTGCCTGACGGTTCTTTGCATCGGCTAGGTTGACGACCGCTAAATGAAATGTTAAGTTTGCCATCTTGGTGCATCCAAGAACGTGGCCTCTCAGGATCAGGCATTGTATCTTGTTAGGCGCAAGCCGGCATAAGTTTGTCAACTAGTGATTTGGACGGAACTACACTTACTGTCGTTTGCAATTATGTTGCGACTAGCAGTGCTAATAAAAAAGTGATGTAAAATTTTCTTTTGTGTTTTAACTAATCGGTGTTTTGTTTTAAATGGTTTTCTACTTTACTAGCTTTCATTGTCTTTTAATAAGGTAACAAAGCTTCAGCTTTTGTAAACTTTGTCGAGTATAATCTGTCTTTCAAGAAGAAGCGGTAGAATAACATACGTTACTTAAACAAACTTTGCCCAATCTCCCTTTTCCTTTTCCCCTCTCTTCTTTCCCACTCCCCTCCCTATTTGCTGGGCCAGTATTTATGATTCAAGCGTTGTGGATGTTTATAAAAAAAACTGTATTTTGTCAGTGCGTTCACAATATTGTACAATAAACATTACCCCATTAAAATACCACAGACAGGTGTGCTAAACAATTTCCCACTAAATTATTTATGACCTTAAACCCTGTGTTGGAAAGCCCATGGCAAGTGGATTGCAGACGATTTTCGAAGTAGAGTCACGCTTATTCCTTGCCATGGCTCATGTAACACGTGATGGGAATCGAATAATCGACTGTTGGGACTCAGAATTCGATTTATTGCGCATTATGTACAATTGCACTTATGAATTTTTGGGTGTATGAATTTGGAATGCCAATTTATTGGTATAGCATTTGTTTTTAAATTTCTCTGGCTGGTTAGTGAGCTGAATTCCGAAACATTAATCATCAGAGGTGATTTAAATAATTTATTACAAATTATATTCCTTAAAACTACTAATTGGCAATTTCAGGATGTATACTTAGCTATAAATAAGTAGCTTGGTTTTCCCGGGGAGGTAATATTTTGGAAAAGATGTTTTACAAATAAATTCAGCAATGTTAATATGTTATTTCTTTTTCTTTCAGGTAAGTTACACGAATATGTCACATAATATCATACGTGAAATCAGTAAGGGCCTCGTTCACCATCTTCAAGTAAGCCGTTGATTACTTACTTTTTGATTGACGTTATTTGACAAGCAAATGTGCAGAGTATCTTTCGTCGATTTCACAAGTGAAAATAAAGTAAAGTGCTGGTTAAGTGAATGACATAAGAAGTTGAACGAATCATTCGTTCAATATTGCGTCAAATGTTCCTCGCCCTGCCTCCCGCTAAAGTGTCAACGTGTTTTTTTCTTAAAAAATAAAAAAGGAGGTTGAGATTTTAACCTTATTATAACCATTAAGTAAATACGCTAATCGGCAGACGATGCAGCCAGTAAGTTACTTATTAATGTAATCATAGGTTTAGTATTACTGGAGCATGGTGAAATCGACACATGATGTTACGGATGACTTTTCTGATGATTAGCCTAATCAACGATTTACTTGAAGATGGTGAACGAGGCCCTAAGTAAAATAAAACATATTATAAGTTACTGTTGAAATATGCATTCTCTTTTATACCTTCTCCTTACAATGTGATACAAAAGAATATTTAAAATTATTTACTTTTGACGGCTTATTCCCTATTCTCTTTTTACTTTATCTACATAACACGTTTGTATATAATAGATTGTCTTGATCGATAACTCCACATTTTTTATGTTAATCATTTAGCATCCATATCTTTACTAAAATCAGTTAAACAGTATCAAATTCTGTTATTATTCCACTCAGTTTCAAATATACACTGTTTAATATTTGCGACACGTCGAAAATGTTTTGCCGATGTGAATTTATATTCAAGTGTTTGTGACTTGAATAAACATTAGAAAATGTCTTGAGAATCTCGAACTGGTTTCTATATGTCGTGTGAATTTGTACATGTAAATTTGGAAAGGTGTGATGGAGTTGCAAGGTCTTATTTGCGGAATTTAGAAGCCAATCTGCATTTGTCAGCGGGGTGGACTGTGTTTGAAGCCCTCTTAATCGAACTTTTGGTTATTGAGGAGTTCTATGCTAGGCAGCGGATGTTTAAAGGTTAATACAGTAAGAATTGAAGGTTAAGGTCTATTAATAAGGTCTGATTTTTGATAGACTTTACACACCTTTAATATTCTTGGGGAGAAATAATAGCGTAGATCTATTGAAATGAGAAATATAAATGTGTGTATTGGGATCGAACCTTGCCTTCATTTTAACAAAACGATTCAGTATGAATGCCTCGGTGGCGTAGGTGTGTTTCGGTACGATTACAATGCTGAGGTCTCGGGTTCGAATCACGGGTCGGACAAAGTGGAATTTGTGCCCGATATGGCGATAGGCTCACCTCCTATCACATTGTGGGATACATACAGGGTGAAATGTGGGTGTCCAGGTGGCACCTCTGCCTACCCCTTCTGGGAAAAAGGATTGAGTATTTGTATGATTCACTATTAAATAGAGTAGCTTGAATAAAAGATTTAAGGACTCAAACATTTTTTAAGTTATACTTTAACCGCCTTATTTACAGCCATTAGTGTACATACATACTAGGGATGTAACGGAGGTGGTTTTATCGGAACCGAAATCGGAATCGGAGTTTTCAAATTTGACTTATCGGAATCGGAATCGAAATCGGAATCAGAATCGGAGGCAGGGTCAGTTTGTTTAAGGACAAATAAAACATGATTTATAGTCTTTTAAAACAATTATCTATAACCTAAATATCGTGAGCGTAACAAATAATAACAACAAGTGAAAAAATAATTGATCATAGAGTGCACGTAGCGGAGGTCGGGGGATTCCCCGCGCGACATGTATGAACCTGTTCGGCACAGGCCGTCGCGCGCCGCTCACTTCGTTTCGTCCAACCTCCGATTAACCTCCGATATAAAAGTATCAGAACCGAAGTCGGAACCGAAAGTTTAATAATAATCGGAAGATCCGACTTAACGGAACCGGAATCGAAGCTCCGTTACATCTCTAATACATACATCAGATATTTATTATTTATTTTTAAATCTATAAAAGTGTCGCGTTTTTACTAATACCGGATACCTAAATATTGTTTATTTAGGAACTCTCCGATTTCTCAATTTATAAAATAAACAAGAAATATTGTAGAAGTAATAATACTACTAATCAATACACGGTCACATAAATTACTGACTGAAAATAAAATATCAGTTCAAAACAAAAATATAATATCGGAATGAGACAGGACGATATAAAATGAACTTTACATTGTTCATTTAAATAAAATTAAGTTAAAACGAACCCGTCTGTCCGTAACAATGAATTGATGAGCCGTTGTAAATCAACTGAATGAACTGATGTGCGGCTAGTCATAAAATGACCATGAGTCATTGCGGTGTTACCAATTATCTAATGGATAAAACATTATATAATATTTTATTTACTTTTCACAATAAATAGATCATGGTAATTTTAATGTCCATTCAAGGTTTGCGATAGATTGTTAACAATATATTAAAAAATTAAGTAAGTAATTTTATGCAGACGAATCATTGATTTAAATTGGTTTTGTCTTAATATATTTATTTCAACATGTATCATGTAAAAATAGCTGTAAAATGTTAACGACCGACCTTACAAACTCATTGATACTAAAATAAACTCTCACAAAACATTTAAAAACGAATATTATGTCAAAAATTCGTTAATTATAGCCTTTTTAACACTCAAGGCTGGCAACACGTAATTTTGCCGAAAACGTCGAGAGGTGATGATGCCCTTACTCGAACAATATAAACAATTAGAGCATTAATAAAATGTTTAAAGGTGCAATTATATCCTTATAACGCAGTCATTAGGGCTCGCTTTGTAATTATGGCGGTAAACACTCAAGCTTTTGACACAAGGGCGACGGGGTTGCGAGTTAAGTGTTAAAATATCTACCATGACTGTGTTCTTCTTAATTCGGTCATTTATTGGAAATGAAGAAGTAATTTATTTTATCTTACATATTAGTGCGTGGTGGCCTGTTGGTAACGGATCAGACGCGGCTGCCTACATGTTCTCGGTGGTCGCGGGTTCAAATCCCAGGGCATACCGTAGCGATTTTAAAGAATTTCTACGGTATGTAAGTTCGCCAACCCGCACTAGGCCAGCGTGGTGGACTATATGGCCTAACCACTCTTAATCGATTCTCTCGATTGTAGAGTAGGCCCGTGCCCTGCAGTGGGACGTACATATATCGGCTGATATAGATATAGATAGACATATTAATGATGCACAGGTAGTTGATTGATTGTGCAATGTTTATTTCAATTTTTAATTATTATTTTTTCGTCTTCTCATTACAAATGGTAATGATATTACTTGGAAGCGTCAAGAGTGAACGATATTATTGAAGGACATTAATATATTTAATTATATACTTTTTTATTTGTTGACGACCCCGATGTTATAAATAGAAACACGGTATTATCAATTTATGCCCGCATGGGTACAAAAGGATTATTTTATTGACGGAAACGAAGATTCACACCTCTCAAATTGTATTGTGATTTATTCTATATTAAGGACGAATATAGCCCATAAATTGGTAATAATATTGAATGTAGTAACCCTGGCAGCGCTGTTACTGTGACGGATGGTGTTTCAATTGAGTGTGTTTTATTTGGAAATAATTGTGCGCGACATGTAAGGCGAGAGCTTTTTAATTTCATCGCATTTAATGCTCATTATTTCGCGTGGCCTTGTCATATTTGACATAAATTGTCTCTTGACGTTGCGATATTTTTGTCTACGGGTAATCAGCTGTAAGTGCGTAAGTACCTAGTCTTTGTTATTCTAAAGCAGTTTAGATAGTAATAAAAAATATTTATTGGAACAGGAAAAAGACGAGCTTTTGAAACCATTTAATTTTAGTATCAAATTCTAAAAAATACTTATAGTATCCATAGATTACATAAAACGATTTGTATCATTGTAATAATCCAGAAAATCCTTATCGCTTATACATGTCATGTAAATATCAAAAATTAAATCCTATCTTATTCAAATCAGTACAAGAGACGCCATGTTTAGCTCACTGCCAAAATCTTAATCTATGCAAATCAATGGAATCACCCATTCATTTAACATTTAACTTTATTAGTGAGTCATAAGGTTTGAATTTCTAATTCGCTGTTATTATATTTTGTTATAATACAGCTAGTATCCTTCCGAAATATGATCCAGTTTAAAAAGAACCTGGAGTAGAATAATGATGGTGACTCTGTAGGTCAAGTTATAATGGCCAAATCGGCGCATGCGCACACAGGATGTGCGCTTGCAACGTGTTTTGAATTTATAATACGATTACTATGATTAGCTAATTTTATTGATATTTAATACATTTTATTTAGCAGTTACGTAATATTTTTTGTATAGCAGGTTATGATTCATTTTGTTAGATTAGGGAAACGGTAGACGATTTAGAAGATTATCTGAGGAATTTAGTGCCTGATTGTCTATAAACAGTTAGAAGTAGGGGATTTTTAGGTGTATTGCCGATCTTGGGTATGGAAGTGGCGAGAAAGGGATGGATCGGGAATTATTGTACCTCTGTCAATATTGCTGATCGAACGAAACAACTAATCTAATTCAATGATGTCATATTTAAACTATTCGAATTATTGCAGAGAGTCAATTTGAATTGAACAGGAACTTTTATTAATGTATAAGAGGGGTCATACAATTGCTTGTAATTGACGTGGGTTCAAATTTGGGATGGGGAGTGGACGCCGTGAAAACCAATAGAGGCATGTTGAGCAACAGTCCGGATTTTTATCCAATTATACTAAATAAAGGAGATTTGAGAGTCCATAGTTTTACAATGGAGGATAATAAAGATCCGACAAAATAGACATGGTGTAAGAATGATACAAGCCCATTATAAGCTTTGCGTTTCTTTTAAAACTTAAAGATATAGTGATATCTCTGAATTTTATTTAATGGATATTATTCATAAGTCTTCCTGAAGCTTGAATTATATTTGATTTTTTTTAGTTTTATTTATAAAGGATAGCGTTTTTCCGCAGATCGGCGCGAGAATACCACGAAGTTACCATCAACGATGCCGTGCTTTGCACTTCACTTACGTATAATCTTAAATTATAATCGTACAAGTTATAAAGAAGTCTAATAACATTGTCAACCATGGTGCTATTATTGATTCAAATATCATACTAGCAATGCAAAGTATTCAAAGCTTAAATGGTATGTTTTCGTGACGTGATAATTCCATGTTCGACATACCATACTCCACGTAACATCAGCTTATTTGGATCCTGGTTTATGACGTCCACGATCCACCATCGCGATAATCCAGCTGCAAGTTGACGTGTTTGCATACTGTGGTGCTTCGTCAGCTGACCATTTGTGAAGTAAGGTTTTGGCTGCCCTATTGTTCTGAGTCTATGTTTTGTGACCTTCAAAAAGTCAGGTTAATGAGCTAGGTTCCTAGACGTTTCTTTATGTATTTGTGTTTATGTTAGGCTGATTACCTTTCTTAATTAATAGAGTTTTGGGAAATATATTAAAATGAGGATGTAATGGCTTTGAGATTCTTCAGCAAGAATATTTTTTTAACTATTACGGCATATCCTTTTAACTATGCAGGACCATTGAATGCAACTTGGACATATTGGCAACACTGTACACTATATTGACAAAATGACTACAATTTAATCAGATTATAGTAAATGTAGTGCTTATGGAGTAGCAGCTATTGAAAACATAATATTTCTAGAAAGATTTCATATGGTCTCTGACAGAATGTGATATCGGCTGTTATTGCGATGTAGAATTAATTTATTTAAATTCTTAAAATGTGCAAATGCACTGGTATAACTTGGGAGTGTTCGCCCATAAAGATAAGTTCATGCCATTCAACTGAGTATTAAAATAGCTAGAACGTAAAATCACGTTCAGTTGCGGGTATATTATTGTTTTTCTCGGCACAATGAGGTTGGTCCGAGGCGCCAATTACTGTCACACGTCAATCGTCGTCATGGACGGGAAATTCAGAACCGAACCACTGGCGCCAACTTTATGCCGCAGGGCTGACTAATAACTTAATTAAATTATTTATCAAACTGCTATAATTGTGTCGACTGTTGAGACATTACCATCCCACGTTGGTGGATACTGTACAACAATGTACTTACCAACAAGAGCATTGTAGTCAATTCGACGGGACAGAAAAAAAAAAGAGAAAATAAGTGACAAAAATATTACGATTTTATTCTTAAGTCTGCCAGGAAGATAAAAATATCAATATGTTATTGCTCGATGTCGACCGTTTTCAAAAGGTCACACCGGAAAATTTTACAAAAATTAAACTTATATTACAACTATTACAAAATTCACTATTGTGTTCTCGTGATTATGAATAATTGAAAACACTATTTATTTAGAAGGTATTTCCTAAATCAGAAAGCGACAGATGTCTCATAAGGGCATGTCACAAATGTCTCATAGCATAAAGGCGGTTAGAAATTTAAAGATACAGTAGTAAGAAATTTAAAGAAAGAAAAAGACCATGACCTAGTAAACACAAAAAAATATTAGAGCTTGATTTCAAAAAGTCATAATGTCAGTCAGATTACCAAAGTGACCAAAGATTTCGCACGAGACTTCCTATTGGCACATAAGTGACAAGAAAACTGCCAAGTTCAACTTATTAGATAAAATATAAGTGGCGTATGACTCGACGTGAGATTACCAGCTCGGCGATTGTCGTAAGCTGGTTAGAGGATTGTCACTACGATGCTTCAGGTCGACACGAATAATCTACTTTCTGCCTTGAAGGGATTCATCAAGTGGCCGACTTTGCAATTTGTATCAGCAAAGATCTTTTAATAGATACATAATCTTATAAAGAGCTTGCTTCTCTTAGTACTTTGGGAAGGCTATTGGTCTTGTGTATTTTCACTTCAAAGCAGTAATTGAGTGTAACAATTTTGGACTCACGGTTGGTTTCTCTCGTGTTTTTATATCAACATCATCATCATGAGTCTACCGCCGCGGACAAAGTACAACAGCTATTCCTATGTTTTGGAGACAAGTGACTGAAAGTGGGAGATTTTGGTTATAAACTTGTTCTGTAACAGATAGCAAAATTTAAAAGATACTGACGTCACCATAGTAAAAGAGATTTCCAGTATCACAATCGACGAAATACTTTCCGTTCCCACGATACACACCAGATATTAATATAGATGTTATTTTTATTTCGGTGCTTAGATCGATCTTGCTACGTCTCGTTTCACAGTTGACTTCATACTCATAGCGCCGAGTAGGTCGCCTAATTAAATTAAATTTTAATAGGCAGAGTTTCGAAACACGGCATATATTAAGTTAATTTCGGTTATATTTGGCCTGCGTACACAGTATGACCAATTATGAAACTAAATAAAAACTAGCTGCAAATACATTGGGAGAATGGTAGTAATAAACTATCGTATATGGCAACCCTAGACGGTATCCAACATGGCGCCTCGTTACCGCATTTTCCATAAATGTTCACTTGGATTTTTACATATATCCATTAAAACAAACGCGACATTAAATTATACGTCGTTAAAATAAATTATTCTTTCAGCAATCACGATTTTGATCGTGTTTAAATGTTGTTAATGTGACAAATTTATATCTAAAACCGGTGTTGTAAAATCGTGAATACAAAAATACTTAAATTCTCGCTTTTTAATTGCAACACTCGCACCTTAGTCAAGACATTAAAATATTTATGAGTTTATTTTGTTTTAATGTGTACTTAAACATTTGAAGTAATAAGGATATCACGCGTTGATTCATAGCATATTATTACAAATGCGCAGTTTAAAAATTTTATAACGCTTAAGTCTATCTCAATAAACCTGATTATACTTCCATTAGGCTGTGATCCATAGGTTATTACGATTATTAATCTAAAATGCCCTCTTATTTTAGATCGACAAGTAAACGGCTGTTCTTTAAAATGTTCATATAAAAAATATTTCCTTTTGGATACTTTCATTGTTAATGTAAAAGAACTGCTTAAAAGGATATTTTGTTACACCTCTTGCCAACTTACTTAAGTTTTGGGCTCTTAAATATAATAATCTTGCCCATATTATACGTCCCACTGCAGGGCACGGGCTTCCTCTACAATGGAGTCTTATTGAGGGGGTTCTTCCGTAACAAATATCTAAAAAAACTATTTGAAAACATAAACAAAAAATAGCACATACATATGTACGTCTACAGAAGAAAGTTATACCAGAAAATCCCAGTAAATCCCATCTCACGATCCATGTCGACTAGCCTTATAAGAAAGTGTGCTAACTGTCGAAATCCTTCGTTAACCTGCTCATTGTTGTAGAGACAATACGCTATAACCTGCGTAGAAACGACCACTTCTATTTAAGCCTTGAGCCACGCCTTATCGGCCCTCAACGGGGTTTAATCACTTTCTTTGTTTGATACGGAAGTGCTGGTGTTTGGGTGAATGGCAGCGGGATACGAATAATATTTTTGATAACTGTATTGTGACTTTAGCAGCCTATAATCGCCCACTACTGGTCGAATTATGGTTATATGCCGTATTTTAATAAGTTTCCAGTATTTCTTGTTTCGTTTTAATGTCGTATTTGCTTCGGTTAATAAGATTGCCGGAGTACCTTTACCCCTTTCCTTCTTTCGTTCTCTTTCCTTTCCTTTCCCCTCCATAGTTGAGAGGCAACGTATCAACGATTGAAGTGTAAAATGTAAATTTTCATGAGCGGTTATAATCATTTGCTGTTGCTCGTTTGTTTGTTGCTGGAACTATGCAATAAAAAAAATCACAAATCATGACACAAAGATGATAACTTTCGCATCTCTGTTATCTTTACCTTTGTGGCTGAATTGTGAACAATATACATCCCATATCTGCCAAAAGCCAGTTAATACCCGTCAGTAGAAGTATTGAAACTGACGGACACCAAAACAGTAGAGGAAGCTGTTTATTATTCCGCCAGTGGCGCAGGCCATAGCTTCCGTGTTGTATTCGCACGCGCCGGTGAAATGGCATCCAATTCACCGAGGGACGATCGATTGTTAACGTTGGGGACTCAATTATATGCTGCGAAATGTGTGGATGTTTGATGGGAGGTACTAAAACACTGGCACTGATATCAGATGAATAGTAAAATCCTTACTACGCCAATAAGATCAGGTTGTTGTCATGTAGTAGAACTTTGTAAACCCTAGATTTAGAAATATTTTGATTAGAAAATGCACGAACAAATTGAGTAATACTGTTGATCATGTTTAACATGAACTTTTAACCATCCACTGTTAGATAAGTCCATCATAAATCATAAATTTTCTCAGCTCAAATTCCTCCATTAATATTAGCTACAACCAATTGCAAGTACACAATATGTAATTTAAAATTTCTGACACCAGATTTGACTATTTTCCTACAGAAACAATCAAAATTGAACCGGTTCGATTACGGCACTGGAACAAATATCTTTATAGCTGCCTTCAAACACTTTAATATACAAAGCTAAGCTTTAATTGCATCAAATGGAGGAAGTTGAATTAAAACAATCAACAATGATTCAGACAAAGTTGCAGCCACCTTGAGACATCACGAACCACATTACGTAAACAATAAAAAAATCTTTTCGGTTGTTATAATGTATCCTCCATTATTTTGCCATTGTCTGCATTTCCCATACAAATGTTGATTTGTGGGAATGCATAGAAATCTGGTCTGAATTTGATCTTAATTGCTGATGGCGAAATGCTTTTATTGTTAATTATGCTATCAGAATTAACTTTAGAAGTTAAGGTGACCTTTAGATTTTATCGGTGTTGCGTGATCTTCATTAGGTGAGGAGGTTGTGAGATGGTACTGTTAATGTAACGAAAATATTTATCTATATATATAAAAGAGGAACCTGATTGACTGACCTATCAACGCACAGCCGAAACTACTGGAGCTAGGAACTTGAAATTTTACACAGGGATTCCTATTGTGACGTAGGGTAGCACTAAGAACGGATTTTGGGGAATTCTACCCCTAAGGGGGTGAAAAGGGTTAAAAACTGTTGTATGGAAAATCTAAACCATTAAAGTTACAGTTGTCAAACTTGGCAGTTTAATAAATCATTCAATAACAACAATAATTGCATACTTTATGTTTCTAAAAAATAACATTAGAGGGGTTAAAATAAGGGTTGAAATGTTTAGAAACTGGGTGTTTTCCTTCCTACCCGATCAACGCACAGCTGAAACTACTGGAGCTAGAAACGTGAAATTTTACATAGGGGTTTCTATTGTGACGTAAGGTAGCACTAAGGAAGGATTTTTGGAAATTCGACCCCTAAGGGGGTGAAAAGGGTAAAATACTGGTGTATGGAAAACCGAAACTGTTGAAGTTGCAGATATCAAACTTGACTTTTTAGTTACTCATTTAGAAACAAGAACAACTGCATACTCGCTTTTCTTATAATTAACCCTAAAGGGGTGAAAATAAGGGTAGAAGTTTTGTAAAAAACAATGTGTCGGATCAACGCACAGCCGAAACTACTGAAGCTAAGAACTTGAAATTTTACACAGGGATTTCTTTTATAACGTAGGGTAGCACTAAGGAAGGATTTTTGGAAATTCAACCCCTAAGGGGGTGAAAAGGGTAAAATAATTTTGTATGGAAAACCGCAACCGTTGATGTTGCCGATTTCAAACTTGACTCTATAATTACTCATCTAAAACTAAAAATAAATGTGTACTCTGTTTACTTAAATTTTACCAAAAAGGAGTAAAAATAAGGGTTGAAAAGTTTGTATGGAAATCAAAACTACTGAAGTTATTCGTATGAAAATTTAACTTTTGTCCCTTTCGAAAGACTTTTCAATTCAGTTTGAGCGAGAAAACAAACAGTCGATACCTAAAATAGGTAAAATCTGTATATGAATAAGGTCATTTATCTATTGATCCGATTGGTCTTAAAGTCGATATCTTAGTTCCGATAATCTATATTTGTATTCAGAATTGAAAATTTTGGGCGTTATTTTGAACTTTTTATTTATTGATCCGATTGGTCACTGAATCGATAACTGACGGACCCATTGATCCGATAATCTAAATACAGAGTCAGAATTGGAAATAGAAATGTTGCATGTTGATTTTTGTTAAAAGTTTACGTAAAGGTTACAATGGCATAGTTTTAGCGATATAACGTCTACATTATCTTAAACACGCAGACGAAGTTGCGGGCAAATGCTAGTTGTATCATAAAATGCACTCGAGGAGACATATAACCTGCTTGCAACTGATTACTGTCAATAAACTATCATAACACAAAGGTAGCAGCACTGATGGTTAATAGACTAGAAGATGGAAGGTATAATAAGAGGTACAGCATAAAACATATGGATGTTGATCCCAGTAATTTACTGTTACTATCGGTAAGATTTTTAATCATCAAATCTTTATCTATGATTATCCTACTATATAGAGCTACTCCTTTGCCAGTCCACATAATTATGCCAGCTTGATCAAGACCGGATACTATGATGGGTATTCCAGCATCGTGCAGGACGATCGCTTTCCACGCAAGTTCGTATATCCTATATATTGTCATCGTTCCCTCACTGCTGAGGATCGCGACCACATGTGATGTTCCTCCAACGAGTTCGGTCCTGGGTGGCATGGACCGCGTGGCTACCACCAACCGCCTTCATAACAATGTCCGACCATTTGGCTGGTGTGCTGGCTCTGGCGCGCTTGCCTGCTATTCGTCCCAATATTATGAGCTTCTCTAATTCAATATAATTCTCTATAATTCGTATATCCTACCACCAACCAAAATAATACCATCTGATTTTCAAAACCGTTTTAAAATCCATTCTCTTGTGTTTTAAAGCTTTTTTACGATTTCTAAATTCAGTGAGGACATAAAATTGCATTTCCTAATAAATACTACAGCCTACGTCTGTACATGGACAGGTACGGTTGGCAAAAACAGTGTAGTAACATTTTTTATGGTCGTTAAGGCCTATGAGTCATTAAAGCAACTGTTTTAGGACACGGCAAAAAGTTACGAATAACGCAAATTTTCCAGAGGTCGCACCATTTTTGGGACGTAATTTTATTACTAGCACAACTTTTGGTACGGTCTGCAATGTTTACGGAGTAATAATATTGTTTTATTAACCGTCTTAAAAAAGAGGAGTCTGTATATTTGACGAGTGATTTATATATCTGCTTTAGTTTTCCAATAAATAACTAATGATCCTCGAAATAATGGACGATATCTTTGTCTTTTTTAGATTTTGATTGCCTTTTTTATTGTAAAGCCTTACTAAGAATATGAGATAGTCTGGATATTCTATTGTCATATTTAGTGCTTCCACAATTTTTTTTGTAAGACTTGACATTTATTTCATACAGGGTATATCAAGACCGCGACCGAAAATGAAGCCAGGTGGTAATATTAATGACTTCAGACACAAAGCAAGTAAAAATTTCGAAAAAAATCGAATTTTTTTTTGTAATTTTTTACTTTTCGTCGTATTTGGGTGAGAAATACATAATTTTTCTAAAATAAAGATGTACACCTCTTTATTTTTAAACACGCAATGGTACGTAAGGGTTTAAATTAGTATTCTCGCAAAAACTAGGTATTTACCACCCAAACACGATGATTTTTAAAATATTCTAAAAAAATATCTGTCACTGTTTCGGTGAAATTTTTATTTGCATCGTGTTTGGAACCACTAAAACTACCACCTGGCTTCGTTTTCGGTCCCAGTCTTGATATACCCGGCATAAACTCTCAAATCGGTCTCTGAAATTCCCATTATGGTAATTTTATGGACAAACCAATGTGCATAACTTAGCGAATGAAATGACAGCGACCTTCCTTAGGCCTTGTTTCAAATTCCTTTGAGTATTATTTGGCGCATTTTTTTTATGTGTCGTTAAATATGGTATAACCAAGGTTTTAAAATATTTGCCCAAAACTTTTATGTTTTTGTTGCAAACCTAGTACAGTGTTTGTGTTATTATGACGTACATATTATGTACTAAAATGGGTTATTTTTTTTGTATTTTTTAAGTCTTGCCACCTTCTCATATTTTGTTTGGTTTTATTCAGTTACATTACTACTCATATAATTTCCTAAGGCATTTTAAAGCTATTTCTGATCATTATCAGCTAATACATGTTCCAATCTGGTCAGAGGCCTTCTCTCTAACTCAAAGTCCTTTTTCTATTATTTCAATTTTCAATCTCAGATGATTGGCACGAAACTACTGTTATTAATCAATGACAGACCATTTCGAACACGTGTAATATTGTTTAGAATATCTACACAGACGAAACAAAACATTTTTTGTCACAGCAGGATGCCGCTGTAACAATATTTGAAGCAATTAATAACATCAGCAAAAACATTAAGATCATCGATATTGAATCATTCGTTGATGCGGTCATCGCTCGTGTCAACGCTATCGGATATAATGGACACGAAATGTAATTACATATAATTGTATCAAATACATACTGGAGTTGCAGAATAAAATGGCCGATTTTTATATTTTAATAAGTTAAAATGAAATTTTACCTATTCGAAATGGAAGTTGTGGTAGCAATGAATGCTGTCGAGGCAATGCCGGAAAGACGGTAGCTAGAGATGTGATAATTTGAAATTTTACAGCAGATAATAAAAAAGCCAATGATGATATTAGTGTATATTTCTCGGAAAAATTCTTTAGGAGCTTTCGAACAGCACCTATATATTATTATCTTTTTTAAGTAGCGGTCGAGAAGGTAGATTATTTGGTAAAGAAAAATCGTTGCCTATGAATACTGTTTAGAATATTTTAGAGGCATAGCTGATTTTCACGGTTGGACGAAAGATGTGGTAGTTTTCATTGATATTATGCAACCTATTACGAGTTAGTCCGAAAATGTCTTCCACATTTTTTGCTTTATTTGGCAAAATTATTAAATTGTATTCAAGAGTTAGAACGTTGTCGCCCAGATAAAGCAACGGTTGGTGACAAAGGATTACACGATACAAATATGCCACTTTGCCTTATTAATAAGTTACGTAAATACTTAACAGTAGGCAACAATATTAAAACACAATCAGCTGTATTGATCAAAATAATGCAGATTTGAGTAAATAGAAAAATTAAGTTTACAAATCCGAAATTCAACATAAGAAAGCTCCTTTCAAAATAACTGTTAAATTCTTACATACGATCTCATTATCTGATTATTTGATTATTATTTTCAATAAGACTTTCTTATTCGGTATTCCAATTACAACGTATTATTGAAATCGACATGAATTTTTGGATATTAACCTGGAAATTTAAATTCCAAGATGTAACTATTTATGAAATTACGCATACATAACTGCTTTGGAAACGTAAAGGCTTCAATTGATTTTAAAAATGATAACAACAGGTTATCAAAACCGAAATATTGAATCACATTACTAAACCTAATTAAATTATATTATAACAAATAAGCAAAATTGTAGCAATAAGGTTAGAATCGCAGAAGAAAAGGGTTTCAAACCAAATTAACCTTATACTATGCATAAATTCAGCTTCGATCAAAATCTACCATGATATAGGAAATCACAATCGAATTGATGCGCCAATGACACGGTCGGCAGAGCGAGGTGAATTGTGACGCCCGTGACCTACCTTGACCCCTGTCAGATGCTGGGAATTCACCAGAAGCTATTGAAAATCACTTAAAAATTATCGATCTATTCATAGAATCGAATAATTTATTGTACTGTTCATATTTTCTGCCAAAACTGATTTAGAAATAAAGCTATTGGAGATTAAAGATATCAAGTCCAGCAGAGGACTAGTAAAGGTTAATGATGATAATGACGATACAAATGAGATTAAGAAAGCAAAGGTCAATACAAATAGGAAACATAATATTCTATATACAGAAGTTATGATTGAAGGAGATGGCAAATTCAGAGATCATACTCAAAATAAAACTTAACAGAGACGATTTAAAACCTCATTTGATCGTATATTCACAGATGTTTAAAAAAATATATTGCTCTTAAAACGTTCAAATGTGCAGCCAGATCAAACGTAGCCAATTATGTGACCCGCCCACGGACGCTCAACGCGGATCATTTAACTGCGTAATATACAACCTGCCTTATACCACCTGCATTGATATTTAAAACTATATCACAAACTATACACCGTCTAGCTTTGAGTTATTACTTATCAAATTGTTATTAGCGTGCCGGTTTAAGTAATTACTTATCAAATCATTATTAGACAGGAGGAAATTCATTGCTGAAAATAGACCCAATACTACGAATTCTAAGGAATTTGATGAAATAGAGAGTCAATAGGAAAACCTGAACAATTCTGGAGATTCGTTTCCTTCTATTGAAAGTGGAATATGAATAGGATAAGGATTATGTACTACTACATCTCTATTTAATAAACTGATAGGCAGAAACGCAACTGCAAAAGTTACCTCACATAATTTTCCGTTTGAAATAATTTCATTATTGACTTAATTCTGATTGGATGTATGTTGATTTACATACAAATATGGCTCAGGAATTACACTGGAATGTACTGATTGTTCATAACCAAATAAACAAAGTTATTTCACGCATAAACGCAAGTAAGCAGTAAAAATGAAAGTGCGTTACAGCGGAATGTTAAATCATCTTGGTCACATTATTGTAACTTTTCTCCACAGGCATGCAAATAGTGCGAGAATTACTGTCCATTTCTGTGGAATTACTGACAAGTATAAAAAAGTATATATTTTAAAAGCTTTTCAGCTTTCTCTTTCTCTCTTCAGCCACAGGAAGTCTGCTGTGCATAGGCTTTCCCATGGATCTCCACGTAGACCCGTTGGAAGCGGCAGTATCCAGCGACTGTCTGCTACTTAATCCGGTCGTCCTTCGACCTTGTGGGTGGGCGTTCTTTTCCCGCTTTAACTTAGTGTAATTTAAAATAGAAATGAACTTTATCGTGATAGATTTTGCCCTTCCAAACATAGGAGCAACCTACATCATATTTTAGAACCTTACGAAAGCGTGTATCTAAGTTTTATAAACTATTATTTATTATAAATATAATATGTCAGTAATGAATAAATATTTTAGAACTGCTTTAGAATTTCACAGTAAATTTTTGGCCTGCTTCTAGCGCCATCTATAAATAATTTCTTTTATAGTATAGGCTGTTTAAATTGAATCATTTTAACGTCTATATTTAAGATTGGTCTACAACAGTCCTTTGCTTAATATTACGTTTACCATTAAATAAACAAATAAAATAAATACAACCAGCAGTCACGTACACAGTCTTGACCCCACATTAAGATCAATTAAGTCTTGTGTCGCAGGTATCAGAACTACGAGAAACTTTTCGGTGTCACAAACACCCAGACCCGAAGCAAATATTTTGTGGGCCGCATAAACATTTCTCTCGGTGCGGGGATCGAACCCGCGGCCTTTCGTTTCACAGGCGACGTCTAACCGACTGCGCCGCGGAGGCTGCCAATGAGGCTGTTCACCATTGGGAACAAATAATGCCTGAGTTCCTCTATGGAAAATCTCATCCAATTACTATAACGATTAGATATAAAGCTAAACAAGACAGGCATACGAAAGTGTAGAATAATTTGAATATTAATCAGAATCAATGATATAACATGTAAATTGATTCCATCATAATTCGAGAGAAATTAATCATGCTACACTCCTGCCTGCGGGATGTATAGAACTTTCTTTTTCTATCAAATAAGTTCACACAGAATGATTATCATGAGTATATGTAAAGTGCAGTGTTTGTCTGTATGTGAGAAAAATATTTAGAGTGATATATAATAAATATTACCAATGTATATTTTTAGATTATTAAGATTACCAATTATTGAGCCTCCCTGGCGCAGTTGGTAAGACGCCGGCTGTGAAACGAGAGGCCGCGGGTTCGATCCCCACACCGAAAAAAACTATTTGTGTGACCCATAGGTATTTGTATCGGTACTGGGTGTTTGTGAGACCGGGAAGTCTCGTAGTTCCTGATACCCACGTCACAAGACTCGATCTTAATGTGGGGTCAGGACTATGTATTTGACTGTTGGGTGTATTTATTTATTAATTATATTTCTAGGTTATAAATAGGTATTCGTTTGTGTTAACTAATAAATATTTTCTTAGTTGCGTTTCAAGTTTCTCGCAGTGTCTGATGCACCGCTAATTATAATCCGAATGATTCTTGCTCTGAAGTCTATCTGTTCTTATAACTATCAAAAAAATATGTTAGTTTGCTATAAAAACATCTTAGGTTGCTTCTAACTGTGTAACATGTTATGTATAACTTTAATATTCAAAAGTTAGGTATTTCAAGGAGTTTTAAAGCAACTTATTACTAAGCGAAGCCACAGCCGAACGTTAGTACACCCCAAGATTACGAGTGCGGCGAAAGTGTCGACAAGTTGCGGTTGATCTGTCGATAAAAACTCATCGATTCGATATACATCTTAATAGATAATTATCGATATTTATTGCCACAAAAGCCATGAAAGTTTTGCGCCGGCGGCGTTGTTTGAATGCCGACTATCTAACACGACGGTCGGGCTTACGATGTGTTGTGATTGAAAAATAATTCATTATTGTTTTTATATTGGCTGTGAATGACGACTTCCTTGTATGCTATATACTAGAGAACTATTTATTTCTTATTTTTAGCTTGAAATACACGAAGTAAACTCTATAATATATTATATGAGCCATTCTTTTCCACCTATTCTACATCTCTTCTACTATATAGGCCTGCAGCACATCACATTTTTGAAATTCAAATTTTTTGACAGCCTCCGTGGTGCAGTTGGTTAGACGCCGGCTGTGAAACGAGAGGCCGCGGGTATACAAATATTAATGTGATCCACAAGTATTTGTTTAGGGTCTGGGTGTTTGTAAGACCGAAGAAGTGTCTCGTAGTTTTTGATACCCTCGACACAAGACTCGATCTTAGTGTGGGGTCAGGACTATGCAAGTGATTGTTGTATGTATTTGTGTATTTATGTATTTATTTTCTATGCGAGGAGGATAAAGTGATACTTCAACCCTTCAGGTGTCCACGTATAAACAATAGACTTTTGACAGAAGGGTTGATTTGAGGGTCAATTAGCAATATTTCGTGACGACCAACACGACTGAAAAACGGGCTGATGTCTGACCAATCAAGTCACTTGACAGATTACGTAATAATTATATTATATTATATTGAGTCAGTCACGACGCTACAACTATTGGTCAGTGATATATTAATGATGTAATGACATTTAAATGAATCAATACCCAACACAGTTTTGAATTCTCTTTCTCTGCAGTCGGTCCCTCATGACTGAGGGTCGTGGTCATCGTCAGGTACCGCATTTTGAGTGTATTTGTCTCCAACGTTTTCTGTTCATCGCTTCTCCTATTAGTTTGTGGATCCTGGTGGCAGACGATTCCTTAATTTCCTTAATTTTAAGTTTTGAATTCAGTCAAATATTGATTATTGCTAGTACACCCGAAACCTGCATACGATAGCGATTTGTAAGAAATTTTATGGTATAGTCTGGCAACCCGCACTAGGCTAGGGTGGTGGACTGTATGGCCTAACTCCGCTCAATCGTACTCTTGATGAGAGGAGGCCTGTGCCTTGCAGTGGGACGTATATGGGCTGATACAGTTACAGCTTAAGTACACCCGTCACAGACAATGTCGACTCCACAGGCAAATATTTGTATGTATCAGTGACTACTTATAAAGCAGCAAACCGGGCTCTGTTGCGTACCATGGCAGAGGCCTATGTCAAGCAGTGGACTACAACGGGCTGATGATGATGATTAGTGACTACTTTTGTAGAGTCTGTAGTTATCTTGAATTACAGTGGGAATGGGCCGGGAGACCGGGGTGGTATTGCTCTCGCAGAATCCGATGTGAAGAACGGATTTACTGCCGTGTTTCGTTCAGTGATATTAATTTACCATGTTTCTTCACGCTTCGTAAAAATAATAAGGAAGCTCATAACATTATCGTTTTATTGTCTTACATTGTCACAACAAAGTATTATACACTGCAATTTTTTCAGATTATATTCCTCTGAACTTCATAACATCATAACTCTCATTTATAGCAAATAAATATAACCTCTAAATGTATCATCATAGAGGCGTAAATAGGAAACAATAACTTGGATCTCGATGTGTTCCGGATCGTGACCCGCTGATTTGTCCAACGACCTGACACAGGGCCTGAGGGCCCTATTATGTTCCCCGGTCGTGCCCTCCCATCACGGGCCTTCACTAGACTCTCGGCCGTGCGAAATCAGCCAGAACAACCTATCCTAGGAAATTAAATAGAATTATTGAACAGTGACGTATTGAGGTTTTAAAGGACAAAATGAATTTTATAAGATACTTCCATAAATAATTACGAAAACGTCGCTTAAAATACCTAGGTAATAAAGCCCGAACTCGTGTTAAAATATAATCGACAGTCTACTTTTTAATTGGTAGAAGTTGTTAAACCGTTATGACAATGTTGTTTGTCGGTAAAACCTATGTATTCCAAAATTATGGGATCTAAAATACATAGCCGAGCTTAAACGTGTAATTGTCTAAACCAAATCTTCAACATAATCTTTAGTAGGTAATTGAACTACTTAAACTAACAGCCTTATTCATAGACAGATTAAAAACATATTTTAGTTATCGAATGTTTTGTCTTTGCTCGATGAATTCTAAAGTCATTCCAATGATTGGCGAGATGAGCATGCCATTCGCCTGATGGTAAGCGATACGAGCGCTGGACAGTAGCAAAACCAAACAACACCATGAATTACAAAGCAATGCTAGGCATTTCACTGCGCTCGCCATCCTGAGACATAAGATGTTAAGTCTCAGTATGTCCAGTAGTTACTCTGTCTACAATTTCCGGAACACAACAGTGCATTTACACTGCTATTTGGCGGGAGAAATAGACATTGCGGTGGTACCTACCCAGGCGGCCTCTCACATATAAGAGACCTACCTCTAGTGTCTATAAACCTTACAAATATTTGGCCAAATATCTCCAACGTCTATACCTAGTCTCAAACTGTCATCAACAGGTAGCGGTTACAAAACGCTCGCCCACACGGCCGCGCGCCCACGAACCCGGCGGCCTTGCACGGAGACCGAATGTGTGGAGTGTGGACGCAGCTTTATCTAGATTATTGCTCGGTGGAATCAAAAACTGGGGTATTAATTGTCATAAGCACACGCAAAATCGTCTGGAAGCGTTAAAGTATGATTTTATACGAAAATATGCCAATTTATATTATTGACAGCCTCCGTGGCGCAGTTGGTTAGACGCCGGCTGTGTAACGTGAGGCCGTGGGTTCGATCCCTTAAACGATGCAAATATTTGTGTGCTCCACATTCGCACGCGGAATTCATGCGTCTTACTAAAACGGGACTTTAGTAAAATCTTAAAATCATGTTTGATCTACATTCAAACTTTAACGGCCTTATTCATAAACAGTTTTAAAACCTATTTTAGTTATAGAATGTTTGTCTTCTTCGCTCAAACTGAATTCTACAGTCGTTCGAAAAGGACAAAACATTGTATCGAATGTTCGGTAACTAAAAACTAAAAAGGTTCGGTAACTAAAAAGGTTCTAAATCTATCTGTGACTATGTATAATGACTGCCTCGGTGGCGTAGTTGTATTACGGTACGACTACAAAGCTGAGGTCTCAGGTTCTAATCCCGGGTCGGGCAAAGTATTATTGGGTTTTTCTATTCACTATCAGCCCGGAGTCAGGAATTTGTGCTCGATATGGCGATAGGTTCGCCCCCTATCACATCATGGGACGGAACATACAAGGCGAAATGTAGGTGTCCTGGTGGCGCCTCTGCCTACTCCTTCTGGGATCAAGGCGTGAGTTTATGTATGTACTATGTATAAATAGTTTGTATATTCACGCATAGCGACTAGTCATATGAAAATTATTTGCAAGCGTTATGAATCAGTGAGATTCGTCACTACATCTGATAAGCTTAGAAACATCTCACAACTAGCATGAATGGTATTCGTCTGCCAACCTATGACAGACGAGCGTTATGGACTCTGGCCTAAGCCCTATCAATAGAACTCTATCGATTGATAGACGAGCGTTATGGACTGTGGCCTAAGCCCTGACAATAGAACTCTATCAATTGATAGACGAGCGTTATTAACTCTGGCCTAAGCCCTATCAATCGAACTCGATTATAACTAGATGATTCCTGCAAGAGTAGGAGATTTGGGCTGATACATATTAAACGTATTTGGATTTAATAACCAAATGATTTCATGGAATGGGAATCATACACCGTGATTATTGATTTATTAATTTTAGATGGAGAGCTGTCTCATATCAGTGTCCACCCAGGAAGTCACCACCTTACACGATAATGCAAAGTGCACCATGGTCCACTGCCCATGCAAACGAGTCTTGTGTATTCTATCCGATTTGATTAAAGCACAATTTTTTTGTTTCCTTCGCCTTAGATACGATTATGGTAAGGATATAAAAAAGTTGCACCGTGTAAACATTGTCAGAACATGATCATCTAATCGCGTTTATGTACGTATGTACGCGAAAAAAAAAAAAGAAAAAAAAATGCCATAATGGCATACGATTCTCGCCGAAAGAAAATCTCCCCGTGTAAATGGCGCTTAAACCGACATAACTGTGTATGGGAATATCCGTAATTATTTGGAAAACACTGCACTTAATATCACACTTATCATCAGTGACCAAATCAACAAAAACAACGACAAATAATTCCTCAACATCGGTACATTCACTGTTCAGGCTGTAACTCCTAACAATGAATTCCCCGTTATGTCCATCACTGGTGCCACGGTACAAAGACCCTATAAAGGCACCGGTATCAAATCTAAAGGAAACAACCACAGCAATAACTCCTCAACATTCAATGTAAGAAAAATAATTCCTGGCAGCTACATGTTCTAAGTTTAAACAATGAGTTCCCGTACTGTCCATCAATGGCGCCACGGTACATACCCAGGCGTCGCCTGTCCCACCGACTAACGCATTCGACCTTAAATCGATTAGCTGCTGAATTGATTCAGCTACAATTATCCATACATCGGTTATTCGCGGTTGTCTCCGGCAAGGTTACTGTGGATTTGTAAACTGATTTGAGTATATGAAATAAAATGAAAATAATTTATTGAATCCATTAAAATGTTCAACATTATTTAATTTTTTTTTTACTACCACCCGGTTCGGAAAGCGGTTTTCACTAGAGAAGAACGGGCAAGAAACTCTTGTGTTGCTCTTTTCAAAACCAGTTTATAATATAGTGATTATTACAAGAACAACAAGTT
This sequence comes from Deilephila porcellus, assembly GCA_905220455.2. Lineage (NCBI taxonomy): Eukaryota > Metazoa > Arthropoda > Insecta > Lepidoptera > Sphingidae > Deilephila > Deilephila porcellus. Next base: position 11,849,355 of record LR999991.1, read on the forward strand.
GGTTTAAATCAGAACAGTTCATTAATAATTTAATTTAATATAATAGTTTCTTACATTTACGCAAATGTTACACATTGAAATAAAACTATTTTTTACGGATTTTATCGCGGATTTGATTGCTCCGCTCTATGACCACGAAAGTTGTAAAGCAATCGAAACGTTGGGAAGTTAAATGTAAATATTAAACCAAATCCGCGATAAAATCCGTAAAAATTAGTTTTATTTCAATGATTGTAGTACATTTATAGGATTTTTAATATGTGACACAAATGATGCCACTAATTCTAATTTACAATTTCTTTTCTTTACAGGTAAGACAATTTGAGAAAATATTATCAGCACTTGTAAGTGGTAAGAATAATGATGTAGTGATTTGGATGGCGTTTTTAACTGACTTCTAACGAGGTGGTTTTCAATTCGACTGTGGTTCGAATATGAATAGTTTAATACAAAGTAAATTATGTTGATTTTATTATTTTAATATGCAGCATACAATAAGAAGGTTCAGGCGTTTTAGGACTATAATTGTGCATCATTTATCTCTAACTACAATATTACTCCTCCGCCAGCCTCCGTGGCGTAGTTGGTTAGACGCCGGCTGTGAAACGAGAGGCCGCGGGTTCGATCCCCGCACTGAAACAAATATTTGTTTGATCCACAAGTATTCGTTTGGGTCTGCGTGTTTGTGAGACCGAAAAGTCTCTCGTAGCTTCTGATACCCACGACACAAGGCTCGATCTTAATGTGGGGTCAGGACTATGTATGTGACTGTTGGGTGTATTTATTTATTTTATTTACTGTGCACATTTTTGTCTTTGCACAATTGCTAATAAAAATGTTTACTTCTATCAGTTGATATACTTCTCAATGCAGGAATTGGCTCTATTACAATGGAGAAGGGTCAGGCCTTGATATTATGAACACAATATCAATATTTCTCATATATTACAAATAGGCGTAGCTTCATAATTGGCATCATAACAAATTCATCGATTAATCGATTGGAGTCCTCTAACCAAGGTGCTTTCACAACCCAAATCGATTCGTTAATTTTTAATCGATTATATTTCATCACTTGTTTTAATCGTATTGCGTATTATCGATGTGAATAATTGCCGTTTACAAATAAGTGGATAAGTATCGTGATATAGGATTTCAAAACGTCAAAAGGGCTTATACTAGTAATTAATTTGATACAGACTGTCAAAAGTAGGTATAGAATTTTAGACCTTTTCATGTCAATTCCTAATTCCTATCATATATGCTACCAACAAGGCCAGCGAGGTGATGTCCAACTTAACTCAATGGTATAGTCAGCAAGTCCATGCGCAGTATTGGAGTATGTATTGGTTTTAACTAAGCTGCCTACTTCGATTTCCAAGCGGAACAAACCTCGATACAATTTTGAACTTTACAATTCAAATGAAATACGATTTCTCCTCTAAGTAATGCCAGTTTAACAAAATGTCCCTTCAGTCACATCTATATCAGGTCCATTGCAGGGCATGGGCCTCCTCTACAATGGAGAGTACGATTGAGAGGGGTTAGGCTATAAAGTCCGCCACACTCTCCTAATGCGGGTTGGCGGAGTTTACATACCGTAGAAATTCTTCAAACTTCGGTATGCAGGTTTCCTCACGATGTTTTCCTTCACTGTTATATTAACTATCAATACACACATAACTCCGAAAAGTCAGAGGCGTGCCCTGGGATTTAAGCGCGGCCAGTATATATACAGAGATATATTAAATAAGATGTATTACACATGGTAATAATGCGATGTTGGCGCTCCAATAATAATCGTTAAGGCCATCACAATACCATCAATTATAGCCATAAAAGTAGCGACGCGACGCACAAGCGCTTCTGAATCACTGCCTTTATATAAACAATTTAAATGTTTTGTTTATAAAATTAGTTCCGCACAAATGAGAGATAAATATATGACCCATATAAGTTGTATAAGCTTATGTCCCGCATTGAAAGGGGTTTATTCATTAGTAACATATACATAAATTCACACCTTTTTCCAGAAGGGGTAGGTAGAGGTGCTACCAAGACACCCACGTTTCGCCTTGCGTGTTCCGTCCCATGATGTGACAGTGGGCGAGCCTATTTCTATATTGGACAATAATTCCCGTGCTGATAATGACAGAAAAATCCAATATCACTATGGCGGGATTCAAACCCGAGACCTCAATAACAGGACCTAATACACCAAAACATCTATACACGCCTTACAAAAGAGGATACAAGACCGACGCTGGCCTAGTTTGCCCGGACAATCAGAGGAAGTGCCACCGTAGTTTTATTGTCAACTGACACCGGCCACAATGCCCCTTACGAAACAACGGATTTTTGTCATCACTCCGACCGATTTACGTCAAGACATTCGGATGTTACAGAAATGCAGTAAGGAGAAATTGACCTGGTTTTAAAATAAAAGATTTTTCCAAACGAAAATTCATTTGGTTGATCAGACGTGAAACCCAAAACGTCTGTGCTTAGCGATGATCGATTATTGGCTTGTTAAGTAATAAAGTACCTATAGGACTTACAGTTGAGACAGTGAATAACTTTCTCATGAATACTCCTTAATAGTCAAATGGTATTTTATGAATGAGAGCCTAAGTGCTAATGGAACAAAACTTATTGTTTGGAATTTTTTCGTTCTGAAAACCGGAATTCCTTTAACATTATGATTTTTACCACTATAGTTGACATCTGAGGTCTCGAACAAACAGTACAGTAGTCTAAAATAATAAATAAATAAATACACCCAACAGTCACATACATAGTCTTGTCCTCACACTAAGACCGAGTCTTGTGTTGTGGGTATTAGAAACTACGAGAAACGTTTTCGGTCTCACAAGCACCCAGACCCGAAACAAATACCTGTGGAGCACGCACATATTTGTTTCGGTGCGGGAATCGAACCCGCGGCCTCTTGTTTCACAGGCGGTGTCTAACCAACTGCGGCACCACGGCTGTCAAATTCAAATCAATTAAATCGACGAATATCTGCCAAAATACGGGGTGTTTCGCAAGCACCCCGTATGAATTAAACATTGTTGCGGTGATTGCACTAGATACCGTAAGTATGCACCGGACGGGACTTGCGCAAAATACGCTGGACAAACGCGTAGGTGCAGTGTCACAACATAAGAAGGCCGCGGGTTCGATCCCTGCACAAGACAAATGATAATTACGGATGAAATTGACGGTATCGGAAAATGTAGTGAGGTAACTTGCGTATTTTAAAGTTTAGCTCCTGCAAATTAGGAAATAGTTATATTTAAGAGTTGACCAATATCTCTGAAAGGGTGGGCAGAAGTGTCACAACCATATTTCACGTGAGCTTATTTCCGTACGTATCGTTATTACGGGCACAAATTCCATTCCTAAGCAACTAATCTAAGATTATTAAAACCATACGCAAAATGTTAATTTTATGTTTAAGGCAGCCTCCGTGGTGCAGTTGGTTAGACGCCGCGCCGCGCCGCGCCGGTGTGATACGGTAGGCCGCGGGTTCGAATCCCGCACCGCGACAAATGTTTGTGTGAACCATCTGATCTGGGTGCTTGTGAGACTACAAATCTCTCGTAGTTTCTCATACTCAAGACACAAGCCTCGATGTTAGTGTGGGGTCAGGACTATGTACACATATGTGACTGTTGGGTGTATTTATTAATGTTCGGCCTGACCTAGGGGATTCGAACCTAAGACTTCACGTACACATGCTATCTGCCAATAATGCCACAATTACGATTAATTTAGTACATCACCACATATCATGTTTAGGGTGACCACATTGCCCAATAGGTAGGTCCCACATTATTGCGAAACCTAGTTATTATAACTAAATACAAATTGTTGGAACATTTAGTAGTGTCAAATGCAATGCGGGCCTATTTATTAACTAGGACTTTAGAACTATTCGTAAATACTCCAGTTTTGACACCTACGCACTGTGTCGACATTACGGTGTTGCATTACTTAACTATAAATAGTTTTGGGACATTGCATTATTAAAAGTACCTTTGCAAACTGTAGCATTAATATCATTCCAGTTTGTCTGTGGCGAGGCGGCGCTTGAGCCACAGTTTTTTTGGCCATTAAGGTGCTCATTTTCTTGCTTATACTAAAATTTACTTTTTAATTCAATTTATTTCTATAACTGAGAACATGTCATCTATGTTATTTATTATATTGTCTACTTCTATTGTCATTAGCCGTAAGATTTCCATGTCTGAAATAAAATATTTTTTTAATCTCGCTATTTTATATTCCATCTGGACGGTACTTGCTGTACATTGAAATAATAATAAGCGTTTATTTCCATAGATTTATAAATCAATAGGTAATACTAAACAAAACAAAGCTGGGATCAAAAGTGTCTAAAATAATATAAAATCTACTTAACACAAATAATTTTATTTATTCATGTACACCAAGAAAGATTATCAATGATTTTTGCACTATGATCTGTATCGCGAAAATCTTCGAGCGGTGATTGAGACTAATTATTGCGGTGTTTGTCATACTCTGCAGTCATGTGTGTTTATGTGTGTGTGTGCGTGTGTGTATGTGTGCATTTTGATGTTTCAGTTTGATGAAATAATGGGGTTAGGTCGATTTCTTAGAATGACACGCCAAAATCCTGTACTACAACTGATTGTAGACAATGTTGTCCAGATAAGATATTTATTGACGTAGGACGAATAAATCTTAGCGGTTATCGTAAATATGGCGGTATGCAATTATTTTCTAATTTGTTTAAAGGACCCAGTGGGCAGTAAATAGGGCATACGTAAGTTGGCAAACTATTACACAGCTTTATAAGGCAGTAAAACTTGCTTTGTTTATTTCGTGCCGAGGTAGATGTTTGTGGTCACATCTACGCTACTGCTACGGTTTGAAGCTATGAATTTTATATTTATGACTATTAAGTTCTTATTAATTGTAGAGCCGCTTACTCAGAAAAAAATTCAGTAATTCTAATCTAGTATTTATTTAAAAAAGTATGATCTAAAGATAACTTTAATAAACCAAAATCCAGTTATTCTAATCTAACTTGTATTTTTTTAAAAATTTGTGATATAAACATCACATAATAAGTCACAATGAAGTCATCATACGTTTCTGTATTCACAGAATTACCACACAATCTACTAAATGCATGATTATTCATGATAAACATATCCCATAGATCATAGAACCTTGGTCACCCGCTGATCACGCGGCGATGTACAAAGCTCTCGATCGCTCACGCGTGTTGTGTCCGTCACACGTTGCCATTTTAAACAATGCACTCGTACTTAATAAGATCATTTACATGTTATTTTATACATGTATTTAATACATAACTGTATAAAACTTATTACATAATGATTAATATTATTTGATAAGCGATAACGGATTAGTAAGTTCGACTCGCTCAATAAGTGCGATGGTGGTGTAATGGTCAGCATAGTTGCCTTCCAAGCAGTTGATCCGGGTTCGATTCCCGGCCATCGCACACTTTTTGCATTTCTTTTCTACATTTTGGACTTGGTTTTGCCTTCAATATTATTGCAATTTATTTATTTAGATTTTTTCCGAAAAAATATTGTCATATTCATTTAAAATAGATTTAAAAAAAATGTTAACAAAAACATGATTCTAGGTCATTCTTATTCGCAATGAAATAAACATATTTAAATCAGAAACAGGTTTGTTTTTTTGTGCGGGGTCATCGACCCGTCGCTTAGGTAGAATTACAACAGCTGTTTCGAACAATTCTACAAATTGAAGCAGAAACGCCTTTTGAACCCCGCTGTGTTTGACAGAGACGAACTTAGAAATGTGTTGTTTAATTACAAAGGAGAGGCATGAAAATTTTAATTGAAGCAATAATAAAATAACTTTAATAAAAAATTATTGTAAACAAAATAATACTGAAAACCCGCCATATTTAACTCGGAGTAATAAATATTAATTAAATACTTTTTTCTTGACGCACTCGTCACTTCCGTCTGGTAATTATTTTAATTATTTAAAGCTCATTGACTGTCCGGAACTCGGAAGGTATTTAGATATCTACGGAAACGATAGTTGAATTAAAAAAAGTGCTAATTACAACAGGTTATAAATTATTTATAATTTATTTTCCTTCACCGTAAAACTATATAAATTACTCCACTTAAAGATTTTTATACAACTACTCAAGAATTCGTGGATAACTGCACTTTAATTATAAAGGAAAACACAATTATGCATCCTGCTTATATGAAAGTTTTCCTTACGAATTCCAATGATATAATTTCAAACACCAATCTAGACCAGCCTCGATGGCGCAGTTGTACTACGGTATGCTTACAAAGCTGAGGTCTCGGGTTTGAATCCCGGGTCGGGCAAAGTGATATTGGATTTTTATATTCTTCATCAGCTCTGAGTCAGGAATTTATGCCCGATTGGCGATAGGTTCGCCCCCTATCAACCGTGGGGCGGAACACACGGCGAATCGTGGGTGTCATGGTAGCACCTCTGCCTACCCCTTCTGGAAAAAAGGCGTTATGTATGTATCTAGACCAGCGTGGTGGCCTAAAACCGAACTCCTCTTAATTAGAAAGCCCATGCCCGGTATCGTAATGTTTAATATGAATGATAGCAATAAAGATAAAGTACTCGTATCTGTAAACTGAAAAGATTTAAAAGCAGGTCAATCTTATTTGCAAGTGAAGAAAGTTGTAGAAAATCTCAACAAGGCTCTTACATTGACAGCTTAAATGACAAGCAATTTCGACAAACCATAACAGGATCCGCAAAAAGAACACCAATTTTGGACATAGACAACAAGGCTGTATGAACCCGATGACCCGGAAGGTCAGTAAAAACTATAAAAAAGAGGTTAGACCACGTGACAGGAAGCTGTCATACGTATGCCCATATATGACGAGTTTCCCCGCGGCCGCCCAGTTGAGCGGCGACCGGCGTCGAGCAAGGTCGTCGCGGGTGACTGACTCATGTAGAAATTCACACTATACGTGAGATTTACAAGCAGATAGCTCGAAATGGACGCGGAAGCACATATCTTTAATGGACTTTATTGTTTTAAATTTTTATGTGAGCGTTGAACTTGGTATGGGCGGGGCTGAGCTTTTAGAACCAGCTTTAATTGCAGTTTGACAATTGTTGGGTTTAGTTTATCATTGTATGATATATGTGCAGAGGGGCGATGGCCTGCGATGCCTACTGCCCCGCCCATATTTATTTTAAAGTAGTGGTAACGGTTGGTTGTTTCATGCCACTAATTTTGATTGATTGTATAAACAGTTTATTAATTGTATAAATTGTGCATTAATGATTTTAACTGAAATATAGATTCTATGCATAAAACCTTACATCATCTCGATTTAAGGTAGAGCTTGAACTCTAACTATTATTTGTAGTTAATAAAACTGAAACAACAAACAAAAGGCAAATATCATTTCTTTAAAATGGATTTGATAATTAACGAGTTTCCAAAATTGTCGAGCTTGAAGGAAATGCCCTTTATTAAATACGAAACTCAAAATAGTATATTTAAGGGAACTCTTGGTAATCTGTATCCAAAAAGATGTATACCTTGATATGCTACCAATTTGGCTCTATTGCTTCTGTGAAATCAGCAAAATATTCTCAAAAACACTTGCCATTGACATTGTAAGTATCAGCGCGGCAGATCTAGTGGCTTCGGCCTCGTCAACACTCGCGGATCTAGCGTCGCCTTGGGTATTTCGTGATCTAAGCAGATTCGTGGCTTGAGTTTTTGTTGTTTCTTACTTTAATTGAGGATGTAAGTCCAAGTAATAGACATCTTGCAATCGTTAGGCTATATTTACCAACAATTTACGCTATGGCAGAAATTATTCCTTGGTAGGTCAATTCATTTTAAGGGATTCAAATAACTTTCAATTCAATGTAGGACATGTAGTCTATCAGGAATTTATGAACTATGTGAAATAAAATTTATCATAATCATCTTTTCAGCCAAGGAACACAGGCCCCCACTAAAATTTCTAGAGCGAAATAAAATTCCTTAGAAGGAAATAAATTCAATTCAGATGCTAATATTTCTTTCAGTTTACTTTGTGAATAAGCAATTGAAAGATCTAACATATTGGCAATTCTTAAATTCAATCCATTTAGCAGCAATTCGTCATTGTAGATCAAAATAAGATCTGCTCAAAATGAAATTCCTACGAACAATAGAATACCAAAGCTTACGCTTTATCGTTCATCTCTATGATTTATTGTTGGTGAATTCAATGGCTTATTTCACTCCATTGCCGGCATTAAGATGAATGGCAAATAGGAACTTAATTGGATCGATATTATAATGTACTTTGTTTCGAAACAATACTCTAGGGACTCAATAAACCCGGTCGCTTCTTTGCCAATCACGATTGTTAAAAGGAAATTCTAAGAATTCCTAGAAGCAAAGCTTAATTAATAATTAATTCCTCGTATTAGAAGACATGACGGTAATTAACGTTTATTTCAACGTTACAGGAAACCTTCCTGAGATTTTTGCACAAGAAATTAAACGTTTAGAGAATTTGGTCAACTGCCAGTAAGACAGTATGTTGGATTGAGGTATACACCCATGTCAATAATGGAGAATGCCGTAAGGAAGCTTGGAGAATGCCGTAGAACATTAATGTCCAGATAATAATTATATTGCCCTTGTAATTTGATTCTACCTCAGCAAAAACTCACTGTGTATCAACCGGTCTCCTTTATTAGTCGCCTTACAACAAACTCATCTCGGACATCTCGATAAGGCGTGTAAAAAACAATTTGGCACATGCACTTGCCCGGCATTCTCAGTGCAACCGGAAAGCGGGTTCCGCACAGTTCAAGGTCTTCACGCCCACCAAATTTGCATTTATGTTTCACTTTCAAAAGCCTGTTTGTGAGATATTTCTGCGGTGAAATTTCTGCGATCATTTTCTTTGGCGGTTGGGTGTTTATGCCTGTCAGAGTGTGTGGGTGTGTGCTCTAGTTTTAAAGCATTTTTTTTATGCTCTTGGATACTTCTTGTACCATTAAGGTCTAGTTTTAAAAATACGTGTATTTAGATGAATTAAGGAATTTTGTAGGAATTGTGGCTTGGTAGGATAATTTCACATGGTGATAAACTAATGGATTAATTGTTTCCTCGAAAGTTGTCTTAAAACTATTATTAGATTTCACTCCTTGATATAGGAATTCAAACTTTGCTGATGCCCTGAAATCTAAGGCCGAAAAATTCAATTCGTCTAATAAAATTACTTTTTAAACCGCGCCTATCTCTGCCTCGGATTTGTTAATGTAGGCAGCCAAGTCGTCGACCTTGGTCTAATTAATCAAATTCGGCGTTCGCAATCGATTAAAGACAATCGATATGCCAGTAACGATTTGTCGAGATAAGTCCGTGGGTGGTGCGACGGCGCGTGTCGCAACTCTAATTTTGCCATCTTTTTGTTTGTATGACTAATGGATTTGAATTCAGGTTTCAAGAGTTCAAGGTTATAAAATTAACAATCGATACATCTGTTTGATTGTTTTACCCTTCAAGTCTAGAAGAAATTAGATAGATCAATCGCCCGATGGATAGGAAAGTTGAGTTTCATTAAAAATTCATGAATTAGATTGGATCAGGACCAAGCGTCAAAAACGTTAAAAACGTCATCAAGCAACTGTAGGATAGTTTGAGACCGGCATCGCGATTTTTCAAGTACTCAGATAGTGTTAAGAACTAAATTGTGACTATGATCATAAAAACATAGATAATAATCTAATACAAAATGCATATAAGAATTTAGACCGTACTATTAAAGCTAAATGATCGTTTCAATTATTTACATCAGCAATCGACTTTACAAGTGGTATTCACCTGCTAATTATATTCGTGAACAGTAACCACAGTGGATGGTAACCACCGCTTGGTAATCGTCGGTAATAACTGAATCGGAACTGGTCATTTGCTTTATTGCAGTTCGGAGTTTGCGTGGCTTTGTGTTCTTTCTGGTGCTTAGTGGTTTCGATATAAATGGTGATGTTTTACTGAATTCGGTGGTACTGGTTGACGGATGTTTTTGTATTCGATTTTCATGTATATAAAACTACGGAAATTACTATGCAATATAGGTATTAGACTACAATGACTATAGAACTAATTTAAGGAAAATACGGCGGCTTTCAGCGACTTCTTAAAAATTCTTTGGTAAATAAACATTTATTATTCTTGTAACTTTTGGAAGTGTTGACTGTAATAGTGAAGAAAACTTCGCAAACAATCCTGCATAATTCAAAACTTATTAAGGAACTATAGTTTTATAGTAAACTTAATCTAGCTCCACTAGACCTTTATGGTGAACTACGGTCTAAATCCTACCAATTGAAAAGGAACGTCGTGTTTATAAGTTCCCTGTAAAAGGTTTTTGCGATCCTTAATATTGGGACTAATAGTTAAATTTAAAATGAACAAGTAAATTTAAAAAACAGTGGAATGTGTATTACGATAACACAGATAGAAACCACAAACACAAATTACGCCAGAATCTCCATTTAGTAATGAAATTAGCACTATTTCAGTTACCGTTGTTTTGACCGCGGCGACAAATCATTTGTGCCATATGCGGAAAGAATCGTTTGGCATTAAGTTAATAACTCGACTCCGTATTAGGGTATTATTAAAAACAAACAATTCATTCTAAAATTTAAGGTACGATCAGTGTAATAACATGTAACAGCATGGAATTTTGTGTTCATTAGTTGTTTCTGTATATAACTATTAAAATGTATTTCGATCTTATTTGTATTGCATCAGCCCATATATGTCCCACTGCTGGGCACGGGCCTACTCTACAACCGAGAGAATCGATTGAGAGTGGTGAGGCCATATAGTCTACCACGCTGGCCTAGTGCGGGTTGGCAGACTTACATACCGTAGAAATTAGATCTTATTTACTCAATTTATACCGGGTATATTGTATGCGACCGAAAACGAAGCTAGGTGGTAGTTTTAGTGGTTAAGTACAGACACGATGCAAATAAAAATTTCACCAAAGCAGTGACAGATATTTTTTTAGAAATTTTTAAAAATCATCTTGTTTGGGTAGTAAATACCTAGTTTTTGCGAAAATAATAATTTAAACCCTTTCGTTCCATTGAGTGTTTAAAAATAAAGAGGTCTATATCATTATTTTAGGAAAACTATGTATCCATCACCCAAATACGACGATAAGTAAAAAATTTTAAAAAAAGTTTTCGATTTTTTTTTCGAAATTTTTACTTTCATTGTGTCTGAAGTCACTAATACTACCACCTGGCTTCGTTTTCGGTCGCGGTCTTGATATACCCTGTATTGAAAAGCTGATAAAACATAGTTGTTTTTCAACAGCTCGTTTCGTCAGTTTCTCAATTACTGTAAAGCCGCTCTTTGAAACAATTGACCTAGACTGATGTTTAAGTGATTTATGGATAGAAATGTTTGTCTGGATCTGAGTTTTACGGATCCGGAAAATCCTTTGTAATTAATATCCACCACACAAAACTTGATTATTTATTTGAACATTTAAATATTTTTTCCGAGTTTGGCTCCCAACAGTGTATTGCGATTTGTATTCTTATTTGTACCTGAAGTTAAAACTTATGTTACTAGGAGTTAATGATCTTTTTGAATCCATAAGTCCACGGAGTAATATTAGGTCCAAGAAGTGGAATACTATTCAAATTGCCTTCCTCAACGTTAACAATTGCAACGCATTGCAATGCTATTTGAAAATGAATTTGTATAATGTTTTAAATATTCAACGCATTGAAAGCTCGTAAATTCCTCACAGGCTGTTTTGTTAGGAAATACTGAGGTATTTACATATTTTACTTGCAACGGTTACATACTGTAGAATACTGATTAGCGCCATCTATTAGGCTAAGTTGGAGTTAGTAGTCACTTCGCGTTTTGTGTTGAAACGTGAAAATGGATCGGTTCGTTGCTATGGTAACACATAATTTAGAGACAAGTCCTCAATAATCTTACATTGACCACACAAAGCATTATCGTTAGGAAATCTCGCATTTCGCTTCGGTTTTCTAAGCTATTGCATTAAGATTGTGTCCATATCCCCATAGATCCATTATCCCACAAATAAAACAAATATAACAAGCCTTCATCCCTCAAGGAGTAAGCAGAGGTGTCGCTAAGGGCATCCATTGAGCAAAACTTACAGCCAGCAAATTGTGACAGGAGGTCCAGCCAAGGACAAATTTCAACCACCTAGAATACTATACTTAGCTCACTTAAGCAATCCTTCCGTAGGCAAACTAAGCTTACCCACTTCCATATATAATCCGATAGATTAAAGCTACTCGACGCCAGCCCATAAATGGTCAAGGAATATATAATGTCCATAATAATCTGCATAACAGTACACATAATAGCATTCAAGTGGCTGCCTCGTAATAATGGTAATCAACCGTTAATCTTTATGTATATTTATTTAACACCTCGTAATGCCGTAATAGGGTATGGAGGTTTATTCGCGGAAGCATATGTTTCGTCCGGTGTTAGGGTATTGTATATTTTATTGTTATTTCAGTTTTTGTGGTGTTCATTGGTGCGAGGCAAATGGCCTGATATTCCTGATACCATCCCTGGTATTGGCTACTAGCTACTTCCTTATACTTTATTTGATACATCTTAATTCAAATCAAGCAGTGTTTGTTAAGGAACAGCGATGTAGGAAATATTTGTATTGTTCATTAGATATTATATCGTTCTTTATTTAGTCATCAGTGATAGTGAAAATAGAATTATTTACATATAATATATTTCTAAAAATAAATCATTCTTCGGAATTATTGTTTAGTATTAAGCAATTGAACAATATCATCACTCCAGCTCCCTATGTTTTCACCATTAACCTAAGCTTTTCTATTGTTGCAGCACGCCAACGCAGTCCGGGACTCTGCGCGTCTCATTCTCGACTCTACTCAACCGGAATCCGAAGATGCCCTGACCCTGGCCAAAGCCCTGCGCACCAGGCCACCAGTCAACATGCTCCCAGCAGCCAAGGCGGGCACATTCTTCGCCAGAGACAACCTGTCCAACTTCATAGACTGGTGCCGCAAAGCTTTAGGCATCCTAGAATGCCTGCTTTTCGAAACTGACGACCTCTGCCTTAGAAAGAACGAGAAACACGTAGTTTTATGCCTTCTAGAAGTTGCTAGGAAAGGTGCTGTGCTCGGAATGCCTGCTCCTCTCTTAGTACAAATGGAGAAGCAGATAGAAAGGGAGTTAGCAGGAGAGGAAATAAGACCTGATGATCCGACGCTAGGTCTGGTGCCTTCGGCTCCTCAGCCGCAGTTGGTGACGAATGATCTGAGGAGTTTGGACGAGAGGGTCAGAGATTTGGTGGAACGGTGCTCCTGCCCCACCCAGTTTCCAATGGTCAGGGTTTCTGAGGGTAAATACAGGATTGGCGATACAAGGATGCTGATCTTTGTCAGGGTAAGACTGTTTGTATATTTTGCTATAGAACTGATATTGATGTAAGCTTTATCTACATTAAGGATGTCTAAGTTAGTTCTGAATTTGTTATTTCTTCTACTTGCAGTTGACCAAACAAAACAATACTACCTGGTTTGTAGACTACATTTTTAATGGTCACATATCTTTAAGACGAATAAAATTAAGCCCGCACTCAAGGACAGTTAACATAAAATTTCAGATTTTTCTTAAATTCAACGCGTTAAATTAGCCAGGACAACGCAATATTGTACAATAGACATTTAGTACTCGTATAACAGAGATACAAATCTTATTAGAGCTATTTTTAATTATATACAAGGCAGGTACAGTGTTATGATTATGCTAAATAATGCGCAGTTTCCTGTTCACCTTACCGACGATATATTGCTCTGTAATGACAGATCACAATCACTCGTGCTTACTGGGCTCGTGCGGACTTTGACAAAAGACAAATACATACATACATACATAAACTCACGCCTTTATCCCCGAAAGGGTAGGCAGAGGCGCCACCAGGACACCCACATTTCGCCTTGTATGTTCCGTCCCACGATGTAATAGGGGGCGAGCCTATCGCCATATCGGGCACAAATACCTGACTCCGGGCTGATAATGAATAGACAAAGACAAATCATATTTTTTAATTGGATAGATCCAGTATACGCCTCACTTGTTAATGAGATTACTCCCATCCGTGAACATCTCCGACGCTTCGATCGTATCTATGAGTTTTTAGCCTCTTAAAAATGGAAGCGGAAATTTTACGGGTTTTTAACTTCTAGAAAACATTTATTCCTGGTTATAAAGATACAGATGATTTTTTAAGACAAGTTATTGTTTCTAAAAGACTTCAAGTACTTCTACATTGTGTATAGTACCTACCCCGCTGGGAAAAAGGCGTAAGATTATATATGTATGTATGTATGTGTACAGTAGACATTGAGTTATCATTTCGAACGTCGCACTGAAATAAATTATAACTGTATTTGCAATAACCAGGAGTCTGGGTATTATGGTGAACTCAAAACTCATAATTTTAATTCTCCATATACAATCCCCAAATATTTATTTCTAGTCTGGTTTGTACACAAAAAAGTAGTTTCTGATACCCGCAGCATCAGGTATTACAGGTTAAGTGTAGGCATATTTATTATGCATAGTAAAATTAGTCACAGCAATATGACTTCAGAAAAATGTGACGGCAGACAATGAATTAATTAAAATGTATATATTCGATATCTTTAATATTAGGCAAGTGTCAAGGTTATTGATAATTAGATTATTAACGGTTTTTGTTCATTAACAGAGTTTTTGTAAAGACCTTGGTTTAATGCGATTTGTCTTATTGTTTTCGTAATGGGATTAGAACCTACGTAATGGTTATTGCTTTTTTGGTGATTCTCATGAATGTGTATTTTAAAAGGTTTGTAACTTAATTGGTACTTAGAATATATTTCGACAATGGTTTGTTAGATTGCGGGTATATTAAGTTACTGAATATCTTTACACTAAGTATATTTCTTATTTAAATTTCTCTTCAGAAATAAACTATGTTAATATTGTGTTTTTCTACTTTCCTTTACCCAATTGCGATCACTTGGTTTTAATACACCGTAAAATCTCTTACAAAGCAATTCATCCAATCTGGGTATCGAACCTGGAAACTCTAGCTAATTAACAACACTACAAAATGGCATATCGTTAGTTTAAAAATAGATTTCCACTAACATCCACATCATTCGTCCATTCGCCCTGTAAGGCGTTCAACACCGACTCCGCATAAGGGTCCGGTGAATCATGCCCACGGCGCCCAACTATGGGCAAATCGATATTGCAAAGAAAATCTAAGATATGACCTTTAAATCCAAATATAAATAGACCCCGCATCCTTTCAATGCTGTATGCGGAGGCGGGTCTATCTATACTGGTATTATTATCCATTCCAAAAGACCCCTAATTTAGTAAAATGTCTATTGAAACGTAGGTCACGTTGTGTTGGTATATTCGCGCCATATTAAGGGTAGGAAGGTTGGTCTAACGTTCGAATTGCGAGGACGTTTTTTTTTTAATTTTATTTGTATAGTATTTGCGAGGTTTCGGAGTACTTTTTTGGGCAGATGTGATTTTTATTTAAGATGGCATGGCGCCAAAATTTTGACTAAAGGTCATATCATATTTTTTTCTGTAATTTAATTTTGAAGAATGTCAGATTGTAACTATATTATAGCCTTGTTTATTCTTTTAGTTTTAAACAAAAATTATCTCAATGCGAGAATCGAACCTATGGCCTAACGTTTACCAGCAGGTTTTCAACTCATTATGCAACAATGGCCAATTACACATTTTTTTAGAACATCGAACCTAGTCCCACCGTCTAAAAAACCGTAACAGCTCTATTACCAGAGGTCTAAGTTGATTATGTTGAATATACTAATAGGCAAAAACGTTTCACAAAACTAACGGGAACTATTACGGCTTGTTCCTACAAAATCGTGTATTACGACACTGCGTGGCAGTAAAAGTAACTTTTATTTAAATTGCAATGTTATTCAATTATTTGAAAAAATATATTCAACGTCTAAACATATTTAAAGACTCCCGCTCGTATTCATAGACAGTTTCAGAACATATTTGAGCTATCGAGTGTTTTGTCTCCTTCGCTCAAACTGAATTCAAAAGTTGTTTGAAAGGGACAAAACTTTCGATCACTAAAATAGGTTTTAAAACTGTCTTTTAGAAAGGCCGCCAATTTTGAAAATACCCGAAAGTAAAGAAAGCAGATCTATATTTAGGTTTATGACGAAGTTCCGACTCCAAATCGTCTTGGAAATGCAAACCGAATTACTACCAATAGTTTACCGATTTAAAATGACATATTGCTAAGTGCCTCATCAATGGTAATATTTTTTATCTCATCTTAATTTCTTTGCAGATCCTCCGTTCCCACGTGATGGTCCGCGTGGGAGGTGGCTGGGACACCCTGGCCCACTATCTGGACAAGCACGACCCCTGCCGCTGCCGCGCCCAGCACCGAACCTCGCTCTCCGCGCGCCTGGCCCGCCCCAAACACGACCTGGTCGGTGCCACCGTCACCTATGAACGACCAGACCCTGGACCAACCTCGCTACCCTACAAAGACACCAAGGTCTACGAGCCCACCTCATTGCCATACGAGGATAGATACCAATCCAACCGTCTGAGCGAACCCACAAGCCTCCCGTACCTTGGTGATGGAGACAGAGCTCATTCTCCCAGCCGTAAGCATCTCGCCCCAAGGTCTATCAGCCCTGGGAGGAAGTCCTCGTCTCCAGACAGGAGGACCAAGATAGTCCAGACGAACCATTTGGTGCCAACTCCTCATGGGTTGAGGAATAAGAGTCCAAGACCTGTGTCGCCAGCCCCGGCCACGGAAAGTGCTTCTGACAATGGTTCTGAGGTGTCTGATGAAGGGTACAGGAGTCTAGGAGTGGTGGCTGGATCCACCCAGGGATCTCCCTCGATGAAGACCTTGAACAGATACTCTATACACAGCCAGAACTCGATGGAAGACGCTGAATTTAGTGGTGAGTTGAATCTTTATATTTTGTTGATTAATTTAAGTTACAAAAGAAAATATTAAACTGAAATACTTATTGTAGGAAACCAATCATAATTATTCAACAAATGTGTCGTGTTTTGGATCCAGCTGGTGTATTTCGACCAGGATAGCATAACAAAATCAGAATCTATCATTAATTAGTACTGTCACAGTATTCTGTGGTACTATATCGAAACCTCACTGCTCTTATTACTAGGTCCATTATCATGTGAGGATACAAATATTACCAAAAAAACCTAACCGAGTCACAATCCTATAATTAATAACTCAATCAAATCTATCTACAATTCGCAGCATGGTGTAAAAACAAAGTTTGCTCCACTAGAAACATAAGACAGAGTACTCTGCGGTTATCTCACTGGCCCATTCATTGAGACAAACGGTGGTAATTTAACGGTACGCCTCGAGTGTCCACTGATGCATCATTGCTAAAATATTCTTAAGTACAAGTTATAAGCGATAGCGTAGGAATCAGGCTATGTGTGAAGAATGAGCCATGAGCTTATGTTTTGGACATTAAAATAGGTTCTAAAGTAACTAAAGACATAATAATAAAGAAAATTGAACCTATTTCTTGACTATTGCATCAAGGCTTTCATTACAAGTCTGCCAAAAAAAGCTTAGAGATCAAAAAATTGAGTAACATTTACGGCCTCATTCATAAACAGTTTTAAAACCTATTTTAGTTATCGAATGTTTTGTCCCTTTCGGACGACTTTTAAATTCAGTTTGAGCGAAGAAGACAAAACATTCGATAGCTAAAATAGATTTTAAATCTGTCTATGAATAAGGCCGGAAAGTAAAACCACAAAATTACATGATCCCAACTATTCGACATTTAATAGAGTTGCGAAATACGAAGGGTCTCGCGTGTTTAGGGACGGCGAAAGGGTAACCAATACGAATTAATTACACGAAACAACCGACCTCGCTTGTAATTGTTATGTCGTAAAGGTAGCCGCTTAATAACACACATCGCCCATCATTATAGACAAATTACATTCACTGATAGATTCAAATTGTTAAAACAAATATCTCAGGTGATAAGGAGCCCATACTTAACCTAAATATTTGACCATCATAGTCGGTTTAACAGTGTTTGATAATGTATTTCTGTTCCATATGATATAGAGCATATCGTAATTTTATTTCCAAGAAAACAACCGTGTCATATTTTTCAAATCCCGTAAAATATGCATTGCATGAACTTGGAAAAATGCTAGAAACTCAATGCTTATAGCTACATACTCGGCTAGACTAATGATGATGATGATGATGATTAATTTGATTATGATTATTAATCTTCAAAATCTCAGGTTTAGCAAACTTTTCAAACATAGGACTTATAAAAAAATCCGCTGCGGCTTTTAGAAATCGGCCTGCAGCCAGCGACTTCCTAGATATTGTTCTAGTATAAAATTCTCTCTCTCTCTCTCTCTCTCTCTTCATCCACAGGAAGTCCACTGTTGAACATTACCCTCTTCCTAGGATCTCCACATCGACCTGCTGGAAGCGGCTGCATCCAGCGATTTTTGCAACGTAATTTCTGCAATTAGCTAGGTCGTCCATCCACCTTGATATTCACCGCTATCAAGTTCTAAATTCTATCTATAGTTGCCTAAACCGCTTTAAGCTTTTAATTACCGTTTCGTACTGTTAGTTCAGGTTGCAGCGCTTGGTTCACACAACACATGACAGTTGTTGAAACGCGAGTGCTGTGCAAACAAGTGTTGTTGCGAGACGGAAATCATTTGCAAATGTCAGGCTATTTCGTGTTGTAAAAACATTTGTTTTCGTTGGAATAAAGTTGGTAATATTTATGTGCAAGTGCTAAGTAATGCTCTATGTGTACTGCACTTGCCATTAGAAGCATTGTTTATTGCAATGAATGGAGAGACGAGCATGCCATTCGCCTGATGGTAAGCGATACGACCGCGTATAGACAAAGCATCAGTAGCAAAACTAAACGTGAATTACAAAACAATGTTGGCATTCCACAGCGATCGCCATCCTGAGACATAAGATGTTAAGTCTCATTAAGTCCAGTAGTTATTCTGGCCACAATGTCCTTCAAACCGGAACATAACAATTCTTTTACACTGTACATTTACTTTGTCGTTCCAGACTCCAGTACAAAAAAAATCTTTGAAATGGAAATGCAGTAGTGCTTGGCCACAAAAATATACAAAGCGGTGTCACCCAGACGGCCTCTTGCATACAAGGAACCTACATATATCTACTCCTAATCGGTCACTGCTGAGCAAGGCACTTCTCTACAAGTGATAGTTCGGTTGAAAGGGCTTAGGCCATGGTCCACCACGCTGGCCTTGTGCGCGTTGGCGGACTTTACATACCATAAACATATATTTTTGTTAAATCTCTATGGTATGTAGGTTTCTTCGCGATGTTTTTACAGGACCTATTTGAATGCTGAATTTACGCTTATTATGAACTAGATATAATTTTATTATTAACTGTATCAGCCCGTATACGTCCCACTGCTGGGCACGAGCCTCCTCTACAATCTAGAGTACGGTTGGGAGGGGTTAAGCCATATAGTCCACCACGCTGGCCTAGTGCGGGCTAGCGGACTTTACATACCATAGAAATTCTTTCAAATCGCTATGGTATGTAGGTTTCCTCACGATGTTTTCCTTCACCGTTATATAGCGTTATCATTTAGCGCTCGGATATGGGTACCAACTAAGTTGAATACACAGTCCCATATAAAGATGTATCACTTTAGGATGGTAATATTAGGAATATTAGTCAAATAATGAATATCTTAAGGACAGAGAACTACGAAGTGAATACAGATGTGCATTCCTAAGTATGCTTTCGATTATGACGAGGTGCTTCGGTATGTCAAAACAAATTGTGAAACTTTCTATGACGCGTGTCGCTGAGCTTGCAAAACGATTGCATTGTGTCTATTGTACCACCTACCACCCTAGTATAACTATGGTTCTTTTAAGTTAGATGTACGACGAATATAGATTTAATAAACACTAATTGGACCTAATAAAAAAAACGTTTTGTAAACATTTCCCCTCAGTCCTTATAAGTGAGATTTTGATAAAAGCAAATTACTTTTTATTGATACAAAAAAAACTTATACAATACTTATCTAAAAAAACATCAGTTAAAACTTCGTTTTGCAACACAGCATACCCCTTCTAAACATGTATCAATAATTTAAACAGTCTCAGTCGACTTCATAAAATATTAATTAATCTATTTTCTTGGCTTTGAAAAATCCTTTTTTCACGTGCTATAAGGGATTTTAAACGCAGCTCTTTTTATCAAAAGGGTGCGTGACCTCAGCTCATCTAAGCTTGCACAACAGCGTGTGTTGATGTCATAAACGGAGCGTACATAATATGCAGGTTATCTCGCTCTTATCTGTTTACAAAGTCAAGGAACTTAGCTACACCTCTTTATCCTGGCCTGATTTACTGAAGTATTTTGTACTGGCTTATAAGTGCATTGCAATTTGCACTTGATGTAACGTGTTATAGGCAGAACGAGACTCAATGACAACATAACAATCGACACATTGTAGCCAGAGTAACTGCTGGACATCATGAGACTTAACATATTATTTCTCAGGTTGGCAACGCATTGGAATGTCAAGCAAAACTTTGTAATTCATGTTGTTGCTACTGTCCATGAGCGGTCGTATCGCTTACCATCAGGCGAATGGCATGATCGTCTCGCCATTCATTGTAAAATATATATATGTATATATCGCAGGGTCGAGAACAGCTGTTAATTCCTTGATACAGGACCTATACGTTAGTATCCATTAGTCAAGTGTCAACTTGCAAAGGATGTGAACTATGAGGTTCTGAGTTCAATTTCTTGGTTGGAATCTTTCTTGGAAAATAAAAAACAAGAGTGGAATAAGGAGAGGTAGAAGAACAAGAAAACTGTGGCATGACAGCCTCCGTGGCGCAGTCGGTTAGACGCCGACTGTGAAACAAGAGGCCGCGGGTTCGATCCCCGCACCGTAACAAATATATGTGTGAACCACAGGTATTTGTTTCGGGTCTGGGTGTTTGTGAGACTGAAAAAGTCTGTCGCAGTTTCTGATACCCACGACACAAGACTCGATCTTAGTGTGGGATTATGTATGTGATGTGTGTTTGGTGTACTATTATTATTCACTATTTTATATTCAGTCTTTAAATCCCATTGTACTACCTTAACATTAACTTCAATAGAACTCCTAATTAACATCATTTAAATAAAAATCCCAGTACTAAAGGACATCATAAAACATAATACCGGTCGTCGACTCGAGACAATAGATCTTGTTCGACCAAAACTGACTTCATACGTCATACATTTGCATCGACCAGCCGGAATGTTCCAGCACGTCACTTAATATTCACAATGATTTGTTAAGGATACGGCATAAGGACATCTCTTGATGTTATTTGACAGCTATAAGAGTATAGGTCGTCTACGAACATACTATATCTATATCAGCCCATATACGTCCCACTACAGGGCACGGGCCTACTCTACAATCGAGGGAATCGATTGAGAGTGGTTAGGCCATATAGTCCACCACGCTGGCCTAGTGCGGGTTGGCGGACTTACATACCGTAGAAATTCTTTAAAATCGCTACGGTATGCAGGTTTCCTCACGATGTTTTCCTTCACAGTTAAAGTGCATGGTGAATAAACTGAGTCTTAGATAAAACATTCAGTCGATCAGCGCCATCTATTAATAGAAACCGTAATTTAAAAATATTACTAATCTTGCCAAATAAATAGTTAAGTAGGCGACTTGCTCAGTCTAGTCTAAATAGGTAATCCATTCCTTTTACGTTGAGGAATGCAGTTCGAATACCGCGCGAGGTATTTAAAGGTTAATGAAGAATTAGTAACGAAAATAAAACTCGTAGTATGTGTCGCAAACGTAAATATTAATGTAGAAAAAATGTGAGACATGCATTTATAAATTTATAATTATTGTTAGTGTTTTGTTGTATATTTAATTAGGTTTGGAATGTTATACGGTCCTTATTATGACTAAAATGCATTTGATACTAATCAAAATGTAGTTCAGATAGTGATCGTTCGATATTAATTTGCCGACTCGTTCCGACAGAATTTAAACAGGCTGAAACCGAAAGAAAACACTTGTATGGGTTTTCCTCCATCGTATATTTCGTTTTGGTGTCTACAACAATAATAGATTTATCTGTTACTTATATTTAAAATTACTAATATTAACCCTAAACTGAGACATTTTGGCTAGAGTAACATACATTGCGCGATACATTAAAGCCGCAATTTACTCCAATAAAATCAACCCAGCTTTGTCCACCAATCAGGGTTGAAACCAGTTATAACCAGGAGAATTCAATGTTAACCATATGAATGACTCACGCACCATCAATATGTAGGTGACCATACTCGGATCACGGAACAGGAAGGCGAGGTAACAAGGCATGCTCTTTTAAGGAATTAAAATGATAGGCACCGAGCATTCCGTAAATAGCGATTATGGAGCGAATAACACACGGATGTTGAAGGGTCGTGTCATTTTTATGAGCGTTTCGTGTTCACTTGTCACTTTAATTTACTCTCTTATTGGTATTATTTTATAACTAGTGGAATGAGATTTAATGCTGCTTAATACTCGCGGGCAACGACGCGTTAATGAACATCCATTCGTTAAATTGATTCATACTTTTAAAAAACTTTCTCAAATATTGTTAAGTTACAGTTTATGATCTTAACTTTGTAATAAAGTTGCCATTCTTAAACCGAAACGAAATGGAATTCACATCACTTTGAAATTTAGCCGTTCGTAATCTTATATTACAGCAGATATATCCACTGATATCGACATAATGATTGCGATTGCTCAATGTATTCCAAAATAATGACATTTTTTCATATACCTTTGCTTTACTTTCTAAGGTGTTTACAACACTGAAGCTAACACGACCTCTCTTTCTATTCCAGAGCGTCTCGACCAAGACGACGGTTGTCACAGCGACAAGAACGAGCGCGATGACTACGTGAGCCTCAGCACGGGCCTGCGCAAGACCGACTTCTCCGACACCTTCTACGGCGGCCGCAAGCCGGGCTCGGTCGACGGCAAGTCCAACCGCGGCAGTCCCGACCGGGTGGTGATCGTCGCCGAGAGCAACGACTCGCCCAGCAAGAGCCTCCGACCCAGCAGGGAGCCCTCCGAGTCCCCCACCAAAACCATCAGGACTCGCCAGGCATCCAGGATCCCACACTCGCCCGTCAGGAATAGGACCCCAAGCCGAGGGAACACCCCTAGTCCAAAACACACACCTAACCCAGCCCCCACCTCGCCTAAACTGAAACCTAAATTACCCCCCACAGCGAGGAATACCTGGGCTGGTAGGACAGGGCCCACACAAACCAAGGCCAAATCACGGCCAACGCTGGGAGCTGATACCTTCGAAAACCCAAATAAGTCACCCAAAGCTACGCCCAAAGCCGCCCAAAACGAAGCCTTTAAGAGAAACTCTCCTCTCAGGGCAAGTAGCGCTACTTTAAGGTCCCCACCGAACCAGAAACAGCTGAGCCCTCTCCTAGAACAAATTCTAAGGTCAGCAGAGACTGCGAAAGACGACGCAACGGTTCTAGAGAAGATGAAGGAAATTATCAGGACTTACTCGAAAGGAGAGGACTCTTTATCAAGAACGAGTTCCAAGGATTCCGACTACGCAGACTTTACGTCAGCCTGGGTGATGTCAGATGGTAAACTAGAGAGATCCATGAGCACCAGACAGCTGGCTTCACCCAGGAAAGACCAGAGGAACGGGCCTTCGAGGATACCAGCTCCTGTCTCCTTAGGATGCAGGAGGTCTACATCCACGTCGCAGTTTCAATGACAAAGCTCTGCAGAGAGCATGGACAAAGACTCTGACAATCCCATACTGTGAAGACAGTAGGGAGGTCCCACCATGGGCCATTGTGGTTCGCGTTTACATGACGTATGGAAGACGCTGAACAGTGTTAGTGCGCGCTAGTTCCAATAGGTGGCGTTGTAATGTGTTAAACGTTATACTCGAATGGTGATATCTTTGACATGACTTATGAAAAATATATCAAATTCATATCCACAAGGAGATATTTTTGCATGTTTGCTAAAGGTTTTACTGTTTAGATGTGGCTTACTGTAGCTGTCACGACTTGGGGAATAAGGATTCCCCCACTTTCTTAGTCGTATAGGTAGATTGCATGAGATTTTGACATACAACAAAATAATTTTATATTCGAACACACCGATTAATTAATTTTAAGTGTTCATTACATGATAATTAAGACTTACAGGGCGGACCTCGGATCTTCGAAAAGTCCAAAATGGCGGTTTTAATGATAAATTCAAGATGGCCGTTGTCCGTTCTTAATTGAAAATTGTTCTAACATAACTAGATAGTACTATTATTTCTTATTAATTAGAAAAAGTACTAATTACTTACATCTTTGAAAAAGATATTTCATGATTGAATTGTTATTAGGAAATCGCCCATTGATAATAATAAATCAATTTTCTATGAATCTCTAAACATGTTTGGGCATGTTATTACAATTTGATTTTAAAAGATTTTTACTTTATTGTTAAGCTTTTATTTGCTAACGAAATAAGTTTAAAGGTGCTAAATGTTAAGTTATTTTAAGTACAATAATATTATTTTAGTTCGACGTTAAGGATTCACAATTTATTCTTTAGTATTTTGAGTGGATCACATTTGTTGAAGAGTTTCAAAGCATTAATCAAATTAAATACGAAATATTTTGATCGACTCAAAGTAATAATCAATCATTCACAACGATAAATCCAGTTTCTAGCACAAAATACTGGAATTAACTGGATTTAAAAGCCCGGCATTTATTTCAAAGGCATTTAAAGAAACCATTCCAATGAGCCGGGAGCTTTGGCAATTATTTTTCAACTTTAAGTAATCTCATTTCGCGTAGGTTGTGAGAGGAGTAGAGCTTGTAATATAAATGTAGTTTTTTTTATTAAAAATCAAATAGATCACGTAAGTAGGTTCATCCATACACTTACCTCATTTAAAAATAAGAAAAGACATATTTTTGTGCACTTAAAATGTTAGACCGTCCAAAAATGATGACGTTTTAGAGAAACCACATCCGCTTAGGTAAGACACGTTTCATAACTAGTAAAACGGACAAAGGTAATACTTCTTCATTCATTTATTATGGATAATTTAATAATAATTAAATTAATGATTGAAGTTAAGTAATGGTAATATTAATTATAATTAACACACCACTTTGCATGTCCTAGATCCTTAATATCAGTGCTTTCTGTGTCGATGTATTGTAAAAAAAAATATATGTACCTACTCTGATACAAAAAAAAAATTGAAATACAAATTCTACTTTTTAGATTATAACGCTCTGCCCGCTGAAATGTTGTAAACATGTTATTTTGTTAAATCACTTTATTTTGTGACAAATTATTACATTCAATACGGTTTACATGAAATTGGAGTGTCCTAAAATAGGACATTTGAAATAATTATTTAGAAAACAATTACTCCAATTAGGTCCGCAAAGTTCTTTAGTCCTTATCGCATAAACACGTGATAGTAGGTTTTATATTAAATATGTAAAATCCAAAAAATATATATTTTATTTGACATTTTAAAGTGATTTAATAAATACAAACAAATTTTATTTTGCTATTATATCCGTGTAATGTAATAAAGGCTCGCTTTACACTATAAATTTAAATTTACAAAACTGGTTTCAAAAGGCTGGTTACAAACAGTGGGGCTGGTTGTGTAGTGTAAAGCGGGCCTAATGTAGAGGCTAAGTTGTTTGTTGTAAGCTATCGACGTAAGGTTACCAGTGATAATGCCATAGAACATTGTTATCTTTCACTGAATAAAACATAAAACACACAGGATTTTTTTATTATTCCATTTTTAAAATTTAATTTACTTACTATAAACTCACGCCTTTTCCCAGAAGAGGTAGGCAGAGGTGCTACCGGGACACCCAGATTTCGCCTCGTATGGACCGTGCCACAATGTGATAGGGGGCGAGCCTATCGCCATATCGGGCACATATTTCTGACTCTGGACTGATAATGAATAGAAAAATCCAATATCACTTTATCCGACCTGGGTTTCGAACCCGAGACCTCAGCGTTGCAGTCATACTGTAGTACAACGACGCCACCGAGGCATAAAATTAGTTAAAATATTATGTTCTTTTTGTTACGTTATTGTATTTCAATACTATCTTTTAAAAATGGTGCAAAGAACAACGGATATAGTAACAAACTATAGATGAAAAATAACAATATTACTCACCAGAATCTCGCTCGCTGAAGGCAGCTGGAGGACGCCGACAAAATTGACGATCGTTGTAGCACTCAACTTCACTTGCACTATATTGTCCACAAAACAATCAACAATCGCAAAACAAAGCCACATTTACACGGAGATAATTACTCCCATCAAATATCCGATTATCGTAAGGATGTAAAAAAGTTGCATCGTGTAAATATTGTCAGAACGCGATAATCTTACGGAGGTTATGCCATACGATAATGGCGTACGATTATCATCACGAAAAACTCTCCCCGCGTAAATGGCGCTTTAGTAAAAAACTGAAGCGTTGCCACGGAGCACGCGTCTTTGAAAGGGTTCACGAGACACTGAATTATTAGTCCAGTAATGTGACATTAGGTAACTGCAATAACTACCCTCCACTAGATAATACAACAAACAGAATTAATTTGAACATCGAACCACATCTATGGTTACTCATAGACAACACAACTTGGTTTATGACATGTGTATGCGTTCATAATTTTAAACCTTACACTAGAATTCAAGCATGGAGATTTTAAATAAAGAAAATAATTTCCAGATTACTGTTGGGTCATGAAAAAGTACCAAGTTTATCTATACTTTAAATAAATTTGTAACCGATCGATGTCTGTACGTGGAAGGTAAATGAGAAAAACTAATATGGGGTGTCTGTATTAACGTAATAGAACCCAAAACAATAATTTTTAGAATTTTTGTCTGTGCGGTTGTGCGCGATGAATTCAGAAACGGATTTAGACGAAATTTGGTATGGAGGTAGCTGACATCCAAGATTAACACTTAGGCTATTTTGTAACCTGTTTTTTTTTGTATTTCCGTGGGATTAGGAAGGAATTCCGATGAATTTGTTACATTTTTATATTCAAAGGGGTGGGATGGGACTGTCTTACATGCTTTGAGTGAGAATAAACACCTAAACACAGATTTTTTCGAAAAATTACACGATATATTGCGGCGGGTTTTAGGGACCGCCCGCAGATAGGAGTAGGTAGAAAATAAGAACTCAGGGTGATTACGCGGTACAGGCTTTAATATTTCGCATCACCGTCTTACACTCGGCACTGTTGCTGGTGGTATGCAACAAGAGTCACTGGCCTTCTGTGGACACTGATCCGGGTCTCCTGCACGTGGCGGTTTCCGACGACAGCTCGACGGCAAAGTTGGCTGCCACGTGGCCGGTATTGGTGTGCAGGTCAGCGGCTCGGTGCAGGTGCGGTTGCAGCACGGGCAGGAAGCGGTGCGGAGTGAAGTCAAGCACGGCACGCTCCGTGCCGTAAGCAGGGAGAGAGAAGCATGAAGCAGGTGAAGGTGAAGGTGATGAACCTGGAATCAGCGTCCAAGAAATCGGAATGCAAACTAGGTTTACATTCCGTGCCAGCGACTCGTGGTAGTTCACAAGCCGGTGGCAGAATAAGCTGCGAAGCAAGCGGTTAAGCGGTTAGCACTTTTAACACTCACCCCAGCGGGTACACCAACACGCGTGGTAGCACGCAGTTAATAAAAAGGAAAGAGGACGCGAGCGAGGTTACACGCGTATTTATGCGCGCGATGACAGTTCGCACGTTTTAGCTGTCAGAATTAAATCGACCAATCAGCGCAATGGAGGCGTTGATTGGCATAAACAATATGATTACTATAGACCATAGACGGCAACTAATCCGGGTGACATTCTACAACGTCACAGTACCCCGCCGAAAAGACCAGGATTTTACTTATAACTAAATATAAGTAAAATCCGTCTGCCTACTTAGCATTCTTGTTATATTCACTTTCATTCTATCTTCTTACATGCATCTTTCTTTCAAAATGTCTAGCATCAAAATATATTATGACCAAGACCCTATAGAACAGAGAATACTTTGCAATACTAAAGGACTCTCTAAAACAACAAGAAGAGTAATGGTAAATAGGAGATGTTAGTAAATGGCAGGATATGTATAGTGTCGCTGTTAATGTCATGTAGTTAAAAATATATAAAATGTTAGATGTGTTAATAGATATTAGTATTTGTAGTTAGTTAGTTTTAAATCTTTGATATGCCAGGTACCTAGTGGATTACCGTTCATATCTTCCAAATCATATACTAAAGGTGATTTTTTCGAAATAATTTTACACTTTATAAACTTGGGAGCAAGTTTTCTATTAAAATGCTTATCCTTGTCGCTTTGATAAAAAGTTTTTCTCCAAACTACATCGCCTACATTAAATTCCGCAGGTTTCTTCCTTAGGTTATAGTTAGCACTATTCCTCTGATGTGCCTGCAGAAGTAACGACTGTACTTTGTTAAAAATATTAGATAGTATGCCTAAGTTTTCAGCATAATGATCTCGAGGTATGAAAATAATATCCTGATCCACATTAGTGTCTACATAGTGTGAGCCACAAGTAACTAGTTCACGACCATATACTAGAAATGAGGGAGTGTAGCCAGTCACCTCATTAACAGAGTTGTTAATTGCAAACTGTATTTTGGGAATCAAGAGATCCCAAACTCGTTGATCATTTTCAATAAATGTAGAAATAGCTGTCATGATAGTTTTGTTGTAGCGTTCGACAGTATTTACATGAGGACTATATTTAGGTGTAAAATGAATTTTTGGAATTTTATACTTTTCTAACATATTTTTTAAAGTTGAGCTAATAAATTGACGTCCATTATCCATAAGAATGGTTGATGGAATGCCATGAACAAGGAAAACATTTTCTTCTAGAATTTTAGTTATAATTTCCGCGGTAGCGCGTTTTAATGGAAAAAGTAAGCAATATTTAGAAAAACAACAAGTAACTACAAAAATATAACAATTTTGCTTTCTAGTACAAGGGAGAGGTCCAACAATATCAATACTTAGCATTTGAAATGGTCGGGAACACGACTTAGGTCTGCCCATTTCACCCAAAGTGGTGTGGTTTTGATGTTTATGGGAAATACAGACATCACAAGAAGAAACAAATTCTACAACACTAGCATGCATTCCTGGCCAGTAGTATTTTTGTGCCAGCCTTCTGTAAGTTTTGAAAACACCAAAATGTCCAGCTAAAGGGTTATCATGGTTTTCAGAAATAATAGACGACCGAAGTTCCTGAGGGACAACTTCCTTCCACTCGAATTCAGTATTAAGTACACATTTAGATTTCATAAAACGATAAAGACGATTATCTTTAATTATATAGTTAGGGTATGAAGTTGGTGAATTTTGACAACCGTGAAAGATATTTAGGTACCATTCATCAGCTGTTTTAGTAACATTCATGGAAGTATCAATAGTACTTATATGCTTAGGACAAGAACGAGACAATGCATCAGGAATAACATTATCTGCACCCTTACGATGTTTAATGTCGAAGGAAAATGCAGAGAGTCGGACACCCCAGCGAGCGAGCCGACCTGTAGGGTTATTCAGGTTTAGAAACCATTTAAGAGCTGAGTGGTCTGTGTAGACAGTAAATTTTTTACCACTCTCTAGATAACATCGCCAATGTTCTAAAGCAACTAAGACTGCTAAAGCTTCGCGTTCAGTAATGCTGTAGTTACGCTCCTGTGGGGACAATGATTTACTCATATAGGCAATGGGATGTTCTACGCCATCAATGGTTTGAGTCAGTAAAGCACCGACACCATAGTCGCTAGCATCTGTGTGAACTTCGAAGGGCATGTCATAATTAGGACACGACAATATGGGAGCTTGTACTAGACAGTCCTTTAGTTTGTTGAAAGAGTCCTGCGCCTCTGGAGACCAAATGAAGGGTTTAGCCTTCTTACTTGTAGAAGTAAGTTTATTGAGGGGACCAGCAATTGAACTAAAGTTAGGAACAAATCTACGATACCAAGATGCAGTGCCTAGAAAACGTTTGACCTCCTTAGGGTTGGTCGGTGTAGGAAAATTCAGAATAGCATCGACTTTTCCAGGATCAACTTGTAGACCATTCGAGTTAACAACATAACCTAAATATTTAAGTTCAGTACGAAAAAATTGTGATTTAGAATAATTAATAGTCAAATTAGCATATTTTAATTTATTATAGACACGTAAAAGCATAGCCATATGATGATCAAAATTAGGAGATACAACAATGATATCGTCTAAGAAAACGAAAACGCAATTCTCAAATTCAGGACCATAGAACAAAATATCAACCAGCCTTTGCTGCGTTGCAGGTGCGTTAGTAAGACCAAATGGAGTAGTGACAAACCTGAACGAACCACGTGATGGAATATAGAATGCTGTTTTATCACGATCACACTCTTCAATAGGTATTTGCCAAAAGGCTTTCGAAAGATCGATAGAACTTAAATAACAAGCGTTACTTAAATTATCCAAAATTTCTGACATATACGGTAATTTATAAGCATCTTTTTTAGTAACTGAATTGAGTTTACGGCTATCCAAACAAAATCTCAATGTTCCATCTTTTTTAGGAGTTAGTAAGACAGGTGAACACCAAGGACTTTCACAGGGTTCCACAACACCGAGTGCTAACATTTCATCTAGCTCGTTACATAACACGCGTTGTTTTTCGGGAGAAAGTCTATAATAGCGTTGTCGCATTGGCTGCGAGTTGCCAGTATCAATGCGGTGAGTGATGAGATGTGTTCTGCCTAGGCCTCGAGTTTCCATAGAAATAGAACGAAATAGGTCAATAGTATTATCAGCGTTTAGACGCTGCGATTTAGTTAAATCGTCATAAGAAAATAATTTAGTTTTAGTATTTTCATTTAAATAAGAAACACTACTAGTACTAGAATTACCCATAGTTATTGATTTTAAATACTTGGGACAAATCTCAAACCTAGACCAAAAATCAATACCTAAAATTAAATACGATGACACTGTAGGTATCACGTAGGCTTTAAGAACATGAAAATTATTCTCAAAACTTATAGGGATATTCATATATCCTATAGGGTTTAACCGTTGGCCACCAGCGGCAACAAAATATGTGTCGTTAAGATCTGTACACAACTTAAAACCAGCTGACAATAATAGTTTATGTGAATCGTTCCCTAGTATAGTCACTGAAGAACCAGAATCCAACAAAGCACAAAATGAAATTTCACCAATTTTTACATTAACATAAGGGCGAGAATCATTCTCCGGTTTACGTTCCCAGATTGAAGTGATGTTATAAGTAGAAAAAAAGATTTTAATAGTGGAAAGCCATTGTTCCCAATCTTCCTTATCAAAATTAACACTTTTAGAAATAACATCACAACAATCTGGCCCTACAAGTTTTTTGGACTCGATTTAGAATGACAATTCGTACAGTTAGGATAAATAACATCTTTAGCACCACATTTAAAACAAATCGGAAACCTATTTTGTTTACACTCGGCGAGCGAGTGGTCATTAGTGCGGCAGCGCGGACAATGTGAATGGCTACCTGAGCGTCTTTTGTTCTCGAGCGATAAGCGAGTAACCGGTTTACTTGAACTAATAGATGTATATAAAGGGTTAGTTTGTGTATTTGTTTGTTTATTGAAATTGTAGAAATGTGTAGACTTTTTATTAGATTGAATGTTAGTGTTGTTAGTTTTGTTAGTGTAGGCTAAATCTTGAGCTAGCGTAGTATTAGTTATAGGAGGTGGTTCATGATATTGAGCAGTCATAGATTGAATATTTTCAAAATTTTTACAAATTAAACGAAGTTCCTCAATTGTAGAAATTTTAGGTGAGCAAGCTATAACGTTAGAGTAGCAGGGACGAATGTTATGTAACAAAATTTCTAATTTTTCCGACTCAGGTAATTCTTTAGAAAGACGAGAAAAAAATTCAGACATTATAGAAAAATATATAGTGATGTTTTCAGTTTCACTCTGAGTACGGTTACGAATTTCTGAAATTAAACGATAATCATAATCAAACTGGCCAAAATCCTCGATCAAAAATTTAGATAATTGATCCCAATCTTTAATTTTACTTTTAATGCTACGGAACCAATGTAGTGCATTGCCACAAAATATTTCGGTAGCGAAATTCAATAGATCAGAAGATGAAATACCCCTAGCGACTTTAAAATCATCGACCTTTTGTAAAAATATTCGAACACAAGTAGAACCGTCGTATTTTAATAGTTTAAAATCGGAAATTCGAGGACGCTCGCATAAATACGTTGTAACATCTGTTTTATCAACCGATGTGGGTACATTAAATGTAGTCTGTTCACTAGAGTGAAGTTTTTTAAGCTTATTGACAAATAGATCGTAATTAGTGTGGAATGTATGCAATAACTTGTTATCGGCAGATGTTAATGGTTTCAATCTACGTGCTCTGTGAAAAATGTGATTTGCCAAATTGGATGTGCGTTTAAACATATTACTATCGAATGAACATTCTAAGTTTGAAATTTTAGTTTGTAGGTCATTAAAGGAATCATTAAGTGAACTGAAATCTACGTCAAATGTTAATCCTGACTCGTCTATGTCCTCTGATGGATACAACACGGACAGTTCGTGTATCTGCTTACGCAGCTGTAGGACTGTGCTAGTCGGGTCCTCGCCGCGAATTAACACCTCGTAACTCAGTTCACTTTTGTTTAGTAGGAAATATTTGATAGGATGAGTGCCCATAATGAAATTTAGTGAATTTAATTTTAAGGAAAAGAAAGTATATAATGTTTAGAGAGTAGAAATTAAAGCAGGAAAAAATTGCAAACAAATTACTTTTAAATTAACTATTAAATCAAGCGTTACACTTCACTTAAAAAGAAAAAAAATTACTAACCTGTTTGCAACCTTTTAACCGCTCGATTGCCCAGCTGTAGACTGCGCAACCGGACTGTGTGTGGAGTACCGAGTATAATGGTGATGCGAAAACCCACGTATTAGAATGATTGGGCGCCACTGCGGCGGGTTTTAGGGACCGCCCGCAGATAGGAGTAGGTAGAAAATAAGAACTCAGGGTGATTACGCGGTACAGGCTTTAATATTTCGCATCACCGTCTTACACTCGGCACTGTTGCTGGTGGTATGCAACAAGAGTCACTGGCCTTCTGTGGACACTGATCCGGGTCTCCTGCACGTGGCGGTTTCCGACGACAGCTCGACGGCAAAGTTGGCTGCCACGTGGCCGGTATTGGTGTGCAGGTCAGCGGCTCGGTGCAGGTGCGGTTGCAGCACGGGCAGGAAGCGGTGCGGAGTGAAGTCACGATGCAATTAAAAATTTTACAAAAAATGCGACACTTTTTTTTTGCAATTATTAAATTTTATAATATTAACTAAAATAATAATTTA
Source organism: Deilephila porcellus (assembly GCA_905220455.2). Lineage (NCBI taxonomy): Eukaryota > Metazoa > Arthropoda > Insecta > Lepidoptera > Sphingidae > Deilephila > Deilephila porcellus. The sequence continues at coordinate 11,883,083 of LR999991.1, forward strand.
ACCTTATGCGTACCATTGCAACTTTAAAAATAAAAAGGTGTACATTATTATGTTAGGAAAAGTATGTATTTATCATCCAAATACAACGATCAGTAAAAAATTACGAACGCGAAATTTTTAGTTGCACTTACACTTGTCTGAAGTCACTACCACCTGGCTTCGTTTTCGGTCGCGGTCTTGATATACCCTGTATATACTATTTACCACGAAATGTTGTACCTAAATAGTAAATACATATTACATAAACTCACGCCTTTTTCCCAGCCTATCGCCATATCGGGCACAAATTCCCGACTCCGGTCTGATAATGAATAGAAAAATCCAATAACACTTTGCCCGATCCGGCATTCGAACCCGAGACAGCCTTGTAATGGTACTGTAGTACAACTTAGCCACCGAGGCAGTAAATTGTTTTTCATACGAATAATTCGCTTTCAGGTGATGAATATGACAGAGTTGAAGATATGTTAAAATTCATTGAGATGCGTCCGATGCGTATGACAATTCTTCGCGTCTACGTAGTGGACATGACGCTGTTTTTGAACTTTATAAGCGTTTGCACCACCTATTTTGTAGTGACAGTTCAATTTACACATGTCTTTGGATAATACATCTATTATCTATATACATATAATAAATTTGGTATTAACACTCTGGATGAACACTTAGGCTACTCTTTATCCCGAAAAAATAGTGTTCCCGTGGGATGAGGAAGGAATTCCCATATTTGTTACTTTTGTATCTTACAACCTCAGTTTTTGTGTAAGAATAGTATTGAAATAAAACTATTTTTTACGGATTTTATCGCGATTTGGTCATTTCAATGTGTAACATTCGCGTAAATCTAAGAAACCATTAAGAATAGTATGTTTAACATTGAAATTAAATAAAGTTATAGAATATAGAAAAATACAGTTTTATTTTCGGCCAATATTGTGGTCTTCTTTCATTCTGGAACGTCACTGACTATAAAGCACCTGATAGCAAGCGCAGCGCAGTTCAGATAGAGTATCGACCGATGTGAAAGGGTCATCTCTCGCTGGTCGTTACAATTTTGCCGGCCTCATTGTACTTCGATTTCAAAGGATGAGTCCGAAATTTGACACTTATGTGGGTTATTTTGACGGGTCCTAACCGCTATGTGACGGTTGTCAACGATCTTCTGTTGCCAAAAAAAGTTGGCAAATTAATAAGAACAGTTTTTCTCCTTCACATTTTATTACATTGGACATCTTAATTCTATTAGTTGTTATATCAGCCCATATACGTCCCACAGCAGGCCACGGGCCTACTCTACAATCGAGGGAATCGATTGAGAGTGGTTAGGCCATATAGTCCATCACGCTGGCCTAGTGCGGGTTTGCGGACTTACATACCTTAGAAATTCTTTAAAATCGCTACGGTATGCAGGTATCTTCACGACGTTTTTCTTCACCGTTGAAGTGTGTTGTGATTGACTATCAATACACACATGCCTCCGAAAAGTCAGAGGTGTGCCCTGGGATTTGAACCCGCGACCACCGTGAACATGTAGGCAGCCGCGTCTGGTCCGTTACCAACAGGCCACCACGCACTTAATTCTATTAGATTATATGTGTGAATGCTTGTTTGTATTATGAAAACATGTCTCTAAATATTTATTTTATTTTATTTGTAGTTCTTTTCGCCACATGCCAATAGATTTTAGATGACTGTACGGTGGTTGCTATATACAAATAACCACCGGCATTTTTTAAAGATTTTAGTTCCTACACTAAAAACTGTTACATATTTAAACGCATGTTATAAACATTACAATTCAATACTACACTTCTATCGAAAGCGAAAAGAAAGTGCAAGTGAGCCTTGCGTTCAATTATCGACGATTCGCGAATATTTGGCAATGTTTTCACCTCGCGTGCCGTTTCTAACAATTACATCCATATATTTTAACTTTTACCAAATATTTTGAACTCATTACAATAATTCGTTAAGCATTCTGTGTTATGGCAACATTTCTTTTTATTTATTTTATTTATTTATGTATATTAGGGAAACATACAGAACTATTACAATTAATCATAGATAATATATAAATATGAAACATAATCCAACAAATTACATTCTTGTTTACGATGGCACGTAATATCCATTTTATTTGATGTTACGTGCAATGTAACGTTAGATTGTACACAATTATGCCTTATAAAGTGTTTCTTTATGTTTTATTTAGCGCAATCGTGTTTATATAATTGAATACACCCAAAAGCTAAAACAAGAACAGTCACATACATAGTCCTGACCCCACATTAAGATCAATTAAGTCTTGTGTCGTGGGTATCAGAAACTACGAAAACTATTGAAAATTTAATGTATGTCCATAAAAATAAAGAAAACTTTCGAAAGATTAGCGATATTCACAATAAAAATACTAGAAATAAGAACAATCTAGCTACTCATAAGACCAGACTCCACAGGATCAGCAAGTCTTTTAAGGGTTACTGTATACACTTTTATAACAAAGTTCCCACTCATATTAAAGCCTTAAGTATTGAAAAATTCAAAGTTACTATCAAGCAAAAATTATGCAATAAAGCTTATTATAAAATTTCAGAATATCTAGATGATAATAAGGCTTGGGAATAGTATAGTATAAAATTAATTAAATATATAGTACCTTGGAGCGGAGGTATTAGTGTGCTCTGTATAATTTAATTTATATTAAGTAACTTAAACTATTTTTCTTTGCTTTGTGAGCGATTTGGATAAGTCATGCTCGCTTAAAAGTCTGTGCTTGCGGTGGCGTCGTGTGCCGGGTCGGTCACTTCCCTGTAGCATGGTTGAGGAGGCCGATGGCTGGCACATGCGTCATACTCGTGAACGGGTGCTGCTTGTGTGGACTGGTCTGTCCGATTTGCTTACTTTGTAATTGATAAATGGATTACTTAACGCTTTTATAATTATTTATTGCGTTGGCAAAACAGAGTATACTGATTCTTCGTTATGGGTTACTTCGTTTCGTTTCTCTCAGCCATATTAAATATAAAGTAAACTTATTCGTATCAAAATATATCCTACTTGCAAATCATAACAAGTTATTAATGAACTGCTCTGATTTAAACCAACTTGTAATTTTTGTAATAATCACTACATTGTAAACTGGTTTTGAAAAGAGCAACACTAGAGTTTCTTGCCCGTTCTTCTCTAGTGAAAACCGCTTTCCGAACCGGGTGGTAGTTCAAAAAATGACTGAATCTAAACAATGTTGAACATTTTAATGGATCAATCAATAAATTATTTTCATTTTCATTTACGAGATACTGTTTCACTCACAAACACCCAGACCCGAGACAAATACCTATAGATCACACAAATATTTGTTTTGGTGCAGGGATCGAACCCGCGGCCTAACGCTTCACAGATGGCATCTAACCAACTGCGCCACGGAGGCTGTTAAAAAGTTTATAAGTAGCTGAAAACATGGGGGTCTAAATACTCTCATGGGGGTCTAAAACTAAATACAATGTATATTAATAAAGCAGTTCTCTGTACGTATCTAAAGTTATAAAGAACTTAAACTTTCTTGAATGAGATGGGGCGAGGCAGACGTAAGTAAAACATGTTTAAACAAAAATTATAAATTAATAAAACGTTACATTAAATACTTCAATACATCGTCGTCCAAAACAAACATATTTATCTTTAAAAAAGTGCAATTAACCTCATTTGACCAAAAAGAACACAATGAACCAAAAAGAACACAAAGTGGCCTAATAAAGAAGTTTTCACGTTGCCATATTTGACATGTACGGCAGAAGCTTATGACAATTTACAGCTAAGTTCTACAGTTATCAGCATCTGCAAAATGTTATAAATCCGATGTGATATCCAATCGGGATGAGTGTGGACGCAGGGTCGGTCGTGTTTCATTTCTGGCAAACTGTTATATTCCTGGTCATTTTGTTTGCTGCATTTTTGTCCATCAGGGGCATGATTAGGGCAACCAGGAGATCTGTGTGCTAGGTGAGTTCTCTAACGTCTATAATTATATTAAGTAATATTTTGTAGTTGAAAACAAAAACAGCCCTAAAATTATTTTAATTTTAACTAATTGAATAAACGTAGCATTTGGTGGTGGAATAAGTGGCCTAATCACTCTCAATCGCACCCCCGATTGTAGAGTAGGCCCGTGCCCTGCTGTGGGATGTATATGGGCTGATAAAATACAATAGCATTTGGATTCCTAGAGTTGAAATTGGTAAAGCATTTTTAGTTTGTTACTTTGCAGTAACAATACTCGTACTATCTCATACCGTATACCACGATAATCTAATAAAGCAGACAGATTGTTTGCAAGATTGTCAAAATGCTTGATGTTAGAGAACTGGGATAAATTGTGGTCCCAACTCAATTTATCTGTTATTAGTTAATAGAAGTTTGAATCAACATCATCATCATCAGCCCGTTGCAGTCCACTGCTGGACATAGGCCTCTCCCAAGGTACGCCACAGAGCCCGGTCTGCTGCTGAAGTTTGGATGCTGAAATATATTACCAACTGCGCCACGGAGGCTGCAATTATTAATTATAAACGAATTTCCAGCAATAACTATTTGTTTTATGATCATGAATAATTGCAATTATTTAAAATAAGTTAGAATTTCATGTCAACATTTTAAGGAGCAATAAATTTCAACAAAATTGTGGATTTTTTTTTTGTTTTCATCGCTAAACTGAATTCTAAAGACGATCGAAATGGACAAAACATTAGCTGATGTTATTTTTTTATGTATTTGGAGAAAGTTCTCCACACATATAACCTAATAAGAGAATTCTTTTTTGCCTAGGTTTGTATCGTTATGGAGCTGGACGCTATACTATTAGGATTAGCCTTTTATTTTCTTCTAGTTGGAATACGTGAGTATCCATTATGTATAAAATATATATTGTAATTGCGCCATCTAGCATCGAATAGTAAAACTAAAATTTTCCACAGTGATCGTCATTAACGAGGCATTCTGTAAATCAGCCTGTCTAAAGAACGCGCGTCGTATAAATAACGCGGATCCACCTGATGTCGAATTAAATGAAAGAAGGCCGCAGAAGAAAGTGACGGCGCAACCAAACCGAAATCACGGCCGCGGTGACGTACCACACTCGCATCGAACTTCCAAGCATTAGTCTGTATTTCTGTCACAAGATGCCGCTACTAGTACTTTTAAAAATGTTCATTGTACTCTTCAAAAGATATCAACACTTCGAAATTCATACACCACATAGTAATAAATTGAAAATGCAGACATTAAAATAAAACAAATGTTTGTATCAAATCATTTACTTAAACTTAATTTACACTAATGAAACTAATTAAAGCAGTTTTAAATAAATACCACATATTTCAGTTGTCTTATTTCTATGGTATTAAAGTAACCTTTTACCGAATACCGACTATTTCTTTACACCACAAATTTATTCTTCAACGAAGATTTTGTTCATTGGGACCTTATCAAATATTTTGTTTGTGACGTCTTGGAACACGGAACTCAAGGCTTTTTCATAAGATTCTTTTAATTCATTGAATACCAGGTCAGAGTTTTCGTTCAAGAATCTGGAAAAAAGGAATAAATACTTATAAGTTTCACCACTTCAAACATTGATAAAATTTCAACATTTTAAATCATGCTACTTGATTAGTTCATCTATCGAACACTAGATGTCACTAAATCGAATAGTGTACTCACATATTCATTTGGTCTCCAAGTCGTTTGTCGCCATTGAATAAGTTAGAAAAATGTAGGACGACTCTCTGAGGGATGAATTTGACTTTGTAGTCGCGCATGTGCATGTATATCTGCCCGTCACGCTCCACTGGTTCTCCAATCAAATCGTGCTTGACTACGAGGTTCACTGAGGAAGAATAACATTATTAATAATACAATTTATGAATAAATGTTAATATTAAGCCTATTGAATAGAATATGACGATTGAAAATATTCCGTCATTCGAATTTCGGAAAATGTTATCTTTTAATTTATTTACTCGCCAACAGAGGGCTTATTGCTGTAAAGTTGCTTTAAATTTATCTAAATATTAAATTTATTTGTTAATAGTCGCACAAAAAATTCATATTTAGACATTCGCTTTGATGTTAATAGTCTATAAATATTGTTTTTTTAGTTAGGTATGTAAACATGCCAAAGTACAAAGTTTTATGAGCATCGCAAATAGCGTCATGTGTAACAAAAACTATAGTTTTTATGCGACTTATTGACCTATTACACAACCAAATAATTTTTACTTAACTTTTCTTTGCAATGTTTTTGGTACTCATGACGTACTAAAAAAAGTACTGACGTCAACAGCTACGACAGCGCTTTGTAATTTTATTTTTTCGTATTATACTTATTTATATTTAATTACAGGAATTCTATTCTTGAACTTAGGCCTCAAGGATTTCTACAGTGATCTATTGGAAAGGCCTGCATCAAATAGACACTTCGTTTATAAGGTTTTATGTAGTTTGTTATGGGCCATACCATTGTCTATAAATAAATAAATAATAAATACACCCAACAGTCACATACATAGTCCTGACCCCACACTAAGATCGAGTCTTGTGTCGTGGGTATCAGAAACTACGAGAGACTTTTCGGTCTCACAAACACTCAGATCCGAAACAAATACCTGTGGTTCACACAAACATTTGTCTCTGTGCGGGAACCCGCGGCCTCTCGTTTCTGCGCCACGGAGGCTGTCGTATAGGTCATATTGGTTTATTGGTTACTTACCCATTGTAATGTTGGCAACACCTTTGCCCTGTATAGGTAGCACAAGGACTCGTCCCTTCATAACGTAGTCGGCTATGAATTCCATTTTAGGTGTCAGAGAGTCCGTCCTTAAACGATAATGCTTGAGATCCGCTCTGAAATTAAGTAGATGCAAATTGTTACTACCAAGGATAGTAAATACCAAGGTCTTGGATATAAAAAATAACGAGAGACTATAAGGTCTCGCACTGCAGTCGACATCCAGTTTCGAAGCAAATATTTGTGAGTAATTTGAATAGTTCTACCGGCGCGGGGATCGAACCTGCTGTCTCCCGTTTCACAGCCAGCTTTAAGCCAACTGCATAGGGGCAGTTGCCAACTTAAAGTTTAGGTTTTGTACAATTTGAATGATCTTAAGGAAATAATTGTTGATAATTTGTCCACTAAAATTAGGGATTGAAAGTACGGTTTTAGCCATCTACGGAATGGAATATTCCAGCAAGTATACAGCTATTATATATTTACTTGTAAGTGGTGAGTATGGAGTCCGTGAGTCCGTGTATTTTTATGTTCTTGTAGTTCTGCGCGATGACGACAGGGCCCGCCCCCGACTCGATGTTGATGCTGGACACGTGCAAAGGCTCCATTTCAGGCACCGACAGCGTTGAGATACCTGCAATTATTATATATTGTGTTATTTATGGGACCAGTACTCAGATATTTAAAAATGATTCAGAAATTATACATAAAAAATATATATTACATTAAGGGAACCTACTAGCGCCATCTGTTGTAGAGTAGTTAAAGTTGCAATATAATAGAGCCATGCTGTATATAGGAATGCGGTAGGAATGAGAGCTCGACCGAATTGGTACCATTGTCTCACAAAACATCGACGTGAAGTTTTGTTTGGTGAGTGAAACTTGCCGAAGACCTCATTTGTGGGTTAAAAGACAAATCTGCATCTCATACCGATCCCCGTACACACTACGCGATGTAAATCCACATTAGGGACCCACGTAATTGTGTAGACGTACCGGCCTCCGATCCGGTTTATCGGGCCGGCAAAATTGTTTCTACTAGTGAGAGAATTGTGAGTGTTTTCGTCAATACTGTATTTGCCTCTATATTTACTTTATTTTGGCGTCATTGCACACTTTCCCGTGTCATCATAAAAAAAAACAATGGGAATACCTTTTTTCATTCTCCTAAGCGCATCAGGTACAGCTGATTTCAAACAGTCGTTAAGTTTCGCATCTTTTTGTTTACACCTCGTGAAATCTTCCGCTGAAACAAAGAGAAATGTTTTTCATAATTGTTCTTTATACATGGACTTTTTATCCTTATCCTACAAATACCTGGAGTGGAGTGTGGACGCAACATGGTTTATAAACGCTATATTTAAATATGTTGCAGGCTTCCTAACGTCAATTATTTGGGATTATTATATTCTAGATTAAATCACAGTATAATTCTCCCAGAGTAAATCATGTTTTGCTTCGGAATTGTCCAATCTAAAGTTAGAACCTAGAAACTCACGCTTACAGACCCTTACACCACTAAAACAGCTCTCATTTCTCTTCAGCCAAAGGAAGTACACTGCCGGATATGTCTAGCAGTGTACTTTCGCCACGGCCTATGAGCCTCCCATGCACCAACTCGACCTTTTGGAAGCGGTCCGCATTCAGCAACTTCCTGCAATCTTCACCAGGTCGTCCGTCCACACTGTAGACGGGCGTCCGACACTTCAAAACAGCTGTATTATTGCAGGGCACGGGCCTCCTCTACAATCGAGAGTACGATTGAGAGTGGTTAGGCCGTATAGTCCACCACGCTGGCCTAGTGCGGGTTGGCGGACTTTACATACCACAATTTTTTTCCGAATCGCCATGGTATGCAGGCTTCCTCACGATGTTTTCCTTCACCGGTATATTGCGTGGTGATTGATGACACACATGACTCCAAAATTAACCGAAAATAGCCAACAATTAATATTAATCAACAGCTGTAAGGTAACAATTGATATTATGCATGATGAAACCGTATCACGCAACATGCTTCGTAACACGCAACGTAACCATACATAATTGCACGCGTGGCGAACGCGAATCGACGGCTTATTGTGAAGTAACCTTTACATGATTAGACTTCGACCCTCTTTATTTATTTAAATACATACATACATACATAAACTCACGCCTTTATCCTAGAAGGGATAGGCAAAAGCGCCACCAGGACACCCACATTTCGCCTTGTATGTTCCGTCGTACATGTGATAGGGGACAAACCTAAAGCCATATAAATTCTTTATTTATTTCTTTATTATAAATTAAAATCAGGCCTTAATACCTTATTACTGGTATACCCAAATGGCGGTCAATAATGGATTTATATATATCTATATCAGCAAATATACGCCCCACTGCAGGGCACGGGCCTACTCTACAATCGAGAGAATCGATTGAGAGTGGTTAGGCCATATAGTCCACTACGCTGGCCTAGTGCGGGTTGGCGGACTAAAAGCCTAGTGCGGGTTCCAATAATGGATTTACTTTTTAAAAATACGTTGAAACAAAAAGCAGTCGAAACGTTGAAAAAAGTTGAACAAAACTTTGCTCAACTATAATCTTAGTAGATATCGAGAGGAAAGCACTTTTCTGCTGCTTCGGCGTAGTTGTAACGGTACGGTTGAAACGCTGAGGTCTCTGGTTCGAATTCCGGGTCGGGCAGTGATATTAGATTTTTCTATTCATTATCCGGAGTCAGAAACTTGTGACCGATATGGCGATAGGCCCACCCCCTATCACATCGTGGCACGGGACATACAAGGCGAAACGCGGGTGTCCTGGTATCACATCTGTTTACCTCTTCTGGGCAAAATGCGTGAGTTTATGTATGTATGTCACATACATAGTCCTGACCACACATTAAGATCGAGCCTTGTTGGTATCAGCAACTACGAGAGACTTTTCGGTCTCACAAACACCCAGAGCCGAAACGAATACCTGTGGATCACACAAACATTTGTCTTGGTGCGGGGATGGAACCCGCGGCCTCTCTTTTCACAGCCAGCGTCTGATCACAGAAGCTGTCAAAAGATTATCATCGCATGGAAAGATTTTAGTTACTTTGTTGTGTTAGAAATGCGTAAGCTGATATTTTCCTACATTAATTGTGACACAATGCCGCCGTGTGTGATTCACGGTAATTATGTATGTAGCATGTGCAGTCCTGTAGCCTCGTTCTAAACGCGGCGTTTAATGTAAGCGTTTGCATTCTAAGTGTATTTCCAATCAATATGCTGGCTTGTTTGTTTATATTGTGACTAATGGTTTTCTGGCATTTTCTTTGTAGTTAATAGATAGTTATTAATCTTTGTCCAGCTATTTTTTCCATTGCAGAGAATGACGGGACGAGCATGACATTCGCCTGATGGTAAGCGATACGACCGCTCATGGACAGAAGCAAAACCAAACACCGTGAATTAATCAATGCTTGGCATTGCACTTTGCTCGCCATCCTGAGACATGTGATGTTAAGTCTAATTAGTTCCAGTAGTTACTTTGGCTACAATGTCATTGAAATGCGAACACAACAGTTCACTTACACTGCTGTTTGCCGGGAGAAGTAGACATTGCAGCGGTACCTACCCAGCATTTATAGAATGTACTCTGTGCTACCCAGGCAGCCTCTCACATATGAGAGACCTACTATTAGTAATTACATAAGTACACCCATCATCACATGCATAGTCCTGACCCCACACTGATATCGAGTCTTGTGTCGAGGGTATCAGAAACCACGACAGACTTTTCAGTCACAAACCCGAAACAAATCGCACGCATCGCATGGAGCGCACAAAAATGTATCTCAATGCGGGGTTCACAGACGGCGCTAACCAACTACGCCACGGAGACTATCAAAATTGGATGTTTAAATTAAGGATTCCGTTTTTAATAAAATGATTTTAATATCCCATTATACCCGAAAAGTGTACCTAAACTGAGTTTGTTACACATCTCTACAATTGCCATTACAAATTGACGTAACTCAAATTAAAGTAGATATGTAAGAATGCCGAAAAATTTCCGTACATCTAACCGTGACCCGTAGACAACGTGGAAACTTCCCAGATGTTGTCGAAAACCGTTTCATAAGCAGCAAAGGTCAAGGACCCGATTGTTTGTTTTCTTGCGAGTGAATGCGCACTTGCACAACAGTAAAAGTGATTTGCGCGGAGTCTCGGGTTCGGTCCAGTGAATTTATTTTTTATTCTTCATAACTATTTTGTGTCGTTAGAACTGTCATATTTTTACCTTTTATTTGTTATTTTTTTTATTGATGTCCTCCGTGGAGCAGTTGGTTAGACGTCGGATGTGAAATACCGCTTCAATGCTCGGTGTCGATGCGTGCAGTCATGGCTTACACGAGTTGCAGTGGCGGGTGAGCCGAGATTCGAACCCGAGACCTCAGCTTTGTAATCGTATAGTACCGACCTACTACTACCAACTACGCCACCGAGGCAGTCGGACAAATCTTTCAATCATAAAATTAAATTTGACTTGGTTACTCATGCCTTTTGCCATAAAAGCAGAGCTGTGCCAAACTTAAAGTTCAAATAGCGACGTTGCACACGACAAGTCAAGCACTAAACCAAACCAGTGTGTTGCTCAAATGTGGCCCAATCTGTACCATGGCTGCGAAACGAAGGCCGGCCCACTTACAAAACGTTGCACACTCCTCTCTTCAACCGGCATGGTAGTCTTTCACCAATCATATTTATCGACGTCTTTCTAAGAGCAAAATAAAATAGTTCTGAGTTAAAAAAAAAGTTTTTTTCGTCAAATCAATTTTTTAGTCTATGATTGGTATTTTTTAAATATACTTAATTTATTTAAAATTTCCTATAGACGTACAACATAAAATGCATGGTATTATGTAGTTAATCAAATTTCGATAAGACGATCAATCGTGCTGTCTTTACTGTGATTCCGTTATTGGCTGCATATTACCTTGGTCACTTTCACATTTTCGCGACTTGTTCACTATTTTTTTTTATTGCAATGAATGGCGAGACGAGCATCCCATTCGCCTGATGGTAAGCGATACGACCGCTCATGGACAGTAGCAAAACCAAACAACACCATGAGTTACAAGGCAATGCTTGGAATTCCACTGCGCTCGCCATCCTGAGACATAAGATGTTAAGTCTCAATATGTCCAGTAGTTACTCTGGCTACAATGCCCTTCAAACCGGAACACAACAGTGCATTTACACTGCTGTTTGGCGAGAGAAATAGACATTGCGGTGGTACCTACCCAGGCGGCCTCTCACATATGAGAGACCTACCACCAGTAAATTTTAAACTAAGCAATTACTTTAAAAAATATGGCAATGCCTATGATAGAGAGTTGTTTATTAAAATCACCGTGATTTATCAAAATATATACCTAATTTTAAACATTCATCTTTAAAATAAAAAGCAAGTTTTCCAAGGATTTCATTCAGCCAGTCTTCAAAAATAATCAAACATAATCTATGCGATTTAATCGATACTTTACGTTATAATCAATCGTTTTTAACCATATTTTATTAAGTCTTATACAGGCATCATTCGACTTAATCGATAGATTCTGATTGACAAATTACGTAAATAATTATCTAACTATAGTATTGCAGTTGGTATGAATGTTTCGCTCGATTAGGTCAAGGTGTGTGCATCGTTTGTGATTCGAATTTTAAAGTTTGCATTATGTTCAGGTATAGTTGGACGGTATGGCAAGTGGATTCGATTTTAAAAAATATTTAGCAATCCTTTCTTTATAGATGTTATTTGTATCAGTTTATATTAACAGTTTAGTGGCTTAAATAAGCTGTGGACCGTGGAATCCTTGGTTCTGTTCTCAGATTGTGTGATCATGTTTATTTAAGTTTTAACGCGATAATATTGTTCTATTTTACCGTAAAATATGATCTTTAATAAAACTATGAGGCTAAATATCATCCTGCTACTCACTTATAAAATTAAATCTATTTCTATACTTTTTTTTTTAAAGATTGCATACTAGTTTATTATTGTTGTTGTGGTAAGTTGTGGTATAAGATATTATAGGTATCTCGAGTACATCGAAATTAATTTACAATTTTTAACTTATTACAATTATTTATTATTTACAATTCCTGTTCATCCAAATGTTGCCAGGAATAAATCACTCAAGCGATATTATTGTCACCCATTGTACCATTTCATTTTAATTTTTATATTTAATCACACTTTATGGCCTAACCAGTCTCAATCGATTCCCTCGATTGTAGAGTAGGCCCGTGCCCTGCAGTGGGACGTATATGGGCTGATATAGATATAGATGTACCATGAGATGAACAATAAAGAGCATAAATAATAATAATGATTGGCGAAATGGTTGCTACCATACATGGATATTACATAAAGTGATAAAATGCTCAAATGTATTAACCTGCTCTCGGTCTGTGCATCGGTGCATGTCCTTATGCGTTAAAAACTTTCTCGACTCAGTTGTGCAACTTATAAACTACGTTATGCATCGTCTATGGGGATATTTACTTGTAAAAGTTCTTTCGTAATCTCCTTAAGCACTTAGCTATTGAGATAATAATTATTTATGTATGCACCACTTAGAGAGAGATTGGAGAGGAAGAGTCCATATACGTCCCACTGCAGGTCACAAGACTCCTCTCCAATCGAGTCCTCTCTAAGTAAGAATAAAAATATGTGCAGGAAGCTTAAGCAAAGTGAGAACAAGCGGTTTTACCACTGCAGTTGATTTGTGCTTTACGTTGTAGCCAGAGTAACTACTGCATATAATGAGACTTATCATCTTATGTTTCAGGAGAGCGAGCTCAGTGGAATGTTGGCATTCCTTCGTAATTCATGGTGTTGTTTGGTTTTGCTACTATCCATGAGCAGTCGTATCGCTTACCATCAGGCGAATGGCATGCTCGTCTCCAATCATCGCAATAAAAAATAAAATCTTCGTGCATATCTAGGTCACTGCATTAGTAAATCAATAAAATTTGTAATAACAATTTGGAATAGCCCTGATTAACTTTACTCCGCCTCATAAAAATTGTCAAAAAATGCCAACTTCATTAAACTTTCTTCGCAAAAAAATCACAATTTCATACTGTAGTGTTGTCATACTGTCCCCGCTCATACAACGCACACATTGCTATGTGTGGTCCGTCGCGAACCTTGCCCGGTTATTGCTTCGGCCCTGAAGTAATGCTTCGACCCGCCGGTGACAAAGGCAGATTAGTGACTTACTGCCATTATATCCCAAAATGCCTATCCCAATTACTAAAAGGATAGTTGAGGATAAAGGACAGTGGTAATTGTTTCGAGAGGCTCTGTGGCGCAGTTGGTTAGACGCCGGCTTTGAAAAGAGACGCAGCGGGTTCAATCCCCGCACCGAAACAAATGTTTGGGGGCCGTCCATTAATCACGTGAGGCTCGAAAGGGGGGGAGGGGTTTTAGCAAAAATCACGAAACATCACAAGAGGGGAGGGGGGTGTAGTAAGATATCACGTGTATTTATTTTTTCGTCAATGCGCGATTTCTAAACCGAAAATCGGCGTGTAGTGTGAACTTGACTCGTCGTTATCAGGCAACGAAAGAAGTCCTACATTGTACTTTACTTATACCTTTATTGAAAGATGATATTCAAAAAAATTAAGATTATTTGTAGGTACTAAAAAATACACATAATTTTGGGTGGGGGTTAGTCTTAAGCCCCACCACGTATCACTTAGGGGGAGGGGGGAGGGTTAAAAACATCACGTGATTAATGGACGGCCCCTTGTGTGATCCACAGGTATTTGTTTCGAGTCTGGGTGTTTGTGAGAGCGAGAAGTGTCTTGTAGTTTCTGATAATCGACACAAGACTCGATCTTAGTGTGGCGTCAGGACTATGTATGTGACTGTTGGGTGTATTTATTTATTTAATATTGTCGAATGATCCATCACTTCCTGCTATATGTAAGGAATGTGAGTAAAGATTATCTAGCTGTGTTATACAAGTATGACGTAATGCATCTACGGGCGTATGCAAGCGTTTGCATATTTCATACCAACGATAATTGCTAAACCTATATGCCTTATGAAATAATCATTTAGATACTATAATATTGACTTAACTCAACGTAATTTTAAACAATAAAACCACTGGAAGGAAATTATTATAAATGAAAATAATAATTATGAAACGAACAATATAAAATATTTATAAATTCTAATTTAAATTAATTAAATTAAATACAAATTAATAAATACACCCAACAGTCACATACATAGTCCTGACCCCACACTAAGATCGAGTCTTGTATCGCGGGTATCAGGAAATATGAGACTTTTCGCTCTCACAAACACCCAGACCCGAAACATATACTTGTGGTTTACACAAACATTTGCCTCGGTGCGGGGATTGAACCCGCGGCCTCTCGTTTCACAGCCGGCGTCTAACCAACTGCGCCACAGAGCCTCTCGAAACAATTACCACTGTCCTTTATCCTCAACTATCCTTTTAGTAATTAATATTTTAAATTATTATTTTAGTCTCATCATGTAGCATTTACCTACGTGTACTGTGAACTGTGAGGTACCAAGTTCTATTCCAAGGTTGGGAAGTCCACTTTGAGATTTTGGAATCGAACGTGATTTGACTGGAATTGAAAATTGTCCTTATAACGTTGACGTCAAGTTGAATCATAAACTGAATCATATTTGTGCAGTTTGCATATAAATTATATTTCACCAAATCTATCTAGACTTATATATATATTTTAGACCACAAACTTCAGGTTACAAGGCGTTTGTTTTGTTTATACTTATTATTATGAACATACACATTAAGCTTTTCAACAATTATAAAATTAAGAAGATTTGACTGCCTCGGTGGCGTAGTTGTATTACGGTACGGTTACAAAGCTGAGGTCTCGGGTTCGAGTCCCGGGTCGGGCAAAGTGATATTGGATTTTTCTATTCACTATCAGCCCGGAGTCAGGAATTTGTGCCCGATATAGCGATGGGCTCGCCCCCTATCACATCGTGGGACGAAACATACAAGGCAAAATGTGGGTGTCCTGTTGGCGCCTCTGCCTACCCCTTCGGGGATAAAGGCGTAAGTTTATGTATGTATGTATTTAATCTGCAAGTGGTGGTCACTCCATAGCCCCTTCTCGATTCGAGCAATAGTTTCAGGAGTGAGCACTTCTTTCGGTTGACCGTCATGACCGTTGTCTTCGATGGCTTCGCTCCCGAGACGAAACTCTTTTCCAAATTTCCACTGTGCTTTAAGAGGCGGCTCTGTATACACACATGGTACACACCAATTATTTTTTTTTTATTTATGCAGGATAGGCCTTTCTAAAACAGAAACTTCATGACACTCCGACACTCGATCATCGACGTTTTGAAAAATACGTGACCCTTGTTGTTTGAACTACTGTTGAACAGAGACTACACTTTCCAGGGCGATGGGTATTTATGCATAAAGTATTCGATAAACGTAGTATACGATGCAATAAAGCATTCATTGATATGTCGAGTAGCACTATGTCAGGCCAGTTCATTATTGAACCAACCAAGGTATAGCTAGGAATAGCTTGTATTTCCGGAACCTGATTGCGGGATAGACGATGCCAATCAAAAAGACCCGGAGATTTTAGTTTTTCCTACTCCACTTTGTTTTGTGCAGTTACTTTGTCGAAGTTGTCATATTTATGTCGAATTCAACGAAACTTTTATGAAATGTTAATAAAATTCAACACACTATGGATTTCACAAAATTATGCCAGCTGTACCTCCCTTAAAGTTTTAAAAGGTAAAAGGTTATACATGAGGTTTATGATTCTGGAATAAATCGAAAAACTCATGAACATATTTTCTCTACCATGGTCGTCTGGACGAGATCGCCAATAGCGATAAGACCGCCAAATGTTCACTTATTTATAAAGTCTTTCTGTTATATTTGTTTTTAACTTTATTATATGGTTTTCAATAAAGGGTTGTGTATCTGATATCATATTCAAGACATTACGCTCGTGAGCCTTCATACCACAAAACCGCTGGGGCAGCTATTACAAAGTTGCATTAAACAATTAAAAATATAGATTGGCACATAATTATGCACTAATGTCATTTGAATTTCGAGAGGTATAACCGGTAGAACAAATTGCGGAATATTTAAACGATAATTAGGAAATACATAAATTTTCGTTTAGGTAACCTAGACTTTTAGAACGTTTGAGGTCAAATCTTCATATGTTTAATTAATGAAATGAAATTAAAACAAATGAGCTTAATATTTAAAAAAAATGTATTTTTCGACTTAAAAATATAATATTTAGGTAAGTTTACATAGATAAAGGTGACTACATAATAAAAATCGAATAAGTTTCAGCAACTAAATTTAATTTAAAAAGTCTAAGGTGTGAAATAAAAAGTTTTAACTTTCCACTGAACAAAAACCACATAACCGCGTATTAACGAAACGTATTACAAAACAAAAACAAAACGCAACTTACGTAAATTGTACTGCGCATTCACCAGGCTCGAGAGCACGCCGAAAAGTATTGCGTTCACAAACATGATCAAAAATAAAGCACGAATAAAACGTTTCGAAAAAAATTATTGCTGGCACGTCATTGGTCGGCGCGGTTACGTTACGGAACGGTTGCGTCGAAAGCTTGTTGCGACTGAATCGCGCGCGAGAATTGCCGTCGTATTTATCTGTTTTGGCGCGAACTGTTGCAAAATGAGCGGCGTCCAATGTACTATTGCTACAGTGTGTCAAGAATCCGAGATACGTGTGACAAAACACTGCAAAATATATATAATCACGAATGGCGGACATGGTAAGGTAATCCGGTATTAGACGTAAATTATACAATTATTTTTAGTGTTCCAATGTTGAAAGGAGATCGGTCGTTTTCCTATGAATATTGGGCCTAGTAGTGGAAACATGGGGGAGACAAATGAGAAATAGAATTAAATAATAAGAATTTTTTATCCTTCAAATAAGACATAGTCTTCTTGAGCTAGGATACGGGGTTTTTAAGATTTATCCTCTTAAAGTTTTACAAAATCTACCATTTTCTGCTATCTGAATACGTAATATCATAGTTGGCTTATATTTTAAGTTTGGGATGAGTATGAATATACATTATTATAAAGTACGTAAGCTTATCAAGGAAGACAGAAAAACACATTTGAATATTTAAAAGTATATTATTTTGATATCAGGCTTATTTTATGTAGTTAGTCACTTTGTCATGCGCTAGTTTAAAAAATATCTGAGGCTACCGTACACAATAATGAAAAAATAAAACAATGATTGAGTATGAATCCATTCAGACATTACAGCTCATGTAAGCCTTTAGGCCTTTACGATCGGTGTCTCGTAGTTGTTGGCTTCAGGCGCGCATCAATGATTTCCCGTAGTGTTTGCTTACATGACGATTATAAACATTTTAACTTATTTATATGCTATAGTATGGTTGGATCGAGGTAAGCAATTAACTGCAAGGGCCGCCGTAGAGAATAAACACAACACCCAGCCACAAAACGAAATTATATGATTTTCAAATTAATTCAATTTAAATACTCATTAGTACACGACGAATTAAACAATGCAATTTGACAGATAATAGTCTCGTAACAGATGTCAACTCTATGAATGTTGCTGACAAATACAAAAATGGTAAAAATATTTCATGATATCCTCATTTTTTTTGTAAATCTAATTCCAATGGTGTAGGATAAAAGTAAATAGAGAAATGAATCTAAAAAAATACGCCAAATTTTTTGGTAATAAGAATTTGTTGTCCGCAGTTGGACCAAATCGACCGATCTCCTTTAATAATTGCGGGATTACCTACTAATATTTTTATTCCCTTACTTTAAAGCCTTTTAGAAATGTAGTATTTATTTTGTGAACAATCTTATTTTGTAATTAAATTGAAGGTTTATTTGACAGCCTCTGTGGCGCAGTTGGTTAGACGCCGGCTGAGAAACGAGAGGCCGCGGGTTCGATCCCCGCACCAACAGAAATGTTTGTGCGGCCCACTAATATTTCTTTCGAGTCTGGATGTTTGTGAGACCGAAAATTCTCTCGTAGTTGTAAATGTTGGTGGAACCAATAATAATCAACAATATGCAGGTTCGAATCACGTCGGGGTCACCAATGTAAGTGTTGGTGGATTCAATAATAATCAACAATATGCAGAGAATTTTATATACACTTACTAATATTATATACATCGCAAAACATGATATTAAAATACAATTTTAAGGAACTGGAATATAAGAAGAATCATAGCATGCGACTCTTCCATAACGAGAGTTCGATTAATACAGCGTATCTGCCATTATTTGTGTTGTGGCAAAATTAGGAACTAAAAATAAAAGGATATCCGTTGAACGCATTATTTGCCATATGCTTTTATAGTAGAAACAACGACCATTCATACTCTTAATATAATACATAAATAAATACACCCAACAGTTACATACATAGTCCTGACCCCACACTAAGATCTTGTGTCCTGGGTATCGGAAACTATCAGAGACTTTTCGGTCTGACAAACACCCAGACCCGAAACAAATATTTGTGGTTCACACAAATATCTGTCTCAGTGCGGTTCGAACCCGCGGCCTCTCGTTTCGTTTCTCGTCTAACCAACTGCACCACAGAGGCTGTAATAGTAACATCATGTTTTTTTTTTTTTTTTTTTTTTATTGCTATGAATGACGAGACGAGCCTGCCATTCGCCTGATGGTAAGCGTTACGACCGCTCATGGACAGTAGCAAAACCAAACAACACCATGAGTTACAAGGCATTGCTTGGCATTCCACTGCGCTCGCCATCCTGAGACATAAGATGTTAAGTCTCGATATGTCCAGTAGTTACTCTGGCTACAATGTCCTTCAAACCGGAACACAACAGTGCATTTACACTGCTGTTTGGCGGGAGAAATAGACATTGCGGTGGTACCTACCCAGGCGGCCTCTCACATATGAGAGACCTACCACCAGTAAATTTTAATGAAAATAGAAGAGAGGAATAATTTTATTACTTTTCGCAATAACACTTCTGTATCTGTATCAGCCCATATACGTCCCACTGCATGGCACGGGCCTCCTCTACAATCGAGAGAATCGATTGAGAGTGGTTAGGCCATATAGTCCACCACGCTGGCCTAGTGCGGGTTGGCGGACTTACATACCGTAGAAATTCTTAAAATCGCTACGGTATGCAGGTTTCCTCACGATGTTTTCCTCAACGTTAAAATGCGTGGTGATTGACTATCCATACACACATAACTCCGAAAAGTCAGAGGTGTGCCTTGGTATTTGAACACGCGACCACCGTGAACATGTAGGCAGCCGCGTCTGGTCCGTTACCAACAGGCCACCACGCACTTAATAATACTTATTAACACTTCCCGCAACAGAAAATTGTAGACGATCTACTAGGCTAAGGCCTCTACGCTGGTGCAGCGAGGCTTGGCAGACTTTCAGCCTTATGTATAGATAGTTTAAAACCTATTTTAGTTATCGAATGTTTTGTTTTCACTCAATTTAAAAAGTCGATCAAAAGGTAAAAAACATTCGATAACTAAAATAGGTTTTTAAACTTTCTATGAATAAGGCCGTTAACATACCGTAGAAATCTTGTTAATATCTTTATGGTAAGCGGTTTACGGTACAATTGCACAAAAAAAAATCGGTATTTTTTATATTGCCGATTCTCTTTTTTTTTTATTTATTCGAGAAGTATAGGAGTACCCATGATTGAGCTTTTTTATATGAAATTATCTTATTTACATAAAAGTTGTTTTAAGTTTTCCTAATATGTTTAAAACTACAAAAGAACTATTACTTTTGTAGCAATAAATAAATTAATGGCGGTCCGCGGTGTTAATTTTACGATCGCAAAAATTTACTACACTCGACTTGATTACTTACGACTTAGCTGATATTTACATTGATGCAACTTGAACAACGAACCCGGTACTAAATAAAAATAAATATTCATCTACTACAATATTTTTTGTGGATACTTCGAAGTAAATATCTGGAGGTCGTACAAAAAGCGCGGCTGACGTCATCGAAGAAAATATCTTAACATACCGCTCATCCAATGGAACAACGACGTAATTACAAAAAGTCGAAAATGACTTTTGAATGTCTTATTGAAAAGTTTTCTTGAGTTTCTCATGAAGTTATTGTAAATGATCATTGATTAATACAGTTACTTACATTAATATTAAAATAATTTCATCAGAATGATTGGAAATACATTAGATTTTAAATCTCAAACTTTTAAAAAGTTCTCCTGAAAAATAGCTAAGACGTAATTACGTCATTTTTCTATTGGATGAGCGATACATACATACATAAACTCACGCCTTTATTCCAGAAGGGGTAGGCAGAGGCTCCACCAGGACACCCACATTTCTCTTTGTATTTTCCGTCTCACGATGTGTCAGGGGGCGAGCCTATCGCCATATCAGGCCCAAATTACTGACTCGGGCTGATATAATCAATACAAAAATCAAGTATCACTTTGCTCGACCCGGGATTCGAACACGAGACCTCAGCTTTGTAATCGTACCCTAGGACAACTACGCCACTGAGGCAGTCAAAATATCATAACTAACGATTATAATATTATAAATACAGCCTAACATAACATAATAATATTATGTCATTTCTAAAATGATTCTTTGTCAGGCTAAAGAATTGCCCATTTCATTTTTATATGAATCGCCAAAACGGAATTATAACTGTATTTATCTGAATCATCTATTTCTTCCGCCTGAAGTGTTCCGTTCTCTGTTGTGGAACACAACACGGTTTGAAGGAACATTGTAGCCAGAGTAACTACTGGACATAATGAGACTTAACATCTTATGTCTCAGAATAATGGAATATATTGTTGGTCCTAGATTTGGACTAAGCTCGTCAAAACTCAATAAATGATGAGTCAAGTCTTTAAGATTTACTTTATTCTATTAATACCTTTTTATGGAATAGATTATAATATCTTTTAAATTAACATCATGAAGTCGCTGGATGCAGGTTGTTTCCACTAAGTCTTCGATGAGTGATCTAAATATGACTCAAATTCTAAAAATTAAATTTTCAGGCAAAGTGTGATCAAAAATCAGTAAAAATGTTGAAATAAAACTATTTTATACGGATTTTATCGCGATTTGGTTTAATTTTTACATTTTTTAACTTCCCGACGTTTCGATTGCTTTTCAGCTTTCGTGGTCACGGGGCAGACTGAGGTATTAGTCATCTGCTCTGTGACTGTTACAATTAAACTACCCTTAATTTTCAATTATTAAATTAAAAAGCTAATTTAAAAAGTTAACTAGTTGTTGCGATCCGATCTACGCAGAAGGAGCTCACTGTGTCTTGAGGTCTGGCAGCTGGTCTTTTGGGTTCCGATTTAATCAAATGTAGAATTGGATCCCATGATGGTGCAAGCTTCAAGCCATCTTCTCTATTGAAATTTGGATGTTTTTTAATTTCAATAGCCTCGCGAAACATCCTGGGCAGGAAACGGTGTTCTTTAGCAAGGATTTGGGGCTTATCAAAACGAAGGTAATGCTTGGAGCCTTCCTCAATGTGTTCAGCAACTGCAGACTTCGTTGAGCGTCGGTGTTTGACGTCAGCTATATGTTCTTTTACGCGGGTCCCTATGCTTCTCTTGGTTTGGCCGATATAAGAGAGGCCACAGTCACAATCTATTTTATATACACCCGGTTCTTGCAAAGGTATATGACACTTGACAGGTGGTAAGAATTGACTAATCTTCTTGGGCGGCTTGAAGTATGTTTTAATGGAAGCACGCTTCAGGATGTAGCCAATCTTGTCTGTGACTCCTTTGATGTAAGGTAGTATAACCGGGGCCCGCTCAACTGTGGCTGGTTTCACTCGGTTTCTGTGACGGCGGCGTGGAATTTGGAGCTTGTTGTCTCGCAGTACCTGCTTGACGTGTTGCAGCTCAGTCGCCAGGTGTTTCTCGTCACAGATTCCTTGTGCTCTCTGAAACAAAGATTTACCCACGGTAGCTAACTGTTTCGGATGGTGGTGAGATTCGCCGTTCAGATATTTATCTGTATGGGTCTTTTTCCTATACACAGTATGACCTAAGGACTGATCAGGATTACGGATTACTAAAACATCTAAGAAGGCAAGAGATTTGTTTTGTTCCAACTCCATGGTAAATTGAATTTTATTGTTAATGGAGTTGAGGTGATTTAAAAATGCAGTTACTTGGTCAGATGGTAAAATTGTGAAAGTATCATCTACGTACCGCTTGTAAAATCTTGGCGAGACCGGGGCTGTACTAAGGGCTGTCTCCTCAAAGTCCTCCATGAAAATATCGGCGACTACTGGAGATACAGGTGAGCCCATAGAGACACCATCCATTTGTACATAGTATTGATTGTTCCACAACATGTAGCCAGATGTGAGGCAATGTTTGAGTAATTCTGCATATTCTAGTGGCATGTCATTCTCTGTTAACTTCTTAGTGACAATTTTGATGCAGTCTTGTACTGGTAAGCTTGTAAAAAGTGACTGGACATCAAAACTAACCATTGTTTCATTGTCAGCTAATTGTAGGTGTTTAATATCACTGACAAATTGGTCTGAATCCTTCACAGATGCTCTAGTGTTTCCTCTCAGTGGTGAAAGCACTTGTGCTACGTGCTGAGCCAATCTGTAGGTTGGTGTGTCGATCTGGCTCACAATGGGACGTAGTGGAGCATTGTCCTTGTGTATTTTTGGTAATCCATACAATTTAGGAGGTTTTGCACACGATGGGATGAGTGACTTAGCGTTCAGATCTAACTTTTCGGAGTACTTGATTATTAAAGAGCTAGTGGCCTTTAAAATCCTGTTGGTCGGGTCTGATTTGACCATTTTGTATGTAGTGTCATCCGATAAGAGTTGTTCGATTTTGTTGTTGTAATCTGAAGTGTCCATCACTACCGTCGCATTCCCTTTATCTGCACAAATCAAACAAATCGCGATAAAATCCGTATAAAATAGTTTTATTTCAATGTGTAACATTCGCGTAAATCTAAGAAACCATTATGCAAACCAGTACGGACTGCAAATTGCAAACAAAATACGCCGGTTGGAGAATTTGAAAACTAAGCGCGCAAGAAATATATCATCCTTAAATTTCTTGAAGAGATGCCGTGATCATAATCTCATCCCCACGTGTGTGAAGATATCTCCGAAGAAAACCATACGAGGGAGCGCTAAAATTCTAAGCCAGGCGAGTAAAAAACTGTTACAAGCTACCATACATGAAACACGATCTGACCTACATTACTTAAATAATTGTATCGAAAAATCATCCAATGAGTTAAAGACAGTATTATCATCATTTGATTTTAAAAATTGCATGGACACATTAAACAAACGAGAAACATCTAAATATAACGAATGCAAAAATAAACACATAAATAAATATGATAAACTTTCATCAAAATCAAATGTCAAAAATTATAACAACTCCGAGTGCAGGCACGGAACGCACCCTAACACAGATAACACGCACTCCGGCGCAGACAAACAACGCGCGGTCATTAATCTGTCAAAACATACATTGGATGATAACACAGTTCAGGTTTTGTCAAGAGGTTTAAATTTTGCCGTAACTCCACGTAGGATACCGTATGAGGACATTATTTGTAACGTTGAGAACAGTCTCTTCATTAACAAATTGGAAAAGGAAGATTCGGAGGCGATACGTCAAGATATATCATCTTTATTACGACGAAACAAAGTGCCGAAACCAAATCTTCCAAAACATCTATTTATCGCTTTAAAGAACCTGCGATCTATGAAGGATTTAACTGTTCTCCGTGCAGATAAAGGGAATGCGACGGTAGTGATGGACACTTCAGATTACAACAACAAAATCGAACAACTCTTATCGGATGACACTACATACAAAATGGTCAAATCAGACCCGACCAACAGGATTTTAAAGGCCACTAGCTCTTTAATAATCAAGTACTCCGAAAAGTTAGATCTGAACGCTAAGTCACTCATCCCATCGTGTGCAAAACCTCCTAAATTGTATGGATTACCAAAAATACACAAGGACAATGCTCCACTACGTCCCATTGTGAGCCAGATCGACACACCAACCTACAGATTGGCTCAGCACGTAGCACAAGTGCTTTCACCACTGAGAGGAAACACTAGAGCATCTGTGAAGGATTCATACCAATTTGTCAGTGATATTAAACACCTACAATTAGCTGACAATGAAACAATGGTTAGTTTTGATGTCCAGTCACTTTTTACAAGCTTACCAGTACAAGACTGCATCAAAATTGTCACTAAGAAGTTAACAGAGAATGACATGCCACTAGAATATGCAGAATTACTCAAACATTGCCTCACATCTGGCTACATGTTGTGGAACAATCAATACTATGTACAAATGGATGGTGTCTCTATGGGCTCACCTGTATCTCCAGTAGTCGCCGATATTTTCATGGAGGACTTTGAGGAGACAGCCCTTAGTACAGCCCCGGTCTCGCCAAGATTTTACAAGCGGTACGTAGATGATACTTTCACAATTTTACCATCTGACCAAGTAACTGCATTTTTAAATCACCTCAACTCCATTAACAATAAAATTCAATTTACCATGGAGTTGGAACAAAACAAATCTCTTGCCTTCTTAGATGTTTTAGTAATCCGTAATCCTGATCAGTCCTTAGGTCATACTGTGTATAGGAAAAAGACCCATACAGATAAATATCTGAACGGCGAATCTCACCACCATCCGAAACAGTTAGCTACCGTGGGTAAATCTTTGTTTCAGAGAGCACAAGGAATCTGTGACGAGAAACACCTGGCGACTGAGCTGCAACACGTCAAGCAGGTACTGCGAGACAACAAGCTCCAAATTCCACGCCGCCGTCACAGAAACCGAGTGAAACCAGCCACAGTTGAGCGGGCCCCGGTTATACTACCTTACATCAAAGGAGTCACAGACAAGATTGGCTACATCCTGAAGCGTGCTTCCATTAAAACATACTTCAAGCCGCCCAAGAAGATTAGTCAATTCTTACCACCTGTCAAGTGTCATATACCTTTGCAAGAACCGGGTGTATATAAAATAGATTGTGACTGTGGCCTCTCTTATATCGGCCAAACCAAGAGAAGCATAGGGACCCGCGTAAAAGAACATATAGCTGACGTCAAACACCGACGCTCAACGAAGTCTGCAGTTGCTGAACACATTGAGGAAGGCTCCAAGCATTACCTTCGTTTTGATAAGCCCCAAATCCTTGCTAAAGAACACCGTTTCCTGCCCAGGATGTTTCGCGAGGCTATTGAAATTAAAAAACATCCAAATTTCAATAGAGAAGATGGCTTGAAGCTTGCACCATCATGGGATCCAATTCTACATTTGATTAAATCGGAACCCAAAAGACCAGCTGCCAGACCTCAAGACACAGTGAGCTCCTTCTGCGTAGATCGGATCGCAACAACTAGTTAACTTTTTAAATTAGCTTTTTAATTTAATAATTGAAAATTAAGGGTAGTTTAATTGTAACAGTCACAGAGCAGATGACTAATACCTCAGTCTGCCCCGTGACCACGAAAGCTGAAAAGCAATCGAAACGTCGGGAAGTTAAAAAATGTAAAAATTAAACCAAATCGCGATAAAATCCGTATAAAATAGTTTTATTTCAATGTGTAACATTCGCGTAAATCTAAGAAACCATCAGTAAAAATGTAATGAATTAATCTGTAATGTTTTCTTAGATTTACGCGAATTTTACACATTGAAATAAATTAAAAACATTGAATTAATCTGTATCTATATCAGCTCATATACGTCCCACTGCAGGGCACGAGCCTCCTCTACAATCGAGAGTACGATTGAGAGGGCTGAGGCCATATAGTCCTTCACGCTGGCCTAGTGCGGGTTGGCGGACTTTACATACCATAGAAATTATTGCATATCACCATGGTATACAGGTTTCCTCACGATGTTTTCCTTCAACGTTATCGTGCGTGGTAATTGACTATCAATACACACATAACTCAGAAAAGTCAGAGGTGTGCGCTGGGATTTGAACCCGCGACCACCGTGAACATGTAGGCAGCCGCGTCTGGTCCGTTACAAACAGGCCACCACGCACATTAGTTAATACTTATTAGTTATTAATAATGCAATCGATTTTAAGCATGGCTATAAAACTCTAAAATGGCAATAGAATATTATTTTTATAAAAGTGAAACAATAGTTACAGAATAAGAAACTGATTTTATTTTATTAGAATACAATAATTTATTTATTATCAGTAAAATGTGTTAATTATTTACCTTATAAATTCATTGACATTTAAGATTTTTTTTATTCCGTCATTTGTAGCCTTGCAATAATTGCCGCAAATAATCTAGATTTTTTAATGTTTCAAGTAATTCAAAGTATTTTGAATACTACACTGGCATAGCAGTTATTCAAATAACAATCTTATTGTGTAAACTATAGGCATTATAATAGAATGTCAAAATCATGATGTCAGATGTTTAATGAGGTTTTCTATTATGGTAGGCTCATAACGTGGTATTAATATATGTGTAGTAAATATTTACATAGTGTTCTGTTCTATTGCTGAGTCCGGAAGTGTAGCCAGTTCTGTCTGACAAGGTTATGTTGTGAAATAGCATCTACAGAATCCATAATACGCTTCCTTCAACATATTATTCACCATTTCGTGGCAAGTAAAATTGCTAATCAATTTATTATAATAGCCTAAAACAAAGTAGCGCGAATATGTAATTTCCATTTATCTATTTTAGTATTTATTTATATATTTTCACGGAAAAGTCATTGATCGGGTAACTCGTGACAAGTTATACTAATAGGAGTGCTACCAACATTACGTAGATAAAATATCTACGTTTTGCAGACGCAAATGTATGGCAGTTATTTTCAGCTACCAACGATGCTGAACGGCGTTGTCCGCCCCGTAACCACGAAAGCCGTAAAGCAATCGAAACAACGGGAAGCTAAAAAATGTAAAAATCAAACCAAATCCGCGATAAAATATGTAAAAATTAGTTTTATTTCAATAAAAAAACAAGTTAAAAAATACAAGGGTTGAGGCATTGCATTGTCCATGAACATAGTTGGAACCTCTCAAATTACACAGTTTTTTTTATATTTCACACACAAAAAGTTAACTAAATCATCGAGATTCCGCAATAATAATATGGACAGGTCTGAACTCTGAAGGGTCGCTCCAACCCTTTATCAAGCTAAATATCGGCTTACTTCCCACCTTAAAAGTCTTTTAAATGTAAATAATATCGTCCTCATCCATCCGTTTATAACAATCTTCATTTCTACCAACAAATTCTTTGTATCCTTTTTGGTATTTCAACGCTAAGGAATTATCTGGTTGCGCTTTACTGAACAATGAATTCCCACTGAAATCTAGTTTAATAACACCAAAATATACCTCTTCTAGATTAGTTCTATCTTCTGTTCTTTTCTCTTTAATGATTAAAGGCTCTTTAGCAGGCAATAGAAGCATCGTATCTTTTAACTCTTCACCAAGCTTCACCTTAGCTTGAATGGTTCCGTTGATTTTGTTACTGTCGCGGAGTTTCAGTTCCATTGGCAGGTGGCATTCGACGCATCGCACTTTGTTGTTATAGTCAGTGTTCAATGGAACGGGAAATAGTCTGTCGTTCAAATAAAATCGATATACGCATTGGTGATTTCGAAGCACCGTTGCGTTTCCAGCATTACTGATTCTAGATTTTGCTGAGTGACACTCGAAATAATTGTTTTGTCGAAATTCCTTAAGGCTTTTGATGGTGTCTTCATCGTCAACGTCTAGGAATTCATTTTCCGATTGTGATTCTTGGTATATTCTGAAAATGGTGTCATCTGAAATAGTGTGGGTCTCTGACATTTCCTTTATAGTGTCAAGTGATGTTTTTTTGAAGTTATTTTCGCCTTCCTGCACCGATTCGGTTGAGAGACCGAAGTTCTTGTTCACGTAGTATTGTTCTACTGATTTATTTCTGTTATTTTGAATTGCTTTTGTATTAGATACGTTAGGAGTCATTTTACGTCTGGCAATTTCACGTTTACCTTCGTCGTTTCTGTTTTGTAGGTTATCACCACATTTCTTACAAAGATCAAATGGCTTGCCAGTTCTTTTGTTGCAATACGACTCTGATTTTGTTGTTTTCTTTATTTTTGTTGGTGTATTAACAATCACTCCAGCTGATGAACTTTTGCCGTCGTCTGAAGAAGTCAGTTTCTTTGAGATAAGTATTTTCTTTGGTATAATAACTCTACTAGGTAGTTTGGTAGTCTTTGCACAGTTACGATGGTTTGTCGTATGTCTGTCGCAGCTTTTTAAAGCTGTATTACTTATTTTACTGGACATTGTTGTGGACGCAAAGCGATAAACTTATTTTTGTTTTGCATCTGTTGTCATGGCGACGCGGCTCGTCTATTGTCATGCCTACGATAAATAATTGATTTACTGATATATTTTGGCTTTTAATTTCTTTTTAAAAGTAAATGAAAATGTATAAATAAAGCGGTTTTTAATAGAAAATTTAGTCATTTCAAGAATATGTATTAAGGATAAATTAAACTTGACTGTTAGTGATTGAGCGGCATCTATCGGAGAGTAGAAAGACTAACGGGGTTGAGTGAGTACAACATATATAATATAGATGGCGTTCATTCTAACAGTTTTATTTTATAGCAATCAACGGCGAGACGAGTATGCTATTCATCTGATGGTAAGCGATTCGATCGCTCATGGAAACCTAGCAAAACTAAACAACACCATGAATTACAACGCATTGTTTGGCATTCCACTGCGCTCACCATTCTGAGACATAAGATATAATAAGTTTCATTATTTGATTAAGTTTTATAAATATGTAATTTTTGTGCGAAATCTATCACTACCTTTATTATTATTTATTTTTATTAATTTTATAATTTTAAACAGTTAAAATGACTTACTGCCGTGCTCAGAGACATTATCCCACAGAACATTATGGTTTAGCTTTCACTTTGACAGTGTCATCGCCATAAATTTGTGACGTATTTGACATTGCCTGATGTATTGGATTGACGTTTTCAAAGTCAAAGTTATGGGCAAAATTAGTTTGTGCAGGTGGCCCTTAATGTCAATTAAATCATTACAAGTGCAGATTTTACAAAGAGAATCTATACTAAAAAACGATATAATTGATATTAAACGTCTCTGAGTACGGCCATAAGCTACTTAGCTTACCCATGTGTTTCGACTACCTGTTTAAAGTAACGTTACATAAAGTCGACGTGGGTAACACATTATTAATTATTTATTTATTTATTGATTACTTCATTATTAAAAATCTCATTCAACTGTTAATATTGGAAATCGAGAATGCAGCTGCGCCAATGTGAATGATTAACAACTTTGTGAAAAGCGAAAGCGAAGTTCAACGGATACGGAAAGGTATATTGGTATTTTGTTTAACATTATTAATTTATATTCACAATATACTTAGTTCATGATCTTACTGGTGGTAGGTTTCAGATGCTCACACATAACTCAGAAAAGTCAGAGATGTGTCCTGGGATTTGAACCCGCGACCACCGTGAACATGTTGGCAGTCGCGTCTGGTCCGTTACCAACAGGCCATCACGCACTTTTTTACATCATCATCATAATATGCAAATTGTAACTCGACAAAAGTCGACAAGGTGGGCCTTGCTGGGCATCAGTGATTTCTAATTAGTGGTCAGGTCACGAACCCGCGTGCGTGAGGTCGCGATCACTCGGGCGACTAAGCACACGTGACGCGGCGGACATCTATCAAACTTTCTTTGCACAATTTAATTGGTGGAACGTTTAATTGGTTTGAAAAGCTATTCGGCTTTATTTTTAGTTTCACAGTTCATTGGAAATTGGTCTTTATTTAAATGGTCTACGAGTAAAAAGAAAAAAAGTAAGTATTGTAATAATTACAGACTAATAAATAATTCATTACCAACAATTTATTTAAGTATTTAAAATATTACAAAATGAGAATGAATGCTATAACTAATTGTAGTAATTATTCTAGTGTTTATTACTTTGTTACGATGCAGTAATTAAGTCATGCATATTGCAAGCCAAATGCGTGGGCCAAAATTAAACCATAAATAATATTAACTTTTATTAATCTAGAGTAAAAACAATTATGGAAAACGTATCATAGTGATCCACACAGGTAATTCGCGTTTCAGCATCAATCTGCGTACAATATTGATAACTTATTTATTTGTTAACACATAAATTGCTAATTTGATTTGACCGGTTCCTGAGCAAGTTGAAAAACGAAAGTAGGCAGAAATACAGTGCATATGGTTTCAGACAGGTTGAATTAATTATTAAATTACTGGACATCACAACAATTACGATCGCATTGCAGTAACTTTATCGTGCCAGTTTATAAAATATCTGACCCATTTTCAGGGCCCTGAATTTTGAAAAATAAAATTTAATTTTGCAATCTTAAGGTTGGTAATTCCGACGACCACACAGTTCCTGGTCACCACACATACCAGCCCGCTGCGACCACGCTGGGAGCGTCGCTTGCCACTCGTGTTCTAATGTGCGTGCGAGCTACCCGCCTCTACCGTCTGTGGCGTCTTAAGCGGAAAAGCAGGAAAATTTGGAAGATTTTCCGGTAACATGAAGAGGACTCTGTTGTTCGCGATTTTTGTATTGGTAAGTTTTTTTTGGCTGTATGTTTTGCCGTCCTTTGTTGGTTGGGAATTAGCGTTAAGAATGTAATTTAAAATTGGAACGTTACTAATATATTTTTATGTTGGTGTAATTAATTAATTAATTAGTAATTGTGTAATTAAACTGGTGGTAGGTCTCTCATATGTGAGAGGCCGCCTGGGTAGGTACCACCGCAATGTCTATTTCTCCCGCCAAACAGCAGTGTAAATGCGCTGTTGTGTTCCGGTTTGAAGGACATTGTAGCCAGAGTAACTACTGGACATATTGAGACTTAACATCTTATGTCTCAGGATGGCGAGCGCAGTGGAATTCCAAGCATTGCCTTGTAATTCATGGTGTTGTTTGGTTTTGCTACTGTCCATGAGCGGTCGTATCGCTTACCATCAGGCGAATGGCATGCTCGTCTCGCCATTCATTGCAATAAAAAAAAAAAAAAAAAATTAAAATTAATTATTCAGTTCAATGGAACTAATTTGTATGGATCATTAATGTGCACAAATTAGTCTTGGGGTTTAGGATTTGAGTTCTGAATAGGGTACTTTCCTTTTTAATAGGCCATTGAAATCAGAAAAACAGTGGTGCTAGAAAAAGACAGCTTAACATTTTTCAGTTCATTTTATCGTTGGTCAAATTTTGGGCTTAGTTAAAATCTGTGTTAGTTTATTTAAAATATTGGGTTTCCGACAAACCAGCATAATAATGCTTTCATAATAATTTAGAATTCGAACCAATATGTCACCAGTAAAAAGTACCCAGGGCGGTAATCGAACCCGCAATATTTCGTATCTCAGCTGGCTGAAAAGCCACTGCGTCGCGTCTTATAGGCTGTCAAATATATTTTAAAGAGAAATTGTAAAGATAAAGACCGATAAAAAATCTACAGCCCTTTATTGTTCCGTTACATGTGTTACTGGTTTTCTCCAAAATAAGGACGACATACTTTCCTTAAAGAATGCAAAAAATGCTAAGGAGAACTTTCGCCTTAAAACCTTAAAAAAATGATGACGAAGTTTTTTTTACCATGTCAATGTTTAATTATTTTTGACTACCTGTAATATTGGTAAAAATGCCGACAACGTGATATCGTAGGTTCGACCCCTGCTCAGTGAAAAATATCTGTGATTTACAAGTCTTTGTTTCGGGTATTGGTTTGGAAACCCAAAAGTTTCTCGTAGTATTTGATACCCACGAGACAAGATTTGTATCTTCATTTAGGTGAACATGTGTGTAGTGTTAGGTGTATTTATTTACTTTGGTCGCGGGTTCAAATCCTAGGGCACACCTTTGACTTTTCGGAGTCATGTGTGTATTGATAGTTAATCACCACGCAATATCGATGATGAAGAACATCGGGAGTAAACCTGCGAACCATAGCGATTTGCAATAATTTCTATGTTATGTAAAGTCAGCAAGCCCGCACTACGTCTGCGTGGTGGCCTAACTCTTCTCAATCGAATTCTCCGTTGTAGGAGAGGCTCATGCCCAGCAGTGGGATGTATATTTTACCTTAAAAATTGTTTTGGATCTAGCCAAATAATTTTTTGGCTTTCATATCATAGAATAAGGTAAATTAAAGCCATTGCGCAAAAAATTATGAAAGGCCTAAGCAGATTCACCCTTATATGTTGGAGCCATCGATATGGGCTATCTATGTATTTTTGTTTTTATTCATTGATTTTTTTATTTTACATTTATATTATAAAAAATATATATGCATATCTGTATCTGTATCTGTATCTATATCAGCCCATATACGTCCCACTGCTGGGAACGGGCCTACTCCACAATCGAGAGAATCGATTGAGAGCGGTTAGGCCATATAGTCCACCACGCTGGCCTAGTGCGGGTTGGCGGACTTACATACCGTAGAAATTCTTTAAATTCGCTACGGTATGCAGATTTCCTCACGATGTTTTCCTTCGCCGTTAAAGTGCGTGGTGATTGACTATCAATACACACATAACTCCGAAAGTCAGAGGTGTGCCCTGGGATTTGAACCCGCGACCACCGTGAACATGTAGGCAGCCGCGTTTGGTCTGTTACCAATACCACGCACTTATAATTATGCATATAAAAATATATAAACAGAAGATCATCAATGGGCTCTTATGGCAATAAGGGCTATTTTATTATTATGATCACTAGTAAAATATGTCAAAAAACATCCAGTACTACGCTACGGTATCTTAATGATTATCTTCGCTGTTTTTATATTCACAATCAATGGTTATGTCGGTCAATGGTACAGATAGCTGCTCGCTCATAATAATCATCTAAATTGCTGTTTTAATACCAATTTATTTATGTAATTTGCTTATTAGACAACCTTATGTTAATGTGTATGGAAGTTAAATCCATACATATATAGAAGTGCGTTGTGGGCGGTGGCCTGTTCATAAAGGATAGGTCAGGACGCAGAGGCGGCGGTCGCGGGTTCAAATACCAGGGTTAGTTCTGACTTTTCGTTGTCTTGAAGCACTATGGTATGCAAGTTTCCTCCCGATGTTTTCATACACCGTTAAAGTGAGTGGTTAGGCCTATAAATACACACTGACACAATCGTCGAAATAACAGTGATGTTTAAGTGTCTCCGGATTTGTAAAAAACATTAAATTGATGTCTCAATTCGTGTTATGCTAATTTAATTAAAATAAAAAACCAAGCATTACAATGTCCTGGCATTATATTCACAAAACCTGTTGAGTAACTTTATAAATAGAATAATTAAGTATAGAGGGGATACAAATTGCTCGAAATCGACAGCGTCCGTGGCGCAGTTGTTTAGATGCCGGCTGTGAAACGAGAGGCTGTGGGTTCGATCCCCGCACCGAGGCAAATATTTGTGCGATCTACAGGTATTTGTTTTGGGTCTGAGTGGTGATACCGGAAAGTCTCCCGTAGTATCTAATTCAAGACTCGATCTTAGTGTGGGGTCAGGACTACGTATGTATTTATTTACTTTGGTTGTCTGGAAGAGATCGCTTATAGCGATAAGACCGCCAATTGTACACTATTTTTTAAATTTTTCTATGTTTTATCGTCTCTGTACTTTGTAGTGTTCAATAAAGTGTTGTGTATCTGTATTTATTTAAATACTAGCTTCTGCCCGCAAACTTTGTCTGCGTGATTAACTTTATATGGAATTACCCATCCCGTCCCGTGCCGTCCCGTTATATCCCGCCTGTCCCATTTCATTCTCACTTAAACCATGTAATGTAAATGCAACACATACCTACCAGTTTTTAAGTTGAACCTACAGCAATACAACTGTGAAAACCGCATCTCATTTGGTGCAGTAGTTTTTGCGTGATGCGCAAGCAAACATACAGACAGACAGACAGACAGACAAAAATTCTAAAAAAATTGTTTTGGCTTCTGTTGCTGTTATAAAGACCCATCGCGTTAAAATTTCTTAAATATCTTCCATGTACAGACATCGACCATTTACATTTTTATCATATGTATAGATAAATAAATTTATGTCATTAGTATTTGAGTATTAATAGCAAATCATGTATCTATTTATGATGATAATATAGATAATAGATTTTTAGATAATCTAGTTGGATCTCTATTGCAGTGCTTTAAATAAAATAAATCAATATTTTATTCTTCTCTATGATAATATACCTGAATAATTAAAGTATAATGTCAGGCTGTAGATATATTAAAATTGTTTTTTAATGCGTAATAATAGGAAATCCTTTAAGGAATGAATGAAATGGACTTTATAACCACATAACTCTAAGAGACTGTGATATTGTAGGCAAATATTACTGTTGATATATTGCTTATGATGATTTGTTTCTGAAGAATTTCGAAATTATTTGCATAATCTCGACGCGTGTGAAAGCTGTTTAGATAAATTGTGGAGTCAGGTCAAAAGCGAAGTTTAAGACAGGGGACGCATAAGCATTTTTTACATACATACATAAACTCACGCCTTTATCCCAGAAGGGGT
This sequence comes from Deilephila porcellus, assembly GCA_905220455.2. Taxonomy (NCBI): domain Eukaryota; kingdom Metazoa; phylum Arthropoda; class Insecta; order Lepidoptera; family Sphingidae; genus Deilephila; species Deilephila porcellus. The sequence goes on from LR999991.1 coordinate 11,918,640, forward strand.
AGGCAGAGGCGCCACCAGGACACCCACATTTCGCCTTGTATGTTCCGTCCCATGATTTGATAGGGGGCGAGCCTATCGCCATATCGGGCACAAATTCCTGACTCCGGGCTGATAATGAATAGAAAAACCCAATATCACTTTGCCCGACCCGGGATTCGAACCCGCGACCTCAGCTTTGTAGTCTTATCGTAGTACAACTACACCACCGAGGCAGTCAGGCATTTTTTATTATTCGTAGTTGTACCAATATGGTACAACTACGTAGTTTTGATTACACATAAATGCATGATAATAATTGATATTCTTTTGACGGGCTTTTGACTAAATACACCCAACAGTCACATACATAGTCCTGACCCCACACTAAGATCGAGTCTTCTGTCGTGGGTATTAGGAACTACGAGAGACTTTTCGGTCTCACAAACACCCAGACCCGAAACAAATACCTGTGGATCACACAAATATTTGTCTCGGTGCGGGGATCGAACCCGCGGCCTCACGTTTCACAGCCGGCGTTCAACCGACTGCGCCACGGTGGCTGTCACCTTAGCACCACATTGTAGCTTATAAACTGAGATCACATTCACACCTCGAACAGGAAAAATGTGTGGGTTTTAAAAACAACGTAACTTACCAATGCCAGAAGGAATTAGTAATTCAATGCAACTATTCGAGTAACCGATTTTTTCCGCCCCATTGATTATATCAGAATAATTTCGTTGCGGAATAAAAAATGTTTTGATGCTCTTCTCGAGGTTTCAAGTCGAAATATTTGTGCAATGCCCCACGATAAATGCAGTTAATCGCAAATAGGGTACTTATCTACCGGTGAGAAATGGTTTTAGATAATTATGCCGGCATAGATATCTTGGCCTAGCCGAAACCGTTTATTCAGGGCTATTTTCATTAGAGTATTTAAATTTTAACAGGAGGTTCAGAATCATCACTACAGTCAATTAGAATATTTTTTTTTAAATGAGAAAAACTAATATGGGACGTCTGTATTAACGTAATAGAACCCAAAACAATGATTTGTAAAATGTTTGTTTGTGCGGTTGTGCGCGATGAACTCAGAAACGGCTTAACGGATTTCGTTGAAATTTGGTATGGTAGCTGACACTCTGGATTAGCACTTAGAAGGCTCCTTATTATCCGATATATTTGTGACTTGTTTATACTCAATGGGATGGGATGGGACTGGATTACATGCCTTGAGTGAGAATAAGACGGGATGGGCGGGTTATAACGGGACGGGATGGGAAATTTCAAATAAAGTTAATCACGCATACGAAGTTTGCGGGCAGAAGGTAGTACGAGTAAAAAATAAATGTGGAAGTAAGCCAAATATCGGAGTTTATCAATTATCGTGTAAATCGAAAACATTAACTACCTTATTAATAAAAATAGATTTCATTTAAATATAATATTAATATTTGGACAGATTTGTGAAACCGGCTTACAAGTTCGATGACCCAAGACCAGTGTTATAGCGTATTAATTTGTAGTTATGCACATAAAAATTTGGGTCTAAAAGCAGTTTATATTCAGTTTGGAGTTAACCTTGTTATTCACAATTATAAATATTATAATTCCCACTTTATTAATATAAAATATTTTTAATGTATATAAAATATATATACATATTTACATGCCGAGGCTGAAGACCGAAGTCATCGATGATTAGGGTCCCAAAGTTAAGAACCGCCTCACAATAATAATTGTAGAATTATATAAAATACAACAGCGCATACTAATTATTATTCATTATTTTAATCTGATTCTTTTTAAAATATTTAATGACGTGAAATAGAGCTAAACAATGCTGTGTTGAAAAATATTAATTCTAATGTCCGTGGATTAGTATCGTGTGTATATTCGCGGGTATAAAATAGACATTTCGGCTCTATATACCTAATTAAATATATTTAAAATGAAATTAACATTTATTTCCAAGATTGGAATGAAGCCTGTATCCCTTCGTTTTACAGCCGGCTTTTGTCTATAGAAAAATACATACATACATACATAAACACACGCCTTTATCCCAGAAGGGGTAGGCAGAGGCGCCACCAGGACACCCATATTTCGCCTTGTATGTTCCGTCCCATGATGTGATAGGGGGCGAGCAAATCGCCATATCGGGCACAAATTCCTGACTCCGGGCTTATAATGAATAGAAAAACCCAATATCACTTTGCCCGACCCGGGATTCGAACCTGAGATCTCAGCTTTGCAATCATACCGTAGTACAACTATGCCACCGAGGCAGTCATATAGAAAAATAGATAAATAATTATAATCTACGGAAGTCATTACCCGTTGGAGATTATCATATTCTTTTGGGAATGAACAGGGAAGCGCCACACAATAAGAATTAATGTGTTGGTTATCTATCGCGGACTTATTAATATTAATCTAGGGTACGGTGGTGTGACAACCAAGTCCGGATCGTTGATGCATTGTTTCGTTTAACTGGAGGAGGAAGACAATGGCTGTATGTCCGTATTAGCCCATAAAATGTGTCCAACCTACTTGCGGCGCATGCACCACACATGAAGCAGCCGCTTCGTGACAGTGATAGTGCAGTACGCTTTATCGGATACGTTTATAAGTAATTCATTTTGACTTTTCGCCCTCAAACCGAAAGCAAATCGTCTGAAGTGACATTTTTGTAATAGTTCCAGTCAATGAACTAAATGTCGGTAGTGTGCTTTTAAAAATAGGGGCATTTTGTTTCTATGACGTGTCTCGTCTATCGGTAGAATATAAGTCAATGATACCATAGAAATTCTCACAAATCGCTATGATATGCATGTTCCTTCACGATGTTTTCCCTCAGTTATAGAGCGTAGTGATCGACTATCAAAACACGCATGACTAGAAAAGTCAGAGGTGTGCTTTGGTATTTGAACCCGCGAGCACCGTGAACATGTTGGCAGCTCCGCGTCTGGTCCGGTACCTACAGACCACCACGGATACTCTATCTAACGTTACACATTTAAACAAAACTTTTCTACTTTTTCTCTTTAAAATATAGCATCAAATTTAACACAGTGAAACATTTGAAGGTAGTGACTTTCTTCCGTCACAACAAAGCTGTTATTCTAATAGGCCCAGCCATGAAAATAACCTTGGGTTTATGTCGCCATGATACTAAACCAGTGTGTAATCTCGGTTCCGGCGGGTTTTATTATAGTTTTCCTGATACCATCTACAAGTAAAGTTGTTGTATGTTAACAGTTTTCATCACAAAGATAAGATCATTCTTGATTCTGGCTCGAACAACTTTTCTCTGGAGAAATCAGATTAATTCATGTTTTCACCTTTTATTATTAAAAAAACTCGTTCTTAATAATAAATAAATACACCCAACAGTCACATACATAGTCCTGACCCCACACTAAGATCGAGTCTTGTGTCGTGGGTATCAGAAACTACGAGAGACTTTTCCGTTCTTTTTGTTACCTTATGGAACATAGATTTCAATAAGTAAGATGGCTTTACTTTACTTTCCTGTAAAAAGATGTTTAAAGGGACCATTGTAATATTTTTCTAGAGAGGTGACAGCAAACAGAATGTGTGTAAGAAAAACATCGGTACATGTACCGATGTTAAATTATAAAAACATTTGAAACAATGCATTAAATAGATATTTTTTAAATTTTACTTGTAGTTCCAAATTTCTCCACACCCCAATAGATTTTATATGACTTACAGAAGCAGTACGCTGCAGAATACCACAATTATATTAACAGCACTTTTTCCATTGACAAAGTATCAAAACTTTTTCCAATGTCACCATCCACCACAGACCATTCACGAACATAATAAATGTATGATGACGCTTTTAATCATGCAATATTTTGTATCACGGCAGAAAGACATTCAGCCTATATGATAAACAATAATAAAATAGACGATTATCCGATAAAATGTGCCATTGTCAAACGTCGTCCTTACGTAGGTAATGTAGACGTGATCTGGTTAAGTTATCGCGGCATTGGCGCCAAGGATGAGGATGTTAGGGACAGAACGCGGTATAGCGACATCTAGCGGTGAGGGGGGAGGAACGTTTGTTTTGGTAATGGGTTACTAGGTTATTTTAAGTATTGATAAACCTTTATTAATGCGTGAGAAAATTTAAAAAGATATAATTCATTAATTCCTTTGTTGTAATTACTTATGTTCTTTGTTAATACTTTTATATTATTGTACTGATTTCATTAATTAATTGTACATATTTTATATTTAGATATGTTTGCTACAATTTTCCTGTGTTGTAAAATTTAAAATCTATTCTAAAAATCTCATATCAAAGCAGTATTAAAAGCTATGTGGGTTCCCCTACATCATTTTCTTTTCCATTAAAACAAAGTATGTACGATAAGTTTAATTACTAATAAAATTGAAAATCCCAATGTGTCTCGTTTAGATCTTAGCTCAAGATATCGACAATCATGTATTATAGGAATCCTAAAGGAAAAGATATATCCGTATAAAATTGAACTCAAGATATCTATCGGTTACGTATTATTACGACCCATAAAGTTGAAAAAATACAGCGGTATATTTGAAAAATATTGCTAGTCTAGCAACGCCCTCTGCAACTAAATTTATGAATATGAAATGAGGTTGTAAAAAAGAATATTTGTATTCGTAACATTTGTGTACGTGTTTATCGCCCTAACGTGTCTACGATATTGAGGAAAATTGTTATATGTTATGATATCTAATACTTTAGCGAATATTAAAACGAAATTTATATTACGCTGGGTGGTCTCTGGTATTTATAATGAAGTATAGTTGTTTCTCTATTTTATTGGATCATGGGTTTTACTTGATTTTTTTTAGTATACCTTGCTAAAAAGGTCGGGGAAACTGTTCTTGCAGTGTTAATATTAGTCTATGACTCTCAACAGCCTATAAAATGTTTTTGAGAATAAATTATGAGACGCTATGCTGTGAAAAAGCAACAAATAAAAAAAAAATACTAGTGAGGATACCACAATTTTCGTATTTATTTAAATAGCTCAAACAATGCTGCGCAATATTTTAAATTATAAAAGCTTGTTGCGGCAACTGGACGATAGATAGGGCTTAGTAACGTTAAGTGTATTCTTTAATTAAGCCGACTCTTCAATAAGGTTTATTACCAATTTAACATTCAATAGACTACAAAAATATACCTTCCATTGTTTAAAACAGCTATTTATATTATATTAATGCAAATAGAAAACAATCGTAATTATTTTTACATGTATCTTGTGTAATTTGAACCAACTGCCACTAGATGGCGCTATACTAAATAATCGATGTAATTTTTTTAATACTTTGGTGTTGCAGGCTTCTCAGCCATGCTGCAGCAAGTCGGTGATGGAGCCGGAGGAGTCGGTGGTGAGCGTGTACACCACCCACCCCACCACATATGGTACTGACCCACCTCTGAACGTCTACCACCAAATAGCAAGTAATATCGCCGAGAGGATCACTTCGCCAATTTACAGGTACCACTTGGTTATAATTATATTGTATTCTTTAGCAAGACCCCAAATAAATCGTCCTCTTTTGTATCTATCATTGACTATTTTTCAAGTGCATTTGCGAATCGTAAATGTCGGAACATACTCTCGATTGTAAGAGGCCCGTACATGGGCTTATAGAGACACAGGGATTATTTATTTCTTATTTGGATGCTGTTTACATCCAGTTGTTAGACAACTAACATTTCATTAGCGTAAAAATTATGTATTAAGTGTATTGTATTTTAATAACTTCAATTCATCCCTTATTTCTCCAGATTCCTAGGTATAGCGAACCGCACCGAAGAAAAAACGACCAAGAAGCCCTGGGACAAAATAGAGATCCTCGACGACCCAGAAGAAGCCACCAAACCCGACCTCAAGCCTCTCGACAACGACATTTCAGTGCGAGACGTCGAACAAATCACATCGGAAACGAAGAAAACCAACAGACCAGAGAAAATTACTTTATTTTCCAGTTACTTACCATCTACTGATGTTTCGAAAGACCATTTTAATGATACTGAAGGCATAGACGATGATCTTCTCGAGTTAGACGATGTGGACGAGAAGCCTAGAGAAGGACCTATTATTTACGTCTTAGAGTTCTTTGGAAGCATATTTCAGTTGCTCTTGGGTGGGTTCTTGAGCCTCTTCAGGCCAAGTAACTCCAGTTAATTAGAACAAGGGTTGTTTAAATACGTTAAGTGAATTACGATATTGTACTTCCCAAATATTACTTCGCAGTATACAAATATTATCAGAAGAAAGATTCACAGCTTAATTAGCGTCTGTGTTAATCTTATTTTGTAGAACTGTGATACGAATTATCTTTTGTTTGAACTTTCTAAGGTGTTGTGTTGTATCGAAATGTTATCATATTGGGTTTGAATTTTTGATACCCAAAGATTTTTAGAGAGAGAAAGAAAGAGAAAGAAAAGACACCCAAGGTAGTTGCGAGGTTCTATATGGAAAGAAATTGGGGTTTCCAATAGTAGAATACCACGTGGAGACGTATCTAGGTATTGTGAACATGTGTTTATTACCTTGACTGAATACAAATATTTTGGTGTTATACAAGCATTTGATACGGGAATAGAACCTATGACCCTGGAACACACTCGGCTTCTCACTAAGCTTATAGTCATATACACGGGGAGAGCTTCTCGACTCTAAGATACGATTATCGATAGGATATAAAAAAGTAGCATCGTGTAAACATTTGTCAGTACACGATAATCTATGGCGGTTATGTCATGCGATAATCGCATACGATTCTCGCCGCGAGAAACTCTCCTTGTAAATGGCGCTTAAGGCTGTCCAATTATCTTTAATATTAAATTATTTAATGAGGGTAGAGAGAGTACAATCAGCACTTGACATATTAGGTTATTTCTTATTTATATTTAGGGTTAACTCGTATCTTATGGACAAGATGTTTTAAATTTCTCCCACCAAAGCGGTGTAAATTTCATAATCATCATCATCATCATCATCACCACCACCACCACCATCATCATCATCATCATCATCATCATCATCATCATCATCATCATCATCATCATCATCATCACCATCATCATCATCATCATCATCATCATCATCTTCATCTTCAGCCCATCGTCTCCAACAGCTACCAGACACCTTACGAATATCAAAAAAATGTGTTTTAATCATTGATAATTAAATAATAGTCACGACTATTCTGAAATAATTGCAGATGAAGTTTCTTTACAAAATGTAGAACGAGCAAAGGTAACTTATTTTTTTTAACAACACTGCGAAATGCAATCAATAGTTTAAAGATAATGCTACAATTTGGCAGAAAATCCCTGTTTGAAACACTATCTATTTTGTTATAATTAAAAAATACTGTAGTGACTCAAATATTAAATTAGTTTCTAAATTATACTCTACAAAATTTCCTCTTCGTTGGAGCTCCGTGGAATGTTTTTCGCTTAATGCATTTCCGAATCGATAATACTTAGGGCATTCAAGAAAAATGTTAGTTATTCCATAACGACTGGCAATGCATCTACGAAGCTACTGTTTTATTAGTATTTTTGGTCATAAATGATCATGAAATCTAACAGCCGAGTTTGTTAGTTTGTCTTCTCTAAAGACATTGTGAATAGAATAATCCCATCCAGGTTCAGTTAACCTTTGAGGTAAAAATAACCGTGAAATATCTTAAAACATGAGAATTATTAATTTAAAATTAATGTATATTAATTCTAGTGCCATCCGATGTAAAAAATCAGAAAATAATTTATCGACATTTTTTGGGGAAGAAATCAATCGAATACGTAAAATGTAAATAGATAATGCTTATAAATATAGTCAAGTACTTATTTATTGACACCATTTGTTTTATTTCCATCCAATATTATTAGATGACATATATACTTATGCATCTACAAAGTGTGTCCTGTTTCGGGTTCAAACTTTTCACTAAAAAAAAACAAATCTCGTTGAATATTTCATTTGGATTGCTATGCGCTTACCGCCAACCAATAATATATCAACACCTCAAAACAGAAGGCCCGTCCTCTGCAGTGGGAGGTACACAGGTTATAACATACTTACATAACGCCTTTATCCCAGAAGGGGTAGGCAGAGCCCCACCAGGACACCCACATTTCGCTTTTTTATGTTCCGTCCCTTGATGTGATAGGGGACGAGCCTATCGCCATATCGGGCACTAATTCCTGACTCCAGGCTCATAATGAATAGAAAAACTCATTATTACTTTCCCGACCCGGGATTCGAACCCAAGACCTCAGCTTTGTGAATACAAAGCGGTACGGTATGACTGCACCGTAGTACAACTACGCCAATGAAGCAGTCAGAAAAGGTTTTAAACAAATAATAAACTTGCCTAGATATTAAGATACGTATATGATTCACATATTGAAACACAAAGGGCCACGTGTGGCGTCGATGCGTTTTTAATATCCGCCTACGCCTAACATGAGTAATATGCCTTGCGATGGCAGCTTTTAAATTGAAAACTTATATCGATTTTTCATGAAGTAGGGGAGTAAGATAGACATCTAGTTTTTCAGTCTAGATTTAAGCCGTATCCTAGAACCTAATTCATAGCACGTAGACGCTGTAACTAGACATTGAGGAACCCTATCGGGAAATCAGCATTAGTACCTTCGCCCAATGTTTACAAATCGTAGTGGTATCCATTTTGTTAATACAGCTATAGGGAAAGCGAGAAACAAGAAGAACGAGAGAAAATATAGAATTACTGCGTAGGTATAAGAGTGACAGAAAGAGAAAAAGCGGTACATGTATCGATCTGTTGTTTTTTGTGTTAAACACATTTTCTTCAAGATGTCTCCTCTGTATTAATAATGATAATCTCCCTTTTTTGAAGTCGATTAAAAATAATAGGCAATACGCATGAACTATATGCAAAACTCCTACATTCTGTTAATACTGAGTATAATGAGTCTACAATTTAAAATCAAATAACAAATAACAAAGCTTTAGGTTTTATAAATAAACACTGGAATACTCGGGAATTACAATAATCCACCCTGTTTTTAATGAAGTTCAATAAATTCCAGTTGAAGAATTGACAATTGTTTAGAAGTGGTCTTCGGATCTGACAACCTTTACTGTTTTATATCAAACAATTCGAAGGAGGAAATAAAAGGAAAATAAAAAAGCGTTGGGAGAAAATTCAGACGACCGAGGAACATCTGCGCACACTAGTGATTTTTAATTGAATACATAGTAAATGGTAACCGTTATATTTCGATTGATCATGATTCGTAATATTATAAGTAGTGTGATGACCCTCGCCCACGAACTTAAATACTAGTATCATAGCCGACTATTCAAGCTAGGAGGAAAAAACTCTTTTACTGGTGGTAGGTCTCTCATGTGCGAGAGGCCACCTGGGCAGGTACCACAGCAATGTTCATTTATCCCGCAAAACAGCAGTGTAAATACACTGTTGTGTTCCGGTTTGAAGGACATTGTAGCGAGAGTACTCGTAACATCTGGACATAATGAAACTTAAGATCTTATGTACCAGGATGGCGAGCGCAGTGGATTGCCAAGCATAGCTTTGTAATTCATGGTGTTTTTTGGTTTTGCTACTGTCCATGAGCGGTCGTATCGCTTACCATCAGGCGAATGGCATGCACGTCTCGCCAATCACAGCAATAAAAAAATCAGGAAGAAAAAGGGAGAAAACAAGACGAGAAACGCCAACAAAGCCGTCACTTCGCGTCAGTTTTCTGTAAGATTCTAATACCACACAGATAATCCAAGGCAAGTGTAGTCATTATACATTTTAGCTACAATTGGTTTACTAAATAATCATTTGATTTAACAGTTGCTGGACAACCGTTAGTGTGCGAAGCTCTTTAATCTTTTAAAATTCCATCGGGGCTGCGGACAAAGTGGTCGGGAAAGGACATTTGAAAATATTATTTTATATAGCAACGTTAAGTCTGTCTCTGGGGGTTTTGTTCCATTTATAATTCATGAAAAAGTGTTCGGTGTCGATGAAAATGAGCGTTTCAGCTTATTGACAATTTTACTTAGTTAAATGGATGTAGGTGTGCAGGAAATATACACCACAGTATTAAATTATGTCACTGAATTCATTGTATTAGTTTGTGTTTATATTTTGGTTAATATTAGGGAATCAACAAAAAAAAAAACACGATTTGAAGTAACAATTCTACCGCCAAGTTTTGGAAGGTTATTGTCAGGGACCCAAAGATTTCTACCATTTAATTTCTCGATCAATCCTTAGGTCTTATGCCATATAATAGAAACTGAAACAACACAAAAGTAGTTAATCCGAAACAAGTGATCACTATCTTATAAAAGATAAATCTAACCACACATCAAAATGTTCAGGAGTGACTGAAATAAAGTATTGAAAACTAGTTATTTTCAGCCATTTCTACTGACATTTATAAATCCTGTTCCATTGTGATGCTCCCGATGGATGTAAAGATATCTCGACTGGTATCAATAGAACGGGAGCGACGAGCCAACACTCACAATATTTCTTTGTGTATTGCTACCGGAAAATAAAAAGGTTGCTGTCACACCGGACTTTGGATATTTCATTAGTTTTGTTTAGAAAGCCTTAGTGGCGTATCGGAAAATAAAAGAAAATCTTTTATACATACATACACAAACTCACGCCTTTATCCCCGAAGGGGTAGGCAGAGGCGCCACCAAGACACCCACATTTCGCCATGTATGTTCCGTCCCACGATGTGATAGGGGGTTCCTGACTCCGGGCTGATAATGAATATAAAAACCCAATATCACTTTGCCCGACCCGGGACTGGAACCCGAGACCTCAGCTTTGTAACCGTACCGTAATACAACTACGCCACCGAGGCAGTCCTTAAGAAAATCTTTTATACGAAGACTATTCTATCGTTTTACAAATACATATTCAAATAATAGCAGCGCCTGATCAAATATAATGAATACTTCACCTGACCTGATTGCTCATCTGTTGGACCTGGTTTTCTAAAACCACAAAGTAAAGCTTTTGGGTGAAGGAATTGAGCTAAAATTTACAAAATATATTTCGTGACATACCTACAGTTAGAATCGGGCGAAACATATTATTATTTTTAAAACGACCCCTATTGCACAGTACTTCAGAATTGACACCAGCCTTCGAAAATTGACTTCAAACGAATAAAACACAGCTCGATTCCTCCGTTGCGTAGTTGGTTAAACGTCGGCTGTGAAACGAGAGACCGCGGGTTCGATACCTGCTCCGAGACAAGTGTTTGTGTGATCTATAGGCGTTTGTTTCGGGTCTGGGTGTTTGTGAGACCGAAAAGTCTCTTAAATTCTGATACCCACGACACAAGACTCGATCTTCGTGTAGACTTTGTAGGTGGATTATTTATTATTATAATATTGTGACATAAATCTTGTTATATAAATCAACTATTGTATTTTAAACTGGCCTTTAAAAAAAGAAAGAACAGATGTGCAAAAAAAAGAAGACAGTTCGTGTTGCTGAGGGAGTTTCTTGCGCCGTTTCTTCTTCACAGCTACAACACGTTCCGAAGCGGTGGTAGCAGAAATTAACGATTCAAAAGTCTTGTAAAAGACTACTTGAATAAAGAATATTTTGATTTGATTTGATTATTATTTAGATTTATTCTCAAAAGTCGATAAAGACATATTCAGCTCAAAATGTCTGTATTAGCATCGCGTGAGGTTTAACAAGAGTTGAATGACAAACTGCCCTGCCACACGGCATGCTATTAAGTGCAGGCAGTGATTTGGGGCGTAAGGCACGATTGCTTAGATTTATATCGGGTATGCTCTGGCTCGTGACACGTATTTATTAGCTCTCGGGCGCGCGATTACGATTTAGGGATTGTATTGGTGTATAAAGCTTCCGTGTTCAGTGCATGCTTGTGTAATAAATATAGCTTTATAAATCGCTCAGTTTCAACTAATTTAGAGTGTAATTTGTTCTGTACCTCGCAAATTATGACCTCTTGATGCATATCTTATATTTACTTCATTTTTGATTCCCTTGCGCTTACCGTAACAAATTTTGTCCCTGTGTCATATCAGTTTCGAAATATACCGGATAAAAGGCCGTAGTTTTCGTGTTTACAGACACAATGCAAATAAAATTTTCTCAAAATAAGCGTTAGTTTTTTTTTTAATTTTTAAATATTATTTGGGTGGTATATACCTAGTTTTTCCAGTCTGGATATATGTATATTGGCGTAAGGTGTGGGACTCTTGGCGTCTTCAAATTGCTCTTATGTGAGACAGTGTTACTATTTTGTTCGAGGCACCCGATTCCCGTACCCATAAATAAATAAATACACCCAACAGTCACATACATAGTCCTGACCCCACACTAAGATCGAGTCTTGTGTCGTGGGTATCAGGAACTACGAGAGACTTTTCGGTACCACAAACACCCAGACCCGAAATAAATACTTGTGGTTCTCACAAACATTTGTCTCGGTGCGGGGATCGAACCCGCGGCCTCTCGTTTCACAGGCGGCGTCTAACCAACTGCGCTACGGAGGCTGTCGCCATAACTTTAACTTGTTTCAACTGTTTCAATGTAATATTCATTGTATTTTCTTATAGGTCTACATATTTTATTCATTACTAAATACGTCACTAGCATCAAAACAAGCCAAATTGAGCTACCAAATGGGAAAACAGTAGTTACAGTACCGTGTAATTGATTCCATCAGGTCAAGTTTTGACAAATAGCAGCAGTGGGGACATTATTGCGCGGATTGGGGCCGCGGGGTCTCCTTCTACCTTTATACAGAAAGAAGCGATCCCATCGCTCCTTTATTTCTTTATTGCTACCGAAATGTCATATTTTGTGGTCTAAATTACCTAATTTTTAGGAAATGAAAGGACAAAGGATTTACAAGCACTTCGAAACGAAGAAGTTATTTCATAATTACCACTTTCAGCTACAAATCTTCTTTTGGACGTAAGTGTCCATCAATGTTGTTGAATGCAGACAGCTTTTAACAGATCGTATATAATCTTTGAACACCAATCAGTAGACGTTTTATGGATGATGATAATAAGAGCTCAATTATTATAAATATACTGCCTCGGCGGTGGCACAGTTGTACTATAGTATGATTGCTAGGCTGAGGTCTCGGGTTTGAGTCCCGGATCGGGCAATGTGATATTGGATTTTTCTATTTATTATCAACCCGGAGTCAGGAATTTGTGCCCGATATGGCGATAGGTTCGCCCCCTATGACATCGTTTGACAGAAAATACAAGGCGAAATGTGGACGTTCTGTTTGCACCTCTGCCTGCCCCCTAGTTCGATTACATCCTGATCGTGTTTGATTGAAGTGAATAATCGCAGAAAGCGAAAAGGACTCAAGACATGCGTGATGCATTCGAGCCAAAATGGCAAGAATTTGAATCAAGAAATGTGGAAGGAAAGAGGCCATGCCTTTGCCCTCAATTAACGTTAACGAAAAAACCTTACACATGCACAGATACAGATTCACAATTCATATTTTATTAATTTTTGCCTTGCTTATTTTTCTATCGAGTTTATGATTCAGTGGAGGGTAGTTTGTCGCTTTCCGCTCACTGGGTTAGTAATTGCTTCGAGTCTCGTGTGCGCTCCGCGACGCATGGCGCGTGTTCTGCCGTTGCCGGATATTCTTGTAATTCGTTCATGTATTGTGGACTATCTGGTGCAAAGCGGTGTTTAGTGGTTCACTGGGTTGATAGACCAGCACCGTCGTTGGCGCCGACCACCCAGCTCTGGGCCCGGGACTCTGGTAAGTTGACTGGACGTATTTATCTTTATGTTTTATTATCGTTGTGTTCCTCTGGACGTAATTTGATTTGCGGAATGCGTACAGAACATACTTAAAAAAATCGTCTCAACTCGATGTTTCACCACTTCGTTTTAATAGGTTTATGGTAATAAAGTGTTCTTCTATTCTTCATTTATTCTTTTATGAAACATTACAAGATTTTCAAGCAATTCTCTGAAAAAATAGCTTGAACTAGTAAGACAGATCGTTTGTTATGCAGGTCACTGGAATAATCGCTGAGAGCACGTTGAGTTTGATTTGGAATAACTCACAAACTAGATTGACCTGGAAATAAATCCTGAACTGCGCTGATGGTATCTCTACGTTGCTACTCAACACTGCATTAAAATATACATTTAAACAAATTATTAAAACAAATTAGTAAAAAAAATAGACGCAATTTGCGAGAAATAAATGATGTAGAATAAAAAATGAGATTTTTTATAAAGCATTATTATCATCGCATAATTTACCATCAAATTCTTAAGCTCGTAATAATATAAAAAGTGTATTTCAAACATCGATTTTAAAACTGAGGATAGGCCTTCAGTACATTGGGTTTATCAATAGATGGACGGGAAAATCGCGCCATCCGTTATATACAACCAGAAATAAATAGGTACCCGTTTTTGCTGGTCTTTCTTCCCGAAACAGAACACACTTGCACTTGTCAGGATGATAGATCCAATTTGTACGATAATCGACATCCGCAAGGATATGAATACCATGCTACCATTGAATGAATAAATATCGACATAATAATTTGGTAAGATTCTGGAGTGGACATAAACTTCCTGAGGCTTAAAAGAGAGATATAATTTCAACATCAATTGCTTCATCACGGTTATCAGTACATACATATATACATAAACTCACGCCTTTATCCCAGAAGGGGTAGGCAGAGGCGCCACCAGGGCTGAGTGCACCCACATTTCGCCTTGTATGTTCCGTCCCATTATGTGATAGGGGGCGAGCCTATCGCCATATCGGGCACAAATTCCGGGCTGATAATGAGTAGAAAAACCCAATATCACTTTGCCCGACCCGGGATTCGAACCCAAGACCTCAGCTTTGTATCAGTAGGACACTATAAATTAAATTTTAAAATCATATAGATATATTATATTCAATCACTATACGCTATATGACATACGATATTAATAATACAAGCTAATAATCACAATAAATACGAAATGGCGCCCGATTTTGAGCAAAACATTTCACAATCGCTAAAAATATTATAAAAATATGTGATATAAATACAAAATTGTGTTTTTACCTAGTCTACGGCAATATATTACGGCATTTTATTCAATATTAATAAATTATTCATGAAGTGAAGTAATATAATTTCTTTGCGATGCTAATTTTAATCACTAACAAAATATTGCCAAATAATCGACTGTGCATATTTTTGATGGAGGCAGATCACCCGCTCCAGATGCAACCTGATGCTGACCTCGATCCTCAGACATGAGGGACAGACCAGAGAGAGAGAGAGTGCATATTTTTACATTATTAATATCTGTTAAAATAACGAATTAATAAGCTTGTTTACGTGTCATTCACCCATTATTGTAACTGATTACCTCACCTGATACATTTTTAACCATCAATTAGATAGATTTTAATCTTCCTAATTCCACAAATACTTGTTCATTTTCACACATTCGTAGAATTCAATTCGTTCGTAAACAAGGCTTATAAGTACCCTGAACCGACGAAAATCCAAGACGGATGAAAGTGGATGAAGCGAGAGAAACAGGTAAGGACTCATAGTCTCTACCTATAAGTTACAGACGTGAGATATGTATAGTTTGTTTCGTGATCTAGGGGCGCCATTTTGAACCTAAAACTTATAAACCAAAGGCTGCAGATATCTCAGCTCTGAGGAGAGTTTGGACTCGGCCCTGGCGAGCTCCACGACCATTTCTTTGGCCCTGTTGTTGGCGTATTCGTGTCCGCAGTCGTGACGCTCCACCATCTTGTTGAGAGCCATACGGAGCTGCTCCCGGGCCCCTCCGTTCGAGGACTCCACCAGGAACTTCATCACATCGGGGGCGAAACCCTGGAAGTGGAAGGGTTATTAGTAGTTACTAACATACACATTTACTGGTGGTAGGTCTCTCATATGTGAGAGGCCGCCTGGGTAGGTACCACCGCAATGTCTATTTCTCCCGCCAAACAGCAGTGTAAATGCGCTGTTGTGTTCCGGTTTGAAGGACATTGTAGCCAGAGTAACTACTGGACATATTGAGACTTAACATCTTATGTCTCAGGATGGCGAGCGCAGTGGAATTCCAAGCATTGCCTTGTAATTCATAGTGTTGTTTGGTTTTGCTACTGTCCATGAGCGGTCGTATCGCTTACCATCAGGCGAATGGCATGCTCGTCTCGCCATTCATTGCAAAAATATATATATATCATAATTGCCCCTATGGTCCCATAGGTTGTAATATAAGTCTTGTGTTATGGGCAACCGAACCATTAGTAATGTTTGTCGCTCACACAATAATTCTAGGTATGGGTTCGAATTCACATCCACACCCACTCAAATTAATAACTATATATTTATGGAGATAAATTAATTAAAAATCCGTAGATACTACCTCATAACAAGAAAGAAATATTCGGCGTAAAAACATATTTATATCAAAGCAGTAGATCCCGACTAACGACTAAGATTTACGACGCAGAAAATTCGTCCCGCTGCGGATATAAAACAATAAATCTCGTATTTTCTATTTACGTCAATAAAGGAGAAGGCGAGTAGAGGTCGTAAAATGTATATTGGTTAGGGTATTGACATCATCTACCAACGAGAAAGAATTAATGGAGAATAACATTTTGGTGCGTAAAAGAAAACCTGTAATGGTTAATGGTCGCCACACATGTGCAAGTGCGTTTGCGCAAACGCGAGTTTCCACCAGTCTCAAATCGAAAATTGCAACGAAGTTTGCGTAGTTATTTGCCCGCACACGTTCCAGTATACTGGTGCAAACTCAGACTTGCACAGTTATATCGTTACGTGTGTGGCGGCAATAAGAATACGAAATTTCGAAAAATGATAGTAACGTGAAAAAAAAAATCGAAATATTAAAAAAGTCATTTTAGTTTACATTTTAGTTTGTTGAACTGTCAGCTTTATTATAATAGATAATAATATCAAATAAAACATATTTTCACAATAGCGTGGATGGTGTTTTCGTAAACTTTTGCCAATAATTGGAGCCGAAATAATCATACATACATACATACATAAACTCACGCCTTTATCCCAGAAGGGGTAGGCAGAGGCGCCACCAGGACACCCACATTTCGCCTTGTATGTTCCGTCCCGTGATAGGGGGCGAGCCTATCGCCATATCGGGCACAAATTCCTGGCTCGGGGCTGATAATGAATAGAAAAACCCATATCACTTTGCCCGACCCGGGATTGGAACCCGAGACCTCAGCTTAGTAGTCGTACCGTAGTACAACTACGCCACCGAGGCAGTCAAATAATCAAAATCTTAAAATAATGTAAGATTTTGGTTCCCTGTTCCTAGTTCCTACCAACGCAGTACCTTGGTAGTATAATACCTATGTAAAATAAATCAAAATTAATGAAGTGATAAAATAAATAGTGACAAGTGAGATTTATGATTAACGAGCGTTGAGAAGTTAATATAATTATCGAATATTCTCGCGTAATTTGGGCTCTACTAAATTTAATTACGTGTCACATTGATTTCAAGGTTTAATAACACATATTTACTTATGTATCAATATTTATCGATAGACTCCGACAGGTAGACTGACAGCCTCCGTGGCGCTGTTGGTTAGAAGCCGGCTGTGAAACGAGAAGCCGCGGGTTCGATCCTCGCGCCGAGACAAATGTTTGTGTGAACCACAAGTATTTGTTTCGGGTCTGGGTGTTTGTGAGACCGAAAAGTCTCTCGTAGTTCCTGATATGCACGACACAAAACTCGATCTTAGTTGGGTGTATTTATTTATTGGTTAGGACGGAAGAAGAAACGAGAAGTAGTCTATAAATGTTTGATCAAGGTCTGGATGTTATCACCAATAAGTCAGGGAGTCTCTGATAGCCACACATTGTCTGTTACTGTTAAGTCATCTCTTATGTTTGATTGTTTGGTGTATTAATCAGTGGCGTGCCTAGGGTTTTGGAGTAGGGCAAGCCCAATATTATTTTAGGTTTAATACCATCGATATCAATGTTAATCAATGCGAGATTGATATAAACTATCTTATCTGTCTAGGAAGTTGGAGGTTCTGTTATTCTTTGACCATTTTTGTAATAGTTCCATTCAATGAACGTCAAATGTCGCTAGTGTGCTATTAATATACGGGGGCACTTTATTTCTATGACGCGTCTCGTCTATCGGTAGAATATAAGTCAATGGCTGATACAGATATAAGCTATTAACACGGTGACGCCTCTGCAGCCAGTTATTACTTGCCATAAACTTGACTTAATTCCTAGTGTAGTCCTGAGTATTATTGTTTTCATTTGTAATATAATAAACTTAAAATAGACGTCCCTTTTTTATCACACACCGTGTGTTTTTGTCCATAATTCAACATTTGCTTAAAAAAAACAGCTAGTGCAAAAAACATCGGAGCTAAACATACATACAACAGTACCCTCATATTTTACGATCATTGACCTGTGTTTATGTAAAACCTACTAACACGAATGAGGAAAATATTAAAGGCTCGAGATACTCGTAAATTTTCCGTAAAGTAATAAAGATAACTAATATGATCTCTAAAGTTTATTGTATCGTAACAAACTTATATTTTTAAAGACAGCATTGCTGAGTTTTTTGCGAGCCTTATTTATTGACTATAAATACTATTTATATGTCATATAATTTTGAAGTGCCTAGCAAAATTTAACAGTTTTCTAGGCGGTGCTGGCAGATTTCTGAATACTGCCAAATTTTCCACGTCAGAAAATTTCTCAGTGCTGCTAAATTTCTCAGTTCTGATAAATTTCTGATTACTGGCGGATACCTAATTTCTGATAATTTTATGACCATGCCCCAGTAATGTTTTACACCTGTATCGTATTTAAACACTTATCCATCGAATTTTTTCTTCTTCACAATTTTGCATATGCAGAAAGGTTAGCTAATTACCTCATTACTTCCTTACCAATTCTTTGTTCAACCATTTTTTAGTAATTTTCCACAATCCCAGATAGGTAATCGTGATTTTGTAAGATTCGTGGAAAGTAGATTTCCCGCCCTTACATTTAAAAGTTTTTACTACTTTATGGGTAATTTACTTTTTTGTTTTCAAGGTCATAATATTTTCTTTAAATTTATTTTCGTAAAAAAAATATTGAAGAAACCAGTGTGCACTCAAAATTATTGATGGCATCCAGAAAAACTGTCGTATTTTAATTTTCCCTATAAATAACGTCATAAATTAACGTTGGGTTAGTTTTATTGCTTCATTGGGTTTGGGTAATTTAGATTATCGCTGCAATAAATTGTGGCTGTAGTTTCATATTTTACCTTTAATTTTTATAAATGGTCATCGCTTTTAGGCTGAATTTGAATAAAATAAAACTTAGCAACCAATTCTCGGTATTTTAAAGTGATCTGATATGGACATGTGAAGGTTATGCCTAAGTCTTATTGAAATTATGTTCTGGCTATATTCAATTTAAGTTATAAGCTTAATTAAAACTTTACGGGTGATTAGAATAAAAACTACATCACTATAATTGTTTTGGACTAGATTTGTAGTGCGTGTAACAAAAGCTCTTGCATTGTTAAGCTCTTTGAATAAAATGTGTTAGGCTTTATTTCATTATCTGGGCCTCCGCTGGACCAATGCCAAATTACTTCTTTCACACTTTTCTACCTGAAAAAATTAGCTTTTCGTCGCTTTAGCTTAGTACGAAAACAAAAGTACTTACAACAAAGTCCGAAAGCTTTTGCCTCTTAGCGTCCCTGCTCAGAAGATCATACAGCAACAGCAGCCTCAAATTAGACGTCGACAGTTTAGCCTTGGTCGCGACCGAATTCGGCCCAGACTTAAGCCCATCCCAGATGTTCACCAGCCTTTCATCATCCGGGTTCCGCGCCATCTTAATCATTTCCTTGACATCATCAGACAGATACTGCAGGTTCTCCTCACTAAATTCATCATCGACTTTACCGCCATCTGACCTGGATACTTTGACGTCAAAGTGTGGTGGGAGGAGGTGGGGGCCATTAGGACTCGGGTCAACCAGAGGTCTGATTTGCTCGTGGTGTATGGAGAGGTATGGAGCCTCAGTTTTTCGTTCTTGAGGTTTGATGACTGTGTAGGGAGCGTGTTGTTCGAGGGGTAGAAGGACGAACCGTTGCTGGTAGCTCTTGTATCTGTCTGCGGGCGCTGGAGGGGAGGCCGGGGCGTAGTATCCCGGCTTGTGGAAGGGTGTGGTTTCGTCGTATCTGAAATTTTGATGAAGGTAGATGATGATTTGTTATCATTGTTGTCTTGAACGAAGTATTATGACACGAAATAAGACAGGTTGGGATACACAGGCAAGACAAAGAGACTACCATTTAGCTGATTGCGAAAATAAATGAACATGAAAGGTATCAAAGATTAAATTTTCTAAATAGACATAGAAGTAAAAACTGCTAATATTGCAAGCTTAATAATGTTAAGGTCTTAAAACTCAACATTAGAAATGAGAGAGAAAAGCAAAGCACGGTTTTTGCATAGTGTAAATATTTAAAATGATACGAATTTTACAAATACTTGGCAATAAGCAAAATTTTGTAACACAAGAAATATATGACAGTTCAAACAGGGTGAAAATATAAATTTCGTATTTCATACTATATGGCCTAACCCCTCTCAAACGTACCCTCGGCTGTACAGGAGGCCTGTGCCCTGCAGTGGGACGTATATGGGTTGTTAAAATACAGTATGCAGTATTTCATACTTTAAAACTCAAGCCTTAAATAAACTAGCAAAGCGTACATGCATTTGTTAATATAAGCTGTTTGAAAATAAGCCAATAGCGTAATAAGACATCCATGATAATGTAAACAAAATAATATACTATTGACTATCAAATTGAATTATTAAATTTAGCAAAGAAATACCGCAAGCATCTTGTTATTATAAAAAACCGATAACCTAAAATAAATAACATATCTATAACATGCCCTTATTACATTTCGAACAATGGAATATTCCAATAGAACTGTTAAAGGAATCGATTCCTGAAACGAAGAACAAGATTATGAAATTATCGTTTTTTGAATCCCCTCAAGGCATTTTTGCGTTGTCGAAATAATAACGAAATTCGATCTACATGTTATTATTAAAATTACTGTTGACATTTCGACGTAATAAGGTATTTTTGGCATAAAATTATATTTATTTGATACTTAATTTATTCTGATTCAATACAATAAATTGAGTTTCAGTTTCGTGGTATTAAGAATTCAGAATAAATCATGTTTTATTAAAGCTCTTAAATGTATTTGAACGGGTCTAGGTTACACCCCTTTTTGTTCCCAGTGTAGATTTATTGTTGTTCTAGAAGGAAATCGAGGATCTTTATTCTATCAATAATACTTAAACAAGTACTGCAACATATAGTAGAATCATTAACAGCCGTAGGATGTCCAATGCTTAATATATCCAATCTCTAAAAATCTAAGCTTTAGAACCAAAAGCAATCACATCTATCTATTTTCTACGTCTTTTGTCAAGTTGTCATAGAATACTTTATAGACAGACTTAATAAAATACTAAAAAATTTGTAAGCTTTTGTCTCACGTGGACAAGTATTTGATACCAACTAATATTTATCCTTCTTTCTAATTAATTTCCTCAAAAGGGCAAACTGGTGAGAAATTCGTGGAGCTTCAGTGTTGACCCTGGCTTTCAAGAGTTACAGCACGTTAGTGATCCTTTGTAGGAGTAATAGGTTAGTGCGATAAAACAAAACATTCACAGCATATACAGAAGCCAAAACCTAGAAATTCCATAGCTCATGCGCCACCCGAAAGCAGAAGACTCAAAGCCAGCTGGATATTTTGATTTGGTCTCATACGCAGGTCGAGGAGTTGTAGTGGTGCTGGGTTTGCTGGATGGAGTCATTTCAAGGTCCACCTCGAATGCCATTTGGTCGGTCAGGTGGGCAATGACCTGCATCGCTACGGGCAGGTATGATTCTGATAACTTCAGATTTTGTTTTGCGCAGTGGACCTGGAACAAATAGGTTCTTTAGGTTTCTAGATTTTGATTAGGTAAATAAGAAGTGTATTACAATATTAGAGTATTAAGCGAAGATTTCTGGAGGCCCATACCCCTTGCTTCCTAATAGCTTTTCCCCTCCCTTTCACCTCCTATTTTGAGAGGTCAGCATGGCACTTATAATCGATGTGTTGTGTCAATGGACGGTGGTAATGACTATTTATCAAATGAGTGATTTGCTTCTTTGCTAAGTTTCATCCTAAGCAATAAACAAGTTGTACAAAGTCTTTGGAGAATAAAATCTTATTGAAGAATTGAAAGTTATAGGTTATTAGATTGTCTAAGCTAAATAAATATAGTACGTATGTATGTGTGGTC
Source organism: Deilephila porcellus (assembly GCA_905220455.2). Taxonomy (NCBI): domain Eukaryota; kingdom Metazoa; phylum Arthropoda; class Insecta; order Lepidoptera; family Sphingidae; genus Deilephila; species Deilephila porcellus. The sequence goes on from LR999991.1 coordinate 11,941,099, forward strand.
TGAACCAGACCACTGTGTTACAGAAAACCGACGTCAAGTAACTACGTGTGTCGCATTTTGGGTTTAGTTTTGATACACAGCCTGTCCGGCAAAATTGTTTCGACTAGATATAACCAAATCTCAATTCAAGTTTAACGTAAAACTTTGACACACATCGTAAGCGTTTTTAAACGGAGAGTGAAACTTCATTACTCGCAAAAACAATAAAGATGGCTTTACACGGCGACACGAGAATTTAAATTAGCAGCACTAATTTATTCTAAATATTCTTTGTCAAAAGTTTTGCTTTCTTTGGCACTTTTTTTTAGTTTATCTTAGATAGTTTTAAGTTTTTAATGGTTATTTAAATTTTTCTCTAATTTACCGTGTATAATTACTTCCCAGAATTTGATCTTTATTGGCAAAATTATCGAATGCTGTAATAATTTTGTATTTTTTCCAAAATCTTTGGGTTCAATTCCTCGACAGGAGTATTCTTTTTTCAAAAATCCAGGTATGCAGTTTTAGTTTTCAAAGTCAGGCTGTGACTCCTTTCAACATTTATCACTATTCATAGTTTCGGATTTGGCCCTCTTCAAAAAATCACCTTTATACATCTTTTTGTGAATTAAAATGTATTCGCGATACCAAATAAAAATGACCCATTTTACCCTTCATATAACTTAGCAATGTACTTGCCTTTACATGTCACAACATAATGTGGGTTGACATTTTAAAAGTGAAATGTGCGAGGCGTTAGTGAAAACAACAATCGCAATGCCGGCATAAAAGTAGCGATTAATGAATTATTCATAAAAGCAGGTCATTAGCGACGAATGGGCTACTATTACGTTAGTTTCCACATACGGGTGCTGTGACGTCATTGAGGTAAATAGTTATGTAATCTATTTACTAAGTGTTTATAAAATGGTAAGGTATAAACAGACAGCCTCCGTGGCGCAGTTGGTTAGACGCCGGCTGTGAAACGAGGGGCAGCAGGTTCGATCCCCGTACCGAGACAAATATTTGTGCGGCCCACAAGTATTTGTCTCGGGTCTGGGTGTATGTGAGACCAAAAAGTCTCTCGTAGCTTCTGATACCCACGATACAAGTCTTAATTGATCTTAATGTGGGGTCAAGATTATGTGACTCTGTTTACTGGTGGTAGGTCTCTCATATGTGAGAGGCCGCCTGGGTAGGTACCACCGCAATGTCTATTTCTCCCGCCAAACAGCAGTGTAAATGCGCTGTTGTGTTCCGGTTTGAAGGACATTGTAGCCAGAGTAACTACTGGACATATTGAGACTTAACATCTTATGTCTCAGGATGGCGAGCGCAGTGGAATTCCAAGCATTGCCTTGTAATTCATGGTGTTGATTGGTTTTGCTACTGTCCATGAGCGGTCGTATCGCTTACCATCAGGCGAATGGCATGCTCGTCTCGCCATTCATTGCAATAAAAAAAAAAAAAAATGTGATGTGACTGTTGGTGTATTTATTTTTATTTAATTTATTTAACGGTGAAGGAAAACATCGTGAGGAAACCTGCATTCCTTTACGACTTTTGAGAATTGATGTGTTATGTAAAGTCCACCAACCTGCACTAGGCCAGCGTGTTGGACTATATGGCCTAACCCCTCTCAATAGTAATTTCGGTTGTAGAGGAGGCTCCTGCCTAGCAATGGGACGTGTATGGGCTGATTCAGTACAGTACAGTACTCGAAATTGAATATACAGATGTGAAGCCGAAACGCGATACATTTGTAGGGATACATTTGTCATTATTATATGTTTTCTTCTATCATGTACGATTATCGCTATCAGAAAGGACACGAATATCATTCAATTTTCGTTCAATTCAATATGGAAAGCAAACCAATATCTTCATAATATTGAGGTGAGTTAATTGGCTTCGTGACGTCAGTGATTTAATAGGAATACGGGTGTTACGGGGAATGACGTGCGCAATAGTTTATCGAATTCACATAGATATGTAAATTAAATAGGCCTAATTATCCATTTACGTAATAGTACATGACCTTGAATAAAGATTAACTGAAAAATCTAGGGCAATTGTGATGTAGTTAAACAGTACTTACATAATTATGCTCTTAATTGTAAAATTTAGTGAAAATAAACGTAAAAATAGGGACCCATATTCTGTTTGTACTGGCTCGTCAAAGTGACTGAGAGGTAACTTATAGTTTTTGCAGTGCAATTGAAATAGACTCCAACGGCTACAAATCTATATTTTTAATTTATCACAGCCTCAAATCTAGACTACGAATAATCTAACTTCAATAAATATCACATGTGTTGTGAGAATCAACTGCAAAAGGAATGGACATAAATATTAGAGAATGACACAATATTTTTTGTCAGTGTGGGGGTAGAACCTATGGTCTTTCGTTTATACTCGTAGCTTGCTTGTCCTCGCCACGACAGCTAGTGTTTCTTTTAAGAATATTATAGATATTAAGACGCTTTTATTACAAATAAAAAAATATGTTTCTAATTTGCGCGCAGTTGCCTTTCTTTGATAAGAAAGATGTTGTAGTAAAATAAATAAATAATAGTTTAAAAAACTTTTAAGATTAAAAGTTTAATATTAGAACTTGGATAAAAATACATTCATTTTATTGTTACAAAGCGTGGGGTGCTTACAAGAACTACTTATACTCAAGCAACCTAGCTTTTTAACCATTAAATGAATTAATTTCACTCCATTTCCGAATTTTTTATAAGTATCAATTACTTTAACTTTTTTATTTGTCTTTTTTTAAAGTCTGATTTTAGTTTTCTAAACTTTTTTTTCGACTAACACTTACCGTAACTATGGTCGCCAGTATTGATATTAGCAGCCCGTACCGAATCATTTTGCTGCCTGAAACAAAAAGCACACAAAAATGATCACCATCATACTCCTAAGTCATAAGAAATCTCTAGTTATGAATATAGGGCTCCGTCGAGGATTTTACGGCTGTTTTAAAAACCAAAAGAAATTGAACATAATAATACTTTTATTGTTATAATGTTTCCGTTTATGCAATTATTTGCTGTGTTTTTGCTACTTTAGTTAACCTATTGGTTATCCCAAGAGAAACTTAAAATGTTTCGGTGTGGTTAATAGTGCTTTTAATAGGTTTAGAGAAGAAGAAATATTTGAGATAATCTCATACATTTTTCTTCTTCAAAGTTATGACTTCCAAAATATAATCACAAGCGACGTCTTTTAAACACAGACCTCCCCCAAAATTTTCCAGAAAATAATTTATCAGCTCCACAATCGGAAATGTTCACAACATCAAAGTTATCTATAGCCATTCGGGAATAAGGACAGTAAGGCTGTTAGCGCAAACATTAATATTTGATCCATCAGTCGCCATTACTCCTAAGGAGGAAATCAGATAGTTGCGAGAAGTAGTAAAACTTCCACTCGTAAATTTTATAACTCATAAAGAAATTGCTATGAAATAAACATTGTGAAGGCTGGCTCGTGTTGGCTTTATGGGCCAAACATTGGAGGAAATATGACCAACATAGAATAAGAAAAGTTTTGGCAAGATTGATGTATTTTGCCCTTCGTAATGAAGAGTTTCTATAGACAGCATCCGTGGCGCAGTGGGTTAGACGCCGCCTGTGAAATGAGAGGCGGCGGGTTTGATCCCCGCACCGAGACAAATGTTTGTGTGATCCACAAGTATTTGTTTCGGGTTTGGGTGTTTGTGGTACCGAAAAGTCTCTCGTAGTTCCTGATACCCACGACACAAGACTCGATCTTAGTGTGGAGTCAGGACGATGTATGTGACTGTTGGGTTTATTTATTTATTTATATTCAACAGCTTCTTAATGTAGTTAGTTAGACGCCAAATGACACGTAAGGCCTAGGGTTCGATCCTCGCAGCGATTAATTTTTTTTGTGATTTACAAATATATGTTTCGGGGCTGGTTGTTTGTGACACCGAAAAGTCTTTCGTCATTTCTGATACCCACGACACGAAACTTGTGATTTAGTGTGAGATCAGGACTATATTTGTAACTATTGGAAGTGTCTTTCATACCACTTGTGGTTTCACAGCCGGCGTCTAACCAACTGCGCTAACAGAAGCTGTGAAACCTTCAGCCAATAGGCTTACCTCAAGAATTATTATAAGGTAATTGAATTCGAAGCGTTTTGAAGATGTTCATATTTCTTAATCCCACAAATCAGAATAGTCGTTGCCTCAAAACCTATTAAATTAATATTCAATATTATCCCAAGCATTAGTATATAATGTATAATATTTGTATGTATAAAACTGGGCACATTAACATCAGTCCTAGTCCAACAAACCGGAATCTAACGGTGTTCGCTTGAGGACTCGCGCAAACACATATACACCTCTATTCTTACACATTGTAAAATATTCCGGTATTAATGGTTGTATTTCACAGTAAAGAAGTCCAGCTATAGATAAGAAATTAAACTGTTATTGATAAAAATACATTACATATACATAGTCTTGAAACAACACAAACTTATTCATAGACAGTTTTCAAACCTATTTTAGTTATCGAATGTTTTGTCCTCTTCGCTCAAATTAAATTCTAAAGTCGTTCGAAAGGGACAAACATTCGATAACAAACAGTTTTAACACTGTCTATGAACAAGGCCGCAAAACACACGGTTGGAGAGACTTTTAAGACCCGGTAATATAATTGAGGGCCACACAATCTGTTTGGAACTGCCTTTTTAATTCATTACTTACGGCCGGTCTCTATATCCTATCTATCTATAACAAGAGCTTAAAATAGCTACCATTACTATGTCGATACAATTCTACGCTTCAATAAATAAACATTCACCTATACATTTATCTTACTTAGTTAGTATATATAAATATATGCATCATATCTATCTTTGTTAGCTGAAACATAAAATGCATCGAAATATCTGATGAAATCTCTTGTTATAGATAGATAGATTACAGAAACCGGCCGTTAAATGTCTACTGCGACCTTTAGTCTGAATCAAGCCCAGTAACTAACAGTTCTTATACTTGTAGATATATCTCATAAGTCAACATAACTTCTTATGCCGTATGTTGGGCACTGCAGTACTTTGCTGTGTCAATATTAAAAATATTTGAATACTGACTATTATTTCACACCCAATTTCTATTTACTACGCCACGGAGATTGTCAAAACAAAAATACGAAACACGTTTACAATATACCACTACTAGCGCTTTGCTCCTTGGTACATTGCATATTGCTTGATTGCAGCTGTAATATCCCACATAACATATGTATTCGTAATTATTACTAATGTAATTTAATTTTTCTAAATTTTTATGTGTTTATTGTGGCCAAAAGAAACGATTTTTTTTTCTATCCATCTATCTAAAATAATAAATAATTATTAGTGTAAATAATGGGATATGTAAATATGTATGTAAGTTTGAATGTAATAAGGGAATATTTATATTATTCGTACACTTGACTCTGTCCCAACTTTCGTTCTTTTTTAAATCCATCCCATGGTTGTGTGTCAGAAATTGCTTTGAGCGATAAGACCGCCACTTGTACTTTTTTCTGTTTATTTTCTACTTTTTTGTTGTATGTCTGGTGTACAATAAAACTTTAAATAAATAGAACAACGGCTGTTTTCTTCCGGAATAAATTAGTTCCACGACAAGTCCGCGTCTCCCGGGATTTTCTGGCCTTTGTCGTTCCGGGCTAAATCTTAATGAGTTTGCCTTCACCTTCCGTGGACTTTGTGAATCAGTATATCCCGGGTTTAGTGTAAACACAAGTGAAAAGGTTTGTATACTTATCTTTTCACCTTTTTTGGAACATACAGAATTAGTTATTAAAGCCTCGTTCGTCAAGCGGCAACGTTGGCTGAGAACCGTCAATTCCTAAATTTGATGCAAACATTTAGAAAATCTGATTTGTGTGAGTTTTGTTTGAAATTTCTCATTCGGGACTACAATTTTTTCTATCGTGGCTATACGCTACAATATATACAGGGTATATCAAGACTGCGACCGAAAACGAAGCCAGGTGGTAGTATTAGTGACTTCAGACACAATGTAAGTAAAAATTTCGCAAAAAAAATCGACAATATTTTTTTTGTATTTTTTTACTTATCGTCGTATTTGGGCGATTAATACATAATTTCCCTAAAATAATGATGTACACCTTTTTATTTTTAAAGACGTAATGGTACGTAAGGGTTTAAATTCCTTTTTTCGCAAAAACTAGGAATTTAGCACCCAAATACGACGATATTTGAAATATTGCAAAAAAATCTGTCGCTTATTTTGCGAAATTTTTAGTTGCATTGTGTGTGTAACCACTAGAACTACCAGGTCTGGCTTCGTTTTCGGTCGCGGCCTTGATATACCCGGTATAACCGTAGTGAGCTGCGAGTGACCCTAGTTGCATCTCTGCTCACCACAGTTCTGCTCATTCCATTTGGAAGTGATATATCTGCTGTTGTCATGGATCAGCATGAATGGACAGGCTCGTCCGGGGCGGTACCATTGTCTCACAGAATCGACTTGAAGCAACAGCTTCCTTGTCGCGTTTCGTTCGGCAAGTGAGAACGCCGGATCCCCAATACCCTTTCTTCTTCTCTTCCTTTTTATTCCCGCTCTCCTCCCACATTTATGATCCATGCGTTGTGAATGTTCATGGGCGGCAGTGATCTCTTGCCATCAGTTGACCTGTTTGCTCGTTTGCCGGACCTATGCAATAAAGCAAAATACCTTCAGATAAGAATAAGAATGTTTATTTATTTATTTATATACACTTTATTGCACACACACACAAAAAAATACAATTAAAAGAAAATAACATACATAAAAAGTACAATTGGCGGTCTTATCGCTCCAAGGCAATATCTTATAGACAACCATGGGATGGATTTTAGAAAAGGATTAACAGAGGGCAGTTTAAAGTGTAAGAGATAGAAGCTAACACTGATTAATAAATGAAATACTAATAATAAGAATAATTTATTTACTGAAATATTTTACAAGATTAGGCATATTCAGATGCAGGCATTAACTTTCGATTGGTCATCAAAACTGACTCAGTGAGTCGTTTTCCTTTTCAATCTTTGCTAATGAATCCCAATATAGCAATAAAACTTTAAAGCACCCAATAAAATAAGGATCGAGTGGAAAAAATACAATTTCGAATCAACACCTTAAGCGAGTCGCTTCTTTAGTTACGATCAAAGATTATTAGGTTTTTATTATGAGAGTTGTAGGCATGTTAGTAGTTATGTTCGGTGGTTGCGGGTTCGAAGCCTAGGGAACATCCCATTTTTGTATTTTCTGTGTAATCTTAGAAAATTTAGTTTAACGGTGCAGGAAAATATCTTGGGGAGGCTGCGTCTAGAGATTTTGCCAATTATTGTTATGGTAACTATGTGAAGTCCATCCCGCTATACATCAGGGTATTGCAATAAGGTTTCATTCTTAGCCATTTTTATCCACTGCTGAAAACCTTCTGCAAAAGTCTTCTACAGGGATCCTTAGATCTACAAAATCCTAAAGCTTCTATATAAAATAACGAATCTAGGTTAATAGGGATAGCATATTATACAACCATTTTTAATCTGTCTGCAATGAACTAAACGGTACATATGCAAAGTGTAAACAGACCATCTATTATTGGTCGACAAAAATACTCCGATCTGCTCAAAACCGAAGATACACTAGCTAAGCCCGAAACGGGACATAGACTACTACGATACTAGCCGGGCTGATACTATTAAATAAATAAATACAACCAACAGTCACATACATAGTCCTGACCCCACACTAAATCGAGTCTTGTGTCGTGGGTATCAGGAACTACGAGAGACTACAAGCGACTTTTCAGTCTCACAAACACCCAGACCCGAAACAAATACCTGCGGTTCATACAAGCATTTGTCCCAGTGGGAGGATCGAACCCGCGGCCTCTCGCTTACTGCGCTACGGATGCTGTCAATTTGATAAAGAACCTCATTTTTGAAATACGGACTAAAAAGTAATCACTATTAATACTTGGTCAGGTAGTCGGTCGGATTTCGATGTTTTTCGTCTTACAATAAGGTCAAGGATCGCGTTAGTACATAAGGTCTTTGACCATATGAGTGTGGTATTGGACCAGGTATATCATGACGCTATGAGAAAATTACTATGGGTCAGCCATTTTGTATCTGTATCAGCCCATATACGTCCCACTGTAGGGCACGGGTCTACTGTACAATCGAGAGTACGATTGCGAGGGGTTAGGCCATATGGCCTATATAGTCTTTATATAGTCCACCACGCTGGCCTAGTGCGGGTTGGCGAACTTTACATCCAGTAGAAATTCTTCAAAATCGCCACGGTATGCAGGTTTCCCCACGATGTTTTCCTTCACCGTTAAAGTGCGTGGTGATTGACTATCAATAAATTATAAATTACACACATAAATTCGAAAACTCAGAGGTGTGCCCTGGGATTGGCTATGAAGGGTCCATAACTGCTTGGTACAGTGGAGTAAATTCTAACACTAGCAAAATATGCAACGCCATTTTCTTAACTAATCGATTTTGGTCTGTCCATTTGTGACATTAATTATAATTATTAATATAACCCCTTGTCTAACACAGTAGACTCGTAATATATATACATATTTTTGTACACATTTGGTTAAGATGGAAAGGCCATGTAGTTTTCAATAATTGTCAAAAGACGTCGGTAAGGTTCGGGCTTCATTGTTATGTAATAAATGAATTTAAATAAAAAATAAACCTACTCCAGCAAGTGAGGCCAGGAATACAACTAGTGTTAAATATACGCAAAAACAAATCATTAGAATAATACAAGAGGACGAGATATTTTAATTTGCGGTCAAAGCCTTCTATACGTATAAATAAACCTGTTTCGTACGAGATAAACACTTAAATCAATGTCTTTCCTTTTTAAATTTATATCACTTAAGAGATTTATATTACACAAAAATATGTGAACAAAATATATTCTGGATTTCGTGTGGACAAATTTTTGAAAACGAAAATGCCTTAAACTGGATCATTCGATTTGGGATTATAACTTAAGTTGATTCATTGCCAATACAATGAGACGACAATGTTGTTTATGATGCTAACACACGTGCACTTATTAAAATTAATTAGCTCCGTATACTAAAAGCTTAATTAAGCAAATTTACTCATTTGTAATTCCATATTACGTGTTTATGAATGTTTCCTTTCGAAATATTCATCACTAGTACATAACAATACAAAATAACCCTTTTTTGTTTTTAAAAGAAACAGTAACACAGCTTAAACGTATAATAAATAAAAATTATTTCGTATAGGAAAATACTCAACAAAATAACTGCAACTTTCGCATTTCAACGAAACTTATCAACAAAATTGGTAGCGAAACAAAGTGATAATATCTTACGACAAGGAAAATGGAGGAAAATCCCATTCTCGAAATAAACATAAAAACTTGCCACAAAAAACAAAATCTCCAACCTATCCACTTAACAATGTGACTTTAAAATTATACAATATACATGTAGAGTGAATACATACCAGTCCCTGATACAAAATCACACACAGTAAAACACAAAACGCGTGTGTAGGCTGCGCAGGCGCCGAGACACTGGCACAGCATCCCAGGATACTGACCTCTCGCCTCCTTGCGGACAGCTATAGAGCTGTTCGCATCAACTCTTTACATTAAAAGTAGAGATAAAGTATAATCGATATTATTTTTATCGATTGTAAATATTTGCTATTTTTTCGTTTTTCTCTATTTAATATGCTTTTTATTATGATACTTTAGAGCAGGGTAATTTGTGTGACGTTTTTGTATACAAATAGCAGTGGAATAAAATCCGACGATGGACTTTCGCTGAAACTTATTTTTGTTCCTATTAATTCATCTTAACACCTCGTAATTTATGCTTAATTTGGTCAATTAAACGGTGTTTAAGAAATTATTGGTCAATTTTTAGGACCTTATTTGCAACTTAGTCAACGACAAAAATGTTAAAGCTAATACTTTTAGGGGTTTCATCTGTAGGTATGTATACTGATAAACAATATTATTTACTTAAATCGTAATAGGGTATTTGACTCCATTTTTTTTATTTTAAATATCAATACTCAAAATCTAGCAAACAAATAATTTTGTAAATCTATTCAGAATTACGTCACTAGTCTCAATATGCATTACAGTGTGCGCGTGTGAAAGAGATAGTATGATGTCCCCACTACACTCCCACTCTTTTTAATACTGTTTTGACAGAAATGTTTTATTTTAATGTTATTTGTGTTTGGACGCAAAATAATACAAAAAATCAATCATAGTCAAATACCAAATTTAAAAATTATTTACCAAATGTTTTAAACAAATAACCTTATTTAACGATATCCTATTGCAAAAATCTTGTTTTTTTTTTTCTCATATTATGAATAGTAAGTATCATCTCTATACACTTCCCTAAACAACTGGCCGGCGGTTCATCGACCATTTGCGAAGACCGCAGTGGTACAGGTAAAATTCGCTTGCAGTGTTTATATTCTAAACATGTCGCAGTAACTGTTACGCTTCATTTAACATATTTTGACGATGTCTTTGCGAAGAAACACTTTTCCTTGTGTAAATTGATAAAACAGTTACTTCTGTCGAGTGAATTATTGACACACCACTAGACTTCGAGCAAGAGGCGTATTTTTGGCTTTTTGAAGTTATATGTACTTGATTTTCGTCGCCTTGACTGCCTCTGTAGCGTAGTTGTACTATACGATTACGAAGCTGAGGTCTCGGGTTTGAATCACGGGTTAGGCAAAGTGATATTAGATTTTTGTATTCATTATCAGCCCGGAGTCAGGAATTTGTGCCCGATATGGCGATAGGCTCGCCCCCTATCACATCGCGGGACGGAAAACACAAGGCGAAACTCTCTGCCTACCCCTTCTGGGAAGAAGGCGTGAGTTTATGTATGTAAGTAGATTTTGGTCGCAGTTTTTTCGCATATTAAATAACTAGGGTATAAGGAAGAATCTAAATGTAAGATTTTTGTCCAAGATGCCACAGGTCCCTATTTAATTATCTTGCAATTTATGGCGGTAGGCTGAGTTTTAATGCTGTCTGACCGTCTTATAGTTAATGCTCTAACCCTCGCAAATACTACTTATTACAAATATTTGTAATAAGTACAAATGTTACAAACATTTGTTGCGGTGCGGGTATCGAACCCGCGGCCTCTCGTTTCTCACGCGGCGTCTAACCAAGTGCGCCACGGAGGCTGTCAAACTGAGATAGAACGATTGAGGGGTTAGGCCATGTAGTCTACCATGCTGGCCTAGTGCGGTTTGCCGGATTATATTATTATTATTCATAGTTATTTCACCTCAATGGTAAAATACCTAGTTAAGGTCGCAGGATGTCGCTGGATGCTGGTCGCTTCCAACAGGATGTGGAGATCCATGAGACGAGAAGACGAGAGAGAACGCTAAAAGGAAATATGGTAAGGCAACCTGCATACCTAAAAGATCTCCATATGTTCAAAGTTGTGTGAATTCAGTGGTAGGTAGCGTGGTAGAGAAAAAGGCTTCCTCCGAATGGTTTAATGTTATAAATCATATTATAAAACAATAATCTATTCAGTATTCTTAATATTAAGAAGAGTACTGCTATCTAATTTAATGTTTTGTTAAGCTCATGTAGTGTACAATAAAGGATATAATAAAAATGAATAAAATAGAGAGGAGTGATTTGATTGTTTGTTTGCATTGAATAGGCTCCGAAATTACTGGACCGATTTGAAAACTTCTTTCACTGTTGGGAAGCTACACTATCCCCGGGTAAGATAGGCTATATTATATTTTCAAAAAAAAATGGGGTCCTTACTAAAAGTACAATAATGTAACCCAAAGTGTAAGCCGACTGCCTCGGTGGCGTAGTTGTATTACGGTACGGTTACAATGCTGAGGTCTCGGGTTTGAATCCCAGGTCGGTCAAAGTGATATTGGATTTTTCTATTCATTATCAGCCCGGAGTCAGGAATTTGTGCCCGATATGGCGATAGGCTCGCCCCCTATCACATCGTAGGACAGAACATACAAGGCGAATTGTGGGTGTCCTGGTGGCGCCTTTGCCTACCCCTTCGGGGATAAAGGCGTGAGTTTATGTATGTATAGTGTAAAGTGTAAACCACATAAAATATTATTTACATCGCGTGCGTTGCGAAAACTATAATATGTTGTTGATGTGGACTGGACTCAAAAACTACCTGCACCCGAGCGATGCCGGGCCGAGCCGCTAGTACTAAATAAAACAAAAGTATATTGCTTTGCTTAAGTACATCACTAGACCTAGATTTTAAAGTAATATTTGCATAGGTATATTAGTGAACGATTAATTTAAAAGGATTTCGGGTTTTGATATAAATTTATAATTAAGGTTAATTATTTTATAACGACGTGAATCATATTGCCTTTGAATAAGGGCCGAGTGGGTTTCACGATAGTAATATGGAATCGGATGATCGTGTTTGTTGTAGAAACAAAATGCCTTCATAATTATATCAACCGGCAAAAGATTAAGCCCAAATATAAACACGACTAGTATTACTCGCGTCTTCGGTAGCGTGAAAAAGTTTTTCCGAGTTAAATAAGCCGCTATATTTTTTTTGCGATAAAATGAAACACATACCCTTCCTCGATAAACAGACAGTAGAACGCTATAATAAGTGTTCTATTTGAACTAGTAGTTCCTGAGATTGGCGCGTTCAAATAAACAAACTCTTCAGCTTTATATTTTAGCATAGATGGGAGAACGCCTGTCGTACGGAACTCGGCAATCGAGCCACGCTAGAGTCAAGCTTAGGATTATTTCTGAGTATATTTGGTTTCATTGGGTTTTTCTACTCATTATCAGCCCAGAGTCAGGAATTTGTGCCCGATATGGCGATAGGCTCGCCCCCTATCACATCGTGGGACGGAACATACAAGGCGAAATGTGGGTGTCCTGGTGGCACCTCTGCCTACCCCTTCTGGGATAAAGGCGTGAGTTTATGTATGTATGTATATTTGGTTTCAAACAAGCCAGCATAATAGTGTAATTTTAAACTCATTTTTTATCAATAAGCACGAACTATTGCGACTTAACATCTTATTTCTTAGAATGGCGAGCGCAGGGGAATGCCACGCATCGCTTTGTATTTCATGGTGTTGCTACTGTCCATGACCGGTCGTATTCCTTACCATCAGGCGAATGGCATGTTCGTCTCGCCATTCATTGCAGTAATCGACAGATATTCAAAATCTCACAAAACAATGTAATTCGAAACAGAAATTATCAAGTTAGCAATATATTTTCGTAGTGGGAGTAAAAGAAAAGGGATACAAAACAAAGCTAGTTACGCCACTTTTTTGTGTGTGTGTACGTCAAATTATAAAATCGAATGTAGTCAAGGGCCCTCTTGTGTCCTTCAGCGAGGAATATCAATCTTTACTGGATATTTACGGCCGTATTCATAGACAGATAAACTGAAATAGGTTTTAATATTTCATTTATCGAATGTTTTGTTGTCCCTTTCGAATGACTTTTGGATTCAGTTTGAACGAAGAAGGCAAAACAATCAACAACTAAAATATGTTTTAAATCTCTCTATGAATAAAGCCGGTAATAACTAAATAAATACTCTTTTTCGCCACGGCACTTATCAACGGGTGCATTTTAATTTTGTCGAGCCATAAATAATGAAACTAAATTATTATATTTTAGTTTAAATAGAATTCCATAATGTTATTATTCATACATTTTATTACATTAATAATACGCTCACATATTTATGGTGGTATATTAAATTATATGCTTATATTAAATAATATAATTTATTAAATGCGATTAACAATCACCAATATCCAAAACAAATAAGTTTGGGCCCCACAAATGTGTGTCTGGACGGGGATAGAACCCATAGCCTCTCATTTTACAGCCAGCTATCAATTAAGCTGCAAAAACTGTGCAAGAAGGCTAGTATTTTTTAAACCAGCATTATTTTTGCAACCAAAATAGTCTTATTAGTGTCGATATTACAAAAATATTTTCATTGGTACATCATAGTAACATTTACAAAGGAGATGGTCCAGAAATGTATGGACCTTGGGCCATAGTGCTATACAGTACATGAAAAATAGTTCGTGAAATTGGCTTTCGATTTCCGTATTAATTACTGTTATGCGTTGCTTAATAACTTTATACAAAAATAAATATCAAGCCAAGAACAGCAACACTACAAGCAATATGGCGACAATAACGGCCATATTGTTTTGGAATTGCAGCATGGCAAACATTTTCGTTCTTTAACTGAAATCATGAAATATAAATATAATAATAAAAGTGACGCTTTTAACAACGTATATCATGTTTTGAAAACTTATGGACTATAGTATCAACAGATAAATATATAGAAAACAATTATAATTAGTAGCGGGTTTTTAAAAATAAGACATATATTCAAGTTAAAGATAATGGGTTTGCGCATTTTTGAACGAAATGACAATTAGGCATCATGGAGGACAGTTATCGAAGAAAATATTGCTTCTGTACTAAAACAATTACATTTTTGTATAAAGCCCCCCGTTGTCCAAGAAATCTAAATGTATTTTATTTGAATTCCACATTTTTTTCTAGTATTTGTACTAGACGTACACAATACGGCCCAAAATGAAACATCTCCTTTCATACGATTCGATAATTTTAATAATTGATTTAAAATTATAATATAAATTTAAATAATAATATGTATATTATCAATGATCAATTTTAAATTTTAAAACTCTCGTCGATTTTCTTTTTGATCCAAGCATAGATGCTGTTAATGACTTTATCTTTCAGTTCTTTAAAAGTCTTTCGGATTCCGTCGAAATAATTGTCGTTGTGTTCCAAGTCTTCAACTTCTGAATTGTTTTCCATCGGACTGTGGCTCGTTTTTTCGACGATGGTATTGTTTGGCAGTACGGCTAAGTTCAGCGGTTTCTGAATGCTGTAGTTGGCAACAATTGGCAGTTTGGGTCTGGTGTCTGGCACATCTATGATGTTTTCAGTGATTTCGTAGCGGTATTCGGCTTCACTAATTCTCGGTGAATATTTTGTGTCGTTCTTTGGGCATAGTGGACTCCCTGCTGTTGTAGATAACAGCACCTGATAAACAAATTGAAATTTATGAGATTTAGCAGACTAATTGTTATTAGTTCTTTTAACTACCTCAGTGGCTTAGTTGTACTACGGTACAATTACAAAACTGAGGTCTCGAATCCCGGGTCGGGCACGGTGATATTGGATTTTTCTATTCATTATCAGCCTGAAGTCAGGACTTTGTGCCCGACATGGCGATAAGCTCGCCCCCTATCACATCGTGGGACGGAACATACGAGGCGAAATGTGGGTGTCCTGGTAGTAAGTACCTCTTCCTACCCCTGCTAGGAAAAAGGCGTGAGCTTATGTATGTAGTTTCTTTAATTATTCACGTTATTGGCACTGTTTGTCATCCAACAGTAATGTAAGTCTCGTATCGCGATATATTTCAATACAAATTCAATAGGTAGCAGAAAAAATATGTGATATGGTAACAAACATCTTTTGAGAAATGTTAACCTGGCGTGAGATGTTAGATACAACAATGTAGGTTATTAAAGCTATTTAATCTTTAAGGGTATATATGATGCAACGCCTGCTCAATTACTTTCTAGTATTGTAAACCTAATTTTATAGAGTAATTCTATTAACTTTGTTTTGTAACAAATACGGATGCATGAATTATAGATGTGCAGAAAAACTTCCCCTAGTTTATGATACCTATGGTTATTTAATTGCGTTAATTTGTCTTGGTTATAACAATAAAAAAAACTTTTCAGAAGTACCAGATAAGCCACTCATTATTTACTTAGCCTTCCATCACAACATAACATTATGATACGATGCGAACCGAATACAAAAACAGGTAAATTCAGTTAATTCTTTATTATTATTCAGTAAATTATTACAATTCATTTGTGTAATTTTCACTTTATGTAAATGAATGCACGTAAATATAGTTGTACCATTCATATTTCTTCACAGTCGTAAAGTAAATTTAACTTTATATTATTACGTATACCGATAACTTCAAATTAATGAATTCGTTAACAAATAAATTGGATTGGAAGTTATTTTAAAATATGTGTTACATAAAACTGCAAACCTTATCAATTGAGAGCGGTAATAAGGGCGAATACGTTTACAATTGATACTTAAAATCGATGATGTGTGAAATCTAACTTAATATAATATGCATACATACATGCATATGTACATATTATGTATACGCTTACATAAACTCACGTCTTTTTCTCAGTAGGGGTAGGCAGAGGTCTACCAGGACTTCTACGTTTCACATCGTGTGTTACGGTCCTACTTTGTAATAGAGGTGAGCCTGTTAACATGCGTTTGCGCAGACCGCGAGTCTGCCCCAGATACCCGCGACACAAGACTTAAATCTTAGTGCGGGGTCAGGACTATGGATGTGATTGTGTGATAGAAATGATTAACAGGATTGGGTTCTATTGAAAGGGTGGATGCAAAAAGAATGACGAAAGATATAATGCGAAAATGAGTGGAAGTCTCTTAAAGAAGATCTCTTAATAAGTAGAACTATTGATACATGAATCCATATGGTAGATATCCGTCCCCTCCTTTCCCTTCCTACCACATCCAGTCCTTTCCCGGCCCCTCTCTTCCCTACTCGCCCATTCCGGGGTTGAGTAACGTCTGGGATCACCGCCTATCAAATAACATATTAATAGATTATAATAATGTATTTTACACTTATAATATCTGTTTAAAGATTCACGGGGATCTAACAGCAAACTGCAATAGCGGTTTTGAGAGGTAATGTGTTTATTGAACTGTACTTTTTGTAATATATATATTTATATATCAGCCCATATACGTCCCACTGCAGGGCACGGGCCTACTCTACAATCGAGAGAATCGATTGAGAGTGGTTAGGCCATATAGTCCACCACGCTAGCCTAGTGCGGGTTGGCGGACTTACATACCGTAGAAATTCTTTAAAATCGCTACGGTATGCAGGTTTCGTCACGATGTTTTCCTTCACTTTTTGTAAATGTTTGTAAGAAATAAATAAAATAAAAAGTTGATATGGTTTGTAGCCGGTTTTAATGTTCATGAACGACATGATCACGTAATTTCAAACAATTACTCATTTCCCAAGATACTAATAAATATGCCAATGTCAAGATATTCAAATTTCAACTGATAGGAGGCTTGTCTCCGCTTAACGATTGTTGCAAACTTAATTTATATCGTCGAAATATATTTACATACAATACATACATAATCTCACGCCTTTTTCCCAGAAGGGGTAGGCAGAGGTGCTACCAGGACCAGCACATTTCGCCTTGTTCCGTTCCACGATAATAGGGGACGAGCCTATCGCCATATCGGGCACAAATTCATTACTTCGGGCTGATAATTAAATGAATGGAAAATTATCACTATTTACGATTTAATTGAGTTAATAATACCTTATGTACATTGACAGCCACTGACAGCCTCCATGGCGTAGTTGGTTAGAGGCCGGCCGTGAAACCAGAGGCCGCGGGTTCGATCCCCGCACCGAGACAAATGTTTGTACGACACATATATTAGTCTCGGGTCTGGGTGTTTGTGAGACCAAAACGTATCTCGTAGTTTCTGATACCCACGACACAAGACTCGATCTTAGTGTGGGGTCGGGACTATGTTTGTGACTGTTGGGGGTGGGTGGTTTTATTTATGTATGTATTAAATCATAGTACATTTTATTCCTCCAATAATTTCATTCACAACAATAACTATAAAGAATGTTATTATATCTAATAGGATACATTACGTAGCGTATGACACATCGGCATTACAATAGTTAATTTAAAGCGGATTTACTATTTCTAGATCTAGACAAATACAGCCTAGACTTATTTAATCTTTTTATGTTCTTGTGTACAGATATATATTTTTTTGTAAAATGTGTCTGAAGTTAAGTTTAATTATTAATCAATAAGATAATTTTAATTTCAATTATTGATTGCTCGCATAATACGTCTTTCAAAATAATTAAAAAATAAATAATTATGATGATAAAGAATAAAATTATCTTTTAAACATCGAAATTACAAAGTCAATGTCTATTTCTCCCGCCAAAGAGCAGTGTAAATGTACTGCTAGTGCTGTGTTTCGGTTTGAAGGACATTGTAGCCAGAGTAACTTACTGGACATATTGAGATTTAACATCTTATGTCTCAGGATGGCGAGTGAAGTGGAGTACCAAGCAATGCTTTGGAATTCATGGTCTTGTTTGGTTTTCTACAGTCCACGAGCGGTCGTATCGCTTACCATCAGAAAAAAATAAAAAAAACTTATCACACAGTCACAATAGTAAAGTTTCTAAGCTCAAAACAAAATAAAGGGCAGTTAGTGGGTCGTAATTAAGACTATATGAAGCAATATACAACATGTAACATAAATATTTATTCATACATCACGATAGTTATAAGTTCATAATAAGCTAGTAGATTGAACTCAACTGCTTTTTCAATGCAAGGTTGCGAACCTAGTTAAAAAAATCCTATATGTTCATCAATAAACATGTTCATATTATTTGTTATTTTTTTGTTAAGGTTTGTTGATGTTTTTATGTAAATGCCCTGTCACCCTGATTTATATTTCAGTATATAATAATTTACTTAATCTTCTCAACTTCCTTTTTATTTACGATTTTTTTTATTGGCTAATTTCCAGCGTATATCCATCAGGGTCTATGTATGTTACATGTCGTATAATCATTAATCCTACAGATATTAACAAACTTTTGTAACAATGAAAACATACCTTAACACAAAAAACGAAGTACAACTGAACGAATTTCATCTTAAACCGTGCGGTACACCTCACGAACCCAAACCGACTGACGAACCAAAAAAGCCGACTCTAATTACCGCGTTATCACAAAAAAACTAAATTAATCGGTTTCACTTTTTGCCGGCCGACGACGTAGTGCGGGTTCGAATCGTGAGGACGCGTTTTTATAACGCCCTGTGACTCAGTGGTGAATCAATTGTACTTTCTTCGTAATGTTGCGGTTGAGGTCCCGATTAGGGATATTTTTCCTTTAATTGGAGGAGTTACAGAGATATTGCCCGGGACCAGTACAAGATTCAGTGGAATAATTATTTAACAATACTATTAATGTGTATACTCTTTTATCTTTACAATTACCTTTATATTTTTTTCATATGGTCGCTTATTAGACAGCAATATTTAAAAGTCAATTTACAAATCTATAACTCAATTTATAACATACATCATTACATATTTAATTACTACATAAGTAGAAAAACATTGAAAACACACAAATATTTCACAAAAATAAATAAATTACTTTCTTGTAGTATGGCTGTACACAGTGTTCCTTTTTTTATTGAATTTAAACATTGTTATCTGATTACAAAAGTAAGACAACTATTATTATTTGCAAGTATACAATCTGATAAACACAAATACAATACAACTAATGGAAGTTCCCTCTCATTGTGTCTGCTTAATATTGTTGTATTGAAGACAAATACC
This sequence comes from Deilephila porcellus, assembly GCA_905220455.2. NCBI lineage: Eukaryota > Metazoa > Arthropoda > Insecta > Lepidoptera > Sphingidae > Deilephila > Deilephila porcellus. The sequence goes on from LR999991.1 coordinate 11,960,735, forward strand.
AAAATTTCCTTGGCAACCATTCGAAGCAAGAACAGTTGTTATCAGGTAAATATGTTATTTTCATTGTTTTTATTTTTTATAATAACCTTAATTAATTATATGATTAAACTTTTGTTTGAAGTGTTTCTAAGTACATTTAATAACTTCTTTTTTAATTTCATTTCCTCCTTTGGTTTAATATCGCTATATCAAGATAACTGCACTTGGTTAAATGTGATAGCTAACTTTGGTCTGCATTGTTTAAATGGTAATATCACGAAATTGAATTTTGTCACATGTCATCCATTATTGTACAATTGTTTTCAGGATGAAATTGAATTTTTTTGTTTTGATTTCAATATGTACGTTCTAAATTTTATTTACTGTTTTTCTTTGGTGCTATACTTCCTTAATACATATGAAATATTTTTGTATTGTTATATTCTGTATAACTACAAATTTGTTAATATTAATTATGTTATTGTTGTTTATAGGGTTTACATCACAATTTATAACACAAATCATAACTCCTCTTTTTTTAATATTGATATTAGTTACAGATCAATCTTATGTAAATATTTATTCAATGGTACAATACTGTATTACCCTTACAAAGTGCAAATATGTTTAATTTATGTAATATTCTGGTGGCAAGGTCTATTTCATTCTTCTGTTTTTATCAAACATTTTTTACTATGTATTGTTTTACTTAATGGCTAATTTTGATATCCTACGTGATCTTGACTTGATAGAAAATCCTTGCCTCATTGTAGATAATCCTGAATCATGTAAAACTTTAATTACTGATAATTATAATTTAAAAATTTTGACCATGAACATTAGAAGCTTACATCATAACTTTGATAATTTTTTAACAGCTTTAGTGAGATTTGATATTTTATTTGATTTAATAATTTTAACGGAATGCTGGATACATGAAGGATCTATTATTCCTCATATAGAAGGGTTTAATTCATTTAAAACCAATAAAACCATAAACAGATCAGGTGGCGTAGTGGTGTACGTAAGCAATCTCAGGATACCCGAAGTTTCTGAACCTCAGGTTGAAGAAGCGAATTGTTTAAAAATTAAATTTAAAAATGATCTCACGGTTTTCGCAATTTACAGATCTCCTTCTTTTGTTGACACTACACCTTTCCTAAATTCACTAACCTCAGCTGTTCATACTATTAATGATGCGCGTTGTGTGGTTGTGGCTGGTGATATAAATATAAATATCTCCCCTGACAATGTTGCTCAAGTTGGTGCTGGCCTTAATTATCTCTGTCTATTAGCTGAACTTAACTTGAAGCCTATTATTGCTAAACCTACAAGAGGTAATACATGTTTGGATCACATTCACATCACTTCGACTCTTAAATCTCAAGGTGTTATTTGCAAATCGAATATAACCGACCATGATATGGTACTAGCAGGCATTAAAACATTTAACAAACTTGAGATCAGTAGATGTAGATTTACAACGAAGATTGATTTGGCTACTATTGAATTAGAGTTAAAACAAATGGAATGGAATGAAGTAACCATTAAAAACACAGTAGACGAAGCAGTTGCTGCCTTTGAAAATGTTCTTACTAATATGATTGACAATAACACAATTAATAAGCAATTAAGTCGCTCTAAATTTAAATTGAAGCCATGGATGACTCCAGGACTTATTAGATGTAGTAAACACAAGGATCGCCTTCATAATAAAGTTAGGAATAACCCGAATGATAGTACTATTAAACATATATTTTTACGCTATCGAAATTTTTATAATGATCTCCTAAGAAAAGTGAAACGAAAATATGAATCTTTTGAACTTCAACAAAATTTAGGTAACTCTAAAAAGCTATGGGATTGTATAAGAAACATCACTCACACGAAAAAAGTGACTCAAGCACCCTTAGAACTTACAAAAACCAAACATTCTGTAATTGACTCCCTTGACCAGTGTAACAAATACTTTTCTACCATTGGTAAAAATCTTGCGAATAAAATTCTCTCTTTAACCAAAGAAACACCAGAATCTCTTATACATAAAATCAAAATCAATCACACTCCCTCTCATTCATTCTTTCTTGATCCCACTGATGAAGCTGAAATTGAATCTTTAATATTGGGCTTAAAACCTCACAGTGCCCCTGGACTAGATGGTATTACAAATTTTTTCATAATTTCATTAAAAAATTTTTTAATAAAACCCTTAACATATATCTGCAACCTCAGTCTTTCCCATGGTGTATTTCCTACAGCCTGGAAGCTGGCTGCAATCATTCCAATTCATAAATCCGGTGATAAATGTGATCCTAGCAATTATAGGCCGATAGCATTGCTAAGTCCCTTTTCAAAAATTTTGGAAAAATTAATGCATAAACGTTTGTCAAGTTTTCTTGAATCCCATAAGGTATTGTCAGATAAACAGTTTGGTTTCCGCTCAAATAGATCTACTGAGAATGCTGTTGATCTATTAACTAAGATTGTGTCAGATAAACTGGACAAAAAGCAAGCCTGTTTGGGCGTATTTTTGGACTTAAAGAAGGCATTTGATACTGTTTGTATTCCCTTACTTTTACGCAAATTAGAACTTATGGGTATTAGAGGTGTGGCACTAAGCTGGTTTCATAGTTACCTGGTTAATCGTAGACAATGTATTAAAATTGACCAAAACAAATCAAACCCAACTTTTACAGACTTTGGCGTGCCGCAGGGTAGCATACTGGGTCCATTATTGTTTATTTTGTATATTAATGATATACAGGCTAGTATAATATGTAACTCTGAAATTATATGCTATGCTGATGACACTGTGATATTATTTTATGACAAAACATGGAGCCAGGTGGCCAAAAGAGCTGAACAAGGTATGAAGAACATTTTAACTTGGTTGCAACATAATCTTTTATCTTTAAATCTTTCAAAAACTAAATATATCTGTTTTCATAAAACTAAAACTTCATCTCCGCCAGCCTTGTCCACTTTGTTAACTCATTCATGTTCATCTTCCACAGCTACACCTTGTGCTTGCCAGTCTATTGATAGAGCACCCAACATTAAATACCTTGGGGTTATTATCGATGAAAAATTGAATTTTAGTGACCATTTAATATTAACTTCTAATAGGGTTAGAAAACTAATTTATATATTTAAAAACCTTCGCACATCAGCTTCTTTTGATCTGCTTAAAACTGTTTATTATGCAATTTGTCAATCAATATTATCATACTGTGTCACTGCTTGGGGTGGTGCTGCTTCCTCGTACATGATTCTCTTAGAACGTGCACAAAGATCAGTTCTTAAAATTATATTTAAAAAGCCACTTCGCTTCCCTTCAGCCACTCTCTATAAAGAATTAGAAGTACTCCCGGTCAGAGCAATTTTTATTTTAAGAGTAACAATGATCACACATAAACTAGTACTTCATTTGCCTAGTTACAAATCTATGCTTAAAAACCGTATTTTTATGTTGCCAGTTCCTTTCGTTAACACTTCCTTTGCAAGAAGATTTAGCACATTTCTCCATCCCTATATATATAATAAAGTAAACAAAAGCTGTGACATCAAACACTGTACCATGAAGGAATTAAAATTTAAAGTTAAGAAGTGGCTTTTCACTCTTACATACGACAACATTGAAGATATTACCAAAATTATTAAATAGTAACCTATCTCTATTCTCACACAAATACATATTATATTACAATGCACCACACTTTAACTTCTGACACTCTACTATGGTATGGTTTTTACTATGATATTGCAACATTGTTGAATATTACAATCAAAATTATTCTTAAATTGTTGGAGGAGTTTTAATTTTGTTATTTAAATATAGTCTTAGTATGCGTGTTACTGATAATAAATTGTTAATATATTTTTGTGTTATTTGGTCACCTACAATACAGGCAATGCCTAGTGTAGGGACCGCTGTTGTAATTTTGTTTTATTTGTGCCTGGAGGTTTATTTTCTTGTATTATTTTACCATTAAGGAATGTTTAACTACTTGTTTGTTTAATAAAGATTATTATTTTAATAAAGTACTGTAACAATGGAACCACAAATATTGTTTGTCATGGTATAATTAATTAAGTGCATTTCCTTACGCCTATTTGTCTGTTGTTGAATTTATATAATTGGATTTGACCATGGATAAAGTGTGTATTATTGTTGTTTCTTGAATTTCGACAACACACTTTCGTATCCTTATTCCATAATTACATGGGAAGGCGCAACTTTATTTTGCATGATAGAGAATTCTGTCAGTCCGAGCTCATTCTTTTGAAGAAACTATCATATTAAATTAAAACTATTTATTTCGGATTTTATCGCGAATAAAATTTGTTAAAATAAAACTATTTTATTTCAATGTGTCACATTCGCGGAAATCCAAGAAACCGTTAAACTATCATAATATGTTTCCACCAGCTCTAAACATCGAATCCAACTCGGATGGGCAGCATTCGGGAAACAACATAACGTCTTTTCATTCAAAACCCCTCAGTGCTTAAAGACGAAAGTCTTTAATTGTTGTGTGTTACCATTGATAACATACGGCACCGAAAAGTGGCCTCTCACTATAGGCCTCATAAGACAGCTCAGGGTCACTCAACGAGTTATGGAGAGGGCTATGCTCGGTTTTCCCCACGAGATCGAATCAGAAATAAGGAGATCCGTAGGAGAACAAAGGTTACCGACATAACCCTTAGGATTAGCAAGTTGAAGTGGCAGTGGGCCGGGCATATAAATAAATAATTTATAAATACACCCAACAGTTACATACAGAGACCTGACCCCACACTATCAGCAGCTACGAGAGACTTTTCGGTCTCACAAACACCCAGACCCGAAACAAATACCTGTGGACCGCATATTTGTTTCGGTGCGGGGATCGAACCCGCGGCCTCTCGTTTCACAGCCGGCGTCTAACCAACTGCGCCACGGAGGCTGTCTAGCGCAAAGAACTGATGGCCGTTGGGGCCGAAAGGTTCTAGAGTGGAGGCCACGTACAAGGTGGATAAACGACCTGGTTAAGGTCACAGGAAGTCGCTGGATGCAGACCGCTTCCAACAGGTCTATGTGGAGATCCGTGGAGGCCTATGTACAGCAGTGGACTTCCTGCGGCTGAAGAGAGAGAGAAAGAGCTTAAATTATCCAGGTTGATGCCATAGTCCAATTAGGATATTATCAGGCCCCATCGCTTTCTGTTTATAAATATTCATATGACTGCGTATTATTATTGGAACAAACAGACCTAATTTTAAACATAGGTTTAAGAACAACTCAGAGAATGACATGTTGGGTGTCGACCAAACCGTCTGAGTATTAACGTCTCAAAAAAGGAAAATATACAAATGTGTGACAATATTTTGCCTAAAGGTTTTAGTTACGTAAATTGTGGTTAATTGTTTAAAAATATTGTGTGAAGTGTACACCAGAGAGTTATTGTAAGTTCATTCATAATATTATGTGCATGTACCCAAGCTTGTATGAGGTAGGCAGAGGTGCTACTATAGCCACCAATAGTGAGATCTTATTTTCGTCCCAAAATATAGGAGTGAGCTGTGACCCTATCCGGCGGAAATACAAGTACTAAACAATACATATAAGATTTCTCTAACTAAGGAAAGTAATGCTACGTATGCTCGACCGGGGAACCAAACCCAATACATCACGCTTTACAGTCCATAGATATTGCCAATAGACTGGGACATTTAATAGGTAATTATAAACCACGCATGATCGTATTATTAACTTTTCTATTGTATCAAATAAGCTTTTATTCCCAAAAACCGACTGCAATCAAATAACCTATTTCATTCAAAACAGAACCCTCTTGTGTCTATTTCAAACATAACCTAAAATTATTCTAGAAATTTTGGCATAGCGAACTAGATTCTCTCGTCCATTGTCCTGTTAAATCTGGAATCTGATTACACCAGAATATTTGCACGACAATCCCCGGGGCATCGGATCTAGCTCGTATTTAGATTTTAAGTTAATTTAAGTTAATTCATTTATTTTTGCTGGGAAATTCTGCATTTAACATACATATATATTGCATACATAAACTCACGCCTTGTTCCCAGATAGGGTATGCAGAGGTGCACCCATGACACCCACGTTTCGCATTGTGTGTTCAGTCCCACGATGCGATAAGGGGCGAGCCTATCGCCATATCAGGCACAAATATCTGACTCAAAGCTGATAATAAATAGAAAAATCAATCAAATTAATACCACACTTGTCTATTACATATCTGACGCCCGAATACTCAAACGCCACTTAAATATTAAGTAGCACTTAACTACCTACGTCCCAATTAGTCAGTACATATAAGCGGGACTTGCGTACTTAAGTGCAACTTAATATTTAAGTTGCGTTTGAGTATTTGGGTGTGAGTGCCTTAAACTGACCTTTCTTTCCCATCCAGTACATAATATCGAGCCGGAATGTAAAAACCAGCTGACGACAAAGTTATATCCATGGCAAAAAATATAGATGTAATAAAAACAATAAAAAGAAATGGCGCCCCGATATCTACGTGTGTCCGCCCCGGCAAGGTCGTGGTTTGATGCTGTAGGCTTATGTATACATAATTAATAGTGTGTCTGTCCGTTCGTACATAAAATGTTATGATATTCATGTTGGTAACGTAAAGATGTTTATTCAATGTGGAGTGTAAGACAGGTTGAAAATTGTATACAAGGTATTGGGGTAACCTACAAATTATATACAAACAAATGGTTGTCTCTATTAAAAATACACGTAGACAATAAAGCACTCGTTAATAAAAGAGAAAAAAAAACATTATTATTTTTGCAAAACATATTTGAACATTGGATTTACATTTAGACATTTTTAGATAGATATTTTTACTGGTGGTAGGTCTCTCATATGTGAGAGTTCGCCTGGGTAGGTAGTAGGTACCATCGCAATGTGTATTTCTACCGCCAAACAGCAGTGTAAGGCCCGGCGCCCATTATCGGCATCGGTACGACTGAGGATTTTAGGTGGCAAATAGCAATATACTATAACATAATGGCAATAAAGTAGAAATTTCCGTGATATGTGGTCGTAATAACAAAAATACCGCTTCGGTATGCTTGAGGCTGGTGTATCGGCAGCCTTAGAATGCTTCGGGATGCTTCGGCATCCTTCGGCAACCTTCGGTACGCCGCCGGCGCCGAGGCAACACTCGGGGGATAGTTTGCCCTGCGGGGCGAGGGGAGGCATCCGCCATTTGCATCATTTGACTCACACAACACCAAAGAGTAAAGTAAGTATAATGGAGAAGAGTAGCAACTCTATAGTAAAATTTGCATGTATGGAAAGTGCTGCCCCCTTGAGATCGGTGGTACCAAACCTTAACAAACAAACATCCATACATACGTAGGTATATATAACTTCGGATTCTCAAAAAAATATGTATCAAAGTTCATCATCATATCACTAGATCCCAGTCCACCATATTAAATACAATTCAGACAACTAGCTTGTAACAACTCTGAGACTGTCATGATGAGAAATACGATATTGAGACGCTTCGGCAAGCTACAGGACGGTGCGGCATCCTTAAGGACGCCTCGTCATCCCTAAGAACTTTGCAGCATGCCAAAGCATAATTGCCGATAGTGGGCGCTTGCATGTAGGATGCCGAAGGATCCTTTTCCTTGCCGATGCCGATAATGGGCGCCGGGCCTAAATACACTGTTGTGTTCCGGTTTGAAGGACATTGTAGCCAACTACTGGACATAATGAGACTTAAATTCTTATGTCCCAGAATGGCGAGCGCAGTGGACTGCTAAGTATTGCTTTGTAATTCACGGTGTTGTTTGATTTCGCTACTATCCATGAGCGGTCATATTGCTTACCATCAGGCGAATGGCATGCTAGTTTTGCCATTCATTGAAATAAAAAAAATATATAAATCATTGGATGTTTTCTAGCGACGCTGTCAGGAATTATTCAATTTCAGGCTCAGATTCTGCAAGCTGCCTTTAGTTAAATATTATTTTAATAATCTTTAAACAAAGTTGTAGGCTTTAACTAGTTTTCATAGTAAGAGAGAATGTTTTTCTATCTGAGATCGTTCTTGTAAATCGAGAGGCGATGGTCCATTATACGTGTTTTTGTCTGATTATATTATTCCTATGATTTTCTCAACGGCTATGAATAATAAAATATTGCTTCGAAGCCATGATGGGTAGAAGAATAAAAATCAGTGAGCATACATACTTACATAAGTTTTTCGGTAATTTTCGTCTTGTTTAAAATCTTGAAGATATACAAAATATACAAAAAACACATTTCACGTGTTTTTCCCGGAAGGGGTAGGCAGAGACACACACGTTTCGCCCTGTGTGTTCCGCTCCACGATGTGATAGGGGGCGAGCCTATCGCCATGTCAGGCACAAATTCCTGACTCCGGGCTGATAATTATTAATAGAAAATTCAATAGCATTTCGCCCGACCTATGCCCAAAAATATATTCTGTTTGTATTTACCACGAAAGCTGTGAAGTATTCGAAACCTCAAGAAGTTAAAGTATTCTGTAAAATTAAACCAAATCTGCGACAAAATACGTAAAAAGTACTTTTATTTATTTCAGATCCCTAATAATTTACAAATAAGCACCTATAAATACTTACGGCCATATTAAAAAACAGATTTAAAACCTATTTTATTTATCGAATGCTATGTCTTCTTCGCTCAAACTAAACCGTTGGAAAGGGACAAAATATTCGATAACTAAAATATGTTTAATCTGTGTATGAATAAGGCCTTTAGTAGGTGTATCTTTAGGATACAAGATCTCAATTACCTGGTGACTAATACGTATTACTAGTACAAAAGGAATGCGGAATAATCCACGCCAAGATATTGACAAAAGCAACTCCACGACCGAGCGATATAGGTCAGCGTTTGAAGTACGTGGGGTGAAAATATTTTCTTACGCCACGTGTACCATAAAAATGGGTAGGTTAGCGAATTCGTTGATTTCTTAGCCTTGTAATTGATGTTTATCTGTCTGATTAACTTTTTTATAAACTCGGCAAAGTTGAAATCCTCCATGCCACAGTTGGTAAGACGCCGGCTGTGAAATGTGAGGCTGTGGGTTGATCCCCGCGCCGCAAATAATTTTTGTGTGATCTACTGTGCCCCTAGCCGGAACATTTTGAAGTATCGTATAGTAATTCTCGTATAGTAAAGTAAACGTTTCCTGCTGTGAAATTTTAGTTCCAAATACGCTCACAATGGCGCTGTTTAAATTCCTTTACAAAATTTTACTATTACTATTCTATTACGATACTGCAAAATGTTCCGGCTAGGGACACTGGTATTTGTTTCGGGTCTGGGTGTTTGTGAGACCGGAGTCTCTGGTAATCACATTAAGTTTAAATATAAAACAGTTAGTACGCAAATATTATGTTGTTGATGTGGACTCAAAAACTCCGCACAATGACGAAGCCAGGCCGGGCCGCTAGTTATCTATAAAAAAATAAATAATAGTTTAAAAAAACTAAAAAAATGGTGCATGGTATCAATAGTTCTAAAAAAAGCAACCCACGCTTTTTTTACAATAAAATCATTTTTTTCTTACACTATTTTTAATTAAAATTTAATAAAATTTATTTTCTATTTTTTAAAGCGTATGTTTTTAGTTTTTTTTAACTATTATTTATTTTTCATTTTTTAGTCGAATGCGCTTGGTAGATTCCTTTATTGGTCTTAACGCAGACACTCCGGGTCTCAGGAAAACAAAAATCTCTAATCCTGATTATCCTAGTAAGGATAACGGGTCGAACTGTTTAAAATATTGAATTGTCATCGGTTCCTAATAAGAATGCCAAATTTCGAATTAATCCGACGTTTTGAAGGGGGTCTAAAACCACGTTCAAAGATTCCGTTACATACTAACTAACATACATACGTCTGAAGCTAATAAAAGCGTATTAAAAACAAAACCAAAACTGAAAAAAAACATACATAAATACTTCAAGTTATGTAGGTTCTGAAACACTATTTTAAATAACAAAGGACCGATACCCAGCTTATCCTTTGTAAGTTGTAAAGGTTCCGTGTTATATGTAAAGGAGTTTTTCGGCTTTGAAGGGACAAAACAAACATATTATTTACTTTATAGAGGTTCTACTTTTTACCTTAGACACAAGACATATATTTTATTGTTGGGTCGGACTATTTTCATTTTTCGAAAATGAATACAGTGCACCTTAATATAGGTAAAATGATATTTAAAACTCTATTCATCTGTTAGTTGTCGTACTAATTGTAATAATTATACCAGCCTACTATCCAAATCTGACTGTATCTGTATCAGCCCATATACGTCCAACTGCTGGGCACGGGCCTACTCTACAATCGAGAGAATCGTTTGAGAGTGGTTAGGCCATATAATCCACCACGCTGGCCACGTTGGCAGACTTACATACCGTAGAAATTCTTTAAAATCGCTACGGTATGCAGGTTTCCTCACGATGTTTTCCGTCGCCGTTATAGTGCGTGGTGATGGACTATCAATACACACATGAATCCGAAAAGTCAGAGGTGTGCCCTGGGATTTGAACCCGCAAACACTGTGAATATGTTGGCAGTCGCGTCTGGTCCGTTTATTAACAGGCCGCCACGCACTTGTAACATGTGTAGCTTTCTAATCTCTGCTTAACCCCATGAGTGATTTATACAACATTGTGAATATACAGAATTATGAAGACCCATCAGAAATATAAGCTCTCCTAGATAAAACCGGACACTGGCAAAATCTACCAGGTAGGTAGTAAAACAACGCGACGGCACACAATCACGAGAACGACTCCACTCGCCCCGAATTAGTTCCTAGTTTTGACGAGTGTGCGCTGTCAGTAACGACAGAAAAAAAACTTTTTTTTGGCATTGGTCCAGCTACCATGATAAAGTGCCTATATTATTATTTGGCGTGAGGCAAAATAAAAAAAATACCTACAAATAAAAGTAAAAATTGTTCTGTTGAACGCTTCGTTTGATTTTCAGAATTTAAACAACGACCATTAATTAAATGGTAATAACCGTGGCCTCCACTCCAGAGAAAAGAACTTTTCTTATTAATTTGCACAAAGCGCTTTCGGCGACAAAACACCGTAGAAGACCTTATAGCATGCAATGTTGAAACATTGCATTTTGGCGATGTCAAAAAGGGGGAAGTGTAGGAAAATGTGCGAAATTCTTATCACACCACCGTATGGAATTTATAATAATCAGAAAGAGAGAGTGAGAGAGAGTTAGTTAAGAGCCCAGCAAAGTGCCCCACGTAATTGGAATCGGGGCGCTTCTCACTCAAAAATAATTTTTGTGATTTTCTGAAGCCATCAAAATGTTTTTTTTTGCTGTCCCTACCCTCATAACTATTCATATCCCCGGGAGAATTAGGCAAAGTCAGTGAAAACCTCAAACGACATCGTCCCCAGTGTAACACGGCAAGTTATAATGAGCTATAAGATTATAAGTTTCGTGCAGATTGCGGCAACTTTTTGTTCTGGTCGGGGTATATTTGATAAGGTGGATTTATTAATAACTGAAATTCTGGTTTGAGAATTAATATAGATATTATAGTCATAGTGAAACACGCAAGTCGTGTTTGCGTTATAAATCCGGTTTCAAGAACTCCTGTATGCTATATAGCTTATCTTTAATACTGAACCAAATGCAACAGGAACCATTAGAATCCTACTAAAATTTGAGTATATGTCAGACCTTTATCATTTGTTATGGGACCAAATGACAAGCACCAGCTTTCGATCAAAGAAAGAATAATCAAAATCGGGTCACCCAGTACAAACTTATGAAGTAACAAACATAAAAATATGACAGTTGAATTGAGAATCCTTTCCTTTTTTAAGAATCGGTTAAAAACCGGGTCGATAGTGAGGCAATAAATAGCAGAGACAATGTTGCATTGATAGTACTTTAATTCATAACTAATAAAATTTATTTCTTCACATAATGTAGTTTAAAAAGATAACCAATATTAAAGCCCAATTTACTCGGTTTCTCGCGGCGAGAGTCGTATGCGAATTGCGAGTATCGCATGACATAACCGCCACAGATTTTCGTGTACTGATAAATATTTACACGATGCAACTTTTTTATATCCTTACAATATACGATAATCGTATATTCGAGGCGAGAATCTCTCCCCATGTAAATGGGGCTTAACAGACCGGTTTGAATAGACTCCTTGAAATAACCAGAAACATTAACTTTGTTGCCCCAATTCCCCTTCAGACTACGATATTAAATTCATCCGATTATAGATTATCCAATATAAATTTTATAACAAACATATGAAATGATAGAACAAACATAACTCCAAAGATATATCCTGATAATATTAAAAAAGTTCCGAGTGCGGGCGTTCTTGCCGCGCCTGTTGGAATAGTTGGTTGTGAATGTGCCGCGTTATTGCTATTGTAAACTGACAGGCGCTTGGCGTTCGTTAAAACTTGCCTTCGCTACATTTTACTGTAAAAATATGAATAATTTTATGAATATATGGATTTGTTATTCTTGAGTGAAAGTTTAAATATCTTTTGTGATATAATGTACCTACATTAACATGTATTCCTCACAAAAGTTTTCGGTATCTTGTATTTGGTAACTATAGATATGTAAGTTGAATGTAAATATTCACAATCAAGATTTCGATTAAGACTTAAACCATAGTCTATGCTGGCCCATTGGCTGACTTCATGTAGTATAAAATTCTTGCCACGATCTATAGAGTACCTACGCAAGTTTCCTTACAATTTTTTCTCCACTGTTAAAATGCGACTAGAATTTCCTCTATAGCGTGTGCCTCTACATATATTCTGCACATTCAACAAAAACCACTACTAAAACTTGAAAATGAAAATGAAATGATAATAATTAGTAGGCATACTGGACGGTATGACGACGTTAAACATGAATAAAAATATTAACAATCTATTATAGAACTTCCTCTTATTTATAAGTTGGTTAATATAAAACTATACGTATTTCGTTCTACGGCAAGACATTTGAAAGCAAACTATTACTAGAACGCCATATTGAATTAGCACTTCCTAACAAAAAACTAAAACTGAATCATCCCGGAGAAGAACAGCGCCAGGACACACGCTAAATCACGGACATAACCCCGGAAACAGATGCCATCCGGGATCCTACCCTTTGAGTAATCAACGTACAAGAATGGCAAATACTTTTCTCTTTATTACACGTATTTTATTTCTTGTTTTTCTCACAAAAGTCTGAGTTTTTTTTTGTAAGTGACACTTATTGTCTATCCCTTTACCTTATTAATTTACTCAGTCTGTTTTATTGTCGTTCTGTTTGGACGTAGGCTTTCCAACTAACCGCTTTTCCCAGAAATTAATTTGTGTAACTATATCGACCCAAATATGTCACATTAATCAGGAATGAACCCGAGACCTCAGATTTGTAATTATACCGTAGTACAACGCCACCGAGGCACCGAGGGTTCGAATCCCGGGTCGGTCTAAGTGATATAAGATATTTTTTTTTCATTATCAGTCCGGAGTCAGGAATTTGTGCCCGGTATGGAGATAGGTTCGCCCCCTTTCACACCGTGGGACGGAACATACAAGGCGAAATGTGGGTGTCCAGTTAGCACCTCTGCTTACCCCTTCTAAGAAAAAGGCGTGAGTTTTAGTTATTTATATATTTATAAACATTTTACTTATTTAATAATGGCCTTGTAAATAGACAGTTTTAAAACATATTTTAGCTAGCAAATGTTTTGTTTTCCTTCTTCTATATCAGCCCATATACGTCCCACTGCAGGGCACGGGCCTACTCCACAATCGAGAGAATCGATTGAGAGTGGTTAGGCCATATAGTCCACCACGCTGGCCTAGTGCGGGTTGGCGGACTTACATACCGTAGAAATTCTTTTTTTAAAATCGCTACGGTATGCAGGTTTCCTCACGATGTTTTCCTTCACCGTTAAAGTCCGTGGTGATTGACTATCAATACACACATAACTCCGAAAAGTCAGAGGTGTGCCCTGGGATTTGAACCCGCGACCACCGTGAACATGTAGGCAGCCGCGTCTGGTCCGTTACCAACAGGCCACCACGCACTTAAAATAATATACAGAAATAATAGAAAATCAAAAGTACAACGGGTCTTAACATTTACATACAAAAAAAGAAACGAAATTCTAGAATTTTTCTCCGAATAGCTTTGATGTCGCCAGCCTTCGTGCAAACGTAATACTTTTATTAGGTAATTGGTTTGCGTTTTATTTCGTGTTCAAACATCGCTAGCCGCGTCTAGACTAGACCTGCGATCTAGATTTCAAGGCTGGCATAATAGTTACGCTTTGGTATCAATTTGGTACGGGTAAACATTTTTATGACGATCAATATTTTTATACTAACACGACTATATAACCTACAGAGCAGCTTATATAATACAGTGCAAAACAAATAAAATAACAGACAGGAGATGAGTAACTTTCGGTTAATACAATTATTTGTATATACATACATACATTAACTCACGCCTTTATCCCAGAAGGGGTAGGCAGAGGCCCTACCAGGACTGAGGACACCCACATTTCGCCTTGTATGTTCCGTCCCATGACGTGATAGGGGGCAAGCCTATCGCCATATCGGGCACAACTTCCTGACTCCGGGCCGATAATATGAATAGAAAAACCCAATATCACTGCCCGACCCGGGACTCGAACCCGAGACCTCAGCTTTGTAGTCGTACCATAGTACAACTACGCCACCGTTTGTGGTAACTAATTTTGTATTAATATAGATAATTATTTGTATTTTTTTGTGTATTGATAGTCGATCACCACGCACTATAACGGCGAAGGAAAACAGCGAGGATTGGCGTGGCGATTTTAAAGAATTTCTACGGTATGTAAAATCCGCCAACCCGCGCTAGGCCAGCGTGGTGAACTATATGGCCTAACCCCTCTCAATCGTAGTTTCGACTGTAGAGACGGCCCGTGCCTTGCAGTAGGACGTAAATAGGCTGATACAGATACAGACATATAATACAACTAAACTGGAATATACACAAAATTAATCCAAAACGTGATATTCTTGCAATCCGCGTGGTTCATTATGACGAGATTTTCAATTTGGACGATGGTGTTTACCGGGCGGATAGTGAATACGTTTATCCTACGATCAGTTAAAAGATATCCGAAAGGATTAAATCAGGGGATCTCTCGACTGGCGGAATAGCACAAAAATTACTGGTGGTAGGTTTCTAATATGTAAGAGGCTGTCTGGGTAAGCACCAACCAACGACTATTTCTCCCGCCAAACAGCAGTGTAAATGCACTGTTGTGTTCTGGTTTGAAGGACATTGTAGCCAGAGTAACTACTGGACATAATGAGACTTAACATCTTGTCTCAGGATGGCGAGCGCAGAGGAAAGCCAAGCATTACTTTGTAATTCATATTGTTGTTTGTTTTTGCTACTGTCCATAAGCGGTCTTATCTCTTACCACCAGGCGAATGTCATGCTCGTCTCGACATTCATTGCTATAAAAAAAGTAAATTGTGTGTATTTGAAAGAAGAGAAAAATGTGTCTACAATGTAGCTTATAATTTTCAATAAATTCTTTCTTCTCCCGTATTTTAAAAGCTCAAGCATTCGCCATCCAAAGTAATTCGAATTTATTATAACACTTAAAAACTTTTTACAGTAATATAATTTTAAAACTTGGACTAATGCTACTTATAAATTGAAATTATAACTCTTAATTTGTTTCCTAATAAAATCGTTCTTGTTCAAATGATTCTTCGCAGAGGCTCACAAATTCCGGTGTTCGCTACCTTTTAAGATAAAGAACTTGTTGGAAAATTAAGAGTTCTTATTAAGACAATATAATTTTTAGATAAGCGCTTCAGACATTAACGCCCGAATACTCAAACGCCATTTAAATATTAAGTTGCACTTAACTGCCAAGTTCCACTTAACCAGTACCTACATTTAAGCGGGACTTGCGTAGAAAAGTGCAACATAATGTTTAAGTAGCGTAAATTTCCATATCTGTGACATAATAATATACAGGTTAGCTAATGGGGTATACTAAGCCAAAAGGGGAATGCTATATTGATCATAATAAACAATTTTTACTAAGAGGCAAACACTGAAAACGCGAAAAATATATTCTTATTTCCATACATTCTGCAGACGATATGAACGGTATAGACAAGGTGCCATTATGCGATTGGGGTGAAAAAATTATTTTATCTCTAAAACTACTCGTCCGATTTTGATGCAGTTTTCACTAGTAGGTTCGGGTTTGATTGCATGTTCTTAGATAGGTGTTACGATGATAGCTCACCAGGGGGCGCGGCAGTAATTTTTTTGCCAAACCAAAACTGCTAGTCCGATTTTGATGCGGTTTTCAGTAATGGGTTTGCAGTTGACTAGTTAAGGTTCTATGATCGGTTCATTGGCAGTAGTGATCGCTTACCATCAGGAGACTGTTCGCTCGCTTGCCGGATCTATACAATAAAAAAATATGTAATAACAACACCAACTAAAAGCTATAACGAAATGTATGGGTCTTAAGCCCTTTTAACATTGACAGTAAATGTGCCTCGTTTTAAAGCATTAAATATGAATGCCCCGCCAATAGTTCCCGGTATCGCTTGTATAGCAATTACAGACACTTTCTGCGAAGCGAAATGAAAAGTGCACTGTATTGCCAATTACGGGAAAATCGTCTTTACAAACCGTTAGCATTTATTAAAGAAATAAATCAATTTCTAGTTCAGGTTAAATGTTCGTGATAAGAGGGACCTGGGTTTATTCTAGGATCTAGAGACTTTTAGAACTACAATAAAGTCCAGCACTATAAAAAAGATTCCGATGAATCGAGAATCTCCTCCTTTTTTGAAGTCGGTTAAAAATAGAGGTGTTTTCAAACTCGATAAAATGGCAACGGGAGATAGAACAAGTTATGACGTCACAACAAAAAAATCAGAGTCTTATCCATGATAATTCTCACGTTTTCTAGTAAATATTACAAAATGTCTACCATGGCCAATACATTGTAGTAATGCGACCGGTTATATCCATACCTAATTTAATATTGTTGTTGATGTTTTGTAAGGTGACTGCCTGGGTGGCGTAGTTGTACTACAGTAAGATTACAAAGCTGAGGTCTCAGTTTCAAATCCCGGGTCGGGCAAAGTGATATTGGATTTTTCTATTCATTATCAGCCCGGAGTCAGGAATTTGTGCCCGATATGGCGATAGGCTCGTCTCCCTATCACATCGTGGGACACACATACAAGGCGAAATGTGGGTCTCCCGTTGGCGCCTCTGTCTACCCCTTCTGGGATAAAGGCGTGAGTTTATGTATGTATGTTTTGTAAGGTTGAATATATCAGCTTAAGAACTTTACTAAATTAAATCTAACTAAGTTTCTATTTCTATTTTTAAACTCCTCACGATTTACTGCACTACCAAAATAAAGCGAAAAGCACTTGAAATACGTGGAACGGGCTCGTACTCCGATACACCCCTCGAGCCCTGATAACGCTTATCAAGCGTAAATAATTATCATTCACTATCACAGATGGGGAGATCGTAAACTGTACGGTTGTCATGGTAACGGGGCAGCGCGCGCACCCAGTCACCGTTCAACCACCGTGCGAGCCGGTCGCGTCCACGCCGATGTAAATAAATAATTCGCGATACCAGTGAGGGACAACCAGGTTGGTTGCGTTATGGTTGCAAGTGGTTGCCGATGGCTGAAGACGTGAAATGCGCCGGCGGTACGGTAAGCCGATTTGATAACATATCATTGTTTGGCGATATTGTCGCGAGCTTTTTCGATATGTGGAAAATTTAGCTTCTGGTTTAGATCTGTGAAGGTTTGCGTAATTTTATTGGGAAAATAATAGAAGTTTAAGTAGTAAGTTTGTGTTTTAAGTGTATATTTTTGTCGTGTGGGTAGAATACCAGGTATGTAAACATTATGGTAAATAAACATAAAATGTATCGTTGTGTATACATATGAAGGAATTAGTAGAGATACAAACAATGCACTCAATTTGACGAGTATTGAGCTTGCTTATCGAACAGATCTAACAACGTTTACTTCCTGAAAATCATGATATTAATCATATAATCATTATAGTCACTCTTACAAATATGCCACGTTTCGGGTGCAACCTATATATGTCTGGCTTCCAATAGGCTTGTAAAGTTGGGTCTACCTGATTTAACCGCCTTAAGTGGATGAATTCACATTGAGATTGCAATACAATCAATTGCATTGTTTTCATTGTGTATTGCTAGTAAAAAAGAGGTTTCTCAATGTATTTCTTTTCACCAATAAAAACATAAGCAGGCTGCGATACACAAGAAACACTATAGTATTACAGACTACTAGCTTTTACCCCCAATTTTGTCTGTAAGTAATTACACAAATCTACCCACAAAACAAGCAAGTTGTTCGCCTGATAAGCGTCATATAACAACACCACTCGGAACTTATAGTTATTTTGCACTGACATTAGAATTTTTTTCGTTAGAAAAAGCATTACATACATGCATGAACACACGCCTTTTTCCTAGAAGGTGTAGGCAGAGGTGCAAGCAGGACACTCACGTTTCGCCTTATATTTAACGTCTCAGGATGTGATAGGGGGTGAGCCTATAGGCATGTCCGGCACAAATTCCTGACTCCGGGCTGATAATGAATAGAAAAATCCAAAATCACTTTGCTCGACCCGGGATTCGAACCCGAGACCCCAGCTTTGCAATCATATAGTAGTACAACTGCGCCACCAAGGCGGTCAGCAAAAGGATCACGTGAATTTATTACAAATAGACTCAACAGTCGCACATACAGACCTCATTCTACATCAAAATCAATCATTTCTGTGTCATAGTTATCAAAAACTACGAGAGACTTTTGTGGTCTCGGTTCTCAAAAACATTCAGGTATACCTGTGCATCACACAATTCATATTTGTCTTGGTGCGGGGATCGAACCCGTGGCCTCGCGTTTCACCAGCCGACGCCTTACCAACTGCCCCGGGGGTGTGAGAATAACATACGTACAAATTAGGTTAGAATTTACTTCGCTTTAGTATGTACAGAACATCGACAATGTCTTAAAAATATTAAACAAGATGCAAATTAAATTAGAATTACTTAGAATTACAATGTAAACATTATTTCAATGAATTTAAATATGCTAAATTGTTAATTTAATGTGGGCACAGAGTGACTTGTGGAATAAAATTAAAATTTTACAGTTGTCAAATATGTTTTGGACTGATAAACATTTAAAATCATTGTTTGTTATTGAAATTCTGTTTTAAATGTTGAAAAATCGTAAATTAAGATGTTCTTAAGTATTTATATGTAAATAATCTTTGTAATAAAAACTAACTTTTAATGAGAGCAGGTTAACTACAAATTTTACGACAGGACGTGAACAGCCAAGCGGACGTCGCGGGTTCAAATCACGAGAACTGCAGCTCTGATTTTCTTAGGCTTTTGTTCTATTAATCAATTACCTCGCACTTTAACGGTGAAAGGATATTTCCATCCTAATGTCCAAACCTGTATATCATAATTAAAGAATTTCTATGTTATGTAGAGTCCAATGACATTGCAATAATTCAGTGTTGTGGGTTTTGCCTGAAGTCCTCTCAATCTGACACACACACAAACACACACACACACACATTTTTTTTTTAAATTTTTACTTATCTATTTTACGGAGGGCTTAATAACTGCAATACAGCGTATTACTACTGCGGTTATTTAGGAAAATATATCTTGTTTTATTATTTTTGGGACAGATTTTGTTTTTTTGTTTCCTTTTTTTTTATCTAAGAACAGACCCAATAACTACTGTTGGACGTATATGAATAAAATACGAAAACGAATCCAGGTGGTAGTATAAGTGACTTCAGACACAATGCATCAAAAATTTGAATTTTTTACATGGCGTCATATTTGGTTGATAAATACATAGTTTACCTAAAATAATAATGTATACCTTTTTATTTTTAAAGACGCAATGGTACACAAGAGCTTAAATTACTATTTTCGCAAAAACTAAGTATTTTCCCCCAAAACAGAACGATATTTAAAAATTGCTAAAGAAAATCTGTCGCTTTTTTTGCGAAATTTGGATATTATTAAAGTAATAACTGCATTGTTATAGAATGCAGCCGGGCAGGGTTGCTGTAGATAATAATAAATCCCTCCAAAACGTTTTGTGCACAACAAAGTGACAGCTGTTATAAGACATGTCTGTACAGAGTGGAAAATGCATCCTTTGTGTAGAGACAATCTATATATAAAGATATTTCATTATATTTATCTTGACTGCCTCAAGGGTTCGGCGCATCCCGACTTTACGTATCATTAGCCCTTTTGGGAGCAGGGTTTTTAAAACAACCGATGATGGTTTCACTTCACATAGCCTAAAATAAGTAAATAAATACACCCAACGGTCACATACATAGTCCTGACCCCACACTAAGATCGAGTCTTGTGTCGTGGGTATCAGGAACTACGAGAGAATTTCGGTCTCACAAACACCCAGACTCGAAACAATACCCGTGGAACACATAAATATTTGTCTCCGTGTGGGGATCGAACCCACAGCGTCTCGATTCACTGCCGGCTTCTAACCAATTGCGCCACGGAGGAATGAAGGTAGAAGGAATGCCTAAGATTAAAAATATACAATATTTTCGGTGCCCAATACACCCTGAAGCAGTATGGTGTATTAATAGTAAGATATATTTTCTGAAAAGGTTAATGTATTTATAAAACAACCTATACCACCCCGTTTAATAAGAGACAAGAGCTTCAATAATACATACACACATACATATGTACATAAACTCACGCCTTAATCCCCGAAGGAATAGGCAGAGGCGCCACCAGGACACCCACATTTCGCCTAGTATGTTCCGTCCCACGATGTGATAGGGGGCGAGCCTATCGCCATATCGGGCACAAATTCCTGACTTCGGGCTGATAATGAATAGAAAAATCCAATATCACTTTGCCCGACCCGGGACTCGAACCCGAGACCTCAGCTTTGTAACCGTACCGTAATACAACTACGCCACCAAGGCAGTCTGAAATATATTATTGAGGCAGGCACCTCAATAATACATTTCTCTAAAATAAATACCTTGTGTTATTCCTTCGACATCTAGGTGAAAATATGGGATGGGCTGTTTCGGGTCACGGCCGCTGGGCGTTACCGAAATTCAGTTTGAATACAAAGGGAATAGGTATACATATCTGTATATATATGGTGGTTTTAACCTTGGACTCAGGTTGATAAGGCTGCCATATAAATATAAGTAAATACACCCAACAGTCACATACATAGTTCTGACCCCACACTAAGATTGAGTCTTGTGTCGTGGGTATTAAAAGCTACGAGACACTTTTCGGTCTAACAAACACCTAAACCCGAAACAAATATTTGTGGTACACACAAACATTTGTCTAGGTGCGGGGATCGAACCCGCGGCCTCTCGTTCCACAGCCGGTGTCTAGCCAACTGCGCCACGAAGGCTGTCAAATATGTGAAGTCCGCGAACCCGCACTATGATAGCATGATGGACTTTGGACAAAGCCGTCTCGTGCCTAAAGACCCTTGGGAGATTTTGCGCGTTTACAGTTCAGTACTTATGTATATAGAAAAGGAAACCTTTTTCAACATAAACCTGTGGCTGAAGAACCGAGGACTAAGGATCCTTTGTGGGAGGACGTTTAGGATAATACAAAAAAGTTAGTCTTTTTTTATTCTGGCAGGGCATAGTGACTGCATTGCACCTGGCGATAAGTGCTAATGCCGTCCTGACCGAGTATTGAATGGTATCAGACGGCAGTCTCATACCATTCGATACAATCATGCCTATTCACGATGCATTATCATTAATAGTATGGAAAAATATAAGATTAAAATGGTAGAGCCACACTGTAGTTACCAAACAGTTGAATACGCGGTAGTGGCCTAGGAATTGACCGACGCGAAACACTCTCACAGAAAACCGATGTGAAGCGAAGTCACGTAAGCACCCCCGGCCTGTTCTCCTCACCTTTGCTCCTATTTTGAATGGATGGCAAGGCGACGGTTATCAATATCAAAATATAAATTGCCATCGGATGACTATTTCTCCCGCCAAATAGCAAGGTAAATGCACTGTTGTGTTCCGGTTTGAAGGACATTGCAGTCAGACTAACTACTGGACATAATGAGACTTAACATCTTATGTCTCCGGATGGCGAGAGCAGTGGAGTCGTTTGGTTTTGCTACTGTCCATGAGCGGTCGTATCGCTTATCATCAGGCAAATGGCACGCTTGTCTCGCTATGCATTCAATAAAATAAAAATGAACCGCTTAATCGTTTACCTGCGCTATGTAATAAAAAAAGTAAATCAAATTATAGACGTCAAAGTTACTTCCTTTGAAACTCAGATTTGTTAGGTTGTGGAAATTATATACTAAATTATCAAAAGATTTTTAAAACAGTAATTTCAAATTAAATTTAGTAATGTTAAAATAAAAAGGAATTTACACAAATCATTGAAGGTATAAAATAAGTAGTTGTTTTGACGGTTGGGGACATATAAAAAGGAGCGATTCGTCATTCGCGTCATTCTGGTTTGGACACGGAACGAGGACGGATCTCTGAGGGAGACGAAATACTGGTGATTGCAACTGCTGGAAATATAAAAGTAAGTGCTAATTGAAATAAAATATAATTATGTACAACTGAAATGTGATTTTTATTACAGATTACAAATATTCTTGGCTCAAACAACATAACAATAAAAATAATTTCGGCCAAAACAAGTTTTTTTGGCATAGTAAAAATATTATTTATTTTTGTGTCCGGAAATAAAAAGAGGAAAGCTTTAGGCTCGATCATTTTAGCATATATTTTATTTCGTTTGGATTCCAGATGCACTTTTCTACATACATGTGAACTAAAAAAATGAAAGCAACAGTAACTCACACTGAGTTTTAGATATTTTGATCTCATATCACGTTATTTTGAAACAAATACACAATGTATTGGCGTGTAGATTGAATCTGAGCACTCTTGTTCCATCATACAGCTTCACAAACTATCGATGTCAATTTGATTTGGCACAAAATGTATATATTATGTTATCTACGATCCGCTGTCAAAAGCGCTATTGTGCCAAGTAATAAAATAGATTTTCTTTCTTTACATTTTATTAATGAATTTTGATACTATTAGGTTACAAGTATAAGTACTTATTGCTTATATTGTAAAAATTATGTCACACAATGTCTTATACAGATATTTTTATTTTTAGTTCCGAATTTTGCCGCACGCCAGCTTATCGTGGAATGACAGTAGTACATATTATAATTCCCAATGGCAATACAAAAATAATTTCAGTAATTAACTTCAATATTTTTAAACTAGCTACTCCTATCACAATACTGAATAATGTAATAACATTAACATACCATCTACTTATAATATTACAATTTGTATTCAGGATTAGGTATTTAAATTATTTTTACTGCAAAATGTGGTTTCGCATTTTGCTTTTTGCAATAGTTACTTGGTAAGTTAGGTCCTTAGTAACATATTTACATATCCATCCAAAGGTTGCCTCTAGGAAATTGCCTAGTGTGATAAGGCCGCCTCTTGTACTATTATTATGCCATTTATTTACTGTAAATGTTTATTTTTGTGCAATAAAAGATTACTGAATAAATAAAATAAAAATATAATTGAAATAGACATGATTGGAGCCATAAAAAAAGATTTTAAAGAAAATCGTGGCTGTCATTGCATCCTAAATCTTATGGCAAATGAAAATTTAGACTAAAGACAGGCTTTTGAACTGGTAGAATCAGTTTGTAGCCTAATAACATAGGTCCGAAAAGTAAGACGACTTACCTTACCTTTCGTTAATTGTGAGTAATTAATGTAAATGTTGTTAACCGAATTGATTATTAAAATAAAAAAATACTTGAAATGTCCATAAATATGGGGTTAGACGAAGAGATTCAAAATACATATTTTAGATTTATGTATATTTTGTTCCCAACCAAGTTTTATACGCGTGTATCCAAAGCATTTCAATATAACGTATTTCATCAAGCAACCTCCTTTTCCTTGAATAATATTCATTGTTAAATATTAATTCCCTTATTCATGTCGAAAAGACGCGTCTCTGCATACAATACGTATTTACCCTCTTCCATCGAGTAAATGAGTTAAGAAAAAGCCGCCCTTAATATTATAAAATACTGAATTCTGCTCGTGACTTCGCCCACGTGTTTAAGATAACTCCGAAACAGAATTCTGTAAAAAATTTGCAATTGCGTCAATGATTCTATCTATGTCGTTAGGTCGAGTTTGTATTAAAAATATACCTTAAGCCTCACTTACACTGAGAGAGATTCGAGGCGAGAATCGTATGCGATTATCGCATGACATAACCGCCATAGATTATTGTGTTCTGACAAGTGTTTACACGATGCTACTTTTTATATCCTTACGATAATCGTATCTTCGAGACGAGAAACTCTGCCCTTGTAAATGGGGCTTTACAAAATATATTACTTTTGTCCCAATCGTCATAAGGATTGAAATTACTAAGTAGAAAGAACAACAAACAACGATGAGAACTGTGCTACTCAGTGTCCGATAATTTCATAATATAATACTTTTTATCATTATAAATTCAAAAATGAGTTTGTATGTTACCCACATTTTACACATTGCATTTACCGTAAGGTGCACTTATAGCTTATAGCCTTGTCGTATGAGATCTAAAAAAGTAAGAAACGGGAAGAATAGGAACCTATTAGTCTTTAGCCAATAGCAATATCCATCGAGATAGGTTGACAAAGCAGTTACTTAGAATCAATTTTCGGTTTTATGTGTATTACCTTGATCCGGCTGCATAATATTATTGAAAAACTGACAATAAATACTCCATTATTTTCTTATAATTTGTCTTTGTCTCTGTTTTTTCGCCATCAATCAATATAGACAAAATTAAGACTATATTTTTTCAAGCCACGCGTTTTTTTAAAAGCCTGCGCGATAAGAATTCTCTAGAATTTATTTGCTTTGTAATTTCTCGTTTAGATTTAAAATCCTTATCACTTCGGGGGACTGTGGTCTTTAAATTGTGTATGCAATATTAAAAAATCAATTACAAGCGGGTAAGAGAAAGCATTCTGCCATTTTCATTTAGTTTGTGTTTATAAGCTTATTAACTGTAAAGCAATCATGGACGAGATTGTAATTTCAAACGCTTGTTTCATATTTTAATTCTTTCGAAGGTAAATGAGCGAGGATGTTCGACGTCTCCGTGGCGCAGTTGCTTAACGGCCGGCTGTGAAACGTGAGGCCGCGGGTTCGATCCCTGCACCGAGACAAATATTTGTGTGATCCACAGGTATTTGTTTCGGGTCTGGGTGTTTGTGTGACCGAAAAGTCTCTCGTAGTTTCTAATACCCACGACACGAGACTCGATATTAATGTGGGGCCAGGACTATGTATGTGGCTGTTGGGTGTATTTATTTATGTAAGCGTGATTAAGAAACACATATTTTGCCAAGCATTGCTTCGTAATTCACGGTGTTTTTTGGTTTTCATAATGACCATGAGTGGTCATATCGCTTACTATCAGGCGAATGGCATGCTCCTCTCGCCATTCACAGCAATAAAAAATATATAAATCAATATCATACTAGGTGCATTAAACCTGCAAGCTTCACCGTCGATTCCCAATCGGCTAGACTGCAGATATCGATGCATATATTCATACAAAGATATATTCAGCTGATAACGAATCCAATTCTGCAGTTGTCTGGACCGGGCTATTTCCAGACCTTTGAGAACTCGATATTAAATAAATAAATAAATATACCCAACAGTCACATACATAGTCCTGACCCCACACTAAGATCTAGTCTTGTGTCGTGGGTATCAGAAACTACGAGAGACTTTCCGGTCTCACAAACACCCAGACCCGAAACAAATACTTGTGGTTCTCACAAACATTTGTCTCGGTGCGGGGATCGAACACGTGGCCTCACGTTTCACAGGCGGCGTCTAACCAACTGCGCCACGGAGGCTGTCAAATAAGTCTGTCTGTCATATTGGACATAAGAATTGACTATCTGGGATCGATCTTGACCATTCAAATGACGGAGATATGATATTGATTCATACGGATCTGGACGTTTTGAGACCTAAAATGTCTCGTCGTTCTGAGATAATATATAATGCAAGGTATCTTATTATGGGCTCTTGATTGTTGAATATATTTATTATTCAATAAATATAACTGTATAGCAACTAGATATTATTTAAAAAAAATTGTAGATAGACTTTTTTCAAATTTTTATTGAAAATATTGTGTGCTGAATTATAATGTGACACGTAATTAATTAATTAAATATTGTTGACTCCAAGGGAACGTAGCTTATTATAGGTATTTGGTGGAATGTGCTCAAAATAGGTTAACTTATGTATTCTATATTGTCTATTTATTGTCTTTGTGTGTATAGTTGTGTCTTGTTTTTTAAAAATATATTTTTACTTCCGTTATCACAACTCAACACGTAGCACGTTTTATTTAATCCTCCAATAAATAATTTAAATAATAACAGTATTTGTTTGGGAAACTTATGGGTATTTATTTTTTTCAAGATTTTTCCTTTACACCCTTAAAAGAAGTCTTGAACATGCGACCGCCGTCTTATTTGTCGAGAAAGCTTAGGAGCTTTCTCGACAAATGAGAACTAAGTTTAACCTCAATATAAACCTCTATAAAAGCCAGATAAACTTAACTAGGCGATCTTGTTATCCCCAAAGACTACAAGCTATTAAAACAATACCTATAAAGCGAAGAAAAACAAAAGTTGTTTATACTCCAGAAAAACGAACTTTAAACCTAGTTTACATTTATTGAAAGGACGTCGCGTTTTATTTTATCCCTCGAGGGCATTGGAGGGTCCTAGCGGAATTTATTTTCATTGTGTCGTCAATATATTGTATATGGGACACCTAGCTTGAAATACAAAGGTATGTTGAAGTGAAAACATCATACGTTAGAAGAAAGAAAAGAAGAAACGTTAGAAGAAAATCGATGGTATGTGAAATCCCGCAATAGGCCAGCCTGGATGGCCTAACCCCCTTCAATTTCACTATCAATTGTAGAGGACTCTCGTGCTCAGCATTCGGCGGTTATGGGGCGATACTATTCACTAGGCAAAACACGTGACGGTGTTTGAAAACGACCTCTTCCCGTCGAATGATTAGTGCTGTCACTGCCGATACAATGTCGGCGAGTGCGTAATATTATAGTGGTAGAACATAACGTAGTGTTTTATATTCTCTTTGGTAGAACACTCGATTAAGATAGGTCAAGCTGATCGCATCAATAGTCCGTGTTAATCTTAACGTGTTCTTCATCTTTCGTGTCAATGGCTCAAAAGTGTTAGCCTACCCATCTCAATCGTACTATTGTAGAGGACGCCCGTGCCCTGCAGTGGGACGTATATGGGCTGATACAGATATAGAAAATATATTTTCCTATCAGTGGTTCGCTACACTGAAATGAACTCTGTAGCCTCACTTATTTATTTTATTATTTTATTTTAATTCTTAAGACCAACAGCGTTAACAATAATATAGTCACAAAAGTAAAAAAACAAAAAGCCAAATAAAGGTCTCCGCTGTTAAGTTATGTATGTATGTATGTCTTCACATGATAGGGCGAACTCGAATAGATATCCAGGATAAGCATTAGAATAGCACTCAGTTACCTATAGGTATTAGAAAATCGTCTATCGATAACACAGAACTTTCATAAGCATTCATAAAAACGTAATAACTGTAAGTAAATACTTTGGTTTGTGAAGCGAGTATAGGTGTCCCCTGGGAGGTTAAGCTGGCCCTCAATCATCGGCTCTGTAAACTTGGGAAGTCCTAACGACGCTATCATGTTTGCAAACAAAACCACAAAGCCGCTAGGGCTGTCACAGCTGAGTTTTAATGCGTAGCTACTATACTTCGCATATGCTAAGTTTGGACAGATTAACAATCGACTTATATATACCGGGTATATCAAGACTGCGACCGATGACGAAGCCAGGTGGTAGTTTTAGTGGTTACAGACACAATGCAAATGAAAATGCGTTTTTAAAAAAAATAGTGTAAGAAAAAATTATTTTATTGTAAAAAAAGCGTGGGGTGCATGGTATCAATAGTTCTAAATATTTTATGAACAGATATGACTAGAAGGGTTATTTTGATAATATCCTGAAAAGCACCCCACCCTTTTTTACAATAAAATCATTTTTTCTTACACTATTTTTAATTCAAATTTATTAAAATTTATTTTCTATTTTTTAGTTGGATTTTCTATAACAGCGTATCTTTTTAGGTTTTTTTAAGCTATTATTTATATCTCATTTTTTAGTCGAATGCGCCTGGTAGATTCCTTTATTGGTCTTACGCAGACACTCCGGGTCTCAGGAAAACAAAAATCGCTAATTCTGATTATCCTGGTAAGGATAACGGATCAAACTGTTTAAAATATTGAATTGTCATCGGTCCTTAATAAGAATGCCAAATTTCGAGTTAATCCGACGTTTTGAAGGGGGTCAAAATCATGTTCAAAGATTCCGTTACATACTAACATACATACGTCTGAAGCTAATAAATAAAATAAAAAAAACTTTAAAAAAATAGTTTTTTTTTTAATAAATTTGGATTAGACATAGTTAGTTAAAGCATGAATTTGTTGAGATGTGGCACTTTAGCTTTCGAAACTAACTTGAATAACTCAAATTCTAATACTATTATAACTTATATCGTTCTATAAGTAAAATTCCATAATTACGGGAAATCTTTACACATTGCCTTGTTTACTTACTTATTGCTGTATTCAAATATTTTTCCTTATCATGGCTGCAGGTAGTGATTTAATTCTATTAATTTGATAGTAACAGTCGCACATTCGGCATCTCCAATCGAACCGGTTCATTCAAGTCTACAATTTATAATAATTTTTGCTCCAATTAGAATGTATAATATCAGTTGTAAACGTTAATAAATAAATAATTTACTGCTCAAAATTATCTATATCTATATCAGCCCATATACGTCCCACTGCAGGGCACGGGCCTACTCTACAATCGAGGGATTCGATTGAGAGTGGTTAGGCCATATAGTCCACCACGCTGGCCTAGTGCGGGTTGGCGGACTTACATACCGTAGAAATTCTTTAAAATCGCTACGGTATGCAGGTTTCCTCACGATGTTTTCCTTCACCGTTAAAATGCGTGGTGATTGACTATCAATACACACATAACTCCGAAAAGTCAGAGGTGTGCCCAGGGATTTGAACCCGCGACCACCGTGAACATGTAGGCAGCCGCGTCTGGTCCGTTACCAACAGGCCACCACGCATTTTATTATGACGTGACAACCTTAGCTATAGCTCGATCATGACAAGAATTACTAAGATTGTCTTTTCATATTACAGAATTTTAATGAAATGTTCGAACGTTAATTATAAATCTATAAAACGTTATAAGTGTCTTTTCAAGTTACAATATTTTAAAATTCTGAAATTTGTTACGACATTAGGTATGTATAAAAGCTAGCTAAATAAGCTCACGGATGTGTCCTTAAAAGGGCAGGCACTGATGCTACTAGTGCTGCAATTACTAGTTTATATCTTTCCTAAGATCTGGAGGAGTCGAGCTTATCATCATACCTTCACAAATTCCAACTTCGGGAATTTTATATGGTATTTCTTAAACTAAAATATCTCACAAAGCGAGTTGGCTGACCTGGATAAAAAATTAAGACGTTATGATTCACAACCCAAGCAGATATTAAAGAGGCTCACAGACATCCAAATTGTTGAAAAATATAGTTTTAATACAATATTTCGAGGTAGTTTTTAATTGCTAGACTGGATTTTAGACTACAAGTCGCAACCCTTACCTAACCGCAACAGCGTCACGAGGCTCGTGGCCAAATTCGGCGAAATTCGGTTACCACGATACTGTGCAATTATTTGCTAAGTGTTTCAAAATGAACTATATCCGCGGCCCTTAATATATAGTAGATATTTAGTACCTTAGAGTATCTATAGGGCTTGATTTAATAATAAAGAAATACGCCCAAAATACGCATAAAGTATACATACCAAGTATTGTGTTATGGGTATTAAACTACGAAGGACTTTTTGGGCTCAAAAAACGCCTGAGCTGATACAAATATTTCTGGACCACTCAAACATTTACCTCGGTGTGAGGATCGAACCCACGACCACTTGTTTTAAAGTCGGCTTCTTAACAAACCACAGCACTAAGGTATTCAATATATTGCTACGCATCTATTCGATTTGCGTAATTTTCATTGCAACATCCTATAGCATTTTATAAAACTGAATGTATAAAACTCAATAAATACACAAAGAATCCTACAAAAAACTGTATTTTTCAATATAAATTTTTCTCAGCACTCGTTCAGTGCAAACATTCCGAAAATATACACACCGCCCACGCCTTTGCCGAGTACTGAATAGCACTTAAAACTTGCAGACTTATACAAGAGTATATGAAGAAAGTATCGCGTTATCGATTCTAGTTTTACAATTCGGGAAAATAATCTGAGGGTACCTTTGACGACGGACTGATGAAACCGAAAGAAAGATTTTTACTTTTTTATTGCGGTGAATAACGACACGAGCATGCTGTTCGCCTATTGGTAAGCGATACGACCGCTCATGGACAGTAGCAAAACCAAACAACACCATGAATTACAAAGCAATGCTTGGGATTCCAGTGCGCTCGCCATTCTGAGACATAAGATGTTAAGTTTCAATATGTCCAATAGTTACTCTGGCTACAATATCCTTCTAACCGGAACACAACAGTGCATTTACACTGGTGATTGGCGTTAGAAATAGATATTGTGGTGGTACCTACCCAGGTTGCCTCACACATATGAGGGACCTACCACCAGTAATCAAAGGAAGAGTAAATCAGTAAGGATCGTATGAGAATTACAGACTCTCAATCGAGTTCAAAGAGAATGAAAGAAGACGGGAGGTGTCCAATAATGGGTCGCATACAACTATCGAATACCGAAAATCCGTACGACGGTCTATTACCAACAACCACTATACTTAGGCTTCTAATTCCAAAACAGTATCTTCCTAGCCAGAAAGTGGACACCTACCGATCATAGCCGCAACCGAGCATTTTTTTTTTAAATTTCTGATTGTTTATTTAAGCCACGTTTGTATATGTTGCCACTGTGGCAAATAAATCGTTTGTCTTTCTTTCTTTCTTTCTTTCTTTCTCTCTCTCTTTCTTTCTTTCTTTCTTTCTTTCTATTTAATGGAAAAATATTGTATCTGTGTTTTGGAGTTTACGAAAAACCTTTAAACACGCGATAGGCTGTAAAAGTACATTCGTATAGATTCTAAACCAATTTAGGATCTCCATCCCTCGGCACAGTTGCCCACTGACCTATAAACAATTTAATTATATCAATAGATTTGCACATTTGTTCCCGAAGCCGAAGTCGTTCGGTTGCCTGAAATCGATTTAGTTATTTCAGTCTAGTAGCTAGTCGCTCTATTAGCGGCTTACATAAGAATAAGAATAATTTATTGACACACAAAAGGTTGAGTATACAAATGCACTGTTGTGTACCGGTTTGAAGGACATTGTAGCCAGTGTAACTAATGGACATGATGAGACTTAACATCTTATGTCTGATGATGGCGAGCGTAGTGGAATGCCAAGCATTTCTTTGTAATTCATGGTGTTGTTTAATTTTGCTACTAACAATGAGCGGTCGTATCGCTTACCATCAGGCGAATGGCAAGCTCGTCTCGCTATACATTGAAATAAAAAAAAGAGATCGCTTAGAATCATATTTGATAAGGGTTTGGTTGTTTGTGAGACCAAGAAGTCTCTCGTATTTCTAATACCTGTGACACAAGACTTAATTGATCTTAATGTGGGGTCAGGACTATGTAAGTATGTGATTGTTGGGTGTATTTATTTATTTATAATTTATTCTTTTTTACTGTCCAAAAACACTTTTTCACTGTTTTGAAACCCGTTGCACACGACAACAACAAAAGGCTTTCCAAAGCCGTAAACAAAATATCAAACTCATGTTACATTCACATCGGTATTTACCCGGGTTTATCCGGCTGTACTCGGATAAACGGTAGCTTATTATGACCGTATGTCATCCGGGTGTGTTTTGTTAACGCTGTTAATTAAGCTGGGTAAACAAATGTAACCATGTTGTGTTTGCTTAGCTATTCTGTCGCATGGGTAAATATTATTGGTCGTAGGTTTGATTCGAGGAGGGTGATAAAATGTCAATTATTGTATCTTTAGTCTAGTGACAGCACGTATTGGGGAATGGCGGATTCGATACCCAGGTTGGGAGCTCTTTAGTGAATGTTTAGGGTTTTTAAACTATGGCTACTGGTGGTAGGTCTCTCATGTGTAAGAGGCCGCCTGGTTAGGTACCACCGCAATGTCTATTCCTCCCGCCAAGCAGCAGTGTCAATGCTTTGTTGTGTTCCGGTTTAAAGGACATTGTAGCCAGAGTAACTACTGGACATACTGAGACTTAACATCTTATCAGGATGGCGAGCGCAGGGCAATGCCAAGCATTACTTTGTAAATCATGGTATTGTTTGGTTTTGCTACTGTCCATGAGCGGTCATATCGTTTACCATCAGGCGGACGGCATGCTCGTCTCGCCATTCAACGCAATAAAGAAAAAAATATTCTTAAGTGAATAGTGATTTGCTCTGAAACAAAGTAATAATCTATGTAGTGTAAACTATATTTTAACTAGAGTTTCTCGCCTTTTCTTTGCAGATATGAAATGAAAATGAAAATCATAATTCCCTTTAAAATCTGGAGTTAAAGTAAAAATAATGAATCCAAATTATACATACATACATACATACATAAACTCACGCTTTTATCCCCGAAGGGGTAGGCAGAGGCGCCACCAGGACACTCACATTTCGCCTTGCATGTTCCGTCCCACGATGTGATAGGGGGCGAGCCTATCGCCATATCGGGCACAAATTCCTGACTCCGGGCTGATAATGAATAGAAAAATCCAATATCACTTTCCCGACCCGGGACTCGAACCCGAGACCTCAGCTTTGTAACCGTACCGTAATACGCCACCAAGGCAGTCCAATCAAAATCCAATTATTTGTAACATTTTTATGGGTTCAATATTCAGAAGGAAATAAAACGGCGTATTTTCTATAAAAATAATAGTGCGTATGTCACAGTTTCATTTCCACGAGCCTGAACTGAATGGATCGGCTTCCTTCAGCGCCCTCGCTAGAAAAACACGTGACACATTTATACCTGTGGGAACTATGTCGTTCTACAGTGCTGTCTACCATCTGACTAGTAAAAGTGATTTTTATAATTCATATGTGTATGGCGAAGATAAAAGGGGAATATGTTTATTAGCTATATTCGAATATTTTTATTGTTAAACTTAATCGTTATAGTTTGGTTCGGTCGTAAGTACTCCTCCAAATATTTAAACATAATTATCTTAGAAATAATCTAAAAATGAAGTAAAAGGGAATAGTTCTATAAAAAACAAATATTCTGAACAACAGGAAAAAACGCCACAGAAGGTATTAGTAAGTAATTAGAAAGGTTTTGTTGTTAACATTTTTGCCGATTGAAGTCATGGGTAGAACCAGTCAATATAACGTTTTTTTAATTTCTGTTCCATCTAGGAACATCTACATAATACCTATAACAATTAGATAAATTGTTTAAAATCCATTTGTAACTCAACAACCAAAAGATTCCAGCGATTCTAATACCCCAAACCCAAATAAATACAAAACCAGGCTACAATTGCAAACAGAACAGTGTCCAACTGCTTCATAAATAATTTATATATGGCGAGACTACCATGCCAGTAGCCTGATGGTAAGCGATAAGACCACTCATAGACAGAAGCAAAACCAAACACCATGAATAACAACGCAATGCTTAGTATTCCATTGCGCTCGCCATCGTAAGACATAAGATGTTAAGTCTAATTATGTCCAGTAGTTACTCTGGCTACAATGCCCTTCAAACCGGAACACAACAGTGCGTTTACACTGCTATTTGGCGGGAGGAATAGGCATTGCGGTGGTACCTACCCAGGCGGCCTCTTACATATGAGAGACCTACCACTAGTGAATGTCTAGAATATTATGGAAACCAATAGACAAGTGTATCTTGTAGTTGCTTTCCGTACCGGTCGGTTATCTTTGTCGGCCACCCTTCACTGACCATCCCCCGTTCCCGGACAATGGCTATTATGCGCTATCAGAACAAGGCCTAGTTGACGTGACTATTCTTTGTATTTTGTAGATATTTTTGCTGAGATTATTCATAAACTTACAACATTCATTTGCATAGATAAGTTCAAATTCGACGTTCGAAGAGGTAGGCAGAGGTAAAATTAATGCCATGGTCGTTTATTTAAACCCCAAAATATGAACCTATTGCTACACCGGGCACGAAATTCAGTCATGGAAACTTATATTATACGGTTTTTCTAACCAATTCCCTTAAGCATATTCCTCTTAGCGCTTATAGCGAATAATAAAAGACAATATTAATATTTAATCCTAACCTCTAATACCTTTAAATTTAATAAACAAAAATCACGTATTTCGTTATAAATAACACATAATTGTAGTAATTTAATATTACGAAGTAAGCAAAGCTCTTCCAATAAGTCGTTTAGGGAAACTAAACCTTGACTCAAAGTTAAAGATCTCAAAATTCATTGTACCAGGGGGATAATTCGAAGACGCTTGAGTAATATAAAAGGAGGTGCTGATAGACTAAGAGACAGGAGGCCACTTACGTTACACTAAACAGGTTATTTTTCTAAGCATAATATTTTTACAGCCGGTAAAAATGGTTCATCACTTTGAACCTAAAGTCTTAGTGGATTTGGACTATAGCGGGAAGCAAACGGATACCTATTAAATAAATATACAAAAATATTGCGGTATTTTTTGACATAATACATACATACATAAACTCACGTCTTTATCCTAGAAGGGATAGGCAGAGGCGCCACCAGGACACCCACATTTCGCCTTGTATGATGTTCCGTCCCACGGTGTTATAGGGGGCAAGCCTATCGACATATCCGGCACAAATTCCTGACTCCGGGCTGATAATTAATAGAAAAGCCCAATATCACTTTGCCCGACCTAGGATTCGAACCCAAGACCTCAGCTTTGTAATCCATACCGTAGTACAACTACGGTATCGAGGCAGTCGACCGATATTTTTTGACATTAGGTATATCAAAATAAGGTATCAGCCCATATCGGTCGGATAGCAAAAGTTTTGAATACGCCATAATTAAAAGTCACAACAACATTAGGTACTGCTAGTTCGCGTACAGGAAACCCACTGCTTAACATATGCCTCCTAGAAAATTTCAGGCGACTTCCTGCAACTTTTATTACGCCGTCCTTACTACATTCGAATGCTATGCTTGCGGAAATAATATTAGGCATAATACCCATATTATATGCCCTAACTCTTCTCAATCGTACTCTCGATTGTAGAGGAGGCCCGCGCCCTGCAGTGGGACGTACATACATATTACGTATACGGGCTGATGATACGGTCACGAAATACATAAAATAAAATTGTGAATAAATGAGTATTATGTCATAATAGTTTCTTAGATTTACGCGAATGTAACATATTGAAATAAAACTATTTTTTACGGTTTTTATCGCGATATGGTTTAATTTTTACATTTTTTAACTTCCCGACGTTTCGACTGTTTTACAGCTTTCGTGGTCACGGGGCGGACTGAGATATTAGTCATCATGTTACATATTGTAAATTAAGGGTAGTTAAGTTGTAACAGTCACTGAGCGGATGACTAATACCTCAGTCCGCCCCGTGACCACGAAAGCTGTAAAGCAATCGAAACGTCGGGAAGTTAAAAAATGTAATAATTAAACCAAATCGCGATAAAATCCGTAAAAAATAGTTTTATTTCAATGTTATGTCTTATTTCTGTAGCTGGCTCCTCGGCTATTCGGAAGCGTGCCGAGGGGAGGCTAATAGATGTTTCATTTTGTTTCCCCCGTATATATTGCGTACACACTCGCACTTCCTTTAAGGGCTGTTACAAGTTTCACTTTACGTCTGAACCAGTTATGCGAGCTTGTAAATGTTATGCCTCAACTCGTGTTATTCGAAATATTACTGAAATTAAATTGCTGGTTATAATTTTTTGATATAATTTTGTGAAAACAGCACCAATCTTTTAAAGATTAAGTAAAATAAAATATTAAAATGGATATGAAAAGCTTTTAATGTAACCAAAAATATATTATTTTATTTCCCACAAAGACTATAGATTGCACTTCACTTATGATCAGATCTTGATTGTCGTCACATTGACGTTTAAAAATAATAATAAAAAATTCCGCTGTTTTTGTACCGACAAGTACAGTATCTTTTGATTTGGAACTAGTAGAGCCACGCTTGTCAGTCATGACTCAGCATGAATGGGCAGGCTCGTCCGGGGCGGTACTACTGTCCAATAGGAGATCGACAGCTTCGTTGTCGCGTTTCGTTCGGTAAGTGAGGATGCCGGATGCCCAATGCCCCTTTCAACTTCCCGTCCTTTTTTCTTCTCGCTCTCTGCCTTATTTGATGGGCCGGTATCACATGATCCATGTTCATAAGGGCAGTGATCACCTGATCAGTGAGCTGTTAGCTCGTCTGCCGGAGCTATGTAATAAAAAAAATACCGACGTCACAAGAGCTTTCCTACTCTAATCTCTGGTCTGTGTGAATGTACGTATTCATTACTTATTCGTTTATTTTTAATTATCAGCGCTCGTGAATCAGTCTTATTTATTTCAAGCAATTTTACCAACGTAACGTCCAAGTACTTCACGTTGCGCCCACATTTATTTTGCTTCGTACCGGGATTAAATCTAGCAATTACGATATTTCACGTAACGTATAAATATAAATACCGCTCGATAGAGACTGATGTGCGTCTATTAATCTTTTTCATTTTGAAATCGGTTTTTACGGGAAATATCTTATACTGCGTCATCAGGCATCGTCACACATAAATTATTAACTACACAGCCACGCCAAAAATAGTCTATTTGTAATGTTCTATCTGTCATCCTTATTCTCACATGTTGAATCCAAATTCGAGGCCGAAAATGCTTTCCATGACGCCATTTTGATTTTTATATGGTTAAAACGCGCTCTTCCTTAAATAGGTCACACGTTTGATACGCTTATTACAATGCAGGAAACGTCTTTCCATCGTTTAATTTAAACCACACAATTATACCTTTTAATTAATGAGAACTCTAAGGTCCAAAATACCCAATAACTGTTACAAGGGTTAAAGTGTCGGGTGAACCATATCACATGGTCACAGCGCGTTCCTCAGTGCAGATAACATGGGAAGGGTTAAATGATCGGATTTATTTAGTAAGGGTTTGGGGGTATCGATAAAGACGTATTAATAACCCCTCCGGTGTCCATGAAGCTCATAATAAGCTCCCTGACAAGATTTATGTGACAGGTTTCCATTATTCTCTATTATGTAGAGTATTGTGTAGATCTGTCAAAAGTCTATTGTCTATACATGGACACCTAGGGGGTTAAAAGAATAAATCTATTAAGTGAAGAACATCTCAAGGATATTTGTTTGATTTTGACCCTGAAGGAACTATTCCCACATGGGTCATACACAAAACGAGGCAAAAAATTTGATAAATAAAACATGGTCGGTATTTTTACAGAATCAGTCTCATTTAATATTATATAATCAAAACATTAGAATGAAAGCATAAAGCAAGATCGTTTTTCCGATAACGCAAAAAAAATAACTATGAATTTTTTTTCGAGAGTTTTATCACGTCATGTCCGTTTTACACATCCACCTACACCGTCAGGCGCATCTTTGCGCCTCACAGAAATGCCAGATGATACTCTTTACACTGGAAATGTTGTGTCTGGAACTTTCGTGTGGACTTATAAGTCCACAGAAAAGATGTCCACAGAAAGGACTTTCTATAAAAAAGTTAGCAATGCTCGTTTAGTTTTGGGATTAGAAAGTCAGGTAAATTTGTTACAAAACCACTCCCTTTAAGCTACTTTGGCCGCATGTTAATTAATAAAACGAATAATTACTTATTGAAGTACACCAGGAATAGAAAAGAAGCACCGATCTTTGACAATGACTCTTTTAATAATACAAATATCGTTAAGAACAATATATGGTGCGCTCAGTCATCGAATCCAAAATGGCAGACCCTAACCGTGAGGTGTGGCCAGTGCAAGAAATATTTTGGGAAATAGGATTTTATTCAGGCCAGTTTATTTGGTTGATTTTTAGGTCCACAGGAAAGTCTCAGTTCTGTATAACCACCTGTTTATTTACATTTTTGTTGAGACACTTATCCTTATATTAATTTACTGAGTAAGATTTTAATATTTAGTATATTTACTAAGGATAATTAATATTACTTATATAGATAACGCATATTAAATAGGAGAAATATCAATCGAAATGTGCCTAGTGCGTTTACGAACAGTCCACAGAAGGGGACATTTGAAGAAAATTTTATTTTTAAATTAATGATCGCTGAAGATAATTCATTAATTGGTATTTGTGTTTAAAGTAATATTTATAAGTCATATACCAAAACATTAGTCAGAGTATTCGTCCAGAAATTTCGACAAAAAAACGACAGTATTCATTCTGAACATGCGTTTGTGTATGACCCACATACATAAAAGAAAATATGATAGGTACATAACCAACATAAGCTACGTCAACACATTCAGAGCAAAAACAAGATTGTTAATCACACGGAACATTGGGAAGAAAATAAGAGGAACTGACGTAACAATACAGCATCAAACGATGGCGACATCTACTTCCTGTTCGCTTTTGACTCTGTTATGATCTTTGTAAATATTGAGTTACAATGTACCCTATTACCATGAAAATATAGTCATAAATATTATAAAAAGAAAGTAAAGAGTATTGATCAAACCACCACACATACAGAAGAACATACATAAACTCACGCCTTTATCCCGACGGGGTAGGCAGAGGCGCTACCAGGACACCCACATTTCGCCTTGGATTTTCTTTCGCCTTTCTCACATACAGAAAAAATGTGTACCAAAGACGGATTTGTTATTTCTTATGTCTTAAATCCCAATCCCAAGTTAAATGCATTTTATTGTGTTTAGTGTATTTTTGGAACAGAATTATTGTTTTAAAACGATATTTTTGGACATAAAAAATATATTAAATGTTCTTTTTTGGCTTCTGAATTGAGTTTAGTTAAAATAGTGGACATTGCCCGGATTGAAACCAACATCTCACCAGAAATATAGGCCATTAAATATTAGTTATAAGATTTCAGCAGAAACGGACCGTATATAATCCTCTTCTTCCCCGGGAAGGAGCAATAAAGACAATGCCTAACTCTTAACGTCAACTGAACAAAATATCCGTTGGCCAGCTTCCAACATACATAAACATGTATACCGGGTATATCAAGACTGCTACCGAAAACAAAGCCGGGTGGTAGTTTTAGTGGTTACAGACACAATGCAAATAAAAACTTGGCAAAATAAGCGACAGTTTTTTTTTTTTTTGATTGTTTAAAAATCATTGTGTTTGTGTAGTAATTTCCTAGTTATTGCGAAAATATTAATTTAAACCCTATCCTACCATAGTGTCTTAAAAAATAAAAAGGTTTACATCATTATTTTAGGAAAACTATGTATTTATCACCCAAATGCGACGATAAGTAAAAAAATACCAAAAAAAGTAGACGATTTTTTATGCAAAATTTTACTTGCTTTGTGTCTGAAGTCACTAATACTACCACCTGGCTTCGTTTTCGGTCGCAGTCTTGATATACCCTGTATAGATATCCACAGACCACTTGGTAAATGGGCGTCGTGTAACTGAATTTTATTTCCAATCAAAGGTCAACGACTTTCGGTTTTGGGGTCGGAAATTGAAACCCAAAACTAGGAATAGGTTAGATGTACTTAATATTCACAACGCGAACCTTGAGATGTAACGGTTTAGGTCTCGCATTTCGTTAGTGAGATTTCCGGATATTATTCTTTCGATTTTCTTTCTTTATCGTTTTTTTTTGTACACGAAAGCCTATAAAAAGTTGGACTATGGTTATAGGAGTTGTAGGGATGTGTTTTTTTGTATTATTGCGTTGTATGGCGATACGAGCATGCCATTCGCCAGTTGATAAGCGATACGACCGCTCATGGATAGTAGCAAAACCAAACAACACCATGAATTACAAAGCATTGCTTGACACTCCACTGCGCTCGCCATCCTGAGACATAAGATGTTAAGTCTTAATATGTCCAGTAGTTACTCTGGCTACAATGTCCTTCAAACCGGAACACA
This sequence comes from Deilephila porcellus, assembly GCA_905220455.2. Lineage (NCBI taxonomy): Eukaryota > Metazoa > Arthropoda > Insecta > Lepidoptera > Sphingidae > Deilephila > Deilephila porcellus. Next base: position 12,001,316 of record LR999991.1, read on the forward strand.
ACAATACATTAACACTGCTGTTTGGCGGGAGAAATAGACATTGCGGAGGTACCTACCCAGGCGGCCTCTCACATATGAGAGACCTACCACCAGTAAAACCAGCGTGTGGGTTGTATAGTGTGGAATATATTGTTTTGTCTCCACAACAGTGTCAAAACACATGTGATGGTATGCAATGCAATCTAAATATCTACTGCAGATACGTTTTTTAATCATTTTTCAATACATCATGATTATAAATAATTTTACATCAAACAAAGTAATATGCTAATTCTATGCTCCAATAAAGCCAGGAACTAAGAAGTGACAAGATAATAATTTTCAATATACCCTTAATAAATTAATCTGAATATTTTTGCGGTACAAAACACTTTCAAGAAGATTTATGGCGACAAAATTAGTTCGCTGATGTGCGAACCGCGATAAGCAACTTGACAAAGTTATATTTTAACTCTCAGCTTGGATGTAACTGATTCTGAATAAATTGCTTTTCAGTTTGGATCCTTGGGGATTAAGTGTTTGCTTCCTAGTTAATTATTTATTTGCATGTGGTTTCATTATGTAGTCTTGCTCTACATCTTCACTAGCTTCTGTGACCTTCTAACCGAAAGATTTTTTGTACTTGTATTTGTATCAGCCCATACACTGCAAGATACGAAACTCTTCTACAATCACGATTACGATTGAGAGGGGTTAGGCCATACAGTCCACCACGCTCTCCTAGTGCGGGTTGGCGGACTTTACATACCATAGAAATTAATATAAATGGCTATGGTATGCAGGTTTCCTCAAAATGTTTTCCTTCACCGGTATAGTGTATGGTGATTGACTCTCAATACACACATGACTCCGAAAAGTCAGAGGTGTGCCCTGGGATTTGAACCCACGACCACCGTGATCATGTTGGCAGTCGCGTCTGGTCCGTTTACCAAGGGCCACCACGCACTTAACTGAAAGATAATAGTGATTATACCGGGTATCTCAAGACCGCGACCGAAAACGAAGCCAGGTGGTAGTTTTAGTGGTTACAGATACGATGCAAATAAAAGCTTCACCAAAACAGCGACAGATATTTCTTTAGATTTTTTTAAAAATCATCTTGTTAGGGTGGTAAAAACCTAGATTTTGCGAAAGTAATAATTTAAACCCTTACGTACCATTGAGTGTTGAAAAATAAAGAGGTCTGCATCATTATTTTAGGAAAACTATGTATTTATCACCCAAATACGACGATAAGTAAAAAATTACAAAAAAAAAAGTTGCCGATTTATTTTTGCGAAATTTTTACTTGCATTGTTGCACATTTTGCATTATTGCACATTGTACCTGGCTTCGTTTTCGGTCGCAGTCTTGATATACCCTGTATATACCGTTTTTTGGCGCCAGAATAGGCAAAGCCAAAGATACTTACCTAGACGAAACGAGGGTCCTAGGTAGTACGTGTAATTGTAGCAATAACATATTTCTCGTCTATGTTCCCTTCCATTTATCGATATTCTACGATAAATGTCCTTACAGAAAATATGGAATTACCAAACTTTTTCGAATAATTTTGATAATACGCACCAGGGACTCGGCAATTCCCATCACGCCCCCAAATGTAACTAATGTAATAACATTCACTTTGTTATTGCTGGAGACAACATACGGGGTACATATTTTTCTTCATTATCTTAAAAGCCTTCGTGTAACAAGTTAAGCCGTTCCCGGTGTCACTGGCTTACAAATAAGGTCAGTTGCTTTTATTTATTTTTTTCGAAAAACAAATAAAGTTCCTGGTAAAAAATTAGCCTCTGGCATTATCTAGATTATAGAGTATGCAAAAATCTTGTCGATATACAATAATTGTTCTATTTCAGTGTCAACAGAGATGAAAGTAATAAACAATATGTTGAATTTATACCAATTATCATTATTATATTCAGTCGTGGTGATCGAACCAAAAAACCCAAAGGACTATAACTTTGAAAATTGACTGCTTCGGTGGCGTAATTGTATTACGGTACGGTTACAAAGCTAAGATCTCGGGTTCGAGTCCCGGGTCGGGCAAAGTGGTATTGGATTTTTCTATTCATTATCAGTCCGGATTCAGGAAAACAAACTCACGCATTTTTTCCAGGGGTAGGCAGAGGTGTTACCAGGACACCCACATTTTGCTTTGTATGTTCCACGGTGTGATGGCGAGCCTATCGCCATATCGGGATTTGAAAATCTTGTAAATTATTCCAAAAACATTCCAAGAAGTAGTTTCATCGTCTAATTAAAACTATATAAAACACGATTATAGTCTATCTAAACTAACAGGTTCCATTTGACGTTTCATACTTTTAACGTAAATAACTTTGTGCAGGCGTAACCCACACAATTTCAATAACACTTTCCGTAAATCCATGGAATTATGAAGCTATTCTTATTTTATCACTATAGATATACAAACCATAATCACTAAATTTAAACTAGAATTCTTTAAATAAAGCAAAGTAACCATTTTAAACAACATTTTTTTTTTCTAGACGTCATTACAAAGTCACCTCGTTAGGTCTTTTACCGGTAGAGTCGAGACAATTCAAATACATTTGTATACGCATAATCGGTATAAATATTTAAATAATCGAGCAGATATAAAACAGTTGTTTTTTAATTTTTTAAAATACTGACCTTTCAGCTAATAATAGGTATGCTGTCAACGAACATACATCAATAAATAGTGAAATAATAATATTAATATGAATTAATTTATCATTAATTAATAGATTTGGATATTACAATGGAAATGAAGGCAGTATTGTAGGATACGCCACACATAGTGAGGAGGTTCCTCACTTTGGAGTATATGTATTGTATTGTATGTATGTATCATGTGTTCATAAGCATGTGCGTGATGTGGACTGGACTCGAAAAAGTGTTTGCACCCGGGTGAAGCCGGGACGGGCCGCTAGTAATAGATAAATCACTCCTTTTGTTCCTGAATAGTAAAGTGACATGCAATTGTTGATGTCTCATTAGAATAAAAATGTTAATGAAAAAATAAACGAAATGATGTAAACTGAAAATATAAACTGTAATCGATTAAGAAATACAAACAAATATTATCGATATCTCTAAATAATCGGATATTGTAAGAACCGATTTATTTGACAGCATCCCTATTTCCCAATGTCAAATGGAACTTCTTAGTTTAGATAGACTATAGCAGTTCTCAAGGCGTTAAAAGCAAACAAACAAACAGTGAAACACAATTCCCCCTTGTTTTTAAATCGTTTGTAAATAACCGAAAGGTGACACAAAGTCAGGAGAACTCACTACAGTTTCAATCCCGGAAAAAGCGAAGTTCCCCAAGGATGGTATCCAGGAAAAACGAATAGAATCACTGCAACTAGATGTCAACTGAGTCACTCGTCTACAGAGTTGAATCCAGATGGATGACGCAAGACCTTTGAAGCGAAAAGTTGACTCAATTTTTATTATTACATACATACATAAACTCACGCTTTTTTCTGAAAAGGGGTAGGCAGAGGTGGTGGTCCACCAGGACACCCATATTTCGCCATGAATGTTCCGTCCCATGATGTGATAGGGGGCGAGCCTATCGCCATATCGGGCACAAATTCCTGACTCTAGACTGATAATGAATTTTTATTATCATTTATATCGAAAGGTCACTTTATGAAAAATCGTAATCAGAAGACATTTTTGAAAAACGTGTAGTAATAACGCGTTATAAATATTTCAAAGGTGGTAGGAGTATCAGAAAAGGCGCAACTATCGTTCTTTGACGTCATGACACATAAATTGCGTGGGTGCAAAAGTGAAAGCAAATCTTCACTAAAATAATATCTTAGTCATTTTACAACTTATTTTGATATTGTTTTATATTAATCTTTGGCAGTAAAGTTTACCTATTTGCAGTGATAATTAAATACTGTTTAAAATTATAAATAAATACACCCAACAGTCACATACATAGTCCTGACTCTACACTAAGATCGAATCTTGTATCACGGGTATCAGGAACTACGAGAGTTTTTTCGGTCTCACAACCCAGACCCGAAACAAATATCTGTGGTCACACAAACATTTGTCTCGGTGCGGGGATCGAACCCGCGACCTCTCGTTTCACAGCCGGCGTCTAACCAACTGCGCCACGGAGACTGTCAAGGAAATTAAACATTGGAAACATCTCTAACGTATGAAATAAGCGTGTGGCATCATAATAGTGGTTTATCGAGGAGATTCTTGACGTCTATACGTTATAATCTCACTGTTTTGAAGAAAATAATCGCATCCATAACACATAACTATAAATTTACAAATGCGGTTCTCATAATGAAACAACGTTGAAGTAAGTAAGACAGCGTCTGTAGCGCAGTTGGTTAGACGCCACCTGTGAATCGAGAGACCGCGGGTTCCATACCCGTACCTGCAAATGTTTTTGTGATCCACAGGTATTTATCTCGGGTCTGGGGTTTGTGAGAAAAGTATCTCATAGTTCCTGATACCCGCGACACAAGACTCGATCTTAGTGTGGGGTCAGGACTATGTACGTGACTGTGGGTGTATTTATTTATTTAAACCAAGCTTCATTTGGCCATGTAAAATTACTACATCTATTTATACTTATTTCTGTACGTCTGAGATGCAATACCGAGACCCCGTTCACAAAGCTTCCCGCATCAGTGATGTGGACCGAGATCTGAATAAGCCTTTGCATTTTCAAGCATGTTTCAATCTTGTTTGGCTCTTTTTCCTGAATGTTTTGCTGGAGTGGTTCGCGTCTTGTGAGGTTTTGAGAATTCCGGTATGCTGTGCTGAATTTGTGAGGTTGTCAGGTGTCTTAATATGTTTTTATTTAGATTTGTAGATCGACTACGATCATCTATCGCCGAAGCGCTGTTGTCAAAATAATAACAATAGTTTTTCTCACATATCAAGCGCACCCTTAACTTATTAATTATTAATAAATCGTTTTTCTTTTTTTCTTTCTTTCTTTCTTTCTTTCTTTCTTTCTTTCTTTCTTTCTTTTTTTCTTTCTTTCTTTCTTTCTTATTAGTTTGTGTAGGATAAATAGGCGTGTAAAGGCATCTAACACTATCCGAATTGATACAGCAGTTATACGAAGTAATTTAATTTTGTCTTTGTAAAACTCTGTGTTGAGGCAACATCATTTTGAGTCCTTAATATCATACTAACGATCTAGTGATATTGGTTATTCTGGAGTTCTAGAATCGATTTGATAGACGAGCACTTTTCTTTCTTTTCGTTTGTCGTTCTTTATTTCACAATAGATTTCTGTTACAGTTAGACTAGCTTTTCTAGTAGAAATTGTGTTTAAAATTGTCCAAAATTCTCTTCCAATTTTGAGCTCTTGTGCACGTCGAAATATTTCCAACACCCCAGAAAAAATTAAGGGATAAAGCGTCATTTTATCAGGAACCCATTTCACGGTCAACATGTCGTCAAGATTATAATAGGGGTGAAAATATCAAACATCCCGCGGTCCGATCCGTAGGTCAAGCGGCGCTTTGCTCTATTTATACCTCGGCCTCGTCACCGTCTTTAAATCATTCACTTTAGAACCGATAAAGATTGAAGTTGTGCTATGGATTTTACTATATCAAGAGTCTTATATTTCTCATAAACTACTTAAGTGGGATGGTGAAATGTGATTATTAAGATGACTAAGAGCTGCGATATAATATGTAATCTAGTTGGCGGACTGCCTTGGAGGCGTAGTTGTACTACATAGTATTACAAAGCTGAGGTCTGGTGTTCGAATCCCGGGTCGGGCAAAGTGATATTGGATTTTTATATTCATTCTCGGCCTGGAGTCAGAAATTAGTGCCTGATATGGCGATGGGCTCGCCCCGTATCACATCGTGGTACGGAACATACAAGGCGAAATGTGGGTGTTTTGATGGCACCTCTGCCTACACCTGCTGGGCAAAAGGCGTCAGTTTATGTATGTGTGTAGTTGGCAATGGTCCAGATTGCAAGAAGAAGAAAATTTTCACGACTTTCGAAGTTACGAAGTTACATATTTTGAAGTTCGATGTTACGTAGATAATATTGCTCACTGTTTTCACTCACGGCCAAGGAAATATTGTCAAGAAATCTGCTTATTATTTAGAATATTTATATGTATGTGAGGTCCACCTACTTTTATAAGGCCAGCGTGGTTGTCTGGAAGGCGGTAGATCCTGGTCTTTTCTTCCTGCTACCTTCCCTGGAACAAGCAAAAGATCTTAAGGACCTTTTCAGGAAAAAAAATATTTCCCTTGTTGAAATAAAACTATTTTTTACGGATTTTATCGCAGGATTGGTTTAATTTCTTCACTTCCCGACGTTTCGATTGCTTTACAGCTTTCGTGGTCACGGGCCGGACTCACCTTACTTTCAAATTCCGCGATAAAATCCGTGAAAAATAGTTTTATTTCAATGTGTAACATTCGCATAAATCCAAGAAACCTTTATTACTATTATTAGGGAGGGAAGTGGACAATAATTTATTTCCAACTCCTCCTATTAATTTAACTTTTTGATTGATTTCGTTGCGGGTTAAAGACAAGTTAGACATTCCCGGAGACTCGCTGAGCTTCAATGCTCAGTGTCATTAAAATGCGTGCCACTGTTGATCCTGGCTTACAGGAGTTGCAGTGGCGGGTGTGAGGGCGGGACAGTCTCCACAAACCTTTATTACCGTTGTAAATTTTAATTAAATTACTAATGTAACAACCGCCCATGGGGTTAAAATTAACGCTCGTATTTCATCTAAACAGATTAAATCAGATCAAAACTTGACCAATTTGAACCCTTTGAAGTAGATAAAGTTCAGAAGGGTTCTCATTATGCACGGCGGTGTAAAGGCATTTAACTCTATCGCGGATCGAACCTGAGGTCACGGTCAAGGGGAGGGCAGGGCGTATTCAGGGGAGGGATTGTAAAAGGGGGGGATAAGTTCCATAGTTCGTAAAGGGCAGCTGTATTATGCAGATGGTGTTAGGATGGTTAATTACGGGCTTAACGTATTGTGAATGTGAATTTACTTGCTCTTATGCGATACCTCGGTGAGTTTTGGGCTTAAGTTCTTTTATATGCTTTTGCATAAACTTATATGTTGTGTAATGGTTTCTTAAATTTACGCGAATGTTACATATTGAAATAAAACTATTTATTACGTATTTTATCGCGATTTGGTTTAATTTTTAAATTTTTTAACTTCCCGACGTTGCATATCGTTAACTAGTTAACTTTTTAAATTAACTTTTTAATTTAATAATTGTAAATTAAGGGTAGTTAAATTGTAACAGTGAGCGGATGACTAATACCTCAGTCCGCCCCGTGACCACGAAAGCTGTAAAGCAATCGAAACGTGGGGAAGTTAAAAAATGTAAAAATTAAACCAAAGGGCGATAAAATCCGTGAAAAATAGTTTTATTTCAATTATATGTTGTGGTATTTACATCACCGCCTTTCGTTGTCTTTAATATGGATTTCTGCTTTGTTTTATAGTGTTTTTTTTTTATTGCATTAGTCCGGCAAACGAGCAAACACGTCGCCTGATGGTAAGTAATCACAGCCCATGAATATCCACAACGCTTAGGTCATGAATGTGTTGTCGGCCTATCAAATCGGGAGGAAAGCGGGAAGGAATATGGAAGGACAGTGTGGCTCTACCATTTATAAATGCGTCTAATCATATTACGGTGCCAGCTAACTCATAAATAAAGCTGTTAAAACAAATATGCTGCAGTATACTATGTATATACATACGTCCCAATAGGAAACAAACCCACCTAGATTTAGAGCCTGCATTCGTAAATCAAGTTTATCGGTTCATGTCATCCAGCCGACCAGTGGATGTAGACCTCTTCTTTGCCCACAATATGTATCGTTTTCTACTGTATGCAAGGGTCGAGCTACTGGACAGTCAAATGTCTGTCAATTTGTACCAACATGTTGTACGAACGTAAGCGTTTCATAGAAATATGATTTGAGTGAATGTCGGGTTGAAAACGGAGGTCGTGTGTTCGATCTTTGTAGAGGTGACTTTTAGTTACCCAAGTGGAAATAAATCCCAAGATTTTTAAAGATTTGTTTAATCTATGCATTTCTAGTTCAGTGTTGTGGACTAACGCCTAATTACTGGTGGTAGTGTATTCGGATCCGTCTGAATTAGTTTATTACCTCGCTTGATAGTCCAAGCGTGATATCTTACCATCCGGGCAATATTAAAGCCAATTCCAATTTTTTTTAAAAAATCCCGTAATTCTTTTGATATAAAAATATTTAACAGAAAAAAAAACTTTTCTTTGACCTTTCATGATTACAACGTAGCTAATATCAAGCACTTTATCTATAAAGAAAACATCGTAATTCAGCATACAAAGAGATTTTTGTAAGTTCTATGTCACGAAAATTCCGCGCAGTCGAAATACCCCACCGCGAAGGCGTCCATACCATATTTTTATTATGGCGAGACGAGCATGCCATTCATCTGATGGTAAGCGATACAACCGCTCATGGACAGTAGCAAAACCAAAGAACACCGTGAATTACAAGGAAATGCTTGGCATTCCACTGCGCTCGCCATCTTGATACATGTGTTAAGTCTCATTATGTTACTCTGGCTACAATGTCCTTCAAACCGGAACACAACTGCATTTACACTTCTGTTTGGCAAACATGTCAATCAAACTCATTCGTGGAGTTGTTTCATATAGTACGGGTATATCTAGCAATATCGAACAACATTCTCGACAGGTGACAAGAATAGTCCACAATACCCACCCCGTCACACCACCCCCGCAAACATCGGACAGTGGACACAATTTATCGGACAAATGTTTGGACCAATCAACGTGATTGTATCTCGGCTAATAATTAAATACTGGTGGAAGTTTTATACATTTTATATGAGAAGGGTTTAGGATATTGTGTATATTGATTTAATTGACAGTGAAACGAGAGGCCACGGGTTCGAATCCCAAACCGAGATAAATATTTATGAAGCCCACAAGTATTTGTCTCGGGTCTGGGTGATTGTGAGACCGAAAAGTCTCTCGTAGCTTCTGATACTCACGACACAAGACTTAATTGATCTTAATGTGGGGTCAGAACTATGTATGTGACTGTTGGGTGTATTAATTATTTATTTGAGTGTATATTTTAATGTTAATCGATTTTAAAATAATTTAATATTTTTTCTTATGTTGAATATTTATGATATTTTAATATTTTAGCACCTTTCGTGTTGTAGCTGGGTATCAAAACGGCTGTGAAACGTAAGGCTTAAGGTTCTATCCGCGCACCAAGGCTAGTTCCTGTAATTCAGAAATACATTTTGTTTCTGGTCTGAGTTTGATTCCTGTGTGACCTAAAGGTCTATCGCAGTTTCCGATACCAGCGACACAATATTATATCTTACTATGGGCTCATAGCTGTGTGACATTTGTTGAAAATTCACATTAAGGGAATTGCCCAACTCTTAAGGTGCGCAACCTACGTAACTATAATAAATAATAAATAAAATCTTTATTTGTACCAATATTTACACTTACAGATAATAGGTGAACGATAATAGCTGCGGTAGTTAGAACTGTGCTACAGCTATTAACGCCCTGCCTCCGGAGATTTAGGTTACACCAAAATTTGTACAAATTAAGAATCTGAATTACATTAACTACTACTTATATAGATATGTATGTTTATTTATATATAAATGTATTTATGTATGTTTATATACATTATTTATGTAGTTTTTGTATATTTATGTATAAATAGTATTATTTATTTGAGCTTTTTTTTGTCTTTATTATAGACTGCCCTTTCTTTCTCCTTCTCATATATCCATCCAATGGTTGTCTGGTAGAGATTGCCTTAGTGCGATAAGACCGCCATTTGTACTTTGTTATTTTGATGTCTCTATAGGTACCTATTGTTATATTCATAGTGTACAATAAATAAATAATAACTACCTATTAAAGTTATGAAAAAATATTTTTACACAATTTAAAAAGCAATAATTAATATAAATTCCGCTGTCCATCCCCTCATCATCAGATTCAACAAGCAAAATTCTCCTCACGCACCTCTCAAACAAAAACAACATAATCGTCATTAAAATGGACAAATAAAATAAATCCATCCCTTATCAAACAGGGGTTGTCTCGCGTCACGCGCACCCCCTGTTTAGTCACCCCTGCGCAGTGGGGAGTCAATAATGTCACTCGTAGTTACTGGCGAATCATCCCTTGAATATTTTATCCAGGGGATATGGGGGTTTCTTATAAATTGTTGTTGGTTTTCCGAAATTATTTCACTATACACATAAACTCACGCCTTTTTCGCAGAAGGGCTAGGCAGAGGTGCTACCAGGACACCCGCGTTTCATCCTGTGTATTCCGCCCCACGATTTGAATGGGGGTGAACTAATCGCCATATCGGGCACTAATTCCTGACTGTGGGTTGATAATGAATAGAAAAATCCAATATCACTTTGCCCGACCCGGAATTCGAACTGATGGTAAATGATCACTGTGGCCCATCAAATCCAGAGGGGAGCGCGAAGGTAAAACGATGGGGGTAGAAAGGTGTATTGAGCATGCGGCAATCTCACTTACAGAACGAAACGCAGCAACAAAGCTGCTACATCACGTCCGTTTTCTGAAAGAAAGTTGTAACAGGCATTATGAAGATTCATTTGTGCTATATTTTAACGATTTACAGCACGGCTTTACCAATTACACAACAATTTTTTGTTGATGAACCCTCAGGATTGACACAAATAACACATACACTTGTATTTACATATAAGTCATCCATCATCTGTTGGCATGCGGTGAAATTTGGAACTACAAATAAAATTTTGAAAATATCTATGTAACGGACTGTTTGAGATATGTTTTCATAATGTAAACAACAAGCATTACATATACTAGTAATCTAATCGTATAAACACGCCAATATAATAAAATGTGAAGAGAGAAAAATTATTCTTATTATTTTGACAACAGCGCTTTCTTTGAGAGATTAAGATTGTAGACGACGTAAGGAGAATACTCCTTACTCGTCAAGCCAGACTGTACTACATTCATAATAGACAGGAAATGTACAATACAAATTCGACGTAATATAGATAATACTCTTCACTCAGTGACAATAGTCTTACTCCCCGGCTGAAAGGGATGCAACAATGGCACCTCACTTCTCGGAATCCCAGTGAAGCTATACCGTACTTATGAAAGCAGATATACTCGCTTGTATCTGTATACTGGCATAACAAAGTGACTAGGTACACCTGTCTGCGATGCATGTGATTATTAGCGCTGTGCAGCCCCATAGAGTACCACCGACTAGGAATGGTCTATGTCCAGCAGTGGACTGCAACGGGCCGATGATAATGATGATGAATCCGAAACGCTACACGGTTACGTAAATTACTATTATGAGTCTTAACCGGGAGGCTACAGATGTCCTACCATTTGTAGAAAGCAAAGGCAATCTATAATATAATCCATTTAAATTGGCATTACTATTAAGCATCTTACTACCATTAAGACTCCTGAATGTTCTCCTTTTATTCTTAAACAATTTGCTACTTGGGATGTCAGGAGAACCATTACGCTTATTTCATCTAATGCAATGGGAAGCGACTGTGTCAGCCGTAATATGATTCTTCCTATCCTAGACGAAATCCTTCCTATCATTTGCCACATCCTTAACCATTCCATTTCCACAGGGATATTTCCTACTGCTTGGAAAGAAGCCCATATAATCCCAGTTCCCAAAAAACCTAAGGCGTCTGTACTATCTGAATTTCGTCCTATTTCTATTCTTCCATTCCTGTCCAAAGTCCTTGAACGTTTGATCCATACCCAGCTTAATGATTTCCTTTCTAGTAACAATCTCCTTAATCCTCTCCAGTCGGGATTTCGTTCTGGGCATAGTACTACTACCACCCTGACTCATATTACGGATGGCATCAGATCGGGCATGGAGCAAGGTCAGCTGACTGTCTTAGCACTGCTAGACTTCAGCAACGCCTTCAACACTGTCGATTTTGATGTGTTGCTTAGCGTTCTAGGTTCTCTTAACATATCTCCAATGGCAATTGATTGGTTTCGTAGTTACCTGTTTGGACGCCGGCAACGCATCTGTGTTGAGGAAAGTTTTTCTTCCTGGTGCCCCGTAGCTGCTGGCGTCCCACAGGGCGGCGTGCTATCACCCCTACTTTTTGCAGTCTTTATAAATTCTATAACCAATCATCTTTGCTCCTCCTACCACCTCTACGCAGATGATCTCCAAATTTACACTCGAGCGTCCTTGGACAAGATGGTTGATGCTGTAGCAATAATTAACACAGATATACAACGGATCTGTGATTGGAGTAAGACCTTTGGATTAATGGTTAATCCAACCAAAACCCAGGTAATTGTAGTTGGGAGCCCCAGGATGGTTTCAAAAGTAAATTGGGATCAACTACCATATGTCTACTGCAATGGTACTACCATCCCATACAGTGACACTGTAAAAAATTTAGGCTTACTACTTGATAGGTCCTTCACTTGGGGTCCGCAGCTTTGTGAGCTTAGTCGAAAGTTGTTTGCTTCGGCAAGGTCCTTGCGAAGGTTAAGCAATCCTCTACCCACCACCACGAAGATTTCACTTGCACAAACTCTCCTTCTCCCTATCCTTGATTATGCCGATGTCAGCTATGTAGATCTCACCGAGGACCAACTTAATAAGCTTGAGCGTCTTCAAAATTTCTGTATCAGATTCATATTTGGTCTTCGCAAATATGATCATGTTTCTGAATTTCGCACTAAGCTCAAGTGGTTACCCATCCGGTTTCGTCGGAATGCTCATATTCTTACACTTCTGTACAATATTTTGTTTAATCCTCTCACGCCAACTTATCTTAAAGATCGTTTCATCTTTCTCCATGACTCACATTCAAGATCCTTGAGGTCGTCGGAGAACCTGAAACTGAGAATGCCCGAGCATTCCACAACATTTATGGACAAATCTTTTACAGTCCAAGCTGTCCGATTGTGGAACTCACTCCCAATTGGGGTGAGACGGGCACGAACACTGACGTCATTTAAAAAAATGGTGAAGGACTATTACCTTTCTCATTAAATATGTAGATGAGTAATATATTTATCCATGCGCATTACCTATCTGGTAAATTATAGTATAAGTATATATGTATGTCTATGTATGTATAGTATATAATATTGCAGTTTATGTATTGTGTATTTAAATTAAAATATGTGTGTAGGTATTTGTATTTATATAATATTATCTATATTTAAATATGTCTATGTATTTAATAACAAGTTTACTGTTAAATTATTCTAGATTATTATTTACTCCTTGACTGCCCTCTCATTCTCCTGTTTTTATATCCATCCCAAGGTTGCCTGGAAGAAATTGCCCAGTGCGATAAGGCCGCCTTTTGTACTTTTTCTTTTTATATTATTTCATTGTAATTGTTTTTCTTTATGGTGCAATAAAGGATAAATAAATAAATAAATAAATAAATTGGTATAGATACTGGTGGTAGGTCTCTCATATGTGAGAGGTACCAACGCAATGTCTATTTCTCCCACCAAACAGTAGTGTAAATGAATTGTATTGTTACGGTTTAAAAGATATTGTAGCCAGAGTAACTACTGGATATATTGAGACTAACATCTTATATCTAAGGAAGGCGTGCGCAGTGGAATTCCAAGCAATGCTTTGTAATTCATGGTGTGATTTAGTTTTCTACCATCCATGAGCGGTCGTATCGCTTACCATCAGTCGAATGGCATGCTCGTCTCGCAATGAAAAAAACCTAAGAAAACAACTGTCAAATCTCAAAAGTCTGTTTCTTTTACAAGAGATATCCTCTTGCATCGATGGGAACTCTATCTACCTCCTTTATCATCATCTGCTTTGAAGTCTTATCAGCATAATTTGATTGTTTGGTACGCTATTATTAAAATATACCATTGATATGAAAATTATTCGATCGATAATAAAGTTATCCAACTTTTGCTTTTCTGGGAAGTCAACACATCTTTGTACAACTTGTAAATAAGTTTCAGCGGACTTGATGATCCAACTTTTTCAACTTTATGCGTATGCATAATTTATTAGCGTTATCTTGGATGGGAACATCGTTATATTTACGAGACTCCAAAATGTGGTACGGAGGTCTGCTGCGTGCATCTCAGACTTTTGGTAGTTCAATGCTGAATAAGTCTCTCACAAGGATTTCAATTTTTATTAGAAGCGGTCTGCATCCAGCGACTTCAATTATTTCTGCATCTGTATCAGTCCATATCTGTACAGCCTCCGTGGCGCAGTTGGTTAGACGCCGCCTGTGAAACGAGAGGCCGCGGGTTCGATTCCCGCACCGAAACAAATATTTGTGTGATCCACAGGTATTTGTTTCGGGTCTGGGTGTTTGTGAGACCGAAAAGTCTCTCGTAACTTCTGATACCCACGACACAAGACTCGATCTTAGTGTGGGGTCAGGACTATGTATGTGACTGTTGGGTGTATTATCATTATCATTATTATCATTATCATATACGTCCCGCTGCAGGGCACAGGCTTCCCTTAAAATAGATAGTATGATTGAGAGGGGTTGGGCCGTATAGTCAACCACGCTGGCTTAGTGCGGGTGGGCAGCTCTTGCATACCATAGAAATTCTTCCGAATCGCTACAGTAAGCAGGTTTCGTTACGATATTTTCCTTCACCATTATAGTGCGTGGTGATTGATAATCAATACACACATAACTCCGAAAAGTCAGAGGTGGGAAATTCATTTGCGTCATCATAATTATTAATTAATAAATTATTCACTGTAACACAGCTGTCAAAACTTTTTGTTTTTTTCTTTTAGTTTTGTTTCTTACACTTGATTTTTTATTTATAATTTAATTAATTAAATTCCCAGAATCATTTTAAGCAATTTTAATTATAAATTGTACTGTGATTATATGTTTTATTGTTCTGTATGTTTGCTAAATACACATAAAATAAACTAATTGCATAAATGAGTAAGTATGCATACTATTAACCATTCATAAATAAGCTCACATTAATATCTAGATAGACATGGGTCTCACTAGTACTATCCACAGTTCGCCGAATTGATTTTCATCTCTGAATGTAATAGAGATTACGTCAACGTGGACATAAATTCCGATCTGGAGCAACCTATATGAGATTCTCATATCAAAACTATCATATAAAGTGAAGTCCCCACCTTGAAATTTAAGCCCAGGACTTTACAGAAAAATTAATCATATGTATAGATGTATAAGCTTCGAAACCACCCCTAATATCTCCTATATATCATAAACCTTTATTTTAAATATCCTTAATCCTTGGGTATCGAATAGGATCTAATCCCGGAAATCCTTTAACAGAGCCTTTGGGATTACTACCCAAATCGCTGGGATTAATTGCGTACAAAATGCGGGTAACCGTCTATTTGGATCCATTTATTTGTTTGCACTTGGAATTATCCTGATCGAATCCACTATTTGAAATCTTATTTCTGTTGTAGAGGATTTGAGATGTTGTTATATTTTCTGAGTGGTGTTGCTTTTGTGTATGGGTAAGCGTGACACATACTATCAGGCGAACAACCATTTTTATATGATCTATAATCTATTTCTATCTTATTTTTATAATAATAGATTCACGCTTGCAACATTACGGAACCACGGCTTCTTGTTCACAACTATCGCCTGAACGAACTCGTTCGCTATTTTCTATTTTCACCGGGCCCTAAATAGGGAAACCCTTTGTTACTTTACATGTTCCTTCTTTGCTACAGCAAGGATTATAGTCCTTGATAATTAAATAGGCCCATGAATCCCGCTGATTGGGAAGCAAATCTATCTAAAAAGCAATATACTTACTGACCATCATGGGCAGTATAGTCACTTTACTGTGCCAGCAAGAAAATAAATACATATAATCATCCTGAGACGAACCGTTTCCGTCCTCAAAAACAAAGCTTTAGTTTCGTGTCGTCCTACACGAAGTTGTTAAAGTGTAAATTACAAGTAGTGATAGAGCACCAATTGAGTTATTAGGAAGCTGATATAAAGTTGGTAATGAAATTCTCGGCTGCGCGCGGCGCAAACTCGCTGTGTGAGATCGTCGATGCCCTTTTAATTTGCTTCTTCATGTAATACGACAGGCGGCGTTTTAAAATTAACTATAACTGGATTATTTATTAGATTGTTAATTTATGGGGCTTTATTAGGTTTCAGCTTATCTGAAGAAAAAGGGGCTCATATATCAGCAAGGTCGACTTCAAGATGTTGATACTATCGTATTGCAAGATCTATTTCAAATCATTGCCAATGGGAGACCATCAAAGAATGTTCATTGCCGAATATGGATCTAATGCTGGGATTTCTAAAACGACCTGCACCTAGCGACTTTCTACGGCATATTATCGTAGCAAAGTTTGATATAAATAAATTGATTTCTTGCTTTAGTAAACAGGTTACCTTGGTTTTGTCTATTATAATTTAGAAATGTTTTTATCAACGGGTACAGTTAGGTATTTTACTATTTGTGAGACTAGAGGTGGTTATAATAATTTATAATCTTTTTCTTCGTTGTATATTTTTGTATAAATATGATAACTTACTATCAAATAACAAATACCGAGTCTCCTGCTTTTAAATCAATTTCTTACTGTAATATTTTTTCTACTTTCCCATACACATTTATTTAGAATCGGTATATTCTGGTTAACTCTTAAAATATCTTAAATTTTACTATTGCCGGCTTCATTGGCATCAAATATTTAAGGAATATCAATTATCACAACCAGAATTTCAGATATTAAAACCAGATCTACCTATAGTAAAAGTTTGGCAAGCTGATTGTGGGTGGTTCACAGCTGGCTCCGTCGAAGTTTGTATTCCATGCGGCTCCAGCGGGAATCAAGTTTGTGTTGAATGGCTTAGTTTAGTGTCAGGATGAGATCTGTTTGTGGAACATCTTCGTTGGTTATGTTATTGGATTTTAATTTATCGAGGTATTGTAAACATTACCCCGAATAGTCCAGGTGCAGTAGATAAACAATTAAAAGGGAGACAAAAGTCAATGGCGTGAACCATTTATCGATATTTTTAAGTGTAGTAAAAATCAGCTGAATTGAGAATCTGCTCTTTTTGTAATTGTTTTTTTTATTATTTTGAAGCTCTTTTTGTCGTTGTGTTAAATTTACATGATATTCGTAATTTATCAGAAACAATCAATACAGCAATCAGCAATAATTAACTACAAATACACACAACTTGTCCGCCAACCCGCACTAGGCCATCGTAGTGGACTATATGGCCTAACCACTCTCAATAGTACCCTCGATTGTAGAGTAGGCCCGTGTCCTGCAGTGGGACGTATATGGGCTGATACAATCTAATTTCTTATGCAAAATGATTTATTTCCTAACATACAGAAGCCATTGAAGCTTCTATAAAACGGCGACGTTGGGCCGATAAATCTAATATAATTGTTTAACGACGCCGTCTATAAACCTCTGTGAGTACAGTTGAAATAGTTTCGGATCAGAGCAGCCAAAGTTCCCTTTTATTACTCCATTTGAATAATAAACAGTCTTCAAGATATTAGACTTTTAATTATTTGCGTGAGGGTTGAAGATCGGTTGGTGAAGATTTTACTAATAGGCTTTGAATTGTAGGAAAGTATGTATGAAGTGCGTGGTGGCCTGTTGGTAACGGACCAGACGCGACTGCCTACATGTTAATGGTAATTCGGGTTCAAATCCCAGGGACCACCTCTGACTTTTTGGTATTATTTTCGGCATTAATATAAGTAACTTCACGAAGCTGTTTTACTAACCAAACAGGTAATTTTACTTACCATTCAAACAGTAAAGAAAACCTTAATGTCAAATAACCCTCGCGTCGTCTTAGAGCATAAAGTTAATTAAAAACTGCACGATGTTTCATTGTTTTTGTGAGGAAAAAACCTGGTACAAACAGCTAATAATATCACGACTTCTATTTCCCTTTTTATTTTAATCAACGCTTAGCGTCTTACATCCAGTCCCATAATTTACTTGTTGATTATCCTTAGATTCTCTCTCTCTCTCTTTCTCTCTCTTTCTCTCTCTTTCTCTCTCTCACTCTCCACAGCCACATGAAGTACACTGCTAAACATAAGCTTCTCCAAGAATTTCCATTGAGATCAGTTGGCACCGACCTGCATCTAGCGATTTTCTGCAACCTTAACAAGGTCGGCCGGTCGGTGACCTGACTACCTTTTGGGTTGACTAAGTATACCAGTGCATGGCCTCCACTGATCTTGGATGCCAGGATTTATTAGGTGTACAATCCGACCGAAAGTATACAGGTCTGAAAAGGCCAGTGGCATTGGCATACCCTTTTCAAACGTCCCCAGGATACCAGAAAGGGAGCTTAATAGAGAAGGCAATGCTTTTTTGTCCATTCTATCTGCTTAAAATTTTCTACAAGGTCACATAACATATCAGAGTTTTAAAAGAAGTGTATTCAATTAAATACTTCCATTTATTTCTTCTATTAAGATTTTCCAGTTCTTAAAAAATGTTATAAGTCAAGTCACGGCTAGAACTGCGCCATAAAATATTCAAAACTACGCTAACACACTATTTACTGCGCTATTATCTAGTATCATATTCCAGCACACAGCAGTGTAAATTCACTGTTGTGTTCCGGTTTGAAGGACATTGTAGCCAGAGTAACTACTGGACATAATGAGACTTAACATCTTATGTCTCAGGATGGCGAGTACAGTGGAATACCAAGCACGGCTTCGTAATTCATGGTCTTCTTTGGTTTTGCTACTGTCCATGAGCGGTAAACTCGCTTACCATCAGGCAAATGGCATGCTCGTCTCGCCATTCATGGCAATAAAAAAAATACTCAGGCTTTGAACACTGTAAACAAATCATTTACAACTATACTGTCTACCCACGTCTTTAACGTAAATGATTAGACGAGGCGCCGCGATAAAAACCGTAATTAATATTAAATGGACGGGACAAAAACTATCAAAGCTACCCAGAATTCATTATGGCTGATAAAAAGATATTTTACTTTTTACAAAGTTAATTGAAAACTCTTAATGTGTTTTAATTAAGCGATTATACGCTCACTGCTAATTACTCTAAAGAATTTTTTGAAGATCCATTAAAATAGCTTTTAAAAATATTTTTTGCTGGCCATTTTTTTCTGGAATTCTAACTTGAATAATCAATTGATTGTTCTATTTTTATGGTATTGGGGTATCGATTTAATTTTAATTCAACCAAAGAAAAGCAATAAAATAAAAAGCAGGCACCATAATTTCATGAAACTCTTAGTCGTCAATTTTCGATATGTGCTTTTTAAAATAATGATTATTTCACATACGTAGATACAGACTCTTACAAGTGTAGGTTATAAAAGCATGATATTTTTTACATTAACAATTTTTTCCACTGTCCTTTCACCCATTTTTTGTCGTCCATCCTTTTCTATTATATTTTAAAAGCAATAAGACTTAAAGTATTGATATCCCAGGCTGCGTGGAAAAGCATTATTTTTCCGGTTGGAACGCACCTGGCTAGCGAGGTTCCAACGCACCGGGTAATCCGGTGAACCGGCCCGCAGCCGGCTAATAGAGTTGCCGGGTTAACCGGAATACCGGCATTTCCGCGAAACAACATTTTATACTCCAAGGACTGTGTATGGTTCTTATAAATCCTATTATAGAACGTTGACTGATTTCGTTTGAAATTTATTTACAGTTCAGTTAATATTGTTTACAGTATTTATACCGGGTATATCAAGACTGCGACCGAAAACGAAGCCGGGTGGTAGTTTTAGTGGTCACAGGCACAATGCAAATAAAATGTTCGCAAAATAAGCGACAGATTTTTTTTGCAATTTTTTAAAAATCATTTTGTTTGGGTAGTAACTACCTAGTTATTGCGAAAATAGTAATTTAAACCCTATGATACCATTGCGTCTTAAAAAATAAAAAGGTGTACATCAGTATTTTAGGAAAACTATGTATTTATCATCAAATACGACGATAAGTAAAAAAATACCAAAAAAAAAGTCGACGATTTTGTTTGCGTAATTTTTAGTTGCATTGTGTCTGAAGTCACTAATACTACCACCTGGCTTCGATTCCGAAAACCGATCGCAGTCTTGATATACCCTGTATTTATTGATCTTGCATTTGTTTGTCTGAAGATTTTATGCTTTCGAATGGAGGACAGGAAACATGTCGAGAAAATCCACAGACGTCTTTGTCTCGCAAATTTTAGTGACTGGCCCGCGAATGTTTGTGTCAAGTCTAAAATGTCTCCTGAAGTTTTTGATACCTGTGACATAAGACCTGATTTCTGCCTATGGGGTAAGGCCTACGTTGAACGTGAACTTTTGGGTGTATTTATTCATTTAAATTAGCTACTTATTCGCTTATTTGGCGTCTACTATGCTGTAGAGCTTAGGGACTATAGTAATCAAACAAGCTTCAATATTATCCTTTAGAAAACCACCGCATTGTGGTAAAGCACGTCGACTCTAAAATACGAGTTCAATTTTTGAGTATGATTTTCCCCGAGGTTCAATTTACGAGGGACATAGAGATAGAACCAATTTCTGGTAGTGAAGTATTGCTACTGCCGCTGGCGAAATGTGGACTTTATTATTTTCTTGTGTTTACTTGGTTAGGTGCTTATTTAGTTATTATTATATCATAAAATTTCATGGTATTGTATCGCTTACCATTACGCTCATCTCGCCATTCAACGCAAAAAAACCTCTGCTTAGTATTATCATTCAAGTGGTAGTGTTTATGACCTATGTCCCGTGAAGTCCTGCGTTCAATTCGCGAGGGCGGTACTTAACTGAGTATGTATTTTTTATAACACTTCTCGAATGTCGAAGATTCTGAAGATATATTGTGGTGGATATACTGGAAGCAATGACACAAGCATAAAAATATGTAGTAAATAAGATTATATAAACAATAATATCTTTATTTAAATAACATGACTTAAAACGGCATTACCAGATACCTCTTGTATCTGGTTGGCTAGTTTGGGTACTAATTTGGGATACCAAAACAATTACAAAATAAGAATTGCCTAGCACAATAAAAAAACATTATATACACTACAATCTCCTTAAATTAGTAAGTGTAGTTATTGTAGTGGATAATTTATAATTATTTTTCGTAAACATCCACATTAAAAAATTAGCAATAAATTTTAGAAACCTAATTGAATCCGAACTTGGTAGAAAACAGAATTTATTGTAGAATTTCTGATTATCTTAACAGTAATGAAACTTGTTTCTAGATAACCTTAATGAAGTTTCTTCAAATAATCCAGTTCTGAAAATGTAATCAATATTTTGTCTGCTTTGAACTCTCCTTTTCTTACTAGCGTAAATATTTTTAATACTAATCTTTGTTACCTACTTATGACTGCCTCGGTGGCGCAGTTGTACTACAGTACGATTACGACGCTGAGGTTTCGGGTTCGAATCCCAGTGCCACTATTAAAATAAACGATATTTTTTATTGCGACGGATGGCGAGACGGGCCATTTGCCTGGAGTAAGCGATAAGACCGCTCATGGACAGTAGCAAGACCAAACAACACTATGAATTACAATGCAATGCTTGGCAGTCCACTGCGCTCGCTATCCTGAGACATAAGATGTTAAGTCTCATTATGTCCAGTAGTTACTCTAGCTACAATGTCCTTCAAACCAGAACACAACAATGCATTTACACTGCTGTTTGGCGGGAGAAATAGACATCGCAGTGGTACCTACCCAGGCTGCCTCTCACATATGAGAGACCTACCAACAGTTTCTTATAAATATACGCCATCTTATAAAAACACTACTGAAAACTAAAATAGCTGTAGCAAAACTTTCTATCAAAGGAATGTAAAATAATCCGTAACTATCATCTTTCAGCCAATCCAGCGCTGTGCCAATCCGCTGAGCTAATTTATAAAGCGCCTGCAGCGCTGTAGATTGCACCCTTTTGTTCTAATTTTGAATGCACTTCAAGACGCGAGTTCAAGCCGCTTTAAGTTAAGATCGTGCTTTGACAACATTCACCAGTGTTTATTTTTAGTTCCTGGTGTATACAAATAAAGTGCGTGGTGGCCTGTTGGTAACGGACCAGACGCGGCTGCCTACATGTTCACGGTGGTCGCGGGTTCAAATCCCAGGGCACACCTCTGACTTTTCGGAGTTATGTGTGTATTGATAGTCAATCACCACGCACTTTAACGGTGAAGGAAAACATCGTGAGGAAACCTGCATACCGTAGCGATTTTAAAAAGAATTTCTACGGTATGTAAGTCCGCCAACCCGCACTAGGCCAGCGTGGTGGACTATATGGCCTAACCACTCTCAATCGATTCTCTCGATTGTAGAGTAGGCCCGTGCCCTGCAGTGGGACGTATATGGGCTGATACAGGTTACTCTTAAAGAGGTAAACAGAGGTGGTGTCTATAAGGCCCTTGAATTTTTAAGATAAGGGCCTATACTATCCTTAAATATTTCCTTAAAAATGTTGATTATTATGGTGCTGTGGATGTTACGGTGACGACTTTCCATCAAATAGTTTCAATGGTCTGGTGGATATTTGTATTGTGAATCCTAAGGTCCTGTGTTTGATTCCCGAATAGAACAATTCAATTTATGCAAGTCTTTCGAAGTAAAAAATATCCTATTCGATATCTGGTACTAAAACTTGCACGATGCCCTCGCCTCCTCTCTTGGGAAGGAAATAAATTCGGCTAGCTGTAAAACTAACGGCAGCTCTACCTAACCTTTGAGAATACAAGCTTGAACTTATGTATTTAACCAACGAATTTTAACATGCCAGGCAAAAATCTAATGCTTGTAAACTATTTAACTTTTAAAGTTAAAGCTGCAAATTTCAAGAGTAAATACGTAAGTTAAGTTTGAAAATTCAGCTTTGCAATGAACCCTTGAAATTCCGAAATGTTTAGCCACCATATTAAGTTCTGTGTTTGTTGTTGACTTAATGAAATTCCCTTTAAAATAATTTAAAATAGCAGAGCTCATAGTTTTGGTGAAATAGGTACTACAAGAAAATTTAATAATGAATACTGCTCTTGGAGTAAAGCACAGAAATATCTATAAATTTTTCAGTATTCATACTAATAATATGTTAAAAGTTTATTTGAATGTGTTAATGTATGGAACTACCAGCAGAATTTAAACATTGGACAGCCTCCATAGCGCAGTTGGTTAGACGCCGGCTGTGAAACGAGAGGCCGCGGGTTCGATCCCCGCACCAAAACAAATATTTGTGTGAACCACAGGTATTTGTTTCGGGTCGGGGTGTTTGTGAGACCGAAAAGTCTGTCGTAGTTTCTGATACCCACGACACAATACTCGATCTTAATGTGGGGTCAGGACTATGTATGTGACTGTTGGTTGTTATTTGTTATTTATTTATTTACCTCGTTTTGTGATCACCTACTTATACTATACGAGTAAACTAACTCAAAACTTGTCTTTATAACAATCACTACAGCAATATCAGCAAATTTACTCTGAACAGGAAAGTAAAGCGACGAAGATTAGTGATTATCCGGGATTTTTCCCGTTCATTAGCCGTTTATCCCGAGTATCCTGGTATCCCGGCTTCCTTCTACGTGTCTATTTTGCCTATCTCGGCTGTAAAACGCACGAGAAGGAATACAGTGACAGGAGGGAGCGGGTTTACTAGGCTGTCGTATTATCTTGCGTCGATATCTCCTCAGCATTTAAATTGAGCGACGCGACGGACCACTAGTTCCATGTAAATAGTTTGCCAGCCTCCGTGGCGCAGTTGGTTAGACGCCGGCTGTGAAACCAGAGGCCACGGGTTCGATCCCCGCACTGAGACAAATATTTGTGAGGCCCACAAGTATTTATCTCGGGTCTGGGTGTTTGTGTCACTGAAGTCTCTCGTAGCTTCTGATACTCACGACACAAGACTTAATTGATCTTAATGTTGGGTCAGGACTATGTATGTGACTGTTGGGTGTATTCATTTATTTATGAAAATATTTCTGTATCGGATACGCTTTGTTCGTGTTATTTTATTTCACATAATATTTAATGATACTTTGTAGCTTTTGACTATAAATACGCTTGCGTTAGTGAAGATTTTGTCATTTAGGTTTTCGATCGATGTAGGAAGATTAATGTATGTACATACATAAACACACGCGTTTTTCCTAGAAGAGGTAGGCAGAAGTGCTACCAGGACACCCAGGTTTTGCCTGGTGTGTTTCATCCTACGATGTGATAGAGAGTGATCTTATCTACCGCTCTAGGCAGATCAATGTAAAATAAAAAAATATTTCTTATCTCTTGGCAACAGCACTATTTTACTGTCTTCATTTATTATTCTTCATTACTCTTTTTATTATCTAATTACTATATCTGACATCATAATGTTACCTAAAGATATTTGTTTTAAGTCAAGGAGACCAAAAAGTCACTGTCAACCAAACAATTAATTATGTCACAACCCAAATTGTCTAGAGTCGCATTACAAGGCAATTAATCGCTGTAGTCCTTTACTCCTCCCGTGACCTTTGACCTCGACCTTTCACCTGGCTCCAGATAGACTAACAAGGATATGAGGTGACACAAAGACCTTTTGACCTTTTTGGACCCTCATTAAACTGCTTTCTTGGGTTGCGGTAAATTTTGGACGTGATATATTTATAAAGCCTTATTTGACTTAATAATCTTGTTACTAGTATGAATATAAGGTGAGAACCGTGAGCTTCCCAAGTAAATTTCGTTTTTTTCTCTTATTTCCATCCCATTGTTGTCTGTCAAAGATTGCCTTGAGCGATAAAAACGCCATTTGCTCTTTTTCTGTTATGTTGATTACTTTATTATATATCTAGTCTTAAATAAATAATTTGTGATCAAATTAGAAATATGTTCGCACGTAGAATCTACTAAGCCATAATACTAAGTATGGCAAAAAGAAAAATTTACCTCTCAGACCTAAATTAATAACTTTTCGAAGGCTGTAAGGCGCTGGTTATCGTTACAGCGAGCAGTATCACTTCCGCTGATAAGGCGATTGTTTAATCTCTCTTTATATCTATTTAGTAAAAGAAAGCTCGATTTGTGAGTCAACTGCAGCGGCTTAGTTTAACATTGCGTCTTTTCTACGATAGATGGCGAAAATCATGTAGTTAGTGTTTTTAAATGCTTTTAAAAGTTATTCAATCAATTTTATAGAGATAAATAAAATGAGTAATCATATATTTAAATTATTACCCCTCTCAATCGTACTCTCGATTGTAGAGGAGGCTCGTGCCCTGCAGTGGGACGTATATAGGCTGATACAGTACAGTACAGTATATTTAAATAACGCAAGCATTAAAGCAACACGATAACTAATTAACCTTAACTTAACGTTATTTAAAGATTTGACAATGTTTTAAAAAACATACAAAGATATTAATTTCGTTTTTATTCATAAAATGCATTAGCCTATGGGCTGCCTTTCCTGACCACACTCAACATTCATAGAGTAGCATGACCTTGCGGTGCCCTGTTCCGGCTACGATAATAAAATATCCGGTCCGCCCCCTCCCCTGCCCTTACCACCCCTAACAACCCCCCACCGCACCGGAACGCGCCCTTGTGCCTTTCAATTTTACGCCGTGTTGTTAATCAAGCTTAAGTTTAAGGAGCTTTTTAAGACTTGATAAAAGTTGTACTTTAAATTAAGTTTATTTGCTTTTTTGCGTTGAATTACGAAACGAGCAAGCCATTCGCCTGATGGTAAGCAATACGACCGCTCATGGACAGTAGAAAACCAAACAACACCATGAATTACAAGGCAATGGTTGACATTCCACTACCCCCGCCATCCTGAGACTTAAGATTTTAAGTCTCATTATGTCCAGTAGTTACTCTGGCTCCAATGTCCATGAAACCGGAACACAACAGTGCATTTACATTGGTGTTTGGCGGGAGACATAGACATTGCGGTGGTACCTACCCAGGCGGCCTCTCACATATGAGAGACCTACCACCAGTAAAAATGTTAAAGAAGTAGAACGCCATTTCCATCTTCAGGCCGCATAAACTCAGTAATAATGCAGATAATAGAAAAATAATCTGAACCGTCACGTAAAAGTTTATCCCTTCCGGTGTCCAAGAAGCTCATATTGGGGTCAAGATTTATGTGACGTTCTCCATTGTTCTCCAATTGTTCTTCATTGTGTCGCATCTGTCAAAAGTCTATTGTCTATACATGGACACCTGCAAGTTTATTTACAGGACTGAATTTATAAATAAAATGTATGTGTCGACACGGAACCATTACACTTCAACCCTCAGCTAAGCGTTCAAGTCATTAGCGACGACAATAAAACGAAGGCGCCACGTTTCCTCGGCGTTTGATTGAACAACATAAAAATCCTTTAAGTCAAGCAAATTAATTTCTCATCATCAATTTGGGCATTGTGGTCACGTTTAACCCCCTCCCCCTCTTCAACCCCCCAAGAACAGGGTTCATTAGAACTCCTTTGACAAGCTATGAATGGTTAAGTACCCGGTATCATCATGGTCTGAATTAATTTTGATTTGGTTTTGATTTTGGTATCAGTTATTTTAGTGGTTGAGTGGTGATGTCTATTAAATATTATTTCTGTGGTGAAGTTTAATTTATTTTATTTTGTACTAGCGGATCGGCCCGGCTTTGCCCGGGTACAGATAGTTTTTAAGTCCAGTCCACATCAACAATATATTATAGTTTTCGTAGTACATCGATGTAAAGCATATTTTGAAAAAGAAAGAAATCTTTTCTTTCTTTCTTTAAAGCATATTTTAAGTAGTTTTTTTACAGCTTGGGTTAAATTATTGGAGTTTTAGCCTATGTCATCCGGGGATAGTGTAGCTTCCTAACAGTGAAATAATTTTTCAAATCGGTTCAATAGCTTCGGAGCCTATTCAATGCAAACAAACATACAAGCAAACAATCAAATCTTTTCGCTTTATAATATTAGTTTTATAACTGAAAGCCTCCGTGGCGCAGTTGGTTAAACGCCACCTGTGAAACGAGAGACCGCGGGTTCGATCCCCGCCCCGAAACAAATGTTTGTGTGATCCACAGGTATTTGTTTCGGGTCTGGGTGTTTGTGAGACCGAAAAGTCTCTCGTAGTGTATGATACTCACGACACAATACTCGATCTTAGTGTGGGGTCAGAACTATGTATGTGACTGGTGGGTGTATTCATTTATTATTTATTTATTTAGTTCGGTCTTTAAACCTGTGATTATGTGTCTTGCTACAAAAATATTTAATCATAAGCGACATCAACCCATACAGGAATTTAAAAGATTTATTAATTCAGGTTTTTAAGCATACTATTCGTATGGTATCATAAGTATGACTTGGAATTGAAACTAAGACAACGCATTTCATAAGCTTTGTCCACACAAAGTCAATTTGTGAACCGTGTTGTTTCTCGTGTATGACGTCTTGCAAGAATTTAATGAGAGCTTTTAAAAGTAGCTACAATATTTGTCTCAGGCTTTTGTTCGCAAGCACGGCTATTGTATAAACGAACAGAGCTTTCTTACTGCACGTAACGGTCAGGGTTGCCTCTTCAGAATTTTCCAATAATATTATTAAATTTATTTAATAAAATCTGCAGGAACATTTGAAAATAATTAAGGTAGGTTTATGTTTTGTTTATGTTTTATGTTATGTTTTGGTGGTAGGTCTCTCATATGTGAGAGGCCGCCTGGGTAGGTGCCACCGCAATGTCTATTTCTCCCGCCAAACAGCAGTGTAAATGCGCTGTTGTGTTCCGGTTTGAAGGACATTGTAGCCAGAGTAACTACTGGACATATTGAGACTTAACATCTTATGTCTCAGGATGGCGAGCGCAGTGGAATTCCAAGCATTGCCTTGTAATTCATGGTCTTGTTTGGTTTTGCTGCTGTCCATGAGCGGTCGTATCGCTTACCATCAGGTGAATGGCATGCTCGTCTCGCCATTCATTACAATAAAAAAAAAAAAACCGAAGCTGCCGCTGATTAAAGTCAATTGTAAATTCCAATGAATCAGCTATACAATGACAGCGTTACAAGAAACCTGTCACGGTGCAGTGGCGTAATTGAACTACGGTATGATTATAAAGCTGAGGTCTTGGGTTCGAATCTCGGGTCGGGCAAAGTGATATTTGATTTTTCTATTCATAATCAGCCCGGAGTCAGAAATTTGTGCCCGATATGGCGATAGGCTCGCCCCATATCACATTGTGCGACGGAACATACAAGGCGAAATGTGGATAGCCTAGTAGGATGCTCTGGCTACCCCTTCTGCAAAAAAGGCGTGGGTTAAAGTATGTACAAAAAAATTATAATACAATTATTAAGGTACCGGTGCCAATAACCGTGGCAGCCCTGATTACGGTCCAGCAGTGTTACACAACAAAGAAACAGTTGTAGTGAGCTTAGAGGCGGCGTTTCACTCAATACTTCAGTCTTTGTAATTAAATGTTTTGTTCAAATTGTTTTCAGAAAAATAGTGCCTAATCGGAATGTAGCCCTTTTAGTATAGAACAATGTTGGAATCGTACCTATATTTAGTTATGAGAAGTGGGTACAAAGCTAGGTCGAAATAGCAAAATAGTTCTGTCAATAATAATGTTTTGTCTATGGAATCTGACGCTGTGCAACTAAAAAAAACTAGTCTACGAAAATCAGTTTTCTAACGCAATACATATTACTCGTATCGACAGCCTCCATAGCGCAATTGATTGAGAGGCCTGAGTCGGCTGTGAATCGAGAGGCTGCAGGTTCAACCTCACGTAGTTTTTGATACCCCCGACACAAGACTTGGTTTCTTACGGTAGACCCTAGAGTCAGTACTACGTGTGTGACTGTTATACTTTTATTACTATATCAGTCCATATACATACGTCCCACTCCAGGGCACGAGCCTCCTCTGCAATCCAAATATAGGTAGGTACTACTAATACACACATGACCCTTCAGGTGTCCATGTATAGACAATAGACTTTTGACAGATGTTACACAATGGAGAACAATGGAGAATGTTACTTATATCTTGACAGGGAGCCCGAAATGAGCTTCTTGGATACCGGAAGGATCCGAAAACACAGAGCTGTGCCCTGAGATTTGAACCCGCGACCACCATGAACATGCTGGTAGCCGCATCTGGTCCGTTTACCAACAGGCCACCACGCACTTGCGTATACTATTATTAACTAATGAAAATTCCGAATACTTTTCCTTTAGTATTCATAATAATAACGTTAAATACACTACTGGTTAACTTAGCTTCACATAAGAAAAAAACTCTTATAACAGCTCTGCCACTATACATTTTTAATCTCTGCCATTAATAAGGTCGCGAACTCTACTCACGTAAACAGCTGAGCGGGAAAAAGCCTCGCCCTTTGCAAAGAATTTCCCGCGAAGGAAAACCCGCCTCCATTAAATAGAGCGAGTGGCGTCACGCGCCCCAGTCGCAATACAGGCAATGTAAGCCTACGTGTTTTCTGCCTTAATTTGGCAAAATTTGTATGCGGAATGGTAAAAACTCTGGTAGGGATCTGAATCCACAACGTCGGTCTCTGGGAATCGCGTCTGGTTCATTACCAACACTAACGCACTTAAGCCTCGTAACAAAAGTTTATTTTACTAAACAATTCATTTCAAGCCTCTTGAATTTATCTATATTAACTTTATTGCCCACAAACAAATGAAATAAATACAATCAGAAATAAACAAAAAATAAAAGTACAATTGACGGTCTTATCGCTCAAAGGCAATGACTTACAGACAACCATGGGGTGGATATAGAAAGAGAATAAACAGGGATACTTCAAAAATAAATCTATAGCTATAAAGGTTATTATTTCAAAGTACTTCTCTTCTATAAGATTCCACGGCATATGTTTGCGATCAGCAACCAGTTTCACATTCAATTAAGCAATGATCGGCGATCCGTGTGAGCTCCCGTGTGCCATATCTCCTTGTATTCACGCTTCACAATCATTCAATTTGGAAATTAGGTTGTTTAATCGAATTTTCTTTATCGCTGTAGGTCTTGGGTTCTGTTTAATCAAGTGTTAGTGGCTTTAGATCGTCAATTGTTTTGCAGCTAACACTGAAGCTGAGTGGTCACCTAAATGTCACAGTGATGCGATGGTGCATTCTTTTTCTTTACTTTTTTCTTTTTATTTGTTGTACGTATTTTATGTTAAGCGAGTCTGTGCGTCGTCTTGAGTGACAAATAAATATGTCTTTTTTTCATTCAGTTAATCACATGACGGAAATTCGATTCAAACTCACGCAAATGTGTCAGGATCCGGTATGGACCTGTGTATATCCGATTTTAAAGGCCGGCGAAATTGTGTTAACCCTTTAAAAATAGTTATAGTTTCTTGCTAATCGAAACTACATTTACCATCAGCTGGTTTCAGTGCGGTCATTAAAAAAAATATCAGTGCGTTAATAATTTACCTTTCACTGGCACTATGGCATTGTCTTCTCTATCATATTGGTTTATTCTCTACTCCACCAAGCTCAAAGTGGGAATACATTTTATTATTCCTAATGAAAATTCACTGTTATGCAGATTTTCTTAACATCACTTTACATCAATACAAAATTAATATCTTCATACATTTTCATCGGTAAGTATGATTATGTCTTGTAAACACCGTATTCCTAAGATCATCTTTGAGAAATATTCACCAGAAAATTACACACAGTACAGCTCTGCCTGCCCGCTCTACCTATTCAAATACTCACCACGGCAAAATAATCCACAAATCTGATAAACAAGCGATTTGTATTGCAAGTTGTTTATTGGTTTGCTTAGTTCATTACTCATTGGCACCATTAATTAAGTTAAAGCGTTTGAGCAATGTCCATTAAGACGAACCATTCTGTCATTTGCACAAATGATTTGATTCCTTAACTAATGGTCGCTAAGCCTGAATTATTTTGTTAAAGTTGATTGTGTAAATTCAATTTTGTTTATTTTTCTCTGTTTTTATTGTGCCAGGTTGTTTCCATCCGGTTAACAGCCACCGCGCATGATGGTAGGAATCCTACCATGGTAAAAAACACACACTGAAACACATTTATTTTATAGTTAAAAAGCTCGGGTGCTTGAGGATAAGTAATTGTTGTGAGCACCCCACGCTTTGTAACAATAAAATGAATGTATTTCAGTCAATTTTCTAATCATAAGCTTGTTTTAAATTATTTTTACTTTTTTATTTGGATCTTTTATTAAAGCGTGTATTTAAGTTTTCTAACCTATAATTTATTTATTTTACTAAAAAACGTCTATCTACGGCTATCTTATCAAAGGAAGGCAGTTGCGCGCAAATTAACCACTTTTATTTTTTTTCCGAAAGAATAAATTTGTGATGAATATGGTTAATATAATGTCACATACTTCTTACATTATTATATTGTCATCGATCCTTGATAAGTATG
This sequence comes from Deilephila porcellus, assembly GCA_905220455.2. Classification (NCBI taxonomy): domain Eukaryota; kingdom Metazoa; phylum Arthropoda; class Insecta; order Lepidoptera; family Sphingidae; genus Deilephila; species Deilephila porcellus. Next base: position 12,032,895 of record LR999991.1, read on the forward strand.
CAAAATTACAAGACAATCCGACGTGTTAAAATTATTTGAAAATGGACTTCAAAGATTCCGTTACATATGTACATACATACATACAAAATATTGTATACCTTGTACATCAATACTATTTAAATGACAACAATTTGTAACAACTAGCATGATATTTTCCTAGGCACAGATAAATGTGCATATACCCATACCATTGGTCGGTTGCAATCCAATTTAGATTCACGATACATAAACAACACCCAAATATTTACCAACCAAGTTCTAAATGGTTTCTTACATTTACGCGAATGTTACACATTGAAATAAAACTAACTTTTACGGATTTTATCGCGGATTCGGTTTAATTTCTACATTTTACAGTCCGCCCCGTGACCACGACAACTGTGAAGCAATCGAAACGTCGCGTCGGGAAGTTAAAAAATGTAAAAATTAAAGTCCGCGATAAAATCCTTAAAAATAGTTTTATTTCAACCAAGTTCTGTGCTTCTACCACCTTATTTTCCCTACACAAAATGAATTACACAACTATACGATGTCAAAACATACATAAAACTCGAGCGAGGTATAAAAGTGTAGTTTTCTCTCAAATGGCGCTGTTTATCTCGCGGTGTTGGTGGACTCCTGTGCTACAGACGCGAACTAATGCGGCCATTTTACTTTATGATGTGTAGTTACGATGGACAAGGTGCCTGGTTTGCGTAGTTGTACTAAGGTATGATTACAAAATTGAATTTTCGGGTTCGAATTCCAGGTGCGGAAAAGCAATATTGGATTTTTCTATTCATTATCAGTCCGATATGGCGATAGGCTCGCCCCCTATCAAATTATGGGACGGAACACATAAGGCGACAAGTGGGTGTTCTGGTAGCATCTCTGTCTACCTCTTCTGGGAAAAAGGCGTGATTTTTATGTATTTATATACGAGATTGTCAGTGAACATTTTTTTAATTTACTAAGTCCAGCATAGGAGCAATAGACCTAATTGTAATTGATTACCGCCGCCTGTGAACATTTACATCGCATAAATGCTAGGCGCGTATGAAAATAGGAGAGAAAGAGAAGGACAAGAACGGGAGGCAGAATAGGGTATTGGGCCTTCGATAATCCCACTAACCGTACGAAACTCCTCGGCAAAGCTGTGACTGTTGGTTTTCTGTAGACATCACATGGTAGTCAGCACATTCCTACATTAGATTTATTAGTGTGTCTCTTTCAATTTTCTAAAAGATTGGCATATGACCTGAAAATCCATCCCAGGCTTATATTTCACAGCTTACATTAAAGCATATGATGAAATTTCAAAATTATGGGATATCTCTATATTAGCATAAATATAACCAAATGAAATCGACATCAATACTAAAAAAATGACGCAACACTCTAAAACACACTACAATTTTAGTAAGACACAAGATGTTACAATAACACGTTCCATTTAACTAAAGATGTTTTGTAATTGCGCGGCTCGCGTTCGCAGACAGACGACAAGAGCCGCGAGCTCACTCCTAAACAAGTTTAATACTTACATGTGTTAGTAAGAAAGTGCTTTTACGGCTTGTTCAAACTTGGATAGTATATTCTAATATTTTTTTATAATATAAAAGTCACTACAATGCAATTTCAGGGTGTTTTATATGCTACGGTAAGCACGCGGTCGAGGAGCAATAACACACACCGTAGTTAGATGCACACTGATTTATTGCATAGCAACATGGCGGCGCGCGGGCGCATCGCGCGGGGTGCGGGGCGCAGCACGCACACAAAGTAGTAATAGTCATTACGTATTTACGCATACATAACAGTCCCTTCCCCTTATAGCTAAACTTAATCCGTATTTTAACTAAGGAACAATACAACAATTAATCAGTCGGTAAATCAAATGTAATGGGAGTGATCTCCCGTCGCCTAGCGTTACTCGGTCCCGCTGGTGGGGTCATAAATTCTGGAGGGGAAGATAAGGGCGTCCGCCTTCCACCCGAGGAGATTCTTCCGTCGTCGGCGCCGACGTCGTCGTTGTCGTCGCTGTCGTCGTCGATGTGTTCGTCGTCGTCTCCGCACGTGGGATTATTGAGCTGCAAGTCGGGGATGATGTCCGAATCCCATTTATTTTTGTTCTTGTCCATGTATTCTGCGTCAACTCTGGGTCTTATTTGGTTTAAGTGTCTCGTTACTTCTAAATTAAGATTTGGTATAAAGATGGTATACATCACGCTGCCCACCTTTTTCTTTATAATTCCTTCAATCCAGTTATGCTTCTTATTTATAGAATTTTTCATTATCCAAACAGTATCATTAATTCTAAATTCTGATCTTCCCCTCCCCTTATATCGCCTAGCCTGTGAGAACTGATTTTTTCCTACCGTATGAAAGAGATCAGCGGATGGAGGAGACGATGACGGATTCAATAAATCTAGTCTAGACCGCAAGGGCCGGCCATAAACTATTTCCGCTGGAGATTTTTCAGTAGTACCATTTCGGGAGTTTCGATAGTCAAATAAAAATTTAGAAATTTGTTCCTGTAATGGTTTTTTAATAGTTTTATCTAAAATAATGGATTTCAAACCTTTTTTTACAACTTTTACCATGCTTTCCGCCTGGCCATTACTAGACGGATGATATGGTGGTGAAAAAATATGATTAATTCCGTTTAATTTACAAAAAGTTTGGAATTCATTTGAAGTAAACGAGGTACCATTATCACTCACAATAGTATTAGGAACTCCCACTTTCGACATAAAGTCACACAATTTAGTAATTACTGCTTGGGAACCAAATGACGTCGTCATCGTATAACATTCGATCCATTTACTGTAAGCATCTACGATTATCAAAAACATTTGCTTATTAAACGGACCCAAAAAGTCAAGGTGTATACGATAAAATGGGTGAGGGGGGGTACGGCCACGGCGCGAGCGGCGCGCGCGGCGGAGCAGGCCGCAGCGCCGCGCATACCGCGCACGCCGCCGCCAGCCCCTCCAGCGCCCCGTCAATACCGGGAAACCAAAAATATTTGCGCGCTTCAGCTTTCATTTTTACTATTCCGAAATGAGAACTGTGTAACTCTTTACAGATAACCTCTCTTAAGCTTTCCGGAACGACAACTTTATGACCTCGCATCAACATATCATTTTCGAGTGATAATTGTAAACGGCAGCAATAATAGGGTTTCAATCTTATATCCGTAACTTTCCTAGGCCACCCGTTTATAACGTAGTGTTTGACCTTGGAAAGTAAAGAATCACGATCGGTTTCAATACGCAAGCGGTCCGACGTCACGGGCATTTCGCCCTGAAGCACAAAATTTACGTATGTCGCCTGTTCCAACTCGTTACAAAAATTCTCGGCTCGGTCTCCGCACGCTCGCTCGACAAATGAGCGCGAAAAATAATCTGCCGTATTATTTTTGCTTCGAATAAATTCAATACTATAATTATAGGCTGATAAGAATATGGCGTAGCGCTGTAGCCTGTTCGCTGAAACTTCAGGAATACCGCGATGTGGGCCGAAAATTGTTAGTAACGGTTTGTGGTCCGTGCGTAATACAAAAGGTGATGAACGTCCATATAGATATTGATGGAATCTCCTGACCCCAAACACGATAGCTGTTGCTTCCCTTTGTATTTGAGCGTACTTTTTCTCTGCTGCCGAAAGAACGCGGGATGCATAAGAAACTGGTCTTTCGCATCCATCACTACCTATTTGCGATAGAATTGCTCCCAACCCTGTGGGTGACGCGTCTACCGTTAAAATTAATTTTGCATCCGGATCAAAATGTGTCAACACATTATCTGACGCCATATACTGTTTTATTTTTGTAAACGCCACTTCATGCTCATTTGTCCAATTCCACTTAGCACTTTTATGTAATAAACTATATAAAGGACTCAAAATAGACGAAGCGTTAGGCACAAAATTCCGATAATAATTAGTCAGCCCCAAAAAAGATTGTAACTGAGCTACGTTTTGTGGTCTAGCGGCACCTAGAACGGCTGCAACCTTTTCCGTCGACTTCCTGATACCATGTTTATCAATTACGTGACCCAAGTAGCTGATTTCATTTTTATAAAATTCGCACTTATTAGCTTGTACGGTCAAGCCGGCATTTTGCAACCGTTGCAGAACTTTAATTAACCTTTGTCTGTGCTGATCAGGATCTACTCCGGTAACCAGGATGTCTTCTAAAAAGAATACAACTCCTTCGAGACCCGCTAGAACCCCCTCCATAGCGCGTTGAAATATAGCTGGCGCTGCTGATAATCCGAATACGAGTCGAGTAAATTTAAACAACCCGCGATGCGTATTGATAGTTGTAAGATTTTGTGAGGCCTCACTGAGTCGAAATTGGTTGTAAGCCATCGATAAATCTATTTTACTGAACTGAATTCCTCCATTTAATTTAGAAAAAAGTTCATTTATTGTAGGGAGGGGGTACTTATCGATGATAAGTTGCTTATTAATAGTTATTGAGTAGTCAGCACATAATCTGAGGCTGCCATCTTTTTTTAAAACTGGCACCACTGGGGAAGCGTATTCGGAATACTCTACAGGTTCCAAAATGCGTAACTCTAATAATCGATCTAATTCCGCGTTAATTTTCTCCCGTATGGCGAACGGAACTGTTCGCGCTTTTACAAAAATTGGCTTAGACTCCGGCTTAACGCGTAGTTCAACCGCATATTTATTAAAAGTCCCCAGTTTCCCTGAAAACACTTCCGGGAACCTAGAAATGATTTCCTTTTTTACTGATTCATTTTCTACAAATACCACGTTTACCGTTTCATCACACGGTGAAAACTGTAATTTAAAAAGATAAATGAAATCGCGGCCTAACAGAGAAATACTATTATTTGGACAAACAAACATCTCGAACGGTTGTGTCTTATCATTATACGTTATCGTAGTTTTTAGCACACCGCACGTACGAATTCTGTCCCCTGTATAACTTATCAGTTTTTTATTTGTGGGTGATAATGGTATTTTATAAAAATAACGAATATAAATGTCCTCGGGCAGTATGCTCACTGCTGATCCGCTATCTACTTGGAACTCCAGAAATGTACCACCCACACAAACATGCACAGTCATCGGCCTAGCCCTGTCACAACGTATACTATTAATGTACTCACCATCGTCTCCCGCATCCCTATTCTCTACGTAATTCACTTTGTAATTATTACGACACATTTTACGCAAATGCCCTTTCTGATTGCACTTTTTGCATTTATAATTTCTAAATCTACACTCATTGGCTTTATGGTTGGTGTAACCACATACACTGCACTTCACTTTGGTTATAGCGAACACATCCTCGACGACGCCACGTGTGGCGGAGGGTTCGCCGTCGGCCGCCGCCGCTCCGGTCGCCACCGCCCCGGCAGCCAAGCGAGAGCATCGCACGCTCTCTGCTAAGTCCACCGCCCTTGCCAGCGTCATTTCCTTATGATCTTGCACAAACAATTTATTTCGCTCGTGTCCTGCTACCATGCCCATAATGAATTTATCAACTAGGGCTTCCTCCAAACATTTAAAGTCGCAATGTCCGGCCAATCCTCTGATTCTCGCCGCCCACTGAGTCGGTGTTTCATCCGGACGTTGAGTAGCGGAGTAAAACAGCGATTTCTCCGCGAAACCGAAACGTTTCGGATTACAATGCCCGTCGAGAAGTTGAAGAATCACGTCGAATTCCAATTCATGCACCTGTCTGGGCAACGCCAAATCACTGGTCAGCTTGAAAGTTGATTCGCTGAGTGTGCTCAACAATATTGCCCTCCGTTTGATTTTTGACTTGTCCGTAGCGTCGGTAATGTCGTTCGCAATGAACCATTGTGATAGCCGGGATTTAAAACTTTCCCAGTCGTTGGAAATGTGATCAAATGTTGTCAAAACACCGTACGTTATTCCTGATGACATTATTTACTACGTTAATCGCGAGTTCGGTCGTCGCCAGTTGTTTTATATGCTACGGTAAGCACGCGGTCGAGGAGCAATAACACACACCGTAGTTAGATGCACACTGATTTATTGCATAGCAACATGGCGGCGCGCGGGCGCATCGCGCGGGGTGCGGGGCGCAGCACGCACACAAAGTAGTAATAGTCATTACGTATTTACGCATACATAACACAGGGGTAGTGCGACCTCTCCGACAACTTATATAAATAATATTGTAGTGTATATAGAATGTAGGTAGTCTTAAAGGAACATGACATTTGTCAGTTCTGCATTAAACGTGGTACGGTTAAGGAGTTTTATTGTGTAATATTACAAGATAGTCTACGGCATTTCTTCGTCGGAAATACTACAAATATAAGTACACCCTTCAGTCAACATAGTCATGGGTATAAGGAACTACGACATACTTTTCGATCTCACAAACACCCAGACCCGAAACAAATACTTGTGGAATGGATTCTTAGATTTACGCGAATGTTACACATTGAAATAAAACTATTTTTTACGGATTTTATAGCGATTTGGTTTAATTTTTACATTTTTGTGGTACCAATACTTGTGGTTCACACATTTGTCTTGCTACGACAATCGAATCCACGGCCTCTTTCACAGCCGGCGTCTAACCAACTGCGCCACGGAGGCTGTCAGAATGTCGACATGTATGTACAATACATCGCCTTTTGACAATGTTGCAAAAACTAGGATAGAAATTACTAAACGCTCTTACTATCCCATTGACTGTCTCCGTGTGAACCAGACGCTACACATTACTGAGAGAGTGCTTTTAGTTTTGTTCGTCTTATATTTCACATCACGTGTCTTAATTTTATTAACTGAATACAGCTGCGGGATGAATCTCACTTCAACTGACTTTACAACTCAATCCTGATCTTATCATCAAGGTTAATGGGGTCAATGTGAATTGGTTTGTCTGGAGATTTTAGTTCATACTGGAAATGTTTCTAAAGACTGATTTCTCGATTTTTATGAGCAGCACTGAAGCTAAGTCGTTGGTTGTCTGTAAGATATTGCCTTTGAGCGATAAGACCGCCAATTGTACTTTTTATGTATGTGATTTTCTTTTTAATTGTATTTTTTTTTTGTGTGTGTGCAATAAAGTGTATATAAATAAATAAATAAGTCTTTAGGAACAGATGTAACCCCACTCAGAACTTACTAAATTAGTTATTGAATAGCACAGCACTCGTAACGCCAACACGTAAGGTGTTAAATCTTAATGTTATATAATAACTGACTACAATGTCCTCTATGTAGGAACAGAACTATACTTCTAGATTGCTGTTTAGTATCTAATAATAGTGTAATAAAACGAAAATACACGCGTTATATAGTAAATCCGACAAAAGAATAAAATAAATTTGAATTAAATGTGTAAAAAAATGCATTTTATTGTAAAAAAAAAGCGTGGGACCCCGATTTTTCTGCATGATTAATAACTTTTGTTTCGATGCTGGGTTTTGTGAATTCGAATAGCTTCTTGTCTTTTATCAAAACTAAGGATTAAAATAAGACCGGCATCTTTAAAATATATAGGTACTTTGCGGATATTGGCATATACTGAAGCATATTATTATACAACAGTGATGTAATCAACGTGCCAATTAAAATGTAAAATGGCATAATGAATAATCGTGAAGCGAGCTCGTTAACAATAATCAAGTGAAGCTTATTGAGAACTGTGAACGTAAATCATAATTAATACACGTTGTCGCGACGCTGATGTCACTGTGATTATTAATTTGATATTCTCACCAATTTGCTAACGACTATTCAGCTTCATTGATAGAATACAGTTAGTTATTAGTGGAGGCTGTGGTCTTATTAATTGGGAATTTTCTGACGCTTTCCGCAAATGGCTCCAAGTCGAAATACATATAAACACCACTCAGAACTTATAGTTATTTCGACTGACATTACACATTTTCTCGTTAGAAAAAGCATCACATACATACATAAATTCACGCTTTTTTCCCAGATGGGGTAAGTAGAAGTGCTACCAGGACACCCACATTTCGCCTTATATATCCCGTCTTCCGATGTGATAGGGGGTGAGCCTATTATTCCGGGCTGGTGATGAATAGAAAAATCCAATATCACTTTGCCCGACCCGGGATTCGAACCCGAAACCTCAGCTTTGTAATCGTATCTACTAACTACGCCATAAATTGTGTGTATTAATTAATTGAATAGATAAATATTGTCGGCAGGTGGGGGTGTACCCGGTGGGCACCGTGCGGCGGACCAGAGCGCCTCGACTCGCCGATTTACCCAGGTACTCGCAGCGTTGTTATGTTATGTTATTGTGATGGAATGGCGAGACGAGCAAGCCATTCGCTTGATGTTAAGCGATACGACCGCTCATGAACAGTAGCAAAATCAAACAATACCATAATTAGAACGCAATGCTTGGAATTCCACTGCGCTCGCCATCCTGAGACATAAGATGTTAAGTATTACAACAAGACCAAAAGACTTTATTGTATACTTATTCCGAGGTACGTAGCAGGGACTGTTGCAACTAAAACAAACGAATAGAGCACTAATTTATTTAAGTGCTTGCAGGATCTATTAAAACTTTAAGACCATAAGTAGACTAGTTTCATAGAATAAAAACGCAGTTACTTTGGACCACCTATTATAACGCCAAAACAATTAATAAATACACCTGACACCAAACAGTCACATACATAGTCCTGGCGCCTCATGTAAATCGAGTCTTGTGTCGTGGATATCAAAAACTACGAGAGACTTTCCAGTCTCACAAACACCCAAACCCGAAACAAGCCGTGGTTCGGTTCACACAAATATTTGTTTCGGTGCGGGGGTCGATCCTGCGGCCTCTCTTTCACAGCCTGCGTCTATTTAACTGCACTAAGGAGGTTGTCAAAGAAGTGAAGATATATTTTCACAGCTATATCAGTAGATATACCTAGCTACCCTGCTGGGTCGATGAGCAGCTGTGCTCCTACGAAACAAATGAATCTTCAGGGACAAATGAGATACCTAGTTTGGCTCGGTGGAATTTTAAAATAGGAGTGGTGGAGTGTGCAGCAAAAGTTAGAGGTTTAGTAGATTAACATTGCTATTTTAATGGCTTAGCATTTTATTTCTGACTACAATATTCTGTCTTTCTCACTTACATCACAATTTACTATAAATTGTTAATAATAAATAGACATGTCTCAAAGACTTTTGATTGCAATGAGATGAAAATATTTCACAGTGCCTATCAGACACTTCGATAAATTTTGTCACACTTGAAATAAATATTTTAGGGTTACTTATACAGACACTGGTGTAACATACAAATATTCAACTATTTTGTATTCATATGTGGTGATGAAAAACGCGGGTCGTTTCGCAGACTTAAATTAAATAATTAAGCGTCGAAGGCTCTCCTCCTTAATAATCCTACTGATATTATAAATAGCGAAAGTTTGTGTGTTTGTTACTTCTTCACGTTTAAACGACTAGACCAACTTTGATGAAATTTGGTATAGCTATCTGACACCCTGGATTAACACATAGGCTACTTATTATCCCGAAAAATAAAAGGTTCCCGTGGGATGAATAATTCAGACATACATTTTTGCTACTCTTTCAAACTACAATGGATTATACGGGACAGGAATGAACAGGATTGCATGTTTTCGTCATGGAACAGAATGAGACCGGACAAAACGAGATATAACGGGACGGGACAGAAAAAAACAATATAGTCGACGGTGGTCTCATTGAGTTTTAATATAAAACAGTACGCGAATTAATAATTATTAAAGTCCTTGATGTAAACTGGACTCAAAAAGTATCTGCACCCTTGAAGCCGGGCCCGACCGCTAATTGAATATAAATTCCTATTACATACGTATTTATAATATTCTATGGTAGATTTTCGATGACCACACAGTCTGATAAAAATACTAGTTGCTACAAGAAGCATCTAAAAGACGCATTACGTTAATATCTAGATCATTACTTCTTGCCCACTTCACATTGACATGAAATATTACTGAAACCTCTTAAAGATATATTATTGTGAACAAGTGAAAAAGAGATCATTTATAACTGGTCAAATAATTCTCAAGATTCTTGCTTTGCGTATTTCTCGGTAGACAGAAATTAAACACTGTTGTTGCATGCATAATTAGGTAAAAGCTTTTCTGTTGTGTGTAGTGAGACCGCGGGATCGAATCCCGCCCCGAGATAAATATTTGTTATTCATTGGCATTTGTATTGGGGTCTTGGTGTTTGTGAGACCGAAAAGTCTCTCGTAGTTTCTGATACCCACGACACAAGACTCGATCTTATTGCGGGATTAGGACTATGTACGTGACTGTTGAGGTATTCCTCAAAAAAAACAAATTGTGTACGACCTGTTCGTCTTTTCATTCTCGCCAGTAACAATACTGATGAAATCTACTGTAAAATAATAGTACGATCTAAATTGCTACATTATGCGCATTTAGATCTTGACGCAATACCTTTATTGGAGAAATCCTCGTAGAAATTGAATTGAGTCTAGTTTCTTAATGGATGTAATTAGAAGGCGTGCAAATCTAGATCTAATTGCTGCGAGGATGAAATGCTTTAAGTCTTTTATGATTGCGACTTTAAATAATTTCTCTTCATAGTTATTTACTTGTAAAATGCTTTGTAAAATGTGTTTGTTTGATTGAAAAGTGTATTTTAAAGATCGTTGTCGTAAATCAGGTCATTCTTTATTAGTATCTTAAATAAGTACCTCAGACTATATTTTTTTTGTACTAAAAATGTGCTACAGTGTGATTCCACCGCATACCTGGTATTTCACTGCATCCAGTTTAATATTTGTATTTTTAAGTAACTCTTTAGATACAAGGAAACTTATGTCTACGGCTCTAATTATGTTTTACCATTTATTTTTTTGCGTGTCTACTTACAATTTCCTAGCATTTCACTATAATGCCACCTTTTTAAAAAATTAACAATAATACTATAAATTAACGAATTTTAAAATATTTAGGTCATGAGACTTAAAAAATATACTAACTTACTTGACTTAAACCAACTCAAATTTCTCAGAAATCTCAAAGTAGACTTTCAAAGAACTTGGTTTCAAAAAGTCCACAATAAATGTAATTCTACGGCACTTTTATAAGGAATGAAGTTTCGCAGAAAACCAATACAATTTGAATTTGTGCGGTAATTGCGTTTTGAACTGCCATTCAGGGTACACACAACTTTTGAAACATGGTTGATAACGTGCCGACTCGGCTAAACCTAAGCTTAACCACCGTCCACACTTAAACATTATAAACAGAATAAAAAATAAATAAATATACCCAACAGTCACATACATAGTCCCGACCCCACATTAAGATCAATTAAGTCATGTGTCGCAGGTATCAGAACTACGAGAGACTTTTCGGTCTCACAAACACCCAGACCAGAAAATAAATATTATTTATTTGCCGCACAAACATTTATCTCGATGCAGGGATCGAACCCGCGGCCACTCGTTTTACAGCCGGCGTCTAACCAACTGCGCCACGAAGGCTGTCGAATACAATTACAATATACTTGATTTAATTTCGTTTCGTCGGGCACTTTAGAGTCGAAGATTCATTTAATTAACAACCTCAGTGAGTAAGCCGTTGAAGTGCCATTAATTTTGTATTGGTACGACAAAGCTCCAATGAATCGAATGGCAATATAAAAAGTATAAATTGTCAAGAGAAAGTTACGTCACCCTTTCATCCAATGAAGCACTTATATAAGCCCTTACTTCAGGACGATTCCTCCGATACATTTTTAATCGACCTCAAAAAAAGGAAATTATGAATTCGACCTGTATGTATGTGATATTGTCAGATTTGTACAGTTTTTGGATATGTTGGTCCATACCAGCGTCTGAACACCTATGCCAAATATCATAAATGTACATATATACTCGTATATGTTCGTATGACCTCACAAAAATTGTTGGCATATTTAGATATTTTAGATTTATTAAAAGACTCGTTTTAGTTCCTCATTTTATTAAAATTTTGCAGACGGTTTAATTTTTTGTTTTTGTGTAGCTTTAACAACCAAGACTCTACTATTTATTTAAATAAATAAACCCAACAGTCTCATATATAGCCCCTTCCCCACACAATGATACAAATCTTTAGTCGTATTATAGGCGTAATATTACAAATAAGCAATGCTAACACAGGAAGGTGTAATTTAAAACAGAAAAAATAGCATAAACATTACCTGCGCGAAATAGAGCATTTGGTAGCCGAAGTAAATTAAATGAAATTGAATAATCATGGACTGCAAGAATTTATCGCGCGTATGCGTCGGCGGCACCTGTGTTGCGGGGGAGGTATTAATCGCGCCGATGAAACGAATATACACGACAAGAACCATGCACATCACAATAGCATGGAAATAAACTAGTTTTTATTAACGGAAATATATTTTAGCTGTGCTAATGGTAAGGTAGAAATTCTTTCCGAAATTATTGTGGTTATTTTAATTTGAAGAATGTAATTTTGAACGAATACGCGGGTATACAACTTCGTCATGATCATCTTTAGTTGAATGAAGTACATTGTGTGCATTCCTAATGATTTGCTATCATAGGTTCACCATTAGTCGCAACGTTTGGCAGATTGGTTCGTAAACGTAGGACGAAGCTTTCCAGCCGAATGACGTTGCTGCCCGTCATTACCCTGTCATCTAGTTTCGTCATCTTTTTAATAATTACCAAACAGGGTGTATAGAGGACTTAGGGCCTATTGCATAAACTAATTTTGCTCATAACTTTGACTTTAAAGAAGGTCAATCCCATACATGAGCAATGTCAAATACGTCACAAATGTATGGCGATGACATTGTCAAAGTTAAATAAATAAATACACCCAACAGTCACATACATAGTCCTGAACCCACACTAAGATCGAGTCTTGTGTCGTGGGTATCAGAAACTACGAGAGACTTTTCGGTCTCACAAACACCCAGACCCGAAACAAATACCTGTGTATCACACAAATATTTGTTTCGGTGCGGGGATCGAACCCGCGGCCTCTCGTTTCACCGTCAGCGTCTAACCAACTGCGCCACGGAGGCTGTCAAAGTATTAAGTACTTAAGAATCAGGCAACAAAAGCTTGGAAAAATAACTACAAGCGCGTCTCAACATCTCTTTATTCGAAACAAATGAAAAGCAATAAACAAACAGATTGAAGACAGAAGTGTCCTCTTAGATAATCCTTATTCTAATCGCAAGACTGACGGGTAGAATTTATCCCGTTGCAGTGTGGACGAGACTGGCACGAGCTCCAAGCGGCAATTAATTATTTCTATTTTATCGTTTTTCGCAATCTACGCCGGGAACGTTGCACATTTTGCACGGCCCGGATTCTCGGAATCAATTTAAACTTGAACCCAATTCCTTCTTTTACTTCAGCGGCTGTTTATTGCCTTTAATTTAAGTTGTGTTGAGTTTTCTAGGTGTAGGCTTTAGAGAGTAGTTTCATTAATTTGGAATGTCGCTTTGTAAAAGAATATGGCGTGCTAACGGTCTCTCAGTATATAAGTGTTAATGAAAGTGATTTGAGTTTCAGTGTAATGTTATGTGAATGCGAATAGAAAGTTATATAAAACTGTGATATTTATTATTTATTTAATTGCCTAATATATTCTATATGACAGGCCAAATACCGAGCTTTTGGAGATTCTCATTATCCTACTCACCGATTGAAATGCAACAACAAAACTGTTACTATACATGGGTTTTCTGCAAGTCATTCATATCACCGCAATCGAGCCGACCCATTTATAAGATAGCATTAACGGCATATGGCCTTATTTATATACACTTAAAACCTATTTTAACCATCGAATGTTTTGTCTTCTTCGCTCAAACTGAATTCAAAAGTCGTTCGAAAGGGACAAAACATTCGATAACTAAAATAGGTTCTAAAACTGTCTATGAACAAGGCCACTACAGGCTCTATTAGTAACAGCTTAAAGTCGAAAGTAATTGCAGTTCAACACTCCATCATCAACGAAAAAATACCACGAATCTTTAAATATACTAGCAGGACAAAGTGACAATGCACCGTGTTACTCGCAGACCCATTTAAATAAATTTCCACCGGCAATATATCTAAATTCTAATAGAAGGGACCAATGATCCAAAAACTCCGCATCGTCAAATAAATTACCGTACGGTCTCTTGAGAGAAACCAATAGGTTCACTCAGATCCTTATTCCGGTCGGTCATCAATCTCGTTCATTCACAATTCTTACGTGGTCATTACCTACAGTTAGGTTCGTAAGTATCCAATACATCCTTCGCTCAGGTTCTTATTTCGTTCAGTCACCAATCTCGTTCATTAATCCTTGATGTGATCAGTTCGGCGGGTAGGCCCGAAAGTATCCAATAGGTCCTTCACTCAGGTCGATATTTCTGTCAGTCAGCAATCTTCCTCGGTGGCGTAGTTGTATTACGGTACGACTACAAAGCTGAGGTCTCGGGTTCTTCCGGGTCGAGCAAAGTGCTTTTGGGTTTTTCTATTCATTATCAGCCCGGAGTCAGGAATTTGTGCCCGATATGGCGATAGGCTCGCCCCCTATCACATCATGGGACGGAACATACAAGTTGAATTGTGAGTGTCCTTGTGGCGCCTCTGCCTACCTCTTCTGGGATTAAGGTTTTTTTTTTAGTTTGAGGGGAGAAACATAAACCGCCTCTTCTTCGTCACCTTCGTTGTTCCCCGTGGGATTACCGTTAAGCATTTCTTCACGGGGGAAGGATTTTGCTATTTAGTAGCTACTTCCACTTATTGCTTGGCTAATCCTCTTTTTAGCTCTTTCTCTTTCTTTTTCTTGAGTTTATGTATGTATGTATGTATGTATGTATGTATGTATAAATCTTCCTGTTCATTCACAAGTCCCACGTGATCAGATGGATATATCGGTATCGATGCTGAATCACTCGCACCTGAGTACTTATTTTTGGCATTTGGGTTTGGTGCAATATGAAAGAGGTAGCGATTGTGAATATCAGGGGAGTGTGGATTAAAATTGTTTAAGAAAATGATAGGTGAATGTGAAATTGTTGGGTTAGTTTTAAATATATTGGTGTGTTGAGATATCGGATTATGATCGTTTCTAATAGTTAGTTTCAAGTCATGATATGAATGAATAAAATGAATATTTTAATGGTAGTCTACTAAAATTCAGTCCGCCAAAAACACATAATGTACTAACGTGGAGAGATGGGTTCTATGTCCTCGAAAATGAATATCATCAAAATCTTCCTCGATTGCTGCAAATCAACTGCCAAATATGGGACTCTCCCGAAGTGTTGCTACTATAGCCGTCACGATTGGTAGGCAGTAACACAATTTCACGCACTGATGTCACTGCTACCCGTTGCCTATTTGTATTTACAAAGCCATTTTCGCGATGGTTATTGCCATCTTATTGCTTAGTTCGTTGCTTGGCTTGGACTCCCAAGGGTTTTTGCTAGACTCATTACACTTCTTGAACATTATTAAACATTAATAACTGCCTCCGTGGCGTAATTGTACTACGGTACAATTACAAAGCCGAGGTCTTGATTTGAATCGCGAGTCGAGCAAAATATTGGATTTTTCTATTCTTTCTCAGCCCAGAGTCAGGAATTTGTGCCTGATATTGCGATAGGCACGCCCTCTATCACATCATGGGACGGAACATACAAGGCGAAATGTGGGTGTCCTGGTAGTACCTCTGTCTGGTCTGTCTGGTGTCATACACCTTCTGGGAAAAAGGCGTATGTTTATGTATGTATGTATATTTTATACTTATGTTGTACTTCCATCTCAGTTTCCTCATTCCACGAAAATCCACAAAATACACTTAAAGCCATTACTATTCATAGCAACAGAATCAATATTTGATGCCGAGCCAATAGACTTAACCCGGTAAGATGAATAATAAACGTCACAATTTTGTGTTCAATCAAGCAGAAGTCCCATGAATAATTTATTCCACTAACTTATGGATACAGGAATAATGTCAGCCCGGATACGTGATGGGGTTGTGTGCTCTTGCGAAAATAAAGGGGTGTAATTTAAGAATGGGGGTCGTTGGGGAGAAGATATATTGGTTAATGTATCGGTCTATATGTGCTCCTGTTTAGGGTAGATATTTCGAAGATGAAAGATTTTAATTTGGGTTATATTATTGGATGTATGTAGCTTACATAGTGACATCTTTATGGACCTATTTTATTTTTAATGTAGTTGCATTTAACAACATGATGAGGTTTTATACCATAAAATATTTTGTAGGTTATCGTGCTAGAGTATAAAAACATCTATGCCAATAAAGACCAATGAAAATTGAAAATTAAAAAACTACCCAAAAATAGTTAGAACAGAAATCCAAAGGTCTTTGGTTGAAATTATGTTCATTTTCCTCCTTCTTCCGTTTTGCTTTATATAATTTCTCTTAGCTTTATAACCCAATGAGCTTTTTAAAGCAAATCGCTCGTCGCTCTTTACTTGTAATTTGATTTGATTTTTTTTAAAGTCGGTGGGCTGTGGCCACCTGTTCTTTATTTACACTATTTTATTGTACTGTACTGCTCTCTCTCTCTCACACACACACACACACACACATACACACACACACACACACACACACACACACACACACACACACACACACACAAGATAGAAACCGACCAAATTTGCTTAAATTTACGCCTTCTCGTAGTTTGAGACGTGTCTTATTTATTATCCTCGGAGGATCTTCGTAGCTACTTTTTTATTCGTTTTTCTGTATGCCCGTGACATATCATTAGTACGGTAAAGATCTTTTAACTTTTTATTGAATTCTGAAACGACGTGAATCTGTAGATATGTGAAAATTGGTATTTGTGATTAGGTATTCGTGTTTTTTCCTTCTGTTTTTAACAGCGGTTTTTATTTTCGATATATCGTGCGATTCGCGAGATAAAACCTACTTTTAGACTCTAGTCCCTTCGTATTCACTCATATCGACTGTTGAACGCACAGGTTGAACGAGTCAGCAGTAATGACAAATGTCGCTTAAATATTTATGCGCGCATGCCTTTGACATAGGCATCACATGATCAGCTATTATGGAGTTCCGAACATGGTGTCTTTGGAAGTTATCAGCTTTATTGTGTCTGGCAAGATGAAATAACCATCAATAGTGTCCGGCTGCCAAGAAATCACCATTCGACAGTTGAAAACACCTTAAATTGCATTTATAATATATTTTCAAGTCTGCTTTTATGCTATAAAGCTGACAAAACTACATGTTATTAACTGTTACAATTTAACTACCCTTAATAATTGTAAATTAAGGGTAGTTAAATTGTAACAGTCACTGAGCGGATGACTAATACCTCAGTCCGCCCCGTGACCACGCTGTAAAGTACGACCAAAGCTGTAAAGTAATCGAAACGTCGGGAAGTTAAAAAATGTAAAAATTAAACCAAATCGCGATAAAATCCGTATAAAATAGTTTTACTCCTATAAAGATGTCTATGGAAAGCAAGTTTCAATACGTTTTCCTTTATCGTTATAGTACGTGATAATTAACTCAAATAGGTCACACAAATATTTGTGCTTGAGCAAACCCGGAACGGAGCGCAAAAAAATATTTCATCCGCAAATATTTATTGCAAATATTAGCCTATAATAAGCACACTGCTCATTACGTGCCTCTTCCACGCCTGATAGAAGAAAAGGCCTTTGTTCAGTAACTTTATTGCAAGTATTTATTACTAGACCTTGTATAGAGACTATCCCCCTGCTTATTAATTTAAATTCTGCAAGCTATTATTAACAACGGCTAGCAAGAATTGCTCTCTTTCTCTCTCTTTTCCAAGCTATGAATCCACATGATGATAGGGTCTGCTTTCTTCGTTATTTTTCTCCACTAGCAAGAATTTATAACACTCAAGCTAAGTCTCTCAAGAGTTTTTCTTTTACCCGCAATGAAAGTCATCAAATAGAAAACAAATAAATGTCCAATTTCTAACTTAAATAGGTCACACAAATATTTGTGCTTGAGCAAACCCGGAACGGAGCGCAAAAAAATATTTCATCCGCAAATATTTATTGCAAA
Source organism: Deilephila porcellus (assembly GCA_905220455.2). Taxonomy (NCBI): domain Eukaryota; kingdom Metazoa; phylum Arthropoda; class Insecta; order Lepidoptera; family Sphingidae; genus Deilephila; species Deilephila porcellus. Next base: position 12,050,984 of record LR999991.1, read on the forward strand.
TATTAGCCCATAATAAGCACACTGCTCATCACGTGCCTCTTCCACGCCTGATAGAAGCAAAGGCCTTTGTTCAGTAACTTTATTGCAAGTATTTATTACTAGACCTTGTATAGAGACTATCCCCTGCTTATTAATTTAAATTCTGCAAGCTATTATTAACAACGGCTAGCAAGAATTGCTCTCTTTCTCTCTCTTTTCCAAGCTATGAATCCACATGGTGATGGAGTCTGCTTTCTTCGTTTTTATTCTCCATTAGCAAGACTTTATAACGCTCAAGTTAAATTTCTCAAGAGTTTTTCTTTTACCCGTAATGAAAGTCATCAAATAGAAAACAAATAAATGTCTAATTCTAAAGTAAAGATGGCGACATACTATTGGGTTAAGAGGTAATTTGTCGCCTGTAAGAAATTGCCTAGTGTGATAAAGCCGCCAATTGAACTATTATTTATATTTATCTATATATTCCTTATTGTACACCAGGAAAAAACAGAGCTATTTCATTATGCAATTTCTTAATTGTATCTATGTATAGTGCAAAAAAGGATTAAATAAAGAATTCAATCGCGGCATAATATTAGTGATTCTTAATGTTTTTTATTAGATCGGTTTCGGTTGACTCATCAAAATCGTGCCGCCATTTTCCCCCACTCCGGATAGTAAACTCAATTACTGTAATTTACTTAATGGAAAAAATTGTTCTAGAGTGAGGTTTTTGTTTTACTTTTTATAGTATGTTTATTAAAATGCTGTTCATCATCAAAACATGGGGAGGTCCGGTTCTCGTCCCATTTTTTAGCAATAAGACCTTCGTCCAAGATAAAAATACATTTTTATACAGGTACGAAAAGTGATTATAATTAAACCTGATATTTAACGTGATCCAAATAAAGTATCGATCGGCGAGTTGTGCCATGCCGGTAAAGACGCGCTTTTATACTGTGCTTTGAACAACCTACATATCAGCTCGTTTAGGCATCTCAGCAGGCCGGCATGATTGTATCGAATGGTATGAGACTACCGTCTGGTACCGTTCGATACTCTGTCTGGACGGCATTAGCACTTACCACCAGGAGCAATGCAGTTACTATGCCCTGCCAGAATAAAAAAAATGTATGTATTATGTAACTTGTATCAGTCCAAATACGTGTCACTGCTGGGCACGAGACTTCTCTACAATCGAGAGTACGATTGAGAGTGGTTAGGCCATATAGTCCTCTACGCTGGCCTAGTGCGGGTTGGCGAACTTTACATACCGTAGCAATTCTTCAAAATCACTACGGTATGCAGGTTTCCACACGATGTTTTCCTTCACTGTTAAAGTGCGTGGTGATTGACTACCAATACACACATGAATCCGAAAGGTCAGAGGTGTGCCCTGAGTTTTCAACCTGCGACCACCGTGAACATGTTGGCAGTCGCGTCTGGTCCGTTACCAACAGGCCACCACGCATTATGTAACTCACTCTGCGAAAAAGGGAATCCCAAAGTAAGTAGGGAAATCTTTCCGTGACATTCTGCTAAATCATCGCATTTAACAGCGCTAGGGTTAGCATTTTGATGGATCACACGACGCAAAGACTTTAATGTAGACAGGATTTTACGAACTATAAATGGACAAACGGGAAAAGGGCCCATATATTTCATTCCCTTTGCTACGAATACAGGGCCTGTTAGATATTGGAACGAAAATAAATAAAGTTGGCACAAATAGGTTAACCTACCTTTTTTGTGCTAAAGGCCAAGTTCATGAGTTTATGTATGCAGTGATGGTTAAACACGTTATAATTTCGCTGGTACTTTTTTTATACAACAGGTTCGGAAAACGAGCAAACAGGTCTCCTGATGGTAAGTGAGCACTGCCGCCCATGAACGCTGGATCATAGATTAGTTACAGAAGCGTCAAATCGGGAAGGAGGTTGGACGGAGCGAGGATAGGAAGACGGATCGCTACCATATTCGTTTCCGCCCGAATACGACCACAGTACATAATTAAGAACCCACCATACCGACCCACGTAAAATTACCATATTTCGAGTTAAGGAGTATTATACCCGACTGCCTCGGTGGCGTAGTTGTACAACTTAAAGATTACAAAGTTGAGGTCTCGGGTTCGAATCCCGGGTCGGGCAAAGTGATATTGGATTTTTCTATTCATTATCAGCCCGGAGACAGAAATTTGTGCCCGATATGGCGATAGGCTCGCCCCTTATCACATCGAGAGAGACTGAACATACATGGCGAAATGTGGGTGTCCTGATAGCACCTCTGCCTCCCTTTTCTAGGATGAAGGCGTGACATTATTTATGTATACCCGAATAAAATCAGACGGTATAGATGTGTCCACCACGCTGGCCTAGCCCGCCATACCGCACTAGGCCAGCGTGGTGGACTATACGGCTTTACCTCTCTCAATCCTACTCTTGATTGTAGAGAAGGCTCGTGCCCTGCAGTGGGACGTATATGGGCTGATACAGGCATAGATAATTGTCTCGAGCGTAGAGATGTAACCATCTAACGTTTGTGAGACATATGGCCTGGTTTTACCATCTCGCGGATTGTAGTCATTTCATTTTGCATTTACAAGTTTGGTGGTGGTTCGTAAACTGAAACTATTCAGCCCCGGGTAAATTGTGTATTATGCGGCAACTTTATGTAAATTGATTTAGTGCATACAGAATTTATGTGTGTAGGTAAAGGCATAATTTACGAACTTTATCGTGTGTATTTATTTATCAAAGAATAATGTGATGGATAAAATAATCGTAAAACGTATTTGTTTCTGAGATTCGCTGTTGTTTTAGTAAGTTCGACGACCCAAGCTATAATCATTACAAATTCATTATCATTTTAAAAGTTCATGCTCCAAAAGGTTACAACTTACATGGCAAAGGTGAAAGAGCTACACGTTTTTTTCACAAAGGACAAGCTTTTATTGTGTTGTGCTCATCGAACCCTAAAGAGATATTATTGTTATTGCCTTCAGTTTAGTAAGTTAGATTATCTGGGATTCGAAAATCTTCAACTGTCCTTTTTTTCTATTACAAATATTACAAAGCTTGCATCGTACCTACAATTGTCTATCGATTAAAGTAGAAAAGCGATCATCAAAATATAATCCATAGCTATGGATATTTCTACGCTATAAAAACACCTCGTAAAAAATAAACCACTGAATGCACAATTCACGGATACAATGTTACATAATTCGCCTACGCAGACATCAAATATAAAACATTCATAAAACTCAAATGCATTTCCATTCCATAAATAACTCAATAGACGGCTCACCTGGGAATAATAACCTGTAGTACTCGCTCCATATTTTGTTTGAGGTGTGAAAAAGCACGCTTTCGACCCCATTATGGGTCATTAACCCCGCTTCGCCGTCAATGGACATTCGCAACAGTACGCTTCTATGGAAGTATTTTAAGAAATCCAATGTTGTATCTCTTTTTATGGGACTTGGTACGTCAAGTACTTTTATCACAAATATAAAAAGAGTTTAAACAATCTTTGAATGAATTTCTAGTAACGTATTGCAAATTTCCTGCCGCGATTTCCTAGTTCCTTATGTCGACTTCTACCTTATGGAGGTCAGACGCTGCGCTTGTCGGTACGTGTCCTCCACACTATTTTTCAGGTCTATGGACAGCTTTTATGTGAATCTAATACAACAGTACTGATTTTGATATTTAGTAATATGTGGCGACGTAAATATTAGGAGACTGTCCCGCCCTCACACCCGCCACTGCAACTCCTGTAAGCCAGGATCAACAGTGGCACGCATTTTAATGACACTGAGCATTGAAGCTCAGCGAGTCTCCGGGAATGACTTGAATGTGACGTAATTATATTAACACAAAACGAATTTCTTTCTTACGTACCAAAGTGTTCCTAAAACGGAATTTAATTGAGCCATGAATGGTCCATTATTTTTCCATAGAGCTAAATTACTTTAGCACTCATAAATACGAACATATCGAGCATTACGAAATAAAATGCTATTAATATTTCCAACAATCAAAAAACAATAAGTCTTAAATCTCTCGCCGGAGAGCAATTAAGATATACAAAAAATCTTTTCCGCAACAATTATTGTCGGAAGGGAATCGAAACGATTTAACTTATAATGTCGGCAGGTCGTGGTTTCACGGGCATTATGGCGGTTCTAAATGAACTGTGTTTTTTTTTTTCATTTTTTACGAGAAATAATTAGCCCGTGTTCGGGAGGAAATATTCTATAGACTTTAAGGTGGCGACTTTTAAACAAAATGTTAATTACCGGCCATTACTAAGCTGATTGGGTGTCATTCTTATGACGTATATATTTTTTTATATACAGGGTATCTCAAGACTGCGACCGAAAACGAAGCCAGGTGGTAGTATTAGTGACTTCAGACACAACGCATCAAAAAATTTCGCGAAAAAACATTGTCAATTTTCTTTTAAATTTTTTACACAGCATCGTATTTAGGTGAGAAATACATAGTTTTCCTAAAAATAAAAAGGTGTTCAATATTATTATTTTATAAATAATAAATTACTAGTTTTGTACTAAATTAGGTATCCCCCCCACAAACAGGACGACATTTAAAAAATTACAAAAAAAATCTGTCCCTTTTTTTGCGAAATTTTTACTTCCATCGTTTCTGTAACCACTAAAACCACCACCTGGATTCGTTTTCGGTCGGTTCGCTTGATATACCCGGTATAGGGGGCAGACGAGCATACGGTTACTTGATGGTAAGTAATCACCGCCGCTCATGATCATCTGCAATACCATGGGGCATGAAGATGCGTTGCCGGGCCTTGAGATGAGAATACGCTTCGTTCCACAGCCGGCGTCTAACCAAGGAGGCTCTCAACGATAAATTGTACTTAACCTACCATCAGTTGCATCGTATATACCGGGTATATCAAGACTGCGACCGAAAACGAAGCCGGATCATAGTATAAGTGGTTACAGACACAATGCAAATAAAAATTTTGCAAAATAAGCGACAGATTTTTTTTGCATTTTTTTTAAATTCATTGTGTTTGGGTAGTAAATACCTAGTTATTGCAAAAATAGTAACTTAAACCCTATCGTACCAATTCGTCTTAAAAAATAAAATTGTGTACATCATTAATTAAGGAAAACTATATATTTATCACTCAAATACGACGATAAGTAAAAAAATTACCAAAAAAAGTTGACGAAATTTTTAGTTGCGTTGTGTCTGAAATCACTAATACTACCACCTGGCTTCGTTTTCGGTTGCAGTCTTGATATACCCTGTATTTACTATTTCTTATATAATATAAGAAAGCTTACGACATATAGATCCCCAACCTGGGAACCTAACCAGATTAACATAATTATTCAAATTGTTAATTATAACTTTCATCTCGTAAGTTGTTCCAGAGACTGCGTACAGACTCAGCGCAGTAATTTTGTTACTTTATTGAAAGTTCGCGAGATAATTATGACGTTCACTTTAAAGTTACAAAGCCATATTAATTATTTTCACAGTTGTGACGTTATACAACTTATGTGGTTTCTGCGCGTGATTTTGTGCTCATCGATTTCTGTCACATCGTATTAATATCAGATGCAGGCCATAATTGTGTGAACTGACTTTCAGTGGACACTTTTCGTATAGCAATTGCAATTACCATCAAGTAACACCCGTATTCTAAGACGTTTCCTCCAATCTTCCTCAACCTTATCTTAGTCGAGGTGACTTTACAAATGAATTGGAGGGATCCTCGAAAATGGTATGCTTAGTTAAAAATGTACCTTTACTAAAGGTTCCTCGAGTGAGGTTGAGTCAAGGAAAAACGTCATCAATTACGTCATTGATGTATAGATAAAGTAGAGATTTAACAAAAAATATTTGAAAATAGTCTATGATCACTTGAAAAGTGACAGTCAAATGTCATGTCACAGTGTTTATATAGAATAGTATATAATTATTGAACTCAAAATCTTCGGGATTGTGACTGGAAGACAAATATTTAGTGAGTCGGAGAAAAAAACGCATGCAGACAGGAGGAGGGTCATACCATCCAACCCGAAAATTTCGAAGGATATTCTTATGGATGAATCGTCGTTCGGGATATTCGTACGGAGTATCGTACAAGTATTACAGGAACTGTTGGAAATCTTTAATAACTTGTTTAAAATAATAAACACTGTTTCCAAACCAAAAATCTTTTATTAAATGAAATAAAGAGTAATGTTTGTATCATTCACTAGGAAAACGTGTAAATCGTGTAGAGGCACCCACCTCTAAAAATTATTGGCATATGTAGGTATTTAAGAATTTTAAAAGGTAAACTTTATTTCTCTCATTTAAATTACAATTTTAAAGTAGGATTATTTCTTTTATTTCTTCCTTAAGGTAGGTCGCGACGTACCTTGAGTTTGACAGTTGATTCCTTTCCTCGAGACAGGAAATTTTTTGAGTGACGTTGAGTGGAGGAGATTTTTTTCTACTAAGAATACGGATTTCCTCTAGTAACGTCAAGTGGAGTCGAGAAAACGTCTTAGAATATGGGTGTAACATACCGGAATCAAAAACATTGCCAATGTATGTGCTATCCAAGGTTGGACGCAAGCCTCCTCAAATTGACTTACCTAATTGAGACTGAAGTTGATGATCAAACGAGCAGTTCATATGTAAAGTTCGACCACATTTATATAAGCAATTTCATTCGAATACTCGTAGTGGAAAAGTTTAACAAGTAACTTTGTTTAATTTACTTTAAAATATGCCAATGCTTTCCATCCACTTTGCTGTGGAGTGAAGCGGGTAATTATTTGTTTCCAACTCCTACTATTTGATTTAGTTTTCAAAGACGACGTAGCCCCTAAGGCTGCAGGCACAAAGTCAGCAAGAGCGGGGCGGGTTCGAAGCGGCGGGCGGCGGCGTGGGAGCGGTATACGAGCAGCGCGCATCTGTCGAACGGTGCCCGCTAGAGCATGCATTTAGCTTCTGATTCAAGAGATAGGAAGAGATTGTAACGTCAATGAAACACGGGAGTTAGCGGCTGACTGATTTATTGCGCAAAACTAAGTTACCCACCACCTTATAATAATGATTATCGATATAATCGCTACATCATCTCCCCTCTAAGTAAACATAGTTAACTAAACTTATTTACTATAGATACAAGAAACTACTACAAAAAATAAAAATGTGATTTAAACTAACTTAATCTAATCGAGCCAGTGCCCTTTGCGCCCGACGATGCGCACGCAGTGCTCGGGCTGACGTGCCGGGCGGCGTGACTGGCGACTGCGGCGTGCTTGGCAATGGCGAGTCATCGAGTTCACATCCTGACGTCGCAGCCGCCGCGTCCAAGCCTCCCGGGGGATCGTCTAAACCCTCTTCGATATCCTTACCGACCTCAAGTGATTTTGTATGATCTTTATTGTCGTATTCTGCTTTACTCATACGCGATAATGAGTGACGATTTTTATCGCGTTCCACCGTTATAAGCTGGTCGGCGTGTCTGCGCCACTCAACGCCCCTTCCCATATCGACTTTGAATGAAACCGGTCCGGTTTGACCCACGACGGCCCCCGGAGACCATTTACCCCCTCTGGTATAGTCGCGCGCCAACACAGTGGCGCCAGGAGCGATACTTCGCTCCGTCCCGCGCACTGCCCTGGCTTGGCGCTGCTGAGCGGCGAGCACGTTGGCCGCGACATCAGGCCGAAGCGCGTCGAGTCGGCCGCGCAACCTCCGTCCCTGTAACGCCATGGCCGGGGACAAGCCTGTAGTTGCGTGTTCACAATTACGGTATTGGAACAAGAATTTACTAAGAGCCGTGGCGACATCTGCACCCTCATGTAACGCTCTCTTTATCGCTTTTTTAACAGATTTAACTGCGTTTTCCGCCGCGCCGTTCCCTTGTGGTCGGTAAGGAGCCGAAGTTACATGCTGGATCCTATTTTTATGGCAAAACGTTTTAAATTCTTGTGCAAAAAATGGCGGGCCGTTATCGGTTACCAATTGTGACGGCAGACCGAACCTAGCAAATATATCTCTAAATGTAGCTATTGTAGAACGGGCATCAGTAGTTCGCATTCGAGTCGCCTCTATCCACTTTGAATTTGCATCAACTATTATAAGATACCTTTGACCTCCACAATCTGCAAAATCTGCATGTACCCGTTGCCACGGATGCAACGGGAACTCCCAGGGGTGGAGGGGCGCGTGCGGCGGCGCGTCACGCACTGCCCGGCACGCATCGCAGTTGCGACACAACCCCTCGATGTCCCGATCTAAGCTCGGCCAATACACATAGCTTCTAGACAAATTTTTCATTTTATTTATACCTACATGTCCCTCGTGTATTTCTTTTAAAACGATTTTTTGTAAGGTTGAGGGAATGATCACTCTGTATTTATACATAAGACAACCTAACTGTTCCATTAAATCTTGTTTTCTAGAAAAATATGGCTTTTCTGCGTCACAACTTGCTTTCAACGGCCAACCAAAATTAACATATCCTTTTATTTTATTTAACAAAACATCTTTTTCAGTTTCTTTGGCTATGTCTTTAAAACTAATGGAAATTGACTCCTCTATCACATTTAAATAATTACAATCGAGTGAATCAAAACACTCTGAACGACCCTCCTGAGTTAACGGTAATCGCGACAAAGCATCCGCCGGACCGTTGTCCGCTGATCGTACAAATTCGACTGTGAAGTCGTATGCCGCCAACCGCGCGGCCCAACGCTGTAGCCGACTAGCGGCGGTCTGTGGAATCCCGCCCTTAGCACCAAAAATATGCGCCAGAGGTTGGTGATCGGTGCGTAATATAAATTTTCTGCCGAACAAATATTGATGGTGCTTTGTAATACCGAACAGTATCGCGAGCGCTTCTTTGTCCAGTTGACTGTAATTGCGCTCGGGCGCGCTGAGCGTGCGCGACGCACAGCTGAGCGGGCGCTCGGTGCCGTCCGGATAACGATGCGCCAGCACGGCGCCGAGCCCATATGCGCTGCTGTCCACAGACACCACCAGCGGAAGCCCCTCCTCATAATGCGCTAACACCTGTTCACTCAGGAGGGCCCCTTTTGCATCCTTAAAAGCTGTTTCACAATCCGAATTCCATTTCCAGTCCACCTGTTTTTTCAGTAAATTATGCAAAGGGTATAATCGTGTACTTAAGTTGTTAATAAATTTTCCATAATAGTTTACCATTCCTAAAAAACTTTTGAGCTGTGTTACATTCTCCGGTCTGGGCGCATTGGAAATGGCTTCCAGTTTCGTGGGATCGGGTCGTAGCCCGTGTTTGTCGATAATAAAACCTAAATATTTGACACTGTCTCTTAAAAAATTACATTTACTTAATTTGACTGTTAAACCTGAGGCGCGTAACCGTTCGAGTACAGCTTTTAAATTTTTTACGTGCGCGTCTCTGTCTACCCCCGTAACGCAAATGTCGTCCAAGAAGACTACACAATTGGGAATGCCGCGTAATGTTTGTTCCATAATTTTCTGGAACTTTTCTGGTATGCAGGATAAACCATACGGCGTACGTCGATAAGCAAATGTCCCAAGGTGGGTTGTAATGGTAGTGTACGGCTGCGAGTCTTCCGTTAACAAGCATTGTTCATAAGCGTGTCTAAGATCTATCTTCGTAAATTGTTTCCCCCCACTGAGATTAGCAAATAATTCCTCAATTCGGGGTAGCGGATAGTAATCGCGTCTTAATTTTGGATTTATTGTGATCTTATAGTCCCCGCAAATTCTAATGTCGCCATTTTTTTTTACTACCGGTACAATTGGTGTACCGTAATCCGCGTAATCGTCCCGGTATATGGAGCCGTCCGCCTCTAAGCGGCGCAGCTCCCGCTCGACCCGGCTGCGCAGTGCGAGCGGCACGGGCCGCGCGCGCACGTACACGGGTTCATTGTCAGTCAGCTGTAATCGAATGGTTTGTTTACATGTACCTAGCTTCTCGGTAAATACTTCTGGAAAATCCAGGCATAAACGGTTCACGAACCCATCATCGGTCACGGTGTGGAAATTAATTTGAGTGATCTGTAAAGCCCGCATCCAATCCCTACCCATTATAGGTCGGGCTCCACTTTTTATTACGTATAACCGTAAATTGCTCGCTGTTACGTTTCGCAATCTAACATTAACAACAATATAACCCAATGATTCGATTCGTGAACCGGAATAACTACGTAACATTAAATTATCTTTTAACAAAGTTTTGTAACTAAACATCTGTTTAAACGTTTCCTCGCTAATTGCCGATATGCGACTACCCGTATCGACTTCGCACTCCATGTCATAGCTGTCTATAACCACTTTTATGAAATAAGGTTTGTTACCTTTGGTCGCCACTTTTAAGTTGAACATATCATCGGACTCGTTTTCACTTAAACTGCTGCTTACATAATTTTGCCGACTGTCTGTTTGTTTTTCATTGTCGCGCACCGTTTTGCACATCACTTTTAAATGCCCTCTTTTGTGACACTTATCACAATTATAATGAATGAATCGGCACCTGTCCGCACGATGCGCCTTCCCACAGCGCCAGCAGGTATGCGCCGCCACCGCCCCGGCCGCGTGCTGCTCGCCGCGCCGCCTCGGCCCGCGTCCGCCTTCGCCACGTGCGTAGTGTAGCCCCTCGGCCGCATCGCCTTCTGCGCCTAGGCTCGTTCTCAGCCCCGTTGCGCTGCTTACCTCCGCATGTTTTTCTGCGGCCTCCAGAGCCAGTGCTAACTCCACCGCCTGCTTATATTCGATATTTCTCTCAGCGAATATTCTCGAACGCATTGTTTCACTCGCCAGGCCTGACACGAACTGATCACGGAGGTTTTCTTCAAGAGACGCACACGTTTTACATTTTCCGAAGTTACATGTAGTAGCCAAGTGTTTAAGCGCCTGTAGATATTCCATAAGCGATTCGCCAGGATGTTGACGTCGTAACCTGAACACGTGGCGTTCCGCAATTTCTGAGCGTTGTGGTTCCAAATGGTCCGAGACGAGTTTCACAAGTTCATCGTAAGACTTGTCCTCCGGGAAGTCAGGTGAACACAAGTCACACATAAGCGAATATGTAGCCTCGCCTACGACGGTGATTAACATGGGTACTTTCCGATCGTCCTTGACGTCATTGAGTAAAATGTACTGATTTACTCGACGTATATAAGCTGGCCACTGCTTCGAGTTCAAGTTAAACGGTTCTAACTTTCCAATAGGCATTATTTTAACACTAATTGTAACGATTGCACACAAATGGATCGAAGTGAAAAAAAATAACCTCGTCGCCAGTGTAACGTCAATGAAACACGGGAGTTAGCGGCTGACTGATTTATTGCGCAAAACTAAGTTACCCATCACCTTATAATAATGATTATCGATATAATCGCTACAGAGATGAAATGGGATGAATTGGAAAAGGTGTTATCGCTGCCGTTTAGATATTTCTTTCGCGATAAAGACACTGATTAATGGCAACACAATACTGCTGGTTTTGAGACCTCCCAACGCCGTCACCGCTGCCGCCCCGCTCGCCGCTCCTTTTCCGCTGACTAGGTGTCCGCAGCCTAAGAGACTAACCGAGCTTCATTGCTCTGTGTCAATTCTCTGCATGCTACTATTGATCCTGTCTGAGAAGAGTCTGTCATTTTAATGACTTATACATGAGTATAAGTCACTAAAATGAAGCAATAAAATACAATATCAATTCAAATTGGAATCCATTACTCACAACACTATTTATGTGCAATATTTGTGAAACATTTACGTTTAATTTGCAGCTAATATGTCGATTATTTAGCCACTGCGTTCGCGTGATATTGCTATTAGCACTGCATTGGCAATGTCGAATTCGCAATGCGATAATATTTGCTATGATCACGTTATTTGCATTGTTCAAATTAGAATTCAAGGTTGATGTGTTTGAAAGACATTTTACGTATTTAGGAGATTATTTGGATAAAATAAGTGAATATAATAGTCATTGAAACGTAAATGAGATTGTCGAAATACATTTTTTTTTTAAACTGTCACGGCATAGTGACTGCATTGCACCTGATGGTAAGTGCTAATGCGGTCCAGATAGAGTATCGAATGGTATCAGACGGTAGTCTCATACCATTCGATACAATCATGCCGGCCCGCTGAGATGCCTCTTCACGCTACGGCGGAAGGACCCAGGATTATAGGAAGGAGGTAACACTTGTGATGGCAAACCGTTCCACAAGTTGACTGTGCGGCAGAATAATAAATTAGAGAACCATTTGGTTCACGCCGAGATGGATTTAACAGTCAAGCTATGACTCCGCAAGCCAGCACGCGTGGTTCTGTTAAGGAAAGGAGAGGAGGAGATCAAATTGAACAATTCTTTAGAACATTCGCCATGATACAGACAGTAGAACACGCTTAGAGAGGCGACATCCCTCCGTAACTGTAGCGACTCTAAGTTGCCCGTAATGTCTGAATCATTCACAATGCGGATGGCCCGCCGCTGCAATCCATCCGAGGCATCGAGCAAGTACTGGGCTTATCCATCCCAGGGGTGCGAACAGTATTCCATACCCGGCCGGACCTGCGCTTTTGCGCTTTATCGCATGCGCATCCCAGCAGTGGGATGATTAAGGTAAATAAAAAAAATTTTTGAATCATCAACACAAACAATACAATGCTAATTAAAATTACGAGATTGAATGTTACGGAAACCGAATTTATTGCATAAACAGAGAAATTTCCGTTTTCAATTAAAATTTAAATACGAAATGAATAAATGTGGTTTTACTGCGACGCGGACAGACGCTTTGGTGCGTATAGAGCAAAGCTACGCTATATTATGTAGCTTGAGGCGTCTGCAATTGCGAAATATTTTTCTTTATTGCATAAGCCAAGAAGACGGTTCACATAATGGTAAGTGATGAGTGTTTACCACCATGAACATCAACATTTGGATCGTAAATGCGTTAAAAGTCTCTCAAAATCGGGAGACATAATAAAAGAAAAATGACTAACCGTTACGGCACTTTAATAAAAATAAAAATAGCCTTTATTACTGACTCAATTTACAAAAGAAAAATGACGCATGCTCGTAGTACTAAACTTATTACTTAAAGATTATATAACTTAAAAATCATTAAAACTTAAATAATATCTCTTAAGTCAGTTTGCCTCTTGGCATAGACCTCTAATTCCTTCCACTGAGCTCTGTCTTTCGTTACTCTTCTCCAGTACGGTCCTGCCGTCTTTTTTATATCGTCTTCCCATCTGCAGAATTGCCTACCTCTACTTCTTTTCGAGTCTCTTGGGTACCAATTTGTGACTTCTCGACTCCACTTCTTCTCTTCTGTACGCATCATGTGGCCTGTCCATTTCCATTTGAGTTTGTCTATTCTCTCAAGGATGTCTATAACTTGGGTTTTGTCTCTAATATCTATATTTCTGACTTTGTCCGCCCTTCTAAGACCGAGAATGCTTCTTTCCATTGCGTGTTGGCATGATGAGAATTTGGCTCTATGTAACTCCGTCAAGGCCCAAGTTTCGCAGCCGTAAGTAAGACAAGGAAGGATGCAAGAGTTGAATAACTTACGGCACTTTACTGTGAACTTAAAACAAGGCGTGGTGAAGTAATTAATTGGTCTGACATAACAGTGTCGGGTGGCCAAAGATAATTAATCATTTATCAAAGGCGTGAGTTTATGTACATATGTATGATAAGAAACATGTGGTTTATCCAAATGATTATTAACGATGATTAATGATCATAATATGTCAATATAGCATAGCATAGTGCTGTATGTGCAAGCATTGAATCAGCTTTACTATTCACGGCGATGCTTCTCAATATGTTAATTAACACGTTATTTTCGCGGCTCGTGTGTTCCACCTCATAAATCTTTGTTCACGATTGTAGCTCTTCGGATAAGAGCGTGATGTGTTAATGAAATATACTGTATGTATAACGATTTAACGTGTATTAAGATATTGTAGAACTATACTTATTATTTATTTATTTTTGACATTTCCGTGGCGCCGTTGCTTAGACGCCGGCTGTGAAACGAGAGGCCGCGGGTTCGATCCCCGCACCAAGACAAATAATTGTGAGGCCCACAAATATTTGTCTTGAGTCTGGGAGTATGTGAGACCAAAAAGTCTCTCGTAGTTTCTGATGCCCACGACACAAGACTTAGTTGATCTTAATGTGGGATCAGGACTTTGTATGTGACTGTTGGGTGTATTTATTTATTATTTATTTATGTACGTTTTATATACAAAGTATAAAGACGGACTTACTTGAAGCATTATCTGCCAGTCGACCTTTAGAGAGTGCAGAGAGAAAATTAGAAGGCGCATAAATTCAATCATAAAATTTTAGATAAGTACACATTATCACGAACATAGATAAGTAGTGTGGTCAATGGATAGAAACATAAGTATTAGACAGTTGCGCAAAAAAATTATTTACTAATTTAAATTGCAACTAAAAGCGTAAATCATAGAAATAGGAGTCTATGATGTTTTTGGCGAAAATTTGATACCTACTTAGGAAAGAACTTCGATCCCGAGCAATCACAGGGACGCGGGTGAAACAAAATCTAATTTGCAGTCTATACGTTTTAACATATCTTGAGTAAAGATTTATAATATGTCGCATTGATCTGATTGATTGAAGTGGACAATAATTTATTACCAACTCCTCCTATTAATTTAAATTTGTGATTGATTTCGTTGCGGGTTAAAGACAAGTTAGACATTCCCGGAGACTCGCTGAGCTTCAATGCTCAGTGTCATTAAAATGCGTGCTGTTGATCCTGGCTTACAGGAGTTGCAGTGGCGGGTGTGAGGGTGGGACAGCCTCCCTGATCGTGGACTTGACAAGGACGGTCAAACGGTGGCAGTTCACGAACCCCTGACTTCAATTTATGGCATTTGCTATTTAAAATCTAGAAAGAAAGAAAGAAAGAAAGAAAGAAAGAAAGAAAGAAAGAAAGAAAGAAAGAAAAAAACATTTATTATTGCATGGCCAACACATACAACAAGAACAATGTAACATATAAGGTACTTAACAATATGCCGTTATATGCGCATGGCCAGACAACAATGACCCCCCATTCAGCTATATGCTGCAATACAACGCAAGTGTGCTGCAGCGCTGATTTTCAATGGAGGGTCAGTGTGACATCCGGACGCCATGTTTACCAGCAACACATTTGCTGAATTATTTTTATATTTTTTATTATTAACATACAAGAAGGGAAAAAAAATAATAACGAAAAGAAATATAAAAAAATAGAAAATAAAATAAAAGCAACATCAAATAAAATTAATAGTAATTACAATTCCAAATAAAAAATAGCAGTAACAATTCACAAACACAATTCTAATTATTCCTTATGAAAAATAACACATTAAAATTCAAACAGTGAAGTATGGCAACTGCAAATTCATTTCACCCACAGAACAAAGAGTAACATAAAAAAAATATAATATATACCCGCACCGTTCCTACCGAGCGCGGAACGCCTCGATAGTTATAAAGTGCGCTGTGTCACATAATCTATGTACTCTTATTTAAAATACTTACATTAATCTATATCTGTATCAGCCCATATAGGTTCCATATAGGGCACGAGCCTCCTCTGCAATCAAGAGTACGATTTAGAGGGGTTAGGCCATATAGTGCGGCTGCGCTGGCCTACTGCGGGTTGGCGGACTTTACATTATAGAAATTATTACAAATCGCTATGGTATGCAGGTTTCCTTACGATGTTTTCCTTCACCGTTAAAGTGCGTGGTGATTGACTATCAAATATACACACATAACTCCGTAAAGTCAAAGGTGTAACCTTGGATTTGAACCCGCGACCACCGTGAGCACGTTGGCAGTCGCGTCTGGTCCGTTTACCAACACCACGAACTTACATAACTTACAAAACCTACAGGAGATTAAAACCCGCATCATATTCATACCAACTTCGTCGGCTATTTATCCTGTAAAATAACGTCTTAAACAAAAGCATCTCAAAATAAAACACGAGCGATTTCAAATGAGAATTCTTTGAGCAATTGATAAAGAAAATTATTTCTTTTGTGAAGGAGTAATTGTTCTTTTGATCCTTATGTCTGATAATCTACCTTCTCTTTATACCCTCCCTTACCATGTTGACTGTCCCCATGCATTTATCTGACGTTTAAATCGGTTTTCTAATATGAGAAAGTTGTTTAATAGGATTTTCTTTGTAATTTGTTTTGTTTATAAGTTGTAGCTTCATCGACAAAAAATATTTAAATGCGCTGTAAAACATATTTGGATTTGATTTTTAGAAAATACATAGTTATAAAAACAATACAATTTACTTATATTTAGTCATAATTCTATAATATCACAAACCATATAATATCATCCTTTATGTAATACAAATTGATTTTCCGACACGCGAGTCGCCCCCTGTACCACACGTCAAACCCTCTCATATAACCCAGGATCCCAAGGTTCAAAGCTCATACGCGATGTCTGAGGCTGTAGGCCACTGAGGTAACTAACTCAAAATTAATCTTGAAATCCATTTTTATTGCGAAAATTTTAGTTTCATTGTGTCTGTAGTGACTAATACTGCCACGTGGCTTTGTTTTCGGTCGCAATATGGATACCATCGATACTGGATACCTTGTATATTTCAGTCTCCGTGGCGCAGTTGGTTACACGCCGGCTGTGAAACGAGAGGCCGCGGGTTCGATTCCCGCACCGAGACAAATGTTTGTGAGGCCCACAAATATTTGTCTTGAGTCTGGGTGTATGTGAGACCAAAAAGTCTCTCGTAGTTTCTGATGCCCACGACACAAGACTTAATTGATCTTAATGTGGGATCAGGACTATGTATGTGACTATTGGGTGTATTTATTTTATATATTTATTTTAATTTTGCAACCACACTGCGCTAAAATATTTAGAGAATTGTTTTAGGGCGAGATAATATTTCGGCCACGGCTGGAGCCAATAGTAATTGCATTACACAACAGACTTGTAATAGTATAAGTAAACTTCATAAAACTTTTAATAAGATTCGGTTTGATGTTGACCGATACACCCTAAGAGAATGTTGATAAGTTTAGTTAATTACATAAACGTAATCTGAATAGTTTTATAGAATAACGGCGACCAAACGGAGCTTCGAAAGGACGGGTAATTAAGACGAATGGATATAAGTCAATCGCTATTTGATATAATCTACAATATCGACGTCACTGTACTTATATTTAATAGAGCCTTCTAAATCAAAATAATAAAAAACTAGGAAGTGACTTATGAACCAGAAAGGTAGTATCACAAGTGTGTTAGTAGCTTTTGAAATGAAGTAATATTTTTTTTCTATAGAATAGGAATAACATACTGCTACCGCCGCTTCGGAACGTGTTGTAGCTGTGAAGAAGAAACGGCGCGAGAAACTCCCTCAGCAACACGAACTGTCTTCTTTTTTCGCTTCTTTCTTTCTTTTTTCTTTAAAAGACATTTTAATTACTATGGTTCTTCATAATATAAATGTCACAGTAATGTCTGTATATAATATCATTATGTCAATTGTTATAATTTAGTAGAAATTGAGCAATTTAATACAATAGGTCCGGCAAACGAGCAAACAGGTCGCCTGATGGTAAGTGAGCACTGCCGCCCAGGAACATCCATGACGCTGGATCATAGATGTGTAGCTGGCCCATCAAATCAGAAGGGGAGGAAAGGAACAAGGATAGGAAAAAGAGAAGGTGTCCGGCGCCCACGTTTCGTATTGTGAGTTCCGTCCCCCGACGTGATAGAGGGCTAGCCATATTGGGCACAAATTCCTGACCCCGGGCTGATATAGAATAGAAAAATCTAATTTTCCGGACCCGGGATACGAATTCGAGACGACAGCGTTGCAATAGTGGCGTAGTCATCGGTTGATAGACTTCACTGAACTGCACACAGCATCTTGTACGTAGTAGCTACCATGATTTACTAGCACGAAGAAGTGACAGCAAAGTAGTGTCTTAATAAAATCGAGGAATGCGCGTAAGAGAGTGAGAAATGAGGTTAAAACAATTATTTTTATTTCCACAGCAATAAATAAAACAAAGAAAATAGATTTACAGTAAAATATACTTTACTATCGAGCTTTATTAAATGCTCAAGGCAATGAAATACAATAGATATTTACAGTTAGTTTAACCACGACTGAAATTGAATTTACTTGGAATTTAATTTTTACATACCTGAGTGAGTGGTGGCCTGTCGCTAACGAACCGGACGGAATATAGAGAAATTAGCCACGAATTCAAATCCCGGGGCACACATTTCACTTTTCAAGGTCATATGTATTTATAACTAGTCAATTACTGAATGAACGACGAAGATAAACATCGTAAGGAACACTGCTACCCAAAAAGATCATACAGAAATTTCGGTATGTGAAAACCGTCGACCCGCAGTAGACCAGCGTGGTTTAAGGCCTAAGCCCTCTCAATCAACCTCTCGATTGTAAAGGCATCCCGTGCTTTGAAGTATAGCCTATAATGTAGAGAAAGCGCGTTCTTCATTCATTATATTATCATTAATCTCTTTCTCCCTCTCTTCAGCTACAGGAAGTCCACTATTGAACATAGGCCTCCTCCATGGATCTCCACATCGAGTTGTTAGAAGCAGCTTGCATCCAGCGACTTCCAACAACCTTAACTGGGTCGCCCGTCCACCTTATAAATTTATATACATACATAAACTCACGCCTTTATCCCCGAAGGGGTAGGCAGAGGCGCCACGAGGGCACCCACATTTCGCCTTGTATGTTCCGTCCCACGATGTGATAAGGGGCGAGCCTATCGCCATATTGGGCACAAATTCCTGACTCCGGACTGATAATGAATAGAAAAATCCAATATCATTTTGCCCGACCCGGGACTTGAACCCGAGACCTCAGCTTTGTAACCGTACCGTAATACAATTACGCCACCGAGGCAGCTGCCTACCCCTTTTGGGAAATAGGAGTGAGTTTATGAGTTTATATACTTTCATAAATTAAGGCCATGAAAAGCAAAAGATAAAAATACCCGCCATTTTCCACCCCCCGAGGGGTTGATATGCCTTCTAACAAACATCGATGCACTAGTTTTGTAATTTTTATTCAACCTATTTTCCACCTGGTTTCTTGGGGGCAAAGTGGCTATATTTATCGGGCAATTATGGTTAATACGAGGCGATTATAGGGTTCTGAATAATTTCTTTGAGGTTCTGAGGAAAAAGGCATAATGAGCAGGTTTGTGGCATATTTAGTATTCAATTGAAGCCAATAATTTGTGTGATACAAAATTCACTAGATGCTTTTATTAAAACGTGGAATAATACAGGTTGGTTTAATAAAGACAATGTTATCGCGTTTGGTGGTGTGCCCCGTAATTTATCGATAGAAATATTTATTTACTCTACTTCAAATTCAAATTTAAATTCAAATTCAATTATTTTTTATTGTGGTACATAGGATGTGTTATAACTATGACCCGCCGTGTTGGCATACAATAATAGGACTTAAATCTAATAAAAATTTAACTTATACTATATAGATACTATAGAAAACAAAACTAAAAGTATTATTACAATTCAATTATCACAAAGAAAACTCATAAACTTACTTAACTCTACACTATAATTTCCCATCAACATACAACATACGAAACATACGAAATACAGTGAAGGTTGTTATATATGTGATTCTAAGCAGGCTGCCCTGTGGCCACGCTATCTGGACTCAAACGCATCGTAGTCACTTTTTCTCCCCAATAAAGAAAAGTTGAACGAACCAGTATCGCATATATGTGACCTATATGGAGTGCAAAATAGGACGATATATTAACACACTAGTAAAATTAGCGTATCCATGACGTAGTCAACACTAGCTACAACACGGCTCTACCATTCAAAAAGCGCAATGGATGTATAAACGCCGAAGTGTCGAGTACCATAGTTGTCATTAAAAGAAATCGACGCATTAAACGGATTACGTCATAAACAAGTCTTGGTATTACTGACATGTGTCCAACAAGTGTGTATAAGGAATGTTAAAATATCTCTCCATAGAAGTATTAAAGAAATAAAAAGTGATATGTGAGGTGAGACAAATGAAATAAAATGGTAGAGATTTTTTTATTGCACTGAATGGCGAGACGAGAATGCCATTCGCCTGATAAGCGATTCGACCGCTCATGGACAGTACCAAAACCAAACACCATGAATTACAAAGCAATGCTTGGCATTCCACTGCGCTCGTTATCCTGAGACATAAGATGTTAAGTCTCATTATGTCCAGTAGTTAGTTAGTTAGATTGCAAGAATTGTGAGAGTTTGAAATTCTAAAATTCTTGCAGTGAGCTTTGTAGTACCTATACAATTAACAATTTACAACAACTGTACCAAAATATTTATTAAGAATGAGTTAGGCTCGCCCCCTATCACATCCTGGGACGGAACATACAAGGTGAAATGTGGGTGGCGCCTCTGCCTACCCCTTTGGGATAAAGGCATGAGTTTATGTATGTATGAATTGTTGTGAGTCGAAGTTTAGTGAAAAAATTATCTCTAAGTGCGGTTTAAATTATGTGTGCTTAAAGAATGATATATAAATTTTATTAATAAAACCTATTTAGAAAAACAGTCTCTAACATAGTTTACAATATAAAACTCAATTAATATATATTGTGTTAATAAAATATTGCCATATTATTACATACCTTCCTATATTCCTATTCTAAACCATTTCCCAGTTTTAAACTCATTATAATTTAACTTAAAAAATACAAAATAAAGTTGTTAGGCAGAACTCAACACGACCTCTAACCATACGCCTTAAAAAGTCACGACACCATCGTAAATATTCACTATCTATTACAATTACAAAAACAGAGCGAGTTGTGATAAGCCGAAGTTATTTTGACTCGATTATAATGGTCTATAATTTAAAATAAATAATGTTTTGGTTTGCGCGCGCAACGTTACTACAACTGAGCAACTGGTTTCAGTCATAGAATAATAATAATATGAATACAGAAGCGGCCATAGATTTATACCCACGAGTAGTTGGATTCCTAGAGGAAATAATATTATTGTTTCAAGAAACTTTTTGTAAAGATAATTAAATGTTGTGTTGTCCTCATTGAAGTATATTTTAATAAATTATACGTGAATATTCGCTTCATTGCCTGCATACATAATCACAAAATATTTTACAAATAATTACAATAGACAGTAACTTAATAAGAACTACTGTGTTTGCCTTTAAAATTTCATTATTTATCATTAATCAATGCCATGTAGCTTTCTACATTAAATTAACTCCTGCTTTAAGTCACAATATTATATTTTTTGTTTATTATCTCTATACGAGTACATTACTCAGACATAAAACAACAAAAACATACATTACTCATTATTAAGCTATAAGCTTCGATATCGCGTGATAAGCACAAATTGTCGCTTCTGCGCATAAACAAATACTCTGTGATTCATTCCGATCTCGGTGTACGCGAATTCCGACATAAACGCATGGCGTCTTAACCGAAACGGACGTCTATGTCTTTTCCTTTATTATTTCCGTATTTATTTACGCAAACGTTAAACTTTGCACGTGCAATTTTAATTTTTTTTTATATCTACCAAGGCTGTATGAATTTGCGTCCTTTGCTAAGAATTTAGTTTTAAAAAGTTTTGTTGTTGTGTGAGTTCGTGAAGTTTTTAAGTTGATTTTAATGCGTGCAGTGTTATGTGTTATGAACAATGAATGGAATTGTATTGGATGCAGAACGTGCGCCAGAAAAGGCGGGAATTATCGACAGGTATGTTGTAATTTATTCGCATTCGATCTGCATACAATATTTTTGCGCAAATATTGAAAATGAATTTTAAATTTGGAAGGTTCCAAATTTACCACGTTTCCACGTGTATTTTTTATGCACTAATATATTGCCAAAATAAAAATAAAACATAGACATATTATATCGAATAAAAACATTGATTAAAAAGAAGAAAATGCTTACAAACTATCACGGTTTGTAAGCATTTCTGTGTTCTTAATAAAATCTTTAAAAAAGTTATTAATGTCTACATATAAATAAAATAATAATTTTACTTATGTTTTTAATGTATATGTCGAATGAAACCTCTATTTTAATAATTGAAAAGTATATTTTACTAAGATTTCAATGAGCTAAATCTGAGTAAATAAAATACCACACCGAGAATAACAAAACGCAAAGCTAAAAATAAAATTACAACCGCATTGGAATACAATATAAAACACAGACTTCCTGCGTCCAGTTACATTATATTATTAAATCAGAGGAGGAAAAGATATAAATTAAATTGAGTCATAATAAAGTGAATTTAGAATATTAATGCATGCCCGGGAAATTGACTAGCTTTAATTACCCGTAACTTCATACCGGAAAATGCTGATATCCGGAAAACATCCGGGATTCCGGGTTAAAATGAAATGATTTTAAGCCTTTTTATTGGCTGGATAATCTCGTAGTTCAAAAATTGAGTAATGATTTGTGAAATTATTATTTTTTGATTTCCGGTAATTAGTAGAAATATTCAAAGCGTAGATGTGTGGGAATTTTGCGAAAAGGGAAATTTACAAACGCACTTTGGTACTGCAAAATTCTACAGTATGTCTTATTAATAATTTATAAGGAACATAATGAATATAAAAAAAAATCTTTTTGTTTACTCTGAAATATTGATAACATAATATTTACTTACAATAAAAATTAAAAATAATAAATATGCGTCACACACAAAATATATATTTTTTTCCATAGAGCTACTTGAATAGTGACATAGATATACACATCGCAATAAAATTCATGGGTAAAACTAGTAGATACATTACTTTAGACAATAAATAATGTATTATAGCATATTGTTAACGCGAATACACAAAGTTGTCATAATAAATTCTTATTTTAATGATGTAGGCATAAAATATAAGAAAATATTTATTCAAAATTCATGGAAATTACCCAAGGATACGATAAACAACATAATTATTTTTTTTGACAGCCTCCGTGGCGCAGTTGGTTTGACGCTGGCTGTGAAACGAGAGGCCGCGGGTTCGATCCCCACACCGAGTCAGATATTTGTGAGGCCAACAAGTATTTGTCTCGTGTCTGGGTGTTTGTGAGACCGAAAAGTCTCTCGTAGCTTCTGATACCCACGCACTAGACTTAATTGATCTTAATGTGGGGTCAGGACTATACTTATATGTGACTGTTGGGTGTATTTATTTATTTTATTTATAATAATTATAATTATATTTTCATTACACATAACACTTACATATTTAATATCAACTTATTTATGACAGCATTTTAAGATAGATATGTTGTGGTTATTACAAACAAAAATGGTCTTTTGATTCATTCACATATGGTGAATTTTAGAGCAACTTGAAATAAATACTTTTTTGATACTGACGCGATTAAATGAATGCAATGTACATGAACATGAGTGAAATCGAAATAGAATTCCAGTCGACAATTATGATAGCATGGATAAAACTAAAACCCTACTACCAATTCTCAAGACCGTAATGTTGACTTCGATCTTTTCATATTGTTAATCACAAATGCTATAATTTATAAATAAAATAATAATAAATACACCCAAAAGTCACATACATAGCCCTGACCCCACACTAAGATCGAGTCTTGTGTCGTTGATATCAGGAACTACAAGAGACTTTTCGGTCTCACAAACACTCAGACCTGAATCAAATGCCTGTGGCTCACACAAACATTTGTATTTATTTCGGTGTGAGGATCGAACCCGCGGCCTCAAGTTTCACAGCTGGCGTCTAACCAACTGCGCCACGGAGGCTATCAGAATCAATAAACAATATCTAAGAGAATAATTACAAGAGATTCTACACAATATTTGGTTTTGAAGTCGGACCCGCGCAGTTTCGTCGCAAGCATATCTACTGAACCACGAAGCGTGTTAGTTATAAGACCATTACATAGAATTTCCTGCTTTCTTTGCTCTGATAACTGTCAGTGTTAACTGAACACGTACGCACAAACTATTTATGAAACGAAATCGTGCGTTTTCCCCAGAAAATTACTCTCTGTTACATATTATCACGTAGATATAATTCCGCTAATATTATGGTGGCAACTAAAGGTAGAAAATAAATAAACGAATTGCCCCTTTAAATATTAAATAAATATAGCACATACATCTTACTGTAGGTTACGGCACTTCTCTACAATATAGAGTTCGATTTATGTGGTTTAGGCCATACTATTCCATGCTGACCCATTACGGATTGCCGGACATCACATACAACATATACGATAAAAACTTCGATTCGAACCCGAGACTACCATCTGTGCAATTCGCATCCATTTCGTTTCAAAAAGGTCGCCACGCACTTCCATAAAATATATTTTAAAACGATCAAGATGATAATGCTTTGCGTCGAAAGATGCGGGTTCGACATCCGCAAGGTTAAACATTTCAATGGTCTATAGATGCTTATCCATATTGTGGTGTTTATGTTAGACAAATTAGCTTTTACCCGCGGTTTCATTCAAGTTTGAGATATCTCCAAAAGTAATTTTTAAAAGTCATATTTGCGTCTAGAATACCAGAGTATTCCTATACTTTAAGCATAATGTAGCTATTTATTCATGCCAGTAAAACAAGTTATAACTTGTCGGAAATATCTGTGAACCTAGTTGTCATGCGGTTCACATTTCATTTTTTTGTGTTCCCCTATCTACTATATTATTTTACATTAAAAACGTTTTGAGATGGATGCGAATTCAATTTTTTATTCGTTTTTCTGTTTTAATTCAATTTGTTTAACCTATATTTTGAATTACCTGAACTTATGTTCCAGTGACGTTAATTAATCAGGACCACAGATATTTCCGACGAGTTATAATTACATTAGAAAATTAAATAAGAATTAAAGTCTTCATACAAGAGATGCCATGGCAAAACAATCGTTTAAAATGAAGTTACGCAACATTCATATTTATTTATGTATTATTTAATTTTAACCACATATTTTCATAAAAAAAGCTTTAAGTATCGTAAACATACATACATACATAAACTCACGCCTTTTTCCCGGGAGGAGTAGGCAGAGGTGCAACCAGGACTTTTCACCTTGTATTTTCCCACGATGTAATAGAGGGCGAGCATATCGCCATATCGGGCACAGATTCCTTGCTCCGAGCTGATAATGAATAGAAAAATCTAATATCACTGCCCAACCCGGGACTTGAACCCGAGACCTCAGTTTTGCAATCGTACCCTAGTACAACTGCGCCACCGAGGCAGTAAAGTAAACAATATTTAAATATTATTTGCTTTTGGTAACCAATAAATCTCGGCGACAAAAATTGCTCAGGTATTGCTTAAACACATTTTAAGATATTCACAAATCGATAACATTTGGGGCACATCATTTGCATTTGTGTAGAATTTGACAATGTGTTGTATTAGCTATGACGCGAATGTTATTTATGGTCTGCAAGTATTTGTTTCGGATGTGGTTGAGACAGTGAAACCAACTAAACCAGTTTCTGATACCCACCGCTCTTAAAATTTATGTTATTGTGGGTTCAAAATGTATTACGTATTGGTTTAGTAGCCAACACCACCACCATCTCACATTTCTGCCGCACCGTTAAACTGTGGAACAGTCAGTTGACTCACGTTATCCTTTTTTATTATTATCCTGGGTCCTTTGAGCAGAGCGTGAAAAATCAATTGAAAAGAACAGCTTTTTTTTATTGCGATGAATGGCAAGACGAGCATGCCATTCGTCGGATGGTATGCGTTACGACCGCTCATGGACAGTAGCAAAACCAAACAACACCATGAATTACAAATCAATGCTTGTCATTTCACTGCACTCGCCATCCTGAGACTATACGAGAGACAAGATGTTAAGTCTCATTATGTCCAATAGTTACTCTGGCTACAATGTTCTTTTAACCGGAACACAATAGTCCAATTACACTGCTAACTGGCGGGAGAAATAGACATCGCGGTGGTACCTACCCAGGCGGCCACCAATAATCAATAAAAGATTAATAAGACTATAATCTTTCATCATTCGGCACTCTAACTCGACATCATTATATTTACGACCATGTGTAGTGTATATGTAAATATGCCGAGATATAACAAAACATAAACTGCAACTGTTGTAGTTATTGGCTTGATGATAGAACCGCCGGCTTCTGTCGTAATAGTTACAGGTGTTATTAGCAAAATCAGTGTGTTATTTATATCTAGACTTGATTTAAGCAAATTGTCCAATTCAGTCTGAAAAAAGCACAGAGCCGCTCTCGTTAGCGACGGCACAGGTCAAGCCCCGTGGAACAATAAAAAAATATTCACTCGCACGCAAATTGCTGGTAGTGTATACTTCATTTTTTCATTGTTTATTTTGATCACACAAAGTAATATTGGATTTTTCTATTCATTATCAATCCGGAGTCAGGAATTAATACCCGATATGGCGATAGGCTCGCCCCCTATCACCTCGTGGGACGGAACATACAAGGCGAAATGTGGGTGTCCTGGTAGCGGCTCTGCCTACCCCTTTGGGTATAAAAGGCGTGAGTTTATGTATGTATTTTGATCACATTAAAAGGTAAACATCAAAATCAAAATACTTTCACAAAGTTTATAACCCCTATGACATCTTTTCCATTATTGTGTATCGTGGACATAACTATTGGACATGATGAGACTTAACATCTTATGTCTCTATATATCTCTGAATGTCATGCTCGTCTCGCCATTCAATGAAATAAAAAAATCGTGGGTGCTTGTTGGATGCGAATGTCCTACCACAAGTTACAGAGTCTTTATCAATCATTAGGTGGTGGGAGTCTAGTCTGAAAATTAATCGTCACAATCAGACGTGGACAGCCTACTGGCTTTAATTAACCTTCATGTACCTTCAGCTTCGGTCAAAAATGGCCGTAATCGAAGCTTGAAAATAAACTTCATAAAAAAATCCACTTAGACCTGTTCCAAGCAACTTGTGTTCACGTCTTGCGACCTTTAGCAGCTCATCTGTCAACATTGTACAAAATTAATCAACAAAAC
The DNA here is from genome assembly GCA_905220455.2 of Deilephila porcellus. Taxonomy (NCBI): domain Eukaryota; kingdom Metazoa; phylum Arthropoda; class Insecta; order Lepidoptera; family Sphingidae; genus Deilephila; species Deilephila porcellus. The sequence continues at coordinate 12,078,122 of LR999991.1, forward strand.
AAATGAACACCAATATATTAGGATCATTTGTACCATCTCAAAGCGTTTAATCTTCCATTAGTAAACAGGCTCCAAAGAATCGATTAAATAATAATTACATTACACGTTTAATGGATTTTGTTAATTAATAAACGCATTATTATCGGAAAATTTCGTAATGGCTCTTTGTTTCAAAACAAAAACAAATATGACTCTGACTTACTGTATAAATTATAATATTATAATTATGTTTATCCTCTATTGACTTCAAGATTACGCAAAACTACAAATGGATTCCAATATCTTTTATCCAAAGACGTTTTGAAATAAAAATAAATTGTGACAATGACACTATGAAATAAGAAATTATTACATTTTATGCATATAAACGACCACTTTGATTTTTATAACCGCTGTTTGGCGAAACGCAAAATATTGTAAATATGGTAGGTAATGCAAAATCGGGGGCGTCGGATAGTTTTTATAGAAATTATGTCTTAAATTCCCGAGCCTTCAAACCTCGAAGTTGACAATGACACCCTGGTCTAGCAAGCTATTCATTCACTATTTAAGTAATGTAAATTCCTCACACCGAATAGAAAATACGTATATTGAATAATAATGTTTGTGTCACCCGCAAAAACATTGGTTCAATTACCAAATTGGTTAGTTGCTCTCTATTATTTATTTTTTTGGGAAAAATTAGACTAACACTCATTTCGGTATGGTTGTATTAAATGTTGTAAAGATTGTTTTCGGTGCTTTTTTGTATATTATTTTCATTTTTTCAAAAGAAAATTATAATAGGTCGTAAAGGCAGCTATTATTTTATTATAAACATAATTATATTCTGTGATTATTTGAAAAAGTCGAAAGCATAATCTCTCACTCTAAACATGTCACTATCTCTCTCGCACACACAAATAGTAATGGCGGTGACGTCATCATCCATGTTGTGGATCTTTTTTCTTTAACTTCACAACTACCTCCTCTACCAGTTATTAAATATTTTAAATTCGCTTAATCATTAACATATTTATAAAATACCCTTTATATGAAATGTTGGGCAATATAACTTATTGTTTAAAAGGTCATGTTATGTCAAAAGTTCATGATATTTCGTATACGATATTTTTGTTAAAATATTGAACTTTTATTCTGTACGTATTGTGATAATAACCATTAAAATCTGAATATGGAAGCGGTTTTTACGGTCATTTAGTAAACATCGGATATACGCGAAACATCACGATTCTCCGAGATATGCGATAAGCCAAAACATATGCATCGTTTGCACTTTGTAATTTATAGACATTTGCACGTACCGAAAGATAATTAATGCAAGCTGTCCATTTGCATATTCCCAGTGGTTGATGCTTTATTGTCTAGAATTCACCCCGTCAGTTATTCCCCTCTCCAAATGTAAATTGGTAGTGGTGAGATATTTACCGGGGTAGAGAGAACCGTAAATAGTTGTAGAAAACTGGAAATAGACCCGCGTAAGTCTGGGATATTGGGTTCAGACTTCCGCCTATGTATCATGCGAGCGGGCTGGGAAATTTGTATAAACCAATAAACTTTATCATCTGTGGATACTCTGTTTAAACGGCACACTTTACAGACGCAAAGCTCGCTTAGATCAAACACATACATACATAAACTCACGCCTTTATCCCAGAAGGAGTAAGCAGAGGCGCCAACAGAAAATCCACACTTCGCCTTGTATGTTCCGTCCCGCGATGTGATAGGAGTCGAGCCTATCGGCATATCAGGTACAAATTCCTGACTCCGGGCTGATAGTGAATAGAAAAATCCAATATCACTTTGCCCGACCCAGGATTCAAACCCGCGACCTCAGCTTTGCAATCACCAATTACACTTAGATCACACCAGCATAAAATACGAATGTTCTGATGCATCAGTTTTTACTCTGTCCCTAACCCCCGTGACCTTAAGTGACAATCTAACATGTAACAAAACATTAACTAATTAGTTTGAAACGCACTTCTGCAAGCTCTAGTAATCGAAAATAACACGGATAGATCGAAAATACGTTTAAACAACTCAACAATATTGAAATTAAAGTGTATACAACTTGGTAGTATTATTCTGATAACCTTAAGATGAACTCAGTTGAGATCCTGTTTATGTACAATATACAATGAAACTTGTTTATAGAACAGAATAAGATGACAAAACAGATGCTTGCAATTTTATTGTATTTATGAAATATCGGTTTTTGTTTAGTGAGTTTATATATTGATTTTTGGGAAACAGTTTGATCAATAAATATGAAAGTGGGTTATTATTATGATGTACAATTTTTAAAGCACACGCATAATTTACAACTTTATAACAATTTGCTTTGAAAGTTTTAGTCCGTTTTATGATTAAAGATGATCTTTCATGTTCTGATTTTTTATTTTATTTCCACATTGATATGTTATGTATACTTCGCTCCTAAATGTATCACAGTCCTCAAATACGTGTTGCAAATATAGGAAATCAAACAAAAGCATTCTAGCACCGGACTCTTGTTTCGTACTAATCACCACAATGTCTTACCCTTTTTAACCTTAAAAGTCGGTATAGAACGGTACTGCATTCACCAACACATATCATTCAGTTTTCGAGTATAAAGTAAAAAATACAAATATTTTTTCGTAATGTATTACTTGTATCATATCATTAATTCCACTGGTTGCATATTGGAAAGTAACAAAAAATCATATCTGCGATTCGCTCCAGTAGACTGCCTCATAACCGGACGTCGCTCCTCCGCGCCGATTACAAAAGAAGGCATTGTTATACAAACTATTGAGTTTTTTATACATAAAACTAATACTGCCTTGGTGGTGTAGTTGTTCTACGGTTACAAAGCTGAGGTCTCGGGTTTGAGTCCCTGGTCGGGTAAAGTGATATTGGATTTTTCTATTCATTATCAGCCCGGAGTCAGGAGTTTGTACCCGATGTGGCGATAGACTCACCCCCTATCACATCGTGGGACGGAGCATACAAATGTGGGTGTCCTAGTGCCGCCTCTGCTTACCCCTTCTGGGAAAAAGACGTGAGTTTATGCATATATATGTAAAACTAAAGCTAATCGAAAAAAAGTAAAAAGGGTAAGTATTAGAATAATTTTTTGTAGAGATACCATAATATGTATGTGGTTGATAGCGTACCGGGCAAAAACTACTGAATGGAGTTCAATCACCGTTTTTGCTTCTTAGAGATTCGATCATTCTCTAAGTTATTATTTTTTATTAAGTATCAATTACGACTTTTGTCCTTTTTGTGGCTTTTTTTTAATAATATTTCGTTACATTTATTGCTATGATTATTATATTTGTGGATGACTTACTTAATGAACACATAAATCCATTTTGTAAGAGAAAAAACTTGAGGCTACATTCATTCCTAGAAATTATTTTAGCTTTAACTGCCTAGGTGGCATAGTTATGCTTTCGTAAGTAGTTCTAGTATTTTCTAGAAGGGGTAGGCAGAGGTGCTACCAGGACACCCTGCAGTCTTGTGTGTTCCGTCCCGTGTGAGGCGAGGCAATCGCCATATCGGGCACAAATTCCTGACTCCGGGCTGATTATAAAGAATAAAAAAATTCAACATCATTTCCCGACCCGGGATGCGAACCCGAGACCTCAGCGTTGAAATCGTACCGTTGTACAACTTCGCCGCCGAAGCAGTATGTAATATTTTAACTATGTGTTTTCGCACAAAATCCACGATTTTTACGTGTAGTATCTTTGTGAGCGTGATCGTGAATATTCGTCGTGCATTGTTTATATTTAAATTTCCGTCGTACCAGTTTTTCATTAATGTAAGCATTGCGCGTTCTTCACAAACATTTGCGGATTTTATCGTATGTATTCTTTTGATCGAGATTAAACCGGTTTTATTTATTTTTTTGATCGATGGCGTAGTTTTATTACGGTACGGTTACAAAGTTGAGGTTTCGGCTTCGAGTCCCAGGTCGGGCAAAGTGATATTGGATTTTTCTATTCATTATATTTAACATTAAAAGTTGCGAGAGTTTAATCTCACTTATAAGGCACTAATACTCAAAATAATCTCCAAAATATTCCTCACTAACGTAAAACACTTTTCCAAGTCTCAAAAACACCTTCTAAGTGAGACGAAGCCATGCAACAGAGCTGTCCCCTGTCTAACCAGATGATAAAGATTGCAAGACTGCGAGCCCGGCATCGCATCTCCTGAATATTTAGGAAGCTTACGCGGCGACCTAGTTAACTGAAGACAATGCGAAGGTATAGTCTTGGGACTAATACACATTTGATTATTACAGGTTTGATACTAGCTTGACAAAATACATTTTAAATCATCTATCTTCTATTGGCGTTTGGCGAAAGGAACAACAAACAAAATTAAAAAAAATTTATCTAACGCATCGCAAGTGTTCGACATATACACTCATATGACATACGTAATTACATACAAGTCGATGACGTTTAAACAACTTCCTATAACGTGTAATATATGGCCGTCTTATCGCACTAGCTATTATAAATATTTGGAAAAAAATTAAAAGTGAATAATTTGCGCGCAGCTGCTTTCCTTTGATGAGTAAGCAGAAGATAGAGGTTTTTTTAGTAAAATAAATAAATACCTAATAGTAAAAAATTACACGCTTTAGAGAAAGACCCTTTTATTTTTTTAATTTTATTTTTTTAAATCGTTTAGGATTTATTTGCTTCGTGTAAAGTTGTAGAGAATATAAGTTATGATCGCTACATAATTTTAAGGCTTTTTTCGCGGTACATTATGGTGAAAAATGCGTCATAGTGACACACGCGTTTTGGGTTGAGACTTTGTATATAATATATAAGGCTTGGTCAGAATTGGACCAAGCCGGCAAAATTGTCTTATTGTATTGTAGTCTGCCGTGCCAGCTTAAAAAATCCTGTTGGGAATATGCAAGCTAATAAGCTGAAACTAATAAGTCTAAAGTTCAATACTATAGCTACAAAAAATCGTATATTGGTCGTATGTGACAAGAAATAAAATGAAATGAAAAAATTACATTTACGTAAAATACGAAAAAAAAATACGTAAAATAACAATTTCGATAAAAAAGTAAACAAAACCAAATACTTCATACTAACCTAAAGCAATAAAGTAAGTATGTATTTCAAAATAGTTTTAACTCAACTCATCAACAAAATATTAAACCAGCGCCAACAGTAAAAATATTTTCTCAGTATTGCGTATTACCAACTAAGGCTCGATAAAACCGGATAATCTTTAGAAGCCGACTATTTGCGCTCGATGCTAGCGCGTATCCTGCGATCCCATAATCCCAGTGGCCCACGCCTGGCGTCTATATTATACATGGATTTTGTGGTGAATTTTCAAATTCTGACTGCCGTACTCAGAGACATTTAATGTCAATTAAATCATTATTATGTGTAGATTTTACAAAGAGAATCTATACTAAGGTATTAATTAATCATAACAAGTTATTAATGAACTGCTCTGATTTAAACCAACTTGTAATTTTTCTAATAATCACTACATTGTAAACTGGTTTTGAAAGAGTAACACTAGAGTTTCTTGCCCGTTCTTCTCTAGTGAAAACCGCTTTCCGAACCGGGTGGTAGTTCAAAAAATGACTGAATCTAAACAATGTTGAACATTTTAATGGATTCAATAAATTATTTTCATTTTCATTTAAGGAACAATTTAATTGACATTAAACGTCTCTGAGTGCGGCCGTTAGACTTACTATTTATAAGTATTGAGAATGTTTCTTGTTTTGTAATACGTGCATAAGCTTAGTTGGTAAAAGATCGATCGCAGCTGCCGAGACTAAAGCTAAAGGTTCCAATCCCAGGGCATTTATTTGTGTTTTGATAGTCAATGAACTTCAACAAGAAATGTTCATGATGAAATCTATATAATAAGCATTGTAATTACCTTGTACCATTACAAAAATCTCTCAAGTTTGAATTGAATGAAGCATTAAATACTATTCGAAAAGTCTTACCCGAGTATTCTGGGGATAAATGTTTCTTTACTCCCATTTCAATGCTGGATTGGCGCAACATGTTCGTACGGATGCTGCCAAAGGATTTGGAGTATAATTTCCGGCTACTTGACGTTAAACCTGGCTATAATAAACCACCGCTAAATCTATTTTTTCTATCTCTGGGAGTACTACAAAATCCCATCGCCGTTTAGATGGATAGAAGTCTGCATACTATACGAGGTAAGTTTTTTGCTCGTACGACCACTTAGTAAATTATGTTACCTTGAATCTACAAAAACTAACTGCAGACTTATCGTTATGATTGGTTACACACCCGCATTTTCTTAATTGTTTTGTTCATGGACAATAGTGACAATCTACTTAAAGGTGAGCGAATTGTTCCTTGTTCTGACTTATAAACAAAATTCCTAAACTGAAGTGTCCAAAAGCCTAGAAGCAACATATTTACATGTGTCACTCTGACGGGTTTTCAACTATCTTCAACGGTGGTTGCTATCAAGACATACATGAAGACCGTACTTATTTTGTATTATTTCCAGCTCGGTAACTGACCACATCACACAAGTCCATTCAATTTCGAGCAAAGAATTAATCACTAAACCACACAGGTATGCGTTTTAAAAGACATTAGGAACATTTAACAGTCATTATTAAGACCAGTTCGGCCACGATTCATTGCTAAACGAGTTTTTGTGGGGTCTAGTGCCAGTTACAGTCTCAAACTGTTCATGTTATTTATTACATACATACATACATAAACTCACGCCTTTATCCCCGAAGGGGTAGGCAGAGGTGCCACAAGAACACCCACATTTCGCCTTGTATGTTCCGTCCCACGATGTGATAGGGGGCGAGCCTATCGCCATATCGGGCACAAATTCCTGACTCCGGACTGAATATGAATAGAAAAATCCAATATTACTTTGCCCGACCCGGGACTCGAACCCGAGACCTCAGCTTTGTAACCGTACCGTAATACAACTACGCCACCGAGGCAGTTATTTATTAATGCTCTTAAACAGCACTAGAAGCAATAGGTATTATAAAAGGGGAAAGCAGAATATATACACATTCTGAACCCTAAATGTTACACATTTACGTAATTATGATGAGTTTTCTGCCATCGTTTACGGGAGGATACGAATATCTTATCACCAGCTAAATCAATTCGAAAATCAGTATTGTTTGCATGATTTTAGTATTTTAGTTATATTTCAATTAAAATAAAATACAATACATAAATAAACAGTACAAGATACTAATCAATCTAATTCTTGATAGACTTAGCGAAGTAAATCCGCGACACGTTTCGGTGTTTACGTGGTATTTGGCAACACACGCGGCCTTCACCCTGCCAAACAGCACCGCCTTGCGGGGCTTCGCACGGGGGCAGCGCCCACGAATCGATACTGTCCTAAACCACTGATTATCTATGTGACATGAGATTTTACTATTCCGACTACTTTGGATGGTGTCTTCATTGGTATAGCGGCAGTCTTTATAGGCTGAAAGCTGTAAATAAAACCCAGATGGAGTTCGACTCCGATGTCAGCACTATGTTTTGTGTGTTTTTCGATTACACTTTAACAGCTCGATGAGGGAAAATAGGATGTAAGGCCTTCGATTTGCAGTGGGGCAGCATAGACTACAAAAATACACATACTTTCGGCCTGTGGCTGAACAACCATCAAAAATAATTTATTTTAAACTACAATTTAATGTATCTAAAGAAAATATTTTACAAATCCTGTGTCTTTAAAAGTCAATCAAGATTTTAAATTAAATACAGTACAGAGATACTAACTTTTAAATTTTCCCACCCTCTTTATATTAAAATAGGTAAATAATATTAAAATCTAAAACACCAAAATGTGTTTAACTTTCATTCATCCACTCCAAGAGCGTTTCACAAAATAACATTGTACATTTCGTCCATTCAAATTCCAGACAATTCATTTTAGGAGCTAAGAGGGTCTTAATTGTTATAAAGGGACCACGCTGGCTCAATGCGCTTTGTAGCAATGTCACGCTGACATGCCCAAGTCACAGGACTGGATTCAGGTATAATCAATTGGGCAATTGACCCACGTTATTAAAAAAAAACCTTACAAGATATACAGAATAATATGAGCGAAAAGCAATCATATTTACCACGTAAAATGTAGAGTCACTATCAATTAAAATATTTGTATAATGACATAATTGATTTGGGTCGATTTTAGATTTTTAATTACTACTAAATTACAAGCAAAAATACTTTGGCTACAAATTAGTTATCTTTATTTGAAACACAACACCTACCTACTTAAATTAATATTTGTATGTCTTAAGATGTGTTTTTCTTTAATTAGAAAAGAAAACATATTCAATAAACTATCTGTAAATAGATACAGAGACCAAGACGATAAACAAAACATAACATGATGACACCTCAAATTCATAAAATACAAATAAATTTACTGGCAATATAACCCCTTTAATACACGCCCAAGTACGATCCTGTCTCTTTTTGATACTTGATAAGTGTTTTAAAACATTTTACAGTACCGTTGTGAGTTGTGACACACGTGTAAATGTTTCTTAAACATTATATTTCAAGTGATGTGTTCTTTATAAATGGAGACCAGTATGGTTCGTACGTCCAATATTTGTTAAGTGATAAATGAGTACAGCCGATTGTTTTATTGGCCATCGAAACACCGAGAGGTCGATTGTTCAAATTGATTCCAAGCTTTATTTGACAGCCGTGGACTTTAATTACAAAACCAGCTGCGATATAGGATGCCGCGGGTTCGATTCTCACACTGCAATTTTTTGAAGTCCAAAAGCATTTATTTGGGGTTTGGGTCACATGAGATTTATAAGTCTCTATACTAATTTCTAACAAATAGACTAGCGATTCGTCTTAACCAAATACATCCTAAAAATAAAACAATAATAGGACACTAATAATAAATTAATAAGAAACAGCAACCCACGTGTAGTAATTACTGGTTTAATATAGGTAGTGGCGCCGTAAGCAGTTTATGCAAATGTAACGATGTAATACACTTGCAGATGCGAACCTGCTTCCCTTGCCTGTAGATACTTGTATAAATGTTTAACATCTTGTTTAGTAGATTGATTTTTTATTGGCGTCTTTGTCTTGGTTACTGTGAAAATACTCGCTATTTCACAGTACATTTCAGGGCTTATGTAATGATATGTAATGATAGTGTGCATGGGTTATGAATCCTGAGGTCAAGATTTTAATTTTCTTTTCCGTAAAACGAATTTGGCAGTATTCTATTTCATATTATTTTTGTTACGTATTATGCTGTATGTAAGCTGTTCGTTTTGCAATAAATAAAAATAACTTGATTAGAACGAGAACTTGACGCTCAAACGAAGTATGTCACATTAATGTTGCAACATGATCTAAAATACAATAACAATATTTAAATCCGAAATAAATAAAATGTCCAGCCGTCGATTCCCAGTGGCTGAAAAAAGAGAACAAAAAAAATAACTGTACTTTGTTTAAGTAGCTTGCAGCTTTAAGATTTTATAACATGTGATTTTTTATTTATTTTTTTATTGCGATGAATGACGAGACGAGCATGCTATTCGCTTGATGGTAAGCGATATGACCGCTCATAATGTTCCAGTTATCGCCTGTGCCTGCCCATACACATCCCACTATAGGGCACGGGCCTCCTCTACAATCGAGAGTACAATGGAGAGGGATTAGGCCATATTGTCATCAACTAGAATTTAAATAAGTGTGTCATGTAGTAAAAAGTACTAAAATAGCAGCAGTAGCGACAATGGTCATTCACAATGCTCGCGGAACGTGAACCGATAACATTTTACGATGCTCTTGCACCATGACTGATGGCTATGCGATAAACATAAGCATTGCATGCTACTGACACAGAGAAATATTATGCATTTTTAACGAGTCATAAATATCTTAGATTTTTTTATTACTAGGCTTCATACTTTAATGTCACACTATGGAGATATGAAGGAAAATATCTAGCATTTTTTTAAATTCATAACTCATAATCACTGCCTCGGTGGCGTAGTTGTTTTACGGTATGGTTACAAAGCTGAGGTCTCGGGTTCGGATCCCGGGTCGGGCAAAGTAATATTGGATTTTTCTATTCATTATCAGCCCGGAGTCAGGAATTTGTGCCCGATATGGCGATAGGCTCGCCCCCTATCACATCGTAGGACGGAACAAGCAAGGCGTAAAGTAGGTGTCCTAGTGGCGCCTCTGCCTACCCCTTCGGGGATAAAGCCGTGAGTTTATGTATGTATGTAACTCATAATCAATTAGTTTTGGCATCTCACTATTCTGTACTTAATATTAAAATTTATGTACGACAATAAAGATAACCAACTTTAATTTTAACTTTTTGAACTGCTGTCCCAATCGTATTTAAATTGAAAGACAAGGACTGTAAGCCGTCTGATCTGAGAGAGAATCGTAGTATAGAGGAAGCTGTTCGCAAACTTTGTATAAAAATAATATTATGATTTTGCTCATAACTAAGAGTATTTTAGTGAAAAATATCTGCACCCGTGTTAAGACGGACCGATATACGAGTTATTTATAATGCAGAGAAAATATATATTGATTTATTAGTCTGCGAGCTGGGTTGTACCTACGCCTAGCGAAATGGACTATTTTAGTATTGTGTTCCGATGAAAGTATTTCAAAAAATCATACACTCTTTAAAATTTAGTTTTATAATGCACGTATCACTTCTTTTACTTCGGAACGTGTGAAAGCTATGAAGAAAAAACTAAAATTTCCCTCAGCAACACTCTACTCTCACGCCTTTATCCCCGAAGGGGTAGGCAGAGGCGCCACCAGGACACCCACATTTCGCCTTGTATGTTCCGTCCCACGATGTGATAGGGGGCGAGCCTATCGCCATATCGGGCACAAATTCCTGACTCCGGGCTGATAATTAATAAATAGAAAAATCCAATATCACTTTGCCCGACCCGGGACTCGAACCCGAGACCTCAGCTTTGTAACTGTACCGTAACACAACTACGGCACCGAGGCAGTATTTTTTAATTTTCTTTTTATACATAAAATACAAATGTTGTTACATATTATTTAGGGAAAATCGTTAAGTGCCACGCGCTCATCGTTGCCTCTCCTACAAAAAACTTGTTACCAGTTGTATTTAATTTACTTCATCGCTAAATGATCCATAGACATTTTATAATGCCTAAATGCGTCATTTAATTTTATCTTACAAAAACTCTGCATTGAACATTGCAATAATTTCATTGTCTAAGAATATAAATTGCTATAATTGTGAGGCTAGTATTGGGACAAAAAATATACTTTTCGAAGCTTTGTTTTTGTAGACAAAATAAACTATAGTATAATTAACTTTAGTCTATGCCGAAATAAAAATATAATGTTCTCGAATAGTCTCGAGATGTTTCTTCTATTATTAGCACTATTTCGACATGTATTAGAGATATTAAAAAAAAATATTCTCTGGACCGCAACAATAATAACCGCTACCCGAAACATAAATAGTATTAACACTTTGTCGAACGAGTAAAAAAAATAAGAGAGAAAAACGAAATAGTTATATGAGATAATTACTTTCCCCTTCCGCAGCTGTCCCTATTATCTTAGGATGTACCGTTTAAAAACCCTTAGAGATAGAATGAATATATATCCTAATCCAATTGGGTAATTACTTTATCATTTAATTTAATTTTTCTGTTTAATATGGGTACTAAATTTTAATTTCGTTAACAGAGTTAATGTTCAAAAGAGTATATTTACTCTTAAGCATTCTATTCTCTCTCTCTCTCTCTCTCTCTTCAGCTATAGGAAGTCGACTGCTGAACAGAGGCCTCCATCGATCTCCACATCGACCTGTTGGAAGCCTGCATCCAGCGACTTCCTGCGACATTAACCATGTCATCCGTCCACATTGTGGGTGGAAGGACATTCTAGTTGAAGCATTCTATTAAGTTATGATTAAAAAGTACTAAGCAGTGGTTCCTGCATTCAATAACGACTCGAAACTCAACCCCAAACCTGTTACTCAACATCTGGTTTCAAACAGTCTATGGTCTTGCCATATTGCATAGGGTATTTGACTCATATTTTTTATTGTATTCATCAAAAAGTATCCATATCCAAATCTTATATAGAATTTCGTTAATCCATTCAGAATTAAACAAGTCAGAAAGGTTTTAAATCTTGTAGTGGTGGTAAAAGAAAAGGGATGCAAAACAAAATTAGTGACGTCACTTAATATGCATTATAGTGTGCGGGTGTGAAAGAGAAGGTAAGATGTCCCCACTACGTTACCACTCTTTCATTTAAAATACTAATATTTGCCTCATGTTACAAGCTACTTTAATGCTATTTTCACAAAAATGTTTTGTTTTAATGTTTTTAATTGCACTTGTGTTTGCCTGCAAAAGAATACAAAAATTCGATGTTAATCAAATACCCTATTTGACCCATTTATACTATGGTCGAAGAAAAGCACCATTTATAGACACGGATCGATCCACACTTACGATGAAAAAATATACGTATTGTTAGTATTTTTATAAGAGTACGCACAGCTGTGTTCAATGTATGGCGCATAAAATTACATAAAACCTTTTTCACATTTGCATGGTTATTGTGGAGGCACAAAGGCGCGGCGTCGCTTTGTACGACAATCACTGCCATCTAGCGGAAGAGGGGGAAACTAGTTTGGCTTTCAAAAAGATTATTCAAATGTCTATTGTGAACTCCTCGAATCTTTGAGATTGAAATGGCACTAGTATAAGTATGTATGCGGTGTTTTTTAAAGATAAATTTGTGATAAAATTGCACACAGAGTCAATATCGATGAGTTTAGTCGGGACGTATCTTATCCTTAACTCTTTTTTGTCCTACCTTAGAGAAACAACTAAGCAGGCCGGCATAATGAAGTGGCAAGAGTTGAAAATTAGCAATCTTACTGGACAGTGGATGATGTCGTACTAACCAATTAAGCTGCAGTCTATAAACCGAACTAGAATTTCAGAAACACGTAACTTTTCGGCCCATCATAAATTCGTGACCTTCATTCAAAATAATATTTCACCCATCCTTACGTATAATCTGTGGCAAGCAATATAATCTGAAGTTAGAAAACCCTTTAAAAACTCCAGCAATTTTAATAAGTCCAACCGCGGATATTTTCGTGAACGGCTCGTAATGGGCCCGTCTGAAGGCCGTTCGGTTGAAACTCGTTCCAAATAACTTACGATTGCTGCATCAGACACGATGCTCTTTCACACCTTGTAAGGCATCAATGTATGGCGTAATATTAATGAAGATCTTATGACGTGCGTGATGGACTGTTGGTTACCAGACGTGGCTGCCAACCTGTTCACAGTGGTACTATTCGGAATCATGTGCGTGATTTTTTATTACGATGAATGGCGAAACGAGCATGCCATTTGCGTGATGGTAAGCGATATGACCGCTCATGGACAGTAGCAAAACCATACAACACCATGAAATTACAAATCACAAAATAATACTTGACATTCCACGGCGCTCGCCATCCTGAGACATAAATTAATAAATAAAAACACCCAACAGTCACATAGTCCTGACCCCACACTAAGATCGAGTCTTGTGTCGTGGGTATCAGAAAGTACGAGAGACTTTTCGGTCTCACAAACACCCGAAACAAATATTTGTGGTTCACACATACATTTAAGATGTTAAGTCTCATTATATCCAGTAGTTACTCTGGCTACAATGTCCATCAAACCGGAACACAACAGTGCATTTACACTGCTGTTTGGCGGGAGAAATAGACCCTGGCGGCCTCTCACATATGAGAGATTTATATTCAATCACCACGCACTACAACGGTGAAAGAAAACATCGTGAAGAAACCTGCATGCTGTAATCTTTAGAAGAATTTACATGGTATCTGATGTCCACACACACTAGGCCAACGGATGGGCTGTGACTTAAGTTCTCTCAATCAAACTTAATTATTCGGTAATTCACATGCTCAAATGTTTAGAGATCTAAATGATTAGAGTCTGCCACAGAACAAGACTATGTTTGTATAGTATAACCTGAGGGGCTACGTAGATATGTCACAAGCAGTTTGTCAAAATTATTACCGTCGTAAGATGTGACGGCAGATAAACCTCTCGCCATGCAAGGCATGAATTTCAGTCCCGAATAATTCTTACAAGATTCGTCTGAAACACACAATCTGCTATTTATATAATTTCCATCATATATTAGTTGATACATAAATGATACTGCCTCGGTGGCGTAGTTGTACAGTGTACTACGGTACAATTACAAAGCTGAGGTCTAGGGTTCGAATCCCGGGTCGGGTAAAGTGATATTGGATTTTTCTATTAATTATCAGCCTGGAGTCAGGAATTTGTGCCCGATATGGCGATAAGTCCCCTATCAGTGCCCTATCACATCGGTGGAGGGAACATACAAGACGAAATGCACCCTTTCTGGGATAAAGGCGTGAATAATTAAATGATATTTGCATAAATTGTAACATTGTATAGAAATATATACACAAATTAACACATTAGAGACAAAACACATATAATGAGTTCATCCCCATCAGTCAAACATACTTTTCAAATCATCAAACATGTTACAAACTGAACTATAAGCACTTGTAGACTCATAATGTAAACCCAACGTTGTTCCGTCAATCTCGACTTCATCTCAATGCCCTCAATACGAAATAACGGAGCACTCCCACTCGACGAACCGGGAAATATGATTAAATACTGTTTTACTGCAGCATTTCTCTATACAAGTTGCTCTTTAAAAATAAATAATTATAAATATTTACAGCCAATAGTCATACATAGTCCTGACCCCACATCACCACGCACTTAAATAGTGAAGAACACTTCGTGAGCAAAACCTGCGTGTCATAGTGGTATCAACAAGATTTTCTTCGGAAAGTGTAGCCTGCCAACTCGTACTAGGCTTGTGTAATAGGCTATGGCCTAACCCCTCTCCATCGAACTATCGCTTACAGATGGTCCCTGCTAAGCAGTGAGCGGTTGAGGCTGATAAACTTATGTACGCGCGTGAGAAGTTATACTTCTTTGGCATCATTAAAAAATAGTTTTTAATTGCATGCAAATAATTAATTACAATTAAATAATAGAAGGATTGGAAAAGGATAATCAACAAAGTTCAGTTTAAATTTGAAAAATTAAATAAATAATTATTTATTTTCTTACATTAAGTCTAACATAAATTGTCTAATTATTCGAATTGTATTTTTAATTAAATGATGTCCACTTCCATAGTATCTTCCGGTAATGTCTGAATCGGAACTACAGTTATCAGTGGCTTATGATAACTATATAAAATATGATACGATAAATTCAAAAATTGAATTTAAGGTTGGTCATTTTTTAAATATTTTTATTGATTTCTTAATTTAATAATCACTTTTCATTTTTATCAAAAAAAATTCATTAAATTTATTTAGTTATTTTTATAAATATTTATTATTTATTCAATTTAATAGCAAATATTAAAAATTAATATTATAATTTGATGTTCAATTTTAATTTTTATCACAAACTTTTTATTAAATGTTTTATTAAATTTATTTCTTTATTTTGTAAATATTAAATAACCAATAATAAGTATTTAACATTAATAATTTAAAATAATACATACGGATAGTTAACCTCAATTATATTGGAGCACTTGAAAAAGTATATAAGCACAATTTTTTTCACTAATATTCACAAATAGTTAGTAATATCAATCAAAATATTCAATTTAAATCACTACTGAATATAATTTATTAGCACATATATAATTCGCACTTGTATGAAACTAAAACACGTGTTGTGAATGTATAAACTAGAAACATGTTGATAAATATTATAAATATGAAAACAGTAATCAGAGGTGACGAGCGTACCAACATGCGCGACTAATATCGAGGTTCAATTTCTATTTTGTTGGTAGCTTCGGTTAAGCAGACAACTTCATACTGTTAATTTTGTGTCACAGATGCGCGCGCATCTTAAAATTTCACTCTCATCATTTTTTCATAACGCGCCTAAAGAAGTATAACTTCAATAACAATAAATAACTATAGCAAAACCCCTAGAAACCACGTCTTGTTTCACAATGCATGCAATTTAGTAAGTTTAAAACAAGTTTTATTGACAATACATTGATAGTTTATTATTCAATGCAGTTGCGAGAAACCTCAAGTTGCATCGTAGTTTCCAATGAACTAATCAACTGATATTAGCCGTAAAGCTGGAGAGCGTAGCCCAATTGAAGCAACTTTCACCTATAAATAAGGAACTATCTTTAAGAGAGGATACCTGGGTTAAATGTTACCAAAAAGGAATGGACTAGTTTGAAAATGTTCTTTTTTTGATAACTCTCAAAATAAATATGGTAATTCTGCTGCTAATACATTTTATGTCAACAACAAATTACTTTCCAAAATTGATATAAATAACTGTATATTACGCTAAATTAAATACAGACCTGCAATTTTGCCAACTTCGCTATTTTTATGACGTAAGAAAAGTTACCCAAATTGAGCTGATTTCGCAAGAATTTTAAATGCCATCCATACCACAAAACTAATACAAATCACCTAAGAAGTCATATTATCATAATGTCTATTTCTGCCGCCAAACAGCAGTGTAAATGCACTGTTGTGTTCCGGTTTGAAGGACATTGTAGCCAGAGTAACTAATGGACATAATAAAACTTAACATCTTATGTCTCAGGAGGGCAAGCGCAGTGGAATGCCAAGCATTGCTTTGTGATTCATGGTGTTGTTTGGTTTTGCTACTGTCCATGAGCGGTCGTATCGCTTCTCATTAGATGAATGGCATGCTCGTCTCGCCATTCATTGCAATAAGAAAACACTTAACTTCACCTAACACCTCATAATCCTTGTCACGAAACTTTTTAAACCGAGCATAATATTGCGATACTATCGACGGATGTGTGACGCATAGCCTCGCTTAAGCAAAACGCATTTAAAATTGCGGGGAGTGTACACTGGAGACGCCGGGAATTCACGCGAACCGGAATATGGTTAAACGATGTTTGATAGTGCAATGTGTGGTTCCTTAATGGATAGTTAAGTTTTTACTGGGTGAGTAATGTGTTAGTTGTAGCGTGTCTGAGTAAGGATCTGGCGAGTGGCGACAGAAAAATATTTTTACGGTATTGTTATTCATTTTTACTACGGTATATTATATTAAGTTATTTTATACTAGCGGTTCGGCTCGGCTTCGCCCGGGTGCAGATAGTTGTTGAGTCCAATCCACATCAACAACATATTATAGTTTTCGCAACGCATGCGACGTAAACAATACTTTAGGTGTTTTTTACACCTCGGGTTACATTGTTGAAGTTTTAGTAAAAATCCCTAATTTAGAAAATATAATAAAGCCTATGTCACCCGGGGATAATGTAACTTGCCAACAGTAAAAAAAAAATCGGTTCAGTAGTTTCGTAGCCTATTCAATGCAAACAAATAATCAAATCTTTCCTCTTTACAATATTAGTGTAGGTTATTATTGAAATCAAATAAAAAAATCTAATACTGTTTAATTTATTTATAATAAAAAAACAATGTCGGCACAAGCGCTATTTCTTTGCAGTAGTAAAAACAAAAATAAGTTAATTTGTTTGCTCTTTTCAACATATAATTGAAGTATAGAATAGAATTAAAAAAATATAAACAAATCTAAGATAGACCTCACTTTCCGACCCGGAATCAAAAAACAAAACTACTGCTAATATTTCGGTCACAGCATTATTAATTTATTAGTTATATTAGAAGTTATTCATAGCGTTGTTGGCCTTCCATTAATAAAATACAATGTCAAGCCAATCAACATTCAAAATACCGGTTAATAATTCAATAAGTGGAATCGATACTTGGGACTACGGGTCTTTTTGTTCAGTAGCAAATAGAAACACATTGGTACAAATAATTAATACAATTGACAATTGTAAATGATCTGTTAACTACTCTAAATGAAACCAAGCTGCTTCTATAATAATCACTATACTGTAAAATGGTTTTGAAAAGAGCAACACAAGAGTGTCTTGCCCATTCTTCTCTGGTAAAAAGCGACTTCCAAATCAGATGACTTAAAAAAAACTACTGAATCTAATTAATATTACGGGTTAGCAGACTTCACACGCCATATAAATTCTTGTATATAGAACATAAGTTTCCTCAGAATGTTAAAATTTGTTATATCATAAATGTTATATCAGAATGAAAGGAAAACGCCCCGGAGGCAAAAAGATAATAATGTTATACTATCATAACATGTATGAAAAACATTCATTTTCTTTATACTAAGTATTTTAGTTATTCCAAATTTCGTTAAACAGCATTGTAAAGCATACAAATCTTTATGGCAGCGCACATGCCCTTAATCGGTACTGACGGAAGTAGTTTCTTTGCGTTACATTGGGCTATTAATAATATAATATGAGATCATTTTAAAAGATTATAGTTGAATTTACTATTCAAAATATGGTGCGTAAAGAATACCAATAAATGCAGTTCTTTTTACGCATTGTATGAAGTTACGTTTTTGCGGAACTTGCTAGTTTAGACCCGACGCAGAAAATTATTTGTATGATCTGCTGATGTTGGTCTAGTTTTCATTGCAAGTGCTAATGGAAGCCGAGTTATTATTTAAAAATATTTGTGATTTCATCCACGATGCAAGACCAATCCTAGCTTACAGAGTGAGTCACATTAATAACAATCACTATACTATCATATCGTATCAGCCTATATACGTCCCACTGCGGGGCACGGATCTACTTTACAATCGAGAGAATCGATTGAAAGTGGTTAGGCCATATAGTCCACCACGCTGGCCTAGTGCGGGTTGGCGGACTTACATAACGTAGAAATTCGTTAAAATCGTTACGGTATGCACGTTTCCTCGCGATGTTTTCCTTCACCGTTAAATATAATCACTACACTATGCCCTATACTTATAATATACATAAACATAATATTTAAATGCTTACATCATATTTGTTTTAGAAGGTGCAGACATAAATTAAAATAATTACTAATTCCAAAAGTCAAGGATTGTTGACAAAAACGTGAGAATACAGCGTCTATTTGCAGAAAACGTTTGCTGTGCAATCATTAGGTAAAATATTAGAGACATACATAAACTCAAGCCTTTTTTCCTGGTAAGGGGTAGGCAGAGGTTACCCTGGTAACAGGACCAGGACACCCACGTTTCGCCTTTGTAATTAAAATTTACGAGTTAACTCAACCCTTAATAGAATGAAACGAGCAAGAAAATTTGTCCATCAAATAATATGCTTCTGTTCGAATATTAATTTATCTAATATTATCTAAAAAATCTATAAATATCTAAAAAAAGGGTAAAACTCTATCTACTACTAAATCGCTTACGACGGATAAAAGTGCCCCACTGGCGTAATTACAAAATAGACTAAACAAAAATAAAACTAGTACACAAAGCTGTCAAAATACTTAGAAAATCAGCTTTTTACCTCCATTTTCCTTATTCAGATATTAATAATTGTACAGCTTTCAAGGCCTTAGCGTCTCCACTTTGAGGCTGTTAATTAATTATGATGCTAATGGAAGCCGTTTGTATGTAGCTTAAATATTAGTAGACGAGACCTCATTGGAGTAAGTAGACTTAGAAAGTGATTCTCCATTTCCATAAATATGTTTTGATATCAGTTTGGAGTTAGACGGGTTTATATATATTTCAACAGAGTCAAAAGTAATTTATTCATATAGTAATTCGTGGTCTCCATTGATAGGGAATCTTTGAATTTTGGGAGGTAGGTAGAAGCTTTTGGAATGAGCTCTTTTTTATGGACAGTAATAAAACCAAACAACACCATGAATTACAAAGCATTGCTTGGCATACCACTACGCTCGCCATCCTGAGACATAAGATGTTAAGTTTCATATGTCCAGTAGTTACTCTGTCCATCAAACCAAAACAACAGTGCATTTCCACTGCTGTTTGGCGGGAGAAATAGACATTGCGGTGGTACCTACCCAGGCGGCCTCTCACGTATGAGAGACCTACCACCAATGAAACATAACAGGAAAAACAAGAACAATATCTTATAAATTTTTTCCATAAAATTGCAGCGTCGAAAACCCAACCATGTTGTAAAACCACTTAAATAAATAAAATTCCATCACTATGATTTCCGGACCAGTCAATCAAAATTCTTAAAGGTATATGACAAAAACATTGACGTCTCAATACCGAAAATTCAGAAGATGTATACATCCGTACATACTTTATACAGCAACCGGATATTGCACCGATAAACCAAAGTAAAATACTCTTAACGGTCATTGACCGCTGATTGATCATCGTTATTCAGAATCTACGCGATTCACACAGAAGAATGTAATCGTGAATACCGGAAATTGAACCGGAAAAGTAACATACAATGTAAGCTTCGCTGTAGGTTAAAAAGTAGGATGAGAGATCAAAGATTCATACAAAAAAATGTTTGAATCCAAGCGTTGTATAGAAAACCCTTTATAGCTTCTTATATCTACTACACAAAATACACTGCTACTGCCTCGGTGGGGCATGATTGCAAAGCTAAGGTCTCGGATTCGATTCTCGGGTTGGGCAAAGTGATATTGATTTTTCTATTCATTATCAGCCCGGAGTCAGGAATTTGTACCCGATATGACAATAGGCTTGCCCCCTATCACATCGTGGTACGGAAATACAAGGCGAAACGTGGGTGTCCCGGTTGCATCTCTGCCTACCCCGTCCGGGAAAAAGGCGTGAGTTTATGTATGTACAAAATACAGGAAGGTATACTCTGTAAGATTATGGTTTTAACAGTTAGATACATTGATTTATTAATTACAACTAACATAATGACAACTTGATCCTGTATTGAACAGCCAGAGCAACTACTGGAAGTAATGAGACTTTATTTGTGTTTATTATTTTTTATTTATTCTTTCACCTTAAATATAACATATATACTTAACATCTTGTGTCTCAGGATGGCGAGCGCAGTGGAATGCCAAGCGTTGTTTTGTAATCATGACGTTGTTTAGTTTTGCTACTGCTCATGCGCAGTCGTATCGTCGTTACCATCAGGCGAATTGCATGCTCGTCTCTCCATTCACTGCAATAAAAAAAGATCAGAATCTAATCAACCCACAAGGCAGTACTGTACCTATACCAGAAATTAATCAACGTATAAATATGCAATATAATGACAACAATCATTCAACATCTCTCCAATCTAACCTACAGAAAAACTTCACCAGGCCGGCAAAATAAACCGGTAAATGAATGTGCAATACGCCTAACAGTGATCGACGAGTCGATGACCGCTGATCGAGCGGCGCCCGCGATCCGAGAACAGTTGATACACGTAACCTCAGATAAATAGGGTTATCTCAATTAACTGCGCAAGAATATTTATGTTATAGTACTGATGTTCTTAAAAATGTTGCCAAGGGTGAGTTAGGTAATAATAATAAACATTTTATTATTGCTAACAACACCAACACGAAATGCAGGGACGAAACAGTACATTTGGTGAAACAAAATTAAATGGCTTTGTCCATAAGAGCGATCTCTTCCGATAGGTAGAGATGTCGGTGGGGTCTTGCGATAAGTAGTCACAACAAATAAAAATATTAAAAAATTTGAGGTATCAGAAAAATAGGATACATACGTATGCTCACTCTCGCGCAAGTAACAGATTAAGCAGAGACCGAAGGAGTATATATAGAGGGCACTAATGTAACACAGTTTGCCGAGTTTCTATCCGACCCAAGATATTGCAATATGGAACAAGACTATCTTCTTCGTCGTTACACTCCTGGCAGCGCAGGCGTGGTCACTATATTTTATTGTCTGACTATTTATTTATTTATTTATTATTAAAAGTCTACCTACAATTGTTACAATGATGCTTGTACTAAAAATATAAAACAAAATAATCTTAACTAATTGCACAATTACTGACAGGTAAACATAACAAATACATTAAAAAAAAAACACAACCATCAACTTAAACTAAGCATAAAAAAAAACAACAATTATACTTATACTTAAAAACTAAATAGAACTACTGTATGTAACCTGATATTGCATCCAACATATGTTTTCTAAAACTGTGTAATGACATAGAGTGTATATCGATGCGATTACTGTATTTATTATATAATCTACTCAATCTAGCTACTGGAGAGTTGGAACCAAGCACTGTCCTTCGAAATGGAGGAACGACGGGATGTATAGGGTTACGAGGATATCTCTTAGGCATTCTGAAACGGATACAACTAAGAAGTTGAGGACAGTCTGTATGATGTCTTAGAATTTTATAGAGGTAAATTAAATCTAACAATTCTCTACGATTATCCAATGAAAACATTTTAAAATGTTTGAGTCTATTATTATAACAGATTTTGCTTCTGGCTACTCTTTCAGAAAATGCTAAATGCCAAAGAAATCTTTTCTGCAACCGTTCTAATCGCAATGAATGTACAGCATAATGCGGCCTCCAGACCACACTACAATATACTATGTTGCTCGCCGCACGATCTCTCTCCATCTGTATCTGTTAGGCGACAATCGGGTGCATTCGTTTACAGGGCATCCGTTTCTCCTATTGCAGTTTCAATTTGGTCAGCCTATACCGGGTACAAATTCCAGGCCATGGTACCTCTTATTATACATTACGAGAATTTCGAAACCAAAATTCTTACAACTAACCGCCGATCAAGATAATCATATGTCGCTAATAGATTCTATTTTAATTGCACTGTAATTACTAACAAGATAATTGTAGTCACATTGTCGTCCCAGTATATAAAAAAAACACGATAACTACTTAGTGCCTTATTCATTCCGACTTTTGAATTCAGTTTGAGCGAAGAAGACAAAAGAATCGATAACTAAAATAGGTTTTAAGACAATTTATGAATAAGGCTGTTAAAGTTTTAGGGACAGGAGTATTATTTTATTGCCAATCTTTTTAGTTCAAACATTATAAGTTTTTATATTTCCTTGTGCTCTTTTTTGGTGAATCTTTTGAACGTGAAAATAAATCATACCATTTAAATTATAACAATTGATAATGGTTTCTTAGATTTATTATTTATTTCAGCGTATAATAATTGATTTACACATTGCTAATTTATAAAAAAGAAGTCACTGCCAGTCACGATATAGTTCAATGCTCTATCAAATCGTCCCACACTTTAACACCTACTTGTTATTTTTTTATGTCGACACATGTTAAAATAAGTAAGGTCATGCATTATGACGTCATAACATCTGGATCAGTGTACAAGTGTTCTTTGTTTTGAAATACTGTGCGTTTATCTGACAAAAATATATATTTTATTCTGACAGTCTCTGTGGCACAGTTGTTAAACGCCGCCTGGGAAACGAGAGGCCGCGGGTTTGATCCCGCACCAAGACAAATATTTGTGAGGTTCACAGACAGACGGCTTCAATTAAAACCATATGTCAAATGTTTCTGGAATGTATGTAGTAAATAATATGCCATCCCCGTCTAAATAAAATAAACATGGTGATAGGCTCGCCCCCTATCACATCGTGAGACGGAAAACACAAGGCGAAACGTGTGTATCTTAGTAGCTTCTCTGCCTACTCCTTCTAAGTTAATATATGTAAGTTTCTAAATAGAATAATGTTTCAAAACACTTAAAAATTAATCTAAAAACCTCTGGTGACTAGCATCCGATGAACTATACTTGAAAAATGTAGACCGCAGATAAATTTATGGGTAGTATTGTGGTTTACCAACAAACTATTGTTTACATTTATAAGGGAAAAACGGTATTAATAACAATATGCATTGTTTTATTTAAAAAATACAAATAGTTGTTGTAAAGTTGAAATTGTATGTGTTGTATTATTACATTAGTCTGTATTCGTCTTCTGCTGGACATAAGCTAGTTAAAATTACGCTATTGAAACATAATCAGAAAGATTTGCTCACAACGCTAAACAGGCGGGTTGGAGCCCTTTCAGTAGTGGTGTTGCCCAGCACCAAGCCCTTTATTCATCGGAATTTATCAGGTATATTCTTCGATATCAATGTTACACTAGATAAGACATTCAGTACACAAAATGTGTCCCACCTACTTGCGGTTCATGCACCGCACATGAATCAGTTTGCTTCGTAACAGTGACAGTGCAGTACGCCTTATCGCTTATGTTTAAACTTTAAAAGTAATTTATTTTGATCTTCGCCGTCAAACCTAAAGCAAATCGTCTGAAGTTTCAATATTTTAATAAAATACCAGGTAAGTGATGTAATATTGCAGTGTGCTTTTAAAATACGGGGGCACTTCATTTCTATGACGTGTCTCGTCTATCGGTAGAATATAAGTCAATGGGTATATTGGATTGACTTGCCATCTTAAAGGAAGCGTTGAGTTCTAACTGGTAAATTACTTAATAACAGCGTTAACACTACCTCCCCATACATATTTTAGTACAAGTCTGTACCATAGAAGCTTCCTGGTATTATACCCTCAACTTTTATCTCCTCAAAATGTTCAACTTACCTTTAATTAATTACAAAAGCATTCAAACATATTTGTGAACAAAAATCGTACTAAAAGTAAAATTGCTCATAATACCTCCATAATAAAAGTGACGACAACAATAGCCGATGAAAAATTACACGGTTTTCGTTTATTAATTGCCCGATTACGGAGAAGGCGATAACTCATCAATCATGCGACACTCGGTCCTTATATTAAACGCCACTCGGTATAACGAAATATCAAAGCTTTATTTGTTTGACAAATTGACACGCCAATATGTTAGCATAAAATTCAATAATAATTGATCAAACTCACGTGGTTATTTAACTTGGCAACCATTGTATCTTGGGTTCCTTTTCCATTTTGGGCATTTTTCGTGTGAATTTTTCGACTTATAAAAATTCCTTCCACCTGGTTTGGAAACCTGTATTCGCCAGAAAAGAAAGGGCCAAAAACTAGCGTTACCATTTTGAAAACTAGTTTACAATATCTGAAATCGTAGTTTGGTTTAATTCAGGATAATTCATTCATGGCGGTTAACTCTACACGTATGACTGAGGTTTTGAATAAGCTTGGTAAAATTTACATATTGTACATAAACTCACGCCTTTTTCCCAGAAGTGGTAGGCAGAGGCGCTACCAGAAAACCTTCGCACGATGTGATAGGGGGCGAGCATAACGCCATATTGGGCACAAATTCCTGTCTCCGGGCTGATAATGAATAGAAAAATCTAATGTCACTTTGCCCGACCCGGGATTTCGGCCGGCGAATGATAACCATATCATATCGATAGATACTCTATCCCGACTGAATAGTTCTCATTTGTCATGCCATTAAAAAAATCTCATGCGAATACTATCTTTTTCTCAGCTTATATAACGCTAATACTCGTAAATAGCTGATTTCCATGTCCGCTGCAATTTAAATTTCTAGATGATTTAATGTTAAATTACCGTCAGTTGCCAGTCATTATTCAGATGACTTGACAATGATTGCGAACCACTTCACATGCAAACACTTGGTTATGTAACAAGTAAGTACGTACATATATAACTTAGTATAAAATTGTACGTATCATTTCTCAGCCAAAGATTGTCCAATTATGAATTCAGACTTCTTGTAAAAAGCCTACAGCGACCTTCTGGTATCGACTTTAACCGATGATTATAATAGAAGGAATTTTACTTACCATAAGGTGTACCTACACAGAAAAATTAAAGTACCTACTTAAATTTTTCCGTATAAAAATGTCCTCCACGAGAAAAAGGACATTGCCGAAAATGGCCCCAGAACCAACAAAGATGTGACATACACCATAATTTTTATATATTTTTTTATATTACTTACAAATATGTGTATTAAACGGACACGCTGCTACATACAGAACGAGTTTTAAAAGTATTGTAACGACTTCAAGTCAACGTTTCCGCCATGTTTACGGCTAATTGTCAATAGAGATGTAACCGGTGCAACAAAACGATAAATCGAATAAATAAAAGCAATTATATTGTCAATACATATTAAGATATCTAATTTGTAAAGTGATACTACTTTATAATATAATAATATTTAATTGAGCAGTTGATGCGTCTCAAATAAATAGGTAGTTCCATTGGCTTATATTCTACCGATACACGGGACGCGTCATAGAAATAAAGTGCCCCCGTATTTTAAAAGCACACTGCAATATTACATCACTTACCTGGTATTTTATTAAAATATTGAAACTTCAGACGATTTGCTTTCGGTTTGACGGCGAAACATTCATTTATTACTATTAAACGCATGCTATAAGGCGTACGGCACTGTCACTGTCACGAAGCAAACTGATTCATGTGCGGTGCTTGCACCGCAAGTAGTTGGGACACATTTTGTGTACTGAATATCTTATCTTGTGTAACATTGAAATCGATGGGTAGTTCATTTTAGGTCTAAATTGAATTTCGATTAAGATCAAGTCGTGTCAGTCATGTCGTTTACTACAGAAAAACTGCATAATTATAATAAAATGTTGCATAAATGACAAAGAAATGTGTTTCACAATAGTCGGTTAAATAAGTACGTTTACTTGCGTTAGTGCCAATTATACTATTATGGCGCGGGACAATAAAGTTGTTAAAAATATTATCACAATGAGCTGGTACCGGCCGACAGATGGTCGGTTCTACGGATTTTACAACTAGGGTAATAAACTGTGCAGTGCGCAAATTCTTAAATAACAGATCGGAGTTAGGAATTTGTGCCTGTTAAGGCGATTGGCTCGCCCCTTATCACATCGTAAGACGAATAATATATGGCGAAACATGGGTGTCCTGGTAATGGAATAACCTCTTCTGGAATAAAAACGTGAGTTTATGTATGAATGTACATATTTGAATATATGATAGGCCCTTGATTTTACCTTGAACATTGAAAAGCTTCCAGTGTTTATTATCAATTATAACCTCAAAATCTGATCCTTTTTTTGGATTATTGCGACATGGCAGCTTGTCCGTTTTATAAATAATATGTTGTTATATTTTAATAACGGTTCTATAAATTAAAAGCATTTTTCCATTGCTGTTGGTTCCGGGGCCAATGATGTATGGACACCGAGCAATGTCCTTTCGAAATTGGCAATAGGGTATTTGAGTATGATCGATTTTAGTATATTAGTATTTTTTTAAAAGAGTGGGATCGTATGTGGTACATCATTCCGTCAGTTTCACACGTGCAAACTGTAATGCATATTAAGACTAGTGACGTCACTAGTTTTGTTTTGCATATATTTTCTTTTAATCCCACTACAAGATTTAAAACGTTTCTAAGTTGTTTAATTCTATATGGTTTTTACAACGCTGTAAGACTTCTCAACACCATCGCTGAGGACATTGATCTAAATTGTTGCAGTCTGCCCAAATTCACGGAAGTGGCACAACAATGTTTAGAGAGATATTACGAATGTTAGAATAATGATTAGCTTTTTATTGTTTAAATTTTTATTTTTGTTTGAATTGTTTAATTTTATTTTGAATGTTTATTGTTTTATTAATTTTTAATTTCATAATTTCATATGTATAGTTTTAGAGTTATTTTGTTTTATATTGATATAGCGTCGTGTTGGCCTCGGCTGTTAAGATGTTATATTTTCTGTAAATGAATATAAATAAATATAAATAAATAAAAAAATAATTTTTTTTTTGTTTTCTAGATTTTGATATACCTTTTGATAAATACAATAAAAAAATGCATTAAATAGCCTATATAGACAATTTAATGTCAAGCATAAAAATAATCATCACTTTATACTTAGTAGACTTATGGTGACTTTACATAAATACCTGTGTCTCAGAAGTGAAACATAACTGCAGTTTATTTATTCGCTTACCGATGGATTTATTTATCATTTTATTAGATAAATAAACTTGGATAATAGTCGTGCAACGCGGTAATGCGCCAGACCCACGCATCAGCGATAAGGTCAGATAATATTATTGTAACCTTTGTCCTTTTGGAATACTGTAAACAGTAATTACATAATACATTTTGCAAGCGTGTCCGGCGAACAGTTTTCATCCCACTACATAGCTTGAGTTTGTGAATTACGTCATCAAAATCCCACTTCTTCAGCTGTTTGCCAACCTCTCTGGTATGGAGGACTACAACTTAACCGAGAGACTACGGGTTTGTTGTCTGTAGTGAGACATGTTTAAAATGAAAAATATATATATAAGACAAGCATGCCATTCGCCTGATGAATGAATCACAAAGCAATGCTTGGCATTCCACTGCGCTCTCCATCATATTGGAGTCTTAAGGAATTGCTACAGTATTGCGTAGTTTTGAATACGCATGACGCATTTTAAAGCGAAAGCGATACAATTTGTGTGACTTTTCGATTTTTTTTTTAACTAACTGATCGTTTTTGTCCTCAGGTAATGTTATTAATGGCGAAGTAACTTGCTTGTATCTGTAAGTATTGCGCTTAAATTCTAAATGGAGAACCTAAAGGAAAAAGTATTTCCAATGCTATTTATCTATCATAGTTTTTTTCCGAGTCTAGTCATCATCATCATTGGCAATTTACATCTACGTAAGATGATTGAATAGCGTGTGGTCTGTGTTTGTTGTAGATGTTAGATTGGGACAGTGCACCTACGCTGGTGACTTATTAGACCAATTCGTGCGTTACAAATACAGCCACAATTTGGGCATTTAAAACCTGTGCCTGTATGTGAATGAGGAGGAGAGAGAGTGGCTCGATAATGCCGAGTTTCACGCTTGCGGGCTAACTGCTCAAACCAGGTCTTATCGTGAGCAGAAACACCGTCCGCTACGATTTTGCGCCATTCGGCACGCTCGCCCGCCCTTTCCTCCCACTTAGTTGGATCTATTTCAAATGACAGCATGTCCCGTTTCACGCTGTCTTTGTATCGAAGTAGTGGTCTACCTACAGGGCGCTTGGCATGGGCCACTTCAGCCAAGAGGATCTGTCTTGGCAAACGGTAGGGTTCCATGCGATGCAAATGCCCAAGCCACCGCAGTCGTCTTTGACGTAATACCGAGTCTAGTAATAAGTCACATATTAGGACATAAGTAAGTAAAGAATTACACATGTTCGTTCAAAATATATCAGTGTGTTAATTCGAAAACATGCCAGAGCTAGTTTTTTTTTCTAGTCTGACACGGCATAGTGACTGCTCTGCACCTGGTGGTAAACGCAATGCCGTCCAGACAGAGTATCGAATGGTATCAGACAGCGGTCCCATGCCATACAATCATGCTGGCTTGCAGAGATGCCTCTTCGCACTACGCCGGAAAGACTCAGGATTATACGAAGGACAGCCTCCGTAGCGCAGTTGGTTAGACGCCGGCTGTGAAACGAGAGGCCGCGGGTTCGATCCCCGCACGGAAACAAATATTTGTGTGATCCACAGGTATTTGTTTCGGGTCTGGGTGTTTGTGAGACCGAAAATTCTCTCGTAGCTTCTGATACCCACGACACAAGACTGGATCTTAGTGTGGGGTCAGGACTATGTATGTGACTGTTGGGTGTATTTATTTATTTATTAAGAAACACATGGGGTAAACCATTTCACAACTTGACGGTCTCATAGTCTTGCTTCACAATTGACCTCATGGTTCATTCAGATCCCAGAAACTCATTAGTCCAATATACCACCAAAGTTCCTAGAACGATTGAAATTGCTTAGTGTTTACTTAGTATTCACTTAATTTACATTAAGCTTAATAATGCATGAAGCTAGGACTTGCACTTGCATACACTTAACGTTAAGTTAGGGTTGCTACGCTGTTGGAATATACATCAGCCTGTATACGTCACATTGCATAGCACTGGCTTACTAACGCCCGTACTCAGTGACGTTTAATGTCAATTTAATTTAGGATAGATTCTCCTTATAAAATCTACACTTAGCAATGATTTAATTGGCATTAAATGTCTCTGAGAACGGCAGTAAGGCAGCTTACGGACGGTTTCTATAACATATCTTTGACAAGAAGTAAAAAAAGCTTTCGTTAGTATATGTCGATGTATTTTTAACCGTCTTCAAAAAAACGAGGAGGTTCTCAATTCGTCGTAATCTTTTTTTTGTTTATGTTCGCCGATTATAATATTCAAACTAAGACAGGTAGTTTATTGCTCTATCTGTTTATAAACATACACACAACTAATATATCTATTTTTATTTTTAATTTCGCGGCCTAACCCCTCTCAATCGTACTCTCGATTGTAGACGAGACCCGTGCACTGTCGTGGGACGTATATGGACTGATACAAATATTTTTATATGACATTTGAAATTCTTGCTAAGGTCTAATCTTTTGACACTCTACATTATTATGTTGGCTCATTTAGTCTTTCTTCAGGCCCACTTAAATTATTTATCTTTAATAAATCTACATTACTAAATATGTTAAAGAAAACATCATTTTGGTATATAAATTAGTTTTATAAAGCAATTACTTAACTATGATGAATAAACACTTTTACAACAATTATTTGCAAAAAGTTGTAGAAAAGACAAATATTATAACTAGCACGTTTAAAATCTGTGTTGTAATGAAACCTTATTATATTTTACGTAATGTTTTTAACAATTCAAACACATTTTGGCGAGTGTGTATTGCCTAGTGAAAAATTTATATTTTATTTGTAAAATAGCCACAAAATCCTGTTATTAAAAATTGCGTGGCAACCTTGACTCACTACTCAAGCTTATTCGATAATGAACTACAATCAATGCACTCAACGAGAGACGCCAATATCACGTGCTCATCCGCAATCTACTCTAATAAGCGACTTGAAACATTTTAAGCCTTAATAAATAATAAATACACCTAACAGTCACATACATAGTCCTGACTCCACATTAAGATCAATTAAGTCTTGTGTATGAGAACTACGAGAGACTTTTCGGAATCAAAACTGAAACATCTTGAAATTGTCCTGAAATACTACTAGTTTTAGTGACTACCGACACAATGCAACTAAAATTTTCGATCTATGGTGGTATTACCATATTCGTACCAGCCCGTACACGCAAATTGTCGTTTTAATGATTCAGACTTTCTTTGTTTTTTTTTTAAAGTGGGTACATCTGTGTCGATCTAAAAACACCTATCTCTTGCCGGTGAATACTCGATCTGGACTACGTGTACCAATCAAATGCATTGTAGTTACTAACGCCCAGTTTCTATAATCTATCTATCTTTAACAAGAGATTTCGTTACATATTTAGATGCATTTTATGTTTCAGTAAAAGATAGAGAGATATAGATATGGTGTATTTATTTGTAGTTAGCTAGGTAAGATGAATATACATGTCTATCTTTGTTTATTGAAGTGTATAATTGTATCGCCATCGTAATGGTTTCTATGTTAAGCTCTAGTTAAAGATAGATAGGATATAGAGACCGGCCGTTAGTCTCTATCGTGCCAGTTAACCGAGACAAGTCTACTGCCTCAGTAACATATATACCAAATAAAAAACTAAAACCTATCCAGACTAAGCCTGTAACTCCTAGTATCACTAGTTTTACAAGTGGCAGATCTGTCATATATGAGAGGCCGCCTGGGTAGGTACCACCGCAAAGTCTATTTCTTCCGCCAAACAGCAGTTTAAATGCACTTTTGTGTTCCGGTTTGAAGGACATTGTAGGTAAAATAACTACTGGACATAATGAGACTTAACATCTTATGTCTCAGAATAGCGAGCGCAGTGGAATGCCAAACATTGCTTTGTAATTCATGGTGTTTGATTTTGCTGCTATCCATGAGCGTATCGCTTACCATCAGATGAATGGCATGCTCGTCTCGCCATTTATCGTAATAAAACAGTGACAGCCTCCGTGGCGCAGTTGATTGGACGCCGCCTGTGAAACAAGAGGCCGCGGGTTC
Organism: Deilephila porcellus; assembly: GCA_905220455.2. Lineage (NCBI taxonomy): Eukaryota > Metazoa > Arthropoda > Insecta > Lepidoptera > Sphingidae > Deilephila > Deilephila porcellus. The sequence goes on from LR999991.1 coordinate 12,110,137, forward strand.
GATCCCCGCACCGAAACAAATATTTGAGTGATCCACAGGTATTTGTTTCGGGTCTGGGTGTTTGTGAGACCGAAAAGTCTCTCGTAGCTTCTGACACCCACGACACAAGACTCGATCGTAGTGTGGGGTCAAGACTATGTATGTGACTGTTGGGTGTATTTATTTATTTAAAACAAAAACGTAGTAGTATTGTAGTACCACAATAGCTGTAACAGGTTGACACACGTTAACCTCGTCTTTGGCACTCGTCAATGTTTACACACAAACCTGTTAGAACGTCTGTCGTCAGTCGCACTCCGCTGCGCAACCGTGTCAGGATGGTAGTCGGGGAGACATTGTTCTTATAGGAGGTAGGCAGTGATTTACTGGTATTGAGTTATACCAAATAATATTAAAACCAATGAGAGTTATAAGAAAAAGTTAAAGTAATATATTGGTACGATGAGTATCAGTGACTATTTTGTTTTATACTTAATGTTTTATTACCTTATTTGTATCTCATTATAAGTGAAATGTAAATATCTTATGATAATATATTTCTTTAAGTTAAGGTATTGTAAACATTATTAAAACATAGAGAAACACAAATAAGACAGTTCGTGTTGGTAGTATCACTCACACAAACGGTGGTATTACTTAATCATTGGAAAGATATTGTAAATGATTAGGTACTTGAAAAAATAATATTTGGCTTTGATTTTGAAGTCAATTGCATACCAATATAGAGTTCCCCAAATGATTTATTTGTCATGAGCTCAAATATTAACAGAGTTTTTAAAGTCTGACAACACTAAGGGCTGTTACAAATACTTGTGGATCTATTGAGCTAATATTACGATACCATTTATACATTTTATGTTTAGAAGTTTACTAAACAAAATACAATTTTATGAACACAATAATTCTATCCTTCATCAATCAATTCCATCGTAAAGTCAGTTTACACTTCCCACTCATTCACCTCAGGGCTGAGCATGAATTCTGAGTACACGCCAATTTGAAACTCATTGAGCAAGTCTATTCGTGGTATAAAAACACCTCGTTACCAGCGGTATACAACTCATTGACGAAAACAGGGATACGTCAATCACGCGCCATATTTAGAACCAGAACAAACATTTCTAATATAGCTCGAGGCGTGAATTCCCGTCACTTATTCGAAGTATTTCAGGAGAATTGTAACCTGGTTTCTGTTTTTGACTGTTTCGGTGCCGCAGTTTTACTACGATACTATTACAATGTTGAGGAATGTCGGGAAATTTGATATAGGATTTTTCTATTCATTATCAGCCCGGAGTCAGGAATTTGTGCCCGATATGGCGATAGGCGATGGCTAGATAGATGGACCACGCAAGTCGAAACGTGCGTGTCCTGGTGTCACCTCTGCCTACCCCTTGTAGGAAAAAAAGCGTGAGTTTACATATGTATGGATGTAGAACCAGGTTTTATTAAGAGGCCTTGTCAGCCTGAGCTAAGAGGTTCTATATCTCTGTTTTCTGATTTCATTAAGGTGTTTCAAGAGTGTTATAGCGCGGTTATCGCTAACAAGCCTTCTCAAACTAATGGGTTATTTAACTCTTATTTGTTCACCATTTAGCTAACATTGTAGCCAGAGTAGCTACTGGATATAATGAGACTTAACATCTTATGTCTCAGGATCCAATAAAAAAACCTAAACACTAACTTTAGGCTCATGTACATAATATAGACTCCATGTGCCTGACAATGATGAGAATTATTATGTGTATTAAACAAAAACATTTAAAAAAAATCTCAATCTTATTTTAGAACCAACATCAAAAACACATATTTGAACGCGGACAAAAACTGACGGAAAGGCATTGTTCGCCGTGGGAACCACATTTTCGTAAATATTTTAAGCGTCTTATTATTTCGCGGAAATGCCACTTTGGACCACAAAAACATCAAATCAAATTATTCTTTCACATCTTTCGAGTTTGCGCATAAAGAATACTAAGATGATAAATATTATTTATTTTGTTTTTACTAACTAGATTCTGGGCAGATATTTTCCTAGAGAATAATTGCCTTTTCAATCGCAAATAGAGTATAAAATATTAAATACTATATTAGTACATAATTGAGTACATAAAGGTACCAAAGAGCTGCCATCTGAGCATTATTGCTGAATTGTCATGAGAATGACAACACAGCGCAGGTTTTCAGAGGCAACCTAAAACGAAGTGACGGCGGACGCTGTGCTATCTCAGCTAGTAATTTTATAAGTTAAATCAGCCTTCAAATACACGGCATTACAATACCGAATTCAAAGTTATTGCTCACAAAACCTACTCAAAGTTATTTGTTGCAGCCGAGCTTTAATATTCCAATAATTTTCACGTCCCAACACACCACCTGGAAAATATCTGAAATACGCAATATTTAAATATTTGTCGCATACATCGGAGGTATTCGATAAGAATTTGCAATTGAAAGTTGCACGGGAACCGCTCAGCCATGCCAGGTACTTTAATATCCAGTTAAATATATAAAGTACTGGAAATAGATGCAACGCCTGCACAGGAAAGGAACTATTGATTTTATTGTAATTCCTGAGGGCACTGCGGCTTTTAAATACTATGCACGTGATAAACTGCTGTATTGAATAACGGCCTTATTCATAGACAGTTTTAAAACTTATTTTAATTATCGATGTTTTGTCTTCTTCGCTCAAACTAAATTCAAAAGTCGTTCGAAAGGGACAAAACATTCGATAACTAAAATAGATTAACACTGTCTATGAATAAGGCCGTAAATATAGAACATTTTCAAGACCTATGTCCTATTACTTTTATTGTTTGGTAAATTTGCGGGTTAAAAATAAAGCTGGTCTGGCGGTGACAGAATATTCGAATGCGTCATGATAGACATCCTGTATAGTAGACCACGTTGTGCATCGCAAATTGGGTACCCGGCGTGTATGATTTTGAGGAGTTTGGAGAAAGAATAATTCTCGGTCGCGTCCAGTTTCGTTTGCCGTCGTCAATCGTGGCGTCAGGGGAATTTAATCTTTAGAAGATTGAAACTCTTAGATCCTCTTCCGACAAGGGAGAGAATTCTCAGTTTCCAAAAATCTATAGCGCAATGATCCCAATATATTGCAGGCATTAATTTATCATCTAGTATGCCAGTTTCAAACCTTTCCCTAAAAAAATATTTAAGGAAACGTGAATTTCTGTCGTATTCCTGTTACGTATAGTATTTTAAGACAAGCCTTGTTCCGCGTAGGCGTGAAAAATTATATTTCCCGCGGCTCTGTTTACGGAGTTCAGTTTGCCTTCGCATTTTTCCGGTACGCCCTAAAAATATTATGTATTAGGTAATTCTTTTATTTTTTATGGGACAATGTGTACATATCTCGGAATAAAACTGCCTTTCGAAAAGTGCAAAGGGTAATAAAAATATAGACTCGACAGCCTGCGTGGCGCAGTTGGTTAGACGCCGGCTGTGAAACGAGAGGCCGTGGATTCGATCCCCGCACCGAAACAAATTTTTGTGTAATCCACGGGTATTTGTTTCGGGTCTGGGTGTTTGTGAGACCGAAAAGTTCATGATACACACGACACAAGACTCGATCTTAGTGTGGGGTCAGGACTGTGTATGTGACTATTGGGTGTATTTATTTATTTCTCTTAGACTTTTACCAGGGGAATTTAAAAACATACATACAAAAACTCACGCCTTTATTCCCGAAGGGGTAGGCAGAGGCGCCACCAGGACACCTAAATTTCGCCTTGTATGTTCCGTCACACGATGTAATAAGGGGCGAGCCTATCGCCATATCGGCAGAAATTGCTGATACCGGGCTGATAACGAATAGAAAAATCCAATATTACTTTGCCTGACCCGGGACTCGAACCCGAGACCTCAGCTTTGTAACCGTACCGTATTACAACTACGCCACCGAGGCAGTCAATTATTAGGAAGGGAATTTAAACACACATTTGAAAAAAACACATGCTGTATTATTAGGACATTCGATAATGTTGCTGATAAGGATCAAATTCTGGAAAGTAATGGCGTATGGCAAACTAAAGGAGAGAAGTCATTTTGGACAAAATATTTTTTTTTTTCCACCTTAACTGTATATTCTGTGATTTAAACTTATGGTAAAGGTAATTAAATCTGATAATATGAGGATTATTTGATTCCGATGTTCTTATTTTCGTACCTAATGAGTTCAATTTCGAAATACGAAAAAGCGTAGGACTACGTTATTTGTAAGAGAAAAAAATACCTGACTGCCTCGGTGTCAATACAAGCGTAAGTTTATTCCTTTCATTATTAAAATTTATCGATGTTACCACTTTTTTATTCATTTCAACTTCCCGACGCGACGTTTCAAAGACTACAGCTTTCGTGCTCTCTGTGGGCTTTCTTTTATTTCGTTCAATATCATTTAACAATACCATAATCTCTAAAAAAATTAACTACGATTCTAAAGCCAAAATTTTCGCTAATTAGATCGTACAGACAATGCGAAATCAGCTATATACACAAGACCTGTCCAGGAGTTTAGGCATGCAAAACACACGGGTCGATACCGCCGACCCTGTTTAAACTAGAGAAACACGCGGAAATTAATTGAAAGAAAACAACAGTATTTCTGTATGACGCCTTGTTGCCGCATGATGTGTGCTGTTTGATTAGTTTATCTATGTCAATACTATAAGGAATAATATTGTTTTTTATCAATATTCACATAGTTAAGAGAATCAGTGGTTTTAAATATGATAGAAGTTTGATTTTGGGAAAGGCTTTGGAAAAGCGGTAAAAATGTTTTGAGGTACAACCTATGTATTGTTTATAGACTTGTATCTCGGTTTATTCAGTTTGACTATAAACAAATTTTACAAATGCCTAAACTATATAATTGCGGATGGCTGCAGTGGAACCACTCCATTTCAGGAATACAGCTTTTAACCTACCTTTTGAAACAATACAGAAAGCTTCCAATTTCACAAAAGCGTTTAACTAAATAGTGTAATGATATGAATATTTCCGCAAGCTATTAATTAAACCAACACTGCAAGCGTAATATTATTACTTGACCCAATTGTTCTGTATTCCGATTGTCCATAGTCGACCTTTGCAAATTGTTAGCAGACCATTCATGATGTAATTGCTAATTAAAATATTATGCACTGAAATTAAGAGGTAAATAAACATCAAAATGTACTGAAAGCTAAATTATTTTAATGCCAAATAATAAGTGCAAGCCAATGAACCACTGCGGAGCGGGGACCTCTATTATATAAAATTCGATTAAGGGAGCTTAAACCACAGTCCACACATATGTAATGGGGGTTAGTAGACTTCGCATAGTTCTTTCTTAGAAGAACTTCCAGGTATAAAAGTTTCCTAACCCCAAATTAAATAAAGATAAAAAAGGTTTCTTCAGGGTGTTCAATGTCACAAGACAGCCTCCGTGGCGCAGTTGGTTAATCGCCGGCTGTGGAACAAGAGGCCGTGGGTTCGATCCCCGCACTGAGACAAATATTTGTGAGGCCAACGTGTATTTGTGTCGGGTCTGGGTGTTCGTGAAACTGAAAAGTCTCTCGTAGCTTCTGATACCCACGATAAAAGACTTAATTGATCTTAATGTGGTGTTAGGACTATGTATGTGACTGTTGGGTAAAAAAAATTAAAGTTGTAGTGTGCGAGAAATCATAAATTGTATAGTATGCCCTCATAGTTACGGAAACTCAGTCTCTAACTTTTGATTTGGCAATCCGGCTTCCTACTATTTCGGTTTTCAGTACATTGTAGTCAATTAAATTATTGGGCTTGAGCCTTAAAACTGAATGTCTCAGAGTGACAGTACCGCAGTGCAGTACTATGCTTAATAATTATAAGTAAAATCAATCAAAATTAAAATCAAAACATTTATTATTTAAATAGTATTTTCCAAAATATTTTGAATCGTTAATTACTGCTACCAGATGTTGCTCCAGGCGAGACGCTTACCACCAGGAAACTTATTCGTCTCGTCACAGAATACTAGTGGTCTCGTCAATGTGGTTAATAATGAACAATATTATAAAATAATGTCAAGGTCACGCACCGATTACCGAAGCGTGAGCACACTCATTAATCAAAGCAAATAGCCCTTCAACGGGAGTAATATAAATAATTTTACTAAACAAATTGCTGGTTGACGTGACATCCTGGCATACTATTCTAATCGAGGGATCTAAATAATTCCAATTTTAGATCGATTATTAATAAATAATTAACTCATAATGTCGTGTATACGACAAGCTTCAAACTTTTGATACTTGGTTCCACGAGATTTGGCGTCAATTCACTAAGAATTAAAATATTAAAAACCTCAGACAAACAGATTGCAACTAAATTATAAAAGTGAAGGAAATAATCATGAGAAAACGTGCACACCATAGTGATTTATAGAATTATCTGTGGTATGTAAAGTACGGCAACCCGCACTAGACCAGCGTCGGGACTATATGGCCTAACCTCTCTCAATGGTATTCTCAATAATAGAGGAGTCCTATGCAGTGGGACGTATATGAGCTAATACAGTACAATACAGAACAGCTAAATTATCCAACACTGAGATCTTATTATGCAAACTGTTACATTTGATTCCGATAAATGGTAAAAACAATATCACCTTACAGTTACACAAACTTACACAAACCCTTACAATTAATAATAATAAAAAATATGGCAAAAACCTCCAAAGACTCAATTATACACGTGCCTATAGGGGCAATTGGTTGTGAAAGCCAAATTATAAAAAACTTGTACATTTCCCGTCAGCTACTTTGTTGGGCTTCTCCTTACAAATTAAGTGGTTATTTAAGTATTCTGCAAGCCTACCAACTTTCAGCGGTTTCGAAATATCGTTCCGTTGTTAATTTATTTGAGGGTGGTTTATTTCACACGTGTAAAAAGAATATACCACACCATTTGCTGTATGTAACATACATCCTTACTAATATTAAAATTGCGAAAGTTTTTATGTATGGATGGATGTTTGTTACTCTTTCAGGCAAAAACGGCTAGACGGAGTTTGATGAAATTTGGTATGGAACTACCCTAGATTAATACATGGCTACTTTTTATCCCAAAAAAATGTGTGTTCCCGTTGTATGTGTAAGGAATTAAATATACATTTTTTTTTTATTGCAATGAATGACGAGACGAGTCTGCCATTCGCCTGATGGTAAGCGATACGACCGCTCATGGACAGCAGCAAAACCAAACAACACCATGAGTTACAAGGCAATGCTTGGTATTCCACTGCGCTCGCCATCCTGAGACATAAGATGTTAAGTCTCGATTTATGTCTAGTAGTTACTCTGGCTACAATGTCCTTCAAACCGGAACACAACAGTGCATTTACACTGCTGTTTGGCGGGAGAAATAGACATTGCGGTGGTACCTACCCAGACGGCCTCTCACATATGAGAGTCCTACCACCAGTAAAACATATTTGCTACTATTTCAAACTCGTATGGATGGCACGGTACAGCAAATTACAGGGTTGCATACTTTTTGTCATAGGGCAGAATGAGACGGGGCAGAACAGGATATGACGGGACGGGGCGGGAAAAGCTATATAGTCGACGGCGGTCACGTTGAGTTTATGTAACGAAGTAATATGTTGTTGATGACTGGACTCAAGTACTGCATATCATCAAATTCTCTACATACAAACGAAGATATGTACTGTCTGTTTATTGTAATTGACCAGCCCTGTTATTAATTAGATTAAAAAGCTACAGCCTGCATTGTGGATGTTGGGCAGACTGCCGGTCATACAACTCCAAACGCGTCCACGCCGCCTGTGAAACGAGAGGCCGCGGGTTCGATCCCCGCACCGAGACAAATGTTTGTGTGAACCACAAATATTTGTTTCGGGTCTGGGTGTTTGTGAGACCGAAAAGTCTCTCGTAGTTTCTGATACCCACGACACAAGACTCGATCTTAGTGTGGGGTCAGGACTATGTATGTGACTGTTGGGTGTATTTTTTTTTATTTTTAACCTTGTATAATTGTAAGTCATATCAATCTGCTAAACTGAAAAGACACACTGAACCTCAAGTGAGTATGGAATAACTTGTTTTGAATAAGAGCAGTCGTATCGAACCTGCAACCTCCGCGACAATCTATTCCCCAACCAATTAAACTACATCTAATTATCAACCAATACAACTAGACGCAAAATGGAACAACAATAATTCTCAGAATATAATCAAACTTCGCAGACCCAAATATTTGCAAAGTTCAGACAAACAACATCTTATTTGAACATCAGTGAAGTTGCTCAAAGAAATGTGTTAGACAATGGGAGCGCGTTCCCACAGGATCCTCGCCCGTATAATGATTCCCTTCAAAGGACCCTTTGTTGGCCTTATTAGGTCGTGTTTGTCTTTTTTAATGAAATCTAGGGGTTAATGGCGGAGAAAATTCTTTGGGTTTTTAGTTGCTGGTTTATAATATTAACGCCAAAATTCGTAGTGCTGCTTAAAAGTTGATAAATCTTAGGATTTACTGAATAATTTTAAGATTTACAATACAGAAACTTAAAGAATAGATACACCCAATTGTCATAGTTCTGACCGCAACAGAAAAGATACAAGTATTGTGAGTATCAGAAACTCCTAACTAGGTTATGTTAAACCCGAAAAAAATATTTATGGAACCTTTCTTTCGGTATAGGGATCGAACCAGTTGCCTCTCGTGTGACAGCCAGACCCAATCAACTGCGCCTTGGGACTGTCACAACAGGAAAATACCTCCCAATATTTCTGATAAAAATTCCGATTCAATTTTGTTATTGAAAACCTTGAATATGTTAAGCACAAAATCTTCATGAAAGCCATGTCGAAATGTAAATAGGCAAATAGTAAAGGTTAAAAATAAGCACATACATACATAAACTCACACCTTTTTCCCAGAAAGGGTAGGCAGAGGTGCTACGAGGACACCCACATTTCGCCTTGTATGTTCCGTCCCATGATGTGATAGGGGACGAGCCCATCGCCATATGGGGCACATATTCCTTACTCCAATCCAATACCACTTTTGCCCGACCCGGGATTCGAACCCGAGACCTCAGCTTTGTAATCTACGCCACTAACTACGCCACCGAGGCAGTCAAATTAAATATCAAGTCAATTAAAAATAAATGATGTTAAATAGGTCATCGCACCTAATAAAATGATTAATTTATTTTAACGTGGACAGCCCCGAAACCCCGGTTAACCCGAGTTAACCACAACTTAATTGTCTTACATCAACTCCATTTGTACTTGTGAATTGCAACATTCGTCTCAAAGCTTATAAAGAAATTGGAATAAGAGTTGAGCACCATTTTTACAAAGTCTTGAATTTAAATGATTACGAGTATCATGTGAGTAGAGCTGTGGTTAACCTTTTTTAATGGTAAATTGAATGTACCAATTAGATGTCACTTTCAAAATTACTGTAATATTTACACCTATTCTATTAAGTACTTCCGTATTCGTGGGTTCTAATTGCTTTTTATTTGATATAAAATATCCAATTGTGTGTTTTGCAATGCTCATTTCGGTCTAAAAGACATTGAGGCAAGTGATTAAAGGAATAAAGAAACTTGACACATAATGCCTCATCACCAATACATTGATACGCAGGGCTTAATAACTATATTTAAATGATGTAGCTCCCATTTATGGACGGGCATGCTGTCAACTACAATGCATAGATAAAACCATAAATTCCTCACTAAATAATTCTTTAACCATAAAGGAAAGTGACTCCGAACATTCTACAAGGACATAACAGGGCTGTTTGCTGCTGCTTCCATCAGAAAAGTTATACAATGCCGCATTATCAGGCTATCGGTTGTCATGAATATATTATCTAGTACCGGGCTGAAGTACGGAATCATTAATGAAACTGATATAACTTTATGTCTTGAGAGAGGTGAAATGGTAAGCAAAGCGTTCATCGTCTTTTGATGGAAAGTTACAATGGTTTTGTATGACTTGACATGAATGATTTCACAATTGACAGCTTCCATGGTGCAGTTGGGTGTACTCCGAATATGAAACGAGAAGGCGCGGGTTCGATCCTTGCACCGACACAAATGTTTGTGTGATCTTCAGGTATTTGTTTCGGGTATGGATTTTTTGCGACCAAAAAGCCTTTGGTACTTTCTGATACCTGCGACACATAACCTACATTTTAGTACAGGGTCAGGACTTATGTATGTAACGGGTATTTTTCTTATTTATCGTAGTAGTAAATACTATGAAATGAAATGAAAATAATTTATTGAATCCATTAAAAAGTTAATAATTATTTAGATTTAGTCATTTTTTGTTCTGCCACCCGCTTCGGAAAGCGGTTTTCACTACAGAAGAACGGGCAAGAAACTCGAGTGTTGCTCTTTTCAAAACTAGTTTACATAATAGTGATTGTTGAAATTACAAGTTGGTTTTTAAAAAGAGCAGTTCATTAATAATTTGTTAAAATTTGCAAGTAATATAATATATAAATATTATTTACACTATACAATTAATTAGTTAATACTTCGTATATATTTACGGCAAGTGTATATTTTACAATCAGAATACAGCTAGCGCCTCGTAAATATTGAAGTGAGACGGTAAACCGAAATAAACTGCGATGTCTGGCTCAAGCCGACAAGGTGACCTGCTTAGCTTTTTTGCGATATCTATGTCAGTTATATTTTAACACGAGTTCGAAACACAAAGACAATAGCCAATTGTTTATTTTGAAACTATAACAAAAGATATCTGATGTTAGTTAGGCATTTTTTAGGCTCAGTTGCATAAACTAACTTTGACGATAACTTTAACTTTGACAATGTCATCGCCATACTTTTGTGACGTATTTGACATTGCTAATGTATGGGATTGACGTTTTCAAAGTCAAAGTTATGGGAAAAGTTGGTTTTTGAAATTGGCCCTTAAATTTTATGTATAGCAGTTGACAGCTTAAGGTAAAGTTGGTTAGGACACTGGCTGTGAAATTAATCATAAATATTTGTGTTATCTACAAAGATTTATTTCTGGTCTGGGTGTTATCCAACCTCAGTCCCAACCAAGTCTCTCGTAGTTTTTGACGCTTCTGGCGAAAGACATTATAATGGGTACTTTTACGCTCTCTCTCCTATGACCTCTTGTCTACTGAACTAAAATACTGGCAGAAATTCCAATGTGAAGTTTCAATAATATCAGGGCTTAAACAGTTTCATAACTCAATAGTTTCCATTTAAACTCTAAGCTTATATAGATTTCATTAGAATTCAAACGAATAATCTCCAAATCTCGTGCGCATTGCTCACAGATTCATGAAATCCGTAAGCTGATTTATATAAGGATTACAGAACGTACAAACATTGCAACGGGTTCAATACTCTAAAGTCTTAGTAGAAATATAGTGCAGGGTTATAGAATAATAATGTGGTATACAATCCCCCTGAAATTTGGTGTATGATCCTCCATCTGTGCATCTGACTTTCCTTTTTGATACCCAGGCAAGGTATACCAGTCCCAGGGGCTTTCCAGCCCCAGACGATTGCGGATTTTCCGACCGGCCTGAGTCCTAAGCAACCTATGCTATACTCCTTAAAGATCCTCGATAACTGTTACTTGCAATATGGACAGTATCGAATGTACCAGGGCGAGAAGTGTCCGGATTATTTCTCGAGGTCCTAGGATTAGTGTAGTAAAGATACCACTAAGGTGCATTTCATGGTCCATATATTTGAAACAATTGTACCTTCTAAAAATTTTGTTTGATCGCATTCTTAAGACGTTGAGGACATCCACGACTGTCTTCTCTATCTGCGAATCGTTTTTGGTGAGGACATAGACTCCAGATGTATACCCAACGAGAACGTATTTTAAGGCGTTCCCCGTTCTAGCCTGTATCTTAAGGCGAGTTCTTTAACCACTAACCACAGTGTTTATATTCTCTGTCCCTCTTCAAATCCCTCATTTCAAAGGATCATGCACCTAGCTATGATATAGCTAGGTATTCAGCTAATTAGCGTACGCTGGGAAATGTAAAAGAGGAGGCGGCGCCACCCTACAGCGAAGGAAGGCCTCGTAGCTAATGATCGAGTCTGAATACATCTCAAATTCAAAGTAATTGGTAATTCATAGTCCTAGATCCGTTGGAACGTACTTTTGGAATAAATTATAAAGATACGAAAAGAGGGAATCGATATTTAAATTGTAGTATCTAAAGCAATCGTCTATAAAGTATTATTAAATTTAAAAGAAGGAACTTCACTAAAATTCAATTCGTTCGATTCAAGACTGAAATCGATGAGAAGATGAATATAATTATATATTCTCTTCTGAATGATCTATTCAACGACAAGTCTTATAATTATAATCCATTCAACGTAGTTATTCAATTAAAACCACCTTCACTGTAGACACTCGTTAACCACTGATTCATAGAGAAGTTTTTAAAGTGAAGAATTTTTTAGAGCCACGCTGTTGTCAGACATGACTCAACATGAATGAGCAGGCTTGTCCGGGGCCACCTGTCTCACAGGAAATCGATGTGAAGCGACAGCTTAGTTGTCGCGTTTCATTCAGTAACTGAGATTGCTGGATGAACAAAACCACCCACCTCTTCCTATTCTTTTTCCTTCCCGCTCCGCTCCCGATTTGATTGGCCAATATATCTATGACCCAAGCGTTTTGGATGTTCTTGGGCGGCTGTGATCACCATCAGGTGACCTGTTTGCTCGGTTGCCTGACTTAAGCAATAAAAAAACCCTTCCAGAACCTTGGTAAACCCTATCACAAAACATTTCTTAATTTGGAACCGCCTAGCCCAACATCCTAAACTATTCATCGGAACATCAACTTTGTAACAATCGCTGAGCCTCAACGCCTCATATTTTATTCCCTACTATCATAAGCCATTTCATTTTACACCTACCCCCCTTGTCTTTGAGTATCTTTTCCATCGACAAGAAAATCGGATCTCGAATTTAGTATGAGCATGCCTGATTCTTTACACGAATAGGATTTTATTTATTGATACTGTAGGCTTACTTTGTAGGATTTGTATACTCTACTGCTTTAAGAATGAAACATAAGCTTGTTGTAGAAACTTTTGTTGCTAGGTTTAATGGCGAAAGCAGATGTATAATATTGCTTTTGTCGATTTATAAAAATATGTCACCTTAAAATGGAGATTCATGCTTCACTTCCTAATCTTGTTTGACAATGACCTTGGCGGTTTTACGTAGCTCAAAACGAATTTAAATATACCAACAATGACTTCTATTTTTTTATCACTTTTAAGCTATGTAATTGATTCCCCTCGAGGTAAGTCATCCATTATCAACTACAACAATTAGGCCATAGGTGTTTTTCCAGCCTCTCAAAATGGGAGAGGAATGGGAAAGAAGAAGGAGGAGAGAAAAAGAATATCGGACCTGCGGCAACCTTGAACGAAACACGAACGCCAAGCCCTACTAAAAACCTTGTCCTTTCATCAAATATTAGACAGTTCAAAAGAAAATATTTCACTGGCGAGTAAACAAAGGCTAATTTATGTTTAAATAAATCAATCCGTGCCGGCGTTAGTTTAAAAGTTAATCCAGTGTTAGTAACAGTCTGGCTTGTAGACGGAATACTAAACAGGGACGGCGGCCCATCTTCCCTCAATCCCAATTAATATTCAAAAGTATTGGAAAATTTTTCGAGGCGACACGCGCAACCAGCTCTTTATTGACGGAAAATATCGACAAAGATCCTTGAGCTGGATGTACATCATGATTATACGTCGGAAGAATTACAGTTTGACTCCTGAATACAATTTAGTGATCATTGGAAAGTATTACTGAATACTCACACTTACACTACATACCTAAACGCAAGCCTTTTTCCCAGAAGGGGTAGGCAGAGGCGCCATCAGGACACCCACATTTCGCCTTGTATGTTCCGTCCCATGATGTGATAGGGAGCGAGCCTATCGCCATATCGTGTACAAATTCCTAACACCGGACCTAAACGAATAAAAAAATCCATTATCACTTTGCTCGGCCCGGGATTCGATAAAAAGTTTATTTTTAGTCCACCAGGTAGCCTGATACGATTTGTTGACATCACATAACTTAGAATTCTTTCGAGACCGCTCAGTAACGCAGATTCCATCATGTATTTTCCTTCACCGCCAAAATCTCACGCAGTTAAGATTCCATATTAACGTCTAGATGAAGAAACATAAAGCATAAACTTCAAATCTTACCATTAACACCTACCTTGGGATTACAAGAGTCGTACACGAACGGGCTCAGCCTAATCCCGTAATAATGTTTCGTGTACTCGAAACGCAAAAATATTACGAAATACCGGCAACAAATCCTGGTGGCAATCGGGCTGTGTCAGTCAGGATTAATGGTAGAAATGAGGCTGTAAGTAATATTAACGTGACAAGGACATGGGTTTCGGCCTTTTACTGTGGGTCAACATGGGTACTTTCGATTTTGTGAAGTATGGAGTAGAATAATGTCAGTAAAAAAATAGTAAATTGCGCCTCATTATTCTCGCTTGTATGGACTATTTGTTGAAGTCCTGGGTTAGGCAATAGACTCTTTATCGGGTTTGTTGTTTGGATAATCACAATGCATGAAAATCACAATGCATGAAACACTTCACCCTTCTAGCTACGTTACTACATGCTACCCTTACCACCGGACGTCAGTGCAGAATACTGGTTTAAGAAACTCCAAGATTTATCCTACATTTATCTAAATTAAAAGCAAACATGCAGTACTGTTTGTCCCCACGTGGAATTAATTTACGCTTAGCATACAAAAGCGTGTTTTAAGAGGATAACGCGTTGTGACGAGCTGCAAAACGTATACTTACCCAAACTCATTACATTGTGCTTACACCACGTATGAATTACTACACGTGGAAATATAATATGGCTTGAAAAGTTTGTAAGTAATTAAAGGTGTAAGGAGTACCAATACTTTTTTAAGAGCAAAGTTGGGAGGCCCATACCCAGTGCTGATTAAATACATGGGTAGAAATTAGAATATTATAATGCCCCTTAGTGTATTGCCGTTTCTTATAGAATTCATAGAGATGAGCGAAATTTATGTTTGGTTCTCAGAAGCTGTGTTTTGTGGTGTGATTTTTGTCATTCCTCGGAATATATTTCAAGACTTAAATCATATCTCATATGTTAGCTGCTTAGACATAAATAGCTGAATTTTATACAAGGCTAAACAACATTTCCCTACGCCATCAGTATTAAAAAACAGTAAATGTAAATAGGACGAAGTTGGTGTCAGAACGTTGAAAGCACTCGGAAAACTCACAACTTTATTTAGAGTGCCGACTGTCCATTTGCAATATTGCAAGTTTCACTACTAAAATACGAGTATAGTCCGGCTCCTTAAATTGAAAACTTAAAACATTGCTCTATTGCGACAGCCTTCGTGGCGCAGTGGATTAGACGTCGGCTGTGAAACGAAAGGCTGCGGGCTCGATCCCCGCTCCGAGGCAAATGTTTGTATAACCACAAGTATTTGTTTCGGGTCTGGGTGTTTGTGAGATCGAAATGCCTAAATTCTCTTACATCGAACCAAAAGTCATGCAGAAATGAGAAGATGTAGGTGCGTACTGCGTAGCCAATACGTATTAATAAAAAATGTGTTGGATTTACGTTAGCCTCTACGTATTTGCCGATACCAACCCACGACACAAAATATAAGTTATTGTAAGGTCTGCGTGTGTGATTGCAAAGCGTAAGACCCTTTTAGCAGTGAGATAATCCTCTTGAATTTCGTTCTTAAGTGGCGTACGCTGGATTTTAACCGGCTAAAAACCTGTTGTTGGACTCCATCTATACTTTAACCCATACTCATAACTAAGGATTAGCTGCTCCATCTCCCATGTATGGTAATTCCACTGGCACCTACCAGTTAGACTTGACCTCTCATTCTTTTTTTTTATATTATAGAGGGTACGAGCATACAGTTCACCAGATGGTAAGTGGTCACCGCCGTCCTTGAACATCTGCAAAACCATAGGGCATGATGCGTTGCCGGCCTTAAAAGTGGAAATACGCTCTTTTAAATTTTAAAATGTGTTAGACATGCGCGCGATCTTACACCAAACAGGTCCATCTTAATTGGATATTCTTCTTTTACACAAAAACCAATTTTTTCCACAGCAAAGCCTTCAAGTTACCGCTAAAACAGTTACGCGATAATAATATCGACTAGTTTGGCTAATTTCCGATTTAGCTGACGCAACCGTCTGCAAAGCAATGTTCGATAAATCACCACAATTACTGAGAAATTCGGCGCGAAAGCGAACGACCTTACGCACACGCAGAAGTTATGTCGTTTGGGCATACTTATAATATTTTTTAGGGTTCTTTACTCATAGCCTTAATGTAATTTTTGTGGCGGCTCGTTTTTTAAACCTGGTATTTTTTTGTCACGATAACATACTAATTTTGTACTCCACTATATTACAGTACAATTCAATTAGAATACCCATCGGTTACTTGATTCTTTCTCACCAGTCGACGACACAATTTTAACCGGCCCGATCGAAAAAAAAAATGTGTGTGTGTATTAGTGTATACACGTAAGAAGTGAAACTTCTTTATGACATCATTTTTCGAAAAATGGTCTACTATAAATTTACAAATTTACAGAATTGGTAAAATAAAGCTAAATTAAATAAAGTTTAAGTTTAGGAGGGGGGAAATTTTTGAGGGAATTTGGGATTTCTATCGGGGCCAATTTGTAGCCCTCACCGAGACGGTTCCGAGGATACCAAGCTCGGTGGGTCCACGACCTTTATTGGCCGAGATAGGTTTAGGGGGGGTGAGGTAAAAATTTTAGGTGGGGGTAGGGGCGGGGGGGGGGGTTAGGTTTCGTGGGGAGGCTATTGGGCACCTTAAAATATTTTTGGGTGGGGAAAGTTGTGGAGGAGGAATTCGGGAATTCTGTTGGGGCAGGATTGTAGCCCTCACCGAGCCGGTTCCAATGAACCCAAGGTCGGTGGGTCTACGATGGATAATGCCGGAGATATGAGTAGGGGGGGTGAGGTAAAAATTTTAGGGTGAAGGTAAGCGGGGGGGGGGGAGGTTTCGTGGGGAGGCTATTGGGCACTGTTTTGGATTTAGGGTGGGGGAAGTCCAGAGGGGGGGTAAGGATCAAATTACAAAAAAGTGGGTGGGACTTAAAATTTTTGGTGGGGCTTGGAAACGGTTGGGGGTGTGGCTTACTGAAGTGGGTACAGAATGTGTTCTAATGGTATACACTGTATTATGTCCAAATGTGGGATGATACACTAGTGTGGGATTCGTACTAAATACAGTTACAATACACAGGATTACTACTAAGTATTACTAATTTACTAAATAAAAAGATGACGCGTAACGGAAGAACGTGACGTGTGACGCGTAACGCTAAATTTTTTCCAACCCCGATAAAGAAGTTTCACTTCAAAAATAGATGAACACAGGCTGATCCTGAAATGCGACAAACCTGCGTGATTTTCCAGTCAAATGAACGGTAGTCGCCAACCGGACAGATATGAATACCCCACCCCAACTACAGTGTCGCCGACAGCCTACATAAGAAACGCAACATCAAAGCTTTTTCACGTCAATCTTCTGTTGGTCACTACATACCACCATTTCTGTAGCTTTAACCATCAACTATAAGGCTCTGACAGTCAATATTCAAAAAAGGAACCTTTGTCAAATTAATTCCACTCAAATTTGAGCAATATTTTTAAAGCAACACCATGAACTTACAGATGTAGGCTGATAACGAATAGTAAAATAAATAATTTGATTGTATCGAGCAAGGTCAATGGTTCGAAACATTGCTTTTCATGTACTATAAATGTTTTTAGGTTATACTGCAAACACGCAATGAACACTAAAATGAAATATTTTATGTTCTAGTTTTAATATAGAACGCATTATTGTGTTACACCAACGCTATAAATCGAATCTAAAAACGTTGTTTAAAATAAGAATAGCAAAACATAATGCATAGTGTCTGTAGTGGACGCCCATAATATTGTTAATGGACGTCCAAACAAAGCAATAAGTGCATGACGTATCTTTATCCCCTGAACAAAGAAATCAGTACTTGTCGCCTTAGATTATCTAGTGTTGTCCTTAATCTGCGTGACAGCCACCTGGGTATTTTATCAGTACATATTTTTGCAGGAGATTGTTGCATTCAGATTGGTTCAACAGGTAGCCATGGAAATCTTTGGGAAGGACCTACATTCAGCAGTTGTCTTCCTGAGTTCGAAGAGAGAAAGGGTCGTTAGAGACACGGCCCGGCCACAACATCTAAAAAACGGGATGTGTCCTAGGAATCAAACTAGCGGGCGTCGTCTCGACAGTTCACATTAAAAATAATATAATAATTCAGCAATGTTTTTTCGTATTAGGATTTAACGTTGGACGTCACGGTCAGAGTATCACAGCAGTAAAATATTTACGAGCAGGCGCCCGCCTGGCGTCGACTCTCAGTGATAATTTTTAAAACCCTCCCTTATCAAACATGCCTAATAATTTAAGTACTTGTCAAATTTGCTGTGTAAAATATATACAAATGCTACAATATATATGCGAATAAAACCCAAAAGTTACCTAGTAATGAGCGTACTTGAGTCCTACCTTTTCGGACAAACGCCCGATACAAATTTTTATGCACCACAAAAACATTTGTCTTGGTGTGGGGTAGACTGTAGAAACCTCAGCCTCTCTTTTCATTGCCATTTTCTTACAGTTTGCCATTATGGTTGTCCAGCTAATCTTACTAAATATTTACTATTTTATTAAGCATGCTAAGGCTGTTCTTGATCACGAAGCTAATAAGGTATTGTCACAAATGATTAGTTTTATAATATTCTATCATAATTATTAATTTGAGTGTGTTCAACGGAGGAATTCCTGAAGTCAAAAATTATGATAATTTTTTGCTTCGACGCAGGATTGTACCCGCAGCCTCGTGTTTCGCGTGCCCTTTGGATAAAGTAGGTTTCTAATTGAACTGATTACACGGCACATAATAACGAGTTCATTGCAAAACGTCCCGCGTACACTGCCGGCAAACGCGACCGCCTTCCCACCGCTTTTATCTAATATTCATCGATCGCTAAAAGTCTTTATTTTATTGTAGAACTCGCAATTTCAAATTGTCTTCTTACGCTCATCATTTTTAATTGTGTATAGAATTAGAAAACTCTATTTTATCGCTTTTTTATTGAATCGGATTTGGTAAAGATTTTATCAGAACTAGAGGCCCGAGCCGGCGCGGCATCACGACTGGGTACAAATTACTTTACCAGCTCGCTCCCATCCCTCTTACTTCGATCCACTCCACACACCTCATAAACAAGTATAACAATACGTGAATATCTACTCTTTGAAATTTTGAAACATAAACAATTTACGAATCAAAAAATTCGAATATTTTATGCATCGTTCTTTAGAAAGTATCAAAGACACAAAATAAACAATATTTCCGCTGAAATATTTACAAGCGCATAACACTTAAAGTATATGAAGCATATAACTTCGTCAGAGTGCCTTCACACATCGATCGCTTCTTTGCGACCTTTCTCAAAATGTACCTAACATTTTAAGTGTAAAACACGAAATTCTTGCAACTCCATAGGACAAACTTTGTAATATTCTGTCCTCACTTTCTAAAACATATTTCAAAAGACGTAAAATAAAGTCGTTTTTTACCTCTAGAAGTTATGTTCCATTAGTTTCTAGATGGGACAAGCTTTAAATTAAGCTTTGAGCTTTCAGGCACGCGGTAGCATGAAACGTAAGATGTTAAGCTTATTTTATGTGCAAGCTCTATGGAGCTTTTTTGTTGACTATAAGTAATTGAAGGCTTATATAAAATGAGTACTATTTTTTACTAGCACAGCTAAGCTACTCTTATGATAAAAGTAATCTAGAGATGATTATCAATCGCCGCTCGGTACAATTAGTGAGAAATCTAAAATATGTTATTGCTATTGTATGAATAGTTACTATTCGACTTGTAACGAAAAGTATTATACGACTAGGCTTTGCCCGGGTGCAGATAGCTTTTGAGTCAAGTCCACATGAGCAACATATTATAGTTTTCGCAGCGCACGCGATGTAAAGAATATTTTAGGTATTTTTTACACCATGTGTACATTATTGGGGTTATCATAAAGATTTCTACTTTTTTTATTAAAATATATTTATGTCCCCCGGAGATAGTGTAACTTCCCAACAGTGAAAGAATTTTTCAAATCGGTTCTGTGGATTCGGAAATTATTCAATGCAAACAAACAAACAAATCTTTCCTCTATATAATATTAGTATAAATAATTTAGTATAGTATACAACCAGCCCATATGTTTAACACTTATTTCATTATACTAGGCAGCTGCTATCCCTGGCAGTGCGAAAGTCCATGAGCGGCGGTGACCGCTTACCATCGAGCCGGCCACCTACTCAGATATTTAAAACTAACTTGACGACCTACTCAGATTTTTTAAAAAATCTACATGTATACAGGTAACGGTTTGTGAGAAGAGGAAAAATTGCAGATATTTGTTAATTCATTGTTTCTTTTTAAATTCACTAGTAAATTAGATAGATTTCATAAGTTTGTTATTTTAGTTTGTTTGTTATTTAATTTGTGTAATTTTAAGTTAAAATATATGAAGGGTATTTATGATTTTGTTCTTTTCCCACTTCTGGTCTCTAAAATACATTGCATACATTGTTTATATATTCCCTTAATATTTCAAAACGTTTTGAAAGTAAAATAAAATATAACAAACTGCATGCATTTTAAAGCAAAATGGTTCAAAATTCTGTGCACTTCCCAAGAATACGTTCTGAAGAATTTTATATTAAAAAGGTTTTCGCTATTAGAAGAATGTGAAATAAATTGTCCTAAAAATATTATTTATGTTTTAAACAAGATAGCGCTACGATGTTTTCAACAACGTGCTGCTACGAAAATATTTTACTTTTGTGAAAAATAGAAGCAAATTTTCCATTGAAGCATATTACTGGTATATTTATGTTAGAAACAACTTTTGTTATTTAAAATTTCTTAGAACATAATATTTAGGAAGATACCTATAATACTATTTACGATACGACTATATTATCTTCAACCGCCCCCTATCACATCATGGGACGGAACGACGAAACACCTACTAAATTTCATCAAAATTGATTCCTTAGAGCGTGAAGAAGTAACAACACAAACTTTAGCAATTATAATATTAGTAAGATGGAATTGTTTCTATTGTAGGTATATAGTTGTTTATGTATATACAAATATATTTTTATTTTATTGTATATAATATGTCAATTTAGTGTATGTTTATAATGCATTTTATATTCCCGAGTATGTATTGTATTTATTATATTAGTTTTTCTTATAATTTCATAAAAACACCGTCTATTTAAAATGCTTGTCTCCTCCTCTTGCACGGTTGTCTGGAAGAGATCGCTTTTAGCGATAAGACCGCCGATTTTGAGCACTTAAATTTTTATGGTTTTAATTTAATTTTTTTTTGCTGTATGGTGTTTAAATAAAGTGTTTATTATTATTATTATAGTTGGCGATATTCACTATCACGCGAGATGTAAATAAAGAATAACAATATGTCGCATATACTCGGCCGCAAGTGTACAATAATTCCGTGTGCAATTTGCCCGTGTATCAAAATAATTAAGTACGAAGGGCGCCTGTGGAAACGTTTCTCGCCGCCACACCGCCACGGATAATTTGTTTTCTTGTACGTACGAAACTTATGTAAGACTTGTAAAAGATACTGGGAACAGTGTTATTTTACAAAAAAGAATTATTTCTTCGAATAAATATTTTTTTATGTGTAAAATAATGGTTCCTCAGTAATAGGCTTTAATAAAGTATAGCTACCAAAGTTAAGGTCGAAGAACAATCATTGGAAAAAAATCTTATTCAAATTTCCTGAAAACGTAATTAACTGCAAAACTGAACAACACGTTTAGAACCTGGCATTAGGTATTAGACGAAAAAAGTTCGTTTCCTTCGTCCTTTGGAGTCTTAAAACGAAATGTAAATAGGTAATTGAGCAAGTCAGATGTTAAGAAATATTATCTGAGTAACACTTCTCCCTGATGGGATGAAGATGGGATGAATAAGGATGCTTCTGATGAAGGATTGTAGTTTGTTTAGGCACTATAAAGAAAAATACCCATTTAAAGACATAAAAAAAATCCACTGAAAATAAAAGCATTTTTATAATATACCAGATTTTTGGAATTAAAGCCACGCTGTTGTCAGTTATGACTCAGCACGAATGGGCAGACTCGTCCGGGGTATCAGTCTCACAGGAGATCGAGGTGAAGTAACAGCTTTACCAGTGAGTGAAATTGCCAGATGCCCCTTCCCTCTTCCCAACCTTTTTCATTCGCGTCCCTCCAAACTTCATTAGCAACATATCTATGACCCAAGAGTTGTGGATGTTCCTGGGCGACAGTGCTCATTTACCATCAGGTCACCTGTTTGCCCATTTGCCGGACATATTGTATAAAAAACCAGATGTATTTCAAAATAATTAACACTACAATAAAACAGGAATTGGTCGTCAGTTGTCACTTCAGTCGTCAGTAGAGGGTTCTGTTCCAAAACATTCCTATTTCATATTACAAAGGCTCAAACAAAAGCCGTAAAAACGTTTACACTGTAAGCGAGCGACTCAAACTTTTGTTTTTCGTAAACAAATTCCTTTCAGCCTCCCAAGTTGGGGCGAGTTGCTCCTTTTCTTCATAAAGTTAAGTCTCAATGGATTGAAGTCAAACTTCGTAAAGTAAGCATTGGAACATTTTCTTTTTAATGTACGATGTTGCTTAATAAAGAAAACTCGCAATGAAAATAAAATTACAAATGTTTACAGTCACGTTCTTTTTCTATCATTAAGTTTGTAATAGCTCTGGGAATCCCAATTTTTCTTATTCTCTCGCCACCTTTAGTATTACGAAAATTAATTCGTACGATATTTTTGGAATTCATGAGAGTAACAAAGCAATGTAAGTATACTAAAAGATTCTATTTCGTATTTAGTACTACGCCTTTTTCCACGCATGGCGTTAAAACAAGTCATGCGCTATAGACAAAGTCATATTGGTTCATATCGGTGTATACCAACCCCCTTCAATCGTACTCTCGATTGTAGAGGAGGCCCATGGCATTAGGACGTATATGGGCTGATACAGATGCGGATGTAAACCAAAACTATATTCTCTAGTGCTACAGTTTGAGAACAGCTGCCCGCGGGCTGTGGTACGTAACAAAGCAAAATAAAACTGGCTATAAAAGGTAAGTGAAAGCCGTAGCGCTGGCTTCACGGCGGGGGCGTGGGTTAATTGTTTAATCTTTGAGAAGCGACGTGCATGCCCAATGCCTGTCGGCCATTCCCGTTTCATACCTCATACATTTTTTGTTTTATATTTTATTACGAATTGTGAATGTTTTGATTTAATTTTATTGATATCCACGTTTCTTTGTCGCAATGCAGAAGAGTTTTGGAATTAAATAATTAATATTTTAATCCATTGTTTATTATTTATTGGATTTATAAGGTAAAAACTTAGCAAAATTTTTATAGCCCAAGACAACGTCACGTCAACTTTTACCAGTATTGTTCAATTTATGAAAATAATCTTCATCGCTGAAGAAACGATTTTTCCCGTTGTACCTACATAAAAATGTATTCACCTAAAATATGTTCTATTGTTACAGACACACTGCTGTAGACGTGAGCAATGGAAGCAATAAGGAACACGAGAATGGAAGGTGGCAACCCTCGGAGAAGGGCGACAGGTAAGTCATATGAGTAATTACGCCATATATACACACGAGACAGGAGACACCCATTTAAGGTAATTGTAGGCACAATTTTTGCCTGACATTAGATTAAAGTATTTAAACTACTTTGGAAAAGACCTATCACATAAAAGCCTCAATTTTCCTCCATATTATACTACAGACCAAAGACAGAATATCTGACAGTTAATAATCTCTATATTGCCTCTATCTGAAAATGAAAATTGGAGACGTAAATTCTGTTTAGGATTGCAAAAAGGGAAACAAAAATATTGGAAGGAAAGTGTTTATGGGCGTCAAAAATATATATGTATATTATTAAATTGATAAATACACCCAACAGTCGCACATAGACCTGACCCCACACTAAGATCGAGTCTTGTGTCGTTGGTATCAGTAACTACGAGAGACTTTTTCGGTCTCACAAACACCCAGACCCGAAACATTTACCTGTGTATTACAAAAATATTTGTTTCGGAGCGGGGGTCGAACCCGCGACCTCGCGTTTTACAGTTTTTTTTTCTAACCAACTGCGCCACTGTGGCTGTAAAAACCAAATATAATTAATTATATTTGGGAGTATAAATTTGCAATGCCTGTAGTCTGTAAGCGACGTATTTTTTATTCTCATATTAGAAATATATTTTGTATAATTTCATTCTGGGTAGGAAGTAATTATAATTCAGGATTGAAACTCAAATATTTTCTTCTCATAGATATCGTGAGTATTCATCATACTAACTAGACCAGACGCGTCTATCGATGGATCAGCTAATGACTCGCGATCGGAGATAAAACCCTCAAGCTTCGATGAACGCGATAAGTTATTAGTTCCATCGAAAGGTCGTTGACTTTATACTCTTCTTGAAGATGCAGGAAAAATATTATAGGATCTAATCCATTCGAGATTTGTTACTCATCTATTGATTTGCTAAAAGTAAATGTACTGCTAAAAATTGCGTGGTGGCCTGTTGGAAACGGACCAGACGCGGCTGCCTACACGTTCACGGTGGTCGCGAGTTCAAATCCCAGGGCACACCTCTGACTTTTCGGAGTTATGTATGTATTGATAGTCAATCACCACGGACTTTAACGGTGAAGGAAAACATCGTGAGGAAAAATGCATACCGTAGCGATTTTAAAGAATTTATACGGTATGTAAGTCCGCCAACCCGCACTAGGCCAGCGTGGTGGACTATATGGCCTAACCACTCTCAATCGATTCTTTCGGTTGTAGAGTAGGCCCGTGCTCAGCAGTGGGACGTATATGGGCTGATACAAATGTACTCTAATTATAATTTTAACTATTTATTATAATTTTATCAAAACAAATCCTCTTCGCCTCTCCTATTTTCTATGCTAAGTACTCTAAAGAAGTGGTCAAATTTATTTCAGCTAACATATTTCTCAGCTCTGTGTCAATAAAGCGCAGGCATGGGTATGTAAATCATATCCCTTGGGACGATGCAAATATTCACACGATCCATTGGCTGCAGCGTCGGCCATCCACAAAGCGAGAGATGCAGATGTCACAAAAACATTTAACTACAGTTCTGGGGAGAATTTTCCTAGGTTGGTTCTATTGTGACTGCCTCGGTGGCGTAGTTGTACTACAGTACGACTACAAAGCTGAGGTCACGTGTTCAAATTCCGGGTCCGGCAAAGTGATATTGGGTTTTTCTATTCATTATCAGCCCGGTGTCAGGAATTTGTGCCCGATATGGCGATTGGCTCGCCCCTTATTACATCATGGGACGGAACATACAAGGCGAAATATGGGTGTCCTGGTGGCGTCTCTGCCTACCCCTTCTGGGATAAAGGCGTGAGTTTATGTATGTATGGTTCTACTGTCTGCTTCATGGATTTTAGTGGCAAAAGCTCTGCTGACTTTTGCTTACGGCATGCAGATCTTCATATTTAAGCAAGCAAAGAAGCTTTATAATGGTTTTTTAGATTTACGTAAATGTTACACGTTGAAATAAGAACTAATTTTACGGATTTTATCGGGGGTTTGGTTAAGTTTATAATTTTTTTAACTTTCCCACGTTTAGATTGTTTTACAGCCTTCGTGGTTGTACTCCCCGTGACTTATTGGTTTTTAAAAAAACATTTACTTACCGTGCATCGTAGAAAAGTCGTGAAAAGTATAAATTTCTTTAATTCGAAAACGACTATGAAAAGAAAAATATTTTTTGACCTCAACTTTAATCCTGTATAACAGCTACGAGATCATAAAAACGAAGGAAAAATCATTGTTTTATTTCAGCATTGTTTCTTTTCGCCGCCCGCTGAATTCTTCTAAATACATGTTGAAATTTCAAGGAAAGAATTCCCTAGTTTTTTTAAATCCTTTTACAGTCTGTTGAATTTTCTTTTTTGTGTAATCCTTCAAAGATTAAAACATTTGTACAAATAAGAGTGTATTTTCTTTGTTAATTCTGTTTTTAAAAATAATTCTTTGACATAAACATCCGGACTTGGACAAAAATTTGTATGCTACAGCGGACAGAAAATTTAATTTTGTCCAACGTACAGAAAAATCGTGTCAATATCAATATATGCACGTGTTACCAAAAGGTTTATTTGCAGTTGAGCCATTGCCAAAAAATAAATACATTTACAATTTTCTTCCTATCTATTCAACCTCAGGAAGTCCACGGCTGAACATAGGCCTCCCCCAATGATCTCCAAAACGACCTGTTGGAAGCGACCTTCTTTCTTCCTATACTTGAATGAAATAAAGAAGTTGATACAGTTACTACGTACTTGGCCCACGTAAGTGTTTTTTAACACGTGCCAAACTTGAAGGAACCCTTTATAATTCAATAGAACTTTTAGTTAAACTTTGTCGAGGGTATAATTTCCTTTTGTTTTATCTTCGAAAGTTGTTTTGTCGTTTCAGTATTTATGAGTTTGTTCTTTTGGAGTTTTAACTTCATATAATTTATCGATAGAAAAGACAACAGTAGAGTAGTACTAGTAGCCGTGGATAAGATTTAGGTTATCAATAAAAACATATCGGTATTTATTGAGGCGGCCATTTTGAACTTTTTAATTATGAATTCGACTGCTATGCATGGATTTTTTCTAGTATCTATTTTAGAATATTACCTTGAAATTTGTGTATGTAACAACAATATTATTTAAACTCTCGCATTATCTGATTCCCAGGACATTACATTATTAGTTGGATTACATATTTACTCTCAAGCTATTTTATATCGAAAACACGACCTCTGGGATTAGATAATTTCCTAAAAGAGTTAAGCGAGACAGGAAAGCGGTCGTAAAGCGCCAGGCTGAACATTTACGAGACAGCATAAAACTTGTATCGCGCCGACTACACGGAGTATAAGAACAGGTAAAGTACTATAAAAAGAAATAACTAAAAACTGTAAAAAGTATGATATCAAAATATAGTATTTAGAAATGAGAAAAGGTGGTTTTCATTAGTCGACACAATTATATAGCCAGCTGGAAACTGGATATACGTAAACTAATTCTGAAATGCGACTTACTTGTGTGGGGCCATGTGAGGGTTTCCTGCCATTAGGTACAAAGGTTTCTGAACGGATAATTATGTCCTAATGCGAGCTAAGGATCATCTGACGATAACCTCGTTACTTAAAGAAATGCAACAGCAGCGTTACTTCAGGTCTACGTTTGAGACATTGGTTACGCCCCGGTTGAGCCGGCCCAGTGGGTCGGTAGCTTTAAAAAGCTATACATAAATCTCTACGACTTTAATAATGAAGAATAGTAGTCAATTACTTCGACTAACCAGGACTTAATATATTGGCATAATATATTGTCTGAGACTGGAATTTATGGCCAATGCGACACACCAAAGACGCGAATCCGCAGGCCATGTCGGCAACTTTTTCTTGGCGGGCTAGTTGGCGGCTTTACTCATTGCAAGTAAAAAACGTTGGCGACGACATTACAACGGCTCGACATGGCACGGGAACATTTTTATGATGTTGTTGAGTGTCGCCGCGCAATTGAGCAGAGCACTATTTTTTTTATTCCGGTGAATGGCGAGACGAACTTGCCGTTCGCTTGATGGTAAGCGATACGACCGCTCATGGACAGTAGCAAAACCAAACAACACCATGATTTACAAAGCAATGCTTGGCATTACCCGGCGCTCGCCATCCTGAGATATAAGATGTTAAGTTTCAATATGTTCTGTAGTTACTCTGGCTACAATGTCCTTCAAACCGGAACACAACAGCGCATTTACTGCTGTTTGGCGGGAGAAATAGACATTGCGGTGGTACCTACCCAGCTTGTGTTGCCAACATGTCGGCGGGTAACACGTGCTTGTTGCTGACATCATTATTTTCTTGGAGACCGCCGGGTTGTGCGTGCTTTGGAGTGTAGTGCGTTTAACATAGATTCTAACTCGCTTGCTGTCACAATTAGAACATAAAAAAAGTCAATGAACTGTGAACGTCCATAGAGTTACCTCTACTCACTCCTTCGGTAATATAGGCGTAAGCATATTATAATTATAGTATGTTTCGAGCCACACAAGGGCTTAATTCGAAATTAACAGTAAGTTCACGTACAGAGTGACCTTTGAGGCGACGAATACGAATGTTCAAACTATTTTAATTACCCGGGGATTTACAGCTTTGGTGGCAGTTCGCTAATTACGATATTACTAAACTTCACGGGTTAGTATAGGAGTTTACCCTTTCAATGAGCAGATGTTAGGTATTATGTAGACCAGAGTGATCCAGGTTTTACTCATTACGTTGGCTAACTGCCGTACTCAGAAATTTAATGTCAATTAAATCATTACTAAGTGTAGATTTTCCAAAGAGAATCTATATTAAGGAACAATTTAATTGACATTAAACGTCTCTGAGTGCGGTCGTAAGAATTTTAAATAATAAATACACCCAACAGTCACATACATAGTCCTGACCCCACACTAAGATCGAGTCTTGTGTCATGTGTATCAGAAACTATAAGTGGCTTTTCGGTCTCAGGAACACCCAGACCCGAAACAAATATCTGTGGATGACATAAACATTTGTGTCGGTGTGGGCATCGAACCCGCGGCCTCTCTTTCCACAGCCGGCGTCTAACCAACTGTAGTTTTTTAAGGTTACATACTTCGAAAGGAAAAGCGGAACTATTTTAGGGTCCCTTCGCTGTCCCTTTGTTTCTGTCTATAACTTTTTTCTCTGAACGCACAGAAGTATAAAGTTGAATTGTATATTAGATACATACATTTCTTATGAATGAATTCTTATCCTTGAAGCAAAAATACAAGCCACTTGTAATAGCAATAAAAATACATGATCCACGTAAACATTTATTTGAATCTGGGTGTAAAAAAGTGATCTAAGAATCTAAGTGTTAACAGACTAAGAAATTTCTCGTAATTTCTTATAATCCACGAACGAGACTTGTATTACTGTGTGGTCACGACGTACATACGTAACTGTTTTGTGCATCTAATTTAATTATAAAAGCTCTCTTTTCCATGGTGGTAGGTCTCTCATATTAGGTGAGCGGCCGGGTATGTACCACCGCAATGTCTATTTCTCCCGCCAAACACCAGTGTTGTTTGGTTTTGCTACTGTCCATGAGCGGTCGTATCGCTTACCATTAGACGAGTGGCATTCTCGTGTCGCTATTCATTCCAATCAAAACAAATCTATTTTATGCAGCTCGACATTTCCCGGATAATCGTATTACAACAGGACCTAAATTTCATTACATGCGGTTAAACTGGCGAAATTACAACCAATCCCAATGACATTTAGCACAAAACCGTTCGGGTTAATGTTCCGCCGGATCGGTATTCACAACTAATTGGTGCCGAAATGCCGCTGCTACAAATATTTCTTAATTAACTGCGAAAACACGCGGAATATTTCTTATTAGACTGCACTGCGTCTAGAGGAGTTTATCGCTTTTCGACGTAATGAAAGTTGGAGAAATTTATTGTTTATTTATTTGTCGCAAAGTAAAGAAAGTCGCAAGGTGTAGGTTCCAAAAGCTCGGGAAAATTCTATGGAAAATATTTCCTTAGTGGACTTATGGCTAAGGGGTAAGATGATACGACAATAACATTTTGGTTTCAGCATTTTCAGTCAGGCGTAAATTGTACTTTTCTAATCAATAAGTTTATCCAAAATGTATCGGCTAACTACTGAAGAGGTCACAAACTTTGTTTAGTGCACTAGGTGTGGCAGTTTCAATCACCGCATGGAAAATATAACGTACACATGCCCAAAGAGAATATAAAACACTACGTTACACATGCCTATTAAATAAAAACCTTAAATAAAAACTCTCAACAAAACAATATATAAAATAAAACTAAATGAAACATATTCAATAGGTAAGTTGCGGATATCCGCGTCAGTTATCCTGTGGGATCGGGATGTAACCAGGGACATTGCGGTAGACACCCCGGGAACACGCGCATCGTGTCACCATGAGACGGGTATATCTCGGACTATATTCCCTTTACCGATAAGGACTATTTGAAACAGGAATGTAATTTCTTTTTTTTTTTTGCTAACGGATTATGCAATGATAATTGAAAAGGCTTTTTTGTCTTTGACGATTGTTAAATAAAAAAAATTCTACATCTTATGATTTTTTAAATTAAATATTTCAAAATTCAAATTCATCATCATCATCGAAACATTTAATAAAATATTATGAACTTACTTGAAATAAAAAAACCTGATAAATTTATTGATCTCATCAAAATTTCTGGCATCTTAACTAAAACTACATTTTCGTGTTTTAGAGATTAAATATAATTTCAGCCCCGACAATGAGCAAATCTGCTTAGCGAACAAGCCATAAAAATATTTTTCGAGACAAAATACAACCTCTGGGTTATAAAAGACCTTAGGTAGGGTATTAGTATTGCTATACTAATACCCGACCTAAGGCCTTCATGCAACCACCGTCCAAGCCGTATAGCCACCACCGTCGGCAATAATGTAAAACTCTTTATGGGAAGTTTTGCAAGTGTCTCGTGCTTCTAGTATCACCTCCATAATATACTGATGTTTTGCAAAAGCGGAATATTTTATCAATAAACATGAGATGACCTCTCGTCGGTAGATACTTCATATGGACTACACCACGCTTACCACCATGTATGTATATTGTTCTAAATCCAATATTTTATTTTATTTCCAACTCCTCTTATTAATTTAGCTTTATGATTGATTTCGTTGCGGGTTAAAGATAAGTTAGACATTCTTGGAGACTCGCTGAGCTTCAATACTCAGTGTCATTAAAATGCGTGCCACTGTTGATCCTGCCTTAGAATTGCAGTGGTGGATGTGAGAGCGGAACAGCCTCCATGTTCTTAATCAAACAATATTTCTAACATAATTTTAAGTTTTTCCTCGCTATATTAAACAACTGTTCACCCTACACTATACCGATAAAACCTTGTATTACCATCGAAATGCCGGCAATATTATGATTCAATACGGCTCGTTAAAACGCGGAGCTGTACCGCAGTGAAATCGTATGTAAAGCCTCTGGGTTATGTGTATCGATATGAGGGTTTCGGGGAATCTATACGCGGCCTTTATTAGCATACGCAGCTTATTTTGGTAAGTAAGGACTTGCTGTCCGTAGTTAAAGCCCACGCCCACGGAAACCAGACGAAAAGTATCAGATTTTCTGTTTTATTTCGTTTTGTGAGTGAGAATGCTGGAGACCCAAATACAGTGCATGATATTGAAAATTTCGGATACAATGCTGCGTGTTGTATTTTGGGTTCAGTCTATTTATATTCGGTTTTGAACAGACGGACATGATAGTATCGAACAAGATAAGAAAAGTCACTCTGCGTGAGTTTTTCGACTTGAAAAATCTCGTATGACAATAACCTAGCCCTCTCTCACATCTTACAACGCATAGCTCAGAGAACTATGCCACTAGAAATGTCTCTGTCTAATACCACGGTGATACCGCATAAGCTTATTAAGTGCCCCGGGGCATACACCAAACTTGTCCGGTTATTGACAACGTCTCAACTAATTAATCAAATAAACAGTTTGATAGTTACTAAACTCGGTACAATATGTGTTGGGAGTCGAAACTTCAGGATTATCCACCTCTTTAGATGTCCAAAACACACCACCTAAGTTTACCTTTAGTTTAGACACCTGCCCCAACTTCATATGAGGCCCGAAACTATGGATTTGAAGCTTGGTTTTACAGCATATATTACACATAAACTCACGGCTTTATCCCAGAAGGGGTAGGCAAAGATGCCACCGGAACACCTACATTTCGCCTTGTAAGTTCCGTCCTATGATGTGATAGGGCGAGCCTATCGCCATATCGGGCACAAATTCCTGACTCCGGGCTGATAATGAATAGAAAAACCCAATATCACTTTCCCCGGCCCGGGATTCGAACCCGAGAGCACAGCTTTATAATCGTAATCTCTTAATCTATGCCAATGATAAAACAGATGTAAAATTATTGAAAACCTAGTACGCTGTGTTTTATTCCATCCCCAAGTATAATGTAGCGAGCCTATTCCTGCAACAAGCGTAAATTCCGGTCCCAGGCAACGCATATTTGATTTTTAAAATTGAAAGTCACTCGTACGCAATCACCAAAAGTGAAATGGTTCTGGGAAACGAACCCTGGACTAAACTCACCTCATTACACACTAATACTTGAAGCGCCAGCTTTGCTTGCGTGTTTTGTTTGACGACTGACTCACATCGGCGACAGTTTATTACCCCTTTCCTTCTCCTGTCTTTATTTCCTTCCTTTTCCGCTTCTTATGAGGCCTGCACACAAGCGATCCAATCGTTTCTTTACGATCTTTTACTGTCCGCTAAACCAAGGCAATAAAGTGTACTCTAAACCCCCCGCTTTTTCCAGGTTATCAACCTACCCGGCGTCAGGCGACCGGTCCAGCCTGCTGCGCTGCCACGAGGCCAAGTCTGCGGAGTGCAGCCAGGGTTCTCCCCGGCCTCGCCGCGCACCACGAGAGTCCAGGAGGGTGTCGCTCGCCCAGGCGTCGGGCTACGTCCAGCTCAACCAGTATAGACTGCTGGAGCCTATTGGACAGGTAATTGAAGATTATAATAATACGAGACTGCCTCAGTGGCGTAGTTGTACTACGGTGCGATTACAAAGCTAAGGTCTCGGGTTCGAATCCCAGGTCGGGCAAAGTAATATTGGGTTTTTCTAGTCATCATTAGTCCGGAGGACTCTGGAGTCAAGTATTTGTGCCCGATATGGCGATAGGCTCGCCCCCTTTCACATTATGTGATGGAAAATACAAGGCGAAATGTGGATGTCCTGGTGACGCCTCTGCCTACCCCTTCTGGGATAAAGGCGTGAGTTTATGTATGTATGTATTAATACGAAATGAAATGAAATGAAATTCGTTTATTGGTCACGTAGGCAATTAAATAGCTCTTAAGACAAGTCAATACACATGGTGCTCATTCTCTATTTGCAAGATATTTGTAATATCTCTTTATTATACCACCAAATAAAATAGAATAATATTTTATAGGTATTTTATTTCATTCGCATGTTAGATAAAATTACATTTTACTTACAAGTAGAATTAATTATTGTAGGTTATTATACAAGACGGCGCGAGAATGCGTGGGTGGTGTTGCTAAATCAAGGCGTTACAATGACATCGCGTATTCATAAGCTTAAACTTCTGTCTTCGTCGAGTTGATGAATTGAATGACTAAACTTACTTAATAATGCTGTTTCTTGTTATATTGTGAAGAAACTATATCTATGCGTTGAATTTTATTCAAATAAATTTAATAGCAATATTTATTATATATTTGGGGACCCCTGATAATAGTGTAAGGCTCAACGCAGGTATGCCAATTATTGATAACTCACTAATTCTAGTATTTTCACACCTTTGTTTTTTGTGCAAATAAATAAGGTGTTTTTTATTATTATTAGTTTATAACAATGTTTTTATTATCCTCGAGTAGATATTGGTTTCGGATCTAGGTGGTTAAGACCGAAAAGTCTCTCGTAGTTTCTGATACCCATGACCCAAGACTTGGGATATTTCTGTAGAATAAAACTACTTTTTACGTAATTTAAATTTACATTTTTAACTTCCTGACGTTTCGATTGCTTTCCAGATTTCGTGGTCAACGTGAATAAATCCTCGACGTGAATAAATTGTTTAATTTCAATGTGTAACATTTGCGTAAATCTAAGAAACCTATCTTTCTGTGGGTTCAGAACTATGATGCATCTGTTCGGTGGATTTATTACAAAGAGTATACTCTCATAACTCACTATATGTGGCTATAATCATTAGTACAAATCACTATATGGCCAAATAGGAATATCCTGGCAACAATCATGATTAATACCCATATACGACCTCACCAAGCGACTAATTAATTCACCAGCCAATTAGACATGGCCAAATATTCTATATTCTAGCAGCGCCAACGAGCACACGTAAATGGTACGGCACACGTTAATGGTATATATTATCTGCTAATTGTAACGAGTACAGTAAAAATTCTCGTACGAACAGTAGTGTCGGGGTTAATATACCGGGTATATCAAGACTGCGACCGAAAACGAAGCCAGGTGGTAGTTTTAGTGGTTACAAACACGATGCAAATAAAATTTTTGCGAAAACAGTGATAGATATTTTTAGAACTTTTTAAAAATCATCGTGTTTGGGTGGTAAATATCTAGTTTTTGCGAAAATACTAATTTGAACCCATACGTACCATTGCGTGTTTAAAACTAAAGATTTGTACATCTTTATTTTAAGAAAACTATTTATATCTCACCCAAATACGACGATAAAAATTTCAAAGAAAAGAGTTGTCGATTTTTTTTGCGAAATTTTTACTTGCATTAAATCTGAAGTCACTGATACTACCACCTGGCTTCGTTTTCGGTCGCGGTCTTGATATACCCTGTATACGGCGCGATCTACACATTGTTAAATGACCTTGTCATAACTTTAGGATTTCATTTGGATCAAGTAAGCACTAGAATTTTGATAGTTTTGTTTTACTCTGACTAAAAGCGACTGTAATAATTGGGGCGGCATTAGCACTTTGCCATTCCTAAAATAAAGGTCTCCTGTCCCGCGATAAACCTATTTTTATGCAGTTTTTAACAGGCCAGCATAATTGCATCTACCCTCAATATAAAATACCTACATATTATGCAGGACAGTTCTTTTCTATCCC
Source organism: Deilephila porcellus (assembly GCA_905220455.2). Lineage (NCBI taxonomy): Eukaryota > Metazoa > Arthropoda > Insecta > Lepidoptera > Sphingidae > Deilephila > Deilephila porcellus. The sequence goes on from LR999991.1 coordinate 12,145,261, forward strand.
AATTATAAATTTACACATTGTGTTGACAATGCATAGATTTAGTACAAATAATAAACGGCGGCTGTGGAACGAGACCGCGGGTTCGATCCCCGCACCGAAACAAATATTTGTGTTATCCACAGGTATTTGTTTCGGGTCTGGGTGTTTGTGAGACCGAAAAAGTCTCCCGTAGTTTCTGACACAAGACTCGATCTTAATATGGGTCAGGACTTTGTATGTATAATAGGATATTTCTAAGTTTAGGATGTGAATAAGTGAAAATTAAACTCCACGCCACCTCTACGCAGAATGATTACATTAATTTGTATAATAGTCGACACAAGCGACATCCAGTAGCGAGGGGAGCATCCAGTTTTATATGCTTCAAGTATTTTCAGTTTTAGTGAAAAATAACGACTACGGTAGGAAACTCTTTAGGTAATTGGGTTTGCACTGCATGTTTTCAAAACTTGATTAACAGTTGAGAGTTACTGCAGACGCTTTGGCATGAATTCACTTTTATTTCACCGCGAACTTTTTACCCGAAAATAAATTCCGCTTTTAGCGTTTTATGAGTACTTACATGCTTCATACGTTTAGGAGAAACGATACTACAGATGACATGCTGGCAGACACTTTAATACACAGATTCACACGTACAACTTATAAAATTCTAATTTTAAGTCGGAGGTTAGGTAGGATTTTATATTTAAGCATTTCAGTTCGACAAAAAGCTATTGAATGAATGGTATAATTACGGCCCATAAGTCTCGATGGATATTTTCTTAAATAAATTAAAGCTGTTGGCAATATTTTTTCTTTGTTTCAGGGTTCATACGGTATCGTCAAGTTAGCATATAATGAAGAAGACGACACACATTATGTAAGTTTTACAGTTTTAAATTGTGATATATAATTTCTTTATCATGTGCACAAAATATTTCAAACAATTTTAGACTGAAGCAAGAAATAAATGTAGAATATGGTAATTATTTACTAAGTACACACCGCTATTTTACAAAAAAAAAAAAACTGAGGGTCTGTACATGTGTGAACCGTAAATCATGCCATTGTTCTGTGTTTGTAAGTTATAACAACGGACATCAAAAATGTTAGAAGTCGTATCAAAATATATCACAGAATGAGGAAAACAAAAATATTTGGAATTAAATAATTAATCTGACCGAATACCTTCTATCCTTAGGCGATGAAAATCCTCTCAAAACGCAAGCTAATGCGGCGCGCCGGTCTGTTCGGGCGCACTCCTCCGCGCAGACCAGGCCCTGGGCCGCCGCCAGACCCGCTGCAGAGGGTGTACAGAGAGATCGCCGTGCTCAAGAAACTCGACCATCCTAATGTTGTTAAGTTAGTTGAGGTTAGTGCTTCGAAACGGTAGAAACTTTGTTTTTTACAATTAGGATTAATTAAGCTGGCTAAAGTTTTTAAATAACTGGCTGGCTGAAATATTGTCTTTCTACGTGTAAGGTTATAGGTTGGAATCCTGCACAGTTACATTTATAATAACCTGTTGAAATTTGTCCGTATTACGTTATATGTCCGGTGTCCACGTAATCTTATATAAATGGCACCACGGTACAGGGAAGGGCTTAATGCTCTGATCACGTCAGGCAAAACTATTATTTATATCAATTACGATGTTACGCTACCCACTAGATGTTAATAATACTAGTCGGTGAATTTCATTGTAATTCAAACAATAACATGTACATTTTTGTACATTTTGACTCACAGTTTTTATCACGGTTATGGTATGATACAGGGCAGTGAGGACTCTTATTAATCCCCTACTATATATTGACCTCTCTCAAGTAATTCCATACCAACCTATAGGAAGCGGTCTACATTCATTCGCCTTAACTTGTTAAGGCCTTCGACTTTTAAGTTTCGAACAATTTGCTACTAGGTGCTGGACGACCCAGCAGAAGACCAGCTGTACCTGGTGTTCCAGCTGCTGGAAGGAGGCCCTGTGATCGACATCCCCACTGACAACCCCCTGAGCGAAGACCTGGCCAGGAGATACTTCAGAGACGCGCTGTTAGGTGTTGAGTATCGTGAGTAAAGCTTCAATTTAAAAGATTTTGTACCGATGATTTTTGTTTTTATTCGTCTTACTAAATGAATAATAAATTCAGAGAAGTACCTGGACATGTTCTTAGGTCCAGACGATGGTAATTTGAAGCTTAAGCATAGATTAGGATGGGACTCGTATTCTATTGACTTACAGTACTGTATACAATAGAGATGAAAACTTAAATCAGTCCAACATATAAATTATTTAGTATATTTTTTCCTGATGGCATGACTCTAAAGCAACACTATAAATAACAATATCTTGTAACATTTGATTTTTTTTACTTTTGCAGTAATTCGCATAAAAATTACCTTTTAAAAATAACTTCAGATAGTCTGAAGTCTGATATCTGAATGCTTCATATATTCCAACTAAATATAAATATTTTGTCCCACCGCTTGGAATACTGAGGCACTGTGTCTATAAAACTGAATTCAAGAAAATGCCTTGAAATCCTTTATCAGGATTTATATAAAATCAAATTGATCAAAAGCGGACTAGAAAAACAGTCCAACACAATAGCATCCGGCTAATTCCGCTCCGGCCGAAACGAAATTTTATTTATTATTGACACGTGACGCGTTCGGATCGGACGGACCGGCTTATCCGGATTTATTTATAGTGCAGGTCACTCGTCTAAACCGGTGGGAATCCGGTGGGGCCGGTGAAAAATAGAATTTATACGAAATTGAAGGAATGTTTGCTTTACAGATGAGATTTGTTTTGTTTCTATTTGCTGTTTGTATTTCGAATGGATTGGCGGTTTTAATTCATACCCGATCCCTTTCAAAATATTTTCTACAAAAGACTCTTTAAATGTCACGCTGAATCGATTTTTTCTCGTGTGGTTTTTGATCCAACAACCATTATGAAGAAGCGTGACGTTTGGTAGGTAATAGATTTTGAAATTCTAATGTATTTTGTTTAATATTCTGAAAATTTGACTCCACTTCTCGTATTACACAGCAGATACTATCTATCTTATTCTCCAAAGAATAAATATTATTTCAAATTACATATATTACTTTTTTTTAACAAATTAATAGACCAACTCAAATTCAATTGGAAAAACACATCATACGTAATATTTGGACTGAAAAACAACGAATACTTCTACGTAACACATTCGGGTAAATATTTTAATTAAACTAACGAGAGGGTTACTGGTTAGCTCACGAAGTTATTTAATTGGCGCGCTTTAAAATACTTGGAGTAAGCGAATATTATTGCTAACTAGGACATGTAACCATGCTGAAATACTTCATTATTTTTTTACTACCCTTGTATAATATCTACGTATTAATTTTAGTTATGAGCTTAAAAACAAGCCTGCAAAAATTCTATTACAAATTTTATTTATACTTTTAATACTTCGATTTTTTCTATTCTGAATTTTAAAGTCCCCAACCCAAGCATCTATCGAGGTGCAGTTGGTTAGTCGCCTGCTATGAAACGAAATGCCGCGGGATCGATCCTAAACGGGATATGTATTTTTGCGATTCAAAAGTGCTTATTTCGGGTCTGGGTGTTACTGAGACCGAAAAGTATATCGTAGTTTCTGATAACTACTACACAAGTATTGTCTTACTGTGGAGCTAGGACTACTAAGTGACTGTCCTGTATTTATTTATTTATTATCTACATAGGCTGAACCCGAAACGCGACACACTTATCTCAATAAAGGATTGTCTACAGTCGTATGCAGTGGTTGCTATCCAGCTACAAATAACCTACGAAAATATATTAAAATATTGAAATTTCAAGTTCCTGCGATACAGTCGCACCACCCAAGTGAATCCTATTTGTACTGTAGTTGTTTTAGAGACTCGACGTTAAACATAGTTTTACCACCCACATTACCATATTACGGATTAAATTCTTAAAAATATACAGGTTGTTTTGCTATTAACGACCTAGGTTTTTCCCTGTATAAGCTAGAGTCTATATTATAACACTGCGCCGACCTCAAGGACACGAATACATCTCGGGGATAGGAAGTCGCTGAGTCAGCACAAAAAACTAATAATATCGTGAATACCAATACAAAACTAACTGAGAATATCGAGGCGTTACTACGTGCCTGTAATGTTGTGTTCTCTGAGTCGTCATATTTAATAGTATATAGTGAGCAAACATCAAATAATAAATAGTTCAGTAGATCAATATCAGTAATGACGCAGTTTCATTTATACGCTAAAAGCTCTAACAAGGCCCTTTTATCCCCAGTACACTATCAGCGGATAGCTCACCGGGACATCAAACCTGCGAATCTGCTCCTGGGCGATGGCAGGGTCCAGGTGGCAGATCTGGGCGCGTGTGGTGAGCTGGCGGGGGCAGGCAGGCTCACAGGAGCTGTTGGGACCCCCGCCTTCCGCGCCCCTGAGGCTTCGGCGGGGACTGATAAATATAATGGAGAGGTAAGGAAGATCGTGAAATGATCATTATGTGCAGTTGTGTGATTTTACCAGACATGATTGATGATAGCAATGTTTGTATCGTCGAGGCTGTGAATAGAGTGATGTGGAAGGAGGATGTCAAACAAACAGACGCCTATTTGGAGAGAGAGAGGGACTTCAGATATAATCATAAGAATAATAATAATAAATTCACGATATTTAGGTTGCATTAAAAATATTGCCGTCATAATGTTTAGAAACAGTAATTGTTCATCTGTACATTATTAAATTAAAATTGTTTAACGTAATCTAGAATTTACGAGTAATTAAGCTTAATATCGGCTATTGTTTAAAAGTTAGTCTTTGGATTAATGAGCTCAGTATCAACCATCTTTCGCCAGGGGATATTCAATTTGAACTGTACTGTACACACAATTAGGTGTATTTTATTAAATTATTGGTGCAAATATAAGGAGAATCCTTTCACCCACCAGGCAGCCGACATCTGGTCCCTAGGAATAACTCTATACGCCATGGTAACTGGCCGGGTACCCTGGGTGGCGAACTCCTCGGTAGACCTGCAAAGGAAGGTGGTGAGCGAGCCGCTCTCCTACCCGGCGAGGCACCAGCCCTCCAAGGCGCTGAAGCTGCTGCTCAGCAAGATGCTGGACAAGGACCCTGAGACAAGGGCTACCTTGCAGGAGATTAAGGTGGGTTTGGTAATAGAGATTGTGTAGAAATTTAAATTGTGCAACAAAGGGGGAATTATTGTGATTATTTATATAAAAGCTTCCATACATGTTTGTTAACTGCTAAGACTATTTATCTATTTACTTAAATGTGTTCGCATTTAGAGGTTATTTTTCCGTAGGCCGTAGACTTCAAACAATTTAACTGTAGCTTCGAAACTTCATATAAGAAAGAGATTCCTTCAGATGATACAAGGCAATATGATGCCAAAAATAGTAATTAGGGTTTTATATTTGTACTAGCGGCCCGTCCCAGCTTCGCCTGGGTGCAGATATCTTTTGATTCCATTCCAGATCAGATAGATGTTATTTTTTATACACACTCTTGTAAACCTAAACCTCTTGAAACCTAAACTCGACCTAGCCATCCTACTGTCACTTTTTTTTCTAACTATGACCTATCCTCGTCAATCCCGTCATGTCCCGTGTGTCAAGTCACTTCCCGATCCGTCCCGTTCTTTCTGTTCATTATCCATCCTGTCTCATCCCGTGCCTTTACTTTTCATTCTATCCCATCAAATGAAATTTGTCAACTATCCAATCCTATCCCATCCCTCTCACTCTATTCTATCCCATGTAGTTCTATCCCCTCTATACCCAAATAGTGTGCCTTAAGATTTTTTTACATTAAAAACTTCAGCGATTGCGGATAAGGAAAATCGGATCAGTAATACGGACGCTTCAGCGATTTCGGTTTCCATACAACATGTCATTAAAATTATTGGTCGCCATTATTGTTCGTTTGTAATCAAGAGCTGAAATATAATTTTTCATAGAACAAACTTAAGGTTTTGGTTTTGGTTTAAAAATATAAAATGCTATTAAAACATAGGGGTTGATCGTTGAGGGTTGAAAATTTAGGGCTGTATGTATTTTTTAATGCTGCATCATAAAAAAATAACCACAAAAAAAATTGCCTTAAAAACAAAAAAAAAATTGGGGTGGACTACCCCTAACATTTAGGGGGATGAAAAATAGATGTTGGCCGATTCTCATAGATACCGGATAAGCACAAAAATTTTCATCAAAATCGGTCGAGCCGTTTCGGAGGAGTTCGATTACGCACCCCGTGACAGAAGAATTTTATATATTAGATTGTAACAAATAGTAAAGGATAAATAGCAATTCTAAGGTAAAATTATTCCAACAAATATCAATATATTTGTTGTTTAGGACGACGACTGGGTGACAGGCGGCGGCAAGGAGCCGCTACCCTCAGAACAGGAGAACTGTCGCCTGGTGGAGGTGACTGAAGAGGACATGGCTCGCGTCGTCACCTCCATCCCCAACCTGTCCACGCTCATACTCATCAAAACTATGCTCAAGAAACACAGCTTCCAGGTACTCAGATACTACTACTTGCCAATCTTTGAAACAAAATCTTGCTAAGGACCGAGGTGAGGAGAGGAGATTATCTATGACCTATAAATGCTTGACCACTGACCGACGAAAGGTTTACACGAAGCTATGCCGTCGTGTTTCGTTCGGTCATTCACACGATTGCTGACCCATTAGGTCTATTGGTCCTAATAAGGGTCTCCAATAATCTTACTCATCCACCGAAACTCTTGAGCAAAGCCATCGCTATACGTCGGTTTTCTATTAAACTTTAATGCCATTCCAATTGAGTTGGCACTTTTTTAAAATCGACGAAGGTAAGTACAGCATGGCTCTACCATTTTTTAGAACATATACACTATCTTCTGGAATTATACATTAGTGTACTCTTTCCGCACAGAACCCGTTCCTCCGCAGCAGAGAAGGCAGCACGGCGCGGCGGGAGTCTGGCAGCGGCAAGGGGGAGCCGGACAAGTCTCCCGCCGCCAGCAAGAGGGGGGGACTTGCCAGGGCTGGCAGGTCGCTCTCCGCGCCTGGCAACTATCTCACTGACAGGTACAGTGAGCCACCTTTAGAAAGAAAGAGAACACCTTTAGAAATATTTCAATTCAACAATATTAATTTTGTTTGTGAGACGAGTAAGCCTGTACCATCCCGCCGAAGAATAAAATAGTTACTGCACTATTTAATATTCACCTTTTTCTCCACAGACAAGCATCATTCGACCTCGCCTTAGAGTCGGTCCAAGAGCGCGATCAGACGCAAGAAGCGTCGAAGGAGAGAAGTGCGAAGACGACAGAAGCAGAAGAGCGGGGCGCGAAGCAGGGGGCGCGGTGATACCCCCGCGCGGCCCCTCGCGCCGCCCGCAGCGCCCCCTGGGAGGTTCGCATACACATACTGCTAGAGTTTGATTAGCGCCCGGTTTTCTGGTGAATAATAGGATATGTTTCACACATCCCTTGCCCCACGTGCATAAGGATAGTTGCAAGTTTTTACCCATGTCACTATAGATTGCCGGCTATTTATTTATCTACCTGGTATCATCCCTTTCAGGAAGAATCCTTTTAGTCAACTATGCTGGCCTATGTTGACAATATATCGCTTAATTGATATAATTGCAACGTTTTTACCTTGTGAACTGAGAGGTCCTAGGTTTATATCCGAGGTTGGCAAATATTGATTGAACTTGATGCGAAATGCTCGTATTGAAAAATGTGATCAACTCGCAATTGGATATAGTCTGAAAATTTTGATACCAGAAAGGAAATTTGAAGTCACTGTAGCACCAACCCCACGAAATATTAAAATAGAAGCAGATAATAAAATTAAGGGCAATATCTGTATAAATAATATGAATAATTAGAATAAATAACGTGTTATTCACCAGGAAAATTTACGAATTAGAATTCTCTCCAATTCTTATAAGCACGAATAAATTATAAAACTCTATTGCTATTAACAATTTAAAATAGCTTTTTGCCGAATTAACTTTAAACTCAATTTCACTTCAAATACTTACTGCACATATGACTTTATTACTACTGAAATATAATTTCAAATACAAAAAATGTCTCAAAGCATGTATATATTTTAAATGATATATTTATATTGACTACATTATTACTATTACAATTTATTGAAAATGTTGAAAACCCTGTTTGATTTATAGTTTTAGTTTTGACTATAAATTCTTTTTAATATAAAATTCATGAAAGATGAATAGTTTATTGGATATAAAAAAATATATTTTATGTACGAAAATTCTTAAAAACTTTATTAATTAAATATCTTCTATAATAAATCTTACTTATAAAATAGTTTTAACAACCAAACTTACAAGACAAAGTTACTTATATATGTAAAACATTTTAATTTTTTTTTGTTATTTTTAAGAAATTCCAAGTTACATAGTACTTATATGAAATGTGTTCGTACGGTAACATTTTGTCCTCGTAAGGTTTACCTAAGTCCCCTTATCCTTACAGATTAATAGATATATTTTTACAACAACTTGTAATATATATTAAGTTTATATTTAGCTCCATAATAGACCAAAGTGTAACGTTGATAAAACCATTGGAGTATTATAGAAGAGCAAACGTGAAATATTAAAATCGTAGTAGTCCAGTTTTTTATACAGATCACAATTAATAAATGGGTCGAAAAAATTACATAAGCGGGAACTATCACATAATACAAACGTGGAAATTATTACCATCTTACGATTTAAAAAACATTAACAAACCATTGAGTTACCTAATTCAAGAAAAGCTTGGTAAATCGCAAAAAAAATATTCTTATATTGAATCACAACATAATTGCGTTTGTTTGATATTATTAAAATTAATAATAAATACAAAAATAGAATACCTACGTAATGAAACAGAAAGTAAATCCTTCTTTTTTCATTTGCCAACGTAGTGTTTTTTTTTTTGTAAATACGCACACATTTTGTTTTTAATATTTGCTCTGTTATAATACTAAAATGGATAAAACCATTATGGATGATGGCATGATGCGGTGGTGAAATGAGCTGACCTGTGTAATAACAAAGAATACCTTATATGGCTTCAAGAATATGGACCACACAATTACACGCCTTGTTGGAACTTGATCGAAAATTGTGAAATCTTACGACATTGTAACCTTTAAAATGGCGTCTGTAAAATAAACAGAATTACGGTTTTTATTTAAGGGCGAAAGAGTATACAGGGTATATCAAGACTGCGACCGAAAACGAAGCCAGGTGGTAGTATTAGTGACTTCAGACACAATGCAATTAAAAATTACGCAAAAAAAATCGACAACTTTTTTTTTTAGTTTTTTACTTATCGTCGTATTTGGGTGATAAATACATAGTTTTCTTAAAATAATGATGTAGATCTCTTTATTTTTAAACACTCAATAGTACGTAAGGGTTTAAATTATTATTTTCGCAAAAACTAGGTATTTACCACCCAAACAAGACGATATTCAACAAATTCTAAAAAAATATCTGTCGCTGTTTTGGTGAAATTTTTATTTGCATCGTGTCTGTAACCACTAAAAGTCGTGTCTAAAACTAACTAAAACGCAGTCTTGATATACCCGGTATACTTTTTAGTATTCTTTTATCTCATTGATGAAAAATGTTGTCTGTTTCTAGTAAGCATCAGTGCACAGGCACTGTTGTATTAGAACTATGAATCCGACTATATTTTTTTGTAACTATATTTAACCAAGTTTTATAAGTTTCACCACCGCCTCATCTTTAATCGAAGTAATACATCTATAGAAGTAACTTGTATAGTCATTGAGGAATTATACTAGAACAGAAACTGCAAACAAATTCTTTGCGCGCATATCACACGCAAGGAATCAGAGAAGTGAGATGGAAAATGTATACATCTAAGTAAGAGTGACAGGGAAGGAAACGCTGCGGTACAGTACCCAATTATTTTTTAAATTTTCTTTGAAGTGACAGCTCTGGTATAATGCCTCAGTGTAGTGTTGTGATCCGACAGCTATAGATTTTTATACGGTATAAGATACTAGTCTTTACACTGTAAATATTTTACTTCTTTGGCATTTTCGATTATAGACTAAGATAAGCACTTTTTTATCTTTAGGGTTTGTTTTTAAGTTTTTTTTTAATATATGTTGGACGAATATTATTGAGCATTGATATGTTAAATATCTGACTTGAAGTGTATTTTGTGTTTGTAATTATATGAGAATTGCCTCAACCATGAACCCATGTTGTAATATCGTTATCGAAGTGTCCCACGTAACTAGCAAAATATCTCTAGTTGTAGCAAAAATAGCAAATACCACAAAGAAACCGTACAATGTTTGGCCTTGAGGCAATTTATGAAATTATGATTTCAAAAATACGAAATATATTTTTTGTGGTCATTATGACATTAAATGTAACATATTATATATTTTTTCTTTGTATTTTATGCCAATTGAACTAAAAATACCGATAACCTATCTAGACATATCTAGATCTTGAAGTTTTTTCTCAATTCTTGAATAACTTCGGTAAATGTTTATTGTTTGGTTGACAATTGTTTTTACTATAAAGGGAATATTCATAACAATTATACTTCATTGATAAAATTGCTCAATGCTTGTTTGACGATGCATTATTGTGAACGGCTTAAAAGAGGTTTTTAAAATAATATTTTTATTATATTACTAGGCTTTTTGAAAAATAATCGAACTAGACATACAATAGATTACGTAGAAATAATATTTTTGAAAAGCCTAGCTTAATTATACTGTAAGACTAAAATTTTATAATAATTGCACATAAATCACTAAGAAATTGCGCCCCCACATTTTTAAATTTTAGCTAAACCTGTAAATATTCGTATATATTTGATACGTTAAGTGAATGACCAATTTTGAATGTCAAATTAGATTTATTTACATTTTTTATAAACGAGCTTGCCGCTGCGTTTAATGTTTCGTTTTCTGTCCGGTGTAAAATATTGTAAAGGCAAAAAAAAAAACAGTATCATTTGTACAAAATCAAACGTGGGATGAAACGGGTAAAACAAAAATTTTATAGTATAAAAATAAATCCACGTCTTTTTAAATAAATATTTTTATATTAACAAAACGCACCACAAATGTATGTCAATTTTCTTTTTGTATTTTAATCTAGAAGCGCATAAATGTGAAATACATTTCTGTGTGTTTAATATTGAATGCAGCTACAAATGCGTTATTTCACCGGACAGGCACCGAAATGCTCTGGCCATTTGTTTAGAATAGGGTCGTCCATTCATCGGATCGTGTAAGTACTTAAGTTTCTTATAGCGAATAAACAAGATGCCCAAAGCTTAAGTTCTTATAAGTTTTCACGTTAAACTTGTATGCTGTGACGTCACTCTAAGAATTCAAATTCATTTTTAAATATAATACAGAAAGACTTGAAATTAGAAAAATAAATAGCGACTGTCCTAAATAATATTTACAAATATTACAATGCACATTTACACCAATGAAATAAATAAATTAATAGAGATTTTTGTAATTAAAAATACCAAACCACAAAATGGTACTAAATGTTATTTTATGAACAAATGGAATCGTCAATGGTTTCTTAAACATACGCGAATGTGACAAATTGTAATAAAACTAATTTTTGCGGATATTATCGCGGATTTGGTTCAATTTTTAAATTTTTTAACTTCCCGACGTTTAGATTAGTTTACAGCTTTCGTGGTCACGGGACGGCTCGCGATAAAATCCGTAAAAAATAGTTTTATTTCTATGGAATGGTCAATTTAATTAGCAGAAAACTTCATAGTATATTTTCAATAGCAACCTTAGAACAGTGAATTTTGGGAAACTGAGCTAGTTGTCATTTGAATTGTGCGTGAATAATAGTTTTTTTTTCGAGTGGTCACACATAATGTTTATGAAGGAGACTCCTCAATTTATCCTTTGCAAGCGAATGGTCCAAAAGTTGTTTGCCTTTGAATGTTGTGATAGATATTAGGTAAATAAATGCTTTTAAAATTAAATTTTAATGTAAATACAAAAGAAAATTTTAAAATATTAACTTTCAAATTTTAATATATAAAAATTTTTGAAGAATTACATAAGTTAAGGCATTTGGAGGTGGTCTAGGAGTCACAGAGATTGTTAAAAATCATAAGATTGGTTACGGACACTTATTCAATTATAAGTTTATATCGCACTGTCAATAGTTTTGTGCAAAATCGTCAATTCACAATCAATTGTTTTTATAAAACCATTGTAATATTAGAATTCGCACAATTATTTTAATGTTATTTTTACTTAATTTCATCCTTGTTGATTTTATGAAGATTTATTAAAATGATTGAATTATTTCTTGGTTTTATTCACCCACCTTTCACACTGCATAAAACAGTTATTAAAAAACAACATCAATTATATTACTTGTATATTAAAAAAAAAGGATTACATACTACAGATATAAATATCAGAAAATACATTATAATATGAATTTCAATGTACATCTGCCCTTCAATATACAGCAATGGGCAAATCTGATCCAACTTCTTAAATTTCTACGTCACTTCCATCTTTAGTGTTTTGAAGTTTTATGTTATTATCAAGGCCTACTTTAACCTCTTCAGCGTTGACATTAGATACACCAGGAACATTATCATTTTTCGAATAAGGAGAAGCAGTTACATAATTTACAACAGGATTAATAACTGGGGTATTCCCAATAGCATTTTGTAAGAATTGTCCATTATTTGGCACAAATACGTAATTTGGCCCCTGAGAACCAGGATTGGGTAAAAGTTTGGACGTGTCTACTTGCAATCCATTTTGTAAATTCGCTACTGGAACCAATACCTGCTGCCCATTGATGTTCATCAAAACGTATCCTTGGCTATTCAAAAGGTTCTGGCAAATAAGTGTCTGAGTATTTTGGCCCAATTGGTTCATTGCCTGTATGACGTAGTACGTGCATCCGTTATTGTCTCTGTATGAAGGCGTTTCTAAATTAGGCATGTTAGTTCCTTGAATTCCTAAATTCAAGCCAGTGTTTGGAAGATATAAGACACCGTTATTTTGTTGTCCATTTGGTAGAATAATTTGATTGTTAGGAAGTATTATTCCATTTTGAGCCTGAACGAAATCTTTCGCAGGGTTATATTTGACATTACCTTCAGGAATATTACCTTTCCCGTCCAATGGGAGAGTAGTTTCTGCTGGAACACGAATATTTGCTTCAGGCTCTCTTCTGGATGATATGGGATATGGAGGCCTCCTCGAGTTGTCGTGTGGTGCTTGTGTGACGTAACCATTATTGTTATATCCATTCCAAGGAGTATTTGGACGTTGATTTTGATTAACTTTTCCACCTCGGTGGGGATTCACGGGTTGATTGATCAATGAGTCTTGAGCTTCATATCCTGAACTAGAATCTTCACCACTTTGGTTTTGTCCTTCAGATTCCCTCAACCCTAAAACAGTGTGGCCTATCCCTCCTACTGTATTCACGCCTAAGCCTAAAATATCTCCCACGGTGTTCAGGATTCCTCTGTGTTTAGCATCACCTCCGAGCGGTAGAATACCTGATGTCAGTGCAGTTAAGTCTATTGGCAGTAGCTGGCTCCTTACACTCACTGCACAGAGCATAAACAGTAGGATCTGAAAATAAATTATAGTCTGAAGTTACATTAACGCATCAAATTAGTTAAATTGGTCTTCATTTATCTCAAGCTCTTTGAAAACGAAAACTGATTTGTCAAGAATTTAAACATTAACAATATTTACGCATTCAACAGAATTATAAGAAGTACTAAAAATGTAAAAAACTTTTTGTTCTATCAAATACACTGCACAGCTAGTAGCCTATCTCATTCGCATTACATGCAGTTGATCGTACTATTTGTCCCTAAAAAACAGGAATCTTAGAGAGTAGAGACACATTTTTATTCACAACAACACGGATATACCCTGGTGCAATCACAATTAATAACTGATTTTAGCTAATTCTAAGCAGAAACACTTTTACCTTATTGCACTATCAAATACGAAAAGAATAATTGTCTTTACCCTGCTAGTCATTCAACGTACATTAGCACTTAAAAATAAACATTCTAGTTTCATTATACTTAATAAGTGCAGAATATTTCAAAACTCACCCGTACACTCGCCATCCTGTTTGGAGTACAAATGAAGCTATCACCAAAACTAAATGTCTTCATAACTTTATAAAAACACAAGCATCACGTCATTGTTCGATAAGTAACAGCTGCTTAAACTATTTTTAATCACCGTGCCGATTAGAAAATCCATCTTCGTCAACTCTTTGGAAATAAGAATAGGTATGACACACATTCATTTATGGACTTCCGTTACTTTCAACCCGAGGAAAGTTTTCAATGAGTTCCTTGATGTTCAGTAGTCATATTTGGTTGCCTTAATGCTCATTTATCTATTCATTAACACAAAAACCTTTGTTCTGTTAGCGTAGACAGAAAGTAATAGACTGCCAAGTGATACAGTCCATGAATACTTCTTCTATTACAACAACGGCCATTAACCAGTCCAACCATGCACCAGTTCTTACTTGGCCCTTGATAAGCATTTCAATTTGGCAGTCAGTTTCCATTTCACAGTAGTGTTCCTTTCCCTATTTTAGTCTCTGGGGCATAATTTAAAACCTATGTGTCCCTTATACCATTGAATTTCGCTCTATTGACCATTTTACTCATCACAACGCTTCTATTTCTAGTCTTTCTTTCTTACTTTCGTTTAAAAGTATTTGTGTCGGGCTTCGGCTCTGTTATCTATCAGCTTGTCATTTTACTGCCACCGAAAGAAACTACAATGCTTTGGATGATAAGTTTCGTGCTGGCAAGAGTTCACTGGCAAGATCAAGATTTCCCCTAGTGGATATATGCTGGTTTGACACTCCTATCTAACTTTGACACTATGTGTGTGCTGCGCAGTATCGGAATGGATAAAAATCCCACACACAACGTTAATCACTTTTACTTAATTATTGATTGATTTTCAACTCAAATCGTACTATTGCTGGATGCCCATTGCCCAATACCTCTTCCCGCTCCCCTCGCGATTTGATAGGCCGATAACACATCTATGATCCAAGCGTTATGGATGTTTATGGGCTACAGTGACTTAGCATCAGGTGACCTGTCTACTAATTTCACAGACATGTTGTATAAAAATATCAAAATATTGCTATTATGTCGTCTGTTAAGTCTTAGGACTTGTTGTACGAGCCCCGATGCAAAATAGTTCGTCTAATATGGAAAGTAGTGCAAAGCTTAAAATATAGAAAGTAAATATTGGTAAAATGATTAAAAACGTTTAATAAAAAGTAAACCACAATTTAAGGAACATTTTGAAGTATATTTTAACGTAACTGAAATTCTTTCATGACTTTACATAACATAAAAAAATTAAGAAAATATTATAAAAAACATAACGCAAAAATAATAATGACTAAACATCCGTACGTCATCAAGGCATCTCGTTGAAAATCGGCTTTGCAGTGCTGCTCGAGGGGTGCTACAGCATATTAGCTGAATGAGAGATACCCTTGCTGGCACAATATTTATCTTTATTTATCCTATTTTATTAGTAATCCGTATTTCTTATAATTATTTTTTATTTTACCTTGATTGTTTCATACAATTTTATGATTTATTGTGCCAGTAAAAAATACATTCTTATTCTTATTCTAAAAATATCATCTTATTTCCTCTTCCAAAGAATCAGAAATCACATCTACCAAATCAGTTTATCTTTTATCAAGCCATTTGACACACTCAAGAAATGCATGTATATCTGCGGTGTAGAGCTAAACGCTAGGAAATGTGTCGAGAGTAATGCTCAGTTTATTGCAGCTCGCTTACACTTAGCTTATTCTCGGTGTGAGGTGCACTGAGGCAATTCTTTGCTGGAAACAGCTCTGATACGGTGCAGTTTGTGATCAAGAGGTTTTTAGATTTGAAATTTTACTTCGGAAAGAAGAGATTTTAAATTGTTTGTGTATTAAAATTCTTTTCCTTTTTGTAGAAAAACTCTGATAATCGAGGAAATGGCTAAGCTGATGTTAGGCGATTACCGTCCCCTATGAACAAATATTAGGTGTATTGCAGATCTCTTAAAACAGGAGAAGAAAGATAAGGAAAAGATACATAAATAATACAGTACATTGCTCTTTGATTAATTAATTTTTATTTCTTTATTTTTTATTAGCACCAACACTTACACACGGGTATTAATACAACAGTTTTATTTTAATAATAATACGGATATTCATAGTTATAATACGGATAAGCATAGTTATAATAAAACGAGCGCGGGCGGAAAGCTTCGAGTATTTCGTGGCCGATATCCTCCGCGGCGAAGACCCCGGCTCTCACCGCGTCCCCGATGGAGTGCAGGAGTCCGTGTCTCCCCAGAGGCATGAATCGACCCCCTATCGGAGGGATGACGTAGCAACAAACACTGGCGAGGTACAGCAGGACTAGCATCAACTGGAATCGTAAGAATTTGATTATCTGTAATTGATGACTCATTATCATCTTGGATTTGATAATAAATGTTGATTATTTACACACATACATATACATCACGCCTTTCGCCTTGTGTGTTCCGTCGCAAAATGTGATAGGGGAAGATGTGTGAGCCTATCGCCTTATAAGGCACAAATTCCTGACTCCGGGCTGATAATCAATAAAAAAATCCAACTTCACTTTGCCCGACCCAGGATTCGAATCCGAGACCTCTGCTTTGCAGTCGTACCGTAGTACAACTGCATCATCGAGACAGTCACAAATGTTTTGGATGTCGAAAAATATTTCACATTGAGTTTCTAAGGACCAGTTGCATAAACTAACTTTGACGATAAATTTAGCTTTGACAATGTCATCGGCATACATTTGAGATGTATTTGACATTGCTAATGTATGATTGACGTTTTCAAAGTCAAAGTTATGGGCAAAGTTGTTTGTTCAATTGGACCTAAGACATGGTGCCACTCTTTATGACTGCACAATTTGTTACTTTTTACATTGACGTTTTTTTCGTTAGAGTAAAATAACTAATTAAATCTATTTTTTTCGTTTTGTCAGTGGTAGTCTCTGTATAGATCGAGTACCTACTTCAAGAACTGTCCTGAATCAGGTGTTAGACAAATCCGACACATAATGATAGTAATAAAATTGTATAAAAATATTCTCCTTTCGTGTAAATATGAATGTCGCTGTATATTTTATCGTCAAGACACATTATTATTGAAATAAGGCAAATACTTCAAACTTCATCCACATATTTATAAACTATTTAAGTGACAAATAAGCACTGTACCTGTAGTTTGGCCACCATTTTGTATCTGATGAGAAGATGTTCAATTAAACACGTTATATATAGGGTCATTACGGAACTAAGTTTAATTACATCAGATAGGTACATTAATTAAGATAAGTTTTAAATGGGTGTTTGGGAAATTGAACCAAGTAAACTGTTATTCTGTCCGCCCGGATGCGGGATGGCGACAGGCGACCACCAAACACGATACAGGGAAAATCCTCATAATGAGACGCGTAAGTATGAGTTTCGAGTTCAGCCTATGTTGTAAATTAAATTTTAATTTATTTTATACAGGGTATATCAAGACTGCGACCGAAAACGAAGCCAGGTGATAGTATTAGTGACTTCAAACACAATGCAATTAAAAATTTCTTGTCTTGATATACCCGGTATATTACGATATTTTCAACCTGTAATAAAATGTGTTTGCCAGCGTCATAGTATTAAAGCTGAATTTTATGTATGTTGTTACGACTTGCCCAGTGGTTCGGGGGTGCAAGAATTCCGCCACGGTACCTCCTGCCTGTCGTAAGAGGCGACTTAAAGGGGCCATCGGGGTCGTTGGGCAAACTGCGGGGGCGGTGCGCCCTCACTCATAACGACCTCGAGACGTGTGATAGAGTGCATGGGTCAGACTCTATCGTGGACGCCCACAACATCTTAAACGGGCGTCGAAACTAGTAGTAAATGTGGGGCATTCAGACCCCCACTACGTAAGGACCAGCAACGGTTTTGTGCCGGGCGGTTACGCGGACGTATATCGGGGCGATTGTCGCCCTGAGATGTCCGGTGCCGCCCATAATGCGTGTGAAGGTCACCGAGAGGTTTTTAGTCAGTATGCTGGCGTAGGTTTTGTTAGGGTCCCAGCTCGACCACAATCCGCAATGTGGCGGGTTGGAAGGCCAGAGACACTGACATACCCCTTTCGGCCTCCCCCGGGGTACCGAAAGGGGAGCTTAATAGCTTTTCCACTTGGAAACAAAAAAAAAAAAGTTGTTACGACAACTATTATAATGTGTTTCCTTGCTACTAACTTGAACACTAGACGGGTCTTTCATCTTGCCAGACACATTAAATCTGATAACTTCCAAAGCCCCCACGTTCGAAACTTCATAATAGCTGATCGTGTGATGCCTGTGTCAGAGGAATGCGCAGACAAACTTTCAGCTTTTATTTAATTATCAGTCTGGCGGCCACAGGCTCTACGTCTAAAAACTCCACGACAAGGAAATTTATCAAAATTGGACTCTATATCAAAATTCTGAGACAAAGAAATATTAATATTCGCCTTAAATCAAAATTCCTAGATAAGGAAACTTATTGCAATTCACAAATAATCAAATTTATTACCATTCAAGATTAAGCAAATGTATTGAACATTAAAACTAAGGGAAGCTATTAAAATTAAAAAATAAGCAAATTTATTAAAATTCAAAAATAAGCAAAATTACTAAAATTCAAAAATAAGCAAATTTATTCAAATCACAAAATTCATTAAAATTCAAAGTAAACAAATTTATTTCAACATAAAAATTGAGATATTAAGAAATTTATCTAAATTCGACTTTATATCAAAATTCCGAAATAAGGAAATTTATCAAAAGCTGCATCTTCTCCTGAGCTACGTCACCCGAGCTGTGTCTTCTTAACGAGGTGTGTCATCCGAGCTATCTTCTCCATGAGCTATTTCACCCGAGCTATGACTTCCCCATGAGCTGTGTATTCCCCATGAGCTGTGTCATCCGAGCTGTGCCTTCTTTATAAAGTGTACCACCCGAGTCACTAATGGAGCTGTGTCTTTTCTATGACATGTGTCTTCTTCTTAAGCTGTGTCACCCAAGCAATTAGCAACTGGCAACCAACAACCATTACCTAGCAATCAGCTACTAGGAACCAGGAATTAGTTACCAGCATCTAGAAACCCACAACCATTAATCAGTAAGTGACTAGCAACCAGCAATTAGCAACTATTAACCAGCATCTAGCAACTAGCTAGCAACCAGCAAAGCAGCAACTGACAACTAACAAACCAGCAGCTGACAACGAGCAAGTAGCAACTGATAACTAGCAAATAGCAATTGGCATACTTTATAAGGAAACTCATGAAAATTCAACGTTATATCAAAATTCGAACACAAGAAAATGTGTTAAATTAAGAATATTTATGAAAAATCTTATAAAAAGAAGCTTATTAACAATTCAACTTTTTATTAATAAGTACGATGCAAGGCAACTTATTAAAATTCCACTTTATATCAAAATTTCGTTATAGGGAAATTTATTAAAATTCTACTCTATATCAAAATTCTGTCGTTTTGACACCCTCCGTGGCGCAGTTGGTTAGACGCCGGCTGTGAAACGAGAGGCCGCGGGTTCGATTCCCGCAATGAAACAAATATTTGTGTGAACCACAGGTATTTGTTTCGAGTCTATGTGTTTGTGAGACCGAAAAGTCTCTCGTATGTGTCTCGTATGTCTCTCTGTGGGTATCAGAAACTGATACCCACGACACAAGACTCGATCTTAGTGTGGAGTCAGGACTATGTATGTGACTGTTGAGTGGATATAAAAAAAAATGAAACATCAAAATTTCAATATATTTTTTTTTTTAATTCCGATATAAAGAAAATCATTAAAACTTTTTTTTAGCAGTATCTAAAAAACATTTATATCAAATATAATTTATAAAAGTCTTTATGAAAATTCCGTTGTAGGTAATAAAACTTATTAAAATACAAACTTTTTACTTAAAATTGTGATGTAAAGATTTTTTTACTAGTTTTTTTTTAAGTTAGGAAAACCAACTTTACCTATATCATATGAAAATTCCGATGTCAGTAAACTGATTTAATAGTTATTCTATCAATTCGATTTTATCTTAAGGTAAATGTAGCCAGAATAACTACTGGACATAATGAGACTTATGACATCTTATGTCTCAGAATGGCGAGCGTAGTGGAATGCCCAGCATTGCTTTGCAATTCATGGTGTTGTTTGGTTTTGCTACTGTCTATGAACGGTCGTATCGATACCATCAGGCGGCTGGCATTGCAATAAAAATATATATACTTATAAAATAATATTTAAATATTTATCAAATTTCTGATACTTATAAGCAAACTTATGAAAATTTGAAAATTCCTACCGAATAAAACTTACACAATATATCAAACATTTACAGAATTCCAAAAACAAAAAAAATGAATTGAAATAAAACTATTTTTACGGATTTTATCGCGATTTGGTTTAATTTTTACATTTTTTAACTTCCCGACGTTTCGATTGCTTTTCAGCTTTCGTGGTCACGGGGCGGACTGAGGTATTAGTCATCCGCTCTGTGACTGTTACAATTAAACAGTTTAATTGTAACATTCGCGTAAATCTAAGAAACCATTATAAAAAAAAATGAAACTACACTATTTTCAATCCGTCTATATTTCGTTTAACGCTTCAACACCGCGGTGTCGACTTTGTAATGTACTGATCTGCGCAACCTCGGGAGTACGTTGAACACATCGAGGACATTGTGGCCGACGTCCTCAGCGACCCTCACGCCAACCCTCACTCCCTTGCCGACGCCGTGCAGCAGGTCATGGGGGTTCAGGAGTGAGAGTGGCTCGGAAAGAGGCCCGTCCCGGAGGAGACCGCAGCTCGCGCTGGCGATGCAGATGAAGGCGAGGGTTATCTGAAAGTCAAAGACACATGTTTTGTAATTTATCAGACACAAAGAGACCACTGCTGAATATCTGGCGTGCATCCAGCAACTTCCTAATTTTATGTGCATACATTCATACATAAACTCCCGCCTTTATCCCAGAAGGGGTAAGCAAAGGCTCCACCAGGACACCCACATTTCGCCTTGTAGGTATGTTCCGTCCCATGATGTGATAGGGGGCGAGCCTATCGCCATATCGGGCACAAATTCCTGACCCCGAGTTGATAATGAATAGAAAAACCCAATATCACTTTGCTCGACCCGGGATCCAAACCTGAGACCTCAACTTTGTAGTCGTACTGTAGTACAACTACGCCACCGAGGCAGTCATTTTTATTTGATAATGGTATAAAGACACTAAAAAGAACCCATGAAGCAAGCAAGTGGCACGGCTGAAATTAAATAAGTAGCCACCGGTGAGAAACGGTTACCTTTATATTTGGAGTGTTATAGCCATCTGGACTATAGACAGTGATTGTCAATGGTTATAAGGTCGCACATTATTATACCATTTTAGGAGAAAAGTAAGCCCCGCTAACACTAGGAACCTCTGTGGAAGTACCCAATTATGGAACATAATAAGAAAATATATGATATAGAAATAATATTTACCAGTACTTTAGCCGACATCTTGATTGATACACAAATGTCGACGCATAGTATATTTATACTAAAATTATAATGATTATTTAAAACAATCACAGAGTTCACTCGATAACAAAACGGTTAAATAGGTTTTAATTGCACCTAAAATTTAGAATTCGATTATAAAACGATTACTTATATAAAATTGTTGGCAAGATAACAACTGAAGTTAATATCATCCATATTGCCTATACAGCCTCCGTGGCGCAGTTCGTCAGACGCCGGCTGTGAAACGTGAGGCTGTGGGTTCCATCCCCGCACCGAAATAAATATATGTGTCATCCACGGGTATTGGTTTCGGGTCTGGGTGTTTATGAGACCGAAAGTCTCCCGTAGTTCCTGATACCCACGACACAAGACTAGATCTTAGTGTGGGGTCAGGACTATGTATGTGAATATTGGGTGTATTTCTTTATTTATTTATATTGTATGTTCAAAAGGGTAGACAGAAATACATTTATTTATTTTTTAATAGTAGAGCCTAGTAGGTTAAATTACGTTAACAAAAATGATTGTGTTACTCTTTCAAGAAAAATACTTAATGTAATAGCTGACGTTCCTCTCGATGGGTAAGATTATCGCAGATTTAAAAGTTGGTGGTATTCGTACTTGCTCAGATAGCAATCAAATTACACGAAAATGGGATATCAAGGTGTTCGTTATTCACGGGCTATTTATTTGGACGGCATTGCGCTTACCATGAGGATACCTATAAAATGACCTATCTAAACAGAAATCATATAAAAAACCTGTGAATCGCACCCAGGACCTCCACAACTCAACCAAGCTGCCACTAAGGCAACATAAATGTTAGTATGTTCGTTATAAATGTAAAAAGGCGAGTAATGGGGGCGAGTGTCACGTGACTGGCGGCCATGTTGATTTCCCGCGGGGCCATGCAGTGTACACAGCACGGGAATGTGACGCGTCCTGAGGGCCCGGAAACCGCCGCTGCGTTTTATATCTCTAGTTCTACACACTGACGTACATACATCATGTATCGAAGCGAGAAACTCTCCCCGTTTAAATGGGACATTACCGTTAGTTTCAAGCCAGCGGTTATTATTGTGTAGACCGGCAAGAAGCAGCCAACGCCCGCTCGTAGATAATCTTTTTAAATTGCACTCTCAGCAGCAGGAGAATTATAGTTAGGTGCTTAGTCGTACTAGAACATAAAACAGGATCCCTACTGTTACTTTACTAGTTATCAAGCTACGTATAACCGTCTTTCAGTCTCCAAAACAGCACTGACAAACAAAACGTGCGGTGCACTCGCCGTGCTAGATAATAAACCCAGTTTCATCTGTTAGCCGAACGTAAACCTTATTTGCGCACAAAATAAACTCGTGCCACTCCAAACGCGCCGAGTGCGCTGAAATATTCAGCTGCCGTGAGGAAACGACGGAAAATTACTCTAGGCATATTTTCCTTGAGAAAAACGCTGGTTTGCTTTCCTTAAGGCGGTCTCCAAATTGTGCGGTTTTGGCAGCCTGTCTTTATGTGATTTACAAGCGCCTGATGTTTTATTATTTTTTGGTGTAAGAAAGTTGCTCGGAGAATATAAAAGGTTGTATCCTTGTTGTACGCGCTAATTGGCGTATTTTCTACCGGATATTAAATGTTCTTTATTTTATATTTATACAATTGATATGAGAATGCCTGGATCCCCGAAAAATATTTGCTCGATTTCTACAGTATTGCAGCTTTGCCAGTCTCTCTTATTCATCAATAATGGCTTTAAGTCCAGTCATCTTAGTCAAAATTAGGTAAGTATCTTGGAAGTTGAGATACCTATGTATCGACTAGTATAAACTTGTATTTTGACATCCTACAAGTTGTCTCAAAACCTACATACGGTAGGGTGTCCGCGATTATTAAAATCTAAAAGTCAAAAAATCACATATCTCGTATCCTATTATGGGTTTTTCTCTATTTTTTATACTTATCAATATTGTAGAGGATTAAATTGCCTACAACTTTTCTTAAAAAAGAATTGTTATATATTGAATCGTTTTCGAGATAGAGGGCGGGGAGGACGCGGTTGGAGCATCATTTAAGATCAACCGGTGAAAAACACGCCATATAAAGTTTATTAATTATAATGAACAAATCCCTATATTTCCCGCTCCTCTCCAGATTTATGAAGGGTCGGTAGCACATCTAGGATCCAAGCGTTATGGATGTTCATGGGCGGCAGTGAACGCTTACCATCTTCGGACGATCTGTTTGCTCGTTTGCCGGACCTATGTGTGGCGGTAGCAACTCACTAACTTAGATTTAGGTTTTTTTTTATTTTATTTATTTGCTGCAACAGCTTGAATACAAAAATGGACGACGCCAATTACAGGTTTTCACGGATATAATAATAGTATAAATCAACTGTATGTTGTCAACACATTCAATTATAAATTTATTATAATTTATTTGCTAATTATTTCTAATTATTTTTAAATTGACTTCAACATATATTTTTATATAAAGAAATGACTGGAGACTAATTTGACTTTAGGAAATAGAAACACAGTAGAAAACGATTCATAATTGTTTGTATATCTCATCTTTCGTTCGTTAATCTACAGTCTCGTTGCGGGCAATCTTAGATTCAAACACCCAATATCTTTGTTATTAATATGCAAATATTATGAAGGCCTCCGATTACTATAGAAATCATTATATTTGTATAATATATTTTTTAACTACTTCTTTGGTATACGAAGAAGCCATCTACTGTTAGAAATGTTATTTGATGCGCAAACATACATAAATACATAAACTCACGCATTTTTCCTAGAAGGGTTAGACAGCGGTGCAACCAGGGCACCCACGTTTCGCCTTGTATTTTCCGTCCCACAGGGGTCGAGCCTATCGCCATATCGGGCACAAATTACTGACTTCGGGCTGATATTGAACAAAAATCCAATATCACTTTGCCCGACCCGGGACTCTAACCCGAGACCTCAGCTTTGCAATCATACCTTAGTACAACTGCGCCACCGAGGCAGTTGGAGGCAGCGGAAACATTGATTTGAAAACAAACTAATTCATGGTCCAGTCTGCACAATTAGAAGCATTTAATAGAATGGTATAGTTTTATTTCCATAAATTATTCTATATTACACAATTTACTTAGCACAAAGGACCCTGCGCTCTTCATAAGGCACGCAAGTCTGTTGGCCGAGCAGGTAGCTCCACAAACCAGTCTTGATATTCCTTCCTCCACCAGATTCCAAAAGCATATTCATAATATTATCGTTTAATCCGCCGTCACCAGGCACCATCGATCTCCTATTCTGAATAAAGGCGGTTGGGTTCGAAGACTGCTCTTTCAACATGATTTGCATAATCTGAAGCAGTTTATTCACGTCGATGCCAGCACTACTGTCCCCACCCAAATTAAGGTAGTTTTCGGCAAAACTGTTAGCGATATTTGGTATTTTCTTAAGAACTTCTATTAGGTTCAACGGATTGTCGATACGGGTGCCTGGTGCCAAAATTTCGAGAAGTTCTGGTTGTTTACTCATAATTTGAAGCAAAACATTCAACAGGTTTGATTGGCTCGATATGTGCCCAGGGTTTTGCTGGTTTGTTAAGAGCGTCATCAAAAGTTGTATAAATTTGTTTTCATTGTTCTGTGGTATGGCCACCCTGCCTGAAGCGTTCCCTTCACGCATAAGTTCAATCAAAATTTGCAATAATTTGGTAGGATTGTTTTCGTACTGACTTCTATCCACAACATGCTCCAATCCAAGCTTTTTACCCAGAAGGTCAATTATAATACGCAGCAAATTAGTGGGGTTGTGCTTTTCCCTGTAAATGTTTTCTTCAGTCCCATATCCTGGCTTGATGTTCAACAATTGTAGCAAGAGTTTAATCGGGTCGAAATCAGATTCATCAGGTTTCATCATGTTTATATCGCCATTACCATATGGTCTTTGGCCTAAGATCTGCAGCATGGGACCCAAGTCATTTATAGAAGGTGGAATGGCGGGGCCAATAGGAGCAGGCGTTGTCAGACCACGGAGACCGTTCACATCTTGATAAGGGACAGTCCGAATAAAGTTACCATTTTGTTCAGGATAGTAAAGTCCTAAGCTGCTCAAAATGGACATGATTGCGTAGTAACTATCCGCCAAGTAAATAGGAAAGGAGTCAAAACAACGAAAATTCGATGAAAGGAACCCGAGTTTGCCAGATGGTAAGTATCCGTTAATAGGTTGCAATCCCGCATTAAGAGCAGGGTTCGGCTGTCCATATACTAACAGTACTACATAACTTGGAGTGCCGTTTTGTGGGAGTAAATGGAGGTGAGTTAGAGGAATAAATTTCCCCTGGCCTCCAGCTTGCAGGACGTAAACGAACCCTGGTCTCCCCTTGAGGACGTTCAACAGCTGAATTAAAGTCATACCACCGTACTGCAATGGCAAGTTCTTGAGATCAATGATGATAATACTATGATTTGCGCTGCAACTAGACCCATCACCTAATATAGGCCTGTTCGGGGGATAAAATGGTTGTAAGGGCTCCTGAGGAGGATATAATGGTTGCTGGGGTTGTTGTGGTGGGTAAATTGGCTCTAGTGGCGTTGGATAAAATGTTTCCTGTGGTGTGGGATAATAAGGCTGCGGCAGTTGTTGTGGTGGGTAAATTGGCTGCTGGGGCTGTTGCGGGTAAGTTGGCTCTTCGGGTATAAGTGGTGGAGGTTGCGGCTGCCGGGATGGATAATAAGGTTGCCGTGGTGGTTGCGGAGGATATACAGGTTGTGGGGGACATGGATACACTGGCTCCTGTGGTGTTGGGTAAATTGGTTGTTGCGGTAGGTGAGTTGGGTTCCCGTGTGGAGGATATAGAGGTTGCTGAGGATAATTAGGATAAATTGGGTCACGTGACACAGGGTAAACTGGTTGCTGAGGATATACCGGTTGCTGCGGCTGATTCGGCAGATAACCTGGAACCTTATGTGGTGGATAACCAGGTTGTTTATGATAATTAGGGTTGGCTGGGTCCTGTGGATTTACAAACTCTTGCTCTGGAGGATCTACAGAATCCGGATCACGTGGGACCCTTTCAGAACTTATTGTAGTTGCAATCTCTGTGGTAGAAGGGACATCTTCCACGGGCTCTGGATTCTCGTTTACAGGGTTCTTAGGGAAGTTCGCCAAGTTATCTATCTCGTTGATAACATCATGAACTGGTTTAGGTCTTCCGTTAGTTGAGTCAAGTGTTTCTGCAGGTCCTGGAATGTTGTAATCGGAGTTTCCGCTGACATCCCTCGCTGGTGGCTTGGATCCAGGTTCATTTATAACTTCATCGCTATCGATACCAAAGACGCCGTTTACAATCGATGTGATCGGGTTGGTGCCTCGCGAGTATTTGGACCTGCTTTCAGCCACTGCTACGATGCATACCGCGAATAAAAACACCTAGAAAAACTAAATTTATTAATATCTATTTTAGTACTTATCTATGAACGCAATTCAAAACATCTAATAAACTGTGAATCGGTGAACAAATAATTAATAAAACACCGAAAGACTGGTATTTTTTCAAATATCATATCACTTTAATAATGCTGATCTCATTACTTCTTCCAAAAACGCTAACCAATATCGAATATTTAAATTTATTGCAATTTAAAAGAAAGTGTAAAAGACTATTTAACAGCGTTGTGATTAGTCTCAATATTTTTTTTTTTAAATACCTCCCAAATTATACAAAATAGGAAGATTGAAGTTAAACAATATTCAGAGTTCAGTAAATTCCGTATTTTATTTATTTTATTTTTATTTATTTTCTTTATTAGGGAAAAAAAAACGTTATTACAATCAATATAATATGTATGTAGTATGCACGTACCTGTGTGAATGTGGCCATGTTCGTGTGTCATGTGAGACAAAACCGCAGCTGTGGTGGCTTTAAATAGTGATAACACCACATACATCAGTTGTTATCACTACAAAATGTCTCTATCGATATTCAATAAGCATTAGCACCAT
Organism: Deilephila porcellus; assembly: GCA_905220455.2. Classification (NCBI taxonomy): domain Eukaryota; kingdom Metazoa; phylum Arthropoda; class Insecta; order Lepidoptera; family Sphingidae; genus Deilephila; species Deilephila porcellus. The sequence continues at coordinate 12,173,010 of LR999991.1, forward strand.
ATAACTACAATATTTTCTCAAAATATCGAAGACCGCACGAACCTCAGCACACCTCTGACTTTTAGAAGTTGCATAGTATTAACCGCGGAAATATCTGTGGACCTGAATAATTGACGTCATTGGAACATAAGTTCAGCAAATACAAAATATAGGTTGAACAAATTGAAATAAAATAGAAAAAATAATAATAAATAGAATTCGCATCCATCTCAAAACTTTTTAATGTAAAATAACATAGTAGAAAGGGGAAAACAAAAAAATGAAATGTGAACCGCACGACAGCTAGGTTCACAGATATTTCCGACAGGTTATACGTATTCATAGTTATTTATCGCTCACTTTACGGTGAAGGAAAATATTGTTAGTATGCCTGAGAATTCTGCACAATGATTTCAAAATTATGTAATAACCGCCAACCCGCTCTAGGGCACAGGAAGTCCAAAACAGTACCCGCAAAAAGGTTGATATAATAATCATGTTTTTTTTTTCATAGAATCAAAACAACAACTTTGTGAAAGGCTAATTTTATTCAGTCTTGTGAATTATAAAAGTATACAGATATGTACAATATATACAGAGTTTACTTAACCATAAATTGACCCGTTTATTTAAAACTAAGTTATCTAACATGCACTTAATATTAGTTTCGGAGTCCGTTTAACTTTGCCTTTTACCAGTAACAACGTGGCAAAAATAATATTATGTTTTATTTTAGTTTTGAACCCTTTAAGAATAAAGATTATACATTCGTTAATTATTCATCTCCACCAGACGCCATATTTAATTAGAAAGCACTTACTGTTTAATCAAATCATTGTTATGAATCGAATAGTTCAATTTCTAATGATTTTGTAACTGTATAACGAGTTAAATATCTGGCTCTTTATCTGTAAGTACTACATCAATCTTATTGGCCGTTAGAAAATAATTAATTAATGTATATGATAAGAATAAGTGACGACAATAACTGATCGTATAAAGACGTACCATTACACCTAAATAGAAATAGTGCGGCTGTGGTCTTGATGTCTAAACATTACAATATCACAAAAGTACTGCTTATTTCAATTATTTTTAAGGGTTACCATGCAAAAAATATTTAATAATTATTATTAACAATATTTCTGAAATTAGCTAATATTTCTAGGCATTAAGTGTATTACTTCTAGTATCATTTGGCTACAATTTTGCTAGTATAAATTTAACATCAAAATATATGGTTTTTATGGTTGCATTTGATATAATAGTAAGGTTTTCGTATGAGGGCATCCACCTCGGCCGGAGTGAGGTCTCTGCACCCACAAGGCTTTTCTTCCCGATGTGGTCTTTCATTATAACATCTGACACGAAATGGTTGGTTTCAGACGTTGTCACTGGCTTAACATTAGAGAAGGGAGTGTGCATTAAAAAAGCATTAGTGTTGCCATAGAAAAAAACAGTATTAAATGCAAAACGCATGCATTACTATTTCAAAATCTGATGGTTATTAACTTGAATTTATTGTATCCATCTTAGAGTTTAGGTTAACAGAAAGTAGTTGCAACACGTTCTCCCCCTCTCGTAATATTTCACCTACCCCTGCTGCGCCCTCTGGCGGGTAGTGTCGGTGAACTGGATGGTGCACTGGCGCACCGCCATGTTGGGGCGGAGGAAGTCGGAGATGGTGGAGGCGTTGGGCACGGGGCGGTCGAAGGGGTAGCCCATGGGCTTCCTGTCAGGGTACTTGCGGTCACGTATGCCGCAGTATGAGGCAGCGTCGTTGCATGAGCCTACCAGGTCTTGCTCGATCTGAGAAAAGAAAAATAGTAAAAATATTAGCGAATACAGTCATAAATAGGACTTAGCCCTACGAGACAATGAGATATATTATACAGTGTTTCTTTTGATCTTCGTCTTCTCTCTTCGTTTTTTTTTTCATATTTATCTTAAGATTTAGTGTCAATAACTAAAAAGTTCAAAATTTCATTTTCTGGTCGATGGGTCCCTCAGACATCGAATTTGAGACCAATCCAACCAATAACTAGAAAGTTCAAAACGGCAGCCGTAATGTTCAATTCTGACTATCAATTTAGAATATCGAAAGAAAGATTGACGCAGATATCGAATATGAGACCAAAAAGACAAAAATATTACTGTACGATTTAAATCATTTTTTCAGAAGAAATATACGAAAAGTAACACTCTCTCTTTCTATCTTTACTAACTGATATCTACCCCTCAACTTCCGTTCACCTCGGCCGATCACACTTTTTTTAACGCTCTCGTCACGCAGTCACCAGCTTACTCCCCAAGTCAAGCGCACGTATAGAAGTTTTACTCGAAAAACTATAGTTAAAATAAATAAATACACCCAACAGTCACACACACAGTAACCCCACCCTAAGATCGTGTCTTGTGTCGTGGGTATCAGGAACTACGATAGACTTTTCGGCTCACAAACACCCAGACCCGGAGCAAATACCAGTGGATCACAGGAGTATCCGTTTCGGTGCAGGGATCGAACCCACAGCCTCTCGTTTCACAGCCGGCGTCTAACTAACTGCGCCACGGAGGCTGTCACAATATCTTCTGTCCACTTACCCTATCTTCGTTCCAGTTGGAGATCATGACGAACAGCAGCATGGGGTATCCTGCCGCGGTGCCCTTGGGGATGAGCATGTGCTGAGGCCAGCCGCAGCCGCAGAAGTCGAACTCGGCGGCCTCGGCCGAGCCGGGGTCGCCGGGCCGGTCCGCCTGGTTGCGGAACGTGCGCTCGTACGGGATGGTCACCGACGAGTCCAGGCTGCGACGACGGATGGTGTTGTTGCCGGGGCGGACTGGTGGGAATAAGACATGATTGATGGTCAAAGAGTTGTAATAGTGGGTGGAAAGGTAGCTGAAGTATAAAGACCAGAGATTACAGAAGGTGTATTGAAAGTAGGTTCTACCATATTTTAAGAGTGAAGTAAGCTTAATAAAAATATTTATGTAGGTACTAGGTAGGTAAGAGTTCTGTAGAAGTTGCTACTTCCTGTGATTTTTTCTCGAAAACAATGATGGAGGTATTTGAATTTGACATCTTTTGAAATACTAAAGTATGACAATATCTCCGAAACTACAAGGGAGCCGTACAATTTACAATGAAACAAAAATGATACAAAGTACGATAATTTGAGAAAGATTAACCAACGCCCATCCTTAATTCTTATTTTTAAACAGTTGCAAGGTTTCTATAGCTCTCTTTACTCACGTCCTTGCGAGAACTTGTCGAGTTCGATCATGAGCTTCCTCTGCTCATCGAAGGAGAAGGGCTGGCCCTTCTCGTCCACGGTGGGCGCGATGAAGATGCGCACCATGCCCATCAGACCCTGACCGCTCGTGTTGTTCACCTCGATCCTGCAACGGAACTTACACTTACTAAGATGTCACAATTCTCTTTGAGGATGACCTAGAAAAATACTAGCACTTATGCTAATAGGATGAAAATAAATCCGGCACGGAAAACCTTAGCTTTTCAACACATTAATTGTGCCAATAATTCAGTTAATTTTTGGTTGATGTTGTATCGGATATTTCCATAATTTCGCCCACACACCATATGTGTATCAAGGATTTTTATCGATTCACAGAATTCCTTTATAACTTGGACAAAGGACCCAGTATTAAAGCACAAGTGATTTGGCAAAGTATTGTCAAGTTTAGTGTTGCACCTAAAATATTATTTGGCTAGACTCTTGGACCATGGTGATAGCCTGTTTTGGCTTTATAAGCCAGCAAAAGAGGCTTATAAAGATATAATGTACTAACACGTATTGGAACTCGTCATGCTGCAGGTGAGTGAAGCGCGCCAGCACGCTGCCGCGGGGAGTGAAGTCGAGTCCCCGGCCGAGCTCCACGGTGCTCTGCTCCCACAGCGTGCTGATGGTGTTGGGCTTGCCGCTGCTCTCGATGCTGATCGACGACACGCGCACTTCAGGGAAGTCCAGCTGAAGAACAACGTCAGATATTTAGGTATTGTCGCTGGATGCAACAGATCTAATAAGTCGCTGTGGAAATTCTCGGTCTGTGCTCAATACACTTCCTATAGCTGATGAAGGGTAAGTTGGTGATCAATGGGCTGGAAGACTTAAGACACTGGGCTTATGATATGGTCTTTGCATTTTTTTTCAATGACGGAATCAGATTAACGCATGTTCTTTTCGGTAAAAAGTTTAGATTATCATAATTTTGTTACAATTTATTTATTTCACAGATATCTTAACCACCTGCGCTATAAACTCTGTCTGTTGTCTAATATAAGTCTTACCGTCTGTGTGCTGTAAGGCGTGAGTTGGTTCTTGTACAGATAGAAGATGTCGTTGATGTAGGAATGCCAGCGGTAGAAGACAGGGTCACGCATGGCGGTCGCCGAGTCGCCCATCACACCGAATTGTTCCTAGGAGGAAATTAATAAAGGTTACATCAGCTGTAGAGGAATTTGAGACAAAATGGATTGTAGGACCGAAGTTACTATATCAAATCAAAATATTCTTTATTCAAATAATCTTTTAGAAGCTCTTTTGAATCCTTAATTACTGTTATCACTTCTTCGGAACGTTTTGTAGCTGTGAAGAAGATACGGCGCAAGAAACTCCCTCAGCATATATTTGCATTCACATCCGCCCGGATCTTTCCGGTAGGTCATTCTACCAACGCAAGTACGCGTTTGGGGTTCAGTTTGTCTATTCACTGTTTTGTTAAGACAACTTTATTGTGTTTGCTCGTAAAAGCGTAAAATCAATAGTTATATTTATAGAAAGCGTTAGCAAACCACAAGGTCTCTCCAATAATAGAGACACGCAAACTTTACCTATCACAAAATCATCCTCCGCTAATTAATTTCTAAAAGATACAAAAACAATGTTCCTCTTTCTCCTTTCTAATTTAGATATACAAGCCTTTTTACCTTTCATAATCATCATCATCAACCCGTCGCAGTCCACTGCTGGACATAGGCCTCTCCCAAGATACGCCCGGTCTGCTGCTTTACGCATCCAGTCGCTGCCGGCCCTCTTGTGTAAGTAGTCTATTTTACCTTTGCAGATCAGTAATCTAATATCTCTAAAATTCCACAAGAATGATTACTTACCAGATGCCTGTGATCAGGGTCGTGGGAGTACGAGATGAACACGTGGCCCATGTTGTGCAAGTCTCCGTAGTAGTCGCGGTTGCGGCTGATGATGGACGCCTCCATCAGATTACCCAACACGTCGATACCTGTCTGCTCGTCCAACGGCAGCTGGCGTCCCCCTGGCTGTAAAATAAACAGTATTACTATTAGCTTTTATTTCCATCTCCTATTAATTTAACTTTGTGATTGATTTCGTTGCAGTTAAAAGACAAGTTGGACATTCCTGGAGACTCGCTGAGCTTCAATGCTCAGTGTTATTAAAATGCGTGCCACTGTTGATCCTGGCTTACAGGAGTTATAAGGGCTTATAAGGGCAGGATAGTCTCCATTACTACTAGCTCTTTCGATTCATCATTTCGCCCAAAGATTATTATAGAAAAGAGCGACGGGTAGCGGATGGATGATGTCTGCTCAAGACCGGGATGGTTGACGCTTACTTGGGGAATAAGCCTCCCTAGCATCCTCCTCTCATCCAGCAGTGGACAGCTATAGGCTTAGTATATATTATTATTCAAATATAACAGTAAACTTACAACTAGTACTTCTTTGAATATGATTTTAAAGAGTACCTACGCATTGAAAACTGCGATTTATGTCTAACCAACTGCGCCACGGAGGCTGTCAAGATGACTTCCAACCTTCGTCGTATGGCTTCAAGGCACACAATTTAAAACAACCTGAACTTACTAGCATCACTGACATGTTCTTGATGGCTTCCAGGAAGCGGTCTCTCCAGGTCTCCATTTGGGCGACATCAATCCTGATCTGGTCAACTGGACGGTCAAGATCCTTGATGGTGGTACCAGCGAATCTGTAATACAATTATTTTTTACTAACTTTGTTTCTAACAACTCTGAGCTGCTAGTAGGATATTTCAGGCCGGCAAAATTATGTCAAATGTCGGATAATGTGGATCTTGCACTTTTCAATAGGTGCATTGTAGAGACTTTCTAATGCCAGGTACAAAAAAAGCAGTTTACTCAACTTGGCCAAAAGGAGAGCTGCAATTTCTACAATTAACCCTATACTAACGATCATTTTCATATGATTCTCTAAATATTAGGGTACGGTACCATGTCGCTATATGGCCTGTCAGCGTCTATGTTAGATATACTGCAAGGAGACAAAACTTCTCTATCGATACTATCTTTACTCTCAATCAAACCCTCAGTCGTAGAGGAGACCCGTGCTCAGCATTAGCTGGTACAATACACTACAGCCCTTACTGAAGATTTATGAAGACCCGTTGTGTTACCTGGGAGGCCAGGCTCTGCTGGCGACTTGGGAGTCCAGTTTGGGGAAGTAGCCCTCTTCGATGGGAGCCTTGAAGTCGTTGTATCTCTTCACGCGGTTGAGGTTGTTGCACATGCGCTCAACGTTGTATCTGCAAAAAAGACGATATTAGAACTAGGAACTGGTAAAAATCTTCCTCTTGAATCTCCATAGTACAGTTGACTTGTTGGTTAAGACAACGATTGTGATTCGAGAGAACGCATGCAAGATCTTTCCACCGAAATAAATGTGTGCGTGATCCTTTTTGTTTCCTGGGTGAAACTGGGTGGTTATTACTTAACGATTAACTTACGATTCTGATGACATCAGACTTGTATCATAAATATTAACGTGTGTTTAAGATTACATGTATTAGTATGCGACTTTTAAGTGTTCTTATTAATCCTTAATTGTTTAGTTTCTTCACCGTTCTGACGAGTGAAGTCGTCGTCCTATAACCGAGCTCTCGATAGAGATCATCCATGAACACCCTCAACAACTAGGGTACCAACTTTGATTACGAAGTTCACACAATCCAACACGCTTCCTTCTATTACTACAATACCTGTTAATGATCTGCTGGTGCATGTAGTAGAAGAGCTCTCCGCGGCGGTCCTTGTTGACGATGGCGCGGTCGGCGGCGTCGAAGGGGTACACGAGATGCCAATGCCAGTGGTGAAGATTGATGCCGATGTCCTCGCGGAAGTACGCCACGCGCTGCTCCGGCTCGGACGTGTTCGCGGTGTAGTTGAACGGGATTTGGATCGGCATCTGATTAAATAATATTGTTGGTGGTATTCTGGTTAGAAGAATGCTAATTTGATGGTGAGTAGTCTCGATTAGCGACAGATTGTCTAGGACCTATAATAGGCAGTGTGGTGATTTTTTCTATTTGAGTTCTTTTTAAGAAGAGATTAGTTAATCTATGTATGCTATTTATCTATAGCAGATTCATAGGATCAGTACAAATCGTCAGCACATAATAAGCACTCATCTACCTCTACATTATGCATTACAAGACAGGCTTTCCAAATTACTCTATTAAAAAATATTTATTAACCGTGCCTTTCAGAGACGAAAGTATACAAAAACTTACTCATCAAAATATATTAGTAAATAAACCTATTGTAGAATGTTATCACCATCATCACGACTCTACAGCAGCCCATAAGCCTTACTAAATTTCCACTTCCGCAAATTATTAAGTTTATATTATTCCTTACCCTGGATCCAGAGACGACAACGGTGGAGACTTCCCTGGCGCGGCGGAACACCTTGGGGTCCATGAACTTGTCCGGGAATGACTCCGCGAACGTCGGGATGCTCAGGCCTTTGGTGTCAGGTCTGCAATAATACCCAAAAATAAGGGTTAACAATAATTAAATATGTAGGGTGTACGGAAAATTTCGCCAGTAAGGATGGTCTTCTTAAAATTTCAGAACGATGCTATGACGGGTATAACTATGACAATGAATCTTATGCGTCTACAAAGCAAGGGCGGATCCAGCTTTCAAGTCAGGGGGGGGGGTCATATAGTTCTAGTCAGAGCACTGGACGTACTCGAATTCGATTACAATTATACATTTAAAAGTGATTATTTAAAAGTTTGTTACACCTGTGATTAGTGAATATGATTACGATTTTTTTAAGTAAAAATTAACGAAACATTTTAGCAATCTGTCAATCTGGAGTCAGCCCAAGGATGGGGGTCATGACCCCCATGACCTCTCCCCTGGATCCGCCTTTGCTACAAAGGATAAAAATGATCTATATATGTAAAGTTAATTTGGGGTGGCCATAACCCAATATCTACCAACCTGCACTAGACCTGCCTGGTGAAATAAGGCAAGATCTAAGCATAAAAACGAGACCATCTGTCTACGATATATAAAGGAGCTGATATATCTAACAAAACTGATATAAGAGGAAAGATCAGATTGTTTCTTTGCATTGAATAGGGTCTAAAACTATTGGACCGATTTGAAAAATTCTTTCACCATTAGGATCCTCTGTATTATCCCTTATAAACATAGGAGATAGAATATTTTTTAAAAAGTGTGCTAGCCGGGGGACGCCGGGCAGGGCCGCTAGTCACATATAACTATTTGTTTCAGTGCAGGCTTGGTAACCACAGCTTTCTTCTCGCATGCCTGCAGTAGCCAAGGGATTAATAAACTACAGTAATACTTTGATACATTACCTGTGCAAAATGGCGACAGACAAACAGTAGTTGAACATGTACGGGTTGATGCGCAGCTGGCAGTACGCGCACACTGACTGTAGATCATCCACATCTCGCATGCCTGATGACAGAATCATTATTCTCTTTATTTCATAACTTATAGATATTATGATTTCGAGTATTAACGGTAATAGTGCCTAAGTCCTCTCAATCAAACTCTCGATTTTAGAGGAGTCCAATATTCAGTAGTGAGAGATAATACTAATACAGTACAGCAGAACCGATTTAATCCAAATAAAATACCCACCGGCGAGATATAGTCGAATGATGAAAAGAAAAAAATTAAGTAACTCAAGTCCACACACAGTGTCAAACTTTATTTTCTAGTTGATTTTCTTGTGATTAATTATTAATCGGGCATGCAATAAAGAAAAAAGTACAGTTTCCAAAAATAAGCATTTTAAGCTAACATATTTTTTTAAATATTCTTAACGACCAATTCCCTCCAAAATACAGCGTGTTAAAAATCTCCAGTAAAAATTTAAAGTGTTTAATATCATTATGTATTAATTTTGGAATGTAGTGTATGAAATTTAAGTCGTACCCATGAAGATGTCGATCAGTCTGCCGGCCATGCGGCGGTGCTTGGGCACGAACAGCGAGAACTGTTCATTGTAGGGCAGCTGCATGGGCAGCTCGAGGTTGGGCAGCGCGATGTTCCGCACAGGGATGCTCTTGGTGGCGTCGCTGCCGAAACGGTTGCTGATGGTGTTCGATACTGTCTTGTATTTATCCGGCTACAAAAATTCATCGTTTTAAAATAAATACACCCGACAGTCACATACATAGTCCTGAACCCCATTGAGACCAATCAAGTCTTGTGTCTTAGGTATCAAAAACTACGAGAGACTTATCGGTCTAACGGACACCCAGACCCGAGATAAATACTTGTGGGCCCTGCAAACATTTTTCTCGGTGCGGGATCGAACCTGCTTCTCGTTTCACAGTCGGCGTCTAAACATAAATTCATAACCGTCGCGCCTGTATCCGATAGAGGTAGGCAGAGATTATGGATCACCACTTTGCTCGATCCTGACAAATTACTTTCGCTTCATCCACTTTCATCAATCTCTTCATGCATTGCATCTTCAGTTCTGGGTACTTTTCCTGACCCTTCTTGAGAGTATCACCAATTTGGTTGTATGTCTAAAAAACTGCACCACTAAATCTAATTATATATACTAACTGTAGTGTTTGTATCTATCAAATAGATATAGTACATTGTCTCATGTACACCACCACGAGTGCGGGTAGTTGACGTAACGATATTCTGGTGTAAGACACGGTGCAAGTCGGACGCGCGCCCGCACTCAAGGGCTGGGTAATGGTGAGCCAGTGTTGTTGGCATTAGTTTATATCCTTTCGTAGTGACAGAGGTCACTACAAGTGGCGACGAGGATAAAGGTCAGTGAATAACAATTTAATGAATAGAAAGGCAGGTGACATTCAAAAGTATACATAACATTGCAATATGGATGAACTTAATAGTTCATTAACAAAATAAGTTCATTATCTGTTATATTGTTTCCGCAAATAATATTACCAATAGTTATCCACCTATTTTATTTAGCTAGAATATTCGAATTGCGACGGATCGAAGCCGTATTATGTAACAAAAATATTCATGAAAACAAAAAACATGACAGTGCCGATATTCACATGAATAACTCGTCGAATGAATGGTTGTTAACAAATAAAATCACAAAGAGACTGCATTTAACCATATGAAAGTTATAAATATTTGACCTATTTTTCATTCTACTTACATAACAAGCAATACGGTATTTAACAGTTTTTTTGGAAAATATCTCATATTGTTCTTTATACCAATATACACTTGCAATATGAATATTTCTTTGTGAACTGCTATATTTTCAATAAAAATCAAAATTAAAGTTTGAATGATAAATAGGACCGCCAAAACGCTATAGACGCCATTTAAGTGGATCACGTGATATTCTTACGTCACTTGCTTGCAAAACAAACATTTTGATTTAGCTGTCAAATCGAAATACTTAAAATGTTCATTATCAAGAATAACTTTTAATAGGGTTACAGCTAAAATGCCTTATAAATGGTGTGTAGTCCCAAAATGCACGAATATATCTATTAAAACACCGGATAAAATGTTCGTGAGCATTCCAAAGAACACCAAGATTCGGGTAAAGTGGTTAAAGCTCGCTCGTAGAAACCCGAAAGAAATTGCAGCAAGAACTTATGCTTTCATGTGTGAAGATCACTTTAACATTAGTAAACATTTTGTTTATGATATATTATCCTACCCAATTAACGACTTTATTGTATATTTTCGTAATTATGATTCTTTAAATTACAATGTATTTGAGGTCAGTGTCACTAAACTGTTGTAAAGGACAATGGCAGATTCCTATACATGATTTTAGTTGATAGAAATGTGGAGCGTTTACTGATGAAAAAATTATATAAAAATGTAGCTGCTGTTCCTATACAATAATCTGATAAGAAAAACTGCTGAGAAAGTCTAATAAATATTTATTCAAGGTTTTTCAATCGATTTTGAGGTTATAATCTATTTGACATTTCCGAATGAACTATATTTTTGTTCTCATAAATGATAATTGGCGTGAGCCAGGACTGTGTAAATAAACATTTATCGCACTTCCCTTAATTCTTACCTCTATTCTAGGGAAGCATGATCTGCCAAGCCGCGTTGTACCATTAAGGTATATTCTAAAAGCGTTGTACTTATAAACAAGAGCGCGGGTGGCGCGATTTGCATTCCCGCCATAAATGTGCGAATAGGAACTTAATATAATGCTCTGATTAATAACTTAGTCTAAGAAATCAAGCTTAAAGGTTTTTTTGCTTGTTATTGATTAATTATTTTCACTTATAGATTGTTGAACTGGTTTTAATAATTTATCATTAGATACAAAAATAACATAAACCACATATTACTTATAGGAAGCACAAGCTAGGAAAGGAAGAAAGGTAATTTATGAATAATAACCAAGAAAGGTACTTAAATTAATATGTGGTCCAGAAACCAAAAAAACACTTTTTCTTTTTAATTTATACTCTGTGCTTTAGACCTATTTAAACTACGGACATTCCTATCGGCCATTATACTTTACAAAAAGTCAATTAAACTTTTTATTTTATTGTGAAACTTATATATCGTTACACAACTATAAATAGTATGCTGAAAAATCATGCAATAAAATGATATAAAGATTCTCACATATAACATTTCTAAACGCTGACATTTTTTTCAAATACGATTTCGCCATTGTCCTTTCAGTGCTGGTTTTGTATGGAATAAACTGTAACTAATCGGAATACAATAATTTATTATATTTTTCATACACTGTTAGCTATAGTATAAATTCATTCATTTAATTCAGCAGCGTAGAAAACAGTTTTAAAAAATAGTTCGACCATAATCGCGTCTATTTGTGGGAGGTTTCCACTGTCAGCTTTTACAAAGTTGGTTTCCAACTTACAATTATCACAAATAAAGTTCAATAAGTATCAATATTTCAGAAATTACTGAGAAAACAAAGGAAAACGCTCATGAATTAATATTCTAAACATCGACTGACAACAAGAAAGTGACGTCACTTTAAATGCAACCAATGGCGTGCGTTTTTAGTCACGTGGTCAAGCTCGAAAATTTATTTATTTTTAAAATGATTTCTTATGAAAATCTAACATGTTTTTAAATACTGTATAAGTTAATTTGGTTTAAAAATATATTAACAGGTAGTCTAATAACAATAAGTTTTATATTTTCATCATAGTCAAATACCCTATTATATCAAATGAATTGTTATAAGCATTTAACCATTTACCTACATTGTAGTTTTGTATTTACGCAATACCCACAGGTGGTCGTACAGTGAATATTGTGGTATAGGGTTTAATTTCCATTAAATTGGAAGTATGTACGTACGTGGCGCAGTTGGTTGGGTGCCGCCTGTGAAACGAGAGGCCGCGGGTTCGATCCCCGCACCAAAACAAGTTTTGTGTGATCCACAGGTATTTGTTTCGGGTCTGGGTGTTTGTGAGACCGAAAAGTCTCTCGTAGTTTCTGATACCCACGACACAAGACTCGATCTTAGTGTGGGATCAGGACTATGGTATGTGACTGTTGGGTGTACTTATTATTATTTATTATTCTTATATTATGTATGTACACTTGATTTGTCAAATAATTTTTGATTTTCATTCAAATTGAAAATATTTTTAAATTTAGATTTCCATTAAATTGGAAGTATGTTCCCACGATTGGTGAATTAATTTTGTTTTTTCATTCAATTGAAAAAAAAATGGATTTCCATTAAATTGGAAGTATGTGCCCACGATTGGTGAATTAATTTTGGTTTTTCATTCAATTGAAAAAAAAATGGATTTCCATTAAATTGGAAGTATGTGCCCACGATTGGTGAATTAATTTTGGTTTTTCATTCAATTGAAAAAAATGGATTTCCATTAAATTGGAAGTACGTCATATAACATTAAGAGGTTCATTGAATTGAATTTAAAACAATTTGGACTTCTTTTAAATAAGAAGTATTACATAGGTACTCTTTCGTACTGTGGGTAATGACCTTCATTAAATTGAAGGTGATAGTCGATTCAATTAAGTTTATTTTCAGGCTACCCCATGTCGATCACTGCTGATGATGGCCGACAAAATGGTAATGAAGAGCAGTGGTGAAGGGTGACTTTTTTCAAAAGGGAAGCCGATATTTCTGGTGACTAGTTTTATTAAATTAACAAGTACTCATACTTATATTTTTACTCCGTTATGTACGTACGATATTGAGCGACATATTTGCTTAGTAGTACTTACTATATTTTCATACAACACTTGCACGGAATAGCACTGTGCCCGTTTTTAAAGTTAATTTCGGTTCAATTCAAAAGACAACATTAGCCTGCTTTGAAATTGATAGACAAAAAAAAAATTCAAACGTTCCTTATATATAAAAAAAAAAAGATGAAGAGATTGATGTAAGTGGACGAAGGTGGTAAAACGATGCCAGTATGGAGCTAACTGGAGATCCATCGTCTCTGCCAACCCTCATGGGATGCAGACGTGGGTTATGTTTGTATGTCCTATTTTGAATCAACGCTAACAAAAATACGGCATTACAATATTTATTAAATTATTAAAATTTGTCAGTTGGCGTTCTTTCACTGGTCAATCAAATTTAATATAATTTCCAGTGCGATTTTTAATTACGTAAATGCAGCATTTTTAAAATTACCTCATAATAATGCAATTCACGAGATAAAACGATACATCCCGGGGCATACGACCATTATCAAGTTTCATTCATCATTAAAGTTTTGCTAAATATGTAGATAGATCTGTTTCCACTTCGAAGCCAGTAAAATTTCATAAATTACCCACTAATTATATACAAACCTAAAAGTAGACACCGCATTATACATATACACTGAAACAACACAGTAGTAAATAATATTTTCTAATAATATTTATATAAACACGAAATAAAAGAGGTGCGAACTGGCAAATTACTTTATAAGCCGCCGGACAACCGGCATACTCACTAGGGAATACCGTCGTATTTCTACAAATAAATTTAGACCTTAAAAGCCAAAGGTTTTAAGGTGCAATTTTGCAAGCAGTTCTGAGTAACAAACGTGTAACAGAGATGGCAAATAATGCGTTGGAAATGCGCGCGAGAGCAACGGGAACTCGTGCTGTGTGCTTGTAGCCTGACGTGACGTCATCGGGATCTAGGCGGCCGCGTGTTTCGTATGCATTTACTTACGTCGAACATCGCGCAATGCGTTTGTCGTGGTGTTATTAATTGATCGATAATATTTTGTTTATTAATATCGAATAACATTTGTTTATTGTATTTTAATATTGTTTATTATTTGATTATTTTCTTCATATAACTTGAATGAATGAATATAAATGAATGGAGAAGTAGAGCGCCATAATCGAGATATAGTAAAACGACTCAAGAAAAGTTCTAGTGAGAAACGAGATATGAAAGACACGCTATATGAGTATCTCATGATGTACAACTCCACTCCACATACACGTACGGGAAAAACACCGTCGCAACTTTTTTTTTTTTTTTCAAAAAAAGTAAACAGGGATAAAATGTTGAAAGATATAAATGATACGGAAAATGACACTAAGGTAAGAGACCGAGACAAGTTGCAAAAAGAAAAGGGACGGGAGTATGGAGACCGGAAGAGTAGAGCGGAAAACCCAGAACTTACTAAAGGGGAGAAGGTGTATGTAAAAGAAATGGATTGTTACTGATTCTCAACAGGCTGCTTTCGGCTTTGTAGTATGCTAAAAATAACCTTGTATATAATATTCAATCTAATTGATCAGAATCGATTAATTATGAAAGTTAAATGTCAAATCAAGTTTAATTTCATTCGAATTTTTTATGTATTGATTTCACATTCAATAAATAAATAAAATCGTTAAAAAGGAAGGGATGTAGTGTTTGTATCTATCAAATAGATATAGTACATTGTCTCATGTACACCACCACGAGTGCGGGTAGTTGACGTAACGATATTCTGGTGTAAGACACGGTGCAAGTCGGACGCGCGCCCGCACTCAAGGGCTGGGTAATGGTGAGCCAGTGTTGTTGGCATTAGTTTATATCCTTTCGTAGTGACAGAGGTCACTACACTAACTATCTACATATATGTCTTCCAATAAGAATAAAAAGAAATTTACAAAAGGGTTACCGATTACTGAATCAAAAACTTACATAGTAATGGTCTGGGATTTCGAAGACGACCTTATCTTCGCCTTTCTGCATGAAGCAGGGCTCATTTGGACGGTCGAAGAAGTACAACAGGTTTTTCATGCTTTCAGACATCTTGATGCCTTTTTTTACCTGAAAATAATTTTTTTACGTGTAAATAATGTATTGCAACGATAATATCTTCCATTCTTAGATTACAATTAGGTACGTACACACATAAATTCACACCTTCCTGCGAGGAAGGCGTAAAAAACAGGAAGGAATATTTCGTGTTTTTTAATAAAAAATATAAGTAAAGAAGTACTCACCACAACTATCCGGACCAAATAATGTAATGAAGGCTTTTGTAAGCCGTGAAGCACGGCTCAACTGTGTTTAAACAGGCCCTCGGCATAGCTTATATACTACAAAACACACGGCACGTTGCCCACTATACCGTGTGCAATTGTTTTACTAATATATCTATGGGAATAATTATTTTTGTGGTCGGGTTATCGCACCGTCCTTTCATGTGCGGTTGCTGATTAAAACATATCTGAAAGTTCTCATACTGTGGTATGGCGCTACCTTGGCGCTACAGACGATGAAAGGATAATGAAGGTCGCCTTTGAAATATATAAATAAATAATAAATACACGAAAACAGCCAAATGCATAGTCCTAGACCCACACTAAAGTAGAAATGCTGTGTCATGGGTAACAGATCAGACGCGGCCAACATGTTCATGGTGGTCGCATGTTCAAATCTCTGGGCACAGCCTCTTACTTTTCGGCATCATGTGTGTATTGATAGTCAAACACCCCGCGGTGAAAATATCGTGAGGAAACCTACATACCATAGCGATTTGTAAGAATTTCTATGGTACCTACGTGAAGTCTGGCAACCCGTACTAGGCCAGCGTGGTGACTATATGGCCTAACCCCTCTCAATCGTACTCTCGATTGTAGAGAAGGCCCGTGCCCAGCAGTGGGACGTTTATGGGCTGATACAGTTAACAGTACAGTACAGTGTCATAGTAACAGAAAGTACGAGAGACTTTTCCATCTAACAAACTGTAACAAACAGACTCGAAGTCAAAACACAGTCTCAGTGTGGGAATCGAACCCGTTGTCACTGCGCTAGGGAAGCTGTTAACATATAATGTAAGAATCTGCTTAAAAACACTTCTATAAATAAATAGGTAAGACCCAACGGCCACCAGCCATATACATAGTCCTGACCCCACACTAAGATCGAGTCTTGTGTCGTGGGTATCAGAAGTTACGAGAGACTTTTCGGTCTCACAAGCATCCAGACACTAAACAAATACTTGTGGTTCACACAAACATTTGTCTACATTTGTATTTTGAATACGCAATAGTGTCAATAGCCTTCTAGTGCCTGCTCAGCACATAGGTATCTATCTGTGTGTATTTAGCACATGTTTTTTAAACGTTTCATTTTAAATCGATTTTTTTTCTACATAATAAGCAATAATTGCTTTATTACATTTAGGCGAAATGTGGGTGTTCTGGTAGCGCCTCTACCTACCCCTTCTGGGATATAGGCGTGAGTTTTTGTATGTGTATGCTTTATTACACATCATATACCGGGTATATCAAGACCGCGACCGAAAACGAAGCCGGGTGGTAGTTTTAGTAATTATAGACACAATGCAACGAAAAATTTCGCAAGAAAAGCGACAGATTATTTTTGGCAATATTTTTAAAATCATCGTTTTAAGGTGGTAAATCCTAACGGCCTTATTCATAGACAGTTTATAATCCTATATTAGTTATCGAATGTTTTGTCTTCTTCGCTCAAACTCGAATTCAAAAGTTGTGCGAAAGGGACAAAACATTCGATAACTAAAATAGGTTTATAAACTGTCTATGAATAAGGCCGTTAGTGTTTGCGAAAATAGTAATTTAAAACATTACGTACCATTGCGTCTTTAAAAATAAAAAGGTGTACATCATTATATTGGAAAAAATATGTATTTTTCACCCAAATACGACGATAAGAAAAAAAAATACAAAGAATGTCGATTTTTTATAGCGAAATTTTTAGTTGCGTTGTGTCTGAAGTCACTAATACTACCACCTGGCTTCGTTTTCGGTCGCGGTCTTGAGATACCCTGTATGACTGTAGAGTGCTGATAGCGGTACCGTCACAGCCCTTATTTTTTTTGCAGGGCCTTTTCAAGAGTTCCGATGTGTATTCGTATTTCGTAGTCTCATTTTCGAAGCTTAATTTTATGACTTGGGAAACTGTTTTCTTTTATCCTAGTACATTTAATTCGTGCAACATATATTCGTAGGTATTAGTTATGTATATAGGTAAGTATGTACATATGCACAGTAACGTTGATACATCTATGACGTTGCCGATCAAATCACGCGAGCATATCAGCCGCCGCGCCGCGCCACGCCGTAGTCGGCAAGGGGTAGAATTGGATCAAGGACAATACTTGTCGGTACCTGCAAATTCCCCTCCCAAGGATAAATCATAAATAGCTAGACGTTCGTAATACAATGTTCCATTTAATTCGATTTATAGAGTGGGTACTTATCTAGCTATCACTGGTTTCAATTACCTATTTACCTATATCTATTGGTATGCAAAATAAACTGACACCATACTATTTAGGTGCCTGTGTAGTGTTGATAATTAACATTAGTAAAGCCTCACGTGTTCATTATCATGTCTCGAACAATGGTTTTTGCCACCTTAATGATTATGTGGCACAACTTAGACAAAACGTACATATTTAGTTCGATTCAATATTGTTAGGATTTCGTAGGTTCTGTAGGTATTTATATGGGAACTAATTAGGTATCACTTTGTTGTCTTTCTGTCAGAGAAGTTTTACACAAGAAAGTGTGGTAGCAAGTTAAATTTTCCCAAGGTTTCGAGTTGAAATTAAGGCTAAATAATTATATGTATTACGTATTACATAGTTATGTAGTCCTTAGTGACGAACAAAGTAGTCTAAAAAAGGCAACAAAAGAAAGCCACTTAGCCAGGACTTTTGTCAACATTTACCTTATCTATTTGAAGCAAAACCAATAGAGTACATAGACTAAGCCAAGAGCAAGGTTTTACACTAGACACAGGAAAAATCTACGAATCTAAAAATTTCCGAAAATTGTGATGGAATGAGAACATTTTTTGCAATAACTTGCAGTTTGAGATTGACTGTATAGCGAACATTTTACTGCTAAGTTCAATTTGTTCCCCCCCCAAATTGTCCTCTCATTATTTAACATTGAAATAGTTGTATCTTGGTTTATAGGGCTTGCAGTTGTGTTTATGACGGTTTGTGATGGTCCCTAATGGTTTCTTTGTGGTATGGAGCCCTTGCCATAGATTTAGTTACTGGGTGCGCAAATCCAAATAGAGCTTGTTACGCATTTTCGTTCCGAGAACAATCTCAGACTGTACAAGTAGCAAGCTCATTAGACTACGGACACTATGCAATGCACCGTGAGGTTGAAAGCAGCAGTGGATCTATACTACATCTATGTGGATTGTACTAAATACGTAAAAGCAAGTGGCAAGTTGCAATAAACTACCTACATAAGCTGGCACACAGGTAAGTTGAAAGAATTCGAATTGACTCAGTTGAGAATATTTTAAAAGTTTATTTCATACCTCTAATAAACCGATTACAAAGTAGGTACATCTTTGGTATAAATATTCACTCTCAAAGTGTTTACATTGCTCAGAAAGCAGAAACGAACACGTAGCAAATAAAACTGTAGCCATATGGTTTGTAAGAAAGTTTAATAATCATAGAAGTATTTGAAAATATCTCCAGTGAATGTATTAACAAAGAAAATTAAACAATAAATTTAGTTAGGTACTAACAATTATGACTTTTACACTATACTAGGTATAAGTCTAGGAATATTCAACTAAAATTTTCTTTAATATAAATACACTAGAAGTGAATGTTTCATAAAGTCAATATTGAACCTTAAGTATAGCTAAACACAGTACAAACATACATTGAGTGCGCCGGGGACTAAGTGAAGACAGTCGACGCAGCTAATGTCCAGCATTGTGAATAAATAAATGAACAGGGTGTAGAGGCTCGTGTCACACTCCGCGGGCCAAGGTGCGTCACTCACTCACTCACGCATACATACAAGAGGACCTCTCGCTCCATAAATATAATTTTAGAGCTCCGTCGTCACCCACACGGGTACACTTGCAGCCTTGAGCAGCCATGGGCTAGGTACAGCTACCTACTGGGAATGTTCGACTGCCATTTGCAAAGCATCATGTGAGAGACGACGGAGACTGGTAAACCCGAATATGTGTGTCTGCTGCTAACAAAAAAAGGTTGGAAGAGTGCACAACACAGTCTAGCCGCTCTTGAACAGCAAGATGGCAACTTGGCCGAGGTAGAAGTAGATAAAGTGACGCGTCTCATGAGTGACATACGATCCAAAGTTACGTCCTACGATGCAATGCCACGTTGGGTTGTATTTCTTATCAAACTCCTTCTTGATAAATGCAGCAATGTCCTGTAACCAATATGTGTCTATTGTTAGCACATTATTGAATAATATAAATGAAAACCACAGGAAAACCACAAATTATCACTGAGAATTGATTGCAACTACACGCATGCAAATAATTAAACCATTCCATTCAACTATTAGTATTCGGTAAATCAGCTCTATTTCTGTTACTACACAGAAGTGTTTAGTGTTTTTGATATGGGATGTGAGGGTGCACCTTTTCAATGTTAAATTTCTCAAGTGCTTGAGTCGCGCAGTCCACAGCATCCTGCTGCATCTCCTCGCTCATGTCAGCATTCTTGATCACTGCTTTGCGATCACACATTTTGTCAGTTATTTGTCTGTGAACAATTTAAGGCATTAGAAAAGAACATTGGTACCTAAAGTTGATTATATCAACTGTGAATGTAGACAAGCTGGAAAGTGTTTGTGTCAGTGTGAAATAACTTGGGCCCTTCAAACAGATCTAAATATAGCAGGCCATGTCATTTCTGCTCATACAATTCCATGGTAAGTGCCACTATCAATAAAGTTTGTAAAAATTTGCAAAAATCCTGTTATGAGCGCCATCCCAAACTAAAAATTATGATAACACAATCAACGAGACGAAAGTTTCGGACCTCTCGTCTAGGTACTGCACTGCTAAAAGGCTAACATGAAAACGCAATAGAAAAACACGTTTTAAAGTACCATATCGAAGTATTTGCATCCGTGGATCGTGCAGTAGGTTATCGCATCGCAACCTTTTCTAACTGCTAGATAACATTCGAAAACATTGATTTTCCTCGCCCTACGCCAGAGGGGAGACATCGATTTGTTTATTTTCAATAACAAGCTATAAATAAACTCCAGTGAAAGGTCAAGCGCGAAATCCGGGAACCGAATGCGCGCCCTTTACAAATTGCGGGCGAAACACCTATATCTACAATAATACCTTCAGAGGTGCCGGCTCAGAATTTATCTAATATTTTACCTGGTTTCTACAACGCTTTGCGAAGGCTTTTTTGTCGTAATTCTAACGGAAGCACTTGCGCTAATACCCGTCATCAAGTAAATTAGAAACGAGGCACCCACGTTCAAGTGGTTTGAGGTCGAAAACGAACAAACGCATTTAAACTAGATTATTCCCATAGAAACAACTTTAGTTTAATCAATAAGTGAGATTTGTTGCACATTTTATTGATACACTGCAGAATTATTTTGTTCGGACTTTTGGTATACCCATTTATTTTCGCGGAAACAATGCAAAACACTATAATTAGTAGAAAACATTATAAACAACAAATAAATAAACACAAAAATACATAAATACTCACTTTTCTTCGGGTTACGAACAAATTCTCACGTAAAGATTTTGATAACCAGATTCAATGCCTATTGAGTATTGCCTACTTTCCAGAGGATTCTTTCACAGGCTTCTTTCAGCGAAAGTATCTCCAACATACACTAGAGGGCGTTCCAAATTCAAATACGTTCGAAATATAAATTTTATGGCTGCGTTCTTCATCATGTATAGTGGCCAAGTATATATTTAGTAAAACCTTTAATAACTGAGTATATTTTATCCTAAATTACTAAAGAATAATCTAAATTATCCAATCGAACATTTATTTCTTCACATTTTAAATTAATTTGCATTTTTTATTCATTAAAAGTCCCATAAACTAAAATGCTTTTATGTCTATAGACAATTTCAGAATGCAGAGTGCCAATTAATCAACACACAAACATCCGTTTCCTCGGATCAGAAGAAGCCATATTTGATTAGTCCGTAGACAAATTGACGAAGCCTGATTGAAGTGAAACGGGAAAGTAGTTGTTTAATTAAGGTTTATTTAAAACATAACTAAGGAACCAACACAAAATGTCTGGCGGCAGCAGCAGCAACCGAAACGAGTGCAGAATATACGTCGGAAACTTGCCACCAGACATACGAACAAAGGACATCCAAGACCTGTTTTATAAATTCGGCAAAGTTACGTTCGTCGACCTGAAAAATAGGAAGGGCCCGCCATTCGCGTTTGTTGAATTTGAGGATCCGAGGTAAGTTATTCGATAATAATTGAAGTAAATAAGTTTTATTATGATGGTTTCAAGTCCAATAAATTACGTTGCATTCATAATATAGGTACGTAACAATTCTTTTCATATAATTTAAATGAGCTATTAGATAAAACGAATTGATAACAATTATACTGACGTAATAAAGGCCGCCCAAATTACGATAATATTTGTGCCTGGCATCGTATCAACGTGGGGGTTTATTGGGGTCAAATAAGGTTATTACTCCTTACTCTATTTGTTGTTTTACAAATAACATAACATTTCTCAACTTTGCCTATGCTTTTGGAAAATGTATTTTGCTGTGTTTATCCAACGTTTACAATAACGATGTGATCTGTATCCAAAAAACTAGTGTATAGCGCCAAACAAAGTTAAACTATAACTTGCTATATAGCATAAGAGGGAAAACTAGACTTCATTGCCACCTAAAATAATAATTAACTATTTCATCTTTGACCTGATTACCGTCTAGCATTTGTTTTCTCAGGAATATATAACATAACTAACTGTAGATCATCATACCTGCAGTATGTTAACAAATCAATATGTTTTGTATATGGTATAATCTCCATATCAGTAAGCTTGTAAAATAAAACAAATTAACAAATACTTCCATATTTGAAATATACATGAAAAGACCTTACCCTACACCAAGATATAAGACTTGTGAAATGGGTATCAGAAACTACCCGAGGATAGAAAGTGTTTGATCTCACAAACATGCTGACCTGGAACAAATATTTGTAAATGAAACAAACATTTGTCTTGGTGTGAGGGTAGCTGCAAATGACTTCTAGGCAAAAAACACTTACCCACTATTAACATGAAAATAGAAGACATGTTCTAAATCCACAGTGATTAGAAGTATTTTGATACTTATCACAATCAAGAATTACACTGATAAATAAATTATTCTTACACTTAATTCATTATCTAAAATCTAAATTAAATATTCTTATGTATCTGTAAAAAAACTACTATCAATAAAAATAATTTACTTTAAGCATAATTTTATAAGATAATGAACCAACCTTTCATTTAGTCAATCAACAATAGCTTACAACTATGTGTAAAGTTTCTGTATACCTATAGAATACACCACATGTGCTTCCTGTGTTAGACTTTACCATGTGTCAAGTAAACATACAAATACATAGCAAATAAACTTGTTGATAAAGACAATCAAAATGAATTTATAAGACCAGTAGTACAGCCATTGGTTGAGTATTTATATAATTTATTTAATGATGACCTCAGAAATGGCTTAATGGATTTTAATGAAATTTGGTATGGTGGTAGCTGATACCCCGGATTAACACATAGGCTACTTTTATCCCGGAAAATCTAGTGTTCCTGAGGGATGATAAGGAATTCAAATATATTTGTTACGTCCTTAAACTCGAAAGGGATTGGATGGGACAGGATTAACATGCTCAAGTGGGAATGTGAATATGTTGCTGATGTGGACTGGACTCAAAAGTATCTGCACCTGGGTGGGGCCGAGCCTGCCCCTAGTCTTGACTCTTAATTTCCTGTCTTCTCACTAAGTTAATGCTGCATATAAATTTTGAATTACATAATTTCATTATATAATACATGCAAAGATAAAATGAACTCTGAAATAAGTCCCACAAGTTTATAAATACAATACCCTTGTTACCAGAGTTTTAAATGTTTAATTAGTGAATGTTGAGTAATAATAATAATAAATAATAATAAAGCCATTTATTCCATAACCTTCCTTTACAATTTCAGATGCTGTTAGTAATTTTAATAAGAGTGCTTAATAACTAATTTTAGTAAGTTAGAGTAGTTTTATTTGATTTAGAGCTATTTAATTTAGGATATGGGTCCCGTTTTGGGTATAGGCCTCCTCCAACATTTTCCACCGTTATTTATTAACACACAATAGTATCTTACTTGCTAACTGAGTGAATTGTTAATTGACTTGAGTTTCAAGGACATATTGTTTTCAACTGAATTCCTGTGTTTGAAGAATAATTATTTTAATTGTGCTTATATCTCACATGTTGTTTTTCATTTTTTTGTTGTTAGTGGTTTATTTGCAGATAAATATAATTCCTGAGTAATGATAAGTTCTGACTTCATGTAGAGGCTTGTCGATGAAAATATTTAAATTAGAAAGTTGTTAAATAGCAATAATAGCGTATAGCAATAATTGTACATAAGGCCATTGTAAATAAAAAGTCATCGTCTTATTTTTGTTTTGGGTCAGCACACAGAAGAAATATTGTCCAAGTATACAGAATGCTTGTGAAATATCAATCCTAACACAATTATTTTTACATTTATTTCAATGTGTAACATTCGCGTAAATCTAAGAATCGCTGCTGTGAAAGTGTTTATTGTATGACGGTACTACAATATACAATGTGTGTATGATGTGCAGGGACGCGGACGACGCGGTGCGCGCCCGCGACGGGTACGACTACGACGGGTACCGGCTGCGCGTGGAGTTCCCGCGCGGCGGCGGAGGCGGCGGCGCGCGCGGCGGGCGGGCGGGCGCCGAGCGGTTCGGCGCGCGAGGCGCGGGCCGCGGGCCCCCCGCGCGCCGCTCCGAGTACCGCGTGCTCGTCACCGGCCTGCCGCCCTCCGGCTCCTGGCAAGACCTCAAGGTACTCACCAGTCACCACACACCATCCACTGTACCCACTGTACCCACCACGCTTCCTTTCTTTGCGGACTACTGTTGATACTGGTTACTGTGTTGATAAGTGGCATGTTAATTAGCAATTTCCATGAAAACCTTAAAATACACTAGCCAATCTTCATATGAATTCCAACAACTTTCATTCCCTTGCTACTGTAAAGTTTATAAATCAATACCTATAAGTGGTTTGGATAGATGGACAGTTTCTACAACGGAATAGACCACTATTCCGTGGATGACCACATCCAATGGCAGGAGAGACTGGGATAAACATAAGGCAAAGAATATGGAGAGAGAAGTGGATTCATGCATGATAAACATAAAAAAGATTGCACTTTGCCTTCAAAATAGGTAATAGAAGCTAATATACTGACTACTGTGCAGGATCACATGCGCGAGGCGGGCGACGTGTGCTTCGCGGACACGTTCAAGGACGGCACGGGCGTGGTGGAGTTCCTGCGCCACGAGGACATGAAGTACGCCGTCAAGAAGCTCGACGACTCGCGCTTCAGAAGCCACGAGGTGACTACATTTCTCGCAATATTTCACATACGTTCAGTTCAGTTCAGTTCAGTTCTTGATAATTGGCTTTTGCGGTGTTGCCATACCCCAATTCTGCCAATGTCACGTATTAAATACCAGCCGAAACAGAATTTCCAGTTGTTAGCTTGAAAATTTACATAATATAAATGAGACAGAGTATATACATAATTATTATTATATCAATATTAATTCTAAATGTTAAAAACAGGTAAAAATTACGAAAAATGAGGTGAAATTTATAAATAAAATAAAATATAACAAACTTACAATTTTATACTATTAACCCTTATACATTTACACAAGAGGTGTATAAATGGGGAAAAGGTGAGACTAAGTAGGGTTTTCATGTTAGTGGGTCGAGGGATATCGGGAGGAAGAATGTCATATAGGGAAAGAATTAAATTGGGACAGTTGAAAAAAATGTGGTCAAGATTACCCTCGTCCAGACCGCATTCACATAGGGAATGATCCCGCACTCTGATTTTAGCTAGGTGAACTGGAGTGCAACAATGATTAAGGCGAATTCTGCAGACTGTAGACGAAATAGATTTATCAAATGTTTGAAACATTGAAAACCAAGGTTTTGACGGAATGTCTGGTTGGATGCTACCGTAAAATTTTCCTTTTCTTTTTCTTGTGATCTGCCATTCTTTATTCCAAGCGACCATCATAGAATGTTTCATGTTAGAGCAGATATCGAGAGGATTAATTTTAAAATGATCTAAAATACCAATGTTTATGGCCTGTTTGGCGCAGGAGTCTGCTGTTTCATTCCCTGTTATACCAGAGTGACCGGGTATCCAGGCTAGCACAACGTTTATATTGAGTTGATGACATGTAAACAGAGCCTCTTTAATTTTCAGGATGACAGGGTATCTGGATTTTGCTTTGAACGGGTTGGAAATTATGCATTGTAAGCAGCTTTTGGAGTCGGTTAAAATTATAGAATTTGTTAATTTATGGGAAGTTACGAATTTAATCGCTTCTAGAATAGCAATGGCCTCTCCAGAAAAGATTGTGGTAATGGAGGGGCATTTATAACTTAAAATAATTTTGAAACTAGGGATCCAAACTGCAGATCCTACAATACCATCATTTGAGAGTTTAGAAGCGTCAGTAAAAAGTGATATCCAACCTGGAAATTCCGAGGATAACTTGTCTTTTACCATTTTGTCTGCTCCTACAGAATATTTCTGAACACCAAAGTCCAAAAATACCCTTGGAGAAAAAGTTAAAACATTATAGGGAAGGGAAAAAATAAAATTAGAGGGAAATTGTAAGATTGGGTCTGGAAGGCGAGAGAATTTAATGAAGCTGCGGACTAGACAAGGCAAATCGAAGATAGATTGATATCCTTTCCTTTCTAACAAAGAAAAAAGAAAGCTGAGTTTATTAAGGAGGGGATGACGGGAATTTTGGGAAAGTTTAAATAAAAACCTATCCGAAATAAATTGTCTACGCAAATAAAGAGGGGGATCAACGCATTCTATTTGCATGGCATTTATTGGGGAAGATCTCATTGCACCAAGAATTATACGTAGACATTTAGATTGGATTTTTGAAAGTTTTTCCAAAGCTCCCTTGTTTCCAGGATCTAAGAGGAAAGATCCATAATCTAAATTGCTGCGTATTATGGCATTATATAATATTTTTTGGGTAGAGGGGTGAGAACCCCACCAAACTCCAGCCAAAGAACGTAAAATGTTTATATTTTTTTCAGACTTAGAATATATGTAGTCACAGTGAGAGGCTCCTGATAGTTTGGAGTCCAACCAAACACCTAAAAATTTTACTTTGCTATCTTGACGTATTAGCTCATCTCCGACAAATAAATTAATGGAAGGAACATTTCGTCGCTTAGTGAATACAACAGTGCTGCACTTAGAAGCAGCCAAAGAGAGACCGTGGTTACCTAGCCAAGAACTAAGGGAAGTTAAAGCATTGTTCAAACATGAAGCTATGTTATCCGGATTCTCAGAAGATGCATAGAGTGCGAGATCATCTGCATATTGGAGAATGGAACAATGTTGGTTGACAGATTGATCAAGATCTCGCGTATAGATGTTATATAGAATAGGACTTAAAACTGACCCTTGGGGTAAGCCCTTCCACACAGTCCTAGGGAATAAAAATGAGCCTTGAGTTTGAAAAATGATCCTTCGCTCCATAAGGAGATTGCATATGAAAAATACTAACTTAACAGGAATCCTCAGCTGAATTAGTTTATTCCTGAGGACTGAAAGTGCAACATTATCATATGCGGCCTCTACATCCAAGAAGACGGCGACCAGGATTTTTTTTTCAAGGAATGCTGTATGAACATCTGTTGTAAAGATACCTAGACTGTCCATAGTACTCATGTCTTTTCTGAATCCGAATTGAGAATCCGATAAATAATTGTTATTTTCTAGGTACCATTCTAATCTGTGTTTTAACATGTGCTCAACGATCTTTGTTAAAGTTGAAGAAAGTGCTATCGGTCTATAGCTATTGGGATCTGTAGGATTTCTTCCAGGTTTTGGAATTGGCAGGATTATTTGTGTTTTCATTTGTTCTGGAATTTGTTGCGAATTATATATACAGTTAATCAATTTTAAAAAGTATTGTTTGTTTTTGTCAGAAGATTTAGTGATAAAGGAATATGGGATGCCATCCATCCCAGGAGAGGAGTCAGATAGACCATCCAAAGCCAATTTCAGTTCTACAAAAGAAAACTCACAATCCAAAAAAGAGGGCGGAGAATAGGGAATAGAGGATGATGGTATCATGTCAAAATTGGGAACTGAGGGAGGAGCGAGTTTATCGGCAAAATCGCTCAGCCAAGTTGATGGGTCGTTACTTAAAAGGTTTTCCGTGTGGAGAGAACCTCTATAGATTTTAACTTGTTTCCACACTAAACTGGGAGGGGTTCTAGGGGATAACGATTCACAGAACTTACGCCACCCAATACGTTTTTTGGAAGTAAGAGTTTTTTTTGCCATCGCTGCTTTATGACGGTAATTAATAAAGTTTTCTACAGTCATCGTTGAATTATATAATTTTTCCGCCTCTTTTCTTTCCCTAATGGCCAAACTACAGTCGGAATCCCACCAAGGCGTAGAAATTCTGTATTTTTTTTTATTTTTCTTTTTGGGAACATGCTTATTGGCACTGGTTGTTATAGCTTTTATGTACTCAGAGTATCCTACCGGGAGGGAATTAATATCAAGGATGGGGAGGGAATCTAATAGGGAATCAAGATAAAAGGAATAAGAATCCCAGTCTGCTCTAGACAGGATATACTTAATAGAAGGGGAAATATTGGAAACCGGGATTACCCTGTTAGGGATTTTGAGGACTATAGGGAAGTGGTCACTACCATGAGTACTGTCAAGAATGGACCAACACAAAAGGGATGAAAGGTTAGATGAGCAGAGAGTAAGGTCCACTGCACTCTTAGGGTTTTGAGAAGGGATAACTCTACGGGTAGGTGAGCCATCATTCAATATGCATAAGTTGCACTCATCAAAGATGTCTATGAGGGAACAGGCAAATAAGTCGTTATGGCTACCACCCCAGTATGTGTGGTGGGCGTTAAAATCACCCATAACAACGACAGGAGAAGGAAGTGTTGAGATTATAAGTTGGATATCAGAAAGTAGGGTTCTATTAGGGTGAGGAATGTAAAAAGATATAAAGGATATATTTAAAACTCGAACTGCTACAACATTAAAATTAGGACTATGGGGAGGGATAAGGATTTGGGAGAAAGGCAAGGACGATCTTATAAGTAAAGCACACCCTGCATAGCCATCAGCACGATCATCCCGGAAACAAGAGTAGCCTGATACTCCAAAGCGAGTTCCAGGCACCAACCAAGTCTCTGCTACAGATAAAACAATGGGATAAAATTTTGAGATAAGGTAGATTAATTCATGTTTTTTGGGGCGTAGGCTTTGACTATTCCATTGGACTATGACTGTCTCTGGGTCCATGATGGTTAATAATTTTAGTAAGGGAAGAAATTACATTGGCAACGTTGGGCGGTAGGGAATAATTATTTTGCATAACAAAATCTAAAACCATCTGAAGAATAAAGTTAATTAGGCTGTCGTATTGGTCTGTTTGTGGGGAAGATGAAGGAGTATTTGCAAGGCCACAGCCATTTGGTTGGGAAGATGGTAAGTCAGAAATTATGGATTGGTGTAGGGACTTATTGAAAGTTTTACCTAATGGGGCTCTTGGACGGGGATTAGTGTAAGTAGTTTTAGTATAGGATTGAGAAGGAGGGACTGAGTTAGGAGTGTGGGGGGTTGCATGGGGAGATGGAGAATTAATATTAATATTGGGGGAAGCTAAAATCTCTGAATAAGTTTTTTTATTTAATCTAGGGAACTGCTGTTGAGCTTCTTCATATGAAATTCCCTTTTGAGCCATTGTTTTTTTAATGGAAACCTGTCTGTCATGTTCAGGGCAGCATTTATTGGTGGAAAAATGACGACCTGAACAAAACAAACAAGTTGCTTTGTTTTCAGGAGTGTCACATGAATGACCTTCATGGGGTTGAGAACATTTAAAACATTTAGGTGTGGATCTGCATTGACTTTTAACATGACCGAAAAGGCAACACTTAACACATTGGATAGTTGGGTATTGATAGATCTCTACTGGGAGCGATGTGTGAAAAGAAAAAATTCTTTCAGGAAGAACTTGCCCCTGAAATGTCAACACTACGGTTTGGGTAGGTGACCACGATACTTCGTCATTGTTTAAGATTTTTCTGCTCAGACGACGAGCCTTAAGAATAATGCCACATCCTTTGGGTAATACAAGGCTCTCCACAAACTCGTCCATAGAGAAATCTACCGGGATATTTTTAACAATACCCATACGGGTAATGTTATAGGAGGGGATAATTGCAGAATAGTGGTTGTCAGTGAGGATAGGGTTAATGATAAAATTGTTTGCATCTGCTGCAGAGCTGAATTCTACAGAGATTTTATTTCTGCCAACACGCTTTACTCCATCGGGTTTTATATTTTTAATTTTGTTTTTGAACAGTAGTTGTCCAAACTTAATAGGGCGAATGGTTAAACCAGACGAAGGGTCAGGTTCGATCCTGGATATTTGGACGATAAATGGCCCTTTGTCTGACTCTGTGTAAGTGTTGATGCCTACTACTAACATTGGATGAACATATAGACGTTGGATGGAGGCTGAGGCTGAATCGATGTCTTTTATAGATTTCTTGGGATTAATTGGTGAATCTGCGTCAAGACGTCTTTTAATTGGAGCTACAGAAGGAGCCCTATTAATATTAGGGGGATCTGGAGGGTCAGGAGGTTCTACCTCCATTTTGCAAAAAGAAAAAAAAAACTTATAAAATAATTATTAGACAGCACAAGTTGTTATGTATTAATCTTACCACATTCACAGGACGAACACACAACACAGAACTAAAATAATTGACAAAAAAATGTTATATAGTGGAATTATCAAATAAACCGCGAAAACGAAATTTTGGGGATGACACTGACAGTTACCTCCCCTGGCAAAAAAAAAAAAAAACTTCACATACGTTATAATTAATTGGCAATTACACTGTCAAGAACGTGATTTTACATACATACATAAAAAAATATCGCGCCTTTTTCCCAGAAGGGATAGACAGAGGTACTACCAGGACTCCCAGATTTAGCCTTACGTGTTCCATCCCACGATGTGATAAGGGACGAGCCTAACGCCATATCTGGCACAAATTCTTGACTCCAGGCTGATATTGAAATATCTAATATCAGCCGACCCGGGTTCGAACCCGAGACCCCTCGGCTTTGTAATCGTACCGTAGTACAACTAGGCCACCAAGGCAGATAATGATTTTAGCCTTAATTCAAAATATAATTATTATTTAAAGTATCTACATTTATATGAACTTATTGATTGTTGCGCCTTCTAAACTTATTGTTTGTCTTGGTTTTCAGGGTGAGGTAACCTACATACGCGTGAAGGAAGATTACGGAGGCGGTGGTGGTGGCGGTGACAGGTAAATATTGAATCTAATTCATAGCTTGTGTATTCAGTATCTGTTAGTAACTGTAAGAATTGAGACACAGTATCCCTTATTAAATTGGCCGCATGGGTCGCTAGGCCACCACAGGGGCGGTGCGCTCTCACTGATATCAACTCAGAGATAGACAACTGGACATAACCTAGAAAACAGTAAACAGTCTGCTAGAGACGCCTGCAAGTGCGCCAGGTTAGAAAGATGATGTCACCGGCGTACTTGCTTCCATCTCTCGACCGTCCCTGTGGTAGGGATGGAAGCATTTTAAACCTTACCAACAGTGGTACCGACCCGGATGAGCCTGACCATTAATAATCAATAAATACACCCAACAGTCACTTATATAGTCTTGACCCCAAATTAAGATTAATTATGTCTTGTGTCACAATCACCCCGACCCGAGACAAATATTTGAGTTTCTCTCGCTCACAGCCAGCTTCTAACCAACTACGCCACGGAGGCTGCCTAGTCTTGCTGATTCATGACTGGCAACAGCGTGGCTGTACCACTTGGATGTTATTAATGTGTGTTTGTTTGTGTGTAGCGTGAGTAATCCGCGCAGCATGTCCGGCAGGTCGCGCTCGTACTCCCCGCGGCGGCGCGGCTCGCCCACCTACTCGCCCGTGCGCCGCTCCTACTCGCGCTCGCGCTCCCGCTCCCGCTCGCACAACTACTGAACTACTGAGCCACACGTACGTATACCAATATCACTAGCTACACTATCAATACTACACTATTACACTACCTCCCACTTCTACATTCTACTAAAACTTACTTTAAACATAAACAGCCTTATTCACAAATAGATTTAAAACCTATTTTAGTTATCGAATGTTTTGCCCATTTCGAACGACTTCAGAATTCAGTTTGAGCGAAAAAGACAAAACATTCGATTCTTAATTGGTTTTATATCTGTCTATAAGGCCGAAAGTATTGAATAAATTTTATATTACACAAAGACTGTGAATTTGGACATTTGAGAGGATAAAACAAAATTATTCCTAATACTCCTTTTTCCTATTTCATATTTATATTTTTACACCAAAGTTAGCCTTACTTTTAAATTATAACTGTATTATGTTAAGTCACTCTTTGCCCACATTCACAATGAATAAGGATCAATATACCTGAGGACTTAATTTGTACACAATACAAATTTGGAGGAAACATTACAAACAATGAAAATGGATAAGAATATTGAATATGCCGTCCATGGCTCGTGAGGAACCTATTCAGTAATAATGGACAATTCACTACATTCAATTGGACACACGCCTCGCCCTTGCCGAGGAAGCAGATGAAATTGATAATTACTGTAACATTGGATTAAACGCAGCATAAAATGGATTATATTTGGATTTATATGGAACTGATCAAGGTAGATAAAACATTGTAAATAACATTCGCATCATCGTAACTTGTAATACAAAATGTGAGAATACTATAATGAAATATGTGCAGAGAAAATACAAGATATTTGATGTAGTTTCCTGATGGATAATGATATAAAACAGAGGATGGAATGGATCGTAGCATAAGGTGAGATGTGGGGTGGGCGTGGTGGAGTGAGAACTGAAGGTGATGTTTATCGACAGCGCTAGCGAGTCGCCGCGCCGCCGCCGCCGCCGCCGCCGCGTGACGTCACCGCGCGCGCGCACGCACAAGGCGCCGGCGTGTCGCGCCGCGGTGTCGCGCCGCGGCGTCGCGCCGGCGGCTTGTGCCTTGTGCGTGCGCGCGGCGCTCGTGCCTGTGCCTCGACTGCGATGACACATTATTAAAACCGTTTTCTTTTGTTTCATCCACTGTGGAATGGGATCGTTGGATTTGCTTGGCTGGAGGTGTGAGTCAGGATGCCGTAGGATCGGGAGGACGGATCGCGTGTAGGATCGGATTAGTACTCGGCGCGGGATCGTTTGATGTTTGGATCGTACCGGAGGATTGCGAGGATCCGCCGCAGGATGGATGGGGCCGGATCGTAGCGGGGCCGTTGTAACGTGAGAGAGCCGCCGCTGCGACCCGGATCTCGGATACTCGGATATCGGACGGACGCTCGGGTATGACATTCAAATTATTGCAAATAACTTATGTTGAGTGCACGCTCGATACGGACGTATCTATTAATGTTTGTTTGGATCCTTAACTCACACTTTATTTGCTTATCGATGTCTGCCGTTTATTTATCATAGACGTAGGACGATGGCATAGGTACTAGCTTTGCTCATTAGTGTGTCAGACCTAACAATCTCAGTGTCCATACAGTGTAATTAGCATGCTTTTCGAGCTTTCATATAAACCAGCGAAGTACGAGGCGATGTGTGAGTGGAGAGCGCGCTCGCGGACGGATGGCTACGTGTTTACAAGTCTGACTCTAATGTTATCAATATATTATCAAATAGAAGACTAGATGTGGTGAATGAGTAAAGTGTTATTCATGTGAAGGTTAAATTGTGACAATTGTTTGATTATATAAAACCACACGGCCCACTCGGTCGATGTACTTTATATCATAGATTATTATTTGTGGATAAAAGTAATGTAATTTAGATACTGGATCTGCATTCCAAAGACCGAGATTGATGGATTTAATAAATTCCTTAAAAAATGTCTTCGTTTTATTTTCTGACCCTCCTATTCCTTTAATAACTTGAATCAAAATGACTACAAAAATAAACAAGTTATACCTTATACTCATTGTGTTGTTTATTGAATAATACAATTATCTAGACTTAAAAATAATGACTAATATACTCTAGCCGGCGAGGTTATATCTTGAAGCCCGAGTGTATTGCGACTGTGCCGAACGTGAGATTTTCATAAGTAACCTGTCTGAAGCCAGCATCTTCGATCATCGCCTTGAACTTCTCCTACAACACAAAACATTTTCGAATAATAGAAATACATGCACATCGTAAAACTAAATGAATATCACACTACATACTTGCAAGCCTAAATGAATATCATGCTTCATATATCTTTCAAAAGTAAACTAAATGTGGCGAATAGGAATATCACACCTACACAGTATAGCTATGTATCAAAAATAACTAATATTGAAACTTAGAAATATTGTACCTGATTAGGGAATTGTCTGATGCTCTCCACAAGATATTGGTAGGGCTTCCACTGTCCTGCTACCAACTGGCCGAGAACGGGTATTACTTGAAACGAATACTGATCGTACACCCTGAACACAAAAACATGGTTAGAAAAATTGGAAGAAACTAATCCCTAAACCAGGTTTGACAGCAACACACATTCTATGACTTGAATACTGAATGGCGACGAGTTTTTAAATATTTATAAGTTCAAAAATAAAAGGTATCGTACTCCGAGGGCTAGTACGTCTACGTCAAACGCCGGTTTTGTTGCTACCGGCGCCTAGGGTGAGATTGCTGGGACGCTCCGAATGAGGTTGCAACGACGCCTCTTCATATCTGCACTTTGATATCTGCTGGAACTACACTAAGAATAGTACATAATTGCTACTGAATATGCCGTTAGATGTCTGTAACAGTTTTCAATTAGGTTGATCGGGTGTAAAAATAGATTGAAACATGTAATTATTCATACCATTGCAAAGTGTCGTTGGGTATTTGACTAAATTCGAGGCACATGAAGCGACCGCCCGGCATCAACACGCGGTACGCCTCCTCCAATACCTGCAAACATAAGTTATAAACATATTTTAATGATGGTAAAAACTTCGTTTATTTTGTCACTCAAGTAATTTCTGAGGTAATAAATGATTGAATTCGTACCTTTTCGATATGTGTACAATTCCTAATGCCGAAAGCGATTGTGTAGGCGTTGTATGTCTCGTCGGGTATGGGTAACTTCTCCGCGTCAGCACACAACCAGTTTACGTCGATGTGAGACGACTCCGCCGTTAATCCTAGTCTGAAAATGTAGTCAATTATATTTATCTTCTGTATCGTTATCTTCTACTCTTATAGCTTTATTAATGCTTACTCCTTAAATCTTATAATCCTGTTAATTTTAGCAGCTTACATTAAGGTAATTGATTTTCAGATTTCGTGTTTCTTTTTGTGGTAAAAACTACACTGCATCGACTCTGCTTGGTGTTGGCTCGCCACACATTCGGTAATAGAAACAGCCAAACTTGGAGATATCTACCTTTGCAGCTCAGGCTAATAAAACCAATTTGCGCTCAACATGTCTGTGCTGCAGTGAATATGCCAAATGCTATATACTGACCTTTTAGCTCGAAGTTGTCCGACGTCCAACATGGACTGGTTAATGTCGCTGATTGTGACGCTGCTGCGAGTCCCGTCCGCCGGAGGCCCCAAGTTTTGTAGGTACTTTATGTATCTGAACGAGATGTCACCTGGTGCAACAATGGATTAAATTAATACAAAATATTGGATATACCATATAATGTTTATGAAATAAGAAAAGATAAATTGATACATCACAGCCACCATGGCGCAGTTGGTTGAACGAGAGGCCGCGGGTTCAGTCCCCGCACCGAGTCAAATGTTTGTGAGGCCCACAAGCATTTGTCTTGGGTTTGGGTGTTTGTGAATAGTTTCTGATACCCACGACACATGCCTTATGATCTTAATGTGGGGTCAGGACTATGTATGTGACTGTTGGGTGTTTTATTTATTAACATAAGTAGATATTTTTATTTTATTACAAACGAAAAATGTATGGGTTTTAATATCTATAGGTAGTCTTTTATATACATGCACCACAACACCGGTGTTCCAATAAAACCCAAGCTTACAGGATCCGATTGTCATATAATATTTTTTACAACAGAGCCTGTTTACAAATGAAACAGAGCCTATTAATTTTACCTGGTTTGGCAAACTCCATTTCAACTGATGGTAAGATACATAATGCTTGGCTATCCAGTCCAGATGGAAAGTATCTACTTATATTTGCCTATGACATGATCTTACCTGTGCCTCCAGCCATGTCCAATAACTTAGTTCCATGTGTGGGACACAATCTTTGCATGAAGATATCCTTCCACACCCGGTGTATGCCAAAGGACATGACGTCATTCATCAGGTCGTACTTATTCGCCACTGTTTCAAATACATGATGAACTGTGAACAGATTTTTTTTAAATTAACCTATTTCATCCCGCTGCTGGACAAAGGTCTAACAGAAATATACATTATATTATTTCTTTTAGATGTCACAATATAAAAAATTGTTTTAATGTTATTTGTATTTCGATTTAATTATTGAACACTGTAACAGTGAAGGAACCAGGAACGTGAGAAATCTAAGTCATCTGGAACTTTTTAGCTGAACAATTATGATGATGGAAAAGTTGATACAACCAACTAGGTATAATATACCCAGCTTTTATCAAGTACTTTATTTAAATAATGTACACCTTATGTATCAGCTACAGTAAACAGTAAAACGCTCTTTACCATTTCCACTATAATTATATAAATCTCAATAACATTGAGAAATTTCGGGGTAGATACTAAATCAAAACATAAATAAAATATAAAAAAATAAGCTTTAATAGAACAAGAATTCATAATTCATCAATAACAGGATGATATTGTTTACCTTGGTTAAGGACAATTTTAAAAACACGTACCTTTCTTCCACTTCTCATTTTCATCGACAGTTTCGAAGCCGAAGTGAGTTTGGCCTTCATTAGGACTATCCTTACTTGCATCTTTTGCAGCGGTCTGGCTAGCTAGTCTGCGGGACACAGATATTTGTTGGAACGTTATACGCTTATCCAGCAGTTTGCATATGCCGCCTCGTAAAGCCATTTTTATATTTCCCTATAGACAAATATAGGTTAGAATTTCGTAGTTTTACAATCAGCTGTTTGTCACTAACGTCAAAACTGAAATTCCAAAAAAATGAAAACGTTTTGTTAATCCTCTTCTCCATTTTCAACCAAAAAGCGGCGGACGCACGTAGACGACCAAAAATATAACAGATGTTAATTTAAAAAAGAACAGTGTGGATCTATTTTTTCTCCTACAGTATCAATGACTCTCCAGTCAATTGCACCTAGTTATATCAAATATATTATACATCATTTATATTTATTAAATATATTATTTTATTTAAAATAAATAAGTAGGTATTTAAAAAAATATTGGATAAAAAAATATTAACACTAAAACGTTCCTTACTTTTAAAATACATAATATTACACAAAACCAATCATAGATTTATCTATCATTATAAAAACCTTATGCATTTAGTAAATTAATATGACATAGGTTGACAACAAAAAGCAAAAACAAAACGCTAAAAATCACAACAATGAAGAAAACTTGTGTTTATCTTTTGCAAAAATTCAGATAATGACTGATAATGCGGTTCTCCGGTTGATTTTAATAATTCCATGAAGACCTTACGATAATGTCTACGAATAACAGTAAGTGGTGCATAGATTTAATTTATATAAACTCTATTTTAACCTTTGGTATTGAAAGACTCTTCCATGTACAATAATCAATGTAAAGATTTTTTCTTGAATGATTAATCGCTAATTATATTTGTCTTTCTGATATTGTAACAATTAGTATCATTATAGATGGAAAAAATCTTTTGACTTTTGTTTTCATTGTTAGTCAATGAGGAATATTTTTGTTTTTTTTACAATTTATCTAAAATAATATATAGATATTTTTATACTAAACGGATAATTTAATGAAGAAACTATACTATATTATTACAAGTCTGTATGAAACTTGAATATCCTTATTGACTATAATTTTAACAATTAATTTTGAAAATTAACTGTGAGACCGAACTGTCCACTATTTTGGCTTAATTCTTCTATCCCACATTTAATAAATAAGAACCACTCAAAACCATTGTGTGTGACCTAGAGTGAACATAAAAATTTATTCTTTCTTTCAGTCCCTCTAAAGCCTCATGTAGAACATGAGGTGGAGCACTGCAGACAGAGGTTCAACTGGGACTGTGGGGTGTCCTGCGCCCTGATGCTGCTCTCCAAAGACCAGAGAGACTACTTCCTGGACAACTTCACTGCTATCTGCGAGGAGGAGGGGTTCCGACAGTCCACATGGACTATTGATCTGTGCTATTTACTTAAAAGGTATGGGGGACTACCTAAAGACCCTTGAAGCTTATTTATTAAAATTATGAATAAAATGGAAATTATTTACTTCTTTATCCAATTAATGTGAGTACTGAGGTCATTATAATCTCATTAAGAACCAAACAAAACTTAGTTCCACATTTACATTCTATTGTCTACCATATTAGTGCAGTGCAAGTTGTTAAAGACTATTGCCAGCTCTTTTACTTCCTAGGTATTACATTCTCAATGTAAGTCAAGTATGTATCAGCCCATATACGTCCCACTGCAGGGTACGAGCCTCCTTTACAATAGAGAGTACTCTCACTCGTAATTCAAGTGCATACCATTTTTTTTCAATATCAATTTAGTTTTTGTTAACAGATTTGGGATTAAACATCGGATGTACACCACAATGTTAGGAGTCAACGAAGCTTACAGCCGCTATGGGTACTACAACAAGATTATACATTTGGTATGTTTTATAAACTGACATAAATATATAAATTTTAAACAATTGTATTTCTGACATGGCTCTTGTTTAAAGTGTCACCAATTTGCCAAATGTCTCTTGAGATTGTGTCGTAAAAAATCTTTTGTCACACTCACCTATCTCATTTGTCAGCCTCCTTGAAGAGCTATAGCAGAAGAGCCTGTACTGTATTTGTGATGGTCTTTCTACATGTTGCCTGCAAATAGTCTCCTCAAATCACATAAATCATGAGAATATTGCAAAACTAAAAACTACAAAAATATTAATAACTATATTTCCATCCATCCATCAGCCAAAGGACGCCCACTGCTGAACATAGGCCTCTCCCAATGATTTCTAACTATATAACTATATTTATTACATCGTAATTATCTTGAAGTTGAATAAATAAATACACCCATCAGTCACATACACAGTTCGGGCCCCACATTATAATGTCGTGGGTATCAGAAACTTCAAAGAGACTTTTCGGTCCCACAAACACCCAGACCCGAAACAAATACTTGAGGATTCCACAAACATTCTTGGTGCGGGGGATCGAACCCACGGCCTCTCGTTTCACAGCATC
The DNA here is from genome assembly GCA_905220455.2 of Deilephila porcellus. Lineage (NCBI taxonomy): Eukaryota > Metazoa > Arthropoda > Insecta > Lepidoptera > Sphingidae > Deilephila > Deilephila porcellus. Next base: position 12,212,372 of record LR999991.1, read on the forward strand.
TAACCAACTGCGCCACGGAGGCTGGCAAAATAATTGTTGTTACCCATACAGGATAGAGAGCGGGTGCAGCGCAGATTCGCCGAGGCCAAGTCTGTGGGTTTGAGGGTAGATCACCACTGTATAACAATGGAGGAATTATTCTCGCACCTGTCCAACCACGGCCCGGCGATACTGCTGGTGGACGCTGGTCTCCTCGTCTGTGACCTTTGCAAACACAACAAGCTGAAGGTTGAGTTCAGGTGAGTTTATAGCATAGTTGCTTACAAGCAAATGAATTAGATGGTGGTGGTGAAGATAGTACAAATCCTGAACATCATAACACTTGAAACGTGAATTGCCGGTCTCGAATGAAGGAAAGAAAAAAGACGGGAAAGGAAAGGGTTGTTGTTTAATTTCGCTCAGTCTAGGAAATATGACAGCACAACCGATGCTTCGTATTGGTTCTTTCGAAACAATGGTATTGCCCCGGTCGACACCACGCAGTAGTCCAACATACTTACAGTGTGGGTCTACCAATTAAGATAACATAGCACCTGTTTTAATCAAATAATTTCACAGCACTTAGTAATGACTTTTTAATAATAATAATACAGCATCCTGAACGCATTATTATATTGGACGCGGATTTAGTCCACCACGAAATGAAATGAAATGAAATGAAATTCGTTTATTGGTCACGTAGGCAATTAAATAGCTCTTATGACAAGTCAATACACATAGTACTTATTTTCTATTTACAAGATATTCGTTGTAATTTTTATATTAAGTATTATATTACTTATTAGTATTTTATGGTATTTTTTTTCCTTAGGAAATACATTATTTACGATATCGATGTCTAAATGGACCATAAGTATTATTAAAGCGAATTACGATGTTCCAGTGCAGGTAAGTTACTATACTGTTGCAGGCGTTGTTTCGGCGGCAGCTACTCGGGTCACTATATCCTGGTGGTGGGGTACCGCGGGCGGCGCGTGCTGTACCGCGACCCCGCGCTGGCGCCGCGCCTGTGCGCCGCCGCGCCCGCCGGCCTCGCGCGCGCCGCCCGCCCGCCCGGCACCGACCACGACACCCTACTCATATACACGCCACGCACAGACACCTCACACTACGCACAGAACTCATCACCAACCCAAATACACCAATTAAATAAATAAACACACCCAGCAATACATAGTCCTGACAACACATTACGAGATTTGTGTCGTGGGTATCGGAGACTACGAGACTTTTTGGTCTCACAAAAACCCGGACCCGACAAATATTTGTCTCGGCGCAGGGATCGAACCTGGATCCTGAAGTTTCACAGCCGGCGTTCAATCAACTGCGCCTACGATTGATCTTGAAATTAACCAATCAAAACAAGTTTATTGTGGGCGTGATGGTAAGTCTATCGCCCGATTGGTCTTTTTTGAGATGATTTTTAAATAAAAACCAAGATCGGTTATTAATTTTGGCCGTAAACTCATGATGTGAGTACACAGGGTTGATAACTATTAAAATATTTTTAATTTGCGAACTTATTACTTTATCAGCCCATATACGTCCCACTGCAGAGCACGGGCCTACTCTACAATCGAGAGAATCGATTGAGAGTGGTAAGGCCATATAGTCCTTATTACTACTCTATACTTTATTTAAATTCTTTATAATTGTGTATTTAATATTTGGGACAAACGCAAAATATATCAGAGCTTGTTCTATTAATATTAATCTGAAAATATTCTTAACACTAAATAGGGTAATTAGTTTAAATGTAAAATAATATAAAAGAGGCTGATTATGTTACTACCATAATATGGTATCATATTATGATCATAGTATTTTGAAATAAAATCAAATATGTTGTGATTTATTAGAAATTAAATGTGTAAGTAAATAATATGTATAAACATAAAGTATATATTATGTAGAAATCTGAGTTTTATTGTTTTTATCACTTAAACCTTAATAACCCCTTAAATCTATTTATTTTTTCTTAATTATAATATATTTTAAATGATTCAACGATAGAATTATTTGTGCAGACGGATTTTTAAAACAATTTATATCAAGAACTAATTGACACCCTGCGCGAGAGATTTGTGAGTTTGTCTGAATCTGCGTTTATGTGAATATAAAATATGATTTCATAAACGGGCAGAGAATAAAATTAATTTCGGGAAATAATGATTTCCTATAAAATAAATACTTTGAAATAAATTATTACGTACAAGCACACAGTCGATCCTTAAAATCTATCAAATTCTCAACATTCAGCTGTGATAATTACCTATTCATACGGAGAATTCCTAATGTATGTATTAACTTCTGAGAATGGTTGTGCATTTGACCATTCTCAAGTTTATCAATTTGTAGTCAGGGTTTTGCTAATAAAAAAATACAGTTAGTAGAAAATTACCTACAGGGTATCCGGTATATCAAGACTGCGACCGAAAACGAAGCCAGGTGGTAGTATTAGTGACTTCAGACACAATGCAAGTAAAAATTTCGCAAAAAAACTTTTTTTGTAGTTTTTTACTTATCGTCGTATTTGGGTGATAAATACATAGTTTTTCTAAAATAATGATGTAGACCTCTTTTTTTTTATACACTCGATGGTTCGTAAGGGTTTAAATTATGATTTTTGCAAAAAATAGGTATTTACCACCCAAACAAGACGATTTTTAAAAAATCTAAAAAGTATCTGTCACTGTTTTGGTGAAATTTTTATTTGCATCGTTTCTGTAACCACCTGGCTTCGTTTTCGGTCGCAGTCTTGATATACCCGGTATATTGCAAAAGTATCATCAGTTTACAAAACACAATAAAACATTCTGATACATGATCGGTAACATGGCAAAATATAAATACCTACTGTAAATCCTAAATAGTAAATATATCAAGCATTTACATCCATAACCATAATATTTTATTATAATTAATCACCTATTCACTATTAAATTATGAAATCTAGGAATTCTAGCAATTATCGATAATTAAATGAGAATACAACACAGAATACAATGACCTTTGGGCTTTGGAGTTTGGCGCTGTGGCATGGATCTAACAAGTAAACAGGATTGCGCACTGATGGCTAAAAAACGGTCCGAGCGAGAAGTTCGTTAGGCGGTAGTTCGGTCCTTGTCTAGTAGGTTGACCATGATTTTATTATAATTGTCAACGCAATATTTACTTTATTGTTTTGCATATTTTATGCTACTCGTTGTAAAGTACGTCCGTAAAATTTCAAAAACTTTCAATATTTTTTTCTACAAGGAAAAAAATGCTTATTGCTTATTATGTCGCATGCGATCTGTTAACTTCACATAATCCGAAATAATAAAATAACATGGGCGATATTATAATAAAATTAAGTAACAAAAAATCTACATAAAATAAAACATTCAGTTATATTATTATTGTTTTTAATTAACATTAATTATTTAAAAAAAAATACATTTTACAAGAATAAGTTTTACAAGTACAAACAACGCCATATCAATGTGCGTCTAGTGGCGTATAGCAAAAATAATCTACACGTACTAAAAACCAGCAGCGTCCCTTTTGCGGGTTTCACAAATAATACATTAAACTATTAATTTCTAAAGAAATTTGTTTGTGGGAGATAATCTTTGTAATAGAAATAAAACTATTTTATACGGATTTTATCGCGATTTGGTTTAATTTTTACATTTTTTAACTTCCCGACGCGACGTTTCGATTACTTTACAGCTTTCGTGGTCACGGGGCGGACTGAGGTATTAGTTATCCGCTCAGTGACTGTTACAATTTAACTACCCTTAATTTACAATTATTAAATTAAAAAGTTAATTTAAAAAGTTAACTAGTATTTGCGATCCGATCTACGCAGAAGGAGCTCACTGTGTCTTGAGGTCTGGCAGCTGGTCTTTTGGGATCCGATTTAATTAAATGTAGAATTGGATCCCATGATGGTGCAAGCTTCAAGTCATCTTCTCTATTGAAGTTTGGATGTTTTTTTAATTTCAATAGCCTCGCGAAACATCCTGGGCAGGAAACGGTGTTCTTTATTCGGCGGTGTTCGGCGAGGATTTGGGGCTTGTCAAAGCGAAGGTAATGCTCCAAGCTTCCTCTATGTGTTCAGCAACTGCAGACTTCGTTGAGCGTCGGTGTTTGACGTCAGCTATGTGTTCTTTTACGCGGGTCCCTATGCTTCGTTTGGTTTGGCCGATGTAAGAGAGGCCAAAGTCGCAATCTATTTTGTATACTCCCGGTTCTTGTAAAGGTATATGACACTTGACAGGTGGTAAGAATTGACTAATCTTCTTAGGCGGCTTGTAGTACGTTTTAATAGAAGCACGCTTCAGGATGTAGCCTATCTTGTCCGTGACTCCTTTTATGTATGGTAATATAACCGGGACCTGTTCAACTGTGGCTGGTTTCACTCGGTTTCTGTGACGGCGGCGTGGAATTTGGAGCTTGTTGTCTCGCAGTACTTGCTTGACGTGTTGCAGCTCAGTTGCCAGGTGTTTCTCGTCACAGATTCCTTGTGCTCTCTGAAACAAAGATTTACCCACGGTAGCTAACTGTTTCGGATGGTGGTGAATCTCACCTAATTTAAGAAATAGACATAGACGAAAACCGAAAAGTTTTTAGGCTCATACCAGTTGTAAACGAATAATAATAAAAAATGATAAAATCATCTGCTCAGCAATTGCTAAAAAGGATAGTTTTATTTAATTTTTGCCTTAATCCAATGTTGTTGCCTAGCGCTCTAACTGTTTGTAACCTAGAATGATGGGACAAACGGAAACTTAAATAACAATTTGCTATTGATTTTACCAGTTGCATCTCGTGGTTTTCTTCTACATTAAAACATTGCAACGGGTGTGGAGGATTTATAAGTTTTCACAATTTTGTATAAAAGAGTTGTGTGAGTATCATAATAATTCTTTTTCTTTCTACCGACTTTTGATATTTCGATACAACTACAAAAATGTTTTCAGTTTCTTTTAATACCTTGAACGCAAATTTTGAAACATATAATAATCCACCTTTATCTATGAATGCCGTGAATGCCGAAAAATGACTAACATCAATATAATCGTGGTCAATATTATTTTGTTTAAGTAAAACAGTAGGACAAAACTTACACGACAACTTATCAATTATTTTTCTTACTACGAATCTGGCTATATAATAAACAATGTTATTTTTATACTCCGACAGAACCGAGTTTTCCAAATTTTTAATTAGAGCAGCAAACTGCATGGAATCTTCTATTGTATCGCTCCATGTTGGAAGGAAGCTTCTTTTTGCAGTTCTATATTCTAAAATGGGAGTTAATTCAAACGAATTTTCCGTATAATTCGCATGTATTGATGGTCTTATACTATTTCTATACATTAACTTTCTTATTCTATATCTAAATTCTAATGCACTTGGATTATTATTACCGCGCCCTTGAGCTCTTATACATGAGAAAAACATTTCTAAATTGTCTTGAGAGCATTTGTAGGGTAAAAAATATTTTAGTGGCTCTTTACTAGATAAAAGATTTTGTTTCGATTTTCCTACACAAATTGTGGACAGCATATTAAACCCATAATATAAACAAACAAAATTGCTTACCTATGAAACGAAATTCCGTAATCGGGGCGAAATTCATTATGGCACGAATTCACACAACAACTTTGCACCATTTTAATAATAAACTAACTTATCCAAGCAACGTGTGATTATTTTGTGTGGGATTTTAGATTCGGTTGTAACATAACCTCTTAACAAAATGTTTACAATTTAGTGGTGTTGCCAATAATCAATATATAAATCTACTATATTGTTAGTAGAAATATGGTAGAAACAATGACGAATTACGAAATATGACAGAAAACTTACTTATGAATTATAAACTTATCAAACACTAAATTACTTAATAATGTAGGTAAGAAATCACGCTTAAAAGATTATTTGAATTTTAGAAAGTATATTGTACTTTCTACTACGTTGAAAGAAAATATAATTGGTATACTTAGACAGAGATAGCTTTACCTTATGCCAGAGCGAGAAAGTCAGGACCGAAATTCGCTTGCGTAAAAATGCAGTTGAATATAGTTTTTATGCATTGGACACAAGGTTTATATTTGCACATACATTATTGTTAAGTGCGCAATCTTGTTATTTTATTATATCTATGCGCTGTGGTTTGGCGTGCTTATCATACTGACGTCAACCCACGCTCTATAGTATTCGCTTTGTCTATGATAGAGGGAATCCCCACTATTGTGATGTTAATTTGTTATCAAATCGATAGTGCCAGACTGCGTATCATTTCAGGTGTCCAAGAGCTCATTTTGGGCTCCCTGTCAAGATTTATGTGACGTTCGCCATTGTTATTAATCACTATGCAAGACGCAATTGATGTCAAGTGGGTAATTCCCCGATCAAAATAACTCATTTCCAGCTTGTTTTTTTCTATTCTTTATTTATCTTAAACTTGTACTACCTGTGACATTGTTTTTTTTGGATTATTGTCCCGATTACTAATTTAAAACACGTGTTTGACAATATTTGTAAGCCATGGATTTCCGGTCATGTTTGTACAGGCGCAGGGAATACATTTTGGTTTATTATTGTATAGGTAGTGAAAATGTCGAACATATTTTAACCATTCATTTGTAATTTAACAATATTAAACATTAACAACATTTGTTAATGAGTTTTATCCGTGCATTGAATCTCAAAGGATAGGGATGGTGAATGTAGGATGAATGTAGTTATATTTTTCTTTAACCTCGACTGAGTATAAACATTCATCCAAATCAAGAGAGCAGTTTCGAACGAAAAAAGTTTTTTCATACTAGTACGACAAAGAAACTTTTTTAATTCAATAGGTCAAGCAAACGAGCATACAGGTCACCTGATAGTACCTAAGTGATCACTGCCGCCCATGAAAATCCACAATACTGGAATTATTGATATTATGCGGGCCCATTAAATTAGGAGGGGTGCCGGAAGGAAAAAGGATGGGAAGAAAAAAGGGGAATTGGGCATCCGGCAATCTCAATCATCGAACGAAACGCGACAGCAAACCTGTCGCTTTACGTCGGTCTCTGAGACTGTAGTACCGCCCCGGACGAGCCTGCCTATTTATACTGAGTCATGACTGACAACAGCGAGGCACTGTAGTGTATCTACCAATGAGAGATAATTATTTCTTGCCTGTCAACACAACATCGGCCTCTTCATCTACCTATAAGTACAGACTACAGAGCCTGATCCTGAAGCACGATAAACTCGGTACACGATATTTATTTATGTAGGTATTTACTTATCATCATGAATTTCATTACATTTTTGTAGCTGATTTCTTATCTGAAAACCACCCTTTCAAAAACTTTTTATTCTGCAGGCATGGTGGTAGATAATTTATAATTCTTATGCAAAACTCAAAGGTATGCAGCAGGTTTCTCCGTTAACATATCGTTTTGATGTGAGAGATTATGAACTATATTTCTCCGCCTATAGGAGCTAAATAAATAATAATATATCAGCCCGAGTACGCCCATTGGTAAACAAGGGACGCCTTTACAATCTTTTCTGCCTGTAGTTACCTCCATATTATTGACGTAACATTATCTATACGTGCCTGTTTTAAAAAGAATGTAGTCACTTTTATGGTTACGACGTAGGAACTGTCTGTATGAATGACGTCAGGTATCGTCTATACATTTTTTACCTATTAGAACACATATCAGCTAGGTGGGTAGGTAGGTATTTGAAATTTCAATCTCCACCCACACTGTTTAGAGATTATTTGCGAAATTCCTACACCAAAACACCTCAGTTCTATATATTTATGTATGATGTAGGTCCTTATGCAAAATAGTTTGTAATAAATTGTATGTTTCAGGATGTTAAAACTTTGTCTAGTGTCTCGTAACCTACTATCAGCGCATACATAAAACACGAACTATTCTTATAAGTTCACCATTTAAGTGAACTTAGGTTTACTCGTGGATTTATGCAGCAGGCATCTTATTTGCAAAATGCAAAAAACATAACAGACTCTAAAACTGTCATGATTGCGGTATTTTAACTTGTGACCAGTATGGTGATAGGCTCGCTCCCTATCGAATAAGGGCGCAAATTGTAGCATTACCGTCTCATATAACCTACCACTAATTTTTCGACGCCAAATAGCAAGTTTGCTAAAGAAAATAGTGCAGCTTTCTAATAGTCATGATATAGGTACTTGCAACTATGTTTACCAACTGATCGAATCAGTATATTATATCTACTCTCCATAGTTATTCAATACGAATAATAGAATTTGCCATCGTAATATCTTAATATTGATAGAACCATGGGTTTCATACGCGATTTAATGTCTATTGTACTTAATTTTTATACGAGCTTTTTAAGTAAGAATGCAGCGACTATGTTGTGCTGGACCCCTGGCACTGCGAAGTTCTCTGGGCAGCGGTAGCCGCTTACCATCAGGCGGGCCGTTAGCTAGTCTGCCTTTAACGGCAATTATAAAAAAGTAGTGTGGTGTCTTTGGCTAGCTCGTTTGTGGCTATCACAGGGCGTGGTTAATTGATACGATTATTTTTCACACGAATAAAAGGTTTAATAAAAGAAACCGATAACTTAAACTAAACAAAGAGTTTCCAAAATATATGCGCACGATTCGTGGTTTGGATCAGCGCAAGATGGCAGTAGGCCCGCCACTTCCCAATACGTAGGAAGGAAGGGAAGGGATACATACGGGAACTTGCTGGAACTATAGCCCTCGTTACAGTAGTTATTACTCGACTATGTGAAGGAAGAATAGTTTTCCTAGTACTGTACGGTACTGTATCAGCCCTTATGCGTCTCACTGCTGGGCACCAGCCTCCTCTAAAATCGAGAGTACGATTCAAACGAGTTAGGCCATATAGTCCATAGAACAAAAATGTAATTGGTAGAAACATGCTGTAGTTATATTAGACGAGCATTAACGGCCAGACTAGCTAGGACAGTAGGTACTAGGTACCCAACGATAATATAATAATATTATATTATGAAACAAGCTTCTGCCCGCAAACTTCGTCTGTGTGATTAATTTTATTTGAAATTAACTTTATTTCGAATTTCTCATCCCGTCCCGTCCCGTTATACCCCGCCCGTGCAGTCTTATTCTTACTCAAGGCATGTAATCCAGTCTCATCCCATTCCTTTGAGTATAAAAGTAACAAACATATCGGAATTCCTTCCTCTTCCCAAGGGAACACTACATCTTTCGGGATAAAAAGTAGCCTACGTGTTAATCCAGGGTGTGAGTTACCTCCATATCAAATTTCATCAAAATCTGTTCAGCAGCTTTTGAGTTCATCGCGCATAACCGCACAGACAAACAGACAAAAATTGCGAAAATCATTGTTTTAAACTGTGAAGTGCATGGCGGTCTGGATGGCATGCGATCTACCGAAATTCAGTCCCAGGTTGCAATCTTGTTGAGCCAGCTCTGACTTTTCGGAGTTATTTGTGTACCTTTATTTAGCTAATTACGAATTCTTCGCACATTCGACACAGAATTAATTGAACACTACAGGTTTCTATAGATTTGATAACTCATTTCTTTTGCTATTTAAGAGTTTTAAAATATTGAACTATTAACCAAATTCTAGAGTTCTTGATGCATTCACAGTTGCAAATAAATAAGTAAGCATGCGGCTGCTATACTGAAACGGATTTTGGATATTTATCGAAATTGTAAATAATGAAAATGCCAACTGCATTTTACGCTGAAATAACTCTGCTTAAATTACTTGTCACCGTAAAATGGCATTTTTAAACCGGCATTTTTATATAAGCTGTATTTATAAAACACTATTTTTACCTGCTGGCCTGTACTCGAGACGCTATTCTGAAACATACTTTATTTTTAAAGCATGTACAGTATAATAATACAAATATTTGTATCTTAGTGAAGTTTTTTCTACCATGCGTAATCACGGAATGAAGGGGAGTTCATAGCGTTGGTTATGAGAAGCGGGTCATCGGACAATAACGACGCAAAGGGTCTCTATTACTTTATGGAGATTTATTCGATCCAAATAATACAAATATGCATTAGTGCAATTTGGTGAAACTCCATTTCATTGAAGCTACACATTGGCTCGTCTTCGCGACGCACACAAACATTTGATTAAGCTGAAAACGTATTTTCAATTCTGCAATCGATTTGTGATAGTAAATAGTAATCGATGCTTTATAAATATCATAGACAAAGAGGGCGCCAATGTACCATAAATATAGAGTGTGGACAACTCTATAGTTTCATGAAACTGTGCATGAAACTGACTATTTTGAAGAGAACTGTGACCGCGTGTTTGCTTCATCTCTTTCGTTTCCAAGAGTTATGGTTGTAAAAGCACCGGGGATTACCAGAGAGAAGTGGAGAGATGTCCTTGAAGTTACAGTAGGTATATAAAGAGGTGCGTTTGCAGGAGTCAGCAGTTCAGATACTTATTTTGCTGCTATAAGAGTGTAATTTATTGTGATTTTCTTTGTGTAGTTTCGTGGTGAGTGGCTACTATGTTTGTATTGTATTATACAAGGTATCTCAAGACCGCGACCAAAAACGAAGCCGGGTGGTATTATTAATGACTTCAAACACAATGCAACTAAAAATTTCGAAAAAAAAATTGACAATTATTTTTTTGTAATTATTTACTTATCGTCGTATTTGGGTGATTAATACATAGTTTCCCTAAAATAATGATGTACACCTTTTTATTTTTAAAGACGCAATGGTACATAAGGGGTTAAATTCCTTTATTCATAAAAACTAGGAATTTAGCACCCAAACACTATGATATTTGAAAAATTGTTAAAAAAAAGCCTATCTCTTATTTTTTGTTGCATTGTGTGTGTAACCACTAAAACTATCACCTGGCTTCGTTTTCGGTCGCGGTCTTGAGATACCCGGTATACCTACTATTGTATAGTCCTGTTTAGGAAATTATTCATTTATTCCTTTGGGATGCAACCTTTAAAATGATTTAAAGATATGTTCGTTTTAGCTGCGTATAGCCGTAGAGTACCTATCATTTTTTTTGTTTAATAGGTAATTTAAATTTACACATTTTTTCAAGGTTAATTTGGATTGGATTTTATCTACTATTCTTAATTTTTATTAGGTACTTATCTGTTTTCATAGTAACAACGTAATAAACACACATGTTATTTTGAATAAACCTAACCTTGTAACGTAATTTATCGGTTTTGTTAGCATGTGCTATAAAATTTGTCTTAACTATACTTAATATAAATGGATACTCCTCCATTCCTCGATCCGGATTTAGTTCCGTTTCAAAACATTAGCAAGAACGGTACGGTAACAGAACGGTCGAAACAATTATGTAGGCCTGCTTTAAACGGGATATACACACTACACAGGCTAATATATGAACCCGAAACGCGACACTCTGTTAACTGTTTTGGATCATTAGACTTCTTTTCCACCATGTGTGGCGATATCTATTCAATAACACGAATATCCTGCCAGCTTAAGGTTCTTTTGCAATCAATTATCAATTTTTATTTGACTGCGTCTATGCCGCTGTGAATCAATACCCCGCGGTATCGATCTCCGTCCCGAGAATGTGACCCATGATTTTATTTTTTTGGTCTGGATGTATGTGAATCCAAATAGGGGCGCGAACCGCGAAGGCCATAACTGAAGACTGATATCCCAAATAACAATATTTACAATTAGTACCAATCAATGGAAAGAATAACGCTTTAGTTTTAGCTGTAAATCAATAATTATGTATATTATGAGGAATTTTCATACTTCATCGCCGAACGACGCCGTACCATATTAGGGGAATACCCTGAAAATATTATCGATCTACAATCACCCCGCACTTCACCCCGATACACCCCCTGATATAAATTAGGGGTAAGGCGTAATACGAGTAGTTATTGACATTTGCTATTAACTACTGACGTTTAAATAACTTTAACAAAGATAAAATATGAACGCAGTGGCAGAAAGTAGTTTTGAAAAAAGTTAACTTCCTTCCCAGGTAAGTCCTTTGTGGGTAAGTCCTTAGTGGTGTAATCTTTGAGGTTAATAATAAAGTAGAGCGGGCTCCAGGAACAAATGTATGGCTCTTCGAAGCTTTATATAAGTACATGCATCGCAGTTCATTCAGTTCCGTGGTGCTTTACAGCTGAATTCTCTGGCTGTAAAAGTCATCGTGCGAGGTTATTTACCTGTTTAGTTCATTGTTTTGTCACTTTGCTACGGAGTTCATTCGCTCAGGGGCGGTGTCAGCCTAACTTTAGTCGTGAAAATTATGAAGAAATTCTGTTTCATGCATCAAACCGTTAAAGCAAAATGAAAAACATTATGGTGCGTTGTTTTATAAATAAATAGCGCTATGGTTTATGGGTAAACTAAAATAGATACTGTAGTTGGTTAGATGCCGGCTGTGAAGCGAGAGGCCGCGGGTTCGATCCCCGCACCAAAATAACTATTTGTGTGCTCCATTATTTGTTTCGGGTCTGGGTGTTTGTGAGACCGAAAAGAGTCTCGTAGTTCTGATACCCACGACATAAGACTCGATCTTAGTGTGGGGTCAGGACTATGTATGTGATTATTGGGTGTATTTGTTTATTATTCAATTATTATAGCAAAAACCGAGAGATCGGTTGAGAAAGCTTGGCCAGCCTCAAGTCCACCACGCTGGCCTAGTGCGGGTTGGTGGACTTGACGTATCATACAAAATCTAACATCTCTTTGGTAAGCAGATTTCCTCACGATGTTTTCCATCACCGTTAAAGTGCGTGGTAATTGGTTATCAAACACATATGATTCCGAAAAGTCAGATTCTCCTGGGATTTGAACCCGAGGCCATCGTGTCGGTTGCTTGTTTGGTCCGTTACTAACATGCGTGCTAACATGCCACTATGCACTTCAATACTTTAAAACCAAAATACTAAAATCAAAATTTTCGATTTTGTGAAAATTCTTGAATCTTAATAAAAAATATAAGAAAGTATAAAAAAAGTTTGTAAAATTTTTCCACCCACTCTCAAGTGATGAGATGACATACCTTCATACATGTGCCGTTTACAGGTAAATAGGTCTCTCACATGTGAGAGGCCACCTGCGTAGGTACCACCGCAATGTCTATTTCTCCCGCTAAACAGCAGTGTAAATGCACTGTTGTGTGCCGGTTTGAAGGACATTGTAGCCAGAGTAACTACTGGACATTATAAGACTTAACCATCTTATGTCTCAGGATGGCAAGCGCAGCGGAATGCCCAGCATTGCTTTGTAATTCATTGTGTTGTTTGGTTTTGCTTCTGTCCATGAGCGGTCGAATCGCTTACCATCAGCCGAATGGCATGCACGTCTTGCCATTCAACGCAATAAAAAAAAACTTATTCATAAAGTGTATTCTTACTAAAAGGGTATTTCCCCAAGTAACTAGCAAAAAAATTGATGTTTTGTTTTATTAGATATTAGTTATCAGAACGGATTCTGCATTATGTGACGGGGGGTGAGACCCACTTCGATATGGATATCTCATAATGTTGCAAGAATTTACTTTGTCGAAAGTCTACAGTATGAACCTACAACGATATAAACTTAAGACGATGCCCTAGTCAGACACAAAATGACAACTTCTCTTATTAGGCGTAAAATATTTGATATGATTTATTTTATAAAATTGTAATCTCCCTCGTTGATTCATCCGCACTTTTGGCTAAAGTTAACTTTTACACTCGTACTCGTTTACCCGTACGCTCTTCACGCGCTTTGCCACTTTTTGTTCCTTCTCCGTGTCATAAAACATATACACGAAATTCCTTTTTATATCGTTCGGCTAACAATTATAATAAAGATTTCTTCAATATATATATTTTTAACTCTTTCAGCTTGAAATTAAAATTGAAAGAAATGTTATTTAAAGTTTTTCTTGATATTTTCACAATTTTTATTTTTGTATTTATTATTGATTTCTTTTGTTATTGTAATTTTTTGTTATATTTTAATTATTGCTACAACATATTCTATTCCTTATAATAAATTCTCTTAATAATGTGTGTAGTTTTATTTTTTTCGAATACAATAGTACTTTATTATCGTCTTTCTATTTTTAAGTGTTCCACATAAATAAATAATGACTGTTTGATGCCTAAATAAATAAAAAAAGAAATATTAAATAAATACAAGAGAAATTTTATTTACCCGGGACTACAATTTCGGCCAAGATATGAGGATACCTCTATTATTATCTATTTTTAAAAAAAATATTGCCAGTAATCCAGTTTTGGAGTGCTCAGTGCTCATATGCAGGTAGCCGCGATTTTTTTTTATTGCTATGAATAACGAGACGAGCCTGCCATTCGCCTGATGGTAAGCGATACGACCGCTACAAGGCATTGCTTGGCATTCCACTGCGCTCGCCATCCTGAGACATAAGATGTTAAGTCTCGATATGTCCAGTAGTTACTCTGGCTACAATGTCCTTCAAACCGGAACACAACAGAGCATTTACACTGCTGTTTGGCGGGAGAAATAGACATTGCAGTGGTACCTCAGGCGGCCTCTCACGTATGAGAGACCTACCACCTATAAAATCTCAATATTAAGTCCCCCGTTATGAGCCCTTCAATCCGTCACTGTTGCATCAAATAACTTATATAAACGACGTTTTCGCCTTATATTAACTTATTATTATAGAATGTAACAAAATGTCACAGCTAATTTGTTTAATTTTAATCTTACCATTGTGCCATGGATCCTTACTGGGGCTATTTGTAAGTAATTTTACTATTGTTATAGTATATTTTATTAGGTACCAAAAATAATTAAATATAATATTAATTCCATCTATACATTTTTTATACCTAATTTGATCTATGATGCAATTGTATTATATGCGGAATTGATAGGCATATGCATTCCAAACTGCGTAGAAAGGATAATTCATCCACATTATATTCATTCGTTATTTGTATAATGTTTTTTTTAAATTACTAATTGCAGCTGGGCTTCTGATGAGCATAATTTGAATATTTATAAATTAAATTATGGCAAACTTTCGTCTTCTATTTCACCTCCGTAGGAGACCAATTGCTTTGTTATAGGTAACAAGTTTTATATAAATATCATGGCAAATTTATAGCATTGACATTGATAAAATCAGTTATCCTCAAAGGATACTCGTTACTAGTAGCAACCGAGGCTTAAAAGGAGCTTGTCTTTTTTAATATTATACAAATCTTTTCTAAAATATTCCTTTACTTGGCTACGTCTTGACCAGTTACTGATAAACTTTAGAGCTTATGTAACACTATTATAGCATCGACTACTCCAAAACAGAGGGCGCTTATGTTTAACGCATCAAAAGTTATGGCATCACAGAAATATATTATAGAAATATCTACATACATAAACTCACGCCTTATTCCCAGAAGGGGGAGGCAGATGTGCTACACAGGACACCCACATTTCACCTTGTTTGTTTCGTCCCACGAAGTGATAGGGTGCGAGCCTGGGCACAAATTCCTGTCTCCGTACTGATAATCAATAGAAAAATCCAATATCACTTTACCCGACCTGGGATTCGAACCCGAGCCGAACATGGATCTCAGCTTTGTAATCATACCGTAGTGCAACTAGGCCAACGAGGCAGTATAGATATCTGATGTTATGATAGCTGGTTCAACTTTTCTTTCGACGAGTTAGGTTATTAGAAATCTACACCAATCCGTTACAATTATTACGTTAGATTCGAACCATGTGCATAGCGAGGAACAATTACTCAACGTCATCACGTGCCTACAATGTTTACCATCGTTTATACATAATATGTAGCTTAAATGACTTGTTAGTAGTACGCATGTTGCTTAATAAAGTAATGTGAGTAATTTCCAGTTTAAATTTTAGGCGCTATTGTTTTTTAAAATGAATAAATGCTTGTTTTAAATTCTAGTTATGTAACGGATCTTCGCAAATTTATCTGTGATATTAAAATTAAAAATCGCAAATTTATCTGTGATATTAATAAGTTAATTCTCCTTAAAATGCCTACAAGTCACAAATATTTTTTCTTTTAAGGGATTTTAAATACATAGAATCGTGTAATAAACAACTATAAGTAACTTTTCAATTAGAAGATAAAAGAAATCAGATTCAAGATTTTTTTTTTAAAGTTAAAAAACACTTCTCCCTAACAGTTAAATTCCCAAATAGCAGTAACATTCGTTTGTACAATTATTTATTTTGCGTAGCTCACGGTGGGTAGACGCCACACGGTTCACAGCAGAGTTAGTTGTCAACAAACTCCTTCGATCAGTGTATATTTTATCGAAGACAAACTCTGTCGAAATCACTAGTTCTACGTCACGTCGCTATCAGTGATAAGGCGGGTTTTATCTTAGTCACTTGTTGTGCAAACTACGCGTGTGGACCACAAAGCGGCTGCAATCTTGGGATTTTCTCACTAAATCGGTGAGTTTATTTTTTAAATCTTACTGCGATAAAAGAATTGAAACTCACGGCTTTGTTTAACGATTGGAGTTATGATTATTTAAAGTATCATCAATGTGTTTATTTTTATTATTGTATGTTAATTTGTGTAGAATTAAAAACAATTGTTATGTAATGGAAATCAATTAATGTTTAGTCTCATCGCTTAAGCTTCTTGTATAAATGAGGGCTTCATAAATTGACTATGATTTACAATTGTTGATTATAATTTTGTAAACAATTTCATTAAGTCTCTGCTGCGCCGGGGCTCGTGTGCAATGGAGAATTGGGCTGAGTGAAGATATATTAAACCACCCTGGCCAATAACCTTGTGAATTTTACAATTCACATAGCATATTTTTTTTGTAATGTGATTGGTAATGGATTCATGTCACATAGTATCATAGAATCAGCAAATATGCCATTACAGCCTCCGGTACGCAGTTGGTTAGACGCCGGCTGTGAAACGAGAGGCCACGGGTTCGATCCGCGCACCGAAGCAAATATTTCTGTGATCCACAGGTATTTGTTTCGGGTCTGGGTGTTTGTGATGCCGAAAAAGTCTCTCGTAGTTTCTGATACCCATGACAAAAGACTCGATCAGTATCAGGACTATACATGTGACTGTTGGGTGTATTTATTTATTGATATATATTTTTGTATACGGATAAGAATACTAATATCGGCAGACAGATCTTTCTATTATATAGGTACATACATTTGGGTTCATTGCCCTACTATTTCGGCTTAGGGTTATGCAACGACTCTAAACTAATATTAATGAACACAATCGATTAGGCTAAACGTCAGCTAATCATAAGATTTGCATCATTCATTACGATATCTAGGGAGCACTATCAAGGCGCGGCCAGTCACTTTCTGTCGTAAACAAAATACTATACATTTAGTTGATAAGGAAGATTTACGTTATAATGGACAGTTCGGAGTTGCGAACGCTTGGGCAAATTAAGGTAGGATTATAAAAAATATAAATATACACAACAGTCATAAAAAAGACCCAACTAAAAAATTGAAAATAAATTTTAATAAATTAGAATTAAAAATAGTGTAAGTAGAAATGATTTTATTGTAAAAAAAGCGTGGGGTTCATGGTATCAATAGTTCTAAATATTTTATGAACAGATATGACTAGAAGGGTTATTTTGATAATATCCTGAAAAGCACCCCACGCTTTTTTTACAATAAAATCATTTTTTCTTACACTATTTTTAATTCAAATATTTTAAAATTAATTTATATTTTTTAGTTGGATTTTCTATAAAAGCGTATTTTTTTAGTTTTTTTTAACTTAATCGGCGCGACTGGTAGGTATATTCCTTTATTGGTCTTGACGCAGACACTCCGGCTCTGGGGAACAAAAATCGCTAATCCTGATTATCTTAGTAAGGATAACGGGTCAAACTGTTTAAAATATTGAATTGTCATCGGTCCTTAATAAGAATGCCAAACTTCGAGTTAATCTGACGTTTTGAAGGGGGTCAAAATCATGTTCAAAGATTCCGTTACATACTAACATACGTCTGAAGCTAATAAAAGCGTATTAATAAACATTGCTAGGACCTTTTAAGGATTATTTCAATTGTCACACACGTAGTAAAGAGTAAGGACTCTACATTAAGATCATAGTCTTGTCGTCGCTATCAGAAACTTTAAGAGACTTTTCGTTCTCACTAAAACTCAGACTCGAAACAAATATTTGTGGCTCTCACTAACATTTGTCTCGGTGCGGCCTGCGGAGATTGAACTCGTGGTTTCTCGTGTCACAGCCGGCGTCTAACCAACTGCGCCACAAAGGCTGTGCTATGTTTTGTTGTATTGTCCGGCAAACGAGCAAGCAGGTCACATGATAGTATGTGATATCCGCTGTACCGCTCATGAACTTAGATCGTACTTAGCCCGCTCCCGCAATGGTACCGAAAAAGAATCAAAAAGGCTTCTAATACAATATTCTGATACAAAAAGTAGTTTTTATTTGTTTGCAATTGGCCGTAATGTGCCGTTTCTTTAATCGATTCAGTCCGCCGATTATGTACGTGTTTAATGTCTAAATAGAAAAACAAGTTATAGTTGTTCTATGTAATCATAAATATTGGGCTTAATGTGCAAGAATTCAATATTATCGACACTAGTACATAAGGCTAAACAATGACCAAACGTATCGTTAATCTTATTTAGACATTTCCCGCGTTAAGGATAATACTACAACACCACCGTGTCTAATGACTGATTTATAATACCTAGCATATCAAATGGAAACACAGGAACGTAAACACTGTTAGCATACAGTTAGGTACTGCACCAGCCCAAAAACGATTACTGTTTTATATAGTAGGTACCTCTAAACCTAGTAAACCCGGCCTTTACTAGGTTGAGAGGAACCAAAATGTTCGGCATACTATAGTCTATCTAAACTAACAGGTTCCATTTGACGTTTCATACTTTTAACGTAAATAACTTTGTGCAGACGTAACCCACACAATTTCAATAACACTTTCCGTAAATCCATGGAATTATGAAGCTATCCTTATTTTATCACTAGATATACAAACCATAATCACCAAATTTAAACTAGAATTCTTTAAATAAAGCAAAATAACCATTTTAAACAACATATTTTTTTTCTAGACGTCATTACAAAGTCACCTCGTTAGGTCTTTTACCGGTAGAGTCGAGACTATTCAAATGCATTTGTATACGCATAATCGGTAAAAATTTTAAATAATCGAGCAGATATAAAACAGTTGTTTTTTAATTTTTAAAAATACTGAACTTTCAGCTAATAATAGGTATGCTGTCAACGAACATACATCAATAAATAGTGAAATAATAATATTAATATGAATTAATTCATCATTAATTAATAGATTTGGATATTACAATGGAAATGAAGGCAGTATTGTAGGATACGGCACACATAGTGAGGAGGTTCCTCACTTTGGAGTATATGTATTGTATTGTATGTATGTATCATGTGTTCATAAGCATGTGCGTGATGTGGACTGGACTCGAAAAAGTGTCTGCACCCGGGTGAAGCCGGGACGGGCCGCTAGTAATAGATAAATCACTCCTTTTGTTCCTAAATAGTAAAGTGAAATGCAATTGTTGATGTCTCATTAGAATAAAAATGTTCATGAAAAAATAAACGAAATGATGTAAACTGAAAATATAAACTGTAATCGATTAAGAAATACAAACAAATATTATCGATATCTCTAAATAATCGGATATTGTAAGAACCGATTTATTTGACAGCATCCCTATTTCCCAATGTCAAATGGAACCTGTTAGTTTAGATAGACTATATGCCTGGTTTGCGGGTGATTTTAAAGCAAAATAGGCCTTATTTAATGACTGCCTACATTGTACAAAAACGTCAAGAATCGTGTTTTGTTTGGTCTTAGTATTCGTCGCTGGTAAGACGCATTTAAGGCGCTAGTTATGCGGACCGATGACAGGACCAAAGCTTTAGGTATCGCCACTTAAGAATTGAATTAAGATTCCATTACTTTCACGAATTTCTTTAGGGGAATTTATGTTTACCCTACATCGCTCATTTAGTATTTGTATTTGTTCCAGAACAGCACAATGTCGAAGCGAACAGTTTACAACGAGAACTACAAGGGCCTGGTGGAGTCCTTCTCCATCCCGGCTGAGGTCCACGAGCGCGACGGCAAGAAATACGCCACGTTTGGGTCCGTGGTGCCCATACACAGCTGCACTCCTGAAGAGGTGAGAATTAACCATCACCAAATCAAATTACAAGCTTTAAAAGCCTCTCTGGCGCAGGTAGTTAGACGTTGTCTGTGAAATTAAAATCTGCGGATTTGATGATCCCTAAGACAAATGTTTGTGTGGCAATACTTGTTTCGGGTCTGGGTTTTTGTGAGACTGAAAAGTGTCTCGTACCGTAAGTTTTTGATAACCGCGCCACAAGACTTCGTGTGATCTTAGTGTAGAATCAGGAGTATGTATGTATAGTACCTATTCTTGTATTAATTTGACAGCAAAACACGCGTTTTGCAGAAAAATCACAACGATTAAGTGATTCCGCAGCTAAAGCGTTAAAATATATCAAATATGTATTGGTAGATAGAGGAGAAGTCAAAGACGACGCACCACTACTGCGACATCCTGACGGACCAAATACTGGCGCCACTGGGGGAGCTGGTCTACGTGCGACTCGACGAAAACACGGCAGAGAAGGTACATTATTATTTATACACTGACAGCCTCCGTGGCGCAGAGGCATCAGCTATGAAACGATAGCGAGATTCCCCACACACACACCACTGTAACTGCTATCAGCCAGGATCAACAGTGGTATGCAAAGAAAAGACACAGAGCTCCGGTGCTCGGCGAGTCTCATACACACTAGCTTGTCTTTAACCTCCATCAAAATCAATCAGAAAAAATAATAAAACAAATAGAAGTTGGAAACAAATAATTTTTCACTTGTAAAATGAGAGGTTTGATACCAGCATCGAGACATCGTTTTGTTTGTACAACAGATGTATATTCAAAACTATTCTTAGGTACTTACTTTCCTGGTGGTAGGTTATTCGTGTCTGCCCATATGGCGACCATTGTTTAAGTAAGTGGTTAAGGAACCAGTTTCGTCATTTTTCGAGCTCATGCTGCGTATATCTGGATGCAATCAGACCTGAATATGTGTCTACTGGTAAGACAACTATTGACAACTATCCCACGTCGGTAAAACTATCTTTATTGCACTACACCTCCGATCAGGTACATTCAATGATTAAGAATAAAGAATCATTGGATGCATTGCAGTCACTTTTCCCGCCAGTATAAAAAAGTTGGTCGTTACGATTCGATCTACGCAGAAAGATCTAACGATGTTTTAAAGATTGGCTATTGGTCTTTTCAGTTTCGACTAGTACCATTTACGGACACATAATATTAAGTAAGATTGCCTGTTTGTTGTGTTGTCTAGGTGTTCATAAACCGCAGCAAGCGCATCCTGCTGATCTCTAGCGACGGCAATCTGGCGCTGTGGCGGTGCGCGCCCAGTTTCGAGTCCGCCAACCTGTACATGGCGGGCACGCCCATCGTCAACAAGGATGGAGAGCTCGTCTCTGTCGTCACCGCCAAAAGAGGCAACCATTATGCAGTCTCTAATTTTGAGGTTAGATTTTTGATGGTCTTTGTGGGTAAAAAGCCACTGCCGCTCAAGGGCTTTTGCATTATCAGGAAAACAGTGAAGCAGCTGGCTACCTTCAGTTGGTTGAGCTTTGAAACGTTTTAAATAGAAAACGATGTCCAATACTGAGTAATCTCTATGTTTTTGGAATACATTTTCTGTAGAAGCTATTTATCGGATGAAAAACAATAAACTATACCTACATTCATAACTTTATGACCGGCTACTTATCCTCCATCAAAATGCCATCAAACTATTCTTTTTTACATCGTAATATTCCAAGGATTTTTTTATTTCAGGGCGAAGGCGGCTACTTCTCGACAGGCACGCCGTGGTTGACACTGGACAGCACGGACGGCGCGTTCCTGTACGGCGACAGGCAGTTCGGCAGCCGCGACGAGCTGCGCGCGTTCGTGGCGTCGCTGGAGCCGCGCACCGACGCCGCCCGCGCGCGCCCCGTGCTGCACCGCGCCGCCACGCCGCGCATCGCGCTCGTCGCTAACAATGGTCGGCAGATCGCTCATCTGTACCTACACGGAGGCGTCATCACTAATGACGTCGAGTACTTGTAACAGCCAAAGATAGATAATACTGCGTAAATGTGCGGTTGTCGAACGTTCGCATGTGTTCGGCGAATCGAGCGAACGTGAACATCCGTCGTGTGGACAGAGATACATCATACAATTTGACGACCAATTTTCCTTCGTGCTTGTAAAACCGATAAATTTCCTTGAACATACTGATATATCGACGTAATATATCGTGTAATAAATATCGAATCGTGTCGCCCCTATTCGTCAAATACATGCAATGTTTGGAAAACCTATCACAAAATTGGTCACCTGCTGGGTGAAAGAAAAAAGAAAGTGATTTTTAGCCTCGAGAGCACTAGGTACTTTTAATTTTTGCTCACGAAGCTAGCTGGAAGAACTTGCGCAGTCCATACACATCATATTTAAATCATTTTTTGTTTAAATAACCCTAAGGGGTTTTAAAATCTTTCTACATTAATGGAAAGTCTATAAGATTATTTTGCCAAAAATACTGCAAATAATTTCATGCAACCAGTGAAATAATCTATTAAATATTTTTTTATTAAACTAAATACATATATTTATTTAATTTTATTACTTTAATAAAATTTGAGGTGCCAAACTCTAAGTTAGTTAATTTTTATGAAAATTTTGACTGTTCTAAGAATATTATTTAATTAGATTAAAAATAAAACTTTTTAACGAAAATAGTTTTTATTTATTTACCATAAAATATAGTAATTATTTACAATAATTACAGATATAAATATTACCAAATTTAATTTCGGTAAACAAGTGTTTGCAATTATTTTTATGTAGTAATGTAGACTTATAGTAAAGCAATTGCATTAGGTAAGCCCTGTCCACAGCATTGCATACTATTACTTTCTATAAACGATCAAGCAAAAATATCAATGCATGAATTACTAAGGCCAACAAAAAAAATCCGTCACCTAACGAACCTAACGTCACTTAACGAGTCACGTTCGTTAGTAATAAATTCTGTAAACAATCCTTATACTTTCATAGCATGATCAGAGTGTGCTACGTTGTAGAGGGCAGAGAGTAGATACGTCTTATGCAAATTATCCGGTTTAGCTTCGACATTGTACAGTAAAATATTTGCAAACATTAATATAACGAATAAAGTTGCATCCACACAAAAGTCCAACTATCCGACACCTTTCCAATCGTCGAGAAACTTTAATTTTATATGGCACAAAATATTTGTTACTTCAGCTTACAAGTTTTAAGTTACAATACGTATCTGATATTACTGTATAATATTAAATTAAACGTCTTTCTATTATTTTATCGTGATATTTATAGATCATACAGAAAAACAGATATTTTAATAGTCTATGACCTATGTTATATCCAAGTAAGATACCTAATATACCTTGAAATAATTTTATTCTTAAGTATAACACTTAAATATTTATTTCAAATTCAACAAGCAAAATAAAAAATACAGAAATTGGATGATGCGATTGGTCCAATCATAGGACGATTGTGTGGACGCTTCTTATAATCTATGCTAAAAATATGTAGACTAGAACATACTTATAAAAATATGTTACCTTACACCAAAAATCACAAGGTAAGTAGCTACCACCGACATAATAATTGACAATCTTCCATTTCAGTTTTTATATTACACATGCACCATTGGATTTTATTGCTTATTAGAAACCTTTAATTATTACTAATTACAAGTTTATTAGTAAAAGTACGTATGCTCACGCTTCTGTCTCCGAGGAATTAAGCAGAGATACCACTAGAACCAGCCACGGCTCACACATTTTATTTTTACCCCAACATTGGATAAGAAACCCATCGTCATGCTGGATACAAACGAGGTTTATACTAAATTATAATAATATAAATATATTTTAAATATCCTTTTTAGTGGGCAATAATATGATTAACAAGTATTATAAATGGAATGAATATATCCGTAGTTCATTATCACAATCAATGATATAATTTAAAGGACTTGATGTATTGCGTTTTTATTTATAAGCAGATTACTTCATACTGAGAGTATATATTTTCATTTGGCTTTATAATCTTTATATAAATAAATACTTAATATTTTGGATTATATACCAGTGGATGCTTTACCACATAGGTCTTCACTTACTATGGTATGCAGGAATTATCACGATGTATTCCTTCACCATTAAAGTTCGTGGTATATTGCTTCCTGTAGAAAACTGTGTATTGACCCCTCCTGGAGCGTTTTGTGTGTGTGTGTGTGCGTCAGTCGATGTAGAGCCTCACTAGCGACTCCAGCGGCGCGGGACATCCCGACACGGGACACGAACCCGACGACCGGACGTGCCGGGATATGCACACGTAGCAGAATATGTACCTGCGCACATACACATGCTTTCAATTATTTTTTTCAACTGGCACAATAAAGGTAGCTTGTAAAAAATGATCTAGTGTGATAGAGCCGCCACTTGCTGTTATGTAATTTCTTTACTGTCTTTTCTGTACTTACAGTGATTTTTTTTTTTAAGTAAATAAATAAACAAGTTTACAATAATGCAGCTCATGGTATGAGATGCCACAATTAAATGTTAATAGATTATATATCAAGCGGCGAGAGATAACAATCTTGACTTGAGCTGTATATCGATTTTTTCCAATGCAGGTAAATACTAATTAGACCTGAATAATAAAAGCTAGGACTCACCCCGATACAGGTAGCACGGTGGGTATCTTCCAAGTCTGCAGACACAAAGGACACTTGTTCTTCCACCGAGTCGCGCGCTCGTCTCTCTGCATACACGTCAATGGAAAATCACAATAATAAAATAATAATAAATAACATGAACGGGTTACTGGCCATATCTTTTGCTTGCAAAGAAAATATTGAGTCACTAATTTACATGTATTTTTTTTTTTTGGCTTGTCTATTATACACGGTATATCAAGACTGCGACCGAAAACGAAGCCAGGTGGTAGTATTAGTGACTTGAGACACAAGACAAGTAAAAATTTCGCAAAAAAAAAACCGACAACTTTTTTTCTGTAATTTTTACTTATCATCGTATTTGGGTGAATAATACATATTTTTCTTAAAATAATGATTAAGACCTCTTTATTTTTAAACGCTCTATGGTACGTAAGGTTTTAAATTATTATTTTCGCTAAAACTAGGTATTTACCACCCAAACAAGACGTTTTTTAAAAAATTCTAAAAAAATATCTGTCGCTGTTTTGATGAAATTTTTATTTGCGCGTCTGAAGTCACTAATACTACCACCTGGCTTCGCTTTCGGTCGCGGTCTTGATATACCCTGTATTTTGTGAATACCTAAATAATTTACACTGAGTCTGTGTAATATGATATTTTGTCCGAAATGCAGAATGACTAGTTTTATATGGGGACCATTATCTCGACACTGCCGTGTATCAGCCAAGTTCGGTAAAACACGACACATTTTTAACTTTTATTACTCACTTTTGTTTTTGTGCAAGAAGAGAAACAATTAGGGTCTCCTTTCGGCACCCCGGGGAGGCCCGAAGGGTATGTCAGTGTCACTGGCCTTGCAGCCGGCACAACGCGGATGTTAGCATACTGACTAAAACCTATCAGTGACCGTCGCACGCATTGTGGGCGGCAACGGACATCCCACGTTTATTACTCACGCAACGAAATCTGTTAGTACTGTTGTGTGAATAAAGAAAGAAAAAACATTATTTCAAGGAGTGACAATATATTAGGCAGTAAGGTGGTACCTCAGGCGGGGGTGGCGTGGGCAGCGCGTGGTCGTGGTGCGCGGCGCGCGCCTCCCACCAGCGCAGGAACTGCACCAAGAACGCGCCGTACTCCACCACGCCTAGTGCCATGTTGCCCAGCATTGGGAATGTTAGTACTGCGCTCCTACAATTCATTATAATCATAGTAATTATCCAGCCTCTATACATCATCGACACTGTAGTTTCTACACGACCCTCCACTAGAATATATAGTTCTACATAGTTCCTTGTATCAGCCAAATATAAATGATTGAAGTAGTTTACGTATTTTTAAATTTATGAATATTAACATTTTAATATATAAAAATACATCGTTTTTGCATATTGGTAAAAAGATGTCGTGACAAATACGTCGTGTTAAATATAAGTGCAATAATAAACTTTGAGTAATTTTATTAATCGAAGTACACGATTTTGTGAGGAAATGATTAAATTTTTAGAAGGTATTGATGATAAGCAGTAAATAATCGCAAGTTAAATACCTTGAACAAAAATATAATTTTCTCCACATACATCTTAATAAAACTCACCCAATCTGCCCAGTCACAATGTTCCTGAACAAGTCTCCCCAGGTGTACTCATCCTCGGGTATTTGTTGTGGCGGCGCCTCCGCTAGCTTCAACCCTAACGCTGCCAGGAAAGGGTGGTGCGCGGGCGAAGTCCCACACAAGTACCGCGCCACCTGGACGGCTCGCACCACGCTCCACGCCACGTGGGATATTGAGTATACGCGGATTGCTGCCCGCCGGAGACTGTCTTTGGCGCTCTGTAGTAATATCAAAGATTTTTTTTATTTATTGCCTGTATAGGCAGATGAGCAAGCATGCCTAGTAGTCGGCGCCACTCATGGGCTTCTGCAACGTCGGGGGCTTAGACAAGTTGCTGCCTACCATGTAACTTGGGTTCAAATTAATTATTACTGTTTTCTGTCACTCAGAAAAGAGTTTTCTCATACCTAATCATAAGAAAATTACCGTGGAAGTAGTAAGACAACAATTAAAATACCTTCCCAAGCTTTCCATCTTCATCATCATCCCTCCACTGATCAACAATCCTCTCCACTTTATCACTAAGGTAAGGCACTAGAACCAGCAGGGCTAGCGAGGCCCTCTCCAGGAACTCTGGCAGGCGTGGCCCGGAGCTGAACTCACTGGTAAACGAGGTTGGCACTCGGAGAAGCCCATAGAAACTCTCCGAGAATGATGCCGCTGGAATAATATTGATAAATGGTTTCATAAATATGATAAAAAGTAACGTGTTTGTTTATACCCATTATATTTTTATTTTGTTGACTTTTTCTACTGTAATTTAGAAATCTCATCATAATTGACACTTTGATTACTGTTCCAATTAGTCTTGTAATAGTGATAAAAGTCACAGTCCTTAGTTTCAGTAGCAACTTTTAAACTATTGTACCGCTGAAGGTCCTAAATCATAAACTAATAGTATTTGATCATATTGTTTCAACTTATTGAACTTACCATAGTGTTTGAGGTAGTGGTACTGCAGAAAGCAGTCAAACAACAAGTACAACTCATCATACCACCTTACGCACCAGCCACACTTGTTTGGGTAGGTTGTTGCTAGATACTGAAATATTAATAAGTTTTGTTTTGAATTAATTTGGCACTCATATTACATGTTCAAGTAATAAAATGTAGATCTGTTATAGGACTTGATAAATTAAGAATATTACTGGCAATTAAAGACTTAATTCTCTTTCTACTTCTTTGGCCATAGGAAATTTACTGCCGAACATGAGCTTTCTTTAAGGATTTCATTAATAGCGTGTTGAAAGTGGCCTGCATCCTTTGATTTCCTGCAATTTTTTTACACCTTGTACACTGTGTTCACCTTGAAGGTGGTCACTCATTTGTGTGTTGAGTATCAGCATTGCCAATGAACTTTTAAACAATAACAGTATGTAAATTAATTGAAATAGTGAAAATAAAATATATGATAGTATATCATCATAGACATAAAATCCTGAGGGTTTTACAATTCCAGAGGACTGCTACCAGCGGTGGTTAGGTTTAAGATAGTGATAAATATTAAGACAATAATTAAAAGTACTCAAATTTACCTCCACAACCTTCCTCAGGGCAGGTTTGACTGTGGCACCGAGTGCTTCCTGAGCGGTCACTTGAAACACTGTAGGAGTACCCTGCAGCGTCCGGGTTAAATGCGCGGCGTATACCGCCATTGTTTATTACAACACGCAATTAAAATTGTGTTAAATTTGGCCTTTGTTTGGTTTTTAGGAAAACATTTCCAATTTATTTACTTTACGACTCGGGTCAAAGGCCGATTGACATCATCTGTCATTTGAATTCTGTTGTTGTTTTTACAATTTAGCCTATCGAAAAGGCAAAGGTCTAAACCATACAGCCTAGTCTGATATATTACGACATGAATATAATGCTATTTTTTCGTTCTATAACCTTCCTATTTAAACGGATTTCGTCATAAGACTACTATTTATGAAAGAAGTCTTCGCCTTTCATACTTATTTTTTAAGCAATAATTACAAATTACACGCAATTAAATATATTTCTTCTTAAATTATATTTGGTATTTGACAGCCTCCGCTGTTGGTTAGACGCCGGCTGTGAAACGAGAGGCCGCGGGTTTGATCCCTGCACCAAGAGAAATGTTTGTGCGGCCCACAAATATTTCTGTCGGGTGTTTGTGAGACCGAAAAATCTCTCGTAATGGACAATGTTACTAGGTATGCCAAATCGCTTGAAATGTTGTCTCAGTAAAGCCTTTATGTATACAAACACACTAGTTTTTGTTGTAGTCAAAAATACCTAGTAGTTTTGATTTTATAGGTATTCAAAGTTTTGAAAAATATCGAGTCCCGCTACAGTCACGTGATCGCCTGTGACGTC
Organism: Deilephila porcellus; assembly: GCA_905220455.2. Classification (NCBI taxonomy): domain Eukaryota; kingdom Metazoa; phylum Arthropoda; class Insecta; order Lepidoptera; family Sphingidae; genus Deilephila; species Deilephila porcellus. The sequence continues at coordinate 12,241,247 of LR999991.1, forward strand.
ATTTCGCAACGCGCCGCACGGGCCACGACTCGCTTCGTATCAAATCGCCAGCGATTATATTAGTTGTAATAGCTTGCGCAGTGTTTTGTTGTTGGTTTTCGTTCGCGTATTACGTTAATAGTTTAATAATAGTAAATATTATTAGATTAATAAAATGGATGAAGGATTCGAAAAAGGGCAATCGGATAATCTACCTAAAATAGATGGATTAATGGTTGCGCATTACTTATCAAATGGCCTGTTGGTAACGGACCAGACGCGGCTGCCTACATGTTCACGGTGGTCGCGGGTTCAAATCCCAGGGCACACCTCTGACTTTTCGGAGTTATGTGTGTATTGATAGTCAATCACCACGCACTTTAACGGTGAAGGAAAACATCGTGAGGAAACCTGCATACCGTAGCGATTTTAAAAAATTTCTACGGTATGTAAGTCCGCCAACACGCACTAGGCCAGCGTGGTGGACTATATGGCCTAACCACTCTCAATCGATTCCCTCGATTGTAGAGTAGGCCCGTGCCCTGCAGTGGGTCGTATATGGGCTGATATAGAGATATAGATTACTTATCAACAAATAGTGATTTCGTTGCCGCCGAAATGCGAGGAATAAAAATGCAACGGTAAGTGAAATTTCCGTGCTACTACTTATGCTTAATAGTTTATCTGTTCTAAATTGTTTTATCAAAACAAAATACTCAACTAATGTCGTAATGAAAGAATGCAACTCAAATAGTAGAACTACCTACCTACCATTAAATTTGTAAGTTAAAGACAACAAATATGTATGTATTATAGTTTTGTAGCTATTGGTAGGCACATATGTATAATATCTACCTATATTGTAACGCTCTTCTTAGTAAATTTAAATGAATACATACATACCTATATTGATTTATTGCAAACTAGCTTCCGCCAGCAGCTTCGCCCCAGTTTCCCTCAGAAGCTGTACATTTTCCCAGTATTAAAAGTAGCCTATGTGTTATTCCAGACTTCGTCCAGATCCTTTCAGTAGTTGTTTTTGTGAAAGATAACAAACACACACACTCACAAACTTTCGCATTTATAATATTAGTAGGAAGTAGGATAGGTACTTATGTAGATGTAGTGGGTTGAACGTTACAGATGTACTAAACCTTTTTTAATTGTATATTTTTACTTACAAAATACGTAAGGCCATTTTAATCTCATTTTTATTGCAAATATAGATGTTTGAACAGATGTACTAAACCTTTTTAAGTTATTTGTTTTTTTCTACTAATAAAATACGTAAGGCCATTTATTTTTATTTGAAACTTATTTCAGATCGGCAAGAGACAGCAACAATAAATGTACTTTTATCTCCAAATGAATCTAACCTCTTCATAGCCTTTATCCATTTTTTTCGCATTTTAACGTCCTTTGGAACTATAAAAAACAACTTTTCTGGCGAATTGGTAGTTGTGTTTGTGCATTTAGGCACGACACATGAATTCCTAGTATTTGGATTGGACATTGTTAAAAGTCTTTAGGTATAAACGTAATATTATAGTACTCTGTGGGTATAAATTCAACGGCACGGGCGCGCGACCACGAGCGGACTGAGTGAGCCAGTGAGCGTGTTGTGGTATGACGTCACACCGTAACCGGCAGCCCGGGTCGTACGGTTACAACTTGTTTTACTTCTAAATCGGAAACTAATTGACATATCGAAGTAATTCTTTCACTAGTATTTTTTATTTTTGCCGGAGAATACGGAGTGCTAATAATCAAAATTAGTTAACATTCTTCATTCTGATACCTGCGACACAAGACTTAATTGATCTTAATGGGGGGTCGGGACTATGTATGTGACTGTTGGGTGTATTTATTTATTTGGTATACTTAAAGACTTGGTTAAAAAGTAGCTGATGGCTTTTGTACTTAATTTATTTCTTATTTATTTTGTAATTTGTTGAAGACCCAGCAAAGTATGACAAAGTACAAAAATATGAGTTTTCAACATCATCATCATCATCATCATCATAAGCCCGTTGCAGTCCACTGCTGGACATAGGCCTCTCCCAAGGTACGCCACAGAGCCCGGTCTGCTGCTTTACACATCCAGTCGCTGCCGGCCCAACATACCTACTTGAAATGATCTTGAAAATATCAAGAATCACTGGCCAATAATTTCGAAAGTAGACTATATGAAGCTAGAACTACTGGTTCTATTCTTAACAATAATCCGTCCGATTGTAGACCGGTACTGGGCTTAATGGGCTTTGGACTACACTGAATATCTAAGGGCTTGAACCTGCGACTTCCGGCTTGGTAGTCTAATTTGTTACCATCTGCGCCTTTGATCTGCGCTATCACTTATAGCCCTAGTTACATCTTTATAATACATATAATACTTTTAAATGTAGATTAGATAGGAGTATTAGATAGGAGCAGGGAAAAGAAATAACAAGTGTATTTAAAATATATTTATTACGTCAATTTACAAACTATAATATACTTTAGGTACTGATATCATAGTCAAAACTTAAACTACGAAAGCGATCTACATAGCACCTTAGATGTTCAAAAGCGTATTACCTCACTGTGCATTGAACAATTCATGAATCTGTTGATTAACGATTAATCAATAATAAATGAATTTGAAATAAAATTATTTTTGTGATGTCAATTTGCGCGTGAGTTATAAACGTTTATTTAATGGAATATAAAAACATACCAGCATATTTTATTTATTAAGCCAGTGCTATGCTCATTTTGCGTGGCTGTTGGGCGACTATATTAAAGCATATTTACTAGAGATTCTCTTCAAAATTATATGTACCAGCCATAACCCTAATTTTTGAAAATATGTCTTTGTAGGGGCGGATTAAATGTTGAGAGCGTCCTAGGCAAGCACCTCAGAGGCGCCCCTCTGGCAGCCATATAAAAAAAATACAATCATTACGTGAATGTATAGTTCATTTAGCGAACGAATGCAATTCGTATGTAACATAATTACAACATCAGATGGTTTGCATAGAAACGAAGATATCCGAAATCATCGCGCGCCCCTTCGTAACCTCGCGCCCCTAGGCACGTGCCTAGTTTGCCTTAGGGATAATCCGTCACTGTGTCTTTGGACAAAGTTAAAGACATATTAATTGGGGTCCTTCTTAATTCTCATTAAAGGATAAAAAAAAAAATAAAGATACTACCCTCCATTTTAACGATTTTATATCGAAATTTCATAAAAACTTCTAGATATAATGTGAGCACCAAAGATTCAAACATCTACAAATTGTTTATAAAAAATATTTAATTCAATCAATATTCATTAAATTGATTACCTCACATTAGTTTCTCATTTCTATTCTTGCTGGACTAAAAACATTTTAGTTATTTGCACCAAAATCTTAGCATGGTATAAACGGAAGAAAATCTCTCATTACTTATCTATCATTGGTATAACTTAAAAATAATTTCTTAATTTATGTCTGCTTCATCCATTCTCTTTAATTATTTATTTAAACAATTCATATTAAGTTACAACAATGACTTTTACAATATGGCTTACACTAGGAACAATAATGTTAGTTGAAATACATATTTTTATCAAAAAAATATTATCCTTTAAAACATATTATTGATCATTAATTAAATAAATTTCCCATTCACAACTAATTAAATTGTTTTCATTGACTAAAACTTTGCTTATGAACACTTACATATTGTGTTTGATAAGATTTGCTTATACACATACCTTTGCCAAGTAGCTGTAATAATATGTCTACTACTTGGGTACTAAATATGATTCAATTTGTCTAAAATCTCAATGTCTCTGAGAAAACAATCTATCTGTTTATTACCTTAGCATCAGATTGAAGTATTGCATAAGCTTCTGAAGGCATTTTGCTTCATTGATTAAATTTTATTGATATATTTTAAAACTAACTTATGCTCAAATGGAATTTTTACAATTGAGCAAAAATTAAAACACATTTTTAAGAAGGCGAATATTACAGTATATTATGGGAAATATAAATAAAGTATATTATGTTTAAGTACGAAATAAGTACTGAAGTAGTGGATACATATTATAAAATAACACACAAAATACAAAGGTTATGCTAGACAATTTTCCGTAGGTTACGCATAAAGTATATAAATACAAGGCTACAACCATTAATACTTTTATTATAAAGGAAAAATATCCTATGGTGTTTCAAATCCCCTATTTCAAGTGTTGTTTTTTGGATTGAATAGTCCTATAAACGCTATTAACACCAATGAATGAAGACAAGTTATATCATACTTTGGATTTGCACCTGCTTACTATTCAAGCTCCGTATAGTATTGTCAAAACTCAGTGACTAAAAATAATTATTCAAAATTATTTAATATATTACTCAGTAAGCCAGCAATGTAAAGCATTAATTCAAGGTCACATGACATTGACTTGTTGTGTCAGCTAATTTGCATTACATTGCGTTACTCAAAAAATGGTATATAAATTACTGTTATATTTAACATAATGCTGCATGAAAAATGCAAGAAAAAAGATCTTTTTTGTGACATCAAATCCATTGCCACTACCATAACTAATATAACAAAATAATAAAAACTCAGAATAAGTCAATAATAAGTAGATTAAACAGTGTCTATTAAAGCCTTTAAAAATATCTTATAGAACTCTAATAGGCCATATTCTATACAGAATCAGTTAACAAGTTATTAAGAATCAATGTGTTTCAATTCATTAAATAATACTAGGTATTTAGCATATTAAGTATTGGTTGGTAGAGAAAGACTAACTTAATTGAATGTTGACCAGATGAATTGATTGCCTGTATGTAGTTACATAACTACGTATAGAGAATCAATTCACCCGGTTGTAAACCAAAAATCCTAGAATGGTATGGTCACTAAATATGTTTTTACAAGGGCAAAGATTATTCAAAAATTTTCCATTAAAGGTCAAAGTAACTAATAGTGATAATGTTTTCATGTTTCTATTTTGTAAGGCATGTCTGAGCAACTTATAAAATTTAGTAATCATTTTCTTATACCTCTATGTTTCAGTGGGAATACTGCATTATTGTCGAGATATGGTATTAACTGATGACAGGCAATTACAACTCGCCATACAAGCCAGCCTATTCAAAATGTGGCCGATTTACATGTATGACTACAACAGGTGTTGCAATTTGTGGATTGTTAGATCGAGCCATTATTATTTATCTTACCAGTTTTAACTCCTGACCTAAGGCTATATTATAGGTCCTATATCTGCCTTTCAAATCTTTGCATAACATGTTCTGGATGCACCTGTATCTTCCTGAGTTATGGAGTCTTCACAAGATCACTTTATCTTTAAGTCCACTTTAATCACTATTCACACTTCGAGACACCAAAACACTAGCGGGCTAATAACGCAACCGTTCCCAGGCACTGTCACTAGATCACTGGAGAGTCAGTAGTGTCAGTAGTCAGTAGTCAGCAGTGTCCAAGGCAGTAGACTAGCTGGCGGAGTTGTTATACTGCGGCCGACCGGCCAGCTCCAGCAGGTATCTGTCTGGATGCTCGATCCAGTCCGCTGCAGACAGCTTTACCTGAAAGATTTGTAAATATAGTAATTAAAAGATGTGTTGAGTTGTGTTTCTCATTATTTCAAAAGTGGTAGAGAACAAGGTCCGAATCCAGTCCCTGTATAAAAAAAAAGCAAAAATATAGTTTATAAACTAGGCCCTAGAGGGAAAAACTGCAGGTAGGTGGCACAATTTTATTATAATGTCTATCCAGCAGATGGTAATTATCTCTATGTTTCAATTTCAAAGACCACAATGTGGAGACGGTACATACGTGTCGCTGTCGCTCCGCTTCCTTCACTTGCCACTTCTTGATCTCCAGCTGTGTCTCACGCGACGCCTGGTCTCCGCAACCCCACACCTGGATATTCAATAAAAATATATTTACTACGTGTTTTTATCCATTATTTGTATTTTTGAACTTATTTAAAAAGCCTACGATTAAGAGTAATTGGCGAGCTATTTCCCTATGGTTATACCAGTTAAGGTCTCGACAATTTGAACCACGGTCACATATTTACTCGATTTAGTTTAAAGGTAATTAATTATAGCAATATGCCTGAGTACGTGCATGCGTATATATGTGCGTGCGTGTACGTAGATGTGTGTGTGTGTATGTGTGTGCGTGCGTGCGTGCGTGTGTGTGTGTGTGTGTGCGTGCGTGCGTGCGTGCGTACGTGCGTGCGTACGTGCGTGCGTGCGTGCGTACGTGCGTGCGTGCGCGTGTGCGTGTGCGTGTGCGTGTGCGTGTGCGCGTGTGTGTGTGTGTGTGTGTGTGTGTGTGAGAGTACCTCGATGGCCTGCAGCGGGTAGGGCACGCCCTTGAAGACGAATTCGTCGAAGTCCTCGGGCACGATGAGCAGCGGCTTGCGCGGGTCGGCGCCGGCGCGGAGGCCCTTGGGGTAGCCGCGGATCGACGTGTTCAGGTACAGCATCTTCGGCGCCTGCTCCACCACGCTGAACCTGAACCCACACAAAATTATATATTTTAAATAACAGTTTTGTATTTTTTTGGGACCAGCAGTTATGTCACATATGGCTTTTTTATGATGCGTCAAGAAGTTAATAATGTAGTAAGAGTACGGATAGTGTGTACTTACGTGGGGAAGAGTTGTATGAGCGCGCTGTCGGGTCCGCCCCAGTACTGGTGCGTCTCGCGCCACTCCTGCGGACTGCACACCACCACCACCACCTCCTCCGCCGCCAGGACCACCAGCGTCGGACCCCTGACACACACAGTTTGTAATATTAACGCACATATTTGTTTATACATTACATCTTTGTGCAATTTAAATAAAGCATCTATTGGGTGAAGACATTTTTGTTTCACGTTATCCTAGTGATGCTAATTTTATTTTTTGATTGATTGCTTTTCGTTTGGTATATAGTTCCTCATTATTAGTTCTCATTTTATTTGATGTCGAGTGAGTACATTTTTGGTTGACTTAGAGATCTCGATCCAGCTAGGGGAAAAACTCAGGCACTCGCTACTAGTACTCTAATGTACTAAATCAAACGCTTAATGGTTTGTGGTTTAAAAAAATTGACATCGTAGTCATACCTGTATGCGAGCGTATGATGCAAGAACCGATTGGCTCCCAAGCCATGATCATGCGACACATACAGCGGCACCCAGTGCGAGGGCACGGCGCACACGAGCTTGGCGAGCCACGCCTGCGACGCCAGCGTGGCGGGCGCGGCGGGCGGCTGCAGCGGGCGCGAGTACCGCGGCGGCGCCGTGCCGGCCAGCAGCCACGCCGCCGACAGCGGCAGCAGCGCGCTCCCGCGCCGCACGCCGCCGCCGCGCTCCAGCACCGGCGTCGCCAGCTCCAGCCCCGCGCCCGCGCCGTCCGACTCCACGCACGCCTCCATGTCGCGGTGCCGCGTCGCCAGCAGGTGCACGCAGTACCTACACACATACATACGTATTACGAATAGAACGTACTCAATTAAAAAACGGGGTGAAGAACTGCTATGTAACACGCTGTGAAATTTTGCACTGCGATGCTACGTCACAAAGCTACATAGCTACTACCACGACACGATACTATAATGCGACAACAGCACAGCGTCACTTTTACCAACTTATCATTTAAAAGAACCAATTTTTATTTAAATTTTAAACCCGCAATGTAAAGTGTACAATTCTAGCGTAGCTTCTTTACGAATGCGTTCATATTAGTGGCCCTAACTAAAAAGTGTTAGCGTTACATTGCGTTATTAAAAAAAGATAACTTATAAGACCATTTCAATGGTTTTTTTGTTTTTTATGAATCCAAACAACACTGAAACAATTTATTTTTTATTTGACTGATAAAATAGATCTGTATTCACCGACACAACTATCTATCTTAGTTTAGGAGCTATCTCTTTTTACCTTGTATGAGTAGACTCAATTTTTTCTCACCTGTAATTCACTTTTCGATTATTCTTCTAGCCTAAAGAGATCTTATTTTAGTACTGACCTATGAACCGGGAACACGAGGCGGTGACAGTGCTCCTCGAGCCAGCGCACCACGAAGCCCACGCTGTGTGAGTCCTTCTTGTTGAAGCACCCGTTCACCACCGCTGATAACGTCTTGTTTATCTGATAACAAGATATTTAGATCCTTAGCTCAACGGTATCTCTTTTTGAGAATGTGGAGACTTTAAAAGTTGTAGCTAAATACTTAGACAATAATCAGTTGCAAATAACAAAGGCATGTTAAGTCTTCCTATTGCTTCAGGCGAGCTTCGTAGACTAAAAACAGATGTTTTTAGTCTAGTTTAAGATTAAAGGGGGCGATGTCATATAAATATCCGATTGTAAAAGGCATTTGCGCAGACAGGGCTCATCTAACTACAACTAAAAATGGATATCTTGCAATATGAACCTACTGTTTGATATTTTACTTACCATTAAACAGGTCTGCGGCCCTTCAGGGTAGTGGTCCATGGACAGCTTGTAACTCGTGTATAACAGACTGCGAAGCCCGTCCGGCGTCACCGCGTTCTCATCCGTCTCTGACCCGAACATCCTGTACACACCAGGGTATCTAATCAGCTTATAAATCATAGTAGAACTACTGAAGGTATTATGGGCTATTGTAGGAATGCGCCGAGTCAGCCGCGATGGTAACATTGCCTGATAGAATGATAACGTGAAGCTATGGATTTGCTATCATGTTTTGTTTGATGAATAAGATTGCGCCCTTATACCCTGTGTCTTCCCGGGAATCACGGAATCCTTGTATTTTTTCAGCGGATTAGTAAGTTCTAGTGGCTGTTGCCAGGTCACACAGCTCGGTGACTGATCAACCCAATAAAGATTGCAGGAAATCGCTGGATGATTGCAGCTTCCAACAGATGACTATGGAAATCCTTGCCAAAATTCAGCACTGGACTTCCTATACCTAATAATGATGAATTAAATAAAGAAATAAATACACCCAACAGTTACATACATAATCCTAACCCCACACTAAAATATCAGGAACTTTTCGATCTCACAAACACTCAGACCCGAATCAAATACCTGTGGATCACACAAAAATTCGTCTCGGCGCGGGGATCGTAACTACGGCCTCTCGTTTCACAGCTGGCATCTAACCAACTGCGCCACGGAGGCTTTCAATTTAAACTTATTACCCCGTGTTGTTTCCTACCTGACGTAAGTGTCGATGATGGCAGCGTCGTCCAGCATGCTGAGGATCTTCTCGCACTGCGTCTTGAACACGGCGGGCGGGATGTGCTTGTTCTTGCAGCGGCCGACGCGGTGCACGTACTTATAGAACTGCCGCGCCAGCTCCGGGTACATTGGGAATAGGTATTTCTGCGGAGATATGGATTATGTCTTTCAGATTATATGTATGCACTATGCAGTCTTTTTGATAGGTTGCTATGGAAAAACTTGTAGAAGTCGTATGTTTAGCAATGGACTTTTTATAGTTAAAGAGAGAAAGAGTCTTGTTTTGTGAACGGAACGTACAGTTTTATATGCTTCTCAAAGACGACACATACTGCGACTCAACTAAAGATTATTCTTTGTGGTTTTCTTAGAAAGCAATGTCCCATAAACTTCTATTTTTTTCGTTTATACTTAGTTTTAACAAAATATGCCTCTAAGGTCATTCGCCTTCTAAGAACTCATATCGTGTAAACATGTCATCGACAAATAACAATTAGCATAACAGTTGAGTACATAATAATACGAGCATGTTCTTACTTCTTAGCAAAACCGTTCTGTCGTCATTTTATCTCAATACAAAGAAGAAACAACCAAGAAAGTATACCATTGTGCGACAAGTTAGTTTCCACTTTTAGCTCCTCCAATAACATAAGCTAGTATTAACTTTTGTTGGGTTAGTATTTGGTGGGTATTGTATCAGACCATATACGTCCCACAGCAGGGCACGAGCCTACTCTACAATCGAGGGTACGATTGAGAGTGGTTAGGTCATATAGTCCACCACGCTGGCCTAGTCCGGGTTGGCGGACTTAACATACCATACAAATTCTTAAAAATCGCTATGTTAGATCTACAGGTTTCTTCACAATGGTATGGTCAGTATCTTATTTTAATTCGCAACAGTAGAAGTGTTTCCCATCAATCCTTTCACGTTATAGTTTTTACTGGTGGTAGGTCTCTCATATGTGAGAGGCCGCCTGGGTAGGTACCACCGCAATGTCTATTTCTCCCGCCAAACAGCAGTGTAAATGCGCTGTTGTGTTCCGGTTTGAAGGACATTGTAGCCAGAGTAACTACTGGACATATTGAGACTTAACATCTTATGTCTCAGGATGGCGAGCGCAGTGGAATTCCAAGCATTGCCTTGTAATTCATGGTGTTGTTTGGTTTTGCTACTGTCCATGAGCGGTCGTATCGCTTACCATCAGGCGAATGGCATGCTCGTCTCGCCATTCATTCAAATAAAAAAAAAAATAAAAAAATTCGGACAGTTTTACCCTTCGGACACGTCTTAGATTTAATATAATCCATGATTTCACCACAGTCGGGCATCAGCTGTGATCCTGATTATATAATCCGTTGGTTTTGGGTACATACTACAGACGCCTGTCTGTACCTGTGTAGTACTTGCCTACGTATGTGCTTATTCTTGCCGTGTATTAGCAGTTTTCGCCGTCAGGCATGACTGACAGGTAAATCGGTACGTAGCTTTGAATGACCGTGTGACCCGATCATTAGCCTATATTATAAGCGACAACTTAATACCCAACATTTTAAATATGTGGTTATTTTTACTCGGACTTTTTCGCCTCACACCTAAACCTATATTTTAAATCCTGAAGTTGTTTTTGGTAATGTCAATGCGTTTTCCTTGAAACATTTTAAACACGCATTTGCAAAATTTATATGGTCAATACAACGAATAACTGACTTTCTTGGTCCTCTGCCAAGGTGTCTTGATATTGTCGATCTGATAATTTAAGTAAAAATAATCTCGTTGCGTTTAAAAAAGCTGTGGCACGAAATCTGTTGGATATTCGTATTTGTCGGTATTGCGATCACCGTATGCAGTGGTTAAGAAGCCGTCATAGTGATCTTGTAATTTAGGGATACAATTGGGCCGGCATTATTATGTCGACTGGCAAGAGACAACCGTCTCACATCTGGATTGCAGTGCACTCACCATGCATAATGCACCGGGCATTGTAGTCACTTTTTCGTGCCAGGATAAAACAAAGTAAAAATACACCAACATGAGATAAATACAAGTGGATAAATCAAGTTATGACTTACGGTAAAAGATTTTTCTGTGACCCCGTTGACTCCATCTTCCTTTTGTGAACGTTGTGACAGCAACTGAAAAGAAAAACAATATATATAAGGGTGAATATACAAAAATTGGGTAACTCAATGTCATCAGCCAATATATACAAAGTCTTATTATATTTTATTAAAATAACAATTTATTTTATAACAATGAATAGTCTTTTATTTGGTCACCCAATTTCACTTCTTCATTTTAAATGCAAGTTAATAAAAAAACAAAATTTATACTTAAAACGTCAGTACTTTGGCATGTCACAATCCCGAAAACCAACAATCAAGTGACTATCCAGTAAATATTATCATTGATTTAAGAAAACTTACTAATTTACTACAATCTGTGATGTACATAGTATTATGTACTACAACTTTCATAATGCAATGTTCTCCATTTTATTTAAAAAAAAATAAGAAACTTTGTGTTTAGTTTCCTTCGTCAGTCCGTTGTGGGTTCTTTAAATTTGAAATTCGCGTCAAATATCACCGTGTTAAGGTCAAATCCCTGTTTAAGTTCTAATGTTGGTAATGAAGTTAGTTGCGGACCGCACAATTTGACGGCCACCATAACTGTACCAGTGCTTGGGTTGTGTTTGTCGTCTATACACGTGCTGAGCCAGTCAACATTTCAGTCCTGTGGTGAGTCGTTATTTTCTTGTTAATCTGAGGTATATTTTCATTTACACATAGTTAACTATGATTTATTAAAATGTAGTTTGTTGATATTCGAAATTACCAAAAAAAATATTAGTTTTTATTCTAACTTCAAATTATGTCTTTTTCGTCAATCCGTTGGCGTCAGTCCTTTGTCAGGTATCGCGCCAGAGGACTAATGTGTCTCCATATTACAGAATACTCCTCCACCAACTGACGACGAAATACGACCCATAGTTAATGAAGCAATCAGACCTGTTATTAACGAAGATCAAAGAGCAAAAGGAGCTAAAAGGAGAAGTGAAAGACAGAGAAAGTCCAGAAGCAGGGAAATAAAAAAGACGGACGTATCAAAGCGTAAAACTAAACTAAATACTCAGCGTCAAAAGTATAAACGAGTCAAAAAACAGCTAAAATTATTATATTGTTATTGTTCTTAATTTCAAGATAATTAGTACTTTTAAGATAAATATTGTTAGATTTTGTTTGTATATTTTGTTGATTACTTGAAACATTAAGTTAAACTAATTCAAAGTAGTAAAAGCTAAGTCCATAACGTTATGTTTAATGTCAAAAGGCTGTATTGAAAATTGAGATAGTATTTTCTCCCAGTATTACATTTTTAATTGTTACCAAGCGCTTTTAATACTTAAAAGACATGTGCCATTATTAAAACTAAGAGATTTGTACTAATTTATATTAAATTTCATTATAATTCTTACAAAATTGTGTATTTTATCAGTACTATGTTAGCCTCGTCAGTCTCCTGGCAGTCAAATACAGAAAAGTTTAAATATCTCACAATCTACTTAAAAAAGTGACTGGCCCGATTTGGAACAATATAATCAATGGATTAGCCATCATATACACCCGAATTTGTAATAATTTGATTTAAAAACTATAGTAAACAAAATATCCTCAAGAGTTACCCAACTTTTGTATAATCACCCATAACTCACTTTCTCTATACCATTAAGTATGTGTTTTGAATTATAAGTTCCTACGTTTGAATGAGTCTTTTGGTTTGAAATAAAAAATGTGTAAAATTGATAACCAATATCAGTTTCCTGAGGTGGAAATTTGTGCCCAGTGTGGCGAAACTCGCTCTCCTATTACACGTTGGGAGAGAAATAAGTGTCGGTAGCACTAGTGTCATCTCTGCTTATCCATACGGTGATATCGGCGTGAACACATGTGTAGGTACCAGAAGTACCTACAATCTACATAGATACAAGAATCTATGTAGGTACTCCTCACAAATCAATCAGACGTCACGATGACCCATCAGTCATTAGTGTTGAGGAAAACCGTGAAAACTTCACAAGGTCGAATTTTACCAGCCTGCATACTAAACCGTGACGAACTGAGTACATAAAACTTTATCTTATTGACACAAGCCTTATGTGTAATGAGGCCCTCAGACTCATCCCAAAATTGGAGAGGGTTTTGTTTCCGTATAGGTTTTCCTTCTTTCAACCTTCATTCTTTAAATAAATACGCCCAACAGCCACATACATAGTTCTGACCCTACTCTAACATATAAGTTTTGTGTCGTGGGTATCAGGAACTACAAGACTCTGGTCTCACAACACCCAGATCTGACACAAATACTTGTGGATCGCTCAAACATTTGACTCAATGCAGGGATCCAACCCGCGGCCTCTTGTTTCATAGCCGGCATCCAACCAACTGCGACACGGGGGCTGACCGTGAAAAAAAATAAAAGGTTTATTAAGGTAAATTATGATCTGCTTCAGACTGCTATTATTGACATCAGCAATAACCTTAGGTCGACGATCTTATGTACTCTCCGAATCACTGAAAGATTTGTGATTTAGCCACCAAACGAGGTCGCTGGCCACTTTGAGTTCGAAATTCATTTAGAGATGTTTTACAAACATATTGTATTACCAAATTAACGCACTGCCCCGGTGGCCCAGTTGTACTATTTTATGATTGCAAAGGGAAGGTCTGGGGTTCGAATCCTGGGTCGGGCACAGCGATATTGCATTTTTCTAATCATTATCAGCCCGGAATTAGGAATTTGTACCCGATATGGTGATAGGGTCACCACCCATCACATCATGGGACGGAATACACATGGGGTAACCGTGGGTGCCCCGTGTCCTGGTTACAACGCTGCCTAGCCTTCTGGGAAATAGGCATAAGTTTATGTATGTATGTATACAAGTTAACGCACTATCGGGTCTTTTCCAAAAGTTATTAACACGAATTAAATAGATACATCAAGTGACTACCAAATAAAAATCAAGTGATGTTGTTATCAATGCAAAAATCCCTTTGTTTACAAACATCATAGTAATTATCGCCTTCAAGTACGTGGAAATTGACCGTTGAGATTGTTTATAAGATAAAATGACACAATTTTCTGGGAATGGCAAAGAATAAGCATCATTAAACGAAATAGATGTAAAGCCTAAGGAATGGTATGTGGGTGCTTATGTCTATAAACATTCTTTACAAAGGCTCAATATTTAATCACGAATGCTTAAAATAATGAACATTTCACAAATATTTCGTATTTGGTAATTAAGTATTGATTCATTATTATCTAGCCCTCAAACTAATCAATTATCACATTACTGATAAACGAATTGATAAAATGCCAATCAATCATTGAACCCATCTGACATCGGATCACATCAAATCCGGTTGAAGGTAAGCAAATAAGTCACTAAGCATTATTTATTGCGTAGAATTAAATATAATGCTAGTATTAGCTACAAACTCTGATTTATATAAACTAGAGGATAAGGTTAATACGATTATGGAGAAACAGGAAGCTACAATATTGTGTAAATGGACTTAAAGGAATCCTCTGGCGTAGGTGATACAGAATGCTTGCTAAACGAAGACAGAGGGTTCATTCCCCGTACTGAGACAATTGTTTGTATCAACATCAAATATTTCACGGAATCGAGCAACCATTCTGCTGCTATTATGGCCGCCACATACGTAATGACATAACTGTGCAAGTCTGAGTTTGCACCTGTAAACTGGAATGTGTGTGGGCTAATAACTTTCGTACAAATTTTCGACTCGAGACTGGTGCAAACTCGCGTTTGCGCAACGCACTTGAAAATGTGTGGCGGTCATTTGTTTCTGATACGAGATATGACTTACTGTAGAATCGATACGACATGTATAAATAGGTAAATAAATACACCCATCATTTACATACATAGTCCTGACCCCACACAAAGATCGAGTCTTGTTGAGTATCAGAAACTATGAGAGATTTTTCGTCTAACCAACGCCACGGAAGCTGTCACTATTGAGTGAAGATATTTAAGGCTCAGTTGCACAAACTAACTTTGCCCATAACTTTGACTTTAACAATGTCAATCCCATACATTTGTGACGTATTTGACATTGCTAATGTATGGGGTTGACGTTTTCAAAGTCAAAGGTATGGGTAAAGTTAGTTTGTGCATTTGGCCCTAAATGTATGAAAGTTTGTTTTTTCGAAGTTTTAAATATGGAACTGGGTTAGGCTGCTGAGATCATTGAGGTTAAGAAAATCCATCGAAGTCAATGTTAGTATTTGTATAATCCGTTAACACAATTTCAATTCGGATGTTTTATTGGTAAGTTCTTTACACAAAATATTCGCATTAGATAAATACACGTTTGTGCGTATTCATCATGATTTCTCTGAATTTTTGGAGTCATGTGTGTATTGTTAAGCAAATGCCACGGTGAAGAAAAATATCGCGTTGAAAAATAAGTACTAAACCGATCATTCCAAGAATTTGTGGTGTGTGTGTAGTCCGCCAACCCACAATAACAAATTGTATTGTCTATCTGTAACCTGGTCTGTTTGTTCCATTCTGTTCTTACATTTTCTCAACTAATATATTCAACCGGTCCTAATGAAATGACACACACAGATAGCCTAGGACCTGGAGATGCACTTAGGCTAATTTAGTTATTAAATTGAACGTCTAGGGCGGGTATGGTGTTGGTAAATCAACATGAGATATATTTTGAAACGTATAACACCCCTGGTTTGCGTCGGGTGTTAAAAAGGAACAATTGTTCAGTGAGGTACTTAAACAAGCAGGCAAAAAGACGATAAAATTACTATCGTTTGTGATTTTTCGCTTAAAACACTTCAAGGCTGTTCGCTTACATTTAGTAACCTTGGCCGTAAACTTCAAGCATTACAACACCTCAGATAGTGTAATTAAACATGTTAAAGCTAATTATTTGCTTTTTTGACAACAGAAACAAGTTCATTCGTATAGCGTTAAAGAAATAAAAAATCGAAGATATTCGAGAATAATATAAATGTTGAGTTGAAGTAAGCGTATTTGGTGTTACGAAAATCATAAAGATTCTGAATATCTAAGGGGCAAGCGGTCCTACAGGAGGTGCATCATCCTTGAATACCCATAAGCATAAAGAAATAGTGGTGACGGAATGTTAATTTCAGCCCTATAAACATGCAAATCGCCAGTCGAAGATCCCAATTATTCATAGAATTCCTTCGTGATGTTAAATGTCATTAACCAATATGTCTTGAGAAGCTAGCAAGTTCATTTGTTGAGGAAATGACTATCAAACTAAATATAGCGACAGGATACAAGTATCATCGTCTTGGCTCATCTTCTATAATCTGATAGCGTGACGTCAAATGTTTACGTAGAGATTTCGAGGTAAACTCGCGTCCAAACTATGATGCTTATTTTGTAGGTATCAAAACATTCAAGAAATGTATCAGACCCATAAATAAATAAATCTTTCGATCGCACAAATAAATGTAGTAATATCTGCGACTTCTCGTTTCATCGTCAATTCTGTGTGTACTACAGCATGAATGTTAGCATCAACCTTATTTACATTACAAGTCTATGAGAAAACCAAACGCACCTTACAAGTAGGCTTGGCCGAAGCCCTTTTCTGTATATTATCCACCTGTATCCCAACTATTTTGAGGTGCAAGTTCTTCAATGTCGGCACCAGTCGCTCTCTTCGCTTTCGGAGCGTCACCTGTGCCATGGCACCACAAACAACACCGTACGAATAAAATAAAAGAATCAGTGTTATCGCAACTGATTTGCAGATACCATCAGCACTCAGCTGATATCGATTCAAATTAATGGATAATATCGCTCGTTCATTTGTCGTAGTGATGGGAACGACTTTATTGCGAATAAACTGGATAGTATTATTTTGCTACTAGAATTTCTGTGGTATGTGAAGTCTGACAATTCACAATAGTCCAGTGTTTTGAGCTATTTCCTAAGTTCTATCAGTCGCACTCCCGATTGTAAAGGAGTTCTATGCTCAGCAGTAGAATATTATGAGGAATTTGTTTATTATCTATGTTGTCATTAACTTGGCTTATAATTTTACGACTGGCTTGCCATCAATCCTTTCGAGAGTAGATCTTCTTATACATTACAACTGGATAATGCGGATTGGTATAGTTCGCACACCTTTAATTTCTTTTTAGATATTTTCTTTCTAGACAATATAATAAGTAACAAAAAACTAGACAGCAGTAAAAAAAACAAGCGTTAAATTACAAGCGGCGTCATCGAGGCAATGGTATTAAGTGGGTTTGAATTAGTTTCATGATTGGCTGCGAGTAGGAATTTACAGTGTAGCCGTAAAATGAACTAGCTTGTGTGACGTGATAACGCTGCATTCTCGTGAAGTTTGATACAGAGCATTCCAAGTAATGATAAGTTATAAAACCATAAAATTCTAAAATAAAGTCTGTTCAAAAATTTTGAATTTTAAGTTTTGATATTTTCCCTCGGAATCGTAGTCTCGACTGTAGAGGAGGCTCGTGGCCTGCAGTGGGATTTATATGGGCTGATACAGGTACAGATTTTAGAGTGGGATTAGGACAATATGTGAGACGGTTGGATGTATTTATTTAGAACCCTATGATTGATAATATCCTAAACCCGTACCCTTAAAATAAAGATACTGAACCCAGTACCCCCATCTGCCCTACACATAAATTGAACGTTACTATGTCTTCTTTTCAGACGGGGTAATTTGCATTGTTATTGTTGAGATAAGATCTTTCGGAGGCGATATGGAGATCAATCACCGCGCATTGAAGAGGCTTCCTAGATATAGCTATCTCTTTGATCATCTGCGTTGATAACATTCCACGAAGTTTATTTGATTTTTATTACTGTCGTGAAGATACTTGTCTATTAGTAGATTGTTGACATGAGGTCTCTTACTAAGCTTGATTTAGACCAAATGACATCAAGTAAGTGATAAGTGATAAGTCCGGAGTCGGAGAGATTGCCAAAGGATTATAGTTTCGAATCTAAAGTACATAACGTTTATGAAATTGGACTATACTATTGCAAAAAAAGTACAGTAGAAATGTCTCTTATAAGAAAATAATGTCCCCAGTAAAACAGAAATAATTTTAGCAATACTTTGCACGCCTTCTATAGCGAAACAGTAGCTTAATTGCATTTTGGTAAGCACATTACTGGAATAGGAACTTCCATCCGCAATGTAGCGATATTGTCTTTTAGTTAATTCAAAACAACATCCGCCATGGGAAGTGACATGATGCTATTACTATATCGGGAAATAGCGCGACCTACATTCAAGACCACTTATTTACTTATATCAGTCTACAAATAGCTAGCATATTATAAAATATAAAGTTATTTCATTGATCAATTAATTATAGTTAACAGCGTCTTCTTTAACTTATTATATCTACTGTAGTGTTTTAGTGTTACAGTCAAAGCTTGGTTTGGGGCCATGGTCCACCACGATTTTAATAAGATATGACTATCAGACTACTAAGAAGGTATTCCAGGGAAATAGACACTACTTTCTCAGTAAGTAACATCGTAAAAGTCCACCCAGACAACGAATACCATCAGATCCACAGTCGCATCACTACAAAGTTGCATAAGCAGACGTCCAGGCGAGCATTACATTAACAGTTATCACGTGATTGTAAAACAATCTGTTGATAACACGAGGGTTTTGTTCAATTCATAACCGATATTTGTACTATGACGTCTCGACAGTGTTGTGGCTTTCTCATGGGAGAAGCAATATAACCAGAGGTTTGCTTGATTGTGAATAGCTAGCCATACTCGTTGGAATTTTCATGACTGATTTGCCTGACAGTCATACCTAGCAGTTTGTGCAAATGTATGGCGAGAATACGAAGAAATATGTCCTAAAGCCAACGGATTATAAAATGAGGATCACAACGATGTCCGAGAGCGGGTGTAGAGAAACCACGGATCAGATTTGGGAAGGGTTTGACGGGTAAATCTGCGCGTGTATGGTTAGCTATTGATGTCTGCTGCCTGACATGTGACAGGAAATTCTCCCTAATTAGTGTAGTTAACACTGTGTTTAGTGAAATGAAGGGGGTAAGTGATTTTAAGGTTTATTTATAAGTATTAATAATCACTAACCTCTTTAATTTAGTAGTATTGTTACAATGAACTAACTCAGTGGTTTCTAGTGATTTTTACTTATTTTGATCTATACTGTGTATACCTGTAATTGGCTTGCATATTTGTATAATCGTATTTTTTCTGTTATTCTTTTGTAAGTTTAGTGTGTAAGCTGCTGGTGTACCTTAAATAAATAAATAAATAAGTAATTACCTATGTTAATAAACCTCTCGAATCCTGTCGTTTTGCACCTATTTGGAGTCGAAGAATGAAGAGATTTAGGTTAAAATTTCCACAATTATTATATTCTCAAGAAGTAGATATTGGTAAACTTTATTACTTTTTTCAAATACGTCTGTGTGTATCTGATTAACATGTTTGATATTATTAGAATTTTGAGTCAACAGTAAAAGAGAGTCGTTCTCTCCTCGCATTTTTCCTTTTATAAATCATAGCCCAGTGAAGATAAGATATATTCAAGCCATATCGTAATATTAGAATATCCTTGATGTGACACTGCGTCTGGTCGCGCGTGCAAATTGCTGTGAGCACTGACATCACTTCCCGCCTTTAAATAAACCACCCAATAATCATCTTAATAGACTCCGCACATAACTGTTTTGAACATTGTCAAGTTACAGCCTACATTGCTGTAACAAAGACCCATAGATTTGACCCCTTGTCGTATCTTTTACAAACAAAAGTAAAAGTTATTAGACCGATAATAATGAAATCTCAATTAGATTTTTCATTGACACAGAACCCTTGCGGGCTTTTCACAGACTTGTATGACAGACTCGAATACAATGCAGTCTAGATGGGTGTCCAATGTGAGACGGATATCGGTTGTGTGTATTTATTGTATCGCCTGTATGGAGCGCCTAGGATTCGAACCCGCGACCACCGTTCCGGCAGTCGCGTCCGTTACTAAAATAAACATAAAATATACTAATCAAGACTGAATGACCGGATAAAAAATATTCCGGCTTACGTATTTGTTTATTACACTATTGATATAAAATATAAGCAGTTCCTGTCATATTACTCAGAAAAATTATGGTGTATATGCGAAATATTTTCACATGATACAAAATGACCATCGGCGAATATAATTATTACTGTTACACGATTTTGTTAAAGTTCAAAGGTGGTTCGTAGTTTAGTTGGTAACATACCGGGTATATCAAGACTGCGAACGAAAACGAAGGCAGGTGGTAGTTTTACGTACGAAATTAATAAGCGATCTCAATCCCTATCTAAGGATCGATCCCGAAAATAGACCAATCAGAACACATCAAATGTGAGCGTGTCGACAATACCTTGAGCCCATTGGTCTATTTTCGCAATCGATCTTTAGATACACATGAAGATCGTTTATTGATATCGGCCATTAGTGGTTATAGTATAGACACAATGCAACTAAAATATTCCCAAAAAAGCGACAATTTTTTTCGCAATTTTAAAAAAATCATCGGTTTTGGGTGGGATATACCTAGTTTTTGCGAAACTAGTAATTTAAACTTTTGAGTACCATTGCGTCTTTAAAATAAAAAGGTGTACATTATTATTTTAGGTAAACTATGTATTTATCATTCAAATACGACAAGTAAAAGATTACAAAAAAATATGACGATTTTGTTTGCGAAATTTTTAGTTGCATGGTGTCTGAAGTCACTAATACTACCACCTGGCTTCGTTTTCGATCGCAGTCTTGATATACCTTGTATATTTGTGTCATGTTGTATGGGACTTTGAAATGGGACACAGTGACTTTGATCACCTAGTGAGACTAATGTGAGGTTTACGGAATTCATTACATTTTTTTAAATATTAAAAACTTCATAGCTTTCATGGTCACCATTTAAAAAAATCCGCAATAAAAACCATAATAAATAGTTGAATATAATGTTAGGTGTATTATAATATATAACATAAACCAGTTATATGTCCTTAATCCACAAACAATTCATTGTATTGTGTATTACGGCAACAATTTGTAAGAAAATCCCTGAGATATCTCTTATCAGTCATGCAACTGCAAGTAAGTGCTGTGTTGTACTGTATCATTTGTCCAAGGCACTATTGTGTTTACATGTTTGAATTTGCAACACTTTCAGTTTTGAAATATTTGATATACTGTTTCTAATGAATTCATTTTGATTTTTATGACATTTTACTATAATATGAACTTTATTAATATACATAAGCACACATATTAATCATAAATTGACTATATACCATACCTATATATTAAATTTTGTGTGCAATGCTTGTGAGCCTATCAATAATTTTTTGGTGCAATGAATGGCGAGATGGTCATGCTATTTATCTGAAGGTAAACAATGTGACCACACATTGACAGTAGCAAAACCAAACAACACCATAAATTACAAAGCAATGCTCGGCATTCCACTCTGCTTGCCATCTATAAGAATAACAAGTTATATATTTTTCTTTCAAATTTGTTTGTTTTGTAGTTATCTCACAAGACAAGTGTTGATAAGATTTATCTAACTTTTTTTGTGAATCATTTGAGCATCATCTATTATTAACAAACTTTATGATGAGTAGAGATGGCGAAATATACAAACATATTTTCATAATTTTCTGACATACAGTTTGTATATTATAAATTGGAAGAATTTGAAAATGTAAAGAATGTCATTGGTATTATTACAGTTGTATTGTGAATTATTGGAAAATATTTACCCTTGCTCATTTATTACTTCCTCATTTCATTTTATTGCATTCCAAAGTTAATTAAATTATATTTACTGTATACAGAAGTGTGAAACCTTGTGCCAAGATTACTCGGGCATCGCGAACCTTGGCGAATTTCACGCACGTTTCATTAATCTTGATCAAACAATAAAATGGTAAAATGCCCCAATTCTTTCGCCTTAACGCAATTCCTTGTTGAATCATCGTGTGCGTGTGTGGACTAAATCGACAAAACTGAATCACAATCAGATGTGAATCAAAACAAACGCGCAGACGTCATTGACAACCCTATGGCAGACCGCTAATTAAACTAACCTTGACGAGCTTTTCCACGGGGATCATGGACGGAGGTGCCCTATCCTGCCTCTCTGACGCTGCTGGCAACCCTTGTAGGTCCCCTCCAGACCCAGACCTCGACCCGGCGCCTCTTTGGGAACCTCTTGGCGTGCTCCCCCCGCTCGCATTCCCTTCCCCTCCAGACTTGGACTCGTGACTGTGATGGCTCCCCATAGCGTAATGCCACAAAATTTCACCAGAACTTATTTACGTAATAATAATCAGTGGACTCTTGTGTGCGGAAAAGTTTTGCGTGTAAAAACAAATCCGTAGAAGATTGAAGAGTGGCTGAAACGTCACGCGTGACAGCCAGCTGACGTAGACTGTCAGTTTGGATTCGTTCGGAAACGCGTGGCTGTATTCATATACAAACGAGTTTATGTATAATTGTTTTTGGTTTGTCTTTTGTACTTGGGCAAGGCCTAGATTTTTTTATGAATTAATACAATATAGCTGATAGTTTTGTACAGTGTACTAGTTTATATAGGAAGCTAGTATTTCAACCACACAGTTCAACAGTTATAAACACTCGTTGACAGGGCCTATGAGTAATGCACTGACACTGAGACTGGGCTGTATGGGATTAAATTAACCGGTAAATATACGTGATTTCCCAACTCTATTAATAATAATAATTCTATGTATTTTCTATAATTCCTCGGTGGCGCAGTTGTACCACGGTATGATTGGTAATGTCTCAGGTTCGAGTGCCGAGTTGGGTAAATTGATAGTGGATTTTGCTATTATCAGCCCGGAGTCAGGAAATTGTGCCCGATATGGCGATAGGCTCGCCCCTATCTCATCGTGGGACAGAAAATACACGGCAAAACATGGTTATCCTGGTTGCATCTCTGCCTGCCCCTTCTGGGAAAAAGGCGTGTGTTTATGTATTTTCTGCACCGGTAAAAATATAAGATCAAAAATTATTCTCCGTTATTCTCTACATATTTCTCTGGTGAGTATGAATATTATACTGTGTAAATGAAAATGCTTGTTACGAAAGTCCCATTAATATCTCTTCCATGTGATTTAATGTTATCGTTATACCTCCAACAATGGAGAAAATATTATACAGAACTTTAAAAACGGGCGTTAATTATAACGTTGTGTGTAAATAGAATTTTTAAGAAAAATGCCCTTTAATTATATTAAGTCAAAACTTATATTGGATAAGAATTCATTGGAAAGTAATGTATTGCGATATAATACACTCTCTTCGAATTATGAAACTGAGTATAAGTGTATACCCATCAATGATTATAAAAAATACTAACCATACTTTATGTAAATACTGTTAACACATTTTGTAACATTTCATATTAAAATACTACTAACGCCATCTGTTGCCAAGTAGCAAAAACGAAAATATCGGAATATATAAATAAATAACATGAAATGTGTGAACCGTGGACGTATTATTTTATGTAGTTAAAAAAAATCCTAGTTTCCTATTTAGTATAGTGTATATGTAGACTGTAGTGGTCCTTATTTATAGTACACACAAACTCCATACAACATTATACAATACATAATAATATAGCCGAGTTTAAAAAAAACTTAAAGTACATAAATTAAAACAAGACATTTACATAATCCATTTATTACATAGTTTTCTTACAATAGTTCTTAACTCAGAGAAATATTTCTAACACGCTCTTAAATAATTTATCACAGATGGTTTAACCTGAATAACAATAATATTTCCTACGACAGAAACAAGTATGTACCTACTTGTACTTAGAATATTCGGTAAGTAATTATGTGTTATTTCGGTTATTCAATTAGTTTATTATGATTTATTTTATTCAAATGTATTTTATATAATCTGTGCCATCATATTCACTACAAATATGTATTAATCCGTACACCCAGTATCAACGAATATCCGGCCCTCCATAAAAAACACTTGCTCAATAAGAGAAGTTGCCCAATATTTAATAATTGCACTAAAAGACATAATTCAAAACGTCAGTTAAGCCCCAGACTTTGTAGGCATTATACCTTGACTTCTAGACCTTAAGTAAAGCGCACAGCAAGTTATCTATATCATTAAAGCTTGTAGGAACTTCTGTATGGGAACTTCTACAAGTAAATGTAGTGGAACAGCAGCCGTATACGTTGAAAAAATTATCCACAGCCAATGACCACCCTGCAACAAAATAGAGTTACTAAAATTAAGATGCAAATTATTCTAAATAATTCAGTGAATACTAAGAGACAACACCTCATGTCCCAAGATCAAGAGCGCTGTAGAATGTCATGAATTGTTTGGTTATTATTAGTTCTGAGTTACTCCTCTTTAGGCTAAGTTCACATGGACCGCGCGGTGGGAGCATTCACATGATACCATATTTACGCGCGGCAGTCTGGCATCAGCAAGCAGATCGATAGACAATATCGTCTTCTATAATCATTTTTCTTTGATTTGTACATCTATCCGTCACAAACCGGGTCCATACAAGTTTGTACAACTTTAACCGTGCGGCCGACGCGCGGGCCCATGCAGTACAAAATTTTGCACGCGTGCCGCAGCGTGACGGTGGCGCGCCGTTATTTGAACAATACTCATTAAATAAATAAATAAATAAATACTCCCAACAGTCACATACATACATACATGGTCCTGACTCCACATTAAGATCTTTTAAGTCTTGTGTCGCAGGTATCAGCACTACGAGATACTTTTCGGTCTCATAAACACCCAGACCCGAGACAAATATCTGTGGGCCTAATAAACATTTGTCTCGGTGCGGTGATCGAACCCGCGGCCTCTCGTTTCACAGCCGGCGTCTAACCAACTGCGCCACGTAGGCTGTTAAAAAGTGTCATTGTTTAGTTTGATCTTTTACCGCGGAGTTGATAGTGTCGCGCGGTACCGCGCAGTCATGTGAACTTCACCTTGTGACCGGGCGTGACGCTTACCATCATTTAAATGACATTCTAGCAAAAACTTGTCAATACAATAAAGAGGAGAATGCTTACAATGTCGTATACGGAGGCCGACGAGAGTTGCGTGCGGACGCCGAGCGGCATCAGAGCAAACAGCCAGTGCAAGAGGAAGATGGACAGCGACATGCGGCCCAGGATCTCCCACCCGCGCCACGACAAGAACCGCCATAATATACCTGAGAAATTAAATAGTTTATAGTAGGCGTATGGTGACATATTTGAACACGAATGCTTAGATGTACAATCCAAATTCAGCACCAGAATCGCCAAAAGAGTACATTATTTGTTATTTCATTTGATTTGTATAGCACTGGTGTCATCTAAATTCATCATGTTGTTGTGTAGTTTCAGGAGCTCTTCTCCTTGGGAGTTTTTCTAAAAAGAAATCTATTACGTCTGTTCTTTTCTAATATCCATAGTCCGCAAGTTGGATATAGAATACAGGTTAACTGACTTTTTCGTAGAAAGATTTAAAACCTATTTTAGCTATCGAATATTTTGTCTTCCTCGCTCAAACTGAATTCTAAAGTCGTTCGAATGGGACAAAACATTCGATAACTAAAATAGATTTTAAATCTGTCTATGAATATGGCCGTAAATGTTTATCCTCACTGTCGACTTGATTGAAAGCGCCGAAGAGAAAGAAGGCGGTGAGGGAGGTGAAGATGGGGCGGTCGACGGTGGCGTACAGCGACACGAGCCAGGGCGCCGTGGCACTCTTCACCCAGTGGCCGCCCAGCACCCACAGGAACATCAGCGGGACCGACAGCCGGTACAGCACGCGGATCCACTGGAGTAACACATTTATTTACATTTAACCGACTTTAAGAAAGAAGGAGGTTTTCAAATCGTCGGAATCTTTTTTTGACTTTGGCGCCGTCATTGATCTGTTGGCTCTTTGCAGTAAAATGTTGCTAACATGATAATTCAATCTCATATGTATTAAAAATGTATGAACTGTAAACGAAGATAGAAAATTAGTATTTGCAAATGTATTTATCATGAGTACAAAATTGCTCTGCAAGCGAGGTCTTGGCGGACGTCATATACAACTTATACGAATTAAATTTATTTATAAATACAAACATATATCATCATAATATCATCTATAGCTAGGCAAATCCACAGCTCAAAATAACCTCATCTAACCTTGGGAGAGTTTTGCCCCGAGATTTAACACACCTGCCCGGATAAAAACGTTCTAGAAATAAGTTTACCGTCGCATAGGCCCCGCATATCTCTTTGAGCTACATATTATTAATCAGGATCGGAACGCTTGGCAAAATTACTTAAAATAACCATCGGATAGGTCCCGAGTTTCTCTCTGAGCTTAGTACCAGGCGTTGAGCAGGCTTGTATCGGGCCTGCTGCAGCGAGTAGTGCAGGAAAGGTTCAGGCAGGTACAGATATCACACAAGAGCTACATACCAGGTGGTCAGCTGGTTTATACTCGGTCTGCTGCAGAGTGTAGTGCAGGAAGGCAGTGAAGACGCCGATGAGCGCGGCCGGCAGGCTGTCCCACGGCGCCATGTACAGCCACTTGAACGACGGCTCCCCATCGTACTGGATGCGTATGTATCTGCAACAACAACATAAATTAATACTAACTAATCAATCATGGGCTGGATATGGATACGTCTCACTGTAGCGTGCGGGCCTCGTCTACAATCAACAATTATAAACAGTAATTTGTTTCAATTATTTACTGATAGGAAGGCATTGAGAGATTTAGCACCTACTGGCCTACTCTTGGTACTTGTCAACATGTGATAGGAGGCGAAACTATCGCTATACGGGGCTCAAATTCTAGTCCCAGCTCTCAGGCATCGGATATTGCGTTTTTTCTAAAACCAACACGTATTATGAGTTGCCTGGAAACCTCATACAAAGTCGAATGCCCGACCTGAGAATGGAAGCCACAATCTTACGGTTCACAGCTTTTATATACTGGCACTAAACCATCGAGGCGACTCATGATGCCAATAATAATCTAATACAGTATTTTTAGCTCTAAGCAGATTTGGACTTCGCTGTTGCCTCATGAATGAATTCACCGTTTAGCCTTATTTTACGTTATTACGACATGCAGAAGGTACCTACATAATGGGTGTTTACCCATATATAATTATTATTTACTGTGTGTTTACAATCCGCAAAAGTCAGTTTGGCCTTAGTACTTTTAAGCAAATGTCAATGACTTATTTTAATGCGTAGCCTCGGGACAATTTTAGGATGTCGTTTTGCAAATTTGAAAGCCTACGCGGCGTTGTTGGTTTAGACGATGCGGACATTGTGAAACGAGAGGCCGCGGGTTCATTCTCCGGTCTAAAATAATTGTTTGTTTATGCGCGTATATGTTGTGAGACCGAATAGTTTGTCGAACTCGTGCACAAGATTATCTTCGTGTCATCAGTCACTGTTGGATGTGTTTTGAGCCGTTAATACTTTGTGACCTTACTACATACAGATCGGGTACAAATATTTTTCGACCGGACCTGTGGCCTTTCATTTCCCATAAACTCGTTCACACAACTCTTAAAAACATAAAATCCACTCACTCCGGGAACATCAACGTCACCATAGGCTTGAGCTGCAAGTGTGTCACTATAGCCAGGTTGGCTATCACCGAGCCCGCCAGCAGAGCGCCCAGCACCGGCAGCGCTGCGCGCGGCCTCCGCCCCAGCGCCAGTATGAGAATAGAGCACACAAGGTGGAGCTGCATGTCCACTGCTAGGAACCTGGGGAAAGGAATACTCTTAATGTCTTACAATATTGTCAATCATGCGATTTAGACTATGTATTGTAATAAAATTTATAAATTAATTAATTTACGGAAGTGGTAAAGCCATGCTGTTGTCAGTCACGACTAATGACTCAGCAAGAACAGGGCAGGCTCGTCCGGGGCGGTACCACGGTCTCACAGGAAATTGACGTGAAGTGACAGGTTCGCTGTGTCGTTTCATTCCGTGAGTGAGGTTGTCGGGTACCCAATACAAGAGGTATTGAGCATCCGACAGTAAGATACACCTGTACAGTGGATATTTGTAGGCGACATTAATATACGTATACACTAGTGGGTATATTCAAGTTTAATATTCTTATAGTACTTATTCTATAGTTCTTTAGCATTCTTATAGTACTTATTCTATAGTTCTTTAACATTCTTATAGTACTTTTTAAAAATATTTATTCACATAATGTCCATAGCCCTTAATACTACGATAATAAATAAATAAATAAATACACCCAACAGTCACATACATAGTCCTGACCTCACACTAAGATCGAGTATTGTGTCGTGGGTATCAGAAACTACGAGAGACTTTTCGGTCTTACAAACACCCAGACCCGAAACAAATACCTGTGGATCACACAAATATTTTGTTTCGGTGCGGGGATCGAACCCGCGGCATTTCGTTTCACAAGCGGCGTCTAACCAACTGCGCCACGGAGGCTGTCAAATAATACAACTAGTATACATAAATTACAGAACCAATAACGGAGTTACATTTTAAAAATATGTCTTGTATTTAGACATTTAGCATGAAAGCAGATCCAAAGCATTTTATAATGTCTCACGACCTTTTAATAATATTCGTAACACCTTTGCAGAATATTTATTAATAGCACATTACTAAGAATAAATTCATATTCAATGTGTGTAAAAATGTGTCTATTTTGCAACAGTATACTGCTAATGAGTTCAAAATTAGTCATTAGCATTATCAGCCCGTTGCAGTCCACTGCTGGACCTAGGCCTCTTCGGTACGCCGCAGAGCCTGGTCTGCTGCTTTATGCATCCAGTCGCTGCAAAATATGAAATTCTGTATTGTTCAAACGAATATTCATTGCTGTGTGATTGCAATAATTTATAATTCTTATATGGCAGATAAATTAAGTTTGAGTCGGAATTATCACATAAACATGAATATTTTTTTTTGGTTTACGAAATGCTTTACATAATATGTCCTGTCATCATCTGAATTCAATCAATAAAATTATCAGCACCTAATATAGAATTTTAAAAAGAGTGTCCTATTACAGAACTAATATGGGTATTACGAACCAAGTATGCACGAGGCACTTGTAGTCGGGCCTGTAGAAGTTGTTGACGTAGAGCAGCTGCGCCCACCACTTGTCCCGGCAACGCTGCTTCTCCGCGCCCACCAGCGGCGCCCACAGCGGCCCGTCGCCCGCGTGCGCCCACCACGTCGTCGCCACGCCCAGCACGAACATGTACACTGGCGTTATTCTGCGGGATAAAGCACGATGTGTGTTAGCCACGTGTCTAAATATCTTTGAGTACTTCTTCAATGAGAAGAAAATAAAGAGGCACTATTTTAATTATTATGTTGAAGATAAGGCAGCCCTAGATCTACAATAACATCGTCCAATATATATTACAATAATATTGAAAGGCGCTTTGAATACATACGATCAATAATTTCGCCTTCAATATTAACCATAATTATGGTCAATAATATTGGACATTTCGTAATATTGCGCAATATAATTGATTGTCTAGGGGCCGCCTGAAAGAAACAATATTTAATTAAATAAATAAATACACCTAATCGTTACATACATAGTCCTGAGTCCTGACAGTAAGACCAAGTCTTGTGCCGTGGGTATCAGAAATTGCAAGAGACTTTTCGGTTTCACAAAGGCCCAGACTTGAAACAAATACCTGTGGATCACACAAACATTCTTCTCGGTGCGGGGATCGAACCCGCCGCCTCTCGGTCTCGATCTCGAGTGTTTGTGAGACCGAAAAGTCACTCGTAGTTCCTGATACCCACGACACAAGACTCAACCTTAGTGTGGGGTCAGGACTATGTATGTGACTGTTGGGTGTATTTATTTATTTATAATTACACCTGATTAAATCGAGATACGTAGCTCTTTCCATAACGAGCGACATCACCTGATCAGGATATCGCCTCATTTTCGGCGGCTGACATTGAAAGCGCGTACGAATGCGAACTGATTCGATCGGTGGTTCACCTTTCCGTATCCTTAATGTTCATTAATATTATTTACTTTCAGGTACATAGCACCTCAGGTTATCAAATTAAACATATTTTTGCCAATTTTCACATTTAGGGTTACTGGCATTTATAACGTAGAGATCCGTGATCGTGCTAAGAAACTTATGGTAGATAAATAAAATAAATTTATATAAATATAGGATGGATTTCGGTGATAGCCTCAGTGGCGTAGTTGAACGGGAAGCCGGCTTTGGAATGAGAGGCCACGGGTTCAATGTCCGCAACGAGTCAAATGTTTGTGTGAATTTTAATTATTGGTTTCGCGTCTTGAGAGTCTGAAATGTCTCTTCTATTAATGTGAAACAGTGCTGCGCATTAAGTCGCACTCCAATATTATTCCAGGTATTATCGCCGGATGGACATAATCTCTTAGATTCCGAGCACACAGGTCATCTGAAGGTGAATGATCGTTGCCGCCCATGAACTGGGGAACCTGCCTACAACGCTTGGATCATAGATGTTCTGCCAACCCGTGAAATCTTGACAGAAGCTGGAACGCAAAAGGATGGTGAAAGGAACGGAGTATTGGGCATATAACTGTTGTATATACTTATGTATGTATTAGCCGACTATACCGTAGCAGCCGGTAAATCAGCGCCACCGGCAGCATGGTCAAGCTGAGCTGCCGTTTGGGGTTGGCTTGCGCGTACAGCAGGATGTTGTAGGCCAGCAGGAAGCTCGACGCCATGATGAACGTCTGCACGATGCACGTGCCGTTCTGGAAGTACGCCGTTAGCGGGTGGTGTATGCTCTGGAACATTGGACAAATATTTAAAACTTTGGTTCATACAGTTTTATTCTTAGTTATCGAAGGCACGCTGGAGGAAAACGTCGCGAGGACATGAATGCCTAAGAGTTTTCCACTATAATTTCAAAGGTATTAGCGTAAAGAAATTCTCTCGAAAGCTTTGGTATCGAGTAGGCAGCCGGCCATGAAATCATAAATCAAATTATTCTTGTTGAGTCGACTCAAGGTCAGTGTAGATATGGTCTAGGTTAAGCACAAGCAGAAGATGAGAGTTATTGATCATATTTATAGGCAGGCACAACGCTTACTAGGTCAGCGACCTGTAGTTTCGACACTCGCTAATAACAATATCCATTGTTATGAGTTTGTATGATTATATTAAAATTCTGTGTCAAAGGAATTTTCATATGTTTCCTTCTTCTAAATAGAAACAAGGAAGGTACAGTTCCTTTACCTTGCTGTGGGGCAGTGTGTACTTATTTTTTGAATTTAAATGCCATTTTTGTATTACTTCCGAATGCCACGGAACAACGACCGGGCAGTTAGTATGTATTTTAAACCTCGTCCAAGGTTTAGTAAATGCATATAAACATAATATACATATGAATACGAACTTTCTCGAGAAACTGCGGGTTGTGTAGATACGTTATGAAGTACACGAGCACGGAATGCGCCATCATGACCAGAATCAAGGTGATAGCTCTGGAACACAAATATATTATCCATTAATAACTTGTCTATATCAATATGAATTGAAATCAATATGATATGATATATGTACAGACATTAATCCTATGCAGATCAGAATCCTCTTAAGGAAGGAAATCAAACCCTACTAGTATTGTTAAAATAACTTGTAACTCTTGTTATATCACTATACTGAAAACTGGTTTTGAAAATAGTAACACAAGAGTTTTTTGCCTGTTCTTCTCTAGTGACAACCGCTTTCCGAACCGGGTGGTAGTTCAAAAAAATACTGAATCTAAATAATGTTGAACATTTTAATGGATTCAATAAATTATTTTCATTTTATTTGTTTCGGGTCTTGGTGTTTGTGAGTGACAAGTCTTGTAGTTTATGATATCCACGACACAAGCTTGCATCTCAGTGTGGGGTCGAACATGCGACTGTTGGAAGACTGTGTTTACTATACTAAGAAAGATGTTCTACATGAAAAGACTCCATAAAAAATAAAAGGCCTAACTACAATAACTACAAGTGCCCAATACTCCTTCCCTCTTCCCATCCTTTATTTATTTATTTATATTCTTTATAGTACAAAAAAATATAACAAAAGGTATATAAAGACAACAAAACAACAAAGTACAAATGGCGGTCTTATCGCACTAAGGCAATCTCTACCAGACAACCATTGGATGGATTTATGAGAGGGAGAAAGAAAGGGCAGTGTATAATAAAGGCAATAAAAGCTCAAATATATAATACTATTTATACATAAAATCCTCTGTCCTTCCCATTCGATGGACCGGCAAAATATCCATGATCCAAGCGTTTTGGATGTTCATGGGCGGCAGTGATCCAATAAAAATGTGCATTAAACTCTGCTATTTAAACAATATACTTACTTCACACCTTGGACAGGTTTGAGAGCTGCTAACCGAGGGTCCCCGCCTTCATCATAGTTGGCGGTGAGGCGTCGCCAGTTCACAATCAGAGACCATGTGATGAGGTACCGGTTCGCTGGAAAATTAACGACCAAATGTTTGAATAAGGAAACCTGAAAGATAGTTTTTGATATGCAAATAATAATGATTCCTTTTTAACGTAGCATGTCATCGTAATCACGATGAACTTGATGGTAGTTATTGTACTGCAATTTGAAAAGAGAGCCCAGTAGGAGATGTTATCACTGGTTAATCAGCATAAAAAAAATAAAACGCATATTATGTTCTCATCATATTCTAATAATCAGTTTCAATTTAATGTAGTTAGCAAAAATAGAAAAAAATACAATTTAAATTCTTTACATTTATAAAACAACGGTCAGAAGTAATTTATCGATGTCATATTACGTATTGGATCAGAATAATAATTATGCCGGTCTACTCGAAACAAATAAATAAATAAAATAAATAAATTTTATTGTGAAAAATTTCCGAAAAATCCACATTCACATTTTACAATTATTTTCTTTAGATCAAGTATGAAACAGGATAAACATTAGCTGAACCCGAAATGCGTCGCACTCTCATGATTCACTGGGCCGGGTTTTGATGTGATCGCTATACGAGCGGATACTAATATCCAGCAAACTTTCAGTATTTTTTTAACACCCACAAAATTCGGGTATTTTGTTACGCTTATTAATTATCATTATCTTCAGCCAGCAAAGTCTACTGAACATAAACCTCGCTTTCCTCAGCGTTTTGCAAGAGGCCTGCATCCAGCAACTTCCTGCAACCTTTACAGTAGTCTGTCTAGTGTCTATGTTAATACATTTTATCTCATTCTGATTGAGTTCTTCATAACCACAGCCCTGTACGTTAGCTCGGCAAGGCGAAGTCCGACTGCTCTTGACCTACATGCAAATAATTAATTGTATATAATATGTACGAGTAACACTACGCCCAACCGATGTGGCGCTGTCTATTCCTTTAAAACTGTCTCGATCGAAACATACAACAGCCAGAGTAACTACTGGACATAATGACTCTTAACGTCTTATGTCTCCGGATGGCAAGCACAGTAGAATACCAAGCATTGTTTGTAATTCATGGTGTTTGATTTTGCTACTCCAGGCGAATGGCATGGCTCGTCTCGCCATTCAATGCAAAAAACATTGTACCTGCTTTTGCCTCATGTTATAATATTTAATAGGTATCTGCTACATTAGTGTTTAGATTATTAATTATTCAGTAGTTTAAACAAATGTAAATTTATCATTTTCTAACTATAATCGGCCTAATAAAATTATTTTACAAAAACGATTACTGGATATGGTTTATGTTTAATTAAATAAAATTACTAAGTGCTCCGAAGTTATTGTCATTGCAACATAAATGTTGAAAAGCTTTAGCAAGCTATAAAATTATTATGTTACTTCATTTTTAAAATTCTAGCTATACTACAGGGAATTTCCAAACACTAATACTTTTAAAATATGTACCTATTAATAATTAAGCCAAGGTCTCGCAACGATCAAAACAACGTGTCTTCAAACGTGCCAACAACTTTCGAAATACTTATATAATAGGATATTCTAGAATCTAGAGCAGTGGCGGCGTAAGGTAAGTTGGTACCCTGGGCGGTTTTGTATTGAACACCCCTACATAAAATGTAACATCAAATACTAAACATGCCTAACCCGAACATTTCGTGCTCGTATAAGATGAAGCTGTTTTTGTGCATGAGAAAAGCTTTTAAGCTTCCCTTTTGGTACCCCGGGGGCGGCTGAATGGGGTATGTCTGTGTCACTGAAGTTCCAGCCTGGCACGTTATGGATTTTTTTATTTTTTTTTATTTTTTTTATTGCAATGAATGGCGAGACGAGCATGCCATTCGCCTGATGGTAAGCGATACGACCGCTCATGGACAGTAGCAAAACCAACACCATGAATTACAAGGCAATGCTTGGAATTCCACTGCGCTCGCCATCCTGAGACATAAGATGTTAAGTCTCAATATGTCCAGTAGTTACTCTGGCTACAATGTCCTTCAAACCGGAACACAACAGCGCATTTTCACTGCTGTTTGGCGGGAGAAATAGACATTGCGGTGGTACCTACCCAGGCGGCCTCTCACATATGAGAGACCTACCACCAGTATGGATGTTGTAATCGAGCCGGGACCCTAACAAAACCTACGACAGCATACCGACTTAAAAGCTCTCGATGACCGTCACACGGCAGTCAGCACACGCATGATGGGCGGCACCCGAAATCGCAAAGCGATAAGAGCGTAATCTGCGCCCACCTAATCGCCCGGCTCAAAGCCATTGCTGTTTTTGTTGCCACCCGCCACACGTATGTAACGAAGCAGCCGTGCCTCGATAGGACCTGTGTCAGATGGACCGTCAACATGCCGTGGCGCTTGTTCGAAAACTGGTAAACAACAGGACGCACTGCCGCTATGGTCCACGCACCAGCATTCCTCCATGACGGCCACTCTTTTTAATACGCTTTTATTAGCTTCAGACGTATGTATACGTATAGTATGTTAGCATGTAACGGAATCTTTGATCATGATTTTGATCCCCTTCAAAACGTCGGATTAACTCGAAATTTGGCATTTTTATTAAGGACCGATGACAATTCAATATTTTAAACAGTTTGACCTGTTATCCTTACTAGGATAATCAGGATTAGCGATTTTTGTTTTCCTCAGACCTGGAGTGTCTGCGTCAAGACCAATAAAGGAATCTACCAGGCGCATTCGAGTAAAAAATGAAAAATAAATAATAGTTTAAAAAAAACAAAAAAAACGCTTTTATGGAAAATCTAACTAAAAAATAGAAAATTAATTTTAACAAATTTGAATTCAAAATAGTGTAAGAATAAATGATTTTATTGTAAAAAAAACGTGGGGTGCATGGTATCAATAGTTCTAAATCTTTTATGAACAGATATGACTAGAAGGGTTATTTTGATAATATCCTGAAAAGCACCCCTCGCATTATTTACAATAAAATCATTTTTTCTTACACTATTTTTTATTCAAATTGATTAAAATTTAATTTCCTTTTTTTAGTTGGATTTCCTATAAAAGCGTATTTTTTTAGTTTTTTTAAGGGATAATTCCTCTTGACGAAACGCTTCGTCCCGCCAGTAATAAACTGTCGAAAGGTCTTTGGAGTCAATGTCCCAGGAAAGGAAAACAACCAGAACGTAGGCTGCCTCATGGTTGTCCATGGTTGTTAGGATTGTTCCTACGATATCCCCTGAATCGTGATCATTCGCTGCGCCACCACTCGAGAGAACAGCACAGTGTCTGCTCAGAGATCCAACCGAATCGGGAAATCTGTTTGAATTGGCCTCAAAGAAGCTTGGTCTGCCACTTTATAAGGCGCAGGTTCGACCCCACGTGGAATATTGCACCCTTCTTTGGGCAGGGACACCCCAGTACCAGCTTCTCCCTTGCGACCGATTTCAACGTCCGGCAGCTCAGATCATCGACGACCGAGGTTTTTCCGAACGGCATCACCTTTGGCTTTGCGTAGAGATGTAACATCGCTTTGCATTCTTTATCACATTTACAATTGAAGCCATACTTTTAGGGAATTAAATTAAAAAAAAAGTAAATAATCATAGTTGCGATGAACTTCAAAATATGATATTCTAGTATGCAAGTAGCTAGATACAATAGTAGGTAGTTATTTTATGATATGTCTTTATAGAGGTAGATTTTGTGTGCTTTCTTTGGCTGTACGAGTGAGCTGTCGTTGTCACCCCTTGATGCTTGGTACCCGGGGCGGACCGCCCCCATCGCCCCCCCCTTTAC
Organism: Deilephila porcellus; assembly: GCA_905220455.2. Lineage (NCBI taxonomy): Eukaryota > Metazoa > Arthropoda > Insecta > Lepidoptera > Sphingidae > Deilephila > Deilephila porcellus. Next base: position 12,277,894 of record LR999991.1, read on the forward strand.
GCCGCCACTGATCTAGAGTCTAAATATAATATTTAGGTTGACGGAAGTCTGCGTTTAATGATATACGTTGCAACACTGTTTTTGCACTGCGAATATATTATTTTTAATTTGAATAAACTTGCAATATAATCAGTCTTTGTAATGAAAAGGTGAGAAGCAGATTGTGAAACGAGGGCACGCAGATTCGAATTCTAACATCTAAAAAAACATGTAAGGTTTATCAGTGACTTCTTAATTGATGATTTTATTTAGTTTCATAATATTCCACTATGATCAAGTCTAATTAAGGCATTAATAGTATTCAGATAACGAAACTCTATTCAAATGGGATGAGTATTTTTTGAGAAAGTGGCGGACATACAAAGTACATAAAGGGTAGGTATATCCAGAGTGCGAACGAAAACGAAGCCACGTAGCAGTTTTAGTGACTTTAGACTCAATGTAATTAAAAATAAATAATTCTTACAAAAGTAATAATTTTAACTCTTTATTTTAAAAAGTAAATTGGAATAAATTATCTTCAAAATACATTATTATGTAACAAAAACTCGCTGTATAAACATCCGCTTAAACACGATGATAGGTAAAAAAATGGACGCTTTTTTGCGAAAACTTTTGTTTCGTTATCTGAAGTCACTAAAATTACAACTTGACTTCTTTTTCAGTCGCACGGTTACACCGGTATATACGGATCCAATACAAGCTACATAACCTTCATTTTTTTGAAGTTGGTTAACGATATGACAACTCGAGACTATTTTTAAAAGCTTGCAAGGTTCTTATATAGATAAATAAGGACTGCCTCGGTGGCGTAGTTGTACTACGGTGCGACTACTAAGCTGAGGTCTCGGGTTCGAATCCCGGGTCGGGCAAAGTGATATTGGGTTTTTCTATTTATTCTCAGCCTGGAGTCAGGAATTTGTGCCCGATATGGCGATAGGCTCGCCCCCTATCACACCATGGGACAAAACATACAAGGCGAAATAATTTAAATTTAAATAATTTAAATTTGAATGCATTAAACCTCAAACTCCTAATAATCACTGAAATGTCTAATTATAACCTCATTGTCAACTCTGATAACATAAATACAAACCATAGTGGTTTCTTGATGTTATCTTCTAACAAACATATTTATTACTTTGTTAAGCATGTTAAATAAATTAAAAAAAAAATGTGGGTGTCCTGGTGGCGCCCCTGCCTACCCCTTCTGGGATAAAGGCGTGAGTTTATGTATGTATGCAAGGATCTTTATAAAATCTCTGAAATTGTACCATGTTTTTTAACATTACTCAGCATGAATAATTATGTATTTTTACAGATAATAATCGTTATTTTATTCGTAACTAGCTTCTGCCCGCAAACTTCGTCAGCGTGATTAACTTTATTTGGTATTTCTCATCCCGTCCCGTCCCGTCCTGTTATATCCCGCCCGTCCCGTCTTATTCCCACTCAAGGCATGTAATCTAGTCCTATCCCATCCTTTTGAGTATAAAAAGTAACAAATATATCGGTATTCCTTCCTCATCCCACGGGAACACTTAATTTTTCGGGATAAAAGTAGCCTAAGTGGTAATCCAGGGTGTCAGCTACTTCCATACTAAATTTCATCGAAATTCGTTAAGCGGTTTCCGAGTTCATCACGCACAACCGCACAGACAAACATACAAAAATTCTAAAAATCATTATTTTTATTACGTTATTATAGACCCCCATATTAGTTTTTCTCGTTTATCTTCCATAGTAAAAAGAAACACCCTGTATGTAAATAAGACATATACCAGTTTTTAAGTTGGACTTGTACCTATATAACTGTAAAAACCGCATCTCATTTCGTGTCGTAGTTTTTGGGTGATGTGCAAGCAAACAAAAAGAAACAACCTGTATGTAAATGAAACATATACCACTTTTTAAGTTGGACCTGCACCAATATAACTGTGAAAACTGCATCTTATATCGTACGGAAGTTTTTGCGTGATGCGCAATTAAATAAAATGAAACACCCTGTATGTAAATGCAATATATACCAGTTTTTAAGTTAAACCTGCAGCAATACAACTGTGAAAACCGCATCTCAATTCGTGTGGTAGTTTTTGAGTAATGTGCAAGTAAACAAAAAGAAACATCCTGTACGTAAATGAAATATATACCAGTTTTCAAGTTGGACTTGCACCAATATAACTGTGAAAATTGCATCTCATTTCGTGCGGTAGTTTTTGAGTAATGTGCAAGCAAACAAAAAGAAACACCCTGTATGTAAATGCAACATATACCAGTTTTTAAGTTGAACCTACAGTAATACAACTGTGAAAACCGCATCTCATTTGGTGCAGTAGTTTTCGCGTGATGCGCAAGCAAACATACAGACAGACAGACAGACAGACAGACAGACAGACAGACAGACAAAAATTCTAAAAAAAATTGATTTGGCTTTTGTTGCTGTTATAAAGACCCCCCGCGTTAAAATTTCTCAAATATCTTCCATGTACAGACATCGACCATTTACATTTTTATTATATGTATATAGATAGATAACGTCGAACATTAAAGTTTGAGTTTTTACACATGTCAAGTTTTGCTGACCTTTAAAATGTATTTTTACTTATTTAAATTTCTTTATACATATTTAGAGGGGTTAAAAGGCTAGAAATAGCGTCTTTTTTGAATTTAATATTATTGAGAATATTTTAAGCTGATAAAAGAGTTTGCCACTTTAACAGTCGCATCCTAACTCCAAACTTATCACTTTGTATGGGCAGGAGCGGTGAGCTGTGTCACCGCTTTAACTTATTTTTTTACTTAACACGACATGGCAATGCACTGCTCTCGTAACCTGAGGTATTAGGTTCTAATACAACTTCCGGTGACCTAATGTGCTTACAAGAACAAACTATTAAATGATTTAATTAATGAAAATACTAAAGACGCCAGAAACCTGCACTATAACTAATCTAACCTGCATAGATTTTCATGAATTTTCATGAAATTAAATAACAAATAAAAATTAAAATAGTACAATGGATATGGGTGACCATATCGAAAAGATTTGACATCATGAGATATGAAATACTCACGTTTCTGCTCAGGGTTCCGCATCACATCATAAACAGTTCCAACAACATTGCACAGCACCACCGCAGCGGCAATATACGCGAAGGCCATGTCCCATCGGTCCACTGGCCTCGATCTGGCCCGGGAGCTCTTGCAGTACTGCAGCCGCGTCAGGTTCGTTTCCAAGCCATACTGAGACACGATGGCCTCGTCCACGCACTTCTGGAAGCGGGCTTTGAGCGTTGACTCTTGGATGTGCGAGCATCGCTGAGTGAGACACACGCCGCGGTGTATGTGTGTGTGGTTGAAGTGGAATTTGTCTGCGGAGAATCGCTGGTAAACAAAAATAGCTGGTTAACCATAAGCGGATTCAAGAACGATCTGCTGAAATTGCTCTGTACACTGCAATCCAGTAATGTTAGATCGTCTGTACATCTTGTTGATGAATGTTGGACCCAACGTTGCGGTGGGACCAACATTCCAGTATTCTGTTGCTTAATATAAGCACCAGAATACTGTTGTCAGTCATGACTCAGCATGAATGTGCAGGCTCGTCCGGGTGGTACCACTGTCTCACTGCTCACAGAATATCCACGTGAAGCGTCAGCTTTCATGGTCCCTCGATGGCCCGGCAACTAATTTGATTGATTGACTGACTTGATGCAAGCGTTGTGGATGTTGATGGGCGGCAGTGGTCACTTACCATCAGGTGACCTGTTTGCTCAGATCTATTTGATAATGCCTGCGTAATCTTAGAAAATTATAATGGTTGTGTTAATATTACCCGTATAGTCTCAAGAAGTTTGTCATTGGTGTGTGGCAGCAGGTCGAAGGTGCCCACACAGAACGCTCCACGGCTACTGGACAGACACTCCTCGTAGTTGTCCAGCTCGAACAGCTTCGGCATTTGGTAATACTGCTCATCTGTGTAAAATATCAATACGTTTTATATAAGTATATCAGTGGAAAATTATTTGTTTCCAACTCCTCCTATGTGTTTTTCTTTCTGATTAATTTCGATGCGGGTTAAAGGCAAGCTAGTGTCCCTAAGAGACTCGCCGAGCTCCGGCCCTCGGTTTCAATTCATTGCGTGCCACTGTTGATCCTGGCTGACAGGAGTTGCAGTGGTGGGTGTGTGGGCGGAAATGTCTCTATAAGTATATCATAATATACCATTTTAGGACCTTCAAGGAGAGAACCTACGTATTTCTTAAACGCCGGCAAGGCACCGACGATAGCTGGTAACGACTGGTGGTAGGTCTCTCATATGTGAGAGGCCACCTGGGTAGGTACCACCGCAATGTCTATTTCTCCCGCCAAACAGCAGTGTAAATGCGCTGTTGTGTTCCGGTTTGAAGGACATTGTAGCCAGAGTAACTACTGGACACATTGAGACTTAACATCTTATGTCTCAGGATGGCGAGCGCAGTGGAATTCCAAGCATTGCCTTGTAATTCATGGTGTTGATTGGTTTTGCTACTGTCCATGAGCGGTCGTACCATCAGGCGAATGGCATGCTCGTCTCGCCATTCATTGCAATAAAAAAAAAATAGCTCTGATGTTGTGTGTGTTACATGCTATTAGATGGCCTCTCTGTTGTCTGTTGTCTTGTTTTTTTGGTTCAAGCTCTGCCAAGAGACAATACTGCGCGGTACGTAGAATTTCGTCCAGATTGCGATTGAATATCGGATAGCAATCGGATTCAATCGCTATTTAAACTATGGCGAGCAATTCGCTACACAATTGCGATATGAAAGAAATAAATCTGCTTTCTTTCTTCTTTCAATTGCGATTAAATATTACGTTTAAAGGACAAGATATCAAAGAAAGTAAGGACTACATGGGTCGGCAAACTATGGTTGTTAACGCGGCGGAGATTAGAAGTTGCGAGCCTCATTATAACGGCCGAGATGGCAATGACTATGTATAAGTGGTTTCGTAGACATTGGTACGAGAACTATGGTATTGGACCTTCTAGGAATTACTATCTGATCGATGGTAAATCATGCGATGTGGTTATAATAAAATTTCTAAGTATTGTGTGGCAAACATTTTCCGCTAAGACTGTAGATGCGGTGTATTAAATATTTAATAGCAATAATATCACGACGCGCGGCAAGGTAAACTGAAAACAAATTATATTATAATACCGGGTATATCAAGACTGCAATCGAAAACGAAGCCAGGTGGTAGTTTTAGTGGTTACAAACACGATGCAAATAAAAATTTCGCCAAAACAGTGACAGATATTTTTTTTAGATTTTTTTAAAAATCATCGTGTTTGGGTGCTAATTACGTAGTTTTTGCGAAAATACTAATTTAAACCCTTACGTACCATTGCGTGTTTAAAAATAAAGAGGTGTACATATTTATTTTAGGAAAATTATGTATTTATCACCCAAATACGACGTAAAGTAAAAAATTACAAAAAAAAACGTTGTCGATTTTTTTTGCGAAAAAAATTACTTGCATTGTGTCCGAAGTCACTAATACTACCACCTTGCTTCGTTTTCGGTCGCGGTCTTGATATACTCTGTATAATTATAATAAAGTTGTAAGTAAATTTAAACGTAAAATGATGATTCTTCGCTGGGATCGATATTTTTTATGAATAACACGAGAAGAGTTTCTCGCCTCGAATATACGATTATCGTATGGAGTAGGATATAAAAAAAATGCATCGTGTAAACGTTTGTCTTATCACGATAATGTATGGCGGTTATGTCATGCGATAATGGCATACGATTCTCGCCGCGAGAAACTCTTCATGTAAATGGGGCTTCATTATTAGTATTAAGTACTATCGTCTGTCTTTTTGTCGTTTTCGGAAGTGTTTTCCTAAAACCCGGTAGATATTCGTCAACAGGTCAAAGAGGATTTACGTATCGATTACGTTTAGATCTAGATCTTATCCGTGGTCTTACCATACACGGGGTTTGGGTATTCAGTTGGTTTTGCCAATGGGCAGCAAGCATTTTTAATAAATGCCGATATTCGCCATTATTTAGCAGTTTTATCCGTAAAGTGCTTAGTTACATTTTTATTGTATTGTATTGTATCAACCCATATACGTCCCACTCCAGGGCACGGGCCTACTCTACAATCGAAGGTAGCATTGAGAGTGGTTAGGCCATATAGTCTACCACGCTGGCCTAGTACGGGTTGGCGGACTCCACATTCCGAAGAAATGATATTTATTTAAAAAAAAAGTATGATTAATTTCTTAATTGCAGTAATTAATTTGATTAATAAATGGAACCTTATACTTTAAGCTTGAAGACCTTGCTAGTTCACGCAGTAGCAAGTTCAAAGTCGGGTCATTTGTAATTCCGATATCTACCTTATAATTATTTAGGTCTTTGATTTTATCGCGACAAGGTTGCGTCGCTTTAGGATTAATTTCAATCTTCCTTATTATGGCGTTACGGCATTTTTTTTAAATATATAGCTTATTAGAACGATAGATTCCTGATAGCCACGACACAAGACTCGATATTAGTGTGTGGTCAGGAGTATGTATGTGACTGTTGAGTGTATTTATTTATAAAATTATTAATCATAATCGTACATGATTTAATACTTACCAGTAATTTCAAATGCCGTGGAAACAGCTAATATTGACACAAATATCGCACATTGCGCCCACATCACTCTCACCTTCATAGAAAAGTACATACACAATTTGAATTATAATTTATAGTTTGGTCTAAGAGTCTAAAACTAGTATCTTATTACAGATACTAGTTCTACTTGGTTCCCAAGGCTAGCTTAGTGTGTGGCTAGGAATACTGCACTTAATTTATTTGTATATGAATAAATTATTATTAAATTACTTTGTGTAAAAGCAAGGGACGTGCGTATGTCCGGAGTCACTACGATATTTGCGCGCGAGTCCTTCTTAAATAAATATTATATTTGCTGATTGGTTGCGGATGCGGTCCAACTTGCAGCTATTAGCGAGTGTCCCAACGAGTAAAAATATACAGAAACATATATTTACATGTACTTGGAGGCGGTTGAGGAAAATATCGTAAGAAGACCAGAACATATTTGAGAGTACCTACTTCAAATGAATTTCAAGGCTGAGTTCTAATTCCACTGGTTGGCAGTGGGGTGGTGGAGTACTGAGCCTTGAATTCATTTGTAAGACATGCTATTTTCGGGACATAATATGGCACATCGTATAAAAAGAGTTAAATGCGTTAAAACATTTGCATAGGTACTGTCGTTAAAGCACGCCATTCATGAATATGCATGCAGCCTTGACGTATGTTTTACTATTTGACGTATACAGGACGCAAAAGTTATGACAAAACACTATTTATTTCTCAAAAAAAATACACCCAATAGTCACATGCATAGTCCTGACCCCACACTAAGATCGAGTCTTGAAATCTATTTTCACTTGTGTATTAGTTGCTTCAGAAACATTACTTTGTGAGTACTGCTATGTACCTACTTTTACAGCATATATCTTCTAAATAGTCTAAAATCTTTACTATGTAAATTGTTTTCACAAAATTACGTTATTTAACATGACAAAAATACTGAATTTATTCGATGTACCTACTGGGTCGTTCCGTGATTTCGTGCAAATTTCGTCGTTCCGCGGGAGTTAAAAAAATGACAAAAATTCAAGAATGTTATTCAATAAAACAAATCTAGCATGCTTTTTTAATGGTATTCAAAAGAAGGCACTTTTCTATCTTGTGTAGATTTATAGATATAGGATGGCAATTATTATACAAAAGAGCTCAACGCGTACTGCTCGGAGCAGGTTTGCGGACCACGTACTCACTATGTTGTTTGTTTTTGGATTACATATAATATGGCAACGGTTACAGTTACGGCTTAAAACAATAAAGTGTACATCAAATAGTAATTTGATAACAAAATCATTCATTCACTTCCATAATCGTTCATTACCATCCACAAAAATAGGATGGTACGGATGGGGATGCAACGGAAATGAATGATAATTTGAAAGAACTTCTTAAATAACTGACTAAATATACATTATGACTAATTCACAATTAAATAGGATTATAGCCTATAGACAAGGCGTAACTTATAGAAATTACAGTAATATTAAGTGCTACTTCCCCTTTATAATTGAACGGAATGTAATGAACCAATATTAGGACAAAATACTTTCGAAGACACAAAGAACGTATATAATTTCATCAGCCTGTAAGACACGGCCACGTTGTTTTGCCGACGTGGCTAACTGACCGGCACAAACAGATTGCGTCATGACTCACGAGTGAGGATTTACAAAGGCGCCTACGAATTGAACTATTCTAGCGATGGAAGGTAATGACATTTTTTGTGTGACAAAATTTTAGGACCTCGTTTATACTACGATTTTATTTTTAAAAATACTATTAATAAAATAATAATTAATTAAACTAACAGATTATCGAAGAATTTGAAGAAAATAATTGATCCAAAAAGAAATAAACAGAATCAATTCAATTTCGACACACTTTGGACACAGAGGGTAATGAGAATTTCAGGCGATAAACTACGATAAATCAAAACTTAACTAAAATATTGAAACTTTCAATGATACTAGTTTTAGGGAACTTGATATGAAGTACATTCGAAAAAAAAACTTAAAAAAAAGGCATTGTTTCATGGTTTTATTTGGCTGGATATGTAATTTGCACGAAATCACGGAATGACCCTACTATTGACATGAGATCAATATAGCGTCTGCTAAAATCCCAAATGTAAATTAGCTGATATTCTGCCCAAAGTTATGCTGGGATTGCATTAAGTCAGGGTGGATACTGATTAGGGTAACTTTATTACAAACATTTTTCAGTACGAGCCTTATCAACGATAACAAAATGAGGTAAAAAAAACACGAGTGATATCACCGCAGCCCGCAAGCAATATAACCACAGCGTTACTGATATTGAATAAAACAAAGTATCTGAAAAATTATGCACAAGGTTGCAATTTATTAAGAACAAATTAGCATAATTTCGTTTGTAAATGCAACTATTTATCGCCGATGCAGTGGATAGGTCTCTATTTGCATTGCTCTGCTATGATGAAGTCATTTGACAGCCTCCGTGGTGCAGTTGGTTAGACGCCGCCTGCGAAACGAAAGGCCGCGGGATCGATACCCGCATCGAGACAAATGTTTGTGTGAACCACAAGTATTTGGTTCGGGTCTGACTGTTTGTGAGACCGAAAAGTCTCTCGTAGTTCCTGATACCCACGACACAAGACTCGATCTTAGTGTGGCATGAGGACTATGTATGTGACTGTTGAGTGTATTTATTTATTTGAAATGAAATGAAATAAAATGAAATTATTTATTGAACCCATGAAATGTCTGAATACATTATTTAGATTCAGTCACTGTTTTCCACTACCACCCGGTTCACACGGCTGTTTTCGCCAGAGAAGAAAGGGCAAGAAACTCTAGCGTTACTTTTTTCAAAAAAAGTTTACAATACAGTAATTATACAGGGGTCGCAGCGCAGTTGAATTAAAAGCAGTTCATAAATAATTTAGAATAATAATTAATTAATAGTAATATTGGTCAAATGATTTTGTACGGCTGATTTAGGTAAGTGAAGTCTCCCAGAACGCGGAATCGGAATACACTGTTCCCCCAAGGCAATGAATAGTAATGAAAGTTTCAAAGTAATTAAAACATTATCAATCATTATAAGCAAATCGAGCAGACCAGTCCACACAAGCAGCACCCGTTCACGAGTATGACGCATGTGCCAGCCTTCGGCCTCCGCAACCATGTTACAGAGAAGTGACCGACCCGGCACACGACGTCGTCGCAAGCACAGACGTTTCAGCGAGCATCACCTACTCAAATTGCTTACAACTACGATGAAATCAATTGAAATAATTATTAAATCTATATTAAACAGAGTATACAATGCACATCCGGTTAACAACATAGTCACATTTATTCTACAGGTTACCTTTGTATTCCCAGTGTAAAATGTTCTTGTGTTTGATTCACGACGTCCTGTGCGTACAAGGTGTATTGGAAGAACTTGATTGTATCTGTTATAATAGTACGTAATCATCCGGGAAGGATGAGGAAATGTGGCGGGTTAATTACGAGGCCTAAAACCAGCAACCTAGTTGAAGTGGACATATACAGGGTATATCAAGACCGCGACCGAAAACGAAGCCAGGTGGTAGTATTAGTGACTTCAAACACAATGGAAGTAAAAATTTCGCAAAAAAAAATCGTCATCTTTTTTTGTAATTTTTTACTATCGTCGTATTTGGGTGATAAATACATAGTTTTCCGAAAATAATGTTGTACACCTTTTTATTTTTTAAGACGCAATGGTACGATAGGGTTTAAATTACTATTTTCGCAATAACTAGGTATTTACTACCCAAACACAATGATTTTTAAAAAAATTGCAAAAAAAAGTGTGTCGCTTATTTTGCGAAATTTTTATTTGCACTGTGTCTGTAACCACTAATACTATCACCTGGCTTCGTTTTCGGTCGCGGTCTTGATATACCCTGTATAATATGTACTTATATAGATACCTCAACGTCTATAAACTATCTTTTCTTCTCTGGCTGAATTATATCGAGGGCGGCGCAATAATATGGCTTATTATTTTCTGCCTTGTTGCCTCTTTGAAACTTCACAATCTTAGAGGAGACCCATGTCATATTATTATTAATTTATTTTTGTCTCTATGCCTAATCATAATCGCACAATGCTTTCACTAAAAATTGGGCATGTTTAAGAAAAAAAATAACAATTGCTATAGTCTATCTAAACTAACAGGTTCCATTTGACGTTTCATACTTTTAACGTAAATAACTTTGTGCAGACGTAACCCACACAATTTCAATAACACTTTCCGTAAATCCATGGAATTATGAAGCTATTCTTATTTTATCACTAGATATACAAACCATAATCATTAAATTTTAACTAGAATTCTTTAAATAAAGCAAATTAACCATTTTAAACAACATATTTTTTTTCTAGACTTGATTACAAAGTCACCTCGTTAGGTCTTTTACCGGTAGAGTCGAGACTATTCAAATGCATTTGTATACGCATAATCGGTAAAAATATTTAAATAATCGAGCAGATATAAAACAGTTGTTTATTAATTTTTAAAAATACTGAACTTTAAGCTAATAATAGGTATGCTGTCAACGAACATACATCAATAAATAGTGAAATAATAATATTAATATGAATTAATTTATCATTAATTAATAGATTTGGATATTACAATGGAAATGAAGGCAGTATTGTAGGATACGCCACACATAGTGAGGAGGTTCCTCACTTTGGAGTATATGTATTGTATTGTATGTATGTATCATGTGTTCATAAGCATGTGCGTGATGTGGACTGGACTCGAAAAAGTGTCTGCACCCGGGTGAAGCCGGGACGGGTCGCTAGTAATAGATAAATCACTCCTTTTGTTCCTAAATAGTAAAGTGACATGCAATTGTTGATGTCTCATTAGAATAAAAATGTTCATAAAAAATAAACGAAATGATGTAAACTGAAAATATAAACTGTAATCGATTAAGAAATACAAACAAATATTATCGATATCTCTAAATAATCGGATATTGTAAGAACCGATTTATTTGACAGCATCCCTATTTCCCAATGTCAAATGGAACTTCTTAGTTTAGATAGACTATAGATAAGTACCAAAATAATGGTTTGTTACATTTACGCGAATGTTACACATTGAAATAAACATTTTTTAAGGATTTTATCGCGATCCCCAAATCGCGATAAAAGCCGTAAAAAATAGTTTTATTTCAAAGTACCAAAATAATTTTAGCAATCTGTATTAGTCATGGTGCTAGTAAACATACAAAAACAATGTAATTAGAATGCTTTTTAAGACGTGAGGTAAAAAAAAAATTAAACCATATTTGGACTATCGTAAAAAATATCATATTCAAAACTAGGTTCAGAACAGACAATTTTTTTTGTGTTTTAAGTTTTATGGCTAATGGCAGGATTTTTCTATCCGCCCGCATTGCGCACCATTCATTATGGTGGTCGCATACTTCATAGTGAGCCATTTTTCTTTACTGCATACGTCCGGCAAACCAGCACACAGGTCATCTGATGGTAAATGATCACTGCCGCCCATGAACCAGCGCTTGGATCATAGATGTATTGCAGGCCCTTCAAATTTCGAAGAGAGGGGAAAGGAAAAAGGATGGGAGGAGGTAAGGGGTATTAGGGCATCCGTCAATCTCACTCAAGCGGAATGCGACAATGCAGCTGACGCTTCACTTAGATTTCCTGTTATACGACCGCCTCGGACGAGCTTGCAAATTGATCTTGAGCTTGCAAATTGATTGACAACATCATTAGATAATACTTCCAAACGCAAGTGCGTTACGTTTTAGTTTCAGCTCGAGTCGGACTATACGGAATAACGCCTCTCAGTGATACCCTCCATTGCAGAGGAGGCCCGTGTCCTGTAAGTTTGAGCTGATACAGATACGGCGAGAAATAGCTCTCTTTCGATCGTAGATGCTCTTTTTCTACTTACCATTTGCTATCAGTACAATACAGTCACTTTGTTATTATGAAAAAGGTTGTACGTGGTCTTTTAAAGTGCAGTTCCAGAGCTTAATTACAGTGCATACCGGAATAGGTTACAGTAATTACCAATTACGTAATATTATCGTTATTCCGCGTAAGGTTTTTGCTGTTGACGTCATGTAGTGCAAAAAATTCCATTACTGATTGTATATTACTGCTCTAAGTTATCGATCAAGAGAAAAGGTAATATGAGATTTACTATCCGAGAGGTCTACGCAAGTTTTCAAAAGTACGTGAAGATTTTCCCACTCGCCTTTCAGACAGTCACTACCTCTCCCTGAATAAAGAAGTTCACTAATTCTTATTTTTATTGCCACATAAAATTCTCGAATTGTTTATTGACCACTTTCTGATAATCCTAAGGCCTTCTGTCTTATCGTCTAGAAGAAGTTAAGTGGTCTGGAGCTTGGCTTAATTATCTCATCCAACGAGAGGTTACTCTGTCAAGTCGATGGATACTATATTTCGATTGCATTTCTTACCATCCAGTGCATTAAAGCCACTTTAGTCTTTCAGGTCGTAAAATCAGAAGGCAAAATATACATTGCGGGATCGAACTTAGGTTTTATACTTTGGTTTATTTTATTGTTCGTTAATTCAGTCACAAGTGGAATACCTGGATATTTTTGGTTCACATTATTTGCTTACAATTTATTCTCGAAGTTTGTAATAAGTTGCCTCTCCTAATCTGATACTTATTACTCTATTCATCGTATTTATTTTACATTTTCCTTTCGTTATGACTATGATTCACATCTTTTTTTTATAATGATACGATTTGAAAGCATGTTTAATAATACGTATGGAAAATAATAAGTCATTTGGCTGCAAGAACATTAATTGTCTTGCGCAGAGTACGGCTCAAAGGTAATGAAGCGGCTATAGGTAAAGAAATTTTGTATAACTACGTAGCAATTAGTGATGTAATGAATATGCATTTTCGTGTTCGCATTCGCGAATATTCGCTTATATTTTTCCATTCGTATTCGCAAGAAATGAAGCGAATGTTTGGCGAATGTATTTGACAAACAAATAGGAAGATACTCGTTTATTAGAATCTCATTCTAATATTTAAATTCACAATATTTCCAAATTCACAATAGACCATAAGATTTCATCGGTTACTTACTGTACTGTACTGGACTGTATCAGCCCATATACGTCCCGTTGACGGGCACGGTCATACTCTACAATCGAGAGTACGATTGAGAGTGATTAAGCCATGAAGTCCACCACGTAGGCCTAAAGACCGCTAACCCAGAATGAGATAAGATATAAATAAATACAGATATATACATACATAGTCATAAATATTACAATGGAGAAAGAATTCCTCCCTTCTCTCGAAGGTGATGGAGCATGTGATTAACCATCAACTCCTAAGGTACCTAGAAGAATACGAACCCGGCACCGATCAGCGGCCGTCAGTATGGCTACCACCACGGACGCCTTTCAGGTGACTTCCTAGTATGTCTCACACACCGATCGGCGGCAGCTATTGAGAATCAAGAAGTATCGGTAGTCAGCTATACCGGATATATCAGGACTGCGATCGAAAACGAAGCCAGGTGCTAGTTTTAGTGGTAACAGACACGATGCAACAAAAAATTTCGCAAATAATGCGATAGTTTTTTTTGTAAATTTTTTAATATCGTTTTGTTTGAGTGGTGAATACCTAGTTATTGCGAAAATAGTCATTTAAACCTTTGGGTATTTTGGGCGTCTTTAAAATTAAGAAAAGTGTACATTATTATTTTAGGTAAACTATGTATTTATCACCCAAACACGACGATAAGTAAAATATTACCCAAAAAATATTGCAAATCTTTTTTGCGAAATTTTTTGTTGCATTGTGTCTAAAGTCTCTAATACTACCACCTGGCTTCGTTTTCGGTAGCAGTCTTGATACACCCTGTATATCAAAATAAAGCAAAAGCGTTCGATCGGGTCTGGCACCGCAGTCAAGTTGCCATCATACGGACGGACCTTCGCAGTGCCAGGGGTCGAGCACAACCAGGTCGCTGCTTACCGTAAAATGATGGTGGAAACCTGTCATAGTCACCTTTATGCTGACTACAGTGTATTTACCACGTGCATTGTTTAAAGTAGTAGGGGACTGAACTAACGATCTTATTGTCAACACACATACCCACTTATGGAAAGTGAATTATAAAATCGTTGACAAATATCCTTTCCTAAAGGTACGGTAAGTATTTACTAAGGTGACAAAGTATACAGTGAGACAATAATCCCAGGCCTTAATGGGTCTTAACTCTTAAGGAGTTGTTAATAAGTAAGGATAGTACTTGAGAGATATCCGATGAGGGGGTTAACAAATAAACCTTGTTAAAGGAAAAAGGATTTCTATTTATACTCAGGTTTGAAGAAGGTTTTCGGAAGTGATAGAGCCGCGCTGTTGTCAGTCATGACTCAGTATGAATGGGCAGGCTCGTCCGGGGCGGTATCACGGTCTCACAGGTGGTCGACGTCAAGCGACAGCTTGGCTGTCACGATTAGTTCGGTGAGTGAGATTGCCGGATGCTCAATATCCCTTTCCTCTTCGCATCATTTTTCGCTTTCGCTTCTCGCTCTCCTCCAAAATTAATGGTCCGGGAACACATCCATGATTGTTGATCCAGCGTTATGGATTTTCATGGGCCGCAGTGATTATCTACCATCAGGTGACCTGACGGCTCGTTTGTGAACTAAAAAAAAAGTGCGTGGTGTTCGTAACTTAGTGATTACGAATCATCATGTTCGACCCTCAGGTATGTAGATTTCTTCACTTTGTTTTATGTGCCGTTATTGGTTATAATAGATATCAAACTCAAAAAAAATTGTGTAAAAATAAATAAATTAGAAAAAAGAAACAAATATTGTAAAACGTGTCTACAACTATATTTTTGTTTTTGTAAATCATGGTTACATTAAAAAGGAATCGAAATTATATCTTACTGTTAATAACCCATCTCTAAAACCACTAAACTATTGATGATGTATTATAATATTGACCTGCAGATAAAAACTATTGAGGATAATACATTAATAAGTTTCGGGCATGCTTGTTTAGGTGGTGAGTACTCCGCGGTCGTGGGAAGGGTTCGATATTTGTCAATCACTAAATCAAATATATAAAGTTTAAAGCTTTTGTTGTAGGTTTAAAACGTGGTATATTTAATCTGCAGTTATATTGGACTATTTAGAATTAGGCCGACTTGACTAGAGTCCAGAACTGACTTATGGAATAACAGGGTCTGTTCATCCATCCGCGGCAGGAAGTCCATAGTTAAATATAGTTTTTCCAACATTTTACAAACTGCCTCGGTGGCGTAGTTGTACTACGGTACGCAGTACGACTACAAAGCTGAGGTCTCAGGTTCGAATCCCGGGTCGGGCAAAGTGATATTGGATTTTTCTATTCATTATCAAACCGGAGTTAAGAATTTGTGCTCGATATTGCGATAGGATCGCCCCCTATCACATCATGGGACGGAACATACAAGGCGAAATGTGGGTGTCCTGGTAGCACCTCTGCCTACCCCTTCTGGGAAAAAGGCGTGAGTTTATGCAACATTTTCAAAGTGATCCGCCTCCCCAAAGGATCTCCACATCGACCTGTGGAAGCGCTCCGAGTCCAGCGACTTCCTTCAACCTTAACGTTGTCACGTACATTGCAACGCAGCTATTTTTAAGTTCAGTAGTTTTATGCCGCTTGCTTATTAGAGTCGCCTGCTTCTCCAACATTTATTGACCAAATAGGTACGAAGCTGATACATAATTGCCTGTTAAATATCGAGATTTCCGGATGTCCAATACACTTTCCTCTGCCCGTATTTAAAATAAACATAAAATCGCCTTCGGGAAAAACACTGAATAAATTGTTTCTCTCTCTTAGAAGCAGTTTATTAACTGTGATACTATGTGGTAAATAACCAAAAGGTTAACGGAAAACTTTGTACGATAGCAGAACTTTCATTAATAAAATTCAAGGTGCGGCGCATTTTTAGTAATTACAGATTTATTGATTCGAGCTTTCGGTGCTTTTAATACTTATGTGACAGCCATTTGGCGCTGTTGAATTAATGCCCACTGAGAAACGAGATGTCATGGGTTCTATCCTCGTACGAAACAAATAATACAAGTTTTATATTGCGATCATCAAAAACGAAGAGACTTCGATTTCAAAACGAATATTCGCGGGCTGCACAAATATTTATATCGGTGCAGTTATCGAACCCGCAGCCTCTCATTACACACTACTCAACCAACTGCGCCACGGAAGCTGTCATATTATGTGAGAGGCCGCTTGGGTAGGTACCACCGCAATGTTGTGGCAATGTCTATTTCTCCCGCCAAACAGCAGTGTAAACGCACTGTTGTGTTCCGGTTTGAAGGACTTTGTAGCCAGAGGACATAATGAGACTTAACATCTTATGTCTCAGGATGGCGAGCGCAGTGGAATTGTTGAGTGCCAAGCGTTGTTTTATAATTAATGGTGTTGTTTCGGTTTGCTACTGTCCATGAGCGGTCGTATCGCTTAACATCAGGTGAATTGCCTGTCTTGCCATTTAGTTCAATAAAAAAAAGATGCGACTAATGATAATTGGAATTCCAATTGAACTTTCATCGAGTGTTTGACCGGCGCTTCCGATCGATGTGATAATATACGTCCTATAACATGTGAATGACACGCTTGCGTATCGATAACATCAATATATTACGTATTTCAAGGTTACATCCATTACAACTGCCATTAATGTTTACTATTACAATGAAGAATGTTAACTAATTTTGATTATTAGCACTCCATATTCTCTGGCAAAAATAAAAAATACTAGTGAAAGAATTACTTCGATATGTCAATTAGTTTCCGATTTAGAAGTAAAACAAGTTGTAACCGTACGACCCGGGCTGCCGGTTACGGTGTGACGTCATACCACAACACGCTCACTGGCTCACTCAGTCCGCTCGTGGTCGCGCGCCCGTGCCGTTGAATTTATACCCACAGAGTACTATAATATTACGTTTATACCTAAAGACTTTTAACAATGTCCAATCCAAATACTAGGAAATCATGTGTTGTGCCTAAATGCACAAACACAACTACCAATTCGCCAGAAAAGAAAGTCTGGAATAACACATAGGCTACTTTTAATACTGGGAAAATGTACAGCTTCTGAGGGAAACTGGGGCGAAGCTGCTGGCGGAAGCTAGTTTGCAATAAATCAATATAGGTATGTATGTATTCAATCGATCAATTATACTTGATCGATGATGTATTCATTTAAATTTACTAAGAAGAGCGTTACCTACCTATATTATACATACGTGCCTACCAATAGCTACAAAACTATAATACATACATATTTGTTGTCTTTAACTTACAAATTTAATGGTAGGTAGGTAGTTCTACTATTTGAGTTGCATTCTTCCATTACGACATTAGTTGGGTATTTTGTTTTGATAAAACAATTTAGAACAGATAAACTATTAAGCATAAGTAGTAGCACGGAAATTTCACTTACTGTTGCATTTTTACACGCTTTTTATTAGCTTCACCTGTATGTTTGTATGTTTGTATGTTTGTTTGTAACCGACTTCTTTGGGCGCGATTTTGACCCACTTTAAACGGCCAGATTTCGTTCAAACTTTGTAGATTTATTGAGGACCGATGACAATACACTAATTTGATAAAATTATTCCATTTTTCAATTTGCAAAATATGATAAATATAATAAATAATCCAAACTAAAAATTAGAAAATAAATAATAGTTTAAAAAAACTAAAAAACACGCTTTTTATAGAACACCGAACAAAAAATAGAAAATAAATTTTAATGAATTTAAATTAAGAAAATAGTGTTAAAATTTTCAATGAATATAAATTAATAATAGTGTGAATAAAAAAAAAAATTTTATTTTAAAAAAAGCGTGGGGTGCTTTTTAAGATACCTATTATCGAAATGATAATCACTCTACTCATATCTGTCAATAAAATATTTATAACTATTGATACCATGCACCCCACGCTTTTTTTAAATAAAGTATTGTTTTTTTATTCACACTATTATTAATTTATATTCATTGAAAATTTTAACACTATTTCCTTATTTAAATTCATTAAAATTTATTTTCTATTTTTTAGTTCGGTTTTCTATAAAAAGCGTGTTTTTTAGTTTTTTTTAAATATTATTATTCCTCGCATTTCGGCGGCAACGAAATCACTATTTGTTGATAAGTAATGCGCAACCATTAATCCATCTATTTTAGGTAGATTAACCGATTGCCCTTTTTCAAATCCTTCATCCATTTTATTAATCGAATAATATTTACTATTATTAAACTATTAACTTAATACGCGAACGAAAACCAACAACAAAACACTGCGCAAGCTATTACAACTACTATAATCGCTGGCGATTTGATACGAAGCGAGTCGTTGCCCGTGCGGCGCGTTGCGAAATGACGTCACAAGCGATCACGCGACTGTAGCGGGACTCGAAATTTTTCAAAACTTTGAATACCTATAAAATCAAAACTACTAGGTATTTTTGACTACAACAAAAACTAGTGTGTTTGTACACATAAAGGCTTTACTGAGACAACATTTCAAGCAATTTGGCATACCTAGTAACATTGTCCATTATAGCCTAAGAAAACAGGGGTTTATTCCAAAGACTGTATCAGGATCTAAAGGGGCTATCAAACCTTGAGATTCTGGTAAAGTAAAAAAAAATCTATAGAAAGTATTTTGGACGTCACGTTAGTATGTTTAAAGAAGGATATTTTTTGTCTTTATGATAGACCAGATTTTTCTATTTTCAATGGTTGATTTCATTGGCTTATATTAAGGAACGTTGTAGAAAATATATTTTGTCAACTTCAAAATATTTTTATAACAGACTACTTACTTTTTGTGTCTATAGCCGAAGCGAGAGGCCATGGGTTCGATTCCCGCATCGCGACAAAATAAGTTTGTGTGATACCTACGATATATCAAACAAGACTTGTGCCTTAGTGTGGGGCCAGGATCATGTATGCAACTGCTGGGTATATTTATTTATTCAAACATGTTTTCAATAATGGCAAGGTAGTTATTTTTTACGACTCATACAAGTTTCAGGGATGTTTTATTTCTCCCTGCCGGATATCACATCAGTGTAAAGTTGTTTTACACATGACAGGAATGTCACTTTATGTTCTCTTTAAATATTTAAATTGTATTAATTTAATTCCACGTTCATTTGTTTGTGTTGATACTCGTAGTAATCACTGCGAGTAATTTTGGCAGATGTGTCATTGTTCAATGATAATATTCACGGAACTTGCGTGGTTGTCGGTTGTCCGTATTTATGTTATTACTTATTTGCTTTAATTATTTTTAATTTTGTTCGATATGAAATCGCATTTCTTTACTGTGATAATGTGTTTAAAATGCATCCGATGAAAAGTGCAGCGAAATACAATTATACTGTCCAGCGGGGAGGAATTGTTGTCTCTGGCCGATCGGAATAATTTTGCCGGCTTGGTAAATGGATATAACAGGCTAAACCCGAATGCGACCCATTCGCGTCTCTCTATAACGCGTTCTCCACTATAGTGCGCGGTGGTCGTCGTCCAAGAATGAATATCCGACTACCAGGATCGGCAATTGAAGGTCTCCAACAATCTCCCCCACTGAGGGAAACCCATAAGCAAAGCTGTTATTCCACCTCAGTTTTCTGTGACAAAATGTTACTATCCTGGCCAAGCCTATCCATTAGCATAGCTTTACGCACTGCATCTGTATCAGCCCATAGACGTCCCACTGCAGCGTACTGGCATCTACAACAAACAGTACGATTGAGAGGGGTTAGGCCGTATAGTCCACCACGCTGGCTCATTGCAACATCAAGGCTCTTTTATTTCATTTTTATAATAGATTTAAAGGTCTGTAAAAGGCTCTTACACGTCACCTTAAACAAAACATACATAATTATGTATTTATAAAAAAATACTATTTTCTCTATTTTTGTAATACAAGGTTGTGTTACAGGTAAAAGGGGTTACGTGACGTCAAATTAAGGAAAAGGTGCACGTAATATTGTTAATTAAATAATATTTTAACAGATTTTATCACTATCAACCAGATGTCTACCGCCGTAAGGCCTCTGCCAATAATTCCAAGCAACCTGTTGGATTTAAGTCTTTTGTATCGGCACAAGATCCTGTAAAGGCATCCAACGCCTTTTCACGATAAAAAATTATCAGTCTATTATCTGTTTAATTAATTTTTAGAGATATTTTAATATTGAAATAAAACTATTTTAAATTTACATTTTTAAATATTAGTTATATCAGAATTCGTTTTATTTCAATGTGTAACATTCGCGTAAATCTAAAAAACCATTAACGATTTTTTAATATTCTTTAAAATAAAGCGCAGATTGTAAGTTTGTCCCAGGAAAGTCTCATCTTTACCACACGCGAGAAATTTTCCACAAACCATGTGACAAAACACAGGCCCATATTAGCGCTGTTAATTCATGGAACGGCAATGAAGCTCGACCCTTGACCTCGCTGACAACACGCTGTTCTCAATGTATTGTGTATGTATTCAAATACATTGTATGCATGCGGATTCTTTTTAAAGACATTTTTTTATCTAATGGTAGAATAATATATCTGCCTATACAGGGTATATCAAGACTGCGACCGAAAACGAAGCCAGGTCGTAGTATTAGTGACTTCAGACACAATGCAAGTAAACATTTCGCAAAAAACATCGACAACTTTTGCGTTTGTAATTTTTTACTTATCGTCGTATTTGGGTGGTAAATACATAGTTTTCCTAAAATAATGATGTAGACCTCTTTATTTTTAAACATTCAATGGTACGTAACGGTTTAAATTATTGTTTTCGCAAAAACTAGGTATTTACAACACAGACAATACGATTTTAATAGAATCTAAAAAAATATCTGTCGCTCTTTTGGTGAAATTTTTATTTGCATCGTGTCTGTAACCACTAAAACTATCACCTGGCTTCGTTTTCGGTCGCAGTCTTGATATACCCGTTATAGAAACTTTCTTAAGCAATGTCAACCCGTCATCATGATGGACGCACGGGTTCCGTTGCGGGTTTAATCTGTGTATTTCTGTTTTCGATCAGGCGGCATGATGGTATAGACGTGACAGTCATCATCTATGAATATCAACTCACTTTTACTGGTGGTAGGTCTCTCATAATATGTGAGAGGCCGCCTGGGTAGGTACCACCGCAATGTCTATTTCTCCCGCCAAACAGTAGTGGAAATGCACTGTTGTGTTCCGGTTTGAAGGACATTGTAGCCAGAGTAACCACTGGACATAATGAGACTTAACATCTCATGTCTCAGGATGGCGAGCGCAGTGGAATGTCAAGCCTTGCTTTGTAAATCATGGTGTTATAATATCGCTTATGTAGCGGCATATCAAACATTATAATTAAAATTACATTAGGACTTGTAAATAAAATAACATAATAATATTTATTAATTTAATTCTACTTTACAACACAACACATAAGCTTCCTCCACGTTAATCCACGAGGGCGGAGTACAGCCTCCTCATGGGGATCTCGACCAGGAGTGTGAGAGGCAGCGCTATCATGTACGTGAACCACGCTGTGGCTATGAAATCCACTGTCTGTACAAACACAAATTAATACATTTACACAATAGTCCTCATCATCGAAGAGCTTGCGCGATCTAAGTAGGGTGAGATCTGGCATCTCTGCCTACCACTGTGGGGTTCAGGCGTGAGCAAAGAAAGAATATGTCAAGAAAAAAAGGTGATTTAATAAAGTGTTGCTCAACTCAATGAATAAAAAAGTTGGAAGAGTACTCGTATTTATAGATGGAACTTCTCCTGGTCGCATCATGTAGATTATAGAAGTGAAAAACTAAGAATATTATTGGGTAAATTCTATCTGTTGAGCCATAAAGTTCCCATTAAAGAAATTTTTGAAAGTGATATTTTGCTAGATTTTATTGTTTAAAGTTATATCCTGTTTTTATTTTATTTTCATTTTATTTTTACAGTTAAAAAGTTTATGAGTGATACTTGGTTTATTTTTGTTTTAAATTCTAACTTCATAAGTGTTATTTTGTTTCTCTTTTTTATTTTTGTTTAATGTCTAATGCAAATGTTTTGTGCATGTGTAAATGAGACTCACCACCTCCACGGTCAAACCGAAGCCCGGTTTCGTGGAAATAATATTTATTTTTGTTTCTAACTTTGTATTTTAATAAATAAATGAATAAATAAAATAATTATAGCCGGCCTCAGATCAACCACCGTGAACGATAGTGGGTACCCTTCTCAATGCCCAACGCAAGTGCATCTAAATACACCCAACAGTCGCATATTAGTCACACTAAGATCGAGTCTTGTGTCGTGGGTTTCAGAAACTACGAGAGACTTTTTTGGTGTCACAAACACTCAGACCCGAAACAAATACCTGTGGCTCACACAAATATTTGTTTCGGTGCGGGGATCGAACCCGTGGCCACTTGTTTAACAGTCGGCGTCTATCCAACTGCGCCACGGAGGCTGTCACTCTTGTTCTGTGTTTAATCCCAATGCATCAGATTTTGACCGGGCTGACAAACTTGCGTCGACTGGCAATAGATAATCACTTTTCATCAATTGTGCCATAAAAATGTTCACTACCCAATGCATATCGTAATCACACTGCATCTACCATCAGGCGCCATTATTACTAGTGATTCATGAGGCCATACCATATTCATAGCAGAGGTGGTGATGGGCGTCAGGCTGCTCGCGATGACCATCTTGGCGACGACCCAGTGCACCATCAGCGCGGAGAGCGACGCGCGGCCTAGAGGATACCACACGCGCCAGCAGATCAAGCGGTGCAGGTAACCTGTACCTGTCACAATTATTTATTTATATCATCTTATACATTGTTGTATAAAGGTGCGGTTTAATGTAATGAAAATCTAACGCATTTTCTAACAGCTGCGAGTGATGCAGAGATAAGTAAAGAAGGTGCACAAATATTACATATGTGTATTACGTTATGTATTTGTAGGTATTGTTTGTGTATTTAATTAGTTTTTAATAATAAAATTGGATTATAAATTTTTTATTTTAACAGTACCCTCTCTTTCTCCTTCAATTATATCCATCCAAAGGTTGTCTGGCAGAGATCGCTCAGAGAAGACCGCCTTATGTACTTTTGTATTATTTTATCTTTTTATTTTATTATGTTATATTAGTGTACAATAAAGATTAATAAAAAATATGGGTTGATATAAAAGAAGGAAATATATGTACTTATATTAGTACATACACTATAGATAAACACACAATAGAATATACATACATAAATACTAAGGGCCTCGTTCACCATCTTTAAATAAACCGTTGATTAGTTACTTTTTGTTTAACGTTATTTGCCTAGTAAATGTGCAGAGTTTCTTCCGTCGATTTCACAAGTGAAAATAAAGTAATGTGCTGGTTAAGTGAATGACATAAGAAAATGAACGAATCATTCGTTCAATGTTGCGTCAAATGCAATGATTATAGAATATTATTATTAAATCATTGGTCAAATGTTCCTCGCCTTGCCTCCTGCTGATGTATCAAGGTGTTTTTTTTTTAAATAAAAAAGGAGGTTGAGATTTTAACCTTATTTTAACCATCATGTAAATACGCTAATGGCTAGACGATGCAGCCAGGAAAGTTTGATTAGTGTAATCATAGGATTAGTGTTAATGGAGCATCGTGAAATCGACATGTAGTGTTATGGGTGATTTTAACTGATGACTAGCCTAATCAACGGTTTACTTAAAGATGGTGAACGAGGCCCTAAGAATAATATATTTTATAATTGACGGGCCGGCCTGGCTTAGCTTGGGTGCAGATCCTTTTAGAGTCGAGTCTTATGTCGAGTCCACATGTTATTTCGCGTACTAACTATTTTATCCATATTTAAACTTAATTAATAAACTCAATGTGACCATCTTCCTCTATACTGGTTCACCTGCCTTGTACCCTTATGTCCCGTCCTGTCCCGTCTGATTCTGTCATATGACTCAATGCATGTAACCCTATCCTTTCCTGTCCCTAACTCTGTCCCCTGTCTACCTAACTTGTCTAACTCAAACCAAACAGTAACCATTTTAATTAAGATCAGAACGAAGAAACATGATCGTACTTACATAGATTAAAAATGAACAAATAACTATAATGATAAAATGAAAAATGAATTAATCGAAGGAAAGCATCATAACCTGCATATTCATAGATATCTATATCATATTATGCTATGCGCAGTCTTTATCTCTTTTTACCCCCAGAAAGTTCACTGCTGAACATAGACCTCCACCAAGGGCCTCAAGATCAGCCTGTTGCAAGCAATCTGCATCCATCGACTTCCTGCAACCTTGACCAAGTCGTCCGTCCATATTGTAAGCGGGCGAAGTCTGTCAAGTGCCTTCCCGCAATGGCCTAGCATGGTGGACTTTGGCCGAAGCCTCTTGAGCCATACTTTCTATTGTAGAGCCTCTTGTCCAGCAGTGGCCTATGCAGATGTGGTCCCAAGTCTTTAATGTTATTCTACTAAATAATAACCTGCCAGAAAGCTATCAGTGGAGGATAATATTATATACACCGGCTTTTCAACAAATACAATATAATACTTACCTTTCGAGGAAGATTTTAGGAGAGTTTTATCTGGAAGTAATCAAAAACACACGATTTACATAAGTAATTACTTAATATCTATTGAATATATAATATTAAAATCTCTGAAAGAGTCTATCCGCTGAAATAGAACTCTTACCGCCGTTCGGTTGACTGTGTACTGCCTTTTCTGTAATCAAATCGAAAATATTTTCTTAAAAACTAGCCTCTTATAGAGCAACCAATATATAAAGTGCCGCTATCCTATAACCTATATATCTGTAAACAAGGACCGGGGCATCAAATCAATGCGTTACAAAACAATTACTTGGAATAACTCACTTTCCTTGTCGATGCCGTTGTAAGCTCCGAAAAGCAGTGCAGCGCTGAGCAGCGCCACGACAGGTCTCTCCAGAACCACGTACAGTGCATGCCACAGCGGAGACGTCATCTCCCGCAGCAGGTACCCGCTCCCGGTCCAGCAGGGGATGAGAGGGACCACCAGCTGACACGCCATTATCACCCACTGCAATACATCATCATTCAATGATTGATAAGCGAGGCAAACATGCAAACGGCAAAACTATGTCAGATGGTCGATGGAGCAGACAAACGTGAAGACCACGTTTACCATTATAAATACCGTGCAGGTCCTCTTGCGGCATGATGGACCACAAACATGACGGGTAGCGGACCTAAGCGGCTGCTTAATTCCAGGAAGGTATTTAATTGAGCACGGCTAAATGCTGCTTTGAACGACGATACGGCTCTCCGTATCGCCGTTCATTTAATTGTATGCTACTCTTAGTTGTACGCTATTGAAGACAGAAGCTTTGGCGTTATTTTAGTAAGAAACTTGGGTTACCTTATGTTCAACAAGTTTAAACCCTCGCGTGTTGATCTCGTAGTGCAGGTGCGCCACAAAGAGCCCCATGAACATGGCGGGAAGACTGCCGGTGGGACGGTTGTAGTACTCCCTGAACGCGGGCGCGTCGCGGAACATCATGCGCAGGTTTCTGTGGGATACCACTGATATTAGACTCTACATATTTGTCAGCAAACTAGACTATTAAAGACCTTGTTAAGGCACCAGCTGTGTGACACGGGAGACCTAGGAGGCAATCCTAATACCGGTACATTTTCTTGTGTGTTCAACAGATATACGTTTCGGGCCTTGGTATGAAACCGAAAAATAGAGTAGTCATACATATGTATGTATGGGTGTCAAAGATTTGAGTGTATTTAACTAGAATTTATCTCAGACTGAATATTCTTTATTCTTTTTTTGTAACTTACTCCGGCACAGATAAGAGGAACAGTGGCTTCCATTCATGGATATACGCCATGACGCCGTTGAAGACGCACGAGACCAGGTAAGCACCCCCTAGCACGGGCAGCGCCAACCAACGCACTCGAAGGAGACATAGTGTCAGCACACAAGCCACAGCGTACAGCTGCATCTCTACTGCTAAGAACCTGGAAGTAATTAATTATTTAAATAACTAGTTACATTGATTTTGGTTAAATAATCAGCCTCCATGGCGCAGTTGGTTAGAACGCACCGACAGAAATGTTTGTGCGACCCACAAATTTCTTTCGGGTCTGGGTGTTTGTGAGACCGAAAAGTCTCTCTTAATGTGGGGTGCGGACTATGTATGTGACTGTTGGGTGTATTTATTTATTAATTAATTGCTTCAAAAAATTAAGGAAACATGATGAGGAAATCGCGAAGCTGAATGTTGTGAGCAAGACATTTTGAAGGCATGTGAAGTCTATCAGCCACATTAAGCCAGCAAGGAAGAAGAAAAAAACTACTGCCGTAAATGTTATCGTCAGGCAGGCAACTTGTCGTAAAATTATATCCCTAATCCTTTATGTAAATTTGGAATAAGTGAGACACATTTCCATATTGTCTAGATATAGCCAACAAATTACCAGGTTTGCGGGAGGCAGTGTGAGTTGCTGTCGAAAATGTTGTGCATGAAGAGCGCGTGGGCCCACAGCTTGCGGCTGCAGACCTCGCTCTCCTCCCCCACAGAGTACCACCACATCGGCCCATAAGTAGACGCCGGCCACCACGTCGCCGCGAAGCCCAGCACCACCAGGTACACTGGAGATATCCTGGAAACATCAGAAAATGACAACATTACAATTAAGTTTTTAAAATAGGATAGAACCGTACTGTAACTGCAGAACTCCTGTTTGATGAGTCTACTTGAACTGGGTAAGAAGTGTCTCAAAGGAACCAAATTGAATCGACAGCTTCACTGTCGTTCAGTGCACGAAATGGCTGGAGATATCGACATATCCTCCAACCGTCCTTTTTCCTTTCACATGATCAATGATCGAAGTATTTCTACAATCAGGTGAACCGTTTGCTCGTTTACCAGACTTAGATAATAGTATTTAAAACATAATTCGCGTGATAACCGCGCCTCTAAGCTGGTATCTTTATTATAATATATAAAGCTGAAGAGTTTGTTTGTTTGTTTGAACGCTTCAATCTCGTATTTCGTAATGAAAATTTATTAAAATGTTGGTTAGTCTATATCGAGGAAGTATATATGGTTCTTCTTATTCCCGGAAAAAATATATATAGCGAGACATTTATTCCGGAAATTCTATAAGAATGGGTGAATTTGACGTACCTAATAATTCTCTTCATGATCAGTTTGGGTAGCGTGGTGAAGCTGGGCGGCTGTACCTTCTGGTGCAGCAGTTGGTGCGCCAGCAGGAAGCTGGACAACAGAACGAACATCTGGATCGCGGAGTTGCCGTTCTGCAGCAGCATCAAGCGTGGGCTGTGGGACTCCTGGAATTACACATATTTTGTTTAACTTTTAGTGTGCGTAGCGGTGGTAGCAGATTATTTAAAACTTTAACGTTGAATATAAACATTGTGAAGAAATCTACATACCATTGGGTTCCTTGCAATAATTTCTATGCTATGTAAAGTTCTCCTTGATTCACTGTGTGCCAGTAAGAAGAACCATGGTCTAGACCCGCTCAATCGCAGAGGAGACCAACGCTAAGCTCGGTTATGATAATTATAATGTTGATCTAAGTTATACTTGTAATTGGTAGTAAAGGGTAATAAAAGATTTCCGGAGTTGAATAAAAACAAATTATATGAACCTCATCCAGCCATCAAGTGGGGCTAAAAACATCTATCTAAATTTTCCCCAACGTCTACTATAAGACTCATCTCCAGAAGTTGTCAATAAAAGATGAGGTTCATAAAGATGCTTAATGTTTACCAGTTCGACGAGGCGCGGGTTCTGCAAGTGCATCATGACGTGGACGATGCCCACGTGCGCGAACATCACTAGCAACAACATCAGCACCCTGCATACACACAACTTAGAATTATGCCATTTTTAATAGAGAGTATTGCTGTAGTTTGTTCTTACTACCAGTGACTCGGCCAGGAATCCTTCCTTCCCCCCTCCCCTAGGGATTGCGGAAAGGAAGCCATAACAGAAAATCGACGTGACCTTTCTGTACGGTGGTTGTTGGAAACGAATATCCTATCAGGCTTTAGCAGCCTTACCCAGCCAAACGCAACGGCAAAGCTACTTCACGTCCGTTTTTTGGAAGACAATATCACCACCCCGTCCGTATCATATAACAGCTTTTAAGGTCATTCAGTAAGGCAGTATCACTAACAAAGTTTAAGTAATTAGTAGATTTTTTTTATTGCTGTCCTCCTGATTGTAAACGATACGACCGCACATGGACAGTAGCAAAACCAAACAACACCTTGATTTACAAAGGAATGCTTGGCATTGCCCTGCGATCGCCATCCTGAGACATAAGATGTTAAGTCTCAATATGTCCAGTAGTTACTCTGGCTACAATGTCCTTTAAACCCGAACACAACAGCGCATTTACACTGCTGTTTGGCGGTAGAAATAGACATTGCGGTGGTACCTACCCAGGCGGTCTCTTACATATGAGAGAGCTACCACCAGTATTAATCTATAAATATTACCTGAACCCCTCTACAGGCAGCACGGTGCCGAGGCGAGGGTCGGCGTCGGTGTAGGGTGCCACTAGATGGAGCAAGTTGCTACGGATGGACCAGGCTGTTAGTAGACTGCTTTCTGTAATACATACCTACGTAGTTTACTTAGACATGACATACTATTGCTCTGATTATGAAATTATTTTAGAAGAATTTAAGGAATTACCAGCGCCAGCTTCATTTTAGACAAAGATCTTAGATTTGGTGAAAGGACAAAAATGTGCCGAATCCTTCAACTGGCTCTTTCCGGACTCACTCCGTTGTGAGACGTCGGCAGGTACGGAATTTCCACCTAACAATTGTTGATGAGTCTCTTTTCAAAAGTGACAGAAACATATGCACCATCATGTATGAACAATAAAGGTGCTCATGCATCTACATTTAATAGCGGGTAGGAAAATGTACATACTACTGCTATCTTTACTGAAGACGTCGTGAAGTGTTCCCACGACGTTCATGAGGAGAAGGCAGAACACGACGAGCAAGAACACTAGCTGCGGCATGTCCATAGACTTGGCTTGATCGGCCAAATTCTGTTCACGTGTACGACAGTACCGCACCTGAAAAAAAAATGGACAAACACACATGATGAAGTGACTACAATGCAACTGGTGGTAAGTTTAGTACTGTCCAGAGAGAGTGTCTGCTGGCTAGAAATTCCTGTCGATATAATCATGGCGGCCGGATTGAAAGAACCACTTTAAACATGACAGACCTGCGTGGGTCACTGAAGAATTTACCATGGTGTATAATTGTCGCCATCCATAATCCTGGGTCCTTCCGCCGTAGCGTGAAGAGGCATCTCAGCGGGCCGGCATGATTGTATCGAATGGTATGAGACTACCGTTGCCATTCGACACTCTGTCTGGACAGCATTAGCACTTACCATCAGGTGCAATGCAGTCACTGTGCCGTGCCAGAATAAAAATACCTTGTAGCACCAGCACCAGCTTCATAGTGACGCATCCTTGATTTAGCAATTTTTTCTGTCTTTTCTAATAGAAAGAAAGAAAGAAAGAAAAGTTACTTGCAAAATATAAGAATACAAACCTCTTGCAGCATGAGTCGGTATCCCCGCCGACGTCCCCACCTGACAGCACAGTCTTGGAACCGCTCAGCATTGTCCCCCTGCTGTCTGCCACACCGCGAGCTGACGCAGAACCCGCGGTGCAGCAGCGTGTGGTTGAAGTTGCGATGGTCTTCGGAGTACTCCTGGAGGGAAAACCATAGCAATTATTTCTATTATTCAAAATGGGCTTTTCTTTCCTTAGAAGCTATAATATCACGGACACACGGCAAACTTATAACATCGCTCTTTTTCTGTCGGGGTTTTATATATCGGTTGTAGATCTTTCTTAGGTGAGAGGTCTTCTGTAAGATGTTACTAGACAAAATGTCTTTTTCCGTCACCAGTCACCACGCAATGGCTATCTAAGTGCTATTGTGTCCTAATTTGAAGGATTTTTGTAGCGAGTTGCCTTTGAGTGATTACTGGGCTTAAAGAGATATACCGCCTGGAGTATCAGGGTGCTGACTGCTTCATAATTTTAAATCATGTTGCTCTTGTTTTTGGACAGGCGTCTCGCTTAACCTGAACGCATCGCAAAAGCTCATTAAAAACATGTATCATTTTTATCGCTAATTTTAATTTTATTTCATATGATAAAACATTATCGATTTTTACCCTTATTTTCACGTGGTGAAATGCTATGCATGGCCTGTTGGTAACGGACTAAACGCGGCCGCCAACTTGTTTACGGTGGTCGCGGGTTCGAATCCCAGGGAACACCTGTCCCTTTTCGGAGTCATGTATGTATTGATAGTCAATCAACACGCACTTTAACGGTGAAGGAAAACATCGTAAGGAAACCTGCACACCATAGCGATTCGGAAGAACTTCAATGGCATGTTAAAGACCGCCAAGCCGCACTAGGCCAGCATGGTGGACTATACGGCCTAACCCCTCTCAATTGATCACTCGATTGTAGAGGAGGCCCGTGCCCTGCAGTGGGACGTAATATGAGTGGATACAATACAATAAAGCAATACAATTACTTGTATTCCACAGTTGATTTAAATACAAAACCTGTCGGTTGCAATTAATTGTTTCTACATTATATTTATCTACATACAAAATGTATTACTTTACTAGATTGTAGTTATGCAGGAAATTATCAAATAAAATAA
Source organism: Deilephila porcellus (assembly GCA_905220455.2). Classification (NCBI taxonomy): domain Eukaryota; kingdom Metazoa; phylum Arthropoda; class Insecta; order Lepidoptera; family Sphingidae; genus Deilephila; species Deilephila porcellus. The sequence goes on from LR999991.1 coordinate 12,309,426, forward strand.
TTATGGAGCAAGACATCCTTATGCGTAAAAAATCTTAAAAAAATGCAATCACGGCGCATAACAATGCCAATTTATATATAAAAATAATATTATTCAACCTTCGGTTAGTTGGATAAGCAAACATAGCCCTTTAAATTCTTGCATCTAATTAATAATTGAAGTGAGTATAAACCGTTTTAACACTTTATGTTAATATCTACCTGATATATACATACGTTAAGTTTAAGCAAAAGGCTTTAGCACATCGCGAAACAATATTAAAGTTTATATGCAACAAAAAAAGTCGCATGATATTCTCTATACCACGTTATTTCAATCATTATGTTCTCTTCCTTCAAAATCCTATCGCCCATGAGCTCGTACCTTCATCATTTCATACACAGGGTCTGGTTCCCTCATGGGTTTCAAGGAGAAAGTCCCGACGCAGTAGAGCCCGCCGGGCCGCGCCAAGCAACCTTCGTAGTCATCCAGGTGGAACAGCCGCGGGAACCGGGAGTACTCCTCATCTGATGGATAGTGAACCAACAATAGTATTTCGTTAGCTATATCTATTAAATCTACCTTTGTGGTATGGTTGTGAGGCCAGCGGAAGACACATTGTGTCAAGTGTTTATTTAATTAATGTTTAGTTTCAACATATATATTTTTATAGCGATGAGTGGCGAGACAAGCTTGCTATTTGCCTGATGGTGAGCGATACGACCGCTCATGGACAATAGCAAAAGCAAAAAAACACCATGAATTCCAAGGCAATGCTTAGCATTCCACTGCGCTCGCCATCCTGAGACATAAGATGTTAAGCCTCAATAATTCCAATCGTTACTCTGGGAATCGAAAGCTTTTGCTTAAGAGCCAGCAACGCTCCGAAGATACGCCTGATGTCGCAGGGCTTATAGGCAGCGGCGTCTACTTACCATCAGGTAGCGTGTCTTACTATAACATTTAAAGGAAATCAGCCCATACTGCAGTTGATGAGATTTAAAAATACCTAGCCTAAGTTTAAGAACAAGTGCGTGGTGGCCTGTTGGTAACGGACCAGACGCGGCCTACATGTTCACGGTGGTCGCGGGTTCAAATCCCAGGGCACACCTCTGACTTTTCGGAGTTATGTGTGTATTGATAGTCAATCGCCACGCACTTTAACGGTGAAGGAAAACATCGTGAGGAAACCTGCATACCGTAGCGGTTTTAAAAAAGAATTTCTACGGTATGTAAGTCCGCCAACCCGCACTAGGCCAGCGTGGTGGACTATATGGCCTAACCACTCTCAATCGATTCTCTAGATTGTAGAGTAGGCCCGTGCCCTGCAGTGGGACGTATATGGGCTGATATAGATAGCCTAAGTTTGTGCAATGTACTGGAATATACTCCATAAAAATCTATTTGCGAGTGTACTTACTATATGTGCACTTTATGGTTCAAACAAAGCTGTGCCCATATATGTTATGCTCGTGGCCCATTTGCTGTCGATACTATTGGTTTCATTGTTCATAGCCCCCCACTCGTAACGCAACTACACTTTTCCGGGCCTTATAGGCGCATATAGCTTATGTACAAATTCTAAAAATAATACTTAAAAGTTGACTCTGTTTCGTGCTTCTTGATAAGTACACTAATAGTAGGTACGAAACCAGTTTTATAGAACCGCGGAAGTGTTGCGTTTCAGGTTCCATATACTTAAATTTGGTTTCGATGCACTTACTAATTGTAGCTACTAGAATATGTCGGATTATAGAATACTAGCGGCCCGTCCCAGCTTCGCCTGGGTGCAGATATTTTTTCATCCTGTGTTCATCAGGGATAATGTAGGATTCTAATGGTGAAACATTTCTTCAAATTCGTTCCAGTAGTTTCAGAGCCTAATCAAACGAACAAATAAACAAACTTTCCTCTTTATACATAGTATCAGTTTAGATAAAATCTGTATATGTCTATAGACCCCATGTAGAGCGAATTTTTATTAGTACCTACCATGTAAACGAAAAATTACGAATCATTGGCAAATGCCTTCTGAAATATAAATCGTAGTATGTATAATGGAATCTGATGACATTAATAGTATACTTTGGAATGGCTTTATGAGGTTTAAGCATATAAGATCACAAGGGGCGCTAGATAAGACCCGGAATGCATTACCAGGGGTCCACTGTATGGTATTATTAATTCACTTACCTGTCACTGCTTTGTGTTCAGCTAAAACTCCAGGGTACCCCACCACCACGATCACTACAAAACCAAGTACTTTTGGATACATCAGTCTTCTAACTCCTTACCACTGGACACCACTCTTGTGAGCTTGTATGGTAAGTATTTGAGAGAATTCAAAAGTTACACAAAAGCAATGGACGATAAAGTAGGTACGGAAGAAACAATTAAATATTTCTCACGTCCTTGATTTTCCTAGATCCAAATCTATTCTAATTTTAAAAAGGAAATACTTCGTAAAAGCTTACTACAATTTATAAAGTATTTTATTTAATTACACAAAAAAAATCAAAACGCAAATAAGGCGCACACTGCAGTGAATTAAAGTTAAATATGAAAACGTTTTAATATTTTTGTAAATAATATGTAACCTTCCTGGTGGTCGGACGAGCGACCAATCACTACTCGTCTTGTTAACATTAAATAACTTATCGTTTCTTTTTTTAAATTTTGAATATTTTCCTCTTAGGGCCAATTGCACAAACTAACTTTGCCCATAACTTTAACTTTAACAATGTCAATCCTATACAGTCGATACATAATTGACATTGCTAATGTATGGGATTGACGTTTTCAAAGTCAAAGTTATGGGCAAAGTTACTCTGTGCAATTGAGCCTTAAATGCAATGACTTAACGATCTTTTATTTGCATTTGTAGTCCAGCAATCTCTAACGAAATTAATAGATTTTAACTTCTCAGCACTTAGCTATAAATATAAAAATTCTTGTTATTTTTCTCTGAGCGTGCTTTTATATTTATCTTCGCTTATCAGGCTCTGCTTTGTTTTATCATCTTTTACAGTCACTGCAACTGCACTGCTGGACATAGGACTCTTCCCATTATGCCCATAAAGATATTTTTTTAAGGGTGAAGTAATCACTACCGCCCATACTAATAATGATTGGATATTATGTATGTTATGCCGGACCATCAAATCGGGAGGGAAGCGCGAAAGAAAAGGATGGGAAGAGGAAAGGAGGGAACAGGAAATGGTCTCTCATATGTGACAGACCGCCTGGATAGGTACCAGCGCAATGTCTATTTCTCAAACAACAGTGTAAATGCACTGTTGTGTCCCGGTTTGGAGGACATTGTAGCCAGAATAACTACTGGACATAATGAGACTTAACATCTTATGTCTCAGGATGGCGAACGCAGTGGAATCCCAAGTATTGCTTCGTAATTCATGGTGTTGTTTGTTTTGCTACGGTCCATGAGCGGTCGTATCGCTTACCATCAGAAGAATAACCTGCACGTCTCGCTATTCATTGCAATAAAAAAACACGCCTACAGCATGCTTATCTTTACCGATTTATTTGAGGGAAATATTATTAGATAGCGTTCAAGTCGTCACTAAAGAGATAAACAAACAAAAGATACAATAATAACAAATTTATTTCACTTACAAATAACTGTACAGACTTAAAATTAAAACTATGATATTTCTTGATATAGACAGATAGTACACGTTGTAGTCAGTTCATAAACTATTTCCTGTACCTATGTGCATCCTTTATCGCTTAAGGGTTGATATCTATATACATTCAATGATTAGGCAAGTACCATAGCTAGATAATTTTATTATAACAGTTGACATGTTTAATTAATATTTGATAAATAAAAAACGACTGATCCTTGGCCTCTATCATACTTTTCGTCGAAGGAGCAAAGCTAAAAGTATTTTTACTCGTGGGAATTGCCGTAAACAACCGCGACATCAACGTCGCGAGAGCGCAGCGCAGACTGTAGAGAAAAGCCAACGCTCGTAATACGCCAGTGTGACACAAGCCTTAGAAAATTGCATCAAACAGTCGTCAAATCTGCATTGGAAAACATAATAAATGGAATTATATTTACAATTATAATTGTATACATATATATACAATACATCATTATAGGGGAGAGTCCTACAGTACCGTCACCTTAAGGTTTATCAACAAAAAAATCAAAGTTCTTAATGTTAAATATTCAATACCTCCTGATATATTTAAAAGAACTATTGTGCTATTAATAAAAATAACAAACAACCAAATCGTTTAGACAAAATCAGCTTTATTATTGCAATTCCAAGAATAAGAAAATACAGACTAAAAAAGATAGGCCTACAGTATCGGCCACTAAGAATGTAACCATTTGGGCAATACAATAATCGCAAATATACTGATCGGATAGCTCCGATATATTTGCACAAGCCTCATGGACCCAAATTTTACAGTTTCCGCACCGTATCCAATCTTCTTCATGACATTCAGCACACAAAGGGCAAACTGTTTCTTCTTCAATCGGTCTGTGAGTAGAAGGTAGGTTTTCGATTGTATTTTTTATAATTTCACTTATTTCAGCTTTACGACTTCATGCAGTAACTCTTCATTTTCTCTTCACTAATTCTGTCATTCAGCGTTTTTCGGGGTATCTAATAGCTTTCTGCGGCTTGACGTGCACTCATCTTGTTATTCAGTACCTTCTCTACAGCTTTATGCATATCTGCCGGATCTCAGGCGCCCTTTTTTGCCTCGTCCGACCATCATTTGTATCATTTGGCATTTTCGTGTATTAAGTAGTAATTTTTGCAAGTAATGCAAACCTTTTAAACTAATTTAAGGAATGGCTGGTACTGCAGGACAGCGTACTGGCCGGCACTGGAGGAAACGGAAAAAATAACAGTTTCGATTTCAGATGAAAACAAACGTACAAAGGCTGAAATAATATTCGGTTTTTAATAGCCATATAAGCATACTAAACTTACCAGGATATATTTTTTTAAATTGAATCCCTGAACTTCGAAAATCACCTACAGAATTTTAATTACGTAGCATACATTCATCGCGCGCAACAGAAATCTTTACACTGACAGTAAACCGGTTGTGACAGGTAGACGCCGCGTGGGGCATATACTTGCAAGAGGGTACCGCACTAAATAGCGTAAAACTGTCAGTGCCATCTATTATAGATTTAGAGAATTTGTAACTGGCCGGTACTGTATGCCGGCCGGTACTGTAGGACTTTCCCTTAATACTAACAGCACTCATTAATATTAATATACTATTGTAATTATGAATGTATAAATAGGTTTTGTGAATATTTAATTGCAACGAAACAAGACACAACGTGTAAAAAAAATCACCAAAAAAAACACTTAATACTAAATGTATAATATGCATACATTTTGGCAAGATTAAACAAGGATTTTCCACACTTACAGCTAATTACAAAGCGTATATAAAATTAAACACTGCACATAAAGGCTTAATATCACAAAACAACTGTACAAATTAACTATCCTAAAAAAAACAATAAAAATGCTAGAGTAAAGTACACAAATACGTAGTAATGTGTACCTCTAAAATAAACCGTAGTACAACTAAAATTATTATTTAAGAAAGGTATCAAAAATAAACTTTTATATAATGTTTATTTTAGACAACGTCCGTAGCACAGTTGATTAGACGGCGATTGTGAATCCAGAAGCCCCGGGTTACAGCCCCGCAGCACGACAAATGTTTGTGTGAACCACAAGTATTTGTCTGGATGTTTGTGAGACCGAAAAGTCTAGTTTCCACGACACAAGACTTAATTGATCATAATGTGGGGTCAGGACAATGTGTGTGATTGTTGGGTGTTTTTATTCAATTACCAATAGATGTACCATAAAATGGTCTTGAAAAAGATCAACCGCGACGTAGCGGCGTCCCTCTCCCACACATGTCCAATGATCCTCATGTCAATGTACTTATGTGACAAATGATATCCATAAATATAACATTTTCTTTCGGGACCTTTTTTCTGGCATTTAATTATCTTTCTAAGTAGGTACTTGTAAGATAGAAAGTATTGATTCCATTGAGTTTATAGATAAGAATGTCGGCCAATGGTCTCACAAAATTGACTGACATTTAAAAGAATCAAAGCTACTTGGTTGATATACATGACAACTATAACGAATAAGCCTGGTCTTTCTAACATTTCGAAGTCCGTATGAAGGTGACAATTTCTTCATTTCGATGCGTTTTTAATCAACGGACAAACGTCATCTCCTCCTTTTATACCCCGGGGGAAAGCGAAAGGGTTAGAACGGTGTAACTAATCTTTCAGCCGAACGTACTTACGGATTTTGTGGCCGAGCTGGGTCCTCAACGATCCTATGCTGGCATACTGGCTAAAAACCCCTGGATGACCTTCATGCACAGTGTAAGTTTATTGCACTTAAAAATATCAAGTTTATTATCCGTATCAATGCTGATTTTTATCTAAATTAGCAAGACGGATTAATGTAAGGTAAATTCACAGTAACCTGTATAATATCTTATGGGAGGCGTCAAACCTCATCCACAAAAGAACATAAGGCATTAAATTTAATGCTTTGTGTGTTTATGCACTAAGATTAAAACTAATCCACATTACAATGGCATCTATTGCTATCATTGCTATAATCCGTAACATTCAAGATCTGGTCGAACCTACACTTCACCCATCGTATTTGACTGGGAACGAACTGTGATCGCCATCATAAACGCTTACAGTGAACACTTAAAATACTTCTATATCATATTATTGCATTGAAAGTTCTCTTTCCTTCGTCTTCAGAATATTCTTCACAAATATTCCCGTACATGAAGACTTCTATCACGCTGATAGGAATAACAATAAGCCTACAACAGTCTGATCAGTTTCAAGACTATTAGTGTCATCCATCACAATTCACTGTGTTCTCAAACGCACTCACTTTTTGATAATGTCTTTGTGTTTGGAAAAAAATAGCGTGGATATGAACCTCTGCACCGGCATCTCTACCAGCAGCGTGAGAGGCATCGCGAAGATATATGATAACACCGTAGTCGAGAAGAAGTCCACACCCTGCAACAAATATTATATTACAGTGAGTTGATTTATAAGATGTACAGATTCTGGCTCTCATTGCACAGTAGTAGGAACCGGAAGTAGTCGATTAGTTAAAAATATTTATACTATTGTATAATTTTAAAAATTTATATGACTATGTACTATGTACTATGGGTTATTGCCTGAAATAAAAGCATTTTATTTATTTATAAGTGGGCTAAAACTGTAATCGACACCTTGCCACTTGGATTGTCATATTAATCTCATGATAATTATGATAATTTATTAAATGTTAAAGTTTCGGAAAGGTCACTAAATTAACCCCCCTTCTAACAGGGCAGTGTAGATATCTTTAAAAAGGCCTATATTTGGTTGTCGACTGATGTAAGGAAAAGAGAGTTCAGAGCTCACGCATGTATCAAGGTGGCGGGTCCGTCGTATACAATACCTGTTGGGTTAGGTACCTGCGCTTTCTCCATTTCTGCAGCCAAGCAGCAGTGTGTGAACACTGTTATGTTTAGAAGGGTTTCTAGTCAGTAATTTTTGGACATTGGAACCCACTTATCTGTAACGTCTGTATTGATTTGTGTATGTAAAGTAAAAGTATGAAAGCCATGTTGTATAGTGTTTATTGTTAGACAATAGGTCCGGCAAACGAGCAAACAGGTCACCTGAAGTGATCACTGCCGCTCATGAGCATCCACAACGCTTGGATCATAGAGGCGTTGCCGGGCCATCAAATCAGGAGGGGATCGGGAAGGAAAAAGAATGGCAAGAGGAAAAGAATATTAAGCACAAGGTGGTTTGTACGTGTGAGACTTACGACTTGCACGGTGTTGGTCATGGAGGGCTGCGGGCGCGAGGCGACGAGGATCATGTCGAGGCACCAGTGCACCATGAGCACCGACAGCGACAGCCGCCCCGGCGCCTGCCAGCCGCGCCAGCCGCAGATGCGCAGCAGCATGTCTACACCAGCAAACACTATGTTAATCTTGTTGCTCCACTTCATAACAACTAGTATACTACCTACCAACTTTTTGATTTAATACCGGTACGAAAAATAGACTACAATGCATATTGTGTCCTGGAATGCGAAGTGAAGTCCAAAATATCCACTGATGAGAGATGGTTATCTCCCGCCAGACGAAACACTTATGCCGGCCTGATTGTTTTCACACATGAAGAATTAATGTGAATCACATCAACTACCAATTTATTGCCTCTTACCTGCGATCTTTGCACTAATATTTCAGATTTCCCTACTATTAAATTCAACCGTTATCTTGTCCCGTCGCTTCTCCCTCCACTTTTCTCTGTGTCTGTATATTTTCTCAAGTATGGGAAGCACATATACTACGCAAAAAAAAATTATAATGATGTCACCAAAAAAATACTACCCAAGTAAATGCACGGTTTTAAAAACGAGTAAAAGTTTGTAATTTTTTTGTCGTTGGTTTTACTAAGATTGCTTATCAACCAAGCGAGCAATCAAGAAAAAGACATTTCAAGCTTCCAATTTTTAGTTTCCGAATTTCTTAACAATCAATTTTCTCCAAGATACAGAACTCTCAAAAAACACCAAAAAAATTGATCAAAAAAATATCCTTTAAGGACTGCAGTAGTCACTGTCACCAGATAAGTCACTACTTGATTCGAAAATACCTAGTAGTTGATTGTTTAAAAACGTTTACAATAAAATTCTATCGTATATTTTTATAGATCGTTCATTTTTATAGATCGCTGGTTCTTAAACTAGGATATATCCTATGTCTTAGGAAACCAGTGACCAGTTATATCTGTAAAACTCACTTTCAACATTATTAAAAGCTCCAAGCAGGATGATAGCTCCAAGGATGCTGAAGATGGGTCTCTCGAGCGCCACGTACGCGGCCATGAAGGCTGGCGACGTGTACTGGCGGGCCCAGTTGCCGGCCAGGATCCAGGAGATGATCAGCGGCAGCGCCATGTGGAATGGCAGCTTGAACCACTGCGATAGAATAAAACATTTTTGATAAAATGTTATTAAAAAGCCAGGGAAACACTTAATGCAAGAGGCCTCTTCTATTGCAGTGCTATGATAATATCCATGGGCTCTACTATTTCGGTTGATCATGATTTATCAGTACCAAATTTTATTGTTGAATTTTGGTATGCTATCACTGTGTTACTCGTATGTATCCATAAATTCATAAATTTTTTACCATATCTTAATATAAAATGTGATAAAAAACTTTAAAGCTATTTAGCATTTCCTATATTGTAGAAATTCGATTTTTTTTAAGAAGCTTGATTTTTTGCTTATTTTTTATAAGCAGAACACAATTCATGTACTTACCGTAATATTAGACAATTTGATTCCTCTCTCATGCAGCTCGAAGTGCAGATGAGCGAGGAAGAGACCCACGAAGCAGGCGGGCAGGCTGCCCCACGGAGACATATAAAGACCATGGAAGGACGGCATGTCCAGGTACAGGTTGCGAAGTGTCCTGACGACAAAAATCGGAGCATTATAGTACGTCAGGAGGAAAACAATTCCGGGTGGGCAACAAAGATGTTAGAGGAGGAGAACAAAGAGGAGAGGCATTGACATTTTAAAATGTCACCGTATAATATTTTCAACACGTACAGATTACGACAAATCGTAACAAATACTACAATTAATGCTTCAAACTCAAAATGGAAGATGACACCTCACAAAACTATTTTAAGCCGTCCCAAAATTCTAATTTTACCAATAAATAACTTTCATCGCAGCGACTAAAAGCCCAGTCAATTTTTTTAATTCATAACACAGCCTGCGTGGCGTAGTTGGTTAGACGCCGGCTGTGAGACGAGAGGCTGCGGGTTCGTTCCCCGCACCGCTACAAATGTTTGTGAGGTCACAAGACTTAATTGATCTTAATGTGGGGCCACGACTATGTATGTGACTGTTAGGTGTATTTATTTATTACTATTTCTTTACATAACCAATTTAAATACAGTAGTACATCAATGAAAACCTTCCCAACTAGATTAACTGGAAATAATTAGTTATTTCAAATATCGCAAACTAGGGTTACTCACTCAGGCCGGACAAAGTAGAGCATCGCCTGCCAGTTGAAGATGTATGCCAGCAGTGCGTTGAAGAGTGAAGAGGCGACGACGAGCGCGCCCAGCAGCGGCAGCGCGATCTGTCTGCGAGACGCCAGCATCAACGTCACCACCGACGCCACCGTGTACAGCTGCATGTCCACCGCTATGAACCTGGGGTTATAAATCAACGTTGGGATTTCGGCATTGCAGAGATTCTGTGGGAAACTATTGCTGATTATTTCTATTATAGTCGCCTTCTTCACAAATACAATATTAATATGACCTGGATGTACTGCACATCTGGGGATGGATGATGAACATCTACACCGCTTGAGTTGCCGTGTTCCCAAATTGGTAGAAATAGAGGGCTTTCGGACTTTTAGCAGTTGATACTGTGTGATGAGCAAGGTACGAAACACAGTGGCAAGAATCCCTTTAGTCGGTTTTCTGTGATACAGCGGTATCGCCGCTGTCAAACTAGCCCTTTCATACTGTAGCTTTAACAACGTACATCAAGTTTCAATGAGTTAGTGCATTTAAGATGCTAGTTAACATCATACCAGGTCTGCACGAGGCAGTGGCTGTTGGACTCCACCAGGTTGTTGATGAATAGCGCCTGGGCCCAGAATTTGCGGCGGCAGATTTCGCTCTCGGCGTCGACGAGCGGGCTCCACAGCGGCCCGGAGTTGGCGCGCTGCCACCACGTCGCCGCGTAGCCTATCACCAGCAGATACACCGGGTATATCCTGGAAATGAAGATGAAAGTTTAAAGAAGGACGTTGTGTAATCGGATTATAGTAAAACACACGGATAACAGGGAAAACTTACAAATATTTACGCATGGTTAAAATTTCACTATTAGATATTCACCTTTTGTTTGTGTTGCCGATTTGTATGATTAAGTCACTCTGCGTGTCGATAACTTTTACTACCTATTTTTGTCTATGCTGCGGGCTTTGGGCCAGAATGAGGTGCATCTGATGTTAAGTGCAGCATAATTCAAATATAATTAACAATCTCTCGAGACTCGTTAGTCGTAAGTCGACAAGGTTGGAAAAACAAACAACCATGTGCATAATACTCCTTACCTGGCAATCCTCTTGATAAGGCAGAACGGCAAGTGTCGGAGGCCGAGGCGGTGGTTCTTGGAGATGATGAGCAGGTTGTAGGCGAGCAGGAAGCTGGAGATCACCACGAAGATCTGCACCACCGCTGTGCCGTTCATGAACAGCATCATGTTCGGGTTGTGCGCCTTCTGCGAGTTGCAGGGAATATATTATCAACATTCATATAGTTACATTCATGTTCTAAAGCTCATATCCAGAAATTATGGTCAATTTTCACCTTCACGAAAATATGAAAGGTATTTAATGCAAAGCTTATTAGTTTTATTCGAATTAGTTTAATTTCAAGTTTACCTTGCTTTGAGCCAATGGTGGACTACGACTACTACATGTGCTATATACGTTATTTATTTATCTTCTTCATTGGCAACAGTTTTCCAAAAAAATATATTTGTAAGGTTCCTGATTTATACTTGCTGATATGCTTACCATTTCGATAAACTCCGGGCTGTATGTGTAGGACATGACGTGGAGGACTCCGGCGTGCGTCATCATCGTCAGCACCAACAGAAGGACCCTGAAAACACATACAAATACAAACAAACTGGATTTTATCTACTTCTCGCCATAAAGTGTTATTGTAACATACTGTACTGTATCAGCCCATATACGTCCCACTGCAGGGCACGGGCCTACTCTACAATCGATTGAGAGTGGTTAGGCCATATAGTCCACCACGCTGGCCTAGTGCGGGATGGCAGACTTACATACCGTAGAAATTCTTTAAAATCGCTACGGTATGCAGGTTTCCTCACGATGTTTTCCTTCACCGTTAAAGTGCGTGGTGATTGACTATCAATACACACATAACTCCGAAAAGTCAGAGGTGTGCCCTGGGATTTGAACCGCGACCACCGTGAACATGTAGGCAGCCGTGTCTGGTCCATTACCAACAGGCCACCACGCACGCATATGTTGTAACATAGATTTTGTGCATTTTTTGTGACAGTCGATGACTATTGCTCAATCCAAGATTAATACAGACCTATATTATATTCCCTTATATTCGCTACTCATATCGTCAATACCTAATTTAAAACACCATTTACACGGGGAGTTTCTCGCGGCGAGAATCGTATGCGATTATCGCATGACATAACCGCCATAGATTATCGTGTTCTGACAAATGTTTACACGATGCTACATTTTAATATCCTTACAATATGTATCTTCGAGGTGAGAAACTCTCCCCGTATAAATGAGCCTTAAGCCATAGCAGCTTAGCTTACCTGATGCCTTGTATGGGGCTGAGCGCCAGAAGTCTCGGATCTCCATCCTCATAAGTGGCGGTGAGACGCTGCCAGTTGGACCTCAGCGACCACACCGTCAATAAACTGTTCTCTACAACAGAACACGAGAATTACTTGTTATTCTTATAAGAACTATGGTAAAACTAAATCAAAGAGAACATGAGTGTGTATAGTAACATGTTGGACAATTAAACACAAATTATTACATTTTTTTTAATATTTGTCTATTCGGAATAGAATTTATATGATACAAGACTAATAATGTCTACAAACATTCACCAAAAAATATTAATTGGGTTTTTCCTGGTAAACAGAAATAATGTGTGTTGAATAATTTACAGAAAAATACCTGGTGCGAACTAAAATTAACTTTTGTTACGGACACTAAAAGTGATAGTGAATTTTAAATGAGCTACAAAAAAATAACAATGAAGAATAAACGAGTAAATGAGTAATTATAAAAGGTTATACACACTGCAATAAAAGCAAAACATCAAAACAAAAAAAAACAATAAGTTGCCCTTCACGGTTTGCAACGAACCACTGTTATCCGTCATAAATATCTATCAGTACCCTCATAACACTCATAACACGAGTTCGTGCTGGCCTGATGATAACGGACCAGACGCGGCTGCCATCATGTTCACGGAGATCGCGAGTTCAAATCCCAGAGCACACCTCTCACTTTTCGGAGTCATGCGTGTATTGACAGTAAATCTTTATCTCTAGGCTCTTTTCAGACCCATGGGATGACTAAATAATTTAACATGACTTACTGTTAATCCTGTCGTCAAGCAGGTAATCATACAAGGTTCCGACAGCATTGCAAGCTAGCAGGGCATACACAACCCAAACCAGCACTCGATGCGGCTGGTCCAGTGGCTCAGCATTGTGAGTGCGCGCGTACTCCTGTGCGGAAGACCGGCAGTACTGGAGCTTGGCCAGGCTCAGTTTGAAGCCTCGGCGACGTGCCCAGAGAGAAGCACATTGCTCAAAGCGAAGAGAGCTGTTACGCTCTTCGGAGGACGAGGGGCATCGCGAGCTGACGCAGTAGCCCCGGTGAAGCTGGGTGCGGTTGTAGTTCGCTGGGTCTTTGGAGTACTCCTGGAGATAATTTGATAGTTTTTAAAATGAGAATCTCATATTATTTTATCGTAGAAGCCCTTATTTCAATGGCTGTGCTTGCGCATGAGGTAGCAAAGGATACCCTTACTCGTATATGCATACATAACTATAGCATAATCGAACGGGCAGCATTCTATAGTTGTCAAGTAATGATTATTTTATACAAAAATACGATCATGCTTGTATCCACAAAGAGAGAGGGTAGATATGCTAATGCAATTTATAGTTAGGTAAGCATATAGTATTGTATAGGATATGTCTCCACGCCACATTTGTGTGATTTTAATGTGTACATACATTCACTATATGCCAAATATTTATTAAGTTGTTTTTCGTTGCTATAAATAAACATCGCAATATATGTGTATTATGAAAAATACAAATGTGAGAATATGAGGAAGGCATTATGGCCCATAATTGAAGCATTTAACATGTAAAACAGGATGACTAGTCACTACATAATCAGTTAAACCTGCATTAAAATAAAACTTGTTAAAAACCCTGTTGTTCTCAGCAGGACGTATAAACATTACTCAATATCGTGAGAAAAACCCGCCAGGAAATTTCCACAGCTATTGCAAAAATAAGTATGTAGTCTACCAACTTGCATCGGCCGGCCCGGTTGATCACAAAGACTGTCCTCGTATATTGATGACCGTGCGATCATATGCTGAACCGACTTTTCCACTTTATGGTTATGGTGGGTAATATCCCACTGAATTTGAGGGATCAGTAACGGTTTTACGCCTAGCGGTTACGCGAAAGTATAAAGGGGCGATTTTCTTCCTCGAATATCCGGTTTCACCCACAACACGTATGACGATCATCGAGAGTGTATAGCTGGTTTAGTTTTATGCTGTTGTAAAATTTGTTAAGGATCCGATTTAGTCGTAGTATTCGCAACGTGTCGGGCTGGAAGGCTAATGACACTAGCGTCCCCTTCCGCCTTCCCCACGATTCAAAAAAGGGTGCTTAATATCTTTCTGTTTGTCAAAAAATAATAGGTATAACCGTTAACGTGGGCAAACCTGGCTAAAGTTGCAGGAAGTCACTGGATGTCAGCCGCTTCCAACAGGAGTCAAAGGAAATCCTTGGGAGGCCTTTGTTCAGTAGTAGATTTCTTGTTGCCGAAGGGAGAGAGAGAGAGGGACAGAAGTACCTTCATGAGATCGAAGACATGATGCGGCGTGTAAGCAGGCTTGATGTGGAAGGTGCCGAGGCAGTATAGGCCCTCAGGCTGCGTCAGGCAGCGCTCATAGTCGTCCAGGTGGAACAGCCGCGGGAACTTCGCGTAATCCGCATCTGGAAACATGGCATTATTAACATCTCCATGCGAAAAAAATCTACTGATGATCATAATAACAAAGAGTCTTGTATCAAGCGACTTGCTACGAGTTTTTCACGAATGTATAACGTTTGTTGTTAATCAAATACTTTCTTTTGGCTAAAGAGCCAATTCAACTACTTCTTATTCCTTTCAAAAACGCGTACAATTCGACGCCACTGACATCCATAAACTTTTTTTAGTCTACACATACGTAACATTTTCTTTAGGTCAATCACTTAAAGGTCAGGTGCAGATTGTTCCAGAACAAAAAGTCACTCTAGATTTTGTCGCCGAGACTATAAAAATAGCGTGGAAGAATTTATCGACTTCTAAGCTAGTACATCTAAATAGTTATCAATATGTATGGACTAGATATTTTTATACCACCAAATAGATCTAATCTAAAATTAATGAACATACATACTTAATTGATTGCATCATGTGATTCCATTTGCATACAAGTGTATATTTTATTGTGACAAAATTAAACGCAGAATTAGCGAATCATAATAAAACTAGGGGCCAAGGCGAACATAACATTTAAAATATTTAAAACAAAAAAGAAATTATTTATTACGAATATATTTTTAACACGCTTTTATTAGCTTCGCCTGTATATACGTATGTATGATTGTATGTATGTAACGCAATCTTTGAAGAATAATGGTTTCTTAGGTTTTATTTCAATGCAATCTTTGAAGTCCAATTTCGAGCACATCAAAACGTATGTTTGACTTGAAATTTTCCATACTTGCCAAGGCCCGGTGACAATACAATAATTAAATAAGAATGTGACTTTTTCTTATTAGGAGTAGAACCTTCAGTTATTTTATTATTTTATTTAATGTTGGTAATTTGCGCGCATCTACCTTCCTTTGACAAGATTGCCGCAGATAGAAGTTTTTTTTAGTAAAAAGACTAAAGAATAGTTTAAAAAAAACACCCTTTAGTAGAGACCCAACTAATCATTATATTTATTGCATAAGTGATCGCGCTAACAACCCAGCTGATAGGCGATTGCCCCCGATGTCGACAACACTTAGCTCGTAGGTTCATTTTCACTCTTTTAAAATAAAGGGGTAAAACGTAGGTATAAAAAAAGCCGGGAGAACGAATGGGGTATTGGGGATCTGAAAATCTTGCTCACTGAAAGAAACACAACAGCGAAACCGTCGCTTCTCGTCGGGTTACTGTGACACAGCGTACCACCCCGGCTGATCCCATTCCTGTAGTAGTCCAATAACAACAGTTCGGTTTTACTGCTTTTTATCGCATGCCATTTTATAATTTATTACCGTTTAATGAAATAATAATTTATTTGAATTTTTATCGAACCGATCCGTAAACATGGCCATCAAATACATGTATGAACTAGCGTCTGCCCGCAAACTTCGTCTGCATGATTAAATTTTGTATGAAATTAACTTTATTTCGAATTTGCCATATCTTACCCTCCCGTCCCGTTATATCCCGCCCGTCCCGTCTCATTCTCACTCCAGGTATGTAATCCAGTCCCATCCTTTCCCTTTGACTCATTTGAGTATAAAAATGTAACAAATATATCGGAATTCCTTCCTCATCCCACGAGAATACTACATTTTCCGGATAAAAAGAAGCCTATATGTTAATCCAGAGTGTCAGCAACCTCCATACCTAATTTTATCGAAATCCGTTAAGCCGTTTTTGTGTTTTTTTTTTCCATTTACAGACATCGATCGGTTATTATTACAAATTTATTATATGTATAGACGATGGATTTTGTTAGGAGTATCATATTGTTGAAATATGTTAATTTATTGGTTTTAGCGACATATATTTTACTTTAGTTACCAGTTTATTTAATATGCAACAGTTTTATGATACTTGTGAAGGAGGATGACGCATTATTTTGAGTAAAAACAAATTTAAAGAACTAGACACGTAAATATACAAATCACATATTTGTGTATCGGTTTATGGCAGCAAGTGGATCAACATTTGTTTCAAACTCCTAGTTTAATTGATTTGTGGATTAAAAATAAGTTAGCGTCCTGTAAAGAATTTCCAAGATATTGTACTTACCAATTGGTATTTTTATTGGTATGTGGTGTCTTGGATGCTCTTTACCCTGTACGAGGTCGTAAGCTGACGCGAAATAGTTTTATCCACTTCAATACTATCTCGTCATAGGCCTCCTCCAAATTGCGCTATTCCACCCTGTCTTTGGTTTGTCAATTTGGAGAAGGCCTATGTCCAGCAGTGGAAACCAGTATAGGCTGATGATGATGATGATGATGATGATGAATATTACCTACCCTAGTTATCTCCATACGGACGTAGAAACATAGTCCGTACGTCACATTCTTTTAAAGTGTCTTTGGTAAAATGAGCATAACATAACAATGATGACCCGTACTCCTACACAATGTCATCCTTGTAGAGTGTAGGCGGAATTTCTGTGCTTTACCACGATTTTGGCATGCCTAATATTATTTTTATCTAATGTTAATAATTCACTAATATACAGGGTATATCAAGACCGCGACCGAAAACGAAGCCAGGTGGTATTATTAGTGACTTCGGACACAATCTAAGTAAAAATTTCGCAAACAAAATCGACACCTTTTTTTGGATTTTTTACTTAACGTCGTATTTGGGTAATAAATACATAGTTTTCCTAAAAAATATTATGTAGCCCTCTTTATTTTTAAATACTCAATGGTATGTAAGGGTCTAAATTATTATTTTCGCCAAAACTGGGTATTTACCACCCAAACAAGATGATTTTTAAAAAGTTCTAAAAAAATATCTGTCCCTGTTTTGGTGAAATGTTTATTTGCATCGTGTCTGTAACCACTAAACTACCACCTGGCTTCGTTTTCGGTCGCAGTCTTGATATACCCGGTATAATTTCATCGCCCACGTTGCTATTGAGAGGAATAGACATTTATTCCAACTTCTATTCATTTTACTGTTTGACTAATTTGATTGTGGGTTAAAGACAAATCAGACTTTCCTTGAGACTCGCTTGGTGTTCAATGTTTTGTATCATTACAATGCGTGTAACGATCCTGGCTTACAAGAGTTGCATGGCGGGTGTGAGGGCGCAACAATCTCTAAACTAAACACGTATGTCGCGGACTTAAGAGACAGGAGGGTTCTCCTGAGCTTTCTACATAGTAGATGGACCGTAGAACGGTGCAGCGCAGAAAAGGTTTAGATAGAGGCTAGGGCGCTTCTTGCCTTGCGTAACATCTTTCCTGGGCGGCTTAATGTTAGTCTGTAAGACCTGTGAACCTAACGTAACCGCTACGCTCTTCCCCGAGGTGGGGCGGTAGCAGTAATTCGGTTTTTCACGTCAACAAAAAACAGGTCACAGGATACTAGAATACACGAATTGTGAAGTGGTCCAAAAATCTATTAATATTTTTACCTACCTAAACCAGTAGGCACCTTTCAAAAGAGAAGGGCTATACAAAAATACAATGAAGGCTGATCACGCTTAATTTTTTAATCTTATTTTTATTATATAGGTCCAAAAACAACTCTAGTGGTTGTGTTTACCGTATCCATACATAAACAAAAAACTAAGATTGTAGGTGCGTTGCCGAATTCTCAAAAAGGAAGGGCCGAGGGAAGGACAAAGGACAGGAACATAACGCGACAGCAAATCTGTCACTTTATCTTTTATAGGACAGGGGTACCGCGCTCATTCCTACAATGTAGACCACTTTTTTTATGGCCACACCTTTTCACTTTTTGTGCACCCATATATTTAAAAGCTAGAAAAGATTACAAGCACAAGGCGCCTTAGTCCCGTTTCCTAAAAACCTAAAACGCCCTCCATTGTAACTTCTGTTAGCCAGGATTGTCCGCGGCACACGTTTTAATGTGATCGAGGTCTAAAGCTCAGCGAGTCTCTAGCTTCTCTCAGTTTTAACAGCTGACCCGAAACTAATCAAACAGTAAATGAAATAAGAGAAGTTAGCAAAAAACAACTTTAATAGCAGAGTGAGATCCAAAATACGCTACAAATTATGATCAACAACAGTTGAGTTCCAAAAAAAATATTACGAGTATAAAGAACATTATTATTAAATTCTCCAGATTATTCGTAACATTTGTAAACAATTTATTTGATCAGAAACAATTAAATATGTAAATGAAACAAAGCTCGCAAATAAACATTCTCACTTCTTTTTACGTTTTATTTGAAATCTGACCGTAAGCGTACACGCATATCGCAATTTTGTAAATATCCGCATTCAATCAAGTTTGACTGTGCGAACCACCTATTGTTGAATATAGTACCTGTATTATGTATTAATTATTCCTGGTTAGTCCGTGGTTTATTTCCTGCTGATAGGTTCCTGGGCAACCTCATGATCATAACGTTCCTTATTCATGATACGTAATAGTACTGCTAACCCTGGGTACTTTGTTTTCGTAACAACTTTTTCACAATTCGAATCAGTAACAAATTCAACACCCGAGCAACTCATATGACATTTTTAATACTGAAAAACTCTAACGCATCCTGAGAATTGAACGCATTAGATCACACTTCAAAATTCGTAAACCACTATACTAACAAGATGATTAAAAATACTTCGACCCGATTTATTACATATTAAGTAATTATATTAAGATTAATTTTTCAATCGGCAAATTAATTTTATAAATTTAAATTGACGGAACATAAAAGTGAAAATAAAGCACCATTTTATTAATACGACTGTCATATTTAATTTACTCATGTTGTAGTTACTTAAGCCTTCATCCCAGAAGGGGTAGGCAGAGGCGCCACCAGGACACCCACATTTCGCCTTGTATGTTCCGTCCCACGATGTGATAGGGGGCGAGCCTATCGCCATATCGGACACAAATTCCTGATTCCGGGCTGATTATGAATAGAAAAAATCAATATCACTTTGCCCGACCCGGGATTCGAACCCAAGAACTCAGCTTGGTAATCGAACCTCAACACAACTACGCCACCGAGGCAGTTATATTTTAGAACTCATATTGTATTATATTATATTCGACAAATTTTTATTACATTACGGATATAACCGGCATTAATAAAAATGCTAATTGTTGCATCTGTAGGTACGCGTGTCTATTTCAGAATTGTCATGATCACCTCATGACTATTTTAATATTATCGCCAAATGTCAACCAGTACGGTAAATATGAATGTCGCTAGCATCAGCATATTTCTTTTTATGTTTTTTGATGATATAAAATCACTAATGAGTGGAAATAGCGCCAGCTATAATGCAGACTATGAACTAACCGATCGTAGGATATTCGTATCCGTCCGATTAGCAAACACAGATAGAAAAAGCCGTCATGACACAATTGTATCGCATTTCAAGTAACTTATATCCGGCCGGCATAATTGTTTCGATCGGTGAGAGATGCTTGTTGCCGGTGGACGCTCTGTCTGGACTCTGGACTAGACTACAATTGCCATAAGGCTAATTGTAGGTAGCAAAAGACAGGTTAGACATTCTTGGTTTAAATATCACAGGTAAATAATTTAAATAACCTGATCATTTGAAATTTTATTTTATTTTTGAAATTGTGTGTTATATAAGCTTTAAGCTAGACCAATAAAATTCTAGGTAGATCGTGAATAGTTTTTAGCATTCCAAGATACAGGCTAGGCTAGTTGCGCGAATATATATAAGAAACATTATGCATAATTATGTTCTAAATATATATAAATTATTAATATAGTTTAAAAAGTCTAGATCCATCGATACGAGATGAGCGGAGGAAACAAAAAACAGGATAAGATCTAGTTTCTATCCAAATTAAATATGAAGCAGACGACAAAGACTGCGCATTTTTGTAGAATAATGATTTTAATATCATATTTTCTTATTAATAGAGGAAAACTGGATTTTTTACTAAGCCTTATGTCTAGACAAGTAGAATATATATATTTGAATTTCAGTTTTATAGATTAGGAATCCGTAGTAAATAGGTCTTTATCCATTGTAGTTTTGGTATGTCCGTCTGTTTGTCTATGTGTTAGTTCAGGGACTTAGTACCTAAAAGCTGTCTTTTAGCTTGGATATACATATGTACATACAATATATGTACCACGACAAAGTAGCCAATATATATTTTGTACACGTTAATTGAAATATACAATTTCAATTGATTTTTGTAGGTGAAGTTGTTATTTGCTTCTAAAACCACCAAGATAGAATTTTATAGACCATAAATTTACAATCATAATTTTCTTAGTGATTGCAATTGAAATGTTTACTTTATAAGCCACTAAAATATTTATTTTAATATGTTTATAGTGTCAAAGAAACAGCCCCCTTCTAAGTCCGGCTTTTGCGTTGGGAAACTGCGAAACGTCGCAATACACGTTGTTTGCATGATCTTGGTCCATTTTTGTTTATTTTACCGTGACCATAAGATTGAACCAAAATGAGTAAAACATTCATGAATTCTTAAAATATTTAAATCATAGCCGTTACTCCGTTGACACCGGTCTTTCTTCTACAAGAGAAAAAAAAACCTGAATTCATTATATCTGTACTTTGATTGTTGAGAACAAATCTTTTCTTTGATTTGCTAGAGTTTAGGCTTTCATCCACTACGCCTCCCCAATGTGGGTTCGGGGACTTTACGTTCCTCTAAAAATTATGAAAAAGTCCACGTTGCAATGTTTTGATATATTACGTTAAAATCCATCTTTGTATGTGGCTGTATATCTATCTATCTATTTATTAAGCCAAAGGAAGTCCACTGCTGAACATAGGCAGAAGTATTGACAACATACAGGGTATATCAAGACCGCGACCGAAAACGAAGCCAGGTAATAGTATTAGTGACTTCAGACACAATGCAAGTAAAAATTTCGCAAAAAAAAATCGACAACTTTTTTTTGACATTTTTTACTTTTTTTTTTTTTTTTTTTTTTTTTTTATTGCAATGAATGGCGAGACGAGCATACCATTCGCCTGATGGTAAGCGATACGACCGCTCATGGACAGTAGCGAAACCAAACAACACCATGAATTACAAGGCAATGCTTGGAATTCCACTGCGCTCGCCATCCTGAGACATAAGATGTTAAGTCTCAATATGTCCAGTAGTTACTCTGGCTACAATGTCCTTCAAACCGGAACACAACAGCGCATTTACACTGCTGTTTGGCGGGAGAAATAGACATTGCGGTGGTACCTACCCAGGCGGCCTCTCACATATGAGAGACCTACCACCAGTAATTCGTCCACCGTCGTATTTGGGTGATAAATACATAATTTTCCTAAAATAAAGATGTACACCTCTTCATTTATAAACACGCCATGGTACGTAAGGGTTTAAATTAGTATTTTCGCAAAAACTAGGCATTTACCACCCAAACACAATGACTTTAAAAAAATCTAAAAAAATGTCTGTCACTGTTTTAGCGAAATTTTTATTTGCGTCGTGTTTAGAACCACTAAGACTACCACCTGGCTTCGTTTTCGGTTGCAGTCTTGATATACCCTGTATAACAACATATTGACGCCCGCCTACAATGTGGACGGACGACATGGTTAATGTCGCAGGAAGTCGCTGGATGCAGGCCGCTTCCAACAGATTTATGTGGAGGTCCATGGGGAGGCCTAGGTGCCTACTCATATACATTGAATATTACACATTCAACAGGTTGTATTATCACATTCTTTTTGATCCTCTCCCGCGATTTTATCAATGTCCTTGCTTAGTATGTAGACTACATCTCACCCGAGATTACGAAACTGAATGTTAATTGATAGCAGCGATAGATATGTATTCTAAATATATTTTTGCCGAATAATAACTTTAGCTTTATCTCTTTCGTGGGGTTTGGACGTGTGTTATCTAACCATTCGGCTCACCTTGAATTATATAATATTAGTGTGCCATTCTAATAACATTTGTAGGCGAGGAATGCACATTTTATTTTGGAATATAAAGTCAGACGTCAGTGTATTGTATAATTCGGCAGCCTCCGTGGCGCAGTTGGTTAGACGCCGACTGTAAAGTTGGTTAGACGCCAGCTGTAAAACGAGAGGCCGCAGGTTCGATACACGCATTGAAACAAATATATTTTTGTGTGATCCATAGTTGTTTGTTCCCGGTCTGGGTGTTTGTGAGACCGAAGAGTCTCTTAGTTTCTGATACCCACGATACAAGACTCGATCTAAGTGTGGGGCCAGTGGCCCTAGCACGAACGGCTATCGAAAAAGTATTCGTATCGTAATTGAGAAATTTTGTATGAAATTTCTTCAGCGCCTCTATCGTGCGTAAAAGGAACTAATTTTGCGAGCACGAATGATTTTATCTTACTTTAGTATCGTAATCGAGAAGTAACGTAAACAAAACTCGAATTATATAAACGACGGAATGTGCTTCGTGCTACGAACTACCGTCGTACTCTGGTTATCGTATCGAGTCCTCGATACGTTTACTTTACGAATTCGATAGTTTTTCGTGCTACAGGCTACAGGACTATATATGTGACTGATGGGTGTATTTATTTATTTGATTTGAATTATTAATTAAAATGTATTATGTAACTTGTTTTGAACACGCAACGAAATGTTTAAAATAGTAAAAAATGAGTACGGGAGCTCATGTACGCTCGTAAGAGTTTGTAAAAGGAATTTCATATTAGTAACAAATAAAAAGAATAGACGTCGATATCATTCACCGATTCAAATCTATAATTGCACTTGAAAATAGAAATAAAACGAATTTTTACGGATTTTATCGCGGATTTGGTTTAATTTTTAAATTTTTTAACGCTGTCAGCCCCGAGACCAGGAGCGCTGTAAAATAATCGAAATGTCGGGAAATAAAAAATGAAAATCTAAGAAACTATTATGCACTTATAAAGTAAGTTACAATGGCCTTTTATACATCACCATATTTAATTAAAATCACATACACTCATGTATATTTATGAATAAATATATTCTTTCATGTCCACTGATTTATATACAAAACTTATATTTTTCCCAAAAGCACAAAATGAAGTATTTATTTTATTTTGACAGCAACTTCGTGCAACCTTTATTTATTTATTTAAATTCTTTCTTACTTTACTGGTATTAACTAGTTTAATTTAAATTATAAAAATAAGAAGTCACAAGTTACCAGTAACTGCATTTTAAAATCACATATATTTAAATATTATAAAAAATCAAAAAGAATAATATTATATGCATTATGCGCGTGCGTGTATGTAATTTTTTTACTAATTGAAAGAAAGAAAGAAAAGCATATTTATTTGTCACACAAGACAGCGGACATACTCATTTAACAAAACTTTACATACATAATGATAATAAAAAATTAAAAACAATAATATTAACAATAAAGGAGAATGCACGCTGCATCGCTGTGACAAAGTAGCCCAAGTAACATTTTGAACTGTATAAAAGCTGTATTATAGACTATTTGTTTTCTACAGGCTGTTAAACGTTGCTGTATAAAGACTGTATAGCAAGCTATACAGCCCTTATAACTCTGAAATGGGCCCCAAAATTATACAGCTTTAAGTGTAGATTTTGCTGTATAACAGCTGCATAATAGCTGTACTATTTGGCTGGCTAAGATACTATTTAGATACTTTTATACAGCTTCCATTCTCTAATTTTCCTTTTTATTCTTTTATACAGAATCAGGCTTGTGAAAATCTTAATAGAAGAATAAATATATTATAATTGTGTTCGTTTCTCCATTTCCATTCTCCATTTTATTTCTTAATTTACTATGTGCCAAGGCAGAGACCATATGTGAAGTATAAGTGAAAAAAATATTTGATAACTAAGTGGTACTCTTTCCTGTTTATCGTTGTTATTATGCTTGCGACTGATATTTTTATGTGAATATGTATACTAATTAAAGCTCAAAACTCACGCCCCTTCGAAATAAAGGATATACATACATTTTTTCTGTAACAACAAATATGTGATCATATCTGAAAGCAGTTTTAAGAGTAACCCGGACTGTTCTATTGATAGTAAACGTAATTGTGTGTACTATACAGTTAAAATCCTTTGTAAATTTGTACTGAAATTTCAAAAACAAACAAAAAAATATCTCGTAAAATTGGAAAGCAATTTATAGGTTATGATAAAATGGCGTCCTTAGTTTATACAGCTCTTGCTCTTCTAGTACCTCTTAATGCAGCTTTTTGCATAACAGAGTTGTTATTTAAGAACGCATCTCAGCCTAAAGAGTAACATTGTCTGTACATTACTATTTAAGTACTGTAGAAGCTGTCTTAAAGTCTTATTCATATTCATTTATACAGTTAATTAGGGTTCAGTTGAAAATATAGAAAACCTCATTATGACCAAAAACCAAGGCCCGTAAGGCGGTGAGCAAGGAATCGGATTGTTTTATCGAAAGTGTTCCAAATATTTTCATATCATATCATATCATATCTTTATTAATAAAATAATTTACACGTCACAATTTCAACATAAAAACATTAATTATTATAATAAAATAAAAATAAATAATTACATTACAAAATTTATTTTAATTTATTTTAAGGCTATATTAGTTTCAAAATAATCTATAAGCTGGATAATTGTGTATGCCAACACTATAATAATAACTTTAATCTTCTAAAACACGAAAAACTGTAAAAAGGGAAAAATGTACGCCAATCGCATTTGGCTTTAAAAAGGAGTAAATCTAAACTCTTCTACATGAGATAGAATTGTATTACACTATTATAAAGGGAATTGCTTGGTAAGAGTATCCTAGATTTCCGTTGTACAGCTATTATCAAGCTTAACTTGAAGGCTGAACAACAGAGTAATTTTACACCAATATTCAGGCTATAACAATATTTAATGCTCTTGTACAGAAGTAGGTTATACAAAAGTATAATTTGAGAGCAATATACAGTTATTGTCGTATAAAGTTGCTGAACGCAGTTTTTTACGCCGCGGTCTGTATTTTAGCGTTTTCCAATGCTATTTAAAAGCTAAAGGTAAAAATTTAGGCTCTATACAGCCGTTAATCAGCTATACTGTATACAGTTGTACAGTTATACTTTAGTCCAGTCCTAAACATATTTTTACACTCTTGTACAACATTTTTTAAGCTTATAGCTGGTAATGCGCTGGTAAATATAATATTTTTCCGCTTAAATGTTACTTGGGAGGTGACATTGGAAATGAGTATGGTAATTTCTAGATACCTATACTTTGCTAGATTTAACTTAGTTTTAAAACACGTTTTAAATTCTGTTTTGTTCCAGTAGTATTTAAATATACATATTTATGAATTAATATATTTTTTTGTAGGTGAGGTGCAAGATTTTTGTTATGTATTTTTGTGAATAATATTTTTAGGTGGGCGACTGAGAATTGGCATCATGTTATAATATATATTATTATGAGTTTAAAAATCTTACTTAGGGCGTGTCGAGAAGCAACATTACCACTTCTAATGAATTATCTGCTAAGCTCTAAACTAAAACTGCAATAAATAAACTTTTTTAAACTCAATTATTTATTTATTTACTTATTTATATATGAGGTCCACCAACAGCGCCACTTATCATACAGTGTAAAAGAAACGGTATCAAAGTTTTATTCCGATATGTGCGCTAATCACAGGTGTACACAACGTTCATAGAAAAAGAAAACAAAATCAGCTCAACATAATTACATAAATAAATTGAAATAAAACTATTTTATACGGATTTTATCGTATAAAATAGTTTTATTTCAATGTGTAACATTCGCGTAAATCTAAGAAACCATTATACATAAATAAAATTAAAACTTATCAACAGAATAACAAAAAAATGTGCAGTCTTGAACTACAAAATGACAAAATATTAGTTATTTATAAGTTATTCTAAGAAAAAGGAACAAAGAATGATGAATACATTTCACATAAATAATAAATGTGAACAATTAAACAAAGATAAATATAATTATAAAATAATAATAAAATATTGTGTCTAAAATTCTCCTTAGACCATGTTCACATTTTGCAAATCATCAAATATTACCAGGAATCGTGAAAAATCTTATGTATTAAGTGATATCAACGCATTAATCAAAAACTTTAAATAACCGTTCTAATGAAACCGATACAAACATACTTGTCACAATTTTATTATCAGATCTAAATTAAACCTCACAACAGCTATTCGTACGTGCTTCCAACAATAACATAATATGAGAGTAGATTCTTACACATTACGAGGACGCATCGATAACAGATCTCTGTGCATCGAACCAGATGATTAAATAATGCTTCCTTCAAATTAATAATTAAACTGGCACGTATTATGTGCGACTAATCTAAGACACATAAAGAGCAATCACGAGAAATTAGTGACGTGAAATGACTTGTAACTATGACGTCATATCATCAACAATTTCACGTGCAGACAAATTGTTTGATCGCGCGCAATTTTATGATGTACACTGTAAACGAAAACTACCGCTATTGTTTAGCGAAACAATTTCCTGAAATTAGTTTAGTAGTGAGATTCCTGTGGCTGAATAGAGTGAGAGAGAGTTTCAGCATGCATTAAACTCCAATAGTATGCTCCAAATGCTCCGACCTAGATGATATTATTTTCATAATGCGTAAAACTAGTCTCGTATATTAATCAGCTTGAAATTCAAAACACTTTGTAACGCTTTTACACCTTAAACAGTCCCTCCCGGTGTTTTACGTACACGTTCTTAGGGGTCCATCGGAG
The DNA here is from genome assembly GCA_905220455.2 of Deilephila porcellus. Lineage (NCBI taxonomy): Eukaryota > Metazoa > Arthropoda > Insecta > Lepidoptera > Sphingidae > Deilephila > Deilephila porcellus. The sequence continues at coordinate 12,337,087 of LR999991.1, forward strand.
TATATACTTTTCACTATATCCAAAAAAAAAAAATACTTGTAAAGGGAATGAAACTCTGCCTTATACCTTTTTTTCGTAGGTTGATAATTGATTGATTGTCCGCTTATGATTCGCGAGCGCCCCAGCGAAAGGAAAAACATTCAGTTCCCGACATGTTCCTATGTCTACATTTACCTATACCTCCTTAATCCATACAAAGAATACAAAGCTAAACAACAACATTATACTGTGATTATACCGAAGATGACAACATATTCGCTCCTATTAACATCTTATTTAATCTATTACTAACCTAATTAGTCCTTAAAGTTTTTCAGCAGATTCGGCCGCGAAGACTCAATGTATTCTAATTTGCGCATTGGATGCATATCCACAATTTTCAAGGCCGACCTGACCCGACCCAGGCCTTCACACGGAGCTGATTATTATATAACATCACGCAGAAATAGAACCAATTCGGAGGTCGTGGTAGACATAAATGTTGGATTCAAGATAGGCGCAGTCATCTGGCCTACTCTTGACATTTGATTTTATTTGTTGAGTCTTGAGATCGAAAACTTGTCTATTTAGAACTAATTAATGCTACAGTATCGGATAAAATTCAGCCTAATACCTAATATAATTGAGTATCAGGAGTATAAATGGCTCTAGGTCCCAATTTAATAATTGTAATGTCCCTTTGGAAATAGCAATTTGTATCGTACAATTAATTTGTATAACACATTGGTATCGTAGGAATTGGTACGATCTGCACCAATGCGAGATTGTAGATCACGGGTTTTCTGTATTTGTAGACACTTTAAGTAATGATCGAATAAAAATTAATTAATCTGACTATTTTAAGATCACTTAATCTGCCACGTAGGTATATACCTATAAAACCAGATGTTGTTTGTTAATAAGCAAAGCACTTAAGACCCGAGATAATTTATGTAATGTCGGGAAATGTTTATTCCATATACTTCATCTAGGTCTAAATAACAATTAAAACGAGTTAAATCATTAAATAACAAATTTAAAACAAAACTTACAGCCTATGACGTCAATCACGTAATAAATAAAACGGATAAACAACTCGGAGAGTGTCTCGTTTAAATTATGCTATGTAAACCAGCTTATGTTCAGTAATGGAAACGTTTTACATATTTATCAGGTTATTAACGGATACGAAACGACAACATTAGTAAGATTGCATCGGAAAGCAGATTCAGTGCGGGAAATTACATAATACAAACAACAATACTACAAAAGCTACTTTGTTTTAATAATGAGGTATCTTTTTAAGGACTGTTCCACACACGCACCACTGTTTCTGTCACCAAGATCAACAGTGGCTGAAGGAATCTAAGCATAGAAGCTGGAGGGGTGTCTTATGGGCACTAGTTTGGCACTAACGATCTATGTTTACTTCAACATAGCATGCCATGACCGTCCTTTGAATCAGTAGCCCATTAAGCCCTTCCGTCACTGGACGTTGCAGTTGCAAACTAATTGTATTTATTTATTTATTTATTATTTATAAATACTTTTATCGTGGAAAGCGAGGTAACGTAGCCTACATTGGATGGTTCGATAGTATTGGATGTTTTTTGTATTGACAATTTTTCTTTTCGCAACGCAATTAGGGTGTTCAAAATAGATTGTAAAATAAATCTAGGTAATAAAATGGTAAAACTGTTTACAGTTTTACCGAACCTCAAAACTCAAGGACAACAAGGATATGAATTCCCATTGTTGATCGAAACTTTATTAATATATTTAAAAGTGCTTTTATTTCTTGTTTATTCTTAATTCTAGAACAGTCAAAGTTTATTCTAGACAATTTATTGGTTTTCCAACGTGATACAATATTTAAATAATATGATTTAATGATCCGATTTCTATTGAATAGTCATAAAGTTCTCATAATCCAGAAACATTACTTATATTTTTGCGGCCGCATACATCATTAAAAACTGCTATAGATGTTTAGTTCATAAATATATTTAACGAAGATATTATAAATGTATGCCATAAAATAATTATAATATATTGAAAGCGCATATCGAATATTTTCTTGTATAGCATATTGTCATTCTTCTTTATAGTATGTACTCGTATGCTATTGGATAAAACAATTGTAAAGAAACGATCGTATTAATGTTATTATTGAGATACATAAAAACAATAAATTACATTGTTCCTGGCATGGCAATAGGCTCATGCTCTATCATATCTTGAATCTAAAATATTCAGAGCCAAGTTTTTGACACGAGTAGCAAATTTCACTACGAAGTAAATTCAAGCTTGTACCCTCTTGGATAGAAGCATACTTATAAGATGCCGATGGCTTTTGAGTCAGTCACTGCACCTTATTATGAATACTTATTCAAAGCCTGAAACTGAACTACCCTTGTTCCAATTACAAAGAATAATTTTGTCCACTTTAAAAAACATTATTTTATATTTTGAATCAAAAAAAATAAAATAAATACACCCAACAGTCACATACGTAGTCCTGACGTTACACTAAGATCGAGTCATGTGTCGTGTGTATCAGAAGCTACGAGAGACTTTTCGGTCTCACAAACACGTAGACACGAGACAAATACCTGATCACACAAATATTTAGCTCGGTGCGGAGATCGAACCCACGGTAACCAACTGCGCTGAGGCTGTCAAAACTTAATTGTTGCATATTTATGAGTAATTTTATTCATAACTGACCAGTACTGTTCATCAATTAATGTTTACACTAATGAAATAAAACTATTTTTTACGGATTTTATCGTTATTTGGTTTAATTTTTACAGTTTCTTTACTTCCCGACGTTTCGATTACTTTACAGCTTTCGTGGTCACGGGGCGGACTGTAAAGCCACGAAAGCTGTACAGTAATCGAAACGTCGGGAAGTTAAAAAATGTAAAAATTAAACCAAATTGCGATAAAATCCATAAGAAAATAGTGATATTTCAAAGTGTAACATTCGCGTAAATCTAAGAAACCATAATTTTTACACTAGTTTAATTAATTAGCATTTTCTTACAACATAATTTCCATCAAGAAGAAATATTAAGATTAAATATGTAAATATAGGGTATATAGGGTATATTTGTATATTCAATTTGATCGATGTATTGATTGGTTTAGATAAGAAACAAACAGTGAAACCTTCGAACTTTCCAGACTCTATGTTTCGCCGGTTAAGGACAATATAAACTGACGATGAAATATGTCGAGAAAACACTAGTATTCTTTAGATTTTTAGAATCGAAGAACTATGATTACTATCATGTCTCTGCATTACTTTAATATTCTTCTATTTATTATCATCGGAGTCAGGAATTTGTGCCTCATATGGCGAAAGGTTCGCCCCCTATCACATCATAGGTCGGAACATACAAGGTGAAATGTAAGTGTCCTGGCAGCACCTCCGCCTACCCATTCTGGGAAAAAGGCGTGAATTTATGTATGTAAGTTATTCCTTGAATTTAAGTCACAAACACAGAACTAAAACGTAAAAAAACTAAAAAGTAATTAAGAAAATTGAAATAGGTATAATGGAGCTTTAATAAGTGCAAGAGTACCATATTATGTACCGCATAAGTTGTTGTTTATTACACCATTACAAACCAATTACTTAATATTAAAATTTAATTTTAAAAAGTAACCAGTATTTTTTTTTAATTTACTTATAACTGTATTTGTAGAAACAAATTCTGTATAATTTTCTAATTCATTAATGCCAATTATTCTATTTTATTTTTCTACCCTCTAATCAACCTACAAAAATACCAAAAACAGGCAAACACAAACTTTAAAACGAATAATCCAAATTCTAATATCCACCACCCTTATTTCATCCACAACAAATATTTATATCACCCCTCCCATCCACCATTCACTAGTAATAACAAACAGCGTTTACCGGACACGCCAGCCGCGGCACCGGCAGCGGCGGCGGCAACAGCTAGCACGAGAACAAACATGTTGCACAGCACTCGCGTCACATAGCACCCGACGGAGACTGGCGCGCGCCGCCGCGCACGCTCTATATAAACATACATTATTTCACACCACATTGTCATCACATAACTTGTCAGTTGTCAGCCTGATAAGGGTGCCGTCAAATATTTACAACTCTATAAAAAAAAATATTTTATTATAAATCACAAATCTGGACCTCCTCTACAATCGAGAGCAAGATGAAGAGGATTTAGACCAATAGTCACACATTATACAGTCACAAGAAAAACAATAACTTTAGTAATATTTTATAAAAGGTAAACATAGGTCCTCTATTTTGTATTTTTTTGAATTCAAATAAATCATACGTGGTGCAATATAGGCAAGCCTATACCGAGGGCTCCCCACACTTTGCCTTACATTGACACTGCTTCACACAGGTAGGTAAGGGATATGGTAGGTACCTATATGGTTATTTAAAATAATAATGATTACATAAAACAAAAGAAATCCTTGGGATACCAAACAAAAATAAAATATAAAAAAATTTAGAAACACAAAGTCACACATCTAAATATTAGGTTTTACCTATCACAAATTATTAAATTATTGATTTACGTTAAAATTCAGTTTTTAGCTAAAATGTATACAGTCATATATCATAGTTTATTAATTTGACTATAATTTGGCTAATTTCTATTAAATTAAACGTAACTAAACGTTTTTTTGACAGCTAATGTCATATCTAGACATTTGTGTGCTTTCTTCTTGTCTCTTCCGTTTTCCTGATCCGCACATTTGTTTTTGTTATAATGTATAATTTAAATAATAAAGTCACTTATACAGGGTATATTATCAAGACTGCGACCGAAAACGAAGCCAGGTTGTAGTATTAGTGACTTCAGAGTTCAGACAAATAGCAAGTAAAAATTTCGCAAAAAATATCGACAACTTTTTTGTTGTTATTTTTTACTTATCGTCGTATTTGGGTGATAAATACATAGTTTTCCTAAAATAATGATGTAGTCCTCTTAATTTTTATAAACTCAAAGGTACGTAAGGGTTTAAATTATTATTTTCGCAAACACTAGGTATTTACCACCCAAACAAAATGATTTCTTAAAAATTCTAAAAAAATATCTGTCACTGATTGGTGAAATTTTTATTTGCATCGTGTCTGTAACCACTAAAACTATCACCTGGATTCGTTTTCGGTCGCAGTCTTGATATATCAGGTATTGTAGTTCCATTCATTAAAAAAAATTGCTAAGAGATCCTATGCGTAGAGTAGAAGATTGCATGTTATTATGTACAGATTTTTTTAATTGAATGTTGTAGTAATCGAGTTCGGTAATCAATTCGAATTAAATCTACACAATTGCAATAATAGTGTCCAAAAATACCTTCTACCATACCTCCGGGTCGATGTACGAAGTCCATTTTTTTACAGTGCACTATAATTTATCTCCTCTCAAAATTATCGTGAACGTTCTCTTTCACATATTTATAAATGCAAAGGACACAAAGAAAAACTCTTGTGGCGTTTGCATACTAAATTCAAAAAGGAATTTTACTTTTTGTACCTTTAAAAATGAAGAATTTCATATCAATACGCTATCTTCCTCATCCTATCGACAACGGATCAAATTCTTAAGAAAAATAAGAATGTTGAATAAAAAAAAAATAACACCCAACATACATAGTCCTGACTCCACACTAAGATCGAGTCTTGTGTCGTGTGTATCAGAAACTACGAGAGACTTTACGGTCTCACAAACACCCAGACCCGAAACAAATATCCGTGGTTCACACAACCATTTGTCTCGGTGCGGGGATCGAACCCGCGGCCTCTCGTTTCACATTCGGCGTCTAACCAACTGCGCCACGGAGGCTGTCGGTGTTCCGTATTTACACAATAATTATTTGCAAGGGTCCTGCGACTTCCTGTAAACGTTTAATCCACGTTGTGACGACAAATATATGGGTCAATCTCCAAATCGGGCGTATTCGTGTGATCGCTCTGGTGCTTTTCAGTTATTGATATTTAATGGTAATTATGTATCTCATTAAAAAGAATGATATTCAAATGGCACATTTTTACTATTGGCCTTCAATTTACACATATAGTTATTGAAATATTTAAGTTCAAAAAAATTCGCGACCAGAGCAATCATAATTGGTGCCAGAGCAATCATAAATGGTGAAATCAGTGAAACAAAATATAAATATATTGATAAAATATTATTTATTTAGCCGTTTTATTTATTCAGTCTTACAAATTAAAAAACGAAATATTTTATATAACATAATTGCTAAAATAACAAATTAACTTAAAAATTAAAATATCAACTTTTGGCTTAGTTTCATTTATTTGGACTTAATTAAATCACTTCTAGGTTAATGAGACAAAATTAAAAACCTTTTGAAATCAACTTTTAATACCTGCAGTCTTTTATAGTTATAAAATGACTTAGACTCATTTAAAGTATTAAATATTACTTTTTAAAAAGTAATTAAAGAAAACTAAGATTTATAAAAAACAAAGTAAAATTCTTAAAAATAAACATTTTATAAAAAAAAAATAACAGTCTTTTCAAGATTATCTAAGAGATTTATAATAATCACATTTTCCTTAACTATATATTATTTAGTGGAAAGTAAAGAATTAAATAGAACAACACTAAGTACAATGCAATTTTTAAACGACTTCAAAAAAGGAGGAGGTTCTCAATTCGACTGTATGTTGCTTTTTTTTTTTTATGTTTGTTACCTCATTTCTCTGTACTGGGTGAACCGATTTCGATAATTCCTTCTTTAATTGAAAGCTGGTGCTTGTCGTTTGGTCCCATAAAAATATGGTAACGATCTGATGAATATCTTCGTACCTGGAGAGGGGAACTCCTTAAAATTAAGTAGGATTCCAATGGTTCTTCTTGCGTTGAATTAAGTATAAAAGCAAAATTACAGTGGTGGAGGAAAGTAGGGGTAGCGGCGAGGGGGGGGTTAGAAAATTAAGAAACATGTAAATAGTCAATATCTTCGGCAGCTTTTAACCGATTTTAGTGATTTCTTTTGCATCAGAAAGAACGTATTAACACTTTGATCTCACCAAGAAATCAGGAAAATCTGATGAATATCTTCGGTCTTGGAGAGTAGAACTCCTCAAAATTGAGTACGATTCCAATGGTTCTTTTTGCATTGGATTCAGTATAAAAGCAAAGTTACAGTGGTGAATGAAAGTAGGGGTAGGGGCGAGGGGGGCCGTTAATAAAATGAACAAACACGTAAATAGTCAATATCTTCGGCAGCTATACCAATAAATCATGAAGATCTGATGTAATAGTGACAAAGAATCATATTATTACAGTTTAATAGTATGCCATAATTATACCATTCCGTAATGAAACCGATATCGGCAATTGGGGGCATTACCGATTGTTATGTGTTGGTGAACAAATTGTACATGACGATGATAAATTTTGTGAAAACATGGAAGAACGAGCCGTCATGTCGTATGAATTGTTCGTAAGAAGCATTCGAGGATTAAATATCCAATAAAAGAATGTTTCAAAAAGTCTCAACGGCAATCAAAATCAATTTGCAAGGACGATTCAAAACTTTTTCATGTAAGCCCGCATTTTTGAAAGCCTATTATTGCGTTCTTCACAAGTATCTTTTGAAATTACTCTGGAGATAGATTCCCTTATTTGAGACAGGCGTTGCTCCCTTTCTCCGTTTGTCTCATTTAAACGGCGCTCTCTCATACGAGCAGCGCGTTTACTAGGTCTACCCATATTCAGGCTATCGAACTTTTAAGTCACTAAAAATAAAAAAATAAACCAAAATTTTAACAAAAAAAATAACCGACTTCAAAAAACTGACAAAATTCATACTAAAAATAAACATCTAAAAAAAGACAAAAAAATGTGACGTAAAAAACAAACTAAAAATGCACTAAAAAGTAAACAAATAATTGCGTATTCTATCGTCAATAATTTACAATCTATTCAATGTACATATAGGTACGATCTATGTGTTTTCCTCGCAAGATTGTATTTATATATTATGTATCCAGATAAACTTTCCATCTAACTCAACACATACCTATGAGTAACAAATAATTATAAAAACATTTATTTACAGTTCATCTAAGCTAAAATTTGAAATATATGAATGCACTACTTAAAAGACAATCAAATTATTAGAATAATGTACAATTATTGTTATTTTTGGAGTCGGTGTCAGCCAAATAAACTCGACATTATACCTGACAATATTAAATGACAACTTTATGAAATCAATTTTATACGAATATCCTCTTATACTATTATGTGGTTTATTAACCTTAATTCAATAAAATATAATATCTGACGTTTATGTAGTTACTAACTCATAAAACTTGGATGACACCGACTCCAAAAATAACAATAATTGTACATTATTCTAATAATTTGATTGTCTTTTAAGTAGTGCATTCATATATTTCAAATTTTAGCTTAGATGAACTGTAAATAAATGTTTTTATAATTATTTGTTACTCATAGGTATGTGTTGAGTTAGATGGAAAGTTTATCTGGATACATAATATATAAATACAATCTTGCGAGGAAAACACATAGATCGTACCTATATGTACATTGAATAGATTGTAAATTATTGACGATAGAATACGCAATTATTTGTTTACTTTTTAGTGCATTTTTAGTTTGTTTTTTACGTCACATTTTTTTGTCTTTTTTTAGATGTTTATTTTTAGTATGAATTTTGTCAGTTTTTTGAAGTCGGTTATTTTTTTTGTTATGAATATGATCAGATCAGATTGAAATATTGTTTGCAAATTATGGTACAAATTTTAACACCAAATAAAAAAAAATACAATTTCTGTAAGGCTTAGTTGATCAACAAACTAAGACTATATTAAGGTTTATTGGAGGCTCAGAAAATTGAAAAGTCATCAGAGTCGGAGTCGGGTAAATCTTCTGCTGCAGCAACCTTTGTCAAGGTGTTATCGTTTTGCAACGAAGATAAAACTACCTTGATTTGATTTGCAGTTATAGTCTGTCTATTATTTAGCATTTGTGGGAATTGAATTTACTTCTCTTGATTGTAATTTTTTTAAACGGTTAACCAGCGAAGGTCGGCTTGTCTTCCTTGGTGCCCGTGACATGTTTGTTCTTGACAACCAAAGCACCTCTTTGGTTCGAATCGCTATTAAGTTGGTAAAAGCCTAAGTGTTTGCCGTGCGGACATTGTATAGCCTCTTGTGAGCAGTTGTCTAAATCACAGCTTAGTCGCCTCATAGCCAAAATGTTTTTTAGTATTTGCTGAAAAATAGATTTATAACGTACAATTAATGCAAAATATCATCGCTCTGGTCTTTTTGGACAGAGCAATCACAGCCATAGCGATCAGAAAAAGTCACAAAATCATAAATATAGCCGAATTTAAAAGCAGTAGAAAGTTGTGATTACGTCTCATAAAAAACATCATAATGATCACTTAATTCACATAAAAAAATACATTCACAAGCTTATTATTTAATTTTAATAACATGCCATAGCAATCATAAAATTCGAGAACCAAATCCAGAGCAATCATAAACTTACCTTCGTAATGTTGGAGCGCGGGATAGTGGCACACAAGTATCCTCCTCGGCGGTTAGACCACTACTGGCGTTACCCCATGGGAGGGGAATAGAGTGTCTATAACGCGTAACCAGGGATGAGCGCGATGTTTTACCTCAGCGCAGAGCGATGAGATAAAACGCCCGGTCACGATTTTAAATTCAAATTGTGGCAAAAGTATTGTTCATATAACTAAAAATATTTTATTACGATGAAGATTAACTATCTGTTATGTAATCTAAATAAGTTGTTTCATATGAACCTTCTCATTAAAAAGTTAAAAAATCTTTTTTTCGTTCAATCGGGAATTCGGTCAACCCAGAGCGATCAGGATTTTAGGGTTTAAGATTTTTTTTTAAATATTTATAATAAAATTATTCATAATATTAGCGTTGTATCACGTAGATTCGGCACCGAACTGTATATAAAAAAATATCTTGAAAACGTTTTTCGATTTTAATAGGGGCTTATTCAGCCCGACACGAAAAAAAATGCCTTTGGAGATCGACCCATATTTGATCCGTTAAAAAATAATCTATAGAAGACTATAAAACTTCAACAAAGTATTCAATAATTTCAGAGCTTTTATTTGTATAGGCATTTGATGTGAGGAACACTAAATTCGCTTACTTTCATTACAAACGTTTTCTAATTCGGGTTGGTCTTATAAAAGGATTATCGATGTTCCGATTCGCATCTCACTGAGCCAGTTTTGACTAAACGTATGGCGTCATTATTATTTATTATGGTGTAATATTATCACATTTAAAAACACAGAAAGAGTATGATAAAATGATAAGGAATTATATTCAGCACTGGACTTCCTGTGGGTGGAGAGAAAGATGCTGGAGTCAGACTACGTTACTGAATACACTGAAGTTTTGATGAGCCGGCTTAACTAGGGGGGTATAATTGTCTCAGAAAATTGAAATGACACAATATTTTCTGTTTCGTCTGGCGAGTGAGATAGCCGACGGCCTATTTTGGTGGCGCTGGATTCGTATTTATCCAATTGGGATCATAGTACAGAGATGTACCTAAAGCCGGATCAAATATCAATCAAATATCAAAAATATTGAGAGATAAGCTCAGCTAAGCATCGATGGCGCCAGTGACATCTCTGCCCTTCGAGCATATAGTAGTGAGTAGGTGTACGATGTATTTAAAAAACAACGCATAAATATAGGCACACTAGAAATGTAGCTTTTGTATAGGTATTGTAAATGACATTGGTACCTAAATACGTAACTTTTCGCTGATATATGTATGAAGGTGACTATTCGTTTTATTGTTAGTTGCATAACTTGCATGTTATTTAGATGCAACCACGCATAACTTGAATATAACCGCTCGATAATTTAATCTTCAAAATTGGTGTCAAGAGTATTTCATATCCATCGTAGATGACATGATATTTTTCATCTAAGAAACCATTATGATAATTTTTATGATAATTTTTATTTTCTGTTAGAGCCTTTTCTGCACTTGCAGACTAATAAAAATAGTTTGAAAAACTAAAAAAATCTTTAATAAAAGACTACACTATAAAATTTAAAAAATGTTAATGAGTTTAAGATAAGAACATGGAGTGAAATACATTCGTTTTATTGTTAAAAAGTTAGGGTGCTTGATGATAAGTAATTGTTGTAAGAACCTCACGTTGGGTTTAAATATTTTGGATGTTATTTAATACTAGCATAAAGCTCATTTGCACAATAATGAAACCCAGGACCTTCATATAGCATATTAAGAATATGTTTATTCTTCGATTAAAAACAAAATGTAAAATCCGCCAACACCCACTAGGCCAGCGTGGAGGACTATATGGCCTAACCCCTCTCAATCGAACTCTCGATTGTAGAAAAGGCCCGTGCCCTGCAGTGGGACGTATTTGGGCTGATACAGAAAAAATCGCATGCACAATTATTTAAATTCAAAATATTTGTTATATTATGTATATTTATTTCAAATATCAATCGAAATCCTCGGTTCGGTCACACCTAGTATCATTATATGTTATTTATAGCAATATTTATAACTAGCTTCTGCCCGCAAACTTCATCTGCGTGATTAACTTTATTTGTAATTATTGAATATTTAAAAATAAAATATCCCCAGCTGGGATTCGAACCCGTTAATTTAGAAAAAAGAAACATACCTATGTTATTACACCATTTAATAGTGTCACTAATAAGGATCAAATTCTGAAAAGTAATGGTATACGGCAAACTAAAGGAAGGAGTTGATTTTAAGATGTTTTTTTATAATTAAATGAAATGATAATAATTTATTGAATCCATAAAATTTTATACATAATTTAGATTCAGTATTTTTTTAACTACCTCCCGGTTCGGAGGGCGGTTTTCACTACATAACGCTAAGATATAGTCTAATTGCGTTTACTATGTATCAATAAAAAAGAAACAACCTGTGTGTAATTCTACCAACGTCAAATTAATTTTACAATTGCAGCAGACAACATTTTAATATTACCAGAGGTGTCTAAATCAATTTCCCTGTATTTTCTATGGGTATAATAAAAAGAAACCACCTGTATGTAAATGCAACATATACCAGTTTTTAAGATGAACCTGCACCAATATAAATGTGAAAACCGCATCGCCTTTCGTGCAGTGGTTTTTGCATAATGTGCAAGTAAATAAAAAGAAACACCCTGTATCTAAATGAAATATATACCAGTTTTCAAATTGGACCTGCACCAATATAATTGTGAAAACCGCATCTCATTTCGTGCGGAAGTTTTTGAATAATGTGCAAGCAAACAAAAAGAAACATCCTATATGTAAATGCAACATATACCAGTTTTTAAGTTGAATCTACAGCAATACAACTGTAAAAACCGCATCTCATTTGGTGCAGTAGTTTTTGCGTGATGCGCAAGCAAACATACAAACAGACAGACAGACAGACAAAAATTCTAAAAAAAATTGTTTTGGCTTCTGTTGCTGTTATAAAGACCCCTCGCGTTAAAATTTCTTAAGTATCTTCCATGTACAGACATCGACCATTTACATTTTTATTATATGTACATAAATAATAATATAGATTTATGACATAATATTTTATTCGTTTTATATGATACGACTGCACGGATGCCCTTGAATCTACAAACTTGACACAATAAATCGTGGTATAGACACATATTTTATTTTTTTATAATAAATTAATATTTCCAACATCCACATTTATAGTTCTGACCCCATACCAGGGTCAATTAGGTCATGTGTCGTGGATATCGGAAACTACAAGGGACTTTTCAGTCTGAGGACACCCAGGCCCGACCCAAGTCACAAATCTATACATAAAATTTAATACATACATACATACATAAACTCACGCCTTTATCTCCGAAAGGTAGGCAGAGGCGCCACCAGGACACCTACATTTCGCCTTGTATGTTCCGTCCCACGATGTGATAGGGGGCGAGCCTATCGCCATATAGGGCACAAACTCCTGACTCCGGACTGATAATGAATAGAAAAATCCAACAGCACTTTGCCCGACCCGGGACTCGAACCCGAGACCTCAGCTTTGTAACCGTACCGTAATACAACTACGCCACCGAGGCAGTCTAATAAATACCCATAAAAATCTATACATAACCGATCGATGTCTGTACATGAAAGATAAATGAGAAAAACTGATATGGGGGGTCTGTATTAACGTAATAGAACCCAAAACAATGATTTTTAGAATTTTTGTCTGGTTGTCGGTTTGTCCGTCCGGACTTAGAAACGGCTTAACGGATTTCGATGAAATTTGGTATTAAGGTAGCTGACACCCTGGATTAACACTTAGGCTACTTTTTATCCTGAAAATTTAGTGTTCCCGTGGGATGAGGAAGGAATTCCGATATATTGGTTACTTTTTTATGCTCAAACCAATGGGATGGGATTGGATTACATTCCTTGAGTGAGAATGAGACGGGACGGGCGGGATATAACGGGACGGGAGGGGAGGATATGGCAAATTCGAAATAAAGTTAATTTCATACCAAATTTAATCATGCAGACGAAGTTTGCGGGCAGACGCTAGTACATACATGTATTTGATGGCCATGTTTACGAATCGGTTCGATTAAAATTCAAATAAATTATTATTTCATTATACGGTAATAAATTATAAAATGGCAGGCGATAAAAAGCAGTCAAACCGAACTGTTGTTATTGGACTACTACAGGAATGGGATCAGCCGGGGTGGTACGCTGTGTCACAGTAACCCGACGAGAAGCGACGGTTTCGCTGTTGTGTTTCTTTCAGTGAGCAAGATTTTCAGATCCCCAATACCCCATTCGTTCTCCCGGTTTTTTTTAAACCTAAGTTTTACCCCTTATTTTAAAAGGGTGAAAATGAACCTACGAGCCAAGTGTTGTCGACATCCAAGTGCGGCGGCAACCGCCTATCAGCTGGGTTGTTAGCGCGATCACTTATGCAATAAATATAATGATTAGTTGGGTCTCTACTAAAGGGCGTTTTTTTAAAGAAATTTTTAATCTTTTTACTAAAAAAACCTCTATCTGCGGCTATCTTGTCAAAGGAAGGTAGATGCCCGCAAATTACCCACATTAAATAACGAAATAAAATAACTGAAGGTTCTACTCGTACTAAGAAAAAGTCACATACTTATTTAATTATTGTGTTGTCACCGGTCCTTGGCAAGTATGCAAAATTTCAAGTCAAACAGACGTTTTGATGTGCTCGAAATTGGGACCGGCGGTTATAACGGGACGGCATGAGGAAATCCAAATAAAGTTAATTTCAAATAAAGTTAATCACGCAGACGAAGTTTGCGGGCAGAAGCTAGTAAATAAATAAATACACCCAACAATCACATACATAGTGGCTTTTTTTTTTTTTTTGTTTTCGCGGGGAGACCTGGTTACCGCTACCGCCCCACCTTGGGGAAAGTTGGGCGATTATGCTGGGTTCACCAGTCGACGGCATACCAACCAAAACCCCGCGTTGCCCTCTTCGGCGCAATTGAAACGGCCCCGGGAACCCGAAGCTAGAGCGCCCCAGCTTCTACCGGAACCGTTCCTGCACACTGCCACTTCATTTGCAGCTCGAACCCAATGACACCCTAGGCGTCCACAGCAGCAAGCAGTTTTCCACTTCTGCTGCCGAACATCTCAGGGGTCGCATTTTGTGAAATGGGCACTCCAGTCCCCAACTGCGCGCCCGCGACCTCCAGTTGCCCCATTAGTCGCCTCTTACGACAGGCAGGGGATACCGTGGCGGGATTCTCGTAACGCCCCCATACCACAGGGCGATACACATACATAGTCCTGACCCCACACTAAGATCGTGTCTCGTGTCGTGGGTATCAGAAACTACGAGAGACTTTTCGGCCTCACAAACACCCAGACCCGAAACAAATGTGGTTCCTACAAATATTTGTGTCGGTGCGGGGATCGATCCCGCGGCCTCTCGTTTCACAGCCGGCGTCTTACCAACTACGCCACGGAGGCTGTCAAATACTTGTGGGTCGGACAAACATTTCTTTCGGTGCGGGGATAGAACCCGCGGCCTTCTGTTTCGCGGCTAACGTTTACTTAACTGCGCCACGGAAGCTGTTAAATGATTCGAGAGAGTGAAATAAAACTAATTAAAATTTGAGGATTTTATCACGATTCGGTTTAATTTTTTAACTTCCCGACGTTTTGATCATATTTATAGGGTTAAATAAGTACATCCAGCCTCACGTTTCACAGGAGGCGTCTAACCAACTGCACCACGGAGGCTGTTGAAAAGATCTAGGATTTCATACAGACAACGGGAAGCGGCCTTGCCTTATACATACCATGTAGAGTCTGGAAATCAGCATGCCACCTTCACAAAAAACTAAAAGTGTCACATTCCTTCAATTTCATTATTATTAAGACATTATTAACATACATATACTTTACATAAAATTAAATTAATTGAGTTTAAAAGACTTCTTTCGATATTACTTCTATATATTATACACAGGGTAATTAATGTATATATTTACACTAGGCTTCATAGATTTAATATAACACTGATCGCTTATAGCGGAGACCGCGCAGGATATTGCAAGATGAAGGCTGCGTAAAGCACCGAAATTACAATAGTGGTCGGACATTCACATCCGCCCGGACAGTGACCACCGCACATACACGGAAAACCCGTCGAAGCGAACTACGGTAGTATTTCGAGCCAACCTATTTAATATTATGGGCAAGAAGTACTGATAACTGACCTAATTGTGGCAATAGATAAACAGTATTGTACTATCCATACATATAATTATGTACATAAACTCACGCATTTTTTTCAAAAGGGTAGTCAAATTTGCTACTAGGGCACCCACGTTTCGCCTTTTGTGTTCCACGACGAGATAAGAAATAGAAAAGATAGATATAGAAAAGTCCCATATTTTTTACAAATTGGAATCAATACAATAACATATGTAATGTTAATTGTAGAATGTTAGACCTTATAATTTGTAACCAAAATTCTGTAGTCACGCGAGTCGCACCGTTGTCTTTACCCGAGGATGCTCACCACCCTGCTTTAGCTATTAAAGTTTATCTTGGGTTGACTAACCAAGTTTTGCAGCCCTCTCCGCGCATTGTCCACCGTTATCACTTGGCTGATTACGATGTAATCAATAAGGAATTGGCGAATATTGACTGGGATAGGATTGTGTGTTATAACATTGTGACATTAATAAAGCTGTTGACGAATTTTATTTAAATATTAATGATTTAATAAACCGGTTTGTTCCCTCAAAGGTGGTAAATGATAGTCCTAAATATCCGGTTTGGTATTCACGTACTTTGATCAAAACTATTAAAAAGAAATTAATTATACACAGAAACTGGAAAATATGTAGAAGACAAAGCGACTATAAACAGTTTTCTGAAATAAGGCATTTAGTAAAAGAAATGCAAAAATCGTGCTTAAAATCATTTGTTTCAGATGCTGAAGATAGGATATGTTTGAGCTCGAAATCCTTCTGGTCTTTTATAAAATCCAAAAAACAAGGTAATCATGTTCCAGACACAATGTTTTTTAATAATCAGGTTGGCTCCGATGGACAATCTATTGCAAACATGTTTAACACATTTTTTCAGTCTGTATTCGATTTAAATTCTGCGCAACAAGGAAATAAAAAATCTTATAATAACCAAATTAACATAAGTTCACTTACAATTGACCGTAAACTAATTGAAAAATATTTATATAAACTCGATATAAAAAAGAGTTGTGGCGCAGATGGGTTGCATCCTCTATTTCTGAAACAATGTGGTAAACAACTTTCTATTCCTTTAAAAATACTATTTCACAAGTCTTTATCATACAGTTGTGTACCCTCTGTTTGGAAACAAAGTCTTATCACTCCAATATTTAAAAGTGGAAATAAACATGACATTAAAAATTATAGAGGCATCTCAAAACTTTCAGTAATTCCGAAAATGTTTGGAAAAATTGTGTTTGTCATTTTGTATCCATTATTAAGACCCGCGCTAATCGGTCAACAACACGGTTTTGTTGGCAAGCGATCAACTGAATCAAATCTATGTGAATTTTTAGACAGGGTATTGTGTGCTATAGAACAGGGATTTCAGGTTGATGTCGTGTACACCGATTTCTCCAAAGCTTTTGATAAAATTTCTCACGATCTTCTAGTCAAGAAGTTGGAAGGAATCGGTGTGCACGGCGATCTCCTACGATGGGTGGATTCATATTTGCGGAACAGAACTCAAGCAGTTGCAGTAAAAGGATTTATGTCCAACTTTGTACCAATTTCTTCAGGAGTACCCCAGGGCTCACATCTTGGCCCCTTACTTTTTAATATTTTCATTGACGACGTGATTGATCATATTTGTAATTCTGAAATTTTGCTTTATGCTGACGATTCAAAAATATTCAAAATTATTAAACATAATCAAGATTGTTTCAGCTTACAGGAAGATTTGACAAACCTAAGTAAATATTGCGTTTCTAATCATTTGCATTTAAATGTTGAATAGTGTTGTGTTATAACTTTTTCACGTAAAACAAAAACAATTTTATATGATTATAAATTAAATGATACAATACTTAAACGAAATGTAGAAGTTAGGGACCTCGGAGTCCAATTGGACTGTAAGCTTTTGTTTGATATTCATATTAATAAAATTGCAGAAAAAGCTTACAAAATGCTTGGTTTCATGTTTAGACAAAGTATGGAATTCACCCGTCCGGAAACATTTTTATTATTATTTAATGCACTAGTCAGAACTCAACTGGAGTATGCCTCGACAGTCTGGAATCCACAGTATGGAATCCATAACCATACTTTGGAAAGTGTTCAAAATAAAAAGATTATCTTATAAATTTCCTACCGCTGACATCAAAATCGTATCATTACAAAAACGCAGAGAGTATAGAGATCAAGTTTCCCTGTACAAAATAATTAATGGACTTATAGATTCTCCTTATCTTCTAGGTAAGATATTTTTTAATTGTCCTCGTATTACAAACATACATTCTCTTTTCCTACTTGTCTTAAAAAATATTCAAAATATCGCTTTATTATAAGAGCATGTCATGACTACGATAGAACATATATCTAACCATATTGATATATTTAATAACAACAAGTCGTATTATATTGCATATATAAAAAAAAACTACTGGTTCTCCCATCCATTCATGAAATAGGAAAATTAAATTATTATTGTTTACTTTTTTCCGGTCATTGATTTTTGGCATAATTGTTGTTATTATTCTTTGTTTTTTGATAATTATAAGATTAGTTATTTTCTTTAATGTTTAATTCTGTTAAAGTTATATACTTTTTATGTTCACTCCATGTTTTGCTTTTCAGTGAAAACTTTACTGGCTTATTTGTAATATTTTATGTAACATGTATTTATATGCAACATTTATGCTGTATGTTTTCCTTAATAAATAAAATAAAAAATAAATAAAAAATATCACTTCATATCCGGGATTCGTACCCGAGACCAAAGCTTTGTAATCGTACCGTAATACAACTATGCCACCGAGGCAGTCTTCTGAACTACATAATATATATTATCAACAAATAATCGCCCTCGCCTGAGTACGGGTCTCGTCGATAACCGAGAGCTCGAACGAGAGGGGGAGTGGGGGAGGGGTGAGACGCCAGTATTAAAAAGACCAAATTATAATACGAAACACTGAACAGTCTTGTATAAATATAGTTAATATCTAGAAAACATGACGTTGTAATTACCAATGACGCTTAATTTGCAAAACAGAGGCCATGATCACTTTTCACGGGCACGCATAACCATAACCCGAGCTTCAAGTTAGGTGAGTCTGAGGTCGCATCAATGTTTTCGGAGTCAATGACATTATTTCGTTTGATTACGTAATAATTATTAGTATTATACGATGTGGTTCGCCAACGCCGGCAGCTTTTTGATACTTTTTACTTGACGAAAGTCTGTTGTGTCGCGTCGTATTTACAGAGAAGAGAAGGACTATCGTATCAAATAGCGACATTCTTCTCCTCCCCACGCTGCCGGCACCTATATTTGAAACCAAACATCGACACCTCCCTAAAGAACCACACAGACTGAAATAACCGCCCCCTACCCTAACACGTCACTTGTTTGACTATAATTAACATTAGACACTTTATATTTTGTTTATAATGGAACCACTAGACCTTTTACGAGGTATAATAACTAATAACGAAACTATCGCGAACTCGCTCGATTTACGTAATAGTGAACCAGTTTGATAAAGTTCCGGTACGGTGAAAAACGCGACGTGGCCCTTTGTACATCAACCTGTTCGACCGCTAGATTTACGAAGTTCACTGTAAAGGACACAGACACCGGATGGTACGAAATCTTTACGTCACTGATTACATTATAGGGTGGTTTCCTGTCTTTGATGTTTGTTTAAGGCGGAAAAATAAAATAATATTTACAATTTATTTCAATCAGGACTTGACCAGCATGATGGACTATGGCAATGAAATTAAAGGATAAGAAAATGAAAGAGGAACAAACAAAAATAGGAGTGTATGTGTCATGCAAAGAAAAGCTACCCAGACAATTTGCTTTAGCTAAGCTGCTAAAAGAAGAAGGCATAAAGGATATTATTAAAGTAAAATATTTGAATTATTATAAAATACGTATTGATTTTATTAATGAAATAGGTGCGGGCAGATTTGAAACAAACCAAGTATTTATTGATAAAGGATGGAGATTCCAAAGGACGATGGAAGTAGCTTATTCCTATGGAGTTATAAAGGATGTCGATTTGGATCTGTCTGTTAAAGATGTTTGTGACAGCATTACTTGGGAAAAGTGGAATTGGTTTCGGCGTATCGATTAAAAAGGCGTAACAAGTATAACACAAGTGAAGAGGCATGGTTACCAAGTGAATCTGTGCGTCTATGTTTCAAAGGTGCAAGTATTCCAGCATATGTTTTTGTTGATGAGTTAAGAATAAAAGTGGAACCTTATATATTTCCCGTGACACAGTGCTCAAGATGTAGGAAATTCGGGCACACTGTAAAGACATGCACTAATAAAAATATTATTTGCCCTAAATGTGGGGATAATCATGCCAATTGTGAGACTGAAGTATTTAAATGTACTAATTGCAGTGGTAATCATATGGCGCTAGTTAAATTGTGTACTGTCTTTGTAAAAGAAAAACGAATTAGAGAAATTATGGCGGAATTTAATTGCACCTATCGAAAAGCCGTCTCTGCTTACGTACCGCCGCGCACCCCGACTCGTAACATGAAGGATATGCCAACATATTATAGTGAACCTAGAATAAGACAAGATAATGTGATCACACCTTCAATGGCAGACGTTGTCAAAACCAAGTCTGTTTTGCATAGCAATCCATATCCAAAAAATGCTTCCTTTCTGCCGCGAAAGGCTCAGCAAAAGATGGATACTTTAGACTTTGACCCACTACCAGAACCGATAGCAAATGGATCCAATCACACTTCGCCTGAAGATGCATCAACACAGAAGATGCATAGAAGCGTTCCATCAATTTCAAAGAGCTTCTATCTAGATTAAGAGAGATAATATTTTTAAGAAGTGATACAATGCAGTCTAAATTTAATATGTTAATTAAGTGTTGTGTGGAGTGGTTGATTTTAGTTGTAGTAGATAATATCTCAGACTGGCCAATTTTGAAACTTCTTTTTGATAATGTCAAGAGTTAAAAACACAAAACTTGTGAAGTTAAAAATCATGCAGTGGAATGCACAAAGTCGAATTTGTAATTTCAATTTACTACCCACCTATGATACTTACTACGACGAATTATTGGGATCAGATATTTTCACTTTTCAATAGAAAAACTTTAATTCTTGGGGACTTTAACGGCCATCACAGAAACTGGTCGTACAAAAACTATAGGCGAGGTATTCAAATTTTTGACGCATTAATAGAAAATCAGTACATAACTTTGAATAATGGCTCACCAACTCGTATTAAATTATTTAATAATAGACTGCAACAATCTACACCAGACTTGACATTAATTTCGTCAGATTTATCATTGACCTTTGATTGGACTATTATGAATGAAACATTAAGAACATTAATTAAAAGAAATTTTAAGAATGCTGATTGGGACACACATCATAAATTAATACGTGACCTTTGTAACCAATTCACAGTGTCCGATGATTTGCAAATTATATGTTATGATAATTTTATTGATTATATTAATATTGCTGCGGATGTATGCGTACCTCATACAAAGATAAATCAAAACCCTACTGCTAAGTTCGTGCCTAAACCATATTGGAACACAAACTTGTCAAAATGTGTTGCTGAACGGCGCGGCGCTTGGCTTTATCTCATTTTCGTCGTAATCCCACACCTCAGAACTTAGAAATATTACAAAGCAAAATAAGTACTGCACAAAAATTAATACGGAACGCCAAGAGTGCAGCATCGCAATAATTCTGTTCTTCGCTGAATAATACATCTTCTTATAATGAACTGTGGCGAAAAATGAGGTGGTTGAAAGGGTACAAAAGGCAAAAGATTCGTTGTAGATGAGGATAAAGCTAACAGTTTGCTTAAAAATTTAGCACCGGATTATGTGTTGTCCAGCGGATCCGTCATTTTTATCGGGTAATACTACATTAGAGATACATATTACTATGCAAGAGTTAGAGAAATGCATTCGAGCTAAGGATACATCTCCCGGAAGCGACAATATCTCATACTCGATGATAAGACACCTTTCAGATAATGCAAAACAGATTCTACTCGACGTTTACAACCAATTCTTGACATGTGGATTTGTTCCTAGGCAGTGGCTAAATATCACCACAGTGCCTATTCCTAAGCCGGGACGAGATAACGATAACCTGTCATCATTAAGACCTATATCCATGATTTCTTGCCTTTGCAAAGTTCTTTATTCCATTCTAAGAACAAGATTAGAATGCTTTATCGAAAAACATAATATTTTGTCTGATAATTCCTCCGGTTTTAGAAAAGCTCGGTCTACTGTTCACAATCTAAGCAGTATAGTACTGGAAATTCAGCAAAATCTATCCAAGAAACTGACCACAGTTGGATGTTTCATAGACATAAATGACGCCTATAATAATGTGGATCTAAGTGCTCTGTTTGGGATCATGGATAAAATAGGGATAGGGACAAAGATATGTACTTATATATGGAATTTTCTTAAAGAACGGTATCTCACTTTACGACTCCACAATGATAAAGTTATTTCGCGTAGAACAGGTCTGGATTGGCACAAGGTGACCCCCTATTCCCACTTTTTTTTTAATATTGCTACTTTATATATATGCAGGAATATCCGCAATAGCTTATGCGATACTACGATCTATTTTAAGTATTATAACTCAAGGGAATAAAATTGTACTACAGTGGATCCCTCTCACATTGGTATGAAAGAAAATAATATGGCAGATAGATTGGCTTTGGAGGCTTTATATGATGGTGTTGACTTTCAGTGCATTCCATATTTTACTGATCTATTGTACATAGTTAAAGAAAATTGTGTTAAAATGTGGACTGAATGTTTTGATCAAAGATCCTTACGCAAAAGCATTTGGTACCTAACAATACAACCAAACATTACTAGATTATCATGGATTGATCATGCCTATATGAGTAGAACGGAACTTGTTATGGCTTTGAGGCTTCGTTCGGGGCATGTACCCCTAAATAGCTTTGCTTGCCTAATCGGTAAACTACCATCACATAATTGTTTAGAATGCAATATAATAGAAGATGTTCACCATATTTTACTGGAGTGTGTTCGGAACGAAGCCCAAAAGCAACAACTACTTCCCTGTATTAAAAGCAACATGTGTAACAGCATTCTATCCTCTCCTTTATCAGAGAAGGCAAGACTTTTGTACAAATTAGCAAATTACTTATTTTTAAATAGAAATTAAGTTTATTTTTATACTTACTAGGGTGATATATCGCTTTGTGATAAACTCTGTAAATAAATTAAAAAAAAAATGATATTACAATGTCGCGTCCGCTCCGCAGCGCATGGTGTGTGTTCCGTCAAGGAAGTGCTTTAACTAATTAGTTCTTCTATCGTGGACTATGTGATAAAAAGGTGATTTATGTGAACGTAGAACAGCGCTGTATCTACGCAACCATGGACTTCGGAAATAGATCGCCGGTGATGAACTCACGTGTTTTGCTTTTCTGCTGGATTTACTCCTCATCGTTCGTGTATCGTAGGCTATCTGGTGCAAAGCGATGTTTGGTGGGTACATAGACCACTGTGTCATGGAAAACCTTCCAGCTCTGAGAAGAGGACTCCGGTTAGTTCGCTTTACGTATTTACCTTTCGACTGGATTTTCGTGTATTCGCTTTCGTGTTACGTGTGCGCATTTCCATAACGTAAAAAACAATTTTGTCGAAAAGAAAAGTTCGTATAACATGTAAGTAGGTTGTAGAAATATACCCGGCACCTACTATCATAAAAACTACCACGTCTTGAATGCTTCTATAGTTTAAATTATATTGTTAAGGACAAATGGAACCAATTTATTATACATCAAATAAAATATTTTACTTAATGAATTTATTATTAACTAATTTGGTTTTCTTATCTGCTACTCCGCGAATATTACCATTTTAACATATCGTATTTACATTATAGTTAAATTGCTCGCATATACCACTCCAAATCTGGTTTGCGAATTGTTACTCTATGTTAATATCGAAGGTGTATAGTTACAAATGAAATATATTTGTTTAAAGTTGTTTGTGACGTCATTAACAAATCCGTTTCGAACATGGTCTGTTTCTCTTCGTGTGTCAAGTACCGTTTATTATATTTCTTCTTTACTGTAAATTACTTGTCTTTCTTCGAATTTAGGTCATACAGCGATCATTTTTGTTAGTCTAACGCCCGAATACTGGAACGGCATTCAAATAATAAGTTGCTCTTAACAGCGCACGGCTCACTTAGCCAGTACATTTAATCGGGATTAACGTAGTTAAGCGCAAGTTATATTTAAGTTGCGTTCCAGTATTTGGGCGTAAGGTGCACAATACAGACGTGTGCATTCATAATCATTCTGTGCAAGTACTGAATCTGAAATGCACCGACCCCCATAAGATCATCGTGGACTAAGGGCTTCATGATCACATCCCAAACATTTGCCCTCGAGTAGACTAAAATTAATAATTTTGAACACATTTTATTGGTTTTAGCTTATAATACCAGTGCTCCTTTCCGGTGTTGTGTGTTTTAAAATATAAGTTTACCGTGATTTTATTTTTGAATATTCCTTATAATAGAACAAGAACTAGGCAAATGGTCATTAAAAATAAATAAATGTGTGAGATTGTCAGTTCGTCTTTTCACAGGATAATGTGCATCATATTTTTTTGTAGCGGTAAAATAAATCCACGTAAACGTTATAATTATTTAATGTATTTACTACTGAACTACCTAATTTTGGTAAGTTCCTTATGAAATATACATACATACATAAACTCACGCCTTTATCCCAGAAGGGGTAGGCAGAGGCGCCACTAGGACACCCACATTTCGCCTTGGATGTTCCGTCCCATGATGTGATAGGGGGCGAACCTATCGCCATATCGGGCACAAATTCCTGACTCCGGGCTGATAACAAATAGAAAAACCCAATACCACTTTGCCCGACCCGGGATTCGAACCCGAGACCTCCGCTTTGTAGTCGTACCGTAATACAACTACGCCACCGAGGCAGTCGAATATTATATAGTATATAGTATATAGCACTGGTGGTAGGTCTCTCATATGTGAGAGGCCGCCTGGGTAGGTACCACCGCAATGTCTATTTCTCCCGCCAAACAGCAGTGAAAATGCGCTGTTGTGTTCCGGTTTGAAGGACATTGTAGCCAGAGTAACTACTGGACATATTGAGACTTAACATCTTATGTCTCAGGATGGCGAGCGCAGTGGAATTCCAAGCATTGCCTTGTAATTCATGGTGTTGGTTTTGCTACTGTCCATGAGCGGTCGTATCGCTTACCATCAGGCGAATGGCATGCTCGTCTCGCCATTCATTGCAATAAAAAAAAAAAAAAAAATATTATTTACATAATGTCACAAAACACTTCTAGGATCGTCTAAGAGCAAACATCTCATTGTTATAAGTATTGCATGCTCAATAAGGTATTTATCGTGATATAACAACACGTGACTATTCAAAATCGCCATCATCAACATTTCATCTGATCCATAGCATTTTTAACAGTTAAACTATCCGTTTTCACACCTTCCTTGACGACATCAAGCTAGTGATTTTTGTTCTTCGGGGTCTCGGTGCTATTTGAGGCCAAGCCACAAAGAAGCCAACGTTTTGTGACACGTGATCGTATCATCTAAACCGAAATTAATAATTGTATAAAATAATTTAAACAAAAAAAATAACATGTGATTTGGTAAACTAGTTTGGTTAAAATTAAAAACATCTAGTATATATACATATGTATAAGCACATTCAACATAGAACTTGGAACACTAACAATCCATACATATAATAAATTTGTACACCGATTGATGTCTATACATGGAAGATAAATGAGAAAAACGAATACGGGGGGTCTGTATTAACGCAATAGAACTCAAAATAATGATTTTTAGAAGTTTTGTCTATTTGTCAGTCTGTGCGGGTGTGCGCGATGAACTCAGAAACGGCTCAACGGATTTTGATGAAAGGAGATGTTTCATTTTGGGCCGTATTGTGTACGTCTAGTACAAATACTAGAAAAAAATGTGGAATTCAAATAAAATACATTTAGATTTCTTGGACAACGGGGGGCTTTATACAAAAATGTGATTGTTTTAGTACAGAAGCAATATTTTCTTCGATAATCTGTCCTCCATGATGCCTAATTGTCATTTCGTTCAAAAATGCGCAAACCCATGTCATGTTTTAAAAACCCGCTACTAATTATAATTGTTTTCTATATATTTATCTGTTGATACTATAGTCCATAATTTGTCAAAAGTTGATATACGTTGTTAAAAGCGTCACTTTTATTATTATATTTATATTTCATGATTTCAGTTAAAGAACGAAAATGTTTGACATGCTGCAATTCCAAAACAATATGGCCGTTATTGTCGCCATATTGCTTGTAGTGTTGCTGTTCTTGGCTTGATATTTATTTTTGTATAAAGTTAATAAGCAACGCATAACAGTAATTAATACGGAAATCGAAAGCCAATTTCACGAACTATATTTCATGTACTGTACAGCACTATGGCCCAAGGTCCATACATTTCTGGACCATCTCCTTTGATATGTAGGTAGCTGACAACCTGGATTAACACTTAGGCTACTATTTATCCCAAAAAAAATAGTGTTGCCGTGGGATGAGGAATGAACTCCGATATATTTGTTATGAAATGAAATGAAATGAATGAAATGAAATGAAATGAAATGAAATGACATGAAATGAAAATGAAATGAAAATATTTATTGAACCCATGAAATGTCATACATTATTTAGATTCAGTCACTTTTTTCCACTACCACCCGGTTCACAAGGCTGTTTTCGCCAGAGAAGAACGGGCAAGAAACTCTAGCGTTGCTCTTTTCAAAACAAGTTTACAATACAATAATTATACAGAGGTTGCAGCGCAGTTAAATTCAGAGCAGTTCATAGATAATTTAGAATAATAAATAAATAAATAAATAACTTACTTTTTCATACTCAAAGGGATGGACTGGATTGCATTCCTGGAGTGAGAATGGGACAGGCGGGATATCACAGGACGGAACGGGACGGGTTGCGACGAATGCTTCGGCGATACCCGACCCTCCGACACACGGGTACGAGAGGAACACGGGTTGGTTTTTAGTCAGTAAGAGTCTGACAGTCCCCTCCGCGCCTCCCCAGGGCGGAGGATGTCCATGAGGATTTTCCAACCCGATACCAAAAAAAAAAAAAAAAAAAAAAAAAAAAAGGACGGAACGGGACGGGATGGGAAATTCCAAATAAAGTTAATTTCAAATAAAGTTAATCACGCAGACGAATTTCATTTCCAACGGAACAACATATTAATAGTCTACAACAAAAATTGTATTTATGTTCGTTCTTTCCTTTGAAAAACCTCAATTTAATAAGTTAATTTGCATCCTTTGTAATGTCGTTAGTTAACTCACCGACTGTGAAAGGAAAGGTCGCGGTTTCCGAATTCCTTCGGTATTGTGAGACCGAAAAGCCTGCTCTAGTTTCTGCCACCCACGACAATACTTGTCAATTAATACTGTAGGGTCAAGACTAAATGCGTGTGGGTGTTTTTATTTATCCGCAATAGTTACAGTTGTAGTGGCAGTTGGTCGGGAACAAACCGCTAAGAACAGATGACCGCTGGGGCTGATTTTTTTTATGGCCTCCGTAGGCAGACGAGCATGCGTCCCGCCTGATAGTAAGCGGTCGCCGTCGCTCATAAACCTTCACAGTGCCATCGTTGCAGTGAGAAGAGTATTCTCTTTAAGCCTCGCTCAAAGAAGTACATGTCATAGCGCTCAGGCAACACCGAGTTCTGGAGTGGACGCCACGTACAGGCAAGCAAAGTGTCGGACGCCCGCTTACAAGGACGACGTGGTTAAGGTTGCAGGAAGTCGCTGGATGCAGGCCGCTTCCAACAGGTCGGTGTGGAAATCCACGAGGATCAGAGAGAGAGAGAGAGAGTTACACAAAAAAGTCTTTACCTACCTACTTTACCTACCATCATTATATTATTTAGCCCCGTTTGTCAAAGTTAATTTCGTCGGCCATGTCACAAGTTCCCTTTATTTACTTTCAAGTATCATTCAAGTTAATAAATCAATCAGTTCAAACATAATGTTATAATGATAATTTATCGCGAAAAATGCAAACAGCGGAGGCATTTTTATAGCCATGTTTGATCTTAAGCGATAATTTAATATATTTAAATGAGCTCAATAATTAATATTACAACTCGTGAGTATATTATATACCTTTAGCACGGTTTAATAAATCGTAAGATAATATATTTAATGACAGCAACACATAATAGACCTAGTAAAACTTGTTTTAGGTGTATATCATAATATGTATTTTAGATATATAGTACATTGTTCTAGATATCGATATAGTGTATTTAATATTAATAATATAAATATTATGCAAGAAAAATTACTCCAGTGCCTCCTGGTGAGTTGTCATCGCAACAACTAAGAACATGCACCAATCAAACCTGAACCCATTAGTGAAAACCGCATCAAAATAGTACCAGTACTTTTGGAGATAAATGGCAACTTTGGTTTGCACAAACATCCTCTCCCCAGGCATATACTTTCCCCTCAACTTCGAGGGTAAAAATACATTAGCAAAGCAGTTAGTTCATATAGGTTTCCTTCGAAACAGTGGCACCACTACAAGGTACTCTGGCCAAGGCCACAAGGGGCAATGAATGTGTATACTACGGCGTATCACAATATTTTTTTAAGTAAACACCAATAAAAAAGAATAATTTATTGTACCTCATTTACTTCTAGTTTTATTGCCCTGTTATAAACAATAAAGTCCTCACGACAGAATTATAGTCCGAACACAGTATTGAAAACTAATTAAATGCCATGTTATTTTTTAATTATATGGTAGGATATTCTAATGTCGAAGATTGGTATCACGGCCCGCGGTGTCGAAAAATCCGTAGGCTTAGAGAACGGGTAGGTAGACATATCTGTGTCTATACTCGCCATACATTACAAATTTTCGGGCAAATCTCTCGAGCAAATCTGTCATATGATTAGTAAAAACAGTTGTTAGTTTTAGTAGTATTTCTTTATTTTTAAATAAAATATTGTATTGTGGAACATAGGTTAAAATAAGATGTTGATGGGCGGCAGTGATCACTTAACATCGGGTGAGCTATTTGCTCGTTTGCCGGACGTATGCAATAAAAAGAAATACTACAATTACTTCACTTTTAAATATTTGTATCTATAGTAAAAACATTATTTCACTCCTACTTACTCTACTAAGCAGCGTCGTCAAATCGCAGGTGTGGTCTTTATAATGATTTCTATCTATATCAGCCCATATATGTACGTCCCACTGCAGGGCACGGGCCTAATCTACAATCGAGAGAATCGATTGAGAGTGGTTAGGCCATATAGTCCACCACGCTGGCCTAGTGCGGGTTGGCGGACTTACATACCGTAGAAATACTTTAAAATCGCTACGGTATGCAGGTTTCCTCACGATGTTTTCCTTCACCGTTAAAGTGCGTGGTGATTGACTATGATTTATAACGCGATTAATTTTAAACAAGCCGTGAGTTATAGTATAGGCATATATTTCTATAATTATGATTTATGGATACATCAATTATATTGTGATCTAATCAATTACCACGTTTTTTTGGCGTAGGTCCGATAACCGACCAAACAAGTTGTCTTATGAATATTTTGTACTGGCACGGCATAGACACCGTATAGCACAAATATATTTACGATGGGAATAAACTAATAATATTAGTAATCCACAGTAGTAAAGTTTTATAAAAAGTCCGTGTACAGAATGTAAAAAAAAAGTCATCATGAAAATTACGGAATCCAAAATTGTATTAATATAACTTAAAAATTTGTCATTCAAAATGTATGGGTCTTACGGCCGCACTCAGAGACGTTGAATGTCAATTAACTTGTTCCTTAGCAGAGATTCTCTTTGTAAAATCTACACTTAGTAACGTGCACTGTACATGTATAAATATTGGGGTCCACATCCATATTCATATTTGCGTATCTTTACACTAATAATTAGTGTAAAGACCCTTATCCGTTTTCGCAAGTGTACATTCTGGATAATCAGACCATTTCAAGTTACAACAGTCATAGCTGTTTTTACATTTTGGTTGGACTTAAAACAATTAGTCAAGGACTATGATTATTATAAGGTGGGCGGTCACCTTCTCGCGAGGTCGTTAATTCGATTCCCAGCAATTTTGCGCAACCTTCCCTTTTAGGATAAGGAAAAAAATAATTTCGTGGTCGGTTCGAATTATCCCTTGTTTGTTGTTTTGGAGCTGGTGTGGGCAGAGGTTAAGGTGAACGGGATTTGTTCTGGATGACGTAGGTTCACTTCCCAGCTAAATAGGACGTATAGATTATAGTGGGTAAGGTTCCAGTCTCTCCATAATAAAAAAGCATGTGAGTCATTTTGTAACGATATAAAACTTATTCGTATTCGAGCATATCTCTACGGTGGTGAGGGCGCGTCAGAATTCCGCCACAGAATCCCTTGCCAGTCATAGGGCGACTAAAAGGAGTCGTTGGGGTCGTTGGGAACACAGCGGGGGCGGTACGCATTCACCGATAGCGATTTTGATATGGGTGGTAGCGCGTGGCCTCTTATCGGGCCTGGATACCCAGGATACGGTAGCTCCTTATAAAGTCGTTGAAACAAGGTAGTAGACGTGATTTTAAGTTGAGCTTGTTAACTTGCGGGCTTCCTTTATACGGTTGATTCCTAAGCCAACGGAACCATTCCCAAGGTATTGGAAGGGGAGTGTAAAGCCTTAAAAATAAAATTAATCTCATGGATCATAGATACACAGTAGTAAATATTGAACTAACTGACAGTTAAAATTTGTTAAGCCTTGCAGAGATTGTGAGATAGGTGCAATTAATTTAATGTCATTGTATATTTCACGCACTTGGTATTTCCTCGTACTGAGTTACTGACCAACAGATGTCAAACAAATAAAAGAAAAGACGAAGTACTTGAAAGTAATATTTACACGTTTTCAATTGGCGTTTCAGCAGTAAAGCAGTAGAGCACCGTACTTGATTACTGTAACAACTACAAAGGGGCGGTATGACGAGGTAGCGATGTAAAACATCATTCTTTTTTCTTCCTAAATTATGGCTCCGTACTTCTTGTACATTTAGCCAATGTCAAGTTAGTAATTATGGGACTTTTAAATATCGGTTAGCTCGGACAAGGATAAAAGGTAGGGAGACTATTATATTTTTATAAATTTAAATAAAAGGACGAAATTAATTCTCTATCAGGAGAGTTGGATAAGGAAAAAGAAAAACTATAATAAACCCTCGTTTTTCTGACATGGCGCGTTCCGAGAGTGAGATCAGATGCCCATTATTCCTTTCTTCTTACCGTCTCTTTACTTTTTTTCCCTCCTATTTTAACAGGTCGGCAACGCAACTACAACCCAAGTATTGTTTGTTTACCTATGTGTTACTTGTAGATATGGTTCCAAAATGAGTCAAACAGTTTATGACACACAGGGACGTTCGATTTGGTTAGTTTTCAAATATTTTTGGGCAATACTTATTACCGAGTCCACCTAAACAAATACTTGAGTAAAATATTACCACTATAACAATTATGACGTCAACATCGTGAGAAAACATAATTTAATCGAAGCGGACGTTTATTAATAAATCGCCTTTATGGTTTCTGAATGTTGATATTTATTATGTTTATCTTCATCTTTTTTACATTACTGTCTAACCCGACAACCTTGCCTTTGTTATTTTTGGGTGACTTATATGTTGTACTGTATCAGCATGGGCCGACACACAATAGTGCGGGTTGGCGGACTTTACATACCATAAAAATTCTTACAAATCGCAGTGGAATGCAGATTTCCTCACGATTTTTTCCTTCACCGTTACAGTACGTGATTGACTATCAATACACAATTGACATCGAAAAGTCAGAAGTATCCCCTGGGATCTGAATCCGCGACCGTCGTGAATATATTGGCAACCGCGTCTGGTCCGTTACCAACATCCCACCACGCTCTCGCCGTTTCGATGTCTGTGGATATAATACATAATAACTATGGGTCAACTCCAACTGCAGCCTTCAAGCCCCGAGGCCCTGTGCTAAATGGGTCACAACCTCAAAACAATCATAAAAAGCAATGACAAGAGGCAGGTCGACTGTCACGCCTCTTGTTAATTTCATATTTATGCATAATATCCGGCCGAATTCGACGTAGGAAAACACCGAAGGTCAGGCACTCCTCGCTAAACTATATTTTAAAGGTTATTAGGAGCTATAAAAGTATCACACAATTCAACTGTTTTTGAACCAGTTGCACAATTTGGTTTTTTCTGTCGGCATCGCTGTCGCAGAAAAAACCGAAGTAGTAATGTGAAGTCACAGCTGTGCTGTTGCGTTTCCTTCTATAAGTGAAATTGCCGGCGATCCTATTGTTGATGGAAAGATATTATAGCGTTTGTATGGCGAGCACCGTACACAATGTCGGAAATCCCGTGACACGGTTACAGAGAACCACACAAGTGCGTGATGGTTCTGGATTCTCCTGCTTAAACTAGACACTAGACGTTGGAATCAGGCTAGGATGATAATCTCGTCGAAGGATACTCCATTTGAACTGCACCCGAATTACCATCTGATGTGTTATAGTCACTTTATGTATAGATACGTTATTAAAACTAAATAATAATTCTAACATCAGCAGTATCATTTTATCGAGCATCGGGATCCTTAATGAAATTTAAAGACTTCGGAGCGTTTATTTAATATTTTTTATAAATGATAATAGCAAACAAAATAAATTATCCCGTAAAATAACTCGAGAACATTTTGGACAATGATTTTTATATTGTTTATATAGGTAATTAATACCATTTTGTGCGAGGCCCGGGAGTTGTGAATCCATACTCTCCTGATACCTTCGGCCATTCTTAGGCCTATCATATGATTATAAATATCTCAAGAATGTAAATGATCTTGTGAGTTGTGGTTAAGGACGCTAATGTCAGCCTCCTCTACGGAAACGAGTAAATACACCGTTGCAGATTGGGCTAACTGGTGGTAGGTCTCTCATATGTGAGAGGCCGCCTGGGTAGGTACCACCGCAATGTCTATTTCTCCCGCCAAACAGCAGTTTAAATGCGCTGTTGTGTGCCGGTTTGAAGGACATTGTAGCCAGAGTAACTACTAGACATATTGAGACTTAACATCTTATGTCTCAGGATAGCGAGCGCAGTGGAATTCCAAACATTGCCTTGTAATTCATGGTGTTGTTTGGTTTTGCTACTGTGCATGAGCGGTCGTATCGCTTACCATCAGGCGAATGGCATGCTCGTCTCGCCATTCATTGAAATAAAAAGAAAAAAAAATCTATGAACCACAGGTCATCGCTCTATGAAATTTATAGATGTTTAACGGTAACCCAGTTTATAGCGAATAAGACTCCATTCAGATGTGCCAGGATCAAGCAGAGGGCATTCACTCTGACTTTAAAGTTACGCGTAATCTTTTTTATTTGTAATGAGTAGTGTAGTTTGTAGTGAGCTGTAACAACTCATTGTGACACTGCAGCCAGCAATGTCTCGGAGTGACGAGGATAATGCAATGCTATGCAGCGCTTTATAAATATTTGTGAGTGGTATTTTTCCAGTTTGTACGTGGCGACTAACGCGACCTGTCGACAACTCAACTCAGCTATAACAGCGAAAGATTACATATGTATAGGACAGTGTGGTGAACTGACGCCTCCAAAAAAGAGTAATGCCCGAATACTCAAACGCCACTTAAATATTAAGTTGCACTTAACTAAGCAAGTCCCGGTTAGAGTTGCGGATGAATGCTCGCGCGAATCCCACGCCCCTCGTTCAAGAAAGATCGTGAAATACCACAGGGATGTAGTCGGTAGGGCGGTCTAATATATTAGACTATTAGTCTTTTATTTTGGAGCGGTGAGTCCAACATACCATCATGGATCCGTAAATGGATTTCCCCGTGAAATAAAAAAAAATGTCCCGCTTAGATGTACTGATTAAGTGGGACGTGCAACGTTAAGTGCAACTTAATATTTAAATGGCGTTTAGTATTTGGGCGTAAGACATATACATAAAGATTGATATATTTATACATACGCCAATTTTTTGAATCATTACTATAACAAGTAATGTATTACGTTTCTCACATAGAGCTCATTCGTTGTGTGTGGTATGTTGTCAAACGAGATTGTAATCGCTGGCTACCATCACACGTGATGTGACACGACCAGCCCTTGTGGCGCACTCGCGTTGCTCGGTCACGTTGTTACAGCATAAATATTGCCAATTATCGGGGGGCCCAGCCTAAATTAAATCTAAATTAGCAACTGGATATATTTAATTGCCCAAGTGACCAATAAACGAATTTCATTCATTTCATAATCGAATTTCATTTCATTTCATATAATACTAGAAAAAAAATTGAAAAATAATGTATCATGCACCCCAAGACTTTACATAATTGGACTTATGGCAACTACCGATTAGTAGATAATTGTTAGCGTTTAAAGATGGGCTTTTTTGGAGTGCTTCTACTTTCTACATTAGCCTTTCTCCTAGTTTCGGACACAAGCATTAGATCAGCAGCTCAGACGGACCGGCATTATTGTGCCGATTGGTGAAAGATAGTAGTGAACATTGTCTTTCAATATTCTCACTTACCATCATCTCATTACAATCACTTTGTCATGCCAGCATAAAAAATAGATCCTCGGGTTCCCAGGTGTACGGAAATAAATGATATTGTCCAGATGGAGCCATGCGTATATGAGATAACAGATTTCAAAGATCGTTTACTAATATCCTTGCGAATTTCATGGAAGAAGTTCCTACAAATACTATAATAAAGTGGCAAAACACAGCATTAAATATGAGTTTATATTTTCCGAGTGGAAATATTATCGGACACTTATTTAATATTTATATTGGAATATTCTTAAACAGCAAATAAAATTTTGAATGAATGAATGAATTGAAAATTGTATGCAGTAATCACAGACTAAGGAGTAAAGCAGTAATTTAGTACTTGGGTTAAATTATATTCTCAATACAGTGCCATCTGTGTTTTATGCAACAAACCAGAACAGAAAGTTATTCATATTCACCACTAGA
Organism: Deilephila porcellus; assembly: GCA_905220455.2. Taxonomy (NCBI): domain Eukaryota; kingdom Metazoa; phylum Arthropoda; class Insecta; order Lepidoptera; family Sphingidae; genus Deilephila; species Deilephila porcellus. The sequence goes on from LR999991.1 coordinate 12,372,089, forward strand.
TGGCACCACCATATGTTAGAATCGATAAATTATACGAAACCGTCAGTTATAAAGCTGTGCATGAGTACCTATATTTTTCAATAGCTTCCATTTGATATAAATTAAGCTTATTAACAAATGGCAATTATTCTTCCCGATTTTTTATACAATTCCTCAATATTAGTAAACAATAAGCGAACGTACTATACCGGGTATATCAAGACTGCGACCGAAAACGAAGCCAGGTGGTAGTTTCAGTGGTTACAGACACGATGAAAATAAAAATTTCACCAAAACAGCGACAAATATTTCTTAAGAATTTTTAAAAAATAGTCTTGTTTGGGTGGTAAATACTTAGTTTTTGCGAAAATAATAATTTGAACCCTTACGTACCATTGAGTGTTTAAAAATAAAGAGGTGTACATCATTATTTTAGGAAAACTATGTATTTAATATTTATCACCCAAATACGACGATAATAAATATTACAAAAAAAAATTGTCGATTTTTTCTTGCATTGTGTCTGAAGTCACTAATACTACCACCTGGCTTCGTTTTCGGTCGTAGTCTTGATATACCCGGTATAATTATTTAATTTGGTACGCCTGAACGAGGATTAATAGCAATATTAATATCAGCCATAACTTAGGTTCAATTTTTCAAAATATGTTAAAGCTCGATGATAGTTCCGATGTGAAAAATAAAACAGAAGAAACATAATAATGAGCTTAATGATTCAAGTAGAACTATCCCACTTCTTTCTTTACAAGGTCCTCACTTTTAAAATTTTACGCACTGATTATGATTACTTATGATGATACTTACTTTTAATGAATTTGCGCAACAATAAATATTTTATCCAAATTATGAAGATTACTCCTTCGATATAAGTATGGTGCTGTCCCGTCCTGTCTTGTTTCATCCCGCTATGGAAACTCTCAAGAAGAACATTTTTTCCAACATCCTCAATAAATATCATAGCATAATATTGGGACGGAAATAGGAAAGAGTTTTCGGATAAGTTTGTTTACGTCCCTCTGCAGGGGTTGGGCCTCCTCTACGATAGAGAGGGGTGATCTTACGGCTTCATCGATACCTAAACATCGATGCTAAATAGACTAATCAGGCCAAAGGTTTATCGACATACCTACCAACAATCCATATGCATATGTGATTTGAAAGCCGCAGTGGCTCAATTAGTCGAGTACCGCCGGTGAAATGAGAGGTCGCGGGTTAAATCCCAACAGCAAGCTAAATGCTTATGGGGCCAATAAATATTTGTATCCTGTCTGGATGTTGTGAGATTAAAAAGTCTCGTAATTTCTAATATGCTCGATACAAGTCTTGTTTACAAGGCTCAGTGGCTCAGGACTATGCGTATCTGTTGGATACAATGTCCTTCAAACCCGAACACAACAGTGCATTTACACTGCTATTTGGCGGGAGAAATAGTCAATGCGGTGGTACCTACCCAGGCGGCCCATCACATAATATGAGAGACCTACCACCAGTATTAATAATTAGTTTCCGCCTTCAACACCGTAAAAGAAGCGTTAATAATCTTTGACATACTGCTCTATTGATGAACGAGTGCAGGCCTAGCTGGTGGTAAAGAAGGGCGAGGCAGCGGTGGGCAACATTATGCAACGCTTGCCGGCGAGCGGTCAGTCTGCGCGCAGACATGTCGCCGCGAGCGCTGCTCCTCGCGCTGAGCGCCGTCGCCGCCGCCGCGACCCGCGCCACAGCCACGCCACGCACACAACCCTACCACATCACCGGTACGAACCAACAAAATATCCTGTTTGAAGGAAGCCTGTTAATCTCCACTCCAAAATATCGTAAATTCCTTGTGTTCTTACGGTCCTTAAAACCCATTTACCCAAAGTTTCTTGCCTGTATACCAAATTCTAACTATAATTAATGTTCATGTAAACCAGGTGTATTTCTCCTTACCCTTATTAAAATTGTAGTGCCGATGCAAGAATGTTGCATGCATTTTTGTAACTTGAATGGATGCAATAGGCAAGAAACTTGAGGTAAAAGGGCCTTTAATCCCTGAATTATATCGCACCTTTCAATACTGTATTAGCTAAAAATTATCAGTCAAGTAAATGTCCCATGTTGGATAATTAGCACTGGTTATGTAACAATTTTAAGTTTGTGCGATATCTCCTAATTCCCTTCATCGCAATGGGCCCTTAGAGCTTAGACATATGATATGTCGTCTTAGGACAACGTTTGAGCCTTTCTAATCCTAACCGATAGGTAAAATAAGTTAATATGTGTGTTTTATACAACAATGTGCTTGTGTGTTTGTGCTGCGTACAATGGTAATGTAACAGTTTCAAAATTAACGGCCGCCGCAATATTTTTTTTTTTAAATACGCGCGGATTTTAAAATTGTGTATGTATTTCGTTTAGTTTTGGTTAAATTTTAACATTTTTGGCTATACCACGTATGAAAGATAAATTACGCCAGTTTTAATCAATTCTCATTGTGGTTATGGTAATCCGTTAACTTTAACCTAATTTTCTCCGTAACAAAAATAAAAGATTGGCTACGTACGTAACAGCGTAAAACCAAAGTTTAATTACAATCGGTGCGTCTGGTATTCGAAATAATTAAATAAACAACGATATAAAGTCCACCGGAGAAAACACGATGCAGTTATGAAAGTCATTTGAACAACGTAAAGTTTTAAGATCCTGCGATAAATATGTGTTATGTAACATCAGGAAAACAATTTATGCAAGAATACGAAATCAGAAAGGAGTTTCTAAATAATAACTTAATACTACAATATATCGGGATTTTGACGATACAACATAAATACATAAAGTTCTGAGGCCAAATTAATTCTCTTTCGAATTCTTGTTTAAAAACGAGATAATTTTTAGTATCACAAACATCCACCACTAAATAAATATTTATGGATTGCACAAATATTTGTTAATCTAGCAAATATACCTCCAGTATTTGTATCGGGTCTGGCTGTTTGTGAGACCAAAAAGTCTCTCGTAGTTCCTGATACCCACGACACTAGACTCGATCTTAGTGTGGGGTCAGGACTATGCATGTGATTGTTGGGTGTATTTATTTTAAAAAACAATCTGGGTAGATCGAACCTGCAGCCTTTCGTTTCCGAGTTGCTTACCAACTGCGCCACGGAACACTGACGGTACATTAAATCCTTTGTGCTCCTTAAGGCCTCTGTTATAATTTTTCATTTATATTCCGCGTTTATGTGAAGTTGAGTTTAAATGTTTCCGTTTTATTGATTAGCCTAACTCATTGTATTCGTACCGCTCGAATACATAAATCCGGTTAACTGATTCATGTCCAGGACTCGCCAGTGAACCTGATGTTGTCACCCCTGACCCTTGGAAAACAATGTGTGGAAAACCCACACCACTAATCATATTACTGCACTTGATTCATTTTATTTTCTCGTGTTAGCTCCAATTACGAGTATTATTTATTACATGTTTCCAAACATAAAACAAGACCCTTAGTAATTACTACCTTTACGAGATAACAAAAATCAAAGTCTTATTAAATAACTAGCGGCCCAGCCCGGCTTGGCCCGGGTTTCTTTTTGAGTTAAGTCCATATCAGAAACATAATATTATTTTGGGTACTAACTGGTTTATATTTCAACGTGACTTTCGTCCTCTATATTGCTTTTCTTATCCCGCCCCTTTACAGCTGTTTGAGCGCGAAAAAGTAACAAACACACAAACTGTCGCCTTTATAATATTAGTAGGAAGGATATCATATCCAGCGTCTGAATTAGTCGCTACCTATTACAAAATGTTTTCCTGTTTGACTTCAAGATACCGACCACGAAGACCGGTTCTTTCGTGCCTATAGGTAATCCGCCAAAATACTGCTAGGTTAATTAAAAAAATAAAAGATTTTGTAAGGTATATCAAGAATGCGACCGAAAACGAAGCGAGGTGGTATTATTAGTGGTTACAAACATAATGCAATTAAACATTTAGCCAAAAAAGTGACAGATTTTTTTAATTCGAGTATCATCGTGTGTGCGTGCTAAATACCTAGTTATTGCGAAAAAAGAAATTTAAACCCTTATATACCATTGGGACTTTAAATTAAAACTAAAAAGGTGTACATCATTATTTTAGGAAAACCATGTATTTATCACCCAAATACCACGATAAGTAAAAAACCCAAAAAATGACGTTTTTTTTGGCGAAATTTTTAGTTGCATTGTGTCTGAAGTCACTAATACTACCACCAGGCTTCGTTTTTGGTCGCAGTCTTGATATACCCTGTATATGTGGATTGTACAACAGTTACTATCAGGCGCATCGCAGTCACGTGGTTGCGGCAAAATAAAAATAAGTAGTTAATTTTAACAAGATACGTGGAATAATGTGCCCATTTGATGCTTAAAAAATGTAGACATCCCGGGAACGAAACATTACTTCCGAAAAAACGACGCTCTGGCTACAAATTGCACAAAAAAACAATTTAAAAATATGGTGCTGTTTATGTTGTGATGAGTGATTTTCGTACATTTCCGAGTAAAAGTGTGTGCCCGCGGTCCGCGCCGGGTTATGCAAGCGGCCCCGTTTCACTGCCCCACGTGGTCGCTGCTCTCAGGCGCCTACTTACTTCCACGCTTCCACGCCTTATATTTGCAATATTTATACTGCATCGAGATGCGTTTTGTTATTGCATGATAATTTGTTTGTATTTATATTTGGAACTTCGTGTTTTTAAGATTATGTCATAACTCGGATATTATTTTTTTATTGACCAAAACTTCTTACCCTGACCCTGATGTTTCTTTTGCTTTCTTTCTTTGATTTTATTACGATCCCATTAACGATCGTAAGACGACATGAAAACCATGCTAGTCCTAGTATAAGACTAAGTGAAGCGGTCTCTTGCGAAACACTAATCAGTGCCTGTCCCTTACAACAAAAGATGAAGTTTCAAATCAGAGACTACTTATACTTCCCCCAAGGATTTCCACATATCTTTCTTCAACCTTTACAACCGTAAAAAAGATTTTTCCCTCTACAACGTTTTTAAATCCGCGGCAGGGGAGAGGATCTCCCTATTTCTTCATGAACCCTCAATTTTACAAAAATGTTATATATTAGAGTGACAGTACGATATCACGCAGACAAGTTCAATGTAACCGTGATTCATGAGCATTAGTTATGCGCGATAATGCGACGGCATACAGAATCGACGAGCTAACGACACCTGCCGACAGCTACTTCAATGTATTCGCACCGCCGACCACTGACCTACCGCAACGCATCTAGCATTACTCAACATGTAACAAACATTAACTATAGCCAAAGCGAGAATTCGTGTCCTTAGTTCGAAGAAACTAGTGTATACGGGGTAAAGATGGAGATACACCGAAAACAGAGCAAACTCCTTGTTTAAAGGCAATAGTTTCGTCTCAGTTTCGACTGCCTCGGTGGCGCATTTACACTACGTTACGATTAAAACGCTGATGTCTTGGGTTTGAATCCAGTGCTGGGCAATGTGGTGTTGATTTTTCTACTCAGAGTCAGGAAGTTGGCGATATGGCGATAGGCTCGCCCCCTATCACTTCATGGGACGAAACAAACAAGACGAAACGTGGGTGTCCTGGTAGCAACTCTACCTATCCCTTTTAGGAAAAAGGCGTGAATTTATGTATGTATGTGTGTAGTCGCGTCCCAGTTTGGTCCACATTGACTTAGAACTGTGAAATTTCAAAGTAAAAAGTAATATATATAAGTAATAAATGTAAGTCGTCCTGCAGCTCGTTTTAAAACTACAATACAAAAGGGTTGGCTCCGTCGCCGTGGTCTCACTGGAAACCGACGTAGAGGAATCGCTTAGCTCCTACGTTTCTTTCACTGAGTCATTACACCGGACACCTGAACACTGGTGGTAAGATATGAGTATCCTCTCGCAACCACCCCAGTCCCTACAGGATGGCGGATCCCCCGTCATAGTGATCCAAGAAAGAGTACCGCGTTTCATTATTACCTTGAGGTATGTTTATCCAGTTATGACCAGGCCGGCATAATTGCATGTATATTGTACATAGATACTGTAAAACTATGGGCAGTTATCACCAGATAAATAAATACTAAAAACACCCAGCAGTCATATACATAGTCCTGACCCTACACTAAGATCGAGTCTTGTATCGTGGGTATTATAAATTACAAGAGACTTTTCGGTCTCACAAACACCCAGACCAGAAACAAATACCTGTAGATCACACAAATAATTGCTGGGTACGGGGATCGAACCCGCGGCTTCTCGGCGTCTAACCAACTGCGCCACGAAGGTTGTCATGATGTAAGATGTTCAGTACGGTCACGGTGTCGTGTCATTTGAAAAACTAGTAAATAAATTCAAAATTTTAAATTACCCAAAAGGCTAATTATAATCTAATTGTTGAATATACATATTTGCAAACATTATATTTTTTTGATAATTTAACCTCTAGCACTGGGTAAGACTGAGAAATACTCAATACAACAATAGGTAATTAGTGAAGTAGATTGAGCGCAAGTTTACGTCATCAGCGACCGGCGCGGCGCGGCGGAGTCCGCACCACGCTCCAATACGGCACAAACGCATATCATTGGCACTAACTGCTGTCTGTATTTGCATCACGCCGCGCAAACAACGCACAAAGGTTACTATCACGAAAGGTGAACGACCCCAACACATACATATCAACTTGTTTTTAACGAATTTCCACCATTCAAATTACTTTATGATAAAAAAACTTAATAACTAATGATACTGCAAATACCATAGAGATCGTAGAATGTGATTTTCCTCAGGATATTTTTTTGCACCACTAAACAACAAAGGAATTGACGGAATAAAAAACACACGTATAATTCCACAAAGTCAAAGGTGTACCTTTAGATTCAAACCCGTTACCATCTCAACCACAGAAATTTATCTAGATATATTTCTATGGTCTCAACTCTGCAAATAGCGTCCGCATCGCTACCTACAAACCAGAACGATCTTACGTCATTAACATTATAATGAGCTTGCAGTTCTAGTAATTCTTTCGGCGATCATGATTAAATTCCTTCAAGTATTGCTTGTAGTAGTTATTAAGCTATGTGTTTGTGTGTAACTGGTCTGGGACAAACAGGACGCAGTGGCCAGTGGTAGCCTCGTCACAGTATGTCGCCAGCGCTTCTAACTGGTACAGTTCAGTTGGGAAAGCGCCTTGCACCGCGCACACCACGCTCGCACGAACACACACCAGCTTATCCAGGCTTACTTCGATTTACTTACAAACGATTTATATTTGTAATTTAATTGCAGGAACACTAGAGTTTCAAAGATTGAAACCCATTTTTCTTGTTTGATAAATAAATAAATTAACGTTGTTTTTATTAATAGACAGATGCTTTTCTGCAATGTTTACGTCATTGACCGTAGCTTTGCCAAATTCCAATAGTTAAGTTATTTTCCAATGACATTTCGATTGTTACATAAGTAATGTTACTCTTTAAAATTACTTATGTAATAATCAAAGTGTTATTGACTCCGTGGGAATTTGGGAATTATTTTTATTTATTGATTTTGTTGTTTTCTATATTATATACAATAAACACAACAATATAATATAGAAATAATAAAAAAACCAAGTACAAATGGCGGTTGTATCGCAGTAAGGCCATCTCTACCAGACAACCATAATAGATTTATAATACTACAACAAATAAATAATACTATTTATGCATATAAATACACAAATAATACATAAGTAACATATTACATACATAAATGCATTTAATGTTAAATAATTATACATATATAAATATATTACCAATAAATTGGGTTAGAGGAAATACATACATACATAAACTCACGCCTTTATCCACGAAGGGGTAGGCAGAGGCGCCACCAGGACACCCACATTTTGCCTTGTATGTTCCGTCCCACGATTTGATAGGGGGCGAGCCTATCGCCATATCGGGCACAAATTCCAGACTCCGGGCTGATAATGAATAGAAAAATCCAATATCACTTTGCCCGACCCGGGACTCGAACCCGACCCCCTAGTTAGCTTTGTAACCGTACCTTAATACTACTAGCCACTGAGGCAGCTTTACCAGCTTCAGCTTCAAATAATGTAAAGAAGAGATAGCCTGTGAGTATTTCGACGTAGTCGTTTAGGCAACCACTTGAGCTTAGCGTGAAACTCAGAAACATTATCAGAATATTGTTGGATACAAAATAGCAACACATTATATAAAACTATACAATAAATATTTATGGTGTTTGGGCTGCTCTATGCTGAGTATCAAGCAGTGCAGCAGCACCATTTTGGTTTGTTAACATCGGAGGGCCGTTTAACGCGCCAGAGACATCACAGGCTTAGTTTTTCGTTTTTTGCAAGCGTTTGAATGCCTGCAATTCATTCAGGTCATCTTAACAATCTTCCCCCAGTATTATAGGTGCTATAATCATCACTGAGGTGTTTGGAAAAATCAAAATAACAGTAGTCTACTCTCTTAAGTATCATCAGTCTATAATCGCACGCTGATTGCTGAGGAGAGTACCATTCTACGACCGAGTAAAAATAGTCGACTTTGTTTCAAGTATGACCAAGCGTAGTGATGCTTGGTCTGGGTTGGCTTAATAAATTTAAACTACTGAATAACTATAAGTGCCTACATGAAGAAGTGTATCCTTCGACAGATGAGCAGTACTACGAGATGCCGCCGCTGTTCCACCTGGACGAGTACGAGCGGTGCCTGGCCACGCGCGGCGTGTACTGCCTCGGCAGCTTCGAGCTGGTGCCCAGCAGGCCGCACCGCCTCTTCAGGCTCATGCAGGTGACCTGTCCAGCTTCTTGATACACTAGCTTTTATATCCACACTCATGATTTGGGACTGCTCCAAAATACTATACGAATTCTTATAAAGAAATCTATGGCATGCAGGCGTCTTCATTATTTTGCCTTCACTGTTATACGGCCTTATTCATAGACAGATTTAAAACAAATTTTAGCTATCGAATGTTTTGTCTTCTTCACTCAAGCTGAATTCTAAAGTCATTCGAAAAGGACAAAACATTCGATAACAAAAATTGGTTTTAATTCTGTCTATGAATAAGGCCGATAGTGTTTGGTAATTGATTAAAAATACACATAAGTGTCCGAATCGACAGAGGTGTGTTCTTTGCCATTGGTATTACAAATTAAAAATACAGTTATAATATCTAGAGTTTAGGTAAACTTGCATATACCGAGACCTAAGGCTGGCGTGCATTTAGCAGGCTGTAACTCGGAGCGCGGTGAAAGGAGGCTTGCATCACCGAGCCCTCGGAGGGAACAGGTCAACGACCGCGCTGGTCACCACAAATCATAGACCAACATCCTCCCCCCTTGGCCCTCAGCCCCTCTGAGTGCAGGCATAACAGCCACTTAAATAGAAAAAGTGTCCTTTGTCTCTTAAAGATAACGGTAACATAGGGAAGCCCGAGCATCTGTGATCAATGACTGATTTACAACAAATACCTTTTAACCAGATTTTGACACTTACAATTCATTTTGTAATTTGAAATCCCTATGTTGATATAAAATATAAATATAATTATGAATTAATTACGTTATAATTATTTAGCAACTGTCAAAAGTTCAAAGACAAAACGTTGTTATGGATTTGATTTTATTCATCATCATCATCATCAGCCCGTTGCAGTCCACTGCTGGACATAGGCTTCTCCCAAGGTACGCCACAGAGCCCGGTCTGCTGCTTTACGCATCCAGTCGCTGCCGGCCCTCTTGTGCAAATCGTCCCGCAATCTGGCCAGAGGACGTCCCACGTTAATTTTTTTGATTGATATTATTTCTCACCGATCGACGCAATTGTGCTACCTAACCACCTAGCGTGGATAAACCCGGGCTGATCCTGGAAAGGGACACGCTTGCCTAGATCAACATAGGCTTCACGCCTGCGTAAGGTGGTAATTACACAGGTAGATGCAATCATCCTGCCACCTGCAAAGAATTGATGTAGATACTGTAGTCGCACCGGGGCGTTAAGAAGCAATTGAACAGAAAGACCTTGGTCTGTCAGTACTCTTTGCGGACATCACTGTACCACCAGGTGCAATGCTGTTAGTTTGCCAATTTATAATAAAAAAGCAAGTGTCTGGTGTATGTGCAGGAGTACTCGTCCAACTGGGTGGACAACTTCAACCACACGCGCGTGCACCGCGGGCTGTGCCTGTCGCGCCGCTGCGCACACTACGCGCCGCGGCAGCGCCTGCTCCCGCAAGAGCCACAAGAACGGCAGGCTGTCTTCTCCGACTGGTTAGTAACAAATATTACGACTCAATAAGCTATGTGGATACTTCAATATCAATAATTTCATTGTTTTATTACTTTCGTACTAGTTACTAGTTAGTCATCGCAGAAGGAGTCCCAATAGCGTAATCTTACACGCCTGAGTGTAAAATCTAGGTTTACTTTAATGGAAAATTATCGATTCTGCGCGAAATCACTTTAGCAGTTTCCAACAGTTCACTGTGGAAGCCTGAATTTAGCATCCTACTTCTCTCTGCAATTCAAACCCATGCAATAAAGAATCAAAACTAGACCTGCGTGGATTTCCCATATCTACCACTTAGCGGGTGATATATAACACAACGTTCTCAACCCTAACACCACACCTGCCCATTAGGTTCGAGACTTGCGTAAATGAGACGATGATGGCGACGTACGAGCTGCCGTCGCGGCTGTACAAACTGGACTACTGCCACGTGGGCTCGGAGGCCAGCGAAGAACGTCGCCTGTCCGCCAACGAACGCGCCTTCGCGTGGTTCGTGGCCGTCATGCTGGCGCTCTGTGCCCTTTCCACCGTGCTGGACCTGGCACTGTCCGACCACGCCAAGAACGGTAAGTGTTGCAGCTTAGGAGAACAGCGTTAAACCAAGCCTTAACATAAATCTGCCGGTTTCAGCTAGTTATTAGAACGAAGTTTCCTTATTGGTCTAGTAGCAACGTGCGTGGAAGACAGCTGAAAACACCATTCTATCAGTTTCCCGATCTTATGTATTATTTATTCTTTCAACCAATTATAATCGCTTGAGATGTTTTTTTCGTGTCAAGTACCCATTCGGTGGTCAAGTCGTTACAAGCTAAATACATGAAATCATGTTGGGTGAACCCCATAGAAGTGTGGGTTAGTGCACAGGAACCAAAATCGGGTACTTAAATACCTAGTTCGATTATAATCAGTGTCCACTGCATCTCAGATAGCAAAACACGGCGTGTAGAGTGTAGGTCTAAGCTAAATGTTAGATAACCGAGTCGCTCGGCTGCCCGGAGGCGCGGCCGCGACTCGCCGGACGCCTTGCGCAACGTTATATTCCATACTGTCTGGCGTCTGCCATCAACATCACGCCTAACCTCTCAGATCATTAGCTGTTTTGATCTTCTCGCAGTTCCTCAAGACTTTCATTATTATACTTTTCTGCAAATATCAACATTACTCAATACTGTGGTGCAGTGGTTATTACATAAGCCACGCTAGAGACGCGAATTTAATCCTAAAATATTACGCAATGTTCCATTGATTCTTTAGTTCCTTATTAGTAGTGTGCCTATTTACAATCAGTCAAATATTTCTACAAAATAACACCAACGAGTATGAAATTTGTTTACTGATTGCACTGTAAAAACACTGGATTATGTAACTTCATCAGATATCGTTTATATGAAAGTGTAATAAATTAATTTGCCTCTTTTAGTAATACACATAGATAAAGCGAGTAAAATAAGTAAACTTGTCACTGGCTCTTCAACTTTGAATAAAGACATGCGCTCAATTCGCACATTCTTCTTGAATGTGATTTTTTATTCTCACCTCGGATAAAACGTAAAATAACGAGAAATAACGTACAATATAAAGAATAAGAAGTTTATTCCATAAATATACGACCAAATTAAAATCAGACATTTTGCTTCGTTATTTATTTAAATAAGAAGCTAATTAAACAAATGAAGATCGATCTATTGATAAATATCAATAGAAAAACCATATGACCGTGTTCACAACAAGACTATCAAGGTACACAAGTGATTACTGCGAAATATTAGTGTTTACACAATTAAGAGCGTAGAGTACAGTCAGACAATTCAATTATTTCTGTTACACTTGTAAATTACAAAAATTGAAACCGATGTGGAATGATCACTATTCTTCTAGCTTGAGCAACATCATTTTGACAGCCTCCGTGGCGCAGTTGGTTGGACGCCGACTGTGAAACGCGAGGCCGCGGGTTCGGTCCCCGCACCGAGAACAATGTTTGTGAGGCCACAAATATTTGTCTCGGGTCTGGGTGTTTGTGAGACCGAAAAGTCTCTCGTAGTTTCTGATACCTACTACACAAGACTTAATTGATCTTAATGTGGTGTCAGGGCTATGTATGTCACTGTTGGGTGCATTATTATTATTATTATCAACACGTCAATTATTTACCTACTACTATAAATTAAACAATAATAAAAAATAGAATCCATAATAATACCAGCCGTAGTCCGCATATAGTACCCACACATCCGCTATACAGTGCCGTGACTATCTTTTTTTTTGTTCGCGTGGAAAAGCTATTAAGCTCCCCTTTCGGTACCCCGGGGGAGGTCGAAAGGGGTATGTCAGTGTCACTGGCCTTCCAGCTCGACACAATGCGGATGTTCAATACGTCAGCATACTGACTAAAAACCCCTCGATTACCGTCACACGCATTGTGGGCGGCGCCGGACATCCCAGGGCGAAGAGCGCCCCGATTTACGTCCATCGCTGGTTCTTCCAGTATAGGAGGCGCGGATGACACCTACTTACACCTATTTTTGGACGCCCGTTTAAGGTGCTGTGGGAGAGAGACAGAGAGTACAGAGACGAGGTTCTATCGTGAAACATTGTTCGTTACGTCAACAGTCGGATTCGAAAAAATTGCGTGTGGGTCACAATTCACATAAACATTGCGTGTATCGAACCCGTGGCCTCTCGTTATTCAGGCGGTTTCTTAACCAACTACGCCATGGAGGTTGTCGAAAGAACATAGATAAATAAGATTGTCAATTAGACAATAAAACACTTAATCTAGCTTACACCTTCCTTACATCCATCGTCCATCCATCCATCAGCCAAAGGAAGTCCACTGCTGGACATAGGCCTTCCCCAATGATTTCCACAGTGACCTGTTGGAGGCAGCCTGCATCCAGCGACGTACCGCGACCTTTACTAGGTCGTCTGACCACTTTCCGGGTGGACGTCCTACGCTGCGCTTTCCTCTACGTGACCTCCATTCGAGAACTTTTTGGCCCCATCGGCCATCAGTTCTCCGCGCTATGTGCTCCGCCCATTGCCACTTCATCTTACTAATCCACTGGGCTATGTCGGTTGCTTTAGTTCTCCTACGGATCTCCTCATTCCTGATTCGTTCTCGTAGGAAACTCCAAGCATAGCCCTCTCCATAGCTCTCCTTCCTTACAGTTTATATACAATTTTATTTGAGTCCAGTAAATGCCACCACAGCCAGCCAACATACAGCCAAAATGAAATCGTGCGCTACTGTAGCGATCAGTAAAAATTATTTACCAACCTAATATAAACAAATGAAATCGATTGTCAATGCTAGAGCCACTTAATCTGGATCAGCAGACGTATTGTTCCCAAAAGTAAATGAAGCCAGTAACAAGAGTTCAACATATTGTATTATTCCGGACTACAACGGTTAGTAGACCGGTACAGTTTGAATGAAACCGCGTGGCTCCCCACTTTCCGTGTTTTTGTGACCCAGTGACCCGGCGCGCCGCGAGCAGCGGCATGCGCTGTTGTGCGTCTTATGCAACGCTCATTACGGTACAATCGACCAACAAATTGTAAGAGCCTCTGAGAATGTGCAAACAAATATTAATAAATATAGACAAATATTAATTAATTGACAGCCTCCGTGGCGCAGTTGGTTAGACGCCGCCTGTGAAACGAGAGGGCGCGGGTTCGATCCCCGCACCGAAACAAATATTTGTGTGATCCACAGGTATTTGTTTCGGGTCTGGGTGTTTGTGAGACCGAAAAAGTCTCTCGTAGTTACTGATACCCACGACACAAGATTCGATCTTAGTGTGGGGTCAGGACTATGTATGTGACTGTTGGGTTTGTATTTATTTATTTATTTATATATTTTATAAGATGTACGGTCGAGAACGCTAAAGGCCGCGCCGGGCGAAATGGCGTTGATCGAGTAATGAGTAGGAAGTAGGAACGCGGACGCCGGACCCTAGCACCTTAAAGAACAATGCTAGGATGAATTAATCAGAAAGTACGATGAGGCTAATCATAATATTAGTAGTAATTAATAACTATCTACTGTTATTGTCTTTCGCAAAGTGGCATTAATCAAGAAGCCCACTAATTCCGGCACCATATCATTGAACTGTTACAGCACGGCTGCATTAATATTCAGACATTTGTGTATCAGTAGGATGCCTCTTGTATAATATTATTATGGTTTACTCATGTTTACGATACAATAAAGATTTTGAAACTGGAGGTAGGATATCTCATATCTGTAACCGCCTAGATAATCAGCACCACACACAATAATTAAAAAACTTTAATACTAAACCAAATGTGTCGTGTTTCGATTGCAGTGTATGTTCCGTTTAGATCAGGCATATTGTGTCGATGGGCGTGAGTTACTCTGGAATCACCAGATTATTTTTTATTCCTGTAAGAACCTTGATTTGCCAATATTCAAACTATTATAAGTATACTAAGTAACTTGTATAGGTATCTTTGTATGTATTTAGGTAGTTTCTTTGTCATAGTCTTCACTATTTACATCGTTAAGTATATGTAATTGAAAGGAGGTTCTGCTTTTATGATTGTTCGTGTCATTACCGGGGTATTTTCTTGATGGATAAGAATCTACACCACACTATGCAACAGTCTAGTAAATTGGATCTTATATCATATTACATAAGCATATCATCAATATTGTTTGTTAGTATACTCGTAAAATATTGAGTTAAATACTAATGCGCGAGTGATCCAGATTCACAACATGATTGAAAGCGAAAAGATCATTGAATAATCTCTCAATTTTTTGTGATTTAAAATTGGCGATACCTAATTGATTATCATTATTTTGATTAAAACAATTTTAGTGGCTAACACATTTCCTAGTCGTGATTTTAATTTAGGAGTCAATTTCAATCATCAATTTTTCGTATATTAAAAGTCCCCGAAAAGAGATATTATACAATATATTGCTATATATGCCATCCATAACCATGGAATCACCTTTGATATTCAAAATAGTCCAATGACTAGGGCATGGATCACTTCCGTCCCATAATAAATCTGCGGACGTTTTTGAATATTATTGTCAATATTTAGTCCACGTAGATATTGACCGTGGCCATTAGAGCTATTGCTGAACTCTGTTTGAACGTAATTAACAAATATTATATCCTCGTAACGTGCTTCAATCGTCTGCAAATATTATCCTATTGACATCACGATTCCGATTATTGCGTTCATTTCAGGATATTGAGGCTGTATTTAGATATATCATATAAATATTTATTTGGCCTCGTTCGATAACCTCTTAGGGGATTTCCTTAATCCTTTATGTCCATCATCCGGCATAATTGTCGTAGTAAAGCACTGTCCCATTTTTGGGAGGATTCTGAACTATGTTGGTACTATGTCTAACACAATCTATCTTGGACTGTGATGAAAAAAAGTCATTTACTCTAGTTTACGTTTTAACTACCCGCGGCTATAATCTTCAGGAAATTTCATAAGGCCGTTCAGACATGTCTACATTTATAATACAGGAATCGGGATTCATGGCGAGATTAATTTGCGGTTGTCGTAAATTACCTTATTTGTCATTGCTCTCGCGGCGGCAAAATTTAATCCGTAGATTTAATTCGGTGAATGTTGCAAAACTCGACGTTGCAACACTCGCAGCGTTAGGCACACCACAGTGCGCATGCGTATTATACACCACACCGCCATTACTCTACTTTGCGGATAATTAAACAATTTGGCGATAATTACCTACCATCATTACTTTCTTGATTACATCTTGCATCCTAGCAGTTAAGCCTCGCACCGCGGAATGACTATTAGTTAATGTCTGTCACAAGTTCCTGGTACGAGTAGTAATACAAATATGTGGATAGGATTGTCCTTTACCTCCAGCAGGAATTTACATATTTTAACGTGTTAAGTCAAATTGGCCGAAATTAATAAGCAGCCATAATCACAATGTATTATGTATACCTATATATACATATTTTAATTGGCTTACTTTCGGGATCGATACCTAGATAGGGATTAGGATCGGTAATAATTTCGGTCTTAATGCTCTAAGCGCCAAAATTCCTGGCCTCTTAGCGCTAACATTTTTTTTCGAAATAAAGACAATGGGTGCTCATCCAACTTATAATCCACATACATCGTAAATATATACCGACAGTGCCACTTTTCGTCTTAGGTATACAATATTCATAATTAGGTAGCTTTCTAAATAGCGATTGTTTCGCCAGGAGCTCGGTGGTCGGTGTCGTGGTCGCTGCGCGGCAGCTGGCGCGCGCTGACGTCGCCGCCGCCCGCCGCCGCCGACACCGACCTCAGCTGCTTCGACGGCGCGCGCGTCGTGTGCATGATGTGCATCATTATCGAGCACGTGTGCTGGATCACCGTGCACGCCTACCTCGCCGACACCAGGCGGTTCGAACAGGTTACAAGACAACTCTATAGATCATTTACAACGGCTAAGTTTAGCCCGGTCTCGTACGAACAAATCAATGGATTGATTCAATTCACCTTTAAAGTGGTAGCCCAGTTCCATCTAACAATATCCATGTCTCGAGGTGTCAAGCACAGTGCAACACTACGCAATGCTTAGAAAAAATTAAGTTCTAATTAGTTTATTTCTTTTTTAAGAGCTAGCAAAGGATTTGCTAGCCTCCACATTCTGGCTACTTAAAAACAGTTAAGTCGTTAAATGCACCGTGTGAAGTTAAAACGACGAGTTTTAATTTAAAGTGTTGTTGCAGACTCGACGAGCTCTGGACGCGATACTGCTGGCCAACAGCACGCTGGTGGTGCAGATCTTCTTCCTGATGTCATCGTTCCTGCTGGCACACAAGCTGCTGGAGCAGCGGAGGCAGGGCCGTCGCCTGCCGGCCCTGTCCACCTTCGCAGATACCATGATCAACAGGATCGTTAGGTTTGTTAAACATGACTTATCATGACATAACACAGTTCACAAGTCTAAATAAAATTAATACTTTTCAAATCTATGCAGCCCCTTGTGAATAAAGCTATGAAACGACTTATTCCATTAAGGAGTAAAATTGAAATATCTGCAGTCTTGTTAACAGAACTAATAGTCAACCAATAGCGACTGATTAAATCATTTTTAAATTCGTGTCTGTTTGTATTAGCCCACATATGTACGTCCCATTACCGGGCACGGACCTCCTCCACAATCGCGAGTACAATTGATTTTTAAATCCTAAAATTAATATTGATGTTGATGATATATATGTATAATAGTGACGTATTAATTATGGTGTTGGCCTAGGGCGGGGCTTTTTTTTAGTTATGACATCGAATGATGTTTCTCGTTACCTTTAATTCCGATAAATCTTTTTTTTCGAATGATACATTTAAAAGAACACTACCTTTCTCCTTAAACAGATATTAGTGCTATTTCCTCCGTCTGAATCAATTGGTACCTAATATATTATAGTATAAGTATTTATATATGTATTTGTATATTTATTTATATTTTTATATATGTATTTATGAGTCATATGTATATTATATTTGTGTATTTATATGTTAAACTAGTATTATTTAACTTTATATCTACACTGCCCTCTCTTTCTCCTTGTCTTAAATCCATCCTATGGTTGTCTGTAAGACATTGCCTAGAGCGATAAGACCGCCACTTGTACCTACTTTTATATTTTTTGTTATTTCTGTATATTGTGTTTCATTGTTGTGTACAATAAAGACTAAATAAAATAAATAATAAATAATACTTTGTACGTATTCCATATTATCTTAGACTCTAAATACTAAAACATTGTCCACCAAGACCGTTATCCACATAACATTCAAAATGATACTATGTAATGTGTAGAATAAGTCCGAGCTACTTCGTGGTGGTGTGGTACGCGACGAGCTGGTGGAGCCGGGGGGGCGGCGGGCCCATGTGGGCGCCGCTGGTGGACCGCGAGGCCGACGTGTGCCGCGCCAAGTGGTGGACGCACCTGCTCTACCTCAACAACGTGCTGTACGCTGACCAGAAGTGCCTCATACAGACGTGGTCAGTGGATATTCTCTACTATTATAGGTGGAGTTATTGCCGTGAGTTTTCGTTTAGCAACATTTTTATAGATTGAGTTCTCTTGCTTTTGGTGGTGATTACCGGCGCCCATAAACATGTACACACATGGATTGTAGATGCGTCACCAACATCTCACTATAGGTTGAAGAAAACTGAAAATGCGGGAGTAGATATGGTATGGTAGATATGGTGGTGGGCCTCCGGCATTCTCACTAAATAAACTAATTACGACAGAAAAACAGTGTATTGATATCTCATTTCTCAGATTTCCGTTACCACCACGTCTTCCATATTAACCAGATTGATCCTTTATTTATTCAAGTTATGTGTATGTCACACATAGTATCCAGACTAAATGTAGTATAATAACGTCAACATTGAGCATGCACCATGTAGTATGACGTGTATATGCGCAGGTACCTGGCGGCGGACATGCAGCTGTACGCGGGCGCGCTGCTGCTGACGCTGTTCCTGTGGCGCTGGCGGCGCGGCGCCCTGCTGACGCTGGCGGCGCTGCTCGTCGCCTCCATCGCCGCGCTCTTTGCGCTCGCCTACGCCTACAGACTCATGCCCAACTACGTCATGCACAGGCCTGAGTGAGTACATACATACATAAACTCACGCCTTTATCCCCGAAGGGGTAGGCAGAGGCGCCACCAGGACACCCACATTTCGCCTTGTATGTTCCGTCCCACGATGTGATAGGGGGCGAGCCTATCGCCATATCGGGCACAAATTCCTGACTCCGGGCTGATAATGAATAGAAAAATCCAATATCACTTTGCCCGACCCGGGACTCGAACCCGAGACTTCAGCTTTGTAACCGTACCGTAATACAACTACGCCACCGAGGCAGTCTATTATTATATAAGCAAGTCGCCCAAGTGAGCTACCTACTCCAAAAATAATGTTCCATATATCACAGAAATCCTATTTCCTCGTTTTGAAACCTAGGTAGGTTACTCTAAGAAAAGATGTTAAACGATGTTATTGTTTTTGCTTTGTATCAACTTTCATTGGTGAGCCAAGTGGACATAGAAATCCTATTTCCATGTTAATCGAGTTCTAGAGAACAATTTAGACGAAGTAACGTCTACCAAGCCGTGTCAGGCAAGTGATAGAGTAGAATTTCTCGTTTAAATGTTGGTTAAGCCCGAGCTTCGCTAGTAATTGATGATCTGCGTGGCGTGCAGGGCGGTGCGCACGAACTACAGCAACGAGCGCTCGTTCGACCTGCTGTACCAGTCGCCGCTGGGCAACGTGCCGGGCGTGCTGGCCGGCCTGCTGCTGGCGCACGCGCACCACGCGCTGCTCGACTGCCGCGTGCGCCTCGCCGACTACAAGGTAACCTACACGTACATCCAACACTCACATGCATGCTCCTGACCACTGACCCCACGCTCATATACAGGCGCGTTCCTCCATGATTCGAAACGAAGTCAGAATGTTCGAAGGTTTGACGTCTAAAGTAAGTTATGAGTTTTCCACTTCTAAAAAATCAATACTATTCTCTATGACACTTATAGTCTGGTTACGACGTACGATAGAAGATTCGAACATTTTGTGGAGTACCTATGGCACACTCGTACAGTTAGTTATAGGTACGTACGACGTTCCAACATACAAACTTCGTTTTGGATCATAGAGTAACCCCTCAGGCCTTGTGACGTACGTATCAGGAAGACGAGACACCTTTAGATCTCACAAACACACCCGAAATAAATATTTCTCCCGATACCATAGATATATACTACATACTACATCATCTATGCCCGATACAATCAATATCGCACTTCTAGGTTTTCAAAACACCCAATGTTCTGTAGCGGCACCTGAACGTCGCTGCTCGGTGAGAATTGTTTGTGAGCGGTTGATCCTGGTTTACAAGGGTTAGAGTGGTGGGTGAGTTCTGGATTGTCTGTAATGAACGCCTTTCATCATCATCGTATAGAGTTTCAGTGGTGGGTGAGTGCGAGATAGTCTTTAAACTCGGCGCTTCGTCGTCTAATGTTTTCGTCGTAAAATTGTTTCCTTCCTTAACTTAGTAAAGCACTAGTAAAGATGCAGACTAAAATTGCATAAGGTACTGAATAAAAAAATACAATGTGTGGTGGATCGAAAGATAAATCCGACTATCTTCAGTATAACTACACTACTTGAATTCGAACTCATTTTGTTGGTGTTCAAGATGATGTCGTATTTACTGTTGAAATATTTTCTAGACTTCATATTCCACGAGTAGATGATTATAGTTAAACTGAGGAAACAGTTCATACTGTCGACATTTGTATTACATGTCATGCTGCAAAGCTGCTTGTTAATGATTTGATTAATATACTGAGAAGTTGCATACTAAAATTATTTACAATCGTTTATGGTAATACGACGTTAGTTAACAAGCCTGAGCGGACTGTACGCACATCATAGCTAGTTATAACACCGCATAAACACCCTGATGACATTATTAACGGTTAACTACTTTAACAATACAATATTATGGTATGTTGCAGCACAGATGGATACTTATTAAGCCACAGTTGATATTTACGGAATAATACCTAATAGGAATAAAATACGAGATATAGGGATTATTATGCAATAAACTTGGTAGCGACATATTACCCATCAAATCAGAAATGAGGATGAGAATAAAACGCAAGGCACCCGAAAGGTACTCAATTATTGGCAACGTACCTACTGGCCAACGCTGCGTCAGACGTGACGTCCACACACAATTTGTATAGACAACATAATGAACGTTGCAAGAAGTAGCTGAATGCAGGCTGCTTACAACGGGTGACTGGGAAAACCCTTGAGGAAGGCGGATGTTCAGCAGTGAACTCCGGGGGCTGAGAATTATAATGGAAACTGTATTTTATTTGCACTGCGTTGACTTCCATGTGCATTGTAGTTTGTCGTGTTGTCGATTATAGTGAGATAGTGAGATGTGTGCGCAGGTGTTCCGCTGGGTGTCGGTGTGGTCGGTGCCGCTGGCGGTGTGGTGGGTGCCGCTGTCGCCGCTGCTGCTGGGCGCGGGCGAGCCGGCGCGCGGGCCGGCCGCGGCGCTGGCGGCGCTCGAGCGGCCCGTCTTCGCCGCCTTCATCTCCATCGCGCTGCTCGGCGCCATGCACGGCGTGCAGTGTAAGTGCCCAATATTGTACCATGTGCATTATTCATTTGTCAGCACCTACCTTGAATCTTTCAAAGTAAGCAGCACTACTCCTGATGTAAAGAACTTTCGAAGTTAAAAAGTTTGCATTCATTTAATAAGCACAATATGGCCCGAATTCAACGTTTTAGTGTGAACAATGTTAACTTTATAGAAAGCCCGCTAATAATGTGAGGTGCGAGTGACGAGGGTGTAGTGAGTATGAGTGTTGTTGGTGTCGCAGCTCCGTTCCGCGCGGTGCTGTCGTGGCGCGGCTGGGCGGTGCCGGCGCGGCTGTCGTTCGGCGCGCTGCTGCTGCACATGCCCATCAACAAGGCGCTCGTGGCCTCGCGCCTCACGCTCACGCAGCTCGACCGCCAGACCGCGGTACGTACACACTACATATAGCTTACTAACCTCACTTACAAACGTTACTGTATCGGTTTTTGCTATTGTTATCAAAAACTTAGCACTCAGTTACCCAACTTTCAGCGGACGCTTCAGTATAGACAGTTTTTATACTGGCACGACAGTCACTATATTGCGCCCGATAGCAAAATATGTAGTAGGTACAATGCAGATAGATTATTATCAACTGGTATCGATTATGTAAGCATTTGGGCCTCGCTACTTATTCCATACGATGTATGCATGTTGCAGATAGTGGAGTGGTTCGGCATCGCGTCGGTGTCGTACCTGGCGGCGCTGCCGCTGGCGCTGGCGGTGGAGCTGCCGGCGCAGCGCCTGTACCGCGCGCTGCGAGCCCGCGCCGCGCACCCCGCGCCCGCCGCGCACCCCGCGCACCCCGCGCACAAGACATAACCTCACCACGCCCACACACACAGCGGGTGCAACTATATGAGAGGAAATAAGCAATGCTGGTCATTGCCCATCTTCGCTAGTTCAACGCCTCAGGGTTGGTTATTGAAAAGTATTCCGTTGCACCCCTAGCGACTTGTCGGTATTGCCATTTGCCAGCTTGTGACTACTATACTCCCTGAACCATTGGTTTTTATGTTTATAGTAGTAGTGGAATAAAAATACATCTACGTGTTTGCTCCGACAGGATTTAGAATACCTATACAGTATATTTAAACGGCAGTTAAGTAGTAACTGTGCATATTAATCATAAATGGTTTACTGTAATTACTTAGATATAATAATTGGGATCTCGACGGCGAAAGGTTTTAAGTATAGGTAGGTACTGTAACTTGTAAGTCGCCTAGAACATCACATATCGACTTAAAAGTGTATTAATTGCGTGCTACAATTATAAATTAAGAATAGCAAGCAGCCGCATACATTATGTATCATTCAACCAAAGGATCGGACACCGACGCAATATTTAGCGGCATTCGAGACTCGAATGCTGTCACAAAGTAATTAAGTTTTCTGCGAACGTGATACATTTAGCACAGCTAACTGTGTGCACGTTGGTCGCAGGATCATATTCAATAGTAATAATTTAATTGGTGAGTCTAGTCCAAAATTATGACAAGTAAAATGTTTAATTGTAATTTGCTACGACGAACAAATCAAGCCGCACTACAGTGGCTGCAAATGTGATAGGGTCACGAAATGTGATAAGCATGTGGAAAATTGGGGACCAGAGTTTTGGTGTAATGTAAACTAATAATATTGTACCTAAATATTGTTAATTTTTAAGTATTATGTAAGTTTATGTTCCCCGTGTAAGTGGATAGATTGCCTTGTGGCTCCATATGCTTTAAATAAAAATATACATACATACATACATAAACTCACGCCTTTATCCCGAAGGGGTAGGCAGAGGCGCCACCAGGACACCCACATTTCGCCTTGTATATTCCGTCCCACGATGTGATAAGGGGCGAGCCTATCGCCATATCGGGCACAAATTCCTGACTCCGGGCTGATAATGAATAGAAAAATCCAACATCAGTTTGCCCGACCCGGGACTCGAACCCGAGACCTCAGCTTTGTAACCGTACCGTAATACAACTACGCCACCGAGGCAGTCGCCACAACCATAAATAAATAAAAATATATCCTAGCAAAACAACTTGGTGGCTAAACCGGCTACTTGCCTTGTCTCCATTTAGAAGTGGCTCACTTATTATTAGGGAACAGATTATACTCAGCAAATCAAGTTCTATTTTCAAATATGCACATATTCACTTTTTGGATGAAATATGCATTTATCAAAATGGACATAAGATGCAGCTGCATATAATCCTTTCTCTGTGTGACAACCACACTTGACACTCAATTTTAAAAGTATATTAATTCTGCCCATGGCCTATGCCTGTATGTGTGTATTATATCTTAGGTTTGCAAATACAAGGATATGTATTGTGGACTTGAGCCACCTACAACACAATTTGTGTAGTATAATGTTAAGTGTACATAACTTGGTACTTATTAAAACACAGTGATGTGTGAATGTTGTATTTATTGTCCCTTACCACTCACACATACACAAGTATCACCACTCTTCACACAGCACTTATCTTACTGAACTATACAAAATAACCGAAAGTAAAGCAGTACATGTGTACTGCTTTACATGCATACATACATAACTGAGGCCGCTTGCACACACACTGCTCTCATCCTAATCCCAAAAATAATGCTAAGGATGACTGATCAAATTCCGATTTCCCTACATTTTGTTTAATCTGAACCCAAAAAGCCATATGTATAATGAAATCAAGATAACTCTACTCAACACTTTTTACATGCAGCATTAATCAGATTTTCTTATATCAAAATTATAAAGACATCTCCATAATATAGTCATCATGATGCAATTTGGAGAGATGCAGAATTTAGCATTTCTACATATCTTAATGGCATCACAACACTACTCTAAAATATATTTTCACAGATTGGGATCAAACACAGTTTAAGTGCTCTGGCAGGTCTACAATAATCATATTTAGCATTTGGTCATATAATTATTTATTCAATACATTACAGCTAGTAACTTATCGACACAAAGTCCAGAGTGTGAGGTGCAGCAACATGGCCATCACTCCACAGTAGAAAATGTTTACCCTCCTACTGCTAATTGCTTGTTGCCAGTAGAGTAGGAGACAATCTTAACTTGCCTTAGCCTAGTTACAAAAAGTAAGTTTGGATTAACGGCGCGACGGTCCGGAGCCGCCCTGCCAGCCGCCCCGATGCCCCCCGCCGCGCCCGCCCGCCCTGCCTCGACCCGCCGCTGAAATTATATACAGTGCACATAGTTTATGTAATGATGAAATCTACACACATGATCACAAAACTTCTGTGAGCTGAGATTCTTGTATTTGTATCAGTTATGGAGCTGCTCAATGGGGCTCACTCATTCAGAATGGAGCTGGGAAGGTGGCTTTACCACTCAAAATGTTTCCTGGAATTGAATCTAATGGTGATACATTTGATTATGACCAATAGACGAGATATCATTAATTGAGAGGATGGCATCAAAACAAATAGTTAGTAAATATAAACAAATAAACAAAGGTAAGTTTCAGGAAAATAATAATGTTGGCAAGTTATGTTTCACAATCCAATTAATACTGAAACCATATCAGAATGTTTGCACCAAAAATAGTTAAAATAGATTCAATAGTAATGTAGCCAGGATAATTTTCTACAAGATAACTGTAAAAAAGATGAATTCTGATTTCAATTCTTTGAAAATATTGTAAATGTTTAAAATTAATATAACTCACTATAATACATATAATTCACAAGTATATTGGTATATCTGTACTGTTTCTTTGCCTCATTTATTTGCAGATACCACTATGGGATAGGCAGTAACTGTGCTTATGTGGACACCTAATATAGTAATTGATGAATACATTTATAGCATGGTGGAGAATTTGATTAAATATCAAAAATCCTAAATCAATCAAAAGACAACTATATTATTGACATATACATTGATATAAGATCATTGTTCTAACCTAGGGTAGTATTCTGTAGTTATTTATTATCTAATTTACTTTATCAATCCATTTATGATAACATTCAGTACATATTTTGGGAAGAAGTGGTTTCTTTGCAAGTTTGATATTTCATGTCGTAAATATTAACACATATTCTGTAATATATGGATATAAATTTTAAGTCTTACCTAAACAATACAGGTAACATTTCATTTGAAAATAAAATATTTTTATAGGGAAGCCAATTTTTATAGGAAATGTTGGTGTTGACAAGTTATTTCATACATAAAATCAATATTAAGTGTGTGGATATTAAAAACCTTTTTATGCCTTTTAGATCTAGTTTTATTTTAATTTGACTCCTCTCGACTTTAAAACGTAGTTGATAACTGTACCTACAAAGGATAATATTTTCAATTTACTGATAATATAAGGATCGATTTTATTTTTGTTTACAAATGTATTTGGGATCAATAATAAGCAAAAAGTAAACAATTTGTGGGTTGACTTTACCCCGCTTCCCTTCAGGTAAGTCTATTTGAGTATCCAAACAAAGAAAAATAATGAAACAAATATTTTGACAGTTGGCGCCACAAAAAAACAACAGCCCATCAAGTGTAAGATCTCAATAATTCTCTAATGAAACACCATGTACTCACCCTGCGCTCGTAAAATTGCACTTTTTCCACGACCGGCGGTAGGTTTGTTACCCTGCCTTTTAAACATAGGCGCATTCTTTAACATATCAGGCAGGATTAGGAACCTTATCTTGGAGCCTCGTATGTAAACATTCTCCAGCTGTGCTACTCTGCCGTCGCGGTACGTCACAGTCACCGAAGTCATCTGGCAGTTCATATTATCCTCGGCCTCAATTAATTTCCCGCGATATACTTCGCCGGTATTTGTTTCACAGGTTATTACATGACCCTCTGCTTCGTGAAGTACTTTAATAGGCACACCGATAGACATGATTAACGATTGTGTGGTACGTTTTGGTCTTGAAATTTAAATAAGAAGCACTTATTGCAGGATTAAAACGGATATATTTTAATAAAACTCGGTGAAACAACCAGCGATTGATATAACCATAGACAAAGTAGTCGCACCAAACATTAAACAACAATATGGCCACAGACCAAAAATATGGCGTAAACCATAAAGTATAGGCACTCTATCGTGAAATCATGGGACGAAACCTTATATTCTTTAATCATTGGACGAAACATACAAGGCCAAAAATGGGTGTCCTAGTGGCGCCTCTGCCTACCCCTTCTGAGATAAAGGCGTGAGTTTATGTATGTATGTATGTACAATTCATAATCAATTGTACTAGTTCATGTTTGATTTCCATTAGAACATAGTAAGATTTAATAATTTAATCGTAACGTTACAAACGTAATAATAAAGGTCAAACCGCACTAAAGAGGCGCGGCGCTGCACTGCAACAGAGCGGCGCGGCGCGGTGCGACCAATATTAAAGCTTGGCAAGAAAGTGTAAAAATGGAACTAATCCTTTATTTCACCTGGCTACATTGTAACATCTTTGACATTTGTGAATATTTATTGGATTCCGCGCTGAAGTTTTCGTTTTTAGTCAAATACTTGCAGTGAGAACCTATAATTGAAGCGACTAGTGATACAAAATGAATAAAACTATTAGAAGTTCCGCAAGGGAAATTATTTATAAAGTTTACCCACGCTGTCTTGCAGAATATTAAGCAAAAACAAGTTTATCGGACCTCGATGATGTTTACCAAAGAACCGCCGATATGACTGGTAAGTGGAAGTTTATTTTGTTATATTTCAGTCAATCTTATATTATTCTATGGATATAGAGTGGTTTTTAATTCTTGTTCTACGTATTCTTTCATAATTAGCAATATTATTAACAAGCCTTTAGGTTATGTTTACATTCAAGTGATAGAATCAGTTTAGAGATTGACTACCACAACTTGATACTTTTTTGCTTGATTCACCAATAATTAGTTATATCTTTGAACACTATTTCTGATTTAAAAAGTGGAGGTTTTTATCTTAATAATAGTAAATACACCCAACAGTCACATACATAGTCCTGACCACACACTAAGATCGAATCTTGTGTTCTGTTGTGGGCGTCAGAAACTACGTCATATTTTTCGTTTCACAAACACCCAGACCCGAAACAAATGCCTGTGGATTACACAAAAAAAATTCTCGGTGCTCGGGATCGAATCCGTGACCTCGCGTTTCACAGCTGGCGTATAATCAATTGCGCTATAGAGGCTGATAATCCTTTTTAATCAATGATGTGTTAATTTCTACATAATTTTCAGGTTAATCCGTCAATACTGTTAGAAAAATTGCTCGTGAAGAGCAACTAAATATGGGTGTATTATCCACACCCGGAAAACATAAACAAGGTCGTCCGAAAAAGAAACTTTGATTTATGTGCCATCAGGCAAAAAGTTCAGTTCCTCTACACAGTGAGAAAACAGGTACTACTTTAATGTAATTTAGCTTGAAGTTGTAATCTTTCTTGTATATTATAGTTTATAATAATAATATTTTTATATGCATTTGGTTTTTATAATCTTAGATTTTTAAATATAAAAATGTGTAAAAAAAACTAAGATTTAAAATAAAGAGGAATAATAACCTTGCATTCAATTGCTATGTTGTTGGATACATATAAATATTTTCTATAACTAAGTATTTACTTTATTTTCAGGTCCTAAAATTGCGAATTTTTTCCGGTGGCAAGGGACAAACTGAATTTCAATGGAAGTCGAAAACTTATTCTGAGAAAAGTTCTGAATCGATCTGTTCGGATATCGAATATTTAGAAGAGTTACTCAGACTAAAAGACACACTGAGAAATTTTTTATCTGAAAATTACAATGTTGTTACTAAAGATCTAAATAAACTAACAAAATGAATAAATTTTGGTTTAATTTTTTACACACACCTTTATCATAACTCGTATGACAAACTGTAAACATAACACCCAAATAATTAAAGTAATATTTTATATAATCATTTTATATAAACCTACCAACATTCAGTCTTAAATTAAAATCAAGAGTCGATTTTCAATCGAGTTCGATCTTTATACGTTTTTATAGTGACTATTCAAGTTAACATTTTAGTTCATTATCCGCTATTAAATAATGTAATTTGATTGAATTATATTTAATTGAATGTTTTTATCTTATTTTAAACTTAGTATCAAAACTAAAAACTGAACTATACAGGGATGCCATATAAACAGCTCAGTGGCGCCTCCATTTATTTTTACATTTTTTTGCCAATCTATAGTTTAGATGAGTTTGTATGACATAAACGGCATTAGAAGTTAGAACGGCACGGCGCGGCGCGGCGCGGCAGCGGAGAGGCGCAGCAAATTATTCATTTCAATCTGCTCACGAACAACGACCTAACAAGTTCCGCAATGGACGACGAAAAAATAATTGATCAGGCAGAAGTTATCCCGAATTATATGATTTAGAAAATAAACATTACATGAACCATTGCTGCTGCTAATATTATTTTTATGACCTTTGAAGAGATTATCCAAATCACCCGATTTAGTGGAAAATCAACTAAGTTACTAGTTAGCAACACTGCTCTTTTATTAATTGTAATACGTGCGAGGGGGACACCACCACTTAAAAATCATTCTCTTTGTGGACCGCGTCTCCTTACAAATATTGATATTATAAAATGAACTTTAACTCACAGACATAAAATATATTTTTAGTTTTTATGTCAATCAAAGTAAGCACTCCAGTCATAGATAATACACTATATAGGAAAACTCCAGTTGTAATACTAGCTCTATGGATCTAAGTAATCTGTGGTTCCTGTCGTCTACGGTTCCTGTGTTCATATTTGACGTTTGTTCAATTTGTTGTAAAACAAAGTTTTAAATGAGGTTTGGTGAATAATTACTGTCAGTATAGATACAGTTAGTATAAAATATGGCTACAGAAGTTATGAAGTTGGAAGTGGACGCGGAATCTTGCTGCGTATGCGGCAATGTGAGCGGCGACCTGCTGACGCCGGAGGAGCACGACGCAGGGGCTTCGCTGGCGCAAGTGCCGCTGCGGGCGATGCTACTGCATCTCAATAACAGCAAGGTGCAAATACTCTGCGTACAATCATATCCACGGATGAATGTACATCCATGTTCCATCGGTGTTTCTGTAACCTAGAAATCACTGTTTTCTATGATTTTAATGATATTTACTATGTAGTTTTATTTATGTATTTTGAGTTTATTTTGTACATTGTTAAGGTTCTATGCCTCAAAAAGGAAATACGCATTCTTATGCCTATAAAAACTAACAGTACAACGACAAAGAGATCTTTTCCCTTCGTGTGAAAATATCAAGTTGTAGTAAATTTTAAAAAATGTGACACACAACATGTACACGCTGGTCCAGGTGGTGCCGGAGGGGCGCCTGTGCTCCAACTGCATCAGGCGCACGCTGGAGGCGTATGAGTTCAGCACTGCTCTGTCAGCCCGTGGCGTGCCACCACTCAGTGAGAAGATCAGGGCTCTCAGGAGAAGGTTAGTTCATAGTAACAGTTAGTCCACCATTTATAATAGTAGATGTCTTATCCTATTATCAGCCCACATTCATCTTACTATTGGACACATGCTGTAAGATTGAGAGGGTGTAAACTGCTACATGTTATTACCCTTTCACAGGTATCCATTACACAAAATGGCCCTGTGACATGATTCTGTCAGTTATCAACGACAGCAACATGAAGAAGCTGTTTAGTAGCATGGCATAGTTATAACCAAATATGATAAGGGATAATATTATGTATCAGTCAGAATCATGTTGTACTTATCATCAGTTACAATCTATATCGACAGCCTCTGTGGGGCAGTTGGTTAGACGCCGCCTGTGAAACGAGAGGCCGTGGGATCGATCCCCGCACCGAGACAAATGTTTGTGAGAACCACAAGTATTTGTTTCGGGTCTGGATGTTTGTGAGACCGAAAAGTCTCTCATAGTTCCTGATATCCACGACACAAGACTCAATCTTAGTGTTGGGTCAGGACTATGTATGTGACTGTTGGGTGAAAAAAAAAAAATATATACAGGATATATCAAGACTGCGACCGAAAACGAAGCCAGGTGGCAGTATTAGTGAGTTCAGACACAATGCAACTAAAAATTCCGCAAAATATATCGCAATTTTTTTTTCATAAATTTTTTTACTTATCGTCGTATTGAAATGAAATGAAATGAAATTCGTTTATTGGTCACGTAGGCAATTAAATAGCTCTTATGACAAGTCAATACACATAGTACTTATTTTTCTATTTACAAGATACATACATACATACATACATAATCTCACGCCTTTATCCCCGAAGGGGTAGGCAGAGGTGCCACCAGGACACCCACATTTCGCCTTGTATGTTCCGTCCCAGGATGTGATAGGGGGCGAGCCTATCGCCATATCGGGCACAAATTCCTGACTCCGGGCTGATAATGAATAGAAAAATCCAATATCATTTTGCCCGACCCGGGACTCGAACCCGAGACCTCAGCTTTGTAACCGTACCGTAATACAACTACGCCACCGAGGCAGGCAGTATTTACAAGATATTCGTTGTAATTGGGTGATAAATACATATTTTTCCAAAATAATGATGTACACCTTTTTATTTTTAAAGACGCAATGATACGTAAGGGTTTAAATTACTATTTTCGCAAAAACTAAGGATTTACCACCTAAAATCTATGATTTTTAAAAAATTGAAAATAAATTATCTATTGCTTATTTTGCGAAATTTTTTGTTGCATTGTGTCTATAGCCACTAAAACTACCACCCGGTTTCGTTTTCGGTCGCGGTCTTGATATACCCGGTATATATGTACTGTGGCATACCAGAGTGAAAAATAAGTGGTTGTACCAATACACCAACATTATAATGTAATAGTTGTTGTATGGATATATTATGTGTATTGTATTTTTTTGTGTGTGTGCAATAAGTGTATATAAATAAATACACTATTAACACAGAATGACCTTGACATATTATTAGATAGTGCAACAACCCAGAGCTGCCAGAACTATAATAGTTTATTTAAATAGTATGGGTTTCAGAAGGCATCAGTACTGACTATACTCTGAAATCGAATCCGAGATCAAAAATGTAAACAAACAATTGTCATTGTGAAAGTGACATTTCTGGGCTATGAAACATTTTCTAATAATTTTTTTTATAAATGAATAGATTCAAAGGTTGCTAGTACTATGTTTTCTAATTTCCTTTATATTAACATGGTAAAAATGAAAAGCACCAAAAACGAAATATATTTAGTTTGTTATATAAAAAGTATTTTATCATCACTCACTTATCAGTTCACAAGCCTTCAATATCATTTGAATCAGACGAACTTGTTGATGTCAGAATCAGTAACATTTATTATAAATTGATCTGGCACTAATAATTATGAATCAGGTAGTCTAATTTTCACATTTTCTTCCTTTATTACATGTTTAACATATCCATTCCACCACTGCGGTGTCAATTCTTGTAAACCATCTTCATTAATCATGATTTCTTCATAACAAAATTTTTTTTCGTAATTGGAGAGTCTAAATATAATAAAGTTTTATTTCAGTGAGCCAAATGTTACGAATTTCTGCTTATTGCCAACAGCATAAAATAATTTCGTACCATCTTTATCACATAATCTAAAAATATTTGAAATTGTAGTTTATATAAATATTATACCAAAGAATTTTCTTTCAGATATGTTTTATACTTATATAACAGGTGAGAATAATAATTCTAACCTATCATTTTAACGGTTATTGATAAACTACCATGGCAATTTATTTTATTGTAGTGGTAACCCTTCTATTTACATTTTTAATCTTGGATTCCGTTTCAGAGTATAATTAACTACCTTGTGAGTGGGGCTAATTTTCAGATATAAATGATTTTTTGCAGTATTGTTGGGTTTTTTGGATCTGGGTAGGTTGCTCTCTCATAGTCTTCCAGTATTACCTTAGATTTTAGAATATCTTTGGACATATTCGTATGAAAATGCTCAGTGCGCACTATTCGTTTTTAATAGCGAGTCAGTGGAGTATTCTTCAATCTACAATACTCTTTTGATTTTATTTATGTAATTTAGAGGTCACATTTATTGACAGAGTATTAATAAATCTCACAGGTTGCACGAGTTGACGCAGAAGATCGACGTGTTCATAGTGGTGGGCGGGCCCGGCGTGACGGCGGGCGGCGCCTACAGCGAGGACGACATCATCATGGTGGACAAGGCCGCGCTCGCCGCCGCCGCGCGCGCCGACGACGCCGACCTCGAGCGCGCCCGCAACGCGCGCGGCGACGCCGTGTACCAGTGCACCGTCTGCCCCGCCTCCTTCCCGCGCGTCGCCGACTACCGCGCGCACGCCGCCGCGCACGCGCCCGCCGCGCCGCACGCCTGCTGGACCTGCGGCGCGCACTTCCGCACGCGCGCCGCGCTGCGCGACCACGCCGCCGCGCACGCCGCCGCCGCGCTGCGCTGCCACCTGTGCGAGCGCGCCTTCGCCAGCGGCGCCGAGCTGCGGCGCCACGAGCCCGCGTGCGAGCCGCGCTGCCCCGCGTGCGGCCGCCGCGCCGCCGACCGCCCCGCGCTCGCCGCGCACGCCGCCGCCGCGCACGGCCGCGCCGCGCCGCCGCACGTGTGCCCCGCCTGCTTCCGCTGCTACCACGACTCCGAGCTGTTCGCGGCGCACCTGCTGCGCCACCGCCAGGCGCGCCAGTTCGTCTGCGGATACGACGGCTGCATCCTGCGCTTCGCCACCAGGTCGGTCGAGCCGCTTCGCGTGCACTGAATGATCTATTGTTATATTGTCAACGAGGGCTCGACACTGATCTGTCATTGTATTTGTGTTTGTGCAGGAACAATCTGATGGCGCACATCCGCAAGTGCCACGCGGCGGAGTTGCCGGGCGAGGGCGCGGAGGGCGGCGAGCGCGCGGGCGGGGGGGCGGCGCCCTGCACCACGTGCGAGGAGTGCGG
This sequence comes from Deilephila porcellus, assembly GCA_905220455.2. Taxonomy (NCBI): domain Eukaryota; kingdom Metazoa; phylum Arthropoda; class Insecta; order Lepidoptera; family Sphingidae; genus Deilephila; species Deilephila porcellus. The sequence goes on from LR999991.1 coordinate 12,405,580, forward strand.
CCGCACGTAAGTGCTCCTGCAGCTCGCACTACACACTACACTACACTACACTACACACTACACTACACAGTCCTGAGCTCTGTAATCACCGTGTCATTGTGTGCATTTCAGTTTCGGATCGGTGGCTGCCATGAAGCGACACGCGCGCGTGCATCGCCGCGCACTGATACAGGTACGTGTTATTATATTATTATACAAGTCGTGAAGCCACAATGACTAATGTTGGAATAGATAAGTTCGACTGGTGGCTCTCTACCTCTGTGTCTCAGAAAACCGACTTGAAACACTGCATTTTCTGCAATATTTCTTCCTCGCACGTAGCCTGAAAGTGTTACAATCTGCTGATGTTGATGGGCTGCAGTAATGAGTGGCCATGAGTTGGTCCGGTACGTGGCGCAGTAATGTGTGTTGTGTGGTCAGGAGGAGGGCGCGGAGTCGCAGGACGAGGCGGTGGAGGGCGAGGTGGAGTACCTGGAGGTGGAGACGCTGGACGACCTCGACGAGGAACACAAGCACCAGCTGCACTGACACACGCACACACACACACACGCACACACACACACGCACTGCACGCGGGATCATCTCGCTCCCAAACCTCCTAAACCATATACACCAATATATTGTTGTTCAATACTATTTCTATTTACATTATTACATAAAATAAGTAGGAAGTTAACTTGTTCGCTTGATTTATATTCAATAAAAGATATTTTATATACTGTAGTTGGGATGAGTAAACGTAACGTAAATTAAGGCAATCCTGTTATTTTTAGGAACTTAGTTAAAACAGCTATTTTGGAAGAACTCGCTTAGAGCTATTGTATCGCATTGCAATGTAACAGACATTTTGAGTGTAAACTGAAAGCAATAAATTGTTGAAATGTATACATAAGTGCTTAGATTAGTTTTAATAAATATATTCTCAATAAATAAGAGGCAATGTACAGTTATATGAGTAAACGAAGGACTTATGCGAGGGTGTTGGATACTCGGCAGAGAATTCGCGCCGCGCCGCTTTGCATAGGCCCTTAATAGTTCGAAATTGTTTGTTCGTTTCGAGCAATCATGGACTGCGCGTTTAAATAAGTCACTTGTTCAATATTACACCTGATAAGTAAATTTACATCCTTTTGAGAGCAAAGTGTTTATTAGATGTTTTATTTTTATTTTTACTCTTAAATAAGCGTGATCAAAAAGAAAAATATATAAATAAGTGTCTACTGTATTAAAAGCGAACATGCTGTAACAATTGAACCTGTTTTTGAAGCTTGATGGAAAGTTAAAAATTTAAATCATTAATTTTAAAAGCTATTTCATTAGGAATTCATATTCTAAGCTTTTAAACCAAAGAATGACGGCAAAATTGAGACGGCTTACGTTAAAGCACTTTAATCGGCAAAGAAATTGTTGGATAAATAATACCTATGTTTTAAATTTTATGTTTTAATTTCTTTAGATTTAATTTTTTTCCGTTGTTGGTAGTCCTTGAAGATTCAGTCACCAACTTTCCATCACCAAGATGGTCGAGAGTTTGAATCCCAACGCGCGCAGTACACTGCGCATTTTAGGGGTCAAAAAAGATTTCAAGAGGAAGCTGCATAACAGAGATCGAACCGTAATCAATCAGCTTGGTGCAGTGGGCTGGTCTATAATATGGTAAATTCTCGACCGCGCTTTCCGCTTTAGTAAAATAACGTGCTCAGCAGTAGTTGATAATAGACTGATAGACAGGTGAAGTATCAGGGCTTACGAAAGCTTGTTTGACAAGGCAACGCATTTAATTTACATTTTTTTTTTTTTATTTATTTATCATGGTTACAATATATGAAGTATAAATAATTTAATCTAGTCGTTCAGTCGTATAAGTGTGAGGAGCAGCATGGGTGGTGTCGGAGGTCACCGGTTGTGTGGCGCGGCGCGGCAGATGACGGCGACGCGGCGGCGCCGCGGCACGCGCTCGCCGCGCCACGCGCTCTGCTCACCCCCCAGCACCGCGTGCGTGAACTCGTACCGCGCCACGCCCCTGTATACATACATTTAGGGTGGCTCAAATAAAACTATTTTTAAATAAAACCACGACTTGGGGAGTAAGCTGGTGAATGCGTGACGAGAACGTTACGGAAAGTGTGATTATGAGTGTGATCGAGCGAGGCGAACGGAAGTTGAGAGGCAGATATAAGTTGTGGATAGTGAAGACAGAAAAAGAGGGAGTTACGTTTCGTATATTTCTTCCGAAAAAATGTCTTAAATTCCACAGATTCAAGCTTCTTACTCTTCACGCCCTGTCAAGTTAGAGCGTGATAACACGAGATCTGATAACTTTTTAACAGTCCGAGTTATATGGTCTCGACTACGTGCTTTGAAGTGTTTATTACAGTTTAGTATTCTGTGATATTACACACACTGGACATTCCTGTTGTTGATTCTCCGGTCACATCACATACCGGGTATATCAAGACTGCGACCAAAAACGAAGCCAGGTGGTAGTTTTAGTGGTTACAAACGCGATGCAAATAAAATTTTCGCCAAAACAGTGGCAGATTTTTTTATAGAATTTTTTGAAAATCGTCGTGTTTGGGTGGTAAATACCTAGTTTTTGCGAAAATACTAATTTAAAACCTTACGTACCATCGCGTGTTTAAAAATAAAGAGGTGTACATCTTTATTTTAGGAAAACTATGTATTTATCACCCAAATACGACGATAAGTAAAAAATTACCAAAAAAAAGTTGCCGATTTTTTATTGCGAAATGTTTACTTGCATTGTGTCTGAAGTCACTAATACTACCACATGGCTTCGTTTTCGGTCGCAGTCTTGATATACTCTGTATAAATTGCCTTAGTGCTTGTTCACGTTAACTCGCGGGCGCGGTCGCGAAATATCAAAAATATGGATGTCAACCAAGTGTTCACGTAGGAAACGCACGTGCGATGTAAGTAGCGGGCAAGCTCGCGGCTATATCAAACGCTTGAGTTGTTTGTGTGTGTTCACGTCGAACTAGCGGCGGAGCTCGCGATTTACTCGCGACGTCAGGTAAGTTTAAACAATTTGAACTTGTCGATCGAAAATTAATGAACTGATTACATTAATAATTAAGAGGAATATGTTTGAACTTGAATTTAACTACGTATAATAACTACGATATTCTAAAATCACCTCATGATTAAAAATAGTATTTCTTCGGTCTTTATACATTTATAAAATATGTGTCTTCTTCTGAAATCTTACTCCGTATTGAATCCAAGATGTAGTCAAAACAGTTGACAGTCATCCTGGTATATCCGAAAAGTCTTGAAGGATGTTCTCTCAAATTAGGTACTATACAAAGTATTTCATAGGTCTTTTGTATTCAGAGTGCCTCGGCGGCGTAGTTGTACTACGTTACGACTACAAAGCAATTCTTGCACACCAATTCGAATTTTCGATTAAAAATAAAATATCGTCGTCCATGTTTCCAAGCTCTGACAACATGACACACTCGCGCAAACGCGTGGTGGCCAACGTGAACACGTCAATCGCGCCCGCGCCCGCGAGTTAACGTGAACAAGCACTTAGGCTGGAATTCGCACCCAGGCTTATCTCTATGAAACTTGAGATGAGGGGGTCATGACTCCTATGACCTCCCCTTGGATCCACCCTTGCATGTATGTCAGTAGCTTTAATGTAGAGTTGAGTGGTGGGCACTGAGCAGTGTGTTACCTCATGACGTAGAGTGCGCGGCGCGCCAGCAGCGCGTGCAGCGCGCAGTGCGGGCGCCGCTCGTGCTGCAGCCGCATCACCGCGCTCGACGCCAGGCACAGCCCCGCGATCACGTCGCCGCAGAACTGCACACACAGCGCGAGCATCACACCACTACACTACTGCTGGCGTTTCACCGGCTTCTCAATGCACGACCTAAACTCCAAACTGGCCATTATACGTGAAGAAAGCCGTTTCTTTATTTCGTAATTCAAGCATGCACTAAGAAAGGTTTATTGGAAATTTAAATTTAAGAACAGGGAATTTGGGTAACTTTATGATGAATTATAAACCCTACAGAGCATAAATGAATAGTATGAACATTCCAGGTTCTCAGTATACCTACTTATTTATATTAATTTACAGGAGGGAAACGGGTAGTAATATTTTGTATGTGAATAATTTTTATTTTATTTACTTAAAGGAACCAGTCAAAATTAATAGTACTTACCTTGGAGAGTTTTTGCACTTTCACATTCTAAGGAGAAGATATGGATGATTGATAAGTGATAAGTTTGTACCTATGGAAATGAGCGTTATTGAGCTGTGTGCGTGAGTAGGTCGGCGTGGTGGGCACTCGCTAGTAGTTGGCGGGGCGTACCCTGACGGCGTCGACGTGCGGCTTGATGAAGCCGGCGGCGGCCAGGTCCAGCACGTGCGCGTGCGGCAGCGCCGGCGCGTCGCCCAGCGCGCACGCGCGCACGCGCTGCAGCACCGCCGCGTTGTGGGGCCGCCACGCCGCGCGCTCCGTCTCGCGGTACCCCTGGATCGCCTGTGCGTTGTGCACCACACTTGTACTCTTATGACTTATCACCCCAACGTCCTCCACTGCTTGTGATGAGCTCTTGACTACTCTACGACCGACAAATCCATTGAGATGACCATAGCCGCCATTAAAAAATACGGCGACTGTGTAGTGTGTGCTGCAATCTGCACGACATAACCTTGTCTTGTCATGCGGCTCGCATTTGGTAACGCGTACCTCGATGTATTATATACTCGCATATATATTATAGGATACGGCCTAAGAGCGACCTTCCCTCATCGAGTTTTCAAATAGAATATACAGGGTATATCAAGACTGCGACCGAAAACGAAGACAGGTGGTAGTAATAAGTGACTTCAGACACAAAGCAAGTAAAAATTTCGCTAGGTTGTAATTTTTTACTTACCGTCGTATTTGGGTGATATATGAAATGAAATTAAATGAAATTCGTTTATTGGTCACGTAGGCAATTAAATAGCTCTTATGACAAGGCAATACACATAGTACTTATTTTCTAATTACAAGATATTCGTTGTAATATTGATATGAATTTTATTACCTATATTAAGTATTATATTATTTATTAGCATTTTATGGTATTTTTTTTTCCTTAAGAAATAAATTATTTACGTTAATCGATGTCTAAGTGGACCACAAATATTATTAAAGCGGGGCGTAGCGGTTTAGTGTTACTACCGGATCTAACGCGGCCCTGGCTGAGAACACCCGGCGAAACAAACTCAGTGGGCTTCCATTACCACTGGAAACTACGCGACGCGACCCAATTCTGAGTATATCCAGCGAATAGTATGCAGTGGGCTTGTTTTGGGTCCAATTGATTAAATAACGACCATGAGTATTTCCGTGTAATTTTATGTAATGCCACACAAATATTTATTTAACTGTTGTATCTGTAACAACCCATATAGGTAAGTCCCACTTCAGGGCATGGGCCTCGTCTAAAATCGAGAGTACGATTGAGAGGGTAGTGATATTCATTATTAGGCCAAAAGTCCACCACGCCGCGCTGGCCTAGTGCGGGTAGGCGGACTTTACATGCCATAGAAATTCTACTTAAAATCGCTGTTGTATGCAGGTTTCCTGACAGGTAGTCTCCTCAAATTAAAAGCGGAAGCATAAAGCTTACGACTTATTTCAGCAAGGTACGGCTTCCATGAATTGCTCCAGTAAGTAGTTTTGCGTAAGTCATAATTGGTGTTTCGTATGGCCGCAGAGAGATTTTCTAAAGGTGTCTGTAAATTATATATTTGTAAAACATCTGCATTATAGGCGATAGGAAGAAGTCAATTGTAAAGATATAGAATCGATAAGACATATAAAGGATAACTGGTAATAATTCGTCTAATATGGGAAGTAACATTTTCCACTTAATAATATCACTGGACCGACTGCGTTTGAGGATATGCATAGCTTCAATGGTAAATGAACTGTACTGTACTGTATAAGCCCATATACGTCCCACTGCAGGGCACGGGCCTCCTCTACAATAGAGATTACGATTGAGAGTGTTTAGGCCGTATAGTCCATGGCCTGGTGCGGGTTGGCGGACTTTTACATAACATACACATTTATTCAAATCGCTTTGGTATGCGGGGTATTCCTCACGAAGTTTTCCTTCACCGTTATAGTACGTGGTGGCTGACTATCAATACACACATGATTCCTCAAAGTCAGAGGTGTGCCCTGGGATGTGAACCCGCGTCCACCCTGAACATGTTGGCAGTGGTGTCTGGTCAGTTACCAGCAGGCCACCACACATTTTAATTTACTTAAAATATTGAATCATTGGCGTCATTTTCACAGCCACTTCACTGAAGTACTGAAGTGAATATTTATATCAATAAAACTTTCGTTTTTAAATCAATGATAGCACCTAATTTTATTTAATTACCTCCCGTTGCAACAGATATATGGTGCCGTCGGCTGATGATAAATCAGTTATTTATAAAATACATTGACACACTATACAGAGCGCACGTAAAGTGCTGCGACGCGACGTAAGCGGTGCGGCCAGGTGCGGCACTCCAGTGCATCTGCATTGGAGCTTTACTTGGCCGGTCTCTATATCCTATCTATCTTTAACAAGAGCTTAAAATAGCTACCATTACTATGTCGATTCAATACTACGCTTCAATAAATAAATATTCAACTATACACTTATCTTACCTAGCTATATATAAATATATGCATCATATCTATATATCTCTATCTTTGTTAGCTGAAACATAAAATGCATCGTAATATCTAACGAAATGTCTTGTTATAGATAGATAAATTATAGAAACCGGCCGTTAATTGATCTTAATGTGGGGTCAGGACTTTGTATGTATTTATTTATTGATACACTCAATGTACCGAAGGGTAATGTACTTAGTTTTTGAATCAATTGGTACCTACATATTTTTGTTTTAGGAAACTTTTTACCCGGTCACCAATAAAAAGAAAAAGACGGTTCTCTCGGTGGGTACTAACACCAGTACTAAAGAGCCGAGCTCAGAAGCAGACGACACAGACTCCGAGCAAATATGCTCTCAACCCACAGAACCAAATGAATTCCAAATATTCGGCAAAAGCGTAGCAGCGCAGTTGAGCAGCATGTCGCTAGAGGACGCCATCGAACTGCAGCTCGAAATAAAACAGCTAGTATCGAGAAAACGTTTAAGCGGACAGTGATCTAAGTAATCTGTGGAGCGGACTAAGACTAGCCGCGGCCACACGACGATTAGAAACCATTAACGTAACCCAATCACAAGCGAATCCTGTAGATGTCCCGCCGGTATATTTGTTATTACGGAGTGAAGGTCCAGGCAATTCGTGAACAAGTACATTTCCACACATAAACAAAAAAATTATAAGTAGGTATTTAATCGGTTTCTGTATATTATTAAAAATGTGCAACCTTATATAATATTAGTAAAGTGCGCTTTACAAATTACGGCAATAGCGTTATTAATTTTAAGCATGCGTGCCTATACGGAAAAAATGTAACAGTTAATTTTACACTTACCGAAAGTACCGAAAATGTAGTAATCGATTTTTATCAATTTATGCAATTATCTCTGAAAATGGGGTAAATAATGCATATTATGCAAATTCATATAATCTGGTCCTCACTCATTACCTCAAACAAAACCACAGATACACATTTGGTGTTGGTTAGGTATATCCTTTTGATTATCTATATTATTTCCAACAAAAAAATATCTATGTGTTTCTATTGCATGTAAATATAATATGATTTCTAACAGAAACAAGAGATTTATTTCCTAACATTTATATATTATTGTGTGGTGGCCTGTTAGTAATGGACCAGTTACGGTTACATTTTCATGGTGGTTGTGGGTTCAAATCCCAGGGCACACCTCTGACTTTTCAGAGTTATGTGTGTATTGATAGTCAATCACTACATAATGTAATGGTGAAAGAAAACTTTGTAACAATACCTGCATACCATAGAAATTTAAAAGAATTTCTATGGTATGTAATGTCTGCCAACCCACACATGGCCAGCATGGTGGACTATATGACCTAACCCCTTTCAATTGTACTATTGGTTGTAGAGGAGGCCTGTACCCTGCAGTGGGACGTATATGGGCTGATACAGATTGAGACACAGTTATTAGTCCAGCGTAAGACTCAAACATCAGTGGAGTATGTAAATTTGTATACAAGTAACCTGTAGGTGTTACTAATTACCACATAAGGAACTTTAGCACGTAACCAGTAACCATTGGTTGCCAACCTGGATATAATGAATGTATAAATGTTACTAACGTTATCCCAGTGATCAAACTCATATCTCATCCTTTTCAGATATGGCTCCAGCTCGGCCAGCAGAGCTTCCTCCTCCTGCTCCGTGATAAAGTTGGGGATGACCTGCATGTCGTGTAGAACTGCCGCACGCAACTCTTGTTCCTCTCCCTCCTTCCATGTGGGACATACTTCTACTAGGGTTGGATCACCTGTGTTCACCAATTTTAATATGACATTGACTGCATTTCACAAAGTTCAACTTCCATTAAAACATTATTAATAATGACAACAATTAATGTACACTGTATCGAGACTGTACTATATAGACTGCAAATTGTAAAATATATATCAAAAAGTAGCTTTACACGTATAAATGGCTACTAATAATTTAATTTCTACATGAATTACTGGTTAAATTAAGTGATTTTTTAATTTTGCTAAAGCTTGGCAGTATTATCATGAATGATCATTATCGGGGCAGCGCATTGGCCCACCGCTGGTATATTAATATTACACTTTGATAAGCAATTGCTCGGTATCGTTTGGTTAATATTATATGTGATAATGCTCCTAAAATTCATACCCAAAATTTTTGATGTCTGTACTTCCGTTTGAATTGCCCTATACGTTTTAGGGAGACCTCGAAAAATGCTTTTGAGTCTAAAATTCCTCAAAAAACTAAATGTTAGGAGACGCATTTTGGGTTTCAATTTGTTATGACAAGCGACCACAGATTAGACCTGTGTCGATTCGTGATTGATCAATGATTATAGAATATAAGAGGATGACGCACAAATGTAGTACTATATAATAAGTTATAGTTATGTTAGGAGTATCGACGCGGAATTGTACATTTATGTATCTGTCTCATTTACACAAAGCTAACTTGTCCCTTAATGAAAGAGACAAATAATAACTCCATTGTTCCGAATATGGCAATATTTTGTTCACTAACCACACTGGGACCGCCCTTGGCCCAAAATGACGCCATTTTTATTTCCTGCATGTAATGTCAAACTGTGGCGTTATCTGTCATTAAGAGTAAACAAATCTGCACAATCAAATAATTTCGATTTTTTTATTGTTAATCTCGTGTCTTAAGTTTGTTTATTAGATTAATTAGATAAGGTACCCGTCAGGTTCGATAATTGAACTCAAAGAACAATTATCGAACCTGACGGGTACCTTATCAGTCACCCACTCAAGCAAAAGTGATGTTGAAGTAGCTGAATTGAAGTCCACAGTGTCCCAACTTCAAACTCAATTGAACACCCAAGAACAGCTATCTATGGCAAACGAGATAGAAATTATCGGAGTTCCAGAACTCGCACAAGAAAACCTTCACCACATTGCTTGCACATTGCCAGACAAATAATAACTCCATTGTTCCGAATATGGCAATATTTTGTTCACTAACCACACTGGGACCGCCCTTGGCCCAAAATGACGCCATTTTTATTTCCTGCATGTAATGTCAAACTGTGGCGTTATCTGTCATTAAGAGTAAACAAATCTGCACAATCAAATAATTTCGATTTTTTTATTTTTAATCTCGTGTCTTAAGTTTGTTTATTAGATTAATTAGATAAGGTACCCGTCAGGTTCGATAATTGAACTCAAAGAACAATTATCGAACCTGACGGGTACCTTATCAGTCACCCACTCAAGCAAAAGTGATGTTGAAGTAGCTGAATTGAAGTCCACAGTGTCCCAACTTCAAACTCAATTGAACACCCAAGAACAGCTATCTATGGCAAACGAGATAGAAATTATCGGAGTTCCAGAACTCGCACAAGAAAACCTTCACCACATTGCTTTGCTCACGTCACAAAAAGTAGGAGTCAAACTCAGTGAACTGGATCTCGAACACGTTACACGAATTGGCCCCAAAAATCCACCTAACAACAAATTCTCTAACAATGCCGACAACAAATCTCGACCAATCGTAGTTAAACTTCTACGAAGACAACATAGAGACGAAATAATCAAGGCAGCAAAAGCAAGACGTAACCTAACATCTGAAGACATTGTTACCGGGACACCTCAAAAACTGTTCATCAACGAGCGTCTTACCAGGAATAACCGTCTCTTATTTCGAGAAGCTCGCCTCCGTGCCGCAATGCATAAGTTTCGCTATTGCTGGGTGCGAAACGGTGCGATTTATGTTCGTGAGAACGACAACAAACCTGGAATGCGCATCTCTTCACCAGACGATCTGGATGAGAAGATTGGACCGAATGCTCAACCAGAAACGTAATTCACTTTTTCTTCTGCCACACTGCTTGCACGCATGCATTTTGTTAGAGGTTAATTTATTACCTACTTTTATTAATACTTCTACTTTGTTATACCCAACAGGCTATCGAGTCATAACACATAATATAAAAACCAACATGCTTACAGTTATAACAAAAATAATATATTTCATTAACTACAGAAAAATATTTAAAATAAATAAACCCTTTCCCGGCAATAACACTCTGGACAAAAAACAAGACTATCTCCTTCATAGTTTTATACCATACAATCACATACACTCACACTCCCTCAAAACACACACAAAGACACACTTACCATACACATACACCATACACCACATTACAGTAAGAAGGCTACTTCTAAGCTATGTTAAACGTACCATAACCATCAACTCTATATATCCCCATAACTCAACAAAATTCAAGGATTTATTTGTTTTTTCCAAACTGTCAGGTGCCAGAAACGCTTCGATTCTATTTTTTGACTGCGAAATTAAAATATTTAAGTGGATCTTTTAACAGAAACAGATTTTATATTAGAAATCAACTGTGATGCACTTGACAGTATGGAAAAATGTAAAAATGTTATCATAGATTCGAAATATAAGTTTAAAATCCTTACATTCAACATAAGAAGTATTTTTAAGAATTTTGATGAATTTTTAGTAGTCTTGGGACGACTTGAGGTAAACTTTGACATTATTGTTCTGACGGAATGCTGGCTAAACGAAAACACTTCCATACCACAAATCAAAGGATATAATAGTTATCGCACTTATAACTTTATTAATAAAAACGGTGGAGTGGTGGCATATATATCGAGCTCTTGGAATAGCACTGTTTCAGAATCCCCGATACTAGATTGTAACTGCCTCGAAATAAATTTAAACTCTGACATAACTATATTTGGTATATACCGGTCCCCTTCGTTTACATCCACCGATAATTTTTTGAACTCATTATCTGATGCGTTTAACAAAGTTACGCACAAAAACATTATTATTTTAGCCGGTGATATTAATCTTGACATTTGCAGCAATCCACTCAGTATGCAATGCACTGAATACCTAAGCCTTCTCACTGAACATCAGCTACTACCAGCTATTACAAAACCAACCAGAAATAACGCCTGTTTAGATCATATTTTTGTAAAAAACGCCCTTTCGGGAATAGGCATTATTACTCACACAGATATTACCGACCACGACATTTGTATACTAGCTATTCCCACAGTAAAAAACGTTAAAAATGGGAAACACAAACGCACGAAGATTAGAACTAATTACGATGAAATACTCAGAACTGTAGAATTTACTGACTGGGCCAAAGTACTCAACAGCGATAACGTAGATACAGCAGCATCCATTTTCTCTGAAACTTTGCGTAAAACAATCTTAGACAACACCATAGAGACTGTCGTACCGCGTTCCAAATTCAATCTCAAGCCTTGGATCACTCCAAGGCTCATGAGATGCCAGAAACATCGGGATTTTCTTCACCTCCAAGCTAAACGAAACCCAAATAATGTCATACTCCAAACCTCTTATAAACGATATCGAAATTTTTTACATAATTTGCTTCTCAGGATCAAACACGAATACCAAAGTAGTCAATTATCCGAGAATTTAAAAGATTCTAAACAACTGTGGAAAACTATTAAGAGTATTTGCAGTCTCTCCAAACCCCAAAACGATCCTACGGAATTGATTAATAATAGCGATGATCCCATAAGCTCTCTTAATTCTTGTAATAAGTATTTTTCAGAAATCGGCCAAGAATTAGCTAAAAAGACCCTGCTCAAATTAGAAAAAACCGAAAGCGCCCTTGCCAAGAACATAAGTACTGCAAATGGACCCCTCAACTCGTTATACTTATTCCCCACCACCGATGAAGAAGTTAGTAAAAATATAGATGAGCTCAAAATAGGCAGTGCCCCTGGATTTGACCGATGTTCTCCATTTTTTATAAAGATCTTAAAATCGTCCATAATTAAACCTCTAACACACATTTACAACTTAAGTTTAGCTACTGGGACCTTTCCAGAGATATGGAAACTAGGGGTAGTGTCACCAATTTTTAAAGAAGGTAATAAGTCTGTGCCAACCAATTATAGACCAATAACTCTACTCAGCATATTCTCCAAAATACTGGAAAAAATAGTTAGCAAACGACTAGTAAATTTTCTTGAAGATCACTCTCTAATATCGCCAAACCAATTCGGTTTTAGACGTAAAAAGTCAACAGAGGATGCCGTACTTTTGTTAACAAACCTTGTTACCTCCGCGCTTGATCAAAATAAATGCTGCTTGGGTGTTTTTATAGATCTAACCAAAGCCTTTGATACGGTTTCTGTGCCAATCCTTCTTCAAAAGCTGAGTAATATGGGTGTAAGAGGTCTCGCCCATGATTGGTTTAACAGTTATCTCACTAATCGCCGTCAATGCACTAAATTAGGGTTCACTTTAAGTCACCAACTTCCCATAAATTATGGGGTTCCACAAGGAAGTATACTTGGTCCCACATTGTTCTTGATCTACATGAACGACATCCTAAACACTTCTCTACAGGCTGCCGACATAATATGCTATGCAGACGATACAGTTATTCTTTTCCACGACGTAACTTGGGAATCAGTCTTAAAGACCGCAGAATCAGGCATGGCGAAATTAGCTCACCTCTTAAGTGATAATTTATTAACATTAAACAACAGGAAAACTAAGTACATTACCTTTTACAAAACTCGTGCCTCAAGACCTCACTTTCCCCTTAATTTTACCATACATTCCTGTGAATCGTATTCAGAATCTCTCTCAAATCCACACACCTGTGACTGCCCAACTATTGAATACGCTGACACCATAAAATATTTAGGAGTTATACTGGATGAAAATCTTTCTTTCAAAAAACATATATCCACTCTAGCGGGCAAAGTTAGAAAATCCATCTTTATTATGAAATCATTACGTACCTCAGCACAAAAGTCCATCTTACTATTAGTATATAAAGCAATGTGTCAATCCAGCCTTCTATACTGCATAACAGCATGGGGAAGTGCGGCCAAATCTACCCTTCTTGAATTAGAGAGAGCGCAACGTGCTGTTTTAAAGGTGATGTTACGCAAACCTTTTAGATTCCCCACCGACAAATTGTATGAAGAGTGTGGCGTTCTAAGAGTACGCCAACTATATATTTCAAGAGTGATAACTGCTGTACACAAACGCACAATCCAATCAGACAAATACTCCACTCTAACTACACAACGCGTATATAAAATCCCCGTTCCCACCATTCGCTCAACCTTTGCGAGACGCCAACCACAATACATGCACTCCTTTATTTACAATAAAATATGCAAAAAATTAAACATAAAACTATTAAAAACTTACAAAGCAAAGTCAGTTCTAGAACAATGGTTGAAAACCCTAAACTACTATGATACGGAACAAATTCTTGATGGCTGTAATAAATAATTATTAATAATTTAACATAGCTAAACACAAATACACACACAACATTTACGTTTATACACACATATACACACTTCCATGCATACACACACCACACACACACACACACACACTCACACACACACACATTTGTATGCATTTTATTGTGATTTATAAACCACTTTTGATCTCAATATCTTAGGATAAGATTTATGTTTGAAATTATTTTCTAATTATTTTTATTATTAACTACATTTTGTTATTTTACGCATCGATGTAAACCTAACCAGTTGTCACTTCAGAAATAAGTTTATTATGATAGTTCTTTTTGGTATCTGCGATACAGGCCGAGAGCCTAGTGCAGTACCGCAGTGATATGTCTGTAGACTAATACTAGTTTTATAAATGTTACTTTGTGATAATACTTCATTGTAAATACTTTGGTAAATAAATTTATTATTATTATTATTATAATTGTAAAGTTTTTAAAATGCCTCGGTGTTGTGTGAAAGGATGCGAGTCGAGTTCAAGCAAAAAGAACCCCAACATTTCTTTTCATAGGTTAGTAACTGTTTTTACGAAATAATAACAAATATGTGTCTAAATTTACATTTTGGGTTTGTTTTTATCATTTATAATTGTTTAGGGATCTTGTTGATTAAGTTTTAGACTCTTCTAAGCGTTATTTATACAAGTAGTACGAATAACAACCGTATTGTTTGTTTACACACAAGTTTAGGGATGTGATACGAAATTATTCATATCGATATTATCATTTTTAAATATTTTGATGTTTATTTTTCAAAAAAAGAAATAATAGAATATATATATTCAGAACGATAAACAAAGTGAAATTAAAAATATTTTAAGATTACCTATAAACATACAAACCAGGACAAAATGGATACAAAAAATCGGAAGACACTATTGGAACCCTCCAATAAATACATTTATTTGTTCTTTACATTTTGAAAAAGACTGCATCATGCATGCATAAAACAAATTAATTTACCAAGACTAAAAGATAACAGCTTCCCAACAATATAAGTGAAATTGTAATAATTATGATATTTTACCTAATAATCCTATTAATAATAGAACTGTTAATCAACAAAAATGACATGCAAGATAATTTTGACAATTGGTAGTATATTGTCTAATGTCCTGAAGAACCTTTTAATGAACAGAAATAGTTTTATATTTTATTATTAATTACTATAATTGTTTATCTTAATCAACACTTTCATATTCATTGATTGAATTCTAAGTGAGACATAATGATTTTCCTCGTCAAATAATAGCAATAAAAATCTACCTATGTTATTTTATTTTATTTAATATGTATTAAATGTCCTGATAGGTATTTTTGATTTTAGCAAAGAATGCTGCAACTGCAATGGTGCAAGCAAATTCTAGATATAAATAAAGTTGTATTTTATCTCACGTGTGTATTATTTGACACAAATCCAATCCAATCATCAGGTAAAACTTACCCATGAAATAAATCATACTATGAAAAAAATATCAAAACATCGACCTATTTTTATCGGATTTAATTTTTAATGACTTTACCGTCAAGTCCTAAAATCCCCTGTTTATACCCAATTGACATGTAAAGCTACAATTAAAAATGTTATACAAATTTATACATTGATATTTACGTAAAATCAAAGTTTTTCAGTCGTATTTATGCCACTGTTGATGCATCGATGTCGATAGAAAATTTGATACTAGCGTATCACTATTTTTAGGGGCGGAGCCGCCGCCATGTTTGTATATCAAAGTGACCCGTGTCCAATGATTAAAGAATAAAGAGGATAGAGCATAAGGTCACGTGACACGGGTCACTTTGGTATACAAACATGGCGGCGGCTCCGCCCCTAAAAATAGTGATACGCTAGTACCGAATTTTCTATCGACATCGATGCATCAACAGTGGCATAAATACGACTGAAAAACTTTGAATTTAAATAAATATCAGTGTATAAGCTTGTACATTTTTAATTTTCACTTTACATGTCAATTGAGTATAAACAGGGGATTTTAGGATTTGACAGTAAAATCATTAAATAAATTTTCCGATCCGAAAAAAAAATAAAAATCGAATCCGATAAAAATAGGTCAATGTTTTGATATTTTTTGATTTATGATTTATTTCATGGGTAAATTTTACCTGATGATTGGATTGGATTTGTGTCACACACGTGAGACAAAATACAACTTTATTATCTAGAATTGCTTGCGACTTCGTTTGCGTGTATAAGACAGCTTCCGTGGCGCAGTAGATTAGACACCGGCTGTGAAACGAGAGGCCGCGGGTTCGATCTAAAAAATATAGGTAATCGAAAAAATATTTTTAATTTCACTTTGTTTGTCGTTCTGAATATATACCGGGTATATCAAGACTGCGACCGAAAACGAAGCCGGGTGGTAGCTTTAGTGGTTACAGACACAATGCAAATAAAAATTTCGCCAAATAAGTGACAGATATTTTTTTGCAATTTTTTAAAAATCGTTGTGTTTGGGTAGTAAATACCTAGTTATTGTGATATTAATAGTAATTTAAACCTTATCGTACCTTTGCGTCTTAAAAAATAAAAAGGCGTACATCATGATTTTGTGGAAACTATGTCTTTTATCACCCAAATACGACGATAAGTAAAAAAATACAAATTTTTAGTTGCAATGTGTCTGAAGTCACTAATAATACCACCTGGCTTCGTTTTCGGTCGCAGTCTTGATATACCCTGTATATATACTATTTATTCCTTTTTTTGAAAAATAAAGATCAAAATATTTAAAAATGATAATATCGATATGAATAATTTCGTATCGAATCCACTCATCCCTAAACTTGTGTGTAAACAAACAATACGGTTGTTATTCATACTACTTATATAAATAACGCCTAGAAGAGTCTAAAACTTAATCAACAAGGTCCATATACAATTATAAATGATAAAAACAAACCCAAAATGTAAATTTAGACACATATTTGTCATTATTTCGTAAAAACAGTTACTAACCTATGAAAAGAATTGTTGGGGTCCTTTTTGCTTGAACTCGACTTGCATCCTTAAACACAACACTAAGGCATTTTAAAAACTTAACAATTAAACTAATAAGCAAACTTAACAAACTTAACTAACGAGATTAACAATGAATAATTCGAAATTCTTTGATTGTGCAGATTTGTTTACTTCGATTGACAGATAACGCCACAGTTTGACATTTCATGCAGGAAACAAAAATGGCGTCATTTTGGGCTAAGGGCGGTCTCAGTGTGGTTAGTGAACAAAATATTGCCATATTCGAAACAAAGCAGTTATTATTTGTCTCTTTCATTAAGTGACAAGTTACCTTTGTGTAAGTGAGACAGATACATAAATGTACAATTCCGCGTCGATACTCCTAACATAACTATAACTTGATATATAGAACTATATAAGTGCGTCATCCTCTTTAGTCTTTAATCATTGGTTTAGATAGGGTATAGTTGTTACAGACACAATGCAAATAAAAACTTCGCAAAATAAATGACAGATTTTTTAAAGACGCAATGGTACGCAAAGGTTTAAATTACTATTTTCGCAAAAACTAGGTATTTTCCACCCAAACACGACGATGTTTAAAAAAATGCAAAAAAACTGTCGCTTTTTTAGGAAATTTTTAATTGCATTGTGTCTGTAACGACTAAAACTACCCTCTGGCTTCGTTTTCGGTCGCGGTCTTGATATACCCGGTATACAAGTGTAATTACTTTTATTAAATTATTTTACGAAACATACATGATATAATTGAAACACTATATTACTTACGATCGACCGACCACTCGCGCGGCTCGACGCAACTTGGCCTTCACGCGGTACCGTGAAACTCGCGCTCGCACTGGTTTGAACCACTATGAGATGTGGTGTCTGTGAACGCTGTCTATGTGTGCGTTGATTTAGCGCGCTTTGTATGGAGCTTGACTTCTGTTAGTATTCTGTGGTATGGACGTATTATTATTATACGCCCTTGCAACGCACACATAGACAGCGTTCACCGACACTATATTCGAGAACGATCGAGACCAGTGCGAGCGCGACTTTCACGCGCTTCGGACACTCATCTAGTAATATTTTTTGTGCAAAGATGGCGAAAAAAAGAAGTTATTTCAATTGTTCAGTTGATGGATGTTTAAATTCTACTTTAAACACCGATTTTTCATTTTTTGGGTTGCCAGATATATCATCTGAGAGGTAAGAGGGTATTAATTATAATGATACATACATAAACTCACGCCTTTATCCCCGAAGGGGTAGGCAGATGCGCCACCAGGACACCCACATTTCGCCTTGTATGTTCCGTCCCACGATGTGATAAGGGGCGAGCCTATCGCCATATCGGGCACAAATTCCTGACTTTTATAATGATTTCTTATATTTACGCGAATGTTACAAATTGAAATGAAACTATTAGACGGATTTAATCGCGGTAAAATCGGAATTAAGTAATAAGTTGAATCGCAGTGAAATTTTAACGTAATAACAAAACAGTAGATTAGATAAGTAAGCGCCGCGCCGCGCCGCGCCATCTGTTGGCCCCGCGATGCCCTCTGTCCTGTCCCTCCTCAGAACGATCTGTTACCTACTGTTTTAAGTGTTGATCTCTGTTCCCCTTTCCTGTCCCCGCATCCTCCATAAAAAAAAACAGATATTTACCGCCAATCATCGATATCAATGTTATTACGAATCGGAAATATCTGTGGACCTGAATAATTGACGTCATTGGGACATAAGTTCAGTAAATTTAAAATATAGGTTAAACAAATTGAATGAAAATAGAAAAAAGAATTAAAAATAGAATTCGCATCCATCTCAAAACGTTTTTAATGTAAAATAACATAGATATGGGAACACAAAAAAAAGAAATGACAGGTTATACACTAGATAAGACATTCAGTATACAAAATGTGTCCCACCTACTTGGGGTGCATGCACCGCATATGCTTCGTGACCGTGACAGTGCAGTACGCCTTAACGCATACGTTTAAAAGTAATTTATTTTGATGTTTCGCCGTCAAACCGAAAGCAAATCGTCTGAAGTTTCAATATTTTAATAAAATACCAGGTAAGAGATGTAATATTGGGAGCGTTTAAAATACGGGGGCACTGTATTTCTATGACGCGTCTCGTCTATCGGTAGATTAAAAGTCAATGCCGCCAATAGTATCCGTGTTTAGTAATTTTCAAGTATTAAAAAATTAATATCCGGACATAAAATAAGTCAATGCATCCGGACTTTGCCACGTCGTCCTGCCTCCGGGTATGGATACGATGTCTGTTTCAAAAGTGAATTAGAATCAGTGTTTCCCCCTCTTTCGGGAGGCACTTCGACTGACTCAATCAGACTTCTATAAGTGCTGTTTTCAAGTGATTACGTGCGGGAAAACTCAGTTGAAAACACTATAAGGCGATAAGCCATGCTCCTGGACTACATCTCGGCCTACAGTTACCTCTAGGGACCCTCCAGGTCCACACCAAAGGGGTGTGCCCACTCCCCATACAGATATCGGCCCCAGCTGCCCATATTTCAAAATACACTCAAATGATAATATACAATATATAAATGATAATAATATATATATATATATATATATATATATATATATATATATATAATATATATGACTGCCTCGGTGGCGTAGTTGTATTAAGGTACGGTTACAAAGCTGAGGTCTCGGGTTCGAATCCCGGATCGGGCAAAGTGATATTGGATTTTTCTATTCATTATCAGCCCGGAGTCAGGAATTTGTACCCGATATGGCGATAGGCTCGCTCCCTATCACATCGTGGGACAGAATATGCAAGGCGAAATGTGGGTGTCCTAGTAGCGCCTCTGCCTACCCCTTTGGGGATAAAGGCGTGAGTATATGTATGTATGTATGATAATATATAATGTAGTAAATAACTTTTAAAAGGATTGGGTGCAATAAAACTTGGGGGTTGGATGGACGAAACACATTTTATTTTCCCCATACTCTAGTTGTTACAACGTTTTTTGTCATATTTTTCTTTATACATAGGTATATATCCACATTTGCGATGCTTATTTTATTATAAAATAATATAATATGCCAAGCGAAATTATAAAAAGAACACAACCACAATGGCGCGAACACAAGGAAAGCAAAACGGTTTATTGGGTTTATGTCTTGTGAAATGTGAACAGGGAATTGTGGTCGTGACAAATGACTACAGTGTTGCCAACCCCAAGAAAAATTCGCATGACGCATTTAAATGACTATTTTCGCAAAAACTAGGTTGTTACCACCCAAACACGATGATCTTAAAAAATCGCAAAAAATAACTGAACTTCTTTTATGGCGAAATCTTTAATTCATTGTGTGTGTAACAACTAAAACGACCGCCTGGCTTCGTTTTCGGTCGCAGTCTTGATATACCCTGTATATCACAACTACACCCCAATCCACAATTTTTAATAGAATTAAAAATTGGCAACACTTTCATGGCGTTTGATCTGGGAATGTGTAAAAGAAATAGCCATGTAACTGTTTTTCCGGTGACTACTTTTTATTTTGAAAATAATATTCTTGGAGTATTTCAATAAACGATAAATTAGATAAATTGAGATATTCATTTTGTAGTAAAACGGTAATATGGGTAGTTTAGGGCCAATTTTAGGCATTCTCCTTTGGTCGGGATCGGTCCAGCGGTTTAGCCAGGACCTTGGTTTCCGATCTCGAGCAATCAGCCTTTTCGGCTTTAAGCCATTAATCTACAATAGATACAGACCGGACCAAGGTGCCTCCTGTCAGTCCTCATCCTCGGCCACCTTCCTGAAATTATCCTGAAACCCTCAGTCCAGGGGATCAGCCAGGATATCGGTAAAACCAAATTGAAATTATTTTCATTTCGGTTTCGAGGGGTATTCTGCAACCAGGTTTCACTACGAAGTCTGTCTGAAGGTGCCTCCCGACGGTAGGCTCTCAATGACAATATTAATTCATTAAACAGTTTGAACTGCTACAGAAGAAACATGATATATTGCTGTAAACATGGTATTCCGTATCCGTATAATATGTTATTCATGACAAATATTTATTTATGAACAATGTTTGCCTTTACATAATTTGATTTAAATTAATAGGTACATTAGGAGATATCAGAGTTTTAAAATAACTCCGCAGCATGTGGGTGATGGTCATCTCTTATAGTTATGTAATATATTATTACACTATAATTTTGTTACCGCAATGTAAGCTACCCATAACCACGCGGGCAAAGTCGCCGGCAGAAGCCAGTTTTAAGAAAAAGTTATTTTTTGTTTCAGGCGAACTGAGTGGTTGAAATTGATAAATAGAGAAGATTTAATGGATTCCCGTAGCAACCGTGCTCGTGTATGTCAAGCTCATTTTCGTCCGAACTCCTATATGATAAATTCAAGACGAAAGCAGTTAAAAAAAAACGCAATGCCGCAAATACTGTTACCATTACCAAATAATATGTTTTCAAATAAAGAAACTCAAACAATTCTAGAAACAGCCGATGTAAATTTACAATGTAATCATGATTGGCCGATCGTAAGTAATATTGTGTTTTAATTGTATCATGCATGTTTTTTGAAATAAATGAATAAAAGTTATTACACTTGTATATATAACATTCCAGATTATAATAATTAAATATAAATTTCTTAAAAAAACACATAATATTATACAAAAACAATTCTAAAAAATCTTAGAATTATGACATAAACATACTACACGACTATACTCGTATAAATACAATTAAAATTTATTTATGTTATTATTGCTTTTTATATATTTTATTTATCATTCATGTTTAATTCTCAACAATCAATCAAACGATACGAATGCTATTAACACGACAGGTACTTGTTTTCGCATAAGCCAGAGTCCAGAGTTAACAACTCTAGCGCGACCGCTCTGCCGTCCTCTAGCTAAAATGCCGTTAACCAACATCTGACCAATTTTTACTTTTAAATGCAAGTATAATCAGAAAAAAAAGTTTCGCTATTTAAAAGTGCTTCCTGAGATCTATTATTCAGTATTTCAAAGTTTTAAATATGACTTCTAGTTATTGAGTAGCATATTAAAAACAAAAAAAATGTTTTTTTGCGCATAACTCAAAAAAGGGTTATGGTAGTTAACGGCATTTTAGCTTGAGGACGGCAGCGCTGCGCCGACCGTAGTGTGAGTGTAGCAACAAAAAATGAAGTACCTACATACACAAGCTTGACTTCTGTTAGTATTCTGTGCCCGTGGCCTCTTGTTTTACAATCGGCGTCTAACCACCTGCGCCACGGAGGCTGTCAATACATAGAACTGTTGTCAGTGTATTTTTCGATTGTAGCGCTAAAGTTCTTATCCCCTCAGGTGTCCATGTATAGACAATAGACTTTTGACAGATCTACACAATAGTCTACTTAAATTAGAACTAGCGGCCTGTCCCAGCTTCGCCTGGGTGCAGCTATCTTTTGATTCTATTCCAGATCAGATAGATGTTATTTTTCATACAAACTCTTGTATACCTAAACCTCTTGAAACCTAAACTCGACCTAGCTATCCTACTGTCACTTTTTTTTTTAACTATGACCTGTCCTCCTCAATCCCGTCCCGTCCCGTCTGTCAAGTCACTTCCCGATCCGTCCCGTTCTTTCTCTTCATTATCCATCCTGTCTCATCCCGTGCCTTTACTTTTTATTCTATCCCATCAAATGAAATCTGTCAACTGTTCAATCCTATCCCGTCCCTCTCACTCTATTCTATCCCATGTAGTTCTATACCCAAATAGTATGCCTTACGATTTTTTGACATTAAAAACTTCAGCGATTGCGCATAAAGAAAATCGGATCAGTAATACGGACGCTTCAGCGATTATGGTTTCCATACAATATGTCATTCCCTATTTCACCTCCATAATGTTCTTTTCCAAAATTGTTGGTCGCCATTATTTTTAGTTTGTAATCAAGAGCGGAAATATAATTTTTCATAGAAATTACTTAAGTGGTTTTGATTTTCGATACAACATTCGAACCCTATTTCCAACCCTTTTGGAAAAAAAATATACCCTATGACACTCAGGGACGTTATATCTTTCAAACAGTGAAAAAAAAATTAAAATTGATTCAGTAGTTCCGGAGATTATGATATTATGTTATTTTAAATGATGATCGTATAATGGTGGTGAAGGATAGGACATTGTAAAAAATGTTGATAAAAGTGATTCTCGATCTTAAAAAGACGTTTAGTTTACACAAAATAAATTACGTATAAATATTTGACAACTAATAAAAATGTCAATACTTTTTCATTTATGACAATATTTAAAATCTATAATACACCATTATCCGAATATTGTGAACATATTATGTTGTCGATTCGAAACCTTTATTTAAATACGGTCTTTAATTTGAGGGAATAGTTTACTGTATCGACAGGGTGAACATTAAATGTTTGACAGTTGCGAAACCTATGAACATTTTGTATGAAGAAGATTCACTTCAAAAATTAAGTAAAAAATCATTTTCCAGTGGACCAAATTCACCTTTTAAACCTTCCCTGGACTTAGCCAAATCGGACCAAAATTAGCCGAATCGGTCCAGCCGTTCTCGAGTTTTTGAAGCGTACACAAACCAACATAACATTTTTATATAATGCTATTAAAACATAGGGTTGAAAATTTAGGGCTGTATGTATTTTTTAATGATGCATCATAAAAAAATAACCAAAAAAAATGTCTAAAAAATAAAAATAAATTTTTTTGGGGTTAACCACCCTTAGCACTTGGGGGTGTAAAAATTGGTTATAAACCTATTATCATACCTACTGAATATACATATAAAATTTCATCAAAATCGGTCAAGCCGTTTCGGAGGAGTAGAAACACTAAAACTGTGACAGAAGAATTTTATATTATATCAAATTATCTATATTACGATAAAATTATCTATATTAAGATTATGTGTGCCGACTTCCGAGTTTGGTGAATGACAATGTCTGCATTAACACAATTACTATTTTTTAGGATAGCTGTGTACGTTCAAACGCATCGCCACCTCGACTCAGAAATTTGATCAATGTACTGAAAACTAAATTGAGTTTCATTAAGAAACAGAATAAACAGAAGCGAGCTCAAAATCTACGACTGAAACATAAACTGACAGTCCAGGAAGATATTTTAAAGGCCACTCAAGAGAAATTTGATATAAAGGATAAACATATATTGGCTATTAAGAAAACAATTATGCAGGTACATACAGTGAATAATTATTTTTTTACTAGCTAAAAGGGGAAGGAGAATTTTGAGCCGCTGCGATTGTGACGATACTCGTTAAAAAGCATTAGCATCTTGCACCACCTCTACTCTCCACTTTTTATTCATCAAAAGACTAAGAATACGTGCGTAAAACATTGAAGGCGCTGTAACTAGTGGTTATTTACGTATTTAATGTCATCTTACTCCGTGTATTCGGAGCGCGGCGCACTGCGCACACTGACATGAGCAGATGCGACAGTTCAAGGAAGTACAGCACGCTAACTCACCAATACGAATTTAATTTTACGAATTTAATAATTTTCTATGGATGCTCCATAGCCCGTAGTAATCTATATTGACTATATGTTTTATTTTACGTGGTTTAAAATGATATTTCAAATTGTTTTATTAAATTAAAAAACATGCTTTAATAGATTACTAGCTTCTGCCCGCAAACTTCGTGTGCATGATAAACTTGATTTGGAATTAAGTTATATTTGGAATTTTCCACCCCGTCCCGTCCCGTGCCATTATATCCCACCCGTCCCGCTTCATTCTCACTCAAGGCATGTAATCCAGTCCCATCCTATCCTTCTGAGTATAAAAAGTAATAAATATATCGGAATTCCTTCCCCGTCCAACGGGAACACTTAATTTTTCGGAATAAAAAGTAGCCTAAGTGTAATTCCAGTGTCAACTCCATTTCAAATTTCATCGAAACCCATTAAGCCGTTTCTGAGTTCATCGTGCACAACCGCACAGACAAACAGACAAAAATTCTAAATATCATTGTCTTGGGTTCTATCACGTTAATACAGATATATTAGTTTTTCTCATTTATCTTCAATGTACAGACATCGTTCGGTTACAATTAATATATTAATGTATAGATTTACGTTATATACCATCAATTTTTATTGTTTTTACTTTAAGTTTTTAAAGTTGCGGCTGGTTATGGTTACTTTAGACTAAAATATATAGTATTCATATTTACACCGTTCTTACTACTATACTAGGCGTATTCGCGACTTCTGAGATTCATTAAAATGTTTTTGAATGTATTTGAAATTCTGGGTTCGTCTGCACCGCTCTGGTAATAAATAGTGGGGATGGGCAAAGGAATTATTTTATTATTTCATTGGTTTTATATTATATTTTACTCATTATGCAATTTATGTGTTTATTAGGAATATTTTTGTTCTTTGTATAACTTAGATTAGATTAGATTTTTTAGATTAGATTTTTTAGATTTTAAGTACCTATGTATTGAGTCATTGTTACTTGCAATAAAAAGATATTATTATATTATTATTATTAAAATGTCCGCTACTGGACATAGCCTCACCAATTTTTACACAGCATACAGCGTTGGCTATAGGCTATTTTCTGCAGTTCATAACCAAATTTCTCCCAAGTCATCGGTCCATCTGGTGGGACGTCTCACATTGCACTTTTCGGTGTATAGTACAAACTATAATACAATATTTTTTTATTTTAAACGAATACAAAAAATAATTACTAAATAAAACAAAAAAAAAATAAAATAATAATAATAGTATTACAATGGAAGTAAGAGAAATAGTGCAAGCTCATTAAATCTTAATGGCGATAGGCAGAAAATAACGTAGTCTCCTCAAATTAAAAGCGGAAGCATAAAGCTTACGACTTATTTCAGCAAGGTACGGCTTCCATGAATTGCTCCAGTAAGTAGTTTTGCGTAAGTCATAATTGGTGTTTCGTATGGCCGCAGAGAGATTTTCTAAAGGTGTCTGTAAATTATATATTTGTAAACCATCTGCATTATAGGTGATAGGAAGAAGTCAATTGTAAAGATATAGAATCGATAAGACATATAAAGGATAACTGGTAATAATTCGTCTAATATGGGAAGTAACATTTTCCACTTAATAATATCACTGGACCGACTGCGTTTGAGGATATGCATAGCTTCAATGGTAAATGAACTGTACTGTACTGTATAAGCCCATATACGTCCCACTGCAGGGCACGGGCCTCCTCTACAATAGAGATTACGATTGAGAGTGTTTAGGCCGTATAGTCCATGGCCTGGTGCGAGTTGGCGGACTTTTACATAACATACACATTTATTCAAATCGCTTTGGTATGCGGGGTATTCCTCACGAAGTTTTCCTTTACCGTTATAGTGCATGGTGATTGACTATCAATTTACACATGACTCCGAAAAATCAGAGGTGTGCCCTGGGATTTGAACCCGTGACCACCATGAACATGTTCCCGCGTCTGTTCCGTTACCAACAGGCCACCACGCACTTATGCACAATGTTAAATAGTTCTTAGTAATTATTTTATCTATTGAATTTAATTAATATGCTGCATGTCTTCCCACCACGGCCTGTTCTGCTTTATCCCGTCACTTCCCACTCGGTCCCACCCCATCCTTTTTCGTATCCAATTCCGCCTCATCATGTGCATTTACATTTCGTTCTATCCCATTAAAAGAAATCTATCAGCTACCCTACTAATTTCGATTATGCATTTAGAATATCGACACTAAGATAGGGAAATATCGATTTTTGAGAACAATCGGATTAATAACTTAAAACTACAAAATAACGGCCTCAATTTACAATACGAATTTAGGTTTTTGAAGCACAGAAAACTCAAAATAAAAATATTAAAATTTTACATGTTCTTCAAATGTTCACAATAATATAATTATGTATGTATAAATTGTTGTTATCTGAATTTCTACCAATTCATTCCAGTTCACAAACAGCGCGGCGCGGCTCTAAGAAACTTCGTTCGAAAAAAATTTTACATTTTCGGCCCTTCGGGCCCAAAAATATCTATAATAATAATAATAATAAGCCCCTCAAAGCCCAACCCTGCGTCCGTGCTGACCACCTAAGCCACGTGAGGGGCGGACACTCGCAACGCATTTACCTAGCGAGTGACAAAAAGGGCAATGGCAAACCCATCAATATGGAGCAGAATAAGAAAATTGTAAGTTTATGGTCGCTTCCCGGGGGTGATCGCCGGGGCACGTCTGGAGCCGATGCTGGACGTTACAGCATGCAAGCCATCGGTGGCGAGGGTAATGGGCGGCCCTCTGCCGGGGAACCCGAACAATGTGAGCCCAACAGAAGGTACAACCTACGGTCGCTATCTAGAAGCCAGAGCACACCTGCTGGCACTGCACGTCGTATGACGAGCATACAAGATGGAGGAGTCACACGGCTTGCTCCAATTGAGGAATGGAGCCAAGGAAGCCGTACAAATATGGCCGAAGAGTTTGCAGAAGCCATTTCATCATCATCATCTCTATCGTCACCCTCATCTCTTTTTCCATCAGTTCCTTCTTCTCCGCCTTCATACTTAAGCTTTAACACTAATGGTTCTTCCTTTTCTCCTTCTTCTCCGGAATCGTCGGTCTATTCAACCGTATTCAGAAGGCAACCTGAACAGGTAACGCATACTCGCGTCACAAGAAGTAGTAGTAGAGCAGCAACCCCAGCTGAGGATGTTTCGCAGGAGGCACTTGCCACTCAACCTGCGACCACCAAAGCTGGAAAACCGAGGGTACGCATGAAATGGGACAGCGAAATAAATACTTTCATCATGCGTACCTATTTATATGTAACTAAATTAGAAACAGACAAAACAATGTATTGCAAAAAATTATATGACAAATTTAAAATTCAATACCCACATATAGACGTTTCATCACAAAGAATAGCAGATCAAAGAAGAGTAATTATTAGGAATAAACTTTTATCAGATGCACAAATCGCGAGTTTAAAACAAGAAGTTTCTGAAATTTTGAGACTTGAAGAAAACAATGACGTTTCGGAACCCATGTCATCACCACCTTTATTAGAAGATAGTACTGAAACTCACACATTAGACCCTTCACATTTGTCAGAAACAGACACAATCAGACACACGGGCACAACGGTTGACAGTAATCAGGTACAACAGCTTATAGATGAGTTTAGATCTGCACTTACTTTATACTCAGGAAGTGATCCATCAACTCGTCCCAAACTTCCACGTTTACGAGAAAATAAAAAGTTATACCAATTAGTACACGTTTTTAATTGCCAAATCCTAAATAAATTCTTCACTCTTGAGTCAAATCTAGTTCATTTGCATACGATTATTTATTGCAGTGCAGTAGTAATATCAACAAAGTTAGGATATAAAATATCTCCCGATGCTAGTAATAAAAGTAAGCGACAACCAAATAAACCACAATGGCAAATTAGGCTAGAAAAAGACATAACCAATCTACGTGCTGATATTGGTAGGTTGACCCAGTACATTAATAATAATAGACACACTTCTTTAGTTAAAAAAGTCAATTTAATATTTGAGAAATATAAAGTTCATTCAAGTCACGAAGCCTATAATAATAAGCCTGCAGAATTTTTGGACACACTTAAGCAGAAATTAACATTAAAATCGCAGAGATTAGCAAGGTACAAAAAGGCACTACAAAGAAAAAATGATAACAAAATATTTAAATTTAATGAAAAAAGTTTTTATAGGAATCTCAAGAATAATCCTAATAATGTCAATAGTGATTCAAGTACTCCAGATAAAAAAGATTTAAAAGAATACTGGTCAGGAATTTGGAAAAAAGGTAAAGACCATAACGAACTAGCTGAATGGATTAAAACAGAAGAATTTAAATCAGAGATAATAGAAGACATGGAATTCACAGACATAGATAAAGTAGATATTGAGTTGATCACTCGAAGGATTAAAAACTGGAAAGCTGCAGGTATTGATGGAGTTCATAACTTTTGGTACAAAAAGTTCTCTGTGCTCCATGAGATATTAGCTAAAATTATTACAGGCATAATAAGGGGTACGGAAGAGCTACCGAATTTTGTCACGAAAGGTATAACGTACATGCTCCCTAAAAGTGAAAACACCTCTGACCCCTCACAGTATCGCCCCATAACTTGTTTGCCAACCATTTACAAATTAATCACATCTTGCATAACACTTAGAATCAATGACCATTTAATTAGATATAGTGTAATAGCTGAGGAACAGAAAGGGTGTAGACAGAACCACAAAGGATGCAAAGAACAGCTAATTATTGATTCCACCATATTAAAACATGCCACGTCCCATAGTCGTAACTTGTATTTAGCATACATAGATTACAAAAAAGCGTTTGACAGCGTGCCTCACTCCTGGCTGATTAGAGTTTTACAGATTTACAAAATTAACCCAGTTATTATAACCTTCCTGAAAGCTGCGATGGGTAAATGGAGAACCACAATATTCCTTTCTAGTAACGATACAACCATAACCACCGACGAAATTCCAATTGAAAATGGTATTTTTCAGGGAGACTCATTGAGTCCTCTGTGGTTCTGCCTGGCACTCAATCCGTTATCGAGTTTGCTTAATAATTCAAATTTTGGCTACAAATTAACACCCAATATTGCAGTAAGTCACCTTATGTATATGGATGACATCAAATTGTTCGCGAAGTCTAAAAAAGAAATAATAACATTAATAGAAACTACGGCTAAATTTAGTGAAGATATTAACATGTCATTCGGCTTAGACAAATGTAAAAGATTAAATATACAGAAAGGAAAAATAGTAGGAAACAGCAGTGAACCTGCTCGGGAAAGTTATTTTGATCTGATGGAGGAAAATGATACATATAAATATTTAGGACTACGAGAAGGGAAAAATATAAATCATATTCAGATAAAAAAAGAACTCCGTAAAGAATATTATACTAGGGTCAATCAGATATGTAAAAAACCACTATTTTCTAAAAACTTATTTAAAGCGCTAAACACATATGCGATACCAGTCTTAACTTATTCGTTTGGAATAGTGAAATGGTCAAAAACCGACATCAAAAAATTAGAAATGAAGACACGATCAACGCTTACTAAACACAATTTTTTGCATCCTAAATCCGCAATTGAAAGAATGACTATAGAAAGATCGAAAGGGGGTAGAGGATTAATAGATTTAAATAATTTATGGGTGGGGCAAATACAAAAATTAAGAAATTTCTTCTACGAAAAAAGCAACACAAGTAAAATTCATTTAGCAACAATAGAAACGGATAAAAATTATACACCTTTAAATTTAGTTAATAAAACAGCTCAATTTGCTACCCCAAATGAAAACTTAAACAATAAGCTCGAAAGATGGCGTAGTAAAGAAATGCACGGAAGACATATACAAGATTTGGAGCAGCCCCATGTAGATATACAGGCCTCAAATAAATGGTTAAAATTTGGTTCTCTTTTTCCGGAAACTGAGGGATTTATGGTGGCGATACAGGATCAGGTTATTAACACTAGAAATTATAGGAAGTTTATTTTAAAAGATAGGACGATGCAAAATGATAAATGCAGGAAATGTCACCGTATGCCTGAAACTATACAACATATTATAAGTGCCTGTTCTAACCTAACCCAAACCGATTACACTCACAGACATAACCAGGTAGCACATATTATCCATCAAAAACTTGCCCTTAAACATAAACTGATTCCCGAAAAACCCGTACCATACTATCAATACTCCCCAATGCCTGTGTTGGAGAGCACGAGCCACAGAATGTACTTTGACAGAGCTATATTAACAGATAAGACAATTCACAATAATAGACCGGATGTTACTTTAATAGATAAAATTGGTAAAATTGCTTATTTAATAGACATTGCTGTACCAAATACTCATAATTTGCAAAAAACAGTCACAGAAAAAATAAATAAATATACTGAGCTCAAAGAAGAAATATTACGAATCTGGAAACTCAACAAAGTATACATTGTGCCGCTCGTGCTCTCTTGCACTGGTGTGATACCGAAATGCCTTCATCATTACCTCAGAATAATTGATATCCCGGAAAACATTTATATAACCATGCAGAAAGCTGCTATACTAAATACGTGTCGGATTGTGCGAAAATTCCTACAGGACGACACTAATACTCCTTTTCAACATGATTCGCACTTGGCCTAGGCCCGTGAGTATCATTAAACCGAAGTATGTATATATTTCGAGATATAAAATATATATAAAAATAATAATAATAATATCTTTTTATTGCAAGTAACAATGACTCAATACATAGGTACTTAAAATCTAAAAAATCTAAGTTATACAAAGAACAAAAATATTCCTAAGAAACACATAAATTGCATAATGAGTAAAATATAATATAAAACCAATGAAATAATAAAATAATTCCTTTGCCCATCCCCACTATTTATTACCAGAGCGGTGTAGACGAACCCAGAATTTCAAATAAGGACCAGTTAGATCCTCAGCAATAGCAGTTAAAATGCTGTTACTGCTTGTCCTCAATCGACCCCAAAACGATGCAATGCGAGTTCTGATAATCGCAAAGAAATCATTGACTCTCGCCTCCGCAAACATACTTGACGCACTACAAAAACGTGGGAGCTTAAATAATATGCGGAATGCGTCATTATACTGCACTCTCAAGGTGTTATATGAGCGTTTAGTGTATTGCATCCACAGTTGGCTGGTATAAAAGCTTTGGCAGTATGCTCTAAAAAGTGTCTTTTTGACCTGGTTGGTGCAGTGTCCAAATCGTCGAGCAAGCATATTGCAACGTACGGCGAGAGCTCTTCTCTCTCTCTCAATGTCATCATCATCTCTAAGGTGTTCGTTTACCACATGTCCTAAGTATTTAAAACTCTGCACAACCCGCACTGGTAACCCATTTAAATAAACAGGCGGCACATAATCCGGACCCTTTCCATATCTAAAGACGAGCATCTCTGACTTCTTCACATTATACTTAAGGCCATGTGCCATAGCATAGCGCTCACATATAGACAGAAGTTTTCTGAGTCCATTGATTGATGGACTGAGAAGCACCATATCGTCCGCATAACTTAAGTTATTTACACATACGCTACCGATGTGGCAGCCGATCCTAGTGCTTCTCAGCTCAACAATCAAGTCGTTCATAAATATGTTGAATAGATCCGGAGATGTGAGGCCTCCTTGGCGTACGCCACATTTTAACCTATAATCGTTAGAATATGCGTCGCCCCATCTCACATTATTAATCTGGTTTTCATACCAAAAACTCATCAGACTTACAACTTCAGCTTGTGTACCTGCCCTTAAGAGTTTCTTCCAGAGTACATTGTAATTTACAAGGTCAAAAGCTCTGCTCAGGTCTAAGAAACAAGCGTATACGGAAGTGTTTCTGTTGGTGTAATACTTAACCGTATGTTTTAGGCTAAGTATGGCCGTGTCTGTAGAGAGTTTAGGACGATGCGTGACATTATTTTTCGTTTGTGGTAATTATAAAAATTATGATTTTTTGACATCAATAGCAGCAGTTTTGGTTTGCCATATAATATTTCGTCCTCCCATTTCATCCCCATAATATTATTTTTCCAAAATTGTTGGTCGCCATTATAACACGCTTTTATTTAGACATTGAGGGATGAAATGGTATAAAGTGGTACAGATGCAATGGAACCAGACAGATCCGAATTGATTAATTCGATGGGAAATAATGAAACAGAATGTATCAGCAGGGATAGGAGCCAAATGAGACAGGACGAGATATGATATGAAAAGGGACCGTATGTTATAGCGTTGCAAATAATAACGATATAAACTATTTGGAACGTGATACTACATCACTAGGAAATTGCCATGCCGATCTGCCGTTTAAAGTAGGCATAGAAATTAATTAGAATATTTTGCATACAATGATATTGTAATGCTGAAACAGTCAATAAATTCAGTTTCATATAATATATCATTAATGTTATTTCAATTTTATTCAATGCATATCAACTGTATTTATCTGTATAACCGTCGGAAATATCTGTGGACCTGAATAATTAACGTCATTGGAACATAAGTTCAGCAAATTCAAAATATAGGTTAAACAAATTGAATTAAAATAGAAAAACGAATAAAAAATAGAATTCTCATGCATCTCAAAACTTCTTTAATGTAAAATAACATAGTAGATAGGGGAACACAAAAAAATGAAATGTGAACCGCATTCAAGCTAGGTTCACAGATATTTCCGACAGATTATACTATGGAACATTTACGCTATTGTTTTGATGTATTTTGCGGAGAATTTTCGTGAAAAATCGGCGTGGGTCCGACCTCGATGACGCCTGATGGCGTTCTGAATAGTATATAACGAAAAGAAAAAAAATGTACACATTTAGCTAAAAAACTTTTTAAAGAAGCCTGTTTTACTAACCACAGCGCCTTAATTCCAGTTTATCGGTTCGCTATAATATTACAAAATGGTACGACAGTAACGAAGGAGAACCATGTTTCACTACAAACATGCTGAAAACTTTAGAAGTATAAAAAAAACTTCGTTTAAAAAAACCGACTTCAACTACTAAAAAGTATAAAATAACTTAAGAAAGATTTAATTTAATACACCTCTTATGCAAACCTATACCTTTCATATCAATAAAATACAATTATTTATATGTGCTACCTATTGATAGGTTTGAAATCGGTGCCAAGCCAAATGGAATAGTAGGTACTTAAGCTCGCCGCGCGTGACCTTGAGGGGGATAGCTTTGTCTACAACAGTGTTTTTCAATCTGTGGGTCGCGACCACCTGGGGGCATTACCCAAGGGGGTTGCCAGAAGATTTTAACCTGAAAAATTTTGATCCGTTGTAACCTAATTTATATATTATAGATTTGTATAATTTGTCTGCTGCACGAAGGTATAGTACATAAGTTGTTTTTATAATAGTAGTTATTCATTATTACTTAATTCCATTATTAGTTTGATTTCAAAACAGAGGTGTTGTGTGCTCGTCACAAAATATGCAAACCAAAATGTCCTTTTCAGAGCCACAAATATATTAATATATAAGCATAATATAGGTTTAATATAACCATATTCAGGTATTAATATTATAAATATATATATTTATCGTAAATTTTTCATCTGTTTCACATAAATTCACATTGCTTATAGGATTATTTATGTAGGTTATTCTTTAGCGTAAACATTTCTTTACAGAAACTAAGCTATTTATAATATTAAGTTTTATTTTGTTTAGGGCTTGGCACCGACTTCAAACCTATCAATAGATAGCACATATAAATAATTGTATTTTATTGATATGAAAGGTATAGGTTTGCATAAGAGGTGTATTAAATTAAATCTTTCTTAAGTTATTTTATACTTTTTAGTAGTTGAAGTCGGTTTTTTTAAACGAAGTTTTTTTTATTTTTTTCTTTTTAGTACTGTCAGCTAAACTCAATTTTCGTTAACAACGCTCATAAGAGCAAAACGCCTACAGGACTATATTTTCTCACCCTCCTCCTCACCCCACCCCTTCTTCTGCCTCACTATAGCTTTACGTTAATACTGAACCTGTTACAAAAAGAACCATTGGAAACCTACTCAATTTTGAGGAGTTCTACAGTGTAGGTCCGAAGATATTCATCAGGTCTTCACCATTTTTTTATGGGACCAAATGACAACTATTCCGCATCAAACTAAAGAAGAAACACTAAAATCGGTTCAAAACTGCCGAAGATATGAAGTATTCACATTATATTCATTTTCTCGCCCCCCTCCTCATCCCCACCCTTTTATCTCTACCTCACTAAAATTTGACTTTAATACTGAACCTGTTACAAAAAGAACCATTGGAAACCTACTCAATTTCGAGGAGTTCTACTCTCCAGGTCTAAAGATATTAATCAGGTCTTCACCACTTTTTTATGGAACCAAATAGCAACAATTCCGCATCAAACTAAAGAAGAATCACTAAAATCGGTTCAAAGCAGCCGAAGATATTAAGTATTTACATGCAAATTGATGGAAACTTACTAAATTTTGAGGAGTTCTACTCTCCAGGTCCGAAGATATTCATCAGGTCTTCACCAATTTTTTATAGGACCAAATGACAACTATTCCGCATCAAACTAAAGAAGAATCACTAAAATCGGTTCAAAGCTGCCGAAGATATTAAGTATTTATATGCAAATTGATGGAAACTTACTAATTTTTGAGGAGTTCTACTCTCCAGGTCCGAAGATATTCATCAGGTCTTCACCAATTTTTTATAGGACCAAATGACAGCTATTCCGCATCAAACTAAAGAAGAATCACTAAAATCGGTTCAAAGCTGCCGAAGATATTAAGTATTTATATGCAAATTGATGGAAACTTACTAAATTTTGAGGAGTTCTACTCTCCAGGTCCGAAGATTTTCATCAGGTCTTCACCAATTTTTTATAGGACCAAATGACAACTATTCCGCATCAAACTAAAGAAGAATCACTAAAATCGGTTTAAAGCTGCCGAAGATATTAAGTATTTACTTGCATGTTAATTTTCTCACCCCCTCCTCACCCCCACCCCTTTTTCTCTATCTCACTAAAATTTGACTTTTATATTGAACCTATTGCATAAAGAACTATTGGCAACCTGCTCAATTTCGAGGAGTTCTACTCTCTAAGTCCGAAGATATTCATCAGGTCTTCACCAACTTTTTATGGGACCAAATGGCAGCCATTTTGAATCCAACTAAAGAAGAATTACGTAAATCGAATCAGAAATCTCAGAATAATCGGTGAACATACATAAGAAAAAAAAATGTACGAATTGATAACCTCCTCTGAAGTCGGTTAAAAAAAGCAATCGAGCGCGTGGCTCTATGTGTGCGTGTGCTTGTAAATCTGAATTTTTGATTTTATTATTAGTGCCATGCCGCGACAGTCGTGCCCGAGCGTCGTCTTCCTTACGCTTTCATAAGCAGGGACAATCAACGATAAATATATTACGCAACTCATGGCCAGTGCGGCGACTTTAAGACATTAAAGAGTTATATATTTGGCGTAATCAACTCTAGAAATATTATAAGCATGATTAAAAAAAATGCCTACTAAAAAGGCTGATCATCCCTCAAGTTCAGGAATTGATGCCTAGGTAAAAGTCTAAGACTTTTGGGAATTATTTTAGGTTGTACAAGGTCACATGGCAGCGCAGCACGTCAACTTTAGCCTGCTTTCTAACCATATTCAACTATTACGTAGTTTTGGCTGTCTAAAAAATTTGTGATTATTAAACATTACACATTACGTATTATTTATTGAAGATGCCGAAGGCTAAGCGAAATGAAGGAGACTCAGCCGGAAGGCGGACCCTGGCACCGGCCAGGATAACGTCTAAGCATAATGAATTATTAAACAATTGAATTCAAAATCAATATCTGTTGTGTCTATGATCCAATAACCCAATTTGTTTCGCCGGGTCTTATCAGTCAAAGCCGCGCTAGATTTGGTAGAAAGCCTAAAATTACATGACATTTCGGAAATATACATTGTCGCTATTTAATAAATTAGACCCAAAGAAAGTCCTCTGCGTCGTATTCGCTCGGTATACTCCGTTTTGGGTCGCCCCGCGTATTTCTAATGATAATATAAGCCCACTGAGTCTGTTTCTCAGGAAGGGCCGCGATGGATCCGGTGTTAACATTAATTCACTATGCGTCGTTTTAATAATCCTCATGGTCTATTCAGACATTGATTAACGTGAATAAAGTATTTCCTTTGAATAAGCCCGAAGCACATAATATCGTACATACTCGCTACTCTATCCCGCGGCCTCTCGTTTCACAGCCGGTGTCTAATGAGCTGCGCCATGGCGGTTGTCAATTGAAACGTGTGGGTAGATAGATATACATGTAGAGAATGTTCCACAAACTGATGAAATATTCATAATTTTGTTTGCAGGCACGTGTTAAGGGGAAACCTGATAAAAAAGAGTATGAAGGCCTGCGAACATATGATTGCTGTAACTCTTTATCGGATATCAAAACAGAGTTAGACGACACCGACTCGCAGTATCAAGTCGATATACAAGGCTCATGGCGGGCACCTGCCGCCTCGCCCGCCAGCCCCCCGGCGCGCCCCGCCGCCAGCCCCCCCGCCAGCCCCCCCGCCGATACTAATGAATTCTATGGGTTCGGCCAATGCATAGCCGGGCAGTTGAGCAGCATGCCGCCAGAGGACGCCGTAGAACTTCAGCTCGAAATACAACAGCTCATATCGAGAAAGCGGTGGAGCAAACTGCAGCAAGGGACGTCCAAACCACCACAAGCGGACGATCCTTCACACTTGGTTGTGAAGTTGGAACCCACGGAGGCCCTGGACAACGCGTGACATTAACATGTTTTACATTAACATTGTTCGGGAGTCTAAGCTTGTTAATATTACTATTGATTAATTAAATGTTGGATTGTGAAGCGCTGGAATGACGGTAAAACACGCTAAGCGTGCTTATATTAAAACATACTTCAAGCCGCCCAAGAAGATTAGTCAATTTTTACCACCTGTCAAGTGTCATATACCTTTGCAAGAACCGGAGGTATAAATAATTAAATACACCCAACAGTCACATACATAGATGCCTGACCTGTGTCCTGACCCCACACTAAGATCGAGTCTTGTGTCGTGGGTATCAGGAACTACGAGAGACTTTTCGGTCTCACAAACACCCAGACCTGACACAAATACCTGTGGATCACACAAATATTTGTTTCGGTGCGGGGATTGAACCCGCGGCCTCTCGTTTCACAGGCAGCGTCTAACCAACTGCGCCACGGAGGCTGTCGAAAATACAAAATAGATTGCAACTGTGGCCTTTTCTATATCGGCTAAACCAAACGAAGCATAGGGACCCGCGTAAAAAACACATAGCTGACGTCAAACAGCGACGCTCAACGAAGTCTGTAGTTGCTGAACACGTAGAAGAAGGCTCCAAGTATTACTTTCGTTTTGACAAGTCCCAAATCCTTGCTAAAGAACACCGTTTCCTACCTAGGATGTTTCGCGAGTCTATTGAAATTTAAAACATCCAAATTTCAATAGAGAAGATAGCTTGAAGCTTCCACTATAAAAGGATCCAATTCTACATTTAATTAAATTGAAACCCAAAAGACCAACTGCCAGACCCCAAGGCACAGTGAGCTCCTTCTGCGTGGATCGGATCGCAAAAACCAATTAACTTTTTAAATTATCTTTTTCAATTTCATAAATGAAAATTAAGGGTAATTATATTGTAACAGTCATTGAGCGGATGACTAATACCTCAGTCCGCCCCGTGACCACGAAAGCTGTAAAGCTATCGAAACCTCGAAAAGTTAAAAAAATTAAAAAATAAACCTAGTCGCGATAAAATCCGTAAAAAATAGTTTTATTCAATGACCTTGATAGTTTATGTAATTATTGTAAACAGAACTTGTTATAATCTAAACGTAAAAAATGCAACGTAATATCTTTTACCAGAAAGAGGAAAGTAATTGAATATAAATTTAATATAGCCTAAACAATGAAGAAATCGCGAGTGTCCGAGGTGCGAGATCTGGGGATAGTCCTCAACAGCAAAGTTATTTTCGATACTCACGTAGATAATACAACTCAGGAAGCCTTTCGTATGTTAGGATTTGTCCTAAGAACTGGCAGGAAATTCAAAAATTTTGCTAATTTGACACTTTTGTACAAGTCACTCGTGACGCCTTTACTTGAATATGCGTCAGTGGTTTGGAACCCTCAATATGATACGTATATTAACTGATTAGAACGCATCCAAGATAAATTTATTAAACATATCAATTGGCGGAGTCGATATGATACTCAGTTTAAACATCGCTTATTAAGCCTAAAGAACCGACGAGTCGAACGTGATCTTAATTTCCTTCCTTTTTAATTTAATTAAGTTATAAATATAAAAAATCTAATATCGAGGATGATCTCTTGTCTTAAATGTGAGTCATGGAGAAAGTTGATTCGATCTGTAAGATAGGAAGGCGTGAGAGGATTACACATAATATTGTACGGAAGTAACAGAATAAGAGTTTTCCGACGAAACCGGATGGGTAACCACTTGAGCTTAGTACGAAATTCAGAAACATGTATGTCTTATTTATTCAGTCATATTCGCGAAGATCAAATATAAATCTGATGCAGAGATTTTGGAAACGCTCAAGCTTATTAAGTTGATGAGGTCAGGGGTGAGATCTACTAGATAGCTGACATCGGCATAATGGGGAGGGGAATTTGCGCAAATGACATTTTCGTTGTAGTGGGTAGGAAACTGCTTAAACAATAGACTTTTGACAGATGTTACACAATGGAGAACAATTTGAGAACAAATGAGAACGTCACATAAATCTTGACAGGGAGCCCAAAATGAGCTTTTTGGACACCGGAAGAGTTAATCCGTAATAATATACCTATATTATAATGCCTTGATAGCCTCCGTGGCGCAGTTGGTTAGATGCCGCCTGTGAAACGAGAGGCCGCGGGTTCGATCCCCGCACCGAAACAAATGTTTGTGTGATCCACAGATATTTGTTCCGGGTCTGGGTGTTTGTGAGACCGAAAAGTCTCTCGTAGTTTCTGATGATCTTAGTGTGGGGCAGAACTATGTATGTGACTGTTGGGTGTATATATTATTTATTTATTTAATGAAAATTTAAATGTGTTCCGCTTAATAAAATAGGATTTTAAGACGTTACTTATTTTTCAGATTTCCTGCTGATCCTGTGAGGAATGAGGTGTGGAGTCGTATCATACGAGAGCAACATTTGAACAACGAGAACAACGAGAAGATTGTTTTATTTGAAGGACAATAGCAACTGAATAAAACATTCATTACATGATTTGTTTTTATTTTAAGCCCATTCTTCACTATTAATATTTTTTTGCGGTTAATAAATTACTACACTATATTTCGCCTATTGTTTTTATATTTAACTAACTTGTAACATATTTAATGTTAAGAAATCATTTTTCCTGACTTATAGATATACGTAGTAATAAAATCAAGTTTATTTCATTTATTCGAAATACGACGTTGCAACAAGGTTACGTGGACCAATTCGCTCCGACTGGATTCAGATTCAACTTACTATGTAGTTACACGAAAATGTAAGAGATGGCGCGATTTTTACGGACATGTTATTGTTATTCCCAATGTACAGTGTCCCTAGCCGGAACATTTTGCAGTGCCCCTAGCCGGAACATTTTGAAGTATCGTATAGTAATTCTCGTATAGTAAAGTAAACGTTTCCCGCTGTGAAATTTTAGTTCCAAATACGCTCACAATGGCGCTGTTTAAATTCCCATACAAAATTTTACTATTACTATTCTATTATGATACTGCAAAATGTTCCGGCTAGGGGCACAGTATCGTAATAGAATAGTAATAGTAAAATTTTGTATGGGAATTTAAACAGCGCCATTGTGAGCGTATTTGGAACTAAAATTACACAACGAGAAACGTTTACTTTACTATACGAGAATTACTATACGATACTTCAAAATGTTCCGGTTAGGGGCACTGAAGGGCCTATCCTTAGTTTTTTAAATCAATGATTTTAAGTATTACTAGAATCGAGACATAATGCGTAATATTAACAACTACATACGGACTTTACTCTTTTAATTTTAGCTATAAATGTTGATAAGATGTGAAATAGGACCTCAGAACAATAACCAATAACTAAAGGACATTTATTTGTGACCTTAATAATAATTTTAATACAGATTATTGTGATACCTACTAAACGTACAACCCTTGCGTACAACCAATGATTAAAGAATATAAGAGGATGACGCACAAATGTAGTACTATATAATAAGTTATAGTTATGTTAGGAGTATCGACGCGGAATTGTACATTTATGTATCTGTCTCATTTACACAAAGCTAACTTGTCCCTTAATGAAAGAGACAAATAATAACTCCATTGTTCCGAATATGGCAATATTTTGTTCACTAACCACACTGGGACCGCCCTTGGCCCAAAATGACGCCATTTTTCTTTCCTGTCAAACTGTGGCGTTATCTGTCATTATGAGTAAACAAATCTGCACAATCAAATAATTTCGATTTTTTTATTGTTAATCTCGTGTCTTAAGTTTGTTAAGTTTGCTTATTAGATTAATTGTAAAGTTTTTAAAATTCCTCGGTGTTATGTGAAAGGATGGGAGTCGAGTTCAAGCAAAAAGGACCCCAACATTTCTTTTCATAGGTTAGTAACTGTTTTTACGAAATAATAACAAATATGTGTCTAAATTTACATTTTGGGTTTGTTTTTATCATTTATAATTGTTTAAGGATCTTGTTGATTAAGTTTTAGACTCTTCTAAGCGTTATTTATACAAGTAGTACGAATAAAAACCGTATTGTTTGTTTACACACAAGTTTAGGGATGTGATACGAAATTATTCATATCGATATTATCATTTTTAAATATTTTGATGTTTATTTTTCAAAAAAAGAAATAATAGGATATATATATTCAGAACGATAAACAAAGTGAAATTAAAAATATTTTAAGATTACCTATAAACATACAAACCAGGACAAAATGGATACAAAAAATCGGAAGACACTATTGGAACCCTCCAATAAATACATTTATTTGTTCTTTACATTTTGAAAAAGACTGCATCATGCATGCATAAAACAAATTAATTTACCAAGACTAAAAGATAACAGCTTCCCAACAATATAAGTGAAATTGTAATAATTATGATATTTTACCTAATAATCCTATTAATAATAGAACTGTTAATCAACAAAAATGACATGCAAGATAATTTTGACAATTGGTAGTATATTGTCTAATGTCCTGAAGAACCTTTTAATGAACAGAAATAGTTTTATATTTTATTATTAATTACTATAATTGTTTATCTTAACCAACACTTTCATATTCATTGATTGAATTTTAAGTGAGACATAATGATTTTCCTCGTCAAATAATAGCAATAAAAATCTACCTATGTTATTTTATTTTATTTAATATGTATTAAATGTCCTGATAGGTATTTTTGATTTTAGCAAAGAATGCTGCAACTGCAATGGTGCAAGCAAATTCTAGATATAAATAAAGTTGTATTTTATCTCACGTGTGTATTATTTGAAACAAATCCAATCCAATCATCAGGTAAAACTTACCCATGAAATAAATCATACTATGAAAAAAATATCAAAACATCGACCTATTTTTATCGGATTTAATTTTTAATGACTTTACCGTCAAATCCTAAAATCCCCTGTTTATACCCAATTGACATGTAAAGCTACAATTAAAAATGTTATACAAATTTATACACTGATATTTACGTAAAATCAAAGTTTTTCAGTCGTATTTATGCCACTGTTGATGCATCGATGTCGATAGAAAATTTGATACTAGCGTATCACTATTTTTAGGGGCGGAGCCGCCGCCATGTTTAAATATCAAAGTGACCCGTGTCACGTGACCTTATGCGTTATCCTCTATATTCTATAATCATTGCGTACAACCACGTACAACCGACAACGTACGTTCTGTCAAACATCAACATCTGTGGTTCAAATCAGCTGATTGTCAAGTGTCAAAAATGTATTTATTTACGAAAGAGGTTATTTTTTATGCATATCTGTCGAATTATTAGTAACCAGTACTATGTTGAAAATTATATTCCAATAGTATTATAGTCTCAGCAGACATACAAAATAATCATGGAGCAATTGCCGGACGAATTAATTCTAATGATTCTGGAACGGTTGCCGGTGGGCGAAGCAACAGACACGGCGGCGCGCGTCTGCCGGCGCTGGGCGTCGCTGGTGCGGCGGCGCGTGCTGCTGCTGCGCCGGCCCGGCGACCTGGCCAAGCTCAGCGCGTCGCTGCACACGCTGCACGTGTTGGCCTACCTGCCCTCGCTGGGGCCGCTGCTCGCAGACGTGGTGCAGTACGTACCGCGCCTACGCGACCTCACCATCCACGCTGCCGTGCCCTTTTGCTCGGACCACATCGCCGAGCTGACGCGCCTCACGCATCTCGACCACCTGGACGTGTTCGCGAGCGCGCGCGTGTACGATGCGCGGCTGGCGCCCGTGGTGCGGCGCCTCGGTTCGCTCGTGGTCAACGAGAGCGTGGCGCCAGGGCTGCTGCGCGCCGTGGCGGCTGACTCGCGGCTGCGCGCCATCTACATGTACGGCCGCTCCATGCACTATCCGCGCCGCGAGCTGCTCACGCTGCTGCGCGCGCGTGCCGACCGCCTCACCGAGCTGGTGCTGCGTTGCCCCGAGCTGCCAGACTCCGCGTACGAGATCATCGGCGGCTGCTCCAACCTCACGGCGCTGCAGCTGTACTCGTGCTGGCAGCTGACATCGGCGGGCGTGCTGCACGTGACGCGGCCGCGCCGCGTGCGTCGCCTGCACGTGACGGGCGCGCGCCTGGTGCGCAGCCCCGCGCTCGCGTCGCTCGTGGACCAGCTGCCGCCCACGCTGCACGAGCTCGTGCTCAGCTCGGGTTGGTTCGGCGACGAGCACATCGACCCTCTGGTGGCGCGCGTGCCAACTCTACGCACTTTTGAGGCGTGGAGGTGTCGCTTGACGCGTGACGGTGCAGTCACGTTGGCCATAATGTTGCCAGAATTGCAGACATTAGACTTGGACCTCATATTTTTTGACAAGCACTTGAAGATGCTACACGGACACCCATCCCTGAAAATATTGCGATGCCTTCAGGATCCCACTGATGACATGGGTGCTGAGGAGCCGCTTCCAGAGAACTCGTTGCCTTGCAAGTTTCGTGTGATACCTACTGACGCGAGATATGCCCGGCGTTATTTCAGAGGTGGCAATGAAGGCTTCCGAGCCACTCTTTTCTATTACTGGACAAGAGACCGTGTGCTGGAACCATTGCCACCCCACATGCAGCCCACCTTTGACGATGATGATGACATGTTCTATTGACTGGGAGATCCTCAGAAGAGTAACTGGTGTGTCCATTA
The DNA here is from genome assembly GCA_905220455.2 of Deilephila porcellus. Lineage (NCBI taxonomy): Eukaryota > Metazoa > Arthropoda > Insecta > Lepidoptera > Sphingidae > Deilephila > Deilephila porcellus. The sequence goes on from LR999991.1 coordinate 12,449,662, forward strand.
TATGTCACAATGTGAACAAAATAATATGTAGATGTTCATGCATAAGTGTAAAAGGAACATTGAGGCTGCCACTAGTGCTGTGTTCCAAATAGGTGCAGACGATAAATATAATGTAGTGATATTGTAACACTGAATCTGTTTACAAAGTATTTTGACATTGTTATTGTGCTGAATCATATGACGAAACAGGAAGTGCACTTATCTGTTCAATATGAAACAACTCTCTGTGATATACACTACTTATATGGAACAATAAAGGAACTGAAGCATTTCAATAATGCACAGGTGAACTTCTAACATGCAAATTGTGATGTTGAGGTAAGGATTGTTTTGTTATCTTGCTTGTTGTATATAATTATATCAGCATACTGCACTTGTGCACTGGCTTTGGAGACATTACCACATCGCACTCTTGTGATTTACCTATGCATTTTTCTAATGAACTTATGAAAATTTATTACTGATATTGTTAGATGCCTATACTTGATCCTATGAAAAGTTTATCATGTACTGTGCACATATATTTTTTAATTTTAATTCTAGTACATACTGTATACTTTATTTTAACTATGAATGGTAACAGACCATTTTTAATTTAAGAAAACAGTTTTTATAAGTGCACCCTATGAATGTAGGTGTAGTGAAAGCAATAGTAATAAATGAGGAAATGGGAAGAGAACTAGAATGGAGGTTGGCTGGCCAAATTCACCACATTAGATGGACGCAGTATCTTATTCTGAACATGTTACTATCAGGGTTTATGTAATTATGTTAATGTTGTATAGTCTAGGTAGTATATCCTACTTCCTACCAATATTATAAAGATGAAAGATTGTGTGCTTGGTACTTCTTCATGCTCAAACAACTGGACCAATTTTCATGAAATTTGGTATGGCAGTAGCTGATATCTTGGATTAACGCAGAGGCTATTGTATATCCCGAAAAAATGTCGTACTCCTGTGGAATGATCAAGGAGTCTTCCCGCACAAACGGTTGAACTAATTTTAATGAAACTTGAAAGTATGGAGGTCGTTAATGCCCTGGATTAACCCAGAGACTACTTTTTATCCGAAAAATGTCATTTTCCCGTGGAATGAGAAAGGAATTCTATTTATATTTGCTACTCTTTCAAACTCAAAGGTATGATTTGGGATAGAATATAGGGCGGATGAAATGGGATATAGGAGAACAGGATTACATGCTTTGAGTCACGGAACAAATTGAGACGGGACAGGACCGGACGTTACGGGACGGAACAAGAAAAGAAGTACGAGTATAAATGGCGGCCGCGGCAGTCACGTTGAGTTTAAAATATAAAACAATTACAGCCTTATTCATAGACAGACTTAAAACCTATTTTAGTTATTGAATGTTTTGTCTTCTTCGCTCAATTCGAAATCTAAAGACTTTCGAAAGGGACAAGACATTTGATAACGAAAATATTTTTTAAATCTGTCCATGAATCAGGCCATTAGTATGCGAAATAGTATGTGTCTGATGTGGACTGGACTCAAAAAGTGTCTGCACCCGGGCAAAGCCCAGTCGGGCAGGTCTTCCTTCTGAATACAAGTTACAGCTGTCGCTCTGGCGGAATATGGCTTTGGGGCTGTATAAGTATTATAGGTTCAGAATAAAAGAGATCTTGGTAATTAGACGTCTTATTTAGGCCTACGTTGCTAGGTAAGTTTTAGGAAACTAATTAAATTAGATCATTTAAATATTTTTAAGTATGTATATTGTATAGGATGGCAAATTGGTACAAAGGAGATGGTCCAGAAATGTATGGACCTTGGGCCATAGTGCTGTACAGTACATGAAATATAGTTCGTGAAATTGGCTTTCGATTTCCGTATTAATTACTGTTATGCGTTGCTTAATAACTTTATACAAAAATAAATATCAAGCCAAGAACAGCAACACTACAAGCAATATGGCGACAATAACGGCCATATTGTTTTGGAATTGCAGCATGTCAAACATTTTCGTTCTTTAACTGAAATCATGAAATATAATTATAATAATAAAAGTGACGCTTTTAACAACGTATATCATCTTTTGAAAACTTATGGACTATAGTATCAACAGATAAATATATAGAAAACAATTATAATTAGTAGCGGGTTTTTAAAAATAAGACATAATATATTCAAGTTAAAGATAATGGGTTTACGCATTTTTGAACGAAATGACAATTAGGCATCATGGAGGACAGATTAACGAAGAAAATATTGCTTCTGTACTAAAATAATTACATTTTTGTATAAAGCCCCCCGTTGTCCAAGAAATCTAAATGTATTTTATTTGAATTCCACATTTTTTTCTAGTATTTGTACTAGACGTACACAATACGGCCCAAAATGAAACATCTCCTTTGTTAAATGATTTGTCACAAAATTACGTTTTCAGCTCAACAGTCGGAGTCGCCGTCCTATCGACTTAATATCTATCTGACATTTTTATTTCTAATAATAAGTATTTATGTTAATTTCGCCGTCACTTCCCAAGTCTTAATAGTGGTCAGAATCCCCGCCTGTCACGCGGGAGACCGGGGTTCGATTCCCTTCCGGAGAGCCTTTTTGTGATTTATTGTATTATTTTTTATGTTTATCTTTTATTTCTCCAAATAAAAGTCACTGTTGTAAGCATTTCTTTAGCTTCTCCGTAAATAAATCAGTTTAAATTTTTCAACCAATTCTAATTAGGGACCTTTTTTTATTCAGAGTAATTATTACATTTTTCTTTATTTTTTAATATTATTTTGTCTTTCTTTTAGCCCCGGCTTTTAGTCATACTTTTTTTCTTTAATAGGTCCTTCATAACTTCTTGTAGAGAATAATTTGAAGTTTACGAAACCCCACTTTTATGTTACAAAATATTTTTATTTCTCGAGTAAACAATTGTCCAATTCGAAAAGGAGATTTTTATTTGACTTACGATAATTCGGTTCCAAATAATGGCACAGAGTTCTCTTGTAGGTATATTTAAATTATGAAAAAGAACTTTATGATGAGGAAAAATAACCTTTTAACACAATTATTATCAACAACGCAGCGTTTCAAAGGCCAGTAAATGTTTGCGTGCGTGTTTTTTTTCTCGCTTGATTTGTTATGATTAATATTATTGAACGCCACTTTTGTTAAATTGTCTATACGATTATTTTCTTTCAAGATACAGCTTGTTAGAAGTCACAAAAATATTTTTTTTCAGCATAAGTACTGTACTTGTAAGGGCGTTCTTATGATTGTCATTTTGGCTAATAAAGATATTTCTCGTCTGTACCAGGACCTACTGAGTAATAAGTCTAGTGTGAACCGTGTATTTAGCATTTAGAATAATTTTTGAAAGCGAATGTTGTTGACATTTTCCTATTTATGTGAAAAGTTGAATAATATGTCAATTAGCATTGTGGCCGTGACACCAACGTCGGTGCGCGACTGCATGTAAGCCACGCCGCCAGGACGGCACGGCGCGGCGCGGTGCGGCGCGACGTCTAGTCAAACCCCTAGTAAATGCTATGTGCAGGCTGCAGGCGCATGGCTCGCGTGCCTCCGTCGCTCTCTAAGTGCTCACTGCTCGTGGAGAGTGCACCGCGCGCTGAACCGGACGTGGCGCATTGTGCTTCAATCAACTTGAATCATCACGCAACACATACACAAACTGTCTATTGTTAGTTTTGTTTACTTTTGGACGAGGCACGAGAGTTGTTGCACAAGTCTTTTAAGATTTAAATACGGTACTTATTTATGACGAAACAGGTCATGTCACAACATTCATTACCTTTATAAGTTGGGATTGGTTTTATGGCGGTAATTGTGAAGCATAGTGTTTACAGGGTGAGGATCTGCATTCACACAATCTTCTCAAACATTTTTGAAATCACATTGTTGGCATGAATATGCTCGTATCCTGTTCGTATCATTCTGCACAGCGACCCCGTACACCACGGTAGTAAAGCCGCCGTGCATGTCCGCCATCCAGTTTCATTATGTCGATATACTTTACTTGGTTGACGCTGCACTTGCCATCAGGTGCTTACAATACAGACTGTATTTGGTGGCAATATGATGATGAGTATAAATCTGACGGGCGTTTAGCTGCTATTAGTGTTGGTAATTCGTCCGAGATTTTATAATAATACTTCCGGTAAGGTGCGGGCCGTTGCTTATAATAACTGGTGAAGCTAAACAAGTGTTGTTCAATGCAGCGTGTTCGTGAAGCTTTTACTAACACTTTTAGTGAGATTTAGGTTTGAGACACTGTCTAGCTAGCTCTCGCCGGCGCGGAACGCGGTTAATTCGGTCCAAGATGTAATAAGTGTGTTTGCCACTACTCAACGACTTAATAATTATAATTACGTTATTAGACAATAATTATAGCGCATATTGAGCTAGTTGTAACTACAAATGATGTCACATCTAGAGCGCTGGGCGCTGAGCGGTCAGTATTCACTGAAGCTAGCAGTTGCCAGTTAGGAATTACTTGTAATGCGTCACTACTTCACTTGTCAGTACAGCCGAACGTGAAGTGGACTGTAATTAGCCTTCACGTGAGTTGAATGTTTGTGTTCGCTCGCAGGCTCCGGCGCGGCATTGTGGAACCAGTTTGGTGGTTTGGTTGGGCCACTAGCGCGCCGGAGGACCGAAGGACCTCCGCGTGCAACTGCTGCTGACGTTGGGTAAGTCACCTACCGTTTATTATATTTTATTAATAGGTCACCTCGCAACATCTAGAGGTGCGTGACCAAATAACACAATCATTATACTCGTGAGCTCACGCCTAACCTGTTAATGTTGAAGGGATAATACCTTTAATATCCGTATCTCTATCAGGCTACTAGAGCCAGCAGTACGTCGAACTTACCCAACGTTTAAGAACTGATTCTTATGAGATATTCAAACTAAAAACCCTGCGCCGTGAGTATAAGATACTACGAGAGACTTGTAGGTCTTACAAACACTCTGACCCGAAACAAATACTTTTGGATCACACAAACATTTGTCTCGCCGCGGGCATCGAACCCGCGGCCTATCGTTAAACTGGCCGTTAACAACCGACTGCGTCACGAAGGATGCTATTTGAATGTTGCAGAAAATCTGTTTACTCTGATATTTATTTTATACTTCCCATACAACAAGAGTATAAAGGCAAGATAATGTGAACGACATGTCCTGCCAGCCAACCTTAAAACCAGATCTAAATCAGGAAAGTGCATCTGTACCTATATGTATTGTGTTGGATGGAGGCGGGAGCAATAGAGATGTCGGAATTAGGGTGCGGTTGCGACACAAGCGTTCCGCATGGTTACGTACCTACACCTCGCACACTCGTCGTATGATAGCGGTGCTCTGCTCACTGCAACTCCTGCGCTATCGAGATCCACACTGACTCGAAACGACAATCAACCTTGATCGATAGTCTACGCATTCACACCATAGAATTACTCTAAGGGTTTAGGTTTTAGTGAAAGTGCAAGTCCCAAATGGAAAAATGTCTTAATGACAATTTTACATTCAAAAAGGTGACAAATGCAAATTTGAAAATTATAGACCAATCAGCCTTCTATTACAGATATACAAGGTTTTTGCAAAGGTGATCTGTTCAAGGCTTTCCGAGTACTGGATGAATGTCAGCCAGTAGAACAGGCTGGTTTTGATTTGATGTTTTCGATTCTCATAAAATGCCGCCAAGGCTATTAAAATAAAGGCTGCTCAAGATGCCATGGAGTGTTCCATGTTAGGCATATCCCTCAGAGACCGATTCCGTAATGAAAAAATCCGGCAATTAACAGGGGTGTGACGTGGGACGACGCATTGCTGGGCTCAAGTGGAGGTGGGCGGGACACTTGGCCAGACAAACGGACTGCAGGTGAACTAAAGCGGTTACAGAATGGTCCGATCGATGGATGGATGACATCACTAAGTTTCAAGGCAAATTGTGAATGAGACAAGCGCAGGACTGAGAAAAGCGGTGTGATAGAGAAGAGGTCTATGAACAGCAGTGAATGAATTCGAGCTGATATGATGATGATGATGACTCTAAGTTACGTCGGTATGTTGAAGTTTTTTGCGCTGCTTATTGAAAATGTCAGTGTGGGCACTCACCCACATTAAATAAACATACATACACACACACATACATACATACACACTCACATACATAGTACATACATACATACATACATGCATACATTCCTATATACAAAACATACATAGATCCATATCTACACGCATATAATATCACCTACTGACAAAGTTACTGACGTGAGTAACGCAACTGGTCGTTTTCGAAATGGTCTGAAAATGCGTTACGGGCTACGACCATAATAGTGCGCTCGAGTCCGGCTAGCTTCACTGCCTAAGAAGTGTGGTTCGGGGACCCGAACACATCCGAGGGCTGCCGAGCTCGACCGACGGCACCGAACTAATAGAAGGAGCAGTCAGACCCTACCCGCGAATATGTATACGTTACGATAAAAATCTATGAGTGTTCGCTCGCTGTTATATGTATAGTGCGTTTTGCCATTATCTTTAATCGTATAGAGATAGACTTGCTTTATGTGTTTCTGTCTTGTGCGACCTACTTCTGTTTGTGCCGTATACTTGTGAACTATCGCTTACAACCCTTCTGACTATTTTCGTGTAGTGTGTGTGTAGTGAACAATAAACTGTGAGCTATTTGTGAACTTTTACTTCTCTGCTGTACCCTTACACACTTCACGCTAGTACCTCAACTACAAGGTACCTACATTTTATTCCCCACATCAGTATTGTCACTGGCATGAATAGAGTTTATGATGTTTGATCAAAGACACATTTACTGTATTCTTCTGTATCAGCCCATATACAGTACCTCCCACTACAGGTTACTGGTATCCTCTACAATTGAGAGTAGGATTGTGATTGGTTAGGCTATATAGTCCACCACGCTGGTCCAGTGCGGATTGGCGTACTTTACACACCGTATAAATTCTTGTAGATTGCTATAATATGCGTGGTGATTGACTATCAATACACACATGGCTCCGAAAAGTCAAAGATATGCCCGGGAATTTGAAACCTCCGTGAACAGGTTGGGAGCCTCGTCTGAGGTACTAGGTGTCGTTGAACAGGCCACGCACTTCATTTACACTACACACACATTTACACCACTCAGTAATTTTAAACTGCCTACAGCTCGCCATAAATCACGTTACAATTAAACCGTATCTCTTTGACAGAGCACGTATCAACTAAAAGCCTTGTAATTAAACGCGTGTCGTTTGCACGTCACGTGGTAGCGGAATTAAAGTGCATGGTGCATCACAACACCAAGAGGCGGACTCGGGTCAATGTATAATTAAGTAAGGCGCATTGTATAATTCGCTGTTTTTCATAATAGCGCCTCAGATTGTAAAGCGTCGCTGTTTTGTAATGCGTCTTCCCAACATTCAGACGGATTGCAATCGACTGAAATAACTTACGGCGTAAATCGTAATGTAAGAGGAAGTCGCGTTTGTCAAAGCGCCTAACTAACGTTGCGGCCACATACAAGTGGTCGTCACGCCGCGTTGCAAAAAATCAATTGTTATGTTACGTTAGTTTATTTCCATTTTTTTAATAAACTTTATAATATCATATAATTTACCTTAATCTTAATCTAACCTAACCTAACTATCCCTCTGTCTAGAACTCAGTATTAGTACATTGCTTCTGCCTTACAATGGGGTATTTTACTATAAGAAAGAAAAAATCTACAAACTATAAATGTATATAGTAGAGCATTAAGCAATAAGTATATGTTAATTTCAGTTTTTATTTCCAAGGAATAAATTGTATAATTCGTTTTGAAAATTTCAATTTTTTTATCTGTCCTAAAAATATGTGAAACGGCTGCCGCCATGATGGATAACGATTCTACGTCATTCCGTAAGTAGAATACCCCCTCCGGTGTCCAAGAGCTCATACAAACACAGGTTGTTTACTGGTTGAGTGACGTATCATTTTAAAGGAACATGGCGCCTAGCGTTTTTTTAAATGGATTTTTATTGGACTTGCCGAGCGAATAAAAATTTGATATTTTTTTAAATAGTTTGTCTTAATCTTAGGAACAACTTAAAAGACTTTTTGAAAATGGGTAGAATACCCCATTAAACATCGATCGGCGCTTTGTAGAACGTGTCACGACTACAATCCGCCTGCATGTTGGGAAGCCGCAATAAAAAACAGCGACGCTTTACAATCTGACGCGCTGTTATGTAATACAGCGGATTCTACAAAGCGCCTTCCACATGCGCTCTCACTTTCTTCGTGTTTATTTTATAAATATTTCCACAATACTTCGGTTTAACCAGACCTCCACAAACGTTTCCTCACTTAGGCCCTTTTGTTTTTTATTTTCCATTTTGGATAAACGTTATTTTTTTAATATAATATTGAACTTACACGTATTCATTACATTAATACTGGTTTTTGACATTAGGTAAAGTAAAACCGGTTGGTAATAATAGATCTACTATATACAATTATATTTGTAGCTGATATCAATCGCTTGCTGGTTGTTACAGTGTTTGCATTTGATTCTGTCACTTATATTGACGTGCAGAAGGCAGAGTGCTGAGTAGTCGCCTTGCCGCTTGCAATGTCAGAGGACGACATACTTAGCGTCCTCTAGTATAATTAGAGGTTCACTAGTGGTCTGCCCCCCGAACCTCCCGCGCTCACATCCGCTCGTCACAGCTCGCACACTCGACGTGCACCACTGCACTCGGCACTCACGCACCGATTGAGAACACATCTTGTAGCGTGTGCATCATCATTCGTACACTCAATTAAGTACCTGTAGAAGTGCACAGGCGGAAACGTATCAGTATAATATGCTTCTGACTACTGACTGCCGGCACACGGAACTGTTGCTTTCCCGCGAGTGCAGCGCGCGGCGCCGCACGCCACCCCACGCGGCCCACGGACTAAGCAGTGGGCTGTGAGCTGTGCTGCCCTAGCCTACTGTGTGCACTGCATACTCTCTCGGCTGGTATATTCCTTGCTATAGAGTTGGTTTGAATGGTTGTATTTAAGATATAGCATTGTTGAAGTTATGTCGTCCACCATGGATAGTAAAAGAGATCGTTGGTATACACGTGTATTCAGAATGGAGCGCGTGTGTATTTCGACTATTTATCGTAATCGATCTTAACCATATACTAAAGATATCATTGTAGAATCGTAGCGGTTCAGTGCACAGCCGCAGCACGCCGACAGCCTCGTCATTGTATGATGTAGGTATGTAGGTATCGCTAACTAGCTAACAGGACGGAGCGCAGCGCGCGTGCATTCCGACCGTGAACTTCCCGCTAATGAGCAAAATATTGAATCAAAATATGCCGCGTGCCTTCACACCAGCGCTCGCGCAACTAGGACGCGACGCGGGGCGGGGCGGGGCGGGGGCGGGCACCTCCACTCCAGCACATGCCGCCCGGCACCCACCGCGCTGGCCTGCTGCAGGGACACAGAGCCGCGCGTCCACGATGAAAGAGTTCATAGCTACTAAATTGCGTCAGTAGGCAGTAAGTACTGCCAGCTTGTTTCATTGACTGAGTAAAGTAACTACACCTTATTTGATGGTAATTGCAATGCCGTCGCTCGTCTGATAAAGTATCTGTTGTCTATCAGATAATTAGTCTCGCCACTCGACACAATTGTGTCCCGCTTAATTGTCTGTTCACGCTACAGGCTAACGATTTAGATTTAATTAAAGCCGCAACAGATGTATCCGCCGAGCGAGCAATGTGTAGTGTACAGTTATGTAGAGGCGCGCTGTGCTGGCGGCGACCTTGTGCGGCCGCGGCCGGAGCCCCGCGCGTGTGTATCATGCTAATGTCATGCATTAACCAGCATTGAACATTTTGTCAGCTGGTAATGTATCGCTGGCGCAATCCGTGTGGTAAATTCTGTCGACCCACTTACTGTCCCCTGTTCCTCGCGCACGCGCCATAGCGCACGACAAACATGCAATGTTGTCTCGTCAGCGCCGCGCTGCTGTGTGCTCGGAGCTCGGAGCTGCGCTGCACCCGTAGAAAGTACAGTGATGGGGCGCACCACCGCCGCCGCCGCTCTGTAATAACCATCCACTACAAACTGCAGGTCATTACTTAGGTCGTAGGGCATAGTGTACCTAAGTCAACGTGGCTGCCATGACTAGGTTCAACCTACGCAGAACTCTTCACATCACAGCGCTTTCTAACGGCCCACGTACCGACTGCGAGCGTACGCCGGTCTTATTATATTTAGATTTTAATTCAGAGCCAGATTTAGTATCTACATTCATAACGCCAGGGAATAATAAACGAAGCGCGAGCGTACTCGGCGCGTTTCACACTAGACCTACTAACCTATTTTCATAATTTGCGTCTTGGGCTTGTTGTCTCGTGGGTCGCGCAAGCTAGCTATAACCCCGGCTCGTGCCCCCGGGTGCTCCGGTGAATGCGCCACTGCACGCGCAGCTGACGTAAACAGCGGCAAATGTCAACATTAACGCTGAATTAGAGTGGATAGCGCGGCGCAAATATTTGTGCATCGCGTACCTATTTATTAATACGGGGGTTGTTGCGCAACTTAACCGCCGCGCTCCTCCGCGCTGCTATAATTAGTGCTCAGTATGCACTGCGCATGCACGGAGCTGCTCACCGCCGAGTGCAGCGCGAGGCGCCTCCAATGTCGCGCACTACTCGCTCCAAGGCTCGGCCTGAGAGGCTGGCAGTGTCGGCGCTGAGCAGCCCATCTGTATGCAAGTGGAGCGGCGCGCCGGAGACGAGCCGACCGGTCCCACGCGGAACTACGCGCTATTTCGATATTTATTGCCGCTTGACTTCTGACACGGCTCATATGTTAAGGTCGATAATTATTATGTGCCATATTTAAAAACGATCTCGCTAATTACATATTGAATGGAAAACCGATATTAACATAATCCAAACTGCCTACAAAATGTCACGTTTTACATAATTAAATACTAAACTATTTTTAATATTAGGTTGTCAACATAATAGATATGTGTTCTATTACTAGCATAATATGCTAAACGCTATGTTATGTAACTGGGTTGGTACTATAGCGTGGTCCACCATTAGGGAATGCAACACTACACATTATGTGCTCGTTGGTATTTGTCAGAGCAGTGGCGCGTTTGGATGAGAGTTTTCGAAATATCCTGGCGAGGCGTCTATCATCACACACTGCTGACACAGGCTGTGCATTCAAACCGAAGTTGTATCGTTTAGTGCGCTCTCGAAGGAAAGAGTCTCGGTTAGGACGCGATAAGGTTGCATCGTTTCGGGTATTTTTCCACCCGGGATCAACACGGGGTCATGTGAATCTATGTCTATGTGTCAAATAAATGTTCTCGACTGAGTGTAAATCTCCTCCAGGCTTCACCCGTAAAGTCATATATTCGCTTTAATATAAGCGAAAGCGTCCATGCGGGCTACAATGTAGTAGGACCGAGTGAGCGGAGTACATAGAGTGGTGACACTTACGCACGCTCGCCGCGAGGTGCGACACCTCCGCAACATTCAACGCGTTGCACACACTGATAATGTGTTGGGCAAATATCGCCGCGCTGTCTTCAATTTTCTATTGGCTAAAAAAATCACAGGGTTACCGTTAAACCTTCGCTCGCTCTCGATACGCTCTCCGCAGCCGCTTGAGATAATGCGCCACTTATGAAACTAAGTGTATATTGGGCTGTAATCTGTGTGTTGTTGCGCAACGGCTTCCATTCTCTCGGCACAAGAGCGGGGCGGCGCGGGGTGCGGGGCGTGGGGGCTCCACGTCACCGCGCCGCAGGGAGCCTCATTGTGTCATTGTGATATTGTTATCATATAAATCAGTTACCCACTGGCCGCCGTGCACTGAGACATACCGACCCCCTCCTTCACTGCGTGACGTGGCCGCTGCTGACGCGCGCACATTTCCGCTCCGTCGCTAATATTCCGCTTGACGAATTACGATTGTTCTCGACCGATGATTGTCACGTGGTCCGCTGTACGCGCTGCACGGCGAGTTACTTTGCATATGCGCATTTTGATGATGCTCCAGACTGATTGTCGCTGCGGCAGTGACGTCACATAGCCGCGCCACACGTCCGTAGCGCACTCCTTGATTAATGTCCTGCTTGTCAGTTGTTACACTGTTTTTCAGTCGACTTGAGCATCCTACTCTTATGAGTTTGTTTGTTTGTTGCTGCGCGACCTCTAGCCCCCTTCCCCCCGGCCTGGCAGCGCGGCCGCCCGGCTGTGACCTTCAAGAGCGCGCGGATCACGGCGATTTGATGTTTTTGCGTGACGCGCGCCGCCGCGCCGTGAGAGGGCACAACAAGCTAGCTGCTAGCGAGGGCGATGCGTCACGCGCGTGACTTCCGACTCGTCGCATGACGCAAACAGCCGGCTCCAGCACTGCCACGCACTCTATTAGTCCATACTCTACACTCTGTCCACCCCATGCCGACACGACGCCCTTTTGCCTGCAACTGTGCCGTGAGTCGGCACTCGGTGCTGCATTATCAGCTGCTTACTCAGCGTACCTACACAACTATTAGCTTTTTATTTCCGGCGCCGTAACACTTGTACCATTCACGTATTGTAATTAGCAAAAGAGTGAGATCGCGGTGATCATTATAACTATTTTGTGACCAGCACCAGTATAGCATTGGGCGACAACACAGGAAATGGACAGGCGTCTGTGGGAATCTTAGAGTTTCTTCAGTAAAGATTCTGCTCCTTTCCTAACCGCGTTCGATTATTTCATTCATCATTGTATACTTCAAAAGCATGTTCCATATCGGTCCCGTACAAGCGTGTAATTGCCCACGGCTGACACTCCGTCACCCTCAAGACTGCAATAAGAGGGCTTCGACAGTGTAGAGTGTGGACCGTAGGCCCCGTTCGCCTCATTGCGGGGTAGCGGACTTCGCATACCGTACGTACTAAATTGTTGTGATGATCTCTACGATAAGATGCAGCTTTCCTTGCGATGCTTTCCTTTTATGTTAATTATATTTGTTAGCAGCTAGAAAAATGAATACAAGGTATAAGCTTGAAATAGCTATTAAATATTTAGATCAGTTTGCGTATTCTCCTTTACTAAGTCCGATGCGTTTCTCACATGTGAGCATCTATGTTACAAGGTTATGGTCAAAATCTCAAGCGCTTTTGAACCTTCGCGAGCAGGTTTGTTCGTCGCTTCCGGGAGCTGGCGATTGGTCTCAGCAATTAATTAGAGAAGCCACGATACACGCCACATACGTGGCTTCAACACTCTTGTGCGGCGGGGCACAGCACTGATGCAACTCATCCGTACAATATAACCCAGGCTAGGGTAAAAGGCTGGAGTTAGCTTCAAGCCCTATCAAATTATGCAGGATTTATTCAGACTGACATGCACAGGCCGATACAAACGTGACGTATATTTGTATCTACATTCAGCGCGAATTTATTTAGACAAATTATAGCTTATCCGCTAGAACCGGAACACGCTGCCAACCTGATGTCGAATAATATAATTTAGCTCAAGTACAACTGGCATAATTTAGAGCATGGTTATAAGGGCAGCGTACGCGCACGCACACACACATGCAGGCTGATGTACACTGCCCGTGAAGTAATGCAATGAGAAAGGTAATTAAAACAGTGGACGGCGTATTAGCTAATGAGGTTGCACTAGCCGCCAGCCTCCCCGCGCTCCCCCGCGCGCCTCTGCATTCGCCACAGCTGTCGCATTGGACGCGCGACGCGACACCGCGCATGCGCAGTGTGTGTTGCACTCTTATCAAGCAATCAATCATAGTTTATTAGCGCGATTATCGTAATACAATAGCTGTGAGCTGTTACCGCGGTAATGAACAGGCACTTACATTCTAGCATATTGCCAACTGTCACTATAATAAAGGAATACACCGTTTCATTATCAACATTTTGATTGTTAGAGCTTTGCTGCAGGTCGTCAAAGCTAGTCAATGTATTTATGTACCAACGTCACACAGAAAACAACGTAAAGTTACAGCTTTGCTGTTGTCTTCTGTTCGATGAGATTGCCGAAGCAATACAAGCTTGTGGTAGGATAGTCGTGTGCACTTGAATAACGATCACCGTACACATTGACGGACGCAAACGTTTGTCGCATTTTAATTTTAGCTTGTGTATATTTGGCTTAGAAGAGCATCGTTACCGCTGCAGTGGGTACTCTGTTTACATTGCATTGTACATAATATTATCAGGTGCGGTGTAGTCAGTTTGTCGTGTCGTCACTTTTATTGCTGTGTCAGTGATTTTTGTATAATATTATATATTTTTTTTTATTTAAATTCAGTTAATGTTATTAGAAAAGGTTTTATTAAATATTTGACGTATTTTTGATTCATGTATTGTTTGTAATTTTAAGCATCCCGTAGGCCAATTCACGTCATTAAATAAGTTCAGTTGCTGTGCAGTTGCAGTTAAGTTTCGATCAAAACAGCCCTTTTTGTATTCTCGTAATTAAGACAACCGCTGTCAGATACGCTCGCATCAAGTTCGCGTCACGCGAGCGCGGCGCTTTAGCGTATTCTACGGCTGCGCGTTTTATACATACATGATTCAGATCGCAATTTGATTGGTATTTACCTATTCATTTGACGTCTCCAATGACAGTTTAGTCCGACCAACGTGCAGCAAATGCGCAGTTTATGCATATCTTACGCGCAGCTAAATAATAAAAAGAATACCATTTTGACGTACGTACCATTAAGACGTAAACCTAATCGAAACTGCATCGTAACTTGACCGTCGCGTCAATAAATTACGTGAATTAGCCTACTGGTCAGAAACCATACGTTCCAAAATTTAAATTTTAAAATTAACAAGATGTAGGTAACGAATGTTTACTGTTAAGTGTTAAAATATTACTTGCAGACGCACAAAAAGTGTATTGCCATGAAGAGAGAAAAAACAATCTTTACTACGAGTAATAGCACGAATTGTTGAAACTGTTTATCGATATTTTCAGCAAATTAGATGATTGAATATTTCTTTTTTCATTAAATACCTCTTCCTGACATGGCAGATAAAGTCATAAGGGCCGCTAAAATTGTAGCCCTACTTGAAGAAGGTTGCTCGCAAATTTCTGTGTATTAGCGGTTAAATGTGAGTCGTTAAAGTGTCCATAGAACTTTGTTACGGTATCAAGAGACTGGTTCAGTCAATAGAAGAGTCATTTAGCTTGTTGTTCCAGGTTCGGGAAAAGAACGATGCATAACCCCCTGGGATGGAAGAAGCAAAAGGAGGACAAGTTAGCTTGTGGACGGTCAGGAGGAGGATTTTGGCTGCCAATATATCTAGTTACCGCCCGGCCCGGGGCCCGAAATTACTCCGTGAGCACCGTGCTTCGACTTCAGTTTGCGCCAAACTGCGCTTCATGGACTCTAGAAGACTGGAACAAAGCATTTTTTTCTGATGCCGATAGAATCTCTCTTTGTAAAGGGGACCTAAACCGACAAGAACTGCGACGAGCAGGGTACCGCTACGTGGAAGTATGTTTCGAAGAACTAACTCCTTATCGAGGAGACTCTGTTTTGGGCAGCAATTAATTCAACGGAGCCTACGGTGTTAATATTCATTGAAAATGGAACATTCAATGCACATCGGTACATAATGGAAGTCTTATTCCACGTGCACCACCCACATTGACTGCCCTTGGAGAAGATTCAATTTTTATGGACGATAATTCTCGCGCCCACCGGTCTGGCGAAGTGTAAGCATACCTGCAAGAAGATGGGAGTCGTCGTTGAGATTGGCCAGCTCGAAGTCCTGACCTCAATCCAATTGAGTGTGTATGTGATGTTCTATAGAGACGGGTAAGATTAGTACAACCTACTCCACAAAACACCAGGCAGCTAAAAAGAGTAATTGCAGAAGAGAGGGAACGTATTCCTCAAATTGTTACTAAAAAAATCGTAGAAAGCATGCCCACACGGAGTCTAGCTGATATTTTGGCAAGAGGAGGTCGCACTCGATACTAGGTTTTTAGATTTACAACTGTATTCAATTAAAAAACAAAAATTCCTCTTGTCTTTATTGCTACCCATTTCTTATTGTTAGGACGTGTGCGTTGGTTTTATGGAATTCATCTAAATGAGAAATATTGCCAGAATTCATTTTACGTATATTAAATTATGAAGATAATTAAGTGCTCTAAATAGACCAACTACGTGAAACAATTAAATTTAGTTTAATTGATTAAAATGGACTTTAGAAAGTACATTAAAAATGTGGGTTTTTTTTGGAAATCAGTGTATGTGGGATGTCAGGCGAATGGCTGAGAACACTTTGCTTAGATCGTCTCAAGATGGAAAGTGGCATAATTGGTAAATACACTGTTGAAAGAGTTTAGGACTGAAGGATTTAGGAGAGTATATGAGTATGCAGAGCAGCGAGGCGGGGTGGCGGCAGTCATCGGCCTTGTGGAAACGCTGTTAGAGCGCCGCGCACGCCGCGTCGCGCCGCCGCGCCGGTCCGACTGGTTCCTATTCAGGACGCCGCACACGCACACATTCACAAAGACACACACACACACTCTGCGCTTCTCCACTTAATATGTCGCCTAATGTATATCATTCAATTTCTCCTCTTGCTTTACTCTGCCAGTCAGCAGTGCAAGCTTCTTCATCATTACGTTTTAGCTTATAATATACATTCATCGCTCAGAAGTGATTTAGCTCGTGAGATATCTAGAAAAAGCCCCGTTGAACAATAACAGTTTTCTCAGAAAAACAATAGTTGTTCAATTAAATAGTTGCAACAAGATAAGGTTCATAACCTAATCTATCTATGAGTGTAGTTATTGTTTACTTGTACTTTGTAGTCTGTATGAAATAACAATGTTTCTTAGAGGGCTGGAGTCTGCGCCTGCCTCGGCTTGTGATATCTCGGCGAGTGCATCTCCCGCTACGTGCTTTATCAGTTATCTCGCATCCCGCCCGCCAGGGGCAAACATTTGCAATCATTGTGCTTGTTTCATAGATAGCACAATCACACATTACAGTATACAGTTAGTTACAAACTTAACTGTACTTTTATGTAAGGAGAGCGCCGGAGTTGTACCTAATATCCGCAGAAGACATAAAGCTAAATGTATTCAATATTATAAAGTACAAATCACGCAGAAACGAGCCCGAGGCACGGGGCTCGGGCGCGCGACATTGACGATCCTTCGAGAATTGGACACCTCGACACCACAACAAATTAGGCAATTAGTAAGCATGTGGCGTAAATGTCAGACGAGTAGTGTGTGTCCACTAATGGGCGCAGCTCGCACCTCGCGGCGTCGCACCACCGCGCTAAAACCCGCCGCCATGCCAGCCGGCTCCACACGAGGATACTGCCGGAGCCACTGTCCACGCTCCGCCGCTCTGCTCGCGCTGAATGTTATCTGCGATACGCTGCGAGTGCACATACGCGTACACGCGGCACACGTGTCGTGGGAACCCGCTCCATACTATGATGTTATTGTACGGCGTGTGTGGGGTGACCCCGGACGCGCGGTCACGGACGCCGTGGTCAACGCGCTGATCGCCAATACCATTGTATGTACCCACTGCGAACTCCACGAACCGACACCTCACACCTCCACACTCGCCATCCGCTCCTATGTCCATTACTGCCACTATTATATCTGACGCCTTTTCCAATGCTTCGGTTTGAATCTCGGTAAACAAACTTTTGTATTTAGAACGGGCTCAGAGCACCCCCGCGTGTTTTTATCCACCCTTTTTTCTGAACTTAGAATTCGTTGCTGGGTAAGCAGCTCCCAATGCACAGGATATTGGAGGCTGCTGCGGTTTGAATGCACAGTAGCGCGGAGCCTTTGAGTCGCATTGTCGAACATAATGATCATTAAATTTGGTTCCCTTGTGAAGCATGAAATTTCGCTTGTCACTTGCCGCGTGTAGAGCGTGCTGCGTCAGGTGCGCCGTGCGAGACAGTTGGTGCGGTCGTAGGTGAACAGCGCGAAGGCTCCCGCACCCTTACGTAAGCACACATTCCATAACATCAATAATAGCATTGAGATAAACATGAGAGTTGCGGAGTCTGGGGGACTACTCTTTGATCTTAAACGAAGTTTGAACGTTCGATGTCCGATGTAAGTTTTCCGCTTCTAAAATCAATACTATTCTCTATGACACTTATCATTCACTCCGAACTTAGTCTTTGGTAACGTCATACGATAGAAGATTCAAACATTTTGCGGGGTAGGTTAGGCACATTCGTAAAGTTAAACATACAACGTTCGATCATTCGAACTTCGTTTCGGATCGTAGTGTTACCCCCCTGCAGCAGCACTCGCTAGCGACTCCACTCGGCTTCACTTCGCGCCCGCTTCGAGTGCTTGTTATTGTATGCTCAACGTGCTGCGTGTATGCGCGTGGTGTGTAGTATTGGCAGCGGAGTGGCGTGGTGTCTGGCTCGACGCGTGTCGGCGTGCGAGCGAGCTACTGCGTGGGGCTGCCTGCGCGTCTGATGCTTACGACGCTCCCATTGAGCATCACTGCTACCGGGACTCTTGTACAGGACCCACACAGACCACGCACTAACTGTTCGACCTTAACTCTGCACTCAGTCATAGGTACTATAAACTTTGTTATTTCGGATTATTGTGCTACAAAGCACGATTTTCATAATTAGCAATACAGTAGGTAATACCCCGACTTATGCTACCCCGTTTTACGCGAATTCGGAGATACGCGGTTTTCATTTTGATTGCCGCGCGCATCGGCTCTCTCGCTCCGCCCTCTCAATGTTCAGTTTGCGACAGGTTTAAACGTGTTCGCGTATAATCTCTAATTATGTCATCTAAAACAGTGATTCCCAAAGTGGTCCAGGTGGACCCCCAGGGGTCCACGGGAGACTTGCTGGGGGTCTACGTAAGCGTGAACAAAATATGGGGGTCCATAAGATGTTAATGGGGGTCCACGAAAATTTATCTGCTTTTGATAGTAAAAGCAAAAATAAATGTAAGCATAGTTTTTATAAGGGCCTACCTACATTGTTTTAAGTACCTAACTAAGCAGATAATATTTTAATAAGGCAAGCGATTGTTACTTGTCCAAACTTGCGTATTCGATATTACGTACAATTTCGTGTACAGACTTGCAAAGCGCTATCCGGCCGACAATGCTTAATGCTTGTTCAGACATGAACTTGATCACCACTATAAATACTTGATGCCAAAGGCAAACTCATTCATTTGTTTCCGGAATTTCGAAAAAAAGTGTGAGAAAATTTATATCAGTGTTTGCTAGTGCCGGAGAAAAGTAAGTACCTACCTTTTTTTTGTTATAGTACTTAAGTATTTTGTTTCCGTGTACTAGTCGGTTGATCACAACTGCTTGTATAGATAGGTAAGGTAGATTAGACGTGTATATAATCTAAGATAGGTAACTTAGTAACTTACAGATATTTTAATTGTCCTCTTTCGATTTGAAGACAAACACAGCACGTTTTATTCCATTGTTTTTTCACGAGAGAAGCACTGCCTCTCTAAAAAGGCCGAATAAGCAATATTGCAGAGCAATTAATATTGTAATTTTTCTTGCAAATAACTACTAGTTTTATAAAACAGTAATTTCACAATCATTTTATATTAAATAAATAAATACACCCAACAGTCACATACATAGTCCTGACCCCACACTAAGATCGAGTCTTGTGTCGTGGGTATCAGGAACTACGAGAGACTTTTCGGTCTCACAAACACCCAGACCCGAAACAAATACCTGTGGATCACACAAATATTTGTTTCGGTGCGGGGATCGAACCCGCGCCCTCTCGTTTCACAGGCGGCGTCTAACCAACTGCGCCACGGAGGCTGACTAATTGAGGCTAATTGATTTTGATGTAACTACATATTTTATCAAAATTATTCCTTTTCGGAAAAAGCGAGCGGTGCGCGGGCGACGGGAAAAGGGCGGGGCTTGGGCTTCGATGCCAGTTTGTCACGTTTTAATGTGCGTTTTAACAATGAAGCCGCAGACAAAAAATACGCAAATACACGGAGCGCGTGAACTCATTGATTTGATGAAATGTTAGTTATCGTTTTTATGGAATTTTGAGATTTCGACTTTTATTTTTTCCTACACAAATATGATCAGTATTCGATACTGAGTACACCAATTTTTATTTGTACTATTAAAAATTAGTGGTTAATTAGGTACTTTAAAATTGATACCGTTTTGTGAAAACGTCTGTATTTGTCTTAGCGGTTTATTAGTTGGTCCCTTTACAAGCCGTAATTCTATTTCCGCGTGCTGACAAAGGCTGCGGTGTGATACCTATATTCAGAAAAAAACTTGGTTACTAAAACATTTTTTTTTACAGGTAAGTTAACTGACACGAAACATGGCTACAGCAAAGAAAAAATGTCGACAATATAGTGTCGATTATTTGAAATATGGTTTTGTTCCATCAGAGGCAGACAAACAGTTGCCCATGTGCCTATTATGCAACAAAGTTTTGAGCAATGACTCTATGAAACCATCAAAGCTCGAAGATCATCTAAAAAGGTGTCATACTGATAAAATAGGTAAAGATTTAAAATATTTTCAAACATTGAAGGAAAAATATGAAAAGAGACCCACCATGCACAGTATGTTCGCTTCAACATCTCAAAGTAACGATGATGGCTTGCGGGCATCTTACAATATCTCATTACTTATAGCAAAATCTGGAAAACCACACACTATCGGAGAACAATTAATTTTACCCGCTGTTGAAGAGGTTTTAAAAACTGTTTTGCACAAATCTCCGTTTGACGTACTAAAAAGAATTCCATTAAGTAACAATACTGTACAAAGACGCATTGATGAAATGAGCTCTGATATCGAAAGTTTTTTGTGCAATCATCTGCAAAAAAATCATTTTTCTATACAACTGGACGAGTCAACGTTACCCGGTAATGAAGCATTATTATTGGCATATGTCCGATTTATTATGGAGGAAGAAATTCACGAAGAATTGCTATTTGCCAGAACTTTGGAGACTGATACTAAAGGCGAATCAATATTTAATGTCCTGAGTAATTTTTTCACGGAAAAATCGATTCCATTTACAAACATTATTTCAGTGGCAACAGACGGAGCTCCTGCAATGGTCGGGCGATATCGTGGGTTTATAAGTCATCTCAAAAGAATTATACCAGGACTTACAGCTATTCATTGCGTAATCCACCGACAACATCTTGTGGCAAAACATTTAAGTGACAGGTTGAACCAATCTCTTCATTTTGTAATAAAAGCTGTCAACAAAATCAGAAGCAATGCATTGAATACGCGTTTATTTGCTCAATTGTGCGACGAAAATGATGAAGACTTCCAACGACTGCTCTTACATACTGAAGTACGCTGGTTGTCGAAAGGTGCATGCTTAACGAGATTTTACTCTGTTTTCGATTCCGTATTAGAGTTCCTAGAAAGTAGAGATCCAGATTTAAAAGAAAACTTGATCAAACTCAAAGCAGACATTGCGTATTTGACAGATTTGTTTAAAAAATTTAATGATATTAACTTGCAGTTACAAGGGGACAGCCTGAATTTAATAAAAACAAAGGGGATAATTTCGGCTTTTCTTGGGAAATTGAAATTTATGAAGCAAAACAAAATAAGCGAGGCTTATTTATGCCTTCTAGCAGAACTAAACTTGATGGCATCTATTACAAAACCTACACGAAATGACTCGTGCCTGGACCACATAAACGTAACCTCCAAATTTCCTGTAGTTTCGGTAATTTGTAAATCCGATATTACCGACCACGATATCGTAATCGCAGGCATCAAAACAAAAATAAATAATCAGCTCAATAAAGGAAACCGATATATTAAAAAACTTTATTATGAAGGCATAGTAAACGAAACAAAATCTGTCGATTGGAGTGACGTACTGGGTACAGAAGACGTAAATCATGCTACACAAATTTTTTCAAGTACCTTAACACACATCTTACGTAGCAACACAATTTCCAAGCGTGTTAGCCGCTCTAAATTCGCTATGAAGCCATGGATGACTCCCGGCCTAATACGATGCTCAAAACATAGAGACCATCTACACTCAAAAGTGAGAAGTAATCCAACAGATGTAACTATTTTGAAAATATACACTCGGTATAGGAATTTTTACAATAACCTTCTACGGAAATTAAAACAACAACACGACACCGAAGAGCTTCACAAGAGTAAAGGAAACTTGAAAAAGCTGTGGCACGGTATAAGGCAAATCTCGCACACCAACCAACCGAAGAAAGTAAATCTCGACTTGACTAGGACAAAAAATAACATCTGCGATTCCCTTAGTTACTGTAATGACTATTTTACAAAAATAGGGCTGAATCTTGCCGAACGTATCCTCTCTGATATAAATGAAACTCAGGAATCCCTCGCAAACAAAGTCAGAATACTGAACTCTCCGCTACATTCACTGTTCCTCAATCCCACAGACGAAGTAGAAATAGAAGCTCTCATACTAACACTAAAGTCAGATAGCGCCCCCGGTGCAGACGGAATAACAAATCGACTTCTCAAAATTATAAGACCATATATTGTCCCTCCTTTAACACACATATGCAACCTTAGCATTAGCAAAGGCACCTTCCCCGATATCTGGAAGACAGCTATCGTAACTCCCATACACAAAGCCGGCAATAAATCAGACCCGTGCAACTATCGACCTATCTCACTTCTTGGTTCGTTTTCAAAAATACTAGAAAAAATCGTACACAAAAGAATTATACATTTTATAGAAACAAACAATTTATTATCTAACTCACAATTTGGTTTTAGACAAGGCAAATCCACTGAGGACGCCGTGTCAGATTTAACAAATAAAATAGTTTTTCATCTTGACAAAAGCGACAAATGCATAGGCGTATTCCTGGACCTGGCCAAAGCATTTGACACTGTGTCTATCCCGATCTTGTTGCGGAAACTCGAACTATCAGGATTCCGTGGACAAACATTAGATTGGTTCAAGAGTTATCTAAGTGGCCGCACCCAACGAGTCAAAGTAGATAGTCACCTAAGTAGTCTAGGAACCATAAACTTTGGAGTCCCACAAGGAAGCATACTGGGTCCAACCTTGTTCCTCTTATACATCAACGACCTAGCTTCGATAGACTTAATTAACGCAAATATATTCTGTTATGCTGACGATACAGCAATTATCTTCCACGGTCGCACATGGGAGCAAGCACGATTCAACACAGAAACAGGCCTTGCAAAAATAGTCAATTGGTTACGGGAGAACTTACTAACCCTCAATACTGCAAAAACAAATTTTGTTTGCTTTCACAAAACAGCTAAATCAGCGCCTCCGCAAACATTAGACATAAAAACACACGTTTGCAAAAACACAAATCATTGTCGTTGCTTAAACATAAACAGAACAACAGCCATCAAATACCTCGGAGTAGTACTAGACGAAAAATTATCCTTCAAGGAGCACCTTATTGTAGCAGCAAAGCGCACCCGCAAACTTATATACGTCTTCAAGAACCTGCGCTCAGTGGCAGACCTTCAGTTACTGAGAGAAATCTACATTGCAATCTGCCAATCGGTATTGTCATACTGCATCTCTATTTGGGGAGGGTCCGGGGTCACAAACATGCTACCCTTGGAAAGATCACAAAGGGCGATTATTAAAATAATCTTAAGAAAACCAATCAGGTACCCGACTGCAAAGGTCTATTCCGACTCAAACTTACTTAGCGTACGCGGGCTTTTCATCCTCCGTGTCATACTCCGGGTTCATCGAACTACAAAAACATTACGAACCAGTGCAGGTCTTACTCAAAAAAGAGTAATTTGTCTCCCTACACCAAGAGTTAGCACAACTTTCGCTAAAAGATTTACTCTTTATCTTCATCATCGACTATATAACAGAGTAAACAAGGAGTGCTCAATCTTCAAAATTATTACTGATAAGGAAGTTAAATCCAAAGTAGAAAATTGGTTGGCCAATCTAAAATATCCTGATATCGAAAACGTTATAAGAGGATTCTATTAACATTGTCTCACACACACACACACACACACACACACACACACACACACACACACACACACACACACACACACACACTCACACACACACTCACACACGCACGCACGCACACATACACACACATACACACACGAACCCACACACACACACTCACGCACACACACACACACACACACATACACATACACACTATTGTTATTCTTACTACTTTTAAGTCTTTATTGTTAATAAAAACATTTTAGTCGCGTATTTTAAAGCCCGGGTGTATCTACAGTGGTTACCCACGATACAAGCTCAGCTTAGTGTGGGAACTATGTATCACTACTGCAGCAGCAAATATATCGCATTACGCGTAAAATATTACATTCTAAGTACAATTGTGTAATTGATGTAAGCTGTGTAAAAAATGGTAACAATAAAATGGTAATGGTAACAAAAAAAAAAAAAAAAAAAAAAAAAAAAAAAAAAAAAAAAAAACATTAGTCGGCGCGAATTCTCTCAATTTCCAAACTTGTCGCAGGTAGAATGTATTGATGAGGATATCCATACCTACAGTCAACATTTAAATGCCCTGCATGATGACTTCAAAACCAGGTTTGAAGATATCCTGACGATGGATATACCACCATGGATCATAAATCCATTTGATGAAACGGAAGTGGCCAATGTTGTATTACAAGAGGAGCTGCTCGAGCTAAGCACCAATGAGGAGCTGAAGGTGAAATTTAGAAAAGGCTACCAAACATTTTGGCTGCAAGCAGAAATACCCGAAAAATATCTTGGACTGTGGGAAATCGCAAGGAAATTTTTAATAGCTTTTCCCTCGTCATACCTTGTCGAAAGGAGTTTTAGTGCCGTTACAAATCTCTTAAAAAAAAAAAGGAGCAAATTAAACATCACAGAGCGGGGGGATTTGCGGTTATTGCTCACAAAAGTAAAGCCAAACATTGATCGTTTGCTGACACTCCATCAAATACATCCTTCCCATTAATTAAAATTATGACCTGAACCTATATTACCTTATTATTTTTTTCTTGTAATTCTATTCTTTTAATAAATAAAGTGTTATAAAATGTACCATTTTTCGTTTTTATTTTACCTATCGGAATATAGGGACAGAACTCAGAAGCGACACAATTTTTATTTTTTGGCGACTTTAAGAATGTGGTAGAAATGTAGCAGCAGGGGGTCCACCAAAACCAGTAAAATTTTGAAAGTGGTCCACGAGAAAAATAAGTTTGGGAACTACTGATCTAAAAGAACGAAATATGAGTCATTTGAGCCTAACGAGAAAAGAAAAACACTGTCTTTGGAGTGTAAACTGAATATAATTAACGACTTTGAAGATCAAATTAAACATACCCCAACTTATGCGAATTCGACTTCACGGCAATAGGGTATTTGACTCAATTTTTTTTATTGGATTAATCAAAAAGTATCCATATCCGAAATCTAGCAAACAAAGAATTTTCTAAATCCATTCAGAATTAAACAAGTTAGAAACTTTTTAAATCTAGTAGTGGGGGTAATAGAAAAGGGATGCAAAACAAAGTAAGTGACGTCACTGTGCATTATAGTGCATAATAGCGTGCGGGTGTGAAAGAGACGGTAAGATGTCTCCACTACGTCCCCACTCTTTCATTTAAAATACTAATATTTGCCTCATGTTACAAGCTACTTTATCACTGTTTTCACAAAACTGTTTTGTTTTAATGGCGCTTCTGTTTGTCTGCAAAATAATACAAAAATTCGATTATAGTCAAATACCCAATTGCTCGGACCCACCTACCGCGTAAGTCCGGGGTATTACTGTATTTATATTTAGAATATTATCATATAGGTAATTATAATTTGAAAATTTACATACATAAATAAAAAATTAGGCACATTGGGCCGAGTTTCGTGTCATTGAATAGGTCGACAGTAATATAAATTATCAATGAAATAAAACAATTAAGTAAAGAATAATCAGTGCCCTATTATATCCATGTACCGTAGACTGTACTCTGCAGTGTGTCACGCGCTTTTTAATTTTATTTAATTGACATCTCTGTAATGTAGGGTTTGCGATGTCCTGCCTTTTTTAAATTCTCGAGTCTTAAGAAAATTTTAGAGAAATAAATATGTGTGTGTTACATTAGCGACGGCTGTGAAACGTGAGGCCGCGGGTTTGATTCCCGCACCGAAACAAATATTTGTGTGAACCACAGATATTTGTTCAACTTCAGGGTCCGGTTGTTTGTGAGAACGAAAAGTCGCTCGTAGTTCCTGAAACCCACGACACAAGACTCGATCTTAGTGTGGGGTCAGGACTATATATGTGACTGTTGGGTGTATTTATTTATTTATTAGCGACAATTAGGCTGTGTTTTACTGACGAGAAGAGTACGAGGGGAGACGATCGACAAAGCGCACATTAGGTATAACACGCTTTGGGCCGGCGCGCATATTTCACCAATAACCTTTACGTAACTGCCGCTCGTGCCCACTGATAGCATCGCACCGAGATGTGCTGCTTTCTACTGTTAGCGACTCCGGCGAGGGCCGACACGGGTCGCGCAGTCTCGCGCGCTGTTACCGCACGCCGCACGTGGAGCACTCACGTAACCTGCCACAACAATGCAAGTAAAAGCCTTAGCGCGGCCGTGTGAAAGTGACGGCGACACCCGCCCCCTCCCGAATATCTCACACGCGTCCTGACGCGCACACAATGCGTGCTATCAGCTGAGCGCCGCGTGCCACCCAGCGACCTCGCGCCGCGCGCAATCCCACTGCCACGTCCCAGCTGACACCCGGCACTAGCGACTGCTGGCACCGCACCACAAACGCCACGCGCCACGCAAGTGCAAGCCCCGCCCTCGTTTCTATGCAGTTCCGTCGACGGCTGTAATGATTATGTATAGATAAAGTTGTAGTTTTGTTTCATTCTTACTAGTTTTTCATGTGCGAGAGACCAGCGCTTTATGTAGGTTTGTCGGCCATTCAGGCTGGGACACGCAGCGTCCGCGTCCCGCTACTCGCTGTCCGTGTGCCTGCACTACTGTAGTTTGCGTGGGACGTCCGCTGAGTCAAGCCGAGTGACGTCAGCGGCGAGCTCGGTTCCTCGTATCAGCGCTGGCACCGGTGACACATCTCTATCGAGTAACGACCCCGCCACAAAAAATATTCTATAACGAGTATTAGAACTAGTGAGATGTGCGCGGTGACGCCACCGCTGCGACTCGCGGCGTCTCCGCCGACCTACTTGCGGCGTTGCCATTTGCGCTTACTCTAAAGTCTAAACGCAAGGAATCCGATGATGTAAGGTGTTCTGCGCCGCCAGCCACATGTCTGTGCACTAAATAAGTAATAAGGCGCGCTGGTCGCATGCAGCGACTACTCAATTATATCAATTAAAACTAGGTGCTTAATGCACCGGGTATCAATTAGTCCAAGGCCCGCGAGTTAATAATGTCTCCAATTACACTGGTGTGCAGTTGTTGACGAACGTCGCCCCCCGCTCATCCCGCGCCCTCCCCGCGTACGCCCCACGACACTCGACACCGCGTCTGGCGAGCTGGCCACGCACAATACTACACAATGGTATCATAAGTATCCAGTACCGCAACACAGTTCATCGATTTATATCGATAAACTGCACTTATGTGCACTGATGGCACCACGCGCCGATGTCATATTCACATCATTATGTACACACGATTCATTCATAGCGGTAAATAGTGATGATCTAATGAGTGCAGGTGCGAGCGAGGGGGTGGTCACGTGGATCCGCGTGCACTGCTTGTTAGACGTCGTGATGTTCCATCCATCGCAGCACAAACCACTTGAGGGCATGTACTTACTGAGCAGTGGGAGCGAGCCTGCCCTCCGCCGTCGTGCACACCGGTGTGGTGTGGTGGACCCCACTAGGAGCACCGCCGCCGACGCGTGCCACTATCTTATCACTGCAATAGTATGGTAGATACATAGCCCCTGCGGCCGGCCGCGATTATCCGCAATATTATCCTCTTATCGTCTAATCACATTGTTAAACTATTTGTGTAGGTATTTCCGCTGGCAAACCGTGCGTCGAAAACATCGAGTGACGTCAACTGGGTATTGCAGACTGAGCTCCTTGCCGACCGCTAACTACAAACGAATAATCACTGACATTTTCGATAGGGTCAAAACAAAATATTTAACCTTATCTTTGCCACATAAAGTATTTAGGAATTATTAAGTTTAATAACTGCCTCGGTGGCGTAGTTGTATTACGGTACGGTTACAAAACTGAGGTCTCGGGTTCGAGTCCCGGGTCAGGCAAAGTAATATTGGATTTTTCTATTCATTATCAGTCCGGAGTCAGGAATTTGTGCCCGATATTGCGATAGGCTCGCCACCTTTCACATCGTGGGACGGAACATACAAGGCGAAATGTGGGTGTCCTAGTGGCGCCTCTGCCTACCCCTTTTGGGATAAATGCGTGAGTTTATGTAAGTATGTAAGTTTAATATGCCACATGACCTAGTACTCCCAGTAGGTACCTATATACATTTAATAACGTTATTTTAAAGTAACTCGATCAAAAATTTTATTTAAACTACTATACCCCCAAAATAGGCACAGCCTGTTTCTTGGCGTTCCAGTTTAGGTATAAATAAATATTGATGTTATGAACTTTGGGTGATGGATTGATATTGTATAGGTTGGGTGACATTTAGTGGCCTCATACAAGAAGAGATAGTATTTTCTGCGTTTTATGGCGCCACTGAACTATAAAACTCACCCGGCGGCGCTCGACGGATAGCGAACACTGTTACCTGATATCGTCACAAACAGGCCAAATTGTACAATATCAGCATGCGGTGGAGGATAAACTATTGGAGGATAAACCATTCAATTAAATATTCCATGAGTAATACTCAGGTGAGTAATACTCGTGGCAAGTAGTGGAATCCGTGGTGCGTGGAAGGTTTCCCGGTACCCGCGCGCCGCGCCGCGGTCAGTTCCCAGTATTCGCCAGCAGACAACATGCGCAGGTACATGCGGGCAGGTACACTGGCGCACACTATCCCAAGTAACAACTGCCACTACTTCACGCCAAGCTTAATGATGCTCTAATGAGCTGCAAGTCTCATAAACACTGATTCCTTTACAACAGAAACTAGGCTGCCAGCTCGTGTAGCACTCGGGCGCCAACGCCGCGCTGCTTACTGCTTCCGCCGACACATTCAATATCATACAGCCGTCTTACTGCTAGCCTATCCTTATCGTGACCGCGTGTGTCGGCTGTGACTGGGAGGTGCTGGGTTCAATTCTCGTTGCATTATCTCATATTTCTCATAAAACTTATTTTTGTTTGTATTTGCCATATAATATAGTAGATAAAAGAGAAAAACTAATATGACGGGCGGGATATAACGGGACGGGACGAGACGGGATGGGAAATTCCAAATAAAGTTAATCACGCAGACGAAGTTTGCGGGCAGAAGCTGGTATACACATAGTTTATCGACAAGGTTTTACCACAATGTCTAAATTGTGATTTTCTTACATTGTTAGTTAACGGGGCACAATACCTGTTATTATGATTATATACCTTAATTAAATAATAATATCAGCTTTAACTTATATAAAATAAACAACCCGAGTTGATGTGTTATTGGGTTTCTAGTTTCGACGGCGTCAGTTACTGCGCCGCGCGCGTGCCTTGTAGCCACAAGCCGCCAACTACATCCAGCGCAAGCACTGCAGCTCCATACGGTCATTAGACATCCGGGCTCTCCGCTGCGTTTGCATTTTTTAGGAAATGTTTAAGTCCTGATTAACGGCATTCCAATCTATTCTTAGTAATTTAATTTCAGGACATCGTCTTTGTATCATGGCATGTAAAATATTATTATTTTGTTATTGTAATTATTTCAATTATGAGTATTGAACCGCAACCGCAATGGTTCATTATTTACTCCCTCTGATGTATTGAGCTTATAAATGGACATACATATATCATAAACAACTTTTAAGTTTGTTTACTTTTTGTTTTGTTCATATTATATTCATACTAATATTTGTATTTCTTTGTGACGTTTAATTAACGCTTTGTTCTGAAAAAGCTTGCGTGTGTGGTGCAGGTGCGCTCCACACCGACCTCGTCCCCGACAGTGGTGTTCTCCACAGCGGACGAGCTGCGGGTACTATCATGTGCAACACCTGATAGAGCAGCAGAGTGAGTGCACCGGCGGGCAACTTGCTGGTGTCCGGAACATGGAGTGAGGCGCGACACAAACTATCTCATGGTGGAGACCGACTAGTGTGCGTGCGCTCCTCGCGGCGTATCGGAATGGGGGCCGCTGATACCGATACTCACAGATACCGATAGCGCGCCTGATAACAACAGCATACAGTGCGCGCCGCCGCGCCGCCCGCGCCACTCTCCCGGCACGTGGCGCTCTGCAGCGCCGAGGACCCTCAGTCCTCATTTGCTGCCGCCGTGTATTACTCTAGTGTTACTAGTGAACAGTGAACGCCATCCGCCGACACTGCGCTGTACCGTGTGAGTACGCTCTGCATTCATCAATATAGGTACCTTTTGTCTATCACGCTATCACAGCCCAAACAGACAAAGCATTTCGTCGCCATAAACATAGATATTGTGCAATGCAGCGTGTCCTTAAACACCGATGTTCATCTGCCATTGTGCACCTAATGAAGCTGATAAAGCATCTTAATTTAAATATTTATATCCTTGTGAAGTTGCTATTGTCCGGAGTTTGTACCTTGTGCTGCGCGCAATTTTATTACGTGGTATAAATATTAAAATTTGGGTTGATCGTTGGCCGGCGATTAAATGGAATGTTACGCGATATTGTCGAGTAGTCCCCTCGCTGCGTGGCCGCGTGGTTGCTGAGCAAGCGCATCAACAAGTTATGGACGGGTTGGTGGGCGGCGGCGCAGGACTCGGCCGGCGCGAGGGCGGCGCGGCCGCGGAGCGGGACGCGGCCGGGTCAAGGAACCATGCAACGCACATACTTGCTACAATACTATACTTCGCAAACACTTTCGCACTCCGTATTGAGTCTTATGTCCCGCTCACATCGTGCGAAACTGCGGGCGTGGGTCGAGTCGACATTTGTCCTTATGTCACGCTTATTTCACTTTCGTTCGCAAAAAAAACTGGCGGCACACATGTTTTCAATTAACCGCCACCGAATCCGGTTACATTGAGTTCCTTGTATTGCAGCCCCCTCTACCCCGCGTCCCGCGCCCCGCGCCTGCCCCGCTCCACTGCAAAGTGTAAACAAGAAGTCAGATACGTGTTGTGTAAAGCAAATATAAATAGCGACACAATAATAATTATACGCAGAAACCTGTTCACATAGTTGCAGGGCGCCGCACCGGCATTACCCTCCGCCTTTGCCCTTTGAGTGGGTGAGTGATGCACCGCGAGCCCTTCTCTGTCCCGGGTCCCCCGCGACCTGTGACCCGGCAGTTTCACCAGCGCGCTCTCTAAAATGTGTGCAGCATACAACATGTTTAATTATCGAAATCAAAAGAAGCCTTTCGTGTTTTATGACGAGCGAATGTAGTATCGCAGTACCCTGCCCGGAATGTGCGGCGCGGAGAGATGCACGAGAGATCGTGCGCCTGCTAACACATTCATACAGTCTGTTTACTTGAGCGCGTTCCTGAATATCTGCGCGTTTATCTTGTTGCTGGCGTCGGCCTTGACGTGTCGGTTCGCGGCTCGCTGCATGCCGCGCCGCTGTGGGGTTCTCCGCTGCCGAGCTCGGGAGTGTTCGCGTGTGGTCGCTGCTTACTGTCCGGTACGAGATTACGCGGTACGAGGGAGGGGGGGGGGGGAGTTTGCTCGACCGCTCACCTAATTCCTGTCCTGAAACAACGCTATCGATTGATTAATTATGAACTTGTGAGTCAGCGCTACCCCCGGTTATTCCTCAAGGTGCGCGTATACTTATTTGCGCGATACGGCGGCGCGGCGCGTTGTCGCAAGCGCCTTTCTCTTGGAGTGCCGACTCTGCGCCGACACTACGCCGCGCACGGGATGACACAAAACCGTCATTGGCGTGTGCTGTGTAGTGCTAACTAATAAACCGTATGGATAGGGCACACCACTGGCAATGACCTGGCCTAGTATGTACTGTGTTCTGTGTCGTGGAGAGTCCACTTACAAACAGTTGGCGACGACACGGCGCGTAGCAACCGGGCTGATGACTCGAATGAGTGGATGTTTTAACTGATAGTGAACCATTCATACTTGTCGTACTTGTTGCACTCCGCTGATCATTTCAATGCGATAGTGTTAACTGGCAACACTAGCCTCTTTGAATTAACCACTAACTAATATAATTTAAAAAAAAACGACTACGAAAAACTAATAAAAAAATAATTAATTATAACACCTAGCGCACACATGTTTCGGCGGCTCGCCTTCAATATGTTACGCTGTACGCATATATTTTGATTTTTTGGCTAGTCAAGACAAAATTAATCGACGTGTATGAGTACACTAAAATAGATATTATATTTAGTTACATACTTTGTTGTGGTTTTATAAATAGGTTGCTCTGTAAACTACAATAGGATTTTTATTGATTACTTCAGGTAGACTATACTCTATAGTCTATCTGAACGAAATGTTATAACATTTCGTTGCTTTTTATTGCCATACCGTGTATATGAAGACTGCGACCGAAAACGAAGCCAGGTGGTTACAGACACAATGCAAATAAACATTTCGCAAAAAAAAGCGACCGATTTTCTTTTGCAACTTTTTGAATATCATCATCATGTTTGGGTGCTAAATACCTAGTTTTTGCGAAAATAGTAATTTATACGCCTGCGTACCATTGCTTCTTTAAAAATAAAAATTTGTACATTACTATTTTAGGAAAACAATGTCTTTATCACCCAAATACGACGATCAGTAAAAAAGTACAAAAAATATATTTTTTTTTTTGCGCAATTTTTGATTGCCTTGTGTCTGAGGTCACTAATAATACCACCTGGTTTCGTTTCCGGTCGCAGTCTTGATATACCCTGTATATTAATTAGTTTTTTTTTTAAGTAGCTATGGGTAGGCCTACGAAAGGTGCCGCGCGCTTTAAACATCCCAAGAAACGTATGTACCTAAGTAAAATTTTCAGAAAATGAAAAATACTGAAGCAAATCATGTTAAATTTTTATGGGACCAAATTGCAACTATTCGGCATTAAACTAAAGAAGAATCACGTAAATCGGATCATAAACCACAGCGTAATCGGTGTATCGAAGCTCATCCTTCTTGAAGTGGGTTAAAAATGCATACATTTGCTAGCTTGAGAGAAACTACAGTGCACTCAATATTTAATAGCTATTAAAAATATATGAATAAATACACATAACATGCACAGTCCTGACCCCGCACTAAGATACAAGTCTTGTGTCGTGGGTATCAGGAACTAGGAGAGACTTTTTGGACTCACACACACCCAGACACGGAAGAAATACATGTGAAACACACAAACATTTGTTTTGGAGCGGGGATCGAACCCGCGGCGTCTCGTTCGCATCCGGCGCATAACCAACTGCGCACTCTAAGTATTAGTCACTGATTTAAAAACAAACAAATATACGGAAGGGCCTATATATTTGGAGTATCAAAAAGATGGCCGTGCTAAAATAATATATTATACTAGCATTTGCCCGCAACTTCGTCTGCGTGTTTAAGATAACGTAGACGTTATATCGATATAACTATTCTATTGTAACCTCTACGTAAACTTTAAACAAAAATCAACGTGCAGCATTTCTATTTCCAATTCTGACTCTGAATTTAGATTATCGGATCAATGGGTCCGTCAGTTATCGATTCAGAGACCAATCGGAACAATAAATAAACAGTTCAAAATGTAGGCCAACATTTTCAATTCTGAATACAAAAGATTATCGGAACTCAGATAACGATTTTGAGACCAATCGGATCAGTAGTCAAATGGCCTTATTCATATATAGTTTTAAAACCTATTTTAGGTATCGAATGTTTGTTTTCTCGCTCAAACTGAATTGAAAAGTCGTTCGAAAGGGACAAAAGTAAACTTCAGCAGTTTTATTTTCTATACACATTTTTCAACCCTTATTTTTACTCCTTTAGGGTTAAATTTAAGTAAACAGAGTGCGCACTTATTTTTGATTTTAGATTATAGTGTAATTATAATGTCAAGTTTGAAATCTGCAACTTCAACGGATGCGGTTTTCCATACAAATTTATCTTACCCTTTTCTCCCCCTTAGGGGTTGAATTTCCAAAAATCCTTCCTTAGTGCTACCCTACATTATAAAAGAAATCCCTGTGTAAAATTTCAAGTTCCTAGCTTAAGTAGTTTCGGCTGTGCGTTGGTCCGGCAGTTCGGTTCTACAAAACTTCAACCCTTATTTTCGTCCCATTAGGGTTAATTTTAGATAAACAATATATGCAATAATTTTTGTCTTAGAATGAATAACTTAAGTGCCAAGTTTGACAATTGTAACTTTAACGGTTTCAATTTTCCCTATATCAGTTTTTAACCCTTTACACCCCTTTAGGGGATGAATATGCGAAAATCCATCCTTAGTGCTACCTTACGTCACAATCGGCACCCCTGTGTAAAATTTCAAGTTCTTAGCTTCAGTAGTTTCGGCTGTGCGTTGATCCAGCAGTTCGGTTTTACAATACTTCAACCCTTATTTTCACCCCTTTAGGGTTAATTATAAGAAAAGAGAGTATGCAGTTCTTCTTATTTCTAGATGAATAACTAAAAAGTCAAGTTTGATATCTGCAACTTCAAGGGTTTCGGTTTTCCATACACCAGTATTTTACCCTTTTCACCCCCTTAGGGGTCGAATTTCCAAAAATCCTTCCTTAGTGCTACCCTACGTCACAATAGGAACCCCTATGTAAAATTTCACGTTTCTAGCTCCAGTAGATTCGGCTGTGCGTTGATCGGGTAGGAAGTAAATCACCCAGTTTCTAAACATTTCAACCCTTATTTTAACCCCTTTAATGTTAATTTTTAGACAAATAAATTATGCAATTATTTTTGTTATTGATTGAGTTATTAAACTGCCAAGTTTGAGAATTGTAACTTCAATGGATTAGATTTTCCATACAACAGTTTTTAACCCTTTTCACCCCCTTAGGGGTAGAATTTCCCAAAATCCCTTCTTAGTGCTACCCTCCGTCACAATAGGAATCCCTGTGTAAAATTTCAAGTTCCTAGGTCCAGTAGTTTCGGCTGTGCGTTGATAGGTCAGTCAGTCAGTCAGTCAGTCAATCAGGTTCCTCTTTTATATATATAGATAATAGATTTTGTGTTAACGGTGATAAGAATTATTATCTCCTTTTTTTACTAAACTTTCTGTCTTTAATACAAACACGCATTTTCAAAATCATTGCGAGCGACGACTAATTTCAGTAACACACCACTTGAGATGCGCTGGAGCGCCGCACCACTTGCGTCGGAACACTACGCGCTCCTCGCCCTGTCCATACTGCATATCATTATGTCAATGGTATAAGTATTTAAAACCGAATTGAGTAAGTACCATGAAACATGCGTAAATCTGTAATATCTGTTCATAGACTAACAACACCTTTTACATAATATCAGTTCATAATATTGATTTAGGAATTGAACAGTGTCAGTTTCATGTATGTAAATATTTGTACAAGTGTAAGAGACGAGTGTATTATTTCTCTGCATTGAATACGGTAATATTATATTAAGTGGGCCTGTTTATGTGTAGCCTGTAGCACAGTTGTAGCCTGTACTGTGTAGGTATAATATCTGTTCTGTTGTTACGGTAATTCATTGAACAGGCCGAATTAAAAAGCAACAATAACTATGCTAGGGTAAACTCCTTATTAATTATACAGACAGCCTCCGTGGTGTGTTGGTTAGACGCCGGCTATGAAACGAGAGGCCACAGGTTTGATCCCCGCACCGAGACAATTAATGTTTGTGTGAACCACAAGTATTTGTTTCGGGTCTGGGTGTTTGTGAGACCGAAAAGTCTCTCGTAGTTCCTGATACCCACGACACAAGACACGATCTTAGTGTGGGGTCAGGACTATGTATGTGAATGTTGGGTGTATTTGTATTTGTATTATTAGCGAGCGAATTAAAATAAAGTTAATAAACATATGATACATATTTATACTTAATAGAAACACCAAGTAATTAATATAATGGAGGACGACACGTCACCAACCGCCCCAGTCTACTTCATTTATTTTTATGTTTTTTTGTTGGTAGATATTATGTGTGTGTGGCCCCGCCAGCCGCGAACCGCACATGTTTCCCTTATGGTATTACCAAATTTATTTTAATATTAATGTTACAACAAATATCTTGCAAATAGAAAATAAGTAGGTACTATGTGTATTGACTTGTAATAAGAGCTATTTAATTGCCTACGTGACCAATAAACGAATTTCATTTCATCGCGCCCATTTAATACTCTCACTTCGCAGAATATGTACAGGCTGGAACTCCGCCATGAACATTGTATTTAGTTACTATGTAACCATGAACTGTTCTATTCTCTGTACAAGAACTAAGGTTAACCAGTAAACTTAACAACTGTACGGGCCACTGCTAGCCTCGTACGAGGTTGGTTGATAGAAGTTGATAAAATGATATTCCGTGATAGATGATATAATTGAATATATTATAGAAAACTTAATTGTTAAATGATAGATATGATAATGAGCACGCGCGACCTAACACCATCGATCGGATTTGCGAACTAAACTTGATAGGTAATATTGGCGTAAACTGCCGACGCAGCAAAGTATGGTAATTATACGTGTTAGCTCGCACAGCAACATTGCTCAGCGGATTAGCAAGTTGAAGTGGCGGAGGGCAGGACAAAGTGTTGAGAGTGATGGCCGCGAGGGTCCGAGCATCATCTAGTGGAGGCCATCACGATAAAGGTTGCAGGAAATCGCTTTGAACCAGTTACAATGAATGGTCTCCGTTGCACTCATTTACGTAGTTATGCTAAATGTTCGCAAATACTTGGCAAGTGCACCGAGGCCGCGTCGCCCTGTCCATGCAAACTGTCTGCTTGCGATGTAGGCCGCCTCCTTACGCGTACTCAATAATCCGCGGAGCCTAGCCGCGTCGGTGCCCCGGCCGTGGCGAGCTCGGCGAGGCCGATCCAGCGCAGCTCGGCCGGCGCGTGCGCCGCATGCGGCTGACACAGCCCGCGCCGCGCCGGATTCGTTTGTGTTTGTATGTGTGTCTATATAGGCGCGCTGATGGATGGCCGACAGCGTGACCTTTACGAGCACATCCTGCTCCATCTAATCATCTCATTATATGTCACTTGATTGTTTTTATTGGTTTAAATCAGTGATTCCCAAAGTGGTCCAGGTGGACCCCCAGGGGTCCACGGGAGACTTGCTGGGGGTCTACGTAAGCGTGAACAAAATATGGGGGTCCATAAGATGTTAATGGGGGTCCACGAAAATTTATCTGCTTTTGATAGTAAAAGCAAAAATAAATGTAAGCATAGTTTTTATAAGGGCCTACCTACATTGTTTTAAGTACCTAACTAAGCAGATAATATTTTAATAAGGCAAGCGATTGTTACTTGTCCAAACTTGCGTATTCGATATTACGTACAATTTCGTGTACAGACTTGCAAAGCGCTATCCGCCCGACAATGCTTAATGCTTGTTCAGACATGAACTTGATCACCACTATAAATACTTGATGCCAAAGGCAAACTCATTCATTTGTTTCCGGAATTTCGAAAAAAAGTGTGAGAAAATTTATATCAGTGTTTGCTAGTGCCGGAGAAAAGTAAGTACCTACCTTTTTTTTGTTATAGTACTTAAGTATTTTGTTTCCGTGTACTAGTCGGTTGATCACAACTGCTTGTATAGATAGGTAAGGTAGATTAGACGTGTATATAATCTAAGATAGGTAACTTAGTAACTTACAGATATTTTAATTGTCCTCTTTCGATTTGAAGACAAACACAGCACGTTTTATTTCATTGTTTTTTCACGAGAGAAGCACTGCCTCTCTAAAAAGGCCGAATAAGCAATATTGCAGAGCAATTTATATTGTAATTTTTCTTGCAAATAACTACTAGTTTTATAAAACAGTAATTTCACAATCATTTTATATTAAATAAATAAATACACCCAACAGTCACATACATAGTCCTGACCCCACACTAAGATCGAGTCTTGTGTCGTGGGTATCAGGAACTACGAGAGACTTTTCGGTCTCACAAACACCCAGACCCGAAACAAATACCTGTGGATCACACAAATATTTGTTTCGGTGCGGGGATCGAACCCGCGCCCTCTCGTTTCACAGGCGGCGTCTAACCAACTGCGCCACGGAGGCTGACTAATTGAGGCTAATTGATTTTGAAGTAGGTAACTACATATTTTATCAAAATTATTCCTTTTCGGAAAAAGCGAGCGGTGCGCGGGCGACGGGAAAAGGGCGGGGCTTGGGCTTCGATGCCAGTTTGTCACGTTTTAATGTGCGTTTTAACAATGAAGCCGCAGACAAAAAATACGCAAATACACGGAGCGCGTGAACTCATTGATTTGATGAAATGTTAGTTATCGTTTTTATGGAATTTTGAGATTTCGACTTTTATTTTTTCCTACACAAATATGATCAGTATTCGATACTGAATACACCAATTTTTATTTGTACTATTAAAAATTAGTGGTAAATTAGGTACTTTAAAATTGATACCGTTTTGTGAAAACGTCTGTATTTGTCTTAGCGGTTTATTAGTTGGTCCCTTTACAAGCCGTAATTCTATTTCCGCGTGCTGACAAAGGCTGCGGTGTGATACCTATATTCAGAAAAAAACTTGGTTACTAAAACATTTTTTTTTACAGGTAAGGTAACTGACACGAAACATGGCTACAGCAAAGAAAAAAATGTCGACAATATAGTGTCGATTATTTGAAATATGGTTTTGTTCCATCAGAGGCAGACAAACAGTTGCCCATGTGCCTATTATGCAACAAAGTTTTGAGCAATGACTCTATGAAACCATCAAAGCTCGAAGATCATCTAAAAAGGTGTCATACTGATAAAATAGGTAAAGATTTAAAATATTTTCAAACATTGAAGGAAAAATATGAAAAGAGACCCACCATGCACAGTATGTTCGCTTCAACATCTCAAAGTAACGATGATGGCTTGCGGGCATCTTACAATATCTCATTACTTATAGCAAAATCTGGAAATCCACACACTATCGGAGAACAATTAATTTTACCCGCTGTTGAAGAGGTTTTAAAAACTGTTTTGCACAAATCTCCGTTTGACGTACTAAAAA
This sequence comes from Deilephila porcellus, assembly GCA_905220455.2. NCBI lineage: Eukaryota > Metazoa > Arthropoda > Insecta > Lepidoptera > Sphingidae > Deilephila > Deilephila porcellus. The sequence goes on from LR999991.1 coordinate 12,489,049, forward strand.
GAATTCCATTAAGTAACAATACTGTACAAAGACGCATTGATGAAATGAGCTCTGATATCGAAAGTTTTTTGTGCAATCATCTGCAAAAAAATCATTTTTCTATACAACTGGACGAGTCAACGTTACCCGGTAATGAAGCATTATTATTGGCATATGTCCGATTTATTATGGAGGAAGAAATTCACGAAGAATTGCTATTTGCCAGAACTTTGGAGACTGATACTAAAGGCGAATCAATATTTAATGTCCTGAGTAATTTTTTCACGGAAAAATCGATTCCATTTACAAACATTATTTCAGTGGCAACAGACGGAGCTCCTGCAATGGTCGGGCGATATCGTGGGTTTATAAGTCATCTCAAAAGAATTATACCAGGACTTACAGCTATTCATTGCGTAATCCACCGACAACATCTTGTGGCAAAACATTTAAGTGACAGGTTGAACCAATCTCTTCATTTTGTAATAAAAGCTGTCAACAAAATCAGAAGCAATGCATTGAATACGCGTTTATTTGCTCAATTGTGCGACGAAAATGATGAAGACTTCCAACGACTGCTCTTACATACTGAAGTACGCTGGTTGTCGAAAGGTGCATGCTTAACGAGATTTTACTCTGTTTTCGATTCCGTATTAGAGTTCCTAGAAAGTAGAGATCCAGATTTAAAAGAAAACTTGATCAAACTCAAAGCAGACATTGCGTATTTGACAGATTTGTTTAAAAAATTTAATGATATTAACTTGCAGTTACAAGGGGACAGCCTGAATTTAATAAAAACAAAGGGGATAATTTCGGCTTTTCTTGGGAAATTGAAATTTATGAAGCAAAACATTAGTCGGCGCGAATTCTCTCAATTTCCAAACTTGTCGCAGGTAGAATGTATTGATGAGGATATCCATACCTACAGTCAACATTTAAATGCCCTGCATGATGACTTCAAAACCAGGTTTGAAGATATCCTGACGATGGATATACCACCATGGATCATAAATCCATTTGATGAAACGGAAGTGGCCAATGTTGTATTACAAGAGGAGCTGCTCGAGCTAAGCACCAATGAGGAGCTGAAGGTGAAATTTAGAAAAGGCTACCAAACATTTTGGCTGCAAGCAGAAATACCCGAAAAATATCCTGGACTGTGGGAAATCGCAAGGAAATTTTTAATAGCTTTTCCCTCGTCATACCTTGTCGAAAGGAGTTTTAGTGCCGTTACAAATCTCTTAACAAAAAAAAGGAGCAAATTAAACATCACAGAGCGGGGGGATTTGCGGTTATTGCTCACAAAAATAAAGCCAAACATTGATCGTTTGCTGACACTCCATCAAATACATCCTTCCCATTAATTAAAATTATGACCTGAACCTATATTACCTTATTATTTTTTTCTTGTAATTCTATTCTTTTAATAAATAAAGTGTTATAAAATGTACCATTTTTCGTTTTTATTTTACCTATCGGAATATAGGGACAGAACTCAGAAGCGACACAATTTTTATTTTTTGGCGACTTTAAGAATGTGGTAGAAATGTAGCAGCAGGGGGTCCACCAAAACCAGGAAAATTTTGAAAGTGGTCCACGAAAAAAATAAGTTTGGGAACTACTGGTTTAAATTTTACATAATCAATATCGCACTATTAGGTGTTTACGGGCCCAGCGTCGCCGTCCAGGGCCGGAGCGTGGCCGCGCATATATTATTACCAACGCTCGTAAATGGCCCGCTCATTTTGTTGCGCATTGTGTTCAATCCGACGCATCCCGTGCTCATCACGTAGTAATGTAGTGCGCGCGGCTGCACTCAGCTTCAAATCTACACAACAACAAGCAAGTATAATAGCTCCGCAGACAAAGATTCTACCCTTGTGTTCGCTCGACTCGCGAAGAGATAACTAGGCGGATTCCCATGACTCCTCGCCGCGGCGCGGGCGCATCGCTGCGTGCCGGAGCCCTGCGGGCGAGCGTCGCCGAGTCCTCGCGGTCCCCCGCGGTTTCAGCGCTGCGACGCGGCGAGTGCGCCACGACTACACTTCTTGCGCCGTTTCTTACGCATATTCATTTTTTCTCGATAATGATGCCTCACAAAAAGCCTTCAAATGACGGCACTGCCAATTCCGCCAAATATCATCGTGCGATGTGTTGTAAATTAAAATTCAAATAATGATTCATTAGCCTTTAGAGGCGATGCCTATTCACGGATGAAGGCCGCGAAGGCGGCGCAGGCACCGCCGCCGATACACACAGCACACACACACCGCCGACACACCGCACACACGCTGAGCCTAGAGGGTGACGATCATGTCTATTTGCTCATTCTCGCGCGATGGATTAATTTCCCCAAATATACTGGTTTATAGCCTGCTAGAGCTGGTCGCTAGCAGCGCGGTACGTTGGGGTGAGCATTGTGCATGAGTCTTGTATGTGTCAATGGTCAAGTATGTGTGCACATGAGTAAGGTGAGCGCGACAGACGCGATTAGACAACGCCGTCGGCTGTGAAATGCAGTTGCATGGCGCAGCCTTAACTTCCACCTCGCCGCTTACACAATGGGTAGCTGGGTAATGGCAGTGTCATACACAGTGCCCCAAGAACGTGCCCGAGCAATGGCCAGCACGACTGCAGCTGTGCGCTGTGTACGTCACCAGCAACACTGCCCTCCAATAACAGTGAAGTACGCGTGGTGGTGCCGCCGCTGTGCGCCGCGCTCCTCCGCGCACCCACCCACACACACAAGTACCCACCGCTACGCTAATACCCGCATATTTGCTCCCACTGTGCCATTCAGCAACTTTTATTAAATACTAACACATTACCGTTTGTATTATATATAATATTACTCGTATACCTAACATTTAAAAGAATAATTAGCTAACGGGATTTATGATCCACTCAAGGATGACACGAGTGTGCACAAGTTCGTGGTATAATGTTGCATAAACCAATTCACATTTGAAAGGTTATGTTAAAGTTACAATTCAAAGTCACAATTCGCTTGATATGCAAACGAGCTTCCAAACTGGTGTGACGTACTTCCAACGCCACTGCCAAGTGCCAGATGTCACTCACGCGTCGTGCCGAGTGTGCGCAGGTCGGGGGCGCCGCCTCGCGCCAGCTGCACCCGCCCACCGCGCCCGATGCACCTATTGCACCCGCTGCACCATGGTGATCGGCGACCAGGTACGTGTCGTAGTCCACTACTCATAGCTTGCGTTTCGCGTCGCCTCGGGCGGTCGACATAGCGGGACCCGCGGCGGCCGGGCGAGCGTCTCTAATTCGAGACAGTTATCCGCCGAGCCGCCGCCGCCGCCGCCGCCGCCGTCGCCGCGCTCCCCAGGGAGCTGCCGTGTACTGCTGCTGGCGGACTCGTTCGCAGCCGCACTCGCTCTCGCACAAGCATGTGCCCTCGAGTCGAACCCTCTATATTCGACTCGAGAGTCCGTATCGCTCGGGCCTACCATGTGAAAACCAACATTAAAGTACACACCTCAATTAACAGCGTTAGCTAATACAAATAGTCTTTAATTAAATGTATTATTAGATATTTAGCACTGTTACTTCATTCAATATTTTTGTGATTATAATTAAGTACTTAAATATGTAATTATTCTAACTCGTTAGTTATTATAGAGTTTATTAATTATAATTGATTTATGGATCAGTTCCTAACTACACAAAACACACCGAGTGTAATTAGTTGCACCGCATCTCTTTTGTAAAGCACTACACGACCAGCGGCAGCAACAACAATATCATCCATAGGTTCACAATATACGAGTAACACTGGGGTTAGCGAGCATCGCAGCGAACATTGTTTAGCTAATTCATAGTAGTCACTAGTCGCCGGAACCTGTCCTTCATACGCAATGTTGACACGAGCGATGTGCCGAGCGCACAGCCACCACGCCGCACCAGCACACACCGACCTGTCCATGATCACTTATCAGTTATCACTTATTAACCCGCACACTTGTCCCGGAGCAAACACTCGTTATCACACATACCTTGTTGTCCGAGTCTGTTTGTCCGAGTCTGTCATTGCGGCTCGCCACAACCACTGCGCCTAATACATACCTTACTCTATTCAATCTCAGTTTTATTGAAAGAGCTCGTATTGTAAAAATATTCACTTTGCTTCAGATTGCACTGCACACACTTTGTTCGTCTTATTTACTGAGTAAGACCGGAAACATACTACTGAAACGCCACGCGACCCGACGCGAACGTGACGCGTGTTACGTCAAATCAAATTGTACCATATTTTATGTGACCAGAATCACACTTCCAACACCCGACGCTACGCGACGCACGCGCATAGATTTGACATTTTTTTTATGTATTGGGCACTTCGAGCAACAATACAACTGTTTATCGAAGATCACAATATACATCACAACACGCACTCGTATATTGTAGCGGCGTGTAGTTCCTCGCGGCAAGTCTAGTGTTCATTAACCCGCTGTATAATATATTTCATAAGTCGTCAGTTTTATTGCGATAAACAAGAGCAAAAAATAAATTATATTAAAACACAAGCATTCCAAGCATATTTCAGGAGATCATATCAATAATATGTAACAAAAAATAGGACGGCAAGGCAAACGCGTCCCACACAAAATACGCTCAAATTGTACAAACTTGCGTAGACTCGGCGAGGCTTTGGAGTTGACTTCCTGGGTCATGCGTAGTGTGCAGAGGCCGCGGACCGCTGAACTCATTATCAAAAGGGCTCGGTTAATTAAAATGCCGTGTAAATTATTTAAAACAACTGATAAGCGGCATGGTACGAATAGTGTTACATTTTTGGTGATTTGGCGTTATACGTATCTCGTTAAAAGCCGATTGCTTATCAGTAATAAAAAATCAGTTTCAATAAAACGCGTTCTATTTGCGACCGCACAACAAACAGATCATGTGCCTACGAGACTGTCGACTGCTTCTTATTCAAATTATAATACATATTCCTTAGTTTGTATTGAAATAATTATTTATTTATTTAAAGTAAAACTCATTACACGCTTTTATTTGTAGATGCAGGGGGATCTTCCGGAGGGGAGTCGTCTTTCGGGGCGGATCTTCCCACTAAAATAGTCCTGATTTTCGTGGGAAAGCTTTGACATTGACTACCTCTGACTTAGGAGCTTTGGGCTAAAATTGGAAAGGTTAGTCTTGTTCACATCTCTGAGTTTGCCAGACCCAAGTTACTCCGGATTACAAACATTACTAGGCTCGCGCTTTGAGACGAAGCCACGGCTAGTTGTTGCTTGGATGGCGCAGGTGTGCCGCCACTAGCTCCGCTAGGCCATCATATACCGGGTATATCAAGACCGCGACCGAAAACGAAGCCGGGTGGTAGTTTTAGTGGCTATAGACACAATGCAACTAAAATTTTTTACAATTTTTTAAAAATCATTGTTTTTAGGTGGTAAATCCTTAGTTTTTGCGAAAATAGTAATTTAAACCCTTAAATATCATTGAGTCTTTAAAAATAAAAAGGTGTATATCATTATTTTGAAAAAAATATGTATTTATCACCCAAATACGACGATAAGTAAAAAATTACCAAAAAGAGTTAACGATTTTTTTTGCGAAATTTTTAGTTGCATTGTGTCTGAAGTCACTAATACTACTACCTGGCTTCGTTTTCGGTCGCAGTCTTGATATACCCTGTATATTGTCGGCAGTCTCAATGGGCTCTAGATGAAGGATGCTACCGTCTCGCCCAGAGCCATAACCGATTAAAGGTAGAGTATAGGGGATACACTGGCGAGTTGGTTTACTGGCGCACTAACCGTCGTGCAGATAGCTCTGTTCTCTGTAGTGACACAATGTGAGGAGGCGTGTCGCGGCGTGGCAACGTGCATGCCACATCGACGCCGGAGCGTGACCGCTGCGCCGACAACCAGTAGTTATCGTTGTCTACCCGCCGCCGCCTCCGTTGCGGCGCAGTAGGGCGATGTGCTGTCAATAATGTTGCGTTGTCACCGCCACTGACGCAACACTGCGCACACACGCCGCCGCGCCGGGCCACGCCACGCCACACGCCTGCCAGCTCCTGCACGCTGTCTCATAAACACTTCAAAGAAACACTATCGACCTCTGTTATGGGGCCTCACAGTGATGGTTTAACAGCTGACTCTCGACACGGCATGTCGTTGTATCTGTACACATGTAGCGACACACAGCTCGCGCGCGCGGTCGGCCGGCGCCAGACGCCTCCCCGGCAGGCGCGGCTCTGCCGGCTGCCAGGACACGCAGCCCGCATATCTATTATCGCTAAACATTATTCGACATGGAAGGCGACGCGCCGCCGGCGTCAACTGCCCGCGTCTAAAAGGAAAACCTTGGCGGCGCATCGCCTCGTGCTCAATGTAACATCTTGTCCTTTCCTCGTGGAGTTCCGGGAGCGCCTGCTTCCTCGTGGCGGCGGTGCGGCGTCTCATTTCATCGGCCATGTGGGTTGTCCAGCATATTGGGTGTGTGTGTGGGTGGCGGCGCGCTGCGCGCTCTGCTCTGACGGTACTACTCTACAAAAGTGTGCCCTGTGAAGCTCGGCGTCCATCGAGTGCGGTGCACTCGGCGCCGCGTGTCTGTGTGTGCTGGCGTCGCGGCGTGCTCGTGTACGTCCGCAGCCGCTCCACTGCCGCAACTATCAATAAACATGTATTATTTTGGCGCGGCAATGACAATCACTTGTTGCTTGTTACATGTTCTGATATGAATACATGGTGCTGGAAACATTACGCATCCACCAGCTGTTCAGCGTCGTGCACACATTGCAGAGCGGCGGGTGCGGGGGCTGCGCGGGACGCGGGGGACGCGGCACTCGACCCGGCGCCACCAGAATACTCTGTAAATATATTTATTAGGTCGTTGACATTTCCCACAGCTCACATCTGGATTAAAATATAATTTTATGAGTCGCTAGCGCCGAGTCCCTCCGCCGCGCCCTGCCATTAGTGTGCTCCGTGCAAGAGACACTTCATCAAGCGGGTGTCGTACAGCTCCAACAGAGACGACGCAATAAAATATAACAACAAGAAACGCCGTCGAGACTAGTGCAGGCGATATGACGCGCCGCAGCGCTTGCAACTCACCCTTAAAAAGACTTCAACGCGAGACCGCCACCGCGCGCCGCGCTCGCACCCCGCACGCTGCGCACTGCACCGTACATGGTGCACGCAGCACACTTAAGGGGTGCACTCCAAGGCTATTGATCTAATGCCATGCAGAATGGTTGCCTTACGCAACACTTGTAATTTATTAATCAGATTGTAACATCCAAATATTTTAATCTGTTTTTTGACATTCATCGATATACAATATACATATACATAAATTATGGATTTACGCACAACATTAAGGAGAACCAGTTACTTCCAATGTCGTTGGACCTAACTGGTTGTTAGTTCCAAAGACTAGTTGGTGTACTACGCAGATTCTGAGGACGCGTGGCAACGTGTCGGCTGCTGCAGCCGAGCTCCGTGTGACGCATGTCCGAGCAGCGCCTCTCATCTATCACCAGCCATAAACACACACACACGCACACACATTGGTATATACGATACACAGTACACACGACCCACTTATAAATGTATGTATATCTTCTAACTCAAATGTCAACCCCATTTAATGTAATTGGGAATACAACCGGTCGCGTTGTCGCACCAAATAAAATTTAGCCGCGCTCCATTACTGCCGTCTGTGCCGCCTCTGTGTCGCCACATCTGCTCATCTGCACATCGGTTAGATTAAGGAGCGCGCTGCCGACACGGGAGTGACCGAGAGCTAGGAGTTCAGTGCGACCTTAACAGAACCCCGTGATTGTAGTAACTAGATGAACAGCGGCGGTGCGGAGCTTCCTCACGACGCAAACTCCATGTCGGGTGCAGCTGGCGGAGCTCGGGGTGCCGCGCTGCACCCGCACAGAGCTCGCGTAGCGACGTGCACTGCGCAAAGGCACCGCGCCAAACACCTCTGTTTGTGCACAAAACTAGTGCGGGCGCGGCGGAATAATACTCTGTTTACTATCTCAAATATAGGAAGCGGCGATAGTTAATGGAGAGTGGCGAGCGCGGCGCGCGTGTGTGTGTGTGCGCGCGCGGTGTTATTCAGCGCCTATAATTAGTATGTAGGTCGGCGCGAGAGGACGCCACGCTCCACACGCCACGCCGAGCGTCCAATGTACTGCTGGAGGACAGGGGGCGTGTGGCGCGGGAGCCGCCCTGCTGAACAATGCACAGCTGCTGGTGCAGTGGGTAGCTATTTGTTTCGCCTGTTGGGGTGATTTGTGTGTTAACTGTTGAGAAACGCCGCTGCGCCGGGAGCAGCGAGGAGGGTGGAGTGGGGAGGGGAGGGATAGCAAGGTGGGCTTGTGAAAATAAACACGCGTTATAAATAATCGCGCGCGGTGTGTTCGGCGAAGTGCAGTAGGCCAAGGAGCGGCGGCGCGTGTTTACAAGCCGCGCCGCGCCGCGCCGGCACTCGCTGCGTGCAGCTGTGGCTGCGTGCTACTGTTATCCCCATGCTTGTCCCACCACCTGTGCTTGTGCCACTTGCAACAGTTCACATAAGTGTTCAGCTGCCGATGCTGCAGTTCTCTGTACTGCTGTACTATTGAATATAATGGTAGTGGTATTGGATGTGTGTTGTGGGTCGGTACGTGGCGACCCCGCGCCGGCAGCCAGTGGCAGTTGCTCGGAAGTGGTGCGGCGACCTCCGCGCCGGCACAGTGTCGCCTCGAGTGCGGCGCGGCAACGTCTCTTGACTAACGTTACATCGCCTCTGGCCTCGCTCCTCGTGGGCCGAGTCTGCGCCGCTCGAGTTGAGCGCCGGACACTGCGCCAGATTCTATGTGGAGCGCGACGCGTGTGTGCCGCTCGCCCCCGCACCGCACCGCACCGCCCTCCTGTCATGCCGTGCAGTGTACTGCGGACTGAAGAGCCGTTGTATCTACAAACTGTGCCCAGACCCTACTGCACTACCTCTTCGCCGAGTGAGAGAGACGATGCGAAGTAGTAGCAGCGGTGGTGCGCCACTGGGCACTGCCCGCTACCCGCCATGCCACCATGACAAAAAGCTTCGCCGCGACGGAACCTAACTGTACAGAGTTGGCCGCGGCGCGCTTACCTGCGGCGGGCCGGGCGGCGCGGCGCATCTCTGCGGCTCGCTGATGCATCTTATGCGCAGGGGCGCGGGCGGCGCGGAGCCCCGCCGCGGCAGATCGCTTGCTGCCGCGCCGGGCTTGCGCGGGGAAGCCAAGGAGGGGGGCGGTCAAGGCCGCAGGCGCACGCTGCGCCGGCGCTCGGAGCCAGTTCGCCCCGCGCCGTGCCGCCGTCCGGTAGTGTCTCGAGCGAGTAGTGCGTCGGAGTGTTGTCAGTGTGTGTTGTACAGTTACGCGGCGCACCGACGGGTCGTCGACCGCGCGAGCATGAGCCCGCGCCCGCCTCGGCCGCCCGCACCGCAAGCCCGCCACGTCTAAACCGGCACACAACAAGGTGAGCTTCCCCGCTTCCTGCAGTTTGGCGAGCGCGACTCACCACCACCCCCGCCCTTGCACCGCCCCGCGCCGCGCCGCCGAGTACGTAGCAACACTCCCTTTCACGACGGTCTCATTGTCCGCGCAACGGTAGAGAGCAGAGATAACAGATAGAGCGAGGATGCGTGTGTTCTGTGAAGCACCGCCGCCGGCGCGCTGAAGTAAGTCCCGACGGAACACTACCGCTCGGCGCGAGTCGGGGCCGCTCATTAGAATGCTGATTACCGTATTATAGTGAACAGTTATGCGCCATCCTAGAGCAGTGAGTGACGTCAAGGAATGTGGCCGCCCCACTTCGCCGCCGAGGTGTGTGTGGACTGTGCTCACCGCTATCAGTATGAAAACTCATTAACAGATTTAATGTGTCGCGTAAACACGCTGTAAAATATGTGCGGCGAGTGTGCGCAGCACACCGGCTGGCTGCTGACACCCGCCGCGCGCCGCTCGCGTGCAGGAGCACTGCGCACTCGGCGCTCGGCGGGTGTTTATGTAAGCACTAAGCAGAGTGTCAGAGCAGTTGGATGTCGAGCGGAGAGTTCGCTGTGCAGGCAGCTGTCAGAACCGCTGTATGTTGGTGTCTCCTGCTGAGTCTCGCGCCAGTACTGCCGCCCCGACGTGCTAGCACGCACACTGCTGGAGTGCATACTCAGCGGCAGGCGAGCGCCGGCCCCGCCTCGTAGGCACAGCACTACGGCTCGTGTCGAACCATGCATCATGCATGTCGACGACACAACACCTAGAATAGATAATCAGTATTTAACATATTATAATACGCACGATTACCAATTACATACATACATACATAAACTCACGCCTTTATCCTAGAAGGGGTAGGCAGAGGCGCCACTAGGACACCCACTTTTCGCCTTGTATGTTCCGTCCCATGATGTGATAGGGGGCGAGCCTATCGCCATATCGGGCATAAATTCCTGACTCCGGGCTGATAATGAATAGAAAAACCCAATATCACTTTGCCCGACCCGGGATTCGAACCCGAGACCTCAGCTTTGTAGTCGTACCGTAATACAACTACGCCACCGAGGCAGTCTTTACCTAATTAAGTGCAATTAATTAACGTGTCGAACCACGCATCATGCACGTCGACGACACAACACCTAGATAATCAGTATTTAACATATTATAATACGCACGATTACCAATTAAGCGCAATTAATTAATTTTCAACACAAGGGAACAAACTTTAGATGAAAGTAGCCGTAGCATTTGTTTAGATGAGGGGTAGTGAAGGCAATTGGTGAGTAAAATAAAACAATGTGATTAGCGGCATGGCGCGGGGAGGCTTTACACGAATGTCATATACCTAATATGTATTACAGTACACACTACACATACAATTGACGGTAATCACTATGGCAAACGTAGGTGCTTGGTGAAGTGTTTTTGTTGTTGTCAGTATAGTCGTCGCGCATGTCACTGGCGGCGCGAGGAGTTTGGCACGGGGTAGGTGCGCTGTGCGTGGACCAGCACTAGGTGTCGCCGCGCCGCGCCACTTTTGGTCGCTCGCGCTTTGTGTCTTCATATAGCTGTTGGAATTACTTGATTACTTAGCGAACGGTTCCCCGGCCTGCAGACATGCGACCGCCGCGCCGCCGCCGCGCTGACCAGCCACACACGCGCGCACACATACACATACACACATGCATTCGCATTCATTGCACAAAATACTTCTTCACATTTTCTAGTGATATTATTGTTTTGTTATGCGCATAATATTTGTTACCGACTATGTAAATACTTAAAGTTTTGGTCCGTGTATTATAAAGCTACATAATACCATCAACTATTCAGCTTTATTCAAATGTTTGTTTGGTAACTTAAATAAAATCTACATCATGGCCTCGTGATGAATGAAGAAGGCTAAGCTAATTTAATGTGTGAGTGAGACAGAGCTACAACCGTCAACCACGAATGATTATACGTATAAATATAAAAGCAACGTAGACGGTCTCCCGGTTCGTATATTATGTGTTAAAGCCGTAATGAGATATCCGTCGCCTCGTCTCACCCGCACTGTGGGCGCATGCATAGTACATACTGCACAGTATGTAGCACATAGTAAATACACTGAACCAGTGACGGAGGGTGTAATATCTATATGGCCGTGTGGTATGAGTATCGTGTCGTTTGGTCATTGGTCATGGCATATCATGCAGTCTGCTCGGTCCACGGATGTATTGCAGCGCCGCGCCGCCGTACCGTGGCGCGTCGGCCGTGGTTTTCAGCAACTCTTGCGTCTTCGCAACACTGATATACAACATTATTTTTTGTATACCATAAAGCCGAAACACCCAAATTTGATTTTGGTATAAAAGATCAGATAAAATAGAATAATAATAATAATAATGAAAACTCACGCCGTGACAGGTTACGATAATTATCTCATTTCTTGATTTTTGCATGGAATGTAGAACGTATGACGATCAGGAATGTGGCCCCTCCACCCAGCGTTATTGGCGGCATCCCCGTGTGTCGGAACATCCACAGTCTACATTTCGCACAACTTCTATCCTTTTAATTTGTAAATCCTCTGGAAACGTGATCAGTTATGGCGGGTTTTTGCATGTTATGTATGTTTTGTATTTGTTTGTTATTACTTTTAATTTTTATATTTAAATGACTAAACTCGAGCAACGTGTGAGATATGCTTTATGCTATGTGTACGATGATAGTGATGGAGTTCGTTGAGCCTTTCAGTTTCTGCGCATTCCAACCGCACCTTCACAAAAAAAAAACCATGCGTACCCACTAAAAAGAATGTAATTATTACATATATTTATGATAATGTTTTGTCAGCCTACCGACTGGATATTCGTGTCTCACCAGGGCTCCCCGTTGAAAATCAGCGCTGCAGTTGGCTTTTCCCATACTGCAGCATAAAGCTGAATGGGAGGCCCATTGTCGGCGCAATAGTTCAGTCACATAATATTGTTGCATAATAGTATTTTTGTCATGTTTTTATTTTATGTATATTTTGTTATTTTATTACCTACCTATGTATGTTTGCGCCGTCAATAAAATGTATTTCTTTCTTTCTTTCTTCTTCTTTCTTTCTTTCTTACAAAATACGTTCAGTACGGTTGATGTTTGTCGAAGGAATGGTCACCCGAATCGTGGAAGGGAGACGTCTTGCTGCACGAAATCACATCGCAGCAATTCGTGTCGCAGTTTTCTGCGTTGCGGATTCACATCGCGCCGATTCGCAGTTTTGGCTACAAGGCCTGATTTCGAAGAATCGGGGTACTGTATATATAAGAGTTTCTCGACAGACGAGACCGATCTTCTGCCATAAACTAAATGTTTAGAACGTGCATACGAATATGATATCGACCGCACCGTAGAGTAATATAAAGTAAGGTGCAATGCGAATTGCGATAGTGTGATCACCGCGGATACTAGATACGAGTACATAATATCTGTTAAATGATAAACATTTGTGTAAAAATAGCTTGAACGTGACGCTCAAATAAACATTAGTTGAGAATATAAAAAAAAATACCCTTGTTGTTCCACTGCGCTGAAATCAAAACGGTTCTTGGTATTTTAATTATTTACGTTATCTTTTTCCTGCTATTACGTGTACAATTTCATGGATAATTTTAACTTTAATGAATACTAAGACCAAGCTGCAAGTGTTTTCTTGTTTAGATATCCCTAGTAATACCAAAAATAATAATATAACATGCACTGATGGTAGATTTGAAGCCACGTGTGGTGCGTCCACGCCCCCAGCTTGTCGCTCCCGAGTCCCGGCCAATCCTGTTTCATAACAGATGCTCAACTGCGGGGCCTCGCGTCATGTGCTCGTGTTAGAATGTTCGTATCATGCATTCGTATGCAATCATGTTTAACCGCAGAGCACTGAAGAACATTGTGCCGTGTCAATCGTGTCTAATAACTTGTTGTAGTTTCGGATACCCACGACACAAGCTATACTCTTAGTGTGGGGTCAAGACAATGTGGTGACCGCTGGGCGTATTTTTTTTTTATAATAAATACACCCAACAGTCACATACATAGTCCTGACCCCACATTCAGATCAATTAAGTCTTGTGTTGTGGGTATCAGGAAATACGAAAGACTTTTCGGCCCCACAAACACCCAGACCCGAAACAAATACTTATGGGTCACACAAACATTTGTCTCGGTGCGGGGATCGAACCCGCGGCCTCTCGTTTCACAGCCGGCGTTCAACCAATTGGGCCAAGGAGGCTGTCAAGGCTGTAAATATTTTATTTATGAAGAATTGTAGATGTTTCAACTAACAATGGGTTCAGTAATGGACGAGTCCTCAGCGGATGTGCATGAGCGGCTTGCAGTGGTTTGCTAGTGAGCTGCGCCGACTGCAGCGCCAGTTTATACAACACGCCTCATTTTGCTCGCCGCGGGTCTGCTTGCAAAACATTGTTATTGGATCATCTGCACTCCACTTACATGTCTTTGTTATACCACTTCATCATAATATAATGTATCTTCAAAAATATCCTTGGAGATGACGTCACCCGCGTTGTCATTGTGTCATTTGAGTGCGTAGCACTCTATTCAATCATAAGTCTATTAAATGTATGCTGCTGCGGGCTTGCGTTGCTTTCTACTCGGTACTCACTGCATTTGGCTGTATTTGCACACGGTTCAAGGGGTGTGTCGTTGCCGCTAACACTGCATGGCGCGGGTACGTCAGAGCTCACAGTGCAGTTGTCAGGGCGGCTGCTACTGCGAATAAGCGCTAAAGGGCAGTGAAATGGTACAGGACTAGCATTTTGTCTGTTAGCGTCCGGCCCCTGGTGTGTGTATGTCTGATGAAAATCGGATTGTCGACGTGCAACGCAAGTTGGAACACGTTGTCGGCTGGTCGGGGCAAGTGCGGGTGTCGCCGCGCTACTTGCACACGCCGGCGCACAGTGGGACGGATTTCGGGGCTCCCTTTCATAGGATTTTTCAATTCTTTTTTACCTTTTTTCTCAAATCTAAGTATGAGGTATTATTGTTATTACCATAAAATTAACTAATATAAGAAATTTGAACCGATTCTTATCTCAAATATTAAAAAAAATGACTTTGAAGATTTTAAATGTATGAAAACGGATTTTGTTTTCGTCCTAACTTTTTTTTATATCAAGATGTAAAGCTGAAACTTTCAGGGATTATAACTTGGACTCACACCAAGCCATACAAGTTTTGACCTTGACCCCAACCGGTCCCGTTTAGGAGATATGGGGTAAGGAAATGTTTACATTTAGCCCGCATTTTGAAATGGGCTAATGTGTTCTTTTTTTACCTTTTTCCGCAAGTCCAAGTATGAGGTATTATTCTTATTACCATAACATTATCTAATATTAGAATTTTGAACCGGTTCTTATATCAAATATTTAAAAAAATGACTTTAAATATTTTAAATTTATGAAAACGGATTTTGTTATCGTCCTAACTTTTTTTATATCAAGATGTAAAGCTGAAACTTTCAGGGATTATAACTTGGACTCACACCAAGCCATACAAGTTTTGACCTTGACCCCAACCGGTCCCGTTTAGGAGATATGGGGTAAGGAAATGTTTACATTTAGCCCGCATTTTGAAATGGGCTAATGTGTTCTTTTTTTACCTTTTTTCGCAAATCCAAGTATGAGGTATTATTTTTATTATCATAACATTATCTAATATTAGAATTTTGAACCGGTTCTTATATCAAATATTTAAAAAAAAAGACTAAGATTTTAAATTTATGAAAACGGGTTTTGTTTTCGTCCTAACTTTTTTTATATCAAGATGTAAAGCTGAAACTTTCAGGGATTATAACTTGGACTCACACCAAGCCATACAAGTTTTGACCTTGACCCCGACCCGTCCCGTTTGGGAGATATGGGGTATTAAGGAAGAAATGGCTTTTTTTTTTTTTTTTTTTTTATTGCCGTTATAGGCAGACGAGCTAGCGGCCCGCCTGATGGTAAGCGGCTACCGCTGCCCAGAGAACTTCGCAGTGCCAGGGGTCCAGCACAACAAAATCGCTGCCTACCTTAAGGAGAGCACTCTCTTTAAGCCTCTTTTGAAGAAGGACAGGTCATAGCGCTCAGGGAACACCGATGCAGGGAGTTCATTCCAGAGCTTGCATGTACGTGGTAAGAAAGAACGCTGAAAACGTACCGTTCGGGAGCGGTACGCTTCCAGGTGGTAGGAATGAACTCTGCTGCGGTGACGGGTGGTGCGATGGTAGAAGGGCGACGTTGGTACCATCTCAAACAATTCCTCGGAGCACTCCCCATGGAACAGACGATAGAACACACAGAGAGACCCGAAGTCTCTCCGCAGTCCTAACGGTTCCAATTTGTCCGTAAGATTGGGATCATCGACTATTCGACAAGCTCGTCGCTGTAAGGAGTCAAGTGGGTTGAGCTGGTATTTTGGGGCACCTGCCCAGAGGTGAGAGCAGTACTCCACGTGGGGCCGGATTTGTGCTTTGTAGAGCGTCAATCTGTGACCCGACGTAAAGTACCGCTTGGCTCTGTTCAGGATCTGATCAAACAAAGTTGGCTGTAGAGCAGCAATTTCTCTCTCTACTGAAGCCATTTCTTCCTTAATACCCCATATCTCCCAAACGGGACGGGTCGGGGTCAAGGTCAAAACTTGTATGGCTTGGTGTGAGTCCAAGTTATAATCCCTGAAAGTTTCAGCTTTACATCTTGATATAAAAAAAGTTAGGACGAAAACAAAATCCGTTTTCATAAATTTAAAATCTTAGTCTTTTTTTTTAAATATTTGATATAAGAACCGGTTCAAAATTCTAATATTAGATAATGTTATGGTAATAAAAATAATACCTCATACTAGGATTTGCGAAAAAAGGTAAAAAAAGAACACATTAGCCCATTTCAAAATGCGGGCTAAATGTAAACATTTCCTTACCCCATAATATCTCCTAAACGGGACCGGTTGGGGTCGAGGTCAAAACTTGTATGGCTTGGTGTGAGTCCAAGTTATAATCCCTGAAAGTTTCAGCTTTACATCTTGATATAAAAAAAAGTTAGGACGATAACAAAATCCGTTTTCATAAATTTAAAATCTTTAAAGTAATTTTTTTAAATATTTGATATAAGAACCGGTTCAAAATTCTAATATTAGATAATTTTATGGTAATAAGAATAATACCTCATACTTGGATTTGCGAAAAAAGGTAAAAAAAGAACACATTAGCCCATTTCAAAATGCGGGTTAAATGTAAACATTTCCTTACCCCATATCTCCTAAACGGGACCGGTTGGGGTCAAGGTCAAAACTTGTATGGCTTGGTGTGAGTCCAAGTTATAATCCCTGAAAGTTTCAGCTTTACATCTTGATATAAAAAAAAGTTAGGACGAAAACAAAATCTGTTTTCATACATTTAAAATCTTCAAAGTCATTTTTTTTAATATTTGAGATAAGAATCGGTTCAAATTTCTTATATTAGTTAATTTTATGGTAATAACAATAATACCTCATACTTAGATTTGAGAAAAAAGGTAAAAAAAAATTGAAAAATCCTATGAAAGGGAGCCCCGAAATCCGTCCCACTGTGCGGCGTCGAGAAAAGCGCAGGTTTCTCCGACACCGCGCCGCCGCACCACCACTGTGCTCGTTAGTTATATGCGTGGTCATTAGCAGTCGCCACGGATTCCCCTCGTGTGAACACGCGCTCAATAATCACTCTCAATCGATTCTCTCGATTGTAGACTAGGCCCGTGCCCAGCAGTGGGACGTAGGTATATAGGCTGATACAGAAGAAGAAGAACACGCGCTCGGTTGCACGATGAGGGCTCCTGCCTGATGCGCAGCAAACGCGCTCGCTACAGTAGAAGTTCACACAACAAACAAT
Source organism: Deilephila porcellus (assembly GCA_905220455.2). Classification (NCBI taxonomy): domain Eukaryota; kingdom Metazoa; phylum Arthropoda; class Insecta; order Lepidoptera; family Sphingidae; genus Deilephila; species Deilephila porcellus. The sequence continues at coordinate 12,506,442 of LR999991.1, forward strand.
TTTGTAACACATACATACATACATTGAGAACAACGTTATGTAACTCGTGAACCGGAAACAACGATATCGGTCCGACATATTAGATGATGCCATTACGCAACACCGCTTGACGATTCATACTATTCATTATTCAATTCGACATTTGAAACGAGATCAGCATCTGTGTGAAGTGTGGACTGCCCACGAGCCCTGGCCGCACTGCGCGGGAGCACACACTGGTGGCGTGGCACCTCAGTGTTACTGCGCTCCCGGATCACACCAATACTTATAAGTTAATTAGCGATGCGTGTTTTGATTTTCATTAGATTAAATGTATTGATAATCGTCGCGATAAAAGTGCTGCGATCGTACGCGGTCGCCGCACACCTTGCTCCCCGCCCCGCGGGACCAACAACTCACTTCATAAATGTACCTTTACATTTTCAATTGCTTTAAGTATTGAATCGCAGTGTAGCAATGTCACTGACCATACTGCGAGTATAGTATAATTCCGTTGCGGCAGCTCCACTGTCTTGGCTGTTTCGTTGGCCTCTGCTACCTTACCAGTACACTGGTCACATGACCAACCATCGTGCTGCGCGGCGGGTCATGGTGCGCGTGTGAGAGCGCGCGCGGCGGGCGTTCACGCTGCCCTTGCGGCTGTGCTCAATGTCACGCCCGTGCGACCTCACCGCTACATGCACCGGCGTAATTCTCTGGGCACACATGGCGGCAGCGTGCGTGTCCGTGTGTCGCCGCCCTCCGGCGCCGTGTGTCGCGTGTGGCACAGGGTCGGGTGGAGTCGACATCACGACTGCGAGTGCTTTGTTTGCAAGTGTTGTGCGAGGCCGCACGGTGCCGCTGTTAGTGCCGACGGCCGTGGCTCGGCGCTCTCGGTGGCCGCGCGCGGCTCGTTTTCTCCGCGGCTCCTTTCACGGCGGCGTGCAACCTCCGACATTTCGATGCCCCTGAGTGACTCGCGGGGCTCCGTGCCTCATCACCCCGTGCCTCTGATACCATCGCTGCCTGCGAAATCGTTGACTAATAGAGATTCTTAACAATAGCCACATCGCTGGTAGCGGTATTTACATGAAAGAGTTTGATAATTGTATCAGTTTGTTATCTTATACATATGTGCGATAACTGTTGTTTTCGTCGCGATAGCGGTTGTCTCGAGGATTCGATGTTCATTGTTGGTCGGTCGGTGTACAGGCGAGTGCGTTCGCCTCGTATCGCGTAGTAGCGCTCCACCGCGCCGCGGAGACAGCAATCCCGAGACACTTGGTACTAGACATCACGGGACACATGGTCGAGAGCACGGTGAGTGTCTTGTGTCCACGCACAATGCGCACTGTGCTCTACAACACTGCGTAAAGCGCTCCTCTCCACACCAGTACGCTTGATATCGGCGGTATAGTGCGCACTGTTTATACTGATGTAATCGTATTTGTAGAGAGTGTGTAGCGTGTAGTGTGCACACAGAGAGAGTGCGTCGCCCAAGCCGGCGAGCGCACGGCACTCGCGCGGGCTTGTTGCGGACAGGAGTTCCCGCTCTGGCTCGACGCTGCCGCCGCGGCGGGGTACTGGTTGAGTTCACAAGCACGCGTCACGCAGCGGGCGTCTGTAGGCGGGACGCGACTCTGCTGCGACGGAGCCGCTGCCAGTACTGTCGGCGGCTTGCCACAAGAGCACGCGGCAAGACCCACGCGGCGACCAGCAGCCTCGCGCGCGCTCGTGTTGGCTCGCCTCGTCGCCACGTCGTCGCCAAGTCGCTACGTGCCGAGTCGGGGCGCGCATAAAGGATAGTACTACTCGACTCTCCCCCCGCGCCCCGCGTCCCGCGCCCCGCGTCCCGCGCCCCGCGCTAGCGCCAACATCACCGACACTTCCCAACAACGCTTCACGTCGAAGCCTACACTATGTCATACAAAACCTTAACATTTTGCCTACCCAAAGACACACGGGTGACTTTTGTTGCTAATATAGGTTAAATGTGTAGGTACTTGTAAGTACCTATTCATAATGTTAGCATTCATATTTAGCATAAAACACAATAAAGTCACTAAGACGCTCGAATAAGAATTTGTTAAGTGCTAGAATCGTAAAAATGCTTAAATGGCAAATCAGTAATATGATTTGTATAATTTGCACAAATTGGTATTTGAGAGATAGTTGGTCGCGTATAGCACGAGGTCGCCGATATGATCGCCTCGAGAAAGCGTGCATATTACAACTTACAAAGTATGTGTATGAATATTCGGCGATGTTGCTCGCAGTTAGCACCGCTTTTTACAGTTGGATAGATTTAGAAACAGTTGCTTTAGAAGCGGTAGTATGTTACATACATACATAAACTCACGCCTTTTTCCCAGAAGAGGTAGGTAGAGGTGCTACCAGGACATCCACGTTTCGCCTTGTATGGTCCGTCCCATGATGTGATAGGGGACGAGCCTATCGCCATATCGGGCACAAATTCCTGACTCTACGACGACTAATTTCTCAATGGTAATTTTTAGGCAGAAGTTCTCTTGGTAATAACCAGAACACCCACGGTTCGCCTTGTCTGTTCCGTCCCACGATGTGAAACGGGGCGAGAACATTTTCTCATTTTCCAGGAGAATTTCTGCCTTCCCCTTCTAAATACATATGTATATTTTTATGTATGCAGTATGATAATTGAAATAAAACTAATTTTTAAGGATATTATCGCGATTTGGTTTAATTTACGCATAGGGACGAATGAACGAATGAAGCATAGGGACCCGAGTAAAAGAACACAGCTGACGTCAAACACCGACGCTCAACGAAGTCTGCAGTTGCTGAACACATCGAGGAAGGCTCCAAGCATTACCTTCGCTTTGATAAGTCTCAAATCCTCGCTAAAGAACACCGTTCCCTACCCAGGATGTTTCGCGAGGCTATTGAAATTTAAAACCATCCAAATTTCAATAGAGAAGTTGGCTTGAAGCTTGCACCATCATTGGATCCAATTCTACATTTAATTAAATCGGAACCCAAAAGACCAACTGCCAGACCTCAAGACACAGTGAGCTCCTTTTGCGTAGATCGGATCGAAAAGCCCAATTAACTTTTTAAATTAACTTTTTAATTTAATAATTTAAAATTAATGGTAGTTCAATTGTAACAGTCACTGAACGGATGACTAACACCTCAGTCCGCCCCGTGACCACGAAAGCTGTAAAGCTATCGAAAAGTCGCGTCGGGAAGTTAAAAAATGTAAAAATTATACCAAATCGCGATAAAATCCGTAAAAATTTTCAATTTTAAGTTTTATTTCAATGTGTAACATTCGCGTAAATCTGAGAAGCCAGTATGGTAATGTTAATATTTTCTAACTTTTCGATATCCCTCTTTTATGATTGCATCGTTTCGGCAAATGCGCAAGTGGGTCCGTGCCCCGTGGTATTCGACGGCGCACCACATCAACAGATAACACCGCTGCGCCTCGAGCGGCTGTCTAGCTGCACCGGCCACAGCTGCTTGTTCAAGTTGTACCTTGAAGTGCGAGTGCTCATCTCCATTACTCTACTCAGCCACAACGATTCCTTAGAGCGCCGCTCACACAAATACGACCGCCTTGTTGCAAATCGTACGTGTACGCGGAACGTTGTACGCTGTTAATTAGTACGAAATAAATAAAATTACGTACGAATCGGTACGGATTTCTTGTTTTATGTTGAAACACTTAACAAATATACATTAAAAATTGCCAGTTTTAAACATAATGCAACTCTCTTATTTATAAATATCGCAATTTTGTATAATGAAATCAGATAAAGATAAACGAGGACCAACTTTTTAAATATGTATTGCAACGTCACCAGTACGTAGAAACCACGACGTGTTCAGTATAATCAACCGAGTAGATACTCGAGTTGCTTTGGATATTTAACATACCGCATTAGCAGATAATATTCAAGAGATAATATTGACGATACAAGATAGGTCTTCCTATCTAACATAGCTACGCCATTACTTGTCGACCGCTGCGATACCAACTCCGAACACCAGCACACTCGGCCCGCCCGAGCAGACGCCAACACATTATACCTAATGCCTAGTGCCTATACTCGCCACGGTGGGTAGATACTGCATGGAGTATTGTTGAATGTCTGAATGTTGAATTACTCCGGTCGTGTCCACACACATACTATATGGCCATAATAACGTTGCAATTTAGATTGTTTCGAATCTCATATTGTTAGTTGCAAATTAGTTTGAATTATTAGTGAAAGGTAAGATATTGCGCGATGCGACATGCGCAGCTGGCGAGTGATGTGGCGCGCGCCGCGGGTGGAAGTGTAGCGGGTTCAATACAACAGCGAGCGCACAACTGCAGTGCCATCCAAATACACCATCCACTGGTGAGAGATGGACATCTCTCGCCACCCACGTGTATGCAAGCTGTTAGATACACCCGAAACGCAGCACATTATGCATAGGTCTACGAAGAGCTTGGGCATACTGAAATACACACGTCTACGAGCGTTCAACTTACGAACCTTCAACCACCTTCCACATCACATAACTCAACATCTAGGCGAGCTGCATCTACTGCCTCCTGCCTACTTACGTGAATAATAAGCAGAAATATTGAACCACAATGTGTTACAACACTTGTCATATTATAAAGATATTAGGTAGTAATGGGGCTTACGTCACGAATACCATTCCCTCGATCTAGCAGCAGCCGAGCGCGCGCTCGTAGAGCCAATATTAGGTAACTATATCATTTTTCCTGTGAAAGATTCCTTTCGTCGTAGCATAGAGAAGCAATCAAGCAGGCCGGCATAATACGGCCCAATGGCAGGAGATGACTGTCTGTTGCCCGCTCTTCATGTGCTGCACAGCGGTTACCATCAGCTGCGGTGGACAATAATTATTTATTTCCAACTCCTACTATTAATTTAACATTGTGATTGATTTCGTTGCGGGTTAAAGACAATATAGACATTCCCGGAGACTCGCTGAGCTTCAATGCTGAGTGTCATTTAAATGCGTGCCACTGTTGGTCCTGGCTCACAGGATTTGCAGTGGCGGGACAGTCTCCTACCATCAGGCACTTTGCCATGATAAAATAAAGGACAACGTTTAACACCCGCAACAGTTTAGGTACATTACCTAACAGTCGAGAATCTCTTTTAACGATGCCTTCACGTAGGAATTAATCTCGACGCTTATTACTTGTTCACCGTCGAATGTTGCCAGTCGCGTGCGCTTCGGCCGCCATACTTATGTTATTGCTTCTGCATAACAAGTTATTAATAAACTGCTCTAATTTAAACCAACTTGTAATTTTTGTAATAGTAAACACATTGTAAACTGGTTTTGAAAAGAGCAACACTAGAGTTTCTTGCCCGTTCTTCTCTAGTGAAAACCGCTTTCCGAACCGGGTGGTAGTTCAAAAATGACTGAATCTAAACAATGTTGAACATTTTAATGGATTCAATAAATTATTTTCATTTTCATTTTCATTGACAGCGCCATCTGTATCTTTTCCTGGTGAAATACACACGAGGAAATCATCATCCAATTTAGCGGCTGCAGACGCAAAATAATGAAGAGAGAACCACTGCAATCTAAATTAATAAATTATACTTTATTTGTTACATTCAATACAGTGTACGGACAATAATTGTCGCTCGTGTTGATGAGCGCGACGTGAGAACATGCGCGACACTAGTGACTAGTGAGAGCACTCCACCTACATGTGCTGCCTTGCAGTGGACGCACTCGCATTAGCACAACGCAATGTTATGTACGCGGCGTACGACACGCCAACTGCATACAAATAATCATTTACGAGGCAATGTTAATGTTATGTTTAATGTTAATGATTGAGGAGCGTAGTGTCCGACCTTTGACTGGTACAATGACTCGACGATCCCGCCGCTCGACTACAAGCAGTAAGCACTGAGCACAGTCCGCTCATTACAGCATGTAGGTGCAGTGTGCACACGCCGCCGCTTGGTTCTCGATATGCTCTTCGGCCGTGTTCGAGAATGTTATATTAAATCAGAAATCATTTATTTCACTTGTGATACATACGTCACAAGGTTGTTATACATAGGTAGGTGCTCTATGATCTGCTTATACTTCGGCATACAAGTGTGACTTCCGTCAAAATCAATAGTAATGCATTAAATTAACATAGATTAATTAAATTGAAAGTTAAAATTTAAATACATTGTCAATCAATCAAATAAAGCTTTAATTTTCAACAAAAACAGCGGGATCTTATTTATGGTCCTAATATTTTTCACATACATAAACTTATAAAAGCTAATACATGTGGCGTGTCAGTCGCGCGTCGTGGCCCGTGACCACGCGACACACAGCGTACTACACTACACCACACCATTATTCAATAGACTCCATTACAATTTATTTTATTTATTAGTTTTTATTGTCGGTGGATACGGCACAATGGGAGTAGTTAATAGTAGGCGGCGGTGCGGCGGCACTTGCTGGCGCCACGCGGCTGGAGGAGGGCTAGTCGCCGCGCACCCTGGCCCGCTGCTTATTCGGTTTTACAAGTGATGAATACATGCGTGCAGCCCGACTGACAGCGCCGTGATACAATATCCCGCACTCAGCATGTCCGCCGCGGCGCTCTCCAGGAATCTCGAGTGCTGAAAACTGGTCACGACTCATGTGAGCGCTGAGACACGCTCCGGCCGGGGAGCGCGGGTGTTCCCGGGGTACTGCAGGAAACGCGGGGGTGCGGGTGGCGAGCCCGCAGCGCTCGTCACACCGGTTTGCGAAGTGGAGCCCTGTGCCCTTCCGGCCGCGCCCCCCGCGCTCCCTGCGCCCCCGCCCGGCGCTCCCGGCGCGCCCCGCGGCCGTCGACCCGTCCCGCCGCGCGTCCTGTCGCCACCCGCCGCTGCACAATTGCATCGCATCGATCTTTTGTTCACGGCGCGGCCAATTTTAGCGCAGATGAAAGCGTCGCTATTTGTAGACTTGGCGGGCGCGGCGGCCTCGCAACCGTGCCACACACCACATATCACGCAGCCACGCACGGCGCGGGAGCGTGCGTGTAAAACGCACCATCGGGCCTGAAACACGTATTAGGCACCAAGACACTTGCTGGTTGCAGTTGTAACGAGCGGCTCGAGAGAGCGTCTCGTTCGACTCGCAATATACACCGCGTGGTCGCGGGTGGTACACCACGCAGCCCCCGCCCCGCGCCGGTAGCACTGTCGCCACTCGACACACTCGCTACTCACGTCATGGCGGCCCTTATATGCCATCCAAACCCATTCGACAAAGCATAATAGGTACTAGATTTGCGTGCTCTCCACGCCTACTTGCCTGGGCGATCGCTTACAGGCGCGAAGAAAACGCCGTTACTGTCAATATTACAATCACAACCTACTCTCAACATAAAAGTCGCCCTTATCTGCTATCAAATAGTCGTCTTCATAGTGTGACTTCATACACTGCTTTCAGCGGCGTGATGCACATTATGTACACCTCCATACTAACTCGGTACTTCATTAGGTACAGTCAACTTGTGAAAATGCACTTTCTAATAAATAATCCGGAATGCCATCGTAGGAAAACATACCTACATATTCACTATTCTAATCTGTAATACTTCAACGTTCTGACCATAGATTTTATTCTACTGCCAACGTCATTTTAGTACTTGACAGACGCGTGCATGGGAGATATGTGAACAGTTTTAGTGATTGCAACAAAATGTAATGGGGCTACAGATAGTTTAGTTCAGGGGAAAACGGCGAGAATCGCTTCAAATTCAAAAGTAGTGTACACGATGGCGCTCGGGCCGCGCGCTCTCTCCCAATCGCCGCGAGACTCGAAGCTAGCAGGTGAGCCGCGCCGGGCGCGCGTGGCGTGCGCGAGGCTTGGTGACGCGACGATGATGACGTGCGCGTTGTGTTGCAGGCGATGCGGGGGTGGTGCGCGCGCTGGTGCAGCGGCTGGGGGCGCACGCGCGTGCGCTGGCTGGCTGCGCTGGTGTGCTGGGGCGCGCTGGCGGCGCTGGCGCTGCCGCGTCTGCAGGTGCCGGTGGCGCCGCACGCGCGCGCTCCCGCGCCGCCCGCGCGCCTGCTGCTGCAGTCAGAGGCGGCGGCGTCCACGCCCGCGCCGGGCGCGCCGCTGCTGCCCGCTACCGACACGCGCGTGCTCTCCGAGGACGAGCTGCGCGCCGACGCCGAGCGCCGCCTGCCCTCGCTGCCGCTCACCTACTGGCACAAGCACAAAGATGACAAGAACAAATTCTATAAGAAGAAGGAGTGCGCGCCCTTCCCCTCCATTTATGAGCTGGAGTTCCACAACACGTACTGGCAGACGCTGCGCGCCAGTGAGGGCGTATTCCACCTGTATGGCGCGTACCTGGACGTTCGCAACACATCGCGTATCGGGCCCGCCGTCCGCGTGCTGGCCGTGCACGACCGCATCAAGCCCACGCTGGCCACTCACTGCCAGCTGTGGTTCGAGGAGCGTGAGCAGCCCGTGGTGGTGCGCAACCTCGAGTACAAGTACGTGTGGAACAGCAAGTGGGGCAACTACCGCGACCGCGTGCTGCAGCCGTACCTGCTGGCGTGCGTGCTGCCCGCCGAGGTGCGCCACCTGGTGCCCGCCTCTGTGTCGCTGGTGGAGAACCCGTGCGACCGCGCCACCAACAACCTGCGCGTGCACTACGACCCGCCGCCGCCCGCCGCGCCGCGCCGCGACTTCGCCGTGTGCGTCAAGGGCCTCGACTTCCTGCACGAAGACCTGTCCGTGCGCCTGGTCGAGTGGATCGAGCTGGTGCGGCTGCTCGGCGCCGACAAGATATTCTTCTACGAACTGCAAGTGCATCCTAACATTACCAAAGTGCTCGACTACTACGCGGCGCTGGGCGCCGTCAGCGTCACGCCCATCACGCTGCCCGGCGGCCAGCCCAACCTCCCCGGTCTGCAGCACATGTACCTCAAGAAGAAGACCACGCACAAGCGGCAGATGGAGCTTATCCCCTACAACGACTGCCTGTACCGCAACATGTACCGCTACCGCTGGCTCGCACTGCTTGACATCGACGAGGTGATCGTGCCGCTCGAGGACTCTGACTGGAGCGGGCTCATGCGGCGCGCGCTGCCGCTCGCTGCGCCCGCCGCGGGTAAGCCGGCGCGCTCCTCCTACCACGCCTCCAACCTGTACTTCCTGGACTCGCTGCGCCACGAGCACGGCTGGGAAGACGGCGTGCCGCGCTACATGCACATGCTGCAGCACGTGTACCGCACGCGCAACTTCACCAAGCCCGGCCAGTACGTGAAGGCGTTCCACGAGACGTCGCGCGTGCTGGCCCTGCACAACCACTTCCCGCTCGCGTGCCTCGGCGGCGCGTGCTCCTCGTACGCGCTGGAGACGCGCCACGCGCGCCTGCAGCACTACCGTGCCGACTGCGTTACGGCGCTCAGCAAGTCGTGCGCCGAGCTGCGCGCGCAGCCCGTGCGCGACACCGCGCTGTGGCGCTGGCGCGAGCCGCTCGTGGCGCGCGTCGAAGCTGCGCTGCGGGCGCTCGGCTTCCTGCCGCCGCACCGGTGACCACCACCTTCTAGTATTAAACCTATTTTTATAGTCTCTGCGTGTTTTATTTGCGGCTGCGAGTCGCGACTCGGCCGTTCATATTGACACTAGGCACGTATGCCGGGTGGGTTCGTGGGACTTTTGTGTGGTGCGTAGTGTGTGTGAAACTCGGCCGTCGGATTCTCCGCCCCCGCAGACTGCACGATGAACTTGTGACACTGACTGTAGTCGAAGACTCAACGAACGCTGGCGAATTGCGGCCGGCGTGAGACCTGCACTGCTTCACATACACATAGGCCATTTCATTGTGTGCTTTTCGACTCATTGCGAACAGTAATTTTCTATTCCATTTACACGACATAATAAGCAATTTATCAATCAATTTCCATTAGGTTAGGAAGTTAAAATAACTCCAATTCAAATATGAAAGCCACAATAGACATTAACTAAATGAGTTTAGGGAGCAATCCCCAGTGTGGCAGAGCGGTAAGGTGGTGGGAGCGGGATGCTGGCGCCGTGCGGCCGCGCGCGATTGTACGGGAGCGCGTCTTCGCCTTGCACTGCAATTGATTATACAATATTATTATATTGATACAATTGATTTCATCCTTTTTTTAATACCGTGGAAACTTTAAGTTAGGTGCTAACTGGTACAGCAGTCAGGCATTGATCAATAAACGACTTATAGAAATGTTTCGATTTTTATTTTATCTAATTATAATAAATTTTAATATTATATTTACTACCAATTTACAGCATATATCATTGGAATGTTGTCACATTTAAAATAGCTGGTCTTATTGTTATATTACGGGCCGTCCATTAATCACGTGAGACTTCCAAAGGGGGGGTGGGGATTGTTGGCAAAAATCACGAAATATCACAAGGGGGTTGTAGTAAGATTCCACGTGAAAAATAACACGTAAAAACATCACGTGATTAATAGACGGCCCTTACTTCCCGTGATTTTTTGTGTTCATTGTAATTACAAGTAGTTATTACCTACTATTCAATCATTAGTAGAGTCTCCCGTCGGATGCCAACATTGTGCCACTTTATATTGTTAGCTGATAATAGACACGGTTATTAAGTCCTACACACAGATTATAATGTATTATCATTTTAGGTAGGTACACAAAATAACCGATGCGTCCTGAAAGTTCTCAAGAAGGCTACGTAGCAGTTTCAGTTACACTCACGAAGCGCTGGCGGCGGCGGCGGCTAACGACAGCAGGCCGTGCAGTTGAGCCTGGACGAGGCGGAGGCCTATGTTCCACAGTCGACTACCAATGGATGGAAGTTATTATGAAAGCAAATTACTAGTTCATGTCTACACGTTTATATTATTTACTAAATAGAAAAATATGTTTTTACTGTGAGTCATGTAACATGACAACATTGTTTATGTTTCCTTTACTAACACTACTTGCTGTCTCACACACAAGCTTACAAGGGACTTACAAGGACCGCCTTTACCAGCGACGGTCTATGAGTACGTGTGTGTGTGTGTGTGTGTGTGTGTGTGTGTGTGTGTGTGGAGTAGAAATAGAGTGTTGTGTTTGTAATTTGGATAATAAAGACTGGAAAAAGTTACGCAACACTCGGACGATACATAAAACCAGTGCCGTTCACTTTAGGATAACGTGGTGACAAAACACATAATTACATACATACATAAACTCACGCCTTTATCCCCCAAGGGGACACCCACATTTCACGTTGTATGTTCCGTCCCACGATGTGATAGGGGGCGAGCTTATCGCCATATCTGCACAAATTGCTGACTCCGGACTGATAAAGAATATAAAAATCAAATATCATTTTGATCGACCCGGGACTCGAGCCCGAGACCTCGGCTTTGTAACCGTGCCGTAATACAACTACGCCACCGAGGCAGTCCAGGCAAATGACATATTAGGTTGTATTTAAAGCGACCTATACAATTGTAATGCTGAATGAGTTAAACCACCAAACTGATATAAATTGACGGCTGCATAGTTGAAGTATTTCAACACCTACAGCTGCGTGATGAGCAAATGTGAGTTCGTACGTGCAATGCTTTAACACATCGACCAGGCGCGGCGAGTGTACAGCGCGATCCGACTGCAGGGTGCGCGCAGCTATTTTAATATTTAGTGTTAGTACTAAATAGTCACTAGACAATTATAGACATTAGTAGCATCTTTGTCTAACTATTGCACTTATTTATTTTATGATCCGTTTCGACAACAACATTACGGTATAAATATTTCGTACCCACAGTAACGTCATAAGTCCTCCGAAAAGTCAGAGGGCACACCTTCAATTCCGCTAACCTGCATTAGGCTAATGTGGTGAACAGTGGACTATGTGGCCTAACTCCTCTCAATCGTTTTTTTCTAATGTAGAGGAGGCTCATGCCCTGCCGTGGGACGTATATGGGCTGATACAGTAATCAGAGAAAACATATCCTTTATTAACCATCTATTACTTTATGCAACAGATAGTCATGATAAATTAATTTGAAATTAAGTCGCTAGATGTCACTACTTGAACATAATGTTACAGCCGTGATTAATGTGAAAACAAATTTATAGATGTCGCTAAAGTAAGCTATTTTGATTTTCTGCTAATATTTTTAGTCTAGTTTCCTTTGCATTAGGCCCTGCGCAGACGGCACACTTTTTGTGCGATCGAGTCTGCGGCGCACGAAAAGTCTGCATGGCGCGCAAAAAGTCGGTCGCGGATTTTTCACAGACTCAACGCACACGACGCACATCTTCGATCATTTTGTCGGCAGAGCTGTAGGGACGTAGACGCTATGGAAATCGTGCAGAGATCGCGAAGTATTATTTTGTACATGAAGTACAGAAAAAGAAGAAGAAATAGAGAATTTTGGGTACATCCTATACTTTCGGAAAGATTACTGAAGGGACAAATAAACATTACAGCACACTTCTTCCCACATTTTTCTTTTTAAATGTCTATCATGATATTCTGCCTTAGAAGTATCATAAATTGCTGGTCTGTTTTGTATTTCTTGAATTAACATAGTTACATCGACCTCTGGCGCCATGATAATAGATCGCGTGCGTTACGTCCACCCACCCCTAGCAAATGCAGATTGCCGACTAAAGAGTGCGCCGTCTGCGTTAGCGCGCGTTGAAGCAAACGTTCAATTTTTTTCACACACTTTTTGTGCGGAGCGGCGCGCCGCGGCGCGGTGCGGTCTGCCCGAATTACACGGATTTTTTGTGCGCCGGACTTTTTGCGCGTCGTGTGCGTTACTGCATATAATTGCATAGGTTCTATTTTCACAGACTAAAAAGTGCGTCACGGATAGTCTGTCGTCTGCGCAGGGCCTTAGGCTGCACCTCGCACTGGTTTCTAATCTTTTACTGTTTATCTTTTTATCCAACTTGAATTATGCCACACTTAAATGCAGTGGGTAAAGGTTACGCAGAGTATTCTGTGCTATTACATAATATTTGGTTTATAATTCTGGGCCTTGTATTGCCGTCACGACCGTAAGATTAATTACCTCATTTTATTTGGTTATTTCTATTTAATTAAAAGTTTCCTGGCTAAAGCTAGTTAAATATGTATTAGCGCATACATTACAATATGTTTAAATATTTAATTATATATGAAAATATGTGCCGTTCTCATGCAGACGAGGGTTGAATATTAAGTACCTAACGGGCCGTCCATTAATTATGTGAGGCTCGAAAGGGGAAGAGGAGGTTTAGCAAAAATCACGAAATATAACAAGGGAGGAGGGGGGTGGAATAAGATATCACGTGTATTTATTTTTTCGTCAATGCGCGATTTCTAAACCTAAAAACTACGTGTAGTGTGAACTTGACTCGCCGTTATCAGGCAATGAAAGAAGTCCTAAATTGTACTTTACTTATAACTGTACTGAAATTTGATATTCTAAAAAAATGAAGATTCTTTGTAGGTACTAAAAATACACGTGATTTTGGGTGGGAGGTGGGGGCTAGGCTTAAACCTCAAAAATGCTAAAAAAGCACGTGATTAATGGACGACCCCTAAGTCGCTAGCGCAAAAGCTGACCTACCTATTGTTTATTTACTAATAATTTAATTAAGCTGTAGTTAGGTATATTTTATAACAACAAATTGGCGTCTCAAATACGTTTTATTTTAGTATGTTTTAGTTGTTCTCCTATATTATGTATATTATACCTACTTATAATGTCTATTAACTTCGTCCCACCACTAATTTAAAAACTATTAATGTCTAGGCACGGAGAAGTGAATTCACTAATAATATTAGCTACCTACTTCATCGGTAAGGTATTAAAATTGATGATTGTGAAAACCAATTAATGACACCCAGTCTCGTCCGACTGGGTGTCTATTGGTAAAATGTGGTCTGCGAATGGCTTCTATCTATCTATCTATCTATATCAGCCCATATACGTCCCACTGGCCCAGGGCACGGGCCTACTCTACAATCGAGAGAATCTATTGAGAGTGATTAGGCCATATAGTCCACCACGCTGGCCTAGTGCGGGTTGGCGGACTTACATACCGTAGTTTTTTTTTAATCGCTACTATATGCAGGTTTCCTCACGATGTTTTCCTTCACCTTTAAAGTGCGTGGTGATTGACTATCAATACATACATAACTCCGAAAAGTTAGAGATGTGCCCTGGGATTTGAACCCGATTGGTTTCTATCTACCTAGTTTTGTAGTAGCCGTGCGCTCCACCTACCCTATGGCAAGGGGGCGTTAGATTTACATCACGGTGACTCCTGCCTGTCGTAGAAAGCGACTAAACAGGGCCGTTGGTATCACTGGGTGCACTTGGGAGGCACCCATACCGAGCCGAACACCCGACCAAGGCTAATGAGGGCGCGTACGCGCTCGCACTTACTAATCGTCGAGACCATGGGTCTCTGAACTGCATAATGAGATTGCAGAATAGTACCGAGCGAGTCTCACTAGCAGTGACCACAGTAACCCTGATATACGCAAAAAGGGTTTTGGTCGGTATGCCGGCGTAGGGTTTCAGTGTCAGAAACCCAGCTCGGCATTAACATCCGCGCGCTAAGCTGGAACGCTGGTGACACTCTACCCAAACTACAGACCGTTTTTCCCTCTGTGGCGCAGTTGGTTAGACGCCGGCTGTGAAACAAGAGGCCGCGGGTTCGACCCCCGCACCGAGACAAACAGGGGCGGATCTTGAATTTGTGGGGCCCTGGGCTAATACTGCTTAGGGGCCCTACCTAATTACTCAACTAATTGCCATTTTGACAAGAAACTGTTTTCTGTAGTGATGTAGGTATATGTAATGTAATATATGTTAAGTACAGGAAGAAAATAGGAAAACAAAATATTTTATTTATTTATTAAAACATTATTTATTGCAAAATAAAGTGACAGGTTATAAATGGTTATGTTATATAAATTATAAAGCAACCTTTCTGCATTTTTGTGCTGCAAATTCTTTTATTTGGTCATCGCACTGTAGGTCCTTTGTTAAATCGCAATTTATCGAAAGAACTGATAAATGATTTAGTCGATAGTTCGACATTGTTGTCCTGTATTTGTTTTTTAATACGACATCCTGGAGAAAGAACGCTCCGCTTCACAGCTAGTGATCGGCATCGTTAAAAAAATCTTTAAGATGGTATAGCAGTTTGGGAAAACATCAACAAGTTTCTTTTCATAAATTAGCCAAAAAATTTCACTGCAATTTTTTTTAATTCTAGATAATTTTTTTATTATTGACAATATCGTCTATTGATTTCAGTTCGGTTGGGGGCCCTCTGTATTCGCGGGGCCCTGGGCTGCAGCCCAAAAAGCCTTTTAGTAGATCCGCCCCTGGAGACAAATGTTGGTGATCCACAGGTATTTTTTTGTTCGCTAATGTAATGGGTGATTTTTATAAACTCAACCTATTCTAGTATGACGACGGTGCTCGCAGTTATATGAAGAATAGAATAAAAAATTAAACAGTCAAAGATGTTGGATCTCTTATTATTCCTATATTTTGTGCTTATTTGTATAAATGTGGGCAAATAGGTTTTAATTTCTGCAAAGTTTTAAGAACTGCCAGCTAAGTTTATAATTTAGAGGCCTGGCCGTATTCTTCGTGTAAGAAAAAATTACATGATATTATGTATTTGGACATACATTAAGTACATTAGAACCGACGCGACAGCAGCATCTAATCGGAGGTCCCAAGGCAGCGGTGCTCCTCTTTAGATACTAAAAATATACAGACAAATGCATTGTTCTATTGTTAATGTTTACTCAAAAACATACACAGATAATTATAATATGAGACGAGGCATATTCTGATGCAAACAACATAATGATCAAACGGTTATTGAATACTGATTATGGTTCGGTTATGGCGATGGCGCGCATTGTGCGAGGCGCAGGCCCGCCGGCCTACACGACGTCCTCACCACAGAGTACCTGATCCACACATCGCACACGAATCGTAACAAAGCCTTCAGTAAGGTCACGCGGCACGCGCCGCGCCGCAGCCCGCACGTCGCTCAATTTGTTTGTAGTTCCTGGTTGACAAACTATTAACTAGCACGACGTGACGCATTGTTCATGACCGCTTGGCGACTATTTCACTGAGTTCGCTAAACGTTCGCACACCGACTAAACCCAATTTTCACGCAGAGTTTCTCGCCTGATATCAGGAGATAATTGTATGCCAGTCGCATGCAATCATTGCTATAAGATTGTCGCATTCTGGCACCGCACTTGTTTCTTTGAATACTATAATAATACATTTTCGAATCATATTCATACATTATTATAAATACAATTTTCATATACTTACCTACATACAGTGCCATCCAATAGTTAGTTGAAATTATTCATTTTAACAATGATGTTACGTAATTACTAAAATACGCAGTTTCAATAAATTTACAGTTTATTATTTATGTTCGAATTCACTATTCTAATACGTACAGTAGGGAATTCCTAGAAATACATTTTATTTCTTTCACAATCAATTTTTATGTGCTCTCTCCTTGAATCGAGTGCGTCAAAAGTCAGTTGCAAGTAGGAAACTTAAAACGATTTCCGATACTGTCGCTGTTTTTAACTAATTTATTAATATTGTTAGGGCAGTGTGGGCTGTTTAAATTTAATAAAAAGATATTGTGAGGTGATTTGACTGCCTCGGTGGCGTAGTTGTATTACGGTACGACTTCAAAGCTGAGGTCTCGGGTTCGAATCTCGGGTCGGGCAAAGTGATATTGGGTTATTCTATTCATTATCAGCCCGGAGTCAGGAATTTGTGCCCGATATGGCGATAGGCTCGCCCCCTATCACATCATGGGACGGAACATACAAGGCGAAATGTGAGTGTCCTAGTGGCGCCTCTGCCTACCCCTTTTGGGATAAAGGCGTGAGTTTATGTATGTATGTATTTGACTATTTTTGAATTAATAATGGCTCCGAGGCGAAAATTATAGAAGAAATAACAAATTCCCAAAGTTAGTCCAGAAGGTGTGCGAAAAATAATAAAAGTATTCGTATAAGCCAATAGACTTTTGGAAGAGAGTATTCTTTAGTGATGAATCAAAGTTCGACCTATTTGGAAATCGACGTCAGCAAACTGTATGGCGAAGAAGCAATGATACTTAAGCAATGAAACGACAAATACTTGCAGCTCACTGTAAATCACGGCGGTGGGAGTGTGATGGTTTGACGGTGATTTCTTGGCATGACGTGGACCAACTGCAAATAATTGAAGGCAGGATGACAGCACAGATCAACTATAATATTCTCCGTGACAATTAGAAACAATCTGCTGAAATAATGGGGCTAGGTCAGATTTCCAAGTTCCAACAAGACAACGACCGGAAGTATGCAGCAAGGATGACTCAACAATATTTTGAAGATAATGAAGTAGGCTTATGGAATGGCCTTAAATATCACGTCTGATCATAAGACCGCAAGAACTCTGTTTTTATAAGATGAACAGGATTTTTTTTTTAATAATCTTGAGACATAGTCGACTATACCAGTCAAAACATAACAAAATCTTGTAGAAGCAATGCCTATAATATCTACATAAACTATAATAATAGTTGTCATGGTTATCTTATTCATAGAAATATTCTAAATTGATTAATTATATTTTAATAAATAGTTCTTGAAGCCATGCTTTTGTTTGGTATTATTATAATCTCGTCACATTTATTACATTATTGATCATTTCAACAAACTTTTAGAGGGCACTGTATATTACATCAGTCGAGCTGATAAATAATTCATGTAAATATAATTTTCTGGGGCAATACCGAGGAATATCAAACAGTTATCAAAGCCTAGAAACGAAACCGCAAGTTATGAGCAGATAATATTTTAAGTAGATATTGAAGTATCCAGGACCTCATTTTAACATAAAAATATATTCTGTATAAATAAATAAATAAAAATATTTTATAAGCTAATCTGAAAGTATTGAAAATCTTCATAATAAATTATGTATTCTATACATATAATAAATTTGAAAAAGAAATTAGTTAGAGACAAAATAAAGCCCCATTTACACGGAGAGAGATACGATTATCGTAAGTAGGTAGGTATATAAGAAAGTCGCATCGTATAAACATTTGGCAAAACTCGATAATCTATGGCGATTATGCGAAGCGATAATCGCATACGATTTTCGCCTAAACTCTCCCCGTGTAAATGGCGTTTAATAAAGTAAATAAAATATCATATTATTATTACCTTCTTAAAATTGAATACTGTTAACCCTTATACATTTGCATAAAAGGTAAATAAATGGTGACAAAGCGAGAGTAAGTAGGGTTTTTATGTCGGTGGGAATTTCGGGAGGAAGAATGTCGACAGAGAAACAATTCAATTGGGAAAGATGAAAAAAATGAGATCGAGATCACCTCGTCCAGGGCATACATGACTAGTAAATAGTAATAATACATAGTTTTGTATTCATTTTTTAAATAAAATTAAATACATATGTATATTATTCAGTGGCTTATTGTATGCCAATGTGGCGGGTCAAAGTTGAACAAACAAACATTGTAACATCTTATTTTAATTGTGAGGAAAACTGTATACCTACTAGATCAGTAGTTCCCAAACTTATTTTTCTCGTGGACCACTTTCAAAATTTTACTGGTTTTGGTGGACCCCCTGCTGCTACATTTCTACCACATTCTTAAAGTCGCCAAAAAATAAAAATTGTGTCGCTTCTGAGTTCTGTCCCTATATTCCGATAGGTAAAATAAAAACGAAAAATGGTACATTTTATAACACTTTATTTATTAAAAGAATAGAATTACAAGAAAAAAATAATAAGGTAATATAGGTTCAGGTCATAATTTTAATTAATGGGAAGGATGTATTTGATGGAGTGTCAGCAAACGATCAATGTTTGGCTTTATTTTTGTGAGCAATAACCGCAAATCCCCCCGCTCTGTGATGTTTAATTTGCTCCTTTTTTTTGTTAAGAGATTTGTAACGGCACTAAAACTCCTTTCGACAAGGTATGACGAGGGAAAAGCTATTAAAAATTTCCTTGCGATTTCCCACAGTCCAGGATATTTTTCGGGTATTTCTGCTTGCAGCCAAAATGTTTGGTAGCCTTTTCTAAATTTCACCTTCAGTTCCTCATTGGTGCTTAGCTCGAGCAGCTCCTCTTGTAATACAACATTGGCCACTTCCGTTTCATCAAATGGATTTATGATCCATGGTGGTATATCCATCGTCAGGATATCTTCAAACCTGGTTTTGAAGTCATCATGCAGGGCATTTAAATGTTGACTGTAGGTATGGATATCCTCATCAATGCATTCTACCTGCGACAAGTTTGGAAATTGAGAGAATTCGCGCCGACTAATGTTTTGCTTCATAAATTTCAATTTCCCAAGAAAAGCCGAAATTATCCCCTTTGTTTTTATTAAATTCAGGCTGTCCCCTTATAACTGCAAGTTAATATCATTAAATTTTTTAAACAAATCTGTCAAATACGCAATGTCTGCTTTGAGTTTGATCAAGTTTTCTTTTAAATCTGGATCTCTACTTTCTAGGAACTCTAATACGGAATCGAAAACAGAGTAAAATCTCGTTAAGCATGCACCTTTCGACAACCAGCGTACTTCAGTATGTAAGAGCAGTCGTTGGAAGTCTTCATCATTTTCGTCGCACAATTGAGCAAATAAACGCGTATAATTCAATGCATTGCTTCTGATTTTGTTGACAGCTTTTATTACAAAATGAAGAGATTGGTTCAACCTGTCACTTAAATGTTTTGCCACAAGATGTTGTCGGTGGATTACGCAATGAATAGCTGTAAGTCCTGGTATAATTCTTTTGAGATGACTTATAAACCCACGATATCGCCCGACCATTGCAGGAGCTCCGTCTGTTGCCACTGAAATAATGTTTGTAAATGGAATCGATTTTTCCGTGAAAAAATTACTCAGGACATTAAATATTGATTCGCCTTTAGTATCAGTCTCCAAAGTTCTGGCAAATAGCAATTCTTCGTGAATTTCTTCCTCCATAATAAATCGGACATATGCCAATAATAATGCTTCATTACCGGGTAACGTTGACTCGTCCAGTTGTATAGAAAAATGATTTTTTTGCAGATGATTGCACAAAAAACTTTCGATATCAGAGCTCATTTCATCAATGCGTCTTTGTACAGTATTGTTACTTAATGGAATTCTTTTTAGTACGTCAAACGGAGATTTGTGCAAAACAGTTTTTAAAACCTCTTCAACAGCGGGTAAAATTAATTGTTCTCCGATAGTGTGTGGTTTTCCAGATTTTGCTATAAGTAATGAGATATTGTAAGATGCCCGCAAGCCATCATCGTTACTTTGAGATGTTGAAGCGAACATACTGTGCATGGTGGGTCTCTTTTCATATTTTTCCTTCAATGTTTGAAAATATTTTAAATCTTTACCTATTTTATCAGTATGACACCTTTTTAGATGATCTTCGAGCTTTGATGGTTTCATAGAGTCATTGCTCAAAACTTTGTTGCATAATAGGCACATGGGCAACTGTTTGTCTGCCTCTGATGGAACAAAACCATATTTCAAATAATCGACACTATATTGTCGACATTTTTTCTTTGCTGTAGCCATGTTTCGTGTCAGTTAACTTACCTGTAAAAAAAAATGTTTTAGTAACCAAGTTTTTTTCTGAATATAGGTATCACACCGCAGCCTTTGTCAGCACGCGGAAATAGAATTACGGCTTGTAAAGGGACCAACTAATAAACCGCTAAGACAAATACAGACGTTTTCACAAAACGGTATCAATTTTAAAGTACCTAATTTACCACTAATTTTTAATAGTACAAATAAAAATTGGTGTACTCAGTATCGAATACTGATCATATTTGTGTAGGAAAAAATAAAAGTCGAAATCTCAAAATTCCATAAAAACGATAACTAACATTTCATCAAATCAATGAGTTCACGCGCTCCGTGTATTTGCGTATTTTTTGTCTGCGGCTTCATTGTTAAAACGCACATTAAAACGTGACAAACTGGCATCGAAGCCCAAGCCCCGCCCTTTTCCCGTCGCCCGCGCACCGCTCGCTTTTTCCGAAAAGGAATAATTTTGATAAAATATGTAGTTACTTCAAAATCAATTAGCCTCAATTAGTCAGCCTCCGTGGCGCAGTTGGTTAGACGCCGCCTGTGAAACGAGAGGGCGCGGGTTCGATCCCCGCACCGAAACAAATATTTGTGTGATCCACAGGTATTTGTTTCGGGTCTGGGTGTTTGTGAGACCGAAAAGTCTCTCGTAGTTCCTGATACCCACGACACAAGACTCGATCTTAGTGTGGGGTCAGGACTATGTATGTGACTGTTGGGTGTATTTATTTATTTAATATAAAATGATTGTGAAATTACTGTTTTATAAAACTAGTAGTTATTTGCAAGAAAAATTACAATATTAATTGCTCTGCAATATTGCTTATTCGGCCTTTTTAGAGAGGCAGTGCTTCTCTCGTGAAAAAACAATGGAATAAAACGTGCTGTGTTTGTCTTCAAATCGAAAGAGGACAATTAAAATATCTGTAAGTTACTAAGTTACCTATCTTAGATTATATACACGTCTAATCTACCTTACCTATCTATACAAGCAGTTGTGATCAACCGACTAGTACACGGAAACAAAATACTTAAGTACTATAACAAAAAAAAGGTAGGTACTTACTTTTCTCCGGCACTAGCAAACACTGATATAAATTTTCTCACACTTTTTTTCGAAATTCCGGAAACAAATGAATGAGTTTGCCTTTGGCATCAAGTATTTATAGTGGTGATCAAGTTCATGTCTGAACAAGCATTAAGCATTGTCGGGCGGATAGCGCTTTGCAAGTCTGTACACGAAATTGTACGTAATATCGAATACGCAAGTTTGGACAAGTAACAATCGCTTGCCTTATTAAAATATTATCTGCTTAGTTAGGTACTTAAAACAATGTAGGTAGGCCCTTATAAAAACTATGCTTACATTTATTTTTGCTTTTACTATCAAAAGCAGATAAATTTTCGTGGACCCCCATTAACATCTTATGGACCCCCATATTTTGTTCACGCTTACGTAGACCCCCAGCAAGTCTCCCGTGGACCCCTGGGGGTCCACCTGGACCACTTTGGGAATCACTGTACTAGAGAGATTATCAAAAGTTTCTATTGTGTGTGAGGTCCGTCTACCCGCACTTCATCAGCGCGATGGACTGTGGCCTAACCCATATTAATCAAACTCTCAATTGGAGAAAAGGTCCGTGCCTTGCAATGGGACGTATATGACATATATAGGCTGGATTATTATTGTATGATAGATCTAAATACAGGGTATATCGAGACCGCCACCGAAAACGAAGCCAGGTTCAGTGACTAATGCTACCTGCATTAGTGACTTCTGACAACATGCATCAAAAATTTCGCAAAAAAAAATGGTCAGTACCTTTTTTGAATTTTTTTTACTTATTGTCGTATTTGGGTGAAAAGAACATAGTTTTCCTAAAATTATAATGTACACCTTTTAATTTTCAAAGACGGAATGGTACGGAAAAGTTTGAATTACTATTTTCGCAAGAACTACGTATTTACCACCCAAAAACGATGATATTTAAAAAAATCCAACAAGAAATCTGTCGCTTTTTTTGCAAAATTTTTAGGTGCATTATATCTGTAACCACTAAAACTACCACCCAGCTTCGTTTTCGGTCGCAGTCTTGATATGCCCGGTATAAGTGTCGCTGCACACGACCGGACACCACTGTCCTCGCGACCCGCCTGGCACGAGCCTCTATCTAGAACGAAGACCAATCATTGCATGGTGTGTTGAATCAACCAGCTTGGCGCGGGTTAACAGCAAGCTGGATCCGGAGTATAGTAATGTTTGTACGTGTTTACTGGTGGTAGGACTCTCATATTATGCGAAAGGTACGCCTGGGTAGGTACCACAGCAATGTGACTATTTCTCCCGACAAGCATCGATGTAAATGCGCTGTTGTGCATTTACATCGCTGTTGTGTTCCGGTTTGAAGGACATTGTAGCCAGAGTAACTACTGGACATAATGATACTAAACATCTTATGTCTCAGGATGGCGAGCGCTTGCATTGCTTTGTAATTCATGGTGTTGTTTGGTTTTGCGACTGTCTATGTCGGTCGTACCGGTTACCATCAGGCAAATGGCATGCTCGTCTCGCCATTCATCGCTATAAAAAAATAATAATAGTTTAAAAAAAACTAAAAAAATACGCTTTAAAAGATTGAAAATAAATTTTAATAAATTTGAATTAAAAATAGTGTAAGAAAAAATGATTTTATTGTAAAAAAAGCGTGGGGTGCTTTTCAGGATATTGTCAAAATAACCCTTCTAGTCATTGAAATAAAACTATTTTTACGGATTTTATCGCGATTTGGTTTAATTTTTACATTTTTTAACTTCCCGACGCGACGTTTCGATTGCTTTCGTGGTCACGGGGCGGACATCCGTAAAAATAGTTTTATTTCAATGTGTAACATTCGCGTAAATCTAAGAAACCATTATGCAAACCTTCTAGTCATATCTGTTCATAAAATATTTAGAACTATTGATACCATGCACCCCACGCTTTTTTTACAATAAAATCATTTTTTCTCACACTATTTTTAAATCAAATTTATTAAAATTTATTTTCTATTTTTTAAAGCGTATTTTTTTTAGTTTTTTTAAACTATTATTTATTTTTCATTTTTTAGCCGCATGCGCCTAGTGGATTACTTTATTGGTCTTGACGCAGACACTCCGGGTCTCAGGAAAACAAAAATCGTTAATCCTGATTATCCAAGTAAGGATAACGGGTCAAACTGTTTAAAATATTGAATTATCATCGGTCCTTAAGCCAGGCCAAATTTCGAGTTAATCCGACGTTTTTAAGGAGGTCAAAATCATGTTTAAAGATTCCGTTACATACTAACATACATACGTGTGAAGCTAATAAAAGCGTATTAAAAAAGAAGTTTAGTTTACACAACATAAATTTCTGAACTCACACCCGACATTCGAACCCAGGATCTCAGCGTTGTAATCGTACTGCGCCACCGAGACAGCCAAAACAAAAATGTTTGTCGAATATAAAGAGGTAGGTAGCTACATACATACATATACATATACATAATCGTTACGCCCGATCCCATAGGGGTAGGCAGAGACTATAGATCGCCATTTTGCTCGAACCTGACTTTCGCTTCATCCACTTTCATCATTCTCTTTATGCATTCTCGTCGGTTCAGGGTACTTCTGACCTCACCCTTCTTGAGGGATTACCGAATTGAATGGTGTAGGTTCGATGAGGTCGATCCTTACGGACTCTTCCATCCACACTCGCCTTGTATATTTGCTTAGTCTCCTATCATCCATCCTCTCTACATGACCAAACCATCGTAACATGCCTTTGTCAATTCTCGTCACTACATCATCCAGGTAGGCAGATATGTATGTGTTATTAAGCGATTTAATTGAGATCGGTACCGATCACCGCCTCGTCAATATTATCGCGGATGCACAATAACATTCCATCAGTTTGTACACTAATCAGTAATTTCTTATTACTAATCAGCTAACGTTGTTTGTGCCTTGAACCTTCCCGCCCCTCCCCCACGTCACCCCCGCGCTGCGCCGGCACCGCCCCGCGCCGGTGCAATGTACATGACCTATGAAACGCTTTATCGCTCGCAGTGCTCATTATTAAATTAGAAATTACTAACGAGCTAATTAACTTATCAGTGTGTTTTTCTGCAGCGGCCGCAAGCCGCCACGCGCCCTCGCCCCCGACAACTCCTCACGCCGTGCTACCCACTACCACCCCGCAGCAACAACCCTGCGCGGCGGCCTCGTGCTGCTACACGCTGTATTAGACTCTACAATGTAATTCATATATATGAAAAAATAAGGAACTTCGTTCCAATAACTGAATGTTTGGTGGGCGCCGGCGGCGCGGCGTGACATAATGTTAAAGTCTCCGTGCTTAGTATTCAGACGTGACCGCCGTTCTGCATATTATAGTCAGTAGTAGTAAGTTTAAACCTTCTGAACACTAAGATAATCAAATCGGAGCAGTATGAAATTTTTAGAGTGTCTTTAGAATACTTTAACAATCAATTTTCTCCAAGATACAGACTCTCAAAAAACACAAAAAAAATTGATAATTAAAACAAAATATCCTTTAATTTTATGATTATGTTATGTTTATAATTTATATAGTTATTATTTTATAATTATGTTATGACAAACTTGTATAGTTTTCTCGATATCCTCCTAGACAAGAAACAACAAACCGGCATTAGCATTGTGTGTGTGCGTGTGGGTGTGTGTATGCGTGTGTGCATCTTCCTAGGTGGACGAGTGTTAGCATGCGAGGCGCGTGCAGCGCGACCTTCGCGGTCCTGCACACTTGCCCGCCGTGACCCAGGGCTGGCGCTGCGCCGCGCTCCTCGCCTCGCAGAAACATTTCCCTTCCTACCAAAATATGCATGAAACACGCGACTATCCTGCAGCCCGTAATATTACTGTAGCTAATTATACAGTGCCTTGATTTATGGTGTGCACATTGGCTTATGGTCAAACAATTGGCGCGTACTGCGGGCAGGTGTCGTATATATGCGTGGCGCGGTGTGTCGCGAGGAGCTGGTAGCGCTCGGCAGCCCTGCGTCTGTGCGGCGTGCTGTGGTGCGGCGCGACGGCGCGGCGCGCACTCGTCCTGCGACCTGCCCACCCGCCTACCGTGAGTACCTCCACGCACCCATACCAGCTCGCCTCCACCGCACACCAATCATCTGCAATTGAAATAACACTCTGATGCCATTATTCAATGAGGCGGCACTATCCCTGCTCGTCTGCGCGCTCCTTCGTAGCACAAAAAGCAGTCGGCACCACTGCAATATCCTGTATGCGAATCCTTAACGTAGCTATAGCTTCATCTCAAAATACATATGTAATTATTTTTGTTGCGCTTGAGGGAGCGTAATTTATTTTATTTTTTTCGGAAACCAAACAGTTATATAATATGTAGGTAATATACAATGTTTACATTACTATTAACCAATTACATGTTTTCACATTTAAATGCAAATGTAATGCTCGAGTACGCATTATATGAGTTACACCTGCCACGCTGCTAAAGGGAAAGAGGACACTTTGAAAGCACTGAATAGTACTTCGTTGAAAAATTTCAAACACAATTCAATTGTTGCCATTCTGGATGTGAAGCGAAATTGATAAAACAGTAAGTGATACCCGCGGAGATGCAGCGGCTGCGGTCGCGCCGGGTGTGGCTCCGCGACAGCGCGCCGCTCACGGCCGCGAGCACCGGGTCACGCGATATCGCGTGGGGTTGAGGACGCGTTTATCAGCGAGGGCGACCCGCGACCCGCCGCCGCGCTGTTCCCGAGCACACCTCGCGACGCACCTGCCGTCTTGTCGCCGCGCCCGCCCCGAGTCAGGCTGGGGCCCCGCTGCTGCAGAGGCGACGAGGCGGCGGTGAGGCGGTGGCGTGGCGACGGCGTGGTACGCGACGTGCAGCTTGGCGGCGTGACTGCAGCGTGTTATCAGCGCGCGCGGTCACGGCCGCGGTTCACCCGGACGTGAGGTTGTTTGTAAACAGGGTGCAGGGCCGCATTATTTGCACGCTGCAGGAAAATTTGGTCGCGGGGGTGCCATTAGGGCCGGCGGTGCGTTATCACCGCGCTCCTTATCTCTCGGCCGCCTATATAACCGGCCGGCGCGCCGGTCAACTCACACTTCTCGTTGTGTTGCAGACGGACTCGCATTCTCTCTTCACTCTCGCGGCACAGTAACCAGTCGAATCGATTCACCATGGCTGCCAAATTCGTCGTGATTTTCGTCGCATGTGTCGCTCTGGTAAGTGCTCTTGCTGTTCTTATTGCGTGCTAAACTATAAAGATTATTTTATTATGTGGTGTTGAATGTTATTGTCTGTTGCACCGAGTGTGAAAGCGAGCAGAGGGTAAGAAATGTTGTGGTGTTGCAGACACATGGCGCCATGGTGCGCCGCGACGCGCCACCCGACGCTCTCGCAGAGATCGAGAAACATGCCAAGGAGTTCCAGAAGACGCTCAGTGATCAGTTCACCGCGCTCATGAACTCCAAGAACACCCAGGACTTCAACAAAGCGATCAAAGAAGGCTCGGAATCGGTAGTGTCCCAGCTCACCGCTTTCTCCAACAGTCTGCAGGGAGCGGTGAGTATTCCACGTATGCTCGGATATTATGCGCTCTGTCTTCTCAGTATCACATGAGTGCACAACTTTGACACAGTGCGCGAGTTACTGTCCATTTAGTTGGTACATAATTATCGTACAAGGTTTATAATATTGTACGTGATCTGATTTTACTAACTGTTTCAGTTGGCCGACGCGAACGGTAAAGCCAAGGATGCGTTGGAGCAGGCGCATAAGAACATTCAGCACACGGTCGAGGAGCTGCGTAAGGCGCATCCCGACGTCGAGAAGGAAGCCAACGCCGTGAAGGAGAAGCTGCAGGCCGCCATGCAGAGCACCGTACAGGTACACGCAGTGCACGCGGCTCCAGATACTGCGCTTCAATACTGTCGCCAGACTCGCTCACTAATAACTAAAGTAGTGGGTTCCGAGTGAGCCACTCTACGCCCACGGCATGCTTCCTTCCATTAAACTGAATCGACGCTCCCAATGTGCTCATACATTTATAGCATATAATATAATATATTGTGACTGTTAGTGCGTCGAGCCGCATATATGCACTACAGTTCATTTTATCCCTCAAGAATTTTCGGTAACGCCATGTCGAAGTTATAATAGAAATCACTTAAACTAACGGCATGAATAATAATGTTCTCGGTTATTGGGTGTCCCACACCTTTAAAGAAATGATGTAAGGTGAACTACTATTGGTGCAGTTAAGCACTATTAAAGGCATTTATTGTGATGTGTTCAGGAGACGCAGAAGTTGGCGAAGGAAGTAGCTGGCAACCTGGACGAAACTAACAAGAAACTGGCGCCTCAGATCAAGTCGGCTTACGACTCCTTCGTGCAGCAAGTGGAGGCGGTGCAGAAGAAGCTGCACGAGGCAGCCACCAAGCAGTGAGCCGAGCCGAGCCGCCGCCCGCGCCGCCACGCTTTACCACGTTCATAATAAACTTCTCTTAGTTGATTACCATTACAAACTGTTTTATTGCATTATGACTTTTCTTCCAGCCCGATGTAGTTATCTCAAAGATTTTAACAATACCTATTCCACACATTCAATACATGAATAGACACCGAGAATCAATCGTGCTATTGCTCAGTTGATAACATGTTGTGCGCTGAGAGTTCTTGTTAATTGCAGTTTTTATTGCTCGAATGTAAATTTACAATACATAATATTATCTCATAAACCGAAACAAATATTGACGTGAGTTTTCTGTGAGGGAATGGGGATACTAAGTAGCATAGGGAAGCTTAGTCGAACTGGCCCATTTATGAGAAGATCCAATATCCAAAAGGTCCAGGAGGAAGTTTTCGGTTTCGGTGCAGTGATTTCTTGAATCCACTCCACACCAAAAACAACGTATTTATTGCCTGAGCGAGCTTTTTGTGCATTTAAACTTCACCTAATTACAATACCGAATTCTTACTTTCCCTTCTCATCCTGTCGACGTTTATGGAGACCACAGGGTAATATACAGGGTGTACAAGACAATGGAACACCTGCTAAGTTGTATGCAAGGGCATAATATTAATATGATTATAAAAATATAATATTTGGAAAATATTTATCCGTTTTTGAGTTATGACCGTTTAAAGTTTCAAGTATTACCATCACATTTTCGAAAAAATCCAACTGGAATGGGTAAAGAACAAGATTTTAACATATACGTATTTTGTCGTTTCGTCGTTAATTAAATGGTTAATGAACTATACCACGAAAACCATTTTTAACAGCAACAAAATTTTCATTGACTTCGCCTTAACATTTTTTACACATAGGCCAGGTCATGAACTCTCAGCTGTACACTTTGTCCTTCTCTAATTTTACAAAAAAGTATTTTTTGTTTCATTTCACATAAATAAAACAGCTAAGCAGGAGCGTACTTAGATTTATAGTGTCAACAAATTAACAACATAATAACTTTTGGTATAGTTGCATTGTGCATGGATCGACTGTTTTGTAATTTTTTTCC
Source organism: Deilephila porcellus (assembly GCA_905220455.2). Lineage (NCBI taxonomy): Eukaryota > Metazoa > Arthropoda > Insecta > Lepidoptera > Sphingidae > Deilephila > Deilephila porcellus. Next base: position 12,535,676 of record LR999991.1, read on the forward strand.
TTAAGGTGTCACAAATCCAAACTGTAAGATACCAAGAAATCACGCTGGTCCTCGGTTAAACCGTGTTAGGTTGCAAATTTATTAATTACAAATGTTTTAGTAATACATAACATTTCAATAATCTAAGTAATTCATATTCATAAACATTTTACGCAATTACACTGATAAATAAAAATATGATATTAAAATGATTGCAGAATTCGGCCCATTTCTTAAAGGAAGCCGAAGGTCACTGTGTACTCGTCGGAACTTTGTCGGAACTAGCGCGGCTCGATTATTTTTCCTTTGAGCTCGCCGCTTCCGAGCTTGAGTGACACTAATACCATTGGCGGTGTTTTGTGTGCATTTTTCAAAGGATGACCGCCATGTTAGGATGTGTTCACACTTCACACTTAGTACAACTTAATTTGGTTAGGTACTTGATAATAAGAGTTACGTAAAAACGTAAGATCATAATGGATTAATAAACTGATCGTTACTCTCCCCAGAGATATTAATCTTGTTTAAATGTGTTGAAGTAGTTACATAATTTGATCCAGACAGTTACAAGACTGCTTTTGCTTATTATTTAATGAATATTAATAATGATGTTGCTTTAAAATGGTAAAAATGTACAGAAATCTTATAATAGAAACGAAATTTAAAAAATCACTGTAGCCGAGTAGATGGTATTTACTTAAGAAATAGCATATTATGATATTTAATTAGTGAAAACAGTAAACACGTGTAAAAATTAAAAAAAAATATTATGAAATGAAATACGTGTAAATGTGTTTAATGTGAACAAGCCTTTATGTTTCTGTTTTCGAAAAAATCATTTATCTTTTATTAGTTGAATTCGGACTACGTTCGCGTGTACATGTATTTGTCGTATACATTATTATTATCAACTCGTTTTCAGTTAGTTTGATTGAAATTTATGAATTTTGACGCAGGGAATTTCCCATGGTATTTTTAGTGAAGTGCTAGTTTAATATCTAAGTGTATTTTGGCCATTGCAATGATGATGGGTTTGTGGCTAAAAACGGTAGAATACTTTAGTGAGTTGTGCAAAATTACGCGAAGTTGAATCAAACACGTTGCATCGGAAGACCGAGCGACGGCTCTATGTACACATAGTACATTTTACGTGTCTAATGAAGTGAATTATGAACGAACAACTGTTGGATGTTATCAAATTGTGGCAGTGCTTTCGTGCGGGATTTTGGCAGTTCCAGCACTTACCTCCTTACCTAAGGTACCTATTTACGGCTTAAATTATAGGGTCAGTTATTATTTATTTTGTGATCATTAGTGGCACTTAAGCAGTACCCTTGAATTAGTGTAGGTCTTCTGCCCATGTTCTCTACATACCATATTCTACGGTTCGTTCAATGTTAAATTATTATTGCCTAATAAGTGGCGTGGCAATTATGTAGTTTTAATCACCTATTCCTACTTATCTGTTGTGGAGCGACCCGTTCAGTTGTGAGGTTCAATCACTTTGGCGTAATATGTTAAGGGGAAGCACGTGTGATGTTAATTCTTGATTTCTCGGCATCTTTGTTATTAACAGAGTCTGCTACGAAAATGCATCATAATCTAGACGTAATCACGATTTACTAAAATGTATATTAGCAGGTGCGCCATTCTCTTGTACACCCTGTATACATCTGCATTTTTAACAATCACCACAAATTACAAAAACACTCTATTTTATTTTAATTACAATTATTTCCCGTATTAACTTTTATACGCTTCAACATAAACTAACTAACCTACCGTTCCTTTCCTCTTCTTTTCCGTGCCTTTCTGTTTCTCTGTAATCCATCACATGCAATTCTGGCACGTCTGGTGTCTACCACTCTATGCTATATCTTCTCTCCCCATTCACAGAGGTCAGTGGCAGTCGAAATATCCTCTTTTGAAAGGAATTCAAGATATCTGTTTTCAGTGTATCTCTACTAAAATAAATATATGTTCCAGATATTACGACAACTGGACATGTGATGAGTCAGTGTATGTCCCATTTGTTGAAGTTCCCAAAAACATTAAAATTATAAAACATAATACCAACTTTATATATTATTGAATTTGATTATTCTATTTCTTTAATAATCGTCATAAGCCTAGTGTATCAGGAGAAGTTGTTACAATAAATCGATCATCTCGCTCAGAAGTGACCCGATTTCTGCCAGATCCCGAACGGCGCCTGAACAAACCAGTCTCCTGATAGCGTTTGTAGACTCTATGAACAGACGACGGGCTTAGATGCAACCTTTCAGCCACAACACGCTGACTAAGTCCAGAATCAAGCAATGCCACCACTTGGGCGGCTTCTGCGGGCGAAGTATACATATGTTTTAGCAAAACAAAACATTTTCTGACGGCCCAAAGTCACAGTAAATAAATAAAGAAAAAACTTGAGAGGTGTCAAGGGACACCCAGATGGAACGAAGTTCGATTTATTATTTTTTATTATTTATTATGTGCAAAAAACCTGTATACACTCAACAAAAATAATCGACGCGACACCACACTGTTCAATGCGAAATAGAAATAAGAATTAGACAGTGTATAGCCATTATACAAAGACTATACATAACATGACTTATATTCTACCGATAGACGAGGCACGTCAAAGAAATAAAGAACATACATACATACATAAACTCACGCCTTTATCTCCGAAGGAGTAGGCAGAGGCGCCACTAGGACACCCACATTTCGCCTTGTATGTTCCGTCCCACGTTGTGATAGAGGGCGAGCCTATCGCCATATCGGGCACAAATTCCTGACTCCGGGCTGATTATGAATAGAAAAGTCCAATATCACTTTGCCCGACCCGGGATTCGAACCCGAGATCTCAGCTTTGTAACCATAGCGTAATACAACTACGCCAACGAGGCAGTCACTACGCCACCGAGGCAGTCGGAAATAAAGTGCCCCCGTATTTTAAAAGCACACTGAATTATTACATCACTTACCTGGTATTTTAAATAAATAAATAAATACACCAAACAGTCACATACATAGTCCTGACCCCACACTAAGATCGAGTCTTGTGTCGTGGGTATCAGGAGCTACGAGAGACTTTTCGGTCTCACAAACACCCAGACCCGAAACAAATAGCTGTGGTTAACACAAATATTTGTCTCGGTGCGGGGATCGAACCCGCGGCCTCTCGTTTCAGAGCCGGCGTCTAACCAACTGCGCCACAGAGGCTGTCGATTTTATTAATATATTGTCAATATATTTTATTAATATATTGTCTATTCAGACGATTTGCTTTCGGTTTGACGGCGAAACATTCATTTATTACTTTTAAACGTATGCGATAAGGCGTATTGCACTGTCACTGTCACGAAGCAAACTGATTCATGTGTGGTGCATGCACCGCAAATAGGTGGGACACATGTCTTTGTACTGAATGTCTTATCTAGTGTAACATTGATATCGATGACACATAAATAATAAAAAAAAAACAACGAATTGATAACCTCCTTTGAAGTCGGTTAAAAATATAAAATAATAAACAAAAACAAAGAGTGTGTTTACTTATGTACACGCGTTAGAAGTTATACTTCTTTGGCGTATGGAAAAAAAAAACTAAAATGCAGTAGTGATTAACGATAAATATTAAAATATACAATCATTAATCATTAAGGCAATTAATCAAATATATTAATAAACTAGCGGCATGTCCCAGCTTCGCCTGGGTGCAGATATCTTTTGATTCAACTCCACATCAGATAGATGTTATTTTTCGTACAAACACTTGTATACCTAAACCTCTTGAAACCTAAACTCGACGTAGCTACCCTACCGTCGCTTCTGTTTTGACTATGACCTATCCTCCTCAATCCCGTCCCGTCCCGTCTGTCAAGTCACATCCGATCCGTCCCGTTCTTTCTCTTCATTATCCATCCTGTCTCGTCCCGTGCTTTTACATTTCGTCCTATCCCATCAAATGAAATCTGTCAACTATCCAATCCTATCCCGTCCCTCTCTCTCTATTCTATCCCATCGCTCTATACCCAAATAGTGTGCCTTACGATTTTTTGACATTAAAACTTCAACAATTGCGGATAAGGAAAATCGGATGAGTAATACTCACGCTTCAGCGATTTTGGTTTCCATAGAACATGACATTCCTTATTTCACCTCAATAATTTTCTTTTCCAAAATTGTTGGTTGCCATTATTTTTCGTTTGTAATAAAGAGCTGAAATATAAGTTTTCATAGAAATAACTGGGTTTGATTTTCTATACAACATTCCGACCCTTTTTTCAACCGGTTTGGAACAAATATAGCCTATGACACTCAGGGATGTTATATATTTTTAA